>OY743161.1:15000000-17500000 GCA_963555695.1 Dasypolia templi | reverse complement strand
CCCGGCGACGACGACCAGCGACAGAGATGACGACTCGACGCACCTACAGAGTAGGTGATTGGTCCCCGCCCGTCTAGATCACAGAGCTAGCCGTTCACTGTCCGGGCTAAGGGGCTGTCATGTGTGTATCAGCGGTATTGTGTTGTGTACCACCGCTCAGTGTCTACATGAATCGCAGCCCGCGCCGCGTATTCATGTCTGAATTTAGGCACCTGTTTAGTGTTTAGGCACGGTTCTCTGTCGTTTCTGGTGACGCAGGTACTTTCGGGGCATTGGTGTTTCGGAAAGTATCTGTGTCGTATAAACAGGGAGCCAGACGCCTGGTGTCACCACTGCGTCGACTGCCGGGAGGACACGGCTTGGCAAACGCTGGCAGAGTGTGCCGCTTTGGAGGAGCCTTGCCGTGCCCTCATCTCAGAAGTAGGCAGTGACCTGTCGCTGCCGACCGTAGTGAATTCGATGGTCGGCAGCTCCGAGTCCTGGGACGCGGTAGTTTGCTTCCACAAAAAAGTAATCTCGCAGAAGGTTGCTGTGGAAAGGAAGAGAGAGATCTCGTCTCGTCCAGGTCCAGGGACGGCGGACTCATACGTCAGGACTCGAGGTAGCGGCACGTAGTTTCCACATGCGCCCCTCTTATACGTTGAGGGGAATTCAAACACCTCACTCCCCCCCAACCCGAATATGCCCGCTGGCACCAGTCGGGGTTGCGGAAGAATCGTATGTTCCCGCGACTCCGACGTAGGTGTGAGATGGAACACCGTCGTGGTTTTTTGTCAATAAGAGTCTGACAGACTCCTCTGCCCGCCTCAGAGGACGTCCATTAGAATTTGCCACCCAGGAAAAAAAAAACTAGTCAGTTGGCCGCATAGTCTATGTACCAACGGCCAACTGTCTGTCGTGGCGACGATTCATTCCTTCCAGTGGTAAGCCTGTAACTTCGCCTGTACCTTTTCCGCGAGACGGTTTAGCTGCGTCTTACGTGGCATCTCAATTGTTGCCACTGCTTGCGAATGCGCCTCTTTGCGGCGATCATTGCATTAATGTGAGCCGGCAGAGGCGGCAATAGCCTGCTCCCCTGCGGCTGCATGCTTGTCGCCGATTCGTAGGCGCTTTGTATGTAAGCAGTGACGTCATTGGCCACCCGGTCCACGTCCGCGGAGGTAACGCATGGCCGAGTCGGCGTGATGGTCTCTACCTTCCCCGCGAACTCCGTTCAGTCCGTTAATCGGCGTGGCGCTATGGGCTTCAGTCGCAGTATACGGTGTCCGGCCCAGAGACGCATACACTACCCAGACGCCTTACGGTACACACCGGACGTGCCGGATATCGTAGTCCACCGAGGTCCAACGATTGATGTCGGGACGGTGTATATGCTAGTTGTGCGGTAAACTCTGCTTGTGCGATGCAGGATTATTCGTGACTTCAGTATGATGCGTAATTCGCATGTGGCGGTGTAGATACAATCCGCCACAATATTTTGGTTCGTTCCACCAACAATCATCTTCTACGATGTCCTTCTCACCGCTCTGGTTTATTTACTCTTCTTTCTTTGTCCAGGCGGTCTTTCTTTGGAATGCGCTCCCTTTGAACATCAGGATGGCAACCAGTCGGTTATCTTTCAAAGTGAAGGCTCGTTAACATATTCGTGAGAAGTTTGATAAATCATCTCAACGCCGATTTGCTGGATTCGTTTTCTCATCTACCTATCGTTATTTCTCTTGACAAAGTTTAATCTGTTTATATGTATGTATTTAAGTATTTATGTTTTAGTAGTGTATTCTTTTTCGAGTTATCTATCCCTTTTGTTGCACCTGCCATGTTTTGTCTCTGCATCACCCTAAGGTTGACTGTTAGAAAATGCCTCAGGCATGAAGTCCGCCTTTGTACAGTATTATTTTACTTGTGCATGAAGTTTTAATAAATAAACAATAATGAATCATTGTGTGCCAAGTCGTAAAAACCGTGCTACGAGTAAGCAAGGTGTTGGTCGCTTGTTTAATAATAAACAAAACATTCCTAATAACTACAATACCTATTCATTTGAATGTAATTAATATTTACTGGTTTCCATTCCTACAAAGTAAAGTCTAGGAAGAATGTAAAGTAATTTTATACCAAATCACCAATCATCCATTAGGCATCATTATAAACCCCCATCCATTAACTTTTTAAACTATAAATCGTGAAAATATATTTCATCAAAATAAATCCACCATAATTATAATTTCTGTCAAAAAACGTGAAGACCTTAGAAATAAATAACTCGAGGCGAGGGTTTGCCATTCACTAGAATAATAAGGTCACTAGTGTTGGGGCGTTCGTATTTCTGCTCGGCAAAAAAAAACCTGTGGTATATTTTTTCGTCTTTTGAGAGACGTGAATGAAAAGATTGCCCCAATGATCTTTTGCCCGGAATGACAATGACAGGGGTTCTTGTTCGTGAAAATTTGTGAAATTGTCACAGAAATCTTATTTAAATAATAAGATGGCGGCGTTAGTTCCGATTTTCGCCACGCATTAAAAGATCCTTGTGTAACTTTTCAGGGTGGCAGGGACATCGACGAGCAACCTGTTACCATGGATTCAGTAAAAATGATTTTATACTATTGACGAATTCGTCAATGGTATAAAGAGAAATTTTAAGTTACTTGACATTGTTATTATTTTGATCCTTTATTTCCATTATGTTGTAATTATGTTATGTCAATATGTTGACCATTGTTTTTTATGATAATAGTAATGACTAATATTAAAAATATTCGCAAAAAATAATGTAACTGCAAAGAAGGCATAGTAAAAATGAGCTAAACGAAAAAATCTGTTCCAATTTTTTTGTTTTTTTTCTGTTTTTTTTGTTGTTTTTTTATTTTTTTATAAATGTGAAAGACGATACACGTCCCGTCCTTATCGCGCGTAACGGACAATGTACGGCGCTAGTATGAAGTAACATAGTTGTGACGTTACTTCTACGATTGTACTGTCCGTGTGTAACACTTATTTTAAAATGTTTATAACTTGGCAATTTGAAAATCTTTACACTTTTTGTAATACTGTATGAACTATTAGATAATAAAAAAACCTTTTTTGTTTAGATAAAAAAGGCATAATCTCTATTACTAATATTATGTGAAAAAGTGTACACCTTTAAGGTAGACTTTTGAGGAACTAATTATTTATAATTCTCTCTCTCATCTCATGTAAAATGTACCAAAAATCAGACCAATAAATAAAGAAGAACGGCAGGCTTGTATGGGAATTTCGTACCGCTAATAAAATTTCGTGTTTTGGGATATTTTTTGTTTTAATTTGTAGTTAATATGATAGACAATACCTTTTTAAATTCTTAGATTTTTAGAACATGGGACGTAAAAGTTATAACCAATTTTATTTTTTAAGGTTATGTACTAGTGTACCAATATAGATTGAGATACGTAGAGGTTCATTAACATTGTGTTGGTGATAAAGTAAATGTTCTAGATTGCTTGTCGCTATCTTTGTTGTGTTTAACTTACCGTTAGGTAGGTAGATGAGATGAGGTTCGTACCTACTCAGTGGTGCATTAAGAGATACCTATGTCCAGCAGTGGACTGTAACTGAACAGTTTGATAATGATGAAGTTTTGATGGGGTTTTGAGTGTAGGTAAATAAAACAATACTTTGTTTGTGTGAGCACATTTATTTTGTTGTACTAATAATTAATTTACTCTTAATATTACTTCATCTAAGAATGGGACAGGACGGGTCATACCCTCGTGGCGAGCATAGCTTAGGTACCAAATAATACTCATCACATGAGAGTAGCATCCCACTGTTCTTAAACCTAATAATTAATACCATATAATTAATGAATCCGGAGTTCTATAAATAGTACACTTACATGAAAATTAATGGCTTAGTTGGCTTAATAAGTGCTACAAATTCTATAACCCAACAACAACAAAAGTATGCGGTACGAAATCTGCCTTTCACCTTTGAACTTGAACTTGAAACCAGACATGTATTTCTGGAAACAATTATTCAACCGCTGAGCCCATCGGATCATCAATATGAAAAAAGTTTGGCCATGCTTTGGCAGACGAATTGCTTTTTGTTCCAACACAAAAATTAATGTCTATGTATATTCCATAGTCGTTGCTCCATTTACAATTACACAAATACGGATCATCATGCCGGAATTCATATAACAAAACAAAACGAAACCAAGCCCACGTGCTATCTTAGCACTCGATTAGTTCCTTTCACCAGATGAACAATAGGCGAGGAAACGATAGGGGAAACAAACCATTCGCACAAAATAAATGGATACAGAAGGCCGACTTCATGCAACGAGCGAAAACGCACGCAGACAGACACGATTCACTTCGATTCGAAATTTGTTTAAGATCGCTATACGAAGGTCTGTTCCAAAAATATTTGATGAAAATGTAAAAAAAATTGAAAACGTTCCTTGTGATATAAATGTATGGTGCCACTTACAAGTTCAGTGCTTCGATTCGATTAATAAATTACGCCCGAAATTCTAATTTATACATAACATAACAGCCTTGTTTTTTTTTGTTTCTTGTTTGTTGCTTTGTGTGTTTAATTTTAAATCAGCAAAATTGTTTTTCGTTTGAAAGTCGTGGTTAATTTAAAACTTCAATTGTCACCAATGATGTTTCAAGTATAATTTAATCAGCACCCTAATTGCGTAACACATTTTCGTAAACGATTACGACTAATCTGTTTGATTTTGAGAGTTCAACAACATTCATTGCGTTATTTACATTGTTGAGCAGAGTTTTTATCGAACTTATGAAGCAATGGATTAGCAATCTGTTTCAAAACGATTCAGATTCCGATTTATTGTGTGTTACGCAATTAGGGTGCAGTTCATGAAACGCTTATCGAAGCGTTTCTTCGACTGTGGCATCAAACACCCAAACCCCTTGATCTCAGCGGCCACCCGCTACACTCCCTCCCGCATGAGCAGTATTCGCCGACCAAGGCATACTTTAATCGCCCCCGACGACGCCACTACCCACGAGCAGTAAGGCCACCAGCACCTTACACAAGCGCAAAATCCGATCGCCGTCTTACCGTCCTCCCCGCCGAGGCCCGCCACGACACCCAAATCCACGCCCCTCCCGACCCTTGCTCGAGCCAGCCCGCGCCAGACGAATACAGACGAATCTAAGTTGCGTAGACGAACCTTTTCACGCTTAAACAACTGAACCGATCATCATGAAATTTTGTAGAAACGTTATCAGGGGTACAGAAAAGGACATATGGTACATTTCATCCAGAAAAAAAGTAATGTTCCTGCGGGAAAGAACAATAACTTTAGACGGTCATAATTGCTTTAGGTCGCCAGATGGCGCTACGTGTCTTTCGAATAATGATTGTAATATACATATAATGAGAAACTATAGTAGTGTGCTAACAGTTAATTGGTTAAACATACGGAATATATTTTGTGAGTTTATAACCTGGATTAAACACATAGGATACTTTTATTCCGGTAGTAGGTACGTTACGGTGGGATCATTTCCAACCTCCACGGGGGAAACGCCGCGTTCAAAACCTTACTACTAATTCACAAATTCCCTTTATCGAGTGATGGCGTAAATAATTAAGTAAACTGGGTTCACTTACACTTTCATCAGATGCTTTTGGTACGCACTATAAGTATCTATGTGTGCGTGCACCTGTTTTCGCTCTTTGAATGAAGCCGGCCTTCTGTTTCTATTTACATACTTTGTGCCATTCGGCCTTCGGCCTCCCGCCCATCCTTAATTGCGTTTTTCCGCAAAATAACTCAGTCGCTAATTGCAAGGCTTTGAAACTTCATTAGTACGCAAAATGAGTTTTTATTTCTCCTTTATTTTTATACATCAGTATGGTTTACATTTTTATTGTTACTTAAATTTATATTGGTAGATCAACACCCTAATAGCGTAACACTCTGTCAATCACAATCTGAATAATTTTAAGGATATTGCCAATCCGTTGCTACATATGTTTGAAAAAAATGTCTTCTCTACAACGTAATTTATAACGCAATGCATGTTGTTGAACTGCCAAAATGAAGCCTACTGTAGTGTGTTACGCAATTACCTTGCTGGGTGATTTTATTATGGAATAGGTCAGTAGTTAGGTCGATGGCTGACTGAACGTAACATCCGCCGTTAGACTAGTATCTATCATAGTCAACACAAAGGGATTTTGCTACTCGAGTCGTGAAGGCAGTGTTGACATTCAGGTACAGGTCAGCATTTTGTTTGGCGACAGGTATAGGAGGGTGCATGGGGCTAACTCATAGTGGGTACTAATAATTATTCTGCTTACTAGGAATACCATATTCATCGATCAAACAACCATAACGAATAGGTATTTAGAAACCGGACAAATAGTACGTTAGACTTCAAATAGCATTCATGGATGAAGGCCCTTCTAAGGCAACCTTGTATCGTTGGTATAAGGTGTTCAAGCGCGGTTGAATAACTTTGGGGGATGATGAAAGAAGTGGTCGCCCTTTGACGGCACGGTTACGGAAGAAAACGTGCTAGCAGTGAAAAATTTAATCCAAGGCAATAGGCGAGTTACGTATCAAGAAATTCAAAACATACTGCAGGTTGAATCGGGAAGCCTACACGAAGATCTACACGTGCATCTTCGCGGGAGGAGGATAGTTTTACGCTGGTTGCCGCACAACCTCACCGATGCTCAGAAGCAGGCCCGGGTGGAATGGTGCCGAGATATGATAACCAAATTTGAAACAGGCTCGTCTCGGCGTGTTCACGACATCATTACAGGTGCATGAGTCTTGGATTTATAAATACGATCCAGAAACGACGGTTTGGGTGTTTCAAAACGAATCAACTCCTAACAAAGTGAAGCGATCTAGAAGCGGGGGGAATTTTATTCTTTTCAATTTGACTGTAGAGCAGGGCTACTTGGTATCAATTGTTATACGGAACTTAAGAAGCATCAACGCTGAATGGTATACTACCAAATGCTTGGCCGAAGTTTTCTCTGTTGTTAGCAACAAGCGATCACACAGGGCTCCGCCGGCTACTGCTGCACCAGGACGACGCGCCTTCGCACACCGCATTCAAAACGAGGTACTCACTGGACAGCACGCCGGTCAAACTCCTGGGTCCACCCACCCAAGAATTTGACCGGCGGGCTGTCCATACAGCCCTGACGGGTGTTAGGTGACTTCTTTGTGTTCCCGAAAGAAAAAAATCTGCTTAAAGTGATACAATTTTCGTCGCCGGAAGATGCGCTGTCAGCGATCAAGCAGGCTGTAAACGAGGTGTCTACGGCGGACTGGAAATAGTGTTTCGAAAACTGGCTCAGAGACGTAACTTTGTATAGAGGCTAGTGGAGAGTACTTTGAAACGATTTAATGAAAAACTATTTTCATCTTTAGAACATTTATTTTTATTTTCGCAAAACTTTCCCACGTATGTTGGATGATGTGCGATTAAATTCCTGTCACTGTTATTTACTTAGCAAGTAAAGGTATATAAATTTGTAAGTAGTAGGACCACAAGTCCACAACAGAAGTCCATAGTGTTTTTTTGGAAGTCGGTTGTTTTTTCTTTTCTTTTCGTAGCTCGTCAACTAACAGTTTTACTAAGTATTCCCTGAACAGCATGGGTTTGTTAAGCTCCGATCTACGACATCTAACCTGTTAATATTTGCTAATTACCTTTTCGAAGGTATTGATAGGCGTTTGCGTTTGCTTGATGTACGCTGATGACTTGAAGGCGTTTCATGCGATACGTACTATGGACGACTGCCAATCTTTTCAGGAGGACCTGGACAGACTAACTGCATTGACAATAAGCTACATCTTACTGTCCCGAAGTGTAACTATATACACTTTACTAAGAACAATTTCATCTTCAATTTCAATTACAGCATTAACTGTATCACCTTAAATAATATTTCTATAGTGAAGGATCTCGGGGTTCTCTTTGATGGAAAACTGTCCTTGAACCAACATATCGAAGCCATAGTCAATAGTGCTTTTAAAATGTATGGATTTGTGATGAGATCTTCAACAGACTTCAAGCGCACCTCAACCTATCTCTATCTGTATAAGACGCTCGTTCGCTCCCAGTTAGAATATGCGGTCCCTATTTGGAATCCCTTCTACCAAAAGTACGTAGTTGGAATAGAAAGAGTCCAGCGGAAGTACCTCCGTGCTATGTGCTTCAGATGTTGTGGGACTAAGACTTATCTATCATACTCCCAACTTCTTGATAAGTACAAGCTTATCAGCTTGGAGAACCGGCGCAAATACCTGGAGGCCAACATGCTTCACAATATTGTTCACAGTCATCTCGATGCCATTGATTTGACGAGTAAGCTGTGTTATTCTGTCCCTCAAACAGTTCATGTGCGTCAGGTTCGTGTTCTTACTCTGTTCGCGCTTAATTCTTGTCGCACTAACTCTGGCTGACGCTGCCCTATTCATAGAATGTTGGAATCCTATAATTCTAATTTCAATGAAATTGATATATTTATATGCTCGAAAAATTAATTTAAATCTAATATTATAATGAAATTATCTTTATTGTAATCTTATCCTAGTTAATATTTTAGGAAAGTCATATATTTTTACAGTGTTTGTAAATATGTGAGCACAATGTACCTATCGCGTCATTCATTTATCTGCCTTTGCTATATTTTTAGTTCTTCTTACCACTTGTGGTATATTATTTTTATTCTTGGTGCATCGTCTTCACATATAAAAATATAATTAATGTATACAAATATTGTAAAATATTTTAAAAGAGTAACGGTGGAGTTTCTTGCCACTTCTTCTCCATACGAAACTACTTTTTGGAAGTGGCGCCTAGAATCAGTTATATTTTTATTGTAATTTTTGACGTTCAAAAGTGCCATTTTATTGGTCTATTTGAAATAAATGCTTCGACTTTGACTTTGACTTTGACTTCTTATTACTATGTTTTATGAATTGCATAGTTTAAGTAATTGAAATTGTTTTTTATCTGTTTTGGTTTTGTTACTATAGCTAGCTTTATAGTATATTACTTATTGTTTTAAATATTTGTTAATTTTGGTAATGCTCGTCTAGTGGCAACCACTGATCTTTAAATATGATTTATTTGCGGATAATGTAGTGGACTGCAACATTGCTCCTTAATAAGTTTGTTAACTATTGTATAATGTATATGTTGTAGTTGTTTATTATCCCTTAATAAAAATAAAAAATAAAAAAGTACGTAAGTTGGTAATACATCTATAAGTATCTCCAATCTGTCGAATCCCATATTTATCCAAAAAAAAAAGAGACTGATCCCTGAAACCACGTACTCACGTAACAAATAATAAGAAGAGCAATAAATAGAAATCCGCGAGCGCTGTGCACCGAATGGACCGATCGCATCGAATTAAAACAACTAACTAACTAACATCCTGGATTATGTAGTTAGCGGGTTCTGAGTTAACTGGGTTGCCAGTAACGGGCAAGAATTTCTACTAAATATTTTTATTGAAATTGTAAAGAAGTCAGTATATTGCAATTTTCATTTTGTTATATATTAAGTCCGAAATCACCAACCTGTCTTGAGCAAGCATGGTGGTCAATGCTTGTGCCTTCTCTGCATGAGGAGAGGCATTTGCCCTGCAGTGGGATAAAAATAGGCTGGTGTTATTATAGTTTTAAAATGAAACGTGAATAGCGACATATGGTTGACGTCGGGTCGATCGATCAGGTTAAGTTACGCTTACCGCGGTCAGTCTATGGATGGGTGAGCATCTTTCCATATCGAGACCCCTTCGTACCTCGCGAAGCAAGTTAACCTGTTGGTGCTCAAACTCAACTCAAACTCAAATCATTTATTTCAATTAAACCATTTACAGGCACTTTTGAATTGTCAAGGAGTCGGTCAGTCAGAAATATGAAGCTAGTTGCCCATTCCAAAGCGTAGTAGGTACCTATGGAGAAGAACGGGCAAGAAACTCCATGGACACTCTTTTAAATAATAATGTTTTTACATATATCTTAGTTACATCGATTAATGTTGTTCACTATAAGTGAGAACGATGTACAAAAAACCGTACACGTTAAAAGCGTCCAGAGTGCATCAAAACATAATTAAAAACAATCCAGCTAATAATTTATTAAAATAAGCCCTGGCAGCTAAGAGATGACCAGTCCCAACTGACGGCGCCCGTTCACGAACATGACGCATGGATCAGCCGCCTGTCATTCGTTTTTCTTTTTTGTTACGGGTCATCAAAAATAAATACCCGAAAGTCTGACAAACAGTCTTACCAAGGGGTGTCTAAGTCAAAGTCTTTCTTCAAAAAAATTATTTCAAATAGGCACCTACATGGCACTTTGGAACGCTAACATTTACAAAAAAAAAATAGAATTGATTCTAGTTGCCCCTTCCAAAACGTAGTTTCTTATGGAGAAGGATGGGCAAGAAACTCCACCGTTACACTTTTAAAATGTTTTACAATATTTTGTACCTACACATGAATTATTTAATTATAATTATGTGAAGACGATGTACTAGAATAAAATTACTATACCACAATAGATGAAAATAATTTATTATATAGCAAGGGTTGGTAAATTAATTATGTGAAAGATACATGGTGCTCACATAGTTACAAATATTGTAAAAGTTGAAGATTTCCATTTTTTTAACAAGTAATAATGTGTGATTTAAAGTAATCACAGAATCAATGTAAAAAAAGAGTCAATGCATGTATACAATTCAATAAGCAACCAGTTTGATTTTGTCTAGCCTCTAAATTGTCCTATGGACCAGCCTGTTTCCAAGCATTCTTATCTAGGATATAATCCTCTAATTTGTAATATGCTTGTTTACAAAGTGTACTTTTAACATGAGTTTTAAATTTTCTTTCATTTAATTGCAAGGTATTTCCTTTTTATCACAAGGTATTTTGTTGTATCATTTAATACATCACAGTATAGAACTTTTGTTGCGACGTGATTTAGGTTCTATAGTGAGGTGAAATTAAATGATTCTTCAGTAAAACGAAATGATTTAATAATATAGTTACTACGACTAAACACAGTTAATATACAATGACTAAATTTAGGTTTATTATATGTGACGCGAGTAACGCAGGCAGCGGCTTGTAACTAACTGTTCGTCTTCGATTTCTGTCCATGATTTTAGCAGACGTGTGACGTCATAGGCACTTGAGTTAACAGGGTTGTGCATGTGTGGGTTACATACCACTACAACAGCACCCCATAAAAGATGTTTGTACTTTACATAATCTGAAAATGGCTGATCTATTTTATCTTTATTTGTAGTGTTAAATTTGTGTAAATCGCATATTTTTATTAAATGAGTGATATTATATTTATTTTCATAAATATACTGGCAAGGTACCGTCATTATATTATTCTTTTTAAATAGTTCCCTGAGAGATTCGCGGCTAAGTAGATTGTAAATGTCTCTGACAGCTCTTTTTTACCAAATAAAAATGGATTCAATGTCAGCAGCCCGACCTCACAGTAAAATGCCATATGACATAATGCTGTGGAAGTAGCTAAAATAAACCAAACGCGTGGTTTCTAGGTCTGTTAACTGTCTTATTTTTCTAACAGCAAACGCGGCCGAGCTTAGTCACCCAGTAACTGGGTTATGAAGGTCAGATATGCAGTCGGTCCACGTAAAATACTGGCAGCATCCGGTTAGACTAGAAGCCGACCCCAAAAATAGTTGGAAATAGGCAGGCAGATGATGGTTACCTACCTTAAGGCGTAGATATCTGGCAATTACTTTCAAAGCGTTGAGTATTTCTACAACGATTTTCAACAGGATTGACATAAGCTTTTTCCGAAAAGCTTATGTCAATCCATAGTAATTTCGACATTTTCGTAATTGATATTGTTGACTTAATGGCACTTTTTTTATGCCCTCTGATGTTAAACTGTTCTGTTCAATCAATCTATTTAGCTCTCGTTTCTTTAAACTGGAAAACAAAAATTGTGCTTGGTATCTAAAGTAAAAATTGTGCTTATTGCAGTTTCTACCTTTCCAATGTGGCGTAATTTGGTCAAACATTAGGTCTTCTGCCTACATTGTATGGAGTTTGCTTACGATGGGACATAGTTTTCAGTTTATCCACGGACCACGGTTAACAAAGACTAACCTCGCAGATAATTTTTTCGCAATACAACGTAGCATTGCTGCCATCCTATTTGGCACTTTTTGTGTTGACAGCAACGTGGTCGAATTTTTTGATGCTCTATGATTTTTCTCCTCCTTTTTTATATACACACATTATTATATTCATATATAATTTTAAGACTTTTAGCTTATTATATGTTCAACGTAATTATTTAAAAAAAATCCCAAAATATGCGGATAAATTTCTAACTTGGCAACTCCAGAAGTTTGTAGCAGAACAGTTGGCAGAAAATAATTCCTTTACTTTAGTTTTATTAGCGGGGCGTGTCTATTGGTGGTGAACGTTTTGTACAGAAGAGGGTAGGTAGAGGTCTAAAGTTGATAAATGTGTTAACTTAGTATCTTCAACACTAAATTCGAACGATACATTTTTCGTTCAAAACGGAATTATGATAATTATGATAAATAGATTTTTCAGATTTTTGTTTGAAAGTTACTTACTAAAGCCTATTCTAATTAATAAAACAGTATCAAATTTTTGTTTGGTTGTTAATTTAACTTTCTTTTCCCACTAAGTTGTGGATTTAATTTGCATTAAAACCTTCCTGTTAATGACATTATCTTCAATGGAAGTTAGGTTTTGTAAGGAATTTTCAATTTTCTATCTGGTAGCCAATATATACATCATGCCGACGTCAATCGTCGGGCAAAAAACAAACTTAAGATATTTCGAAACAATCAATATTTAAATTTTCGATGTTATTAACATTGACATTTTACCCTTAGGTATATTAATTTTCGACGTTCAAATATGTCTCTTTATTTATAAAATTATGGATGGCATAACGTTTATTTTTGTTTTTGTTGAAATAAAGTACCATGGAATAATACACCGAACAAAAAATTTTCGTAAAAAAATAATTCTACTGTTTGAAAAGTTTGTTAAATACGACGAATTCATTGGTTGTGCTTCCGTGAAATTTATTTAGTTCAAGTTAAACAACTAAAATTTTATATTAAGCCAGTGTGATTTAACAAAAATTACTACAGATTTCAGTTTCTTATTCATTTATTTCAGACAGTAAGTAATTTTTTTTTCCGATTGCTCGAATTTATTTTCTGAATATTATTGTTTATGCTGTAGAATCCAATCAATACGATTACGTGTGTGAGAACTTTTATAAAAAAAAAACAATGTCAGCCGTGTTTGATATTGTTTCTTGAATTAGTTCCTTGATTAGCAGGTAGGTCTTGGGATTAGATTTATCAATCAAAGCATTGATTTTATGATGCCAATCTTCAGCTGCATTCTGTGTTCTTGGTATTTTCATATTTGGTATTTTATTCACGGCAACTCCAAAATTCAGGTGAATATTATATGGATTGGTCATTTACCGTGCGGCTAGACTTGAATTTTCCCGCATTGCTTTTGTGATTTTGTTTGTTTGTTTGGCATCTCGCAGGTCAACCTATGAGGTTGTCGTCTGCGGACTTGCCTGTGGTTGCCCTAATAAATTAAGACCTCCAGCCAGGACTTAAACTTAAATACTAACTAAAACTAAGCGACAACGCTTAGGGCACCCCCTGTGGGGTACGAACCTCGGCTTAGGGCGTCGCTGGAAGAGGGTAGCAAATGACTAGCTGGATCAGGATTGATATTATTTTGGGACGAATTTAAAGCTACAGGCTCAGCGGCGCGGGCTGGCTCGAGCAAGGGTCGGGAGGGGCGTGGATTTGGGCATCGCGGCGGGCCTCGGCGGCGAGGACGGTAGGACGTCGATCGGGTTTTGGGCTTATGTAGCGTGCTGGTGGCCTTACTACTCTCCTGGAGGAGGGTAGTGGCGTCGTCGGGGGCGATTAAGATATGCCTTGGTCGGCGAATACTACTAATGCGGGAGGGAGTATAGCGAGCGGCCGCTGAAATCAGGGGGTTTGAATGTTTGGTGCCACAGTCGAAGAAACGCTTAGATAAGCGTTTCATGAACTGGTTTATGGTTGGCATTTTTAGGTCGACGTGAAGATCTATGTTTCGAACATAGTAAGGGGCACCCTTAACCCTTCTGAGGAAACAGTTCTGGAGGGTCTGTTATGGAGATGTCGTGGGTGAGCGTGCGCAAATACAACGCAGGTATCGGTCATGATGGGACGGATGACTGCGGTATAGATGCGCAGTTCACATTTTAACGACAGTTTGCTTCGGGCTGTCAGTATAAACTGGAGTCTACTAAGAGCGAAGGAGGTGCGCGCGCGAACCGCCTTGAATGTTCCTTAAAGGTAAGGTTCTGATCTAGGATCACGCCTAGGTACTTGGCTTGCTTTTCCCAAGGGATCGGCTTGCCGTACATAGTGATCGGGCTGGGATTGCTTTTCTGAACACGGTGTGGTAAATTTATAGGAGGGCATGCATTTTGTCAAAGGTGAAGAGATATGAGGAACAGGGTGTAAAGATCACTCATACTCTTTGAAAAAGGGAGGATCCTCCGAACAGACGGGTGTTGTGTCTGGTGGGCAACTGCTCGATGATTGTTTTTTTTTTTTTTTTTGTATGTCATCTCGCAGGTCAACCTGTAAGGTTGTCGTCTGCTTAAGCGGACTTGCCTGTGGTGCCCTAATAAATTAAGGCCTCCAGCCAGGACTTAAACTTAAAAACTAAGCGACAACGCTAAGGGCACCCCCTGTGGGGTACGGACCTCGGCTCAGGGCGTCGCTGGAAGAGGGCAGCAAGGGACTAGCTGGATCAGGATTTGAGTGATTTAGGGTCGAATTTTAAGCTACAGGCTCAGCGGCGCGGGCTGGCTCGAGCAAGGGTCGGGAGGGGCGTGGATTTGGGCGTCGCGGCGGGCCTAGGCGGAGAGGACGTTAGGATCTCGATGATTGATGTCGGGAAGTTGTATATATGCTAGCTGCGCGGTAAACTCTGATTGCGCGATGCAGGATTTGTGTGACGTCAGTGTGATGCGTTGTTCGCATGTAGTGGTGTAGATGCTGCCACAAAGATATGAATTAAAACATTTAGAAACTGTCACTCGATAAAATGTTTTTCTTGGTAATAAGTTTTAAATTATCTAAACAATATGAGGATAAATAATATTTGATTTGTTATTCTATGATGTGAATAGCGAAACATAAAATTTTTGTTCTAACAAAAATCGATGGTTGAAATTTTTCCAAGTAAATACTCTGTTCTGTGAAATGACAATAAACAAAAAAAATAGTGAAAAAAAATCTATATAACTGTAATCTATACTTACAAATAACTAGCAAAACACATATTCGTTTGTATGAAACTGACGGATGTCAAGAACGCATTCTCTCGACTCATGATTTAAAATCATAGACGAGTATACATAATACATAGATAGATACAGATGTACGAGCTGCAACGTCTCGACAATGAGGGTTTTCTGAAATGATCTCCGATAGATGGCAGGACTGTAGCGGCAGGTCCAATGGACTGTCAAAATACATACGCGAATTGTAATTTTCTGTATATTTTTTGGTTTATTTATTCTTAAAATCATTCCTTTCGGAATATCGTTATTTAAAATGCCACAGTGTTGTGCAGTGCCTATGTGTGCAAATAAAACAGGAGGACATAAGTTCCCTAAGAGAGATAAAACCCGATTAAAACAGTGGCTTGTAGCCATTCGCAGAGATAAATTTACTTCAACGAAAAATAATCCATAATAAAATCAATAACACTTCCAAATACAATAGAATTTCAATAATTTATGTTCAGTACCTACGACTCTGTGCTATTTGACAGCTGTTTGGACATGACGCCTACGAAGCGCCGCCTAGTGGCAGAAAAAGTTTCGAAAACCCTCATTGAACGAAGTTGTCAGTACAGCTAACTGATTGGTCAGCGGCGAGGCAACGTTCAAAAATATATTGAAAGTATTGATGAGGCGAGTCCTTTAGAAAAGTTGGTACGTTACTTTTATATTTTATTATACTGAAAGTACCTTTTTGTTTAAGATTTCGGAACGGTTGTGATGTTTTTGTTTACATTGATTAAAAAAGGAGAGTGCTAAGTAAATAAATTAGGTTGATTGATTAGCAGTAATCAATCTGTCTTTGAAGATGGGTTAAACAAACAGATTATCTGAAGGAAATGTACCTATTGGTGAACCCTTTTGGTTACATATAATTGGATGGTGTTGCTGCATAGCCCTTGAAAGAATACAGGTGTAATGCTATGTGTAGTTTGTATGGTGATCCGAAAACATAAATTTACGCTTGAATAAGATTGTTTAGATTTAGATACCAATGCGATTGCCACAACAATCAATCAATAACACTAATATGGATAAACATCATCTCTCTTTCAACTTATTGCAGTGAAAACTTTAACAGGCGTTTATTTTGTGACGGTGAATTAGTAGTTTTAAGTCTACCTACATCCTTGCTTGTAACACCTTTTGTTCGTGGGAATACATACGCATTTTACAGCTCCAGTCTATAATTTTATTTTTCCTGCCTAATCACACATCTCAACATAATTTGGTCCATATCGAGTCGGATAAGTGATCCAGGAATAAGGATAAATCCAGGAAATATAAAACATTTCGGAAAATACTGCCGTTTGGAGTTTTGAGTAGCTGGTTAAGATCAAAAGGGTCACAGCGCAGCAAAGTGCAGTACAGTGCAGTGTTCCTATTTATGTTTATTTCAGAACCCATTACTCATAATCAGGTAGTATTTAACGTTTTTTTAGGAATTGTAAAGTTTGGTTACCTGCTTCCTAAAGAATGACTGATAAGGAAGAAAAGGAACTCATTAGGAAACGAGCAAGTTACAAAGGTCGATTAACGATATTTTCTAATTACTTGGAGGATTTTAAGGATTATTTAACGCAAACTCAGATGAACGAACTGCAGTTACGCCTCGGTAAGATTAAACTTGTTTTTTCGCAATATGACGACATTCAGTTAAGGTTGGAATGTATAGCTGAGGATATGGATACACAGTTATCAGAACGTAATGAGTTTGAAGCCTCATATTTCAAGGTTGTTGCGAGGGCAAAGGAATTATTAGCCAGACACAATGACATTATTAATGAAGATAAGTTTTCTCGTGTTACTAATAATAGGCTGGTTAGGCTACCAACCATTCAACTGCCTAAGTTTGATGGAACCTACGACAAGTGGTTAGAGTTTCATGACACGTTTTCAAGCTTAATACATTTGGATGACCAAATTGATGAAATAAATAAGTTTCATTACCTCCGAGCTTCCTTGGAAGAGACAGCCGTCTTAGTCATACGGGCTATTGAATTCTCGGCTAATAATTATTCCATTGCGTGGAATTTATTATGTGAAAGGTTTAATAACAAGCGGCTTCTCTTTCAAAATCATGTGGCAGCCTTATTTAACATTGAAGTGGTTAATAAAGAATCCTCGGATAATATAAAAAACATCATTGACAATTTAAACAAAAACCTACGTGCGTTAGAATCTTTAGGTGAGCCAGTTAAGTTTTGGGATACGTTGATAATCTATACAATTACCCACAAGTTAGATTCAAGGACTTATCGACATTGGGAGGAAGAAAAAGGTCATATAGATAAAGATAAAATAATCTCATTAGAAAGCTTTCTGGAATTCTTGAGAAATCGCGCAGTTTTGCTTGAAACATTAGATTTATCTCGCAATCAGGGTAATAGTAATAGTACTCCTAAATCTAACAAGCATAAAACTATGATATCGGTGAACAGTGACACACCACCACAGAAAAATAAAAATAATACTAGTTCCTCACCGGTGTCATGCCCGCATTGTAATGATAAACATAATTTACTCAACTGTCCACAGTTTCTTGGTCTCAGCAACGAAAAACGGCTTGAGTTTCTTCCTCAATACAAGGTATGTTTCAATTGTTTTCGGTCGGGTCATTACGCAAATCATTGCAAATCTTTTGGTTGCAAAATATGTAAGCGTAAGCACAATACACTGGTTCATGTAGCAGGCGCATCACAGAAATTTATGCCTAATGCATCTACTTCGCACACTGACAGCACTGTTACTGTAGGTGTTAACTCAGCTGAAAAGAAACCCCATACAAACGTGACACTGTCTGCACGTACTACAACTTATCTTGACAATAAAAGTAAAAGTCAAGTTCTGTTGGCTACTGCTTTAATAAAAGTTTATGATAAAAATAACCGCGAATATCTCGCTCGGGCTATACTGGACACTGGCAGTACTTCTTGTATAATGACAGATAAGTTAAGTGATTTATTGAATTTACCTACCGTACAGGTTAATGAGTCTGTACAAGGCATTAACAATTCTAAAACAAACATTAGTAAAATTTGCATTGTTTCTGTAAAATCGTTAAGTGAAAAATTCACTACTAATCTTAATTGTTTTATTTTACCACACATAACGGATGAAGTACCATGCCATAAATTATCCATTAATAATTTAAATATACCAAGCGATATTTGTTTAGCTGATCCTCATTTCCACACGCCATCGGCAGTGGATCTAATAATAGGGGCAGATGTTTTCTGGGACCTACTGGGGCGGCAAAAAATCAACTTAGGTAAAGGCAAACCAATTTTATTCGAATCTAGGCTAGGTTGGCTAGTTTCGGGTCCGTTAATTAATGGTGTCCAAGTATCACGGTCGCCATCAAGGCTAAAAGTTAACATTGTCCAACTCAATGTCAGTTCGTCTCACAGATCCACTTCAGAAGATGACATTCAAAACCTTTTATCGCGTTTCTGGGAACTGGAAGAAGTCCCCAATCAGTCATCTTCATATTCTGATGAAGAAGCTAAGTGTGAAGAACATTTTGTACAAAACACCACTCGAATGGCAGATGGTCGGTTTTGTGTTAGGATATCACTCAAACAATCACACCTTATTCTAGGTGACTCGCTGGCTAGAGCAAAACATTGTCTCTTCTCGATTGAACGTAGATTTAAAAGTCAGCCAGCTTTAAAAACTCTCTATTGTGATTTTATGAAAGAGTACATTTCGTTAGGACACATGTCTGAGTGTTCCGTTGATTCAAAAACATTGTCATATTTTATTCCACACCACGGTGTTCTACGCGAGCATAGCATAACCACAAAATTAAGAGTTGTGTTTAATGCCAGTAGTCTTACTACTTCAGGTGTTTCATCTAACAACTTACAAATGGTAGGTCCAGTTGTTCAAGACGACTTAATATCTTTACTTCTCAGATTCAGCACATACACAAACATAAATACATTCTTTCTGCTGATGTGGAAAAGATTTATCGACAAGTGATCGTACACCATGATGACAGACACTTACAGAGAATCATGTGGCGTGAGAACCCTTCAGAGTCAATTAAAACCTATGATTTAAAAACTGTGACTCATGGAACCGCAAGTGCACCGTTTTTTGCAACTCGGTGTTTGAAACAAGTTGGCTTAGATTGTAAGGATGAAAAGATTGCTGGTATTATAATCCATGATTTTTATGTCGATGACTTGCTCACAGGTGGGGATACAATATCTGACGTCACAAATATCCGCCAGAAAGTCACTGCCGAGTTGGCTGCCGCTGGTATGCCACTTAGTAAGTGGAAGTCCAACAATATTCTGGTTACATCAGATCAAGTCACAAGTTCATCATTAAATTTAAACATTGGTTCAAATGAGCCAAGTAAAACATTGGGACTTAACTGGCTAACAGCGTCCGATGAGCTCTGTTTTTCAATTAGTAATACGTCAATATCAAATAATATAACAAAGCGTGAAGTTCTGTCAGTAACTTCCCAAATATTTGACCCTCTAGGTCTATTAGCTCCTTGTATCATTCCAATTAAAGTAATAATGCAAAAACTTTGGTTACACAAATTATCATGGGATGGCTGTTTACCACCAGATGTCGCTAAGACATGGAAAGATATTGTTGATAGGTTATTTATATTGAATAGCTTACGTAACCCACGTTTAGTTTTTTGTAATTCTTGGAAGGTGATAGAACTACACATATTTTGTGATGTATCACAAACCGCTTATGGTGCATGCATCTATGTGAGGAGTATTAATAACAATAATGACATTATGGTGCGTTTGCTTACAGCAAAGAGTAGAGTGGCTCCTATCAAGCCAACTACAATTCCTCGGCTCGAGCTCTGTGCCGCCTTGGTTGGAGTGAGGCTATATAAAAAGGTGATTGAGTCACTTGGCGCGCCAATTCAAAGTAGTACATTTTGGAGTGATTCTACCATAGTGCTGGGATGGTTGAAAATGTTACCAAGTAAGCTGCAACCATTCGTGCGTAATCGTGTAGCAGAAATAGTTGAAAAAACTAACGCTGATAACTGTACCTGGAGACATATTCCTACACATCTTAACCCTGCTGATCTTGTTTCTCGAAGAATTGATGTAAGTCAAATTCAGAGTCATAAATTATGGTGGTCGGGACCTACTTTTTTAAATCAGGTTACAAGCGAATGGCCTTCTTTTCCACCCGCTGCAGTAGGATCGCTACCAGAAATTAAAACTGAGATTTCTTTATTAACTACTTCTAAGACTCCGATACCTTTAATTGATTTTAATCGGTTTTCAAACCTTTCTCGACTTAAACGCACAGCAGCATATACGTTACGATTTATTAATATTTGTAAAGGGCAACCACCGACCACTTTACATCTTAGCGAAGATGAACTACAAAATGCGTTAAACTTAATTGTGAAACTCTCTCAAATAGAATAATTTCCCGAATATGAACTATTAATAAAAAATCAGTGCTTACCAAAAGGAAGTCCACTGACTAAACTTAATGTATTTTTAGATAAAAATCAATTAATTCGTGTAGGTGGTCGCTTACAAAATTTCATGTTTTCATATGAAAAAAAAACATCCGTTAGTTATACAGTCCACTCATAGATTTTCTAAACTATTATTTGAATTTAAACATAGAACTCTAATGCATGCAGGACCACAACTACTGTTGGCTTGTATAAGAGATACTTTCTGGCCAATAGGTGGTCGAAACCTGGCTAAATGGTGTTATCATCGTTGTGTCATTTGCAGTCGCATTCCAGCTAAACCAATTAATCCCATTATGGGAAACTTACCTGAACGACGGGTGGCGTCCGGTGGTCATCCATTCGAATGTGTTGGGGTTGATTGCGCTGGACCTATACTGTCAGCGTCTCGACAAGGTCGTGGTTGTAGACTTGTGAAAGTTTACATTGTACTTTTTGTTTGTTTTACGACGAAGGCAGTTCACATTGAGTTGGTGGGTGACTTAACCGGTCAAAATTATTTGTCAGCACTTCGTCGTTTTATGTCTCGCAGAGGTAAACCTACGCATATATATTCCAACAACGGTACCTCGTTTGTAGGCGCTTATAACGAAATTGGTAAATTTTTGAAGGCTAACAGCAGTTCGTTGTCTGGTGACATGGCCGCTGAAGGGACTAATTTCATTTTTATTCCTCCCTACGCTCCAAATTTCGGTGGTCTTTGGGAGGCAGGTATCAAATCAGTGAAGTATCATTTAAAAAGAGTAATGGGAAATTGTCATTTAACTTATGAGGAACTATATACAGCACTGGTTCAAATCGAAGGACTCCTGAACTCGCGCCCGCTTACGCCGTTGTCATCGGACCCTAATGACCTTCTACCGCTGACACCTGGTCACTTCCTGATAGGACGCACACTCGCATCCTTGCCGGTGCCGTCGTATGAAATTGCTTCCGTTACTCACTTGAAGCGATATGAAAGAATAGAGGCATTACGTCAACACTTCTGGTCGAGGTGGAATAAAGAATATATCTCTGAACTACAGCAGCGGACAAAATGGAGGTCTTCAAAGGCGGTCTTAGAGACTGATCGCCTTGTTATAGTAAAGGAAGACAACCTACCACCATTGAAATGGCGATTAGGCCGGATCACAGCAGTCTATCCAGGACGTGATGGAATTAGTCGTGTGGCAGACATTAGAACTGCGAGTGGAACCATCCGGCGTGCATGCAGCAAGATATGCCCACTGCCATTAAATGTAGATTCTGGTTGAAAGTTTGCCTTTCAACGCCCGGGGGCATGTTTAGATTTAGATACCAATGCGATTGCCACAACAATCAATCAATAACATTAATATGGATAAACATCATCTCTCTTTCAACTTATTGCAGTGAAAACTTTAACAGGCGTTTATTTTGTGACGGTGAATTAGTTTTAAGTCTACCTACATCCTTGCTTGTAACACCTTTTGTTCGTGGGAATACATACGCATTTTACAGCTCCAGTCTATAATTTTATTTTTCCTGCCTAATCACACATCTCAACAAAGATCAAAGCGAGATAAATAAAACACAACTTGCAACAACAATTTTGTAATTTATCATTAAAGCTTGTTTGGTTAACATCGTTTTTTTAATGGTCAAGTCGCAAGTGCTACTGTCAGGCATCAATCGTGAGTTCAATTCCCAGATCGGTAAGTTTTATTGAGTTTTGTTTCTTGAAATTCGAATTTCGAATTCTACAGGCAGCTCGTGGTCCAGAGGGGCAACTCCCATATTTTTAAAAACGGTTGCATCTGCCTCTAATTTGCAAGGTTTATTTGTCAAGTTCTTGACAAAAATGTAGGTACGGTAGTTTTTTGATGTACTACACGCCTCTGCCGCCCCGATCCAATCCACATGCGTGACATTAAAGCTTATTATAATGCACATCATGTTCTCCATGTAAACACGTTTTCATTAGTGAGCGGCTCGTAACGAACTCTTTGTTGTTCACTCGTTCGACTATGTGTGTAATTGTGTGACGGATCCGTAGGCTGAGATAAATAGGGTACTTGAAGGCGAAGCTTTATAAATTAGTCTACGTAAATAGATGTAATCTATTTAAAGATGTAACACACAATTCGTTTTGCCGAAAACTATGATCAGAAATGTAACGAAAAGTTTTCGGAATCATGTGGCTGCCCGGAAAAATACATGTGCGTGTTATATAAGACAAGCAAATGAGTCGTTTTAGCATTGTTTCTAGGATGGCAACGCACCTGCGATGTCTCTGTAAAGTTCACTCATTCTCTGTAGAAAAGGGAAAATCTTCGTCGTAGGCAACTTCCCGACGACTGATTACGAATTAAAAGTCCGAATAAAAAGCCTAACTTTCATAGAAGAGAGCGTCCATGTTTTATCGCAAACAAAATTCACAACTTTGTGGGAAGAAATAAATAAATTAAAAACTGATATATAAATTACACAAAATAATGGATAGCATAACATCTTTCGTTGAAAGAAAATACCATGGAAAAATACACCGAATAAACAATACTAGTTCAAAACTAATTCTACTGTTTGATAAATTTGTTAAATAAAAATATGTAACAATTAAATTCATTGAGTTATGTTTCTGTGAAATATGTTTCTTTCAACTAAATAGCCGTTAAAATAATAAGATACGAAATAAAAATACAAGGACCTAATATTATAAGAAATATTAGCTGCTTAACGAAATTCTATGAAATTTCTGTCTGCGAAACAAGGGAACACCGTTTTGCGAATTTGATCTTTAGTAGTTACTAGAATTGTCGCACTGACAGGGGTCAGGAACCCATTCTCTCGACGTCCGGACTGTTAAGTCGCTTTTCGTGTCTGTCTCTGTGACCGCTTAGATCTTCTCACCTATGTAATGGATTGTGATGTGGTTTTCACCATCACTTAGACAATTATTTAGTATTGTTTTTGATCATTTGTAAATGTACTCGTATTGTTCTTGATCATTTGTAAATGTATTCATATAATTGTGGTGAGAAATACATCATATTCTTATCTTACCTTATCTGAAGGATTAGTGGTATAAATAAAATAAATAGGCAGGATTAACAGTGATATAATAGGGCGATAGCACACAACGTTCTTAGTACAACAGCCATAGGTATGCGAGAGAGAGAGGTCGACTTACGTAAAACTTGACGTGCGTTTTAACACATTGACATGTTGCGTTTACAGATCTACCATCATTATCTTACCTTACCTTACCTTATCTTAACTTGTCTTTCCTTATCTTACCTTATCTTATCTTAATTCAATCCGGAAGGTTTGTATTATGATGATTCTGGTCCATACTGCATTGAAATTTTCAGTCAGTTATTTATAAAAAAAATGTTCCATACTTTTGTTTATTAAACGTACAGAAGCGAGCCTAAGTGCCATGGGGATTTCCTACCAGTCAACCTTTGGGTGACGCAGGGACAAACAGAGATACCTAAGTGCTATTACGAAAAATTGAGTAAACATATTGACGTTTGTATACATTTTGAGCGCGCAGGTACTGCAATATTGTAGGAAGCAGCAGATCAAAAACATAATTAACGCAGGTAGGTGAAGGATCATGTTATGTATTCATGGTAACAGCATGTGGATTTTGTAAAACTCACCGTGAAGACATGCGTGGACATGGTGTCAGTGTCACCACATGTTGGTCAGTCCATAGCAATCAGTGGCACTGACATCTCACTCCACGCTCACTTCACCTAAGTTTTCACGGTGAGATGGTTACAGAATAGCTCTACAGGTCCCTGCCAGCCGTTTTATTATTTTTTTGGTTGGAAAATCATCAATTGACTTCTCCCGCTCTGGGTTTCGAACATCTCGCGACCCTGAGGCATCAGCCCTATCGGACCCCGTCACTATATGCTGACATCTCTTTGAGGCGCGCGTGGAACACGACGCGCCGGCGACCCGGGCCTGGTCCGCAAGCCCGCGCCTACTGTGGCCGGGAATCTGCAGGCGACTCCCGACGCCCAGGGCGTCTCCTGCGGCGACTAGTTAGGGCGTGAGGGCGCAAGGCTCTATCCCTCACGGCCGGTCCCTGCCACGCTGTATACAAAAAAAAACATGCAAATCAGGGGTGGGTCGCTAGTGTTATACAAAATAGTGTTAATCATCAGGGATCACTGCTCGGTCCGCTACTCTATATATGGTATAGTGCCGACATAACTACGTGCATTAAGAACTGCAAATATCATATATACGCGGCGAGCACTACAGGTACTCTGCTCGTTCGACGTCCAACCCGATCTCGATGCCTCGACATAGGACCACAGCCTTCAGAGGATGTTTCCAGTATGCTGCCTCTCGCTGCTGGAATGATTTACCACCTCCCATAAGATCTCTGAAAATCAAACAAAATTTTAAATTACATCTGAAAAAAAAAACTACTGGAAAAACAAAAGGATGATCAGCAAATATTTTATAAATAAATACTTACATAAGGTTTATCATCTATACCACGAAACTAGCCACGCGCGACGTGCGTGTAGTGCAGGCCGGGCGCCCGATGAGGGACAGTACGTCATCACGCTGATAGGCGCAGTAGGGAAATGCATCTAAATAGTTAGCAATATGCGGGTGTTCGCGCGCGCGCAGGCGACGCTAAGGTGATAGTGGGTGGGAGCGTAACAAGACACTTTAGTGTGCAGGTGTTATGTTTTTTGGGTGGGTACCCTGCATTTAATTATTTTAATGGTGTTGTTTTTGTTATTAGTTAAGTTATTTTATAAATGTTATTTGATATCTAGCTTTAATTTTTGAGAACCTACTTACTGTTTTATTGCGTTTCTCAAAACTGAGACAACTCTTAAGAAGTGCTGGTGAAGGGACGTGTAACAGTCCCCATTTAACGTGGCATATGCCGTTTTTCCCAGGCCACTTTCCATATTTCTCAGTTTTCATACAGGATATATTTTGCATAGAATCAGTTGAGTGTTGGCAATTTTAGTTTTAAGTTATTGGGGGTACATTGAACATTCTGCATTAATTAAATTATTAACATTGTGTTTTAAGAAAACTGGTTAGCGCCAGTTGCAACCTTTTTTAGGCGGAAGGTAAATAGACTTGACTATGGAGTTAATCGGTTTAATAAAACTCTTACGTGTTCGTTTTGGCTGAAGAGATTCAGAAGAGCTATTACGAATGTTTTTAGACCCTTGAAATTATAGCTAATGCTTATGACCGACTTTAAGAAAAGGAGGATATTCTAAATTCGGTTGTTTTTATAGTTTGTTACTTCATCTAAAAACGGATTTCAAAAATTATTCTGTTGTTTGAAAGGACTTACAATGCTATACTTATAGTTCTGATGAGTGGTTTTGAGTTGGTTTCAATAATACGTGTGTTTCCACATATTCCATGTTGATAATGTTATAATAACTACTTGTCGCTGTCATTCACTTAGCAAGTGAAGGAATACGAATTTGTTTGGGGTGGGTACCACAACTAAAACAAAAAAAGTGAACAAGAAATACTTCGTAAAAAAAAACAACCGACTTCGACAAAAACACAAAACCACACACACTTCCGAAATTATAGTTATTTTTAACTTTTTAGTGTTTTTTTCGAAGTCGTTTTTAATTTGTAATGAAGTTTTCTTAGTTATTACTAACATCCAGCTCTCGCCATGGTTATGCAACACTATTATTCCTATCATTATCTACATTCAGTCGAAAGACGTCCACTGCTGGACATAGGGTTCACTGATTCTGTATGGATCTTTCCTCAAAAGACCATTTCAGACACCAATCTACATGGTCTACACATGACCAAGATTATGTCTGGACTTTAAAAGAGACTGTGACCTCTGAGTTTGTTTCGGCCTTTCTTCTCAGAGTAGTCACATAGCCGATCTCATCTAGTTTTTAAAATATGATTGTAAAAACCAACTTGCAGAAATAAAATCATTTATCATTTAAATCGCTTTACTACCAATCACTTTTCACCACATTTCAGCAACATTATCGCTCCCGTATTGCCTGGTGATCTCTTTGCTATTGCACAGTCTCGTTCTAGCCACGCTAGTGCACCAGTCGTGCCTAGTTCTAGCAACGCTTTTACTTCACTATTGCTTCGCTATCGCCCAACTCTTGCTTTAAAAACAACAAAATCTGTATGCTTTTATGAACGTGATGTTGGAGGCTCATGCAGGTTATATTTGACCAGGAGGTGTCGTTAAGTCTTATTTGCGAGTACATTCCCTTATTATGCGCAGTTTATTAGCATATGTTTATGTGTTGCCACGTTTCTTATGTATAGGGTGCTTGGTATAGCAAGCTAGTATGTTTTTGGAGAGTTATGTAACGTATGTTTTGTTCAAGTGAAGGATTGTCATATTGGTGATAGAAGTCTTGACCAAATTATTTTTAGTAGCATAGCAGCTTAGTTGTAAGACAAAAGCCAAAATTGCTTGTCACCACCTTCTTGTGTTTTATCCAAATCTAAGGAAGAGCGATGGATAAGATAAAAAAAGCCAGTCTGGAGCAACACGTCACATTAGCATGTGTGAAGCGTTTTTTTTCCTTTTGAGGTACGGAACCCTGAAAACGTAGTTATGAATGCTCACTTCTTCTTTGTATGAGAAGAGACATTTACCGTGCAGTTTGTGTTTATCAATAGTCATTACCTATCATTTTTAAGGTAAGTCATAAACAGCCATGCAAGCCATGGTGAGAGTTAATTGTTCCACCATACACTCACGAGCATAAATATATCACAATTGACAGCTCGGCAATAATATCTAATTTTATGATTCATCCGTATAACGCATAACGGCAAATACATGTGTTCACAAGTATGTAACATCATAGGAACACCAAACTATCAGGCGAGACAACCGAAGCCTCTATCTAGGATACTGCATCGGCTTCAAAAATATGTTTCAATGCAATATTAACAAACCTGTCTTGCGACATTAATGTCTGCCTACTCAGTTAAAATCAGAAGAATTTGGTACCTCATTGTGATCAAAAATATCTGACATCGCTTTGGCAGCATTCAAACCTAACAGTAGTTTTTTTTTTGGAATGGCATCTCGCAGGTCAACCTATGAGGTTGTCGTCTGCTTAAGCGGACTTGCCTGTGGTTGCCCTAATAAATTAAGGCCTCCAGGCAAGACTTAAACTTAAATACTAACTAAAAACTAATCGACTACACGCTAAGGGAACCCACTGTGGGGTACGAACCTCGGCTTAGGTTCGTACCCCGTAAGCAATGGACAAAATGTACAAATTTAATTGGTAGAATTAAAATTTTACATTTTGTCCATTGCTTGATGTCGGGGCCAGGCCAGGTACCAAAGACAATAAACACTACGTAAATGTTACGAGTGTTACGACACTGGCCAATGACAACAAACAAATGATCAAAACAAAAACAAAATGCTTATTGAAGAGTGAAAAATAGCTACTTTTGCAACAATGCGCGTCGCATCTGTGCCGTAGAACAGGTTGTTGCTCAGCAAAATGCTGAGACAAAACTGCGCAGTGTGCAATGTGTGTGCAATGCTGTGTGATGCTGTGTGCTGTGGCTGTGTGTGTTGGTGTGTGAAATAGTATATACATTACTGCAGCGATGATGGACGAACGCAAAAATGTGAGCCGAGGTGAAGCCGAGGCAAACCTTTCATGAGTTCATCACTGCCTGGATGCGGTCAGCGCTTATATAGTACTTTTCTCAAAAATGCGCAGAAATTTAACTAACAAAACTGAACTCAACTTTCGTTTCTGTATATTTATAGGCTGGTCCCGCTTTATTTGAAAATAAATAAATATATATTATTATTATTATTTCATTTATTATTTCGCTTATTCATTTCTGGTTCCGAACATCCGTGAATAAGAATTGGCCACCCTACCTAAGAGTGGTCCCAATTGGTCTTTATATCCCCGACGCCGAAATCGCAAACACATACTGAGCTCGTTCTATCTCTGTATCAAAAGATACTTTTGTTACATGCTGATATTATACCTCAGGTACTACTTTACAGCTACTGAAAGCACTCTGGTTCACTCAGTAACCCAGATCTAGTGCCATATATCAGAAGTGAGTGATATTTCAGAGTGGCACTTACAAGCGGGAACAAAGGAGGATTTAATTTTTTTTTCAACCACCTTTGCAGAACTAATGTGCATGTGGAAGTGTGGAGATGGATTTGTTGTAGAAAAATGATTTTGTTGTTTTTTTTTTGTGTAGGGATGTTGGTGTTGGGTTCCAATTAATTAGAGAGATCTGAATGTCAGTATTTCAATAACCCACTGTAATTCAAGTACGTACGAGAGTACGAGCTATAGCTATAGCTATAGTTCCAAACCTCCGCAAACTTCTTTGGCGCTTGGTTCCGGAAATGGAGAATCGAGGTCAACCCCGATAGGAGTCAGGCGGTTCTCTTCTCGAGACTTCTTTAATTCGTCCCCCCCCCCCCCTTCCTAGCCCGATCACTATGTGCGGCAAGCCGATCCCTTGGGAGAAACAAGCCAATTACCTAGGCGTGATCCTTGATCAAAACCTGTAGCTTTAAATTCGTCCCCAAATAACATCAATCCTGATCCAGCTAGTCCCTTGCTGCCTTCTTCCAGCGACGCCCTAAGCCGAGGTCCGTCTCCCACAGGGGGTGCCCTTAACGTATAGTTGCTTAGATTTTAGTTAGTATTTAAGTGTAAGTCCTGGCTGGAGGTTATAATTTATTTGGGCATCCACAGGCAAGTCCGCATAAGCAGACGACAACCTCATAGGTTGACCTGCGAAATGTCAAACAAAAAAAAAAAAAAAAATACACATTGACTAACTATGGGAATTGCTGAATAACAAAACCTCCTTGGATTGGTTAAAAATGAAAATGACCACATTTATAATTATGGCTAGGTACTATTTTTGGGTACCATACTGTTACTACTATATTCGTTTTAATTACCCGCACATGAGACGGCAGAACGCCACAACAACCAAGGTGGACTTAAGAGGTTTCTCAGTTACCTAAATATTAGGTAGCCTTATACTCGTAGTAATTTTCGTCAAGAAATAGCCCTTTACATCAACCACTTGTATAGACTAACTGGTCTATTGATACTCGAGTGCCACAGTGTACCAACAATCTACATTTATACAGTATGCAAATTTGTCTGTTTGTCTATTGGTTTATTCTATGAACGTTGTATTGAACATTTCTATTTGAATGTGCGTTGGCAGGGCTTGGAGTCACGTTCGATGTTCTGTAAGGTTTCAATATTAACCTACGTAGGCAGGTTTATATTTCACCATAAACATTACACTTCGAAGTTTAACTCATCCGCCCCGACAATAGTGTCGCTTTCGACAGTCCCGATAAGGCTGAATGTCTTGCCGACAGCCTAGAGTCCCAATGTTCTCCCAGCTCCCAACCAGTAGACCAAGCTCACCTGAACAAGGTCGACGCTGAAGTCGAACGAAGAGCCTACCTCCCTCCCGTCGAAGACCCTGATGATCCTCTGCCTCCCGTCACTCCAGACGAAGTGCACGACATCATTAAAGGGCTCCACGCTCGTAAGGCCCCCGGTTCGGATGGTATTACCAATAAGGTATACAAACTCCTTCCTGCCCCGCTAATAATGCTTATGCCCGCCATCTTCAATGGCGCCTTGAGCAACAACATCTTCCCACAAGCATGGAAAGAAGCCACCGTCATCGGTATCCCAAAGCCAGGCAAGCCAAAGTCTGAGCCCTCCAGCTACCGCCCTATTAGTTTACTCAATGTTCTCGGCAAAATCTACGAGAGGCTTATTTATAAGCGTCTCAAAGACTACGCCGAAGCAAAGAGCCTCATTCCCAACGAGCAGTTTGGTTTCCGTAGCCAACACTCGGGCACCCAACAGGTCCACCGTATAGTAGAGCACTTATGCGCTGGGCTACAGCGTAACGCGACGACGGGTGTGCTATTCTTCGACATAGCGAAAGCATTCGACAAAGTCTGGCACAACGGCTTGACATACAAGCTCTACCAACTAGGAGTGCCAGATCGTCTCGTGCTCATCTTACGAGACTTTTTGTCGAACCGGACCTTTCGCTATCGCGTCGAGGGAGCACTCTCGTCCCCTCATCCTATTCGCGCCGGTGTCCCTCAGGGTTCCGTACTATCTCCTCTCGCCTTCACGCTGTTCACTAGCGATATCCCAAAAAGTAAAAAGGCTCAGTTGGCTCTCTTCGCCGACGACACTGCCGTTTACTATACCGGTCACTGTCCCAACGCTATAGCTCGTACACTCCAAACCTCCACAAACGTCTTAGGCGCTTGGTTCCGGAAATGGAGAATCGAGGTCAACCCCGATAAGAGTCAGGCGGTTCTCTTCTCGAGACGTCGTCGACTCCCTGCCCCACTTCCCAGCCCGATCACTATGTACGGCAAGCCCATCCCTTGGGAGAAGCAAGCCAAATACCTAGGCGTGATCCTCGATGAGAACCTTACCTTTAAGGCTCATATTAAGGTGGTTCGCGCGCGCGCCTCCTTCGCTCTTAGCAGGCTGCAATTCGTACTGACAGCCCGTAGTAAACTGTCCCTCAAATGCAAGCTCCGCATCTATACCGCAGTCATCCGTCCCATCATGACCTATGCCTGCGTGGTATTGCGCACGCTCACCCACGTCATCTCCATAAGATGCAGACCCTCCAAAACCGTTTCCTCAGAAGGGTCACGGGTGCCCCCTTCTATGTCCGTAATATTGATCTTCACGTCGACCTCAAAATGCCAACCATAAAACAGTTCATGAAACGCTTATCAAAGCGTTTCTTCGACTGCGGCATCAAACATTCTAACCCCCTGATTACAGCGGCCGCCCGCTACACTCCCTCTCGCATTAGCAGTATTCGCCGACCAAGGCATACTTTAATCGACCCCGACGATGCCACTACCCTCCTCCAGGAGAGTAGTAAGGCCACTAGCACGCTACATAAGCCCAAAACCCGATCGCCGTCCTACCGCCCTCGCCGCCGAGGCCCGCCGCGACGCCCAAATCGACGCCCCTCCCGACCCTTGCTCGAGCCAGCCCGCGCCGCTGAGCCTGTAGCTTTAAATTCGTCCCTAATTAATACCAATCCTGATCCAGCTAGTCATTTGCTGCCCTCTTCCAGCGACGCCCTAAGCCGAGGTTCGTACCCCACAGGGGGTGCCCTTAGCGTTGTCGCTAGTTTTAGTTAGTATATAAGTTTAAGTCCTGGCTGGAGGCCTTAATTTATTAGGGAATCCACAGGCAAGTCCGCTTAAGCAGACGACAACCGCATAGGTTGACCTGCGAGATGCCAAACAAACAAACAAACTTCGAAGTTTAATTTCCAAAATAAGTGGTTATCTAAGGCAGTTTGTTTACATTATGTATTTCACATTTAATTTGGCTTTAGTGAATATAGATTACATATTGAGGATAGCTTAAGAATTCATTTTCACTAAGAATACAGGATTGAAATTAAACCTCCATTTTTTATAATTAAATAATCACGGATATAGCGCAATATGCAGGATATACTATTCCGATACTTAAACATTTTTGCTTGGTGAGCTTTGGTGATGCAACCTTTATAGTTTGGAGTACACAACGAACAGTTTTAATGACGTGTCGAATAATTCGGCAAAATGTCCGGTTAGTATGAAACCATTTGTTTCATATTCATTCACCATATGAAGACTTGTTTGAAAAGCTTTCCACTTCATAAACAAGCGCGCAGACTAGCAAGGATTCCCTCTTCCTCACATCTCTTAACCCACAGACTCACAGTATTTCTCTAGAACAAAGAATGTAATACACTACACGACAGCTCTTAGCAAAATACTATAAACTATAATAATTAAGAATAAGTATTATAAATAACATTATGTTTATAACACTTTACTCATCAATCACTAATTTAAACAAATAATAATTTATATTTAGTAAAATATGAAATATTTAAATGATAACACTTAGTCCATTTGTGTAATCACATAATTTTCGTCCACTTGTCGGCAGCGCAATAATATTTTTTGTTTGTTTGGCATCTCGCAGGTCAACCTATGAGGTAGTCGTCTGCTTATGTGGACTTGCCTGTGGTTGCCCTAATAAATTAAGGCCTCCAGCCAGGACTTAAACTTAAATACTAACTAAAAACTAAGAAACTACGCGCTAAGGGCACCCCCTGTGGGGTACATACCTCGGCTTATTGCGTCACTGGAAGAGGGCAGCAAGGGATTAGCTGGATCAGGATTGATGTTATTTTTAGACGAATTTAAAGCTACAGGCTCAGCGGAGCGGGCTGGCTCGATCAAGGGTCGGGGAGTTTCGGCGTCGCGGTGGGCCTCGGCAACGCTTCAATATTAACAGATTTAAACATTCGTCACTAACCAACAACGTTCAATTAGGTGAATTGTCGTAATGAATTGCATCTACCACACAGAAATTAAAATAATTTATTCAGTTTTCTGTGGTCTACCTACAAACTTTTATTATCTAAGTAAACAAGATGAACGAGACAAGTATCGAATGATTATCGAACCACTTGATCAAATAAACAAAAATGGTTAATTTTAGGTAATATTAATAACATATAAAAAACTATCCCTAATCAAGATCAAGCTTGATGTTATTTCAAATATTAATTTGAAATAACATCAAGCTTGATCCGCAGGCGCAGGTGAGGTTCGAACTCAGGGCTTGTCATAATCGCTCCTACCCAAGCTCGGTAACGACTAAGCTAGCATGCCGTATGTCAAGTTGGTTGAAATTATGAGCTACAGTCAATTACAGACAAAGTGAGTATGTGTGCGTGTTTATAGTATAGAAACAACCTTTAGAAGAATGTCGTAAGTGAAACTTCGGTTTCACTTACGACATTCTTTCGACTTAATTAATAATAATATAATAATAAATAAATATAAATATTATTCTTACGACATCTATTTCGAGATTGCTTATGGACTTATATGGTGTTTTTTGTTTTTTTTGTGTTTTTTTGTTTGTTTTGTGTTTTTTGTTTTTTTTGTTTTTTTTTTTTTTTTTTTTTTTGTTATATGGGATTTGCCTGAATTAAATGAATTTTTTTTTTTTTTTTTTTTTTTTTTTTTTTATTTATGAGCGCTACTGTTGAAATATAACAACTATCTTATTTTTCCTGCTAAGTAGCATTGCAGTATTCAATTTAACCGAACTTTAATATGGCAACTTCTGCATACAATTAATTGTATTTCTAGTGCCTCATTGGCGTAGAAGTCGCAAGCGCTAATGCTGAGGATGAGGTCCTGGGCTCGATTCCCGGGTTGGGCATACTGTTGTAGAGTTTTCCATCTGGAATTTCTCAGTAGCAGCAAAGACCTCTGCATAACCATTCGTTGATTACAGGCGTCATATTATGTTCATAAAATTACTTCTATTGATTTACTTAAAAAAACGTCTCCATTATATTCAACACATTACCCAAGACATCTGCGAAGGTGTGGGGCCGCGCTCCTGATATTATTAAAACCTTTCCTTTAAACTAATGCAAGTTTGATTCTACCATATAACATACAAATGTTTCTTGTATGATTTATGTAACAGATCATACACCTGTTGTTCCCGAAGGGGCAGGACGGGGGGAGGTTGTAAGTACAGCCCATTTCGCTAGTTATGTTTAAGTCCCATGTAATAGGGAGCCACCCGTCGGATATAAAATCCAGACTCCGGGCTGCTTCCGAAAAAGTCTTAATGAAAAAACGCAATTACATTTTCCTGACCTGGGGCCCGGCGTTCATTCTGGAGTCTATGCATTTTTCATGCATAAAAAATACTTTTTTGTTGAGAAATAGATTATAAATATGTGGCGGCTTCTACACCGCCACATGCGAACAACGCATCACACAAATCCTGCATCGCGCAATCAAAGTTAGGTTTTTCGATCTAGAATTTCTCAGTAGCAGCCAGGAGTCTGGATTTGTGCCCCGTTGATGTCAATAGGCTCGCCCCCTATTATATGGTACTTAAGCATAACTGGCGAACTGTGGGTATACTATAGGTACACCTCTGCCCAACCCTTCGGGGAAACAAGGCATGATGTTATGTTATATTGATATGTAAAGAAGTATATGTATGTATTTATGGTATATGTAAATGGTTCACCACTGACTACCTGCAGTATTGTCTCTCCTTCTCCCTTAAATCCATCAAAAGGTTATCTGGAAAAAAAATCTTTTAGCGTTAAGATCGTCTGTTGTCTAAAGAAAATTTCCATTATAAATAGTGATACGCTTATCTATTCTAATATAATTGAAAAAAATAACTGATCACAAAATCTGAAAAATTCATGGGATATTCAATCACTCAAAACATTTTATAATAATTATTAAGAATCATTAACCACGATCGTAGCAGGTGGCGTTCTGTAGTTTATTGCTACCCCCATGGGAATTAGGCGTGAGTTATATATACTTGTGCAGTGGCGGTACTTTCATATAAGCCAAAAAGCCCGGCTTGCCCTAAAACAATTATAATTCCCAAGAACAAACGTAAGTCTATCAAAACAAACAAAAATTACACCAGTCAATGAACTCGAATTCAAAAATTCATGTCATAGGAATAATAAAATATAGAAATTCCCGCATTGTCTGCCGTGCGCACTAGATTGCCAGATTTACGCTCCCGTTGAACTTCAATCATTCACATTTAAATTCCGCGCTTTCTCGTTCTGGCGCTACTCAATGCGTTCAAATGCGCCGTCTCGCTCACACTAGTCGGCTTGAAATCTGGCTTGCCTCACCTATCTTTGTCTCTCAGGTTTATATTTGTTGATGTATTGGTAAGTACATGGAAGCAGATTTCTATGAAATCAGAAGCCCGGCATTTGACAGGCATTACGTTCGCGCAAGTGCAATAACCGCGTTGACCGCGTGAAGTGAGTTGCGAGCTTAGATACGCGAACGTACGCAATGACGCGACATGACACAATTTGTTATTATTTTGAAAGAGTATTTTCTAGGTGCTGTGGTTATGAATTAATTTTATGATTTAAAATGATGTGATAGTTATTGCGGCGATGTCATTCCCTATGATTTTGTAAGTGAATATAGTGTTCTCTTTTTATCAAAATTTGAATTCGGAAACTGTTGTCGACGGAAAAGTATGTACCTAAATACATTGAGTTTCCTGATATTGACTTTACTTCACCGCAACCATAATCTAATTATAAAATAAATAATTTTTCATCGGTCGATTGTAACACACATGAATAGAGTTGTTTGCATTTGTAGTTTTGGTAAACCACTAAAAAAAAAACCATCTCATTATATCTCATCTCATAACAAAACAATAATGTTCGTATCAAAGAGGTTCTTCAGTGTTTTGAAATGAAGATTAGAGTTAGCTATTATTACCTATATGTAAGTAAGTATAAGTAAAAAAAAAAAGTATGCTATCATTTTCAAACGACATTAAATTAAATTAATAAAATAATGCGTACGGCAAAAGAGTATCAAATCGATATAAATTGATCCATCTAGTGGCTTTTGATTGATTTTTTTGCATGCGACAAGCGAATTATGAAATTAGGTAAAAAGATCCGGCAGATAGCGCTTATGCCAATTAGACCATTATTTTAGATAATCAGCCAATCCCTCAGTCGGCTCCTTTTTTTTTTGTAAAAAATCTGTCGGCTTGCTAATTTTGACCGCTAGGCACTACCCTGTATGTACTACCCACGCGATTTAAATAAATGTTCGAATGTAACTACTTAAATCTGTGCCTCTTCGGTTATAGGCGTTTTCAGAACTTCCACATTTTTCCTTCAGCATCCACGGAAAGTCGTCTCCCTACCAAGAGAGCTGTAATTAAAGAGAATAATGCACAAATAAAATGACTGTGCCCATTCCAACTTAATACCAATTAGTTCTATTACTAATTAGTAAGAGTACTCAAGTGTTTTAGTAATTAGTAAAATACTAATCTAAGTGCTGTTCTAGTTTTCATTGTGACGTTTCTAGTGAATTTTAACATTGTGAAATTATGAGTGAATTTTGTGGGGAATAAGTTGATTAATAATTTTAATTATATTATTAATTATGTACCGACAAACGTAGTGTGGGACGCCCCCCACCTAGATGAACAGACGACTTTAAGAAGGTGGCTGGGACAGACTAGATGCGTTAGGCGTTGGACGGGTGCGACGGGTGTGACATGGTGTGGTGCAGCCTCGGAGAGGCCTCTGTCCAGCATTGGACTGCAATCATCTGAGTTGATTTATGATGTAGTAGGTACAAACATGATTTTAAATATCTTACACATACGCAAGATTGAAAAGCATTTTCCTCCTAAAGTATCGATAGAAACTTTATGATATAGCGAACAATGTATTTTCTACTACTATCCCATTGTATGATGATATAGGTCGACGCCCCCATAAGCCGCAATAAGGCGGTAATCGTAAAACTAAAATTGTACGAGAGAAATGTTTTTTCTGGTTTTGTTGAATATCTTTTCAAAGAGTTGGAGTATTGAGGTCATTGATACATGCAACGAAAGCTATATTTTTATGGGAGAAATCAAAACTATGACAAGTAAATTGTTCCAGTAATAAACACTTTCGACATTATTGCGGTAAATATGTTAAAATTTTTGATACGCAACATCACAGTACGGACATAGATACGATACGTGATTTATTATTACGTTGTTGTATTGGAGTTATTTTAAATTGACACAGTAATAGTATCGTTACAAAACATTGTTGTCCTCGAAAACGGGACAGGGGAAACATATTTATTAATCAGTTAGTTAGTTAGTTTGCATTATGCTTTGAGCTTACTCAAAATAATTCGACAAAAACAACGTTATAGCATTTTACCAAGAACGGCACGAAATTTATTTACACCAATAAGTCGGTAATAGCAAATTACCAAAATTAAATACGCTTAATTCTTTTGAATTGATAGATACGTAATGTAAATAAGTGTGTTATGTTATTCTAATAATTCACGCAAAATTTATAACTTTTAGGATATGTTTTGTATGTGTATATAAGCGTGGTAAAATTCTGGAAATTAAATTCTGTTACATTATGTGTAATTTTAGATACCTAATATACATTATTGATATTTGTACGCCGTTAACGGTGAAATAAAGAGTATACATTTACATATTTTAATAACAACACCTGTTTTTACACCCACCTATGTTTTACAAATAAAAACTTCGACTTTGACTTTTGTCGTCATCATTTTGTTTTTATATTTCCCTACAGTAAAACCGTTTTTCACGATATCTTCGTAAATATGACTGCGAAAAATGTGAAATAAATTACTAAGATGTATTTTAACCCATATGTGCCGAAAAACAATAACAAGTTCATAGTAGCACATTACCGACTTATTGCTTGGGGGCATCGAAGTGTATTATTAAAGTTGCCATCGTTATTTCGCGAGATAATCGCTTTTGAAATTTGCGTAAGTGAAAAGGTACCCTTTATGCTCGTGACTGCCTCGTTGGTCTAGTGGTCGCAAATTTCTGCTGGGGAGTTTGTTGCGCCACTTCTTCTTCCCAGCTAAAGCACTAGGAAGTGGTGAAGGGCGGGCGTTTTGGGGGACTGTCTTATGTAATTTTGACGTTCGAAAAGTGCTGACTCTCAGCCTAGTTTGAATAAATGACTTTTGATTTTGATTTTTGATTTTGCTACTGCTGAGCATGAGGTCCTGGTATCGATTCCCAGGTCGAGCAACGTGTTATTGGGTTTTTCTATATAGAATTTCTCAGTAGCAGCCCGGAGTCTGGGTTTGCGCCCGGTTGATGGCAATAGGCTCGCCCCCTCTTACATGGGACTTAAACATAACTGGCGAAAAGGGTGTACTATAGGTCCACCTCTTCCTTACCCTTCCGGGATTACAGGCGTGATGTTATGTTTCATGTTAACAATCATAAACAAATGTAAGGGTCTCTAGGTCAATCTCGAAGGTTAAGCAACGCTTACCGAGGTCAGTCCGTGGATGGGTGAAATACTGTACTCCCTGCCTCGGAAATCACGTTGAGCAATTGATTCCGGCTGTCATTCGTAGATCTTTGACTGTCATTACGTGTTGTCAGAAGCCGGAAAGTCTGACACACAGGCTTACCAAGGGGTTTAGTGCTACCCAGTATCTGGGTTGTAGTCAGATAGGGAGTCGCTCCATGTAAAATACTGGGTATTCAGCTGAATCCGGTCAGACTGGAAGCCGAAATGAAAGTAGTTGGGAACAGGCAGTGCAGGTGTTGATGATGTAGTGGATGTGTCGGTTACACCGAAAATTTATATTATATATTTCTATTATGATGAGACCGGGTCTTTTGGCCACGGTTTGTCGAGCCCAGAATAGTTTGAATACTGCCTTTTAAGCACTAAGCGAATGTGAAAAAAAGGTTTTGTATTTAACCCAAGATTATAAGAATAAATCGTAAGGAATTTAATGCATTTATGATCATTAATGATTACTTTTATTTAGTTTTGAAACAAATAGTTGACAACCGAATTATATAGAAATTTTTGAGTACTTTCTTCTAGCTTTATAGCTGAATTTAAATTGATTCTTTGATTTTGCATATTCACGACACAGTTAAGAACTTGGCATAATTTTAAAGACAGACATTTCGATCGATTAAAACAACATGCCTTTTTCAGACTACTTCTTTTTCTTCTTCGGTCTTAAGTTCTTGAGACTAGTAACTTCTGGAATATCTGTATCTGTAAAAGTGAAGACAAGTAGAGGAAATGTTAATATCAGTCTAAGCAGATTGTAAAACCAGAAATATATGCATACTCGGCTTGGATTCGCTATCTAAGAATTCCGGACCAGCACCATTATTGCAGTCCTCAATATATTTATTTATTGAAACAATAGCTTAAGCTACTGTAATTAGATCGAATTAGACCCTTGTGTTTATTTCTTGTTCGTATTAGGTACCCTTGGGTTTTAGTTTATGTGCCATGATTGAGTCAAGAAACATCGGTAGTTTAAACAAATATCGACCCACATCGAATCAGTAGTGTTGCAGCAAATATTTGCTGCAACACTGCTATCAATCAATCAATCAATGATAACTATTAATAGTCAATTCTATACCTTTCGTGATTTGGTTTTCTGTGGCTTCATTTCCACGGCCAGTGATGGTGTTGTGGTATGATCACAAGGTCTAAGTCATTAATTAAATTTGTGGCGTCATGTTAATAAGACCACACTAACGTTGTATTTTTGTGTCCACAGAGTTTCTGCTTACCCTTTTGGGTTTAGTCGAAGCGCGGTAGTCGCGCGCCGGAGTACGTCCTACGATGGTGTGCGTACGAGTTTGCCGCCACACCTGTGCAGACATTTACCTCGCCCCGCGCCGCCGCCGTCCCGCGGTCGTCGGCTGCGGCAGTCGAGACCGTCCCTCAAGCAGTGAACTTGAAGCCTTCAAAGCGCGTCCACGCTACATTGATCCGCACCGCGCTATTATATTTCGTCCGCGTAATTAGTTCATTTCAATTGTTTTATAACGTTAACTTCCTAGTCTCACATCGTGACCCTTCTGGTAGTAGAATCATACTTTGTTTCTAGAATTAACTTCGTTTTAACTGTTTACTGTAACGCATTTTGTTTACTCCAGAATTATACCATTGTAATTCCTGTTCGCGCCTCTTTAATTGTACACGCCCCATTAAGCTTCCAAAAGTGGTGACCCCGACGTGATCTTCATATCCCTAAACTGGTGACTCCGACGTGATCTACATATCACTTCACTGGTGACCCCGAGTATGAACGTCAGCGCAGCCTTCGTGCAACTACTTCACCGTGACGTCATCATCATCACTCCCGCAAGTCACACAGCCAGCCAGCAACCACGGCTTGAACGGTTGTCCTGACCATCAGCATGCAGCGCAAGCGCATACCTGGTCATCACCTTCAGCCTTATCAGCAACCTTGGCACAGCACACTGCACATTCGGCCGGTCCACAAGCAGAGTGCTTAATCCCTCTCCTGGTCGACTTCAGCAGTCAGCCACCCCGACTCACTGGGGCATCTTCGCAGACAGTTCCGACTCACCGCGAACTATGCGACACTCGGTTCCAACCCACTGGAACCCAACTGGCATTGGCAAGCATCGCAAGATACAAGATTTAGTCCACTATCGACCTCCGGTCTTCGGAGGGGAGTGATGTGGCGGCATCTACACCGCCACATGCGAACAAACGCATCAATCCTGCATCGCGCAAGCAGAGTTTACCGCGCAGTTAGCATATATACAACTTCCCGACAACAATCATCGGGCAGTTGCCCACCAGATACGACATCCATCTGGTCGGAAGATCCTCCCTTTTCCACGAGTATGAGTGAACTTTACACACTGTTCCTCATATCCCTAAACTCCGTAAATATATCCGTACGTTAGACGTGTCGCGAAGTTACCGAGTCGCGACCGCGTGTACACAGCGAAGTTTCGAGAACGTTCGAGAACATTTCGTTTGAAATATTTTTTTTCTGAGCGTGTTTGTAGAAATGGCGGAGGACAGAATCACGGAGGCGTTGGTTGCAGCATTGGGATCAGCAGAAATAGCCAAGGTTAGAGTACGCGTACCTCCTTTTTGGCCAGAGAAACCCGCGGTATGCTTTGCGCAGCTGGAAGCCCAGTTCGTATTATCGGGTATAACTTCCGACGCGACGAAGTACTTTACTGTGGTAGGGAATCTAGAACCTTCCATCATGGAACAATAGAAGATATTTTAGAAAGTCCACCCTCCAGTAATAAATACGAAATACTTAAGGCAGAACTAATTAAGCGTTTGTCAGTTTCGCAGGAACAAAAAGTGCGTCAACTCCTCAATCACGAGGAATTGGGAGACCGCAAGCCATCCGCATTTCTCCGACACCTTCGGAGCCTAGCTGGCCGCGGTGTACCAGACGACTTCGTACGCACCATCTGGACCAGCCGTCTGCCAACCAGTCTGCAGGCGATTGTAGCGTCTCAGGCCAGCACGACCTTGGAAGCGGTCGCGGAGCTGGCAGATCGGGTTTTGGAGATCGCACCGGTGAACCCGGTGGCCCAGGTTGCGAGCGCCTCACCCTCTTCAGGGAGCATATTACAGGTAATGCGTACGGAGATAGCCAGTCTCACCCGCAAGCTGGACGAGATATCCACCGCAGTGGATCGACGACCACGAGCACAAGGTAGGTCAAATAGGAGCCGTAACCGGCAATTTTCACACTCACGCAGCCGTTCCAGGGACCGTTCACACAAAATGGCGGACAAGCGCAGCGAGTGTTGGTATCACCATAAGTTTGACGGGAAAGCTCATCACTGCATAAAACCGTGTGATTACGCTTCGGAAAACGCCAGAACCAATCGCTAATTACGGCGAGCGATTGCTGCAGTGTTTCCAGCCGTTTATTTGTCACAGATCTGTGTTCTAGAAAACCTTTTCTAGTAGATACTGGTTCCGATCTGTGCGTCTACCCCCGTAGCTATTTAAATGAAAAGCGGACACGTGTAAACTACGACCTTAGCGCAGCGAATAATTCTGTTATATCCACGTACGGATATATTAATTTGCAGCTGAATTTAGGTCTACGCAGGGAGTTTAGCTGGAATTTCGTCGTCGCCGATGTGACCAAACCAATTATTGGGTATGATTTTCTTTCACACTACAAACTTTTGGTGGATTGCCACAACAGCAGGTTGATCGACGGATTAACTAACCTTTCGGTTAGCGGAGCATTCGCAAAAATGGAGATTCCCAGCGTCAAGGCTGTAACGGGTACTTCTCGGTACCATGAGCTGCTGCGAGAATTTCCGACCATCTCACGGCCGTCCGGTGCACCAAGACAGGTACGTCATTCAACCGTACATTTTATTAATACTACGCCCGGACCACCGGTTTTCTGCCGGCCACGCCGTTTAGCACTCGATAGATTAACGATAGCTAAGTCAGAGTTCCAAGCAATGGTTAAGGAAGGGACAGCTCGTGTTTCCAGTGGACCTTGGGCGTCTGCCCTACACCTGATGCCTAAACACGACGACACTTGGAGGCCCTGCGGTGATTACCACGCTCTGAATGCCAGGACCGTGCCAGATAGGTACCCGGTCCGGCACATTGAGGATTTCTCTCAGCATCTACATGGGTGTACCATCTTCTCAGTTGTTGATTTGGTGAAAGTATACGAACAAATTCCAGTAAATCAAGCTGATATCGAGAAGACAGCCATCACGACACCGTTCTGACTTTTCGAATTTCCATTCATGTCGTTTGGTTTGAGGAACGCAGCGCAGACATTCCAACGTTTCATCGATGGATTGGACTTCTGTTATCCATACATCGACGACGTATTAATCGCTTCTAGAAGTACGCAGGAGCATGAAGAACATCTGCGGAGGCTATTTGCTCGCCTCGAGGAATATGGAGTCGTCGTTAACGTAGTGTGACGGTACCTAAATTACCCTAGGCTGATAAATTTTTCGTTTTTCCTAATTATGTTAATATTAGCGTTAAGGTCGGTTTCCCCCTAAGGGGAAAAGGCCGCACTCCAACCCCGTGCGGCCCTGTAGAGCTCGTCACCAGACTTGGTCACTCTCCCACCGATAATAGAAGTGAATTCCCAAATTTATAGAAGCCAAATGCCTTGATATTATTAATGAGGCAGGGAAACCGTGTATCAATATTAGACGATACTTGGGAATTCATAGTTATGAAATATATTGGAAGTGATTTTAGAAAGCTAAATAATAGAGGGATGCAGAGTAAATTATTATATAAACTTGTGAGTAACCCAAACGCTAGCGCGTAATAGGTATTTGATCAGTCGTAACTCACACAATACCTCGCATCTACACTCGGAGTACTCAGAGATACACTTCCATAAAGTGACGCAAGCGGCTTTACAGCGGCATAGCGTCGACATCATGCTCCTTTGGAGTCATGGCCCCTAGCAGTTCTCTCGAACTGATAAACGTGACGAAGCGGCTTTTCCTGCGGCAACCGTGCGACTGTCCTTGTCTAGCAACGGAGCGGCTAGTTCTAGCGGCATTGCGTCTGCATCATGCTCTTAAGGAGACATGGTCCCTATCAGTCCTTAGACTGGATATGAGATAGTTGTGGTCACCCAAACCCCCGGAAGTTCACTCTTTGCACAACAAGCATATTTGCAAGACACGTGCTCATGTCAGTCTGACCGAGTTATTAGTCTATGATAAAGAATATAATATTCTTTGAATTATTCGATAATTTTAGTTGAGAAGTAGAGAATCAAGGATCATTATTAAATAGAGTTTTGAGTTATAGTATCGGCCCAAGGCAACGAATACGACATTCTAGAATTACTAGTTATGAGAGTAGAGAATCAAACTCAAGCATAATTAATAGAGTTGTGAATCAACTCACTTTAAAGTCTATAGACAGCCCAAAGAGCCCACCCGTCACCACTTCCTAGTGTTTATGCTGGGGAGAAGAAGTGGCGCAACAAACTCCCCAGCAACACGTGTCTGTCTGATTAGTTATAATTACTATCAACTCCATCAGCCTAGGATAACTATAATAACTAAAGGCACACCCAGTCTCACCAACAGACACTAACACATACTAAGTTAAAACTAGATGATAGAATAATAATAAACTAAACCTGTGCTTCAACACAACTATATTTTACTTATTTAATATTAATTCTCTCTCCTACAACAGCCCACTTGGACAAGGCCTCTGGCACTCAATAATTCTCCTAACTTTCTTAGCCTAGCCTTACACCGACCGTTTCCTACCGCGGTCTGTCTTCCTTCTCGCAGGTAGCGCTAATAATACCTGTAACAGAATCTTCATAATGTGAAGAGGTAAGGGAATCGTTACGCTTGCGCTTTAATCAATCAATAATAGCTACGTTTATGTATCTGTGTATGATGTACCCATTTCAGTGAGACGGGGAACCGTTTTACAACGTTTGTCTCTTTGTACGTGTTCTACTAAACCTAACGCATAAAAACTCTGAGACAATATACGATTTTAGTAGAACATGTTCCCTAAACACAATATAAATGTCTTACTCAATCCTAGAGACAGTGAACTACGAAGCCCAACTGCCATTGAGTGAGACAAGTATTGAGTATAAAGTTCTAAACGCGTATTTATGTTAATATCACCTTTACGGCAGCCTAGCCCCATTTCTAAAATAACAGAAAATATTGCACAAGCGTACCGTAGACTCAGTCTGTAGCAAAACTCAATGCGATCGTACTCGGTGTCTGCCGAGGTGGTAATTTCGTCACCTCACATCTCCTTAATCTTCCCATTTCGAGGATACAGTGCGGCTGTCAGCGGCAAAGCGTCCAAATTGACGTGTTTCGATAAATAGTGTCGATTTAGAAATTGGCGTACCATATGCCGGGTGTAGGTTTTATCGAGACACGGTCCCTAGCGTTCTTAGAACGACTACCAATCCAGTTTGGGGAAATGTGTGAAGCCTAACCCCTCTCCCCGGAGATGCGCGTACGACGAGCCTTTCGTAAAGAGTTGTGTGGCCAAACCTTTTTGGAAGCAGTAATTATCACCAACGTTTGATTGTTTTATAATGCCGATTTAGATCGGCTTTATAGCATATGTTGTTTTAAATGAACTGAGAGTATTTACGGTTCTGCCTTCCGTATGTGGTTGCGCATATTACAGGTCAAAGTCGTCAAAAGTCGAGCGTCAGTGCTCAGTGTCAAATAAAGTGGAAGGCCTTCTCCGTTTCCCTATAATCAAACGCAAATGACAAATATCTGTCAGGGTATGGATTAGGAGATGGACACGTAATACAATAGAAAATAGAGTTAATTAATAGCGCAATGTCGCTATGCTGGAATAAATGATTATTAATAGCTCTGCAGCGATAATATCTATGTTACCTACAAATCATAAAACAAATAAGCCTACGAGAACAATACAATGGAAAAGACACATTATTAGTAAAGAGTTTAACACTTACCAATGATATCTTTGTAGGGGATTAGTTTACTACTCACGAAATGCCGCACGCAGTATCAACTTCACCTCGAACACAGGTCCTCCCAGCTCACAACACTCACCAACCTCCTAACATAACTAGCTTTCCCTCTTGAGACTATAACGACCGAACCCTGTCATGTCCTAAGACCAACTGCCCTTCCTCAACACCCCCGCCAACTATCCAAAATCTGGGCTCGGTACTTTCCCACACTATTTTTTTGTAAACTTCGACTTTAAACACATTTTTCTATTTCTTAATTGCTTTTACGATTCACAGCTGGTTGCAATAACGCGCCCTCGCTTTAACTTTCTCAGAATTTGTAAATAACTATGGGTTTCGATTGTCTAAACATTTCTTTCAAGCGACGACGGCTGCCATAAGTGGTCATTTGCGTGTGCCATTAAATAGAAATGGAATGGACTTCCAAGAGTTTCTAAACTATTTTACAAGTGCAAAGAATTAGGATATCTTGTTATTTATTAGGGTAACGCGTCAAGCTGTCAGACCATAAAATTAAGATTTAATGTGTTTCGTAAAGTGGGCCGAACCACGTGCTTGGTTTTAGAATAAATAATTATAATATTTTGTTATTAAATAGGAATAAGTGACAGACAGTCACAGTAGCTAAGTGCAACTTTGGACAACCGCAGGTAACTTTTCTTGGTTATTCGGTTACAGAAAGAGGAGTGCACCCGTTAGAGGAAAAGGTGGAGGCTATTCAGAAATACCCACCGCCTCAGACCGTTAAATGCTTGAGACGATTTTTAGGTATGCTCAATTTTTACAGACGTTTTTTGAAGAATGCCGCTGAATTACAAGCGCCACTCAACGATTTATTGGCAGGCACAAACATGAAAGGATCAAAACCAGTTAATTGGACTTCCCATTTGTTAGAGGTTTTTGAGCGTTGCAAGCGTAGCCTTTCAGATGCAGTACTTTTGGTTCACCCAGTTGCCGAGGCGCAGCTGGCACTCGCGAATGTTTCCCTGGGAGCCGTATTACAGCAGAGAGTGGATGACGTTTGGCAACCCTTAGCTTTTTATTCAAAGAAGTTGAGCCCGACGCAGCAGAAATACAGCGCTTATGACCGTGAACTCCTCGCAATTTACGAGGCCATCAAGCATTTTCGCCACATGGTGGAAGCTCGATGCTTCACGGTATACACCGATCATAAGCCACTGATTAGCGCATTCAAGAAAAAGGACCAACAAGGTTCACCAAGACAGACTAATCAACTGAGTTTCATTTCAGAATTCACGACTGATATCAAGCACGTGTCCGGGCAGGACAACCACGTGGCCGATGCATTGTCTCGGATTGAGGCAGTCACTGCGCCATTGGATCTCATGGAGCTTGCCCTTGCGCAGCGTGATGATCCAGAGCTACAACGGCTTCTGAGGGGTCACCATTCGTTAACACTCGAGTTAGCGACAGTACCAGGTTCAGACGTGAATATTTATTGTGATGTTTCCTTGTCTAAACACAGACCTTTCGTGACACGGACTTACAGACGCCGTGTGTTCGAGTCGTTGCACAGCCTTAGCCACCCTGGTGCGAAGGCGTCCATCAAGATGGTCAGTGAACATTTTGTTTGGCCGTCTCTTAGGAAAGACGTCTGCGCTTGGGTAAGAGAGTGCGGTCCGTGTCAAAAGTCGAAGGTAACAAGGCATACCACATCTCCTCTAGGTAAATTTGACGTACCAGATGTACGTTTCGCGGAGCTTAATGTCGACCTAATAGGACCACTACCAGTATCTTCTAATTTCAAATACTGCCTTACTATCATTGACAGGTATACCAGATGGCCGGAGGTGATTCCACTCCCTGACATGACAGCGAAGACGGTGACGAAAGCGTTCGTATCGGAATGGATTGCCCGGTATGGTTGCCCGAAGAAGGTAATAACGGATCAAGGTAGACAATTCCAGTCACATTTATTCCAAAATTTTGCAAAGACGTATGGAATCGAGTTGGCAAGGACAACAGCGTACCACCCAGCCTGCAACGGTATGATTGAGCGTTTCCATCGCACGCTCAAAGCCGCTTTGATGTCGCACGGCACAAAGGATTGGGTGAGTTCTCTACCTGTGGTACTATTAGGGTTACGGACAGCGTACAAAGAGGATCTCCAATGTTCACCAGCTGAGTTGGTGTATGGAGAGCAGTTACGCGTCCCCGGTGAGTTTTTCACCGCAACAACCAACAAGGTAGACTACCCAGATTTTGTCAGCACATTACGACAAAGAATGTCCGACCTACGCCCGTGTCCAGCATCGGACCATTCACGGCATAAGGTGTTTGAGCACAAGGACTTGCATACCACGTCGCATGTGTTCTTGCGTCAAGACTTGCTTCGTGGATCACTAGAACCACCTTACAGTGGCCCACACAAGGTCATTACAAGGAGTCCCAAGACGGTCGACATTGTGCTCAATAACAAAACTGTCAAGGTATCGATTGACAGGGTAAAACCAGCCTATGCACACCGTGATAGCGTTGAAAGTGAGACACAAATTACACGCCCATTGCGTACTACTCGTTCAGGGCGGACTGTTAGGTTCCCTGAACGATACAATTAGGGCGGCCCTTTTATTCGTAAGGGGGTCCTGTGGCGTCATGTTAATAAGACCACACTAACGTTGTATTTTTGTGTCCACAGAGTTCCTGCTTACCCTTTTGGGTTTAGTCGAAGCGCGATAGTCGCGCGCCGGAGTACGTCCTACGATGATGTGCGTACGAGTTTGCCGCCACACCTGTGCAGACATTTACCTCGCCCCGCGCCGCCGCCGTCCCGCGGTCGTCGGCTGCGGCAGTCGAGACCGTCCCTCAAGCAGTGAACTTGAAGCCTTCAAACCGCGTCCACGCTACATTGATCCGCACCGCGCTATTATATTTCGTCCGCGTAATTAGTTCATTTCAATTGTTTTATAACGTTAACTTCCTAGTCTCACATCGTGACCCTTCTGGTAGTAGAATCATACTTTATTTCTAGAATTAACTTCGTTTTAACTGTTTACTGTAACGCATTTTGTTTACTCCATAATTATACCATTGTAGTTCCTGTTCGCGCCTCTTTAATTGTACACGCCCCATTAAGCTTCCAAAAATTCATAAGTAGAGTTATTGGTGATTGTGTTTAGTGAGTTATGTTTGGTTGATGCATCGGCTGTTATTTTCTTTTAAATTATTTAATTTGCTTACGTACGGTACCTATGAATTGCATGAATGTTAAATTATGCACTTTTGTCAATGATTAAAATATTTTCGTAATATTTATTTATACGTATCGTTCTTACCAGCCTGTGCTAGTGTGGTCAGGGTGTATAGTTTGATAAATACACTGCTTATTTCGTCGCCTTAAGAATAAGTGGGATAAGCAACAACACAAAGACGAGGCCTCAAATGTCTTTAGGTGATAAACTTCTTGACAAAATGTTCAAGACACCCATAATTTTTCACTATCACACGAAACAATTTGAGAGAATAAAGGAAATCCCACGCCACTCAGAAAGTATTTCGAAAATAAGTTTTTATTTAGGAGAGACTGGACAGTTACAGTCGATAGACTTCAAATGGCACTCATGGACGAAGGCCCTTATAAGGCAACCGTGTATCGTTGGTATAACGAATTCAAGCGCGATCGACTAACTAGGGGGGATGAAGAAAGAAGTTGTCGCCCTATGACGGCTGTTAAAAGAGATTCAGCACATACTTCAGGTTTGCTCAGGAAGCCTTCTCAAAATTCTACACGTGCATCTTCGCGTCAGGAGGATAGTTTCACGCTGGGTGCCGCACAACCTCACCGATGCTCATAAGCAGGCCCGGGTGGAATGGTGCCGTGACATGATAAACAAATTTGAAGCAGGCTCGTCTCGCCGTGTTTACGACACGATGAGTCTTGGATTTATCAATACGATCCAGAAACGAAGCGCCAGTCGACGGTTTGGGTATTTCAAAACGAATCAACGCATAGCAAAGTGAAGCGATCTAGAAGCGAGGGGAAAATTTTGATCGCAAGCTTTTTCAATTTGACATGCTACTTGGTGTCAATTCCTTTACGGAACCAAAGAAGCATCAATGCCGAATGGTATACTACCAAATGCCTGGCAGAAGTTTTCACTGTTGTGAGCAACAAGCGACCAAACAGGGCTCCGTAGGCTACTGCTCCACCACGACAACGCGCCTTCGCACACCGCCCTCAAAACGAAGGACTTCCTGGACAGCACGCCGCACTATGTGGAGATTGAGTCGGTTTCGGGTCATAAATCCATAACTTCCATGTTTTCATAGATTTGCTGCTGATTTTTTTTTGTGTATTCTTGAATAAATGTACTTTTAAATAATATTCAATTAATGGATATAATCATATGTTTATTGTCTAAAAAAATAGTAAACTTGAAATGTTGAAAAATGTTCAGAAATTTATGACTATATTTAAATAATATGACCTTAAATGCTATAATAAACACAAATTAAACTCTTAAAATGATTTCTGCTATTATTATGTACCATTACTTTTAACTAAAAAAAAACACTGTATTATTCAACTAACTCTAAAGCTTCATCTATAAGTTCCATAGACTTTTTACTAGATGGTTTTCTTAAACTTGTTATGTAAGGGTCCGAAGTATACAAAAGAGTATGTAGAACATCTTCATTTGTAGCTATTCTAGAGCATTTCCTAGCATGATGAAGTCTGAATCGTTTATAGTCTTTGTTCCTTGATTCCTGCGCATCTTCGGAAAGTTGTCCTAGGGGTAACACTGAATAATGCCGAGTGACGCTTTCACCGTGAATTAGGACTTTATGGACAGATGATGGCATATAATACCACATATATTTATTAACATATCTTTGTGCTGTATCCAAAGCATACTGACCGAATTTTGTAGCGTTAATAACTTTTCCACTTGACATAACTTGAAGTAAAACATAAAATCGTTTAATCAATTCCTCGTCCACACCAGTAATTTCTGCACTGCACTGATTATTTTGAAAAAATCTTCTAGCTGTATTACCGTCATTGCTGTTACCAGTACCTTGTTTAGGTTTATCTATATTTAAACCAAGTTCTTCTCTGAACCTTCTTTGTACATATGCCTTCTTTTGATTTTTCAAATCTTTGTTTTCGTTTGTTGTAGCAGACCATTTTTCGAAGCCTAGATTATAGGATACATGTAAAATTAACTCCATAAATCGAATCCAGCAATGCAATGTCGATAACCCAAATTAATAAGCATTTTCATCATCGGGTTTATTTTGCACTTTTTCTAAATTATTCATCTCTGTTGGTCTTGCACCACAAATAGTGCACACAGCACCTGATGAAGTTTCTGACAAAACTTGAGCCACTTTCCCGTCAACCATGGTTAAAAATTATGTATGTTTAATTTCGATACCTTCTCCATTTATATTGACTAAAGTTGGTGTAAGAGCGTCCTTTTGAGCTTCAATTTCATTAACTACACTTCTTGTCTTTTCAGGTGTCTCCTTTGAAAACTCTATTAAAATGGGCCTACAAAATCTTACTGATGATGGAACAGGGTTTTCCCACACAGTTTCATTTGTATTATTATTTATAAGTTTCAGAGGCACTAATGAAGCTATAAATAAATTAGTGTCAGAAATTAACTCACTTTCTTCAACTAAGACTTGCTTCTATTAACTTTGTCCGCTTGAACCATCACAGCCCCATTTAGAATAAAGCATTAAATGTGTTTTGCCAACTTTGTATACACCATCAATTTGTAAAATTCTTGCAATTGTGTGATCCAGCAGATCTTGAAGTTTCACCTTTGCTTTAATATTATTAATTTCTACGCTTGATCTTGGTGGGTAGCACTTTCCTTTAGCTTCCTGAATTGATTTGTATGATGGAAATAATAAGCAATTCTTCGCGATTAAGTAACTCCTCATGTTTTCATACTGTGCCATATTAAGGTCCAACTCGATGAAAATACTGAGAGCTTCGTCTTTAGAGTACGCTGTTAAATGTGCCGGTTCGTTTAGGAGATTTTGACGTATATCACTTTTTTTTTCCATGGGCAATACTCGTAAAATTTCGACAATGAATGCTTCTTCGGTTTCCCCTTGAGATCTCAATCCCTGAAGATATGAATTCAGTATAAAATCAAGGCCACATGTTTCAAGCAACTCCTTGTTTTTTCGTCTTTGTGTTCTATCGGAACTGTCTTCGTAGGTTTTCGAAGGGCGTCCTCGCTTTCCTGTCGATGTCGAAGGTTCGGATTCACAAGTAGGTTCTTCCAGATTCACAGTAAATATGACGTCCAACCAAACGCTATTCTTGTTTAAAAATATTTGCTTATTTCTGCCAGATTTTGTGTAACGTTGACGAAAGTTTGTAATAAGATTTTTTTGCACACTTGCTACAATCTTAGCGATATTTGCCTCGGAAAAGTTGGTAAAATTATTCCGTATATAACTTGTTAAAGCAACAACATAATTCCCGTCACTTTCAATTAAAACAAGACATAAGTCACGTCTGGTACAGTTGAATTCACTCATTGTTGCGAGAAGGTAGATGGTTAGGTTACTACACTTTAAGTAACGACAATGACGAACGAAAAACAGTATGTAATTATTGAGTATTCAGAATCCCTATTTTATACAAAAATATTGATTTGAAACGTGTGCAAAATTGTGGTAGAAAGAACGAATTATCATTGTGTGGTTATGCGGTTTACGATATGTATAATTGATAATTTATTATGTATGTGAACTAAAAAATGGTGGGAAACACTCGATACATTATCTTAACGTAAACCGCAATTAATAAAATGTCACAAATAAGACCTATAATAAGCAAGTAGTCAAATAGCATCACCTACGTATTTGTAGGATTTTTTACTGTTTTATGCTATAATAGATTAACAAATGTTGTGCAACGAAATTGCAACTTTTCTTTTCTTATTTTATTATAATATTAAATTTCCTATCAAATAACATAATTTCCAGACCTTCGGCAAATTTCGGCAACTGTCAAAACTCTAATTGAAAGTTTCAGGTACGCAAAAATGATATGTCACGAGATAAATATTTCTAGTAAATATATTTACACATATATAGCATTTTTATGCATATCAGTCAAAAGTACATAGTATAAGCTTTCTGTAATGGTATAATACTTGTATAGTTTTCATTGTTATGTGGCTAGAAAATAATCTTGAAAAAAATACAAATTCAGATCGTTTTGTGATAGTTTAGGAATGATCGTGTTTAGATGATCTTTTTTATAAACCAGTACCGACCACATACATAATTTATGTATAATATAGTAGATTAACTTCTTAGCTACAGTTTGAGGTATAATACGAGTACCTGCGCCGATTTTTACAAAATGTATTTATGGCCAGGCCCTCTTAGGCACCTCCACATAGTGCGCCGGTCAAACTCCTTGGTCACCCTCCTTACAGCCCAGACCTAGCACCGTGTGAGTTCTTTTAATTGACAAAAATAAAAAAATTGCTCATAAAGATACAATTTTCGTCGCCAGAAAATGCCCTATCAGCGTTCGAGCAGTCTGTAAACGAGGTGTCTACTACGGTGGACTGGAAAAAGTGTTTCGAAAACTGGGTAAGTTTCATGAAAGTTTGTATAGAAGCTAGTGGAGAGTACTTTGAAAATATTTATAATAAAAATTGCCTTTATATTTCTAAATGTAAATACTCATTTATTTTGAACAACAAGACTCATAGTGTTAGTAACAATATACTTACAAACTATGCTAGTAAAACACTTACTAAGACAAAAAAAGAAGCAGATTGTGACGTCATTGCTGCAAGGTGTCAGGCCCAGCCGAAACCTTACAGCAGTGGTTCACAAACGCAACAACGCAGGAACGACGAGCACGCCTAAACCTGCGGGCAATCATATTAGCTCTCACACACAGTGCCCTCCACTCCCTGTCAATATCCTCATCGTCTTTGAGGGCAGTGGTCAATATGTGACCAAGATATTTAAATCGGTCTACCCTCTTATGGGGTATACCGTTTAACATAACTGAAGGTACTGCTTCTGGACATTTACCCCTGGCCCCAAAGACAAAAAAATTTGAAACTGAATATCATTTCTATTTTCGCAAAACTTTCTGAGTGTCTCACGTACAGAAGTTTCTGATTCAGAAAGTTTCTATGAGATTTTATTTATTTATTTAAGCTTTTCGAACACAAAAAGGTACAAATGCATTAGGCTTTCTCTAGCAGTCAACCAAGGGTGGTGAAGAGATTAGATGGCAGGTGCTTTGATTGAAAGGAACAATGAAAAAAAAACTTTAAAAATATCAAATCCAAATCCATTGCATGTACTACTGTATTACAAAAAATTAAAATCTCCATCCATATATCTTTCTCTCAGAGGTGAGTGCAGGCAGGCTGGGGAAGTACTGCCTGCTATTGATGGCCGCCTAACGAAACAGGTTCTCCGACTAACCAAACAACAGCTGCGTATATGTAGTTACGGCAGCTCTAACTGGCCACGGGTCATTTAATAAACCCCTCTTTGTCATAGGTGTCAGACAGTCCGCTGTGCAGGGCCTGCATGGAGGAGGACGAGACAGCAGCTCACGTGCTTCTAAAATGCCCGGTGGTCGCCACATACAGGGTAAAGTAATTCGGTAACCGAGGTACCCTACGCGAGGCTGTCAGTAACACCAAGGCTTTGCCTTACTCGAGGAGCTGGGGTGGATAGAATGATCGATTTTTCCACCGAACGTAAAAAACGTTAATTGTAGTGGAGTTGCGGACACCAGCCCGTATTACCAATTTCTCTCTCTCTCTCTATAAATTGTGATGAACATGATTATGAGATATTGTGTACATAACTAGACGAGATAAATTATTTATAAAATGGAAAAACGACCCAGGTAATAAAACACTTAAGTTAGAATACAATAAAACTAGAAATAAAGTTAATAAAATAATAATAAACACTAGAGATAATTATTACAGAGAAGAAATAACAGGAAACAAAAACAATACCAAAAAACTGTGGGAAATATTAAACAAACTTACCGGTAAAATAGTAAAATCTGTAGATGAGGTGATAGCGAACGCTTTTTTAAATGAATCAAATAATGAGTTGAGTATTGCGAATGACTTTGCAATGGAATTGGAGACCAGTGTGTCTGATATTGTGCCCAGGTGTGTCAGACCCTTGTTGGATAAACGCGAATTTATGAAATCCCAAGATAAATCAATGCTTTTTAAAAAAGCTACACCTCTTAAAATTATTAAAATCATTAAAAACTTAAACACTAATAAATCTGCTGGATATGACTCTATAAGAGTCATGGATATCAAAATGATAGGAGACAAAATTGTGAACGCAATAGTAAAGTTAATTATTGCGAGTGTTCAACAAGGTAAATATCCGTCAGAATTAAAAACAGGTATAGTTAGACCCATTCATAAGAAAGGTAAATTCAATGACTTGGCTAATTACAGACCCATAACGATATTGCCTGTCATAAATAAAATAGTTGAAAAATTGATATGCGACCAAATACACACTTTTTATCGGGACAATGACATAATTTCCAAAGCTCAGTATGGATTCCAAAGTAAGAAATCTACAGCTCAACTACTTTCCAATTTTACTGATGAAGTAAACAACTACCTGGATGAGAAGCAGCATGTGATACTCATATTCATTGATTTCAGCAAGGCCTTTGACACTCTGAGACACAGTACACTATTAAAGACACTCGAAAACTCGGGTATAAGAGGGAAACTACTCGACTGGTGCAAAGAATACCTTCGTAGCCGTAGTTATCACGTCAAAGTTGGTCCTAGCCTAAGCAGACCTGTAAAAGTGACGAAAGGCACTGCCCAAGGTTCAGTGTCTGGTCCACTCCACTATCTGGCATACGTTAATGACCTAGAAAATATAATAACGCACTGTTCCCTTTATCAATACGCTGATGATACCTGTATACTATCTGCTAGCAAAAACCTTAAGTTGGCCGCAGAATGTTTGCAGAAAGATTTCACTTCTATGATTAAGTGGGCCCATGATATGGGACTTGTTCTGAATCCACAAAAAACTAAAATTATACACGTACATTCAAGTCACATAAGTACTTTTCATCCCTTTAAAATCATAGCTCATAGTCATGATTGTCTGCATAAAAACGTACTAGACTGCTACTGCGCGCCTATTGAACAGGTGTCATATCATACCTATCTGGGATTGATAATTGATGACCGATTCAACTGGAGTCAGCAGGTGGAATCTGTTTGCGGCAAGTTACGTGCGATGCTCACCAAGTTTTCCATTATAAAGCGCAAAATACCGTATAGAACCCTCCTCCAAATGTACACAGCTCTTGCTGAGTCGATTATCTCCTATGGACTCACCAGCTATGGAGCACATTTAAAACTTACCTAGATAAAATACACAATTTGCTAATTCGCTTGCTGAAACTGGTAGTACCAAACTACGTAAAAAGTAAATACCAAGACAATTACATAACGTTATTTAAACATTGCAAAGTACTACCTGTTCTAGCGCGCGCTGAGTATCTGTTCCTGATAGAACATTTTGATAACAGTGATATTCAAATTCCCGTGAAACATGACGTGAATACACGACAAGCCAAATCAAAATTATTTCAAGTGCCACGCAAAAATAACTTTTATGGCAGGCGTACCGCTTCTTTTGCAATACCCTATTTACTTAACCAAATACCTGTAGACATTAGAGACTCAATGAATAACACAAACATAAAGCGTAAGCTTAAAGAACATTACATCAACTCGATTCTAACTTAACTGTCAATAGCGCGTTGATCAAATCTCAGGCCATGGCATGCTAAGATAGACCCCAGAGGTCTGATTGTGTGCCTTGTTAAACTTTGAGGAAATTGTAATTTGTAAAAAAAAAAAAAAACTAGTTTCCAAACTTATAATACACATGCATATGTCGGCGTCACCGTTGTAAGCCGTAGGTGCAGCGGGCCGAGTTACGCTGTGCAAAGCGGGACGTTCGCCTCCCCACTCTCCCCACTTCTCAAGCAACTTAATGTAAGCTAGTACGCAGCGAAGAGGAGGATCATTCTTGTGGCAGGCTCGGCCCGGTGCACCTGCTGTAGCGCCTAGAGCTATTATAGCGATCTATTCAATTAATTGGAATAAAAGAGTTGGTTACTGCTATATTTCATACTTTCCTTTAATATGTTGGACCTCTGCCTTCAGGTTATTTCATGGTGATTATTTTATAAGAAATTGTTAGTGAAATAAAGTGATTGTGCTATAACTAGTATCTCTATTTTCTTCGCCCGACAATCCACGCCTACTTACAAAGTGCAAGTGTAATATCGCTGATGAGGGCCTTTTTCGACGGTTCAAAAATCATCAAAACCAAAATTTACTGTTTCATAGAAAAGTGCAATACCTACGCGGTCAAAATGTATGGCTGAGCAATTATTTTTTAAATAACCGACAAAAAAATCCAACGCAGGGGGGTTCAGAATCACGTACTGAGTCCATGGTAACAGGTAATACATACATATATACGAATTTAAGGGTGAGATGTGTTGAGACCAATACACTGTTGGTGCTACTACACTTTAATGGCGGTTGTAGATTCCCACCGACTACGATAGACTTACACAGCAAAACAAATATGGCGACGATTGCACAGGCGACAAAGGGGAAAGGGACGAGGGGCGGTTACCATTTTGACCAGCTGAACCATAGATTTAAACGTCTATTACTTCCAGGATATTTTATTCCAAGATTACCAGCCGTGGTACACAGGCTCAATCAAGACAAGGCTCAAGGCATTCTTGTTGGAAAGATGTCTCTACTCAATAAATTATTTGTATTTCTCTATGTTTTTCAAACTGACATGCAATTATTTGTTTACGGTGTGTAACGTCTAGGGCATTGCTGGTAGGACCGACCTTTATCTTTTAGGTAGATAGGATAAAGGGAAACACCTAATAATGAATGCTTACAAATATATTCAACTAGGTAGAAGTTTAGGCCGTTGGTAAGGACACTCTTGTTGTGTTGTGTTCTGAACACACTTCAGTTAGGAAGGGTACCGTGCTTGGACTGCAAGCAGTGGCAGCAGATGCTCAGCACGCGGCCGCTGAGGCCAGCCAAGGGGCCGCAGTTAGAGTGCGACTTTAGCAAACGCCGGTAGCACGCAGTACAGCTCCGCATGAAGCACTGGAGCAGCGTGCCAATCCAATTAGTTGTTAAATGACCTGTCCTCAGCCGGGGAGTAGAACCCCTAGGTTGGGGTACAAAGAATCCTGAGGTCAAGGAATAGCTCAGTTTGGTAAGCCAGAGGAATTTAAATGCCCAAGTGTTCTTAGTATATTAGTGTTGTTCCATGATTTTAGTGATGTGCGTAGCAAAATACTAATTATAAAATATTTATCATCACTCGACTATTTAACGTTGAGACTCCTCGCAGCGCTACAGGTGTTGTATAAAGGATCTTTTTTTGTTTTAGGTGATATAGTTCATACTGAATCATTTATCACAGTATTTTAATACAAATCATATTTTTAAATTTCAATAAAATTACATGTATTCTTCTTTTTGTTAATGTTTCATGCTGGATTATATTCTGTTAGAGTCAATAGGCTCGCTCTTCTATTACATGAGACTTAAAAACATAACTGGCAAAATGTGGATGTACTATAGGTACACCTCTGCCCATTTCTTCGGGGAAACAAGGCGTGATGTTATGTTAGGTATATTCGAATGCAATGTGAATTGTTACGGCAAAATTAATTGAATTAAATTAAATTGATCGACACAATTTACAGCATACTTCAAGCTCATTTCACCAAAGTTTTCACGGTTATCGGCCGGTAACCACGCTCAACTATCGCTAGCGAAGTTCTACCACATTTTTACATTAAAAGTCAAAACTACGTGCAGACTTCATCATTGCCGTGGGCAAAATCTTCTTTTAAAACAAATAATAGCCTTTTCTAGTCAACAAACAGCGAGTTATTATTTGTATCTTTTGTGTGTGTATTGTTAGTAATTTTTGTCTCCGAATGAAACAACTGTTTCAGTTTTTATTTTATTGAATGTAGAAATTAAGACCCTAAATATTTTATATTTTTGTGCGAGAAATTCTTGTAGCGTGTCAAAACTTTATCATGAAAACAAAAGATTTTGTTTTCTTTTCAAAAAAGTTTACAAACATCATAAATGATACCTGCAGTAAAATTCCGAAGCCTCTTCTCTTACAGAGAAGGCATGAGCATTGATCACGAGGTTTTATTATTGACATTTCAGACTATTTACTTCACTCTACAAATGCAAAGTACACATAACAAATAACGTGACATCACGCGTGTTTTGCAGAGGCGGATACTGTACGTGGGACACTGAAAAAGTTTTGCGAAAATAAAAATTGATAGTCTTAGGTATTTTTTTTTATCTTTTCAAAATACTCTCCACTAGCCTCTATACAAAGTTTCGTGCAGCCCTAGTGTGAGTTTTTTTAACCATCTCGAATTTGCACATCGACCGCGTTCGACCGCAACTTTCAATTGGTGAAGAGCCAATCGGAGCGCTCTTAGGACTCTAAGGAGGGTTACCCAGGAGTTTGACCGGCGTGCTGTCCAGGAAGTCCCTCGTTTTGAGCGAAGTGTGCTAAGGCGCGTTGTCGCGGTGCAGCGGAACTCCATGGAGCCCTATCGCTTATTGCTCACAACAGAGAAAACTTCTGCCAAGCATTTGGTGTGTGGCGTCATGTTAATAAGACCACACTAACGTTGTATTTTTGTGTCCACAGAGTTTCTGCTTACCCTTTTGGGTTTAGTCGAAGCGCGATAGTCGCTCGCCGGAGTACGTCCTACGCTGGTGTGCGTACGAGTTTGCCGCCACACCTGTGCAGCCATTTACCTCGCCCCGCGCCGCCGCCGCCCCGCCGCCGTCCCGCGGTCGTCGGCTGCGGCAGTCGAGACCGTCCCTCAAGCCAGTAAACTAGAGCCCCTTCAAAGCGCGTTCACGCTACATTGATCCACACCGCGCTATTATATTTCGTCCGCGTAATTAGTTCATTTCAATTGTTTTATAACGTTAACTTCCTAGTATCACTTCGTGACCCTTCTGGTAGTAGAATCATACTTTGTTTCTAGAATTTACTTCGTTTTAACTGTTTACTGTAACGCATTTTGTTTACTCCATAATTATACCATTGTAATCCTGTTCGCGCCTCTTTCATTGTACACGCTTCCACATAAGCTTCCAAAGGTGGTATACCATTCAGCATCGATGCGTCTTTGGTTCCGTAAGGGAATTGGCATCAAGTAGCCAGTCAAATTGAAAAAAACTCGCGATCAAAATCTTCCCTCCGCTTCTAGACCGCTTCGCTTTGTTAGGCGTTTTGAAACACCCAAACCATCGACTGGCGTTTCGTTTCTGGATCGTCTTGATGAATCCAAGACTCATTACCTGTAATGACGTCGTTAACACGCCTGTTGCGGCGTAAAGACGAGCCTGCTTCCAATTTGTTTATCATCTCACGGCACCATTCCTCCCGGGCCTGTTTCTGAGCATGGGTGATGTTGTGCACCCAGCGTGAAACTATCCTCCTCACGCGAAGATGCACGTGTAGAATTTCGTGAATGCTTCCCGATCAAACCTGCAGTATGTACTGAATCTCTCGATACGTAACTCGCCTATTGTCTTGGATTACAATTTTCACTGCTAACACGTTTTCATCGAACATTTAAATTAGCTCGCAAACAATGTGGAGGAAAATTTCGAAATTGGAACGTACCTATTTTTACTTACAAACAATCATATTTTCAAAATAGATTATAACTGGCCAGTATTTTAATGAGTTATACAGAAAAAATAAATGCAATACATTCTGAGTGGTCTGGTACATAAGTTTTAATGAAGTCCCATTTAATAGAGGGCGAGTATATTACAAAGTACCTAGTGCATTTATTTTGTAGAAACCTGAAAAACCCTACGAATTGTTTTGTGTTTCTAATGTCAATTACTACTATTGTATGGAATCAAGTTCTTATAACTGAACAGACAGCTGTGCGGCTGGAGAGAATGTTGCACCACTTCTTTCCAGCTAAAGCAGAAGAAAGTAGTGAAGGGCGGGCGTTTTGAGAGGCTGCCATAAGTAATTTTGACGTTTGTTTAAATAATTGAATTTTTGCCAAGTTTCGTCGCCAGGCATTTTTTTTATATCTGCCGTATTTTCTTTTTCCGTATTCACAAATCGCCACAAAGCCAAGTTACCGCGCTATCTATTCATTTTCACCTTGCAAGAGTACACTGTAACATAAAAACTAAATGACTTTTTAATTCAATTTGTTTAGTGAGGCCGATAATTACAACACTCGCCCTGGCCAACCGTGTGATACAAGTTATAAAGGAAAGCGGGTGAAATATTTATGGTTCATTAAAAGTAATAGTTAATACTCAATATATGCATTGCTTTACCATAGTGTGTACTTAGGTGGTAACAATATTGGGCACGCCACAATAGCGGCGATATGTCCCCTCTTTGAGGAGTGGTTGGAGAGGCGCCACTGCGTCCTCACCTTCCGTCTGACACAGGTCCTCACCGGACACGGTTGTTTCGGGAGGTTCCTGTTTCGCATAAGGCAGGAGGAAACGCCCGGTTGTCACAATTGCGTGGATCTCCCGGCAAATTCGGAGGAGCATACGGTCGAGGTTTGCCCAGCTTGGGTGGAGGACCGCAGTGTCGCGTCCGGCCCTGGTCCAGGCCATGGTACGGAGCGAGAGGGAATGGAAAGCCGTCACCTCCTTCTGCGAAGCAGTAATGCTCTCGAAGGAGGAGGTGGAGCGCGAGAGGGAGAGAGCCTTGCGCCCTCACGCCCCTAGTCGCCGCAGGAGACGCCATGGGCGTCGGGAGTCGCCTGCCGATTCCCAAGCAATGGGTAGCCCGCCATCCGGTAAGGATCCTGGTCGACGGCGCGTTGTGTTCCACACGCGCCTCAAAGAGATGTCAGCACAACGACGGGGTCCGATAGGGGCCGATGCCTCAGGACCGCGGGAAAATCAAAAGAGATACCGTGGCCCTGGCACAGGCAACTGGAGGAACACGGGTCCGATAGGGGCCGATGCCTCAGGGCCGCGGGAAAACCGAAAGAGACACCGTGGCCCTGGCACAGGCAACTGGAGGAACACGGGTGAGTTTTAGTCAGTAAAAGTCCGACACGAAGAGCGGGTGAAGTCATTTGATGATTTCCCACCCCAAACAAAAAAGGTGGTATCTATATAATTAAATAAAATTTAGATCAATATGGACCCTGTTTGGCACAGCAAAAGGGTAGGGGAGCGAAAGCCCTGTTTCAGGAGATAATTTTGTTGTTTTTGTGAGAACAACTTTTAACTTAAATATAATCAAAGTCAAGAGATCGCGAATAAGATAATAACATTTTGCTTGTCCATTATTTTGTATTAGTTCATCTGCAAAACGTACTTCAATATTTTAGATAAGTTTTAGACCTGTACATGTATTATATTTCTGTTTATTCAATTATTTATATTGTTTTCTTTGAATTGTTTTTGCTATATTATTTAATTTTAATAAATGCTATTTAATTTATTAATTTGTTTTGATAGATTATTTTTTAATTATTATTATTATTGTTTATTCATAGTTTCCCTATTAATAACATATTTTAAAAATAGGTTTGATTATATACGGATTGCGTGATTATCATTAACTACTGTTAACAATTATTATTATTACATTATTAATTATTATATTAGTACTTTACTTCACATATACGAGAATGTATACATTTTTTTTAATGCATCTAAATTATAAGGTTTGTCATTAATGGATTGCCGTCGTCTAATAGGAAGAAAGGATGTAGATAAAAATAAGTGTTATACAATAATGACAATAAAAAAAGTGAAAATTAAAGCTAGCGAATTTCAATTCTCGGAGTAGAAATTCGCTATCTTTAATTTATAGAGAAATATTATAAACAAAACATTTGCAGCAAATTACTCATTATTTTGATAAATTTTGTATTTAACAGTGCCCGTGTAATTCATGCATTATATTTCGTTTATGTAAAAAAAAATACTTCTCGGCTAAAAAAGTTTAACAATTATTTGCAACGCAGTTCCCTTCATCCTTTGTATAACCACTTTTTTCTATTTCTCACTCTCAGTTCCCGTGTGACAGCTACACTTTAAAAAAAGACACCACATAAAACACACCAACACCGACCCATAAACATTCCGTAAACCCAGCGCCACGCGACATCTCATGCCTCCCACCACATAAATAGTTGCATAGCTTAGATGCAATTTGGACCGCGTACCCACTCAAGTATGGTATACCGCGCCGTCGCGCATTTAATAGGATTTCGGGGGCTTTTACACTGCCGTGTGTAGGTATAGTACGTGTTCATAATGTGGGCTTGTTAGTTCCTGGGTTTTTTGGGATAAGTTTTTCGACTGTAACCAGTTTGCCGCAGATTTGTTTGTTGTTAGGAATGTCAATGGCACTGAACTCAAACTCAAACTCAACTCAAAGCATTTATTTCAAATAAACCCATTACAGGCACTTTTGAATTGTCAAGGGGTCGGTCAGTCAGAAATATGAAGCTAGTTGCCCATTCCAAAGCGAAGTAGGTACCTATGCAGAAGAACGGGCAAGAAACTCCATGGACACTCTTTTAAATAATATGGTTACAGAAAATTTGTTACATCAGTCTTGTTGAAATTAAACATGTGAGAACGATGTAGAAAGACCCGTAATAAAAAACATAAAAATCGGAAAAGAAAAATTAAAAAGCCGTGGCAGCCAAGAGATGACCAGTCCCCACTGACGGCGCCCGTTCACAAACATGACGTATGGATCAGCACCATTCAGCTCAACCATTTTGAAGGGAATTTAATGATCCAACACACACGCCACCACCAGCGAGACATTTGAGTGAGCGTGACATACTCTCAGCCGCCAGGGCACATTCAAGTCAATGACAGACGTGCCCAGTATAGGGTAGCTTTATAGTAGGTACTACATAGTGCTCACACGTGTGCTTTGCAATTATACAATACTAAAAGATTGAATTTATACAGTGCAAAGATAGTTTTTACAATCTTCAGCAGCTCCAACAATATTTCCGAATGCTAATCAATTGTTTAGGCGCCCTTGTGGAGCAGAACCAGCGTTGAGCCAAGCATTTTTGTCAGAGATGTAATCCTCCAACTTATAATATGCTTGGCTGCATAGTGTGCGTTTGATACAGGTTTTGAACTTCGTTTCATTCAGTTGGAGTATGTGGGGAGGTATTTTATTAAAACATTTTAAACAGTACCCCATGAAGGATGAATCTACTTTAGCCAGCCTGAAACCCGGTTGAACCAATTGGTCCCTTGAAACCTTGTCAATCACAAAGGACCTTATTAGAAAGCTCAAAGTCACTCAAAGGGCAAAGGAGAGGGCTAGGCTTGGAGTTTCCCTACGTGATCGAATCAGAAATGAAGTGATCCGCAGGAGAACCAAGGTATCCAACATAGCCCGAATAATTGCCAAACTTAATTGGCAGTGGGCAGAGCACATTGCTAGCAGTACAGATGGCCGATGGGGCCGAAAGGTTCTGGAGTGGCGACCGCGTACCGGAGAACTTGAGTTTGGTGGTCAGGTGGACTGATGACCTTGTGAACCGGTCCTAGAGGCGGTGCTGGGGGGTGGCCTATGTCCAGCAGTGAAATCAGAGTCTGACCCCACATCTACCTCCTCCACCAATCCAATTGGTTCGTATTTTTGGTTAAAAAAAAAGTCTCCATCTAGTTCCCACGAGTAGTAAGGATATAGATGCCCAAGCGCTCCTCACATGATTCGACTGTCACGCACGGCTTCTAGACATACGCTGGTGCTTTGACATCTGACACATAGACATGTGAAATCCAATATGTCATTGGCGATGCGTGGGAGAACGTTGTCGTCTCTCACACGTGCAAACGTAGGGTAATGCGTTGCAACGGAACTGGGGTGGGACGTTTTGTAAGCCTAATCTTACTTAATCAGTTCGCACTATCAACACGAAATAGGAAGAAATGACAATTACTGTAATCGAATTCAGATTCAATTGATAAATGACTTATTTATTTGTTCTCTGAATATATTGAATGTCAATCTAATTATTTAAATTTCAATATCTTCACGCGGGTTTACGCACAGGCGTTCTTATACAACGTGTTTTTTTTATATCTCATAACTCTAGGGTTTAAGTAAAAATCATAAAAAAAATCCTAGAATGTCCACACATTCTAGGATTTTTCATTCTTATCTTCGACAATATGCATTTTTGGACCACTCCAAAAATGCATATTGTCGAAGATAATCAATCATCAATCATAATCTAAGTTTCATTGATAAATGCGAGTTATTAATTTCAATTCACACCAATCATTCATATTTCAATCTAAGAAAATGCGACGTTGATATTTCACGTAAGGGTGTTTTTACATTAACAATAGTGTTTTTGTTTGTTTGTTTGGCATCTCGCAGGTCAACCTATGCGGTTGTCGTCTGCTTAAGCGGACTTGCCTGTGGATTCCCTAATAAATTAAGGCTTATATACTAACTAAAACTAAGCGACAACGCTAAGGGCACCCCCTGTGGGTTACGAACCTCGGCTTAGGGCGTCGCTGGAAGAGGGCAGCAAGGGACTAGCTGGATCAGGATTTGAGTGATTTAGGGACGAATTTAAAGCTACAGGCTCAGCGGCGCGGGCTGGCTCGAGCAAGGGTCGGGAGGGGCGTCGATTTGGGCGTCGCGGCGGGCCTCGGCGGCGAGGGCGGTAGGACGGCGATCGGGCTTTGGGCTTATGTAGCGTGCTAGTGGCCTTACTACTCTCCTGGAGGAGGGTAGTGGCGTCGTCGGGGTCGATTAAAGTATGCCTTGGTCGGCGAATACTGCTAATGCGAGAGGGAGTGTAGCGGGCGGCCGCTGTAATCAGGGGGTTAGAATGTTTGATGCCGCAGTCGAAGAAACGCTTTGATAAGCGTTTCATGAACTGTTTTATGGTTGGCATTTTGAGGTTGACGTGAAGATCTATATTACGGACATAGAAGGGGGCCTTCTGAGGAAACGGTTTTGGAGGGTCTGCATCTTATGGAGATGACGTGGGTGAGCGTGCGCAAATACAACGCAGGCATAGGTCATGATGGGACGGATGACTGCGGTATAGAGACGGAGCTTGCATTTGAGGGACAGTTTACTACGGGCTGTCAGTACGAATTGCAGCCTGCTAAGAGCGAAGGAGGCGCGCGTGCGAACCGCCTTAATATGAGCCTTAAAGGTAAGGTTCTCATCGAGGATCACGCCTAGGTATTTGGCTTGCTTCTCCCAAGGGATGGGCTTGCCGTACATAGTGATCGGGCTGGGAAGTGGGGGAGGGAGTCGACGACGTCTCGAGAAGAGAACCGCCTGACTCTTATCGGGGTTGACCTCGATTCTCCATTTCCGGAACCAAGTGCCTAAGACGTTTGCGGAGGTTTGGAGTGTACGAGCTATAGCGTTGGGACAGTGACCGGTATAGTAAACGGCAGTGTCGTCGGCGAAGAGAGCCAACTGAGCCTTTTTACTTTTTGGGATATCGCTAGTGAACAGCGTGAAGGCGAGAGGAGATAGTACGGAACCCTGAGGGACACCGGCGCGAATAGGATGAGGGGACGAGAGTGCTCCCTCGACGCGATAGCGAAAGGTCCGGTTCGACAAAAAGTCTCGTAAGATGAGCACGAGACGATCTGGCACTCCTAGTTGGTAGAGCTTGTATATCAAGCCGTTGTGCCAGACTTTGTCGAATGCTTTCGCTATGTCGAAGAATAGCACACCCGTCGTCGCGTTACGCTGCAGACCAGCGCATAAGTGCTCTACTATACGGTGGACCTGTGGGGTGCCCGAGTGTTGGCTACGGAAACCAAACTGCGTAGTCTTTGAGACGCTTATAAATAAGCCTCTCGTAGATTTTGCCGAGAACATTGAGTAAACTAATAGGGCGGTAGCTGGAGGGCTCAGACTTTGGCTTGCCTGGCTTTGGGATACCGATGACGGTGGCTTCTTTCCATGCTTGTGGGAAGATGTTGTTGCTCAAGGCGCCATTGAAGATGTCGGTCATAAGCATTATTAGCGGGGCAGGAAGGAGTTTGTATACCTTATTGGTAATACCATCCGAACCGGGGGCCTTACGAGCGTGGAGCCCTTTAATGATGTCGTGCACTTCGTCTGGTGTGACGGGAGGCAGAGGATCATCAGGGTCTTCGACGGGAGGGAGGGAGGCTCTTCGTTCGACTTCAGCGTCGACCTTGTTCAGGTGAGCTTGGTCTACTGGTTGGGAGCTGGGAGAACATTGGGACTCTAGGCTGTCGGCAAGACATTCAGCCTTATCGGGACTGTCGAAAGCGACACTATTGTCGGGGCGGATGAGAGGAGGCATAGAGACCTCTTCTGAGGAACGCAATTTCCTCTGTAATTGCCAGAAGGCTTGATGAGTGGGCTCGAGTTCGCTGAGCATCTTGTTCCAGCCCTCAGAGCGAACCTCCCCTATGCGTTTCTTTACAGCACGCTGTAAATGGCGCATGTGGGCTTTGTTCGCGTCACAAGGGAAGGAGTCGTAGGCACGGATGGCCGCGTTCTCTCGGTTATCAGGTCACGTACGTCAGCAGGTAGTTTCCAGCGATGGTCTTCCATCACCGGAACTTCCCGTGAACAATCCGTCAATACGGATTGTACGTGCTCTGTAAACGAGTCGATTGCGGCCGTCGTGTCGGCGACTGACACTAAGTGATCGGGGATGGTGTCTAAGTGAGGCGACGTGGTGGATTTCAGTCTTTCGCTTACTTTCCTCCAGTCGGTTATCGTCTGGGTCTGAGGGGGGCGGTTGGGGTCGATCGGGCCCGAGTAGGGTGCAAGATGCATGACTACAGGGCGGTGGTCAGAGTTTAGCTCGTGGAACGTCTCAATCGATTGCAAACGGAGTTTCACATTCTTGAGCAGCGCTACATCGAGAACATCGGGAAGGTGATTAGGATTACCTGGGAAGTGAGTCGGGCTCATTGGAGCGATGACGTCAAAGTTAAGGGATTCGCCTAACTTGAAAACTAACCTACCTCTGGTTGAAGTTGTGCTACTATTCCACGCCGGGTGTTTGGCATTAAGATCCCCCGCCAAGATGACGGAGTCACTCATACCGAAGAGGGCAGTGAAGTCCTTTTGGAGCGAGATGGGATCCTCCGGACCATTGTCTGGTGGAATATAAGCAGAGATGATGGTGCTCGGTTGATGACCAGTCATGCCGAGCCGACAGATAGAGGTCTCCAGATGGGAGAAGAGAGAAGGTGGGTCGATAGGGATGCAATACAAAGATTTCCTAAAGTATATTAGTGTGCCACCCTTGTGGCATCGAGACCTGTCATTGCGAACTAGTTTATATGTAGTTGGCAATATTCGGGTTTCGGTGATGCGGTTTTAAAAAGGTTTCCTGTATGAGGAGGATGTCAAGCTGATGGTCGCGGAGGAAAGCGGCAATCTCATCGCGATGACCTGAAACGCCATTTGCGTTGAAGAAGCCTAATTTAAAGGATCGGGGTTTGTTACTGTTTACTCTCGTATTATCCATTGAGAATTAATATTTGAGTGAGTGTAGAACTTGCGCGATCTCGGGATACGTGCTGAGGATTTCCATAAGGCGGAGTGCGTTGCCGTTTGCAGCAACGATTTCTTCCGCCATTTTGTCCACGGCGGTGGTGAAGAGAGCCGCGTATGTACTTAGTATAATTTGGGCGCTGTTTCGGCCCTGGGTTCCCTGAGGTTTATCTGGAGAGGCCGTAGGGGCCGCGGGGGCTACCAAAGGCGCTGGGATGGCGGAAGCCATCAGCGGTGGAAGTTGAGCGGGTTGCGCTGGTTACGCGGGGATAGAGGGCACCGAAGCTGCGGGAGCCTTCAGGTGATTTAGGTTAGCCCAGGGAGACGGCCTCTGCGGACTGAGCCGCTCCGGCATCAGCGCGGAAGGAGGCTTTCCCCAGGGGCTTTCCCTGTGCTGGCGGTCGCTCGCGCGTTTCGCGAGTTTGGGAGAGGAGGACTTCGGGGCCTTAGGACAGCCCCGGTAATTTGCCGGGTGTCCCGATTGGCCGCAGAGTACACAGCTGGGAGGCTCTAAACATAGTTCCCTATCTTTAGGGCGGGTACAGTCGGCGGTGCCATGCTCTCCTAGACACTTGACGCATCTAGGGGTGGCATAGCAGTTGGACTGCGAGTGACCATATAATTGGCAGCGATGACACTGTCCAATTAATTGAGCTCTGTAAGGCTTCTCTATTGAGATGCCTGAGAGCGAACACACCGACTTAACTTTAAAAATCGGGTGGTGACCGTCTGTGGGGTCACAGATGACCAGGACCATGTCGTAGACTAGGCCCTGTCTCGCTTTATGTAAGCGATGGACGGCGGAAACTGGTATGCCTTGTGAGACAAGGTCGCTCTTAATCTCCTCGGTGGAGATTTCCTGTGGAACGCGCCTAATAACGACGCGTGTAGGGGTTTCCTCCGGAAGGGAGTAAGTGTGAAAAGAGTAGTTCCTTTCACGTAGGGCGCGGGAGAGATCCCTAAAGTCCGCAGACGTGGGGACCGTAACTTTGATCACCTGGAGGGTGGATCGGGCGTTAGTATAGTTGATCTTGCGATCAACACACATTTTTGAGATTTCAGTCCATTTGGACTTTTCCTGGACGTATATCGGCGGAGGGGGCTTCTGCTTCCTCGCGGTAGGAGCGGGTGGGCAAGCTATAGGGCTGGCGGGGCGACTGGCCCGCGGACTAGGGGCGGAAGTAGTGCTGGACGATGTAGTCGTGACCTGTTTCTTTGCGGCCGGGCCAGCGGGGGCGGAGGATTTAGCCTTCCTCTTGCCTCCTTTGACGACGACTTGGAAGTCGTCGTCGCTGGAGGAGGAGGTGCGGGCTTCGTCCGCGGAGAGTGGGACTGACGTGTCCATACTCTCTGGGCGAGTCGAGTCAGTTTCGGTGCGCAGCTGCGTCGGGTTTATTGTCTCCGAGACAATGGCGGCCGTGACAAAGGGAGTTGGATTAGCGGCCGACTTAATTACTGCCGGGGCAGTAGCGGGCGAGACAATAGGGGCCGGATTAGCGGCCGGAGTATTATCTGCCGAGACAAAGGCGGGTGAAACAATGGGGGCCGAATTTTCGGCCGGAACATTGTTTTTCGGAACAAAGGGCGGAATGCCTTGTTCGCAAGCAGGTGGCGATAGCGGGCTCTCAAGCGCGTCGCTGAAGTTAGCGAGTGCGCCTTGAGACGGAGTGGGACTGGAAACTTGGCTTATTTTGGCGCCATATTTCGCCAAAAACTCGGGGTCCTTTAATAGGACCTCTTTGAGGAACGCCAAGAGGACGGCGTCCTCCATGATCGGAGCGGGAACTATATTAGGGAAGGAATGGTGGAAAGAGAAATTTCCCTACGTAGCCTAAACCCTATACCTAACTCCCCGGGTGGATTGGCCCGGGGATGAGTTCCCTCCCTGTCGGGTGTAGACAGGGAGGTGTGTACCTATTGGTGAGCCCTAAGCTTGTAACCCGTCGCCAGTCTTATTGTGCGAACGGGGCCCTGACCAGTCTAGCGCGAAGGGTGTAGACACACCCTAAAGACACTAGGTGAGTAGCTGGAAAGCAAAACTGTCACCAGAGCCGACTAGGAGATCCCCCAAGGCCGGTTATCTGGGACCCGTCCAACTAACTGCCTCGCCCTGAAGGGGTTCGGCGGGTGTGAATTGGGTCAACACCCCACTCGGCTTCGTTGACACCGTAAGGTTTCAACCGAGGACCACGAAACTGTGGTTTTACCCAGAAGGGGCCTAGTGAAGCTACTCACAAACGTCTGTTAATGAAACGAGATTTGCCTTGAAAAGGGCACTTTTTAATTGATTAAAATCAATATCAATTTCTTGATAATGATTTTATATCGGAATAGTCGGGGCGACTACGATGACGTCACGTGGTCGCAACGAGTAGAACAGGAAACACAACACTGAGCCGGGAGCGGGAGAGCGCGAGACACGTCCGTCCGCGGCGAGAGTCGAGCGTCGAGTCCATGAACAATAGTGACTTTGTCGAATTATTATGTATGAAAAAAAACTTAGCTTTAAATACCCCCCCTACCCTACCCTTACCCCAGAGTTATGGCATATAAAAAACACGTACAAATGTTACCTGCAATAGCCGTATAGACTTCAGGGACTTAGTAATCAAAACCAAAAACTTTAAGCCTCCAACCTTGTGTTCATTGCACTGTATTTTTTTTTAATGTATGGCATCTCGCAGGTCAACCTATGAGGTTGTCGTCTGCTTAAACGAACTTGCCTGTGGTTGCCCTAATAAATTAAGGCCTCCAGCCAGGACTTAAACTAAAATACTAACTAAAACTAAGCGACAACGCTAAGGGCACCCCCTGTGGGGTACGGACCTCGGCTTAGGGCGTCGCTGGAAGAGGGCAGTTAGGGACTAGCTGGATCAGGATTTCTTTGATTTAGGGACGAATTTAAAGCTACAGGCTCAGCGGCGCGGGCTGGCTCGAGCAAGGGTCGGGAGGGGCGTGGATTTGGGCGTCGCGGCGGGCCTCGGCGGCGAGGACGGTAGGACGGCCATCGGGTTTTGCGCTTGTGTAAGGTGCTGGTGGCCTTACTGCTCTCCTGGAGGAGGGTAGTGGCGTCGTCGGGGGCGGTTGCACCGTAATATCCTTCCTATATTCTTATACCACTGTTATCCAATGAAACAAGGTAACAAATAAAGAATTAGTTTCATGAAAGCAAATGGTTGCGCGCACTCACAGGTAATACCGCGTACACGTTTTTTTATTCTCGCACGTACTTCTTACGCCAATAACCATTTGCTAAACGATAATAAGGTTGTGGCCTTTGAGAGGGAGGTGAGCGGCGAGTTAGCGGGTCGCCATAGGCCTGAGAGTCTCACAATCTGTCTTACCAATATCGTGTTACTTAGTAACTTGATCTAACCATGATTATGTTTGGTCTTCAAAAGAGACTTTTGAGTTTGTTTTGGCCTTTATTCTCAGAGTAGTCAAATAGGAAATGCCGTCCCCATCTACTTTAAAAAGTGAACGTGTAAATAGGTTTGTACAAACCTATTTTAAAAAAAACTGTGTTAAATTGTTCAGATAGGCAGTCGCTCCACTTAAAGAAACTGGTGTTTAGCGGCATTCAGTTACATTGGAAGTAGACCCCAAAAATATTTAGGAAAAGACTCGGCAGATAAACATAAATAAAGATTTCTTATGCTGCCTTTTATTACACATCAATTAATAATGTGTTTGTGTTGTTGAACGTTACCTACCTACCTACATGCATGCAAAAGCAAGTAATCTTTGCAAATTCTTTAATAATAATTTATCAAATTTATAGTACATGGAGGATTTACAGCAAATAAAAAAGGAGACCACGGTCACCAGAAAGCCAATTACAAATCCTCCCGTATATACTCATAATAGTTATTTATGGTGTGAGTACAAAAAAAAAAAACACATCGCCTTTTTTAATTAGGCGGTCTTATCTCCAAAAGTTAAAGCTGAAAGAAGTTTTCTGGTCCTGATAGACTAGGACTTACTCAAAGCATGTGGCTATTTTTTAGTTTCCTTACTAAAGCATATGCTGATGGCAGTCACATTGTAGTTATAACAAAAAACGGGAAATCCAACCAATAACCAAACATATATATAAAAAGAAAATAATAGCTTGTCTTAAAGCCCACTTTTTAATATGACGTGTGTATCCTAATATTTCGCAATGAAAAAACCGTCTGGAATTACCGAAGAAAAATCAAATCATTCTTTTTGCGGTGTAAGAAAACCTATTGAAGCTTTTTATTATTATTACCTCCTAGAAAAAGCGAAAAAGTAATTTGTTTTTAAAACTAATAACGAAAACTGTTTATTTTTTAATAAATATTAAATTGACGTTTTGACGAACTGGACACTTTGATCTGAAATATCTGGCGTTTGGTTAGGAATTCCATATAAAATTTATTTATAATTTAGTAAACCTTCATTTACATACATTACACAATATTTGTATGTAAATGAAGGTTTACGTAACTCGCATCGTCTATGAGGTATACAAACTATGTTTGTACATACCTCTATGGACTGTTTTTGTTTGTTTGGCATCTCGCAGGTCAACCTATGAGGTTGTCGTCTGCTTAAGCGGACTTGCCTGTGGTTGCCCTAATAAATTAAGGCCTCCAGCGAAGACTTAAACTTAAATACTAACTAAACCTAAGCGACTACACGCTAAGGGCACCCCCTGTGGGGTACGAACCTCGGCTTAGGGCGTCGCTGGAAGAAGGCAGCAAGGGACTAGCTGGATCAGGATTGATATTATTTTGGGACGAATTTAAAGGTACAGGGAGTATAGCGGGCGGCCGCTGTAATCAGGGGGTTTGAATCTCTATGGACTAAACAATAGAACTGTTAATATGAAGATGACAGTCAAAATGACAACCGTGTAAAATATAGAAAAAAAAAGAATAGCTTTAAATGTTGTTGCTCTTTTCAGGTAAGGTTTGGTTTTGTTCTATTTTACACAATATTAATGTAAAATATTGAAATTAATACACTTATTTTCTTTTCAGAGCAACACAATTTAGTTTATTATTGCAATATAATATAGAAACAATACATATTATATGTATTTCGAATTTAGTGATTCATTTGTTTTCGCACCATTTGAGTTTTCTTTGACATCGTTCTGTTAACAATAAGGTAAACTTAAAGTGTCGCGTTATTTACAATACGAGCTCCACCGTGGCACCATGGTTGACAATGTGAAAATTAAAAGTGGTCGGGGAAGCGGATCCTTCGCAAACCACGTAAAATTTAGTGGCAGGCTTTGGTGTGAGTGATAAACCAATTTTAATTCACTTGAAACAAATTTGAAAACTGAAAAAGCTCGAAAAGTAGTTACCGCATGATTTGAGTGAAGCACACCAAAAACTTGCTTCGAGTGCTGCGTTACATAACTCAACCGTCACAATAACGATGGGCTTTTGAATCGCAACGTTACTTGTGATGATTATAATTGATCCTGTACTTTAATTGGAAACGCTCATCACATTAGTTAAACCCAGGTGAACCGGCCAACTCCTGCTCCAAGCTAAAGTTCACTCAGAAAAAGGTACAGGTCTGGTGGACTATTGCTGATGGCATCTTTCTGAGATCATTCTGTATTGTCAACAATTCCAAACCAAGAGGCAACACAACACAGGCCAACGCTAGACCACACACGGCACAACAGACGATAGCTAAATTAAAGGACCTGCGATTGGAATGTTTCCGATACCCACCATACGCCCCGGACCTTGCTCCAACAGATTAGGTACCACTATTTCCGGAATTTCAACCATTTCAGATAATTTCCGGAATTTTTACAATTTCAGGTCAGTTGATTTAAGAAAGGAGAAAAATTCAAGTCTAATGAGGCAGTCAAAACCTCCTTCATAGATTTTATTGAATCATACTTCGATTGATTAAATACGTACATAATTCCATAAAATATTTTCGAGTTGCTTTTTCCCTAAAAACTGCTAGGTTTTCGATCAAAATCAAATCAAAAGTCATTTGTTCAAGTTATGCTGAGAATCAGCACTTTTTGAACGTCAACATTACGTAAGATAGTCCAACACTTCCGAGTGCTTTAGCTGGGAAGAAGAAGTGGTGCAACAAACTTGGCTCCTGAGATACAATTATCTCTTTACTTGGTTCGGGCGCCAGCTGTTCAAGGTGTTTTTGACCTCCACTTCTACAATAATTTTAGTGTATGACTAACTTAAGTATCTGTTTTTTCTTTTCTTTTGTACAATAAATAAACTTATTATTTCAAAAAGAAAAAACAACTCCCCAGCAGCTCAGCTGTCTGTTCAGTTAGAAGAACTGGCTCCTTTACAATAGGAAGTAATTAATTACGAAACACAAAACATTAAATTAAATAAATTGCCATAGGTCAGGAGTAGTAATGGCCTAGTGGTAACGGCCGCAACTTACGAGTTGTAGGTCGTAGGGTCGAACCCGGACAGGCACTTTACTTTGTGTAAATTGTTTCATCACCACTGCTCTCAAAACGGTGAAGGAAAATATCGTGAGGAAACCGGCATGTCTTAGAACCAAAAATTCGAAGACATGAACACATCTACCAACCTGCATTGCACCCGCGTGGATACACCACGCGGGCCCAATGAAGGCAGTGAAGCAGTGGGAAGATAATAGGCTGATAATGCTTGTTATGCAATTGCCATAAGTCAGCTAGCACATGCTAATATACCAACAAAACCATTGAAATTTATACTCAAGCTGAAATAAATAATATAAACGTTAAAAGCACTTAATACCTAAATAAAGCCACCAGGCATAAAGGGCGTGCCCGCTTACATGCAAGGCAGGCAATGCTGCAATATGTTCAATGATTGGGCATAATATCAAAGCTACTTTCGCAATTTAATTTCCAAAAATATAAACAAATATGAGTTATTGAAAAAACATCATCATCAGCCTACAGCATTCCACTGCTGGACTCGCGGCAACTCTTATCCAGCTGTTACCAGCCACCCTGCGAAGATTGTCGCTCCACCTAGCTTGAGGACGTCCTACCTTACGTTTGCTGATTCGCGGTCACCACTCAAGAACACGTCAACTTTACGTCACCCCAACGGTCATCGGGTTACTACATTTACATAAAAATATATGAAAAACAACAATAGTAGTAGTAATTCCAAAATCAACATAATTTATCATTACTCAAGGTTCAAACTTCAGCTTTAGTGGGAATATGATGTTATTTCCGATTAAAACAAGGTTTAGATAGATACTTAATGAAGTATCGTCAACCCTGAAATATTTTGTTATGTTTTTCTTAATTAAAAATTAATTCGGGTCTCTGCTAATCCTCTTTTCCCTAATCACCTTAAATACAAAAAAGCAATTAGGACTACGTTCCTAAAACTAGAAAGAAACAGCCGTTTGAATTAAAATCTTATTATTTTATCGAATAATTAAGTTGCCCTCGTATATTCGGTCTGACGTTGATTATGTCTATTTTTTTTCTTTTCAGAGCGGCCATTACAAGTGATACAATGGAATTCGCTTGATGAGGTTGTGGAGGAATGAACAATGGAGGCGGCATACTGAAAGAAAAAAATTGGTAAGTAATGGTCACTTCAAATATAAAAACCCCATTCCCATTCATAAAAGTATACATAGTAATAACATTATTTATTTAAGAGAATACAGTAGGTAATAATTATAAAACTGACTATTTTCACTAGGTACTTAATTAATCAAATAACTTACTATACTCGTAGAAAAACAAAAGACCACTTAGAGCGAATTTCACCAATGAATCTGAATACGTTCAGCACATCTAAAACGCGGTCAAGAGCTGTCAGTGTCAAAATTGTTACGGAATATTAACACTGACAGCTCTTGAACTAGGTTTAAAAGTGCTGATCGCTTTTAGTTTCATTGGTGAAATCGGCACTTAGGCGTCCAAGTACTCGTCCACATTGCCACCTTGAATGGCGATGTTAATTCATTAGCCAAAGAACAATCCAACTCTCTGGTCTCATCAAGTTTGTTTTTAGTTAGCGAAGATTTACATGGACACGCCAAAATAAGGAAGATTCATTGTTCCGTAGCTCGTAGAATGGTATAAAGCGTAGCAATAATGGCGTAGCAGTCCTGCGTTGCAATCTGGCGTAGCACTGAGAAGTAGAAACGTAGCAACGTAGCGTGGGCATAGCTACAAGAATTGCGCTCAATAAAAGTCTACGCGGCCGAAATATAAGAAAAAATATAATTATCAGGTGTCTATCACACTCTTGAGTGTGCTGCGTTCCGTGTTTTCCAAAGTAAAATATCCCCATCAGTATGCCGAAAGTGATTAAAAGTGCTGGCAGGGATACAGTCTTGAAGGTCATACACGCGTGCAGACTTATCTTGCGCCCACTATGCAATAGTATCTTGCGTAGCAAAATGTCATTGTGTCAGACATACATTCTATGAAAACAAATATGCTTGGCTGCAGATTTATTATTTGTTTTCACATTCAGAAAATGTATTTATATTTAAAAAAAAAACAATTTAAACCAAACGAAATGATTGCCATTTCAACTGTAACACATCTAAATTAATATGCTGTTTACAAAAGCCACAAATAGAGAATTGAAATTAGAACTGTAGGTATACAATGTCAAATAATGAGAAGATTATTTCAAAGACGTATGTAAAAAAAAACTTAATACTAAAAAAATCAAATGAAACACCGTAATTTGAGAGCAGTTAATAGAAATTTACAAAGTGATGCCGTTTATGAGATACCAGGGAAGCCACATCTGCAGAAGGAACTATTGCCAAACTTCTCTGTCTTCAACGTAGTCTTTAATTTTATAATATGATTTCTTGATAAGGACTCGTTTGTTTCAAGTTCTGTAAACGACTTTGGCAACTTGTTATAAAAGCGGATACTGTTTTATAGGAAATGACTTGCTTAAAGTGATGCCGTTTATGAGATACCAGGGAAGCCACATCTGCAGAAGGAACTATTGCCAAACTTCTCTATCTTCGACGTAGTCTTTAATTTTATAATATGATTTCTTGATAAGGACTCGTTTGTTTCAAGTTCTGTAAACGACATTGGCAACTTGTTATAAAAGCGGATACTGTTTTATAGGAAATTATTTGCTTGTTTTAGTTAATCTAAATTTGGGTTTCACAATTCCATTTTACTCCGTAATTTTACATTATGGAAGTGACTTCTTATTTTAAAAAGTTCCTTAGTTTTTGCGAACATACAAAATAGTTTCTAAGATATAAAGAGGAAGCAAGAGACGGCACGCTATAAACATAATACTGTGGATTAAGCAATGTATACAAACCTAGCTGTGGCTATATCGGACAACTGTCTTATTTTTCTTACTGCAAATGCAGCTGAACTTAATTAACCTGAAATAGCTCTAATGTGAGGGCTCCATTGCAATTTTGAATCTAAAGCAATTCCTGGAAATACAGTTTCCGTAATAGCATCTACTTTCTTGCCATCAAGTTTTAAATTTAGACCCCCTTAGGGTACGTTTGGTAATGAGAATTTACGACATTAAGTTTTGTTTACATAAAGTAAAAGATTATTAGCTGCGAACCATTTCGAAAGATCAGCCAGACTATCGTTCACATACGGTGTCTTACTAGACATCCGTATATTTTCTATCTATTCTTAAAATATGTGAAGTGGCATTAGCGAATAAAATTATGTCGATAAGTTAGCCGTCATGTAAGGAAGGTCATAAATATAAACGAGAAATAAGAAAGGGCCAAGAATTGAACCTTGAGGTACGCCCATCGTAACTAAGGAACCCGAGGACGTCACCCCGTTAACGTTTACTTTTGCTGCCTGTTTGATAGATAGGAAAGAACAAGATGAGAAGCTTGTCCATGAATTCCGTAGTAGTGTAATTACAGACCAGTGTATTGTGGTCAATGCAGTCAAACGCTTTTGAGAGGTCACAGAAAATACCAATTGCATCCTGGATCTTTTCCTAGGATTAAAAGAGTGTGACTGATGAGATTTACTCCCGCATTAGTTGTCGACCTAGCTTTCGTGAAACCAAACTGGCGACTGTGTAAAATGCCATTAGTGATAATGTAACAACGTCTGGTCTAGCATGATTTTTTCAAACATTTTTCATAAAAACGGAAATCCTCCATGACTTAAGGGGGATTTCGGTTTAGTGTTTTTTTTTAAAGACTTTTTAACGCTTTTTTAATTGTGAAAATAGAAATGAAGTCGAATCCAAAACTAGGAATAACCTTACTGAAGTTTTCTTATAGTAAAAGATTCAGCTAATACAGATGATGAGGGAAGAGATTTACCTCAATTGGGATGTTTTTAATGAAATTTATTGTGTCTCAGCATTTTTTAACTTATCTGAAATGAATTCATTATAATTTTTTAGAGACAATTCATTCTGATGTCGCTGTTTTGTGTTTCCAGTTTCTTTGTTAATTACCTGCCACACAGATTTTATTTTATTATTAAAATACTGTTTTCGTTACTTATTCATTTAGATTTAGCTTCAGCGCAGACTCTTTTGCATATTTTAGAATAATTTCAGGGTTTGATCAGAACGGATTTGGATGATATTTGGCACGCAGATAGACCATAACACAAGCAAGGACATAGGCTACTATTCATCCTGGATCGCAGACGAAGTCGCTGGCAACAGCTAGTTTATTAATATTCATTTAATACAGGTAAGTAAGTTAATCCTATCGCTCTATTCACGCAGAATTGCATACTATGTTGGTAACAAAAAAAACGAGGAGTTTTATCTCTTATTGATCTCACTCAACATCTCTGCTTACCCCGAACAATAGAAAACATAGGACATAACACAAGACCCCTTATCATTCCAACTTTATGTTTTCCAATCGAAACACTGAACTCAATTCACGTTTATAGAGGAACTCTTCATAAAAACTCTGCGACCTTTATTTTATAGCACAGAGTATGAATAAGACAAGCTTCTGTACAAATTTCATCGTGAAAGCTTGTCTGAAGTGAGCTGTAATTCAACCAGACGATAGGGATTATCACTATTGTTTATTGTATTATAACACTTCTGTTCAAGCACACAAAACCTACGTTTTCACTGTGAGATATTAACAGAATAGATTGGAAGAGAGCCCAACTGTTTGTACAAACAGATGGATATCGCTTTTGCAAAATTCTTGTGACTAGTCATCATCAAACAGGACAATTGTGGTCGTATATACACTGCTACATGCGAACACGTCATACTGACGTCACACAAAATCCTTCATCGCGCAAGGAGAGTTTACCGTGCAACTAGCATAATAAGTCCCAACATCAATCGTCGCCCACCAGACACGACACCCATTTGGTCGGAGGATCCTCCCTTTTCTATAGAGGATGAATGAACTTTTATACCCTGTTCCTCATACCTCTACAACGTAACAGTTGCTGAATCTCTTATTTCCAGTTGGCGCAAGTTTTCAATTTCTTCTGAATTAACTTAAGCATCGGTCCACCTTGTGGAAAGCCTTCGCTACGCTACGTCTTCCGGTACGCGGTCGCCACTCCAGAACATTTCGGCCCCATCGCCCAACTTTTCTGCGAGCAATGTGCCCTGCCCACTGCCACATAAGTTTGGCAATTCATCGGGCTATGTCGGTTACCTTGATTCTCTTCCGGATCTCTTCATTACTACGTAGGGAAACTTCAAGCATAGTCCTCTCCATTGCCCTTTGGGTGACTTTAAGCCTTCTAATAAGGCCTTTTGTGAGCATAACTAGTGCTGACAACTAATAGTTGAGGTAGCCGAAAAATCGCACCATTGGAGTGGAAGTACTTATTTAAAATTTAAATGCAGGTAGGTAGTTTATTTGATTGTAAGTTCTTGCTAATAGAGGGCAGTGCTGCTCTAAGATATTGTGCTGATTCTAGCTAAGCAACTGAATATTACAATACACTCATTTAACTACATTTATACGATGCAAGTTTCTTGCCTATGCTATACAACAAGACAGAAGGGAAAAATGACTTGCTTGACATTCATTTAACAACTTTTATTGTTTTTTTCAACCCATGTTATGCTACATGCGGCTTTACACCTGGTTTATAGAACGTTGCATCGTCTAAAGAGGGTTTAGATGAAGCAAGTAATTTGTTGCTTCAATTTAATTGTATGCAAAACTAGCAACGAGTAAATAAGGCTGTAGTCTAAACTGGACATCAAACACGAGTGTAGAAAAGAGCAGTAAGTCTCGTTAACTGCTCTTTTCTGCACTCGATCAATTAACTATATACCTGGTCTTATCTATACTCCGCCCCTATGATTTATTTTATGGCCAACGGCCATGAGATCGATATGGTTTATAATCAGGCGCACGGTTTGTTCTATGACGTCATAAAATGATACTTTTTATCAGTTACGAGATCAGCGATTGGTTGACAAAGTTTTAGAGTTTCACTAGTTATATTTTATTCTCAAGACATGTGGAAGACGTTCTTTTTAAGAAATATTTTTCGAAGAGCCTGATCGTAAGCGGAACACATCTTCAAATAGCAATGTCTTCGCTAGTGAAATTTTTATTATGGCAATGCCACGTGAACAGATCATGACTCCGGTTGTAACCGAAAGTAGTAGGGCCATCATGAAAAAAATAAACGTTAGGGAAAATATAAATATGTACCCCTCAATAAGCGAATATGGTCATCTGTCAATCCGTCAGACAGGCCAACTAACTAGCAAAATGTTGGTTAGAAACGCCAAAAGAGCCTATATCTTCATGCCTCTTAATATCTATGGGAGGAAAGTGCTTGGGAGTGCGATTTTTTACCACAAAACTACCAAATTCTTACCGTGTAAACAATCGCGCCAAGCTATTTTCCGCAAGACTGTAAGTAAGAAATGCTTGCAGTCGATTTTATTAATTTTAATAATTTATCCAGTGGTTTTCTTAAAGAATAAATATTTTATAATTTGTAAAACTACCTACCGCATCCAAACTATAAACGACAGGCGATACTCCCGATTCATTAACTCAGGAACGGTTTAATTCTCGTCTGAACAAGGTAATGAGTCGTGCCACTCCGAGCGAACACTTTTAATTTTATACCTTCACTAGATTTTGCTACCGACTGTACCTCCTCCCCAGCCGTGGGTGTTTTCATCGGAACGTGGAAGAAAATTGTTGATTTTTCATCTGTTTCTTTAAAAAAATAATGCAGAGTCAAACTCAAAGCATTTATTTCAATTAAACCAATTACAAACTTTTGAATTGTCAAGGAGTTGCTCAGTCAGAAAGATGAAGTTAGTTGGCTATTTCAAAGCGTAGTTGTTTCCTATTGAGAGGAATGGACAAAAGTGTGTTAGATTATAAGAAGGACATACTTTAGTGAGGGAGTGCTGATGACGATGTGCAACTTTTACTATGGGATCAACCCCGAAAAAGCTGAAAAAATTAATTAAGCTGCTTCATACATTTGATTTGAAGAAGGTGGCTGACAGCGGATGGATGCGGACTGCTCAGGACCGGGATAGTTGGCGCACTTTGGGGGAGGCTTACGTTCAGTAGTGGACGGCAATCGGCTGATGGTGATATATTTAAGATCAGTAGATTTTTTTTAAATTCTTTCTGCCCTTGTTTTCCTTGCCCTGCTATCAGACCAAAAAAGTAATTAAATAACCAATCGTTGTATCAGTTGTTTGTTAGTTATACAGGCTATCAGCCACGGATTTCAAGTGTGTTTGAACGATGTTTCTCTACGATGTTTTCATTTACTGTAAGTCAGAATTATCATTATAAAAGTATCGAGGTATTCAAGATTCTTGAACTTTGACTTTTTTGCTTAAATGTATGATATTTGAAAAAAAAAAAACATGATTTCTATCAATTTCCAATCCTTAAACTATGGTTTACATTCTGTCAAAAAGTATCGGGAATGGATGATTTGTTTATGGTCCCAAATTCCTTTTTTTGTTGTTAGATTGGCACAACTGTTTTCCATTTTGGCGTGGTTTTCTTAATGGATAAAAAGGTCGAACAAAGAGTTGTCTTAAATTTTGCATAGCCAAAGGAATTTCGTGCGTAAGCCTTCATAACATTTTCAGTGACTCCAAAGAAACAGTGAAAATTTAGCATCGCCAATAGAATTTCATGTTCGAACAGAAGGCTTATGGTGAATCGACTACAGCTCAAGTCCCGCTGGTCCCATTTGGGATCCAACCGCTTCGCGCGGTTTTATCTCTAACAGTATAATAAATAAAGGTTATATTAGTCTGTGGTTTGTGTCAGGGTCGAGCCAGATAGTTACTCTATTCAAATCAGTCGTTCGAAATCATAAATTTTGTCGGAATATTTAAAAAAAAAATGTTTAAGTCGCGTAGTTTGTCGCCGTGGGTGGTCTGTCAATGACGCATGTTCGTTTTTTAGTGAACTTAAGTGTTTTTGTTTTTAAATTGACGGTGAGCGGGTTGATATTTACTTGTGAATAGTTATTTCATTGTTGTGGATAGTTATTTGTGCGAAATATCATAAAAAAAGTTTTTGTGTGCAAAAATGTTTTACGTAAACAAACCGTTTTTGAAAATTGTAATTATTATTTCGTCATTTATTTACAATATTCAACTGTCTCTATACTGTCTTTATTGAATATCTATCGAATACTGTTTTTATTTTGTAATATGGTATGTTTATTCAAGAACCCAAAATAATTTACTTATAGTGGGTGGAATCTACCAAAAATTTATGAAAAAGTTTTTTTTTTATCAAAACCGCGTAAACGGCGAATTTCCACGATATCGCGAAATTTCGCGAGCGTATTACCACATTACGTACGCCGTTTCCGGGGATATGAGTGGTACAAAGCGTTCAAAAGCGGTCGAGATGTGATGGAAGATTTATCTCGCTTTGGTAGGCCATCTACGTCTTCTACTGAAGTAAACATCGCAAAAGTGAAGGAAATAGTGACTGAAGATCCTCATTCAAGTTTGAGAGAGATAGCCGTTGAAGTTTCTGTGTCTCACGAGTCAATCCGTAACATTTTAAATAATCACTTGGGTATGAAACATGTTGCCGCTCGGCTAGTCCCAAAAGACCTGAATTTTCTCCAAAATCTCAATCGCATAAAAGTCGAAGACATGATAGAACGAGTCTTCCGAGAATTCCGACCGATCGTTCATGAAACGTATTGTTACTGGTGACGAGACGCGGGTTAACGAGTTTGACATGCAGATTTGTCAAGAAGCTTCGTAGTGGCGCCTTCCAACTGAACCGAAACCGAAAAACCATGCCAAAGTCGATCAAATGTCAAAGTCATGTTGACTGTTTTCTTTGACTATCGCGGTGTTTTGCACTCGAAATTCTTGCCGGAAGGTCAAACGGTAAATAAAGAATTTTATTTGAGTGATAAGCGGTGTTTAAGAAAGCAAACTCGACGAAAAAGGCCAGACTTGTGAAAAGAAAGTTCTAGGATTATGCATCACGATAAACGCACGCACGCGCGACATTCGCACAAGGCTATTATTGTGAACGAATTTTTAACCAAAAACTCAACAAATATCATCGACCTTATTCACCAGATTTAGAATATAATAGAATTTTGCCTTTATTGGAGTAACCAAGACTCAACAGGATTATTAGTAAAAACCAGCGACTTTGTTAGTAAGCACAGACAATAAACAAAAACAAAGAAAATAAAAATATAAGGGTAACGGTTGGTCACTGTTGCAACATCCCATGAGAGACAGCACAATAGTGACCCACGTATAAACAGTCCCAGCGACTTGCAACCATGCTTAAGACACTGTTGGAGCTGTCCTACACCATGCGCACAAGGGAAACACACCTTTTAAAAGCAGTCTTCATGCGCATCCACAAACATATCTGACGCACTACAGAAACGGGGCACCCCCCACCAGTATCCTAAACGCATTGTTGTTCACCAGCTGACTTCTTGCTCTTTCCTAAACTCAAATTACCACTTCCTTGTGGCACCTGTTTTCATTCGGTAGAAGACATAAAGGAGAATTCGCGGCAAGAACTGAACACAATTCCGGAAAAAGTGTTTAAAAATGTTACGATGATTGGATTATTCGTTGGCGTAAGTGTATCTGAAGGAGCGTATGTGTACTTTGAAGGCGATAAAATAAATTTGGATGAATAACTAACAGTTTGTGTATCTTTTTCGGGTATTTTCTTGACAGAGTAGTATTGTAGATATATCTTTTACTTACACGGGACCTACAATCTTTTATAAGTTTCTTGAGCGAGATGTTGATGCTTACTCTCTTCCTCGTCGACGGTGGGGCAGGGGCTTTAAAGCAAGTTAAAATGAATGTCGTAAGCAAATGACTGTAAATGTGAAGTGTGACAGCTCCGTAGATATATTGTTACTTGTCTGTTTCATGAGTGGGCATTTTTATGTAGTGACTTTGTTTTAGAGTAAACTAGACATAATAGAAAACGTCTTTGGTATTGTGATTGTAAGCGTGACTGCCAAAAGTAGGGTTTAGTTACCAGGTTACAGAATAGAATGAGTATGTATGCATTGCTATAGCTGCCCGTTTCGATTGAACTTTTGAAAACCAGTGCATAAGGACAGGCATAGGCATCGGCTAGGGCTGCAATATATTACTAACACAGTAACATTTTGTAATATTTTAGTTTATTTATGAAGTTCTAGATATGTATAATTATTTTTAATTTGTTTCTCTTTCTCAGCTTTCACGAGGTTCTCGCCATGTGGAATGGTAACATTGACAATCGGAGCGCGCTAATCGATCTATCACCACTATATAGGCTTATTCGCGATAATAGTCTTGTCAGTCATGGTAGACCGATCCCAGTGCAACGTGACATGGTAATTTTCGAGAACTGGGTCGGGCATTTACTTATAATACAAAACCAACTTGCTGTTGAATAATCCTGGCTACTTGGTTATGCCTGTGCAAGTACTCGCCGTTAGCCAGACGAGAACAAACAGAGATTATATTTCTGATGGACTCACCCAGACGATGGCATGCCCGACAAACGTCAACCGTCCCGTCCGTAATAATATGTCTCCGGTAGTTTTTCGTTAAGATAACTCCAGTGTTCGGACCCTACTATCCAGGGGTTTGAGGACTTTAAGGCACGCACCTTGTTTCCGCCTGAAAGAAGACTAATTAATACATTCTTTAGGCGATCAAAGAAGCTGTATTTTGATCACCATTTATGTCTTAGTCCGATGTAATTGGGGGCGAGCGTATTGCCATCAACCAGGGAACAAACCCAGACTCCGGGTTCAAAAGCAAGTCATCTCAAAAACCTTTAGCACTACACAAAGCGTACTAAAAGCTAGTAATAGGAGCATAAGTACTAAGAAGATAGAATTCCAAGCTTTATTGCAAACGGCACTGAAATGGAAATACCTCAGTCTTAAGGCGCGTTAAGAAGTAAATTTTTAGATTATTGACAATAGGTTCAAAATAGCGATGCATTTGAATCGAATGACCACTGAATTTTGGTGTTTTACAGTACAGTGGAACAATGTTTAGGTATTTCTTTATTTAATTGAATTCCCTTTTATAAGATAAAATTATTAAAACAAAACTTGGTAGTTTACGCTCAAAGGTTAAGACTTATGCGACAAATAATATTTGTTTGAGCTCTATTTTACGTTTTTTCTCTCAGGATACTAGTTATTTTATTTTTATTGAATATTCTTGAATAAGCCTTTGTTCGAACTTTTGGCATACTCATTATTTTCTGGCTTACAGTATGTACCAATGCACCATACTGTGCGACAAAAAAAGCAAGCGTTATACGGTGTCCTACGTTTGCAGCGCCTTAAGATGCAATAGAACTTGCATTGGGGATAGAGATGAAAATACCTCAGTTTACATTGAATAGTTCCTTTTTGGGGTATTATTAATCCGTATTGTCTGTTTCAAAACTATTTAATTAAATGGTTAACAAATGTTAGAAAATGTGCCTGTGGATGCCAATTTATAGCGCCAGTTCAAATTGAGAGCTTGGATTTGAATATGTGTATACTTAAAACTGAAGTGCTTTTTTTATATCATCTTAAAGAGGTTCTTCATTTGACAATTGAGGTTCATTTTATGTTTTATGTTGTTTTTTTTTTACCAAGTAACATATTTAAAAAACACACACACACACACAAAATAATTTCACTAGTAGTTGTTAGTGAAGGTTGGTTACTTTTTTATTTTTTCTACTGCGTATGCGAACAAACACTTCCTTTTTTTCAATTTCTTCTGCGTAGAAAGCTAAATTTTCTTGAAATGAGAGGTAAACACAAATGATGAGATTTTTATTTTTCTAAGCATCTTCATTATTACAATATATCATTCTCACCCCACCTGCTACAAAGAACCCTACACAAAACTTTTCACTTGCCTATCTTATGCCACGAGGAGGGAGAAAATCCGGAATTTTCGGGTAGAAATTTCCAAAGTCACAGGATGAAGACACTGGGGAAACTTTTTTAATTTCACTAGTGAACATAATCTGTGGACATCATCAATCTGCGGGTGACATCTTAGTGGCTTCGGGGAGGTTTTTTTGTATAGTTTTATAAAGTAGTTACAGTGTTTTGTTTTAGTAAAGTTGGGGTTGAGTTGTTTTGTTTGTGCGATGCGGAAACTTGAGTGGCGCAAGTTATCATATAATAATAATCATAGAAATTGAAGTATTATTTATTTCCCGAAAACATGGTATATAAAGTTGTTTTAAAATACATTAAAGAGCATACATGTTTTGCTTATTATCATAGCATGTAAATATTATAGGTTACACTACAAAATGTTTCCCGTCAGTAAATTCTGCAATGCAGTGTAAAATATTGGTGTTTAATCATACCGGTAGTCTTTTTTTAATCAACCTAAGATCTAAAGTTTTTGAATTCAGTTGGAATGTTATTATATATCCGAACACACATGTCTACACTGCTTTTATCAGTCTTGCTATGTCATTTAATGTAAGCCTGTGAGGATTTCGCCGGTTTCGAGGATATACATCCTTTGCCTTTTTAAATGAGTCATTTTGCATCTTAACAAACATGCATACTTCATAGATATAGAGAGAGGGTAGCGGCAATAAACCAAGTTCTTTATAAATTAGCCTGCAAGATTTATCAGGTTGGAGCCCATATATTGCACAAATACACTTTTTCTGTTCCACAAATACTCTATTTTTGTTAGGATTAGTACCTGACATTATGAACCCATAGCATATTAATGAATCATCAAAAGCATGTTTTTTTTTTTTTTAATGGCATCTCGCAGGTCAACCTATGAGGTTGTCGTCTGCTTAAACGGACTTGCCAGTGGTTGCCCTAATAAATTAAGGCCTCCAGCCAGGACTTAAACTTAAATACTAACTAAAAACTAGGCGACTACACGCTAAGGGCACCCCCTGTGGGGTACGGACCTCGGCTTAGGGCGTCGCTGGAAGAGGGCAGCAAGGGACTAGCTGGATCAGGATTTGAGTGATTTTGGGACGAATTTAAAGCTACAGGCTCAGCGGCGCGGGCTGGCTCGAGCAAGGGTCGGGAGGGGAAAGCATGATAGGTAGTTATGGCAGTTTTAATGTTTATTATATTTTTAACGTTTCTGAGTGTATACGAATTGATTTATTCTTTCAGGTATATCATCCACTAGTGCTTTCCAATTTATGGCATAATCGAATCAGACGCTTTTCTGAGATTTATAACACGAAATCGGGCGTCAGCCAAGGAAACCATGCATCAACTTGCCTACTCTTTGCTGATGACCTAAAGCTGATTCATGTAGTGAATCAAATAGCCGATCATGACATATTACAGCAGGATTTAGAGCGAGCCACTAAGTGGAGCCAGGAAAATAAACTATATTTCAACGTGGAGAAATGCTCTGTGTTTTCGTTCACCCGCGTCAGCGCTTCGCGTCACTATGAGAACTTCAAAGAAGGTTGCAGCGTGTCATGGAGGTCAAACTTCTGGGCATCGATTCACAGCTGATTTGCACTTCTTTAAACATGTCGTAGAGGTTTGCAAAATGGCATACAGAAACCTAGGTTTTGTTTTGCTTTAGGCAATTTTCGAAATGAGTGCTTTCAGAGCCTTAAATGAAGCATTGGTAAAGAGCCAAATGGAGTACACTGCGGCTAATTACTGTACACAAAATATTGTTGAACATTTTAAAAGAGTAACGGTGGAGTTTCTTGCCCCGTCGTCTCCATACGAAACAATCTTTTGGAAGGGGCGCCTAGAATCAATTCTATTTAAATGGAAATGTTGACGTTCAAAAGTGCCTTTTAGTGCCTATTTGAAATAAATCCTTTGACTTTGCTATTTGGTGTCCTAGTGAAGCCAAATACAGTACGATACTAGAGCGGATGCAAAATAAGTTTATCAGGTTTATGTTTTTGAGGTTACATGGAGTATATCCTGGATACCCATTGTTGTACCCTACCTTGTTCATTTTGAAAATGGTTGGTTACTATAAATTAGAAATTAGCGAGATCTAGCATTAGCCATATACTTGATCTATGTAATGAGGTAAAATTTAAAATTTTGTCATACTTCAGTCAGTTCGGCTGTGCGTGCCAGACGAATATGTGAGCAAGTGGCGGCGGCTGCGGCTGCTGGTGGTGCCAACCGCGCGCACCAATCTGCTTCAGCGGCACCGCTGACGTGCTCGCTGTGCACGCTCATCGTGGTAACCGATTTAATATAGACTTGTTTTCTTGAACACTGAGACTTGACTTGTGAGTTTACTCTGGTGACTTTTAGGGTATTTCATTATCATCATTTCAGCCGAAAGACGTTGACTGCTGGACATAGGCCTCCCCCAAACATCGCCACTTCGAACGGTTCTGCGCTTCCCGCATCCAACGGATTCCTGCCTTCACAAGGTCATCGGTCCACCTTGTGGGAGGCCTTCCAACGCTACGTCTTCAGGTACGCGGTCGCCACTCCAGAACCTTTCGGCCCCATCGGCCATCTGTTCTACGACCAATGTGCCCTATCCAATGCTACTTAAGTTTGACAATTCATCTGGCTATGTCGGTTACTTTGGTACCCGTGCGCAACTCTTCGTTTCTGATTCGATCACGTAGGGAAACTCCAAGCATAGCCCTCTCCATTGCCCTTTGGTTGACTTTAAGCTTTCTGATAAGGCCCATCGTGAGCGAACACGTTTCAGTATCATAAGTCATCACTGGCAACACGCACTGGTCAAAGACTTTTGTCTTGAGACACTGCGGTATGTGGGACGATAAGATATTGCGTAGCTTCCCGAACGGTGCCCAGCCGAGTCAGATTCGATGATTGTCCTCTTTGTAGAAGTTGGACTTTCTATATGTTATTTTCTGGCTGGACAATTTGTCCTAGGTAAACATATACGACTTCGAGTGTAGTGCATCCGATCTTCGTGAGAATGGGTGTTACATGGGCATTTGACATGAGCTTTGTTTTGTCAATGTTCATTTACAGACCCACTCTTTCGAAAGCTCTACTGAGGTCATCGAGCATAGTACTGAGGTCCTCCATGGTCTCAGCCATGACTACTATGTCGTCAGCAAATCGAAGGTGAGTGATGTATTCGCCATTGATGTTGATGCCAACCCCTTTCCAGTCCAGAACCTTGAAGACATCCTCCAGTGCAGCGGTGAACAGCTTCGGAGAGATAACATCTCCCTGTCTCATACTGCAAAAGGATTGGTTTCGAAGTCTGGTCCTGGAGTCGGACTGACATAGTGGCGTTCTCATACAGACACTTCAGCACCTCGATGTACCGATAGTCAATCTGACTCCGTTGAAGAGACTGCAGTACAGCCCATGTCTCGATCGTATCGAAGGCTTTCTCGTATTCCACAAACGCTAAGCAGAAAGGAAGGTTATACTCCTCGGTCTTCTGTATAACCTACCGCAGCGTATGTATGTGGTCTACGGTGCTAAAGCCTTTACGGAATCCGGCTTGTTCGGAAGGCTGGAAGTCGTCAAACCTGCGCGCAAGACGGTTCGTGATGAATCTTGAAAACAGCTTGTAGACTGTGTGGCTTCAAATTTTCAGTTCTAGGAGATGTCGGTTTCTTCACAATATTTGCCTTAACTGTTTTGGGAGCAGTGGTGATGGAATAAATTACACAAAGAAAATTGCCTGCCTGAGATGCAACCCACGACCTACGACATGTAAGTCAAGGCTGTTGTTACCACTGAGCCACTACTGCTCTGCAAGTTAAAGGCCCCATCAAAATAAAATGCTCAAATAAAAGTAGAGACGTACTCAGTCCATTAAATGAAATTTCAGTACAAAGTCAGTATGTTATGTACAGTAGGTATATTAACTGTTCCTATTTGTTTTTATATTCTTTACACTATGTGAAATGTTAATAATTTTGTAATAGAATTGAAAACTTTTATTTCAGACAGGAGTTCATAGGGTTAGTACCTAACAATTTAACTTAACTTCTAGTGTTAGTAAACACAGACACAACTTAACAAAATACAATTAAAATTCAGCGTGAAGCTGCACCCATCTCCGCAACATCGGGGAATCCCACCGATCAGCGAATACACTGAGAATGCTATTGGTGCTGCCGCGAACACGCGTCATCTGGGAAGCACCTAATAATCGCGTCAAAACAATTAATAGTATTATCCGCAAATATCCCTGACGCACTACAACGTCACGGCAGCCTCAGCAGTACTCTCAGTGCATTTTTATATTGGACGCGTAGGTCACTGTATGCCCGCTGAGTGAAGTTGACTTACAAGCTGCACGTGTAGAAGGATTAGCGTAGAAGAAAGAAGATTATTGTAGAAGGAAGACAGTAAGCTTGGAAAAGCGTTACTTTAACTGGTTTCGTATATCGTGCAAACCTGCGAGCCAGCATGTTACAATGGACAGCCAGCAACCTACGTTCCCTTTCAATGTCACAATTATCCTTAAGATCTTCAGAAACCCAATGACCCAGTGTTCTCCATAAAGTGCGACACGCGGAAAACACGAGTATGTCTAACTGCCTGCCTTAAAAACCACTTACTCGCTTTTTGTAGCGTTATATTTGAGCCCATGATTCAGCGCATAATATTCGCATATAGCAATCAGTCGCCTCAGAGCACCGATCGATGGGCTCAGCAGAACACCAAATCGTCAGCATAACTAATAATAATATAAATTAATTTACAATGTAACTATTGTATGCGCTAAGGGCGGGACATAGCTTAATTATTTAAGACCTGTGGTATACATTAAAATAGAAAACGACTTTATGAGTTGTACGATGAACGGACTGGTATAAACATTGCTGAATTTAATTTATACGAGTATGTTGAAAATTATTTTAAAAAGTTTGCTGCATAGCCAAGTCAAGTTACTTGAGTTGAAAGATTAAAAATAGTAGTTATTTAATTCAAATGACATGGAATATCAATAATAGCGAAACGGGAAGGTCATGCCACCGAAGTGTGACTACAGCCTTGCTATTGATGGCAATATTATTTAATCAGATGCTCAAGTTGCCGCGACCTTCGAAAATTTATTTGCAGAGATTCCCGTTTCGACTACAAAATCTCTAAACTCATCTCCCACTGCTGCAGAGTCTTTACTTATAGAAAACGTTCCAGTTTGTGATTCTGAATTTAATTTCCAATATGTAACCTGTAGTAGATATAATTAAAACCTTTCACACAATGTGAAAAACAGTAAATAAATACCATTGTTTAAATCGGCTAGTACATCAGACCTTACTAATTATAAACCTATTTCGGTGCTACATTCCTTTGGTAAAATTTTTGAAAAACTTATTTTAGATCAAATGCAAAGATTTTTTAAAAACTTTACGATTTTTCTTATTTCTTACTTAAGTGATAGGATTCAGAGAGTTGAAGTTAACAGAAAAAGATCACCTGGATCTGTAGTAAGAATGAGGGTCCCCTAGGGCTCAATTCCTGGCCCATTATTGTTTCCTATTTATATTAATGACTTGCCATACCTCATAAAGTATAATCATGATATGGCGTTGTTTACAGAAGACACTTCACTTTTGTTTAAACGCAAACGTAAGCAGTTGGTTACTGACAATGTAAATAGCGCTCTTGCTAAAGTAGTTAACTGGTTACATGTTAATCATTTACTACGTATAAAGGTTGAAGAGTTGAAAACACCACATTATTCTTAGGCATAACTTTGGATGGCAAGCTTCAATGGGGTCTATAGATTAATTGTCAAAAAAGCTAAGCTCTGCAGCATAAGCCGTCAGAAAAATCGTAATTTAACTGATTTAGAGACAGCCAGTTTTATTTATGTTCATAGTGTGATGTCGTATAATTTATAAATTAAGTCCCAGACACTACCTCAGAGACAAATTTAAAGAAATGAATGCAATGACTGTGCCTTCTCAGTATATTTATGAAAATCTTTTGTATGCACATGTCGGCGTCACCGTTAGCGGTAGGTACAGCGGGCCGAGTTACGCTGTGCAAAGCGGGACGTTCGCCTCCCCACTCTCCCCACTTCTCAAGGAACTTAATGTAAGCTAGTGCGCAGCGAAGTGGGGGATCCGGCGTTGGCTGAGCGTGAACGGCCAGCACAACCCACACCACAGGCGCCCGACTCACCGGCGCCCCCACGTGGCTCCGCCTACGACTCGCCGGCCGTGCTGTCGGCATGCTCGTCACGAGCCGGGTCGAGCATGTCGCTGGCATCAGCGGGCTCGGCCGTATCCGGTCGCGGATCAACTGACTCGACGCCGCGATCCGCGCAACGGCCCACCGTGGGAGGGGCCGATGCCCATATGACGTCGCCTTCATCGACGCAATCGCTGGGTTTCGGGTTTGAATTCAACCTCGAGCCTAGGGCCCAGCGGAAACAGAGAAGGAGGAGCTCCGGGGACGTGGAGGAGAGCAAGCGACTGTGCCCCGACCCGCCGCGCGAAAGCGTGCCGCGGGGTCCGGGCTCGCCTGCGTCGCCTACATTCGCCGACGCGACGCGCCACCTACCAGCCGCCAAAACACCGACACCGAGACCAACGAAGGCCACAGGGGTAAGTGCCCAAAATTTATCCCCCGCCCCCTCGAAATCTACCGCCACCCCCGGCGCCGCGAAGAAGACGCAGCCGGGGGCAAAACAACAAAGGAAGCTGCGCTACCCGCTGCTGGTGGTTGAGAGGCTACCTGACTGGGCCGCACACTTCCGGGCCATCGCCGCCAAACTGGGCCGGCCTCCGAACGCTCGTCCATACAGGGGTGGAGTTCGCTTCACCCCAGATAGCGAGGAGGAGTACAGGCTGGTCCAGAGGTACCTGACTGGCCTAGAAAAGGACAGTGGCGTGTCATGGTTCGCCTACACGCTGCCAGCAGAGAAGTCACTGAAGATCGCCATACGGGGCCTACCGGCGGACACGGACCCCAAGGAGATCGAGGAGGAACTTCGGACGCTGGGTTACCAGCCGGAGTATGTGCGCCACATAAAGGGCGCGCAAGGACGACCCGGCTGTGTTTTCCACGCCATCCTGAAGAAGACCCCAGACGTCCGGGCTATCTACGACACCACCGTTTTTATGTACATGCGGGGTGTCAAGATAGAGGCTTGGCGAGGCAAGCGTGGGCCCGCCCAGTGCCACCGGTGCCAACAGTTCAGGCACAGCTCACACCAGTGCCACCGCCCGCTCGCTTGCGTGCGATGCGGGGACGAACACGCGGCACGTGACTGTCCGCGCCCGCGGGAGGAGCCGGCCACATGCATCAACTGCGGTGGCCCGCACCCCGCGTGCAACATAAAGTGCCCCGTATTCCAGAAAGAGATCCGGAAAAGCGAGCGGGGACCGCCGCCATCACGGCCAACACGCGCCGTGCACAAGCGGCCACAGAGAGGCCGCAAGTGGTACAGACAGAGGCCCAAGGCACGACGCTGATGGCGGCGGCCAACGGGCCCACAGACAGAGAAGCCACCTCCTCGAGGCGGAGGAAGAAGAGACGCGGGGGGAAAGGAAGAGGTAAGAAACCAAACCCCCCCCCAACAACGACCCAGGAGAACGCTAAGGCCGCCCCTGTCACAAACAAGTTGCAGGTTGTGGAAACACAACCTACCGCTGGCGCCGGCATAGCGCCGCGGACGGCAAGGGAACCAACAAGAAAAGAGTTCCCCAAAGAAACTAGTGGCGGCGCTACCGGCGTCAAAACTGCCACTACAAAACAGGAATTCACAACTTGCGCCATCAAACTGTTGATGGACCTAATTAAGGCCATCAGGCAGGGGCAAGACATAGAGACGGTCATCCTGGATGGCTTGGCCACACTATTGACCTTGTACCATGGCTAGGCCGCTCAGGGTGATCCATTGGAACGCCCGCGGCCTGCAAAACAAGGTCGCGCCCCTCCGCCACCTCCTAAGGGAACAAGACATCGACGTGGCGCTCATAAGCGAGACGCACCTGGGACCCGAAGATAGGGTAAGGTTCCCGGGATACCTCGTTTACAGGAAGGATGAAAGGTCGGCTCACAGAACATACCGTGGTCTGGCAGTATTGGTGAGGCGAAGAGTCGTCCATCAGGAAATCCCCTCGACGACACCCAGCACATTTTACGCGTTGGGTGTGCAGCTACATGTAGCCGGCGAGGACATAAGCATCTACAGCTGCTACAAGCCGCCCGTGGCTCACCTAGACGTTACAGAGCTGCGGGCGCTTCTCTACTCATCGACGCACGCCACTATCCTCGCCGGTGATTTCAACTGCAAACACCCAGCGTGGAACTCGTCCACAATGAACACCGAGGGGAGGCGGCTCTTCGCGGACGCGGAAGCCTTCGGCTATACGGTGTCCGGCCCAGAAACGCCGACCCACTACCCAGACGCTGCACAGCACATGCCGGACGTACTGGACATCGTAGTCCACCGAGGGCTACAATGCCAGACCACACAGCAAGTCATAGACGACGAGTTACAGTCGGATCATCAACCTGTACTCGTCGTCATATCGGGTATGCCGACCCGACTGAAGCCCATAGCGCCACGTCGCAAAACAGATTGGACAACCTTCGCGGAGAAAGTAGAGACTGCCGCGCCGACTCGGCCTATCGTTACCTCCGCGGACGTAGATCAGACGGCGGACGATGTCACTGCTTGCATTCAAAGCGCCTACGAATCGGCGACAAGCACACAGCCGCAGGGGAGAGGGCTATTGCCGCCCCTGCCGGCTCGCCTGAATGCGATGATCGCCGCGAAGAGGCGCCTCCGCAAGCAGTGGCAACAACACAGATGCCCGACGCTGAAGACGCAGCTCAACCGTCTCGCGGAGAAGGTGAAGGCTGAGCTCCAGGCGCACACCGCCGCGGGCTGGGTGGACCGACTAGACGCCACGACAGACAACTGGCCGTCACTGCACAAACTGTGTAACCAGCTGACGAACACCACAGTCCCAGTGCGACCACTGCTTAACAGCGACGGGGCGCTCACATACGTAGCAGAGGACCGGGCGGAGGTCTTCGCCGAACACCTGGAGCGTCAGTTCCAACCGAACCCGACCAGCGACACCGCTCATGTCGCAGCAGTCGAGAAACACCTGGGAGACTACTTCGCCTCGCCGATAGCTCCCGAAGAGGACCCTATCTTCTTCTCGCCTGGGGCAGTCAGACGCGCCATCCTTAGGACGAGGCCTAGGAAGGCCCCCGGTGCTGACGGTATCACGAATACAGCGCTGCGCCACCTGCCGTACCGTATGGTAGCGGCGCTGGCGCGCCTGTTCACGGCGATACTGCGCACCGGGACCTTTCCCGCCTCGTGGAAGGAAGGGCGCGTCATTATGCTGCCTAAGGCGGGGAAAAACATCCAGAAGCCGGAGAGCTATCGGCCGATCACTCTGCTGCCAACAGTCTCCAAGGTGTTCGAAGCACTCCTGCTGCGACATCTCCAACCACACATCGCGCCTCGACCGGAACAGTTCGGGTTTCGGGCGGAGCACAGCACGACGCTCCAGCTGTCGAGGGTACTGCACCACCTCGCAGCCGCAATCAACATGAAGGAGTACTCGGTGGCAGTATTCCTCGACATGGAGAAGGCCTTCGACCGTGTATGGCACGACGGCCTGAGGTACAAGCTGGCCACATCGGACGCGCCCCGTCGCGTTGTGAAGGTGGTCTCTGACTTTCTCTCCAACAGGACTTTCAGGGTGGTGGTCGACGGAACGCTGTCCAGCGCCCGCCCGGTGCTCGCGGGTGTGCCGCAGGGTAGCTGCGTCTCGCCGGCGTGTTATTCGCGCTACACGGACGACATCCCCACTACGCCACACACAACACTCGCGCTGTATGCAGATGACGCCGCGTACATTACTACATCGCTCAATGCGAAGTACGCGGCGGTCAAAATGCAGCGCGCCCTCGAACTGCTTCCGGAGTGGTTGTCCAAGTGGCGGCTGTCCGTGAACGTGGGTAAGACGCAGGCCATGGTCACCGGGTCCGCGCCTCGCCCACCACCCTTGAAACTACTAGGAGCCGACATCGAGTGGACGCCCCGGGTCAAATACCTAGGGGTCACCATCGACCGTCGGCTCACGATGGGGACGCATGTCCACAATGTCGCCGCGCAGGGTAAGGTCGTTCGCCACCTCCTTAAACCGGTGCTCTCGTCCCGCATCCCGGCGCGCGTCAAGCTGGGCGTGTACAAGCTGTACATTCGACCAATTCTGACGTACGCCGCTCCCGCTTGGTTCGCCCTCACGAGCGAGACGAACCGCAAGCAGCCGGCCACTGTAGCCCACAAAATGAGGGGCCCGTTTTTACGGGCCAACGTAAAGCCTCTGCGGCCGGGGGGCATAGCCCCGGATCCGCTCGCCGCGCCCCCTTACGGGGACGTAGCGACTTCCCACAAAGTGGGGGATCATTCTTGTGGCAGGCTCGGCCCGGTGCGCCTGCTGTAGCGCCTAGAGCTATTATAGCTATCTATTTAATTTATTAACAAGCTGTTGGAATAAAAGAGTTGGTTACTGCTATATTTCATACTTTCATTTAATATGTCGGACCTCTGCCTTCCGGTTATTTCATGGTGATTATTTTATATGAAATTGTGAGTGAAATAAAGTGATTGTGCTGTAACTAGTATCTCTATTTTCTTCGCCCGACAATCCACGCCTACTTACAAAGTGCAAGTGTAATATCGCTGATGAGGGCCTATCCCGATACACATAAGAATATTAATCTGTTTTAAAAATACAGTGACATCCACAACATAAATACTAGGAACAAACACAAATTTGTTGTTCCTACTACCAGGCTCATGAAAATAGGTGGCTCGTTCAAATGTCAATCTATATGTTTTTATAATGAACTTCCTAGCCACATTTAAGAACTAAGCCTTAATAAATTCAAATCTTTTATAAAGCGGAATTATGCTAGAAAGCCTATTATGCTGTCAAAAACTATATTGAGGACAAGCAGGTTTGGGACGAGCTGCCCCAAAAAAATTACACAGGTAATGTTGATGTTAAATATTATTTTGCAAACTTTTTTTATTCTTATGGTTTTTTCTATATTTGTACCTATTTATATACACAATGACATGTATATATTTACTGCATAAAGTATAATATTATTTAAATTTTATGAATGTGAGGACTATGTGGGTCATTGTATTTTTTTTCTCTCAGTTAATGTCCTTTCTTTTGTATTGTTCGTAGAATCGTTAAGCTCCTTAGTTCTGAGTTGAGCTGCACATAGCATAGCATAGCATAAGCATAATCAGCCTAATATGTTCCCACTGCAAGTACACAGGCCTCCTCTCTGTGAGTGGGAGTGGGCCGTAATCCACCACGCGGGCCCAGTGCGGGTTGGTAGATGTTACATGTCTTCGAATTTTTGGTTCTAGGACATGCCGGTTTCCTCACGATGTTTTCCTTCACCGTTTTGAGAGCAGTGGTGATTAAATTATTTACACAAAGTAAAGCGCCTGCTTGTGTTCGAACTCACGACCTATTAAATCTTAATATTATGAAAATAATCTAATACAGTTTACCAAAGGCGTAGCGCGTAAAGACATTAACCGATATTCCCGAATCGCACACTCCAAAGCACTCCTCAATTCCTCATTGCACTGGGCACTTATGTTTGCAGCCTTATCATCACTTCCCTCTTCAGCTTGATTTGTGTTGGACTGTGGTAGTACCACAACAGTCTGCGACGGGGGGACGCTGACATGGCTACTCTGCATTTCACTTCGCAGGTGATCAAGCACAGTGTCATCCAACATATGATTACGTTGGATGACCCGCACCTGATCCGACAGTCGTTGTGCCGAAACGTTGACAGCTGGCTCAAGCACCTGAAAAAGAGAGAGCATCCGAACACGGTACGCGGTCAGATTGTTTCCCCCCTCTGTAGATTATGCGGATAATTTCAGTTTATTTATTACAATAATTCACGTCTGTTTCTTTAATTGAACACGAATAAAAACATCACTGTAATAATTATAACCTTGTTTAAGTGTGTTATACAACATTAAACAGTTTCTCATCAAAATATTATCAGTACTATTACGAAATACTGTTATTTCATTGTTGTTTTCTATAATATCACATCTAACCGTTACTTAAACAAATAACGTGACTTGTTTACTAATTTATGCCATTGTAAGACCAAGTATGTAATTCAAATAATTAATTCAGTATATTTTTATATAACTTAATCATAGTTTCATGATAAAATACAAATATTAACTAATCTAAAATGAAATCGTACGATGTGCCGCTGCTCCGCCGTACTTGCCCCATAGACTCGACGCTCGACTCTCGCCTCATCCGCCCTGACAATAGTGTCGCTTTCGACAGTCCCGATAAGGCTGAATGTCTTGGTGACAGCCTAGAGTCCCAATGTTCTCCCAGCTCTCAACCAGTAGACCAAGCTCACCTGAACAAGGTCGACGCTGAAGTCGAACGGAGAGCCTCCCTCCCTCCCGTCGAAGACCCTGATGATGCTCTGCCTCCCGCCACTCCAGACGAAGTGAACGACATCATTAAAGGGCTCCACAATCGTAAGGCCCCCGGTTCGGATGGTATTACCAATAAGGTATACAAACTCCTTCCTGCCCCGCTAATAATGCTTATGACCGCCATGTAATGTAATGTAATGCGACGACGGGTGTGCTATTCTTCGACATAGCGAAAGCCTTCGACAAAGTCTGGCACAACGGCTTGTTATACAAGCTTTACCAACTAGGAGTGCCAGATCGTCTCGTGCTAATCTTACGAGACTTTTTGTCCAATCGCACCTTCCGCTATCGCATCGAGGGTGCACTCTCGTCCCCTCACCCTATTCGCCCCGGTGTCCCTCAGGGGTCCGTCATATCTCCTCTAGTCTTCACGCTGTTCACCAGCGATATCCCAAAGAGTAAAAAGGCTCAGTTGGCTTTCTTCGCCGACGACACTGCCGTTTACTATACCGGTCATTGTCCCAATGCTATAGCTCGTACTCTCCAAACCTCCGCAAACGTCTTAGGCGCTTGGTTCCGGAAATGGAAAATCGAGGTCAACCCCGATAAGAGTCAGGCGGTTCTCTTCTCGAGACGTCGTCGAGTCCCACCCCGCCTTCCCAGACCGATCACTATGTACGGCAAGCTAATCCCTTGGGAGAAGCAAGCCAAATACCCAGGCGTGATCCTCGATGAAAACCTTACCTTTAAGGCTCATATTAAGGCGGTTCGCGGGCGCGCCTTCTTCGCTCTTAGCAGGCTCCACTTTGCACTGACAGCCCGTAGTAAACTGTCACTTAAATGCAAGCTGCGCATCTATACCGCAGTCATCCGTCCCATCATGACCTATGCCTGCGTTGTATTTGCGCACGCTCACCCACGTCATCTCCATAAGATGCAGACCCTCCAGAACCGTTTCCTCAGAAAGGTCACGGGTGCCCCCTTCTATGTCCGTAATATGAATCTCCACGTCCTTAAAATGCCTACCATAAACCAGTTCATGAAACGCTTATCTTAGCGTTTGTTTGACTCAAAGTCAAAGCATTTATTTCAAATAGGCCCATAAAATGGCATTTTTGAACGTCAAAATTTACATTAAAAATAGAACTGATTCTAGGCGCCACTTCCAAAAAGTAGTTTCGTATGGAGAAGAAGTGGCAAGAAACTCCACCGTTAGTCTTTTAAAATGTTATACAATATTTTGAATACATTATTTATATTTCTGTAGGTGAAGACTATGCACCAAGAATAATAATACTATACCACAATTGGTAACTGTGGCATAAAACACCCAAATCCCCTGATTTCAGCGGCCGCCCGCTATTCTCCCAGCAGTATTCGACGACCAAGGCATACCCTAATCGCCCCCGACGACGCCACTACCCTCCTCCAGGAGAGCAGTAAGGCCACCAGCACTTTACACAAGCGCAAAACCCGATCGCCGTCCTACCGTCCGCGCCGCCGAGGCCCGCCGCGACGCCCAAATCCACGCCCCCCCAGCCCTTGCTCGAGCCAGCCCACGCTGCTGAGCCTGTAGCTTTAAATTCGCCCCTAAATCACTCAAATCCTGATCCAGCTAGTCCCTTGCTGCCCTCTTCCAGCGACGCCCTAAGCCGAGGTTCGCACCCCACAGGGGGTGCCCTTAGCGTGTAGTCGCTTAGTTTTAAGTTAGTATTTTAGTTTATGTCCTGGCTGGAGGCCTTAAATTATTAGGGCAACCACAAGCAAGTCCGTTTAAGCAGACGACAACCTCATAGGTTGACCTGGAAGATGCCATTCCCAAAAAAAAAAGTACTTGCCCCATTCTCTCTGGAGCAGTCACACCGAACGGACCTAAGTTAAGTAAACTTATCTTCTTGTTAACTCTTGTGTGTTTTTGGTAAAATATTCTCTTATGTCGTAATATATTTTTGATGGTGAATAATGTATTGTTTATACGTATGTGAATACTTAATTTTTTTATACATAAAGCAACTATATAATATTTCGATGTCTATAAAATAAATTGTTAGCCTAAACTCCCTTCGAAAAATTTTGTATTTTCTTTACAAATAAATAATTAAATAAGTTAATATTATAATCCATTCTTAATACCAATTTTTTTAAATAAATTCTTTTTCTCTTTATACGTCTATTATTTTTAGCTCTGTGTAGTATTTTTATCTTACAAGCGCATGACGTTTTCATTGATGGATCGTGTCCATCTCATGCGCTGCACACTTCCGCCGGGAGCTGGGACCCTATCAGAGGCCGGTGGGCCTCGAGGTCCTAAGCCGTCCGGCGGCCGGCGTCCTCCTCGTCGACGAGCAGGTGGTGGCGTCGTGGGCGACGAGAAATACTCGTCGCTCAGGCTCGACGCAACTACCGCGGCTGGTGTCGTCACAGTAGTGCTGGGTACCGGCGGCGGAGAGGCGGAGCTGAGCGATGAGTCCGGAGGTGGTGGGCGTGCTCGACGTGCGGCTGATCTTATCAACTTACTTTCCTCATTTTTCAATTTCGTTCGTGTTCATGTTATTTTATCGGAGGTGACATCTGTCATGTCACCTCCGATTCTGAAGTTTTTGATAAAATTTCTTACATTTTTATGTGTTAAGGTCTCTTTTTGGTTTTATAGTAATTTTCAAGTTTCAGGTTTGGTTTCTATTGAAAAACTATTATAATACTTGGTCAAAATTACTTTCAATGATATTATTAGGTAAAATTGAAATTCAAACTTTTTGTTGACACGATGTTGCCATTATTATTATTATTACTTTTTTTATTTATATCGAACACAAGTGATTCATATTGTTGTCAGTATAACTTATAAAACGATGTTATTGTAAATAAAATAAAACTAAAATAAACTTTATGTTCGGTTTATGTACAGTGCATACGGGTCCAGTGCCCCAGGAACGGGCAATCAGCATTTTCCACTATCACCTTTATCATGCTGTTGGTGCTCCCCCGAATCCTTTGCATCAGGGATGCTTATATTTTTTGCATAATAGCTTGAAAACTATCTGTGTCTGCATCAGCAAACATGCCCGATGCGCTACAGAACCGCGGGAGCCCCAAAAGCACCCTAAAAGCGTTGTTGTACTGCACACGAAGAACGTTGTAGGCCCTCTGCGTATGTCTAACCCACGCACAGTGTACCGCGTAGAACATGCTAGGTGGACAATATTATTTTATGATATTTAACGATGCTTTTATATATAAGTAGTCATGTTGAGGCATTATTAATAGTTTTTGGTATGATTTTGTAATAAAAAACAAAAAAAATATGTAAAAACAGATAAAAATATTTAAAAATAATAAACAAACAACAAAAATGCATTAAATAAATAAATACCTACTGTACAAACTAACTTAACCTAAACCTAATCATCAGAATCATCATCAAAATCTTCTGGTGAATCGTCATCATTTTGTGGTAATGTGTGACAATATAATGACGTTTCCGGTCTTGATGCTACTATGGTCGGGCTTACGATTAACTTTAATACTTCTGCACATATTTTTTCCGGCTTTTTTTCGGGGAATCTCACGAAGGCCATTGATCAAAGAGTCAGATGTTATTATTAACATGGACAGCAAGTCTCTATTCGTGGCAACACGTGAGCACTTGCGGGTGTTGTACTCCCTAAATCTGCGGCAATCTTTGTTACGTGCTTCTTGAGCCTCTTCGGAAAGTTGCCCAATTGGAAGCAATGCCGCTTTGATGACCTCAGTACTGTGTACTAATATTTTATGTACAGTAGCAGGCATATAGTACCACGAATAGAGACTAAGGTAATGTCTTCTAGTTTCAAGACAAAATTTATTAAATTCAACTAAGTTTATCTCGAACCCAGAAGACAATGTCCTCAAAATAACATCGAATTGTTTGATAATAGTAACATCCAATCCTGTGATTTGAGCGCTCATCTCAGCAATCTTAAAAAAGCGACGGGCTGTGTTTCCATCATTGGAAGAACCAAATCCTGGCTTTGGTTTATCTACAATGAGTCCCATCTCGTTCTTGAATATCAACTTGATTTCTTCGGAACGAATCTTGATATCAGCTTTGTCTTCGTCGCTTCTAGCCTGCCATTTCTTAATATTCAACTTATAGCTGATATGTAAAAGGCATTCAAAGCAACGAATCCAAGCATGAAGTGTAGATAAACCAAAGCCAAAATCTTCCTGATTGCTGTTAAACTTCGCGGGGTCATCGTTCATCGTCTTGGGGGTGGCACCACAGATGAAACACTTTTGAGATGAACGAGTTTCCGTTAAGGTGTTACATACCTTTCCGTCTATCATTGTCTGAAGAAGTTCGTGTTTCACAGAGATTTGAGAATCACCAAAGTTGATAAGTGTTGGAAGAAGAGCATTAATTTCTTCCAACAATCTATTTGTCTCCGCTAACGTGAAGTCAGTCGTTTCCTTAGCAAATATAAATTTGATGGGGCGACAATACATAGTTGATGAAGGCCGAGGATTTTGCCAAATAATTTTAGACCCATCATATAACTTAAGGGGAACGAAAGAATATACGAAAAGAAATTCGTCCGTATCTTCAGTGTTCTCAAATTTCTGTTTGTATGTGCTGTGCCCAGAACTTCCATCACATCCCCATTTACTAACAAGTGTAAACGTTGGACTTGTTGGGAGGATACTACTGATAACTTCATTCTGTGCTATTACTAGACGTTCCGCTGTTTTATTTAGTAAGGCTTGCAAATTTATTTCAGCACGAGTTTCTGTTATAGAAATGTGATCCTCTGCAGGGTAACAGGCCTTTTTAGATTTTACTACACTAAAATATGACGAAAACACATTATGTCCTGCCATTATGGACCACTTCCTAGTTTGTTTGTAAGCATGTGTTGTTGACTTAGAATCTATAAGCCTTTAATCTTAGCCTAGGATTAACGGAACTGGTATTTTCTTTTGACTTAATAATATTATCTGGCCTTTCACTAATGTCTCTAATCACATGGGCAACTTTTCTTTGCCCTGCTGAACGCATAGCAATTTCGGCAGCAGTCACTAATTCACTGGCACTTCGAGATTCTACGAGATCCACGACTCGACGTTTCTTCGACTTAAACGACGATTCCTCGAAATCTTTGCGAGGTCTTCCTGCAGATGTCACAACCTCTCTCGATGTTGAAGGTTGTGGGGCTAAAGAACTCACAGTAAACTGTATGTCTCCTTCATCCAGCCAAGTCTTATTTCTAATTAAAAAACGCTCCTTCAATTTTCCCGAAGCCAACCATTTGGCTTCAATCTTAGTAGAAAAGTTGGATATTTTCAACTTTATTTCTCTTTGGCTGCTTTCAGTAATGTCACCAAAGTGAAATTTTGAAGAAAGATAGTCATAAATACGCGATCTTTTATCATTCTTCGTGTGTTTCAACCACTCTTCAAAAAATGCTACCCTTGAAATAGAGTAAACGTGTTCTGAAAAAAAATATAAAAAAATATGTTGTACTGAAGTGTGCTGAACAATATGTGTATTTTTACAAACTACACAGTTATACCTACAATATATCTAAAAACTAGCCCGAATAGAGGCGAATCAATGTATTTCCTGAACGTTCAAAGTTTTGTTTATGAAAAAAATTACGCAAAAATTTATGCATTAAGTTAAAAAAATGCTAAAAAATTATTTTAATAGATTCTGATAAAAATAATATATCAAATAATAGTACATACCCTCAGTATTAATATCCATCACAAAAAACTTTCACAATATCACTATAAACCACTATGAGATGTGCACAAAAGTGTCGCTAAATTGCAACTGATTGACCGGAACGCTTGCATTAAACTCATTACCTGACTTCTGAACTCTATGCCTCATCAGTTAAGCATTTGAAAAACAACTTTTTCTCGGAATTTGGAGTTTGGGGGTGTTGTTTGTGTTATGCAATTAAGATTTCCTGGAAATGAAAACTTGAATTTTGTCCACCTAGCATGTTCTAGGCGAAATACTGTGCCACGGATGCACGTGAAGAATGACTGGCAAAATGCCTTGAACAGAGTGAGTTTCACTTCCCTGGTACATCGTGCAAACCTACAAGCCAGCATATTACATCGGATCGACAAAACTCTTCGCTCCCTTTCTATGTCACAGTAATGATTCAAGTCCTTATTTACTATATGGCCAAGGTACCTAAAATGCGACACTCTATTAAGTATTAAATGGTACACCATTTATGGGTGTACATAAATTGTTAAATAAATAAATGTTGCCGATGATGAAACTTATTAAAAAAATGTGTCAGAAATTATGGCCACAATATCAAAAAAATAAAATTGGTAGGTATATCGTCAAATTAAAGTGAGTTTAGAAGTGCCTAAAGGCTCTCGAGCTGTCGGCATACGCGAGAACCAAGAGATATCCTAACAAGAAGACGTAGCTTGTGAGATGTTGCGTTATACTAACACAACTGAAAAAATATGCGTCAGAAAACGAGTTTGAGTGTAGTGGAATTGAAATTTTACAATATAACATTATAATAATAGCCTTATATCGTACGCCAAGCTCAAACCCCTTGATTTTTCTACGTAACTTGGAAGTAATGTTGTGCAACCTTCGAAATAAATAAAAAAAACAATTAGTTATAGTAGGTGATCTGAACATTGATATTTTGAGCAAAAAAATCGATACAAATAAAAAATACGTAGAAGAATTGACTAGGATTGTAAATAATTTCTGCTTAACACTACATTTAAAACAACCATCAAGAAGAAGTTCATGTCTGGACCAAATAATAAGTAACTGTAAGGATGCAATATGTGAGGTTATACCACTGGGACTGTCGGATCACGAAACAGATCAGATAATATCCATACAAATAGGCAAAAGGCAATAGGCGAAAGCGTAGAGGTGGAACTTTATAGTTCCACCTCTACGCTTTCGCACAATTCACAAGCGTGATTTTAGCACCGAACATAAAGAATAGTTCTTTAGCTGTATATCCAGTTTTAAATGGACAGATATTTTTTCTAATCAGGAAGCTAACAGTGCGTTTAATCACTTTCACGATACGCTTGTCCTGTTCTTTGATTTGTGCTTCCCTAAAATCGAGATCAAAATCAACCTCGTGAAGAAATATACGAAATGGATTTCCAAAGGTATAAAAAAATCAACTAAAACCAAAAGGAACCTGCGTTTTAAGTACTACTTCTCATCTGACAAAGACAGTAAACTGAAATACTTAAACTAAAAAAAAAAGTATACAAAAAGCACAAAAGCTTCATAACACAAACTACATAGCTAGGGCTAAAAATAAATGTAAGGCGTCATGGGACATTAACACGAATAATCATGACATTGATCCTATTAATTCTAGTATGTTTTTAATGCCAACTAATCATGGCGAAATACAAAAAGTAACAAAATCACTCAGGGATACAAATTCAACAGGTTATGATGAAATACTGACAAAAATTATAAAATACATAGGCCCTATTATTACTCAGGTACTTACATCTAATAGAACAACATTATCCACGGGAGTGTTTCCTGAGAAATTGAAAACGACAGCTATTAAACCAATACATAAAAAAGGTAACAAAAAACTTGTTGATAATTACAGACCGATAGCCCTGTTGCCTATTTTATCGAAAATTTACGAAAAGGTCATGCATACGCGATTTATAAGTTTTATCGATAAGTTCCAAATTTTGAAACATGAACAGCATGGGTTCCAAAAAAGGAAATCGACAACCACAGTGGCATTTAACCTAATTAACCTAGTTACTAAAAATATTGACCAGAAAATCCCGACAACTGTTATATTTTTTGACATGTCAAAAGCCTTTGACTTTGTATCGTACGAGCTACTACTAACGAAATGTGATAAATATGGAATACGCGGTAAGGCAAATGCATGGTTAAAAAGCTACCTTACAAACAGTTCGCAATTTATAGAAATAAGTGTTGATAAACCAAATCAAAACGGTGAACTGAAATTTAAATCTAAACTAGGTTACAATTGTACAGGCGTTCCACAGGGCAGTATTTTAGGTCCCCCACTTTTTCTGCTATATATAAATAACCTGACAGAAGTAACTGATCATCCCTGTATACTCTTTGCAGACGATACCGTAAGCAAAGTAATCACTTGGATGGAAGAGAATAACCTTAAACCTAATATAGATGAAACCAAATATGTACAATTTCGTAACAAAAACTGGAACAAAATGGATTTAAACACAACTTATTAAGACAAATAAATACAACAATCAGATAGTATGACTTTCCTTGGGATAGTTCTAGATGAGAGGTGTACCTGGATTGGTCACGTTGATTTGATATGTGGAAAACTCAGTAAGTTTGCTAATGTTCTATGGCGTATATCTAACCTAATAAGTAGACAAGCCACATTACAGGCTTATCATGCATATGTTGGATCAATGCTGCGTTATGGTATACTAGTATGGGGAAACTCGGTGCATCTGGGAAGAGTTTTCGTCGCACAAAAGAGGTTTATACGTGCGATTTGTAATGTGGACCCACTTACATCATGTAAACCACTGTTTAAAAAACGCATACATAAATCTGACAATGGAATAGTGAGGGCCATATACGAGGTAAACTGTTTCTTCGTATATGGCAATTAATATTCCAGCTAAAGTTATTCTTATCTGTTTAATGTAATGTAATAATAGTATTAATTGTATTGTAGTCATATTTAAATTATCATTAATGTGTTATTTGCAATTTTGGTAATCTTGTAACATTTTGTAATCTTGTGCAAATTCTATATGGGTGTATACCTGAAATAAAATAATTTGATTTGATTTGATTAACAGGTATTTATATTGAGGAAATATGTAGATTTACCAAATCTCACCCTGAGATGTTTGATAAACTTGGAGATAAATGTCTGTTCAAAACCAGATATCTCTAATCGGTTAATTATGCCTGGAACGAGAACGGAGCTATATATGCGAAGTTACTATCCTACGTGTGTTCAAATATATAACAAGATTCCTAACGAAATAAAAGAACTCCTAATGTTCCGCTTCAGATGGGCTTTACACAGGTGGCTTATTGAGAATCACTTCTATACTTTAAAATATTTTTTTCAGTTTAAATGTAAATGAACTAATTGTACCTGTACCTGTACCAAAATTTGCATGTCATTATGTTATGATTAAATATGCTAAGCTACGATTCTACTACCATTTTAAGAAATTTTATAACCATATTTATCTGCAAATAAATGTTTGACTTTGACTTTGACTTGCGAGATATTAGGTAAGGCTGTCCAAAAACTGTTTAGTAAAGGGATCATGTGAATCTATTTGAAACACGACTCCTTCGTGCAAAACTGGTTGTTGGTTGGTCACGGATGTCATTTGTTGATCCTTCGCAGTCAAGTCATTGCGGGTAGCCTGAAGCCCAGAAGTCTGACAACCAGTCTTACAAAGGGTTGTCTAAGTCTTTCTTGTTACCCAGTAACTGGGTTGAGGAGGTCAGATGGGCAGATAATGCTATCCGTAAACTATCAAGACAAAAAAAAAACTGAATGAAATAAATAAGTAAAACTGTTTCAACAGTAATTAATCCATACTAATATCATAAATGCAAAAGTTGTCTGTCTGTCTGACTGTTACTGATCGGACTTCAAGGAAATGCGCACACGTAGACCTTCACCTGTTTGAGGACACAGGGTACTTTTCATCCTTGTAGAAAATAATTTTATACAACATAATATACACGCAGACAAAGTCGCGAGAGCTAGGTATTTAAAATTGAAATTGTGATAAGTTGTTTTTGTGTTTTATTTGTGAAATACCAAATAATTCGGTTAGTGATTGCTCTACATCAAACTATAAACTAATTAGAGGCAGTTTTGAATTGTCAAGGGGTCGGTCAGTAAGAAAGATAAAGCTAGTTGTCCTTTCCAAAGCGTAGTAGGTACCTAAGGAGATAAACGGGCAAGAAACTCCACTCTCTTTTAAACCAAAATATTGTTATAAAATAGGTTCAGGTTACATCATTCACGTTAAAATCATACACGAACGATGTAGAAAGACGTCTTAATAAAAAGATAAAAACAAAGAAAAACCATTTTAATCTTAAACATACATACATACATAAACTCACGCCTTCTTCCCATGGGGGTAGGCAGAAACCACAGAACGCCACCTGCTACGTTCCTTACATACTCCTTTTGCCTCGTTTACGTTCATACATCTGGTCATACACGAGCGCCGGTTGAGAGTACTTCGCACCTGACCTTTCTGAAGAACATCACCAATAAGGTCACTATATGTCTTCCTAGGGCGTCCCCTCCCGTCGTTTCCACTCACATCTGCCTTGTAAATACCTTTTGTTAGTCTCCTTTCATTCATCCGCTCAATATGACCAAACCATCTAAGCATACTCTTTTCAATTTTTGTCACTACATCCGGTTTGAGAAATTCCTTTATTCTCATAAGAATACAATTCACTTACATGAGAATGTTAAAACTATAACTTAAGTCAATATTGTTGGGCGTTATACAAACTAAACATAAGGAAATTAAATTGTACAATGATTATCAAATATTGAGGGTAGCCAAAGAATAAAAATAAAATAACTCAATGTTCGCTTGAAACACGGGCACACTTCAATGTCACATAATAAAGTAAACAAGTTTTTGTTCAACACAGATAAGCGTAACTGGATGTGACTTGAAATTATGGTAGGGAATGTGATGTTTTAATGATGTGCTGTTTGAGTAGTTTTTTAAAAGTGGTTAAGGTTTTGGATTCTATGATGTATTTCGGTAATTTATTATATAATTTGGACCCCTCATACGCGATACTTTTTCTTCCGTAGTTTGTGCGGGGTGGGTGTAGTTGTAGTAAGTCTGGTTCACGTCTTAGTTTCATTTTGTGTATTTTTTTTCTTTTCGTGAAAGTAATGTTTGTGTGTATTTTTTTATTAAGTATTTTTCGTATCAATATACATGTAATATAAATGTATGTTTGTGTAATGTTCATTAATTTAGTATCTTTGTAAAGTGTTAGTGTTGAAGTAAGATAATCATAATTAAATAACGTTTTGAGTAATTTATTTTGTGCAGTTTGCAGTAGATTTATATGTGTTTTTGCGGCAGAACCCCATATTTCTACTAGGTAGTCAATGTGAGGTTTAATGAGTGAGAAATAGATTAAATATCGAATTTGGCGTGGTAAACAGCGAACGATACCTCGTACCCGTAAGTGATTGTATTTTTGACTTTATTTTTTGAATGTGTGGCAGCCACGTTAATTTACTGTCTAAGATTAGTCCTAAGTATTTTTCTTGTTCTGCTTTACTTATCGTTTCATTGTTTATTTTTAATGGGATATAATTGCCAATTTTTTTATTCTTAGCCGCGAATATCATATATTTGGTTTTTGCTACATTTATGGTAAGAAGATTTTGCTGAAACCACAGGTTAAGTAAATCTAAATCGCTTTGTGCTTCTAGTATAATTGTGTCTATAGAGTGACCAAAGTAAAATAAACATGTGTCATCTGCATAAAGGGTTAGGTTCCCTTTTAGACCAATTTGGTGGACACTATTTATGTATAGAAGGAACAAGAGCGGAGCCAAAATTGAGCCTTGGGGCACACCATATGTTACAGTTTTGGGATTACTCTGAGTGTCCCCAATCTTTACTACTTGGTAACGGTTTGACAGGTAGGACCTAAAGATGTCAAGGGCAGGGCCCTTTAGGCCGATTTCGCTCAGTTTATTTAATAGCAATTCGTGACTAACTGTGTCAAACGCCTTTTTTAGGTCAATAAAAACACCTAAACCTATTTGTCTGTTATCTATATTGAGCTTTATAGTTGTCACCAGGTCTATTGTCGCTGAAAGAGTATTAGATCTTGGCCGAAAACCGTATTGTTTATCGTAGAGAAAGTTCAGTGAGATCAGATATTTTTCGAGGCGATTGTACAAAACCCTTTCAAATATTTTTGACAGCACGGGAAGCACTGAGATGGGACGATAGTTTCCCGGCTCTGATTTAGTTCCCGATTTATAAATGGGCGTGACTTTTGCAATTTTAAGACTACTAGGAAATGTACCTGATTCCATGCATTTGTTTATACAGCTTGTTAGTTCTTCAAGAATTAAGTTTGCAACGCTTTTTAGTGATTTTGTGGTGATACCTTCTAAGCCTGCGCTGGTATTGTTATTTAGGTTATTTATGATTTTGAAAATTTCATCTGTTGTGGTGGGTTCGAGGTTACCAAGTGTAGTAGTGTGAGATCTAGATAAAATTGCAAAGTGGTTGCCAGATGGATGATGTTGTATGGGAATTTGATTTGCTAGTATCGAGCCAACATTCGCAAAGAAATCGTTAAAACATTCACATATCTCCTTTGAATCACTAACAATGCCACTTGGTGATTGCAGTTTTCGCGGGACGGCTGTTTCTGTTAATTTATTGCAAGACAGATTGTTAATAAGTCTCCACATTTTCAATGGCTGTTTCTTGCAGTTAGCGAAGGCTTTCATATAGTATTTAGATTTCGTTCGTTGAATATATTCTGAAACTTCATTTCTTTTCTTTATAAATATGACTTCTTTTTGCTTGTCTTTTGGGTATTTCTTGTGTTGAGTCCACAAAGTGTTTCTACTATTTATTTCACCTATGATTGATCTATTTATCCAGTCCTGTCGAGGTGGATTTAGCGTTTTTGTCTTAGTAATTTTGCTTATATCTATCCTACATCTTCTTTTAAACCACATCGTTGCCTTATCACATCATTCCTCAGCCTATCATTCAAAGTCACACTACACATGCTCCGCAAGGAACGCATTTCCACAGCATTTATTCTGCTTTCATGCTTCTTTTGCCACACCCAACATTCACTTCCATACATAAGCGTAGGCACCAGCACACTATTGTGAACAGCCAGTCGTGCCTTCTTGGGCATCAACTGGTTGGTCACAATTGCATGTGTAGCACCATTCACTTTATTTCCCGCATTCACTCTCCTTTCGACATCTCCATCAATCTTTCCATCCCTTGTAAACAGACTCCCCAAATATACGAACTCACTTACTTGCTCCGCACTCTTACCATTTATTTTCACATCACACACCGATACATCCTCTTCTCTTTCAAACACCATGACTTTCGTCTTATTCACATTTATATTCATTCCTTTCCTCTTATATGCTTCATCCATCACAGTCACCATGTCTTGCAACTGTTCTGCTGACGATGCAAGTAGCACTTGATCATCTGCATAGAGCAGGCATTTAACAGGCAACTCATTCATCGTCAATCCACATTCACCCTCTTTCAAATCCTTCAGACAGTTATCCATGTACAGGTTGAACAGCCACGGTGACGCTACACAACCCTGTCTAACACCCCTCGAGATGGAGAACCAGTTCGTGTATGCCCCATTTATCCTAACACAAGCACTGGAATCCTTGTATAAGGATTTCAGTGCACGTACCAAGCGCCAGTCCACCCCGTACAAGGATAATGTCGACCACAGTTCTTCCCTCCACACACTGTCATAGGCCTTCTCCAAGTCCACGAAAGCACAGTAGACTTTCTTATGCTTTGCCAGATGTTTTTCGGCTATGCATCTTAAGGAGAAGATTTGGTCCATACAGCCCATTCCCTCTCTAAATCCTGCCTGCGCATCCCATATTTTCTCATCTGTCACTCTTATCACTCTGTTTATCAAAACCTTCGCATACAGTTTGCCGACAACGCTCAAAAGACTAATGCCACGGTAGTTTTTACACTCCTGCTGAGAGCCGTTTCCCTTATATAGTGGTACGATTACAGCCTTACACCAATCATCCGGTACACGGCCATATCTCCAACACATATTAAAGATTAGGTACAGCAGGCTTGCCACCACCCCGTCACCGCCCTTAAGCATTTCAGCAGACACTCTGTCGTACCCTGCAGCTTTGCCGACTTTCATCACTTTCAGCGCTCTTACAATCACATCTATTTCTATATCATTCTCTTCATCTATTTCTGAGCTTGGGTCTTCAAAACTGGCGTCTGCCCAGTTACCCACTCCTTGCAAACTATCCTGACAACTAAACAAACTTTCAAAGTATCCCTTCCAGCGTTCCAAGACCTTACTTTCTTCGCTCAGTATACATCCATCTTCTGCTCTTATAACATTCATACTCGATATTCCTGTCACTCCGCGAGCCAATCTTACCTGTTTCCAGAACAGCTTAACATTGGCTCTGAAGTTATCAGAGAACTTCCTGTTATACTTTTCTTCTTTTTCATCCTTTTTCATTTTTACCATCTCTTTCACTTTCCTTTTTTATTTCGGAGTATTTCTTCTTCACTTTTCCAAATCATCGGTCACATTTGTTGCCTGATTCATACTATTTTGGGCCTTACAGGCTAACACATTAAGCCAGGCCTCTTTCTTCTTCCTCACAACCTCTTTTACTTCACCATCTACCCAAGAATCATTCGTTCTACTACCACACTTCCTCTACGCCAGACCACATACTTTTGTGGCTACTTGCACCATACTATCTTTTGCTATCTCCCATACTTCTTCTAGACTGTAATCATTTGTATCATCAAATATCTTATCCGTCTTCACATTTAATTCCCTCTTATATTCCTCCTTTACTTTCAAATCTTGCAGTGCTTCTACTTTTATTCTGTCTAGAGCAGTTACAGGAACTCGAATTCGGTGACGCCAATGCCTGAACAGACCATCCACCCGACACATAACCAGATAATGATCAGTCCCTACATTAACACCCCGATATGCTCTAGTATCTGTGACTTTACTCTTCAATCTTTCATCCACAATCACAAAGTCGATCATGCTTCTACTGTCTTGCCTTTCCCACGTGTACCTGTGAACCTTTCTATGATTAAACATAGTGTTCATAACTGACAAATTCTTCTCTACACATATCTCTAGTAAATTCATCCCGTTCTCATTCACTCTATCATCCCCAAATGCACCTAATACTTTTTCGTACCCATTCCTCTTCACACCAACCCAACCATTAAAGTCTCCAAGTATAACAATCTCCTCGTTTGACCTACATTCATTGACTAAATCCCTTATACTGCCCCAAAATTCGTCCCTCTCCGAAGGTGGGCTTCCCATATCGGGTGCATAAACGCATAAAATAAAGATCGGGTTTAGACCCACCTTTGTTCTTACCCATAGAATCCTGGGACTCACACAAACATAATCTTTCACACATTTCATCATCCGCTCGGAGAGGACAACCCCCACACCCTGACAGGCTCTATGTGTCTCTTGAACACCGGACCAGATAGCGGTCAGAGAACCGTGTTTGGATATGTCCACTCCCTTTCTTTTCGTCTCATTCACACATAACACATCTATCCTTTTATCATTGACCATCTCACACACCTCATCCAACTTATCTTTTATACCTCCCTGTACATTCAGCGTAGCTAAGCGACATTCCGCCGCTCGCTTTTCGCCCCGCGGAAACAACTGACGTGGTGTGTGGCGAGCATCACCGCCGCCTCCGAGTTGATTATTAGTATTTGAATAACTCATTTAGTTCCCACGAAAAGCAGAGGAAAAAATCTGTCAACACCCTACAGAGCCTCGCATGTACAGGTAAGGCTTGTTAGTGCCTGGGGGCGCCCTTAAAGTAAATTAAAATAAGCCGTGGAAGCTAACAGATGACCAGTCTCTACTGACGGCTCCCGTTCATGAACATGACGTATGGATCAGGACCATTCAGGCCGCAGGAATCCGCTGGATGCGGGAAGCACAGAACCGGTCGAAGTGGCGGTGCTTGGGGGAGGCCTACGTCCAGCACTGGACGTCTTTCAACTTAAAAATTCCTGATGGAAAAACCGAATAACACTTTGCCTGACTTGGAAATCGAGCCCACGGGCTCATACTCAGCAGTGGCGCAACCACTAGACCAACGACGTAGTCGAACTTGATTAGAAGTACTAGTATACGCTATGGATGTGGTATTGTACCGGTTTATAATCTTCCTGTTCCAATACTAACAGAAAGCTATGAAAGTTGAATTAAATATTACTTATATAAATCTACCCAAATTTTATTCAAACAAGTTGTTATGAGAACAAGAACAAGAATACATTTATTTCGCTAAGTTTAAATTCAAGTGGATTAAATTCCTATACCTCACAATATGATTCCCTGTGTTTTGAGATCCTATTGCTCGCAGTTTTTCACTTCTTTTGATAAGACATAACTGCCGACTAATTTTATGACTGATTGATTAAAAACATCCTAAAATTGAACAAAAAACCCTTATTTTTTATCAACATCAACTAGCGGAAAGACGTTCACTGCTTGACTAGGCCTTCCACAAGCTTTTATAAGGAATGGATAAAGTTAGGTAAGCGTATATACGTAGAAGTTTGAAAGTTTAGAGACGCTAGAAATAGAACAGTTGAAAGGGAATCGTTCGTCTTAGCATGAGCATGTGATGAGAAAGTATGAAACGACTGAAAGAGTCAATCACAAAATCATGAATTTAAAACTAGGTACTCATACACTACATGTCATAGAATAGTTTAAAAAACAAATGCAGTGCTTACGAATTTGTTTTTAAACTATTCTGTGACATGACTAATATGTTATGAACATAAATATTATACTAACTTAATCTTAATGTATTGCATGACAATTTGAGATATTGTGTTTAAACTGTAACGTTTTATATTTTGTGTGTTTGAATGGCGGGACAAAGCAGGCTTACCTGTAACTAACACAACAATTTATGAACCTTAAATCCACAATAAATAATTTGATTTTGAAGAGTGATACATTTTGATGGTTGGAGAGGGAGAGGTAGGCCTAAGATGGAAGGATAGATTGTGTCAAGAATGACATGAAAGAAATAGGAGAAAAGATGAAAGCGTGACTTTGGCAGAGAAGATTGGAAGAAGAAGTCGTGTTGCACCAACCCCTAGTAATATGAGACAAGAGCAGATAGATTTAAAAAAATAACATTTATAAAAAACATAAACACGCGCGTGAACAAGTACATTAAACAACCATATTTAAAACTAACAGTAACTATAAGCCCGCTCGATCGTATGTAGCAAGCCTGCGGTTGCGTTTGACGTTCGCTCTTGTTCTTTAGTTAACTTTAAGAGTAATTAGTTACAGATTCTAGGCAGTCTATAAGCTGTACTAGGATTCTTAGCTCCTTATAGTTAAGTGCCTTTTCATGTTGTTTATTAGACGCCGAAAGGTTAACGGTTAAAGTTTTGGAAGTTGCCCGTAACTGGGTGAATATTTGTTTAGAGCGAAGATAGATTGATGTGTTGGGCTTAAAACTCAGATAGATTTACTGATATTTAGAACCGTGTTTGTATGTTTGTGGTATCCTGTAAAAACCTGTTCAAATATTTGTTTCGCTCACACACGCATATTTATAGTATATGTATATATTCCCATACCGATTTCGGCTACGGTAACCAATTTTGATTTTGACGGCTGTGGGTTGGGAGCAAGTTGTGGCAAATGTTGCCTTTCTTGGCTGCGAAGGTGCACAGTGCACAGTGTGGACGTTAGAATACAATTCACCATTTTGTTACACAGTATACATACATTCATAGAAAATATGGTTTCTGCATCACAAATGGCCGAGACTATAACTATCGGATATTTATTAATTAACTTCATTTATTTTAGACTAAACATTTGTCCACATTGTTAGTAACAAAGGTCTTACAACTATGTTAATCTATTTTAAATCAAATCGAATTAATTATACTTCATAAAATTCTAAATAAAATAATACAATCATTCATGTCAAAAATCATGTAAAAAAATCATTGTTTTATACATGAAGCACTGCGTACTCTGTAGGATTCCCTTGGAGCTCCCCCTAATCCGGCGCATCATATAAGCTGTTTTCTTACGCAAAGTGGCATAAAAGTCATTGATTCTTGCGTGAGCAAACATGCCCGACACGCTGCAGAATCTTTGGAGCAGATTTATGCATGGTATACGTATCCTATTATTTTTTCAAAAAAAACTAACGGAAAGACATTTTCCATTTTACAAAATGTTCTCGATGTTTTACATGTACATTTTTGCTTACTAAAATCACGTGCTTCAACTACTACTACCTCGTTGGTTAAGTGTTCGAAAGCGCTACTGCTGAGCATGAGGTCCTGGGTTCGATTCCCAGTTCGGTTAAAGTGTTATTGGGTTTTTCTATCAAAAATTGCTCAGTAGCAGCCCGGAGTCTAGCAATAGGCTCGCCCACTGTTACATAACATAACATCACGCCTGTAATCCCAGAAGGGTTAGGCAGAGGTGTACCTATAGTACACCCACATTTCGCCAGTTATGCTTAGGTCCCATGTAATACATACACCAACTTCTATTTGACCTAACCCTATTCCGACAATTCTATACAAAAACCTAATTCAATTTAACTGTTGCACCTTCGCAAAACAACAGACCGTCACCCACTGATCTAGGTACACCACAGATAAGAGAATGCCACTCTATAACTGTCTCGCTGCATTCGAAGCTAAAAATCAATCAAAAACATCAGAATAGTGTTGAACAGGACAGCGTGACACACCGTGATAACGCGTCACGGTTCACAGAGAATCTATCGTGGAATGGTTTACTGTGTGGTGTTGCATATTTTACGTTTTTTTTTTCATTGCTCATTGCATGACGCCTGTGAACAATGAATGATAAATTATGTTTTACTAGTTTTTGCCCGCGGATTCACCCACGTGGAGGTCGGAAACGTACTGCCGGGATAAAAAATATCCTATACGTTAATCCACTCTGGAAAGATTTTCTACCTATGAGGTTATAAAGAAAATTGAAAGTTTAAAATCCGACAAAAGCAATGGACCAGATGGCATCCCAAATGAAGCAATAAAGACAGGTAAATATTTAATAGCATCGCCTCTCACTACCCTGTTTAATAAAATTCTAGATGACAAGATTCTACTGTATAGAAAAGGAGACCCTGCCGAAATCGGTAATTACCGACCCATCAGCCTTCAACCAAATATTTATAAATTATTTGCTTCATGTTTAGAAGAACGCCTTGCTATGTACACCGAGAAACATCAACCACCGGAACAGGCGGGCTTTAGAAGAAACTTTTCTACCATAGACCACATACACGCACTAAACTTGATCATTGAGAAGTATACAGAACATACAAGGCCACTATATCTGGCTTTTATTGATTATGCCAAAGCTTTTGACTCCATATCCCATACTAGCATGTGGAAAGCCCTGTATGAGTGCGGTGTACCACGGGAGACTATTGAGCTTATACAAGACATATATAGTAAAACTAAAAGTCGTGTAAAAATGGAAAAACGAGGCCCCGAAATAAACATAAGTAGAGGTGTTAGACAGGGCGACCCTCTCTCGCCGAGAATCTTCATTACTGTCTTACAAAGTATCATGAAAAATCTAAACTGGGATAGGCAAAGCATAAACCTACAAGGCAAGTTTTTAAGTAACCTCCGGTTTGCAGACGATATTGTACTTTTCTCGGAAACACCAACTGAACTGGAAAAAATGATAAATGAAGTAAATACTGTGAGCAAAAAAATTGGTTTGGAACTAAATACCACCAAAACAAAGATCATGACCAACCACCAAACAATACCCATTCAAGTCAATCATATACCACTAGAATATGTACAAAAATATATATACTTGGGTAAACAGATATCGTTTGCTACGACCAGACACTGTGATGAACTAGACAGACGTATAAATACAACATGGAACAAATTTTGGAGCAATAAGGAAATACTAAAATCAAACCTCCCTGTAAAACTGAAGAAAAAAGTACTAGATTCCTGTATACTGCCGAGTCTTACCTATGGCTGCCAAACTTGGATATTTAATAATTACACAAGAAATAAACTGCAAGTATGTCAGAGGTCAATGGAACGTAGTATACTAAATCTTAAAAGAAAAGACAAAATAAGAAATACAGTTATAAGGAAAACAACAAATGTTATAGACGCTTTGCAACATTGTAAAAAATTGAAATGGAAGTGGGCGGGTCATATAGCACGAATGAACAAAGATAAGTGGACTCATATAATAACTTCTTGGCCAGGACCACCCAATAAACGGAAAAGGGGAAGACCAAAAGAAAGATGGATGGACGAGATAAATAAAATGGCTGGTAACGACTGGCTAACTAAGGCAAAGAATGATTATGATTTTGACCGGTATGGGTGTGTATATATGTACATTAAGCATTCAAAAGTGAAGTCTATACCGGTCACTGTCCCAACGCTATAGCTCGTACTCTCCAAACCTCCGCAAACGTCTTAGGCGCTTGGTTTCGGAAATGGAGAATCGAGGTCAACCCCGATAAGAGTCAGGCGGTTCTCTTCTCGAGACGTCGTCGACTCCCTCCCCCACTTCCCAGCCCGATCACTATGTACGGCAAGCCAATCCCTTGGGAGAAGCAAGCCAAATACCTAGGCGTGATCCTCGATGAGAACCTTACCTTTAAGGCTCATATTAAGGCGGTTCGCGCGCGCGCCTCCTTTGCTCTTAGCAGGCTGCAATTCGTACTGACAGCCCGTAGTAAACTGTCCCTCAAATGCAAGCTCCGCATCTATACCGCAGTCATCCGTCCCATCATGACCTATGCCTGCGTTGTATTTGCGCACGCTCACCCACGTCATCTCCATAAGATGCAGACCCTCCAAAACCGTTTCCTCAGAAGGGTCACGGGTGCCCCCTTCTATGTCCGTAATATCGATCTTCACGTCGACCTCAAAATGCCAACCATAAAACAGTTCATGAAACGCTAATCAAAGCGTTTCTTCGACTGCGGCATCAAACATTCTAACCCCCTGATTACAGCGGCCGCCCGCTACACTCCCTCTCGCATTAGCAGTATTCGCCGACCAAGGCATACTTTAATCGACCCCGACGACGCCACTACCCTCCTCCAGGAGAGTAGCAAGGCCACTAGCACGCTACATAAGCCCAAAACCCGATCGCCGTCCTACCGCCCTCGCCGCCGAGGCCCGCCGCGACGCCCAAATCGACGCCCCTCCCGACCCTTGCTCGAGCCAGCCCGCGCCGCTGAGCCTGTAGCTTTAAATTCGTCCCTAATTAATACCAATCCTGATCCAGCTAGTCATTTGCTGCCCTCTTCCAGCGACGCCCTAAGCCGAGGTTCGTACCCCACAGGGGGTGCCCTTAGCGTTGTCGCTTAGTTTTAGTTAGTATATAAGTTTAAGTCCTGGCTGGAGGCCTTAATTTATTAGGGAATCCACAGGCAAGTCCGCTTAAGCAGACGACAACCGCATAGGTTGACCTGCGAGATGCCAAACAAACAAACAAAAAACAAAAGTGAAGTGATACGTTATGAGTCGTATTTCTGTGCTCGCGGTACGACTGTATGTGTTTAAACGATACACACCACAGAGATCGCACACACTGACCTATCGCCGCGTACTCATATCGCACTACACGAAACATAGTATATTTCTGTCGCTTTTGACAGTTTAGACACGTTGACATGCATGATCACGCATCATGCGCGTGACCTGGCCAGTTTATGGCATTACTAAAATTCGAGCTAATCTAATATGAGCTGGTAGCAGTAGGTGCCAAGAGTTGGACTGAGAATCACACACACACACAGTTTTTTTTTTACTTGGTTTTAGTAATAATATTCAAAAAACTTGCTGCATTTTTATTTGTGTTTGTTAATAATTGCAATAAAGGGTTTAGAACAAATAAAAATGCGTTAAAAGTGATCACAAAAATAACATATTTATTCATTAAAATATTTAAAACAGATAACAAATCGCGATTAGTTCATACTTCAGCCGAATAAGATGTGAAATACTATGTCAAGAAACTTAGACGAAATTTATCGTATTTTGACACGTGAAATGGTCAACATTTATAGAAGTAGATTTATTTCACCATAAACATTAAGTTTAGATCATGAATTTCTAAAATAAGTGACTTTAAGGTTATTTTAAGGGCAGTTTGTTTACATTAAGTATTTCACAATTTATTTGTCATTAGTGAATACAGGTTACAAATTGAGGTTATAGCTTAAGTATTCATTTTCTTTAAGAAAAGAAGATTAAAACTGAACCTCAATTTTTACCCAGATATAACGCAATATACAGGATAAAATAATCTCGTGCGAAACTTAAACGTTGTTGTTTTGTATGGCTAGCCTACTCTATTACGTGCACTCTGATACAAGTTAGAGCAAGATAGGTGGCCGGACAGAGACAATATAGCGGTATAATGCTGGTTACATTCAAGCGGACTGCTCCTGACTTTTTACGAATGTTGCCTTTTTTTGACGCGGTCAGCTCCTGACTTTTTACGTTCGAGGGGTGGCGTTCTGTCAAAAATGGTTTTTTTACCTGTTCTTCGGTGACGAAACCCTTAAGCGTGGAGTGCACGGCGAACGGTTTATAATGATGTGTTGAATAATTCAGCAAAATTTCTCTTTGCCATGAAATCATTTGTTTCCTGTGACGTCGCTGCTTATATAAGAGGTTCAATAAGCCTTCCACTTCACGCTCCGACTAGAATGGCTTCCCTCTTTCTCACATCTCATAACATAACCCACAGACTCACAGTATTTCTCTAGGACAAAGAATGGAACACTATTAGACATCTCTAAGCAAAATATTATATACTATAATAATTTACACATTTATAACACTTTACTCATCATTCACTAATGTAAAAAAAAAATCTATTAAACTATGTATTTGTATTTTTCAGTTCTTTTATTTAAATCTCAAACTAATACGGAATCTTCTGAGTTAAAGATTAACAATGCCTTTGATTTAAATTTATATTTAGTAAAATATGAAATATTTAAATGATACTCGTAGCACTCATACTTGGTTCGGTTTCATTAGATACTTGTGTTGTATAACATCCACTTTTACGCACCGCAATATATTTGCCAACGCTTCAATATTTATATTTGACAGCATTTTGAAAATTATAACACAACACCGCAAGCACATTTAAACATTCGATACTAACCTTCAACGTTCAATTAGGTGAATAGTCGTAACGAACTGCATCAAGCTCACAAAAATTGAATTAATTTACTTAATTTTCTGTGGTCTACCTACTAACTTTAATTATTTATGTAATCAAGATGAACTCAAAACTCAAACTCAAAGCATTTATTTCAAATAAACCAATTACAGGCACTTTTGAATTGTCAAGGGGTCGGTCAGTCAGAAATATGAAGCTAGTTGCCCATTCCAAAGCGAAGTAGGTACCTATGGAGAAGAACGGGCAAGAAACTCCATGGACACTCTTTTAAATAATATGGTTACAGAATTTTTTATTTAAAAGTAACATCTAGTAAACCGTAGGTGAGATTCGATTCGGCTTGCCATACCGCTCCTACCCGAGCACGGTAACGACTAAGCTAACCTCCAAATGTTAAGTTAGTTGAAATTATGAACTGCTATCAATTACAGACAAAGTGAGTGCATGTGCGCGTCTATAGTATGGAAACAACTTATAGAAGAAGGTCGTAAGTGAAACCAAAGCTTCAATGTATTGCTTTGTGAGATTGCGATTGGACCTAAGAGCACTACTGTACATCTGTTCCCTTATAATAATTTGACAAATGAAGTTGTGTTGGAACTGTATTAGTCGTCCTTTGGTTATAAGCTATATGACGTCACATAAATTGAATATGGCACCCTCTAGAGGACGTAAAGTCATGAACTGAAAACAAAATGTTTTTAATGATGCCGTTTTGGGTATCATATAGAAAGGCTTAATTAGCACATTTCAGATATATAAATATTGTAATTTCTAATCTGGGTAACGCCTGTGCACTCAAAGAGCACGTGCGCAACGGTCTCGTCCGACTCCATGCAAGCTCTGCACAGAGGGCTGTCCGTTATACCTATTGTGTAGAAGTGCTTATTTAGCGAGCAGTGTCCTGTGATGGTCCCCGTCATCAGGCGCAGGCCATTTCTATTCAGACGTAATAAACGTCTGGTTAGCCTGCCGTCTAAGGATGGCAAGGCTTCCTTAGACTGCCTGCAGCCTGGTGTCGAGGTCCACCACCTCTCGGCTTGTGCATGGGTGGACTCCTGCAGCCACCTGTGTATCTGGTTGAAGGGGATGGGTATGATGGGTTCAGGCCCGCATGCCGACGTGCTGGATGCTCTCCTGGCTAATTCGTCAGCTGCGTCATTGCCCAGCGATCCGCTGTGTCCTTTTATCCATTGCAGTGTCACTGTGTTGCGGTTTAATACCGTTACTCGTTCTAGAGCCTTGTGACATTCTAGTACTAATACTTGAGGTAATATATTTTTTCCTCAATGATTGGAGGACTGAGGTGCTGTCGGAGAGTATACGTATATTTGTGTCCGTAACTTTCCTGGTTTCTATGGCGTATACCGCTTGTATAATGCCCACACACTCCGCCTGATAGACAGTGTTGAACATTCCCAGCGGGTTTGATATGTTTATGTTGAGGTCGTGTGAAAAGACTCCAACTCCGGTCCCGGATCCGGTCTTCGAGCCGTCGGTGTATACTCTCATCTCGTTCGGGCGTGAGTAGTCACACTGTTCTTCCGAGAGAACGATGTTGTAGTGCTTTTGGAAGTAGTGTTGCTTCGGGGTTTTGTCGCAGGGTGATGCTAACATCGGCTGTCGTTTGACTGCATCCTCCTTTATGCGTGTGTGCCTGACCCTAGAATCTTTGCTTAGGGTTCCCGATATATGAAGCCTAAAGGCAGCCAGGGTCGCCTCCTCCCGCACGATGAGGTGTAGGGGTGGCAGCCCAAGCATTGCCTGTAGGGCAGCAGTGGGTGTGGTTCTCATGCAGCTAGTGATTGCTACACAAGCAAACCGCTGCAGTTTTTCGAGATCTTTTTGGGCTGTGCTCAGGTCTGTCCTAGGCCACCAGACTAACGAGCCGTACGTGATAATTGGTCTAATGACAGTAGTGTATAGCCAGTAGGTTACCTTGGGGTTAATCCCCCAGTTTCTGCCAAGCATTCGCTTGCACTGCCACAGAGATATGCTGGCTTTTGTAGTGATGTAGTTGGTGTGTTTTGCCCAATTCAGCTGTTTATCCAAATAGATGCCTAGGTACTTGGTTTCGGTTGATAGGCTTAGGGTAGTTCCGAAGAATCGTGGTAGTTGTAGTGTCGTCAGTTTCCTCTTTTTCGTAAAGAGGATCAGTTCGGTCTTTGTGGGGTTGGCGGTTAGCTGGTGTTCGTTGCACCAGTCCTCTACTATTTTTAAGGCTTGGCGCATAAGGTTGCATAGGGTATTTTCGTGGGTGCCATTTATTATTATGGTTATGTCATCGGCATAGCCTACAGTAAAGTAGCCTTTGTCATTGAGTGTTCTGATGAGGCTGTCCACAACCAAGTTCCACAGAAGTGGCGAGAGAACGCCCCCCTGCGGGCAGCCCTTCGCCACAATGGCCCTTGTGGTGTCGTTCACTGTTACCTGTACAGCTCTCAATTTGAGCAGATTAGTGATCCACCCGCTCAGGGTCGGGTCTATATTGTGTCTGTCGAGGGCCATGTTGATGCTACCGAACGTGGTTTTGTCAAAAGCACCCTCGATATCAACGAAGACAGCTAGTGCTGAGCATTTGTGGTCCACCGCGCATTCAATCTTGGAAACCACGCTATGTAACGCAGATTCCGTTGATCTGCCTGTGGAGTACGCATGTTGTTGTTTATGAAGTGGTTTTGCCTGAAGAGGTCCGTCTCGAATCTATCTATCACAGAGTCTCTCCAGGGTTTTCAGTAGGAAGGATGTGAGGCTTATGGGCCTATAGGCCTTGGGTTGTGTGTAGTCGGATTTGCCTGGTTTGGGTATGAATATGACTTTCACTTCGCGCCAAGCTAGGGGTATGTGTCTGAGTGCTATACAGGCTCGGAAGGTCTCCACCAGGCATGGTGTCATTATATCAACCCCCCATTGTAGGAGGGCTGGAAAGATGCCATCCAGCCCAGCGGACTTATAGGGCTGAAAGGTGTTGATGGCCCACTTTATCCGGTCTTCTGTTACTATATTGCGGGCTCTAGACCAGTCTTGATCCGTTGGGGTCCATTCTGGTTCAGCTTCCCACACCTTGTCCTCTAGGAGTTTGCAGTCTGGGAAGTGAGTCTCGAGGAGGATCTTACTGGTTTCATGGTCATTTAGTGTGTATGAGTTGTCGGGTTTTTTCAGCGCGCCAAGGGTTCGGTCCTGATCAGTTGATAGGATTTTCCTTACCCTTGCGGCTTCATTATTGGTTTCGATGGATTCACAGAACTTCCGCCATGCTGTTCTTCTGGCAGTTCTGATTTGATTTTTGTATGTATGTTGGGTCTCTTTGTATGACTCCCAGTCGTCCGGGTGTCTGGTGTTTTTGGCTCTGTTGAATTGCTTACGTAATGCACCTCTGAGCTTACTAAGTTCAGCGTTCCACCAGGGGTTCCTCTCGCTGTTAGTTTTTGGCGCCCTTAGTTTGCAGCATGCATGGTATGCCTCGGTAATATATTCTGATAGTTTGTTTACGGTGTATTCTAGTTGTGCGTGGTCTGTTATGTTTACTAGTGATAGGTGTCTGCCTAGTGAGGAGGCTAGGAGGCGCTTATACCCGGGTACATTGGTGCGCCGCGGGTTCCGCCTAGGCACTGGTTTACTTGTGTTGGTAGTTAATGTAAAGCGAATCCTTCTATGGTCTGAGCAAGAAGGCTCGTCGGATACGTGCCAGTTTGTGATAAGGTTTGTTGCATTTTCTGTTGCAAGGGTTAGGTCTATGATCGTTTGCCCTCGGACTGTGACCCAAGTGGGTTCAGCACCACGGTTAACAATGTTAAGGTTAGTGGAGAATAAATAGGTGGATAGTACCTCTCCTCTGGGGTTCGGTGCGTCGCTGCCCCAGAGTGGGTGGTGACCGTTTGAGTCGGTGCGGATGATCAGGTCCAGATTTGCACGCTCGCAGTGTTGTACCAGGTCGGTCATCTCTTTTGGCGGGCAGTTTGCGTCCTCGCCTGGCATGTATACCGAGGCCAATACAACATCGGGAACGCCGCCTTCGGTCTGGAGCCTGACAGCTGTCAGATCTCTGGAACAGAACTGAGTGAGTGGTGTGGTAGGAATTCCATTGGGTATGTAGGCGCAGGTTCTTGGTTTGTCTGAATTGTGTGTTGAGGATTAGCTTACCTCCGATGTTGCCGAGGCCGCATATCCTATTGTTCCTGATCCATGGTTCCTGGATCAGTGCGATGGTTCGGGGTTTTACCTCCAGTGCCCTGCGCAAGCTAGCCGTGGCAGTTTGACTATGCTGGAGGTTGGTCTGTATGACGTTTAGGGGCTTCGAAGGCAGTATGGTGGAGTTAGTCGGAGATAGATCCATCGGACGGTATCTCCGCTTCCTCCACTCTGGCTTGGTATTCCTGTTGATCACATGGCGACGAGGCGAGGAGTTGCTCGTTCCAACCAGGTGATCCGGGCGATATGGTGACAGCATCGGCCATTGCCGCACGGGCCATTGCCGCACGGGCAAGGTAAAATAAAATAAAAAAATATTGTATTAGAGAACAGAACATTATCTTTCTTATTTTCATTGAAAATGTGTCGAGACGATGAGCGGTCCGCACCGCACACTATCGTCTATATTTGGTTGGTTAGGTTATTAGCTTTTTATTTATTTATTGTTTATATTGAAATCGGAACATTTCAAACGTCTAATACTATTACACCCACGTTGATGAAAAAAACACAAAGATTAACCCTCTAAAACGGGTTATGATTTTTTTTTGTTGCTAACCGCTATTTTTGCTTTTCTTCCTACAAGACAAAGAGTAAAAATGATTACACACAACTTTAGATCATATGGAAAGTATTAAGAGAGTTTTAAATCACATGGGACGTTTTGATTTGTTTTCGTTTTGTCATTGGGATGTTTTGTACCAATGGTTGTCAACGGCATGGGCGCCAAGTGGTATTCGTGAAACACCGTTAGCTGGTTTGCGGAAATCGATCAAAAGTCGAATGTATTAAAATCTTTTATCATCACAGGTACAGCCTTATTTTACATATTGCGCGTCTGTCATATTTTTGCATTATGTCAGCCATTATGATTTTCTGTTGGTTTTGGTACGTTGTGCGTCGAGTTTGAGCCTTTTAGTTCCTTCGTTACTGCTGCTAAACCATTGAAAATAAATATACTTCCAACGCCGCTGCACCATGTGTGTTGTATATTATTATTGTGTTATGACGTAATGAACATGGCAAGTGCAACTGTGGAGCAATGGCTCAATTGCTCTTTAAGATTAACTCCACTTATGCGCAAACTCATGTTGTCGGAGCTTCCGAATAGTATCATGAACATTTCACTAGTCTGAATCTCACCAACGCCGGTAAGAATGAACATTGTCTTTTTATCGTAGTATGATCTTCTGTACTTAGGATCATAAGCTAACAATCGCTACAGATTTTACACAAATATACTTCAAAGACACAAATCTCACCCTTTCAGATACAACCAAATAGATTTTTTTAAAATTAATTTTGTGGTCGAACATAACCTCAAAATATTAATTATATTTTTATAAATATCTCCGTAATGCCATTGTAGTTTTGTCTTTGCCGACGACACTGCCGTTTACTATACCGGTCATTGTCCCAACGCTATAGCTCGTACTCTCCAAACCTCCGCAAACGTCTTAGGCGCTTGGTTCCGGAAATGGAGAATCGAGGTCAACCCCGATAAGAGTCAGGCGGTTCTCTTCTCGAGACGTCGTCGAGTCTCACCCCCCCTTCCCAGCCCGATCACTATGTACGGCAAGCCAATCCCTTGGGAGAAGCAAGCCAAATACCTAGGCGTGATCCTTGATCAAAACTTAACGTTTAAACAGCACATCAAGGCTGTTCGCGCGCGCGCCGCTTTCGCTCTTGGTAGACTCCACTTTATTCTGACAGCCTGTTGCAAACTGTCACTTAAATGCAAACTGCGCATCTACACCGCAGTCATCCGTCCCATCATGACCTATGCCTGCGTTGTATTCGCGCACGCTCACTCATGTCATCTCCATAAGATGCAGCCCCTCCAAAACCGTTTCCTTAGAAAGGTCACGGGTGCCCCCTACTATGTCCGAAATATAGATCTCCACGTAGACCTAAAAATGCCTACCATAAACCAGTTCATGAAACGCTTATCGAAGCGTTTCTTTGACTGTGGCATAAAACACCCGAACCCCTTGATCTCAGGCCGCCCGCTACACTCCCTCCCGTATTAGTAGTATTCGCCGACCAAGGCATACCTTAATCGCCCCCGACGACGCCACTACCCTCCTCCAGGAGAGTAGTAAGGCCACCAGCACGCTTCATAAGCCCAAAACCCGATCGCCGTCCTACCGTCCTCGCCGCCGAGGCCCGCCGCGACGCCCAAATCTACGCCCCTCCCGACCCTTGCTCGAGCCAGCTCGCGCCGCTGAGCCTGTAGCTTTAAATTCGTCCCTAAATAATATCATTCCTGATCCAGCTAGTCATTTGCTGCCCCCTTCCAGCGACGCCCTAAGCCGAGGTTCGTACCCCACAGGGGGGGCCCTTAGCGTGTAGTCGCTTAGTTTTTAGTTAGTATTTAAGTTTAAGTCCTGGCTGGAGGCCTTAATCTCATCCGCCTCGACAATAGTGTCGCTTTCGACAGTCCCGATAAGGCTGAATGTCTTGCCGACAGCCTAGAGTCCCAATGTTCTCCCAGCTCCCAACCAGTAGACCAAGCTCACCTGAACAAGGTCGACGCTGAAGTCGAACGAAGAGCCTCCCTCCCTCCCGTCGAAGACCCTGATGATCCTCTGCCTCCCGTCACTCCAGACGAAGTGCACGACATCATTAAAGGGCTCCACGCTCGTAAGGCCCCCGGTTCGGATGGTATTACCAATAAGGTATACAAACTCCTTCCTGCCCCGCTAATAATGCTTATGACCGCCATCTTCAATGGCGCCTTGAGCAACAACATCTTCCCACAAGCATGGAAAGAAGCCACCGTCATCGGTATCCCAAAGCCAGGCAAGCCAAAGTCTGAGCCCTCCAGCTACCGCCCTATTAGCTTACTCAATGTCCTCGGCAAAATCTACGAGAGGCTTATTTATAAGCGTCTCAAAGACTACGCCGAAGCAAAGAGCCTCATACCCAACGAGCAGTTTGGATTCCGTAGCCAACACTCGGGCACCCAACAGGTCCACCGTATCGTAGAGCACTTATGCGCTGGTCTGCAGCGTAACGCGACGACGGGTGTGCTATTCTTCGACATAGCGAAAGCCTTCGACAAAGTCTGGCACAACGGCTTGATATACAAGCTCTACCAACTAGGAGTGCCAGATCGTCTCGTGCTTATCTTACGAGACTTTTTGTCGAACCAGACCTTTTGCTATCGCGTCGAGGGAGCACTCTCGTCCCCTCATCCTATTCGCGCCGGTGTCCCTCAGGGTTCCGTACTATCTCCTCTCGCCTTCACGCTGTTCACTAGCGATATCCCAAAAAGCAAAAAGGCTCAGTTGGCTCTCTTCGCCGACGACACTGCCGTTTACTATACCGGTCACTGTCCCAACGCTATAGCTCGTACTCTCCAAACCTCCGCAAACGTCTTAGGCGCTTGGTTCCGGAAATGGAGAATCGAGGTCAACCCCGATAAGAGTCAGGCGGTTCTCTTCTCGAGACGTCGTCGACTCCCTCCCCCACTTCCCAGCCCGATCACTATGTACGGCAAGCCAATCCCTTGGGAGAAGCAAGCCAAATACCTAGGCGTGATCCTCGATGAGAACCTTACCTTTAAGGCGCATATTAAGGCGGTTCGCGCGCGCGCCTCCTTCGCTCTTAGCAGGCTCCAATTCGTACTGACAGCCCGTAGCAAACTGTCCCTCAAATGCAAGCTCCGCATCTATACCGCAGTCATCCGTCCCATCATGACCTATGCCTGCGTTGTATTTGCGCACGCTCACCCACGGCATCTCCATAAGATGCAGACCCTCCAAAACCGTTTCCTCAGAAGGGTCACGGGTGCCCCCTTCTATGTCCGTAATATAGATCTTCACGTCGACCTCAAAATGCCAACCATAAAACAGTTCATGAAACGCTTATCAAAGCGTTTCTTCGACTGCGGCATCAAACATTCTAACCCCCTGATTACAGCGGCCGCCCGCTACACTCCCTCTCGCATTAGCAGTATTCGCCGACCAAGGCATACTTTAATCGACCCCGACGACGCCACTACCCTCCTCCAGGAGAGTAGTAAGGCCACTAGCACTTTACAAAAGCCCAAAACCCGATCGCCGTCCTACCGCCCTCGCCGCCGAGGCCCGCCGCGACGCCCAAATCGACGCCCCTCCCGACCCTTGCTCGAGCCAGCCCGCGCCGCTGAGCCTGTAGCTTTAAATTCGTCCATAAATAATACCAATCCTGATCCAGCTAGTCATTTGCTGCCCTCTTCCAGCGACGCCCTAAGCCGAGGTTCGTACCCCACAGGGGGTGCCCTTAGCGTTGTCGCTTAGTTTTAGTTAGTATATAAGTTTAAGTCCTGGCTGGAGGCCTTAATTTATTAGGGAATCCACAGGCAAGTCCGCTTAAGCAGACGACAACCGCATAGGTTGACCTGCGAGATGCCAAACAAACAAACAAAACTGGAGGCCTTAATTTATTAGGGCAACCACAGGCAAGTCCGTCTGAGCAGACGACAACCTCATAGGTTGACCTGCGAGATGCCATTCCAAAAAAAAAAAAAAAAAGTAGTTTTGTTTTATTTTTTTGAGGAAGTATTTAGACATGTCATCGAGTATTGTAAAGATGATTTGCTGAAGACAAAACAATGATGAATTGAGTACATCTGTCTATAGTACCGTGGGTAATCTCCTTTCTGCATGACTATATAATTATAACGGATTGACGGAACGGACCCAATATTTTTTCAAGACGCCAAATAAGAAAAAAAATTGGGTTTATGTGAACGAAGTAGAGACATGTTTTATTTTCAATAACAAACAAAGAAATTGATCTAGCAATAAATACTTCACATTTGATGTACTAGCAACTTAAACAACGTGACGTCACGCCGTAAATATTTTTTTTCAAGACGGTACCAATAATTTCATCCAGTAAAATATAATAATTGACTTGATTGCCATAGAAACGCTTTAATGAGTGAGCTCTATTTTCTCAGTTTGGACGATATTCAACCGACGAAAAAAGTGGGAGGAGGTTCTCAAGTTGACGTATTTTTTTATGTGTCACGCATATCTTTTTACAGAGCAGTCCGAATTTGATAATTATTTTTCGATTAGAAAGGGAAAACCAAACTTCATCCCTAAGTGGAGAAAAATAGGGGTTGATTGATTTACCACTTACAGAATTTTTATTTGTGAACCGATTATGTTGAAACTTGGCACACGTATGTAGTTCTGATGACGCTTCATTAAAATAAAGACCTGAAGTCGATCTGATGATGAAGAAAGAGAGCTCGTCAGTTAACATTTAACAGCAGTTACATCGTGTTTGGGCTTATTTCATTCATCTTGATGAGAACTTTAGACCTAGCCAGGGAATGACTGACTTCGAAGGTCTGATGGCGACGGAAGGCCGTTGACTGAAATTCCAACTATTAGTTGAGAGATCATACTCAAAAAATTCAAAAGTCTAGATATTATTAAAGGTGCGGGCGCGCCGTGATGATCATACCGCCAATATTTAGTACCTACAGTTTGCGCCGCGGAGTTGGTGTGTCTACTTCTGCTTATACAGGGTGGAAGGGACATCGACGCACAACCTGATACCATGGATTCAGTACATGGTTCTGGACCCACTGGAGTTGGCATTATTCATCCGTTTAAAAAAAAAGTACTGCTGTTTCATAGAATAGTGCTATGCCTACGCGGTCAAAATGTATGGCAGAGCAATTGTTTTTTTTAAATAACCGACAAAAAATTTCAACGCAGGGGTTCAGAATCATGTACTGAGTCCATGGTAACCGGTGGTGCGTCGATGTCTCTTCCACCCTGTATTTAGCAATTCCCTAATTTCTAGCATATTCCCTTGAAAATGTGAAATAGCAAAGGTGATACACAAATTGGATAACAATGATAACATAATTAAGTCACTACTCTGCTCGCATTTCTAAAACGATTTAAAGCTATTCATTAGCGATCATCAGCACGGATTTGTTTGATCACGATCAACAAATACTTAGCTGGTTCCATTTAATGAACTTTTAATTAGGGCTGTTGATACTGGTCATCTGGCAGACGTAATTTATTTTGACTTTAGCAAGGCCTGTAATAAAATTACCCACAAAATATTTTCTATAAGTTCCGTGCTTATGGTATCACTGGCAGCTTGCTTGAATGGGTGATTTCATATTTAGCAAAAAGATCTTTCTTTGTCGTGATATATGGTTAATCTATAATATGTCTCTTATCTCTTCTATCCTCTCATCTATAATATCTCTTCCAGAATCACACAAGGCTAACCAGGGGGCATTTTTATTTAACTTTTTGATGACATTCCCAAATGTATTGGCACTCCGTAGCTTTTATGTATGCTTGTGATGGCTTTAATTTTTTCTGAACAATTATGATTGTCAGAGACTACTCGCTCTTACAAATGGATTTGAATAGTCTGATTCAACGGTGCCAAACAATAAAATTAATGCATTTGAACTTAAAGAAATGTTAGTTCGTTAAGTACCTTTAAAATAAGAGCTTAAGACAGTGAGTTACATTATTGAAGACACAGTTAATTCAATAGACGCTCTATGTGACCTGAGCGTTCTGTTTGACCAAATATTACACCTAGATGCTGGGTTTTGTCTTATCAGTGTAATGGCTTTCTTCTAAAGAAAACAAAAATTTATATAGTATCATATTATGTTAAATATATTGTCTGAATTGTTGTGAAGTGCATCGAATTATCCATAAAATAAGACAGTCTTTGGAGAAAAAAGAGTGCTGCTCAGCAGTATTCTTGGACATTCAACAAGCCTTTGACAGAGTCTGGCACAAAGGTCTCCTCTGTAAACTAAAGACCAAATTACCAAACACATTCTTCATGATCCTTAAGTCATACTTGGATCAAAGACAATTCCAAGTGAAGTACGATGAAGACTATTCAAGGCTCTATGACATCAAAGCCTCAGTGCCTCAAGGATCGGTCCTCGGACCAGTACTATATTCCATATATACGGCGGACTTGCCAGAAACGGAAAATGTCGTTACAGCTACTTATGCAGATGACACCGCCTGCCTAGCAAGTGACAAAGACCCAAATATAGCTTCACTGAAACTGCAAGAGCAGCTAAACAAAATACCCTGGCTACAGAAGTGGTGAATCAAACCAAGCGTGACCAAATCGGTACATGTCACCTTCACACTTCGAAAAGGCGATTGCCCGAGCGTCTGCATGGAGGACAAGGTCCTACTAAACAGTGATAGCGTAAAGTATCTTGGCTTGCACCTCGAAGCACTTGCACAAGCGTAAAGAAGCTAACATGCAATTATACTCGCTTAATTGGTTACTTGGACGCCAATCAAAGCTATCACTCATCAACAAACTGCTAGTGTATAAAGCGATCATAAAGCCAATCTGGACTTATGGAGTAGAACTTTGGGGCTCTGCTTGTAACTCCAACATTGAGATTCTTCAGATATTCCAAAACCTGGCTCTGCGAACAGCCTCAAGCGCCCACTGGTTCGTAAGAAACCCAGAGATACATGAACACCTGGAGGTCCCAACAGTAAAGAAGGAGATCAGCAACATCAGCTCCAAATACAAAGAACGAATGAACGGACACACAAATGAACTCGGTAAAGACCTTCTAGACGATAAAGAAAACGTAAAACGCCTAAAACGATGGCACATACTTGCCCTAGACACGAGAGAATAAGTCTCTAGCCTCTTTATGGTGCCATTTGATGGAATGGCACTAACAAAACACAAACACGGAAATAATCTGATTATGGCTGAAGCCGATGGCAGATAGTACAAAGGAAAAAAAAAATTGTCGTGAAGCCTTCCTATGTATTTAGCACATATTTTTTTTTATTTTTATAAATGGCATCTCGCAGGTCAACCTATGAGGTTGTCGTCTGCTTAGACGGACTTGCCTGTGGATTCCCTAATAAATTAAGGCCTCCAGCCAGGACTTAAACTTAAATACTAACTAAAAACTAAGCGACTACACGCTAAGGGCACCCCCTGTGGGGTACGAACCTCGGCTTAGGGCGTCGCTGGAAGAGGGCAGCAAATGACTAGCTGGATCAGGAATGATATTATTTAGGGACGAATTTAAAGCTACAGGCTCAGCGGCGCGGGCTGGCTCGAGCAAGGGTCGGGAGGGGTATTTAGCACATTCGCATTATGTTTATTTATCGCAGCGGTGTTGGGAGTTTTGGCAGGTTTATCGTTATGTCCGAACGACTCTTAAAACATTGTTCTTAACAGATGACGTTTGAAAGGCACAGAAATAATTTAAGTTAATTAGTTAACAAAATATCAGAATTTCATTAATGCTTAATTACTCATATTTAGTACTCTGCAGCTCCTTCTATCAATCAAGAGAATTCGTCATAATAAGAATAATATTCTCCTTGATAAGATTTTTCCATTAGTATATATCTTAACGCTATTGAGCTTCAGGGCAGATTCGCCCGATCTCTTTTGGCATATACCCAAGCTGTCAATTCACATATATTTAATTTTGGTCACGTGTTGGTACATTTTGGTCATGCATTTAAGTAATTGGTACTACTTAAACGAAGTTTTAATTGCATGTTTTAAAACATATTAGTAGAGTAAGCAGTTGGTAAACCTCAATAAAATTAAAATCTGTTCGTATTTGCAAAGCACACTGAAAAGCGAAAAATAAAACTGTTATAAAACCGACGAAAAAGATACTGAAAAGCTTGTAATCTAACGTAGCTCCTACAATAATGAAAATTACTAATTATGAGTCTGCGCCAAACAAACATAAAGACGTCAACTAGAATGACCGGCAGCTTGATTGATCTGCGTTGATTGTTTGCTTGGCGCCGACTAAAAATGAGTAATTTTCATTAAAAACCATTACCCTGTGTGAGCATTAAGTACTTCCCGCTCTTTTAATGATAAATGATAAATGATTTTATTTCTGTAAGTAGGTTTTTACAAACACTTTTACACGTCAATACTATTTTAAAAGTAGATGAGATCGGCGTTTCCTATCTGACTACTCTGAGAAGAAACGCCAAAACAAACTCAGAGGTCACAGTCTCTTTTAAAGTCCAGACATAATCTTGGTCAGGTCATGTGAAGACCATGTGGATTGATGTCTGAAATGGTCTTTTGAGGAAAGAACCAAACAGAATGAGTGGACCTGTCCAGTCAGTGCACGCATTTGTCAGTAATCATGCAGCTCAACACAACACATATGGAGCTCAACGATTCGACGAACATTACCAAAGAAAGGACATTTGGGTAGGTCGCATAAATTGCTCAAACTGCCAGACCATGATTAAAACTAATTTTAAAAATTAAAAATAGATTGAGATAAAAAAAAAACAACAAATCCACACTGCCTTCACATTCACAATAATTAAAATATTATAATACTTTACAAAGTAAATTTTCACGTCATGTCAAAGTGTAAAAATCCGAGAATAAACATGGTCAGATCATATGAGGACTCTGTAGACAAGTGTCTGAAATGGTCTTTTGAGGAAAGAACCACACTGATTTGAGTGGACCTGTCCAGTCAGTGCATGCATTTGTCAATCATGGTGCAGCTCAACTCAGAACTAAGGAGCTCAACGATTCCACGAACAATACAAAAGAAAGGACATTTGGGTAGGCCGCGTTAAGTACTCAAACAGCCAGACCGTGATTAAAACAACTGAAAGAACAAAAAAAACAATGACTCACATTTAAACGTCTCACAGTGAATAAACCTTTTAAAAGTTGGACTTACAGTCGGAGCAGACAAGAGAAAACCTTTTTAATCTATAATAAATACAATCAAATAATAATTAACCAAATCTCCTAACGTGATGCAATAAAGTATTGAGTATTAATTGGTTCCGTTGCAGTCAACTAAAAGTCAATGCATCGCGTTAAATAGTAGGCACATTGAACGTGTCACTCTAGGCAGCGTGACACATCGTTATCGTGATATGCTGGCACAGTCTATGCCACTAGCTGGGGTATTACGTGACAAGAGAATAGTTCTAGAAAAGTTGCTGTGTGTTACAATTGCTTTTATTTCAAATGATAAATCTATTCGGTCAGGATGCAAACAACTTAGAAACGAATGTTAACGTCTACCAGAAAAATATAGCCTGAGAATTAAACCTCTTATAACAGACTGAAACCTGCATAGATTAAAGTTGAAGCATAATTATTCAAAAAATATTCATTTAAAAATGTTTTTGTTAACGGATACTATTGCGAAAGAAGAAGTCTTTCGAAATAGTATCCGTTAACTTCTTCTTTAAGGATTGACAGTAAATACAATACAATACATAATAATTAAATAACAAATTTTAGATGGCCACGTGTGAAGTAAAGTGCAGGTGTATGGACACTTCGGACACTTCGACATTTATTGTAACACTCAAATGTGTCCAATTTTCAACAAGTTCTACAATGCAGCAAAGTCTTAAACTCAATTCCATTGGAAATAGTAAAACTACTAGATAACATGGCGAGGAAGCCTTATGTAAAAATTTCGCTCCACAGTCGCTCAACTTCAAAACTACACGTAATAGCCCAGTTCCACCGTATAGAAGCATTGTCAATATATCACGCAGACACATTCAACTCGTAATATTATTGACGACGCATTGAAAGGGTAGGCAGAGTTACAGCTTGTGCAGTTAATTGGTACTCGATGAAAAGGATCAAAATGGCGGCGAATGAGAGCAAATGCGAGTTCGTATGAAGGCTTTTATGTGCTAAGTATACTAGACCACTCAGAAAGTATTGCGAAAAAAAGTTTTATGTATGAGAGACAAGCAATTAAAAACAGGTACGTTCCAATTTCAAAATTTCCCTCCACATTGTTTGCGAGCTAAGTTAAATTATCGTGTCACATAAAAAATGGATCTGTGTCGGGAACATTTTCGCGCTATGATTTTTTACGATTTCAAGTGTAGCGTCACTTGAAACCGGACGAATCATACGATAGACTTCAAATGGCATTCATGGATGAAGGCCCTTCTAAGGCAAAGGTGTTTCGTTGGTATAACGAATTCAAGCGCGGTCGACCAACTTTGGGGGATGAAGAAAGAAGTGGTCGCCCTTTGACGGCTGTAACGGAAAAAAACGTGCTAGCATTGAACAGCTGATATTATTTTCGCGATTTTCAGTTTTGTCTCATAGTAGTAAGTTCTTCATAATGATGAGTACAATGAACTCTTAATAGAATAACGGTGTTTACCCGTACACCCAGTATATGTAAAGACAAGATTTTCTCTCACCATGTTCTTCTACGCCAATGGTATCTACGAGAAGTATGTTAGATTAATTTGAAGGTACAGTTAAAATAAAAGACTCGTATGGTACCTGTTTATTAGTATCGAACCAGACCAGAGCGATCATAACGTTGCAGCTCAATACTCTAAACGGTAAACCACCTTACCTTTTCTATCAGCCCCATTTAGCCAATGACAATCAAATGGCCTCGTCTAATCACCGCGCGTGCACAAATGGTCATTGAACATAATTCCCTCGCAAACCACATCATTAACGTAGACAAAGCCAACAGTATGGGTTAGGCTATTTGGAACGCGGAGCGGGATTGTTGACATTATTGGAGGAAGACACACTACGCCACTTCAAAACGAAATAGAACGAGTGTTTCGTTGGTTGGCTGTGTTCTTCTCCTTGGCGAAAAGTTATAAGCAAGTTGACATTTCTTCATTAAATTGATTGTTATTTAACTAGTTTTGTAAAAGTACCCATTCGGACTTTTGCTTTTTAATAACTGTTGAATCTAGAACTTACTTTATATATCCACATACACAACAATACAATACTAAAACTATAATTTGTACAACCAATTTCATTGGTAGAACATAGAGCTCGACTACAATATTATGTATATCTAAGAACTTTTATGCATACCTATGTTCCCAAATAAAGATTGATTGATTGATTGAAAGCTTAAACATGGTTGCTTCAAAATTCAGCTACGCGAACTCCGCTAACTGAAGCAGTCATAAGATCTTCAAGTATAGAGGGCAACTTTCTATATACAAAAAAAAATCTTTTGTTCAGACCTAAATTAGTCCATAAGTTGTGAGTGGTTAGTAACGGGTTGTTCTTATATGCTATGTTAGTATTAGAGTTAATTAATTAAATTTAGCCAAATCTATTCCTATTTTCACCCAGTGCCTTTGGGTGGGGCAGTCCGATCGACCGAGTGTTACGCAAGTGTTGCAGGAAGCCGCTTTCTTATGCATGATGGCGTGAAAGCCATCCGTGCGAGCTTCAGCAAACATTCCAGACGCACTACAACGCCGCGGCAACTGCAACAGCATCCTGAAACCATTGTTGTATTGTACGCGCAGGACGTTGTAGGCTCGGCTTGTATATGACACCCACAGGCCGCTCTATATGGGACTAATATCGTAATCCCGAAAAACGTATTGTACTTACAAAACTTGAATAGCTACTCGACCTAAATGTACGGGACGGCTTTTTTCTTTTCTTCCCATTACGATGTGGGTCCAAAAGAGAAAATTTTCCAATGTGATGGTCACACATTTTGGCAGGTCTTTGAAAACTAGTCCTGTTAAGCCCTGTGTTGAATCTGCACAGTAAGGCTGTTGATATTATCATGGATAAATTAAAAAGGTATCTGAGTTAACATGTGCAGGTAAAGTAACAACGCATGCTTCTGTTCAAATCTTCAGAGCCACTGATTGGTTTTTTTTTAAGTCTTGCTATATAGCCCTCGCTCCACGGTGAGCAACTGACCTATCGAAAACAATTTTTCTATTTCCAAAAAATATCAAATTATAAAAATAGGATGACGAAATGAATGATGATAATTCAAATAATAGGAATTTGAAGTCGACGGCTGAGTTATTCGATCTCGGGTCAAACCATGTGTTATTTGTTTTTTAAGTTTTGTGAATTTAGCCGTCAATTCCGCTACGCGTGCTGCATCGCAGAGCCTTAATGAGGTAATACAATATCGTTTACAAATGACTATACAAAGCCTATTGGCAATAACGTCACCCAGCCGTGTTGGACAATAGATTGAAACTGGTGGTTATTACTTAATTTAAAGTGTGGTGGTACTCTCTTTCTAAAAAGGCTTACATTTAATCGAACCCGAAGTATCTAATTACCATTTTGACTTCCTAAAAACATTGATAGCACTCTAATGTAATAAATGTGCCGTTTTTTGATTCTCAAATATTCCAATTTTGGTGTCCCAAAAACTCTAAATTCTTATAGGTAAAATTTGTGTGAATAAATTCCAGCAGAAATTACAACTTCAATATTAAAAAAAAAACAACTTATTAAAATATCACGCACTTTGCAAATAATAGATGTTTATTTGACACATTATTTTACGTTACCTACGTTTTATCTCCGTTTTTATCTCTTACCGTATTTTACTTTGGGGACGGGCTGCAGACATCGAGTGTATTTTTATTCTGCAGAAAAGCTCTGATGGCTCTTTTCTGCAGAATAAAAATATGGTAAGACATGATACTACGAAAGTAACTAAAAAAGACCAGCCTCGCGGTATCTACATCAGTAAATTGACGGATTTTTCTGACAGCCTAAGCTGCTGAACTTAGCCATCCTGCAAGAGATGTTAAATGAGGACTGCATTGTAGCCTTGAGTCGAGCGTGATCCCCAAGAAAACCGTTTTATCGATGAATTCTAGTTTCTCTTGATTCAATACTATCTCACAATCACTACTCTTGGTAAAAAAAATCTTATGCACTTATTTTTATTTCCATTTAGTACCAAATTTTAGCAGTGAACCAATTTTGTACCAGCAGTAGGGCGTTATTTACGTCGTCAAAATTTGAAGCACGTCTATCAGTAAACGCTTAGGGCAATCGTGCAATCGGCCTGAAGCGCTGTACCTCACTGCGCGCACTGTGCCCATAACCGTTTCCTGCAATTCCTACTACTCCGCCTTGACTATACTATGAGAAGCAACGACAAAATAAAAATTGAGGGGGTGAATTTTTGGGAAATTTTATAATTTTGCGAATCTACCAATCTTAATGCAGTATTGGGTTAACCTTGACCAAAGAAACCTGTTAGGTTCTGAGAAGCATGCTTGTACGACGCACGTAGGCGTGTCAACAACGCCCCGTTTAGCGAGGCTCCTAGTTCTGGATGGTTAAAAAAAAACACGACTGCGAGGACTTTGTTCGCTGACCCAGCTCTTTGAACCTAATCTCTTCGACATCATTTTTACGACCAACGGCTGGTCGTAGTCTTATAGGAGCTTTTTATATTAAGGTGTTTTGTACGATAGAACCGGGAAACTAACGATTTGCAAAAACAATTTTTTTTTGTTTAAAATGAGTCTTTTTTCCTCAGTAAGGTAAAAAAAATAAAGGGCCTATTTCTCGAAAACGGTGCGTTGTAGGACCATGCTTGTCAAAAACTGACTTGTGAAAAACTGAAATGAGCCCCGATACTACACTCCAACCCAATCCAGAGATGGATTAAACTTACTGGATCCAGTGGCTGGAACAATTTGAATCGAGCAATTGAGACGAACATCACAGGTCATATTACCAATACCATTAGCTTAAAACGTTACTCAGGAGATTAGGTCTGTGGCCAATATACTGACCGGATTGGCTCAGGTATTGTAGCTAAGCTTACGATATTGACACAGAGAATGACGATTAACTGAAGTGTTGCTAAATCTTATGATTATTCTACGGTGATTGTGTTACTTGTTTCACAAAACATGATGAAAATTACGTCCGTTTTACTCCGGATTTTTTAATGGACTGTAACCTTAGCTTTAACTCTAAAAATTGAACCGACGAAAAAAGAAAGTGAAAAGCAATAAATACACCTTTTAGACTAACGTAGCTCAAACAAATAATAAACGCAGATCAATCAAACTGCCAGTCATTTTAGTTGACGCTTTTGTGTTTGTTACGGACGTAGTAGGGGGCTCCCGTGACCTCTCTGAGGAAATCTTATAGAGATGACGTGGGTGAGCGTGCGCAAATACGAGAACAACGCCGGCATAGGTTATGTTGGGACGTTGGAGTGGAGTTTCTTGCCCGTTATTCTCCATAGTGACCTACTGCGCTTTGGAATGGGCAACTAGCTTCATATTTCTGACTGAACGATTCCTTGACAATTCAAAAGTAAATAAATGTAAATGGTTTAATTGAAATAAATGATTTGAGTTTGAGTTTGACGGTTGACTGCGATGTAGATTCGCAGTTTGCATTTAATTGACAGTTTGTAACGGGCTGTCTATATAAAGTGGAGCATACCAAGCGCGAAGGTAGCGCGCTCGCGAACCGCCTTCATGTGCTCCTTGGAGGTGTGGTGTTGGTCTAGGATCACGGCTAGGTATTTAGCTTGCTTCTCCTGAGGAATCGGCTTGCCATACATATAGTGATCGGGCTGGGGCCTTAAAACATGGTCTTAAAACTCATTTGCCGTTTTAGGAACAACGATTCTAAGACATCAATATATATTCTAGAAACCTGTAAATTCGTAAGACAATATCCACACTTCTACCTTAAAATTACAGACCAACCTCGCCGATATGCACCGCGTTCAAGATTTGAAAACACGCTCGTAATACCACAATCAAGGCTAAAATTATACAGCACAAGTCCTCACGTAACATCAATTAAAATATATAATAAAATACCTAACGATTTGAAAATGGAACAAAATGATAAAATATTTATTAAACAGCTCAGGAAACTACTGGTGGATAGATGCTATTATTCACTGAATGAATTCTTAAATGATGACATCTAAATGAGATGACTTCCATCATTTATTCAGTTTTAGACATTTATATTATATTATATTTTGATACGACATTGATTTTGACTGATTCCTGAGTAATATATTTATAAAAAAAAATTGTGTGTTAATGATTTTTTAATTTTTTACTGATATTATTATTTTTAATCTGTGACATTATTTATTTTAAATGAATTGATTATTTCTAATGATTAATATTATGAATGCTACTACTCATATTGTATTAAATTGTTGTGCCCGACAGGGTCCATGTGACCGCCCGGGTGTCACCATTGTGTGGATCGCCCGGAGGACACGGTGGAGCATACGGTGGAGGTATGCCCAGATTGGGCGGAGCACCGCAGTGTCCTCGCGGAGGCGATTGGCGGCGGCGATCTCTCGCGTCCGGCCCTGGTCCAGGCCATGGCACGGAGCGAGAGGGAATGGAAAGCCGTCACCTCCTTCTGCGAAGCAGTAATGCTCGCGAAGGAGGAGGCGGAGCTGGTGAGGGAGAGAGCATTGCGCCCTCACGCCCCCACTAGCCGCCGCAGGAGATGCCCTGGGCGTCGGGAGTCGCCTGCAGATTCCCGGCCACCGTAGGCGCGGGCTTGCGGATGGCGAGCAATGGGTAGCTCGCCGTCCGGTAAGGACCAGGCCCGGGTCGATGGCGCGTTGTGTTCCACGCGCGCCTCAAAGCGATGTCAGCACAAAGTGACGGGGTCCGATAGGGCCGATGCCTCAGGGTCGCGGGTTATTCCACAGAGAAAACCGTGGCCCTGGCACAGGCACAGGCAACTGAAGGAACACGGATGGGTTTTAGTCAGTAAAAGTCTGACATGCCCTCCCGCTCCACCCAGAGCGGGAGAAGTCATTTGATGATTTCCCACCCAAAAAAAAAAAAAAAAAGGGTCCATGTGAACTGATTAACTTTAATAAGACCTTGTAAACACATGCGATGAGCAATAAAGATTTGAATTTGAATTTGAGTCGTTCGGACATATTAAACCTGCCAAAACTCCCAATACCCCTAAGATACATACATGTAATGCTAGTGTGTTAAATACATATCATGCGTGTAAATGCTTCACAAGACATGACATGACATCACGCCTTGTTTCCACGAAGGGTTGGGCAGAGGTAAGGTACCTATAGTACACCCACATTTCACCAGTTATGTTTAAGTCCTATGTAATAGGGGGCGAGTCTATTGCCACCAAACAGGCACAAAATCAGACTCCGGGCTGCTATTGAGAAATACCAGATAGAAAACTCAATTACACTTTGCCCGACCTGGGAATCGAACCCAGGACCTCAGCAGTAGCGAAAGCTACCACTAGGCAGATTTATGCTTTACTTTAGAAGGAAGCCATTACACTGACTTACGACAAAACCCAGCAACTTGGTGCAAAGGTTAATATTTGGTCAAACAGAACTGTCAGTTCACGGATAGTGTCTATTTAATTAACTGTTCTAAATATTGTAATACACTGTCTTAAGCTTTTTATATATGTACTTAACGTACAAACAATTTTGGTACATTTTTTAAAACATTTTTTGCACCATTGAATCAGACTATTCAGATCCAATGGGGGAGGCCTATGTCCTGCAGTGGACGTCTTTCGGCTGAAATCATGATGATGATGATTCAGATGCATTTGTGAGAGCGAGGAGTCTCTGTCAGTCTTAATTGTTCAGAAAAAAATTAAGCCGTTTAAGACGGCTTAATTTTTTTCTGCATACATAAAAATTACGGAGTGCCAAAAACACTTGGGAATGTCATTAAAAAGTTAAATAAATTGCCCCCAGATTGGCCTTGTGTTATTCTGGAGGAGATATTATAGAGAGAGGTTATTAACCATATACCACGACAAAGTAAGATCTATCTGTTAAATATGAAATCACCCATTCAAGCAAGCTGCCAGTGATACCACAAGCACGGAACTTATAAGAAAAGGTTTGTGGGTAACTTTAATACCAGCCCGATCACTATGTACGGCAAGCCGATCCCTTGGGAAAAGCAAGCCAAGTACCTAGGCGTGATCCTCGAGCAAAACCTAACGTTTAAACAGCACATTAAGGCGGTTCGCGCGCGCGCCGCTTTCGCTCTTGGTAGACTCCACTTCATTCTGACAGCCCGTTGCAAACTGTCACTTAAATGCAAGCTGCGTTTCTATACCGCAGTCATCCGTCCCATCATGACCTATGCCTGCGTTGTATTTGCGCACGCTCACCCACGTCATCTCCATAAGATGCAGACCCTCCAAAACCGTTTCCTTAGAAAGGTCACGGGTGCCCTCTTCTATGTCCGTAATATAGATCTCCACGTAGACCTTAAAATGCCAACCATAAAACAGTTCATGAAACGCTTATCGAAGCGTTTCTTCGACTGTGGCATCAAATACCCAAACCCCTTGATCTCAGCGGCCGCCCGCTATACTCCCTCCCGCATTAGCAGTATTCGCCGACCAAGGCATACTTTAATCGACCCCGATGACGCCACTACCCTCCTCCAGGAGAGCAGTAAGGCCACCAGCACTTTACACAAGCGCAAAACCCGATCGCCGTCATACCGTCCTCGCCGCCGAGGCCCGCCGCGACGCCCACATCCACGCCCCTCCCGACCCTTGCTCGAGCCAGCCCGCGCCGCTGAGCCTGTAGCTTTAAAATCGTCCCTAAATCACTCAAATCATGTCCCTTGCTGCCCTCTTCCAGCAACGCCCTAAGCCGAGGTCCGTACCCCACAGGGGGTGCCCTTAGCGTTGTCGCTTAGTTTTAGTTAGTATATAAGTTTAAGTCCTGGCTGGAGGCCTTAATTTATTAGGGCAACCACAGGCAAGTCCGTTTAAGCAGACGACAACCTCATAGGTTGACCTGCGAGATGCCATACACAAAAAAAAAAAAAAGTTACTTTAATAAAGGCCTAGCTAAAGTTAGAATAAATGACGTCTGCCTGATGACCAGTATCAACAGCCCCAATTAATAGTTCATTAAACGGAACCAGTTTAGTACTTGTTGATCGTGATCAAACAAATCCGTGCTGATGATCGCTCATAAATAACTTTAAATCGTTTTAGAAATGCGGGCCGAGTAGTGACTACTAAACATCGGCGGTATGACCATGAAGGTGCGCACCTTTGTTAATATCTAAACTCTTTAATTTTTTGATTATGATCTTTTAGCTAATAGTTGGAATTTCGCTCAACGGCCTTCCGTCTCCATTATCAGACCTTCGAAGACAGTCGTTCCCTGGCTAGGTCAAAAGTTCTCATCAAGATTAATGAAATAAGCCCAAACACGATGTAACCGCTGTAAACTGTTGAGGAGCTCTCTCTCCTTCATCATCAGATCAACTCCAGGTCATTATTTTGTTGAAGCGTCATCAGAACCACAAACGTGTGCCAAGTTTCAATACAATCGATTCACAGGTAAAAATTCTGTAGGTGGTAAATCAATCAACTCCAATTATTATTATGGATGGATTTTGTTTTTCAATTTTAAATCGACTTTGCAGTCTAAATACCCTTTCCAATAAAAAAATGATGATATTCGGATTACTCTATAAACAGTTATGCGTAGTCATACAATTAAAAAAACGCGTCGACTTCAGAACCGCCAACTTTTTTCCGCCGGTTGAAATATTGATTTATCTCGTATCAACACGAGAGACAAATACAAACTTATGCTTCTATTCGAGTTTTCAATATTTTTTAACTTCGCGTATCTAATTTTTTAACAAAAAACTGCTGTCAGCGTCAAAAATTACCCAAATAAACAAATGAAAACACTCGACTCCATTCCAAACTAACTTTTACGAAACACAACCATATTTCCGAACGTGAACTGTCGAGTCGTCTCGACGGTTTAAAACAAAACACTAACAAACTCAAGTAAATACATATAATTCTCGATATTCAGACGGGCATGGCATGAGTCGCGGGTATTTTTGACAAACTTTAAACTATCTTTTTCAGGGTTGGCAGTAGATACATCTACAAATATTTTAATTATATCTTGTGGAAAAGTAAATCTCGAAATGTTTTCACAGATGTTTTTATTTAGATGTAACGAATTAACTAACAATGTAATAAAACCCCTTAGAAGACAATTTTAAAATACTTCTAATTGTCGTATCGAAAATAAACTTTGTATACATATCGTGTTTGGATGACATAACTATAATTTGGTATCTTGGAGCTGATCTGATGTTGGAGATAGGAGGTGATAACCAATTATTGAATCTAAAGTCATGGAGCGCTTTGTGTAAATTATTTAAAAGCAGACACAACTAAATAGCGATTCACGCTTTTTGATTTATTAATTGGATATGAGAGAAGAACTAATAAGAGTCAATTCATTATTTTTAGAATTGTTTGTGCGTGGTAAGAGCGCGTTTTTTTGTTTATTAACTTCATATTTTTATTTAATAAATCTGTCACTCATGTAGTCTATTATGGACAGATTTTCCTACTAAAAGGCTCAGTAAGCTCATAATAGGCCGTAATACGAGTCACCTTATAGCCTGATCCTGCTATACAGCTACTTTATTTTCAACATGGTTTAAGACTTCTAGCATAACATGGCATGATCAGCATAACATATAACGTACCCTCCCGCTGCTGCGACACAGCAAAGATACTATAAAACGATAAATAGTAAGTGGGTTGTCTATTATATTTTTGAGTCCGAAGTCCACAGTGTTTGTTTATTGTAATTACCTAAATCAAGTTGTGAACTTGAGACTTGTTGCAAATTTGTGGAAAATGAAAACAATATCGATACTAGTTTTATACACAAGTATAAAAAGTCTTATACAAGATTTGTAGAGAAAAAGTTTCACAACTTGTATGTGCGTGTACACGCGGTGGAAAAAGTAAGGATTTTTGGACTTATATATAAGTTTTAGTTCGGAAAGCATTCTTGTGTTTCGATGAAATATCACAACACCAGTTTCTAGCTAGCTAATGTGTATAAGTATTATTCTGTGGAAAAAGATTTTATCATCATATTTTTCAGGCTGCCTATCTTGGTCTAAAAGAGCCAATATATTATCCTTTTAAACTATTTTCGTTTAGATACATTGTAATAATCGTCTAGCGAAGTGTCAGCCCTACCAACAAAGTACCGTCCACAACTAAACAGCCAACAACATGTCACGAAACGTTCGCGACGTGGCACTCGCAACATACACTCAGACACAAAGTTTGTGAGTCACAGAATAATGGAGAATATTATCTACCTACTGTTTTATTTTTGGGAACGTTAACTTGTGAATATAAACATAATTGCCACAATTTTCAAACAAATTGGAAGTAACAGTATCTTGTGTACACATCATCATCATCATCCACAGCCCGACTTCACGCACTGCTGGGCATTGGCCCTCCTTTCTTGTGCCCGACGCTTTCGTGCCAGCCTCATCCAGGTTCTACCCGCGAAGTTATCAATGTCGTCGACACTTCGACACTTCGATTTCCACTCGGTCACTGCTCTACTCCACCTGCCATCACTACGCCGTGCCAGGTGAGCTTCCCAACTCCGTTTGACTTTTAGAACTCGTTTTCCGATATCGAAAACCTTCGTTCTTCGGATCTCGACGATTGGAAGATTTTTGTGATACACTCATCTTCATTGGCCTAGCCTATTCGCAACTATGTTGATATACCAGTATTTCATTTTGGTTTCTTATTATTTTATCGGGTGGCCTACTAACAGGTCGATTTTGAAGTAAGAGGCTAAGAGCTCCTTGTGATGGACCTTGTCCTGGGAAGAAGAACTACTTTCGATATTTGTGCCACCTAACAGCAGTAGCTGTGTTTTGGGTTGATGTTAGGTTTTGGCTTAGAGATGAGAGAGTGTGAGTTTGGCTCCTACGTAGTTCGGTCCGTTTTGGGCGCTCGAGTTGAACTTAACATGTGGGTGCCAGGTAAGAGCAGCAAGAAAGTGTCATTTTGTACCACGAGCAAATAAAACGAATAGATCAGCTTCAACTATTTAGCTCATATGCACATAAATAAGTCCTCAGAACTTAGATGGCGGGTGAAAACACGTGAGAAAATTTGAAATGTTGTGTTGTCTCTGAGATGGCAACGCAATTGTTGTCAAAAGTGGTAGCTTGTGGCTAATCGGGTTTAGCTACGCTTTAAGACAAGTCGATCAACCACGACAAGCGTAGCTGGATGGGTGACTATCTTTACAAATAAAAACACTTCCGTGCCTCGGAAAGCACGCTGGTGAAACAGTCGTAACGGGGCGTCTAAAGCTCGACAGTCTGACTACCAGTCTTACCAAGCGGTATCGGTGTATCGTATTAGCCAGTAACTGGGTTGTGGAGGTCAGTTAGGCAGCCGTTTCATGTAAAATACTGGTATAGTATAGCTGTATCCGGTGATTCTGGAAGCCGGTGATGAAGCTGTCAAAAGTAGTAAAAAAATTAGAGGATCAACTTTACCGTTGGTACCTTCTACGTATCTGATAAATTTTCCTCACTTCCAAAACAGGGACTTAAAGTTCTCTGTTTATATAAACCAAAGCGTTCCCCCTTCTAAAATCCGATTAACTTGGAAAGCTATAAATTCAAGTGAAACACTGATCGATTACTTGATAATTTGATGAAGTTATAAGTGTTCTGTTTACTACGCTTGAAGGACGGGTTGCGTGATAACCAATGTAAAATGTAGCTTTTTGTTTTGGTGATCATCTTGTATATGAACAAGACATAACATGACATCACGCCTATAATCCCTGAAGGGTAAGGCAGAGATGTACCTATAGTGGGTACCCACATTTTGCTAGTTATGTCCCATGATAAAGAGAGCGAGCCAATTGCCATCAACCGGCCACAAATCTCCGGGCTGCTACTGAGAAATCCCTGAGAATCGAACCCAGAACCTCATGCTCAGCAGTAGCGCTTGTAACCAATAGACTAAGGCGGTCAACGTTTGTCCATAAAAAGAAGGAAAAACCAGAACAATTTTTCAAAACGTTGGCTTCTTTTATCGTGGATACCTTTTTAAAACACAAATCTCACAAACACCAACAGCCAGATACTATCTGAATTAAAGACGTGTCTAATATTTCATTCAGCTACAACGCTAACTATGTCTTTATGACGTTTTAATTTTTAGTCGGTAACCCTATTGTCGTCCTCCGGCCAGGTGGGATGACGATCTGCGAAAGACTGCAGGCAGATGCTGGATGCGTCGAGCTGAAGACAGGGCGCTATGGCGCTCATTAGGGGAGGCCTATGTCCAGCAGTGGACTACTATAGGCTGATGATGATGATGATGATGAACCCTATTGTAACTACAATGATCCGTCGAGCGCTTTAAATGCCATTGCACTGGTTAAGGGGAACGAGTAAGTAAGCAAGCGTTTACCCAGCGGGATCTCTGGATGAATACTTGCTGGTGTACTAATAAAATAGCATATCATAATCAACCTTTAACGTTCCCACTGCTGGGACACAGGCCTCCTTTCTGGTTCCAATAAAATACAAAAAATGACAAGAGTTTAAAGTTCATAATTATGTGCTTGTCATTTGACCAAACATCGAAATACTTCAAATTGGAACATAGCAATACTTGAAATTGGTATAGTGGGCCACACATCGTTCTCAGAATAAATAAGGATCGTAGTACGTGCCAATCTTATCTCTTACCTGTCCTTGAATGAAAAACTTGGGCTTTGCAACGTCACCAAACTTTGACCATGGTTACACTAACTTTGGTAGACCGAGGATTGATGTGGCAAACCAATGGAAAAGAAGATGTAGTGACAAATTTTCTAAAGAGTATGCTTATATGGTTTGGTCAGAATGAGAGGATGAATGAAAGAATCGAAAGTGAGTGGAAACACCGATGGACGACGAGGGACGTTTTATTGGTGACGTTCTTCAGAAAAGTCAGGTGCGCAGTACTGCAATCGACGCGCGTGTATGACCGGATTTATGAACGTAAACGAAGTAAAAGCAGTAGGAATAGATCGTAGCAGGTGGCGTTCTGTAGTTTCTGCCTGCCCCCATGAGAAGAAAGTGGAAGTGTGTGTGTGTACTTCTGTAAATCTCAGCGATAGTAAGTTCACAAAAAATACGTCCACAATGTATATCCACAATCCCGTCGCGATGATTTATGTGTACCAAAGCACCATTGTCAGTAGTATGGCTCGCTTTGTTCCGTCCGTTTTATAACGGTTTGAGTAATGGCTCCCGCTGGCTGTAAAATATCATGACAGCTTTAACTTATGGCGTTCTCACATATGCACTAGGTTTTAAATACTTCGGTTTAGTGCTTGTATTTTGAGGAATGTTTTAGGGTATTCTTTTCTCGGATTCTTTCTTATATTATACGAGAGTCTAGACTCCCTGTGCTCGATTGATGGAACTAGTCTCACCCCCGAAAACTGGCTAAATGTAGGTGCACTGTAGGTACACCTCTGCCTTACATTTTTGGTTAAACAGGCGTTATTTTATACTATAAGGATATGGCCATTTTATTCCTGCATTTTTTTAGAGTTCCGTACAAAAAGACACTCTTTTGTTTTCTATCACAGGTTTGTTTGTCTGTCTATCACAGGGCTGTATCTTTGGAACCATAATGTAATAGCTACATAGTTTAAACATATGATAATGTTTAACGAACATCAACAGTGTACACAGCCTTTCACCTTTTTGTTCTTTTCACCTCAGTAAGCGTTCTAAAGTGGATAGGCATGTTAAGAGTCGTATTGTTGTGAACTCGCGGTACGATTGTGTTTAAACAAAAAAAAGCAAGAATTTTTACGGAACGAATTAATATTGAGCCAAAGGTAATAAGGACATCTGACACTGTTCTATCAAATTAATCTAATACGAGCTGGTAGCAGTAGGCGCTAAGCGTTGGACTGAGAAGAAGCCAGCTTAGGTTCTGATCTCATAAGCTGCAGCACAATTTTATTGCCAATTTTTTATTTTGAACGGGGAAAAACTGCTTTTTAGGGTTCCGCACCTCGAAAGGAAAAAACGGAACCCATATAGGATCACTTTGTTGTCCGTCTGTCTGTCTGTCTGTCCAGAACCATTTTCTCAGGAACGCGTGGAGGTATCAAGCTAGAATTTATATCAAATATTAGGTCTACTGTCCCTTAGAGCTGTGAAAAAGTCAAACTTCTAAGCCAACGCAATCAAAAGATATAGCCGTTTATGCCGCAAATTTTCGACACTCGCAAGGAAATCGAAGCAACGTCTTATAGCACAGATATAGGAAAAATTGCGAAAATCGTAAATTTAAAGTAACATCATATAATGATAGATTTTTTAATAATTTAAAACTTACTACCCATTTCCTCATGAACGCGTGTGAACTTTTACTTAACCTACAGGTTTTTACGAAACCCTCGGCACGCGAGTCTAATTCGCACTTGGTCGCTCTTTTGTTGTTGTTATTGTAATAAAGGGTTTAGAACAAAAAATGAAAAACAAGGGATAACAAAAATTAAAACATATTTATTTGTTATAATATTTTGCATAAAGATAACAAACCGCTACGATTATTTATAATAACTTATTCAGCCAAGTAGGATGTGCAAAACTATGTCAAGGAACTTAGAAGCAAGTTGTTTTATTTTGAAATGTGAAATGTTCAAAAAAAAAATAAGTAGATAAATTTTACCATAAACTTTAAGTTTCGATCATGAATTTCCAAAATAACAGCAGCAGTTTGCAGTTTGATTACTTTAAGTATTTCACATTTTATTTGGCTCTAGTGAATATAGGTTACATATTGAGGATAGCCAAAGTATTCATTGTCTTTAAGAAAAGAAGATTGAAACTAAACCACATTTTTTATAATAAAATAATCACGGAAACAGCGCAATATACAGGATAAAAGTTCTTGTTCTTTATTATTTGCTGGACTTCGGTGATGCAGCCTTTTCAGCGTGGAGTACACGGCGAACAGTTTTTAATGACGTGTTGAATAATTCAGTCAAATGTCCGGTTGGTATGAAACCATTTCGCGATCTATGAAATGGGTCCTCGCGAGTCTCTTAGAAACAAATTCAAAGAAATTGATATACTCACTCTGCCTTCCCTTTATATCTTAGAAAGTATTTTGTATGTTCGCAAAAACTTAGAACTTTTTAAAATAAGAAGCGATTTCCATAATATAAATACACGTAGTAAAAATTAAATTGTTATACCCAAATTTAGATTAAATAAAACCAGCAAATCATTTCTGATAAACAGTATCCGCTTTTATAATAAGTTGCCAAAGTCGGTTACAGAACTTAGCGATGGAAAGTTCAAAGCCCACATTAAACGTGTCCTTATCAAAAAAGCGTACTATAAGATTAAAGACTACGTCGAAGACAAGAAAGTTTGGCAATAATTCCTTCTGCACATGTGGCTTCCCTGGTACCTCATAAACGGCATCACTATTTAAATTTCTAATAACTGCTCGCAAATAATGGTGTTTAATTTTTGTTTTTTATTATTAGATATGGACTTTTACATATCTCTGACATAATTCTTTCATTATTTGACATTATATACCTACAATTTTTAATTAGTTTTTGATTTTACTTTATTAGATTATTTTATATTTTGTAAATGTGAGAACGTCGTAGGCCCTGTGGATTATAAATTTATAGACAATTGTCTATTTGTTTAACATATGGTACTTGTTGACAGGCCTACACTGTCCTCCCATACCTGTTAACACTGTAATTGGAAAACATTGTAAAAGACATATTTTTAAAAGAGTAACCATGGAGTTTCTTGCCGGCTCTTCTCCATGGGAAACGACCAATTGGAACCGTGCACCTAGAATCTGACGTTTCATAAGTGCCCATGTAGGTCTATGTGAAATAAAATATTTTGATTTGATTTGATTTGATTTGTTTCCTATTCATTCACAATGTGAAAGCTTATTTAAATAAGCCTTCCACTGCATGAATAAGCGCTCCAACTAGCAAGGGTTCCCTTTTCCTCACATCTCTTAACCCACAGACTCACAGTACTTCTTTAGAACAAAGAATGTAATACTATTAGATATCTCTAAGCAAAATACTATATACTAGATATGATAATTAAGAAAAAAATATTATAAATTACATTAAGTATATTAAAACACTTTACTCACACTTCAATAACCAACAACGTTCAATTAAGTGAATAGTCATAACTAATTGCATCTACCTCACAGAAGTCGAAATAATTTACTCCGTTTTCTGTGTTCTGCCTACAAACTTTTATTATTTATGAAAACAAGTTAAACGAGACAAGTATCGAAAGAGCTTGCCCCTATGTTAACTTAGTTGAAATTATGAACTGCGAACAATTACAGGCAAAGTGAGTGTGTGTGCGTGTCTATAGTATATAGAAAAAACTTATAGAAGAAGGTCGCAAGTGAAACCGAAGCGTCAATATATTGCTTTGTGAGATTGCTTGTGGACTTATGAGCGCTACTGAAACTATTTTAGGTTGTGTCATAAACAGACAGTGGTAGTTTTGTAATTAATAACTGTTTTTTTACGTAGGAAAAGTAAAGAAAGAGTTACCTATAAAATATTACCACAATTTTCGTTAAGTATTCAAAAATAGCCCCAAAACAATTAAAAGGCTTGAATGAATAACGGTGCAGTTATGTTAGACGAAGACTTATTTTCCGCGGATTAAGGCTGGATTACACAAATGTCAGTCGAAGTAACCGACTGTTATTACATTTAACAGGTATTTATGTAACAATAAGAAAATAACTGTATTTTAAACATTTTTTTACATCTATCACCATGTCATGTGCGACCGCGTGGTTCTTCATAACTAGGCAACGTTTTTTTGTTGTTTTCAGCACCATTTAGAAAATTTATTCCAGAAGGTTTATGTTTTCATTAACTCATATTTAATTAAGGGGACTATAGTTTTGTGAAGCCTAAAAGTATATGGTCCACTGCTGTAAACAAAATCAGAAAAAATATGTGATATTCTTATATGCTAGTTATAAATATAGTGTGTTGAAAAGATCATACAATTTTAAAAAAAAAAACGTACCACTATACATGCAATCATTGTGAGTTTTTATCAGATTATTCTACAAGCAACATTTACAAACGTAAAAGTGTTTTATATTTTTGCCAAATCAATAGATTTTTTGTAAATAGATAATTTTGAAAATAAAAAAAGTTTGTATCTTCGCCCTTCTCTTTCTGTTCTATGCAGTCTCGCTTTAGCTCTTGTCAGCCTCTAAACATAATATAATAAGGGATTTCGTTGTTCTGTCTAGACGTAAAAACAGTGAATAGTCTTAAGAGTGCAGATATTGTATTAAGTGATAATATTCTCACTTTGAAACGTGGATTTGAGGCAGATCCAATACAACCAGGGGCAATGATGAATTTATTATTTATGTATTTAATAAATAAACGGTTTAAAACCATAAAAAAAAATTAAAGACACACTTTGTAAATACACATGAACATAAAAGGGAAAATATGAAATCATCAAGTTCTGGTAAAAAGTAAACCACACTTTCATAAATCCTTGTCAAAGTCCCTCTGGCATGCCGATAAAATCTTTGTCCATTCGTCCGCAACCAGAACGTTTGTTGGTTTATTTATTTATTATGGCACTCCAACGACTAATTCACAAAATCATTAACAGACAACTTATATACTGCAGCGAACTTGTCACTTAAAGGTGTGCACAACAACATCATAGTTACTTCTTGATTTAACTAGTTATTTATAAATAAAAAGATAATCATAAAATCAAATAAGTTAATAATAATAGAATCAAAGAATAATAGTAATAAAATCCAATAATCATAATTACAATATCAAATGAATTGATTCATTAATAATACTGTCAAATGAATCAAATCAAATTATACAATAAAATTAAATAAAAATGTATATGTTGCAAAAATATAATACAGAACAACAAATGAATGATGGAATTTAAACACGAAATTGACGTAAAAGATGACTACGAAATTGCGATAGGGTGTTCGAAAAGACGTCAATGCTATCGGTGCGAGAGTGGCTTTCATTATAAGACCTCAAGAAACGGTTCAATGGCGCTGATCGTCCGAGATTGTTTCGATTTGTAGTTGTTGCGAACACATCTAATTTACAGTCGGGCCGGTGGCGGTGTTGACTACAACGGGGAACAGATACATTTATATCTTCAAGAAGCCTTGGAACCTGGATCAGTTCGTTGACAATTTTGAAAAGCATAAGTTGATCCATACTTTCGGCGGTTTTCAAGGGATGTGAGGTTGAAGTGACTCAATCTTTCAGGGTAATTAGTTGTGTTAGGGCAGCTGTTCAATTTATATCGCAGGTACCTAGTGAAGCCTTTTTGGACGCGTTCGACTCGATCGATATGGGTCTAATATGATATGGGATTCCATACCTGCGATGCATAATACAGTAAACTTCTGACGAGGGTGAAGTAGATAAGTTTGAAGGTACGAATAGACTTAAAGTCGTGACAGATACGCTTAAGGAATCCTAACATTCTAGTTGCCTTTTTGACAACATTGTCTATGTGGGGAATGAAAGTACGCTGACTGTCGAGGCAGACTCCCAGATCGCGAATTGTGTTAACCTTCTGCAGAGTTAGGCCATTCAACGAATACGAGGATGGAGGGGTATTTCGTTTTTCAGTGAAGGTCATGTGCTGACACTTTTCAGCGTTAAGAGTCATTTTGTTCTTAATACACCACCTGTACACTGAGTTAAGGTCCTCTTGCAGCAACGATATATCTCTCTCAGCGACCCATATGGGAGCCTTGTGGAACTCCGGAAGTGGAATAGTAAAAGGACGACTGATGCTCCTTTACTATGTTTTTTTTCACCTTTTGTTTTCTGCCAGTCAGATAAGATTCAAACTATTGGAGAAGCTGGCCGAATATGCCCAGGTTCAGCGGCGGTACTTTCATAGAAGCCAGAAAACCTGGCTTGCCCCAATAAAATTATAATTCACAACAACAAACAAGCCTATCAAAACAAAAACTGCACCAGTCAAGGAACTCGAATTCAAACATTCATGTCATTTAATTATTAAAATTTCGAAATTCCCACTTATTCTGCCGCGCGCACTAGGTTGCCAGATTTACGCAGCCGTTGAACTCGAATCATTCAGTACCTATTCAAAACATATATGAATAACATTTAAATTCCGCGCTGTCTCGTTCTGGCGCTCCTCAATGCGTTCAAATGCTCCGTCTCGCTCACACCAGTCGGCTTGAAATCATGCTTGCCTCACCTATCTTTGTCTCGCAGTTTTCGCCTACAAATTGCTATGTAAACGTTTACATTTGTACATATTTTTTACATTTTCATGTGTGATGTATTGGTAAGTACATAGAAGCAGATTTCTATGAAATTATAAGCCCGGCATTTGATAGGCATTACGTTCGTGCAAGTGCACTAGCCGCGGTGACCGCGTGAAGTGAGTTGCGAGCTTAGGAACGCGAACGTACGCAATGACGCGATTTGTTATTATTTTGAAAGAGTATTTTCTAGGTGTTGTGACTATGAATTAATTTTATTATTTAAAATATTGTGATAGTTATTGCGGCGATGTCATTCCCTATGATTTTGTAAGTGAATTTAGTGTTCTCTTTCTTTCAAATTGTGAATTCGGAAACTGTCGTCGACAGAAAGGTATGTAACCTACCTAAATACATTGTGTTTCCTGATATTAAGTGACTTAACTTCACCGCAACCATCCTTTAATTATTGCATGTATTTTTCGGAAATAAAATAAGTATTTTTTCATCGGTCGAAGATGGGATTGAAATATGTACCTACTCATTCGATTCTATGACAAACTTAGGTAGGTAGCTTGTGCAGTTTAAAAGACAAAATTTGTAACACATGAACACAGTTGTTTGCATTTGTAGTATTTTTATATCTCATTCATTTATGCATCTCATCTCTTAACAAAACAATAATTTTCGTATCGAAGAGGTTCTTCTTATGTGTTTTGAAATGAAGATTAGAGTTGGCTATTATCATTATCTTTAGGTAAGTAAGTATAAGTTTAAAAAAAATGATAAATTTTATATGGTAATATCATACGTTACCATTTTCAATCGACATTAAATTAAATTAATAAAGTAATGCGTACGGCAAAAGAGTATCAAATCGATAATTTGGAGGCCGTCTAGTGGCTTTTGATTGATTTTTTTGAATGTGACAAGCGAATTATGAATTTAGGTAAAAAGCTCCGGCAACGCGATATGGTAATGCGCATTCATTAATATAGAAGGCGCTTATGCTAATTACGTACTTGAAATATGTAGCTTCTTAGATAAAGTTTTAAAACCATTTACAAAAATTTAAAGACACAGTTTGTTAATACACGTGAACATAAAAGGGAAAATATGAAATCATCAAATTCTGGTAAAAAGTAAACCACACTTTCATAAATCCTTGTCAAAGTACATCTGGCATGCCGATAAAATCTTTGTCCATTCGTCCGCAACCAGAACGTTTGTTGGTTTATTTATTTATTTAATATGGCACTTCAACGACTAATTAACAAAATCAATTGGCTTTAAACGCGCAACGGTGCGACATGGAGGAACAGCAAACAGCCTATGCTTTCTGCCGAGGCAGTAATGATCTGGGACAAAGAAGCGAGCCAGCACAGCACGCAGATCAGGCGCGTCAATAATGCCATGGAGCATCATACAAGCTATGTTAAGCTGGTCGACTATAAAATACTGAGTAAACAAAGCACACCATGTATAATGCACTGGTAGCATCACACAAATAAACTACAACACACTCAAACTGACTACACCCAGTTTTAATTCAATTGCCAATTAAATATCGCATGAATAAATACTACATCGAATAAAAAATAACTGTTACGAGTATAACATCACTGTGACAATGATCACTGTTCCGTTGCTTCAACGTTCCATGTTCAAATATTAATTAAGAGGTACTGCACACATCTCTAGTTATAGAGGTAAGCTTATATTTTTGTGGAATCGTTCTGTAGTATTTTAAGGATGATTTTGTGGATAGATGAATATTGATTGTAATGTGTAAGGTGCTTTTTTATTTTTTATTCTGTAGAAGTGAGATTACCAGTAACTGGTTTGTGGAAGTCAGATAGGCAGTCGCTGCATGCAGGAGACTGGATACTGACCCAAACGTATTTAACCAAAGTCTAGGCAGATTGGCTCATTTTTTTTTTTTTGGGAATGGCATCTCGCAGGTCAACCTATGAGGTTGTCGTCTGCTTAAACGGACTTGCCTGTGGTTGCCCTAATAAATTAAGGCCTCCAGCCAGGACTTAAACTTAAATACTAACTAACACTAAGCGACAACGCTAAGCGCACCCCCTGTGGGGTACGGACCTCGGCTTAGGGCGTCGCTGGAAGAGGGCAGCAAGGTACTAGCTGGATCAGGATTTCTTTGATTTGGGGACCAATTTAAAGCTACAGGCTCAGCGGCGCGGGCTGGCTCGAGCAAGGGTCGGGAGGGGCGTGTATTTGGGCGTCGCGGCGGGCCTCGGCGGCGAGGACGGTAGGACGGCGATCGGGTTTTGGGCTTATGTAGTGTGCTGGTGGCCTTACTACTCTCCTGGAGGAGGGTAGTGGCGTCGTCGGGGTCGATTAAAGTATGCCTTGGTCGGCGAATACTGCTAATGCGGGAGGGAGTGTAGCGGGCGGCCGCTGAGATCAAGGGGTTGGAGTGTTTGATGCCACCGCAGATTGGCTCATTGATTCCTGTAGTAATTTCATTGTCTCTCCTTTCATTAAGTCCTCCTAAAGGTTGTCTGTAATCCTGCCTGTAAGCTCCTTCAACAATCGTTTCATGTCAGTAACGTCGATGCCTAATGTTTCTGACATACCCAAATACTTATAGCTTTTGGATGAGGAGATGGATCTAAGGTGTATGAAATCCGAAGGTGAATTCCCTCAGATTCGATTCGTAGAGTTGCATCTCGTACAACTCCAGCACCCTCATGAGCCATATATGTAGCACCGAGACATAGCCTTCATATAATCTATCTAGAATGTGTATAACAAACCAGTCGGCTAATGGCCATGTCGATGAGGAGTAGCTCCTTAGTACCGCGGGTTCCTTTGCTTTGATTTAATTTTCGCTCTCAAAATGGATGTAAGAAGTTTATAGACCGTCGACAAACACGTGATCGCTCTATAACTCTTGGGTTCCGTGGGACTACCTGACATGTAAATAATAATAAATAATAAATAAATTTATTTGACGTAAAAAAATATATAAGTACACTGATACAGGGTGACACTTAATGTAAGCGTGCAAAAAGTCTTATACAAAATAAATGATCAATGAAAAAATAAATTATCAATGCTAGGGAAAAACCTGTGGTACAGGGGTCATCCACCCGTCCAATAAGGATGTTATGATAGTAATAAAAAATTAGTAATGTGCACTTTTATAAAAATACAATTAATTAGATTAATACAATTAATTTTGAGTGTAAGAGACGGGGAAACTTAATAAAAGGAGTTAAAATGTATAAATAACCAGGAATTCCCTGAGTATCTATTTATGTGTGCCGGGTGTGTTTGGGTGAGTGTATCTGTGTAAGTGTGAGTATAGATATGTGTGGGTGAGTGTGGGTGTGTATGTGTGAGTGTGTGCCTGATTTGTTTATGTTATGGTTTGAGTAATTCTTCACAATCATCATAATTTAGGGTGAGCAGATATTCTTTAATTTTTTGCTTGCATTGGAATTTGTTCAAAGAATGGATGTTTAATGTGTTGTGCAGTTTATTGTATAGTAATGTGCTTAAATAACGGTTATGCCGTCGTGCAAATTTGGTATTTGTACAAACTTTGGGGCAAACGGGTTTGGGTCTTCTTCTGAGCGTAGGGCTTTTACATCTATTGGGAGGGGTAATTTTGTGTGTACTCGTGCTCGCACGAAGCATATACATTTGGCGAACTGTCAGTACCTTAAAATCTGAAAAAACTTGCTGAGTAGGATACCTAAATGGTTTGTTCAACAGTACTTTGATTACTGCACGTTGGGCTCTTTCAGCTGGTATGAGGATTGTTTTGGCGGCACCACCCCACGCAACGATACAGTAACTTAGTGTTGATTCACATAAGTCGGTTTTTAGGATATCTCTATGGGCAGAGGTTCTTAATTTTTTGAACACGTAAATGAGTTTTCTGGTACGCGCAGACAGAGATTCAATGTGGGTCTTCCAGCTGAAACTGGAATCAAGGTATAGGCCGAGATACTTGACGGAGGTGGCTCTCGTCACAGTCTGGCATGAACAGAGATGGTTTCGATCACGCTCGTCACAAACATGGGCCTTAATTTGTAGTGCGAGCTCAGGTGGAAGGGTAGAGAGTCTCGAACCAATGGTTATAAAGTTCGTTTTGTTGATGTTCAGAGTTAAGCTATTATGGCCCAACCAGATCATAACTTGGGACAAGGAGTTTTCAGCGGCCTCCCTTACGGTTTCCCAGTCGTGTCCACTAGACAGTAAAACCGTATCATCAGCTTACGCTATAATATGAGTAGAAGGGAGGGTTAAGTAGACAGAGTTCGTTAACATAGATTTGGAAGAGGAGAGGGCTAAGTAAACTTCCTTGCGGCACACCAAAATTTAGTAGTTGTTCACTACTGATGTAGTCGCCTATTTTAACGCACTGGGTGCGGTCTGACAGAAAGTCCTTAAGCAATTTGAGAGCTGTGCCGCGTATTCCAATCTGTTCCAATTTTCCGAGTAACTTAGGGACAGAGACAGTGTCGAAGTCCTTGGAAAGGTCCAAGAATATGCCGACACATTTGTCTTTAGAGTCAATTTTGTTGACAACAGAGTCCAGTAGGGTCAATACAGCGTCTACCGTCGATACCCCCTTTCTGAAGCCGTACTGGTTTTTGGCGATAATTTTATATTTGTCCATCAATTTGAGTAGATTCTTATGAATGATCCTTTCCATTATTTTTGAGATAGCTGGTAGTACCGAGATTGGTCGATAATTATTTACACTGCCTCTGTCACCTGATTTAAATATTGGATGAACAATGGCTTTTTTGAGGGTCTTAGGGAAAGTACCAGTGGATATTGCAAGATTGCAAATATGCGTTATGGGTGGGACTAGTTTGTGACAGGCGGATTTTATAAATTTGGGAGAGATATCGTCCCAGCCAGAGGCACTGTCTACGCGGAGGTCATTAATTATAGCCTCAACCTGTTCTTCGTCTGTCTCTAGTAAGACAATTGAGTTAAGCATCGAGACTGGGCGGTGAGGAGTACATTGGGCATTGCTTAAATTTCTCGTGATGTTGTTAGCGAGGTTGCTGCCTACATCAGCAAAGAACCTATTCACGACATTGACTGACACGATTGGGTCATTGTCTATTTTAAGGAGATCAATCGGAGCTACATTATTATAATTTGTGTTAAGTACATTACGTATGGCTCCCCACATCTTTTTTGGGTTATTTTTAGCATGAGAATAAGCTCTTTGTTCATACGCAGTTTTGAGGTTCTTTGTTTATATGGAGCAGGTGGGTAACGCCTGTTGTTAAAAATTGCTGTAACGACCCAGACTCTAAGGATGACTGAAACTGAGATAGCAGGCAAGTGTGTAAACAAATAAGCAATTTCCGCCAAAAGTTGTGCTGTCCGTCCGGTTCCGGTGATTTCCAATTCGCTAACGGACGGAGTTCTATGGCGTAACCTACCGCCGAATGGCCGCTTATACCGACGAATACGGCTCGCCCATGTACAAACTTTCTGCTTCAGGAAGTCGATGCGCTCTGTAACACGGGACATGTAATACCGAAGGCCTATTTCAGTCCCCGAGAATGCCCTCCTGACAAAGCGCGTCACTCGTGGTCGTGTATTGTCCTCCCTGAAGCAGTATAGTTTGCTGATGAGTACCCTAGCCCCTTCGATAAGACGCTCGATTCTGCACTGCCAGCCTGGTATGGCAGGTTTTGGTCGAGTAGCTTCGTCACAGTCAGGAAAATTGACGTTAGCTAAACGACATGCCGCAACAGCCGCTCAATACAGGATTGAGTGTGTATCAACGAGATCCTCGCTGCCCTCGAACACATTCTTAGGGCAGTCCAGGGCACACACCAGCGCCCTGTTTTCTTTGTGCGTAGGTTTGCGTGATAATCGCGGTCTATGTTCAGCCGGAGTGGATCCATCCATACTAGCGAAACGCATCCTCCAGTGCGCTCCTCAATCGGGCGTTGCACTAGCTATGTACTGCGGTAACCCTATCATCTTCTCCTTCAACACCATGATTGGACCGCGGTTGGATTGCATCATAAGTTGGCGCTTCTACCACGGTTTGTGCCGGAGTCGAGATGATAAGGTTGCTCAATATCTCTGAGCGTAGCGTAGCGTTGGATGACCCGCAACTGATCAAAATTCGTTGGGCCGGGACGTTGAAGGTTAGCTCTAGTTCCTGAAAGAGAGACAGCATCCTCTCACGATACGTAGTGAAGTTAGTTCCCCCATCTGTAAACGTGTGATATGCGCGCATGACGTTCCCGTTCATAGACTGAGTCCATCTCATGCACTGCACACAACCACCGGCACCGGGGACCCGGCTCGGGGTCGGATGGCCCCCAAGTCCCAAGCTTCTTGGTGGCTGGCCTCTCCCGTGTCAACGTACAGGTGTTGACGACGTCGGCGGGCAAAAATACACGTCGCTTGAGCTCTACCAGCAACTACCGCGGCCGGTGTCGTCACACGGTGGGGCTGGATACCGGCGGCGGCGAGGCAGAGCTGAGCGATGCGTCCGGAGGTGGTGGGCGTGCTTGTCTCGTAGCTGAAATGCTCAACATTTTTTTAATTTTCATTCTTATTTCAATCATGATGTTCCGAGGTGACATGACAGATGTCACCTCCAATTCGGTAGTTTTTAGAATTAAAATTTATGTAATTCGGGTTCATTTTACTTTCCGTGATTTGTATTTCAGGCTTGTCGTTGTGAGTACTGTTGCTGAGTACCCTACTCCATCCTTTTTGATGATGCGGAAAATGTCTTAAATGTTTTCTGTTGAAGTGGCACTTCTAAAACGGAGGTAGTTACTGATATCAGCTTGAATAAATCAGTTTTGAAATCGTTTTGACTTTTTGGTATTTTTCGAATTTCCTTCGTATTCTACTGTTTCTTTAGTTCGAATGTTTCGAAGTTCTTCTAAGCAAAACAACAAATTTAACGTGCGTTTTTCACCATCACTAAGTTTATTCCGGAAGGTTAATGTGTTTATTACGTTATAACATGGATATATATAACAGTAAATATATAATTAGTCACAGAAGTCGTTAAAACCGTACGAGGATTATTTTGTTATTATTATAGTGGTTCACGTTTCAAGACAGCTAAATCCTAATTCAAACCTGAAGTTCTAAAACAAAATGCATTTTATTCGACAATACATGTAAATGCAAATGTAAGTACCCCATATTCCATATTTCCATATTTCCGGTCCAAATATCTAAATGTAAAGAGAATTGAAGCTGTTGTGAACCGTGTCATTATGATAGAATTACATTGTCGTGGAAAATGAGAGTCCGCGAATACAGTGGTAGTTTAACTTCTGGTTCTTATTGTCGAATTGTTTTTGAGGAAAGGAGGCCATTATTATACAGTTTCCGAAAATATTATAGCCTTGTAATACCAGTCTATTACTGTCTCACTGCAGAGCAAAGGCTTCTTTATATACAAAGGAGGCATGAGCATTGATCACTCGCTCAAGACGGGTTGGTGATTTCAGACTTATGTAAGAATTATTTTAATAGACAACAGCAAGTTCAAATAAATGGTGTCAAGTAAAAATGGGTGTTTCACAAGGCTCGGTATTGGGTCCTTTCCTCTTTTTAATGTATATTAATGAACTACTCCATTTATTAATAACACAAATGGGTCATTGCTGACGATACTTCATTAATTTTTAAGTTAGACGTGCTTCAAATTTTGACGAGGTAAATAACGCCCTACTGCTGGTCCAAAATTAGTTCACTGCTAATAATTTAATACTAAATGGAAATAAAACTATGTGCATAAGATTTTCTGTGCGAAATGTCAAGGGTAGTGATTGCGAGATAGTATTGAATCGAGAGAAACTAGAATTCGTCGATAAAACTGTTTTCCTGGGGATCACGCTCGACTCAAGGCTACAATAGGGTCCTCATTTAACATCTCTTGCAGGACGGCTAAGTTCAGCAGCTTACGCTGTCAGAAAAATCCGTCAATTTATTGATGTCATGACGGTACCTACCTCGTCAATACATCTATGAAAACATCATGTATGTAAGAACAAATTTACATCTATACAGTAAAAGAGGTGAAAGACGAAATTACAGTTCTAGAAATCGGGACCCATGAGTGCAACCAGGTTTCAGACTGGCTAAAGTAGACTTATGTTTCATAAGGTACTGTTTAAAATGTTACAATAAAATATCTCCCCACATACTTCAACTGAATGAGACGAAAGTCAAATCCTTTGTAAAACGCACACTATGCAGGCGCCTTATTAAAAGTTGGGGCATTACATCGCTAATAAAAATGCCTGGCTTAATGCTGGTCCTGCTCCACATCACAACTAACATTTGAAATACTGTTGGAGCTGCTGAAGATTGTACGAATATATTTGCATTGTATAAACTAAATCTCTTTTGTGTTATATAAATGCATAGCACAGGTGTGAGTTCTTTGTACTATGGAGCTACCATTTACCGGGTAATATCTTATATTGACTTGAATGTGCCCTAGCGGCTGATAGTATGTCATGCAAAAACATCGTACTCTCAAAAGAAGAGTGTGACTATTCAGGCCCAAATGAGCTGAGAGTATACACGAACGGCTCAGAGACCGGATTTGGGACAAGAGTCAGAGTCTTCTTACATGACCTAAACATAAACATATCAAGTCCTCTGGGAATGTTCAATTCCGTCTATCAGGCGAAGTGGTGGGAATTATACAACCGGCGTATGCCATAGAAACCAGGAAAATTACGGACACCCATATACGTATACTCTCCGACAGCGCCTCAGTCTTCCAATCATTGGGAAAAATATATTACCTCGAGTATAATACTAGTATGTCACAATGCTCTAGAATGAGTAACGGTATCCAACCGCAGCTCGGTGACACTGCAATGGATAAAAGGACATAGCGGATCACTAGGCAACGACGCAGCTGACCAACTAACCAGGAGAGCATCCAGCACGTCGGCCTGCGGTCCTGAACCCATCATATCCATTCCCTTCAACCAGATACGCAGGTGGCTGCAGGAGTCCACTCACACACAAGCCGAGACGTGGTTGACCTCGACACCACGCTGCAGACAAAGAAGCTTTGCCATCTTTAGATGGCAGGCTAACCAGACGTTTATTACGCCTGGACAGAAATGGCCTGCGCCTGGTAACGGGGACCATCGCAGGACACTGCTCGCTAAACAGACACTTTCATACAAACTCAAACTCAAATCATTTATTCCAATTAAACCATTTACAGGCACTTTTGAATTTTCAAGGAGTCGGTCAGTCAGAAATATGAAGCTAGTTACCCATTCCAAAGCGTTGTATGTACCTATGGAGAAGAACGGGCAAGAAACTCCATGGATACTCTTTTAAATAATATTGTTCTTTCAAATATATTAGTTACATCAATAATGATGATCGTATGGGTGAGAACAATGTACAAAAATATCGTGGAGTACACGGCGAACATTTTTAAATGAAACCATTTATTTCATATTCATTCACCATGTGAAGTCCACTGCGCTTTCCATTTCATAAACAAGCGCTTTAACTAGCAAGGATTCCACTTCCTCACATCTCTTAACCCACAGACTCACAATATTTCTCTAGAACAATTTTTAATAATGTAATACTATTAAACATATCTAAGAAAAATACTATAAACTATAATCAGTCTCGGGTCAGTCTCAACGGAGCACGGACGCGTTTTTCTTGCTGAAGTAACAAGTGACTCATCTGGAGAATAATGTCGTCAAAGACTGTAAAATGTGTGAACTGCAATGTTGGGATTAGTGAACTACTGGCATTTCTATGAAATGTCTTGGATTTTATGGATGAAGAGAGCATTCATCAGTTGTGTACGTCATCCTTCACAGCTGATGATATTGTTAAAGCGAAAGTACTTCTCCAAACTGCTCGTTGGGAATGAGGCTCTTTGCTTCGGCATAGTCTTTGAGACTCCACTTTATTCTCACAGCCCGTTGCAAACTGTCACTTAAATACAAGCTGCGCATCTATACCGCAGTCATCCGTCCCATCATTACCTATGCCTGCTGTTGTATTTGCTCACGCTCACCCACGTCTTCTCCATAAGATGCAGACCCTCCAAAAACGTTTCATCAGAAAGGTCACGGGTGCCCCCTATTATGTCCGTAATATAGATCTCAACGTAGACCTTAGAATGCCCACCATAAAACAGTTCATGATACGCTTATCTAAGCGTTTCTTCGACTGTGGCATCAAACACCCAAACCCCTTGATCTCAGCGGCCGCCCGCTACACTCCCTCCCGCACTAGCAGTAGTCGAGCCAACGCATACCTTAATCGCCCCCGACGACGCCACTACCCTCCTCCAGGAGAGTAGAAAGGCCACCAGCACTCTACGTAAACCCAAAACCCGATCGCCGTCCTACCGCCCTCGCCGCCGAGGCCCGCCGCGACGCCCAAATCCACACCCCTCCTGACCCTTGCTCGAGCCAGCCCGCGCCGCTGAGCTTGTAGCTTTAAATTCGTCCCTAAATCCAATAAATCCTGATCCAGCTAGTCCCTTGCTGCCCTCTTACAGCTACGCCCTGAGCTGAGGTCCGTACCCCACAGGGGGTGCCTTTAGCGTGTAGTCGCTTAGGGGGTGCCTTTAGTTAGTATTTAAGTTTAAATCCTGGCTGGAGTCCTTAATTTATTAGGGAAACACAGGCAAGTCTGCTTAAGCAGACGACAACATAACAGGTTGACCTGCGAGATGCCATACATAAAATAAAAAAATAATAAAAATCTTGGGGCAGCTGCCGACCAGACACGATACCCGGTTGGTCGAAGCATCCTCCCTTTTCTATGGAGAATGAGTGAACTTCACACCCTGTTCCTCATATCTCTATAGAATATTCATATTTGGTTTATATGAAAATTCCACACATGATTTATGAAAAAGAATAATTTAGAGACATTTTGATTTATCTCAGCTTTGTATTTTTCGTTTGTCATTTATGGGCACATAAGCGCAGGAATTAAGAAAACGTCATTGTGAAAATTTTGATTATAAGAAGAAAGAAGAAGAAAAGAAGAAAAATATTTTATTTGGGACACGCACAGGGAATACAAATAGTAAAAAATAAAAAATAAACAAACAATGTATAAACTAACAGAATAACAACAAAAAACAGTAAAAATACCTGTGCGAGGCCAAAAAGGCTCCTATCTCAGCATAATGCTGCGATATTTAAAAAAAAAAATAACGCAGCGCTGATATTCTGACAGGGCCCGATAATGATGCCACGGACACATATACGGACATCAATTAATCCTAATATGGGATAAAAAAATTAAAAAAATGATAAATAAATAAATAAATAAGTTACTATGTATATACGGCAACAAAAATAAATATAAACCGTAGTATTTTGTGTACAATTTAAAATATATATATGTATATGTGTATTATGAATGTGGACTATAAAAATTAATGTGAGGACGAACGTAGACCTTGTTGACCGTAGATTTGTAGACCATTTCCTACTTTATTAAGTACCTGTTACTTGTTGACAGGCGTTCACTGTCCTCCCATACCTTTTAACACTAAATTTTGAAAACATAGTTAAAGCCTTTTTTTTAAAAGGTAACCGTGGAGTTTCTTGCCTGCTCTACTCTATAGGGAATAATCAATTGGTTACCGTGCACCTAGCTTCAGATGTTTCATAAGTGCCCATGTAGGTTTAAGTGATATAAAATATTTTGATTTTGATCATACTACCCACATTCCCAGGTACATCTGTTGGAATTTATTCTTATTTCTAAACGCAATCTTTGGTTGTGACATGACAGCTGTCATTCGAACTTGACATAATCTTTGTCTACTGCTTTTTGGTTCATGGCTTGAACTATACTGTTGCTTGATCGTAACTACTTAATATCGTAACAAACTGTTTATTTTCTGCCGAAACATCCAACAACATCTATAACACACGTCCACTGGCCAGTCACTAAATGTCTATCAATGAAATAGATTATGAATCATGAATGTAATAGATTATGATACCTAAACATAATAGATTTAGGTTGATTCCGGGCATGTACAAATGTGACTTATTTAATGCATACGTACACATAGGTACAGTAGTTTTTATAAGTCCATAAGCAATCTCACAAAGCAAAAGATTGACGCTTCGGTAGTTCGGTTTCACTGACGACCTTCTTCTATAAGTTGTTTCTATACTATATACACGCACACACACTCACTTTGTCTGTAATTGATAGTAATTCATTATTTCAACTAACCTAACAACACATGGCTTGCTAGCTTAGTCGTCACCGTGCTTGGGTAGGAGCGATTATGGCAAAATCAAAATCAAAATCAAAAGTCATTTATTCAAATTAGGCTGAGAATCAGCACTTTTCGAACGTCAAAATTACATAAGACAGTCCCCCAAAAAGCCCGCCCTTCACCACTTCCTAGTGCTTTAGCTGGGAAGAAGAAGTGGCGCAACAAACTCCCCAGCAGCACAGCTGTCTGTTCGGTTAGAAGAACTTGATTCTAAACAATTGCAAGTAATTACCGAAACGCCAATGACAAAAAAAAGAAAAAATATTGCATGTAAATAACACAAATACATAAATAAAGCCTTCGGGCCTAAAGGGCATGGCAGCTTACATATGCAATACTGGAATTATTATACAAACAAATAAAATAAATAAATGATAAACTAGGACCATCAAAGTAAAATAAATCAACAGAACAATTACTGTAACAATGATAAAACCAAAGACGGCAAGACGACCAGTCACCACAAGCAGCACCCGTTCACGAGCATAACGCAAAGGTCAGCCATTACCCCTCTCGCCATATTTGACGGAAGGAGGAAACCCGACCCCCGACGCTACCGCAAGCAGTGACATGTAAGGGAGCATGACGAACCTGCTTTTGGTTGCTCAGGCAAGAATAATATTATCAATTGTCGAGGTCGCTAGCTAACCATATATTGCAATACAGCTCATTAAAAACATTGTAATGAGTAGATCATGTCAATAATAAATGAAGACAACAAAATAATTGACTTATACCGTCAAATAAAAAATATATGAACTCATATACCCTGTCAGTTAGTAAGCTAATTCTGGAGAAATCACACGAACATTGTCTTGAGTTAATCACAGCGACCAACAGTTCTTATCGTTTAGTAGTCGTTAATGGAATAATATGCCTTTGAACAAAGGTTGGATTTTACTTGGGCCTTAAACGCATTAAAAGGTAAATCTAGTAAAGAAGAGGGCAACTTGTTATAAAAGGTTATACCAAGCCCAACAAATGAGTTATGGACCTTAAGAAGCCGGTGAAAGGGAGCACGTAGTTTGTTCTTATTTCTGGTGTTAACATTGTGAAAATCACTGTTTTTAGTGTATAAGTGTATATTTTGCCTAATATATAAAGTATTGGCGAAGATGAATTGAGATGCCACCGTGAGAATACCAATATCTTTAAAAATCTGTAAGAGAAACTCTGGCTCCTAGCTGATAAATTGCTCGGACAGCTCGTTTTTGAAGGACGAATATATTTTGAATATCAGCGGCTTTGCCCCACAGCAGAATACCGTAGGACATAACGCTGTGGAAATAACTAAAATAGACTAAGCGAGCTGTATCAACGTCAGTGTATTGTCTTACTTTCCTGACGGCGTAGGCGGCTGAACTGAGCCTCCCCGCTAAGCTTGAGATATGTGGGCCCCACTGAAGTTTGGCATCTACCGTTATGCCCAGAAAAACCGCCGAGTCTACAGTTTCAAGCAGCTCTTTATCTAAGACGATGTTGGGTCCTAGATTTCTAACATTCGGTACGGCGAACTTCACACATTTCGTTTTATTTTATTTTATTTTTATTTATTTTATTTTATTCGGGAAACTAACAGCTAACATAAACAGTGTCCTTAAACGATACAAAATTGAAGGCCATTTACAAGTTTCCACTGGTAAACACTAGGATACATATAAGAGAAGAATAGGTACAAAATACTTATAACATAAATCAGGAAATACAAACTAAAAATAGTACACGATCAACAAATACAAACCTTGAATCAGATGTAGACATCATCAGATTAAGACGTAAACATTTACTTCTTCGTAAAAAAGTTTTCCACTAAGAAATGCTTAAGGCGAGATACACTGGTATTGAATATATCCAAATCATGTTCACCGGACAGTTTATTAAAAATTCCGCTCGCCCGGATTAGAAACGAGTTCTGCCTGTACGCGGATTTGGAATGAGGAACATGTAGCAAGCTAGGTTTACGAAACATTTTGCAGTGTGTAACTAATCCTAACCAACCCGTAACCATTGAGAGTGCACGATTTACGTCGTCAAAGTCTTGTCTATTCCTGTCTACTTTAAAAATAAGAGAGGTATCATCTGCAAACAGTACAATGTCACAGATATCATTTAAATAGAATGGTAAGTCATTGATATAGACTAAAAACAAGAATGGACCCAGTATTGAGCCTTGAGGTACACCTAACTGAACTGGTAGCTCGGAAGATTTCACACCATCGACATCTACACATTGGAACCTATTATGTAAATAAGAATTTATTACGTTGAGAGCTTCGTTTTGAACACCGTAATGACGTAGTTTACGCAAAAGCGTGTCATGGCGCACGCAATCAAAGGCTTTAGAGAGATCACAGAAAACTCCAATAGCATTTTGCGATTTCTCCCATGCATTAAATATGTGTTTCAGCAGAGCAACACCCGCATCTGTAGTCGAACGTCCTTTTGTAAAGCCATATTGTTCATTATGAAGTAGGCTATTTAAGTTAAAATGTCTTAGCAACTGATTAAGTATTAACTTTTCAAATATATTGCTAAATGCTGGTAAGATAGAAATAAGCCTAAAATTGCTAATGATATTTTTATTACCGGATTTAAATAATGGTATGACTTTACTACTCTTCATGAGGTCAGGAAAAGTTCCTAGATCAACACATTTATTAAAAGTAATAGCTAGATAGGGGGCTACAATGTCTATTATATTACTTAAAAGTTTAATGGAGATGCCCCAGTAATCACCAGTGTTTTTAGACGTAAGAGTGTTAAAGACGTTAATTACATCACTAGCCGTTACATGTTCGAAGCTAAATAAGCGAGTACATTTTTGCACACTACTATTCAAAAGGTTCTCAGCTTTAGACGGGGACGAGTTTAAGGAGCAAGTCGTAGTTATAGGTATGTTGCCAAAAAACTCATTAAATGTCTCAGCTACGTCAGCTGCCTTGCTAACTAATTTGTTATCGACCATAATCTCAAGTTGATTTTCTTGTTTAACCGACTTACCCGTTTCATTGTTAATAATTTTCCAAGTGGTTTTTACTTTATTATTGGAACTTTTAATTGAATCACTTAAGAATTTTGATTTAGCAATAGCACAAATCTTTTTAAATAATTTTGAATATTTTTTTACATACTCTAGGAAAGGAGTATCAAACCTGTATTTTTTCAAACCATATAATTCGTATAGTCTCGCTCTACTTTTATAAATACCTGGAGTAGCCCACTGGTTGAAGCCAACGGAAGTGCCATTAATGTTAATGGTTTTGGTCTTGAAAATAGACTGGTATTCTTTTTGCACAACATCAAAAAGGGCTCCGTAAATTTCGTTAGGATTCTCGTGTTCTACTAACGATGGTGTAATTCTATGAGCTATATTATTTTTAAACTTTTTACAACGGCTAGCTGTATAAGGCCTGCATTCAAGTTTATACGGTTTTTTATGTAATGTCATGGGGAAGCTAGCTAATAAACCATAGTGGTCGGACGTTAAGTCACTTAACACTAATTTATTTTTGGCATCACAATTACTAAAAATATTATCAAGACAAGTTGACGAAGATGCCGTGATCCTAGTTGGTTCAAAAAACAAGTTAATCAAATTATAAGACCTAAACAGATTGAGAAGTCTAATACTTAATGGAGTAACATCTAAAATATTAATATTAAAATCTCCACATAAAATTATACTCTTATTACTTGATTTTAACCTATTCAGAGAATCCTCCATAACTGATTCAAAACTAATAAAATCACCAGAAGGGGGTCGATAAACACAGATTACATCGAATTGCTCTAGTTCAACACAAGACAACTCAATAGTGCGCTCGATAGAAAGATTAACTAAATCTAAACGTTGTTTACATTTCAACTTGTTTGAAACAAGAACTAAAGAACCACCGCGAATAGCACTTTTTTTCACAAACGCACTTTGTACGGTAAAATTATCATCATCGATAAACACTACTTCATGTTCCTTCAACCAGTGTTCAGTCAAACATAACACGTGAACATCATAGTTCTCCATAAATAAACTTAACTCTAACTCTTTGCCGGACAGACCCTGCATATTTTGATGTACAACATTCAACATATGCGGCACAGAAAATAAATTTACAATTATTAGTTTCATTGAGATGTAACATCAAATGGACACATTCAATTATGTCCTTTTTTTACATTTAAGCTATCCCCAAAAATAAACCCTAGTTCAACTGTTATATTATTACATATAATATAACAGTTGAACTAGGGTTTATTTTTGTCAGTCTAATATTGCTAATTAATTGGCTAATACTGGCACCGGGTAAACAATTATTAATAACATAATGTTCCGAACACTGATTAAATATACTACCAAAACCTTGACCAAATTTGTCAGAAAATATGTATGTAGTGTTAATCAAATTAATATAAATATAAACGCTACTGTACCTACGAGTACGTATGCATTAAATAAGTCACATTTGTACATGCCCGGAATCAACCTAAATCTATTATGTTTAGGTATCATAATCTATTACATTCATGATTCATAATCTATTTCATTGATAGGCATTTAGTGACTGGCCAGTGGACGTGTGTCATAGATGTTGTTGGATATTTCGGCAGAAAATAAACAGTTTGTTACGATATTAAGTAGTTACGATCAAGCAACAGTATAGTTCAAGCCATGAACCAAAAAGCAGTAGACAAAGATTATGTCAAGTTCGAATGACAGCTGTCATGTCACAACCAAAGATTGCGTTTAGAAATAAGAATAAATTCCAACAGATGTACCTGGGAATGTTGGTAGTATGATCAAAATCAAACTATTTTATAAGACTTAAACCTACATGGGCACTTATGAAACATCTGAAGCTAGGTGCACGGTAACCAATTGATTGTTCCCTATAGAGTAGAGCCGGCAAGAAACTTCACGGTTACCTTTAGAAAAAAAGGCTTTAACTATGTTTTCAAAATATAGTGTTAAAAGGTATGGGAGGACAGTGAACGCCTGTCAACAAGTAACAGGTACTTAATAAAGTAGGAAATGGTCTACAAATCTACGGTCAACAAGGTCTACGTTCGTCCTCACATTAATTTTTATAGTCCACATTCATAATCAAAACTTTCACAATGACGTTTTTTCTTAATTCCTGCGCATATGTGCCCATAAATGACAACCGAAAAAAATAAAGCTGAGATAAATCAAAATGTCTCTAAATTATTCTTTTTCATAAATCATGTGTGGTATAAACCAAATATGAATATTCTATAGAGGTATGAGGAACAGGGTGTATAGTTCACTCATTCTCCATAGAAAAGGGAGGATGATTCGACCAAACGGGTATCGTGTCTGGTCGGCAGCTGCCCCGAGATTTTTATTATTTTTTAATTTTATGCATGGCATCTCGCAGGTCAACCTGTTAGGTTGTCGTCTGCTTAAGCGGACTTGCCTGTGTTGCCCTAATAAATTAAGGCCTCCAGACAGGATTTAAACTTAAATACTAACTAAATCTAAGCGACTACACGCTAAAGGCACCCCCTGTGGGGTACGGGCCTCAGCTTAGGGCGTAGCTGGAAGAGGGCAGCAAGGGACTAGCTGGATCAGGATTTATTGGATTTAGGGACGAATTTAAAGCTACAAGCTCAGCGGCGCGGGCTGGCTCAAGCAAGGGTCAGGAGGGGTGTGGATATGGGCGTCGCGGCGGGCCTCGGCGGCGAGGGCGGTAGGACGGCGATCGGGTTTTGGGTTTACGTAGAGTGCTGGTGTCGTCGGGGGCGATTAAGGTATGCGTTGGCTCGACTACTGCTAGTGCGGGAAGGAGTGTAGCGGGCGGCCGCTGAGGTCAAGGGGTTTGGGTGTTTGATGCCACAGTCGAAGAAACGCTTAGATAAGCGTTTCATGAACTGTTTTATGGTGGGCATTCTAAGGTCTACGTGGAGATCTATATTACGGACATAATAGGGGGAACCCGTGACGTTTCTGAGGAAACGGTTTTGAAGGGTCTGCATCTTATGGAGAAGACGTGGGTGAGCATGAGCAAATACAACGCAGGCATAGGTAATGATGGGACGGATGACTGCGGTATATGTGCGCAGCTTGCATTTAAGTGACAGTTTGCAACGGGCTGTCACAATAAAGTGGAGTCTACCAAGAGCGAAAGAAGCGCGCGCGCGAACCGCCTTGATATGTTCCTTAAAGGTAAGGTTCTGATCTAGGATTACGCCTAGGTACTTGGCTTACTTTTTCCAAGGGATTGACTTGCCGTACATAGTGATCGGGCTGGGAAGGGGGAGGGGGAATTTACGACGTCTCGAGAAGAGAACCGCCTGACTCTTATCGGGGTTGACCTCGATTTTCCATTTCCGGAAACAATCGCCTAAGACGTTTGCGTAGGTTTGGAGAGTACGAGCTATAGCATTGGGACAGTGAACGGTGTAGTAAACGGCAGTGTCGTCGGCGAATAGAGCCAACTGAGCCTTTTTACTTTTTGGGATATCGCTGGTGAACAGCGTGAAGACGAGAGGTGATAGTACGGAACCCTGAGGGACACCGGCGCGAATAGGATGAGGGGACTAGAGTGCACCCTCGATGCGATAGAGGAAGGTGCGATTCGACAAAAAGTCTCGTAAGATGAGCACGAGACGATCTGGCACTCCTAGTTGATAAAGCTTGTATAACAAGCCGTTGTGCCAGACTTTGTCGAAGGCTTTCGCTATGTCGAAGAATAGCACACCCATCGTCGCGTTATGCTGCAGACCAGCGCATAAGTGCTCTACGATACGGTGGACCTGTTGGGTGCCCGAGTGTTGGGTTCGGAAACCAAACTGCTCGTTGGGAATGAGGCTCTTTGCTTCGGCATAGTCTTTGAGACGCTTATAAATAAGCCTCTCGTCGATTTTGCCGAGAACATTGAGTAAGCTAATAGGGCGGTAACTAGAGGGCTTAGAATTTGGCTGCCTGACTTTGGGATACCGATGACGGTTGCTTCTGGAGTTCTCACATTCACGAAATATAAAAGGATTTATATGAAATTTATAAAATATATAAAAATCAATTTAAACCTCATGACATGATTGCTTTAACAACCATTAATAAAGATTTTAAATTAACATTGTGGGATATTTTAGGAATCATACTAAACTGCTTCCTACTTCTTATTAATCCTACTAATATTAAAAACGCGAAAGTTTGTTAGTATGGCCGGATGTTTGTTACTCTTTCACGCAAAATTACTTATCGCATTTGGATGAAATTTGGCACACAGATAGTTTATAACCTGGATTAACACATATAGTACTTTTTATCCCGATATTCCCACAGGATCAAGATTTATGCTGGTGAAACCGCGGGGAGCAGCTAGTATATTTTAAACGCGAAAGTTTATGATGATGGATGGACGGATGTTTGTTACTCTTTCACGCAAGAAATACAGAATGGATTTTGATGAAATTGAAACCTGGGTCTTACTTACACGTCACGATAAAACTAAACTATTATATTAGTTTTATCGTGACTGTGGCAGGTATCTTTTAAAGCTGTTTTCTAGAACAAGATCAAGGTTTCTTTTCTGCTGTTTTATAATTCAGATCCATTCATTATTCCATCATCCAACCACATTTTCATCAACATTCACGGTATTCTACCTACGTAAAATGCAAAAAATATTTTCCGTCAAATAACCTACTAACTTTAAAACAAAGCTGCGGGACCCCAAACTTCGCAGTTTTATCTCAGCGGTAATGAATTTTTTAATCTGACTTGTTGAAGAATGCTATATGATTAGCCCAAGCAGGGACTTTCGCCATAAGTAATAAAAACGCATTTCTATAAAATTACAACCTTAAGTAAGCGAAAGACGTAGTAGTTTAAGTTTTGTGAGGATCAAAAGTTTAATAGATTCGAATTTTAAATCAGATGAGGGGAAATTTGTAGTGGCGCCCAGCACGGGACTTTTTATAAATCGGTACCTTTGCCTCTATTTTTAAAGAGACAGTCAAAATTATAATATGACACACTCACTCCTATGTGTGACTACTGATTTCTTTACTCACAAGCCAAATTAGGTTTTTGAATGGCTATGATGGTTAAAAGAATATGCTTTTATGTCTCTATAATTTTACTTAGCTCATTTTGTAATTACATCACGTCTTATTTAGTTAATAATGAGGTGAAGTCATACCCTATCAGGCTAAGTAAATACAAGCTTAGTTATTCTTTCTAACCACGTACTTATAACATGTTGTAAAAATATAAAATTCAGGAATAAAATAAAACAGGTCTTTTTATGCCTGAAAATTCTCGCGTTTTTTATTTCATTCTATTTTAATAGCTCCTATTTTCACCGCCAAGAAAACCTACATTTTTAACAGGTTACCTTACAATTGAGGTTTAAAGTTCTAAGTAAAACAGTACCTTAACCCAAAAGTCAAACGTCTGACGCCACAACTTAGGAAGATGAATACCTAAGTATGAATTTTAAAATTTAAATTGGATAAGATATGCAAAATTTTGATTCAAACGAGGCTAGTTGGGGCTGACTCACACAATGCAGTGAGATTTGTAATTAAAATAGATGGTCTCTTCTGCCTGTCCTTTCTGTGAATACAAACGTGATGTTATACCTAATCTTAATGATTTGTCTCATCTATGAATGTAAGAAAATACATTTAAATATCTTTTACACTAGATGTAGGCACATTTTATTGAGTGTAGAGATACTCAATTAAATCACTTTCCTCAACACGCCAACAGATGGCGTTATTATAAACTGTTAAAACAAAACTTCAGCACGCGTGAGTTGGGACGCAAACTACAATGAAACTAGAACGACGAGCTTCGCCCAGTCCCAGCGAGAGTTTGACTGTGAATTTTATAATTTCACTTTGAAATTTGTTGAAATGTATATTTCAAGTTACCGCCGAGATATCGTGTAAGATCTCTGGGATGAATAACTGGAGATGGAAACGTTTTTCCCGAAGTTTTGGCGTCCATTCAAGCGGGGAATTCGGTTATGCTTGGTTTTTGTTTTCGTCTTTTGGAAATGAGTCGTGAACTATGCTTCGTAGGTATTGATAATCTATACGAGTAATCAATATATTAAAGTCACTTTTTCTGTCTGTCTGTGTGCCCGATCTGTTCGGATCGATTTTATAAATCTTTGTAAGAAATGGTATGCAACGACCCTCACCTATAAGCGCCGAATGACCCGCATTTCAGTGAAATGCTATGAGTATACGAATTCCACAAAAGCGCACGGGTAACGTCATCAAAAATTCGGGACCATCCGAAAATGAAATGACTGGGGCGTACAGCTCCTGCAGCGCGTAGGTGCTCGTTCACCTATATACTATACTGTCTTTCACACGCTTGCCAGGCTTTGTTTGCAGCGTGACGTCTTTCCAACGCCTAAAGTCGATTCTATTTTAATGTAAATGTTGACGTTGAAAAGTGCCTTTTAGTGCCAATTTGAAATAAATGCTTTGACTTTGTCTTTGAATTTATACAATACCTAAATGCAGCTATAGGAAACTGCCCGCGTATACATTTTAATGCTATTTTAAGTCTGTGATTGCAATGTATACCCGAATTTTGTGTACTGCTCGTGTAAGTTCGTAACAAGGACTTGCGCGTCCTGGTTTCAAACTTCATTAAGGAATGATATTTAAACTTTAAAAGTCTAGGATTAAATAAATAACAATGACTTTTAAAAACTATTTTTTTTACTATAATGATTAATATACCCGCCTTAGCGGGGTGCCTTCTTCTGAATTAAATAAAAATAATCACGAAAGGAACGGCGGAGTGTAGTGAGCGAGCGAAGCGAGCGAACAAAGGCGAACTTCGAACCTAACCTGTCCGAGTCGGGGTACTCCAAGTCCCGAGCTCGCTTCACTCACTTGCATCCTAAGTTGTCATTGTCTTTTTATTATGTCGGTTAGTCCGTATTCGTACTGGCACTGGTAGTTAATAAGGTCACTTCGAAGTATTACTTACTACTCTTGTATAGAGTGGAAGACCTTATTAAAAAAGTGATTTCCAATCAATACGTGATTAGTTTCACACCCTTGCGTTCTGGCCTTGTTCAAAATAGATAGACGCTGCAGCGTGTGTTGAACCAGATTATGAATCATTAAGAGTTGTTTTTGTAATATCGAGTTGTCTTTGATACCGTTCCTTCCTTTTTATAACAAACTACCGCAATTTTTATTCAACTTAATGCCAATAAGGTCGCGTTGCTTTTTTTTAAACTTTTTAATAATTTTTCTTAGCGATCTATAAAATAAAGCTTCGTTTATTTTTTAGATCGCTAATCTATAAATTCAACGAAGCTTAATTTTTTCCAGTTGTATAACTGTTTGAAAAAATAAATGCATCGGTTGATCACATTCATTTTGGTATTATTCTCATAAAACAGCTTTTTAAATAAACACAACATAGAAAATATCCCTGCGTGACTGCACCTTAAAAATAATTTCATATACAGTCGAAAACAAAATCATAACAACGAAGTTACAAAATTTAAAATAAACCAAATGTTATCAATCAGAAACCAACGAATCAATCTTCGGTTGGACAAAAATATAAATGGGTTTGGTACATACTGTTTTATTCGAGTATAGTCGACGATGTAATCATTGATGTTTTGTCGGACGGGAGTCGTATAAAATTAAAAAATATGGTTTAAAAAAAAAATATGGTTGGTTTTTTTTTGTATGTCATCTCGCAGGTCAACCTGTAAGGTTGTCGTCTGCTTAAGCGGACTTGCCTGTGGTGCCCTAACAAATTAAGGCCTCCAGCCAAGACTTAAACTTAAATACTAACTAAAAACTAAGCGACAACGCTAAGGGCACCCCCTGTGGGGTACGGACTTCGGCTCAGGGCGTCGCTGGAAAGGGCGGCAAGGGACTAGCTGGATCAGTATTTGAGTAATTTAGGGACGAATTTAAAGCTACAGGCTCAGCGGCACGGGCTGGCTCGAGCAAGGGTCGGGAGGGGCGTGGATTTGGGCGTCGCGGCGGGCCTCGGCGGCGAGGACGGTAGGACGGCGATCGGATTTTGCGCTTGTGTAAGGTGCTGGTGGCCTTACTGCTCTCCTGGAGAAAAGTAGTGGCGTCGTCGGGGGCGATTAAAGTATGCCTTGGTCGGCGAACACTGCTAATGCGGGAGGGAGTGTAGCGGGTAGCCGCTGATATCAAGGGGTTTGGGTGTTTCATGCCACAGTCGAAGAAACGCTTCGATAAGCGTTTCATGAACTGGTTTATGGTAGGCATTTTAAGGTCGACGTGGAGATTTATATTACGGACATAGAAGGGGGCACCCGTGACCTTTCTGAGGAAACGGTTCTGGAGGGTCTGCATCTTATGGAGATGACGTGGGTGAGCGTGCGCAAATACAACGCAGGCATAGGTCACGATGGGACGGATGACTGCGGTATAGATGCGCAGCTTGCATTTAAGTGACAGTTTACTACGGGCTGTCAGTACAAAGTGGAGCCTGCTAAGAGCGAAGGAGGCGCGCGCGCGAACCGCCTTAATATGAGCCTTAAAGGTAAGGTTTTGATCGAAGATCACGCCTAGGTATTTGGCTTGCTTCTCCCAAGGGATTGGCTTGCCGTACATAGTGATCGGGATGGAAAGGGGGGGTGGGACTCGACGACGTCTCGAGAAGAGAACCGCCTGACTCTTATCGGGGTTGACCTCGATTCTCCATTTCCGGAACCAAGCGCCTGGGACGTTTGCGGAGGTTTGAAGACTACGAGCTATAGCATTGGGACAGTGACCGGTATAGTAAATGGCAGTGTCGTCGGCGACGAGAGCCAACTGAGCCTTTTTACTCTTTGGGATATCGCTAGTGAACAGCGTGAAGGTTAGAGGAGATATGACGGAACCCTGAGGGACTCCGGCGCGAATAGGGTGAGGGGACGAGAGTGCACCCTCGATGCGATAGCGGAAGGTGCTATTCGATAAAAAGTCTCGTAAGATGAGCATGAGACGATCTGGCACTCCTAGTTGGTAAAGCTTGTATAACATGCCGTTGTGCCAGACTTTGTCGAAGGCTTTCGCTATGTCGAAGAATAGCACACACGTCGTCGCGTTACGCTGCAGACCAGCGCACAAGTGCCCTACGATACGGTGGACCTGGTGGATACTCGAGTGTTGGGGACGGAAACCGAACTGCTCGTTGGGAATGAGGCTCTTTGCTTCAGCATAGTCTTTGAGACGCTTATAAAAAGCCTCTCGTAGATTTTGCCGAGAACATTGAGTAAGCTGATGGGGCAATTATATGGTTGGTAAACTAGCATTGTTATTATTCCATCTACTTAGAGTTCTCCCGAACAAGTCCGTGACATCGCGAAAGTAAACTTTGCGATTTCTAAGCTCAGGTCGCTTCGATGCTTTCCATTGTTATAACCACAAAATCAAACTCCAAATGGTCGATTTCTCAATGCTTGCGTTTTGACCCTCTAGTCCCACCACTACATGATCAAAACGCATGTTATGTAATTCCTAAAAGTATTTGATCCACTTCACGATTTATGCTAGTTAGATAGTGTGTTAAAAACGACAGAAAAAATAAATACGAAGATACCTGTACAAATTCTTTTACTATTAAAAACATGCAATCTCGCAATCATTCAGGTTTTTTATCAGACTATTCTACAAGCAACATATTAACGTAATAGTGGTTGATTGTTTTGTGTCCAATTACTAGATTTTTCGTACATACTCTTAGATAATTGCTTTATTTTTTGCAATAAATTGCTTTTCTATGCAGTCTGACAGTGACCGCACTTTTGCTCTTTTCAGCCTCTTAAGTATAGAAAATGGTGACTATCACTTGGCTGTGAGTTCTAACTTTTGACAGTTCTAACTTCAAGCATTATTGCTTGAAGTTGAGAAGAACTGTCAAAAGTTTAAACTGTGAAACAAAAACTATTGCCTGAGTAATTACTTTTACTGGAGTAATCACTTTTACTTGTTTATAAATACGAATTAGATTTGGTGTAGATAAACACAATCCTCTACAATCTCAATAGTCTCTTGCAAAAGTTTACACACACGGGATTTTCTATGTATTCGAGATATTTTATCATATCCATACTCTTTTTAGTTATCTCAAATGCCTGTCATTTCATCGGCAGGCATACATACCTACTGAAACAAAAAACTGATTTAAAGTAGAAGCCGGTGTTCCTTGTCTGGTCGAACTCTTCATTGAGGAAATTTCTTTTAAATTCCAAAAGCGGCCAACATCGCAGTCTGATCGTCGAAAGAATGCCTTCCTGATACCTGTCAGTGCCACAATTCTAGTAACTATTAATAATAATAATAATAATATATGTTTGTTTCAGGTATTAAACCCATATCAATAATACAATGCAATTAAATTAAAATTATAACACAATAAATTAAAATGAAATGAAATTACGTACATTATAAAAAAAAATTACACAACACACATTACATTATTAAACATTATACAAAAATAAAAATAAAACAAATTACATTAAATTAAATTAAATCACATTACATTAATGTCAAGATTTCATGATTTGGCTAGTCTTAGCAGGTACACACCGTTAAATATTGCAGACACTGTTTGGTTAGTACTAGCACATAACCGAGTCAGGAAAGATGCCTTGAGTTTCCTCATGAGCCCCTAAAAATCATAAACTCTGTTCTCAGCGAACATGCCAGTCGCACTACACCGCCAGGGCAGCTTTAATACAGCTCTAAAGGCGTTATTGTATTGAACACGAAGAGTGTTATAAACACCCTTCGTGTACCAGAGTTGGCTGGTGTAGAACGACTGACAGTAAGCCTTGAACAAAGTTATTTTAACTTGGTTGGAACAGTGAGAAAAGCGTCTAGCCAACATGTTGCTTCGACATGCGATACTTCGCCGCTGTCGTTCCAGATCAGCAACGTCATCTAAATCATCCTTAATTATGTGACCAAGATATTTAAACCTACTCACAATGTTTAGGGCAGTTACACACAAATTGATCGGTAAAATATGATCAGGACCTTTATTGCATTTAAATATCATAACCTCCGATTTCTTAACATTATAGGTGAGATAATGTTCAGCTGCGTAATTCTCGCAGATCGCAACAAGTCTCCTTAAACCTTTGGCTGAGGGACTGAGTAGCACCATGTCATCTGCATAACTAAGATTGATCACACATACATCACCAATACGACAACCGGCTCGGGTACTGCTCAGTTCCTCAATCAACTCGTTAGTATACATGTTAAATAAAATCGGCGAAGTGAGTCCACCCTGCCTCACGCCACACCTCAACTTATATGTTTCCGACAGGGCATTATTCCACTTCACCTGATTACATTGATTTGCATACCAGTATTCTAAAATGTCCACAATGTTTGATGGCACTTTAGAGTTTCTCAACTTATCCCATAGTAATTCATAATTGATACTATCAAACGCGCGGCTTAGATCTAGGAAACACGCGTACACACTAGTGTTTCTTTGTACGTATTTATATACTGTGTTCTTCAAAGCAAAGATAGCCAGGTCACTAGACAGGCCCTTTCGGAAACCAAATTGTGCGTTATTTATTGGGAAATTCTTTTCACTCAAATGAGTCATAATTAGGCGTTCAAAAACTTTAGAAAAAATGGTCGCTAATGATATAGGCCGATAATTAGACATACTAGACACATCGCCAGTTCTATTCTTTACAATTGGTACGACTATGGTCCTCATGAAATTATCAGGTAAATAACCATGATCAATACATGCATTAAACAATTTAGAAATTCTCGTAAATAGCAATTCAGGAGCGTACATAAGGTGCTCGACACTGAGCCCATCGTGACCCGGCGACTTGCCGCGTTTCATACCTTTCACACAACGATACAGCTCGTCCGCAGTGACGTGCAATGCGCTAGTATCGTAGTCATGTGTTTCACAGGACCGCGGCGGAGGCTCACCATCGGCCCCGCGCGCCACACTCGCCCTTCGCGCCGGCGTTATTCGCGACAAGGGTGTAGGGTTGAACTGTTTTGCAAACATATTTGCAATAATATCTGGGTCATCACTACCATTTACATTAATTGGCACACTAGCTTTATAATTCAATTTATTTGTCTCCTTCCAAAATTTACCGAAATCTTTATTGTATCTATGGGTGGCTATAATATCCATTTTAATTTTATTTTCATTTGACTGACACCATTTTAATTTTATTTTCATTTGACTGACACCATTTTATTTTATTTTTAAAAACTTTTTTACTGCTTACCATATCATCATATATTTTACCCTGTGAGGGGCGTCCATAAATATTCCATAATGTATAACTCTGCCGAGCCTCCACATGACTCTCCCTCACATGATAGTTCCAACCAATTACCATTCTGTTTTTAATGTACGATTTACCCTGAAATGAAAGTTTGGCAGCCCTATTCATTATGCTCACAATTTGTACATAATACTCATCAATTAAGCTACAGTGACCAGAATCTTTACAAGAGGTTCCATTACAGGCAAAATCAGACCAATTGCATAAGTGTAAGAATTCATTACAAAGCTTTGCATATTTACAGTTTTGTTCATATGTTCTGTTTCCCCAAATTACCTTATTAACTAACTGACTATGCTTTGTATCAATTCTTGGTAACACAACATCAATATTACACTCGACCAACAATGGAAAATGATCAGAATAGTAAACATCATTCAGCACACAAATATTATCAATCATACTAAAACCCGCGGAAGTTGTAACACAGTGGTCGAGCCAACTCGTGGTGCCATGTGAGTCACTTAAGTACGTGTAGGTGTTTGACGACATACCGAGTACATGCAAGTCCGCACACAACCAGTTTTGATCGTCACAGTATTCTAGTAGCTCATTCCCAAATAAACTATTTGGACGCGAAACGTCAGCATTAAAGTCACCTAGAACCAACACACTCTCCACATCATTATTTTCGATAACCGCACTGATTACACCGAGGCATTCCGTAAATAAGGGTAGATTATCCGCATCTTGTGTCGGCATGTAAACCGTCATAACGATGAAACTGCGACCATCGTTGACCTGCACACACACGGCTGCCACGCGTGTCGATCCGGTGTCAATGGGAATTACCCGATTGAATAAGGATGTCCGCCACAAAATTGCTACTCCTCCATACGGTCTTCCCTTTAGCACGCCAGCAGACATGTCCACAGCTGATATTACATGATGGGTAAAATCTGGATGTATTTTTCCCAAGTAACCGAGATCATCAGGTATCAACCAATGTTCTTGAAGTGCAATTACATTATGTGTTTTACAAAGATCAGTGACATGATTACACGAACGTTTTATTGATCGACAATTAAATGATACTAGGCTGATTTTCATTGTTTTTTTCCCAGGCGACTATAGGTTCCAGAAGAAATTCTCCTTTCGGTGTATACCACGAGGCCAGAAATTAGCATCAAGGAAGGTTTTTTCTTGTTCCTGTTCGACAGTGATTTTAAACGACGAAAATGTCGTTTCATTGAACTGGGTTAGTTTTTCAACCTTCACAACCGTGTGTCCACAGTCATGAATGAATTCTTTAATATCGTCTTCGGTAGTTTCCGCGACTAATCGGGAAACGTAAATAAACGACTGTCTAGGCACTATTTTAATTTTAGTCGACGTCAGCACTGCCCTTCCTTTTTGATTTCTGTTTGTTGTTCGTATGTTTCTGTATTTGTTTTTCTTATTTACTACGGTCGTAAAACTATCATCGGTCGAGGTATCCTTTTTAGCATTTATTCCCAATGCACAAGTAGGACTGCTTGTTCTAGGCATGCAATTCGATTGTTGTTGGTTCGGAAGTTTATTCATGCTCAGACACTCCAATGACGTTCGGAGCGATGCGGGAGGCGCACCACTCGTTGGCGTGCACGCACGGGACGGCAACAGCGCGTGCGGTACCGATCGTACGGGTAGGCGCGACACCCGCGCGGGTGCTGTCGACTCCGCCACATACGCGTTTACGTCTACCTCACAAAATTCTTAAAAAAATTGGCCGTTACTTTTTTCGCTACTTTCTTTCGCAATGTTGGAATATGTAATTTCTTGATTGAATTGTGACTTGCTCTTAATGCTTTCTAATTCTTCTTGTATTACAACAAGTTCTGACGACTTTACATAATCGCTCTGAATACGATGTATTTCTTGTTTTACGATTAGAATATGTTTCAGCAGAGTCGTGACATCGATATAGTCGAAGGTTACGGGTGGAAGGCGGTGTAGGTCTTTTGCCACAAAAGTCGGTAGTAGGGAGGGCTCAGTTTCTTTCAGTAACTTTATTATATCTTGCAGGAGTCGTTTGCCTTTACCATCTCCCTTTCGCGTAGAACGACAGTTCACGGCCTCAGAGAGGATGGATTTTGCCGTAATTATATCACTTTCCTTGAAGTTGGATTCACAGATTTGCACTAAACTTACTTCGTCAATAACGTCTATTTTGCACTGTAAGAAGCACAGGAGTTCATTTATTACTAGCGTACTTGACATATTTGAAATTAGAGCGATACGGAGACGATACGAATTACGAATTACGGCGTCAACGTGCGGTGCGCAAACGGGGGAACGATATGCGCGGGCGTGCGCGTCCAGTGCGCCGCGCTGACTCCGCTCCGCGCTGAATTAAAGATCAAATTCCCCAAACAAGTATTCGGTTGGGGGGGTAAAAGTTGCCTTCACGTGCACAGCTATTTTTTAAGATGCGCCATCTAATAAGATACTGTTCTGTAAATTTAAGGTAAATCTCATCCGCCCCGACAATAGTGTCGCTTTCGACAGTCCCGATAAGGCTGAATGTCTTGCCGACAGCCTAGAGTCCCAATGTTCTCCCAGCTCCCAACCAGTAGACCAAGCTCACCTGAACAAGGTCGACGCTGAAGTCGAACGAAGAGCCTCCCTCCCTCCCGTCGAAGACCCTGATGATCCTCTGCCTCCCGTCACTCCAGACGAAGTGCACGACATCATTAAAGGGCTCCACGCTCGTAAGGCCCCCGGTTCGGATGGTATTACCAATAAGGTATACAAACTCCTTCCTGCCCCGCTAATAATGCTTATGACCGCCATCTTCAATGGCGCCTTGAGCAACAACATCTTCCCACAAGCATGGAAAGAAGCCACCGTCATCGGTATCCCAAAGCCAGGCAAGCCAAAGTCTGAGCCCTCCAGCTACCGCCCTATTAGCTTACTCAATGTCCTCGGCAAAATCTACGAGAGGCTTATTTATAAGCGTCTCAAAGACTACGCCGAAGCAAAGAGCCTCATTCCCAACGAGCAGTTTGGTTTCCGTCCACAACACTCGAGTATCCACCAGGTCCACCGTATCGTAGAGCACTTGTGCGCCGGTATGCAGCGTAACGCGACGACGGGGGTGCTATTCTTCGACATAGCGAAAGCCTTCGACAAAGTCTGGCACAACGGCTTGTTATACAAGCTTTACCAACTAGGAGTGCCAGATCGTCTCGTACTCATCTTACGAGACTTTTTGTCGAATCGCACCTTCCGCTATCGCATCGAGGGTGCACTCTCGTCCCCTCACCCTATTCGCGCCGGTGTCCCTCAGGGTTCCGTCATATCTCCTCTAGTTTTCACGCTGTTCACCAGCGATATCCCACAGAGTAAAAAGGCTCAGTTGGCTCTCTTCGCCGACGACACTGCCGTTTACTATACCGGTCATTGTCCCAATGCTATAGCTCGTACTCTCCAAACCTCCGCAAACGTCTTAGGCGCTTGGTTCCGGAAATGGAGAATCGAGGTCAACCCCGATAAGAGTCAGGCGGTTCTCTTCTCGAGACGTCGTCGAGTCCCACCCCCCCTTCCCAGCCCGATCACTATGTACGGCAAGCCAATCCCTTGGGAGAAGCAAGCCAAATACCTAGGCGTGATCCTTGATAAAAACTTAACGTTCAAAGAGCACATTAAGGCTGTTCGCGCGCGCGCCGCTTTCGCTCTTGGTAGACTCCACTTTATTCTGACAGCCCGTTGCAAACTGTCACTTAAATGCAAGCTGCGCATCTACACCGCAGTCATCCGTCCCATCATGACCTATGCCTGCGTTGTATTCGCGCACGCTCACCCACGTCATCTCCATAAGATGCAGACCCTCCAGAACCGTTTCCTCAGAAAGGTCACGGGTGCCCCCTTCTATGTCCGTAATATAAATCTCCACATCGATCTTAAAATGCCTACCATAAACCAGTTCATGAAACGCTTATCGAAGCGTTTCTTTGACTGTGGCATAAAACACCCCAACCCCTTGATCTCAGCGGCCGCCCGCTACACTCCTTCCCGTATTAGTAGTATTCGCCGACCAAGGCATACCTTAATCGCCCCCGACGACGCCACTACCCTCCTGCAGGAGAGTAGTAAGGCAACCAGCACGCTTCATAAGCCCAAAACCCGATCGCCGTCCTACCGTCCTCGCCGCCGAGGCCCGCCGCGACGCCCAAATCTACGCCCCTCCCGACCCTTGCTCGAGCCAGCCCGCGCCGCTGAGCCTGTAGCTTTAAATTCGTCCCTAAATAATATCATTCCTGATCCAGCTAGTCATTTGCTGCCCTCTTCCAGCGACGCCCTAAGCCGAGGTTCGTACCCCACAGGGGGTGCCCTTAGCGTGTAGTCGCTTAGTTTTTAGTTAGTATTTAAGTTTAAGTCCTGGCTGGAGGCCTTAATTTATTAGGGAATCCACAGGCAAGTCCGTCTAAGCAGACGACAACCTCATAGGTTGACCTGCGAGATGCCATTTATAAAAAAAAAAAAAAATTTAAGGTAAATAATTCACATAGGACTTACTAGATGTCTCTACAATACGACTTAGACTTAATAGTTGTAAATTGCTATTTAAATTGTTTATTTATTTTCATAATATAAGTTTAGGCTTAATTTAAATTACAGGCTTATATTTTTTTTTATGGGTTTAACGATTTATTTAATCGATTGCTAAAAAAATACAAATGTCAAAATTCGAAACTGAATGAAAGCAAAAAATTGCCGTTACGTTTTGCAATTTGTGCGTGCGCTGAATTGTTTTCATGTTGCTGTTTTCTTTGCTTTTAAGAATATTGATACAGAATGTAAATAGGTTTGTCTACATGTTTAAAGTAAAAAATGTGCACAAGAGTAGGTACTTGTGGCAAACGTGATAAAAAGATATATTGAATATTCAACAACAACCTTGTTTCATTAAAAACAGAATAAATGTGCACATTTTCCATGATTGTAGATTGATTACATTTCACGTGGAGCAGTTTATATTTACAAACTGCTGTGAAATAAATTTCAAGCTACCAAACCTTGTATTATATGAATCAATCTACAACTACGGAGAATATATGCAAAAGCAAACAAATGAAAAAAGAACAGAGTAGGTTTAATAGCATGGTTAGTTATGGAACAAGAAATCCAGGTGGCGCTATTTGTGACAGGTTGGCATAGTGATGCTCTGTGATTTGGTTGTATGCAGCTGGCGGATGTCAAAAACGCATTCTTTCGACTTCTAGTAAATATTACAAAAACACTTTGCACTCGCATGTACAAAATATAAAACATTACTCAATTTTATTCGCTACCGTATCTACCGAAACAGTAATAATTATATTTTCTGGTCCGTTGAATTTGTGTTTTTACCTGTTGAAATAATTATAATGTCACTCCGTTTGTTATTTATTACAAATGTTGTTAATAAAATATGACTTTTGTTGACATGATCATAAAGAATAATTCATCCTTTCTTTGTTTGTGGAAATCGTAAAGGGAACAAGGGATAGGCAGCTTTATCATCAATAGCAGAATAAGAGTGATTGAGAAAAACCTATATCCAGGTTTTTCTCAATCACTCTTCTTCTGCTATTACCCTTATAAAGATCGGCGTTCGATGTAGGCTCATGCTATACTTTTGCTGGTTGCATATGTGTTAATTTTTTTTTCACACTACTTACAATATCCTACCCTACGATTATTTTCCGTATCACGGTAAGGAGTGGACTCCTTAAAAATGTCGGTTCCTTGGGCCACTGATACAATAAGATCCCAGATATTTCCCTAAAAAAAATGTATATTGTCAAATTACTCGAAAATGTTTGGCCTTTGCATATGGGTCCTAAGGGTTATATAATGGTTGCAAATGGCCATTATGGGAATGTAGGGGACCACATCTCCTTAATGGATTGGCGACATATTACCGATAACTCTGTATACTTGTATTACAAGTAAAAATCGGTTTTAAAGCATTTCGTATTTCAACAACAGTTTTCAACAGGATTGAAATATATTTTTCGCCAGCTTACGTCAATTCAATACATTTTTGACTTGAATGCCTTGAATTTTTGTCACTTTATTTAGGGCATCTGTTTACACTGAAAGCCTACTTAAACAAAAGCCTTGGAGAAAAACAAAATCTTATTTTACCTAAAAAGTCCTTAGTAATTTAGTATACAACAAAAAAGCCGGTAAGAAATAATGGCTTTTTCATACTACAATACACCGAGATTCTTTGCCTTTTAACAAAACTAGCCTTTATAACACAAAAACTTGAACATTTTCGAGCAAAAACTTTTTGGTAAAAAATCTTGCGACCGCTTGACCGTGGCTAAGGAATTCTTTTGAAAGTTAACTTGCACCTGGTTTGATGCTCAAAGGAGTTTGTCTGTGTATAAAGTAAATTTTTTTTTTTTTTTTAATGTAGTTCAAAGGCGGTGTTGTACAAAGCCCTTCTGAACTCTGAAGGAGTTGACTCGGAAAGCTCGTTTAAGCCGTTGGTCCCTGCTGAAATTCGTAAATCTTTGACAATCGTTATGGAAAAGCAGAAACCCGAAAGTCTAACAGCCAGTCTAATCAAGGGGTATCGTGTTACCCTGTAACTGGAATGAAAAATACTGGTATTCAGCTGCATCCGTTTAGGTCGTCCAACATGGTACGTTTTGTATGAAAGGGTTTTGCATAATAAGCCTATAGTGTTCCCACTGCTGGGATACAGGCCTCCTCTGGGAGAGGGAGTGAGCCGTAATCCACCACGCGGGCCCATGGCGGGTTGGTAGATGTCACATGTCTTCAAATTTTTGGTTTTTGAATATGCCGGTTTCCTCTCTATGTTATCTTTCACAGTTTTGAGAGCAGTGGTGATGTAATAATTTACACAAATTAAAGCACCTGTCGAAGTGGCGATGCTTGGGGGAGGCATATGTCCAGCAATAGACGTCTTTCGGCTGAAATGATTATGATGCTGGAAGCAACTGTCCCAGACAATTGCCTTCTTTCCTTTCCATTCGAAACTACGACCACCCGTAACACCGACAACTCGTAAGTCACGGCCGTTACCACTGGCACTGCTCTCTCAAAGGGGTTTTTAGCTTGTGACGTAATATAGGCACAATTACCGTTTTCTACTGCGTCTAGTGAATCCCCTAGCTAGATGTTACAAGTGTCAACATGCAGTTGTAACTTTCCGCCGACCAGGACTATAATATAGTTTGACATAAAACTGATACTAGACTACCAATGAACTAATTAATTCATAAATAATATTTTATACCCTGTTCTGCATAATCAGCCCACTACGGCCCACTTCTGGAACGCAGGCCGCCTCTCTGTGAGAGGGAGTGTCGAGTGGGCTGTAATCCAGCACGCGGGCCCATTGCAGATGTCACATGTCTTCGAATTTTTGGTTCTAGAACATGCCGGTTTTCTCACGATGTTTTCCTTTAATCTTTTGAGAGCAGTGGGGATGAAATAAATTACACAAAGTAAAGCGCCTGCCTGGGTTCGAAAAGGTAAGTCAGGGCTGTCCAAAAATTACACGTATGTTAACAAAATGGTCTTTAAAAAAACCTGTTCTGGATCAAATCGAATTCAAGGAGTATTTTGTCGTTCGTTGAAATTGGTTGAGTTGTTTAAACGAGACTTTATGCGGTACGAGCTTACAAACTATTAACATAGGTTTACACAATCTCACAACCATGCTTTATGACTTGGCCACACTCGGTTAAACTTGTATTTCTTCTAATCACACATTAACTTTACCATCAATTCTAAGTTAAACAGTTCTACATTAAGAATAGTAAAATCGAATTGTGGCGTCCGTTGGGCCACAAAGTAGACTGAATTATGCCGCCATTTTGAGCCAAAGAACCGACAAGCCGGATAAAGCCAGTCGTAACCGGCTCTAAAATCGACCGGAATCTTAGTTCGGGAGCGTGGAACGGTCTGAAAACCGATTTTAGGTGATTTATTTAAAGCCAACGTATTTTTTTGTGTTAAACAAGATAGATTGATACATCATTTACACAAAACAAATTGCACAAAATTCCAAAAAAACAATTACATGATAACTAAGTGCCTGCATGAACATAAGGAAAATACAAGGTGCAAATATTAATAAAACCTCTTCGAACGAAGAAAGTGACACAAAATTTAGGACACACAGACTTCGAGCAGACAAGATAAATACGCGAATTATTGGTGTTATAAAGAACTTATTGTTTTCTAGTGATCAAAGCTCATTTTTTGGCATCCGCGAAATTGAACTGTCTAGCAAGAGGGAACTTTTTTATGGATTTTATACACATACGCGAGGGTGTTAATCCCATAGTGCTTTTACAAATATTAACTTATTCTTAAACTAAATTAATTAATATTAAACACACAAAACCAAAAATAACTTAATCCAATTTGTTAGCTAATAAGTATGAAGGCATCTAATTTTTTTTCTGAATTCACACTTTCTGCGACTATTAATTTAGTATAATATGGTTTGTTACGACACGTACGACCGATTTTCCGTCTTTACGCTTATGTCCCTCGATTAACAGAGAATTTCTAGGAAAAGACGAAATTAAACGGAAGCATTGCATTTTATGTTTATAGCTATTGTAATCTTGTAGTCCTGTAAATACTAGCCTGTAGCTTTCTCAGTTTCATCTACAATCTGAATATATTACTTAAAAAATATTAACTAAAAAATAAGATCACTATGTCAGCTACAGAACCGTTACAAAGAAGGAAATTAATTCTTGGAAATCTTCGAGTTTCTAAACGTTTGTTAGTAAAGGTTAAGGTTTCTAGAATAAATACTTGTTCTACTTCACTCACAAAGCTTATCTTTGTACACTATATAAACAACATTAACCGGGCATAAAATATGCAAACTTCAGGCTGCTACTGAGAAATTCTTTAAAGAGTAACTCAACATCAGTTTGTTACCTTGGAATCGAACCATCCAAAGATGATAAAGAGTGCCCAGAACCCAAAGATTGCGACTACTATGTAGAATGACGAGGTAGTCAATGTACCCTATTACATGGGAATTAAACGTAAACTAAGTGAAACGTTGATGTAGTATGAAATATTTGAAGATATAGACGATGCATTGAACTTAAAAATAAACTTGAGGAAAACCAACATAATACAATTTCAGACATTTAACGCACACATAGAAAATCTAGACATTAAATATAAAGATTCCCACTTAGCTACTGTAAATTAACGTGTATTCTTAGGAATATCCGTCTACAAAAACTGCAGTAGGAAACAGCACATAGATAAAATAGATCGTTTCGTGGCCAGAAAAGAATCAGACAAACTCAATGTCACTTAAATGCAAGCTGCGCATCTACACCGCAGTCATCCGTCCCATCATGACCTATGCCTGCGTTGTATTTGCACACGCTCACCCACGTCATCTCCATAAGATGACGTGGGTGAGCCAGACCCTCCAAAACCGTTTCCTCAGAAAGGTCACGGGTGCCCCCTTCTATGTCCGTAATATAAATCTCCACATCGACCTTAAAATGCCTACCATAAACCAGTTCATGAAACGCTTATCGAAGCGCTTCTTTGACTGTGGCATTAAACACTCCAACCCCTTGATATCAGCGGCCGCCCGCTACACTCCCTCCCGCATTAGCAGTATTCGCCGACCAAGGCATACTTTAATCGCCCCCGACGACGCCACTACCCTCCTCCAGGAGAGTAGTAAGGCCACCAGCACACTACATAAGCCCAAAACCCGATCGCCGTCCTACCGTCCTCGCCGCCGTGGCCCGCCGCGACGCCCAAATCCACGCCCCTCCCGACCCTTGCTCGAGCCAGCCACGCGCCGCTGAGCCTGTAGCTTTAAATTCGTCCCTAAATCACTCAAATCCTGATCCAGCTAGTCCCTTGCTGCCCTCTTCCAGCGACGCCCTAAGTCGAGGTTCGTACCCCACAGGGGGTGCCCTTAGCGTTGTCGCTTAGTTTTTAAGTTAGTACATAAGTTTAAGTCCTGGCTGGAGGCCTTAATTTATTAGGGCAACCACAGGCAAGTCCGTCTAAGCAGACGACAATCTCATAGGTTGACCTGCGAGATGCCATTTATAAAAATAAAAAAAAATAGTTAACCTCAATACTGCGATGGTTGCTTATCATGCTTACGTATCCTCTGTACTTAGACACGGTATTATGATTTGGAATTACTCAATGGATGTTGACAGAGTTTTCAAAGCACAAAAAAATGTATCCAAGTAATATGTGGAGCTCATTTTACTTTTTAGAATAGCTGTAAGCCACTGTTTCAAAAAATAAGCATGTCTGTACGTTTTGGAAACATGTATTTTTGATTGAAAATTGAAAATGTTGGTGATTGGTTGAATAGCCGGACACGACATAAAGACAGACTACGATTGCCAACAATCGAATTAAAATTATTTGAAATTTCTACTGCATATACATAGAAACAACCATTAACCAAATTTCCTTCAACATTTACCACTAACGTTGTTCGAAAAAAATAATATTGTTTAAACTTTTACAACATAAATAAAATAACACTATAAATTAAAACAAATTATTATTCACACATGTCATGTCAAATCCAATGCAGACTCCTAGTCTATCGTTTTAAAGCGACCGCGGCACATAAATCAGGAACACTTTTCTACCCCCGACCACCCTTATATATTTGCAATTGGCCTGCGATAAATTTGAACCAAATTAACACTCCGAGCTATATTCGATGAGATTTAATACGATTTTTATGTACATACCCTCCTGTTTTAGCTGTTAAAAGAATTTCAAATTAACGGCTTTTTTTCATTATCATGGCGGATTAAGGGGGTTTCCTTATTTTGATTAAGTTAGTTGGTGCCTTTTTTTACTTGTGTGTGTGGATTTTTAGGTTGAATTAATGTTCTTACTTCAAAATCCACACACACACGCTAACAATCACGTAATTCAAAACTTTTTCATTATCCATGTAACAATCCATATGGGTCAAGTCAAATTGAATTTTGTTTTTTATTATTTTTAATATGTTTAACTATTCATTTTTCTAAAGAATATTTTGGTGGAACGGAACGCCAACTCGAAAAGCGTCGTTTTTGACAATGCTTTTCAGCATTGTCAAAAACGACGCTTGGCGTATGGCCATGGCCAGGCCATGTGAATGAGCATCCTGTTCTTAGCAAACTGCTTCTCTCTGTAAGTGCGATTTCTGCTTGAATAAAGCAAGCAAGCAAAAAATTATTTAATTAATATGATTGGGGCGATAAAAGAGATGTTAACAAGGCAGTATCGAGGATAATGACGTGACATCCTATCCGCGATAGTAATAGACGTTTGATTTGTATTAAACAAATTTTTTATTTTTTTGGTATTATACTACCAACTCTCTTTTAAAAAATACGTATATTATCCCTATTATTGAGTTTACATAATTAAGAAGTAATTCCCTTTCTACCCAATGGAAGTAGAGGAACGAGGGCATAGAGCATCATCAGCAGGGACGAATTCAAGTGTCCATCAGACTTTTAAGGTAATTTCCCCTTTGATTATCCCATTTTCAGCAGATATTCTTGAGTTTATATTATGAAAGAACCATCATGTAAAATATCATTGAAGAGAAGGATGCTCGGCATCTCTACCTATATTATGTGATTCCATAATAGTTTAGTTTATTTTTAGTTTAGTTTGTTTCAAAATGGGATTGCAAAGTTTACAAATGTTGCGTATTGTTGTGTATTTTTTAGGTTTAACTATACAATAAAAACGGGTGAAGTACTGTTCTCCTAGACAGGATAGAAGTTAGACTGTGTTGAGAGACAGTGCCGGTCTCCTGATAGGTGGATATTTATATAAATATTGTGTTTAAAATGACAATGCCAGATCCTGCCCCAGCTATTTACAAGACATGTCAATTAATGAAAATAATTGTAACGATTAAAGGACCTTTTCATAATACATTGTTTTACAGTAGAACTTGCCGATTACAAATGAATGATAAAAGGAATTCAACCCCTGAATTTCCTATTGCGTTACTTATTGCGCATGATACACAACAAAAAAAGGTCTAAATACCTGTAAAACAAAAACTCATATTACGATTATAATAATTATGATAATGCGTAACGTATATGTTGTTTAAATCGCTTTTTAACCGTTATAAACTGAACCTAACCTATAATCAATGTCATTATTGTTTTAAGATTTTAACAGAAACCGCAAGTTCTACATGCATTAGTACAAATGTTTAGTCAACAGTAATAAATAAGCTTTAAGATGCTGCATATTGCAGGCTTGTAAATGACTTTTTGATTTGAGTGGGGCAAAGTTCTATAGAGTTTCTGGCATTGTCCTTTATAGTATGAAACACACCGCCTAGTAGTCACGCATTACTCGGGTCCGATCGATCCCAACCACCCCCCTCAGACCCAAATGATAACCGACTGGAGGAAAGTAAGCCAAAGACTGAAATCCACCACGTAGCCTCACTTGGACACCATCCCCGATCACATAGTGTCAGTCGCTGACACGACGGCCGCAATCGACTCGTTTACAGAGCACGTTCAATCCGTTTTGACGGATTGTTCACGGGAAGTTCCGGTGATGGAAGACCATCGCTGGTAACTACCAACTGACGTACTTGACTTGATAACCGAGAAGAAAGCGGCTATTCGTGACTACGACTCCTTCCTTTGTACCGCGAACAAAGCCCACATGCGCCATTTAGAGCGTGCTGTAAAGTAACGCATAGGAGAGGTTCGCTCTGAGGGCTGGAACTAAATGCTAAGTGAACTCAGGGCCACCCATCAAGCCTTCTGGCACTTGCAGGGGAAATTGCGTTCCTCTGAAGAGGTCTCTATGCCTCCTCTCATCCGGGGCGGATGAGCGAAGAGCGTCGCTTTTGACAGTACCGACAAGGCCGAATGTCTTGCCGACAGCCTAGAGTCCCATTGTTCTCCCAGCTCTCAGCCAGTAGACTAAGCTCACCTGAACAAGAAGATCTTCCCACTAGCGTGGAAAAAAGCAACCGTCATCGGTATTCCAAAGCCAGGCAAGCCAAAGTCTGAGCCCTCCAGCTACGGCCCCATCAGCTTACTCAATGTTCTCGGCAAAATCTATGAGAGGCTTATTTATAAGTGTCTCAAAGACTACGCCGAAGCAAAGAGCCTCATTCCCAACGAGCAGTTGGGTTTCCATCCCCAACACTCGAGTATCCACCAGGTCCACCGTATCGTAGAGCATTTATGCGCTGGTCTGCAGCGTAACGCGACGACGGGTGTGCTATTCTTCGACATAGCGAAAGCCTTCGACAAAGTCTGGCACAACGGCTTGTTATACAAGCTCTACCAACTAGGAGTGCCAGATCGTCTCGTGCTCATCTTACGAGACTTTTTGTCGAACCGGACCTTTCGCTATCGCGTCGAGGGAGCACTCTCGTCCCCTCATCCTATTCGCGCCGGTGTCCCTCAGGGTTCTGCTATATCTCCTCTAGTCTCCACGCTGTTCACCTGCGATATCCTACAGAGTAAAAAGGCTCAGTTGGCTCTCTTCGCCGACGACACTGCCGTCTACTATACCGGTCACTGTCCCAAACCTCCGCAAACGTCTTAGGCGCTTGGTTTCGGAAATGGAGAATCGAGGTCAATCCCAATAAGAGTCAGGCGGTTCTCTTCTAGAGACGTCGTCTGTTCCCCTTCCCCCTTCCGAGCCCGATCACTATGTACGGCAAGCCGATCCCTTGGGAGTAGCAAGCTAAGTACCTAGACCAAAACCTCACCTTTAAGCAGCACATTAAGGCTGTCCGCGCGCCCGCGTCCTTTGCTCTTGGTAGACTCCATTTCATTGTGACAGCCCGTTGTAAACTGTCACTTAGATGCAAGCTGCGCATCTATCAATCAATATCATCTGCGCAGTCATCCGTCCAATCATGACCTATGCCTGCGTTGAATTTGCGCACGCTCACCCACGTCATCTCCGATGCAGACCCTCCAGAACCGTCTCCTCAGAAAGGTCACGGGTGCCTCCTACTATGTCCGCAATATAGATCTCCACGTCGACCTTAAAATGCCAACCATAAACCAGTTCATGAAACGCTTATCCAAGCTTTTCTTTGACTGTGGCATAAAACACTCAAACTCCCTGATTTCAGCGGCCGCCCGTTTTACTCCCTTCCGCATAAACAGTGTTCGCCGACCAAGGCATACCAATCGCCCCCGACGATGCCACTACCCTCCTCCAAGAGAGCAGTAAGGCCACCAGCACTTTACATAAACGCTAAACCCGATCGCCGTCCTACCGTTCTCACCGCCGAGGCCCGCCGCGACGCCTGAATCCACGCCTCTCCCGACCCTTGCTCGAGCCAGCCCGCGCCGCTGAGCCTGTAGCTTTAAATTCGTCCCAAAATCACTCAAATCCTGATCCAGCCGAGGTTCGTACCCCACAGGGGGTGCCTTTAGCGTGTAGTCACTTAGTTTTTAGTTAGTATTTAAGTTTAAGTCCTGGTTGGAGGCCTTAATTTATTAGGGCAACCACAGGCAAGTCCGCTTAAGCAGACGACAACCTCACAGCTTGAAAGCACAAAAAAAAAAATAGTTTGAAACAGTAACAGGACATAAATGTAGTTACTGTACAATAATTATCAAATAAATATGTTTCATTTGATCCACATAAGCTAACATCAATTTACAGGAACAATACAAAGACGTGATAAAGACAATAAATTCACAAAAATTTAAATCATAAACACAATCAAATTCACAGAATCAAAAAGCAAATTAAAATCAAGAACGATATGAAAATCAAATTAAAAATTATGTTTTATTTTATTATTATTTATAATTATAAAATGTGTGTGTACGTCGTTTTAGTTGTATTGTGTTAAGTGTGCATGTGTATGCATGCGAGTGTGTGTGTGAGTATTTGTGTGTGTTAACATGGTTACTTAGGGAGGAATAATTCAGTGTCATCATAATTGAGGTCCGTAAGGAATGTCCGTACAGTTTTTTTACAATTGTAGAATGGAAGTTAAAAGATTGGGCATTTTGCATTAATTTTATTATAGAGAAATGGAGCAAGATATAAAGCGAATCGTTTTACGAAAGAGGTACGTGGAGGTGGAATAGTGCAGATTAAGTCTTTCCGTCGTTTAGAGATATGTCTGTCTGGTGTTCTGGAATGTTGAAGTAAAACTATTGTTGTCGAACATTTAAAACGTTTCAGGATTTATAATGTTCGGTCGTTGGAAATAAAGGTGGCAACTTGAAGTATGGCTCTGTGAGTGATCTCTATAGGCAGCAGTAAATACTAGTAGGTGACCAGTGATTGGCAAAGAGCGAAGTATACATTCCGTATAACTGAAATGTGTGCTACATGTCGCAATGTTTTAAATATGTAAATAAGTTTCCGTACGCGGCCGGATAGGGTATTAATATGTGATTTGAAATTTAATTGTTGGTCAATGAAGATACCAAGATATTTTATTTGATCTACTGGAGTAAGCGATGAGCACTGGCAGGCCTGCTGCGACATACCACTACACGAGAGTGCTTTTTGGGACATAGATGGATTTGGTTGGGAAATATATTGAAAACGTAATAAAATTAGTTTTAGTGGTATTCAGTCAAAGAGTGTGTGTAAAGCCATCTTAGTGTGGAATTAAATCCTTTTTGTGAAATCGACTGTAGTTCCAACCATGAGTTAGCGGATAAGATTATTGCAGTGTCATCTGCTTATGAGACTATTTGGGCATTTGGTATATCTAGGTTGCAGAGATTGATAACGAATACAAGGAACGAGCTTGGCCCCAAAATACTTCCCTGCGGCACATAGTAATAGGACTCCTGCTGAAAATAAGCTATTTTGATGCACCACGATTTCCAACTAAGTCAGCACCGTAATTGCGTGACTTTTAATTACAATCCGAAAGATTTTGAAAGAACTTCCTAATCCATTGCTACGTATGTTTAAAAAATTTGTCTGCTCAACTCATTCAATAACGTAATGAATGTTGTTGAACAGTCAAAATAAATGGTATTGCCATCGTAAATGTGTAATGCCGTTACTTCACAGAAACTCTTATTGTACACCACAGATAAAACTTAACAAAAAATTACACATTGTACTTTCTTTATATTCTCCTAATTAAAATACCTACCTTTTTCATTCCCAAACCAAATAAGCAACCTCGTCAAAGTTTGTTTGAAAGAGTAACCCTTCAATGTCCATGTTTGAACAGGATAGCACCCTGGTAGTAATACGTGGAAGGATAATTCACACACTCATAATACATTCTACACATGTCCGCTCCGGGGTCACTTAAATGGCATCTACTGCCACAGGGTAGAATAGAAGGTCGACTCCATACAAAGCTTGATAATATAAACTATAAATGTCACAGTATATGATTGCGTACATCGTTACTTTGTAATCGATCTCGCGAGATTGTAAACTGTCGATAAATTGTACTCGCAATCGCAATCGCTACTGCTGAGCATGAGGTCCTGGGTTCGATTCCCAGGTCGGGCAACGTGTTATTGGGTTTTTCTATCTGGAATTTCTCAGTAGCAGCCCGAAGTCTGGATTTGTGCCCGGTAGATGGCAATAGGCTCGCCCCCTATTACATGGGACTTAAACATGACTGGCGAAATGTGGGTGTACTATAGGTACACCTCTGCCCAACCCTTCGGGGAAACAAGGCGTGATGTTATGTTTATGTTGTGCGTACTGCTTACAATATAATGTATTAATTTTCGATAGTTTATAATCTATCCATGTCAAAAAGCCAAATTGTGAGCGAACCTGCACTTACCGACAGGTATCACAATATGTCCGAATTTAATTTGTGAACCATCCCTTATTTGTCGGCTTTGGCGTGAGCCGAATTGGTCGCAGTAACTAAGCCAGGGCACCCTGTCCAAATAGGTAAGGTTAGGTTTTACTTTGACCAACCCGCGCGCGAGGCGAGCGAGCGTTGCGGTGGCAGCGAGCGGCGAGCGCTTCTTCCAAATTGGTCGCAGTTACTTGGATATTAAGTATTAGCGCAAAGTGCGATTACAACTTATCGGTTTGTCATGGAAATATTATAAGTTATCGATGCGTTAATTATAAATGGTATGTTGCAGTTCACAATTGTTCGATAGTTTATAATCTCGCACCATAGATTATAAACTAACGATGTTCAAAATAATACGGTGACATATAGGTATATAAAATACATGAGTTAATAACTTACTGTCTGGCGGTTTTGACTTTTTTTTGTGGCCTACATAAATGTCCTTCTGATCTGGTAGCGTCGATTGATGGGTCGTTGAGCTCCCTAAAATAGGGTACAGCTTTACGATGACTTATATATATATAATACGTTTCTTGTGGATCACACATAAAATGACCACACACCCTTATAGGATTAGTAACAACGACTTATAAACTATGTTAGTGAAAATTACTAACCAACCTAACAACAACTAATACCTACGTCGCTCAACACATGTTGGCACGTGCCTATGCACCCAGTGCCTAATAAAGGGGCTGTCCACTTTGTCGAACAATGTTTTTAGGATGCTTTTGGAGCTTCCAAGCAACCGCCCTCTTCTTCATTATGGCATGGAAATCGTCAACATTGGCTTCCATAAACATCTTCGAAACGCTGCAAAAGCGCGGAAGCCCCATCTAAATCCACTATTCCGTATATACTGAACGCGTGAGGGTTTCAGGCGTTGCGTTGTTGCACACTCTGTTCAGCAAGAATCACACTTAGTTTTGTGGAAAACTATAATTGTACTTACCCGATTTAATAGGTCACAACAGGGGACGTCTATACGGAATTCGAGGGGTGGGCTGAAGATTATCGCTGTTGACTATAGGTTCGTCCGAAGGCACAGCATTTTGCTAGCAACGACCTGATCTTGCACAGATGCCACGCATGGCCTAATTGCTGTTATTATTGTTGTTTGTTTGTTAAAAAAGAAGTCATTTGTTCACTTTGCAATCGGCGTTTTGTTTTTGTTTAGATTGTTTGTTCTATTGTTATTATCCAGTGTCGCAACACACACAGAGCAAAGTGTATTGTCTTTTATCCTGGCATCAAGCAATGGACAAAAAAGTAAAAAATAAAACTTGAATACGAGCCTTTGGCTATTTTGTATGTGTGTAATTTATGTAAATTTTTTGTAATGTACGTTTTGTTTGTGCAGAATAAACAATTTTTCTTTCTTTCCTTCTTTAGGCCCTCTCATATGTATGCATACCGTCTGTCGGGACAGGTTAACTCAAAGCTACAATGGCACTTTCTTCAAAAGGACCTTCCAGACATGGGCCTGCATTTCCCCGGCTCAGATGGAATCACCAATAGGGTATTCCAACTTTTCCCTGCCTACCTGATAATGCTACTGACCACCATCTTCAATGGTGCTCTGAGCAATAACATCTTCCCACAGGCATTAAAAGAAGCCACCGTCATCGGTATCCCGAAGCTCGGCAGGCCAAAGTCGGAGCCTACTAGTTACCGCCCCATCAGTCTGCTCAATGTCCTCGGATGACGTATGCCAGTACAGTCTTTGCACACGCCAAGCCCCATCGCTTCAATAGAATGCCGACCCTCCAGAACAAGTTTCTCCGTAGGATTACGGCTCCCCCTGGTACGTTCGCAATGAAATCCTCCACGTTGACCTCAGGATTCCCACTATCCGCCAGTTTATGAAACGCATTTCAAAACGTTTCTTCGAGACCGCCGCGAATCACCGCAATCCTCTTGTTTTGAAGGCCGCAAGCTATATTCCCTCCTCCATCAGTCATGTCCGCCATCCCAAGCATGTCCTCACCGATCGCGATGACCTCTCATCCAGGAGAGCAGTAGGGCCACCAGTACAGTGCACAAACAAAGACCGACATTCCGACCTCGCCGCCGAGGTCCCTCGCGAAGACCCCGACGTAACTGTCCTCCCCGACCCTTGCTCGACGAAGTGCCAGCCCGCACCGTAGCTGAGCCTGTAGCTTTAAATTCCCCGATTAATAATAATATAATCCAGATCCAGCCTGTCCCATCTTGCTGTCCTCTCGTCAGCGACGCCCTAAGCCGAGGTCGCTTAGTGATGTAAGTAGTTTTACGCCCCTGGCTAGAGGCTTTGAGTCCGCTGAAGGCAGCCACAGGATAGTCCGGTTAAGTAGTCACGACCTCTCAAGGTCAACTACGAGATGCCATACACAAAACAAAACAAAAAATGCCTGCATTGTTGAAACCATAACCTTTGAGTTTGTTCCGAGGCTTTCTTCTAAGGGCTCAGCCAGCTAGGACATGCCGTCGCCATGTAATGACAGAATGATAACCAAAAAATTTACGTATAAAAGTCTCTTATTAAATCTACTTATAGAAATAAACATAATTTCATTTCTCACGTACAGCGAGTGCGCGACTGGCAAGTTGTATGGAGCTGACATTCTGTACCATTCTGTGCTGTTACTTTGAGTATGCACTGCTGGATGGATGTTTAGTTTTAGAATATTATTGACCTAGATTCTGTAAGGGATTATAGTTCGTTTGCAGGTGAAACAAGAAAAAGGTCGGACTGTGCTCATGAACGCATTGTCACGATCGGATGTTCAAATTCAAAGTTTTTTTTTTTTTTTTTATGTTGAGAACTAAAAGTGTTGAGCCAAAATATCAGTATTGTTTACAACCGCACGAAATTTATTTAAATAAACTCTTAGAACATAGCCACCCAAATTATATCAAACCCCAAACAAAATAAAAGAATAAGAACAGGTGACGATGTACTTTAAAAAAGGTATACTTTTAACGTACGTGGGTCGCATTATAATCGTAGCTATATAAACTGGTCCGCTTATTTACGTCAGTGAACTGCGAAAAACGCCCTTACAGCTATAACCTTAAGGTGATGTCAATATCAAATGATACCCTGAAAATGCGGTTGACAGAGAAATAAGTGGAGAGTTCACATACAATGTGTGCACTTTACGTGGGTTTGAGGGGTCTCTCCTGTATAGAACAATTACATTGCAGGGGGTTTGAGGTACATGTGAATCATTCAAGTGAGAACTCGTCTTGAACATGCCGTAAGAACCCGTGGTCGTATTTACAAAAGGTCCAAATTCAATAATACTGGAATTGTCCGTTCATAAAACAAGTGCGAGTCGGACACGCCCATGAAGGGTTCCGTAGCAGCAACTAACATAATATAAAAGTTCTTGTAGATCGATGTAACTTTGATCGATTTTTTGAATAATAGTATGAAATTAAATGTTGTTTTTTAATATTTGAGTCCATTAAATGAAAGGTAAATTGAAGCATTGGGTGCAACAAGGGCGTATGTTGTAAAACAGAGTATCGAGAAAATTGATAATGAAAGTTTTAATTAATGTCTGACATTATTTTAATATTTATAATTCGACTTACATTTACTTTATTATTCATTATTTTAAACATTTTAAATTTTTACAATGTGTATTCGTTTTAATTGTAAGGAAATAACGAACCACGTATTCTAGTTAGAGCCGCCATGTCCTCCTTCGGGCGTTCGTTGGACGGGGAGCCTATATCCGCTTATTAGCCTCAGAAGCTTGGTACCCTCTTAATCTAAAATTTTGTTACCAAATTATTTGTCTGTAAATGCAAAGTAGATAAGTTCTTTCATGGTTGTAACAGTTGTAACAGCGCGTTCGTATTTCCGAAGCGCTCCGAAGCGTTTTCTTTTTGTCTAAGTCATATTTTGTTGCAGCGCGTTCGTAATTTCGAAGCGCTACGAAGAGTTTTCTTTTCGTCTAAGTCATATTATGTTGCAAAGGTCTAAAAAGGTTCTTTTTTAGCACTGGACGTCTGAAGCTTTTTATATTTCGTCTGTTTAGTGCCCGCTCACACGATATTGCTGATAGCAAGTCGCTTTGCATACGGTTTTTCGTAACTAGGTTTCTTTTTATCGATACCCTATTTAGGTTTAGTTAAGAATGTTTGAAAAAATATACAAGAGTGATTTGTGGATATTCTGGTCTAGGTTTTTTTGTTTTTTTCAGATCGTCATGTATCCACTCTGAGACCTTTTTAGGGTTCAGAGTGGTTCAGACAAATGGCAAAAAACGGAACCCTTATGGATTCGTCATGTCTGTCTGGCTGTCTGTTTTTTCGTATGTCACAGTCACTTTTTTCCGAAACTCTAAGAACTATACTGTTGAAACTTGGTAATTAGATGTATTCCGTAAACCGCATTAAATTTTCACACAAAAATAAAAAATAAAATTAATTTTGGGGGTTTCCCATACTTATAACTGAAAACCTAAAAAAAAAAAACCCATACGTGTGGGGTTATCTATGGATAGGTCTTTAAAAATCATATTGAGGTTTCTAATAACCCATTAAAAATAGCTCATGCTTTCAACAAGTTTTATACTAATCAAGTTACCAAATAAAAAAATAAAACTTTATCAGAAATTAAAGTTTGCCCAAATACTTCAAACTCTTTATTTATGGAGCCGACCATACCTCAAGATATAAATAATCATATTGACTCACTTCGAAATACAAATAGTGTTGGTTATGATGGAATATGCACTAAAGTTATCAAAGAAGTGTCTCAGTACATAGCTCCACATCTCAGTCACATAATTAATATGAGTATTTCTAACGGTATCTTCCCTGAGAAATTAAAAACTTCAATAATTGTACCATTGCACAAAAAGAATGACAGGCAAATTATGTCAAATTATAGGCCTATCGCGTTGATACCCGTCTTTTCAAAAATATTTGAAAAAGTCATTTGGTCTTTGTACAACTACCTTGAGAAATCAAACATATTGGTAAAGGAACAAAAGGGATTTCGTAAGCAGAAAACAATCATATGGCCATACATGACCTGCTTCTCCCTATTTTGTCAAATGTAGATAAGAGAAATCCTGTATGTGCTATCTACATGGATCTAACCAAGGCTTTTGATTACGTGGATTATACTATTAATACATAAAATAGAAAAATATGGTATACGGGGAAATGTACTTGATCTCATTCAATCTTACTTAACGGGCAGAAAGCAATTTGTAGAAATCACACATATATGCTCAAACACCAGCTACCAGAAAAAATATCGATCGGAAAGCGAGGTTATTAAATACGGCGTCCCTCAGGGTAGCGTTCTAGGACACCCCCTGTTTTTGCTCTACATTAATGACGTTCCGGGGCAAATAAACCACCCAATGGTACTATTCGCCGATGATAGAACCGTTTAGTGATTAAGTGTGATAATCCTTGCACTTATGAAAATGAAATAAATATGACATTAAATAGAATTATATCATGGTTTGACAACAATAAACTAAAAGTAAACTTAGAAAAGACTAAAATCATGCATTTTTATCAAAGGATCCCACATAAAACTCTTGACATTAGCTATTTAGGGACAAAAATAGAACCAACAACCACTACTAAATTTCTCGGTATAAATATAGACAATAATTTAACTTGGAGACCACAAATAGACGAAATATGTAAAATACTTAATAAATTTGCGTATGTTCTCTACAAATTATCAAAAACCGTGAGCCTAGAATCCGTACTAACAGCCTATCACGGCTATGTTGCATCAACTCTCAGATATGGCGTGATATACTGGGGCAATTCAGTGGATAGAGAACTTGTATTTAGAGCCCAAAAAAGATGTGTCAGAGCTATGTGTGGCCTTAACAGCACAGACAGTTGTCAACCGTTCTTTATACGTCTAAAAATTCTAACCTTGCCATCATTGTACATTTACGAAACAAATGTGTTTGTCAAATCTAACAACTCATTGTAAAAAATAGCTACTAAAAGTTACTACAGAAAATTACGCGATAAAAATAAGTCAGAACTCGAAGTGACTCATGGCAAAACGGCTCTTATGAATAAAAGTACCTTCTGTATGGCCAAAAAAATATTTAACAAACTACCTGAAAAAATAAAAACGCAAAATCTGGACAATTTCAAAAAAGAACTATTAAGAATTTTGATAAATAAATGCTATTACTCACTAAAGGACTATCTAGACGACGATTCTATAATTACTGCCTCTGAAAATTGTACAACACCTCACCTATTTTGAGGATCTTGAATCTTGTTTGGCATTAACTTTAATATGACACTTAAATTAATCTATTTGACATTTATTTTAATTGATTGTATTTTTAAATTTATATGTCTTTTAATATTGACTTTCTTACTGATGTGAAAGTTTACGTAATTCTACCACTTAATGATATTTTATAAGTTAAATGTATGGTAAATAGTAAAACATTGACAATTTTATTTATAGATAATTCAATATATTTGTACGCCTTTGTGCAAAACATAGAAGATCTACCTATCTGTAACATCTCACACTCTGTTGTAATTTGACCTATGTTTACAAATAAAGCATTCTGATTCTGATTCTAATATCATTTGTTTCCTAAACTGAATAGTTTGTGAGAGACACTTCCAAAGTGGTAAAATGTGTGTTCCCTGTAACTTCTAAAATAAGAGAATGATAAAACTAAAAAATATATATGATGTACATTACCATACAAATTTCTACCAAAAATTGGTTTGAACGAGATCTAGTAGGGGAGAGCAGGTAGGATTCGTACACTTTTTACTCTAAGCCCTATAAAATATATAATAGCTATTTTAAAATAACTTTAATGCTGCTATATACCCAACCTATTTGACATTAACAAGCGTGAAGTTTAGTTATGGTACAAACCATCATGGCGAAGTAACGGTGACTTTTCTGAAAAATGGAAAACGTACGAAACCACCCCACACGTGGGGTAGCTTCGTACATCGTGTGGGGCACATTCGTACATAGTGGGGTACCTCCGTACAGTCAAAGAAAATACCATTTATTAAATGTAAATAATCATGTATTGAGATCAAAGTTAACATAAAATCAGCCTCATTGTTTTAAAGTGCTTATAAGTAACTACTTACTTCAGCATAAAAATAAAACTGTTAACAGAGGAACCAATAAATCAACATAATAAAATTTACCATTACAGTAACAGTTCTTAGTTTTATGTACTTAATGGTGTTACTATCCAGATTTTTGTGGCGACAATATAAATACAACACCTGATAAGTAAACTGTCCCCTCATCGTCGGTATTGGGAAAGACTACTTTCCGGGTATTAGGCTTCTTCCTCAAAAATAAAACTTTGTATTCAATGGGACTATGTTTCTGGATCACCTGCGCAACATAATATAAACGGTCTTTTTCTCTTGAACTTTACTAGCACAAAGCTTTCTTCTTTGATGTTCTCCGACATAACGGGAGATTCATTTTTAGTATCCGATCCTTCAGGTGTCTCTTCGATGGGAAAACAAGAACTCATATTGGCCTCATCCTCACAACCAGCATCGTTCTCACAATCAGTTTCATCCTCACTATCCGTCTTTAAAGCTTTATTTTGCCTCTTTGGTTTAGCTGTCCCTGAAGTTTTCTTTTGTGTCTTTATGTTGGCTGTTATATCTGTATCTGACAGTAAATATAACGCTCACTTCGTCTCCTTAGCCCTTTGTTTCCTCTCTTGCTCTTGTTTCTTAAAATTTGTTGATTTTTATATTTCTTCTAGTCAATTTTTTTCTGGGGTTTAAAATAGCGAATATATATTTTCGATTTTCCTGGCAATTTTTCTTTTTTTAGACTTTCAGTCCTGCAGCTAATGAAGCGACAGGTGTAGTTGTAGCTGAAAGTATATATTCGGGGCATGGTTCTGTAACAATATTATTTTTGGTGAAAAATCTTTCTACTGCCACGCAGTTAGGAATGGGGAGCTACTGTACTAATCATTACGAATCTACCCCATTCACAACTGCACGAAGGTACCCCAACACAAGAAATCAACAAAGTAATTGAAAATAAAAATAACCGTTATAGTTACCATAGAAAGACTATTGAAACCTTAAACCAAGTTTTCCCTTCGTAAACTACATAAAATCACTTTTATAATTAGAGCAACATTAATAACTGTTAAGCGTGTTCAAAGGTAAATACAAAAAATACTTACGGAGAGCGAAAACGCGTATTGACTTGCTGGATGGAAGCCGGCCGCACTGTCGGCCCGCCCCGCGGTTACCGAGTGCGTAAGAGCGGGACTCGTCCACACAAACACAAACCCGTCAATGTATTGGATAGTGTAGATATCACCACTGTACGAATGCTCCCAGTGTACGAACCCTACCTGCTCTCCTCTAAGTAGTTTTTTTTTAATACGTCATAAATCGTAAACCGCAATTTACCTTTCATTCAATCAACTCTTCGACTCGCACTTGCCCACTTTTTACTTCTATCAGGGAAACTTCAAGTAGTCGTGTTTCTAAAGTGTATGATTTATAGAGTGAATACTTTTATATCTCACATATTGATTGCATAACTGAAGGTTAAGTAATGAATAACGATGCAGCAAAGCGATCAAATGCAACGCAGTTATTTCGCAATTACTTATCGTTCTTTCGCTCCTAACAACACAACGAAAATAACAAAAATAAAAATAAAACGTTTGTGTCACATTAGGACAAGGTGCGACCAAAAGGTCGATTCTGAAAAAATCTCACCGTGAAGACATGCGTGGAGTGAGCTATCAGTGTCATCCCGTCTTGGTCAATCCCTAGCATCAGTGGCATTGACAGCTCACTCCACGCTCACTTCACCTAAGTTTTTCAAGGTGAGATGGTGGAGCACTACAGGTAACCCAACGAAGGGAAAGCTTTATACAAACTTGCAATGATAGTGCACTACGACAAAGTGCTGCAGTACAAAACTAAGATTTCCTTTTACTCTGAGGCGCAACGTTCGTATTAATACGAAAACACTAAGAATACCGAAGCACGAATATTTTCTATGTTACCTGTATGACGTTACGTTCTTTAGGTTCAAAGACAATAATTTGGTATGGCAAAAGTTATTAATTTTTGAAAAAGGTTGTTTTTCTTCATCCTACAATTAACGGATTGTTTTAAAAAGCCATTCCTAGCTGGCAATGGGGTGAATACTGATATGACGGCTGAAAGAGATGTCGATGAATCTTGATGATGTGGAAAGATCTACAACGCCACATGTGAACTAGGCATCGCACTGACGTCACGCAAATCCTGCAACAAGCAAACAAAGTAATACGAGCAATTAATATCAACAGTTCGAATTGTGTGCTAGTTGTTGGAGGACGTTTTGTTGCTCGGGACTCTGATTGCTTTAATTTGCTGTTTTAATTTATCGGTGCCTCTCTTACTATCTCGTGTGAAGTGTCATATGCGATCTGCGCCATTTTGGTTTTTGTAGCGCGCTATCCCTCTCACCTGTTGCTCGATAGAAGTGTTTTATAAATATTGGAAAATTAGAAAAAGTATCGCGCTTCGTGGGACACGAACCAGCGGTCGGGTTGTGCAGACGACGGCGAGCGAAGGCGGCGGCCTGTGCCACTGAGCCAGCTGTACGTGGCGTCCACGCCGTGAATTTTTAAAGTGGTATCTACTACTATTGCGTTTGCAGTAATTGTAATCGAAAACAACCACATTTATTAACCCTGTTTATCAACGCCAACATGTTACGTTCACCTGACAGCAAAGTAAGCAAATCTAATCCAGATTTGTGCACAAGTAATGAACCTGGTGCCAATGTTACCCTAAGAAAACGGAAGCAACCTGACTACGACTGTGAGCTAACTAAGGCTATTACCAAACTGTCTGCAGAGCTGAATCAAAACTTATGTGATCTCCGGACTGATATAAATAACCAGTTAGTAAATATTAATACAGGTTTTAATAACCTCAGAGATGAGTTTAATACCTTATCCCTTACTTCTTCCCAAATTCAAACTGAGGTTAAGGAACTGCGTGCAGAATACTCAGTTATCAAAAAAGATATTTCGGATTTGAATATGAAGCATGTAGAAATGTCACAGACTATAACGGAGCTGAAGTCGTCAGTTAACTTTAACTCTGATAACTATGTTGACTGTGAGAAGCGTCTGAATGAATTAGAATCAAAAATGAACAGTTCTGCAGCCTTAACTATCGGTACGTTGGAGAGTAAAATTGATTCATTGGAGCAACAGGCACGGCAATGCAATATTGAAATTGGAAATATGCCAGAAAGATGCGATGAGAACCTCATCACTATCCTAGAGTCTATTGGTTAAGTACTCAACATGTCATTAACATCGAAGAACATTATATCCATTCATCGCGTTCCGCACGCACATTCTCAAAATAACCTGCCTAAAAACGTCATAGTCAAATTTACATCCAAACTAGTGCGTGACAATGTTTTGAGTGCATTCCGGTTATCTAAGGGACTGACTTCGGAGCGCGTAGGACTCTCTGGTTCACCATGTCGCATATACATGAACGAGCACTTGACGCTACGCAATAAGGATTTGTTTCGTAAATGTCGTGCAGCTGCCAAATCTCACAAGTTTAAGTTCGTTTGGATCAGAAATGCGACTATCCTGGTTAAGGAATCTGAAGACTCCTCTACTTTTGCCATACGTACGGAAGATGACATACGTAATAAGATTAAACCGACATCCCAGCCTTTACCAAAGGTCACCCAAATGGTCTCCCCATAATTCATTGATGCATGCTCGGCCTTTTATTGCTTGTAAGGTTTTTCTTCATATGTTTATAAGTACTTATCCTGGTTTGGTCTCATTATTTTACCGTGCACACTTGAAATGCTGTTTAACTTTAATTGTTTTCATAGTATTAGGTAGTTTAAGGTGTCTATTTTTTCTCATTTTAACATTCTGTCTAGTCTCATTAGTAATCTTTGTAGTTTTGATTGAGCATACTTTTTGGAAACAGTCAGTCTTAATTCTTACTCACATATGTAATAAACCCTCCACTATACCACTCAAAATTAATAATACGTTTTTTTTTGCCAGCTGTTGCTATGTTTGATAGTAATTTGTCAATTTATTATCAAAATTGTAGAGGCATCAGGACCAAACTGAACACATTATTCATGAATATTTTGTCGCATGCTTACGACATTATCATTTTAACAGAAACCTGGTTGACCCCAGACATCTCCGATAACGAGTTTATTGATCCTCGTTACACAGTTTTCAGACACGATCGTGATCGAACTGTTTCCAATAAAAAAGATGGCGGTGGCGTGCTGATAGCGGTCTCCAAAGAACTAAAACCAACTAGTCTGAATCTGTCACCCCCATTAATTCTACCAGAACATAAAATAATAAAAATTCCCTCTTATAATTATAAATACCTACTTGTATGTGCTACTTATATACCCCCTAGCGCCACGGATGATATGTATGTGGACTTTATCAATTCCCTGTCTAATTTGGTAGATGATCCCTGCATAGAAAACATTATTTTTCCAGGTGATTTTAACATACCTACGCTGAACTGGATTAGTACAAATTCGTATATGACCTGTGCCTCTGATGGGAAATATTCAAATACAGGCCGACATCTGTTAAACTTTTGCTCACATTTAGACTTGAATCAATTTAATACACTTACTAACTCTAATGGGCGGATTTTAGATCTCTTCTTCTGCAATACACATGCTGTTGCTCATAACCCTAGCATCTCACTCTTGCCAATAGATACTCACCATCCTTCCTTTTACGTACAAATACCTTTTACAAAACCAACGCAAATACCTAAACATAAAAATTTTAAACTAAATTATTACAAATCGAATTATTGTACTGACATTGAAACCGTAGATTGGAACAACTTACTTGACGATCTGCCCCCCGATCGGGCAGTTGCAATCTTTTATGAAAAGATCTATAAACATTAAATTGCATACCCCCACTCATAAGCCTAAAAGTCTGAAATACCCATGTTGGTTCACTAAATCTCTTTTGCACATATTCAAAAATAAAACTCGCGCATGGGTTTAGTGGAAAAAATTCGCAAACACTAAAGACTACGAATTATTTTCTATTTATAGAACAAAATTCAACAAGGAGGCGGACGAATGTCTAAAAAAATATATGAACGGTGTGGAGGATAGTGTGGTCAAAAATGTTAAGGCCTTTTGGTCATATGCTTCTAGTCGTAACTCCACTAATAGTATTCCAGCTACAGTTCACTATCTCCAACAGTCCTCAGATGACCCTGTTGCCGCTTGTAATTTCTTCTCTAAGTTTTTCCAATCAGTATATGAACCATCTTCTTTTGATCATACTTCATGGGTGCCACCACCCGCCAATCCTGATAGTGATATAAATATTTGTAATCTGCACTTTTCATTGCAAAAAATACGAAAGGAACTACAATCACTGGATCCTTCGAAAGGACCTGGGCCAGATGGTATCCCTTCAATCTTCTTAAAAAGCACAAGTGACACACTGTGTTACCCTCTTTTCATAATATTTAATAAATTCCTTTTCTGTGGGGTTTTCCCCGATGTATGGAAACAAGCGAACATTGTTCCAGTTCATAAATGTGGCTCTAAGAGTGATGTTTCTACATATCGCCCAATCTCTTTGTTGTCAGGGCTATCAAAACTTTTCGAAAGACTAGTGCACAATGAGATTTACCCTACTCTTCATAGCATCTTAATAAAAGAGCAACACGGGTTCGTTAAGGGTAGGTCCTGTGTACGTAACCTCCTGGTTTTTACAAAGCATCTATTTGAAGGCATTGACGCTGGGCAGCAAATTGATGTGGTATATACTGACTTCCAAAAGGCCTTCGATAAGGTTGATCACAGACTACTTCTTGACAAAATTGCATTCAATGGTATTAGGGGAAATTTATTGCGCTGGTTTGTATCATACGTCACCAATAGGACCCAGAAAGTTGTCGTCAATGGTTTTGAGTCTCTCATGGTCACAGTCTCTTCCGGAGTTCCTCAAGGCTCAATTTTGGGGCCCCTCTTGTTCATTTTATTCATCAACGACGTAAAAGACTGCTTTAAAAATTGTAAGTTCCTCCTGTATGCAGACGATTTGAAGATTTACAAAAATATCAGTCATCTTTCCGACTGTTTAGGATTTCAGGATGACCTTGACTGTTTTCTGAACTACTGTTCTGTTAACAAACTATACTTAAGTATATCAAAATGTCACAGCATTTTGTTTACAAAGAAGAAAAATGTGACGAAATTCAACTATCCTTTCAGAAACACTCCACTGAACAAAGTTAATTCTGTTCGTGATCTAGGCGTTCAGTTAGACTCAAAGCTCCACCTTGATGCTCATATCGACAACATAGTCAATAAAGCATATAAAATGTTTGGTTTTGTAATGAGAGCATCAAGAGAATTCCACCGTCCCTCTACCTACTTATACCTTATATAAGTCAATAATACGACCGCAATTGGAATACGCAGTTCCTATTTGGAACCCTTACTATAAAAAGTATATTGACATTATTGAATTGGTCCAACGCAAATTCCTACGTGCAATGCACTATAGATGCTTTAAAAAGAAAATATCTTATCATCTATTACTTCAAAAATACGATCTTATTACTCTAAAATCTAGACGCACCCTACTTGAGATGATGACCCTATTTAATATATGTCGTAATAAATTCGACTGTACTGATCTTGTGAACAGTTTGTGCTACCTGATCCCTCGTACCGTACATGTTCGGGAAGTTCGCTCTAGACACTTGTTTGCAACTACTTTCTGTAGAACCAATTCAGGCGTACGCTCACCGCTGCATCGATTAGTTGACACCTACAATGGGCAGTTTGGCTCAACCGATATCATGTTTCTCAGCAAGACTGTATTTGGAAAACAAATTGTTAATATTTTAAGTGAAAATATTTATTATTTAATATTTATTCCCTTTTTTTATATTGTTCTTACTAACTAGTAGATCTGTTTTTTAATCAAATCAAAAAAATCAAAAGTCATTTATTCAAACTAGGCTGAGAGTCAGCACTTTTCGAACGTCAAAATTACATAAGACAGTCCCCCAAAACGCCCGCCCTTCACCACTTCCTAGTGCTTTAGCTGGGAAGAAGAAGTGGCGCAACAAACTCCCCAGCAGCACAGCTGTCTGTTTAGTTAGAAAACCATAGAATTATATAATTATAAGGTAATCAAAGAATAAAAACCGAATCAGAAAAAAAAACATATTAAATTATCTGCCATATTTAAGCTAGCCACGCCAATATACCCAAAACAGAAACCAATAAAAAAACCAATGAAAAAAACAACATAATTAATACACAAATAAAAGCCTCCAGGCATAAGGGGCGTGACATCTTACATATGCATTATTGGATTATTTTTAAGTAAACACAAATGATAAACTAGGACCATCGAAGTAAAATAAGTTAACAGAACAATTACTTTAACAATATCAAAACCATATACAGCAAGACGACCAGTCACCACAAGCAGCACCCGTTCACGAGCATAACGCAAAGATCAGCCATTGCCCCCCTCGCCATATTTGAGGGAAGGAGGCAACCCGATCCCCGACGCTACCGCAAGCAGTGACATCTACGGGAGCATGACGAACTCGCTGCCGGTTGCTCAGGCAAGAATAATTTAAGATCAATTGTCGAGGTCGCTAGCTAACCACTTATTGCAATACAACTCATTGAAAAACATTGTAATGAGCGTGTGTGTGTGAATCTATGGATAACGTTGTGAGTAGTGTGTTTGACACTCCTATTAACATCTAATCTATACAGGGTGTAACGAAAACCCTGTCCGATCCTGAAGGGTATTATTTGGTATCGTAGTGCGTACACAAATACGTAATCATTTAATGGATACGAGATAATTATTTTTCCCCAATGAAAACAATTAATTTAAAAAATTAAAAATAATCATACCAAAGGCAACACTGATCGCTCGACAGGGTTCACCAGAGTTCACCAGAGTTCACCTACAGTTTCGTGTCAAAGAAGCCGCCTGAGCGCGGCGATCCTTTGTCGCAAGCCGCCAAAGAAATGTAGGACTAAAGAAATCTACGTTTTGCCTACGCGTACGAGATAATTATTTTTCCCCAATGAAAACAATTAATTTAAAAAATTAAAAATAATCATACCAAAGGCAACACTGATCGCTCGACAGGGTTCACCAGAGTTCACCAGAGTTCACCTACCGTTTCGTGTCAAAGAAGCCGCCTGAGCGCGGCGATCCTTTGTCGCAAGCCGCCAAAGAAATGTAGGACTAAAGAAATCTACGTTTTGCCTACGCGTAGGTATCAGCTGATATTTTATTGTAGGCTTACGAACAATGACCCCAATTTCTGACCTTCTGTTTATCAAGAAACAATTATTATTGAGTTAATGTGATGTGCTTTTGGCAATGTACCCACTGTATGTATCACTTTATTAAAACATTTACTTGTTACATACCTCTATCTATCTAGAACATTAGTACACATTCGACACCTTTTTATTAAATTTGCACGTACTCTTCGCAGCGCACATGTGTACGATTTGAGTGACTCGAAAGCTTCCACAATCCGAGCTGTAACTTCGATTTCCGAATCACACATTCGCTCACAAATAAAAATCAACATATTCAAATATTCCTGATTGGTATACGACGTTGTTCGCGATACGATAGCGGCACGTGATACGTACGGACATCCGATCGCAAGCTATCTCCACGTGCGACTGGCGAAGTGTCCAAACAAGTAGCGACCAGTCGGCTACATCAAAGGATCGAGGACTCGTTATGAGTACCTACAGCGCGGCTAATGCAGAGGCGGTGTCCTTTGAAATAAAATAGGCAAAAAATAAAAGATTTCGCCGGCCGGTGGAGTGTTGTCAACTTATGAAAATTTACCATATTTAGTGTTACATTTCGCATGGTAACTAAAAATAAAAAAGTCAATAGCTTTTGGTTTTTATGAGTTTGATTTTTTTACTATTTTTTCAAGTACGTATGTTAAACCAGGAATACGCCTTTTTTGGATCGGACAGGGATAAATGATAAATGATAAATGATTTTATTTCTGTAAATAGGTTTGTACAAACACTTTTACACGTCAATCATATTTTAAAAACTAGGTGAGATCGGCATTTCCTATCTGACTACTCTGAGAAGAAACGCCGAAACAAACTCTGAGGTCACAGTCTCTTTTAAAGTCAAGACATAATCTTGGTCAGGTCATGTGAAGACCATGTTTATTGGTGTCTGAAATGGTCTTTTGAGAAAAGAACCACACAGAATGAGTGGACTTGTCATGTCAGTGCACACATTTGTCAGTAATCATGCAGCTCAACACAGAACTTAAGGTGCTCAACGATTCGACGAACATTACCAAAGAAAGGTCATTTGGGTAGGCCGCATAAATTACTCAAACTGCCAGACCATGATTAAAACTAATAATTAAAAAAAAATGCATTAAAAAAAAACAACAAATCCACAATGTCTTCACATTCACAATAATTAAAATAGTATAATCCTTTACAAAGTAAATGGCATTGCATATATAAAGTGCATCAATGTCAAAGTGTAAATAAAATATTAAAATAATCTTGGTCATATCATATGAGGACTATGTAGACTGGTGTCTGAAATGGTCTTTTGAGGAAAGAACCTCACGGATTTGAGTGGACCTGTCCAGTCAGTGCACGCATTTGTCAATCATCGTGCAGCTCAACTCAGAACTGAGGAGCTCAACGACTCGACGAACAATACAAAAGAAAGGACACTTGGGGAGGCCGCGTAAAGTACTCAAACAGCCAGACCATCATCACTAAAAGAAGAGAAAAAAAAAACGCAAAGACCCACACAGTCCGCACATTCACAAAAATCAAAACAATATTATACTTTATACAGTAAATATATAAATGTCATTGTTTAGATAGAAGGTAAAAGAAAAAGAAAAAAAATGTAAAAATAGCAAGGGTTTTGTTACATATTGTATATACCTATTAGTACACTGCTGTTTGTTGTCCCTATGTGAATAAATAAATAAATAAACATGGAGTCGGGATATGGAGGATGGAGAACCTCATATCTTTTTAACACATGCTGCACCGATTATAAATTCATTGGGGTAAATCGACAAAACTAAAAGCAAACGAGCTTAAGGTTGAAAACACCAAGTTGTTTTTATAACACAAGAAAAAAGTCTTGAAAATGTGGCGTTGGCATTTTAAGAAGACATTTTCTTCACGAAAAAATTTAGTGAGAACATGTCTTTCGTAAAATAAACTTTTTCTGTCTCTTATATCCTAAGTTATGTAAAAAGCAATAAATTTTAAAAAGAATATTTTATACAAATCAAGGTTACACTGGAAAAAACATATGCTTCAGAAGCATGAATTATTCAAAGAAGGTTGTAAAATCCCCTACTACGCAAAAGTAATGTTGAACGAATATTTTTTCAGAATTTTTATTCTCAAGACGAAAATAAAAATAAATATTTAAAAAAATATCCTGATGATCCTAGTCACGACATTAAGATAAAGTTATGAGATTATTGTAATTTCATCGGCCCTTGACCCCTGTGCAAATTTTCAAGTTAATCAGACTCCTAGAAGTGTGTGATAATGAAGTTAAAGATTTCGTTACATTACATACAAATATACAGGTCAAGCTAATAAAAGCGTGTTAAAATGTGAGGGTGGAGCTTCAGGTTGTTCAGGACTTTCGTGCTTCTGTCGACCCGTAACAACTGTCAAAGATCCAAGAATGACAAGTTACTGAGTAACACGATACCCGTTGGTAAGGCTCTCTTCTTCTACTTAAGAAAGGTAGTACGTGCTTTAAGATTTTAAAACTGTGCTCAAGTGACATTTAACCCTTTAGTAGTGGATTAAATTTATTCTCGTCATTGGCAAAGGTTACCGAGTTTTATGATATGATTATGACGAAGCGAAGTTCTCATTTTAAGTACTTGTCGTGTGATAAAATCACATGTGGTTTAATTTCGACACAAAAATTATTTTTAAGTAAATTTTGTAAGTTTTGGATGTAAGAGGTAATCTCTTGAAGTCCTGTTCCGATTTCGAACATTCTTTCCCTGGCAGAAGTCTACACTACTGCCGAGAACAATCAGGTATGTTTTATAGTATCGTCGACTACTCCAAGGGCGAAGTCACAGAAGACAAAGAAGATTTTTTCGTCTTACCAAGGGGTAAAGCATTAAGACGGGACGGGATAAGGATGAAGACCAAGTTCACCAGGAGAGTCGAGAAGTTGGAGTCACGCCATAAGATTAACTTCAAATCTTTTGTGGTGTGGGTTCCGACCTGGAAAGTTTCATGAAGGAGGAATTTTGGCCGACGAAGGCTACACGACACCACGACACAGCGCAATATCTCGCCGACCCAACGTCATAAATAGATTATTTTGTGGTTTTTAAAATTATGTGTTTATATATATATAAGGTATTTATGATAAGGGTCTTTGTTATCTAAATTAAATTAATTATTATTATTATTACCCGGTTACTGGGTTGTGGACGTCAGAGAGGCAGCCTCTCTATAATTATAGAATACTGGTATTCAGCTGAACCGGACATTGGATCTGGGACATTAAAGACATTTCCGCGAATCTCTGAATCTGCGAACTGGGCATCCTAAAGCCTAGACCCTAGAGCGAAGCGATACTTTACGCCTGGACAGCTTACAACTCTTTATAAAGCGCAAGTCCGATCCTGCATGGAGTATTGCAGCCACCTATGGGAATGGCTCAGTTAATTACCAACTTGCGGCGCTCGACTCAGTGGAACGCAGAGCTAAAGGGCTCATTGGCGACGTAAAACTGGTGGATGCTTCACAGCATGGCTCATTGCCGCAAGGTTGTCTGTTTGTCGGTATTCTATAGATTGTACTTCAGTGAGTGTGCGCAAGAACTCCTCGACCTCATTCCACCTGCCCCCTGCTACCATCGAACATCTAAACGTACTGCTAACTACCATCCATACCTAGTTGCCATTCCACTAATTCGCACTAAGCGCTTCCAAAAATCACCACCTGCGTCTGTGTTCCCGAATTTCTTCAAAGTTGGAGTGAACAGGCTTCTTCTGGGTAAGCTGACTCCATCGTAGATTTTGTCTCTGTCACCTCTGACGTAATCTAGAGTCAAGAGCAAACCCTTTAAAAAAAAAGTACTTTTACATGAAGATAAATTAGCGCGAAAAAGTTGCGGTTGAGATGAGATTTCTTCTTAAAATCTCACCTGTATTCGCTGGGTTTATACAGGGGTGTTCAGTACACCCATAATTCGCCAGTTATGTGCAAGTTACAGTTGTGGCGTTCTGTTTACTTACAAAAACCATACTGGCATCATGTTGAGTGTCGTTTTCACGGTTTTCGTGAGTGCTTAACCGACAGCAAGGTCAAAATTTAAATCCAAGACGAAAATTTTCTATTTGTTCGTCATGGGTGTCGTTTTCATGGTTCCCGAGGGTGCTAAATCCGATGGTGAGGACAAAATAAAAAAACAAGATTGAGTGATTGGAGAAAAGTCTATTCTCCAATTTACCGGTGATTTTGTTTGTTTGTTTGTTTGGCATCTCGCAGGTCAACCTATGCGGTTGTCGTCTGCTTAAGCGGACTTGCCTGTGGATTCCCTAATAAATTAAGGCATCCAGCCAGGACTTAAACTTATATACCAACTAAAACTAAGCGACAATGCTAAGGGCACCCCCTGTGGGGTACGAACCTCGGCATAGGGCGTCGCTGGAAGAGGGTAGCAAATGACTAGCTGGATCAGGATTGATATTATTTTGGGACGAATTTAAAGCTACAGGCTCAGCGGCGCGGGCTAGCTCGAGCAAGGGTCGGGAGTGACGTGGATTTGGGCGTCGCGGCGGGCCTCGGCGGCGAGGACGGTAGGACGTCGATCGGGTTTTGGGCTTATGTAGCGTGCTGGTGGCCTTACTACTCTCCTGGACGAGGGTAGTGGCGTCGTCGGGGGCGATTAAGATATGCCTTGGTCGGCGAATACTACTAATGCGGGAGGGAGTATAGCGAGCGGCCGCTGAAATCACGCAACAACGCCCAATCGCGCATACAACGCAGGCATAGGTCATGATGGGACAGATGACTGCGGTATAGATGCGCAGTTTACATTTTAACGACAGTTTGCTTCGGGCTGTCAGTAAAAACTGGAGTCTACTAAGAGCGAAGGAGGCGCGCGCGCGAACCGCCTTGATATGTTCCTTAAAGGTAAGGTTCTGATCTAGGATCACGCCTAGGTACTTGGCTTGCTTTTCCCAAGGGATCGGCTTGCCGTACATAGTGATCGGGCTGGGAAGGGGGAGGGGGAATCGACGACGTCTCGCGAAGAGAACCGCCTGACTCTTATCGGGGTTGACCTCGATTCTCCATTTCCGGAACCAAGCACCTAAAACGTTTGCGGAGGTTTGGAGAGTACGAGCTATAGCGTTGGGACAGTGACCGGTATAGTAAACGGCAGTGTCGCCGGCGAAGAGAGCCAACTGAGCCTTTTTATTTTTTGGGATATCGCTGGTGAACAGCGTGAAGACGAGAGGAGATAGTACAGAACCCTCAGGGACACCGGCGCGAATAGGATGAGGGGACGAGAGTGCTCCCTCGATGCGATAGCGAAAGGTGCGATTCGACAAAAAGTCTCGTAAGATGAGCACGAGACGATCTGGCACTCCTAGTTAGTAAAGCTTGTATATCAAGCCGTTGTGCCAGACTTTGTCGAAGGCTTTTGCTATGTCGAAGAATAGCACACCCGTCGTCGCGCTATGCTGCAGACCAGCGCATAAGTGTTCTACCATACTGTTGGGTGCCCGAGTGTTGGCTTCGGAAACCAAACTGCTCGTTGGGTATGAGGCTCTTTGCTTCGGCGTAGTCTTTGAGACGCTTATAAATAAGCCTCTCGTAGATTTTGCCGAGAACATTGAGTAAGCTAATAGGGAATTTACCGGTGAATTGCTCACTTTTAATATATGCTCTTTCCAACTATACTTAAAATAACTTTATCATTTGCTCAGAACTCATCTACATCACAAATAGTTTTTTCAAAGAAGTTTATAAACTATCTCGTTGCATGATGATAATATGTAAGTTTATAAATTGTTACGAAAATTCCCTTAACCCATTAAGGAACTTCTATGTATAAAAGATACGTTCTGTTCAATGACGTATGTTATGTTTCTGCAGGAAAAAGCTTCCTTGTGCCAAAGCTGCTTATCCCAAACATAAAATTAACTATAAATATATGCGCAAAAAATAAACGGGAACACCTCCCACCCCAAAATCATACGTCGCCTTTTAAAAACCCATAAACCACAAATTACATTCTTAACACCAAAATGTTAACATCCCACAATGCCGCAAAAAGAATTCCGTATCAGTTTGACATCGTATAATCTGGGATTTATAAAAGGAAGAACGATAGAAAACGAATTCAAAAATTTGAATTTCATGAACGCGTTCGCCTCCTTTTGAAATTAGAACGTGAAATTCCATGTTCAGACGTATTTCCACGTAGAAATGCGGTCGTGGAGTGCTCTCTTATTCGAGCAAGTAATTTGTTTTTAATTGGTCAGCCTTGCTTTCGAAATTTTTGATATAAAAATTACGTATGCGGGACTAAAAATGTATATCGGTGGTGACGGTTAGAACAGCTTTCTATGGTGTTAGAAAATGGTTATTTATCTTACGGCCGGTTTTGGCGTTCGGGTAAGTTTTGGTTTAGCAATCAGGCAGTTGACTTCACCCAAATTCAAATTTTTATTTGTTTGGCAGTTAGTGCTTACCCGCCAGGTCTTTTTATATTTATAATTATTGTGTTTAGTGTAGTTTGTGATCTTCCTGTGCGAGTCCTAATAAATACTTTTTTTTTAAGTTTGATAACTTGATTAGTAGCAATAGCTGAGACATTGACTACGACGGCAGTATAGAGATTAACTATGCAGTACAATGTTTTAAAGGTATATATAGTTGCGTTGTCAATTTTCGTCGTTATTCTAAATAAAACCACGTTTTCTCTTATTTGTTAGTATTAAGGATATAGATGGCACTGGTGTGCAATAGATAAATATTATTTGATGATTTATTACTGGCACCCCTACTTTCAAAATATAATACAGTTTGTATAACTCACATAATACACCAACTTACAATGTTTAGCAGGACATGAACTTTTTGTAAAAAAAATCTGCGGGCATGTCAGCTGTCGGCAAATACCGGATCATAACTGTTTTATTTAAAATTACTTCTCTGCAATAATGATATTTAGCATATGTTTAGTTATATATATGTTTAGTTCTACCATGAAATACATGATTCACTAACAGCTTTAATGCACTCTGATTATCGTTACATTTTTCCTGTAATTTAATATTGCAAATTTCTAAGATATCTTATGCTTCTTCACAAGCTTCTGAAATTGCAGCATATTCTGCTTCAGTACAAGATAAGTACAAATCTCTGTTTCTTACATCCCCAAGATACTACAGACACCATTAACTTACAATTTGAACCTGTATATGATTTCCTATCATAAGGATCATTTCGGCAACACTGTAACCTTTAATATCTGGATTTCCAGTTTTACAATATTTTAAACCCAACCTGTTTTGTTTTGTTTAAACAATTTAATCTTTTTTAGCTTATGATAAATGTTCACTACCGTGTAAATTATTGAATTGACTGAGATTTACTACAGCATAAGCAATATCTGGTCTTGTAAGAAGCTAGATACATCAAACTACCTGTAAGCTGCTGGTCTCGGTGTTGACCTTTTTCAACATTTAATTTAATGGACATTAGTGTACCAGGCCAACAGAAAGTATTGCAAAAAAAAGGTTTTTAAATTTTTGAGAGACTGGCCAGTTATAGTCTATTTTGAAAATGTGATTATTTGTAAGTACAAAAAAAAGAAACGTTCCAATTTCATAATTTCTCTCACATATAACATTGTTTGCGAGCCAATTTAAATGATTGTGTCTCAAGGATCTGCACCGGTAAAATTTTCAAGATTTTAAGTGTCGCCTATAACCTGACGAATCGTACGATAGATTTCAAATGGCATTTATGGATGAAGGCCCTTCTAAGGCAACCGTGTATCTTTGGTATAACTAATTCAAGCGTGGTAGACTAACTTTGGGGAAGAAAGAAGTGGTCGCCATTGACGGTTGTTATGGAAGGCAAAACGTGCTAGCAGTGAAAAATGTAATCCAAGACAATAGGCGAGTTACGTATCAAGAGATTCAGCACTTACTGCAGGTTGGATCGGGAAGCCTTCACGAAAGTCTACAAGTGCATCTTCGCGTGAGGAGGATAGTTTCACCCTGGGTGCCGCACAACCTCACCGATGCCCAGAAGCAGGCCTGGGTAGAATGATGCCGTGATATGATTTGAAGCAGGCTCGTATATCTCCAAGTGATGAGTCTTAGATTTATCAATACGATCCAGAAACAAAGCGCCAGTCGACGGTTTGGGTGTTTTAAAACGAATCCACGCTTACCAAAGTGAAGCGATCTAGAAGCGGGGGGAAAATTTTGATCGCGAGCTTTTTAAATTTTTTGTCTCGCTACTTGGTGTCAATTCATTTACGGAAACAAAGAAGCATCAACTGCTGAATGGTTGCCAAATGCAATGGTACCAAATGCAGGGCAGAAGTTTTCTCTGTTGTGAGCAACAAGCGACCAAACACAGGGCTCCGCGGGCTACTGCTCCACCACGACAACGCGCCTTCGCACACCGCGCTCAAAACGACGACTTCCTGGAAACCACGCCGGTCAAACTCCTGGGTCACCCTCCTTACAGCCCTGATCTAGCACCGTGTGACTTCTTTTTATTCCCGAAAATAAAAAATCAACTCAAAGGGATACACGTCGGCCGGAAGTTTCGCTGTCAACGTTCGAGCAGGCTGTAAACGAGGTGTGTACATCGGACTGGGAGTGTTTCGAAAACTACTTCAGACACATGAAACTTTCCATAGAAATATTTACATATAGAACATTTATTTTTATTTTCGCAAAACTTTCTGATTTTCCCACGTATAACTTTACATTCTGTCATATTAAATTTAGATAACATCTGATCTTTAGAATATTTTAATGTTAAAACAACATTTATATCTTTATATTAACGCATTTGCCAACACATTGTCTTATTTAACTATGGTCCCCCTACCGTTAACAATTTTTGTGTACAAACAAGATTCCAGTATAGAATTAACATAACCATTATCTATCATACAGTTGTCAACTTTTTTATGCCAAGCTCTAGAGGACTGTTTGAGACCATTTAAAGCTTTCTTTGATAAAAAAAAACTTAAAAAAAAAAAACTTAATTATTATAGCGTACAAAACCATCTTTACCTTTGCATATGTATGGTTTCTTTCAGTTCTCCATATTTAAAAGCTGTCTTGACATCTAAATGTGCTGTATCTAGATTCAGTTTAGATCACAGAGCAAGCAATAATCTTAATGAGGTGTATCTCACCACCGGAGAAAAAGTTTCATTATAATCTACACCACATCTTTGACTACAACTTTTTGTAACTAGTTTTCACTTTTCTTTTTTCAAACTCACTTGCTCTTCACACCTGTTCCATTATCTGGTACCCAGCCTGTACCCAATACCACGGTAATAATCTGAGCCAAACATAAGTACTGCGGAAATAAATGAAGTCTCCGATGCATCAAACGTTACCTGTCGTAATAAAAGGAAACGCGATGAGCAAGACTATCTAATCGATTATAATAATTTCAAAGATGAACTATCTGGGGTAATCAAAGATCTTAAAAAGGAACAAAAGGTATTCTACTCTAACATGGAATCGACGCTGTTAGAAATAAAAAAACAGTACAGCAAACTACAAGACTCAGTCAATTTTTACTGCACAAAAATATGATGAAATGCTGAACAAAATGAAACAATACGAAGTCGAGAAGAAGGAAAATCGAGACTACATCAGGAAACTGGAAGACAGGGTAGATCAACTTGAAAAGCAATCGAAAATAACAACTATAGAAATAAAAAACATCCCTAAAATAGAGAGTGAATCAAAATTGGATCTGGTTAAAATTATTACAAATGTTGGTACCACTCTAGACACCACAGTTGCTGAATCAGATATTAAGGACGTTTACAGGATAACCTCAAGCAATTCTATGAATGACACCATCATAGTTGACTTCACTACAGTTTTACTTAAAACGAAGATACTGCAATCGGTCAGAAACTTTAACAAAAATAATAAAAGCTGTAAGTTGAATACAACACATCTACGAGTCCCCGGTCCAAAGGTACCCGTTTACATATCGGACAATCTCCCCCCAAAAGCTCGAAAGTTGTTCTTCCTATCAAGAGAGTTCGCCTCCCAACATAAATACAAACATTGTTGGTCAGCCTTTGGTAAAGTTTACCTTCGCAAGGAAGACGGCACACAACGCATCACTGTTAACTCTGAACTGGATTTTGCTAAAATAATTGAAAAATGACTATCTGGCCAATATTCCATAACATTAAAGCCCCGCATGTACCTTTATTACTTTTTTGGATTGTTATTTTATATGTATCAGTTAATTTTTTATATCTTTAAAACACCTACATATACAAGCAAACAATTACACATTAACCATTTCACACACAATTACACAATATTCTCACTTGATGTTTGGGAATTCCATGATACGGGATGTAAATTAGAAAAGTATGATATCATTTTCCTTATCATACCGGTCGCTTGCCTACTGAGATTCGTGGGAGAGCGATCGTTCGTGTCATGTCTCTCTGATTTGAATCGCTATGCACAATATTCTCTGCCTCTGTCATTTAACCGTTCTCTTCAATCATTCTAATTTAATAAACAATGACATTGACCACCTTTCAATCGCTGACTCTACTATATGCAACCTGGCCGATTGCTTGGACCTCATCCCGAATAACGAAAAACGTCTCAAAATTATGAATCAAAACATAAGAAGCATAAATTGCAACATGCCAGGTTTTAATGTCCTGTTGGCACAATCGAGAATTTCGTGGGACCTGATAATTCTCACGGAATGCTGGTTACTGCATACCTCAAATCCTCCGGTATTAAATGGCTATAAATATTACTCAACTAACAAAAATAAAACACAAAACGAAGGTGTAGTTGTTTATATAAAAACTGGTATACATGTTAATGTTCTCGAACCTGAATTTCATGACGCAAATTGTCTAACAATTCAAATTAATAATGACACCGTTGTTTTTGCTATTTATCGCCCACCATCATTTAACAATATATCAAACTTCCTGCAATCCCTAAATGAAATATTAATTAACTATTCTTCTTGTAGAAACATTATTCTCACCGGTGACATAAATATAGATATTAGTACTTCAAATCATGATCGAAATTCCTCAGCTTACCTCGATCTGACATCGTTTCACGGCTTGCTACCAGCTCACGTTATTCCTACACACGGGAAAACATGTCTAGATCACGTCATTCTTAAAACAAAATTGCCCGCAAAAGTTTTAATAGCTCAAACAACCCTCACAGATCATTATACTGTCATCCTTTCGTTGAATCAATGTTTTCCTAGACACTTGAAACAAAGGATCTCACGGACAGATTCAGTTGGAGTACTTTCCGACTTAAATAAAGCAAACTTTCAACCAATTCTCGAGGCGAATGATGCAAACGTAGCAGCTGAAAAACTGGTTGACATTCTCAAAAATGTAGTAGAGTCCAACACTAAAATAATTACCGTCTCCTCGCGGAAAACAATTATTAAACCCTGGATAACTCCGGGTCTCTTAAGATGTATAAAGAACAGAGACAATCTAAATAAAAAATCAAAAAAACATCCTGACAATTTAATACTAAAGACAACATACGTGAGATATCGAAACTATTGTAACAAAATTTTGAAAAAAGTTAAAAGGGAATTTGAAAGAGAAGAAGTAAAAAAGGCGGGAAAGGACAACCGCCGCCTCTGGAAAATAATAAATAAAGTTTCGAATAGATCAAGACCCAAAACATCACCGACTGAGTTAATAAGCCCGCAGGATCAGCCAGAACATTGCTTAAACAAAGTAAACCACTTTTTTGCCAGTATTGGCTCAACCCTGGCCAGTAAAATAACCGCCCAACAGCAGGGTCATGATGATTCCCCGACTTGTACCCACCTACCAACTACTGCCAATTCCATGGTTCTCCTGCCTACTGATGAAGATGAGGTAGCTACCATTGTTTCCTCTCTCAAGCGCGACTGCGCCGTGGGCTGTGACAACATTTCGTCAAACCTTCTCATTGCACATAAGAATCTTTTAGTACCATCGATTACACATGTCTGCAACTTGGCGATAGAATCTGGTACCTTTCCACTTGCGTTTAAAAAGGCACTTATCCATCCAATTCACAAGAGTGGGGACCGACACTGTGTTAATAATTATAGACCCAATTCTGCCTGCCTTATCAAAAATTCTGGAACGGCTATTGAACAACAGGTTGGTGAAATATCTAGAATCAAATAACCTGCTGTCCCAGTTTCAGTTCGGTTTTCGTGCAGGGAAATCGACAGGAATGGCAGTGCACGAATTGACAAACTTTATTGTTTCTAACATGGATGATAGAAAGAAGTCGTTAGCCATCTTTTTAGACCTAGCAAAAGCCTTTGATACAGTGTCGGTCCCGATCTTGCTTCGTAATGTTGAAAACCTCGGCATACGTGGAAATCAATTGTCACTTTTCAAAGATTACTTAACTAACCGCACACAATTTGTTAAAATTGATAACCACTTTAGTGATACTCTTCCCGTAGCTTTTGGAGTTCCACAGGGTAGCATCCTTGGGCCCACATTATTCCTGGTGTATATTAACGACCTCTGCGATCTCTCCCTTAAAAATGGTCGTATTATTTACCTTTGCGGATGACACTGTGCTTCTTTTCAGTGCAGACTCATGGGAAGAGGTTCATAACTACGCTCAGGTTGGGTTTAATGCTGTGAATGATTGGCTGAGAACCAATATACTCCCCTTAAACGCCACTAAAACCAAGTATGTTGCATTTTCTCTGAGAGATAGTCCGCAGTCATCTCTCCAACCATTCTACATCGTCGCTCACACATGTTTATCCCCCCATAACGGTGATTGCTCTTGTCCCAAATTGCAGAGAGTAAACCATATTAAATACTTGGGTATCACCTTAGACTCTAAATTAAACTTTGCGGAACATATAAATTGTCTGACTGGCAAAATACGGAAATTTATCTATGTGGTTAGGAATCTTCGGTCGATCCTAAACTCCAAGCAACTACTATCTGTTTATTGTGCTTTGTGCCAATCGCTCCTGACGTACTGCATCACTTCATGGGGTGGAACGTTTAAAACTAACCTTTTAGCACTGGAGAGGGCTCAAAGGGCAGTCCTTAAAGTTGCACTATTTTTTCCTTTCCGTCATCCCACTGTAGAAGTTTATAAGTCTGCTAAAGTCCTCTCAATTTTCAATTCGTCAGCTTTTTGTTCTCCATGTGGCTTTGAAACAACGATCTCTTATTCCTTTTGTAAATACCGATAATAATTACGATATGAGAAGAAGAAGAAGGAATATATGCCAACCTAAATCAGTAAAATCCAAATTTGCCCGAAATTTCTTTTCTTTTCTTGGCCCATTTCTATATAACAGACTGAATCATTTACTCTCTGTTCATAACCTAAACAAAGCAGTTTTTAAAAGGAAAATAACTGACTGGCTTATCACATTAGATTATACACAAATTGAAGATCTTTTTAAAACTATATCTTGATATAAAAATTTACAAAAATCCCTTCGCAAAACACACATCCAAGCACCCCAAACCACGCACACACTCACTCCACATCTCACACACTCACCAACACGCTTTCACACACATTCACATACATCCTCCCTTGCATGTATTCTTAATTAATTACTTTAATTCAATAATTTTATAAATCATGTTTAATGAGCAGTATTGCAATATTATAATGTGTTATGTTTTTATTTCTATAAGATATACGAATCAGATCGTGTCCAGTGCAACGAAAATAATGTGAAACTTTGTTATGGGGGCCTGGTGACCTGACATACAGGTTTTGTAAAAAACTTAGTTTAGGCACCAGTCTTCCACAAATAACTATGAAACTGTGTCTGTAGACTATTAAATACTATATCTGTAATTTGTGGAAAGAAATAAATAATAAAAAATAAAAAATAAAAAAAATATCATACAGTATTCCAACTTCATACAAACGGACGAAGCGCGAGCTATGCCTACGCGCCTCGCTCAAGGCACGCGCGCGGCATGCAGACAGTCTCGACTGTGCCGATACCGTAGTGACGAACGGGCGGTGTGTTGTTTTTTTAACAATAACCTCGAATTTTTTTCACTAAAACTAAGTTCAAGTACATATTTAATATGACGAGTATGATACATTGTGCTGTTTATGGTTGCATGAATCCGTCAATAACGCATCCAGAGATAACTTTTTTTAGATTACCTGTAAACTCTGAAAGGTAAGACTATAAAATAATTTTACTTACTAGTGGGTAGGTACATAAAGTGTGTCTTTTTAACGGATAAGTATTGCCTTTTATCTCCCGAAAATAAAGATGTCTGGATTAATAAATAAAGTGAATAGAGTAAAGGAAAGTGATTGACACGAGTGAAATAGGTAGTTATAGGCGGTTCATGAATCAGGAAACGGTAGGTACGCTTGTGTTAAAACCTCAGGCATGTGTGTTTTGTTAGCTTTTATTATTCAAGTAAAGACAAAGACAAAGTAAAGACTTTATTATTAATAATAGTTGTTTATTGTACTGTGTGTATGAATAATACTAGAAAGAATAATTTGACCGTCTGCATCACACTAGATAGTTGAAATTTTCTCAGATTAAGTATTTCTGCTGCTGCTATATCAACATATACTACTAGAAACCGTTTTTTTCTCGGTATTAATAACAACAACAATAGCTAGACTCATGAAATATTCACAGGATATTTAAGATGTTTGAGAGGGTTGTGATTTAAAAACATTCGTAGCCAGCTGTTCAGCTTGGCATTGGTGACCAAAGAATTTTTGTTTTGACTTGTAGGTACCTAATTTATAGAGACGTTAATAAGCTGAGATAAAAAGTTATTAAAATTACTCGTCAGCTGTTTTTTGCATTTTAGTTAAGTATGTAGGTGTTGTTGTTTGTAAGGATTGGAGTCCATGTTTCCCAAAAACAATTTTTAATTAAGCTTTATATAAGAATGCGGATTTTTTATATTTTAAAATTTAATAATAAAGCATTTCGTACGTCTTAGTCGAGGCGCAAATATTTTTCGGTCGCAAATTTATAAGACCGATTTGTTATTCTAACTTAAACATGGATTTTTAATTAAATCTAACAATCAAAAAACATCACGCATTTTTATTGAACACTTCCTATATTTTTTTTTATTTTTTTTGTATTTTTTTTTTTTTTTTTTTTTTTTACCACAAAACTAAATCAAAACACAAAGTAGGCAAATATAATTAAAATGCTGGAGGCGGGCAGCCCTATCGCATGTTTACGTACCGCGCGCCTGTAGGCATTTATTTTAAAGATACGGCCGAGTTACAATACTGTATGATATTATTACCGTGCCAATACTCTTTTCCAGGTCCCTGTAATGCTTCCTCCAATGATATTTCATTTGTATCTATTTGATTTTTGTCTACACACATATTTGAATATCCGAATTTTGTAAGAATTTATGATAATAAGACATAATGGTTTTTGTTAACATTTGATACTATTGAAAATTATTGGTCAGATATTTCTCAGTAGTCGCCCGTGGTCTGACATGGTACACCTCACCTCATAGGGACACCTCTTGTGGCATGTGGGTTTCTAGGTAGTTATAAGGAATGAAACCAAATGTCACTTTACACATTTATTTAACGAGACACAGAATTCAGGGTAGTGGGTTTTAAGGGTAAGAGTACTGGTTCACTGGTCACTGTAGTTAGTAGAAGAGAACGTTACTGCCCTGGGCTTGGCTACGCCGCAGCACGAGGTCCGGCGTGAGGTCACAGGGCAGGCAGCAGTGTTGAGGAGCGACCTCAGAGGTCACTCGACGTGGGCAGCACCACGCAGGGATGCACGACCGCGTGTAGGCACGTGGTCCGTTCGGCAGGGGCCTCAACACGTGGCGGGCGTGGGGTCTCGGCGGGTGTTTCCGTAAGCGTTGTGCCAGGACTGCAAACTTCCGTTGATGTGTGCGTCTCCCCGCCGTAAGCCCAAAGCAAGGTGGATGGAGGAAGACTCACCCATCGTGGCGGCTTACAATTTTAGTTTATGCCGTGCACATGCCGCGGGCATTCTCGGAGGTCCCTCGCCTCGTGGCCAGGCGATTTAAGCGAACAGCAAGGCGCAGCGCGGTGAGACAAGCATAGCGAAGAATGCGAGACATTCACATAGATGTGCAGTAATGGTGACAGGTGATGTGGCAGAAGCTACTATCGCAATGCTATTTAAGCTTTCTCGAAAGTCATAGGGGGGCTGCCGAGAACAATTACAATAGCTGCCAGACCGCGCAGATAGAAATACATAGATAATGCGATCTGACAAGACACAATTAAGAGTAAAGGCAATCACACTGAGCACTTACCCGTTTATCTCGGGGTTATTTAAACTTACTGCTTGATCTGCTTGATGCGAAGGAAAGGGAACGTTAGGTTTTTTTTTAATGTATGGCATCTCGTAACCTTGAGAGGTCGTGAGTACTTAACCGGACTATCCTGTGGCTGCCTTAAGCGGACTCAAAGCCTCCAGCCAGGGGCGTAAAACTACTTACACCCCCTGTGGGGTACGGAACTCGGCTTAGGGCGTCGCTGACGGGAGGACAGCAAGATGGGACAGGCTGGATCTGGATTATATTATTATTAATCGGGGAATTTAAAGCTACAGGCTCAGCTACGGCGCGGGCTGGCACATCGTCGGGCAAGGGTCGGGGAGGACAGTTACGTCGGGGTCGTCGTGAGGGACCTCGGCGGCGAGGTCGGAATGTCGGTCTGTGTTTGTGCATTGTACTGGTGGCCCTACTGCTCTCCTGGATGAGAGTTATGTGGTCATCGGGATCGCTGAGGACATGCTTGGGACGGCGGACATGACTGATTGAGGAGGGAATATAGCTACCGGCCTTCACAACCAGAGAGTTGCGGTGATTCGCGGCGGTCTCGAAGAAACGCTTTGAAAAGCGTTTCATAAACTGGCGGATAGTGGGAATCCTGAGGTCAACGTGGAGGATTTCGTTGCGAACGTACCAGGGGGAGCCTATAATCCTACGGAGGAACTTGTTCTGGAGGAGCTGCATTCTATTGAAGCGATGGGGCTTGGCGTGTGCAAAGACTGCATTGGCATAGGTCATGATCGGGCGGATGCACGCTGTGTAGATACGCAATTTGCACTTTAGTAACAATTTGCTACGTGCATTGAGGACGAAATGGAGTCTAACCAGAGCGAAGGCGGCGCGCGAACGAGCCGCCTTAACGTGCTCTGAAAAAGAGAGGTGTTCGTCGAGCACCACACCCAGATATTTGGCTCGCTTCTCCCAAGGGATCGGCTTGCCGAACAAGGTGATCGGTCTAGGGGGGCAAGGATTGCGACGCGGCTTTGAGAAAGGGAACGTTAGGCGTCCAGCAGGGATATTTATAACCCAATCCATATTACGACACCGAGTGACGTGGTGGGAATTTGAATGATTTAGGGATGGCACTCTCGTGAACCGTAACTAGTGATGTGCGTTTTAGTTGATCTGTAGGAAATCGACTACAACGCTACACTCTGCCTAGCTCTTCTGGGATTATAGACGTAATCGTTGTGTTTTGTAAAATGATTGGTTTATTAATTATTCGAAATGTCAAAATGATCACAAAAAGTTGGAAGTCTGAGAAAGTTCATACCTCTGCCGTCAACTAATCCTTGAACCACACACCCCTCTTCAATCAAAAGGCATTATTTCATGAAAATATCATTAACATAATGGCGGGCACAGGGGGAGATAAAAAATAAGGAGCCAACGAAACAGTGGATAATATCACAGGCTCTACTAGACTGCGAGCAACTCGCAAATGAGAGTTTTATGACATGTCCGCGTTCGGGGGTTAGCTGGACAGTGTGGAGAGAGGTTTCAAATAATAGTATCAATGATTATCCTTGGATGCTCTTGTATAGTGCATGCAGGGATAGCCGTCGGCTGATGCCACATTTCATTAAGAGTTTTTAACGGGGATCAGCGAGTTGGCTTCAGTCCCTCGTACGCCTTTCAAAGGTCTGGGATCCCTGTGTGTCCCGAGATATATTTATTCAATATTGGATATATAACCAATACATTTTAAAACAGTTAAATGCTGTATTCGGGAAAACGTGACCCAGAGAGTGTTGGTATTTTTGACAAAATTAAACAAGAGAAACAGAAATATCAGGTTTTTGTCTGGAATCGGTTTAGCTAGAAATAATCGTACCGGCCTGCTAACATCAACATGACGCGTTTGATATGTTATTTTAAAATATGATGTTTCTTCTTTACATATTATTTACCAGCTGTTGCCCGCGACATCGTCTTCGATCCAGGATGAAAAGTTAACCATTTCCATATCCAGGTCATGCTCATGGTATATCTGTGTGCCAAATTTCATCCAAATCCGTTTCGTTCCGTGAAAGCGTCTCTAATAAACTTACTTTCGCATTTATAATATTAGTTAGTTTCTTGTCTATGTCTATGTGAACCACGCAACGGACATTCATGAGTTTATCACCATCTTTCAGAGAATTTGTTCCGGAACTGTATAATAAATACAACTTACACAATTATAATAAAGGAACCTTGATGTTTTGCGCGTTACCGAGGTTAGGAAACTTATAATTAAATTATGCTCCACAAAACTGTTTTCACGGCTCCTCTGCGGGAACAGATTCTATATAATCGAGTTCCTTGTGGCTTATTCGATGAAGCAATATTACACACAATTTTATAAATTTATTTCGGATTTTCAAAAACATTCATATAGTTGTGCGTCACTTAAATTCTTATCAGAAAGTAATACTAGTGACATGTACATGACAACACACTTTAAAAACTGAATACAAATATCACACTGCCGGAAACTCCGATACGATGCGTGTGTTTACTTGACTGCATTCGTATCCAGCGTTCGAGCATCGTAGAATCCTACCGGTCCGACAATACACACAGGATACTGTTGGTACAGTCACGCTTGCGCAATAGGATGGAGGTGCAACGCTTGCGCAAGACTACAGCAGAGCTATCTACGTGGGCCTTTGCAAAAATGCCAGAGGCAGTGCAATACCGCGTCAGCCCCATCAGCATCCTGAATTAATTCAGCATCCTGAATTAATTGTTGTACTCCATTTTCAGGTCTCTGTATGCCCTCTGCAAATATACGTACTATGGTCGCACTTAATGATCTCTACCAACAAACGATCTGTTTGAGAACGAATGGACGAAGATTTTATCGGCATTCCAGAAGTACTGTGAAAGGGATTAATGAAAATGTTTTCAACTTTTTACCTGAACTTGATGATTTTATATTTTCTCTTTTATGTGCATGTTTTACTGTGTCTTTAATTTTCGTAATTGGTTTTAAACCGTTTAAATCAAATAAAGAAATAAATAATAACGTTTATATGGACACAGTTCGTGAACACATGAAATACAAAAACAAGATACAAAAGTTAAAATAACAACAACTATAGTGTGTGCCTCACCGTAGGGCTGCGCTAAAAAAGTTTATTTCAGCATTAATGCCAGACAGATGCTGTCTGACGCTGGTTTTATAAAGAACCTTTATGGACAAGTGACGGGGAGTACAAATAGTTTCAACAAACCTAATATATTTACAAAACAGCCTGTCAGGTGCATTACCGTTTGCTTTGAAGAAAATGTATAGATATCATGATTCTAGTTAAATTATTGGCACAAGAGAAATTGCAGGGCCTTTAAACGGTTGAATGCCGCAATTACAGAAACAGATCAAAATTGTTCCTGGCGTCAATCCACGTTTCGAAGGTTCTGCCGGTCTATTCTGTTTAAAATCTCACCGTGAAAACTTAGGTGGAGTGAGCTTGTAGTGAGCTGTCATTCCGTCTGATGTTAGGGATCTACATTATTACAGCCCACTTTACTAACTAACTTTTGATTTGATTTTATGTATGTACTTACATGTTTTAAAATACTGTACTTACTAACAAAATATGTACTACTATTGTTCGAAATAAAGCTTTTGAATTGAAACTCACTTCACCTTATTTTTCACGGTAAGATTTTTACGGAACAACTGTAAAGGTATCATTTTGGAAAATGTCTTGGTGTTGAAGTTACATCATCAAATGTTACAACGCCATGCTGCACGGCTATGGTACTATCGACGACATTTTCGCATGACCCCCATTAGGGCGATTTTAGTGTGCACAAGCCAGTAGCTAACCCCGCGTGCACCAATAGCGCTTCAGCGCACATTATAAAAAAAAGAGACAATCTTCATCATTGGTCAAACTAAAACTATTAACGTTTAAAAAAACGGTCACCCTTCATTTATTGGGCGGGATAACCTACGATTTCAACTTGCAACCGAAAATGTTTTGAAAAGGGTCATGCGTGGCTGTCCTCGATAGTACGTAAAATAATAATACCAACTAACCTGTTACTGTCTTGCGATGCAATTAGGCCTCTTCTTACACAGAAAAGGTATGAGCAAAGGCGTGGATTTCACGGCGGATTCACGCTTTCTCAAGGCTGATTGGTGATTTCAGACTTTTTCATCACCATTATATAAATCTCTACGACTTTCTTAAAATTGAACATTAAAATAAAATAAAATAGGAGTCATTACAATAATTTAAGTAAAATAATAAAATCCACTTCCACACTAACCGCGCCGTATATTTTCGCGTTGACCGCAACAGAGTATTATTAAAACATTATTTACGTAGTAGAAATGTATTTTTGACTACCAAATGTCCCGTTCATGTGCCGAATTGTCATAAGTATTAAAATTTTCATGAATTTCAGCATTTTATTGAATGGCTATCAAAAAAAAACATTATTTCGTCTGCACATACATAAAGTACATTTGTATAACTACATTGATGTTCTTTTCGTTTTAAAGGGTAATCAAAATCGGCCAAGTTACTGCTGCATTTACATTGGTTACAGATCCACAGGGTAATTTCGTAACACACGTGCTGTTGTTATGCCTTTAATTTTGGCAGTTCAACAACATTCATTGCATTTTTTACGTTGTTGAGCAGACATTTTTTTCGAACATAATTACGAAGCAATGAATTAGCAATTTCTTTCAAAACTTTTTCAAAGAATTAGTCATTTGTTTTTGTTATAATTATGATTGACAATATAGGAAACAGAAAGCTAAATTTCATAAACGATAGAAGGTACTGAAATGTAACGTTGTGACAAAAAATAAAGCCCGATTCAGATTGTATATAAACTTGTCACACCAAACAGTATAACTTTATACAACTCAAAGTAAGGACAAGGTGTGATGTTTGATGGACTGAAGTTCCTACGGTTCGAGTTGCTAACTTGTTATTACAAAATTGTCGCCTGAAATTCACGTGCGCTTAGACTTTACATGGATGACTGCCTACGTATGCATCTTGATGTACACGTCCATGTGTCTTAAAGCAGATTTATTTATTTTAGGTTAGCCAACAATTGTTTACACAATGCATTTACAATAAGTTAATTTGTTATACCTACAATTATAAGTGTAACAATTACTTATAGGCTAACACCACAATCAATATGTATCATTCACAATTTTACAACAAAAATAATAAAAAAATTGTTTAATGTGTTTACAAAATTAATATTAACAACAAGTTCCTAATAGCAGATATCAGACACTTCACTTTTTGTTTATTTCTTCTTTTTTTAATTCAAAGTCAAATATATTTATACTGTATATATTTATTAAATATGTTGATATTTCTCTCAAAGCAATCAGTCATCTGAACACATTTGAACTATGTTGGATTTTGGCACTCGGTATCTTATACTCGCCCAGTGATCAAAATGAGCATATGAACGATAATTTCTATATAATTTTGTCGATGTTGTCTGAACGTGAAATAAAACAAAAATGAACCAGTCGAGTGTTGCGTCTGAAATCGTCATTTTCCGACGTAGGTGTTCGCACTCGGCGAGTGAAAGAAGGCCTACCGAATGATCGAAAAATGAGTTGAAATGAGCCGATGAACGTTCATTCCTATTTAACTTGGTCGATGTCGGGTGAACGTGGAGTTAAAAAAAGATGAACATTCACTCAACGGAAGCATCTGCCGATCTAAGCTGTTAAAATATCACCGTGAAAACGTAGGTGTCAACAATATTAATCCAGAGCATCAGGTAGAATTACACTCCCATTAAGATCACTTCACTTATGATTTCACGCTGAGATTTTTACAGAATCAGCTTTATGATCGTACGTCTATACATTGTGCAAACAGGGAAAAATATTCCTATGATTTCATAGCATCAGATATTACTACGAACCAACAGTGGTTTTTGTATTGGTTGCCAAGCTATGTGTAATGTGCTCATTTTCCACAGGGCTAACCATTTGTATTTTAAATGTTTGTGTATGATGGATTGTATGTTAATATCTATATCTAGAATACAGAAGAAATTACAAGTGTGGGTCGACGTTTAAAAAACAATTAAAGTCGGTGTAGGTTTCTTAAGGCATCTTGGGATGCTCATTTAAGTACGTGAGAATGCTTATAGTACTCTTCTACGTAATAATGCCCGGTAACGTAACGATTTAATAAAATATTACCGACCCCCAAGATACAGGCTACTGCCTAGTTTGGGGGTCACCATCGAATCTGTTCTTGTGTAATCTGATTACTTATTAAAAAATAAACTGAAATTTTAAATTAGAATTGACATATTTTTTAAACGAACTTCCGTACAAACTTTCATCCCCTATTTCAATCCTGTAGGGGATGAATTCTCAAAAATCCTTCTTTAGTCCTTAATAAGTTATGTATAAATGCGAAAGTATGTTTATTTGTTTATTACGATCTCTCGCATAAACTGATTTGGATGAAATTTGGCACTTGGGTAGAACATGATAAGGAAGTATATTAGGACCACCGCTTTTTACACTTTACATTAATGACTTTCCAAGGGCAATCAAACATCCTATGACACTGTTCGCGGACGACAGTACAATAACGATACCGTGTAATCAAAGAGACTTTTGTATAGAGGACATAAATAATACATTAAAAGAAACAATAGAATGGTTAGACAACAATAATTTAAAAATTAATTTAGATAAAACTGTAATTATGCATTTTAGTCAACGCCCATTGACTTTTTCCAATCTTGACATAACATACAATGACATTACAATTGACACAGTTAATACAACAAAGTTTCTAGGACTTACGATTGATCGAAATTTAAATTGGAAGGTGCATGTAGAGGCCCTGACTAAAAGGTTAAGCAGTAGTGCGTACGCCTTGTATATTCTGTCACGCACTGTTAACATAGACGCGTTATTAACTGCTTACTACGGGCTAACTGAATCTGTTCTCAGATACGGTGTTATCTTTTGGGGTAACTGAACTAGTAAAGATGATGCATTTAAAGCACAAAAGAGATGCCTCAGAGCCATGTTTAAGTTGGTAACCACCGATAGTTGTAAGCCCTATTTTATTCGGTATAACATTTTGACATTGACATCACTATATATTCTGGAAACTGTAATGTTTGTTAGAAATAATTTTAATTTATTTTCGCGAATGGCCGATAAATTTCCAAGGAACAGACGTGACCAAAGTCAGCTCTGTCTGCATAGGAGTAGGACGGCACTTATGCGCAAGAGTGTTTTTTGCATGGCTCCCATTATCTATAATAAGTTACCCAAAAGTTGGAGGGAGCTTAATAATGTACATTTGAAGAAACAACTTAAGTCATATCTGGTTAACAAAGCTTACTATAGTATTAATGAATTTCTGACAGATACATTTATTTTGACATAAATTTGATGCATATTTGTATTCGTATTACTTTTTATTGTTTTTTTTAACTATTGACATTTATAATTTATTCATGTTTGCAATTGTGATTTCCGTAACTGAGTATTTGTCTTGAAATTATTAATTTAAAATCATTATCATTCATAATATTTGCACGTCATACTATGTGGCAAACATGTCTGAAACTTTATTTTTTTTATGTTATCCTGCATGCATTTATTCTTGTATGTGTACACATGTTTGAGCAAATAAATATATCTTATCTTATCTTATCTTATGATCTGAAGAAGGTACGTAGGATACTTTTCACACTAGATCACTGACGAAGTTGCGGGCACTACGCAGCTAGTAATATATAAGGAACGCTGGAGCCATGCTTCTTGACCCAGTGGCATAGGCTGTGTGTTTTCTGTCCGTGAATGGATGAATTTAAGGTTTTTATTAAGTAGATTTCAATTCTACAACTCACGTCACGTGCAGTGGTGGCACATGGAGCAGTGGTGGCCCAGTGGTAACAGCCGCGACTTACGAGTTGTAGTTCGTAGGTTCGAACCCAGACAGGAACTTTACTTTGTGTAAATTATTTCATCCCCACTGCTCTCAAAACGGCGAAGTAAAAATATCGTGAGGAAACCGGCATGTCTTAGAACCAAAAATTCGAAGACATGTGACATCTACCAACCCGAACTGGGCCCGCGTGGTGGATTACGGCCCACTCCCTCTCACAGAGAAGAGGCCTGTATCCCAGCAGTGGGAACATAATAGGCTGATTATGCGTCACGACCTAAACCATCACCACTGCAAAAGCCACCCATCTCATAAAAATAAATGGACATAAGACAGACACGAAACTTCCCAGGCTAAGATCTTGTAACCCACTTCAAATAATCCGAACTTTGACTCTTGAAACCCTAACTTTGGGCTCAAAGGCTACCCCCATACTATCAGAGCCATTATGTTATCAAATACGAAACTATGATAAACAGGAAATGACCATAGAAGGTAGAATAAACTGTTGATTGAAGTTCCGGTGGGCCTGTGGGCTGGTGGGCCGGATATTGCTAGCCGACACAGGGGAGATAACTGAAACTTTGCTTTCAGTACTTGTTTCTTAAAGATAAAGTTGGATGTTTACCCTCAATAGCAGAGAATGCGGAGGATAGAAGGTTCGGTCAGTTTTATAAGACCACAAAGTGTAAGTTCAATCAATCAATCATTTATTTTGTTAAATATAGGTATGGTTACAGATAGTATAATGTCTTAAATATACGCAGTATGTTTTGCCAATGTATGGCGTAAAAAATAAGATAAACGAGCGATTACAATTAAGGTGGCATGTCAATAGAATACAGTAAAAAATTATTAAATATAAAATATGTCGGTTATGTAAAAAGGTAAGTTAAAATTTAGATAAATAAACACATTCCTAATTAATCAATAAAATAAATTCAAAAGTGTTAAATTAGCAAGTCGGATTCGTCATAGCTCTGTTTATCAGTAGTAAATTCAGTGATGGATTAGTAACATCTATCTAATAGGAATTTAAAAGGACCTCTTAAAAGATCCCAGCCACTCTTGGACATAGATTTCATTTTCTAAGAATTCTGTCTTTTGCTATGGGGTTGCGGTGAATCAAAAAGCCTTTACTACTAACGACACACTACTTAAATACTTTACTTAAATAATTTTGATGATGAAAGTGTATACCTATTTAGGTTTGAATTCTTATGCAATCATCTAAAGGGAATTAGTAAAACATTTATCTGTATTTTAAGGTTTTAACTATTTTATATCACCACTTTTCCATATTTTTTTGTTTGAAATACATTATTATGTTATTACTTTGTAAAGTATTATAATATTTTAATTATTGTGAATATGAAGGCAGTGTGAATTTTGTTGTTTTTTATATCTCAGTTTATTTTTATTTTTAAAGTTATTTTTAATCATGGTCTGGCAGTTTGAGTAATTTATGCGGCCTACCCAAATGTCCTTTCTTTGGTAATGTTCGTCGAATCGTTGAGCTCCTTAAGTTCTGTGTTGAGCTGCATGATTACTGACAAATGCGTGCACTGACTGGACAGGCCCACTCATTCTGAGTGGTTCTTTCCTCAAAAGACCATTTCAGACATCAATCTACATGGTCTTCACATGACCTGACCAGATTATGTCGGGACTTTAAAAGAGACTGTGACCTCTGAGTTTGTTTCGGCCTGTCTTCTCAGAGTAGTCAGATAGGAATCGCCGATCTCATCTACTTTTAAAATATGATTGACGTGTTTCACACGTGTTTGTAAAAACCTACTAACAGAAATCGTTCATCATTTATTGTGTTTGAAATATTATAAACGAAAATTGAGGTTATGAAATTACCACCAATTGACAAATGAAAAATATCTATATTGGTGTTTTAAAATTAGAATTTCGAATTTAACTACATAATAATCAGGTCATAGCACCCAAATTGTAAGTGGCACTACAAATTGTCATCCACAGGTACATTTTCTGATACATTTGTTAACATTTACGTCAGATACTTTTGACCACAGTTTTGATCTACAGGTTAGCAAAGTGCTTCTGTTTTTCATTAACAAGTTCACAGTTAGATGCCTGGACTCTGGATTTGAGTGCCCAGTTCTTGGCAATATTCTCACCCCAACAAGGGATTTATGTCCAATGGAACTATTGTATTATTCACCCCTGTCTTCGAAACCAGTCTGCCTTGGCTTGACGTTGCTTGTTTTGTTAAAAGACAATCATGATTAATATACATTTATTGTTGTTACTTTTCTTACAAATGTATTAGTAGTACTTTGTACTATAGAGCTACCATTTACCGGGTAATGTCATAGATTGACTTGAATGTGCCTTGGCGGCTGATAGTATGTCATGCTCACTCAAATCGCTGAAGGTGACGCGTGTGTCTGATCATTTAGCTCCCTTCAAAATGGTTGAGCTGAATGGTGCTGATCCATGCGTCCATGTTCGTGAACGGGCGCCGTCAGTTGGGACTGGTCATCTCTTAGCTGCCACGGCTTATTTTAATAATTAATTTGCTGGATTGTTTTTAATTATGTTTGGCTGCACTCTGGACGCTTTCAACGTGTACGGTTTTTGTACATCGTTCTCACCTATAGTGTCAACATTAATCGATGTAACGAAAATGTATTTGTAAGAACAATATTATTTAAAAGAGGGTCCATGGAGTTTCTTGCCCGTTCTTCTCCATAGTGACCTACTGCGCTTTGGAATGGGCAACTAGCTTCATATTTCTGACTGACCGATTCCTTGACAATTCAAAAGTGCCTGTAAATAGTTTAATTGAAATAAATGATTTCAGTTTGAGTTTGAGTTTATTCAAACTCAAACTCAAATCATTAATAATGTTTTTACATATATCTTAGTTACATCGATTAATGTTGACACTATAAGTGAGAACGATGTACAAAAAACCGTACACGTTAAAAGCGTTCAGAGTGCATCAAAACATAATTAAAAACAATCCAGCTAATTAATCATTAAAATAAGCCATGGCAGCTAAGAGATGACCAGTCCCAACTGACGGCACCCGTTCACGAACATGACGCATGGATCAGCACCATTCAGCTCAACCATTTTGAAGGGAGCTAAATGATCCGACACACGCGCCACTGTCAACGAGACATTTGAGTGAGCATGACATACTATCAGCCGCCAAGGCACATTCAAGTCAATCTATGACATTACCCGGTATTATTTTCTACTTTGTGAATGTGCGAACGTTGTATGCTTTTTAGACTCATAGATGTTTGGATTTGTTGACCATTTTCTATTTTGTAGTACCTGGTAATGGTTGTCTGGCCCACACTGCCCTCCTACTGCCCTACCCATACCTACTAACAGTGAAATTTGAAAACCTTATAAGCCATTTTTTTTTTGTGTATTGTTAAGTTTCTTGTCGGCTCTCCTCCATAGGAAAATACCAATTTTAACTGTGCACCTAGCTTCTAACGTTTCGTAAGTGCCCATCTAGGTTTATGTGATATAAAATATTTTGAATGAGACTATAGAGATATGAGGAACAGGGTATAAGGTTCACTCATACTCTTGGAAAAGGGAGGATCCTCCGACCAGATGGGTGTTGTATCTGGTGGGCAACTGCCAGACGATTTTTAATTTTTTTGGATTGGCGTCTCGCAGGTCAACCTATGAGGTTGTCGTCTGCTTAAGCGGACTTGCCTGTGGTTGCCCTAATAAATTAAGGCCTCCAGCCAGGACTTAAACTGAAATACTAACTAAAAACTAAGCGACTACACGCTAAGGGCACCCCCTGTGGGGGACGAACTTCGGCTTAGGGCGTCGCTGGAAGAGGGCTGCAAGAGACTAGCTGGATCAGGATTGGAGTGATTTAGTGACGAATTTAAAGCTACAGGCTCAGTAGCGCGGGGGGGTGGCCCGAGCAAGGGTCGGGATTTGGGCGTCGCGGCGGGCCTCGGCGGCGAGGACGATAGGACGGTAATCGGGTTTTGCGCTTGTGTAGAGTGCTGGTGGCCTTACTGCTCTCCTGGAGCTATAATCGCCCCCGACGACGCCATTACCCTCAGTGGCGTGGTCGGGGGCGATTAGGGTATGCCTTGGTCGGCGAATACTGCTTATGCGGGAGGGAGTATAGCGGGCGGCCGCTGAAATCAGGGGATTTGGGTGTTTTATGCCACAATCAAAGAAACGCTTCGATAAGCGTTTCATGAACTGGTTTATGGTAGGCATTGTAAGGTCGACGTGGAGATTTATATTACGAACATAGAAGGGGGCACCCGTGAACTTTCTGAGGAAACGGTTCTGGACGGTCTGCATCTTATGGAGATGACGTGGGTGAGCGTGCGCAAATACAACGCAGGCATAGGTCATGATGGGACGGATGACTGCGGTATAGATGCGCAGCTTGCATTTAAGTGACAGTTTACTACGGGCTGTCAATACAAAGTGGAGACTGCTAAGAGCGAAGGAGGCGCACGACCTGGCAATTTTAGTTGGTAAAGCTTGTATAACAAGCCGTTGTGCCAGACTTTGTCGAACGCTTTCGCTATGTCGAAGAATAGCATACCCGTCGTCGCGTTACGCTGCAGACCAGAGCTCAAGTGTTCTACGATGCGGTGGACCTGTTGGGTGCCCGAGTGTTGGCTTCGGAAACCAAACTGCTCGTTGGGTATGAGGCTCTTTGCTTCAGCATAGTCTTTGAGACGCTTATAAATAAGCCTCTCGTAGATTTTGCCGAGAACATTGAGTAAGCTAATAGAGCGGTAGCTGAAGGGCTCAGACTTTGGCTTGCCTGGCTTTGGGATAACGATGACGGTTGCTTCTTTCCACGCTTGTGGGAAGATGTTTTTACTCAAGGCGCCATTGAAGATGGCGGTCATAAGCATTATTAGAGGGGCCGGTAGGAGTTTGTATACCGTGCTGGTAATACCGTCCGAACCGGGGGCTTTACGAGCGTCGAGCCCATTGATGATGTCGTGCACTTCGTCTGGCGTGACGGGAGGCAGAGGACCATCAGGGTCTTCGATGGGTGGTAGGGAGGCTCTCCGTTCGAATTCAGCATCGACCTTGTTCAGGTGAGCTTGGTCTACTGGTTGAGAGCTGGGAGAACATTGAGACTCTAGGCTGTCAGCAAGGCATTCGGCCTTGTCGGTGCTGTCGAAAGCGGCGCTCTTGTCGGGGCGGATGAGGGTAGGCATATAGACCTCCTCGGAGGAACGCAATTTCCTCTGAAGGTGCCAGAAGGCTTGGTGAGTGGGCTCGAGTTCACTAAGCATCTTGTTCCAACCCACTGAGCGACTTTCCCCTACGCGTTTCTTTACAGCACGCTGTAAATGGCGCATGTGGGCCTTGTTCGCGTCACAAGGGAAGGAGTCGTAGGCACGAATAGCCGCATTCTTCTCGGTTATCAAGTCACGTACGTCAGTAGGTAGTTTCCAGCGATGGTCTTCCATCACCATGCATGGCAGAGTGGTCGATTCACGTGGCCGTGGTCGCCGAGCCGTACTGGGTCCCGCCCAGGGATAACTGGGAGACCTGGACGGTTTGGTGGCCATCATTGGCGGGGCTCTCGTCAGCCCGTCTCGGGGGCACGGCTGGGTAGCCGCCCTCGCAGATGGCGTTGGCATCGTTGGGGCGTATTTTTCGCCCAACAAGAGTCTCGCCGACTTAGAGAGGTTCCTTGTCGAGTTGGGTGCCGTCGTGGGCCAGCTCCATCCTCGCCCGGTGCTGTTGCTCGGGATCTCAACGCCAAGTCTGGGCTTGGGGATCCCCGGTGACCGATGCTAAGGGTGAGGCATTGGAGGAGTGGGCGATCACGACTGGCCTGGTCGTACTGAACCGGGGCTCGGTCCACACGTGCGTGCGGCAGCGGGGCGGATCCATAGTGGACGTGTCGTTCGCGAGCCCTGCTATCGCGAGCTGTGTCCGCGACTGGCGTGTCGACGCGGAGGTGGAGACGTTGTCGGATCACCGATATATCCGATTCGACGTCTCCTCCCAGACCGCTGGAGGCCGCAGAACATCAGTCCCGCGTTCGGACGGCCCACGCTGGGCGCGTAAGTGCATCGACAGGGAGCTTCTAGAGGAGGCCGCTATTGCTCAGGCCTGGTTCCGGGGGTCGGCAACGACCGAACCTGACGACATCGAGCTGGAGGCGCTGTGGTTCCGCGGGGCAATGACGCAGATATGAGACGCGTCCATGCCCCGCACCCACGCACAGGGTGCAAGGCGCCAGATGTACTGGTGGTACACCGAGATCGCGCAGTTACGCGTCGAGTGCGTGGCGGTTAGACGCCAGTACATCCGTTACCGGAGGAGACGTCGTCGGGTCCCTGACGAAGAAGCCGCGCTGTACGAGGTGTACCACGCGGCAAAGGAGACTCTGTGGCTGGCCATCGGCGAGGCGAGGACGCGAGCCAGGGAGGAGATGTTGAAGACTCTTGACGGGGATCCGTGGGGGCGACCCTATCGAGCGGTTCAAGGGAAACTTCGAGCCGCGGCGCCTCCACTTACGGAGAGTCTCCAACCCGAGCTGCTGGAGGAGGTAGTCGCAGCCCTCTTCCCGACAAGAGCGGAGCATACTCCGCCGCCGATGGACTTGCCCACAGCCGCAAAGTCTACAGAGGAGAACGCCATCAGCGTCCCAGAGGTGACACAGGCAGAGATGGGGGCGGCCGTGATGCGGCTCCGGGCCAAGAACGTGGCTCCGTGGCCCGACGGGATTCAGGGCCTAGCGCTAGCCCTCGCCGCATCGTTAGGGCTTATCTAGCGGGGAGGTATGTCACCTATATGGGACGTGATGGCGGAAACCAGCGCCAGGTGTCGTGCGGTGTTCCACAGGGATCGGTTGTGGGACCACTCCTGTGGAACATCGGGTACGACTGGGTGCTGAGGGGCGAGCTCCGGCCAGGTACGGACCTGACGTGTTACGCGGACGACACGCTGGTCACGGCCCGGGGGAGTTCGCACAGGGAGGCAGCAATGCTCGCGACGGCGGCGGTCTCACTAACGGTGAGCCGCATACGGCGCCTCGGCCAAGAGGTGGCCCTCAAGAAGTCGGAGGCCATGGTGTTTCATGGCCGCCGGCGCCGCCGGCCGGATCACAAATCGTGGTATCGCTGTCGAGCCCACCATGAAATATCTGGGATTGGTGCTCGACAGCCGGTGGGACTTCGGACCCCACGTCTGGCGGCTGGCGCCCAAGTTGTTGGGCTCGGCTGGGGCGCTGGCAACGCTGCTTCCCAATCTGGGGGGCCCGAGCACCGCCTGTAGGCGGCTCTATATAGAGATCGTGCGATCGATGGCCCTTTACGGGGCTCCGATCTGGGCGGCTGACCTGACGGCCGCTAGCATCTCTGTTCTGCGAAAGCCGCAGAGAGCAATGGCCGTCAGAGTCATAAGGGGGTATCGCACGATCTCCTACGAGGCGGCTTGTGCACTGGCCGGATCCCCGCCATGGGACCTAGATGCGAGGGTGCTCGCGTCACTTTATCGGTGGCGCGAGGAAGCGAGGGCGCGGGACGAGCGGCCGATGCAGCGCCATATGGAGCAGCGTCGCTCGCAGCTTCGCGAGGTTCTGGTGGCGGAATGGCGGGACAGGCTCTCACGCCCTACCGCCGGCCTCGTCACCATCGAGGCGGTCCGGCCAGTGCTCGACCTCTGAATCGGGAGGAGGCACGGCTCCCTGTCGTTTCGGGTGACGCAGGTGCTCTCGGGGCATGGTTGCTTCGGGAAGTACCTGTGTCGCATAAACAGGGAGCTGGATGCCCGGTGTCGACTGGCGGATGGACACGGCGTGGCATACGCTGGCAGAGTGTGCCGCTTGGGAGGAGCCGCGCCGTGCCTTCATCTCAGAAGTAGGCAGTGACCTGTCGCTGCCGACCGTAGTGAGCTCGATGGTCGGCAACACCGAGTCATGGGACGCGGTGGTTTCCTTCGGCGAAACAGTCATCTCGCAGAAGGAGGCTGCGGAAAGGGAGAGAGAGATCTCGTCCACTCTCCCGATCCGCAGCAGGCGCACCGGGCGCAGGCGGAGGGCGGACAACGCCCTCTTCCAGCCTCCCTAAATGGGTCCAGGGACGTCCCCGAGTCCGCCGACCCCCATACATCAGGACCCGAGGTGGCGGCGCGTAGTGTTCCACGCGCGCCCCTCTTAGACGTTTTGGGGGGAGTCAAACACCTCCGCGGCGGGCCGGCACCAGTCGGGGTCGCGGAAGAATCATGTTCCCGCGACCCCGACGTAGGTGTGAGATGGAACACTGGGGTGGTTTTTAGTCAGTAAGTCGACGTCCTCCATAATCGGAGGGGGAACTATCTTTGGGAAGGAATGGTGGAAAGAAAAATTTCCACGTTACCTAAACCCCGGGTGGATTGGCCCGGGGATGAGTTCCCTCCCTGTCGAGTGTAGACAGGGAGGTATGTACCTATTGGTGAGCCCGAAGCTTGTAAACCCGTCGCCAGTCTTATTGTGCGAACGGGGTCCTGACCAGTCTAGCGCGAAGGGTGTAGACACACCCTTAAGACACTAGGTGAGTAGCTGAAAAGCAAAACTGTCACCAGAGCCGACTAGGAGACCCCCCGGGAAAGTTATTTGTTATGATGAGTACAATCATGTGTTAAGTATTGGTCACTAATTACAAGTCACCCTAGACAACGAGTCGTTTTGCATCCTCGTCAAATTTCAGGAGGCTGTTATCAAACACATAAATAATCAATAATTACTTTTGTTTTACATATGGGTAAAAGTGTTTTTTGCCGTGAGTGCGAGTGGTTTAAAAGAAGAACCCTGAGCGTCGCGAAGGTTTCAAATCACGAAACGCTAAAAACTTTTACCCATAAGTGAAACACAACAATTTTCACCACACTACGAGGAACTTTCAAAAAAGAAAGAAAATCAGTCAAATACGTATAGAATCTGTTTATTGAAATAAATTAAAAAGCGGATATTTTCGGTTCTGAATAACCAGGTATTTTCGGTTGACAGGTTTTGAACGTTCCTAACTTTTGTCTTAAAAACGTTTTTCTTCTACTCTTTGTTTTTAAAACTTCGAGTAAATGTTGAATCGGAAGCCTTCGACTTTTAAAACACTTTTACACTCTAGATAACAAAAAAGGCTTTTACCCTCGGAAATCGATGGGTAAAAATTGCAAATAATTGGTTGTGTGGTAAAAATAAAATTACTATGCTTGCTCAATAATTAATACATACTTCTATTTTTTGTTATTTTTGTTTGACAGTTCTTCAGAATAAACCAATTTCAAAGAACAGGATCGCCCCGCTGCGTATGCGGTAGGCAATGTCGCACTTCTATGTCGCATACAAGGCCAGTTACAGTACGGTATCACACGGGCCGCGTTTTAACATGCGCGTTCCTCACAAGTCGGTTTCCGAAATTAGAAGAAAAAAAATGTTTTATTATTCATTCGTGTCGAGAATCATTAGCATAGTATCCTACTTGAATTTGACGAGAATGCAAAACGACACCTTGTATATGTGAAGACAGCTTCAGGACATCTGGACTTAATGGTCTGAGGTCGCTTTCAACCTAACGGCTTACTGTAAAAGAATTCACTGACTTGGAGTTCATAATATTATTATGACGAGGAAACGAGTTTGAGAGTATGAGTTCTTTGTATGAGAATAGGGTTTTGTTCTTCAAAGGATTCCAAGTGATGACCTATGAGGGGGGCTTATTGAAGTGAAACCACCTCTTTAGTAAAACAGTATATTTGTAAAGTAAAACACAAGTAAACAGTCACAAACATTGGGAACGAAGACCCTTAAATAATGATTTCGTGTAACGGGCGGCACGAGGCAGGCACGGGGCAACGCGCGCGGTAGGTTAATACACGTCTACGCACCAAGCGTGTGGGCAGCGGACTGACGCGCATCGCGCTCCCGCCTTCCTCGCAACGGCCAGGGGGCCTAGACAAAATCCAAGCGTTTTCCGTTCACGCTAAGGACTTGACGTATGCGTGTGTAAAATGGTAGACAAGTTACTCATGGAACGCAGAACGCCCATTCCGCAGCGTTACACGAAACACTCTCTATTTAGTTTAGGGAATAGTGTGTAGCAGGTGTCACTATTCTCGACCGATCACCATGTTTGGCAAGCCGATCCCTTGGGAGAAGCGAGCCAAATATCTAGGTGTGATTCTAGACGAGCACCTCTCTTTTTCAGAGCACATTAAAGCGGCTCGTTTGCGCGCCGCCTTCGCTCTAGGTAGACTCCACTTCGTCCTTAATGCACGTAGCAAATTGTCACTAAAGTCCAAAATGCGTATCTACACAGCGTGCATCCGCCCGATCATGAGGTATGCCAGTGCAGTCTTTGCACACGCCAAGCCCCATCGCTTCAATAGAATGCAGACCCTCCAGAACAAGTTCCTCCGTAGGATTACAGGCTCCCCCTGGTACGTTCGCAACGAAATCCTCGACGTCGACCTCAAGATTCCCACTATCCGCCAGTTCATGAAACGCATTTCAAAGCGTTTCTTCGAGACCGCCGCGAATCACCGCAACCCTCTGTTTGTCAAGGCCGCTAGCTATATTCCCTCCTCCATTAGTCTTGTCCGCCGTCCCAAGCATGTCCTCACCGACCCCGATGACCACATAACTCTCATTCAGGAGAGCAGTAGGGTGCACCAACACAAACCGACATTCCGACCTCGCCGCCGAGGTTCCTCGCAAAGATCCCGACGTAACTGTCCCCCCCGACCCTTGCTCGACGAAGTGCCAGCCCGCGCCGTAGCTGAGCCTGTAGCTTTAAATTCCCCAGATAATAATAATATAATCCAGATCCAGCCTGTCCCATCTTGCTGTCCTCCCGTCAGCGATGCCCTAAGCCGAGGTCCGTACCCCACAGGGGGTGCCCTTAGCGAGCGTTCGCTTAGTAATGTAAGTAGTTTTACGCCCCTGGCTGGAGGCTTTGAGTCCGCTTAAGGCAGCCACAGTATAGTCCGGTTAAGTAGTCACGACCTCTCAAGGTCAACTACGAGATGCCATACATAAAAAAAAACGTGTCACTATTGCGTTCAGTGTTCCTGTCACTGTCAAACGCAATAATGCGCTAACAATATAATTCAAAAGTGTTGTGTGTGGTGAAACTTTGTAAGTAATAGCAGAGTGTTTTATTACAAATAAATTGAGTAAACGGCTTTAAATAGTAATTCAAGTTAATGTAAGAACTGTGATCTACTCAGTATTTAAAAAAAAAATAGTTTCTAGTGCGATGAGTATAATCACATCAAAAATTTAAAAAAAATATGTATTGATTGTACTCATCGCATTAGAAACCATTTTTTTGACTTCGGGCGAGTCCCGAGAAATTTAGTTAGCTGATGGAATTTATGGAAAGGCAGGTTTTTTCCGATACTTTATCATTTAAGTACTCCAAATTTGACTACCATTTTTAACTAGTATTGGACCTACTTGAGATTATGGAATGCATAATGTAAACAACCGCACAATGGTGCGCTTAAATGATTGTGGTTCTTACATTTGTTATTCCTATAAAGATAAACTCGATTCCAAACCTTAATACTTCTTTCTTAGATAGGCTATTAGAATGCTAGTAGTAAACTGTATGTTTACTGACTCTTATTCTCACTTTAAACTTATTATAACAAAAGTATCACTGTTTACTTTTTTTAGCGTTGGCGTCAGGGTTCGATCTCCCGCTAATGAAGCGTGTCGTGGAAACGCCAAAATATCATTGGCGTCTGTCAAAAGTGGCACTTGTCTACCATTTTGATGAACACTTTTGTCGTTTACGTGTCACGCTCATTGCGACGTTCCTTTCCGCATGAGGAATACTGACTTTGTCTACCAATTTAGCAGCAATCACGTGACATATGGTCAGCAAATGTCAGCTCCATACAATTTGAGTTTTACTTTGGCGGTAACGCTTACAGAAAAGGGATTTTGTCGAGGCCCCCAGGCGAGAAAAAGATAGAACTTATTGTATGTAACGTGGTGGCACGCGACCGCGAGACGCTCGCACTGGTCGTAGTTGTGTGTGGTTTGCTCTAAAAGTTTATTTGACTAATTAATCCTAATCTTATCCTAACTTCCTAACTAGTATTATAAATGTGACAGTAGGTTTGTGTCTTTGTTTGTTACGCTTTCACACCAAATTTGGCGCATAGGTAGGCCTGTAGAAAGACATAGGATACTTTTTTGCCTGAATAGCAGACGAAGTTGCGGGCAACAGCTAGTTTAATATAAAAATCTCAAGGCTGTAAATATAACTGCCTATTAACTGTAGGCAACAATCCGTTATACTTACCGTATCGATTGTTTTATGACGATAATAAATACCTCAGTTCCTGTTTCAAAAAATCCTTTTCACATTTTGTTTTGATAAGGCCTTAACCTTAGTTAGAGAGAGTCTTCAGTATTTGCCTTATAGGTAAGTAAGTACAATAATATCTCATTCATTTTGCTGAAATCTTAGACACAATCTCAGCTAGATTTCCCAGAAAGAAACCTAAACTGATATTTATATTATTATCAATCCGTTTAGCGACTTACTAAATCCTCATAAAATTGAATCTCGAGGTCTTTGGCCGCTATGTCGAGCTCAAGTGCGCTCAAACGATATTCCTATCTTATAATACTTGAGAGGAAAATAGATTCTTATGTAAAAGATTTTTGGCAATATCTAGCCTTTACTGCCTACGATTTATGGTTGAAAATTTTGAAATGCGAGCATTTTTGATGAAATTTAAACTATTTTGTGTTTGGATTTATTGCTCATTATTTTTTAATGCGCTTGAAATTCCGAGGATTTTGTTTCAGCAGAGTAATTTTCTATTAAGCCATTCGATTGCTCTTTCAATATTTCGATATTAATAGGTACTTTAAGTTGCAACTTTAAACTTAACTTAACTTTAAATAATTTCCGCGGGGTCCCACGGAAATTATTTTGCCATAAAGTACGTATGTACCTAAGTACATATGTACCCCAATGGAGCTTATATTAGACACAACCAATATTAACTCAATTTTTTTATGAACTTTTACGAAATAAACCTTAATCTTTTCACCTTTATCATGAACAGAATATTAATGTTAGTAAAAGTCTAAATTATACAGTTCTTTTATATTTAATTAAGAGCACAACCATTGATGTCAGAATCAAAGATTCAATCCTTTGAATCACAATGAGTAGTACCATGCACCACAGATTGTACGGTCACCTTATTCTAAACAGTAAGAGTCTAAAACAGATAATTACAATACATAACATATTACTGCCTACCTTTAATTAATAAAATTTCAAAGAAATGTTTTATGATTCCATAGAAATACTTACTTCAAAAATAAGCGTAAGATGGGCACTCCAAATACGAATAAAGTTTTATAAAGATTCTTCAATCATCTCAAAATAGGCACTAAAAATAAAGTTACAGACTACTCAAAAACCCTCATTTATTGTAGTCTAATAAATCACAAGAATTAGTTACAAGTGGGGTCGCGCCGTACCCCGGTCAAGTGCAGTGCTAACTGATATTCCATACGATTAAACCGGGGGACCTGTCGTTTTTCGAACGGTTTAACATTATTGGCCCTTAAATTGTCTCGGTAACTCGGTACAGAAATTTCGGAACAGTTTTTTTAATTAATTGAACAGTGGTAGTTGCATTGTTCATGACATATTGACTAGAAAATGCAACAGAAGTGTAGATGGGCCTTTCTAATATACGAGGGGAACGAAGGCCCATCTACACTTCTGATCACAAATCTACTCTTCTGAGAACGAGAACGAGTGATGGCGTTAGCTATATGAGAGTTGCTCTTGTCATTGTGAAAAGAAGATTAATCAGTAAGGTTAGAATCAGGATTGACATCACCCTAATTGACAGTAACCCACTTTCTTCAATCATAAATTGAATGATTTTGACTGATATTGATAATACATTGCTTCATATATTCGAATAAAATTGTCTGCTCCACAACGTAAGTAATGCAATGAATGTTGTTGAACTGTCAAAATGAAAGCCATCTGTACTGTCAGTGTGTTAAGGAAATACCCCGCTCTGGTAGACGTCATTCATATGAGTGCAGAATTTAGACTTTAAATGTTAGTATTGGTCTAAAGTTGGTTTTGGAATAAACTGTAGTTTTTTTAGCTTGTTCATATTTTTTTAGATTAAATATGTCAATTAAGAATTTCATTATTGTTTGTAAAGCATTTTTAAACCTAAAATATTATTTTAGGTTGAAATTTGGTAATTTTATTTGGCTCCAACTAAATAAAATTCCACAACATCTGTACCTCGAAACGAGTCAGAAACCTCCCAACGATTATTATTAAAATACAATACATGAACATTGTAGTTTTTACGAGCATTTACGATATTAACTTAAGTATAAACTATTCTGAATGGAATCAATCGGGAATAAATGAACTACAAATATGATGCACGCTTTATTTGGTCGTAGATTTCAGTAGCGATGGAATTGAATTTTGATTTTGAGATATTGCGCACTCGTGGGTGTTTCGATGTGCCAATTCATGTAGTAAGATTAAACTGAGTCTGTCTCGTGCAGTTCACTGGAGATTTTGAAGCTTGTCCTGTTTTGCTGAGGACGGCCATCTTGGGCGTCTATCTTACCTTGAATCGGCCCGAATGGGGTAAACCCCGTTAATTTTTAAGCAAATCGACTACCAATTTAAATTGTCCGTTTAATCAAATCACAACTGTCATTCTTCGACAGTTGTCTAAAATGGCTATAATAACACGGCAAATTGACGTAGCGCGTCAGTCAGTTTGACAGTTACTTTTCCTGACAGTCTTAGAGAACAGCTTGTGCAGTGTTAAGAAGATGAGTCAGTCAGTTAGTTTGAGTTACTGGGGTTGAGGGCCCTGGGCGCGCTGTATCATGGATAAAGTCTCACTCAATATTATTATATACAATAGTGCAATTCTGTAAGCATCTCACCGTGAAAACTAAGGTGAAGTGAGCGTGGAGTGAGCTGTCAATGCCATTGATGCTAGGGATTGACCAAGACGGGATGACACTGACAGCTCACTCCACGCAAGTCTACGCAGTGTGGTTTTTACAGAATCAACATGCAGGATGGAAGGGACATCGGCGTTCAAACTATAACCATGAATTCAGCACATGATTCTAAGTGTAGCGTTTACTACTATTAGGTTTTAATTTAATCATACATCTAATTATTGAAACTTAATTGTAATCACTACACATTTCACAAAAACGTCCACATTGCATAACCTCACATCTCTTCTGTCATAACTTCATATCTTGTCATGTCAATGTCAGCTGTCACTCACACATTTGATTCGTCATAGACAACGTTCCAATCAACATTATTTAAGACAGCTTATATTTACTAACAAAATATATTTTTTGACAAAATTTGCTTATTTTATTTACAACACGCACAATATTTATATACCTACATAACTATTCTAACAATTATTTACACTCAAGATCTATAATTAATTATGTACATAGTGTCGCACGTAGGTCCATAAGCAATCTCACAAAGCAATAGATTGACGCTTCGGTTTCACTTCTTCTATTAAATGTTTCTATAATGATAGTAGTTCATCATTTCAACTTACCTAACATATGACTTGCTAGCTTTGTCGTCACCGTGCTTGGGTAGGAGCGATTATGGCAATCCCTGAGTTAGAATCTCACCTGCGCTTGCGGATTATGCTTGATGTTATTTTTAAATGATTTATATTTATAGTTTTTGATATGTTAAAAATAATACCCAGAATTGTTTTTTTTTTTTTTGTTTTATTAGAATTAGTTGAAGTGGTTCGATAATCATTATATCGCGTACTTACTTGTCGCGTTCATCTTGTTTACTTAGATCATAAAAGTTTGTAGGCATACCACAGAAAACTGAGTAAATTATTTAGATTTCTGTGATAATTATAGATGCAATTCGTTACGACTATTCACCTAATAGAACGTTGTTGGTTAGTAACGAATTTTTTAATCTGTTAATTAACGGTGTTGTGGTTATCATTTTCAAAATGCAGTGAACTATAAATATTCAAGCGTTGGCAATATTAATGCGCTGCGTAAAAGTGGACGTAAATGATGTGATAACACAAATGGACTAAGTGTGAATGTTAACATTTAAATATTTAATATTTTACTAAATATAAATTAATATTTGTTTAAATTTGTGAATGAGATGTGATGAGTAAAGTGTTATAAACACAATGTTATTTATAACATTTTTTCTTAATTATTATCTAATACACAAAATTCTCGTGTCGCAATGTTTGTTACTAAACTCCTTTTGTGTGCTAATCGGGTAGGTCTGAGAATCAGCCAACACCTTATTTAAAAAATATTTTTTTCATACCCCTAAATGATAAGGGTGACCCACCCCAAACAAAACATAGTTTATTTTTTATTTTTTTTTGTATTTTCGTTTTATTTATGATTTATCTTTGAAAAATACATGCATCTTGAAATTTTCACCCTTCTACGATAAATCCCTGTTTTTTAAATTAATCTTCATCAAATTTAAATTAATCTTCAACACTGGAGTAGGGATGAGAACGAAGAATCCTTTCTCTGACTCTCTACACAGTTTCCGCCCATTTTTATTTATTTATTTGTGTCTCGATCGTAGCAGTGACTGTTATATGTCGTCACATCATTTTAATTTTTCAGTGCAACTCTCATGTCAATTTTATTCTCATAGTGAATTTATTTTTCAGTGCGTTGCAGTCGGAGCGCTTGTTTATGAAGTGGAAGATTTAAATGAGACTTCAAATGGTAAATGAATATGAAAAATAATATTGTTGTACTATTCTTATCGGTGACTTCAATATGAGCAATATAGATTGGAATCAAATAACAAGCAGTGACGATACTCGCACTTACCGCTCTTTCTCACATAAATAACCTCAAACAAAGTAACAATGTTTATTATATTAAAAATAGAATCCTGGAGTTGGTTCTTGTAGACCTCCCCCAATGTAAGGTGACGGAAGCCTCCGATAATCTGGCAAAGATCGATCCATTATACCCCCCTCTTGAAAAACGGACGCTGAGGATTTGGTTGGCAACTATAGTCCTATCTCTATCCTCCCGACACTTGCGAAGGTCTTTGAAGCATTAGTATGCCCGGAGATTCAACAATATTTTAAAAAGTATATTTCTGATCACCAGCACGCACGGCTTTACTACTGCAAGATCCACCTGTAGTAATTTAGTCACTTTTGTCGAAAATATTGCAGCTTCGTTTGACTCTAATCAGCAAGTTGACGCCGTATACACAGATTTTAGCAAGACTTTCGACAAAGTGTCCCACGGTGTCTTTATTCAGAAGCTTGCTGCGTACGGCTTTGCTGGTTCTCTTCTTAATTGGCTTCAGTCCTATTTATCGGATCATTGTATGTGGTTGTCAATGGTTATAAGTCCGAAACCCTGATTATTACCTCTGGGGTTCCGCAGGGTTCCCACCTGGGTCCTGTAATATTTATTATCTTTGTTAACGATCATCCTAATTGCTTCATTAACTCCACTACATTCTTGTTTGCCGATGACTTAAAAATTGTTCGTGCAATAGATTCTCAAGCTGATTCAGCATTACTTCAAGAAGACGTGAATAGACTTTTGAAATGGTGTAAGGATAATAATATGCAACTAAACGTTTTTTTTTCTCTCAAATAACGTTTACTCGGAAGCCAAAGTTTATCAACTTCAAATATAGTATGAACCTGCATGAGTTAAGTAGATGTAATCAGAGACTTGGGGCTCCTTGTTGATGCAAATTGACATTTATTCCCCACATGCGTCAAAAACACATGGTTTTGCCATGCGGAATGCAAAATGTTACCGCAAAACCAGAACAAAAATATACCTTTTCAACTGCCTCGTTCGCAGCGTATTGGAGTATTGCACGGTTGTGCAATACTCCAATACGGTGCCCACTATGCGCCCCCTTTATGCATCACATAGTCTTAGGTTAGAGCGCATTCAGAACAGATTTTTAAACCATCTTGCCTACTCTACGAAAATAGCTAAGAAAGTTCCAAGCTACGCAAACGTCTTGAAACGTTTGGCATGACCTCACTCGAAAAACGTAGACACAATAATGATTAAATGTTTCTGTTCAAAATTCTTCACAGTAAAATAGATTGCCCCCAGTTGTTAAGTAAGTTTAATCTCAACCTACCCTATAAATATCCGCGTCATCCTATCAAACTGTTACGTCCCGCTTTCCGCAAAACTGTTTCAGGATCTAACTCTCCAGTCCAAAGACTTAGCAAACTTTCAAAAAATTGTGATGAAAGGATTGATATTTGTAGCACTTCACTTCAAAAATTAAAGCGCCAAGTCCACGAAATATGGTAACCATTAGATGTAACGCACGATTTCCTCAACTACTGTTCTGTTCGTGTTAAAATTGTGTAAAAATTATGCGTGATTTCTGTAGACTGTTATTTTTCATTATATAATATTGTTTTTGCATGATGTGTCTATCGCCTAATATTGTGCACTTGGCTTGTGTTACTTCGGTTGAATAGTGTAACGATTGTAGACAGACCAATAAATAAATAAATACCAACCGAACATTTTGCGGAATTATTCAACATGTAATTAAAAACTGTTCGCCGTGTACTCCACGCTATAAAGGTTGCATCATCGAAGCCCAGCAAACAATAACGTAACAAATAATAACGTTTAAGTTTCGGAATAGTTTATCCTGTCAATTGCGCTGTATCCGTGATTACTTAATTATGAAAATTGAGATTTAGGTTCAATCTTCTTTTCTTAAAGAACATGAATCTTAAGCAATCCTCAATATGTAATCTATATTCACTAAAGCCAAATAAAATGTGAAATACTATATGTAAACAAACTGCCCACCACTTATTAAAATCACTTATTTTGGAAATTCATGATCGAAGCTTAATCTATATGGTGAAATAAATTTTTTGGACATTTCATATGTCAAAATAAAACAAATTGCTTTTAAGTTTCTTGACATAGTATTGCACATCATATTTGGCTGAAGAAGTGATTATAAATAATCGTATCGGTTTGTTATCTTTATGTAAATTAATATATGAAAATAAACATGTTTAATTGTTTTATCACTCGTAACGCTTTTATTCTAAACCCTTTATTGCAATAACAAAGATAATAAAAACTACGTCAGTGAGTGCCGTACAAAACTGCGATCTTTATGGTGTGTGTCGTTGAAAACACATACAGTCAGTCCTACCGTGAGTTCACAGCAATACGACTCTTAATGTGCCTATGCACTTTTGAACGCTTACTGTACATACTATGAGGAAGAACCGAATTTGTTTAGCCGTGAAATGGATCACACACATGATCTGCAATTTTTGGTAGGTCATCGACCTAATTATACTTCTTTGTTCCAAGAGTATACATTCGGTTCGCTCCAAAAATCTAGCCTTTTACGCCATCTAGATCTTTCTAAAATTCATTTTTATTGTTACATGTTTTGTTCGTGTAAATTGTCCTTCGTTGTTTTGTTGTCATTTTATTATAACGTGGCTTATGAGGAAGTGTCGAGATAGGCAGTAATACAAGTCAGTTACTATCGAAATCAGTTTTATTGAAACTACCCCATAACACTTCATAAGTACCCTAGCGTAGAAATTTTTCGTCGGTTATCAAAATCTGCAATTTCGTAGACAAATACAATACCTACGCAGTTAAAATGTATGAAACTGATATTATTTTTCAAATAACATACGGAAAGTTTCAACGCAGGAGGTTCTTGAATCGTGTATTGTATCCATAGTAAGTAACAGGTTTCCTGTCGATGTATGCCACCCTGCATTGATGTCAATCGAACACGAAATGATGGCAGCAGATTTCAGGTACTCAGGTAGCAGACCTCACGCCAGTAATAACATTTCGTCCTTAAGCTGGTCTAGTGAAGTGGTCGTGCGAAGTTTCAATGTAGAATAAGGGTCCAGCTTGACGCAGCTACTGACGTGTTGCCTAATGTAGTCGTATTACGAACAATTAAAAGAAAAACAGTTCATTTTTATGATAATATGGTTATTTGTAACTCAACAAGTAACTTGACAAAATGTTCAAGAATATCTACAAGTTCCCAAAAGAACACCAAAGAACATGACTCGAAATAACTATCAAAACGGTCTTAAAACCTCACACAGGCGAAACAATTTCAAAGAAAACATTATTTTCTGAGTAAATTCTGTGCAGTGTGCGATTTCCCTGGCGGTGCTTTATACCATTTTAGACAAAGGCTTTCCTGGCGACCGTTGCCTGTCCGGGCCCTTGAAAACATACGTATTTGTAGTTGATAATGTAATTAATTTAATGAGTCTGGGCATTGGAGTTTGGATCAGCATATTGTGCGGGAGATTGCGATTGTTAATGAATGTTTACTATGTTTGGAAATTAGACGAAACTCTGTTGAAAAGTTTTTTACATAGCCATTATCATTCAGCAGCCAATAGGTATCCCTTTTTGTCAATGACGTATTATAAATAGAAGCGTCATACATGAACATTAGTGCACTCAAAAACAGTGTTAGGTATGAATGTAGCTACGTACTAGTACACACAATCACACATTACAGTGTTTGAAGAAAAGGAAAGACGTACACCGATGCCCGTTGCTGAAAGAGGTGAACATGCAGCAGCAAGACAGTTTCAAGTCAGGCCTTGCTTTTATCTTGCTAATACTGAGTGCAGGTATCGCATCTAAAGGTAAGTGCCTCAGCAGGTCTTTTCTTTTATAGATCTCTATTCATAAAAGAAGAAGAGATTTTCGTGAGGAAACCGGCATGTCCTAGAACCAAAAATTCGAAGACATGTGACATCTACCAACCCGCACTGGGCCCGCGTGGTGGATTACGGCCCACTCCCTCTCACAGAGAGGAGGCCTGTGTCCCAGCAGTGGGAACATATTAGGCTGATTATGCCATGCCATGCATAAAAAAAAAAAAGTCATTTATTCAAATTAGGCTAAGAATCAGCAATTTTCGAACGTGAAAATTATTATAAGAGAGTCCCTCAAAACGACCACCCTTCACCACTTCCTAGTGGTTTAGCTGGGAAGAAGAAGTGCACCAAAAAACTAATCAGCAGCACAGCTGAAAGTTCCGTTAGAAAAAACTTGATTTTACACAATAATAGAAAAACAAAGTAATTAACATTACGAGACACAGAACATCAAATTAAATTTTGTAATTGACATAAGTCAGCTAGACATATACCAACAAATACAATGAAAATCGGCAAAAAAAATTTTTTTACAAAACTTAATACCACAATATAAGCTTCTAGGCAGACAGGGCATGACAGCTTACATACGCAACGCAGGATTAGGTACACACAAATGATAAACTAGGACTAACTATTAGTCGTCATTTCAGTATTCAGTATTATACCGTTTCTTAAATACATCCTTTTTAATTACATTCTGTCAAAAAAGTATAGGGAATTGGTTTATGATTCCAAATTATTATTTTTTTGTTCTTTTGTTGTTGTTAGATTGGCACAACTAAATTTTGTTCCATTGAGATGCATCTGTTATTTCGATTTAAAATAGTGCTGTTTTAAGTAGATCATATTATCATATTATTTCATAACGGATAAAAACATCGAACAAAGAGTTTGTCTCTTACATTTTGCATCGCTAACGGAATAGAATAGAATAGAATACTCTTTATTATGTACACCTTAAAATTACAGACATTTATGTAGAAATTTTACATTGGGTGACATAATGGGCGGAATTTCGTGTTCGGAGTCACTGGAAATGTCACAGATGTTAGTGTTAATGCAAATGTTATGTTAATGTTACGGTGAATCGACTTTATCAAAACCAAGTACTTATGAGTGGTACCTACAAAGCGTTCAAAAGCCGTGGAGATGTGATGGAAGATTTGCCTTGCTCTGGTAGGCCATCAACGTCTACAACTGAAGTTAACATCGCAAAAGTGAAGGAAATCCTCATTCAAGTTTGACAGAGATAGCCGCTGAACTTTCTGTGTCTCACGAGTCGATCCGTACCACTTTAAATAATAGCTTGGGTATTAAACATGTTGCTACTCAGCTAGTCCCAAAATACCAAAATTTTCTAAAAAAAATCGCATGAGAGTCGCTGGGGATATGCTATAACGTGTCAATTCCGACCCCACATTCATGAAACGCTTTGTTACTGGTGACAAGACGTGGGTATACGAGTTTAACATGCAAACTAGTCAGCAAGCTTCGGAGTGGCACCTTGCAACTGAACCGAAACGGAAAAAAACCTCGCCAGAGTCGATCAAAAGTCAAAGTCATGTTGATTGTTTTCTTTGACTATCGCGGTGTTGTGGACTCGGAAGTCTTGCCGGAAGATCAAACGGTAAATAAAGAATATTATTTTAACGTTATGCAGTGTTTAAGAGAGCAAATTTGTGGACAGAAAATTCTTGGATTTTGTATCACGATAATGCTCCTTCGCCAAGGTCATCATTGTGAATGATTTTTTACAAAAAAATCAACAAATCGCCACGAGCAAGCACCTTATATTCTCCAGATATGTCTCCAGCCGACAACTTTCTTTTTCCTAAACTCAATGTATTGAGAGATTAATTTGTCGTACCCGTTTTCATTCGGTAGAAGACATACAGGAGAATTCGCGGTGAGAACTGAACTCAATTCCGGAAAAAGCGTTTAAGAAATGTTTTGATGATTGGATTATTCGTTGGCGTAAGTGTATCGTTTGTAAAGGAGCACACTTTGAGGCGATAAAATAAGTTTGGATGAATAACTAACATGTTGTGTATTATTGATCTTTTCCCGGTACTTTCTCGACAGAGTAGTATTTATGTTATATGTTCATGTCAATTGCACGACAGTGTATAACATTTTGTTGAACTAAAACTACGCGAGGTTCACGGCATCGTCTGTGGCAGTGCAGAGGTCGGTATGACTGAGTTTTTTAAAGCACAGAAGGTAGGATAGGGACACAGCACCACATTCACACCCTACTTGCCACTATACTATGTAGTTTGAACGGGTTTGGTCGTTGAAATAATTCAGTATGTTACCTTTGAAAGCCCAAGCGTACTTACACTTCCAGCATGTCGATTCTGTAAAAATCTCACCGTGAAGACTTGCGTGGAGTGAGCGGTCAGTTTCATCCCGTCTTGGTCAATCCATAGCATCTGTCTGACAGCTCACTCGACTCTCACTTCACCTAGGTTTTAACGGTGAGATGGTAACAGAATAGCACTTCTGTTCTACAAACACCTCATATGGCATTCGGAAGAAAGCAGGCTTTTGTTTGTGCCAAAAATAACCAAATAGCCGGCCGCAAAAAAGACAATATGTTCATTTTATGTAGGTACTAGATTCTGCCCTCGACTTCGTCTGCTTGAAATTTCTTGTTTCCTCTATCCACCGCGTCGCATCGTATCACCTGCCCGCGCTCTTTTATTTGATTTTCACTTGGCGTTCTTTCAGACTTTTTTCTTTTTTATCGGTGTCTGATGATTTGAAATAGCCTCAAAGTATTCGGTTATCAAATACAAATAGATTTTTTAAGAGATTACAGAGATTACCCCCTACAAACTTACAACCAAACGAATTTTACCTCTTTATAATATTAAGTACAGATGAGCGAATCATCCAGTAAATTAAGGGAATGTTAAGGTATTCAAACAGGACAATCTTCTTACAATACAAATACAAAATGTTTATTTCTGTACCAACCAGTTTATATTAGTTTATGATTAGAGCCTCCATTTACGCATGATGACGCCTTTGTTAGGAAACTCCGCTCTTCCGCAACTTGGGCTGTTTGTACCGTTTTGTGTCGTTTCTTTAGTTAAATTCGTCATGACTAGACTTATATGTTTTTTCTCGAGTGTGTGTTGCGGGCTATATTGCTATTTACATTTTAATTATTATAAATTCAAACACGCTCGCTCTCTCGTGAATTGAAGAGTATACATTAATGAGGGTGTGTTGGGTGTGCAGAGAGAGTCTTGTATGAGGGAAGATGCGTGTGGGTGTGAAGGTGCCAGTATTCCTAATTTCCACTTATTGTAACAATAATTCAATATCTGCATAAGTCACGCACTTATTTTGATCGTGATTTTAACCATAGAATGGTTAAAATCACATTATCATTTTCTTACCTTTATGAAGATGTTCAGTGTAAATGTCATAATGTTTAGTGTGGAAATCTTGATCTGGTTGTGACCGATTTCTAATTATAATTGGTTTTGGTTGCGTTTAGCGTAAGGAGATTTTCATTAAACCAATGAGCAATTTGAGCCAAACCTATTTCAACTTTGAACTTTACTTTAGACCAATTATTCCCATTAAAGACAGTGGCAGTATCATCGGCGTAAGAGAAGATTTTTTTGTTAGTAGATAACACAACAATCTTCTCTTAATTTTTTGTTATACAGGTCATTTATACATTAAGAAAAGAGTTGGTCCTAATACGCATCCTTAAGGTACGCCGAAGGATATCTGCACGTCATCACTGATGCATGTCCCTATATTAACTCTCTGTCTTCTGTTTGATAGATAATCTTTAAAAACATAAGAGATGTTCCCCTTATTTCGATTCTTTCTAGCGTGTACAAAAGTGTTGGAGCAGCAACGGTGTCAAAGGCTTTTTTTAGATCAAGCAATACAACCAAGATCAAGTCATTTACCATTACCAGCGAGCTCATCGCTGTAACTTCATCCTCAGTTGATATTTAATTTAATTTAAAAAAAAAAATATTACATACAAATGTGGGTGCATCTCATCTATCCTAAATAAAACACAAAGTACAACGTTTATATATTTTAAAGATAGAGTAAACGAGAATGTCTGTGCTAGGATTAACTGTGTGACAGACACCGGCGCCTTCCTCCTACAAGTAACAAGCCAAACCGTGACACAATAATTTGCTTTGGTAAAAATATGTATAACGAAACAAATAGTTTTGGTACTACTTAAGTTAAAATAATAAAAAATTGAACTTGATTGAATATGATAAGATTGAAAATTATTTATTTATTTATTTAAAATTTTAAGGCATGCAAGGAAATACGGGAATATGTGGGTATTAAGTGTGTAGGTGTATGTGTGGGTGTGTGCTCGTGCGAGTGTGTGTTAAGCGCTTATGATTTATGATATCCTGACGAACAGTATTTCAGTGTCGTCGTAAGTAAGACCCTGAAGGTATTGTTTTATTACGGACTTACACTTGTATTTTGGAAGGGGCTAAATGTTACATGTTTTGTTTATTGCATTATAAAGTCGCCCACTCAGACTCAAATAGTTTCGACTTGCCAGGACAGTTTTGATTCTCACAGATGGACAAACCAGGTCTTTACGTCGTTTGTTTTTATACAGTATTGGGTCATAATTAAGGCAGGAATGCTTACGTATGATTATATTGAGAGCACAGAGTTGCCTGCATGTGAGTACATTCCCTGTCTAAACCAAATTGTGTGTTGTTTTTTTTACATAAGACTCCTAGTCTTACATTAATATTTTTCTCTAAAACCTTGGATAAACCTGGTAAGACAGAAATAGGTCCGTGGTTAATGACTTCTTCGCTGATTCCTCCCTTGTGAACCGGTGTAATAACGGATTGCTTCAGTATTGTTGGAAGATACCTTTTTCTAAAATAGAGTTTAACCAGATGAGTAATGATAGGAACAATTTCTACGCCGATATATTTTGGAATATTAACCCATACTGGATCACTGTCGGATTTCAAACTCATCAGAACACTTTCTACTTCCATGGGGCCAGTGTCCAAGAGCACAAAATAATTCATTTGTGTAGGTGGAATGTTAGATCGACAGAAGTTTTATAATTCGGAATTTTTGGGGCCAAATGCTTTCCAAATTTATCAAAAAACTTTATTAACAGAATTCACTGATGCAGTTGGAGAGGGTAAGATATTTAATAATTCAATGCTTTGAGTTTCAGGTTGATTTGAGTAGGTGATTGATTTTATATTTTTCTAGAATAATTTCGTATTTGTTACCGATTTAGAAAGTTATTCTCGTTCGAATTTTCTATTCAATTTGTTTATGAGATTATTACAGTAATTCCTGTACCGACAATAGGTTATTTTTAAAATGTCATTATACGCGTCTGATCGATAGCTTATTTGTAATTTATTACGATTTTAATAATACTGGGTGTAAGAAAAGTACCTACAACTATAATATCTTTTTTGTCTCATACGAAAAAAATATAATGTATTTTAAACATGCAAGATCAAAACACAGTCCCCTATATTACAAACTCACCTTGTCCCAAAGAGTATGCAAATTATCCAAAATGTATCTACCCACAAACGAAATAGTTTATTTAAGTCGTAAAAACGCTTCGTTAAACATGATCGTGTATTTAATTGTAATTGCATTTTGAGGTTAAATAGGGCACATTACTGTAAGTGGCCAAAGAAAAATTGGGCACATAATGTAAAGTGCTTTTGTAGATAATTACCTGATTAAACTAATTTATTTTATAAATAAATACGTATTTTGTCTTTTAAAAACGACATAAAGGCAAACAATAGCTGTCAGGTATTATTTACCTAATTTAATTTTTTTTACGTCACAATGGAATAGTGAGCGCCATAAACGAGGTAAACTGTTTCTTCGTGTAGGGCAATTAAAATTCCTGCTAATATAATACTTATCTTTTGTAATGTAATATTGGTATTAATAGTCTTGTAATAATTTATAAATTATTATTAATGTGCAATTTGTAATCTTGTAATATTTTGTAATCTTGTGCATATTACAGGATTAAGAAATAAAACGATTTGATTTGATTGATTTGATTTAGGGTTCCGTGCCTCAAAAAGAAAAAACAGAACCCATAAAGGATTACTTCCTTGTCCGTCTCTATGTCAGTCTGACCCTATTTCTCAAGAACGTCCCGAGGTTTCAAGTTTAATTTATGTCAAATACATAATTCTGCAGTCCCTTGGCGCTATAAAAACAACAAAAAAACAAAGCATTTATTTCAATTAAACTATTTACTTTTGAATTATCAAGGAGTCGGTCAGTCAGAAATATGTAGGTAGTTGCCCATTACAAAGCGTAGAAGGTACCAATTGAGAAGAACGGGCAAGAAACTCTATGGACACTTTTTCAAACAATATTGTTACAAAACTATCAGTTACATTAATGTTGATCCTACATATGATAACGATGTACAAAAGACGTACACGTAAAAGCATGTATAAAAATATACATGATTCAAATAAGCTGTGGCAGCTGAGAGATGACCAGCCCTAACTGACGGCGCCCGTTCACGAACATGACGCATGAATCAACACCATTCAGCTCTACCATTTTGAAGGAAGCTAATAGATAAGATCCAACACACGTGCCACCATCTCAGCGAGACATTTGTGTGAGCATGACACACTATCAGTCACCAGGGCACATTCAAGTCAATAAAAGACATGTAACCCGGTAAATGGTAGCTCCATAGTACATCGTACTCACACCTGTGATATGCATTTATATAATACAAGAGATTGAGTACTATGCAGATAAATTCTTCTAATCTTTAGCAGCTCCAACAGTATTTTCACATGTTCATTAATTAGTTGTGGCGTGGAGCAGGACCAGCATTAAGCCATGCATTAGTATCAGTGATATGTTTCTCCTACTTTATAATTCGCCTGCCTGCATGGCGTGCGTTTTATAAAAGATTTATATTTAGTTTTATTGTAACATTTTAAACAGTACCCCATGGAAGTTAAGTCTACTTTAGCCGTTCTGAATCCTGGTGGAACTAATAGGTCCCGATTTCTAGTACTATAATTTATGTCTTTCTCCTCTTTTTTTTTTCTTACGTACTTCATCAAGTACGTAAGAACGTGAGTCATAGATATTTTGACAAGGTACCGTCATGATGTTAATATCCTTAAACAGTTTTCTCAGAGAATCGCGCCTGCGGAGATTATATTTATGGCTCTGATGGCCCGTCCCGGAAGTAAAATACCGTAAGACATTATACTGTGAAAGTAACTGAAATAGACCAGCCTCGCGGTATCTACATCAGTAAACTGACGGATTTTTCTGACAGCATAAGCTGCTGAACTTATCGTCCTGCGACGATTGTAGCCTTGATTCGAGGAGCGTGTTCCCCAGAAAAACAGTTTTATCGACGAATTCTACTTTCTCTTGATTCAATACTATCTCACATTATATCTACACTGACATTCGGCAGTTTCAATTTCGTTAAAAAGATACGGAAAAAAGTAAAAGATGAGACTTACCTTTGACCTTTGATGTTTAACCTTTTACTTACTCTGATACTCTCAAAAAAATCAAAACCCATAGGGTTCTTCCCGTTGACCTGGAATCTTGAAAATTCGGCAAAAAGTAAGGTTGACAGCACAAGAAAAATAAGAAGTCCGAAACTCGTTAATCCTCATCATCAGCCTTTTCCTAACGATGTCGGAGTTGGCTTCCAATCTAACCAGATGCAGCTTGAAAACCAGTATTTTACTAGCGACTGGCTACCTACATAATTATTATTGTTAAAAAAGAAACAGCTTTGTGACGAATATAAGGGGTAGGCTTCGTAATAGAGTTCCGTTGGCAGTCTAGGTACATATGGGCCCTCAAAACTCCCTAATACTTAGTACTTACTAATACGAATGTTGCACTAAAAGATGATTCATATAAGTCCATTCTTATCTCTTCTTTCTTATGTTTTTTACACTTGCAGTCTGTTGGTTCACTATACTCAGAAATCATACAACGCCCTTCGCGTCCAATACAAAAACGCATTCAGGGTGTTGATTGGGTTGCCCCGATAGGGCAGCGCATCAGGGATGTTCGCTGAAGGTCACGTGATCTGTTTCTACACGATGATGCGGAAGCGGTGTGCATACTTGGTCTGTAGGATGCGGGGCAGCGCCAACAGCATCCTGTCTATGATAGCAAGTAGGCTTGATTGTGCATTTGTGAACCACTGCTGTAAGGTTTCGGATGGCAAGCAAATTTACTCATCTCAACATCATGGCTCAGCGTCCTCCTTGTGTGCTTCTAACAACAGAATTATCTTAATCAAAAGCCCATCCCATTTCTTTATGGGATTCAAGTTAAGGCCACTACAAAATAAGGAAGGAAAATATTTGTAAAAATAAGCAAAAGCACAAATAGCGACATTTACGGAACTGTCGTTCTTGTTACGATTGCGTTGCACATTACAAGGAAATGGTTTAAAAAAAAAAACAATTTTCTGATACGACACCGTTATAGCTTATTTATTATATACTTGAAAACTTCAAGGTTAGTAAGGCGGGTTGTTTACTTCATTAACATTTACAATAGTCGTAGAGCTGCTTGTAAGTAGGAGTTCGTCCGGTAAGTACTACTAGACAATAGGCTCCAAAGTCTTTCGCATAAAAGAAATGTGTGTGCGCAATTTGTGGGGTCGAACGGACCGTTTGAATCTTGTAAACCTCTTTGTAAGAAATAAGGATTACTAAGTCCACCTAGTGTGTACATATTAGAAGTAGAAGTGTTTGTTAAATAATAAAATAAAAATAAACCCATTAAGAGATCTAACCCGACTGGCTGTTAAAATTAAGCATGTTATTGCAGAACAATTGTTATAATATATCGGTCAAAATCTATAATAGGTACTATAGGTACACCGCTGCCCAACCCTTCGGGGAAACAAGGCGTGATGTTATGTCTATAACCAAACAGATCAGAGTGCTGCCTTTAAATTATTTCCAAACATAACTTAAGAAGGGGCTAATTAATGCACTCATTAATTGGGTCTGGTGCGTCGGGTGTGCTCCAGCCTCAACATTATACTGCGGTGTATCGAGAGCAGACTGGACTGCTTGTGTGAGAATCGCTGCTGCAAGCTTTCCACATCGGTTTTGAGCTTGTAGCAGGGGTTCTCATTAATATATATGTCAGTGTTAGGTTAAGATTACTAACATAGTTGTTAAGACAGGACAATATTGTCAAATAAGCGTCAAAGACACTTGGTTTTGTCATGCGGAATGCAAAATGTTTCTGCAAACCCAAAACAAAAATATACCTTTTCAACTGCCTCGTTCGTACTGTATTGGAGTATTGCACGGTTGTGTGGCGTCCCCACTATTGATCACATAGTCTTAGGTTAGAGCGCATTCAGAAGAGATTTTTAAACCATCTTGCCTACTCTACGAAAATAGCTAAGAAAGTTCCAAGCTACGCAAAACGTCTTGAAATATTTGGCATGACCTCACTCGAAAAACGTAGATACAAGAATGATTTAATGTTTCTGTTCAAAATTCTTCACAGTAAAATAGATTGCCCCCAGTTGTTAAGTAAGTTTAATCTCAACCTACCCTATAAATATCCGCGTCATCCTATCAAACTGTTACGTCCCCCTTTCCGCAAAACTGTTTCAGGATCTAACTCTCCAGTCCCAAGACTTAGCAAACTTTTAAATAATTGTGATGAAAGGATTGATATTTGTTGCACTTCACTTCAAAAATTCAAGCGCCAAGTCCACGAAATAGATAACCATTAGATGTAACGCACGACTTCCTCAACTACTGTTCTGTTCGTGTTAAAATTGTGTAAAAATTATGCGTCATTTCTGTAGACTGTTTTTCATTATATAAAATTGCTTTTGCATGATGTGTCTATCGCCTGATATTGTGCACTTGGCTTGTATGTTGGCTTGTGTTACTTCAGTTGAACAGTGTAACGATTGTAGATACAAACCAATAAAAAAAATAAAAAAAAAGTAAGAAATATTGTTACTAACATAAAATGTGAGTAATGTTACTTGTTATTTAAATATTTAAAAAAAAAAGTTCTACACTACTACTGAATTCTTAAAGAATAAACAAAGTTCCTATTAATTAAGTTATATTATCTCATCATCATCATCATTTCAGCTGAAACACGTTCACTGCTGGACAAAGGCCTCCCCAAGCACCGCCACTTCGACTGGTTCTGTACTTCCCGCATTCAGCAGATTTCTGCGGCCTTTACAAGATCGTTGGTCCCTTTGAGGGAGGCCTAACGCTATGTCTGGATAAAACGGCGTACTGCCTGACAGACCCCTCAGCCCGCCGCAGGGCCGGAGGACATTCACGAGGATTTTCCACCCAGGAAAAAAAAGGCCTTCCAACGCTACTTCGTCCAGTAAGCGGTCGCCACTCCAGAACCCATTGGCCCCAATGGCCATCTGTTCTGCGAGCTATGTGCATGCTGCCCACTTCCACATAAGTTTGGCAATTTTTCGGGCTATGTCAGTTACCTTAGTTCTCTTGCGGATCTCTACATTCGTGATTCGATCACGCAGGGAAACTCCCAGCATAGCTCGTCAATTGTCCTTTGGATGACTTTCAGCCTTCTAATAAGGCCCATTGTGAGCGACCACGTTTCAGTGTCATACGTCATCACTGGCAACACACACTGGTCAAAGACTTTCGTCTTGAGACTCTGCAAAATATCTTTTTTTTTTTTTTATATAAATGGCATCTCGCAGGTCAACCTATGAGGTTGTCGTCTGCTTAGACGGACTTGCCTGTGGATTCCCTAATAAATTAAGGCCTCCAGCCAGGACTTAAACTTAAATACTAACTAAAAACTAAGCGACTACACGCTAAGGGCACCCCCTGTGGGGTACGAACCTCGGCTTAGGGCGTCGCTGGAAGAGGGCAGCAAATGACTAGCTGGATCAGGAATGATATTATTTAGGGACGAATTTAAAGCTACAGGCTCAGCGGCGCGGGCTGGCTCGAGCAAGGGTCGGGAGGGGTGCAAAATATCTAAACTTTTTAAGGTATTTATTGCATGCTGAAATTAGTAAGCGATATATTTATGTTATTTTTTTAATGGAATTTTTATGTACCACATTTTATGCAAAATAAATATATTCTATTATATTCTGTTTAATACTTATTTCTGTTCCCAAGCAGCGTTGCCGTTTAGGAGCTTTTACGGTTTGAAGGGTATGAGTGCCGGTTTAATTTCAGGCAAATGAGTTATTTCAACTTCGTCTTTTGGCTGAAGGCCAATTCTGGTACTTTAAAAACGTTCAAATTCAAGTCGCAATCTCATATCAGCGACAGCCAATGTCAAAAACTTGTCAAAAATGTATGTAAATTAATTGTATTTTTGACAGATTGAGCCAGCCCGATCACTATGTACGGCAGGCCAATCCCTTGGGAGAAGCAAGCCAAATACCTAGGCGTGATCCTCGATCAAAACCTTACGTTTAAACAGCATATTAAGGCGGTTCGCGCGCGCGCCGCTTTCGCTCTTGGTAGACTCCACTTTATTCTGACAGCCCGTTGCAAACTGTCACTTAAATGCAAGCTGCGCATGTACACCGCAGTCATCCGTCCCATCATGACCTATGCCTGCGTTGTATTCGCGCACGCTCACCCACGTCATCTCCATAAGATGCAGACCCTCCAGAACCGTTTCCTTAGGAAGGTCACGGGTGCCCCCTACTATGTCCGTAATATAGATCTCCACGTAGACCTTAAAATGCCTACCATAAACCAGTTCATGAAACGCTTATCGAAGCGTTTCTTTGACTGTGGCATAAAACACCCAAACCCCTTGATCTCAGCGGCCGCCCGCTACACTCCCTCCCGCATTAGCCGTATTCGCCGACCGAGGCATACTTTAATCGCCCCCGACGACGCCACTACCCTCCTCCAGGAGAGTAATAAGGCCACTAGCACGCTACATAAGCCCAAAACCCGATCGCCGTCCTACCGTCCTCGCCGCCGAGGCCCGCCGCGACGCCCAAATCCACGCCCCTCCAGACCCTTGCTCGAGCCAGCCCGCGCCGCTGAGCCTGTAGCTATAAATTCGTCCCAAAATCTAATAAATCCTGATCCAGCTAGTCTCTTGCTGCCCTCTTCCAGCGACGCCCTAAGCCGAGGTCCGTACCCCACAGGGGGTGCCCTTAGCGTTGTCGCTTAGTTTTAGTTAGTATTTAAGTTTAAGTCCTGGCTGGAGGCCTTAATTTATTAGGGCACCACAGGCAAGTCCGCTTAAGCAGACGACAACCTTATAGGTTGACCTGCGAGAGGCCATACATAAAAAATAAAAATAAATGACAGATTGAGACTGAGGTTAGAATGCGAATGTTCTTGAAAATAAATAAATTCATTATTGACACAAAATACAGGTGTAACATATAATTTGAAACCCTGGCTCCTGAGGTAGTTGGTGGCTCCTGTGTTACAGGAGCCAGTGTCTTTGGTATGCAATTACTGTGCCTAAATGTGTGTGTGAATGTGTCTGCGTGTGTGCGAATGTGTGTGATGGAGTGTGTGATTGTGTATGTTTCAATGGGTGATGGTGTGTGGGTTTGTGTCTTATGAGTACTGCTGTTGTACTAGATCTTCCGTCCGGTGATAATCCAGTATTCGAAGCCACGTGGAGATTTTCTTTTTACTTTCTCTAGTTGTGAAAGGGTTTATGTTCAGTGTAATTTTCATTTTATTGTAAATGTACATAGTCATGCAAAAGTGTTGAAAATACGAGAATTGCCCGTTTGACGTGGAGTGGCGCTAGCGGTCAGAAAGTTTAAAGTAATACGGCGCGGTGACGAAGCTTGCAGGATATGGCATAAGCCCCAGAAGTGAAAAAATACCTACTTTTTGTTGACTTGATTAAACGTTGTGTCAACCAGGGTTGTTCAAATTTTACGCATTGTAACGTTGGTCCTCTCTCTTTTTTCTATTAGGAAGTTCTCAGTAGCATTCCGGAGTCTGCCTTTGTGCGCGGTTTTTGGCAATAGGCTCGTCACCTATTACATAGCTTAAACATAACTAGCAAAATGTGGGTGTGTTCATCTCTGCCTAACCCTTTGGGGACTACAGGCGCGATGTTAAGATTCACGTCATAATCACGTCTCATTCATTAAAAAGTTTGGCAAAACCGCAAACTCACATAAATTGAAAGTTGGTTGTATAATTATAGATTGTTTTGTTTCGATGTTATTTCGGTATCTGAGAGCCAGCCAACTTAAAAATTACTCAGTTGAATAAAATTATTTGGCAAAACTTTATTTATTTATTTATACCTTTAAATTTTTTTATAACTTTAAATCATAACAAAAAAAATCTAACTCATAATTTCGAATAACTACCTACAACTGATTACAGGGTTAGCGGTCAGTGGTAGTTTGTCATTGGAAATAATGAGGATCGTTTTTTGGCACAAGTTCCTTGACACGAGTTCCTGTAGGAGTTGACTGGTAGAAATCGTCATGTAACGAAAAGGCCTCATGCCGCCGCCATGCAACATTCTCTCCCTCTTTCTATTTACATGTTTACGTGTGTGCGTGCGAGTATCGCGTACTTCGTTCTTGACGGGTGTCCCCCGACCTCGTTATTTTGTTTTGGGGTGTCGTTTCCAAAGGTTGCCAACGGAACCCCATTAATAAGGCTCCACTGTCCGTAGGTCTGCCTGTCACAGGGCTGTATCTTTTTAATCGAAATAGGTGTACAATTTTTTTTTCACATATTGGCTACGGTTACTATGACCGCTATCACGACAAATAATAAAAATAAGATAAAGTTAAACAATAAAGCTCCATATAGGAAACGTGTTTATTTAAAACTAAAGTATTAAACAAAGAAATGTAGTGTTAATTATCGTACGGTGGTGTTTATCTTCATTGGATACCGACCATCGAATCTGTGAATTTTCTTCAATTAATTTAAATTGATCCTTCAGATTTCATAGTAATAGAGGTATTTCCAGTTGTCCAATTAGACTACCTATACAGACTACCTATACTATATATACCCTATTACTATTGATTCAGTACAAGATTCTGAATTACAAGGCGCCGAAATTTTGACCAAAAAAAGCGTGTTGTTGTTCCATATATTTAAACCGCGTAAGTAGTTAACTTTTCTATGAAACAGCTGTTTATTAAAAAGATCTATGTTTGTGGGGGGGGGGTCTAGAATCATGTGAAGGATTCATTTTCTCAGTTTGTGCCACCTTGTATAGGTGGTCCCATCTAATTACATGAGTAACAAAGCGTGGGCAAAAGGGAATTATTATATATTATCGGGGATGCACTAAGAAATGGCGCAGAATCCTCTTTTACGTCTCGCTACTGATGTTAATGATATTTTCTCGAGGCTTGATGTGCTTTCAAATGGATGGCGTTATTCAATATGTCCTAATGAAACAAGAAAGATTTAAAATTCTACTTAAAAAATCTTACATTCATTGACAAACAACACAGCCTAAATTACTGGGTCTAGAAACATGATAATTTGAAAGAGATCCTTTTATAATGAAAGTGAGTAGGGATTTTTGAAGAGGTTAAATGAAAATTTGTATAAAAGTTCTTCATTTATGTGTGCATGCTATAATATTAAAAGTCTACACATAGCAAGCATACACATACATAAACCCCTGAGCGCCACCTGTCACGATCCTTACATACAACTTTTGCATCATTCACGTTCATACATCTGGTCATACACAAGCGCCGGTTGCGAGTACTACGCACCTGACCTTTCTGAAGAACATCACCAATAAGGTCACTATATGTCTTCCTAGGGCATCCCCTGCAGGCGTTTCCACTGACATCTACCTTTCAAATACCTTTTGTTAGTCTCCTTTCATTCATCCTCTCAACATGGCCAAACCATCAAAGCATACTCTTTTCAATTTTTCACTTCGTCTACTTTTAAACCGCATGGCTGCCTTATCACATCATTCCTCAGCATGACATTCAAAGTCACAGCACACATGCTCCGCAAGGAACGCATTTCCACAGCATTTATTCTGCTTTCATGTTTCTTTTGCCACACCCAACATTCACTTCCATACATATGCGCGGGTACCAACACACTATTGTGAACAGCTAGTCGTGCCTATTTGGACATCAACTGGTTGGTCACAATTACATTTCAAAGTCTAATTAGACTATTTTTTACAACTATCTATCTATTTAGTCTGCATTGTCCCACTGCGGGGCAAAAGCCCCTGCAATTGCATATAATAATATAAAATCATCCTCTTGCATAATCAGCCTGCTGCGTTCCTTTGCAGGGGCAGTAATCAGCCACGCAGGCTTAGTGCGGGTTGGTAGATGTGAGATGACGTCTAATTGTTGGTTCTAGGACATTTCCGTTCGGTTTCCTCAGTATGTTTTCCTTCACCATTTTGAGAGTAGTGGTGATAAAATAATTTTCATAATGTAAAGCGCCTATCTGGATTCGAACCTAAGACCTCCAACTCGTAAGTCGTGGCTGATATTACTGGGCCATCACTGATAAGTGATAAATGATTTTATTTCTGCAAGTAGGTTTGTACAAACACTTTTACACGTCAAACATCTTTTTTTTGTGGATGAGGTCGGCGTTTCCTATCTGACTACTCTGAGAAGAAAGGCCGAAACAAACTCAGAGGTCACAGTCTCTTTTAAAGTCCAGACATAATCTTGGTCAGATTATGTGAAGACCATCTGGATTGATGTCTGAAATGGTCTTTTTAGGAAAAAAACACACAGATTGAGTGGACCTGTCCAGTCAGTGCACGTATTTGTCAGTAATCGTGCAGCTCAACTCAAAACATAAGGAGCTCAACGAAACGACGAACAATACCAAATAAAGGACATTGGGTAGGCCGCATAATTACTCAAACCGCCAGACCAAGATAAAGATTAAAACTACCTGAGATAATTAAAAAAAACACTAAGTAAAAAAAAACAAGACCCACATAGTCTTAACATTCACAATAATAACAATAACAGAATACTTAATAAATAACTACGAGTATACTCCTGTACTTATCTCAATTCATTTGGGAGCAGTTTAGCATGGCGTTATGTATTGTGTGTGTGTGTGAGCTTAATCTTACTTTTGTGCAAATCGGTGGAATGAGGGACATGTCTTGAGGAAAGTGGGTTGAGTATGGATGTGGAAGGTAGAAGAGTAGGGGAATACCAAAGCAACGATGGACGATTTGTGTGAAAGGTGATTTGGCTAGAAAGGGGGTGACTACCGAAATAACGACTAAAAGAGAAGTATGGAAGAAAAATACGTTACGTCGACCCCAAATACATTAAGATAAGGGCAGAAGAATAATATGGATGCCATCTCAGTATTCATATGCAATTTTTTTTTTTTTTTTTAAAGAATGGCATCTCGCAGGTCAACCTATGAGGTTGTCGTCTGCTTAGACGGACTTGCCTGTGGATTCCCTAATAAATTAAGGCCTCCAGCCAGGACTTAAACTTAAATACTAACTAAAAACTAAGCGACTACACGCTAAGGGCACCCCCTGTGGGGTACGAACCTCGGCGTAGGGCGTCGCTGGAAGAGGGCAGCAAATGACTAGCTGGATCAGGAATGATATTATTTAGGGACGAATTTAATGCTACAGTCTCAGCGGCACGGGCTGGCTCGAGCAAGGGTCGGGAGGGGCGTAGATTTGGGCGTCGCGGCGGGCCTCGGCGGCGAGGACGGTAGGACGGCGATCGGGTTTTGGGCTTATGAAGCGTGCTGGTTGCCTTACTACTCTCCTGGAGGAGGGTAGTGGCGTCGTCGGGGGCGATTAAGGTATGCCTTGGTCGGCGAATACTACTAATACGGGAAGGAGTGTAGCGGGCGGCCGCTGAGATCAAGGGGTTGGGGTGTTTTATGCCACAGTCAAAGAAACGCTTCGATAAGCGTTTCATGAACTGGTTTATGGTAGGCATTTTAAGATCGATGTGGAGATTTATATTACGGACATAGAAGGGGGCACCCGTGACCTTTCTGAGGAAACGGTTCTGGAGGGTCTGCATCTTATGGAGATGACGTGGGTGAGCGTGCGCGAATACAACGCAGGCATAGGTCATGATGGGACGGATGACTGCGGTGTAGATGCGCAGCTTGCATTTAAGTGACAGTTTGCAACGGGCTGTCAGAATAAAGTGGAGTCTACCAAGAGCGAAAGCGGCGCGCGCGCGAACAGCCTTAATGTGCTCTTTGAACGTTAAGTTTTGATCAAGGATCACGCCTAGGTATTTGGCTTGCTTCTCCCAAGGGATTGGCTTGCCGTACATAGTGATCGGGCTGGGAAGGGGGGGTGGGACTCGACGACGTCTCGAGAAGAGAACCGCCTGACTCTTATCGGGGTTGACCTCGATTCTCCATTTCCGGAACCAAGCGCCTAAGACGTTTGCCGAGGTTTGGAGAGTACGAGCTATAGCATTGGGACAATGACCGGTATAGTAAACGGCAGTGTCGTCGGCGAAGAGAGCCAACTGAGCCTTTTTACTCTGTGGGATATCGCTGGTGAACAGCGTGAAAACAAGAGGAGATATGACGGAACCCTGAGGGACACCGGCGCGAATAGGGTGAGGGGACGAGAGTGCACCCTCGATGCGATAGCGGAAGGTGCGATTCGACAAAAAGTCTCGTAAGATGAGTACGAGACGATCTGGCACTCCTAGTTGGTAAAGCTTGTATAACAAGCCGTTGTGCCAGACTTTGTCGAAGGCTTTCGCTATGTCGAAGAATAGCACACCCGTCGTCGCGTTACGTTGCATACCGGCGCACAAGTGCTCTACGATACGGTGGACCTGGTGGATACTCGAGTGTTGTGGACGGAAACCAAACTGCTCGTTGGGAATGAGGCTCTTTGCTTCGGCGTAGTCTTTGAGACGCTTATAAATAAGCCTCTCGTAGATTTTGCCGAGAACGTTGAGTAAGCTAATGGGACGGTAGCTGGAGGGCTCAGACTTTGGCTTGCCTGGCTTTGGGATACCGATGACTGTTGCTTCTTTCCACGCTTGTGGGAAGATGTTGTTGCTCATGGCGCCATTGAAGATGGCGGTCATGAGCATTATTTGAGGGGCAGGTAGGAGTTTGTATACCTTGTTGGTAATACCGTCCGAACCGGGGGCTTTACGAGCTTGGAGCCCTTTTACGATGTCGTGCACTTCATCTGGAGTGAAGGGAGGCAGAGGATCATCAGGGTCTTCAACGGGTGGAAGGGAGGCTCTCCGTTCGACTTCAGCGTCGACCTTGTTCAGGTGAGCTTGGTCTACTGGTTGAGAGCTGGGAGAACACTGGGACTCTAGGCTGTCAGCAAGGCATTCGGCCTTGTCGGTGCTGTCGAACGCGACGCTCTTGTCGGGGCGGATGAGGGGAGGCATAGAGACCTCCTCGGAGGAGCGCAATTTCCTCTGAAGGTGCCAGAAGGCTTGGTGAGTGGGCTCGAGTTCACTCAGCATCTTGTTCCAACCCTCTGAGCGTACCTCCCCTATGCGTTTCTTTACAGCACGCTGTAAATGGCGCATGTGGGCTTTGTTCGCGTCACAAGGGAAGGAGTCGTAGGCACGGATGGCCGCGTTCTTCTCGGTTATCAGGTCACGTACGTCAGTAGGTAATTTCCAGCGATGGTCTTCCATCACCGGAACTTCCCGTGAACAATCCGTCAAAACGGATTGTACGTGCTCTGTAAACGAGTCGATTGCGGCCGTCGTGTCGGCGACTGACACTAAGTGATCGGGGATGGTGTCTAAGTGAGGCGACGTGGTGGATTTCAGTCTTTCGCTTACTTTCCTCCAGTCGGTTATCGTCTGGGTCTGAGGGGGGCGGTTGGGGTCGATCGGGCCCGAGTAGGGTGCAAGATGCATGACTACAGGGCGGTGGTCAGAATTTAGCTCGTGGAACGTCTCAATCGATTGCAAACGGAGGTTCACATTCTTGAGCAGCGCTACATCGAGAACATCGGGAAGGTGATTAGGATTACCTGGGAAGTGAGTCGGGCTCATTGGAGCGATGACGTCAAAGTTAAGGGATTCGCCTAACTTGAAAACTAACCTACCTCTGGTTGAGGTTGTGCTACTATTCCACGCCGGGTGCTTGGCATTAAGATCCCCCGCCAAGATGACGGAGTCACTCATACCGAAGAGGGCGGTGAAGTCCTTTTGGAGAGAGATGGGATCCTCCGGACCATTGTCTGGTGGAATATAAGCAGAGATGATGGTGATCGGTTGATGACCAGTCATGCCGAGCCGACAGATAGAGGTCTCCAGATGGGAGAAGAGAGAAGGTGGGTCGATAGGGATGCAATACAAAGATTTCCTAAAGTATATTAGTGTGCCACCCTTGTGGCATCGAGACCTGTCATTGCGAACTAGTTTATAGTTGGCAATATTCGGGTTTCGGTGATGCGGTTTTAAAAAGGTTTCCTGTATGAGGAGGATGTCAAGCTGATGGTCGCGGAGGAAAGCGGCGATCTCATCGCGTTGACCTGAAACGCCATTTGCGTTGAAGAAGCCTAATTTAAGGGATCGGGGTTTGTTACTGTTTACTCTCGTATTATCCATTGAGAATTAATATTTGAGTGAGTGTAGAACTTGCGCGATCTCGGGATACGCGCTGAGGATTTCCATAAGGCGGAGTGCGTTGCCGTTTGCAGCAACGATTTCTTCCGCCATTTTGTCCGCGGCGGTGGTGAAGAGAGCCGCGTATGTACTAAGTATAATTTGGGCGCTGTTTCGGCCCTGGGTTCCCTGAGGTTTCGCTGGAGAGGCCGTAGGGGCCGCGGGGGCTACCAAAGGCGCTGGGATGGCGGAAGCCATCAGCGCTGGAAGTTGAGCGGGTTGCGCTGGTTGCGCGGGAATAGAGGGCACCGAAGCTGCGGGAGCCTTCAGGTGATTAAGGTTAGCCCAGGGAGACGGCCTCTGCGGACTGAGCCGCTCCGGCATCAGCGCGGAAGGAGGCTTTCCCCAGGGGCTTTCCCTGTGCTGGCGGTCGCTCGCGCGTTTCGCGAGTTTGGAAGAGGAGGACTTCGGGGCCTTAGGACAGCCCCGGTAATTTGCCGGGTGTCCCGATTGGCCGCAGAGTACACAGCTGGGAGGCTCTAAACATAGTTCCCTATCTTTTGGGCGGGTACAGTCAGCGGTGCCATGCTCTCCTAGACACTTGACGCATCTAGGGGTGGCATAGCAGTTGGACTGCGAGTGACCATATAATTGGCAGCGATGACACTGTCCAATTAATTGAGCTCTGTAAGGCTTCTCTATTGAGATGCCTGAGAGCGAACACACCGACTTAACTTTAAAAATCGGGTGGTGACCGTCTGTGGGGTCACAGATGACCAGGACCATGTCGTAGACTAGGCCCTGTCTCGCTTTATGTAAGCGATGGACGGCGGAAACTGGGATTCCTTGAGCGATGAGGTCGCTCTTAATCTCCTCGGTGGAGATTTCTTGTGGAACGCGCCTTATTACGACGCGAGTAGGGGTTTCCTCCGGAAGGGAGTAAGTGTGAAAGGAGTAGTTCCTTTCACGTAGGGCGCGGGAGAGGTCCCTAAAGTCCGCAGACGTGGGGACCGTAACTTTGATCCCCTGGAGGGTGGATCGGGCGTTAGTATAGTTGATCTTGCGATCAACACACATTTTAGATATTTCAGTCCATTTGGACTTTTCCTGGACGTATATCGGGGGAGGGGGCTTCTGCTTCCTCGCGGTAGGAGCGGGTGGGCAAGCCATAGGGCTGGTGGGGCGACTAGTCCGCGGACTAGGGGCGGTTGTGGAGCTGGACGATAAGTCGTCCTGTTTTTTCTGGGCCTTGGTGACCGGGCCAGCGGGGGCGGAGGATTTAGCCGCCTTTCTCTTGCCTCCTTTGACCACGACTTGGAAGTCGTCATCGCTGGAGGAGGAGGTGCGGGCTTCTTCCTCGGAGAGTGGGACTGACGTGTCCATACTCTCTGGGCGAGTCGAGTCAGTTTCGGTGCGCAGCTGCGTCGGGTTTATTGTCTCCGAGACAATGGCGGCCGGAACAATGGCGGGCGCGACAAAGGGAGCCGGATTAGCGGCCGACTTATTTACTGCCGGGGCAGTAGCGGGCGAGACAATAGGGGCCGGATTAGCGGCCTGAGTATTATCTGTCGAGACAAAGGCGGGTGAGACAATGGGGGCCGAATTTTCGGCCGGAACATTGTCTGCCGGAACAAAAGGCGGAATGCCTTGTTCGCATGCAGGTGGCGATAGCGGGCTTTCGAGGGCGTCGCTGAAGTTCGCGAGTGCGCCCTGGGACGGAGTGGGGGTGGAGCGATGACATAGCTTGTCGCCATATCTCGCTAGGAAATCGGGGTCCTTAAAAAGGACCTCTCTGAAGAACGCCAAAATATAGGCGTCCTCCATGGTCGGAGGGGAAGCTAGATTAGGGAGGGAATGGTGGAAAATTATTCCCACGTAGACTAAACCCTATACCTATCTCCCCGGGTGGATGGGCCCGGGGATGTGTGACCCTCTCTGTCGGGTGTAGACAGAGAGGTGAGTACCTATTGGTGAGCCCTAAGCTTGTAACCCGTCGCCAATCTTAATGTGCGAACGGGGCCCTGACCAGTCTAGCGCGAAGGGTGTAGACACACCCTAAAGACACTAGGTGAGTAGCTGGAAAGCAAAACTGTCACCAGAGCCGACTAGGAGATCCCCCAAGGCCGGTTATCTGGGACCCGTCCAACTAACTGCCTCGCCCTGAAGGGGTTCGGCGGGTGTGAATTGGGTCAACACCCCACTCGGCTTCGTTGACACCGTAAGGTTTCAACCGAGGACCACGAAACTGTGGTTTTACCCAGAAGGGGCCTAGTGAAGCTACTCACAAAACTCACGAATAAGAAATAAGATTTGCCTTGAAAAAGGCACTTTTTGATTGAATAAAATCAAATCAATTTCTTGACTTGATTTTAAATCGGAGTAGTCGGGGCGACTACGATGACGTCACGTGGTAGCGACGAGTAGAAAACACGAAACACAACACTGGAGCGGGAGAGCGCACAAACACGTCCGTCCGCGGCGAGAGTCGAGCGTCGAGTCATATGCAAATATGAAGCTCAGCTCTATTACAGAGGCGATTATGGCTGCGTTTCAGCTATAATCGCCTCCATAATAGTTGTGGAAATGCTTGTTCTTTATGCCTCTATATTGGTATTGCCTCGGTATTGTCATCATGTTGGGGTCACTAATACAGAGGTATGAGGAACAGGATGAAAAGTTCAATCATTCTCTGTAGTAAAGAGAGTATCCTCCTACCAGATGGGTATCGTGTCTGGTGGGCGACAAACTACTTGCGCGATGCAGGATTTTACGTGACGTCAGTGTGATACGTAGATTGCATTTGGCGGTATAGATGCCACCACATCCTTTTAAAAGTATTTTTGTTTGTTTTGTGTAAAAAATATTTTTACATAGAACAAACAAAAAACTACTTCCAAAAAGCATTGCCTGCAAATCAAAACTTCAAAAGGGTACCATTTAATCTGTTGTGAAATCCCATGTCAACATACATAATTGGTATTTGTATTTCGGTGTTACAATCACAAACATTATAGTTTTGGAAGCAGATTAATGTAATTACACTGGCTTATTACAGGCTGGCTGAGACTAATAACAATATTATCCAAGTACTCAAATAATTCAATGGATAGCATAACATAGCATTACGCTAGTAATCCCCGAAGGATTAGGCAGAGGAGTAAAGTACGCCCACATTTTGGGAGTTATTTTCAAGTCCAATGTTACAGTGAAGAGCCTATTACCATTAATCAGGAACAAATCCAGATTCTGGGCTGCTGCTGAGAAATTCCTACATTACATAGTAGTAATGTCCAAAAGTTTAGAGGCTGATTTACACTAAAAATAGTTACCGAGTAACGGTAAGTCTAAATGTAACGCGCAATACGAATGATTTTTTTTCTGGCTATGATTTAACGATGTACTGAATAATCATCCGTATGCAATGTTTAATGTGCCGTGTACAATAGCTCTTAGCGTTCGTCTGTCACATCTTGACAGTCAATGTGGTACCAAACAACTGACTTAAAGAAAAACAAAATTACGCGCACAATTGAAAATTTACATAAAATGGAATTACGCTACCAATCTTTTCACTGACATGAGATAAATCAAAATGAAAGAACTTACTACGTCTGTCATTATTTTATTAAACAGCCGATTACTTAAATGAATTTCTGGCTTGCTCCATCTCACATAACACCATCCAACTGTAACCGACTGTATCTGTACAAATTAATTCTGTTACTTACTTCCACCTTGAGCAAAATCGTCGCTCTCTGGACGAGCATTTAACATATTTAATGAGTTAATGCAATGAGCATAAAAATGTACTGTGCTCGCTTTATTAAAGGCTCCCGCAAAAAGGCGCGGCGCCACAGCGCGACACAAAGACACCGTCCGTCGCGCGACAAGCGGTACCTTTATGTCGCGCCAGTGTGAAATGACCGGAAATAATTGATTTTATATTGTGTTTGCTGCATGGAGCTTAATGTGTTAAGGGTCGTAACCATTAATGTATTTTAATTTGTCTTTTACAATGTTTTTATGGGTCTCATTTTTTTTTTTTTTTTTTTAACAATCACAGAAGAAGTATTTGCGTAGTCACCACGTTTGGTAAGATGTTTAGTAAAAGGGTAGTCAAAGGGGTTTTGTTTTCATTTTGTTTTGTGTACTCATCCAATAAAAAAACATCGTTTCGCTTTTGAAATTCAAGCTAATAATGCAACGCCCGTGGTTTGAACAGAAAATATATAACTTGGCAGTTTGACGTTTTAACCGTTGGGTTAAAACCGCTTTTTTATTTTTGCTCGAATCCTCCAGCAAAAATATTATTTGTTGTTAATTGTTTATCTTTTCTTCCTTTGCCATCTTTCACAACTCAAAATTTAAATACCTTAATGCTTTAGCAAAACACCATAAATCTGCCATCTTTTCCCAACTTTTTCTTCTTTAGGGGTTTGGTTTCTGCACTTAGTCTTTCAGGTAGACCATTGTGCGTGGGCCATAGCGGACGTCGGTGGTTATTCCAATTAGCCCACCTCTCTCCTGAAGTTGATTATGTCTCCTGGTCTGCTACGAACATTTTTGTAGGACTTGGTTGCCTCTAAGGGTTGTGTCCAAATCAGGGTGACGCCTGTGATGTGTTCAAAGAGCAAATGTGCAACGGTTTCCTCAGTCTCCATACAAGCCCTGCTTAGAGGACTGTCCGATGTCTATTATGTGGAAGTGTTTGTCAACAAGCGCAGGCCGTTCCTGTCCAGGCGTAATTAACGTCTAGCAAGCTTGCCATCTAAGTATGGCATAGCTTTCCTGCACTGCCTACAGCCAGGTGTCGAGGTCCACCAGCTTTTCGCTTGCGTGTGGGTGAACTTCTGTAGCCACCGGCGTTAACTAACTGGTTGGAAAAGATTGGCACGATGGGTCCACATCCACAGTCTGACGCGCTGGATGCCAGTTCGTCAGCTGCGTTGTAACCCATTGATCCATTATGTCCTGCTGTGTCCTTTTACTCATTGAAACAGCCAACTTTTTTGGTTTCGGCTTTCAGTCTAACCAGATCATGTACAAAACATACGTAACACCAAAAGGAATAAAAACAATTAAAAAAAAATAGTTTTTGAACTCAAAACAACCTTTTCAGTAATTAAATTAAAAGCAAAGTCATCCGTTTATCCGTACCTATTCATGCTGCTGGAACGCATAAAATTTAATTTCTCCATAAAAAAACACAGTTAAACCCGATATGTTAACGATAGAGCCGGTTGCTGTTAAAATTACCTACTTATGGAACATCACGGTTAAATGTTATGGGGATGAGCAGTTATTTAGTTTTTGGCTGTATACTTATATGTAGTGGCGCTATTTTGAAACGACATGTCCCAAGACGTTTTCCGCCATCGATGATAAAATGGTATGGGGATGAGCAGTCATTTAGTTTTTGTCTGCACTTAGTTATTGTGGCGCTTTTCTCAAACTAAATGTCCCAAGACGTTTTCCGCCATAGTTTTTCCGCCAGGGATGGCCAGGGGATGGCTAGGGATGGCCGGGGATGTGCAGGGTTGGCACGTAACAGAATAATTTGGACACGGCATCAATTGCAGCATTTAAGTATCTGCGATTTTCTTCAATGAAATTGAACGCGATCAGCACATCTTATCCACCCAGAGCTGCCAGTTTCAATATTACACAGAAAATAGTTTCACTGGTGAAGTTTGCCCCAAGTCATCGAGTTTGCAACAGCTGATATCGTAAATTGTTATTTCATTCTTATATAAAAAGAAAGTTTCTGGGACTAGCCACTTACAATATAAAAATAAAATAGCAATTACGGAATTTGAAAATGGACTTGTCTGGGAACACGTTACTTTTTAATGTGCGAGACTGTCATTAGTTTTTTTCTTTGTGGCGTCCTTTGGAATATTGAATGTCGCTATTACAATCAAAATAACTCGTGAATAATTTTCGGTCAGTGATTTTCAATGATTTTCGCTGTAACTTAAGTTACGAGACTTGTCAGAGACTACAATTGGCTTTTGGTGGTAAAGCCCCATGTCGCAGCTCTGTGTTTTCGTAGTTCATAGAATTTAGACGTGGACGTGATCATCTCCATGACGATGTGCTTAACGGTCGGTCGGCGACGGCGGTTACTTGTCAGCAAATCCGTACTGTATTAGGTATTGGAATGAGCTAAACATACTAAGAATTTTGCATATGCACCTGAAGATTGGGAAGCTTTATCGAAAGATCAGAAACGACTGCGTGTCGAGTGGTGCCGTAAAATGATAAAAAAGTTTAATGGAGGACAGTCATTGGCTGTCTATAATATAATATAATCAAATTCAAACTCAAAGCATTTATTTCAAATAAACCAATTACAGGCACTTTTGAATTGTCAAGGGGTCGGTCAGTCAAAAATATGAAGCTAGTTGCCCATTCCAAAGCGAAAGTAGGTACCTATGGAGAAGAACGGGCAAGAAACTCCATGGACACTCTTTTAAATAACATGGATACAGAAAAAGTTGTTACATCAGTCTTGTTGAAATTATACATGTGAGAACGATGTAGAAAGACCCGTAATAAAAACATAAAAAATCGAAAATAAAAATAAAATAAGCCGTGGCTGCCAAGAGATGACCAGTCCCCACTGACGGCGCCCGTTCATGAACATGACGTATGGATCAGCACCATTCAACTCAATCATTTTGAAGGGAACTTAATGATCCAACACACACGCCACCACTAGCGAGACATTTGAGTGAGCCTGACATACTCTCAGTCGCCAGGGCACATTTAAGTCAGTGACAGACGAGCTTTGTTAGATTGGCACAACTGTTTTCCATTTTGGCGCGGGGCTTAAGTTGCACCTGTTATTTTGATTAAACACAGTTGTCTGTTTTTAGTTAGATTATCTAGTGTGTAATGCGAATTTCTTATTGGACAAAAACATCCCAAAAAGAGTTTGTCTTAAATTTTGCATCGCCAATGGAATTTCGTGTTCGGAGTCACTGAAAATAATACAGAAGGCTTACGGTGAACCGACTTTATAAAAAAAAACACGTACTTATGAGTGGTACAAAGCGTTCAAAATTGACATTGATTGACTTTATGTATGGATACATAAAGTCTTTTGAGGACAGATCCACACAGATTTGAGTGGACCTGTCCAGTCAGTGCACGCATTAGCCAATCATTATGCAGCTCAACTCAGAACTGACATGTAAATTTACTATGTAAAGTATTATACTATTTTAATTATTGTGAATGCGAAGACAATGTGTTTTTTGATTTTCAATGTTATTTTTAAAATTAGTTTTAATCATGGTCTGGCAGTTTGAGTAATTTATGCGGCCTACCCAAATGACCTTTCTTTGGTAATGTTCGTCGAATCGTTGAGCACCTTAAGTTCTGTGTTGAGCTGCATGATTACTGACAAATGTGTGCACTGACATGACAAGTCCACTCATTCTGTGTGGTTCTTTTCTCAAAAGACCATTTCAGACACCAATAAACATGGTCTTCACATGACCTGACCAAGATTATGTCTTGACTTTAAAAGAGACTGTGACCTCAGAGTTTGTTTCGGCCTTTTTTCTCAGAGTAGACAGATAAGAAACGACGATCTCATCTAGTTTTTAAAATATGATTGACGTGTAAAAGTGTTTGTACAAACCTACTTACAGAAATATATCATTTATCATTTATTGTATTACTCCATAGTATATGCAGAGATGGTTTGATTCTAAACATACATTTTGCCAGTTTTATTTCAGTTAGATGTTCCAGGGGGCGAGACTATTGCAATTACAAAAAAAATTGCACACAATGTTTTATTAACGTTTGTGAGATTAATTTACCACAAAGATGTGTTGTTTACTAAAAGCGTTGTTTATTTTGACCTTGTGAACCAATAGATAATATCTTTATAATGCATATGCTTGAAAATAGCGTTTTCCAAAGATCCAAATTGTGCGGAAGTGCCACTTTTTCACACTAGTGCTTTTTACTTTACCGTTTTTTTTTTAATTTTTGACTCCGTCGTCAACACTACGCAAAGTGTTGTTATTGTTTTAAAAAGTTTAACAAATTAGTCAAGTAAGTACAGATTACCATTATTATAAAAGGTAAAATAAAACAAGTACATCATTAAATTACATCATCATTAGGCTCGCCCCCTATTACATGGGACTTAAACATAACTGGCGAAATGTGGGTGTACTATAGGTACACCTCTGCCTAACCCTTCGGGGAAACAAGGCGTGATGTTATGTTATGTTTATTTTTACATCATTAAACGCGTTACTAATTACTCTAGATTTAGATGTTGACCATTTTATTTCCTCGCCCATTGCATAGTAAAACGTTGTATGATACACGTGCGTAAGATGATTTCCGACTCATGTCGTCTTATGCACTCGTCGGAAATCACCTACTTTCCGCACTTGTCATCCATTTCACGAAAGCTTGCCTCAATCTTTCAAAAAATCCAATCAGAAATACAGCCATTACAAATCAATTAATTTCCCTAAATAGCCTTTTCAATTATGCTTTCAATGTCCTCTAACGAGCTTCATAGAAAAACCTCGAGGCCTCTCAATTATATCGAGTTTAACGCTTAGGATTAATTAATTGAGGAGTGAAGAGCATCTGCGTCATTTTAAAAAGTGCCTTTCAATCAGGAGGACTGTCAAATTAGGAGACTGTTCGTGTATTGAAGATGCGTAATTATAATGAATGTACGATTTTTATTTTAAGGTGCATACAGGGAAACCTATTATTTTGTTTTCCTGTTTTTTATTTTGTTTGGGTGATGAAAATTCATAATTTTTGTAATTGCTAAAATGTAAATCCATTAATTTTGATATACAAGATACATGTACCGTCAGGAAAAAAATTTGTTGAGCAAATTGGCACCGTACGTCAACTTATTATGTTACAGCCATTTCGTCGCGATCCTGCTACCCATTCTCAAATCCAGACCACGAGGCTGCTATTAAGCAATTCCAAATGTGAAACCCAACACTTCGCCAGACCCGGGAATCCAATCCAACACGTTCGGGACACGAGGCCTGACAGGTCGGTTTATATTTGTGTTGATCGCAGTCAATTTTATGGGTGTAATTCGCCCTAAATCTTAACCAAAAACAAGACAAAACTAAAAACCTGCCTACACATCACATCTTATCCCACAATCTGAAAGGATAGCCTGAAAACCGGGTACCAGTGAGCAAAAATAAAGGTCTGTAATAAGCGTCGTCTGAAAATATTTTCGTTTATAGCAAATATAGGGAATATAAAAAGGCTGACCTTAGCAGGGGAACTCATATTGTTTCACATAAAGAACTTGTGACGGAATCTAAACTAAGCTTTAGTGTGGCGTTAGCACAAAAAATTGCGTTTTTTTTTCATTTTTATTAAAAGGGATTTATATACCCCGCCCTCGCGGCTGCCTCGTCGGTCTGGTGGTCAAGAGCTACTGCTGAGCGTGAGGTCCTGGGTTTGATTCCCAGGTCGGGCAAAGTGTTATCGGGTTTTTGCTATTTAGAATTTTTCAGTAGCAGCCCGGAGTCTGGATTTGTGCCCGGTTGATGGCAATAGGCTCGCCCCCTATTCCATGGGACTTAAACAGAACTGGCGAAATGTGGGTGTAATTTAAGTAAACCTCTGCCTAACCCTTCTGGGATTACAGGCTTGATGATATGTGATGTGTTGTTTATATACAAATTAAAAATTATGACAATATTAGAATACTGTTTTATGAAGCAATATTTTTAGCTATGTTGATAATTTAAAAGCTTAAAGTTATGACATTAATTTCTACTAAAAATTTAAATTTAGACGGTTTCTTACTGTTTCATACTACACATATTTATGTTACAAATGTACACAGTACTACAGTAAAACCAGCATTATTAATGAGATGTTAATGATACCTTAATATAGGTAGGTGTAGAGTTTCTTAAGTTAAGCTTAATTTATTTATTTTTTTGAATGGCATCTCGCAGGTCAACCTATGAGGTTGTCGTCTGCTTAGACGGACTTGCCTGTGATTGCCCTAATAAAGTAAGGCCTCCAGCCAGGACTTAAACTTATGTACTAACTTAAAAACTAAGCGAAAACGCTAAGGGCACCTCCTTCGGGGTACGAACCTCGGCTTAGGGCGTCGCTGGGAGAGGGCAGCAAGGGACTAGCTAGATCAGGATTTGAGTGATTTAGGGACGAATTTAAAGCTACAGGCTCAGCGGCGCGGGCTGGCTCGAGCAAGGGTCGGAAGGGGCGTGGATTTGGGCGTCGCGGCGGGCCTCGGCGGCGAGGACGGTAGGACGGCGATCGGGTTTTGGGCTTATGTAGTGTGCTGGTGGCCTTACTACTCTCCTGGAGGAGGGTAGTGGCGTCGTCGGGGGCGATTAAAGTATGCCTTGGTCCGCGAATACTGCTAATGCGGGAGGGAGTGTAGCGGGCGGCCGCTGAGATCAAGGGGTTGGAGTGTTTTATGCCACAGTCAAAGAAGCGCTTCGATAAGCGTTTCATGAACTGGTTTATGGTAGGCATTTTAAGATCGATGTGAATTAAGCATCAAATAGGTAATTGTCACATTTAAATAATATTCGCTGAACATCATCAGCTACACAGGTAAAATAATACTGTAAAATTCGTTCAATGAAGAAAGTACTTAGCTTTGCCCGGTTCAGATTTTAACATTTTAATGTTCTATTCCCATGTCACCTTACAGTTTTAAAACAAATCTGCAAATTAGCACAAAAACAATTATTTTTTCCATAAAATGAAGAAAAAAAAACGTGTGTTACCTGCTAACCGTCCCCGTATTTCATCACAGATACGCAGAGAGGAATGGGCAGAGCCGAATGCCCAACGTTTATTGGATGCGAAACCCGCACAGAAAGGAATCATATTTTATTGGTTCAAAATAATAATTTAATGATAAATATTGGTAGGTCCTTTTATTTTATGTATGTTTTATGCTGGGGGTCGAAACTTTTTTGTGGCTTTAAATACTGTATGCTGTCTTTTTGTGAGCGTTGTAAAAGGCGGAGGATGTATCTGCTTTATTACTCAGTAGTTTATAACTTTTTGATATACACAAACTTTGCCCATAACTTTTGGGAAAGACTGACCATTGATTAAGCTCCAGGCAGTGAGCGCCGCTGCCAATTTCACTAAGTGCCGGCTTCATCAATGAAACTGAACTCGATCAGCACTTTTAAACCCAGTTCAAGAGCTGTCAGCGTCTTTATTAACGCGTTTTATGAAAGTTGTCCCATAAGTCGGTGTCAAGCCAGAATCTGGTGATGGCCAGTCATATTAGTTAACAGTTTTTTTTTGCTATGTATTTTTAAAACTACGGGCATTTGTAAAAAAAAAAAATAGAAAATCTACTGCCAGTGACGGTCTTGTAACTCCTGTTGCTACAAATTTTAACTTTTTTTTTTCTGCTTACTATTATGTATTATGACCCGACCTACCACCCGACTCCGGCTTGACGTCGACTTACAGGACACCCTGTATGTGCTGTTTCATTGGTTTCATTATTGAAATTTGCCCTTAGTTGGAAAAGCTTTCAATCAATTCATCTTAATAGTTTCGACCACATAATCATTTGCCTAGCCTTTTCCAGACACTGTTGGGTTCGGCCATGTCTATTTGTCCTCCACAACTCAGTTAAACGGTAAACACCTTTTTCGATGTTTTTCATTTGACCTTTTTCTATGCCTTTAACGTGCACGTCTTTCTACATTATTCTCACGTGTATAACTTCAACATGACTGTTATAACTAATGGAATTTCTTAGGATTACGATTTGCAATGGGCAACTGGCTTAATCTTTATGACTGACCGACTCCTTGACATTTTAAAAGTGCCTGGTATTGGAATATTTGAATTAAATGTTTTGAGTTTGAGTTTTGTGACATCTGACGTCCCATAACGACTATCAAATATCTACAAATGACAGTCGGGACAAACGGCTTTTGTTCGTTTCATCATCATCATTTCACGTCCAATGCTGGGCATAGGCCTGCCCCAACCACCGCCACATCGACTGGTTCTGTGCTTGAGGCCTTCCAACTCTGCAGTACGCTAAATACGAATGTAGTGGTATCCCGCGTTACTCGCGTCACATATAATTAACCTAATTTTAGTAATTGTATATTAACTGTGTATTTAATTATTTCTTGACTGTATTATTAAATCATTTCGTGATACTGAAGAAACATTTAATTTCACCTCACTATAGAACCTACATCACGTCCCAAAAAAACTTCTATACAAGATTAGTCTCATAAAACTCGTGCCTACTTAAGAATGGTAAGATCAGTTACACAGATTTTTTGCAAGAGGAAATACGGGCACAAACTAGTACCCTGCTTACCCCATAAAATAAAACAGCATCATAACAAAGATTGGGCCACGAATGACTTATTTGTTGTTCGCAGATAAATCTTATATAAATCTTGATTTGTTTGCCGTAAATATAAGAAAAGTGGAAGAAACGCGATAATATGATAACTTTGACGTTTTGGGGTCGTCTATGCTAAAAATAGGATTCTCAATTACTTTGGTAACAATACCTTTACAAATGACGGTATTAAGTACCTACATCATGTACATACTGGCAGTCAACCCTGCTGTCACTCTTACTAGCCGACTTGCTTATTTTGTACCATGCATAATCAGCCTATAACGTTCTGCTGAACACAGGTCGAAAGTAAAGCACCTGTCTGGGTTTTAACCTACGACCTTCAACTCGTAAATCGCGGCCGTTGGAAATGTGTATTTTACAAGTTTTTTTTTTTTTTTTTTTTTTCAATGTATGGCCTCTCGCAGGTCAACCCATAAGGTTGTCGTATGCTTAAGCGGATTTGCCTGTGGTGCCCTAATAAATTAAGGCCTCCAGCCAGGACTTAAACTTAAATACTAACTAAAACTAAGCGACAACGCTAAGGGCACCCCCCTGTGGGGTACGGACCTCGGCTTAGGGCGTCGCTGGAAGAGGGCAGCAAGAGACTAGCTGGATCAGGATTTATTAGATTTTGGGACGAATTTATAGCTACAGGCTCAGCGGCGCGGGCTGGCTCGAGCAAGGGTCGGGAGGGGCGTGGATTTGGGCGTCGCGGCGGGCCTCGGCGGCGAGGACGGTAGGACGGCGATCGGGTTTTGGGCTTATGTAGCGTCCTAGTGGCCTTACTACTCTCCTGGAGAAGGGTAGTGGCGTCGTCGGGGGCGATTAAAGTATGTCTCGGTCGGCGAATACGGCTAATGCGGGAGGGAGTGTAGCGGGCGGCCGCTGAGATCAAGGGGTTTGGGTGTTTTATGCCACAGTCAAAGAAACGCTTCGATAAGCGTTTCATGAACTGGTTTATGGTAGGCATTTTAAGGTCTACGTGGAGATCTATATTACGGACATAGTAGGGGGCACCCGTGACCTTCCTAAGGAAACGGTTCTGGAGGGTCTGCATCTTAAGGAGATGACGTGGGTGAGCGTGCGCGAATACAACGCAGGCATAGGTCATGATGGGACGGATGACTGCGGTGTAGATGCGCAGCTTGCATTTAAGTGACAGTTTGCAACGGGCTGTCAGAATAAAGTGGAGTCTACCAAGAGCGAAAGCGGCGCGCGCGCGAACCGCCTTAATATGCTGTTTAAACGTAAGGTTTTGATCGAGGATCACGCCTAGGCATTTGGCTTGCTTCTCCCAAGGGATTGGCCTGCCGTACATAGTGATCGGGCTGGGAAGGGGGGGTGGGACTCGACGACGTCTCGAGAAGAGAACCGCCTGACTCTTATCGGGGTTGACCTCGATTCTCCATTTCCGGAACCAAGCGCCTAAGACTTTAGCGGCGGTTTGGAGAGTACGAGCTATAGCGATGGGACAGTGACCGGTATAGTAAACGGCAGTGTCGTCGGCGAAGAGAGCCAACTGAGCCTTTTTACTTTTTGGAATATCGCTGGTGAATAGCGTGAAGGCTAGAGGAGATATGACGGAACCCTGAGGGACACCGGCGCGAATAGGGTGAGGGGACGAGAGTGCACCCTCGATGCGATACCGGAAGGTGCGATTCGACAAAAAGTCTCGTAAGATGAGCACGAGACGATCTGGCACTCCTAGTTGGTAAAGCTTGTATAACAAGCCGTTGTGCCAGACTTTGTCGAAGGCCTTCGCTATGTCGAAGAATAGCACACCCGTCGTCGCGTTTCGCTGCAGACCAGAGCTCAAGTGCTCTACGACCTGATGGATACTAGAGTGTTGGGGTCGGAAGCCGAACTGCTCGTTGGGAATGAGGCTCTTTGCTTCGGCGTCGTCTTTGAGACGCTTATAAATAAGTCTCTCGTAGATTTTGCCGAGAACATTGAGTAAGCTAATGGGACGGTAGCTGGAGGGCTCAGACTTTGGCTTGCCTGGCTTTGGGATACCGATGACGGTTGCTTCTTTCCACGCTTGTGGGAAGATGTTGTTGCTCAATGCGCCATTGAAGATGGCGGTCATAAGCATTATTAGAGGGGCAGGTAGGAGTTTGTACACCTTATTGGTAATACCGTCCGAACCGGGGGCTTTCCGAGCTTGGAGCCCTTTAATGATTCCGTGCACTTCGTCTGGTGAGACGGGAGGCAGAGGATCGTCAGGGTCTTCGACGGGTGGTAGGGCGGCTCTCCGTTCGACTTCAGCGTCGACCTTGTTCAGGTGAGCTTGGTCAACCGGTTGAGAGCTGGGAGAACACTGGGACTCTAGGCTGTCAGCAAGGCATTCGGCCTTGTCGGTGCTGTCGAAAGCGATACTATTGTCGGGGCGAGTGAGAGGAGGCATAGAGACCTCTTCTGAGGAACGCAATTTCCTCTGTAATTGCCAGAAGGCTTGATGAGTGGGCTCGAGTTCACTGAGCATCTTGTTCCAGCCCTCGGAGCGAACCTCCCCTATGCGTTTCTTTACAGCACGCTGTAAATGGCGCATGTGGGCTTTGTTCGCGTCACAAGGGAAGGAGTCGTAGGCACGAATGGCCGAGTTCTTCTCGGTTATCAGGTCACGTACGTCAGTAGGTAGTTTCCAGCGATGGTCTTCCATCACCGGAACTTCCCGTGAACAATCCGTCAATACGGATTGTACGTGCTCTGTAAACGAGTCGATTGCGGCCGTCGTGTCAGCGACTGACACTAAGTGATCGGGGATGGTGTCCAAGTGAGGCGACGTGGTGGATTTCAGTCTTTCGCTTACTTTCCTCCAGTCGGTTATCATCTGGGTCTGAGGGGGGCGGTTGGGGTCGATTGGGCTCGAGTAGGGTGCAAGATGCATGACTACTGGGCGGTGGTTAGAGTTAAGCTCGTGGAACGTCTCTATCGAATGCAAACGAAGGTTCACTTTCTTGAGCAGCGCTACATCGAGAACATCGGGAAGATGATTAGCATTACCTGGGAAATGAGTCGGGCTCATTGGAGCGATGACGTCAAAGTTAAGGGATTCGCCTAACTTGAAAATGATCCGACCTCTGGTAGAAATCGTGCTACTATTCCACGCCGGGTGTTTGGCATTAAGATCCCCCGCCAATATGACGGAGTCACTCATACCGAAGAGGGCGGTGAAGTCCTTTTGGAGAGAGATGGGATCCTCCGGACCATTGTCTGGTGGAAAATAAGCAGAGATGATGGTGATCGGTTGGTGACCGGTCATGCCGAGCCGACAGATAGAGGTCTCCAGATGGGAGAAGAGAGGAGGCGGGTCTAAGGGGATGCAGTACAAAGTTTTCCTAAAGTAGATCAGGGTGCCACCCTTGTGGCATCGAGACCTGTCATTGCGAACTAGTTTGTAGTTGGCAATGTTCGGGTTGCGGTGATGAGGCTTTAAGAAGGTTTCCTGTATGAGGAGGATGTCAAGCTGGTGGTCGCGGAGGAAAGCGGCGATCTCATCGCGTTGACCTGAAACGCCATTAGCGTTGAAAAACCCTAATTTAAGGGACCGGGGTTTTGTACAGTTTAAACTCGTATTAGCCATTGAGGATTTAGAATTTAAGTGATTTCAGAACTAACGCGATCTCCGGATACGCGTCGAGGATTTCCAAAAGGCGACGAGGGTTGCCATTTGCAGCGACTATTTCGTCGGCCATTTTATACGCGGCGGAGCTGTAGAGGGCCGCGTATGTGCTAATAATAATTTGGGCTCTTTGCGGTGCAACTGGGGAAGCCACTGCACCTGGGGCCGCGGGGGCTACCGAAGGAGCTGTGAAGGCGGTAGCCATCAAAGCTGAAATTTCGGCGGGCTGGACTAGTTTGGAGGGTACCGAAGCTGCGGGAGCTTTTTGGTGGTTTAAGTTTGCCCAGGGAGAGAGCCTCTGCGGACTAAGCCGTTCCGGCATCTGCGCGGAAGGAAGCTTACCCCAGGGGCTTTCCCTGTGCTGACGGTCGGTCGCGCGTTTCCCAGAGGAGGGCTTCGGGGCCTTAGGACAGCCCCGGTAATTTGCCGGGTGTCCCGCTTGGCCGCAGAGTACGCAGCTGGGAGGCTCTGTACATAGTTCCCTATCTTTAGGGCGGGTACAGTCGACGGTGCCATGCTCTCCTAGACACTTGACGCATCTAGGGGTCGCGTAGCAGTTTGACTGCGAGTGTCCGTACAATTGGCAGCGATGGCACTGACCAATAAAGTTGGCTCGGTAGGGCTTCTCAATAGAGATGCCCGAGAGCGAGCACACCGACTTCACCTTGAAGATCGGGTGGTGACCTTCCGTGGGGTCACAGATGACAAGGACCATGTCGTAGACTAGGCCCTGTCTCGCTTTGTGTAAGCGATGGACGGCGGAAACTGGAATGCCTTGTGCGACAAGGTCGGTCTTAATCTCCTCGGTGGAGATTTCTTGGGGTACGCGCCTAATAACGACGCGAGTGGGGGTTTCCTCCGGAAGGGAGTACGTATGAAAGGAATAGTTCCTTTCTCGCAGGGCGCGGGAGAGATCCCTAAAGTCCGCAGACGTAGGGACGGTCACTTTGATCCCCTGGAGGGTGGATCGGGCGTTGGTGTAGTTGATCTTGCGATTAACACACATTCTGGATATTTCAGTCCATTTGGACTTTTCCTGGACGTAAATGGGGGGAGGAGGCTTTTGCTTCCTCGCTGTAGGAGCGGGTGGGCCTGCCTTAGGGCTGGCGGTGCGACTGGCCCGCGGACTAGGGGCGGAAGTGGAGCTGGACAATACGTTGTCCTGTTTTTGGGCCTTGGTGACCGGGCCAGCGGGGTCGGAGGAATTAGCCTTCCTCTTGCCTCCTTTAACGACGACTTGGAAGTCGTCGTCGCTGGAGGAGGAGGTGCGGGCTTCGTCCTCTGAGAGTGGGACTGACGTGTCCATGCTCTCCGGTTGAGTCGAGTTTGATACTGCGGTGCGCAGCTGCGTTGTCTCTGAAACAATGGCGGCCGGAACAATAGACGGCGTAACAATGGCGGCAGGTACAAAAGCGGGCGAGACAATAGGGGCCGCGGTATTTACTGCCGGGATAATGACGGGCGAGACAATAGGGGCCGGATTAGCGGCCGGGGTATTTTCTACCGGAACAAAGGCGGGTGACACAATGGGGGCCGAGATAGTTGCCGGAACATTGTTGTGCGGAACAAAGGGCGGAATGCCTTGTTCACTTGCAGGTGGCGATAGCGGGCTCTCCAGTGCGTCACTGAATTCCACAAGTGACCCGTGGGACGGAGTGGGGGTGGACCGTTGGCGTATTTTGGCGCCATATTTCGCCAAGAACTCGGGGTCCTTAAAAAGGACCTCTCTGAAGAACGCCAAAATAAAGGCGTCCTCCATGGTCGGAGGAGGAGCTATTTTAGGGAGGGAATGGTGGAAAAAAAAATCCTACGTGGCCTAAACCCTATACCTATCTCCCCGGGTGGATGGGCCCGGGGATGTGTGACCCTCTCTGTCGGGTGTAGACAGAGAGGTGAGTACCTATTGGTGAGCCCTAAGCTTGTAACCCGTCGCCAGTCTTATTGTGCGAACGGGGCCCTGACCAGTCTAGCGCGAAGGGTGTAGACACACCCTAAAGACACTAGGTGAGTAGCTGTGGAAGGAAAACTGTACACCAGAGCCGACTAGGAGATCCCCCAAGGCCGGTTAACTCTGGGACCCGTCCAATTGACTGCCTCGCCCTGAAGGGGTTCGGCGGGTGTGTTGGGACAACACCCCACTCGGCTTCGTTGACACCGTAAGGTTTCAACCGAGGACCACGAAACTGTGGTTTTACCCAGAAGGGGCCTAGTGAAGCTACTCACAAACGTCTGTTAATGAAACAGGGATGCCTTGAAAAAGGCAGTTTTTTGAGTTATTAAAATCAAATCAATTTCTTGAATTGATTTTAAATCGGAGTAGTCGAGGCGACTACGATGACGTCACGTGGCAGCGACGAATAATAACACGAAACACAACACTGGAGCGGGAGAGCGCACAAACACGTCCGTCCGCGGCGAGAGTCGAGCGTCGAGTGCTCGTACAAGACTTTTTAAGAAGAATTAACATACATGTATTAACGTTGCTAAGTTCTCAAGTCTTATTTTTGACTGGAAATACTGGCAGCCGGTTGCCAAAATTTTTCTACCACGCGGGCCCAGTGCGGTTTGTTGTCCAACGTCTTTGGAATTCTAAGTTTTAGGACATTACGGTTTCCTCACGATGTTTTACTTTACTGTTTTGAGAGCAGTGGTTATAAAATAAACTGCACAAAGTAAACTGCACGTCTCTCTGATTTGGAACCAACGTCATACTAATCGTTAGTCATTTAACACAAACATCGATACATTTTCTTAGTTCGAAAAACACATTAATGAGACCGTGTGTCATTTGATGGACCCGGTTGAGTTAGTCAAAAGCCCAAAATTACATGTAGCCATAGTGCATCAGTATATTTTGGTAATTGGGTGGTGTGTGGAGGTCCGGTTGCTATAATTATCTACTCTATTTCCAAATGCTGATATCCAGTTGCATATATTTCGCTTTGACTGGAATTATTTGCATAGTTTATAATAATAACAATAATAGCCTTTTTAACAATCTTACAAGTTACATTTCATCTTATCTCTACTAATTACTACAAGAATGTTTAGATTATAATGTATCTTTTTATTCGACACCGGTTCCTCGTGTGGTTGCCTTGACTGTCTTGCTTTCCAGCATAGGCCTCCCTAAGCGTTCTCCACAAGCCTCGATCTCTTGTTTTCCTCATCCAAGTCGTCCCTGCCGCCTTCTTGATGTCATCTTCCCATCTACGATACTGTCTGCCTCTTCTTCTTGTTTTATATTTTGGACACCATTCTGTCACTTCTTTGGCCCATTTCTCTGCCTTACTTCTCATTAAATGGCCCGCCCATTTCCACTTCAATTGATTTATTTGGTATTTTACGTCTATAATTTTGGTTTGTTGCCTTATTGTTGTTAATCGTATTTTGTCTTTTAATTTTATATTGAGTATACTTCTTTCCATTCTATGTTGGCAGACTTCTAACGCTATTATGTCCTTGTTTGTGCAGCTCCATGTCTGACACGCGTATGTGATGCTTGGCAGAGTACATTGTGTCATTTACTTTCTTTTTAATTTTAATTGTATATCCGAGTTTTTCATCTCTTCTTTTAAAGCACAGTATTTATTCCATCCTATGTTTATTCTATTGTTAATTTCTTTTGTTGTGAGATCTGTTGGTGATACTATTTGACCAAGATAAGTATATTCGTTTACATATTGCAGCTCAGTAACGTTGTGAGGTTTTATTGGGATGTCCGTGTGGTTTGTTATCAATTTGGTTTTACTTGTATTTATAGATAATCCCACCTTTTCGCTTTCATATACCAGTTGTTCAATCATGCTCTGTAACGTCGCTGGATTTTTGCATATTAGTATAAGATCATCGGCGAATCTTGGATGGTTTAGTAATACTCCATCAACATTTATTCCGTAAGTTCTCCATTCTAGTTGTCGAAATATATATTCTAGGGGTCTCCCTGTATAACTCCACGTCTAATGGGAAAACACCACCTACCCTTTATGTGCGTATTTTAGCTTTCGTATTTTCGTATATGTTTTTATTTGTAAGTTTATATTTTTATAGACTCCTTGTAAGTTGGTTAGAGCGTCCCATATTTTCTCGTGTTTTAAAGAGTCGAAAGCCTTGTTGTAATCTATAAACGCCAAGTAATAGTTTATTCCATCTTCGTTGCATTTCTGAATTAATTGATTTATGGTATGAATGTGGTCCATGGTTGAATGGCCACTTCGAAACCCTGCCTGTTCATTTGGCTGGTTCTCGTCCAAAGTCTTTGTTAAACGTTCTAGCATTTTTATACACATTAGACATTAGCGAGATAGGTCTTTAGTTAGAAAAGTCATCTGTTTTCCCCTTTTTATGACGTAAAACTATGATTGATGTAGTCCATTGATGCGGTATATATTCTGTCGTTCAAATTTAATTAAATAAATCTATTATTGTATTTAGAATAATCTGTGATGTTCCTATTAAGATTTCGTTTGAAATGCCATCCTGGCCTGGTGCTTTACCTCTCTTTTGTGACTTTATGGCTTTGGTTACTTCGTCTTCTAGTATGTTTGGAACCGGTTCTTCAATGTCTTCATGATTGCTTGTTTGTGGTGTTGTTCTCTCGTCATTGTAAAGTTCGCGGTAGAAATCAGTCACTGCTTCTAGTATTTCCGTTCTTTTGGAGTTATGTTTTTTTGTCCTATGATGTGTTTGATCAACATGATTGGTCTTGAAGCTCCTTCCATGCTTTGTTTAGTCCTCCTGAATTTGTTATGTGCAATTGTATTGTCTCGGTTCTAATTTTCTTTCTGTATTTTCATATTTCGAAATGAATTTCTTTACTTAGTTTTGTTATCTTTTGTTTATTTTCCTTTCTATTTTTGAATAAATTAGCTCTTTTTAAATTTGTGGTGCATCTACACAGCCACGTGCGAACAACGCATCACACTGACGTCACACAAATCCTACATCGCGCAATCAAAGTTTACCGCGCAGCTAGCATATATACAACTTCCCGACAACAATCAGCGGGCAGTTGCCCACTAGATACGACATCCATCTGGTCGGAGGATCCTCCCTTTTCCGAAGGGTATGAGCGAACTTTACACCCTGTTCCTCTTACCCCTAAACTGGTAACCCCGAGTAAAAACGTCTGCGCAGCCTTCGTGCAACTACTTCAGCGTGACGTCATCATCATCACTCCCGCAAGTCACACAGCCAGCCTGCTGCTGTTTCTTCAGTATCACGAAATGATTTAATAATACAGTCAAGAAATAATTAAATACACAGTTAATATACAATTACTAAAATTAGGTTAATTATATGTGACGCGAGTAACGCGGGATACCACTACATTCGTATTTAGCGTACTGCAGAGTTGGAAGGCCTCAAGCACAGAACCAGTCGATGTGGCGGTGGTTGGGGCAGGCCTATGTCCAGCATTGGACGTGAAATGATGATGATGAAACGAACAAAAGCCGTTTGTCCCGACTGTCATTTAGAGATATTTGATAGTCGTTATGGGACGTCAGATGTCACAAAACTGGGCACGCCACAATAGCGGCGGTAAGTCCCCTCTTTGAGGAGTGGTTGGAGAGGCGCCACGGCGTCCTCACCTTCCGCCTGACACAGGTCCTCACCGGACACGGTTGTTTCGGGAGGTTCCTGTTTCGCATAAGGCGGGAGGAAACGCCCGGGTGTCACCATTGTGTGGATCGCCCGGAGGACACGGTGGAGCATACGGTGGAGGTATGCCCAGCTTGGGCGGAGCACCGCAGTGTCCTCGCGGAGGCGATTGGCGGCGGCGATCTCTCGCGTCCGGCCCTGGTCCAGGCCATGGTACGGAGCGAGAGTGAATGGAAAGCCGTCACCTCCTTCTGCGAAGCAGTAATGCTCGCGAAGGAGGAGGCGGAGCGGGTGAGGGAGAGAGCCTTGCGCCCTCACGCCCCCACTAGCCGCCGCAGGAGACGCCCTGGGCGTCGGGAGTCGCCTGCAGATTCCCGGCCACCGTAGGCGCGGGCTTGCGGACGGCGAGCAATGGGTAGCTCGCCGCCGGTAAGGACCAGGCCCGGGTCGACGGCGCGTTGTGTTCCACGCGCGCCTCAAAGAGATGTCAGCACAAAGTGACGGGGTCCGTTAGGGCCGACGCCTCAGGGTCGCGGTTTATTCTACAGAGAAAACCGTGGCCCTGGCACAGGCAACTGAAGGAACACGGGTGGGTTTTAGTCAGTAAAAGTCTGACACGCCCTCCCGCTCCACCCAGAGCGGGAGAAGTCATTTGATGATTTCCCACCCAAAAAAAAAAAAAAAAAAGATGTCACAAAACTCGAAACATTTAATTCAAATATTCCAATACCATGCACTTTTAAAATGTCAAGGAGTCGGTCAGTCATAAAGATTAAGCCAGTTGCCCATTGCAAATCGTAATCGCAAGAAATTTCATGGACACTCTTTTAAATAATATTGTCACATAAAATTAGTTATAACAGTCATGTTGAAGTTATACACGTGAGAACAATGTAGAAAGACGAGCACGTTAAAGGCATAGAAAAAGGTCAAATGAAAAACATCGAAAAAGGTGTTTACCGTTTAACTGAGTTGTGGAGGACAAATAGACATGGCCGAACCCAACAGTGTCTGGAAAAGGCTAGGCAAATGATTATGTGGTGGAAACTATTACGATGAATTGATTGAAAGCTTTTCCAACTAAGGGCAAATTTCAATAATTTTATTTTATGTTTATTTATCTTGACAACATAGGTCCAATGGTTAGTACAAAAACAACTTATCAACTAAGGGTTAGTATTCATTAAGTGCACATTATTATTTATCCCTGCCGCACGAACAACCGGACAGAGTGTCTTAATAATGGTGCATCGTGCTGTTCAGCCAGGGTTTTCAAAATACTGTTGCTGCTAGCCCTCATTCTGCTTATCAAGGATGCGGCTTTCTTCCTCATGATGGCATAAAAGTCGTCTGTTCGTGCTACAGCAAACATACTAGACGCACTACAGAACCGGGGCAACCTCAACAGCACTCTGAAGCCATTATTATATTGCACCCGCAGAGCATCTAGAGCCCTCCGCGTACCGTTGACCCACAAACTGCCCGTGTAGAACCCTTGACAATAAGATTTAAATAAAGTTATTTTGACCTCGTTACTACAACGAGCAAATCTATGAGCCAACATGTTGCATCTGGCTGCTAGTGCCCTGCGCTCACGATCCATATCTACCTGATCCTTGAGATCCTCGGTGACATAATGACCCAGGTATTTAAATTGGGCGACCCTTTCCAGTTTACGTCCATTGAGGGATATTGAGGGCTCGTAATTTAGATGTTTACCGGGAGCAGCAAAAATCAGGTATTCACTTTTATTTTCATTATAAATCAGTCCATGGGTTGCCGCAAACCTTTCACAGACGTTCAGCATCTCTCTGATTGAGCCAGCCGTTGGACCCAGCAGCACCATGTCATCAGCGTAACTTAAATTGTTGACGCTCGCTCCACCTATTTTGCACCCAACTGGTCTGCTGCTGAGTTCAACGATCAACTCATTTAAATACAGGTTGAAGAGCTTAGGTGAGGTTATCCCCCCCTGTCTCACCCCACATTCCAACCTGTACGCTTCCGATAGCACGTCTCCCCAACGAACTTGGTTTAATTGGTTAGAGTACCAGTACTGGAACAAACCCGTCACCTCAGGTGGTACACCTGCCCCCCCGAGCCTATCCCAAAGGACATCATATGACACCAGGTCAAATGCCTTTGAGAGATCAAGGAAGCAGGCATACACTGGAGTCCTTCTATCCTTATAGTATTGGACGGTCTGCTTTAGGCAAAGGATAGCACTCTCAGTGGAAAGTCCAGGCCGAAACCCAAACTGTGCGTCATGTAAAGTTATCCATTTGTCAAGTTCCTTGTCCAGCAGACCGTCCAACACCTTAGCAATAACAGTTGCCAAGGATATCGGTCTGTAATTCGCCCTGTCAGATACATCCCCAGTCTTGTTTTTCACGATTGGTACCACTATTGTTTTCAGCATCTCGGGTGGAAGGTATGAGTGGCTGATGCACATCGAGAAAAACAGCGCCAGCACCCTAGACAGATGTACCCCAGCACACCTAAGGTGTTCAATGCTGAGACCGTCGTGACCCGGAGACTTTCCCTTCGCAATTCTTTTAATCAACTCGGCTACTTGCTTGGCAGAGAAACGGATCGGTTCATAATCACAACGAGTCTCATCATCGATCACCCCCCGTGCCGGCCCAAGAGGAGATGATACCATAAATCGATCCTTGAACATGCGGGCTATGTCCTCCGGCGACCCACATTCCCCCACACTCACAGGGCGGCCCGGTCCAAACTTCAGCTTATTGGTCGACTTCCAGAACTCAGGAAAATTCTTAGTCGCTCGGTGAGACGCTATTATGTCCATCTTAATCTGATCCTGGTGATTTTGGCACCATTTAAGCCTACCCCTAAAGATTTTCTGACTCCGTCGCATGTCTTCCCAAATGTTACCAGATTTTGGCTTATTATAGAATAGCCACGTTTGATACTTGGACCGAGCCTCCCCATAAGCGCACCGAACGTGTTTGTTCCAGCCTGCCACTTGTCTCGCCTTTTGTGGTTGCTTGTCATCCCAGGCCTGCACAGCAGCCACTGACAAAGTATTAACAATATTGCCATACATACTATCTAGTTCACGCCTATGTTCTACAATATTACACATATTATCTCCACACTTCTCAAACAACTCAGGATAGTGGATATTCCTAAACTCTTTGTTACATTGATCCCGATACTTATCTATTTCCCCCTTATTGCGCTCCCGCCACAAAACGTTATTCTTTACTTTAATTTCCTGCGCCAGTTTTGGCACGACTACATTTAAATCACACTCAATTATTAAGGGTAGATGGTCTGACCAATAGGTATCGAGATCCACGATGACATTTGTTACAGTGCGCCACGCTGACTTAGTTACGATACAGTGATCCAGCCATCGCTGACTACCATTTATGTCACTTACATACGTAAAAACTTCAGAGTCAATACCAAATTTTTCTACATCAGCGCATATCCATTGATGATCTTGACAGTGGTTACATAGCTCAGACCAAAACGGCTGATGTGGATGCGAGTTAAAGTCTCCTAGCATGAATATTGTTTCAGTGTCATTGTTTTCAACAATGGCACTGATTTCACCTAAACAATTTGTGTATTCTAGGAGATTCTCTAAGTTGTCCGTCGGCATGTAGACACTAAATATAATTACCGAGCGATTGTCACTAAATGTCGCTTTTATGGCCGCTAGCCTGTTACTATTACAATTAACAACACTCACCGTTTTAAATAATCCTTTGCGCCATAAAATAGCCACTCCACCATAAGGACGCCCTTTAAGAATACCTGCGGATGTATCTACAGCAGACTTCCCCGTGTACTCAAAGTCTTTATGTATTGTATTGAGAAAGTGCACATCATGGGGGAGGAGCCAAGTCTCTTGAAGCGCTAGTACATCCGCAAGCTTACACAAATCTCGAACACTGTCTAATGACCTCTTTACGGATTTACAATTAAATGTAACAAACCTGTTGGGACACGCTTGTTTCAAGTAACTATCCATTACGGTTGTTTCTGAAGGATACTCGAAGCAGAGCTTACACTAACTCTGTAAAAAAGTTGAAAGTAGTTGTGAGGAGGAGGAGGAGCAGCAGACTTCTCTAGACTTCAGACTTCTTATCTACAGCAGACTTCCCCGTGTACTCAAAGTCTTTATGTATTGTATTGAGAAAGTGCACATCATGGGGGAGGAGCCAAGTCTCTTGAAGCGCTAGTACATCCGCAAGCTTACACAAATCTCGAACACTGTCTAATGACCTCTTTACGGATTTACAATTAAATGTAACAAACCTGTTGGGACACGCTTGTTTCAAGTAACTATCCATTACGGTTGTTTCTGAAGGATACTCGAAGCAAAGCTTACACTAACTCGTTTCTTAAATAATGAAACCAATGAAACAGCACATACAGGGTGTCCTGTAAGTCGACGTCAAGCCGGAGTCGGGTGATAGGTCGGGTCATAATAATAGTAAGCAGAAAAAATAAAGTTAAAATTTGCAGCAACAGGAGTTATAAGACCGTCACTGGCAGTAGATTTTCTATTTTTTTTTTACAAATGCCCGTAGTTTTAAATCTACATAGCAAAAAAAAAACTGTTAACTAATATGACTGGCCATCACCCGATTCTGGCTTGACACCGACTTATGGGACAACTTTTATAAAACGCGTTAATAAAGACACTGACAGCTCTTGAACTGGGTTTAAAAGTGTTATAAATTACTGAGTAATAAAGCAGATACATCCTCCGCCTTTAACAACGCTCACAAAAAGACAGCATACAGTATTTAAAGCCACAAAAATGTTTCGACCCCCAGGATAAAACATACATAAAATAAAAGGACCTACCAATATTTATCATAAAATTATTATTTTGAACCAATCAAATATGATTCCTTTCTGTGCGGGTTTCGCATCCAATAAACGTTGGGCATTCGGCTCTGCTCATCCTCTCTGCGTATCTGTGATGAAATACGGGGACGGTTAGCAGGTAACACACGTTTTTTTTCTTCATTTTATGGAAAAAATAATTGGTTTTGTGCTAATTTGCAGATTTGTTTTAAAACTGTAAGGTGACATGGGAATAGAACATTAAAATGTTAAAATCTGAACCGGGCAAAGCTAAGTACTTTCTTCATTGAACGAAGTTTTTTTTTACAGTATTATTTTACCTGTGTAGCTGATGATGTCCTGCGAATATAATTTAAATATGACAATTACCTATTTGATGCTTAACTTAAGAAACTCTTCACCTACCTATATTAAGGTATCATTAACATCTCATTAATAATGCTGGTTTTACTGTAGTACTGTGTACATTTGTAACATAAATATGTGTAGTATGAAACAGTAAGAAACCGTCTAAATTTAATTTTTTTGTAGAAATTAATGTCATAACTATAAGCTTTTAAAATTATCAACATAGCTAAAAATATTGCTTCATAAAACAGTATTCTAATATTGTCATAATTTTTGATTTGTATATAAACAACACATCACTTAACATCAAGTCTGTAATCCCAGAAGGGTTAGGCAGAGGTGTATATAAAGTACACCCACATTTCGACAGTTCTGTTTAAGTCCCATAGGTCCAAATAGGGGGCGAGCCTATTGCCATCAACCGGGGACAAATCCAGACTCCGGGCTGCTACTGAAAAATTCTAGATAGCAAAAACCCGATAACACTTTGCCCGACCTGGGAATCAAACCCAGGACCTCACGCTCAGCAGAGCGTAAAAAAGTGTAAAAAAGCTCGAACGTTAGGACTACCAGAGAGATACAGGGACGTAAGGTTGGCTTACAGTGCGACATCGGTCGCTCGATCGGGCTGCAATAGGGGGTCCTAAGGGCCACCCCCCACGAACTGATCAACACTCACTTACACCGTCAGCATGACCTTTACCTACCGCTTCGGCCGTCCGAGGACAACCTCAGCGGACCTCACGCTCCTCGCCTGTGGCCCTCTGACGGGACACTATGACCATTTCCCTACCCCTGGCTAATGGGTAGGGCCACCGTTTCGCTTGAAATCAAGACCAAAGGGGGCGTGTTTCCCCAGGACTACTTCATCCCCGCTCACGGCGCTCAACTGCGCAGGTCCTAGCGCAGGTAACTGCTTACTCCTACTCGCCATCAGCTGTTTTTGTGATGGTCGAGCCCACCACCACCCAGTTACAGGGAGTCGCAGTTACGAGTGGGAATTGTGGAGATGGAGGTGGAGGGAGCGGGGATGTAGGTAGGATTAGGGGTTAAGGGACTTATGGGAAAGGATTAGCTTTGATGGCGCCTGGAGGTATCTGTTACGTCTATTTCTTAAGGAATTAGACCAAGAACGGGGTGGCAACCATGGGAAGGTGCAATATCCAGACTTGCCTTGAGGATCTACACGACTGTAGCGCTCTCCCTCAAGACCCCGCCACCTTACCGCCTCTGAAGGAGGCGGCATGGTAGGCCTGCATCTATACTACCAAGCAAAGCAAAGCATGTCGTTGTGCAACCGTGAAAGCATAAAAACAGGCTCCTCCCCACATTTATTTTACCTATACAAGGATCTTTTGGCGCTTGAATTGCGTTGACAGGGTGGCAGTGTTGCTGTAAACATTAATTAATTAAATGTATTAAGAAACACGATGTGGCGTTAGTTCGGATTTAGGCATTTTTTTTTTTTTTTTTGAATGGCATCTCGCAGGTCAACCTATGAGGTTGTCGTCTGCTTAGACGGTTTACCTGTGGTGCCCTAATAAATTAAGGCCTCCAGCCAGGACTTAAACTTATGTACTAACTTAAAAACTAAGCGACAACGCTAAGGGCACCCCCTGTGGGGTACGAACCTCGACTGAGGGCGTCGCTGGAAGAGGGCAGCAAGGGACTAGCTGGATCAGGATTTGAGTGACTTAGGGAAGAATTTAAAGCTACAGGCTCAGCGGCGCGGGCTGGCTCGAGCAAGGGTCGGGAGGGGCGTGGATTTGGGCGTCGCGGCGGGCCTCGGCGGCGAGGATGGTAGGGCGGCGAGGATGGTAGGACGGCGATCGGGTTTTAGGCTTATGTAGTGTGCTGGTGGCCTTACTACTCTCCTCGAGGAGGGTAGTGGCGTCGTCGGGGGCGATTAAAGTATGCCTTGGTCGGCGAATACTGCTAATGCGGGAGGGAGTGTAGCGGGCGGTCGCTGAGATCAAGGGGTTGGAGTGTTTAATGCCACAGTCAAAGAAGCTCTTCGATATGCGTTTCATGAACTGGTTTATGGTAGGCATTTTAAGATCGATGTGGAGATTTATATTACGGACATAGAAGGGGGCACCCGTGACTTTTCTGAGGAAACGGTTTGAACTAACGCCACATCGTGTTTCTTAATACATTTGATAAATTAATGTTTACAGCAACGCCTCCCTGTCAACGCAATTCAAGCGCCAAAAGATCCTTGTATAGGTAAAATAAATGTGGGGAGGAGCCTGTTTTTATGCTTTCACGTTTGCACAACGACAAGCTTTGCTTTGCTTTGCTTGGTAGTATAGATGCAGGCCTACCCTGCTGCCTCCTTCAGAGGCGGTAAGGTGGCGGGGTCTTGAGGGAGAGCGCTACAGTCGTGTAGATCCTCAAGGCAAGTCTGGAGATTGCACCTTCCCGTGGTTGCCACCCCGTTCTTGGTCTAATTCCTTAAGAAATAGACGTAACAGAAACCTCCAGGCGCCATCAAAGCACATCCCTTCCCATAAGTCCCTTAACCTCTAATCCTACCTACATCCCCGCTCCCTCCACCTCCATCTCCACAATTACCACTCCTAACTGCGACTCCCTGTAATTGGGTGGTGGTGGGCTCGTCCATCACAAAAACAGTTGATGGCGAGTAGGAGTAAGCAGTTACCTGCGCTAACTAGGGGAGTGTACTCCCCCCGCAACGTCTGTGATCGGCGCGCGAGGAACACTACGCGCGCCGCTTTCTCGGGTCCTGATGTTGGGGGGCGACGGATGTTGTTGGGGGGCGACGGATGTGGCCCTTAGGACCCCCTATGCCAGCCCGATCGAGCGACCGATGTCGCACTGTAAGCCAACCTTGCGTCCCTATATGTCTCTGGTAGTCCTAACGTTCGAGCTTTTTTACAGTGAGACGTTCCCAGTTGCGGACTCCATGGATGGTGGGAGCCAGAGAGACGAATTTCAAAATCTTTTTTTAACATGGAAAAAAAAAGGCCAATTAAAAACCGGAGTGCAGCGGAGTGGAGGCGAAAGCCAATGAGAGTCCCAAGGGAGGTGCTTGCACTTCCCTCGCCCCTGGTGGCCATAAGGCTAACGCCGCTGGTACCAGCGCGGGCGTCGGTCCGGCTGTGGCGAAAACCGCAGCTAAGACCAAAAAACAAAAGTCCCAACTTAAACAAAGGACGTCAGCGCTGATTGGGACCAGTACCGACCCTTATTACACTGAGGCGAAGACGGCAATGACTCATACCACTGCCGGTCCGACCCTCTCCACACAGGCCCCGGCGCTGCGTAATACTGGCACCGGGTATCCTACCAAACCACCTCCTCCTCCTGTGGCTCTTCTAGCCTCCCCTCACCAGAAGGCCGTCACCGCCCAAACGGCGACGGCCAAGTGCACCGAGGACGCGTTTTCACGCGCCTGGCAAGTACAGAAACGCAAGGGCAAGGGTAAATCCACTCAACAAACCCGTTGCCCTTGCACTGACCCTTCTGGTCCACCGGCTGCCTCAGTATAAGGCAAGCAAAGGGCTAAAAGTCAGCAAACACGCTGGAACCATGGAAAAGGCGGGAGCCTTTTCCATGGCAAGAAACAGGCTTCTGCCGCTGGGTCAGTCAAATCGAATAGCGGCCAGCTAAACTTCTCCGCCCGTAAGCGGTCGCAGGCAGAGGCCGGCATTAGCCGACCAGTGCACAGTCAACCGCCAGCCAGTGTCCCGGAGAGAGCTGAACCAAGCTGGCTACAGCCTCAAACAAACTACAACCCATGCAACGACTAGCCTGCATGGCGGCTACGGGCTGCATGAGGACCACTCCGACTGCAGCAGTTGAAGCCATGCTGGAATTGCCACCGCTTCACCTGTTCATACAGCAGGAAGTGACACTGGCGGCGGTACGTCTTAAGGCATTAGATCTCTGGGGTAAGAGAGCCACACCATACACCGCGCTACTTGAGGTACTCAACAAGGAGTTCCCCATTACGAAAGCTATTAATGATCGGGTACCCAAACAATTTATCTTTGATAAAAAATACGAGATCCAGCTTCACGAGGATCGTAGGTGCGAGGGTTTGTGCTCTGCAGAGCTGCGTATCTTCACAGACGGATCCAAAACAGGTAATGGCACTGGTGCTGGAGTATTCTCGGAGAACCTCAACATTCGCATAGCCACACCATTGGGGGGCCTATAACACAGTGTTCCAGGCCGAATGCATGGGTATTTCTCTGGCTGCTTCGGCCATCATGGCCAGGGAAGTTAGGGACCACGATCCGGATACTCTCAGACAGCAGGGCTGTTTTGCAAGCGCTGAACAACAACACAGTTGAATCTGGGCTAATATACGAGTGTCACCTGCGCCTTAATCAGGTGTGTAGCCTCAATAACATAACCGTTCAATGGATCAAAGGACACAGCGGTTCGCTGGGCAACGATGCAGCCGACGAACTTGCCAGAAGGGGGTCGAGTGAGGCACCGGTGGGTCCTGAACCCATCTTGCCACTCCCCTTTCGGGTACTTACGCACTCTGGTAAGGAAACGCACCAGTGAACAACATCACAAACTATGGTCGGAACAAGGTGAGTGCAGGCAGGCTAGGGAAGCACTCCCTGCTATAGACGGCCGCATCACGAAACAGGTTCTCCGACTAACCAAACAACAGCTGCGTATAGTTACGGCAGCTTTAACTTTGTAATACTCGTTTGTAATACCCCGACACTCCGGCAAACTCAATTCATCTCAAGATTTGCTGACTTCATCGGACCTCATTTGTATAACAAAATTAATAAATCATTGAACATTTATCCACTTACAAAGACAGAATGTAAGGCAAAGGTAAATAAATACCTGCAAAAACTTAATTATGAAGAAACTGAATTGCTTCTTTTTAAAATTCAGTAACAAAATAATAACCTCAAATAAATGCATAACTACTCACCCGCAATCATGCATCACACTACACACATACAATCACTCACACACCCATACAAACTCTCACACATACACCTATATACACTTTTACACACAACACACTCATTGGTCAAAAACAGAGTATTTTAAATAACAAATTATTAAATTAACATTAACAGACTATTATTTGAAATACTACATTTATACGCTAGGCCTAAAACTCAAACTGGATCAAATTGTAAGGGATTGGGGTACTGATAGTCGAAATACAGGCAATGCCTAGTTCGGCTACAGAAGCTTAAATCATCAGCTTATGAAAACATTGTATCTAGCCTAAGTTATTATTGTACTACATACTAAGTTTATATGAAATAAAGATTATGTTATGTTATGAACTGGCCACGGGTCTTTTAATAAACACCTCTTTGTCAAAGGAGTCACAGACAGTCCGCTGTGCAGGGCCTGCATGGAGGTGGACGAGACAGCAGCTCATGTGCTTCTACACTGCCCGGTGGTCGCCACATACAGGGCGAAGTACTTCGGTAACCCAGGTACCCTACGCGAGGTTGTCAGTAACACCAAGGCGTTGCTGGCCTTCCTCGAGGAGCAGGGGTGGATCGAATGATCGATTTTTCCACCGTACGCAAAATTCGCGCATTGTCGTGGACTTGCAGACGCCAGTCCGTATTACCTATTACCTATTAAAATAACTGTGAATGAACTGTAGCACTGTAAGATTATCTAAATTGATCCCAAACAAATGCTAGTCGCGAGTGCGCTTGCACTCGCTGTACGTGAAGCGTGTTCATGTGTATGTGCGTTTTCAATCGTTGTATAGAGCCCACCTTCTGTGCCTATCTATATAAGTTAGTAGGTACATAATAAGAATTTCAGCCCTAAAACCCGATCGCCGTCCTACCGTCCTCGCCGCCGAGGCCCGCCGCTACGCCTATCTCAAGACCCCCCCGACCCTTGCTCGAACCAGCCCGCGCCGCTGAGCCTGTAGCTTTAAATTCGTCCCAAAATCTCTCAAATCCTGATCCAGCTAGTCCCTTGCTGCCCTCTTCCAGCGACGCCCTCAGCCGAGGTCCGTACCCCATAGGGGCTGCCCTTAGCGTGGGGTCGCTTAGTTTTTAAGTTTTTTAAATCCTGGCTGGAGGCCTTAATTTATTAGGGCAACCACAGGCAAGTCTGCTTAAGCAGCCGACAACCTCATAGGTTGACCTGCGAGCCCCTTCCAAAAAAAAATATATAAGAATTTCACTTTGATAAAGTTATTTGTAAGAATGTTGGTCACTGTAGTATATTAAGTAGTCTGACGGTATGTCAACATGTCATAATTTCCTTTAGAGGAGCCCGCGATAGCGTGTCGGCTATATACATATATTTGCCCGGCGTGTACACCACCTTAAAGTCGTATCCTTGCACTCTCATCATCATTCGTTGTAACCGGGCTGGAACCGAAACTAATGGCTTACTAAATAAGGCTTCCAGTGGCTTATGGTCAGTATGCACGGTGATATCAGACCTGCCATAAATGTACTGCCTGAACCGCTCGACCCCAAACACAATAGCCAGCATTTCTTTTTCTATATGTGCATACCTGGTCTGAGTGTCTGTAAGCGTGAGCGAGGCGAACTCCACCGGACGGCCACTCTGCAGCAGCACGGCGCCCAATGCGAAGCTGGACGCGTCCACCGACAGCACTACCGGCTCGCTGTCGCTGTACAGCGCCAGCACCGGTGGGCTGCTAAGCTTTGCTTTTAGCCTGTCCACAGCCTCTGAATGTTGGGATTCCCAAGACCACTCCATTTCCTTTTTTAACAGCGACCTAAGTACGTTCACACTCTCAGAGTAATTTTGTATACCCAAGAGGTAGGATGTGTAACCTTTCTAACTACGCCCAACTCTTCCATTCTATGTATCTCATCCAACAATTTATCCTTAAGTCCCAAAGGTATTCCTAGTTGGGCAAACAACGGGCTGTACATTTTTATCTACTACAATACTATATTTACCGGGTAATTTTCCCAGTCCTTGAAACAAATCACAGTAGTGATCAATATTTATTGTGTTAATTTGACTTATTATTCTCAATGCAATACAACCGTCCAAACCTAGTACATTCTGACAGTTTAAATCCGTAACAACAAATGACAACACGTAACGTGTTTTATTATAAACAAACGGTATATTGCCAATGAAAGCAAGACTACTTAATATACTACAGTCACTTTTGCAATTTAATTTTCTGTATTTTTTTTGGAACTGCAGTGCATTGATACCGTAAGCTTTGGTTCCTGGTAAGAGGTTGTATGAAAGTGGTTCAGCTAACATTCTTTGTGTTCAATATTGGAAGTATTACTCTTTTAGTGCTTAATACCAAATGTAGCATTTAAAGCGATAGTGAACGTCACAGATATTTAATAGCAACGGTCCATTTAAAAGCTCAATCAGTGGCAGTGCTTAGATTTTTTACTTTACTAAAAAGAGTGACTCGTTAAAAATCTTGAGTACAAGTTAGAAGAAAGACTCACAAGAATAATAAGTACTGGACCTAAATAAGCAACATTATGCTTCTGATATAAAGGCTCCCGCAAAACGGCGCGACGCCACAGCGCGACACAGAAGCACCGCTCGTAGCGCGACACGCGGTGCCTTTGTGTCGAGCTGTTGCGTCGCGCCAGTGTGCAAGAGACTTAACGCGATCAATGATGAAACAAGATATTAAATTAATTAATGAACATTTATTATTTAGCGTACGAGTACAATATAAAAAACAGGTTGAATTTATATGCACACAAGCGCATATCAATACCCAAGTACAGCTCTCGACAAACCCACACATAACACAGTGCAGCTTGAACATACAAACTTCTTAATTGAATTTCAGATACTAAACGGTTTCGGAATACTCATACCGTCGGCACTACTAGTGGTACTGCTATGGCTGTTCGTCGAATCGCCGCTGAGCAACTTAGCTAATCTCGTTCTAAGTCCTGTGTGAGTATTCTGGTAGTTAAATACTAATACTAATAGATTGCGGCGTGAAGATGTTGCGTATGTGTTGGTGTGAGATGTGGATGAGAACGGTGTAGTATTTTGAGAAGATTAAGAACAAGATATGCAGAGCAGTGGTGGCCCAGTGGTAACGGCCGCGACTTACGAGGTCGTAGATTCGAACCCAGACAAGGCGCTTTACTTTGTGTTAAATTTCATCACCACTGCTCTCAAAACGATGAAGGAAAACATCGTGAGGAAACCGGCATGTCTTAGAACCAAAAATTCGAAGACATATGACATCTACCAAACCGCACTGGGCCCGCGTGGTGGATTACGGCACACTCCCTCTCACAGAGAGGAGGCCTGTATCCCAGCAGTGGGAACATAATAGGCTGATTATGTATGTATATATTATGTCGGAACAAGATTTTGCTGTAAAAACGAATGTTAGAATGGATATGATGCGTTATGGTGGAGGAATTGAATGCTTTACTAGTTTTATTTCAAGGTTCTTTAAATACAGTTTGAATGTCTTAAAAGTGGGATGTGTGTGTTTGGATAGTCTTGAGAGTCGTTTTATTAAAAGCCTCGGGATTAGAAATAATTCGAAGAAACTTTTTTTTTCTGGTAGGAAATTCATAGACACAATCTAGCTAAGCTTATACGTATTGAGATCATTACTGTATAAACCTGTACATTTAACATGTAAATACAGAAGTTAAAAACACGATCGAGAAAACCCCGCAGTTCCATCTCCCACTTCACTACATTCAAACATATTGAACAAATAAAATAACTAGCAAAGGCGAACAAACAACATACATGATTTTATTTCAACTTTAAACAAACTGTTTCCTTTACCGTTTCAGTAAGAAGCAGGTGTCAAATGGAATAGACAACAAAAAGGAAATCAACGGGCAGACCAAGATTACAGACTTGAAATATACAAAGTCATTATGATACAACAAGAGATATTGATCTTGTTAATGAAGAAAAAAATATTTTTTATGTAGATTTTATTGTCCTAGAACTTGTTTTCTGAACTACAAAAAATATACAAGAGTTTAGGATAAAACTAGTGTTGTTTTAGCTGTATTATTGTGATACGAATAGGAACAGGCGAACAAAATTCTGGAGTAATCTGAAGTGCCAATATTAAGGCGATGATTTTTTTAGGATAAGGAAGAATACATTTCTTGCTTACTATTTTTAAATAGAATACATTCCTTGTTTACTCCGTATTTATTTGGTGTTTTTCTTTGTGTTTATAGCAATATCTAACTTGCTATACGAATATAATTCTTTTTGACAGGCAATTTGTTCAGACCGACTCAAACTCAAAGCATTTATTTCAAATAAACCATTTACAGGCACAATTGAATTGTCAAGGAGTCGGTCAGTCAGAAATATGAAGCTAGTTGCCCATTCCAAAGCGTAGTAGGTACCTATAGAGAAGAACGTGCAAGAATTTCCATGTACACTCTTTGAAATAATACTGTTACAAATATATTAGTTACATAATTAAGGTTGACCCAATAGTTTAGAACGATGTACAAAAACCGTACACGTTAAAAGCGTCCAGAGTGCAGCAAAACGTAATTATAAACAAGCCAAAATACAAATTATTAAAATAAGCCGTGGCTGCTAAGAGATGACCAGTCCCAACTGACGGCGCCCGTTCACGATCATGACGCATTCAGCTCAACCATTTTTAAGGGAGCTGAATGATCCAGCACACGCGCCACCGTCAGCGAGACATATGACTGAGCATGACATACAATACAATACAAAGTACTCACAGTTGTGCAATGCATGTATATAATAAAAAGGAGATTGAGTTTATACAATGCAAATATATTCTTACAATCTTCAGCAGCTCCAACAGTGTTTCAAATGTCAAATACGAGTAATTAGTTGTGGAGTGGAGCAGGACTAGCATTAAGTCAGGCATTTTTATCAGTGATGTTATCCACTAACGACCACAACGCCAAATTAACAATTGTGTTTAATCAACTAATAAATCATAGATATTAAAGTGGCTAACAGTAACGTTATTGGGTACTTGTGACACATCCTTACTCCGGTTGAAAGCACTGGTTTTCTTTTTGCTCTGTGATTTTGCTTAACAATTTTCGCTCGCGTTAGAACAAAATGTCTCTTTTCTTAGGGTAATCGCCATCGGCGAAAACGCTTTTTACGTATTCCTCTCTGTAGCCTTTTTGTTACCGTGCCAACCAAGTACACACGATTTATAAAAAAAATATGAAAATTAATTTGAGACTTCATAGAGAAATAAACGTTTATAGGATAAACGTTAATTTTCTCTATGAAATGTTAAATGATTTGAAGGAAATGATAGGTCATTTCATTATAAAACCCACCTCAATCCATATGCTGAGCTATAAAACAAGCGGGGAGGTATGAAGGCCCGCTCCGCCCGCTATCGTTCCATGTAGCTGCCATTAACATATCAATATGGCAATGAACTCATACGTTTTGCTGGCAGTGGTGCAAGTTAGAGCGGGAGCGATATTACTAGATAATTTTTCTTTCTTCATTTTTTTTAACTTCTCCCTTGAGCTCCAGTTAGTTAGTCACCTCAGATGTGATGACGTAGACTTTATCTTTATCTGTTTTTGGAACATTTTGCTTGCTGCATTTAGTCCATAGGAAGGTTCCTTAGACACCGATCGTTCTTTAGACATTAAAACAGCTGAGCGCTCGTTGCGTGCAGGTGTTGTAGCGTAATACTAATCGTTGTTAAAAATGTCGTCGGCTAATGTGCTTAAATGTAATAATTGTAATCTCGTGGTTAACGAACTGTTAATGTTTGTGCTACAGAAACATGAAGTGATGGACAGTGAAAGCCTAGTGAGGATATTTAGTTCTGCCTTTTCAACGGAAGACATCGAAAAAGCTAAGTCATTACTGTTTCCAATCTGTTTCTTCTGGTATACGTCAAATAAAACGTAAAAACAAAGAAGGAAAAAGCAAGAAAGACCTATTGGATATTATAGAAGTTTTTAAGAATGTAGACCCTGAGAAGATACCTATTTTCGTAGCTCATGATTTAAACAAACTACCTCCAATTACGTTTGATCATGTAGATGACAGTAGACTTTTAAAAGATATCGTTATCCTGCAAAACAAGATCAATTTTTTTTAAAGTACGTATGTAACTGTAGACCAGCTGTTACAAACAAAGCAGGAATTGTTAAAACTTAACGCTGACGGTGGTCTGTGCGGTGTGACTGCTGACAGTTTGACTAAAACTATTATGCAGAATGGTTATAGGAACATTAACCTAAGGAGAGGTGCAGCATGTATGCAAGCTAGCTTTGCCTATGATAGCGGACCTGAGGGTCTTCCGCACATGTCGTCAATATCGCTGACATCTCCGAAGCGAATAAATAGTACGAATGTTGAGCCTGACAAGCATGAGTGTGTTTGTTCGTCCCCTTTGCACGGTAGCATTGATGTTGTGGCTGAGTGCGATAAAGCGGTTTCGTTTGCACCGAATAATCAAACAGTGCGGCAAGAGGTTGTTATGAGCACTACGAGCGAGGGTTCGGCTGCGGAGGGTACGAGAAAGACAGAGCATCTGGTGTGTGAGAAATTAAAGCACACTTGCAAGTCGAGTGGTGTGACAGCCGTGGCGCCTAGCTACAGCTGTTTGCCTGAGTCTCACTCATTTGCAGATATTGCGCGTGCGCCGGGTGTATGGAAACAACCAATGAATGACGGAGAATGGACGGAGGTACAGAGAAATAGGCATAAAAATAAGTTTATAGGACAAAAAGGCGTAGCTGTTACCACGCCACAGTGTAAGTTTAAGGCTGCAGACGTGAGACTCCCTTTGTTTATAAACAATGTTGACAAAGGAACTTCACCTGCAGCAATTGCTTGTTATATTACTCGTATGATTAAAACACAAGTTTGTGTAACATTGGAGAAAATTATAATGAAGCAACATAAGGAGTATGATGCTTATAAGATACTAGTCCCTAGGCACAAGTTGGCTACGTTCATGGGCGACCGTATTTGGCCTGAAGGGATATCTTTTCGGCGTTTCATAGACTTTGGAAATCGAAGACACATTTCTAAAAATCAAAATGGACATTCAACTATTAGAAAGACCCTCACTTAGCAGTTTTATCTCCTTTAACTGTAAGTCATTAGTACGCTCTGTGGACTATGTAAGAACCCTGTGTCGTCGAGCAGACATAATAGCCCTACAGGAGACGTGGCTGTTCCCGCACGACTTGCCGATCCTTGGAACAATCGACCAAGACTTTGACTACTCTGGCAAATCGGCTATAGACTCGTCTGCGGGCCTAGTACGAGGCAGACCGTATGGCGGTGTTGCTCTGCTCTGGCGTAAAACTGCGTTCAGTTCGGTGACAGTGATCCCGTGCAATAGTGTGCGTCTCACAGCAATTAAGGTAGTTGTGTGCGATCGATCCTTTGTAGTATTATGTGTGTACATGCCGGTGAACTCCATTGAGAACTTAATAGAATTTACCGACTGTCTTAGTGAAATAAGTGCTATAATTGAAAACACCGAATTTGCGAATGTGTACATTTTAGGAGACTTTAATGCTAGTCCTTGTGCGTTGTTTGGAAAGGAACTTCTAAAATTCTGTAACGATCAGCAATGGGTATGTGCGAATGTAGAAAAGTTAGGAAGTTCATCGGGCACCTGTACTTTCGTTAGTGAAGCCCACGGCAGCACAAGCTGGCAACGTACCACCCGTCCTCATAGATGATGTTTCTTTACCCAAAGTTTCGAGATTCAAGTACCTGGGCCACTAGGTCTCGGATGACCTCTCGGACCACGAGGACATTGAGAGGGAGCGCCGGGCGTTGGCTTTCGGATGCAATATGTGGGCTTGTAGATTTGCACGGGCGTTTTGCCAATCTTTTTATACGTACAGTCTATGGGTCAATTATACGCAGAAGACAATCAACGCCCTGCGCGTTCAGTAAAACAATGCCTTTAGGATGCTGTTGCGGCTGCCGAAGCACTGCAGCGCGTCAGGCATGTTTGCCGACGCTCGCATCGATGGCTTTCATGCCATCCTTAGAAAAATAGCGGCATCTTTGCTTAGTCGTGTCCGCGGCAGTGGCAACGGCATTCTTAGCGTTGTGGCTGGCAAAATTGACTGTCCATCATTGTGGCATTGTGTGCAGTTGCATGTCGATAAGAACCGGTATCGGATCTTATCTACTGTATGATAACTGTGCCATGTATATCTTTCGTTACTAACATAATTTTTAAGTATACTAACATAAATATGGATCACTGTGTCTGAATTAAATAAATAAATGAAATAAAATTAAAATTAAAACCGTTTGCCCATACAGTTCCTTTTTTTTATTCAACCTGTATTGCGCTTGTACCTTGTCTTCTCCGACCAATCTTCAGTATACTCATGTAGGTATTGGATGAAAAACTTAAGCGGTGGAATTGATTTTAATCAATCATCTCAGCCTATCACAGTCCAGTGCTGGACATAGGCATTTCCCAGGCAGCGTCCCAACACCCCGTCCTCCGTTTTCCGCTTATAGACTGTCCCAGTTATTGTAAAACCAAACAAATAGATTATAACAATAAGATTATCAGCGACATTACACTTTTATAACAAACAATAATCGCTAAAACAATAATCACCAATCCTAACGTAAGTATTAAATTCTTCAGTTTACCATTTATTCTACACAAAAAGAGATCAATAATATAATAATATGATTGAACGACGCTGTCCTACGTATCCAAGTTGAAAATCTTTCTAAAGATCTCCAACGTCAGATCAGTAAATAGTGGATTGGAAGTTTTAAATCTTCACTGAATAAACTGAAAGGTGTGTCATCTAAATTTGTGTCTAGACACCGTTTTAATATCTTAGTTTTGAGTTTATTGATAAAAGTATCTGGCTTTTATCCGGTTTAGTAACTTTATGTTTTGTTATGCTAAAACTATGCTAATTTAACTTCGAGTCTTAGTTATTTTATAACTTTTCAGACGAAAGTAGTAAATTATCAATAACAACCGCTTAACGTGATAAATTCCTATTTAAGTTTCACATTTACCAAATCATGAGGTTATTATTAATAATGATGGATATTTATATAAAATTGACAATTAATCACACTTACCGTAACATGTTGAATACAAAACTTAGGTGTAGCACAGAAATCTCGAAATTTTGACGTTCAGTAAATTGTACCCGTTGAATTAAAAAAAAACTTTCGTTTCTATGTTCCGCTCATAACTTACACCGCACATCACAGAGATCTGCATTTGACGGTAGACCTGTATTTAGCATATTAGGTACGGATTTACACTTCCAAATTAACACGAGTAATTCCCATGGCTTTCTGAAATTATGATTATCCGTTTTCAGATTCTGACCTGAAACGTGTTTCGTGGGATTTATGTAGTGTTTGTCTGAAGGATTTCCTGTTTGTGCGAGTTTCGGGTGTTGAACGCTTCTGGTATTGCGTAAGGAACGATATGATGACAATGATAACGTTTACATACATGCATTAACTAACGCGTTTTTGCCTATGTGGCGGCATCTGCACCGCCACATGCGAACAAACGCATCACACTGACGTCAGACAAATTCTGCATCGCGCAGGCAGAGTTTACCGCGCAGATAGCAAAATTAAAACAACTTCCCGACACAAACAAGATAAATAACTACCCGACATCAAACGTTGGGCAGTTGCCCACCAGATACGACATCCATCTGGTCGGAGGATCCTCCCTTTTCCAAGACTATGAGTGAACTTTACACCCTGTTCGTCATATCTCTTCACCAATAATTAATGTGAATCGTTCTGTAAACTAACCGTTCAACGGAGAATCAAATGTCAAAGAACTGTTTCAGAATCGAAACTACAGAACGCGGCCCGCTACGATCAATACATACTCGTACTCCTTTTGCTTCGTTTACGATCATAGATCTACGTCACGTTATACACGAACGCCGATTGCGACTCTAATTATAATAATTATATGCATATATTCGAGCAGGCCCAGTGGTATAGGCCCCGACCTACAACTCGTAACTACTTTAAAAAAAGTTTGCTAAAAGGTGGGTGCTTTAATACCAGAGTAATCCACAAGTAAGAATATCACTGTTCAATCAACCTTTTTGCTATTATATACAGGCTGACGAAGTATTTATTCATCAATAGTTTTCATCAGTTTTTTAACTATCATACTTTTTTTTTTATGGCATCTCGCAGGTCAACCTGTAAGGTTGTCGTCTGCTTAAGCGGACTTGTCTGTGGTGCGCTAATAAATTAGGGCCTCCAGCCAGGACTTAAATTTAAATACTAACTAAAACTAAGTGACTACGCTAAGGGCAACCCCTGTGGGGTCCGGACCTCGGCTTAGGGCGTTGCTAGAAGAGGGCAGCAAGGGACGAGCTGGATCAGGATTTATTGGATTTTGGGACGAATTTATAGCTACAGGCTCAGCGGCGCGGGCTGGCTCGAGCAAGGGTCGGGAGAGGCGTGGATTTGGGCGTCACGGCGGGCCTCGGTGGCGAGGGCGGTAGGACGGCGATCGGGTTTTCGGCTTACCTAGAGTGCTGGTGGCCTTACTATTCTCCTGGAGGAGGGTAGTGGCGTCGTCGGGGGCGATTAAGGTATGCCTTGGTCGGCGAATACTGCTAATACGGGAGGGAGTGTAGCGGGCAGCCGCTGAGATCAAGGGGTTTGGGTGTTTGATGCCACAGTCGAAGAAACGCTTAGATAAGCGTTTCATAAACTGTTTTATGGTGGGAATTTTAAGGTCTACGTGGAGATCTATATTACGGACATATTAGGGGGCACCCGTGACCTTTCTGAGGAAACGGTTTTGGACGATCTGCATCTTATGGAGGTGACGTGGGTGAGCGTGCGCAAACACAACGCAGGCATAGGTGATGATGAGACGGATGACTGCGGTATAGATGCACCGCTTGCATTTAAGTGACAGTTGGCAACGGGCTGTCAGAATGAAGTGGAGTCTAGCAAGAGCGAAAGCGGCGCGTGCGCGAACCGCCTCAATGTGCTGTTTAAACGTTAAGTTTTGATCAAGGATCACGCCTAGGTATTTGGCTTGCTTCTCCCTAGGGATTGGCTTGCCGTACATAATGATCGGCCTGGGAAGGGGGGGGGTGGGACTCGACGACATCTCGAGAAAAGAACCGCATGACTCTTATCGTGGTTGAACTCGATTCTCCATATCCGGAACCAAGCGCCTAAGACGTTTGCGGTGGTTTGAAGAGTACGAGCTATAGCATTGGGACAGTGACCGGTATAGTAAATGGCAGTGTCGTCGGCGAAGTGAGCCAACTGAGCCTTTTCACTCTTTGGGATATCGCTGGTGAACAGCGTGAAGGCTAGAGGAGATATGACGGAACCCTGAGGGACACCGGTGCGAATAGGGCGAGGGGACGAGAGTGCACCCTCGATGCTAGAACGGAATGTGCGATTCGACAAAAAGTCTCGTAAGATGAGCACGAGACGACACGAGACTGGCACTCCTAGTTGGTAAAGCTTGTATAACAAGCCGTTGTGCCAGACTTTGTCGAAGGCTTTGGTTATGTCGAAGAATAGCACACCCGTCATCTGGTTACGTTGCAGACCAGAGCTCAAGTGCTCTACGATACGGTGGACCTGGTGGATACTAGAGTGTTGGGGTCGGAAACCGAACTGCTCGTTGGGAATGAGGCTCTTAGCTTCGGCGTAGTCTTTGAGACGCTTATAAATAAGCCTCTCGTAGATTTTGCCGAGTAAATTGAGTAAGCTAATGGGACGGTAGCTGGAGGGCTCAGACTTTGGCTAGCCTGGCTTTTGGATACCGATGAGGGTTGCTTCTTTCCACGCTTGTGGGAAGATGTTGTTGCTAACTATCATACTTTACCTTTCAACTTATAAATACACTTGGATGTCACGCACAATGGTCTACTTGAAGGACTAGAAGCGGAAACCAAATCGTCTAACAAAAACCATACCGACACAATCACCCATTATACTCGTATCCTTTTGTTTGATCCTGATTCTCGTCCTACTTGCAAAGGTAACGTAGAACACTCCTGATAGCTGGTTCCTAGTAGTAAACTACTTTAGGGAATCAATACCTTTTTGGATTTGAGGACTACGTCCCCCAATCTTCGTACAAGCGGACTTGGCGGATTAAAACATTCATTACGTAATGCGCCATGTTAATTATAACGTTATCAGTTATACCAGTTTGTCAAATCATGAAATGGAACCTATGTCAACGGCGGCTGTCGCTGAAAACCAGCGCTGCGGCTTTGTGTCGCTCTGTGGGTCACAGCTGTTAATCTTGGAACAAAATATCCTGGAAATATAAGACGTATTTGTCTATGGTTCAGCTGGTCAAAATGAGAACCGCCCCTAGTCCCTTTCCCCTTTGTCGCCTGTGCAATCGTCGCCATATTTGTTTGCCAAGTCTATCGTAGTCGGTGGTAGTCGTAGTAAAAACATTTTATACATATAAATTTAATTATTTATATGAAAAGTACAGACACACCACATAACTCACATCATCATCATCATCACATCACATAAAAGGAGTCGTTTCGACCAAACTCCTACTTTTCGGGGTACACCTGTTCCTGTAACTGATCGGCTTGAGCTCCTAGGCTCAAACTGCGGCCAAAAAACTGGGCATTCTAAATAGAGTGAAGCGATATTTTACGCCTGGACAGCTTCTAACTCTTTATAAAGCGCAAGTCCGATCCTGCATGGAGTAATGCAGCCAACTTTGGGATAGCTCAGCAAAATACCAACTTGCCGCACTCGACTCAGTGGAACGCAGGGCTAAGAGGCTCATAGGCGATGTAAAACTGGTGGATGCCAAGCTTCACAGCTTAGTTCATCGCCGCGAGGTTGCCTGCTTGTCGGTCTTCTATAGACTGTACTTCGGTGAGTGTGCGCAAGAACTCCACGACCTCATCCCACCTGCCCCTTTCTAACATCGGACATCTAGACGTACTGCTAATTACCATCCATACCTAGTTGCCATTCCACCAATTCGCACTAAGCGGTTCCAAACATCCTTCGTAATGCGCACGGCAAAAGAGTGGAACTCACTACCTGCGTCTGTGTTCCCGAACGCATTCAACCCGAATCTCTTCAAAGTTAGAGTGAACAGGCTTCTTCTGGGTAAGCTCACTCCATCGTAGACTTTGTCTCTGTCACTTCTCTTCACTACATTCAAGAGCAAACCCGTGTCAAATAAATAAAAAATAAAAAACTCACTAAACAGAATCATGAATGAGTTGATTTCATGATCAAAGGGGGATGCCCGTTTTCAGCCCTAAAGGCACAATAACTTACGTATAAGTAAAAAAAACGTCGTAATTTCTGTTTATTTAACAAGTTATTCATTTACCCGAAAAAGTTTGCAATATTTTTGCAATAATAAAAAGTACTGAAATGATAAATGACAATCACGGTTGTGGATAACGTAGTAGTGTTGCCAATACTTATCAATTTCGTTCACGAAATAATCGATTATGATTTCATGGATTTTTTTAAATAAAATCACATCCTGCTTGTTATACGATCTATTATAATATATACGATGTTATGTTTTTACTTTTGATATTAAATGGACAAACTATTTAATAGTTGATATTGTAATAATGAATAATTAGGATTATAACAAAAACGCTACCACACATTTTAATGATAATTCAATTCATGTTTAGCACAATAAATATCAAATATGACAAAAACGTACTTATCTTCAGTGGGGATAACCCCACTGAAGATAAGTACGTACAAAATTATAATCACTACTATAAAGTAGTGATTATAATTTTGTATTAAATTATGATTAGAATAAAAGTCGATATCGATTTTTTTGTTTTGCTAATGTGGCAACATTGAGTTACGCTGGCCGGCTGTCAAGTCAAGACACAGTCAAGTGTCAAATCACTAAAGTCTACAGAATCTACTTTCATTGTTTGCGTTTGCCTTACTGAGTTTAAATCTTGCGGATTTGTTATTTTAGGCATAAAATAAGTTTATTTAATTGATTCCGACGATTATTTTAACCCTAACTTAAATATCCAATGATTGTAAAGCAATTACGTTAGTCAAGATTAAAAACTATTTTATCTTAAAAACCCTAACATTTTTGTAAACCAATTCCTTGACCAGTTAATTGTTGAAATTGCATATTACACTATCCATATACTTTTAAATGTGTGCACGCGTGGCCGAAGTGTATATGGACGGTGGGCATTCCCCTTTGTATTTCCACTAATTATTTCAACGTCCACTTGTATTGACGACTCAAACATTTTGATAACACCACAGCACCATTACTAGCTGTGGAAATGAAGCCTCAGAAAACCAAATCACGAAAGGTAAAATAATTGACTATTATAGTTATCACTGATCAGTAGTGTTGCATATATTATGTAATGGAGGATATTCTCTCAATAGATTAAAATCAAGTAATAAGAGTATAATTTTATGTGGAGATTTTGAAATTAATATTTTATATGTTACTCCATTATGTATTAGACTTCTCAATCTGTTTAGGTCTTATTATTTAATTAACTTGTTTTTTGAACCAAATAGAATCACGGCATCTTCATCAATTTGTCTTGATAGCATATTTAGTAATTGTGATGCAAAAAACAATTTTGTGTTAAGAGACTTAACGTCCGACCACTGTGGTTTTTTAGATAGCTTCCCCATGACATTACAAAAAACGCCGCGTAAACTTGAATGCAGGCCTTATAAATAAAATAATATAGCTCATAGATAATTCTGTAATCACTATCACCATCTTTAGTAGGAAATAAAAATTGTAATGAAATTTACGGAGCCCTTTTTGATGTTGTGCAAAATGAGTACCAATCTATTTTCAAAACCAAAACCATTATCAGTAATGGCACCTCCGTTAACTTCAAAAAATGGACTAACTCCAGGTATTTACAAAAGTAGAGCGAGACTATGTGAGTTATATGGTTTGAAAAAATACAGGTTTGATACCCCTTTCCTACAGTATGTCAAAAACCAACAAAAAAAAAAAGATTTGTGCTTTTGCTATCCCTATTTTTGTTTTGCGATTCAATTAAAAATTCTAATAATAAAGTAAAAACCACTTGGAAAATTATTAACAATGAAACGGGTAAGTCGGTTAAACAAGAAAGTCAACTTGAAATTATGATTGATAACAAATTAGTTAATAAGGCTGCTGACGTGGCATAGGCATTTAATGAGTTTTTTGCCAACATACCCATAACTACGACTTGCTCCTTAAATTCGCCCCGTCTTAAGCTGAGAATCTTTTGAATAGTAGTGTGCCAAAATTTACTCGCTTATTTAGCTTCGAACATGTAACGCCTAGTGATGTAATTAACGTCTTCAACACACTTAAGTCTAAAAACACTGGTGATTACTGGGGCATCTCCATTATACTTTTAAGGAACATAATAGACATCGTAGCCTAGGGGGCTACGATGTCTATTATGTTCCTTTAAAGTTCTAGCTGTTATTTTTAATAAATGTGTTGATCTAGGAACTTTTCCTGACCTCATGAAGAGTAGTAAAGTCATACCATTATTTAAATCTGGTAATAAAAATAACATTGGCAATTTCAGGCCTATTTCTATCTTACCAGCATTAAGTAAAATATTTGAAAAGTCAATACTTAAGCAGTTGCTCAAACATTTTAATTTAAATAGCCTCCTTCATAATGAACAATATGTATCCCCTCCCGACCCTTGCTCGAGCCAGCCCGCGCCGCTGAGCCTGTAGCTTTAAATTCGTCCCTAAATCACTCAAATCCTGATCCAGCTAGTCCCTTGCTGCCCTCTTCCAGCGACGCCCTAAGCCGAGGTTCGTACCCCACAGGGGTGCCCTTAGCGTTGTCGCTTAGTTTTTAAGTTAGTACATAACTTTAAGTCCTGGCTGGAGGCCTTAATTTATTAGGGCAACCACAGGCAAGTCCGTTTAAGCAGACGACAACCTCATAGGTTGACCTGCGAGATGCCATTCAAAAAAAAAAAAAACAACAATCATCGGGTACTTGCCCACCAGACACAACACCCGTCTGGTCGGAGGATCCTCCCTTTTCCAAGAGTGAAAAAAAAAAAAAATGAACAATATGGCTTTACAAAAGGACGTTCGACTACAGATGCGGGTGTTGCTCTGCTGAAACACATATTTAATGCATGGGAGAAATCGCAAAGTGCTATTGGAGTTTTCTTAGATCTCTATAAAGCCTTTGATTGCGTGCACCATGACACCCCCTCCCGACCCTTGCTCGAGCCAGCCCGCGCCGCTGAGCCTGTAGCTTTAAATTCGTCCATAAATAATATCAATCCTGATCCAGCTAGTCATTTGCTGCCCTCTTCCAGCGACGCCCTAAGCCGAGGTTCGTACCCCACAGGGGGTGCCCTTAGCGTTGTCGCTTAGTTTTAGTTAGTATATAAGTTTAAGTCCTGGCTGGAGGCCTTAATTTATTAGGGAATCCACAGGCAAGTCCGCTTAAGCAGACGACAACCGCATAGGTTGACCTGCGAGATGCCAAACAAACAAACAAACAAACAAACAAACACCATGACACGCTTGTGGGTAAATTACGGCAATACGGTGTCCAAAACGAAGCTCTCAACGTGTAGAAGTTCCAATGTGTAGATGTCGATAGTGTGAAATCTTCCGAGCTTCCGAGTTCAGTTAAGTTGGTTAGGCTCAATACTGGATCGTTGCTTGTTCTTAGTGTATATCAATGACTTACCGTTTTATTTAAATGAGAGTACCGCTGGTCTAATTCAATCTGATCACGGGAGCATATGCAATTGTTTAAAAAACAAACAATAAAAAAGTATATTGAGAAATGTAATAATTGTGCTCGTTCGAAATTCTTAGATAGCGAGACGTCTATGTAGTACTATGACGATATTTCTGGTGTTACAATCTGCTAAGACTAGGTTTCCTAATATTGTTTGCTTTACTTGTTTCACTTTTACAGATACAGTTATTGCCGAAGTTACTAGTCTCAAGAAAAGAAGTAGAGTATTAACAAGGAATGATGTTTTAATCGAACAAAAAGGTATGTCAGCCAATTATGCAAGCTCGAAACTGTGTTATGAATATGTGAAATCATACAATTTTAAATTCAGTTATAAAAGTTGAAGCGTACTCAAAAGAAATTGTGTCATTCGTTTGTCAACGATTTCTTTCAAAACTAAATATAAGTAAAAATTAATGATCCCAAATGCATTTTATTCCTTACGATTATTTCTAATAATCTTGGGTTAAATACAAAAGTATTTTTTTCACAGTCGGTTAAAGTGCTTAAAAGGCTAGAATACAAACTATTCTGGGATCTACAAACCATGGCAAAAAGACTCGTACCCTAATTGCGTAATACACAATCAATCGGAATCTTAATCGTTTTGAAACAGATTGCTAATCCATTGCTCCATAAGTTCGATAAAAAATCTGCTCAACAACGTCAATAACGCAATGAATGTTGTTGAACTGAAAAAATCAAACAGATTAGTCGTAATTGTTTACGAAAATGAGTTACGCAATTGGGCTGCAGGTCTCATCACAACACGAGCGACAAAATGGTTAAGATTAAAAAAACCTCACATTCAAACTCAAACCATTTATTTCAAATAAAGCAATTACAGGCACTTTTGAATTGTCAAGGGGTCGGTCAGTCAGAAATATGAAGCTATTTGCCCATTCCAAAGCGAAGTAGGTACCTATGGAGAAGAACGGGCAAGAAATTCCATGGACACTATTTTAAATAATATGGTTACAGAAAATTTGTTACATCAGTCTTGTTAAAATTATACATGTGAGAACGATGTAGAAAGACCCGTAACGAAAAACATAAAAAGCAAAAAAATACAAAATTTCGGATAAAAAAATAAAAAAGTCGTGGTAGCCAAGAGATGACCAGTCCCCACTGACGGCTCAACCATTTTGAAGGGAACTTAAAGATCCAACACCCACGCCACCACCAGCGAGACATTTGAGTGAGCGTGACATACTCTCAGCCGCCAGGGCACATTCAAGTCAATGACAGACGTGCCCAGTATAGGGTAGCTTTACAGTAGGTACATAGTGCTCACACGTGTGCTTTGCAGTTATACAATATTAAAAGATTGAATTTATACAGTGCAAATATAGTTTTACAATCTTCAGCAGCTCCAACAATATTTCCGAATGCTAATCAATTGTTTATGCGCCCTTGTAGAGCAGAACCAGCGTTGAGCCAAGCAATTTTGTCAGAGCTATGCTTGGCTGCATAGTGTGCGTTTGATACAAGTTTTGAACTTCATTTCATTCAGTTGGAGTATGTGGGGAGGTATTTTATTATAACATTCTTTAACTGAGAATGCTAAAGCGATTATTCTTATAAGGGAGTTTACCGTCTGAGTACTGTTTAGTCTGTGCATAGTGTTTGAATGTGACGCATATTTTCCCCTAACTTGTTATTTTTTGTGTTTGTGTTCGTTCTCTGCGTCATGTTTACCGCAAGTAAACGTTTTTTCTCTGTTTGTCAAAGAACAACATAGAGACATGTATGTCGCATTCTTACGGTCCTTTTTCATTCTCAATTATTAATAGTTATTTGAAATATATTCATCTTGAGCATTGATTCGTTCCGGTCTGATTTTCTTGTTAAAACAGTCCACCGGCGATATCGTGTTAGTTAGAAGGGGTAGGTACATAAAGGTATTCTCGTAATAAATATATACACATACGGTCGTGTATATTACATGTATTTCTCATGATAATAACAGGAGTTAGGCATACCGAGCTTTTAGATTTCGCACTTAAGGTAACTTTGGAAATTTGTTCCACTTAAGAATTTTCTCATGAATGATCAGAAAAATTCTTAGGATTTAACAATTTTCTTAAATTTACCGATTGATATGAAATTGATGATTATTATTCAGTGAATATATAACTCCTAGAGTCGCGCATCGCATTTCGTTCACAATACGATGTAAAAGGGAGGCGCAATTCGCAAAAAAACAAAGAAAGTTTGAATTTGGCGGGCTGCAGCTGAACATCCACCTTAAGTGTGCTTTATGTGTGCGGTCCATGGCCCTTTACGGGGCACCGGTGTGGGCGCGTTCTTTGAGGCGCCGACCGGCCTGCCGGTTGAACGCGTCCCAAAGGGTCATGGCCATCCGGCTGGTCCGGGGATACCGCACGGTCTCATGCGAGGCGGCGAGCCTCCTTGCCGGATTGCCGCCATGGGATCTGGAGGCAAAAGCCCTCGCGCACGTATGGGAGTGGCGCGAGGAAGCAAAACGCCGGGGTGTAACTCCGCTGCCGCGACAAATCACGGTACAGCGGACAGAGCTCCGGCGGGATCTCATGGCGACATGGAGGGTGCGATTGTCGCAACCCAGTGCTGGGCACGCCACAATAGCGGCGGTAAGTCCCCTCTTTGAGGAGTGGTTGGAGAGGCGCCACGGCGTCCTCACCTTCCGCCTGACACAGGTCCTCACCGGACACGGTTGTTTCGGGAGGTTCCTGTTTCGCATAAGGCGGGAGGAAACGCCCGGGTGTCACCATTGTGTGGATCGCCCGGAGGACACGGTGGAGCATACGGTGGAGGTATGCCCAGCTTGGGCGGAGCACCGCAGTGTCCTCGCGGAGGCGATTGGCGGCGGCGATCTCTCGCGTCCGGCCCTGGTCCAGGCCATGGTACGGAGCGAGAGGGAATGGAAAGCCGTCACCTCCTTCTGCGAAGCAGTAATGCTCGCAAAGGAGGAGGCGGAGCGCGTGAGGGAGAGAGCCTTGCGCCCTCACGCCCCTAGTCGCCGCAGGAGACGCCCTGGGCGTCGGGAATCGCAAGCAGATTCCCGGCCACCGTAGGCGCGGGCTTGCGGACGGCGAGCCATGGGCAGCTCGCCGTCCGGTAAGGACCAGGCCCGGGTCGACGGCGCGTTGTGTTCCACGCGCGCCTCAAAGAGATGTCAGCACAAAATGACGGGGTCCGATAGGGCCGACGCCTCAGGGTCGCGGGTTATTCCACAGAGAAAACCGTGGCCCTGGCACAGGCAACTGAAGGAACACGGGTGGGTATTAGTCAGTAAAAGTCTGACACGCCCTCCCGCTCCACCCAGAGCGGGAGAAGTCATTTGATGATTTCCCACCCAAAAAAAAAAAAAAAAAAAGTGTGCTTTATGTATATGTAGCTAGGACATGCACATGGTGTGACATGAGTGTTTTCCATCAGAACTGAACGGCTTCTTTGTCATCAAATAATTGAATTCTAGCTGCTATTTATTATCAAGAAGGCGATGGATATAACAGTATAATGAAACTGTCCTACAGATTCATTCGAAGCAGTCTGCGCGCGTAGCGCTATGCAACGACCTATCGCGCTCTGTCCTTCGGCGTAGCAAGGCTGTGCTACGAAAGTATAGACTTCTATAAAAACATATGGAACGTTTTAATAGCTTGATTAATTTGTCAAACATACATTTCCACTGCTTGATCTCATACCTACTCTTTGTCAGATATAGTGTGCCGGAATCCTCTAAACTGGATCGAGATACATTAATTTAATTATAGTTTTAAGTCCCGAATTCGTCCGTAAATCCGAAATAAAATAGATAATATGCAGTTTTTTTTATAGAATTTCAGTTAAGGGTATGTAATTAAAATATCGTTTTAACATATACGCTTTAATTAAATTTCATGCTGATTACACAAATGAGCTTTATGTAAGTACGTAATATCAAAGTCACATATTTTTGGAATTACAGAACAATTTACAACCTTAATTATCGACTGGGCTTATTTTACAATGATTGCTGAAGATGAAGTTATCGTTATCTGAAACATGGTTTCATCAACTTGTTTTTATATATTAATGATTCAAACCTTTTTTCCTAGGAAAACAAGTTGGCGAAACCGTTAAGATTAATAATAGTTTTATTTAACAATATTAAATAATTAGAAAATACTATTTTTTTTTTCAAAGATGTGGTTCGGTTCCAACTTGGAAAAAACGTTTTGTAAAACATTTGTTAAAATATAGAAAATGAAAATATAATGACGTAGGTAATTTTAATGAATAACCACATCTTTTTATACTTATTAAACTGACGATTATTACCGAAGTTTTAACATTGACTTGTTTAGTTAATTAATTATTTTAACTATCTTACTCATATTGACAATATGTTTTGAACATTCGATTAGCACTTACCGCTAGATGACAAGCTCATATTTTTTAAACAAAATTAAGAACAAAACAGCAACAACAATTTGCAACTGAAATACTGATGTAAAACATTTTTTTACAAGAGGCCCTCATTATGGAAATAAAATAATTTAAACTTCGAGACAGGGTAAAAATAAAAATAATAATTTTAAAATTAGCCTACATTTCTTTTGTTATTAAAATTTATTAAGAACGCAAAGCCTCGATGTTTTAATGATCATAAATTCAAGAATATGTAATGAAAAGAATGCACTTATACTAAAAAGTTCGTTTTTATATTCTTTATACTAAATTGGCAATATTTAAAGTGATATCTCAAAATGGCGTAAAAGTATAAGGCACGGTTTTAATATTTCACTAAATTTACTTAAATGTAGAAGGACGTCAACCCAGCTAATATTTGTTATTCTAAATGGTTTTTATACTCGCGAAAAAAAGATCTGCTTTGGCACTTTTTCAGTTCAATATGTATTTTGTAAAAAAAAACACAAAACAATAGGTTTTCTTTTCCTCGATTGATATGTTTTAATAATTGTAATTTTCATGTAAAAAGAAAAATAAAGGAACTAAAATAAAACAAAAAAAAATTATTTTAGGTTTTTTATTTTTAATCGAAATGTAACAATAGACTTTTTATGTAAATATAAAATTGTATTTCGTCATTGGATGGACTCTCAAATTTGGAGAACTTATGAAAAGGAATTGACAGTCAGTAGAAACTTTAGACAAAATCATTGCAATTGTTACAACTTCGATGTAAAGAAAATATAATAGAAAATAATTAAGTAGCTTAATAACTTAAGTTTAAAATTAATAAAACTTTGGCATGTGTATTATGACCGATTAAATTTTGGGGCTGAAATGCTATTAATGTAAAAAATACAATTAGGTACATATATTATTTACATAGAATCAAGATGGACATAAATTAAAATTAATTGAAATTATTTTTATTGTCAGTTCGCGCTTTGAGTATTATTATTTTTTCTTATTTACATCGTAAAAATGCAGAGAAAAAGTAACTTAATAGTAAAAATTTACAAAATAATAATTAAAACTGTAAATATGTTTACAGTTATTCTTTGTAAAAAATTACAATTTACAGTTTATAAATGACAGTCGTTCAATATTTGACACATTACGTAATGGGGTCTTTATAATAGTTTAGTATTTAATTGAAAAGTTTTAAAACTAAATTCCAGAAGAAAATGTAAACGTACAAAAAGAAAATGTAAATACAAATTGTAATTTACAAAAATTGTCTCAAAAATAATGAGGAAAAATCGTCAGGAATAACTTTTTTAGTTTCGAAAACCATTTCTAACAATAAAAATGTATTTAACATTTTCTAGAGAATAATTTTAAGTAAAAACGATGACAGGATAAAATTCAAAATTTTTCCCGATTAGTAATTACATGTTTCATTTCAAAAATCGTATTTTTATAACAATCATAATTATCTTCAAAACTTAATTACAAGAGATCCTTTTATGGAATCATAAAAAATTTGGATTCGCATTTAAGTAATTTGTTCGACAATTTGTGGATGTTTTTAACTAACAAACTGAAAAATCATTTTCTTATTTTAGTAATTTTCACAGTTTTATTAAAACTGTCAGAAAACAAGAACACGCATCAAATGTGATTTTATTCTTACAGTTACACTTTCATATTAATACCTTAGTTAATTATCTTTACCATCTAGCGTATTCAATCATATCACCAAATTGTCGAACAACATAAGATCCAGCCTTTAAACAAAAGTAAAATAAAAAAATCGTACATTTACCATCTAAATGTATTACCTAAAATGATTTTACAATTGGACATTGACAAAATCATATTTTTTGTTTGCCTATGTCATTTGGACGTATTACCTATTACAATATGATAAGTCAGTCGAACATTTTAATACAACCTGACTGGCCCAAATTCTATTTTAGGGCAACGTTGTCATATCTATCTACGCAATGGACACTAATCGTTTGAGAGTTCGTTCATGTATCACATTTAATTATTTTAAATCTATCTACAATTTTATCTAGTCCATTTATTTACACTTCACTTCACAAAGTTCACACTCATAGCCGACTTTATAATTTAAGTTTGTCACTGTACACTTTAAGTTTGATTCTTGACGTTTTTAGTTTGTCACTTTTGTGGTTTATTTTTGTCAGTTTAGACGACGTGTGTTTCACTTCTTTTGTTGAATGATTCGTCGATTGTGACGTTTTGTTTTTTGTTTTCTTTTTTTATGGTCCCGTATTGTGGGACGTCAGAAGTGAGGTTCTGAACTGTGAGGATCTGATTGGAGTTTTGCGGCGTGCTCGATGATATGGGGCTACCGTATTGATTGCCATATTTGTGACGTGATGGGTCCTTTAGAATTGACTGTGGCTGCTTCGGCGCTGGAGTTTGGACTAGGTGCTGCAACAAAAGAGTTCTGTTAGAAAGAGTTGGGACGTGAAGAGTTAGGGCTGAATCGAAAATACAGATTGCTATAAGGAAAGTACGATTAAAAGGACTTATTTATAATTTAACAAATTCTTCTTTAATACCTATTTGACGTCTATTCTATTTTTAAAGCCTCACCAAAAATATTAAATGTTCAGTAAGCCCTAGCAAATTAGTATCAATTCAAAATCGAAAATAACAAAATTTACATCTAAATAGTCCATTTCAATTAAGCCCGATAGAAATTGAATCACGTATTTTCTTACGGCATTTACACAATTAGGCTCTGGGCGTAAAATGACAAAGTTTTAGCAAAAAGTTGAGGATTTTCGAATCCATTGAAAAGTTGTTGGAGATTGGAATTTCCAAGCTTTAGCAATTGAGAGAGAATTTGTTGTTAATTAATCTTAAATTATGAGATCGTTCATGCCTAACTGGTCATGTAAAAGTATTGTAAGCGAGACGAAATACTTCCAATGGGATCAAAGGAGCGTATTGGAGTAACTGGGTATTTTGTATTTGTAGAAGATTTGTTTATTAGAAGTAAATTGTCATTATCAGAACTGGTGTATAGTATGATAATTGTGTAAAATTTCCTAGAATTGTGCCTAGATGTTTAATAACGTAGAAAGCTAAGGTTTCACTCCAATCTTTAGTAACTAGTTAAAAGAGGGGAACCTATTTGAAAATGAACCTTAACAATAGACAATACCAAGTCGGGAAGTCTTATGTGCTAATCTTAGCAACAAACATTTTTTAAAGTCACAAATGTTTAGAACTAGCTGTTGGCCGCGACTTTGTCCGCATCCAACATAAATATCCTTACTCAGGTCATGGTCTATCTGTGTGCCAAATTTCATCCAAAACCGATAAGCCGTTTTAGCGTAAATGAGTTACAAACAAACAATCAAACTTACTTTCGCATTTATAAAATTGTTAGGATTAGGATTTTCGCATTTGATCAACATACAATTTAAGTGCCGATTTCTCGATAGTTACTGAACGAGTTCTGCACATCTAAAACGCGTTCAAGAGCTGTCAGTGTCAAAATTCCATAGAAAATTTTGACACTGACAGCTCTCAAACGTAGTTTAATTACTGATCGCGTTCAATTTCATTGGTGAAATCAAACCTTAGTCTTCGAATCTAAACGAACCTTGCCTACAATAGGTCTTTGTGTCCGCCAGGCAAAGAGCTGTCCGGTAGCTATCTGTCATAGTTTATCCTTTAGCTAAGGTTTTTAGTTTGTAGGATGGACCAATCTGTTACAATTTGTATGATAGACGTTGGTAGTAAGAGGTCGTCAGGGTATTGTTTGGTAGAAGAGGGTTTCAAAGAAAGGACTTTTTTTAATCAATGGGCGAACGAGTCAATCGATCAGGTTAAGCTACGCTTGCAGCGGTCGGCCCGTGGATGGGTTACCATCTTTACATTGTGGCGTTGTAGTCGATTTCCTACAGATCAACTAAAACGCACATCACTAGTTACGGTTCACGAGAGTGACATCCCTAAATCTTTCAAATTCCCACCACGTCACTCGGTGTCGTGGTATGGATTGGGTTATAAATATCCCTGCTTGACGCCTAACGTGCGCTTTCCTTCGCAACAAGCAGCTCAAGCAGTAAGTCTAAATAACCCCGAGATAAACGGGGTTCCAGAATTAGGCTTCGCCGCTGATCTCCTGCCTACCGCTGACTGACGTCATTGCTGCCTCCGCCCTACCGCTGGAGAGACGCCAGTCACGCGGACTACACACGCGGCCGCTACCGCCGCCTGACCTGCCTTCCACGTGGCTCGTGGGTGCCGAGACCCCACGCCCGCCACGTGTAGAGGCCCTTGCCTGAGCGGACCGTGCCTACACGCGGTCGTGCATCCGTGCGTGGTGCTGCCCACGCCTGGTGACCTCTGGTGTCGCTCCTCTGCCCTGCTGCCTGCCCGGTGACCTCACGCCGGACCACGTGCTGCGGCGCAGCCAAGCCCAGGGCAGTAACGTTCCTTTCACTCTAAGGAAGTGACCAGTGAACAGTACACAGAGACCTTAAACCCACTACCCTGAATTCTGTGTCTCGTGTCTCAAATAAATGTGTTAAGTGACCCTTGGGTTTCATTCATTCTTCCCACTAGAAACCCGCATGCCACAACATACCGAAACCCTATCGTGCCTCGGAAAGCACGTTAAGCTCTTGGTTCCGGCTATCAATCGAGGATATTTGACCGTCGTTACGGGTAGTCAGCACAACCAGTCTTACCGAGGGGTATCGTGTACCCAGTAACTGGGTTTTGGTGGTCAGATAAGCAGTCGCTCCCTGTAATTCCCCGGCAACGTCTGGGTCGGCTTCCAGTCTAGTTACCAAAAACACGAAAGGCTAGGCAGGGCAGATTGATTGAGGAACGCAAAGGAATGTACCAGTAGAATATGATTGTCTAGCAAAGTTTATTACGGAAAATTGAAGTTATCATACAATTACATCTAGATTCAAGTGAATTTGAACTACTGAAGGATTAGTTCAAATTCACTTGAATTTGAAAACCAAATATGCTTGGTACTAGGGTGTGAACCATAATCTTGCAATATGGAATTGCAGCAGATCCCAGTTCGAATTTCGGAACACTTGTTCTATTGTCTATGATAAAATAATATCGTTCTCACCTGTCCACAAGTCCCGTGGTGCAGTACGGTGACGTCAGGGGGCGGCACGGCGGCCATCTTGTCGAGTCTCTGGCGCCTCAGTGTGCCCCCGCCCGACTGTCTGTCTATAGGTAGAATTCTTTATTGTTTAATGTATCTGAGCTCTTTTACAACTAATTGGTTCTCAGTTACACCGAGTTGTGTAGAGTTACAACAGAAAGTTGTTTTGGAAGAAAAAGTTTTTTTTATTTAGCTAAATTAAAATTGTAAAATTGTTAAGTCTTCAACAATTATTAATTCTGAGATTACAGTAAGGTCACTTTACTCGTAATTTTCTTGAAATTAGAATGTTAAAAAGTCAGACGTCACTGTCTCTTTTAAACTCCAGACATAGTCTTGTATCTGACCAGATGCAGGTTATTATCTGAGGTGGTATTTTGAGTAAGGAATCACACAGATTTGAGTGAATCTGTCCACTGTGTACGCATTTATCAAAAATCGTGTAGATCAACTCAGAAATTAGGAGGTCAACGACAAAAAGGACGTTGTTAAACTGACCTTGTGTATTTTATTTAGCCAATAGTGTCCTCAAAAAATGTATCCTAAACAAGTGTCATCGAAACTTACCATCAAGCGCATAACTGTGTGGCGGGCTTGCCATGTGTGAGGGCGAGCCTGCGGACACGCCGCCGTTCATCAGGTGCGGCTTGGGGAGAGACTGGCCGACGTACTGTTGTGGGGGGGTCGGGGTGCGGCCTTGTTGCTGCGAGAAGAAGGTTCTTGTTTAATGATAGGGTCAAAAGTAGTAAAATCACAATCGGTCAGAGTCAGAAATAACGCGGTCATAAATGTAGGAAAAGAATGATTTGGGAGATCAATATCTTTCACCTAGTGCTTATATTTTCATATTGCAACAGAAATGGGAAAAAACAAGAAGATATAAAAAAAACGGGTTTTTGCCTCTTCCAACTTGCTTCGTTGATTTTAACATACGAACCACACTATATGTGTATGTGTGTGTGTGTGTGTATGTACCCTTCCCTTCTACATTATTTGGTTTCAAGTTTATTTTACCATAGCAGGATTATTGTCCGTTGAAAACAACATGACACATTAAGTAGAACGGATGACTACAATTAAAATAATTACACAAACAGCTTGAATTTCAAGTTTAGAAGTCTTACCTGCTGCAAGTATTCACCAATCAGAGGCGGGTATGACAGGTACCTATCCGACGCCATGTTGTAATACGAGCCGTCCAATGGCGGCATCGGACTTGGAGCAGGCGCATAGTTATTCTTGCCTGGTGACAAAAATTTAAAAACATTTTTATACTTAAGAAAAACTGGGTGAGACAATGTTAAAATCAAAATCAAAAATCAAATCAAAAGTCATTTATTCAAACTAGGCTGAGAGTCAGCACTTTTCGAACGTCAAAATTACATAAGACAGTCCCCCAAAACGCCCGCCCTTCACCACTTCCTAGTGCTTTAGCTGGAAAGAAGAAGTGGCGCAACAAACTCCCCAGCAGCACAGCTGTCTGTTTAGTTAGAAAAACCATTGTACTATACAATTATAAGGTAATCAAAGAAGAAAAACCAAAACACAAAAAATCATATTAAATTATCTGCCATAAGTAAGCTAGCCACGCCAATATACCCAAAACATAAACCAATAAAAATCAATGAAAAAAACAACTACACAAATAAAAGCCTCCAGGCATAAGGGGCGTGACACCTTACATATGCATTATTGGATAATTTTTAATTACACACAAATGACAAACAAGGACCATCGAAGTAAAATAAATTAACAGAACAATTACTTTAACAATAACAAAACTATAGACAGCAAGACGACCACCGCAAGCACGCAAGTCACCGCAAGCAGCACCCGTTCACGAGCATAACGCAAAGATCAGCCATTGCCCCCCTCGCCATATTTGAGTGAAGGAGGCAACCCGATCCCCGACGCTACCACAAGCAGTGACATTTAAGGGAGCATGACGAACTCGCTGCCGGTTGCTCAGGCAAAAATAATTTTTGATCAATTGTTGAGGTCGCTAGCTAACCACTTATTGCAATATAACTCGTTAAAAAAACATTGTAAGAAACAAAAGAAAGAAAGCATCATGTAGAATTTTAAATCAGTAATTTTCATAAATTCTGCCGAAGTAAAAAAAAATTGACTGCTGATTGGCCATAAACAAAATACAATGTCCCCTACATTTGAGTTTAGGTAGTAGCCTAGAGGCTAACATAAAAAAAATGCTATCCCATGGTAATTTTATAACGAACTCAGACAGTACATTTTTAAAAAAACAAGATTGTTTTTAAAAAAGCCTCTCCGTGTCTTTAACTTACGTTACGTTACGTTAATTGGGGTCTGCGAAAAATGTTTTCTTCTTCCATTTTCTCCAGCGAGTCCTCACAATAATTAATTGACTAAAATTGTATGAAATCTCACTGACTTTTCACTCGTAAAAAACCACAAAAAAATAAAAGCTATTCTTACCAGCACTTCTTCCCAGCGTACTATGCCCACTAATATCCTTATGTCTATGCGGATGCGGCAGAGTCCTGGCGTGGTCTCCATCGTAGACCGCGTAGTTAGGAGGAGGGTAGTCTAGCGGTGGAGGGATGACGAGGCCCTGGTCATCCATTAGGAACGCGTCTGTTGTCTGTAGGGGAGAAAATTATGGTTAGTTTCATGACAGAAATAATAAGTAAGAAGAATATAATTTCTCGACCTGGATTAATTAAAATATCAGTATGTTGGAACTTCGAAAATCTGGCTGATCTTGTATTTATATCGTATTTAACCTTCCTTGGTAAACAGATATCAGTTGCATTTTTGGTTAAATCGATTTCGTTTATGAACTATTAAATTTAACAAATAACTAATAACTGTTTATTTGATAGTTTGCAACTTAGATCAAAATGTCTTATCGCCTTATCCAATAAAAACAAAAAATCGTATATTCTAATTTGGATGAGAATCAGCACTTTTTGAACGTCAAAATTACATAAGACTAACAAAACGCCCGCCTTTCACCACTTCCTAGTGTTTTAGCTCCCCAACCATGAAAAGTACCAATGCTTTTCACTGGATAGACAATTTGGTCGCTTTTCTAAACATTATCATCGCCCCCAACGAATGATACACTGACTGATAATTATCAGTAACTTTTTTATTATTATCCATTACACAAAACAAATCTTTCTTGAAATCTGTCTATAATAGCCCATACGTCATAAGTGGTTGCCCATACCGCAGACAGCAAAGGGCGCTGACCAACTTGTTTTCTCACTCCTCCAAGAAATCAGGATGGCAACCAACCTAATAGCCTTTAAATTTCGTGAGCACATTCGCAAGAAGCTGGCAGTATCATCATAACGGTATGGTTTTGTTATTGTTTGTTTTTAGTATTTTTATTTATTCATGTATATTTATTTGTGCTTATATTTATTTATAATTCGGTATATATATGTTATAATTATAGTTTTGGTTTATGCGTATCTTTTATATTTAACATATTTATTCACAATTGTTTTTTTATTTATAAATTGCACCTACTACTGTTTGTCTCTGCATCACCCAAAGGTTGACGGGTAGAAAATGCCTATGGCATTAAGTCCGCCTCCGTACATCATTTTGCGTAAAGTATTAAATAAATAAATAATAACATAATTATCACGAAAAACCCTTACCTGGCTCAACATATGCCTCGTGGGCATCGACGGCACTTCAGGTATTGGCGGCGGCTGTCTGTCATCCTGTCCCTCATCCTGGGAATAAGTCTCCGACTTCTCGGAAACAGAGCTGAGGGTTTCTCCCGTCATCGTGTCATTGTATGATGAAGGTGCGTACATCTCTATTGTTGCTGATTTTGACGCTTGGCCTGCTTGTTCTGCAAAACGAGATAGGTACAACGTCTCGACATTAATCGTCAGGCACTTGCCCACTAACACAAGACCCGTGAGGATCCTATTTCTCTAGGCATGGATGAGTGAACTTTACACAGGTTGTAAAGTTCACTCTTAACTCTAACAAAGTTTCTCATATCTCTATAAAGCTACTGCCTAACCTAGACAAGTGGCAATCGCTTTCAAAGCGTTTCGTTTTTCTGCAACGACTTTCAGCGGGATTGACTTATAAGCTTTTCGGTAGCTTATGTCAGTAGGTGAGAAAAGCCAAAAATGTATTTAGCTGACAGAATGTCACATTGTCTAGGCCCTCTGATATAGTTTCACCATTTCACGATGACCTGTTAGTTACTGCAATTTGTTAAACAAGGCTGAAATTCGCGAAATAGATTAACTATATAGAGATAAATGTTAAGTTATTTTGACTTGAAACAAAAGTAGTAGTAGTAGTTGTAAGTAATGTAATCAAAATAGACGATTTTATCAACGATTCAAAGCATTGATTGTTTCTGGAAATTTTTCATATTATGAGCTAAAAATACTGCGCTAATTTTCTATCCGAACATACATTTTAAATAACCACAACACAATTCATGAAAGGAAATGTTACGTTGATTAAAATTAAAGAAAATATTGCTATCAAATACAAAAATAGTAACAAAGAAATTACTGCTCATTAAGGCATCGAACCGAGCGATATCTACTTAACCATTTCATTAACAGCGATTGATGTAATTGAAAACTTTGTACAAACAGCTTGCTTTTGCTTCAACAGAAATAAAAACCTAGATTTCTAGTTTTTAAAAGTTTATAAAACTAGATTTATGACTTTGAAAAACAGCTGAATAAATGATCAAAGAGATTCGACGCAATATTATAAAATTATAAAGATGACTTCTCCGACCAGGTAAAAACATTTTTTTTTTGCTGGCCCGGCACTTCGTGTTTTGGCCCAACTTTGGAAAATGAATGGTCTCTTTTGACTATGTTACTTTTCAATATATATTTATAGAATGAATGGATAAAAACTAATTCCCCTCCCGACCCTTGCTCGAGCCAGCCCGCGCCGCTGAGCCTGTAGCTTTAAATTCGTCCCAAAATCACTCAAATCCTGATCCAGCTAGTCCCTTGCTGCCCTCTTCCAGCGACGCCCTAAGACGAGGTCCGTACCCCACAGGGAGTGCTCTTAGCGTTGTCGCTTAGTTTTAGTTAGTATTTAAGTTTAAGTCCTGGCTGGAGGCCTTAATTTATTAGGGCAACCACAGGAAAGTCCGTTTAAGCAGACGACAACCTCATAGGTTGACCTGCGAGATGCCATACACAAAAAAAAATACTAATTGTAGCAAATAATTTAATTTATTAAATGGGAAACAGAATGGGAACATTTTCTTTCTGCTTATAATATCTTTCAGAGAGCCTCATTTGCCCTATCTTTTAAGTATTTTGTCCTAGCCCTGGCTTATTTGTTTTTATGTAAATAACCACAAAATAATCTTAGAATTAAAGAGTAAAACATTTGTCAAGAAACTAAAGTACCTCACATGAAATTATTAATTTACAAGAAGGGTTATTTTCTAACAACGGGCAAATTAAAGACTGTAAATAAGCAGAATTTTGTTGAAAATATTTTGTTATTATGTGCGAATTTATAGGCATGTTGTCCTTTAGGGAGCAGACTAAGCCCGGAGCCAGTAAAATAATATTTTTGTTAAACTTTATAGGTCACGTAACCACCGCAATGCTTGAACACGTTGATAAATATGTTATTCAGGATAATAACACGAAATATTTTTCAACTGTGAAAACATCAATCAACTCAGTTGACTTACTATAGTAAAAAAATACATTTGCGGAAAAAACATCATTGATCACTTTTTTAAAGCTAAATAATCATTTTAAAACAGAGTTAAAGTAAGAGAAATTAATTGTATATCAAGTTGACTAGCAACTGAAATGGATCCTATATTTTTATCACCACTGTCATTATTTTACAGTTATGTGGCAAGTTGACGTATTGTGACGATTTGACAAACAATTAATTTATCTACGAACATCAATAACAAACTTACACTAACTAAAAGCGAAAATAAAACCAAAAACTTACCTTTTAATCGTCTAGAACGTCTTTTCAATACAAAACAAGCAACTAAGGCAGCGTTTATCAACACTAACACGACTCCAGTAATTGATACGTAAATAACTACAGATTTCGACACATCAGCTGTTTCTACGAACTCAGTTGATACAACATTCAGCTCGCCTACTTCTGAAGAAGCTTTAAAAGAAGAGAAAATGAATAGAATTAGCAAAATAAAAATTAAGCAGTAAAAATAGTTTAGTAAGATTTGGTTTTGTGTCAGTGAATCTTGAATAAAAAGTAATGTTTTCGAAACAAAAAATTTGTGATGCAACATGTAATCAATAAATTTACTTGGTTTTATGTAAAAAAATCGTTAAGTAATAATGTAAAAAATATCGTACATCTTTTTTTGTCCAAAAACACACAGAGATTATTAAACATTTCAAGTGGATTTTGACAAATTAATCTAAAGACATCTATCTTAGTCATGACCATTGTTAAATTCTTTTGTCATTAATTAAGCCAACGAAACAGTCAACTATACCTATTTTATTCAGCGGTTCTCAACAAAATTTATCTTCTGTGACACTACCGTTACTTAAGCTAAGCTAAGCTGAAAACATATTCTCTCTAACAAAATTCAAGAACAAGTTAGTTTTTAAGTGAACTTTCCTTGTCGCCCTTGATTCTAATATAATTTTCACGGTCGCTCTTTGTAACTGAAAGCTCCAGAGCTTTCGTTTCAGTAGGTATGCTTTTAATGTACCATTGGAGTACTGCCCCGCTTCACATTTTTTTATTTTATGTTTAAAATATTTTAGAGTGAAATGAGAATTGCTTTTAGTGAAATTTTAGTAATTGGTGCCGCCGGTTCTCTTGTCACAAATGCCTCTAAACTAGACAAAAAATCACCAAAATGTTGTTTATTCCTGTCAAACGACGATTTCCTATTCTAAAATAGACTAAAGTGACACAACTTAACTATATTTCAATTTGACAGTACAATGATGGCATTAAGTTATTAATTTAGTGAAAAAAGCAATTTTGCTATTCTGAATTTGTCGTTTTTCACCTAAAGTTTTGAATGTCTAACCAAATCTGAACACGATTCCGACTATTTTTAATCGCAATTTAAGAAGTGTGGAATAAAATTAGTTTTCGTGAACTAAAATTAACACCATGATCTCGACTTCAGGTGCAAAAACAGTGCTTTATTATTTTTTTATATCTCGAAAATGGTGTGTCTTTTATGAAACACATTAACCCCTAAAACTCAACATGTTGATAGTATTTTAAATATATTTTCCACACAAAAAGTGAAAAATTCCATATAAAACACGTCGAGGCTGCACCCCCCGCGCGCCTCCGTCTTGGCTCTAAATAATTGACGGCGTGGTGCAAATAAACACTTTGCGAAGCCAAGTAAAACAAAAAGAAACACGGAGTCGCGATTGTCCAATTCGATTTTTATTGCGTCTAAATTATTTTTAAATTTAGAGATTTTCTATTGCCGAATATAAGGAATTTTAGTAATGGTTTAGTTCGGTGTACAAGAGAACAGACAGCAACAGTTCTTTTTTTTAAAGTGGCATGTGGTAAAATATGTCGATTTTGTGTTTAGTATATGTATTTGAAAAACAATGTACGCTAAAAAAACACTATTGTAATTCAAAATAGAAACAAATTTAAGTACCAAAATATCATAAGTACATACAAACTACTGACACGAAACCAAAATCATTACAACACAAAAAAGAAACTTAAAACTACACGTAACATCCAGAAAATATCGATTCAAAAGCGAACCAAACCTCGAATCCTCTTATTGGTCCTTTTATGAAGACAGAATCCGATCAGCAATACATTCAGGAGTATTAAAGCTGTTCCTACTATTGTACCAGTTATTATGAAAACTCCTGGTACATTGTAGTTATATTCTTCAGAGGAAGACTGAATTGATGAGGGGATCATGTCTGAGCAGCGTGGAAAGATTTGGTTTAGATTAGGCCGAGTATATAAAGTACCTTTAGGAACCTCGCTAAGTGAGATGTTTTGACCAGACTTATTAATATTTGTGATTCTAACCCATGTTAATAAACCTGTAGTAATAGATGATTATGTTTAAAAACGTTACGTGACTCCATTAATTTGAATTTTGACATAAGACATGTTTGACAATTTAAATTATAATTTGAATTCATTACGCATTGCTGGGTGTCAAAAGCCTGTTTGTATATACTACATACTACCTTAATATCTTGTCATATAAGGTATTTATTTTCATCTCTTTCTATTTATTTAGTAAGAAATGTTAAAATACAAATTATATTGTGAACTTACTTAGTGTAGTAACTTTGGTGTCATCAGGTCTGTATTTGCTTTGACCAATTTTGTTGATAGCCATGACGGAGAATACGTAGTCAGTGTTTCGCTCTAGACCACCGATTGTGAATTTTGTGGCGTTTCTAGGTACCACATCTTCGTATTTGTAAGATTCTTCGAAAATTCTCCTGCAAAATTGAGTTTGTTTAAAATTCCGGGTAGTTGTTTGATGGTTCCTTACTTTTACCAAATATTTAGTTTTCAGATAGATGTAAAAAGAGTTGGGTAAATGAGAAATTCTTCAGTTTTACTTATAAAATGATAGTTTGTGATATGTAATGAAAAACTTGGTTGGTGCAAAAAACTTGTTAGTTATCACAAAATGGTTATGATTCAGAAAAACTTGCCTGTATCGTATCCTAAACCAAGACTGCAGTCCGCCATCGAACCCGGGCACCCATTGTAACGTCACTGTGTTATGGGTCACATTCGTCACCATCAGTGATATCACTTGATCTGGAACAAAGATAGACGGTTGAGAATCATAATCAAATGGATTATGGCCGAGGCAACTGAAGTTAAGACAACCAAGACAGTTCATAACTTCACAACTTATTTGAGGCACGGAAGAGATGATGCATTTATTGTGGTCACCTGGTCATTTATATGCCCCAAGATACAGACTAACTGTCTAGATTGGGGCGTACTGGCAAATAATATACGTAATATTTTTAGCTACTCAAGCAACCTGTGAACCTGCTTTTTGAATTACCTAAACAGTAGAATATTTAACATTTTCGATTTCTATTTTTCTTTATCAAAAGTAGTTACAGTTTACGATTTCCGCTATCAGTTCTATGTTGTTGTCCACAGTCTCTAAAGGTTTATAAAATCAAGCACAAATTATTAACTTTGCCCAGTGACCAGGTCACCAATAATACAGGCTGTGCGTAATTAGGGCCCACTGCTACATCTGTTAAACTGTGATGTGTTAATTATTATAATATCAGTCAGTCTTCGTTACGTTTATGCTTGAAACAATGTGAGTTATACTAGAATATTATAAATTTATTCATCAACCATATCCTTAGTTTAGAATGTTACCTGGGGCACTAGTAATATCCAGCTTAACAGACGTCGTGGAGAATCCCAAGTCGTTCCTCGCTCCACACTCATATGAGCCGTAGTCTGAGGAACTGACGTCACTGATGAGGAGCACCGAAGTGTAGGTGATGGGATCAAGCTTATGGTACTCAGCGAAGTATTTGGTAGAGGTATTGACGGGCAATTTGGCTCCATTCTTAGACCAGGTGAAGTTCGGTGCGGGAGCTGATTTGCATCTGGAAGAAATAGGGGGTTAGTATGGTGGCATAAGTAGATTGTGAATCCAGCAGTGGACTACTATAGACTGGTAATGTCGATCCTATGCATTGTTGGAATTTGTATGGATTTTATGATATCCTAAACTTGGATAGAACCGTATTGGATTAGTACGAAGAGCTGTGCGTACCAGATCCCATAAGACACAAATATGAATTGTATTGCCTATTGATATTTGTTTTAATTTAGGTGATTCTGCGTGTGATAAGTGTCTGTCAACATAACCACGATGCCAAAAACGTCCTAAAGTAAGGTAACAATTTTGAATCACAAAAAAAAAACTATTTTAAGCACCTGCTACCCTATTTTGTGTTTGGGCTAAATGGCTTTTTCAAAATAATAATAATTTAAATTGGATGTGACATCGAAATTGTAATAATCCGAATCTTAGCAGTGGTTTTGGTATAACTCACATTTATCATCATTACGCGCCATAGCAATTAAGCTCAATCTAAGCTCAAAATTATTACCATATCAATTACATTTTAAATCGTTATGATCCTTAACTCGATATTAGGTACAGGTGTACTGAATCTAACTGCCTGACTAATCCTTAGTTAATCAAATCGTAATTCTAACGAGCAATTCATGATTAATGAGCAATGATATTCAGTAATAACCTTACTCAAGATTACTAGTGATCTTGTCTGAATTTATAATCCTATTAACTCCTCCTAATGAGCTAATACGGTTGGGCTGCAGGTAAAACTTGAATGAGGCTGGCACAGGAGCGTGAGGATTGGTACAAACAGAGGCCTATGTGCAGCAGAGGGTGAACTTCAGGCTGTGGATGATGAAAATGAGTGGGGCAATATCAACATTGCAATGGTTTAAGACCCCTCGCTCGTCAGTCCTAGATCTTAGCAGTTGGGCAATCGTCATTTTGTAATAGTTTTATTTTATGTTTAAGTTGCTTTTATTTTTGTCTTACTGTTTAGTACTTTGTCATTAAAAGACTTGGATGGACATTTACTTGTTTACTAGCGGTCAGTGATAACGTAATCTTAATCAGCAACCGAATTGCGTAACACACTATCAATCATAATCTGCAAAATTTTGAAGGATATTGGTAATCCATTGCTTACAATATTATGTTCGAAAATGTTGTAGCAAAACGCAATTAATGTTGGTGAACGTTCAAAATGAAAGCCATTCCTAATGATAATGTTTTACACAATTACCCCACAGGTTACAAAAAAATATGCATTACACAGTACAGCGAGAACTTAAACCTAAACCAGGCTGGTTGAAAACCTTTACATTCATATTTCTTTCCCTCTGACAGTTCATGTCCTATTTGATCGTAATAACTCAGTCTTATACTCCACCCCCCCCCCCTCCACCTTTCTTACCGTCCCATAAATTCACAATCTTTTCCCTCTTATTAAAGGCAGATTTTATTTAATGTCGAAAAAAAGGTTGTTTCTATTTATTATTCGATCATATCAAAGCCACAACTATATTCAGAGACGCAAAATAAATAAAAAGATAATATATGGTAAGCACGCGCCAAAACCAATTTGTATATGTTTTTACCAGTGTTTTCAGAAAACAACAGTGAAAAAAACGTTTATATTATCTTTTTCAATATTACTTTTTGCGACCTAATTGCCACCAATGGGCACAACCTGGACTGGACTAGGCTTCTAAGAATTTCCTAATAGGAAAATCCAATAATAATTTGCCAGATCCGTGGTTTGAACACTTTGAACCCACGACCTAAGCTCAAACGTCGCCACGAGGGAACGGCGAGAGGCGTGGGCGTAAGGGGACTGACGTAACTACGTCAGTTCACTCTTGATTTATTTACTATGGTTAAATTTTGATGTTTTATTTATTTAAAAGGTCACACAGTTACAGGACATGTTTCATTGTAGGGCTCAAACGCCCTATTTATAAATCTTCATTACCTAGTAGTAAAATATCACTTACTTGCAAGTCAACCTCCCAACCTGTCCCACATTCGAAGCCGACTTCATCAGACTTGGGGAGCTATCCAGCTCTGGTTTGAATTTCACCACCAGCATAACATCTTGCCTCGATTCACCTCCAATACCATTGTCTACCACACATTGGAAGTTACCTACATCTTCTCTGGTCGCTTGTTTTATGACTAAAGTGCTGGTTAGGTTTCGAGGTTCGAATGTTACTTGGTTTGAGTTGATTTTGTACCCTTTTTTCTCCCAGCGTATGTTGTCGGCTGTTAACGGGTTGCCTGAAAATAAATATTTGTTGAAAGTTTGTTTTCTTGTAGAGTAGCAATCAATATAAATAATAAACGTTACCTAGGTAAAGACATTTTATTCTTTTGTGTCCGTGCGATAAGTGAAATGTTTTTTATTCTTTAATAAATACCTACGCTTATGAATTTTACTATTAACATTCTTACTAATTTAGTAACTTTCTTGTAATCAGTTTATGTAGATTTTCAACCAAGTTCAGAAAAAAGTTTAGAAAAGCAATAGCAAGGTTTTTGGATTTTTTTCAATATATATACCTTGTCCCTTGAAATAAGTGCATAATAATACAAAGAAGTAACGATTGCTGTCTTGTTTTTCTTCAAATTGACCACAACCCTAAAGTTAATGAAAATGCACCCAACTCACCATCTGCTGTGCAAGATATTGAAGCATCTTGATTAGGACTCAGGACTTCAAGTTGTGACATAGATTTTATACTCGCCGGATCTGCAATAAAATTCTCATTTAGTCTCATTTATTTCTCTAGGTTGATACGGAACATTAAATCTCATATTTACTTTCTTTATATGAATAAAATTATGAGAAAAAGACTCATATGACGAAATATAACATGTCTCAAAGCCCACCATTGAAGACAAAAATCTCCAATATGTACATTGTTACCTAGTTACGAATCAATTTGGTCCACAACTAGATATAAACAAAAGAATAACTCGTGATTACGCCCTCAACAATATAAAACAAAAAGACCTTCAAATAAACCTAACTCCTACAATATAATCGACATAAAAAACAACTTAGTACCGACGTCCACAAGGTATATTAAATCAAGACAAACCTAGTTCTCTGTCACAATTTAATAAATTACATCAAATGTTCCATTTCTACAAAGTATTCAATTTCCTGCAGAGGAAGACCGCTTAAACGAATTTACTATAGAAGAAAAGATGTAATTAACACCCAGAATCATTCACTAAGAGACCGGTGTCCCAAAATTACTTCCAATTTGTAATCCTTTTTATGTTTGATTGGCACAATAATGATAATAGTTGATCAACAATTCCGTTTGCGAAGCTATGAAGTTTAATGTTGAGGGTATTATAGAGCTATCATTCTGTTGAAGAGGCAGCAGAGGGCTTAGTTACGTCAAAGTTGTATTAAATGTTCGATATAATATTATTTTCTGTCTCGTGGCATATTTTGTAAGAGGCTTTGGGTTGGAATTTTCGTAGCGATGTATTATATTTTGAACTAGGTTTTTGTTGCGGTATCGCCTGCGCATATGTCGCGAAAATATACCACGTGTACTTACTACCGGGATTAAAAGTACTCTATGTGTTAGCCTAGGCTATAAACTGTCTGTGTGCCAAATTTCATTTGAATCCGTTCATTCATTTTTGCGCCATTTCGGATTATAAATCCAGACAAACAAACAAACAAAAAAACTATATTTTAGCATCAGACACGTTCCATCATCTCGAATGTACATATTTGACTTCGTTACAATTTTATTTGTTATTTTATTTTACATCAAGCAACGGACAAAATTACAAAACTTTTTAAATGCTGAATACGAGGCCTATGGCTACTTTGTATGCGTGTAATTTTTGTCAACTTTTTGTAATGGACGTTTTGTTTGTGCAGAATAAACAATTTCTCTTTCTTCTTACTTTCTTTCTATTTTTTGTGTAGTTATATATGTTGTAATGGAAAATCGGAGAAAAGTGGTTTGAACATCAATTATTCCCTTTAAAAGCTAGTTACATAATAAAGCACAATCATTTGGGAAACTGTTTGGCTTTGTACAGCGTCTTCTTTGGGAGAGAATATGGGTTTTAGTTAATCTTAAGATTATTCAACACTCTAGTTTATGAAACCATCAAAAGTAATTATTAAAGGGATAAGGAATTCTTAACATAAAATACTTACAATGTACAGAAACGCTAATATTCGCCACAACCGCTCCTTGAGAGTTAACAGCTTCACACGTATAGATGCCTGCATCATGTCGTGTCAGTTTGGTCATGTTCAGCATACTGCCTTCTGATATTATCCTGTCATCTAGTGAAAAAAAGTTAAAATGATTAATCCGACTACTTTAAGTATAATGTCATCTAGGTAGATGAACTACTATTTTTATTAATTATTCCCCAGATATTGTTGTAGATGAAACGTTTTTGTGGGTCAGTTGCTGAATATCTAAGTATTGCTTAGCCACGTTAATTTTAAGATGTATATAATATAACATTAATAGACATTACATTTATAGAAGTTTGATGATAACCCATAACTAAATCCACATTATAATCTCACTTTGTAGGAACTGTTTAATTAATAATTTCCCTCATATTACCCCAATAGCCCACATGTATACATGTTAGACAAATAGCAGTTGTTCATTTCCTAAACTGTTACAACCTTCATTCTCTCATTATTCATATTTTTAAAACCCGTTAGATCTATTCATATTTCCGCAGTACAGTTACTTGTTTTTCCATTTGTGATCTTTTACCTCATTTTTAACTGTCCTTTTAAATAGTGAAATAAGAGTTTTCTCGTTTTAGGTCTGTGTTGGTATCCAATTAAAGAGTTATCCATATATTGTTACATATATAAAGCCAAAAAGGACAACGCAATTTTCATATCAACCACGTTAATGCGGAAACGACGACAATGGTTGACCACAACTATTTGTTTCAACTAAATACCATACCAACAGTGGTATTACTTTAGAGGATTAATATTAATTGACAATCATTACACAATCATTGTATGCTAGAATAAAATTATTTGTTTTGTGTGGTTTTGAATGTTACAGTCATTAGGGTTAAAAGTGTAAAGTTAACAGGATTGGTTGATCTGTAGTGCTTAACCATCTCACCGTGAAAACTTAGGTGAAGTGAGCGTGGAGTTGGCTGTCAGTGCCACTGATGCTAGGGATTGATCAAGACGTGATGACACTGATAACTCACTCCACGCAAGTCTTCACGGTGAGATTTTTACAGAATCAACATGCAGTTGTGGTTTGTTAGGAATTCAAATGAAATATAATGATAATAATATTATTAAGTATTTATGTTTTATAGTTGCCGGCACGAGTCTGAGCACAAACTCTATTTTTAAACCTTACAAATCTTATTTCCTATTACGACCATTTGTACACAGGTAGGGGCAATGAGGTTAATTAAAGATCAAACTCATTTATATACGGGCAGAAAACAAAAAACAAGGGCCTGCTGACAACAACAGTTCACGTGGAATTTGTGCTCAGAAGACCTTCTAAAGATACAGCAATTAGTGTTTTTTTTTACGTGTAGTTAATTACAAAAAAATCTAATTAGACTTGTCTGAGCTCCTTACAGAAAAAAAAGAAAAAATTAAAGTAATTTAAAAAATGTCTCCAGAACAAAAAAAAAGTTATTCCTTTTTTGGCTGAGATTCTCATTAAAACGTTTTTGGTTTCCAGTTCCAAGAAATATGATTTTTGACCAAAAAATCTCAAGATTTAGCTTTCTAATGAAATAAATTTCCAGCCTATAACGAGGTTATTTTATTTTAAAGTAATAAGATAACGGTATGTTATTTGTTTAAAATACAAAAACGAATAACAAATAAGCGAACGATTTCAGGACAAGCCCTTTCGAGCTTTAAACTACCATAATGTTCAAAAACCTGTCTCAAGGTCTATATTTAAAGGTCTATAGGTAAAGAGTTTGAGAACATCTTTAGCAAAACTTAATTATTTTTTGTACAACTTACTGCCAGTACTGTAAGAGGACTGCGTGATAGGCAGTCCATCCTTGGTCCAGGTATATGTGATGCTCCCAGGGTTTCCATTAGCTCTTAAAACTATGATGAGCGGCTCGTTCTCTACTCCAACCGTCGTGTAGGGTGTTGTCTCATCAAATATTGGCGCGTCTGGAAATAGTGGTGCAGGTTAGTAGTGATCAGAGCATTTGGAGTTTATCATAACGACATAGTGATGGCTAAAATTCATCTCCCATCACGATTGTCTTAAGAGTTTATGATGAGAAGTAGTGACTTCGACAGGTTTAAAAAATATAACGATAGTCAATATAGCCAGTATATTCAGTAGTCGATATAGTTAGCGTAGGATATTGAAGCATTAGGAGGAGCCGCACCGTACCCTCATCTCTGATGTAGGCAGTGACCTGTCGCTGTAGTGAGTTCGAAGGTCGGCAGCGTCGAGTCCGCGGTGGTTTCCTTCTGCGAAACAGTAATCTCGCAGAAGGAGGCTGCGGAAAGGGAAAGAGAGATTTCGTCCACTCTCCCGATCCGCAGCAAGCGCACCGGGCGCAGGCGGAGGGCAGAAAACTCCCTCTTCCAGCCCCCCTAAATGGGTTAAACAACCTATTTCAGCTTTGGTATGTTATGGATATCCAACGATAATAATCCCGTTTTTTTTATTTACAAGAAACCATCAGTAATCTATATTAGTATCATATTGAATACACAGAGAACTTTATGCATTCTACAAAATTCCATGTAACAATACTCACATAAAACTTTAAGCGGCAGTGCATCATGGACACTCCTTTGTAACGCCTCATTCATTGCCTGGCAGGTATACACGGCACCGTTCAGATCCTTGGTGATGGAGAGCTTAAGTTCTATTGTGGATACTGTTCCTCCGTGAAGTCCTTTCGTCTTCTTTGGTGGTAGGCCTAGAAAAGATAATTAGGTCACAATTTTGTTAATGGTCTTGGGTTATAATATCATAACCATCTCGCCTCCCTCCCTCGAATGTTTGTTACTAAATGTGTTAAGGTTTATCGACTTGATTCTGAAACGCAGCTTATATTTAATAATAATAAAAAAAAACCGAATGTTTAAGACACAGCAACAGGGTATTTTAAGAAGTTTTAGAAATATAGACGCAAAGCATAAATTCAAGAATCGTTTGACTTATTTTGAACGACACGCTGCTCTCATTTGAGGTCGCTCTAAGATGGAATCTCACTAAAACTTGGTCAAAATTACAAATATTGAAACAAAATACTAGAAAGTGATGGACCATTCCAGAACTCTACTAGCAACATATTGACGACTTACTAGCCCGGCGCAGCCATGTAGTGGAATCGATTTGCTACGCACGGCTAAATCACGAATGTGTACAGGCAAAGGGTTTACATGCAAAACAGTGTGAACAGAGTCCTGTATTGCTTTGTTAAATTGCCAATGAAGATTTCCTTTGGTCAATAAGACTATAGGAAATTAGTTTCATCGTGATTCTGCTGTGACCTTTATTTTTTTCCATACTCATTTGTGTGTGACTCTGTGATACTCAGTTAAAAAATATCTTGCAGTTAGTTCAACCTAAATTATTAGGTTATGTTAGGTTAAATGGTAAGATATGACCAAACTACGATTAAAAGCATACAAGAAACTATAGAGTCCAATAATGTGCACAAAAATATCAATCAAAATTTATGAAAATCTAAAATTTAAAAAAAACTCACGGGTGAAGGATAATGATCTAAATGGTTAGTGCAGCTCTACAAAACAACGGGTTAGTATATCCTTCCACTCACCTTGCACAGGTATTCCATCCCGCCACCACGAGAGTGTCGCAGGAGGGTTACTGCTGGCCGCGTCACAGAAGAGGGTGGCTTCGATTCCCACTTTGAGCTCCTCTGGTTCCACTCGCACTTTCACTGCTTCTGGGGCGACTGGTGAAGAATTTTTATTAAAGACGTTGTTGGTACTTGGCTGGGCTTGGTTTTGGTATAAAAGTTTACCCAAAAAACTAAGATTAGTTTTAGTGTAAATAGGACTATAGAAGTCCTATTTTTATCTCCCACGGGTGGAGAGAAATCTTCAACCGGCCTGTTTTGGGTAGGTATTTTACTAAGCTCATTTCAGTTGGTTTTGGCTAATAACCCAAAGTCAAGAATAGTTTCAGTTGTTTTTTAATGATATAGACACCTTCTACAAAACTTTAAACGCTCAAAACGGTAATTTAATTTTGGTCCGATACATTTAGGAATTCATCAATTAGGAGTTCTCGATATACGTACGGTAGCTAGCGAAGTTTTCATTACTTATTGCGTAGTCAAAGATAGCGTAAACCCAATTTGTAGGAGTGCAAATCAGCTGTAATCTTTAGTCAGTCCTAAGTAAACATTAGATGGGAATTCGCTTGTTTATCATGGAGCTGGGATAATATGTTTTGTTTTATCCCTTACGGTAGGTTCTCCAGTTATTTCATTTACGATTTAAGGAACTAATTAAGCCCTGGCTTCTAAAAACATATTAAATTCATTCAGTGATTTGACTGGCTGTTATCATTTTGGACAATCCCCTTTCGCAGCAAATTTACTGCCGATACTTGATCAATGATCAGCGGGGATATTGCGTAACACACATAAAATACCTATCATTTTGACAGTTCAGTCATGTTTTTTTGCGTTATTTAGGGTGTTCACTGGCAAATTTTACAAACCTACGAAGCAATGGATTAGAAATTTGCTTCAAAGCCCTCGGATTGCGCTTGAAAGCGTGTTACGCAATTAGGATGCAAGAGGGCCTAGATAAGGAGCAATCGCTTTATAAGCGTTTTTTGTTCCTACGACACTACCAAATTTAAAAGAAGCCAGCTGCTCGGCTGAAAACCTAGCTTCTGACATTTCATAAGTGCCCTTTTTGATTTATGTGAAATAAAATATTTAGATTTTATGACAACGACTTTCAACGGGACTGACATAAGTAGCTTATGACAGTCCCATACATTTTTGACTTTATCAGTGTCTAGGCATTGTTCCGGGCATACTTTATTCCGTCGCGAAAAAAGGATGGTGCTATTCGCCTTATCGCCTCGCCTATCGAACCTTAGGGGTCAGAAATGAATGAAGTACTTACAAAATACATTCAGTGTAACAGTCTCAAACAGCGGTATCTCAGTAGCGCTGTTGGTCGCCTCACATCTGTACTGAGCTTGGTTGTCAGTCACGTTCGTCAGGATCGAGATCTCAGCAGAGACTGAACGCTCAGTCGTTTTTGTTACAGAATGGATCTGAAATAGAAGATTAATGTGAGCTTATTGAACGCTGAAAATGAGAAGGTCCCAATGAATTCTAATGGTTGACCTTCACCCCGTGAAAAGTAAAAAAGACGACAGCCTACACACGTCGCAGATGTTACAGTCCGCGAGGCCTAAGCTGAGCTTTGCATTTGTGTGAGTGATTACCAATCGCACCAATGTGATCTTCCGAGGGACGCACAGCGCCTTAGGGCGATTCTAAAAACCGGTTTAAACCAAGCAAAGGACGCGTCGCTATGTGCACTCACACAAATGCAAAGCTCAGCTTAGGCCTCGCGGACTGAACCTCCGTTTGTTGTTATTAAAGCTTTGATTTCCTAGGAAGTGTTTCCACCGAAATTTTATATCGGCTGTCAAGAAAATCTTTCATTTTCACCACTCACATTAAGGAGTTAAAAAACGCCGACTTTCGATAACTGTTATTGTGTGACCAGCAGCATAATCAGCCTATAATGTTGCCACAGGCCTCCTTTCTTTGGGAGGGAGTGGGCTGCTTCGAGAGGCAGTGCGGGTTGGTAGATGTCACATGTCTTCGAATTTCTGGTTCTAGGATCTTGGTCATGCCGGTTTCCTCATTGTGTCCGTTCACAAGGGGCTGCTTACCATTATAATGGCGTGTATTCCCATTGTCGCCTTTTGCTAGACCCACGAGAATGATGACTTTTCTTTCTAGCCTTATTATTATCTTTTACACAATCCATTCATCGCTTCTTCCGTTTTCTCCTATAGCAATCCAAATTCATCCTAAAAGCTTTTCTCATCGCATTTATCCCTCATTTCTTCGCATCATATTACCCGTACGTCATGTGAATGACAACCGATTTGTATACAATTCTCGGTCACCGGCGCCACTTTCAATCACCTCTAAATCACCTTATTTAGTTAATTATATAACGAAATAGACCGGTCGATATTCGTTTCTCTCATCCGCCCCGACAATAGTGTCGCTTTCGACAGTCCCGATAAGGCTGAATGTCTTGCCGACAGCCTAGAGTCCCAATGTTCTCCCAGCTCCCAACCAGTAGACCAAGCTCACCTGAACAAGGTCGACGCTGAAGTCGAACGAAGAGCCTCCCTCCCTCCCGTCGAAGACCCTGATGATCCTCTGCCTCCCGTCACTCCAGACGAAGTGCACGACATCATTAAAGGGCTCCACGCTCGTAAGGCCCCCGGTTCGGATGGTATTACCAATAAGGTATACAAACTCCTTCCTGCCCCGCTAATAATGCTTATGACCGCCATCTTCAATGGCGCCTTGAGCAACAACATCTTCCCACAAGCATGGAAAGAAGCCACCGTCATCGGTATCCCAAAGCCAGGCAAGCCAAAGTCTGAGCCCTCCAGCTACCGCCCTATTAGCTTACTCAATGTCCTCGGCAAAATCTACGAGAGGCTTATTTATAAGCGTCTCAAAGACTACGCCGAAGCAAAGAGCCTCATACCCAACGAGCAGTTTGGATTCCGTAGCCAACACTCGGGCACCCAACAGGTCCACCGTATCGTAGAGCACTTATGCGCTGGTCTGCAGCGTAACGCGACGACGGGTGTGCTATTCTTCGACATAGCGAAAGCCTTCGACAAAGTCTGGCACAACGGCTTGATATACAAGCTCTACCAACTAGGAGTGCCAGATCGTCTCGTGCTCATCTTACGAGACTTTTTGTCGAACCGGACCTTTCGCTATCGCGTCGAGGGAGCACTCTCGTCCCCTCATCCTATTCGCGCCGGTGTCCCTCAGGGTTCCGTACTATCTCCTCTCGCCTTCACGCTGTTCACTAGCGATATCCCAAAAAGTAAAAAGGCTCAGTTGGCTCTCTTCGCCGACGACACTGCCGTTTACTATACCGGTCACTGTCCCAACGCTATAGCTCGCACTCTCCAAACCTCCGCAAACGTCTTAGGCGCTTGGTTCCGGAAATGGAGAATCGAGGTCAATCCCGATAAGAGTCAGGCGGTTCTCTTCTCGAGACGTCGTCGACTCCCTCCCCCACTTCCCAGCCCGATCACTATGTACGGCAAGCCAATCCCTTGGGAGAAGCAAGCCAAATACCTAGGCGTGATCCTCGATGAGAACCTTACCTTTAAGGCTCATATTAAGGCGGTTCGCGCGCGCGCCTCCTTCGCTCTTAGCAGGCTCCAATTCGTACTGACAGCCCGTAGCAAACTGTCCCTCAAATGCAAGCTCCGCATCTATACCGCAGTCATCCGTCCCATCATGACCTATGCCTGCGTTGTATTTGCGCACGCTCACCCACGTCATCTCCATAAGATGCAGACCCTCCAAAACCGTTTCCTCAGAAGGGTCACGGGTGCCCCCTTCTATGTCCGTAATATAGATCTTCACGTCGACCTCAAAATGCCAACCATAAAACAGTTCATGAAACGCTTATCAAAGCGTTTCTTCGACTGCGGCATTAAACATTCTAACCCCCTGATTACAGCGGCCGCCCGCTACACTCCCTCTCGCATTAGCAGTATTCGCCGACCAAGGCATACTTTAATCGACCCCGACGACGCCACTACCCTCCTCCAGGAGAGTAGTAAGGCCACTAGCACGCTACAGAAGCCCAAAACCCGATCGCCGTCCTACCGCCCTCGCCGCCGAGGCCCGCCGCGACGCCCAAATCGACGCCCCTCCCGACCCTTGCTCGAGCCAGCCCGCGCCGCTGAGCCTGTAGCTTTAAATTCGTCCCTAATTAATACCAATCCTGATCCAGCTAGTCATTTGCTGCCCTCTTCCAGCGACGCCCTAAGCCGAGGTTCGTACCCCACAGGGGGTGCCCTTAGCGTTGTCGCTTAGTTTTAGTTAGTATATAAGTTTAAGTCCTGGCTGGAGGCCTTAATTTATTAGGGAATCCACAGGCAAGTCCGCTTAAGCAGACGACAACCGCATAGGTTGACCTGCGAGATGCCAAACATACAAACAAAACGATATTCGTTTCTGTCTAGTATTTTGCAATGTTAATATTTTTGGACCTAAATAATTTCGCTTCCATATCAGAATGGTTCGGAAGCTTTCATTGTTTAACAATTAAGAATAGTTAAGTGGACTGGAACGATTCGATATCGATTCTCGAATGAATGGTATCAATTGTAATAGCTATCTCTTTTGTTTAAAATATCTCTATTCGCTCTATTATGTGGCATAATAAGGCACGTCATATTATACATCACATTATCATGCTGAGATATACTTTTGACCTTGTGCAAGACTTTTTTGTTTTACTAAACCTACAAATACGCTGTGAATGTGTGTGTGTCGGGAGCTCTCGGTCCGAGGCGAAGTCGGAAGTGTGGCTTTTTTGTGTGTTTTAATATCTCGTGTCCTATCAGTAGTTTTACTTTTTTTATTTCTAGTTTTAGAAAAAGTTTCACTTTGTAGTGTCTTCTCTGTCACTCATACCTACGTGACGGTTCTTTCTAAAGCTCGATGTGACATATTCACAGCCAGGTCCTGCATCTGTTTTGCCGCCAAATAGCTTGGTTATATTCGGATTTAAAGGGTATGGATGGGTTCTCGATGAAATTTAATCATTCAGAGATTGCAATTTCATCTCCAAGATAAGAAACACATTAATGATTTTAGTACCTATCATAAATCGTAATCGTAACGCCTACAGGACCACGGTCGCGAAGCTACTGGTAACAGCGACCATGGTCGCGGTTGTGTCGCAGTGTGTCGGTGGGCATAGAAGTAAAATGTTAGTAACTGCGACCATGGCCGCGATTATGGTCGCCAAGTGGTCTTAAAACTCGCTCCCACAACCAACCTTTCTGACTAACCAATTTTTTCATCACGATATAAGCTTTTCTGTGATAACTCATGCCTTCTTGAATGCAGTAGAACTTACCTTTTTATCATTCTTAAACCACGTTAGTGTAGCCAAAGGGTTGCCTCCCGAAGATAAACACGACAACCTCTGAACAGTGCCAGCAGAGAGGGTAGTCCCAGGGACGTATCCAGTGATCATGGGTGCCGTTGGTGGGTCTGTAACAAGAGAGGGAGAAGTTAGAGTGGTTAACCATCATTTTCTATACCGCGGCGGTTGTTGCTTAACATTGGTAACATGATGAGATTTTAAGGGTTAAGTATTTTTAAGGTAACAATAGGTTGGTGAGGAACAGATGTTTTAGTGACAGTAAAATATTTTCCTGTAGATTTTGTTTCTTTCTTGGACTACTTATAATGCTACGATAAAATTGTTTGATTTTTATAATTTTATTCTAGGTAGTAGATACAAATCTAGAGTATTCCAGCTGAATATTTCAAACGAGACTTTTAATATTATGTTCTCTCTGGCTTGGTAGTTTCACAGTATGGTTGCGGTCAAAATTATCCTTATTTTACTCCATTAACCACAATTTAGCCTCCCTTTTAAATTACGCAAATTAAAGGCCCGAGGCTTACCGCTTGAGTCGTCACCCATCAAAACACAGACCTTGTTCGTTCAACTTAACCCCAAGATTGAAAACACAATTAAAGGAGGATCTCTTTCAGTGCTCCTTCATTCCTGCGCCTTAATTATTTAGTTAATAATCATTATTTATCAGTATGAAATGACAGGCTAGGAGTGAGCAGGTTGTAAACTTGCGATTTTGCCATTGAGTCGTGCGATTTTTACGTCGTTTTTAGGGTTCCGTAGCCAAAATGGCAAAAAACGGAACTCTTATGGATAAGTCATGTCTGTATGTCTGTCTGTCCGTCCGTATGTCACAGCCACTTTTTCCGAAACTATAAGAACTATACTGTTGAAACTTGGTACGTAGATGTATTCTGTGAACCGCGTTAAGATTTTCACCAAAAAACAAAATTAATTTTGGGGGTTCCACTTAAACTGAAACTCATTTTTTTTTCTTCAAACCCGTATGTGTGAGGTATTCATGGATAGGTCTTCAAAAATTATATTGAGGTTTCTAATATAATTTTTTCCGATTTCTTTTTAGAAAAAGCAAAAAAAAAAGAGAGTTTTTAACTAAAGGTTCACAATTACTTTTGAACAACAAACAATAACTTTATAAAAGTTAATCAAACAATACGATACATTTTTACTGTTTGAAATTTATAAGGGTATATTGGTATTTTTTTGACACGACCAAAATGTCTCATTTGAGTACTCTGTCGCGAGTCAGTAACTACCCTTATGATTATAAATTATAAGGAAGGGTCTAGTCACGGAGAGGTGATTAAAATAATGGGTACAGCCCTAGTTTAGGAACGTCCCTAATTGGATACCATGTACGTGTTTGTATAACATTGTAATTATACTGAGAGCTTCAGTGAGTTTATTAGTTTTAGGAAAATGGCAAACATTTCCGCATCGGTAAGTAGGTATGGTGTACAATGTCAACATTTTGTAGCAGTGCAGAATAATTTATGCTTTTGTTGAAGCTTGTATGTTTTAGCATCGAGTGGTAGTGGTGGCGTAAAGGAAAATGCGAATAACCCATTTAATACGTTTTTTGTTAGTTCCTAACACTATACTCCTTTCAGACATGGCCCAGCATTGATAGACGCACATAAAATTCTATTAATATAATGTTTGGACTTCAAAAGAGACCATGACCTCTGAGTTTGTTTCGGCATTTATTCTCAGGGATCAGTCAGCTAGGCTAGGAAGCTAGGAAATGCTGACGCCGTCAAGTTTTAAAATATTGACGTCTAAAAGTGTCTTAACAGTAGTGCTATTCTATAACCATCGCACCGTGAACACTTAGGTGAAGTGAGCGTGGAGGGAGCTGTCAATGCCACTGATGCTAGGGATTGACCAAGACGGGATGACACTGACAGCTCACTCCAAGCAAGTCTTCACGGTGAGATTTTTACAAAATCGACATGCAGATCTACTTACAGAAACAAACACACCAAAATAAATCATCATCATTCATTCGTTATCATTATTTCTATTCTATGTGTATTTTGTCTATTCTTATAAAGACATAACCCGGTCATATTACGTGACATAATTAATTACGTAAAATTCCATAACGGAAAATGACAACCTTGACAAGATACCGAAAATAACTATCGGTTTTTGTAAGCCTGATTAGTTTGCTTGTTAAGTCAAAACAACAACAACCAATCACGTTACAGACATATCTTATTCAATTCTTAATTATGATTAGAGGAGCATATAACTATGCAAAATAAAAGATGTACTCAGGAGTTGGTCAAAACATGTTCAAATGATTCTAATAATACCAGCCTATTATTGTTTCACTGCAGAGTAAAGGCCTCTCATACAGAGAAGGCACGAGCATTGATCACCACACTTGCTCAAGAGGCGTTGGCGGTTTCAGACTTATATGAACTACACTAAAGTCCAGCAGCCTAATTGCGAAACACATTTTCGTAAACGATTACGACTAATCTGTTTGATTTTGACAGATCAACAACATTAATTGCGTTATTTACATTGTTGAGCAGATTTGTTTGTTTGTTTGGAATCTCGCAGGTCAACCTATGAGTTTGTAGTCTGCTTAAGTGGACTTGCCTGTGGTTGCCCTAATAAATTAAGGCCTCCAGCCAGGACTTAAACTTAAATACTAACTAAAACTAAGCGACAACGCTAAGGGCACCCCCTGTGGGGTACGAACCTCGGCTTAGGGCGTCGATGGAAGAGGGTAGCAAATGACTAGCTGGATCAGGATTGATATTATTTTGGGACGAATTTAAAGCTACAGGCTCAGTGGCGCGGGCTGGCTCGAGCAAGGGTCGGGAGGGGATTGTTGAGCAGAATTTTTTATCGAACTTATCAAGCAATGGATTAGCAATCTGTTTCAAAACGATTCAGATTCCGAATGATTGCGTATTACGAAATTAGGGTAGAGGTTTGCTCACGATGTGCAGAAAGAAGCACATCGTGAGCAAATATTTGAGCAGATATAAAAATTCGCCAATGTCGGTGATGTCCAAGATAAATACAGATAGTACCTACATCTATCAATCTGCCTAACCTTAAATACTCAATGCTCAATTCTTAATTCAAAACTATGTTTGGGTCAGCTTCCAGTCTGACCGGATGCAGCTGAATACCAGTATTTCACATGGAGCGTCTCCCTATCTGACCTCCACAACCCAGTTACTTTTTTTTTTGAAAAATGGGTTTTTTCAAAAAAAGTTTTTTAGCGTTTGATTACTTTATCAAGATATTGTATTACCATAAAATTAAACTTTAATTTCGTTTAAAGAATGGGTGACGATTTATGTGTGATTTTCAAGTTTCTTAAACGGTTTTATTAATGTTATAAAAATTAACTGTTTTTTTTTTCGAAAAATACTTTTTTTTTTAAATTAATCTTCTTCTATGGTTTGTATCAAGGTTGAAAAAAGTGGTTCAGCCGCGTGAAAGTAGACCATAATAATGATGTTGATGATTTTTTTTATGTTCAAAATCACAAGTGGTTTATGGTGACAAAATGATCAAATGTTAGTCTCGCATTTTGGAAAACTTGTTGCGAATAATTGTGATTTTCCATGAATACTTCATTTATTTGAAAAATCCCTTTCAGCCATATTCAAAACGAAGAACTTGACTTTTCAAATCACAAATAACTTGCGCAGAATTGATCAAAATCTGTCGATTTCGTGCACGGCCCCTTAACTAAAAAGGTCACATTGGTACTTGCCCGGATTGCAATAATTCGTATGCAGACCTATCTACGTCTAGATGAATAAACGTTATCCCTGACACTATTGCAAAACTGTCAAACTTCAAGTACTAAATGACACATCTAAGTCAAAGCACATTGTTTAATCTCAGCCTAACTTTCTTAAAACAAAACACTATTGTTTATTATTAACCAGCAACGAACGCTTCGGTTTTTTCGGAATTAATACAACATCGAGATTTCTTTATTACAATTATATAAGTTTATTATGATAAAATCCGTTGCTTATTTCAGAAGGACTACGCGGTAACACAGCCAGGCAAAAAACGATTTTAATTTATAATATGTATAGATTCGAAAACCCGAAGAGCCACGCTACGAATCAAACCGGACCCAAAAACCTTCAACTAAGGACGAAACCAGCCGAAATAACTAGAGATTTACCCAATAAATAACCGTTCGCCGTATCAGATAACTGTTACGGTGATATTCTCGTCACGTGCCCACTGCAATCAGGATTCATGCGACAACCTTGCTGGAATACACGGGAGGAAAGTTGGGAATTAACCGTTAGTATTTCCTCTGCGTGACCTTGGATTAGAACTGGAGAAAACTATTGTTTTAATCGAGGTGTGTGTGTCATTTTACGTAAGTAATTTTAAAATGTATCATAGGAAACCTAAACAATTTAAATGTACTAGCAAATTATCATTGTAACTCCTAAGATTCTAGCATTTCATATTAAACGTAAAACAGTAGATTTGCATAAATCCTCGACTCAGGCTTACAATTGCCTGGAAAAAGCGTTTATTTACTTTCGTTTATTTTTCCCTTCAGTATCTGAACCTAACCCATTCGGGTGTCATTGCGAGCGAAATCTGCCGTCCATACATTCGTTTTTATATCTTCAAAAGTACACGTGCAAACAAAACTTGAACGCGTTCAAACCGCAGCTTTGCTTCTCGAACTTAACCCCCATATGTTTGCAAACCACTCACAAAAACTCGCGATCCTAATTTGCTCTCACTCGTAAGCTGTTTCACGATACTATGTATTAACAGGAAAACTGTCACAGACTGAAACAGGTGACGTTGAGGACTTTGTCTTTTTCAGTCACAGAATATTACCAACAGTATGTCAGCTTCATACAACGACCGAAAATGCACGCACACATAGACACGCTTCACTTACGGCGAATGCAAGCGCACTCGCGACTGGCATTCATTTTAGCTCGCCGTACGTACGCGTCTAAGTGTGCGTGCGCGTGTTTTCCGTTGTTGTGTTAATCCGACGTTATTTCTATACCTATTACTTTTTGTTTCAGTCTTCAAAGTTCTTTGACCCTGATGCTGAATAAGAATATTTTTTAATATATTTATTATAAGACTTGAATTTTGAACGTGATAATTAAATACAGTGAGGTTTTCTGAAGATATTATTAATATGATCACGTTTGAAAAGGATTCAGTGGCTATATCACCAATTAAACTGAACGCGTTCAGAAAATCTAAAACGTATTCAGGAGTTGTCAGTGATAGTATTCCACAGAAAATAATGACACTAACAGCCATTAAACCTAGTTTATGTTCTGATCGCGTTCAGTTTCATTGGTGAAATCCACCCTAAGGCGTAAGTAGAAACCTGATTTATCGAAATGATTCTGAATTGATTACGACTGAAAAAATGTAATATAAGTATTGGCATTCTCTGGACATTTGATCATGTTTAAAGGTAGACGTGAATTTTGTATTCTCTATCGTGAAAAATATACATTGCTACTGTTTTATTTGCAATGATTAGATATTTATTTGACAAGACCTAAAACAACAGATTAATGAAAGGTCAATAATTATGTCATTACACCTTTTTTTTTTGGGAATGATATCTCGCAGGGCAACCTGTGAGGTTGTCGTCTGCTAAAACGGACTTGCCTGTGGTTGCCCTAATAAATTAAGGCCTCCAGCCAGGACTTAAACTTAAATACTAACTAAAAACTAAGCGACTACACGCTAAGGGCACCCCCTGTGGGGTACGGACCTCGGCTTAGGGCGTCGCTGGAAGAGGGCAGCAAGAGACTAGCTGGATCAGGATTTGAGTGATTTTGGGACGAATTTAAAGCTACAGGCTCAGCGGCGCGGGCTGGCTCGAGCAAGGGTCGGGAGGGGTGTGGACTTGGGCGTCGCGGCTGGCCTCGGCGGCGAGGGCGGTAGGACGGCGATCGGGTTTTGGGCTTACGTAGCGTGCTGGTGGCCTTACTACTCTCCTGGAGGAGGGTAGTGGCGTCGTCGGGGGCGATTAAGGTATGCCTTGGTCGGCGAATACTACTAATGCGGGAGGGAGTGTAGCGGGCGGCCGCTGAGATCAAGGGGTTTGGGTGTTTGATGCCACAGTCAAAGAAACGCAAGAAACGTCGTCGGCGAAGAGAGCCAACTGAGCCTTTTTACTCTGTAGGATATCGCTGGTAAACAGCGTGAAGACTAGAGGAGATATAACGGAACCCTGAGGGACCCCAGCGCGAATAGGGTGAGAGGACGAGAGTGCTCCCTCGATGCGATAGCGGAAGGTGCGATTCGACAAAAAGTCTCGTAAGATAAGCACGAGACGATCTGGCACTCCTAGTTGGTAAAGCTTGTATAACAAGCCGTTGTGCCAGACTTTGTCGAAGAATAGCACACCCGTCGTCGTATTACGCTGCAGACCAGCGCACAAGTGCTCAACGATACGGTGGACCCAGTGGATGTCATTACAACGTGATTTAGATATATTAAGTACCAACAGAGGACATTACAGGTTTTGCATTTCTGGATTACCTACTAACATATATACATATATATATCAAAATTATAGGTACCGTCACACGATCTATTAATCTAATTATTAATTGTCTAAGCATAGTCTAATTTCACGTAGTCATTTTCTTTTGTATTGTTCGTAATCAAAAAATATGCCGGCTAAAGATTGGTAAATTTGACATGAAATGTAAACACATTGAAAGAAATTTCCCTACATAGTTGTGTTACATGATTGAACGAATTATTTGAACAGATTATCTATCTGGCTCGACCCTGACACAAACCACAGACAACTATATCTTTTAATTATTTAACTATTAAAGATAAAACCGCGCGAAGCTGGGTAGGCCCGTACGGGCCCGCGCGGTCTTGAGAGGTTTCAAGTTAGCATAAATATTACCAAAGCTTACATAATCACTAATCTGCATATAATGCCAGAGAATTTGTGAGAGGGAGTTTCATTTCATGTTTAATTGCGATTATTTTGACGATACGTTTAATATGCCACAGTTCATGTTCAGATTTCACTAATCTAAAACTCAGTCAGCCAGGATGAAATTGATTTAATGAACAACCTTTACTATGGAACCAAAATCGCGAAAAGAAAATCAACTGTTCCCAAAATTTTGATGAGTTATGGGAACATAGTTGTTGTTGCTAATTTGTATATTTTCTTGTTATTCTAAAAAAGCCTGTAAAATCTAAATAAAAACAGTCCACATGTAGGTAATCCACAATCGAATTACTTCTTAGCACTTCTTACAAGTTAAACCATCGTAAATGCAATATAACTGTTAATATATACGCAAGAAATTTTACTAAACGTGAGTAACAGCATTCCATTATGATTAATGTTATGTACATAGATATACCAGTGATGTACAGAAATGTATACTTAGGTATGTATGTTATTAGGTAGGATTGAGGAAGTAAGTGCATGACCGTTCTTTCTCTTGTGCGTGTGTTTTTTGAGATTGGAAACGGATAGACTGATTCTGTTTTAATGTGGTTCGTTATACCTGTTTTGGTTTTGAATTTTTGTGATGTTGACAAGACAGTGTGGTTTTAGTTAGCAAATGGGTTGAAAACCTGTACCTGTTGATGTAGTTTACAGTAACTTAGAGAAGATATGAAGAAAATAAGAAGAATTTAGAACATATACGAATATATCTTCATTCATGCTTTGTATTTGAAGCCATTGATCATCACGGTTGCTCATTGCATGAATGAATGCTCTCTTTATTTGCTACAGTAAGTTTATTACATTGTGATGGGGATGAGGTCCAGTTTTCGTAACGAAATTCGCCTTTGATTCAATACAGCTTCATTTTAAAATAATTTACAATGTACATAGTTGAAAAACACTTTTGTTGGCAAGATTTGTAACATCCAACTTCCTGATACTATGTGACTCTTTACAACATTCATAGTTGGTACCTGTTAGGTAAGTGCTCGATATAACTTCACTTCAACCACAAGAGAACCCACGTTCCACCACTAGTACATACCTAAAAATATAATACATTATTATGTATATTTCCTTCAATATCGACTAATGTTAGACGTTCACTATTGTGACTTGAATTTCAAAGTCACAACATGATTCCACTAAGTAATATTGCCATTTTTATATAACCTAGTTCCACGGCCTATTTTATGTAGAGGCTCATTTATCTGAAGGTATGGTTTTTCTAGGCTAATAACTTAGACCCTTACAGATAAAGGGGTAGGCAGCAGTGTAGGCACCTACATGAACTTCTAAGTTATGATGTTTTCGCAAGTAATTCCTATATAAATCTATGAACATCAACAGGTTTTGTAAATTAATGTCGCTTTCCGTGTCTGCTCGTGTGGCCACGTTGATTTCTTCTAAATTACTCAAATTTTGGTGTAGTAGAATATTTTATAATTAAGGCGCTGAAACGAGGCAAATGCTGTAAGGATTATTAAAAAAAACTATAACAATTTGTGGTAGCAAAAAAATTTGTAAACTAACCTCTTGACATGATCTTCCAACAAAAATATCTGTATTACATATCGACGTACGTTGTTAACTTTTATTTTGGGAATGGCATCTCGCAGGTCAATCTATGAAGTTGTCGTCTGCTTAAGCGGACTTGCCGGGCAGCAAGGGACTAGCTGGATCAGGATTTGAGTGATTTTGGGACGAATTTAAAGCTACAGGCTCAGCGGCGCGGGCTGGCTCGAGCAAGGGTCGATAACAATAACGTATCATATTTATATACAGTACCTGGTTGTTTGTTACTTTCAATTACTCTACTCGTTTTAGAGTAAACAGACAATTGCTTCATATTTTGCAATAAATTACAAGCGTTGTGCATACAGTCCGACAGGGAACACGATTTACCTCTTGTCAACGTCTTGTAAAAACTGTACGATTGAGAGGCTCAGGGGCTCACTAGTAAATATCTTTCAAAAGGATCTTTTAAAATGTTATGGTACGTTTACGTACTACCTATCTATTCATTTTATGTGAGTAAATAATTTGATATGATTTCGAATTGAATAAGAATTGAGTCTATTGCTATTAACCGCACATAAATTCTGACTACGGCTTGCTACTGAGAATTTCGTAATAGAAACGCCAATAATACTTTGGCCAACCCGGGTTCCGAACCCAGAACCAGACGTTTAGCAGTCCGCGTTTGAGACAACAAGACTGTCCAGGCACACTTCGGCCTGATTTCACCAATGAAACTGAACGAGATCATTACACAAACTATGTCTAAAAACTATGAATTTTTGATGGCATATTGACAGCTCTTGAACGCGTTTTATATGTGCTGAACGCATTCAGTTTCATTGGTGAAATCGGTACTTATAATGGATCAAACTCAAACTCAAAGCATGTATTTCAATCAACCAATTAAAGTAATTCAAAAGGATCTGTAGTTACATCCCCTTTTAAAGATGGAGCTAGTGTCCCATTTCAAAGCGTAGTAAATTCCTATGGAGAAGAACGGGCACAAAACTCCGTGGACACTATTTTAAATCAAAATATTGATACAAAATCATTCTAACAATATTCTTCCAACTCCAGCTTATCCTATTAAAAAACATGCAATATGTTATAACAATCACCGTATCCACCGTGAACCGTCTTCACAACTTCATTCGGGCATCAAACCCGCTACCCTGTCATGTTATCGATACCATTAATCATTGAGATAACAGGGTTATACTCCAGAGAATCAGGTGATATGACGGATGGGATGTTCGTTGAAATTGATAAATATTTCCATACATGTTTAAGGTTATTACAGATATTCAAATAATGTAGGTTTTGAAGGTGTGGAGGAATTAATGATTTGAAATCAGACTTGCAGTAACCAAGTGTGGATATAATAGAAAATAATAGAGAAAAGATCCTTGTTCTACCATAATAATAATAATCAAGGGCCTGATTCAGAAGGCAGTACTCCTCGATACGGCTCGCAATGTGAGGAGGTTCCTGTCTCTGGAACCCTAACCACCGGTAGCTTGGCCCTGCTCCCGCTACCGGCGGACCACTATTTTCTATATTTTAAAATGTTTTTTTTTGTAATAATTACATACTGACTTGGTTTTAACCAACTGAAAAAAAAAACAAATGAAAATCGGTCTGTGTAAAACACAGATAACTAACTGCATCTGGTTGGGGCAACACAACGACCATAAACGGTCGTTGAGCCAACACAATTATGTATTTCAGAAAAGAGGGCTAAAACACTACAAGCCAAACTGCTAGATTTATGACCATATTTTAATGATGTAATGCATGACCTAAACATCACAAATAAATTTGTATAAGTCAACTGCTGAACATGGCAATACTGATCATATTCACTATTAAAAGGTCTGGCGAGAAAATATTTCGCAAAACCCACGAGTATTTAACTCGGAGTGGGAATAAAACCGACCACTGCAATACTACTTATTTAAAAACAGCTTACAGCACACTTTATCTTGAAACTTTACAGCTTAAAGCTCCATAAAAAATCTATAAAAAACCCATACACAACCGCTTTTTTATCTGCAAAACATAAACACGAATGGCACACTGCAAAGTACATTACAACGCAAAATTTCAGGACTGTCCTGCAACAATTATAGCCGCACTTGTAACTAGGGTTGTCACCGCTGCTAACAGTTGAGCAATTAATTCGTGCGATGTCCTCAGTCTCATTACTTTAATGAGGGAAACGTGCTGGACGGAGCACCCCTATATGTAAGGCTGTGCCCACAACGATTTTATTTAAGTAATGGAGTTTTTTAGTGCTGAGATTTGATGATGGCATGGATTTGGCATTTTTATATGCTTGTGTTTTCGTATATTTTCTATGTTTCAGCTTTGTTTTTTGGTAAGGGAATACTATCTAAAAAGAGCGATTTCGTAATAATTAGGTATTCAAGTTGAATTTTCTATTTAGGTACTAAAGATAAAAAGAGAACTAAAGATTTAAAAAAATAATATGTTAGCCTGGATGTATGTTTTTTTTAGGTGTGTTCAACCAATTTATTCCGTCATTCGCGAACCGAATTTGAAAATTATTTTTTTTATTGAAAAGATAACAATTATGCTCTAGCGGTGATCCCATATAAAGTTGATGAAATGTATTAACTTTGCTTGGATAGTTTTTGAGTGAGCTTCAATAATGCGTATTTTTCTGTTTTAGTATATGCACAATTAACATAGCAGGTGTTCGAATTTGTTTGGGGTAGATAACACAACAATGAAGTGAAAAAAAAGACCCTCTACGAATGACGGTATATGAAGCGTTCTTCAAGCGCATAGGTACTGAACAGTCAGCTCCGCTACTGACCTGCAGAAAGGCAATTTATTTTGCGCGTAAAATCTAAATATTTCTTTACTTAGAGTAAGCATTTTCAGGATTAAAGTATGTAATTTAATGAAGTGAAAAAATAGTATTTTTGGTTTGTTTCTTACGCTTTCACACTAAAATGGGAAGACCATTATTACCAAGACCTGTATTAGGACGTAGGACACTTTTAATCCCGATATTCTCGAGGGATCAAAACTAATACGGGTGAAACAGCGGGACACAGCTAGTTCAGTTAATAATATTGTAAGATATTTCTAAATCATTTTACAATTTTCTCGAGACGAATAATATCGCAAAATGCCTGCCAAACTTACTTCGTCGTAGACATATTTCAGTTCTGTTTATTATTTGATTACTCGTACTATCACGGTCGAGGTCACTTTCATTTTGTAATACTTTTAAGGTGAAATAGTAATCAAAAGCGAGACTTGAAATATTTGTTCACTTCACAAATGTTTTCTTTAAAAAAAAATAAGTTTTCAATTTTAATATAACGGGATTAAAAATAAACACTAGAAAGAAACTACAATGTCAGGTGACAATGTAGTTTTTTATTGTATTGTATTTAATTGAAGGTCAAAATTTCAACGTATAGTTGACGGCTATGTTTTTTTTTTTTGGGTATGGCATCTCGCAGGTCAACCTATGAGGTTGTCGTCTGCTTAAACGGACTTGCCTGTGGTGCCCTAATAAATTAAGGCCTCCAGCCAGGACTTAAACTTAAGTACTAACTAAAAACTAAGCGACAACGCTAAGGGCACCCCCTGTGGGGTACGGACCTCGGCTTAGGGCGTCGCTGGAAGAGGGCAGCAAGGGACTAGCTGGATCAGGATTTGAGTGATTTAGGGACGAATTTAAAGCTACAGGCTCAGCGGCGCGGGCTGGCTCGAGCAAGAGTCGGGAGGGTGACGGCTATGTAAAAACACCCTGTATTATATTGTAAATAGTGTTACTTCGTATCTCACTTAACTATACACGAAGCAGTAGACATCCACACCCATTTAACACCATGAAGTATTTAGTTCCACTGCCGTTTGCAGGTAAGGGGTGCATTCAAAGAGCCTTCACAACATCTGGAACACGCTCCGTAAATAGCGCGATTAATGTTGTTGAATTGTCAAAATTAAAGCGATTACTACTGATAATGTGTTACGCTATTACCCCGCTGGACTGTAACGAATGTAATGCAATCCTACTAATATTATGAATGTGAAAGTTTGTAATGTTTTGAATGTCTTTTGGCAACAGCTGAGCTGATAGATTATATTGTGGATTAACACATAGGATATTTTATCTCGGTAAAACATATCCACGCCGGCAAAGCCACGGGCATAAGCTAGTTTTCGATAATAACATTACTTCGGTCTCGGCTCGGTCTGTTAAAGAGAAACAAAGCATCCTTGGCGGTTCTTTTTTCATTATGAATTTACACTCTGGAACTCTCATTTTTAACTTTTAAGATGTAATTTAATATTTCAACTACCATTTTTAACAAAACCCTTAATAACCAGAATCCTATACACAACTTATAATACGCCTTTAATCAAATAAGATTGCTTCAAAAACTCCCTTCTATTCAAACCGGCATGAAAACGCAAATGTATACAAAAAGCGTTGTATGTATACAAGACGGGGCAAAAAGGGGATATTATCATAGTCCCCCAAGAAAGGGGGTAAGTAAACAACATGTGAAAAGGCTTTTTGCATCGTCACCTTGGCAGTGGCCTAAAAATGTAAGGCTAAAGTTTAGGTCTGAAGCGAGAACGTGCTTTGAATAGGACCTATTTTAAGGTCTTGGTCATTTGCCATGTTGATATCAGTAAGATTATAGTTTGCAAGTCTATGATTTAGATTTCTAAGCTACATGGCGCTGTTGCTCGCTGTTGATTTGGGGACTTATTAAGAGTCCACATTTAAAAAAAATTACAGTGACTTGAAGTAATGCTTCAATAAATGACAAAACAAAAGGACAAGATGTATTGAAAATCGAAAGCTCCCTTATTAAGAAATCTTTCTAAAATAACGCTAGCCTAAGAATTACATAACTATACAATGCAATACAAATAAAATCAGTAACACACTAATGCAAAGTGCCAAATGTCTAGTTTTACTCTCATATTAGACAAACGTTATCAGCATATGTAAATCTGTTTCCTGGCCCAATCTCAAGTTTGCGCTGGCCACTGAACCACTGATACATTCTGCTAATCTGTTGGACAGTGGGTTAAATGCATAGACGAAGCGGGGTACAAAAATTGGGATTTAAATAACTATTTTTTTTAATAGTTTTTTTCTAGTTTGTAATTGTAAATGAGTTGCAAAAGGCAAAAGATGGGATTTTTTTAGAACCAGTTCTTTTTAAACTAGGTATTTTTCACGCTTTTTTTAAACCTTATAATACTCTATAGTTGTTAAACCAACACAATTCAAAACCACAGTCCCCCAATTCATCTTAAAAATCACCATTCCCCAATTAACAAAAACCGCTGCCCCCATCCCTTTAAACCAGCTCCTTATGAAATGATTAATGTAGGGTAGATAACAACTTGGCTACTACGCTCAGCATATGTTTGAATGAAACACAAGATTTGTTTAGGAATGTTTGTTTATGGGGTGGACCTTGAAAGACCTGGCTTTTGAGCTAATTTTGGCCGGTGAATTATATTTGCTTAGTCAGTGGGTATGGAATACGATATTTACAATAAGTTTCCTGTTAATGTTACGAGTAACTGAGCAAATTTATAACATTTAACAGTAAGTGGCTGAGCCACTTATAATAATTCAAAGTCAAATTCAAAAGAATTGATTTGCTCTTCCCAAACAATGGCATCTTATAAAAATTTAAATAAGCCAAAAAACTATGTGACACTAGTTTGTGAGAGACTGGTGTATGCACTAGGAATACCTGTATAGCAGATCACCAGGGACCCGCCACACGATATGTGAACATAATCAGTTAATCAGAAAATGTGATAAAATCGCAGAATAAAGACAAAAAAAGAAAATCAAAACGTAAGTGGAAACAACAAACAATATTATATTTAGGGAAATTAGCGGAATTTGAATGAGTTATAATTCCTCAGTTCCTCAGTAATTCCTCTGATACAAAGGGACGAGCATTGCAATGCTTGCTCGCTGGCGATTTCAGACTATTAAGTTTAGGTTTCCTTTCGAGTAATTATATGGGTTATTCAGAAATTAACTAGGGTCAACATAATTTGAATATAATTAGTTATAAGCATTTCTTTACCCTGAAATTCTAACAAGGTGTAGGTAGAATGTTGTATGTCAAATGTACAATTGTGCTGGACCTAAAAAAATTAACTAAATTATAAAAGTAACTACGAAAATGGTGCTAGTCAGTCATATTTTATCTGGAAAGACGCCAGTTATAAAATAATGATCAATTCAGCTTTGTTTTCACAAGCTAGTTGACATCATAACAATAAAAAAGTGTAGTAATATAGAAAAGAAAAGAACTCAGTATTCCTTTTGATCTCTACAATTCCTTTATACAATTCGGGGTGACTAATTTAAAATACAATTATTCATCATAAATACTGGTCGTAATGTAATGTAGGCGTAGACTAAAAATAACAAGAATGAAGATCAGGGTTTGTTGAAAGTTGAGCGGGAAATGAGCTAAGTAAGGAGAGTGCGGATGTTCAAAATAATTTTAACTCTAAGCGTTTTTTTTTTTGTGTATCTCGCAGGTTAACCTATGAGGTTGTCGTCTGCTTAAACGGACTTGCCTGTGGTTGCCCTAATCAATTAGGGCCTCCAGCCAGGAATTACACTTATGAACTAACTTAAAAACTAAGCGACTACACGCTAAGGGCACCCCCTGTGGGGTACGGACCTCGGCTTAGGGCGTCGCTGGAAGAGGGCAGCAAGGGACTAGCTGGATAAGGATTTATTTGATTTTGGGACGAATTTAAAGCTACAGGCTCAGCGGCGAGGGCTGGCTCGAGCAAGGGTCGGGAGACCCTTCGGGAGACGGCGATCGGGCACTCCGTTCGACTTCAGCGTCGACCTTGTTCAGGTGAGCTTGGTCTACTGGTTGAGAGTTAACTCTGTGCGTTTGAAATTCCATTATTTATTGGAAAAACAGTAGGTATTAGCGATCCTATTTTCAAGGTAATGTATATCTTTTTTGTTTCTCAATTATCCAATTAAAACAATGGGATACATAGAGAATAATAAAAAAAGTCGCGGACAAATTTTTTGATGCCCTTTATTTTTTTTATATATAATTGCACAAATCATTCAAATCAAAATCAAAATATTTTATTACATGGGCACTTATGAAACGTCAGATTCTAGGTGCACGGTTCCAATTGGTCGTTTCCCATGGAGAAGAGCCGGCAAGAAACTCCATGGTTACTCTTTTAAAAATATGTCTTTTACAATGTTTTCCAATTACAGTGTTAACAGGTATGGGAGGACAGTGTAGGCCCGTCAACAAGTACCATATGTTAAACAAATAGACAATTGTCTATAAATTTACAATCCACAGGGCCTACGACGTTCTCACATTTACAAAATATAAAATAATCTAATAAAGTAAAATCAAAAATTGTAGGCATTATTTAGTATTGCATTATTTTAAGACTTAGCTTTTTAAATTATGTAAATACTAGTTCGGTTGGTTTACTAGAAGATGTTATAGGTTAAAATTATTAGAACACTCACCTCGTTAAAAAAGTTGAGGTTATACTGTAAAATTGTCAGTGCTAATAAAAATAATGAGTCTGATTTTGAAAAAAAAGTGTAAGCCCATTTTGCTGTTAGATTTAAGTCACTGCTACTGTCATCTCATCTCTTACTCTTACTAATACATGCCACATAAAATAACCCATTCCTCCTACAAAACTCAAGGCCAGAAACGGCTTGTTCCCAAACACCTCCAGGCGAACCTATTCGCTCGCACAAAAAACGCAGCCATTTCATTTGACGTCGTGACCTGACCTAAAATCCAACATGGCGGCCGAATTAAACATTCAAAGCTACACTAGCGTTATGTTAATGACGAACGTAAAATAACAGCTTTTAGAAATGTGACAAAAAGGTATGTTATTAGGTATGTAGATGACTAGGGGAGTAAGCCTATGACAACTTAGACTGGGTAAATACATCTTGGTCCTTTGCAATAGACAAACTGACGAATAAAGTCATTTTATCTTTTCTTTCGTTGACAAAACCCGTAACGTTAATTACGTAATACACAATTAATCGGAATCTGAATCGTTTTGAAACAATTTTTAATCCAATGCTTCATAAGTTCGATAAAGAAATCTGCTCAACAATGTAAATGATGCAATAATTGTTGTTGAATTGTCAAAATACAACAGATTAGTCGTAATCGTTTACGAAAATGTGTTACGCAATTAGGCTGCCAGTTATGCTACACGTGTAGTGGGTGCAAATATAGCATGCCTTTTCAATTAAATTTTTGGCTTTGCGGATATTCAAAGGTCACCTCAAATGAAAATTGACATACATGCAGGCTGGGCAAATAACAAGTATGCACTTTATTTTTAAAATTTTATCCTATGAAATTTAAAAATGATTAACTTTATTTTTAATATATATTTAGGGACGGCAATTAAGTAAAAAAAAATAATGACAGACAAATGTCCTCCTCTAGCAGCATGGCAAATGCAAACGACAAGGGTTTGTATTTGCCATGCTGCTAGAGGAGGACATTGCGTTTTTCATGACATTTTCACACATTGCCTGCGCTATCTCAATGAATGTGTCTCGAATAATTTGCTCTTATTGTTAAAGGTTTCACTAGCCTGTTAGCATAGACACGTCCTTTTAGATAACTCTACAGAAAAAGGATCTTGGTGGCCAAACAATGTCACCATTTCTCGAAATTAATCGACCCGGAAACGTTATTTTCAATGTCTCGATTGGGTCGAGTAGAATATTTTAATAATAAAACACATTGACGCATACCCCACACACCCGCCGCACACATCTGCCCAACCCTTCCGGTAAACAAGGCATGATCTAATGTGTATGTGTGTACAACGTCCCAAAAATATCTCCCGTAGGAATAAAACAAGGTGCCCAGAGTAAGACAATTTATTGGTATAAAACACTGAGGACATCATACCTTGCCGGAAAATCTCGACACCGCGATCTACAAACGTGACGTTACGGCACACCGCCATCTGTTATTAAATCGCGGTACTAAACAAATGATAGGTTGACTATATTTTACCTCAGATTAGACATGTGTGTGAAAACACATTGTTCAGTTGTAAAACGCGCCTCAAAAATTTGCAGCATCTACACAAAATCATTTTCATGAAACAACTGTCATATTTGCCGCCAAAACAAAATGGCGGCAAAATAAAGTTGTATATCTCCAAGTTGCTCACCCTGTATAAGCAGAAGTCGATTTTGATCATATATCAGAAAAAATTGCTTACAAATGTAATGTCAGTAGTTTATCAAATAGTTAGGGCATATAAAAGTGGGAGAAAGTATAAACAGCTCAATAGTTCACTAAAAGGAGCCAAGCATTTTTTTAAACCATGAATTCAAACCTGCAGCCGTCCTATAGAACGGAGTCCCGGAGTGCGTCGTTTAGAACTTTGTGTACAATTCAAAATATCTCTTTGCATGAATCCTATAACTTTTTTCCAATTTTATACCAAACACACACACATCGACCCACATACCCCCTTCCCGCAAAAACCTGGTACGCAAACTTTAAACCACTAAAAAAACTACTGCATAAATCCGTTGCTAGAACGAGATGGCAAATAAAAGCGACTAAGAGAGAAAGAGACAGCGCCAGCAGTTTAAAAAGCTATTTAATCCGACCTAGAGTTTATCGCGTTAGGCTTACGGAAAAAATACTGGGTGTAATGAATTTACAGTCTAGGGTTCCGTTGGGTAAGCCAGATTTTAGATCGATTGGTTCTGGACAGTGATTTCTCTCATTCGGCTCAGATTAAGTTTGAAGAATAAAAAGTTACTCGTTTATTATTCTGTTTGTTTAGTATAGTGTATAATAATATCATACACAGGATATAAAAAAACCATCACAAAGCCGACAATACTTTCGTTTCTTCTTTTATATACATTATTATACTCAATAAAACCAAATTCGTGAAAACAGATACTTCTAGATCATAAGAATAACTGTAGACTCATGAAAATGGCTTTTTTATTTATTGGTTAATTTTTCGAAGACATTAAAGATAAAAAGGATTTGCTTTATTCTATGCAAACATTATTGTAACACAAATGTGGGAGTATTAAGGATATGTCCTCATCGAGATGATGCCTGTGTCCCAGCATTGGGAACATTATAAACTGATTATGTATGTAAGTATACCTCTGCCGAATCCTTTGAGGAATACAGTCGTTATATTATATTGTAACACGGCTTGTACAGTTGTGCGTATAGGTATACAAAAGTAATTCATCATCCTCACTCACCTTGCAAAAGCCCCAATTTATTATGCATGTATCAAAAACTACCACAATGGATTACACAATTTCCCTACCGAGCCCCAAAACGCCGGCAGCGGCGGTGACGTCAGCTGTGTTTCCGGTTCCGCAAATATTATGATAATTCGCACAGACCGGACGTTTTGTCCGTTGTTTATATAGCAATAGTTTTATCATTTTATGTACAACTAGCGACCGGCTTGAGGGACAGTGGCTTAATGATAACAACCCGCGCCAATCGAAGCTACGCTTACGGCGGTTGGATGGTTCGATATGTTTCCATTCATAACATATCGAGACGACACATATAGCTGTGTGTCAGACTTTTACTGACAAAAACCCACACGTGTTCCTTCTGTTACCTGTGTCGGGGCCACGGTTACTCTTTCGGATTACCCGCGACCCTGAGGCCTCGGCCCTATCGGACCCCGTTATTTATGCTGACATCTCTTTGAGGCGCGCGTTGAACACGACGCGCCGTCGACCCGGGCCTGGTCCCTACCGGACGGAGAGCTACCCATTGCTCGCCATACGCAAGCCCGCGCCTACGGAGACCGGGAATCTGCAGGCGACTCCCGACGCCCAGGGCGTCTCCTGCGGCGACTAGTGGGGGCGTGAGGGCTCAAGGATCTCTCCCTCACGCGCTCCGCCTCCTCCCTCGCGAGCATTACTGCTTCGCAGAAGGAGGTGACGGCTTTCCATTACCTCTCGCTCCGTACCATGGGCTGGACCAGGGCCGGACGCGAGAGATCGCCGCCGCCGATCGCCTCCGCGAGGACACTGCGGTGCTTCGCCCTCCTGGCGAGACCTCCACCGTATTGTTGGTCCAGGCTATCATTCGTAGATCTTTGCCAGTTGTTACGAGTTGTCAGGAGCCCAAAAGTCTGACAACCAGTCTACTGTTGCCGTTCAAAAGTGCCTTTTAGTGCATTTTTGAAAAAAAAAAATGCTTTGTCTTTGACTTTACCAAAAGGTATCGATATCGGTCAGATAGGCAGTCGCTCCATGTAAAATACTGGTAATCAGCTGCATCCAGTTAGACTGAAAGACGACCCAAACGAGATTAGGCAGATTAACTGTATAACTAGCAACACGCCCCCGCTTCGCACAGCTTTTAAGGATTGACGGAACATCGAGATTACCTTATTGTATGCAAGTTACATATTTATTTATTGTTTATTAAAACTTATGTAGAAGTAAAAAAAAGTACGTTTCACATTTTACACAGGCATTTTCTACCAGTTACAGTTCGGAATGTCGGTTTGTGTTTGTGCACTGTACTGGTGGCCCTACTGCTCTCCTGGATGAGAGTTATGTGGTCATCGGGGTACGTGAGGACATGCCTGGGACGGCGGAAATGACTAATTCACGAATATGTTCACGAGCCCACATATTCATGTACTCCACATAACAAAAAAGCACAGTGGTGGCCCAGTGGTAACTGACGCCAACTTTCTAGTTGTAGATCGTAGGTCCGAACCCAGACAGGCGAGGAGCCTGTCTGGGTCTGTACTTTGTATAAATTATTTTATCACCACTGTTCTCAAAACGGTGAAGGAAAACATCGTGATGAAACCGGCATGACATAGAACCGAAAAATTCCAAGACATGTGACATCTACCAACCCGCACTGGGCCCGCGTGGTGGATTATGGATCACTCCCTCTCACCGAGAGGAAGCCTATTTCCCAATAGTTGGAATATTATAGGCTGATTACACGTAAACCTTTCAAAATAAATTCTATAAATGAGTGATCAGCACCATCAAATAAAAACAAAAAAAAAGGCACCTTCAGAGGGATTTTAATATAGGTATGCATACATACATAATATGTAGGTATCTATATAGTTGGATGTGTTCCATGGTTTGGTTGTTTCACGGTTGAATGGGTTCGTTATGTCAGTCGGTCAAAGGAATGTGTTGTTATTTTTTTTTATGTTGTTAATTGCATATAGTGTTTAGGGTTTTATACCTAGGCTTTCGCTGTCCGTCCGTTCGTCCGTCTGTTAGCGGGCTATATCTCATAAACCGTAATAGATAGACGAGTTGAAATTTTCATTGTATGTATTTCTATTGCCGCTATGACTTTTTTTTTTTTTTTATAAATGGCATCTCGCAGGTCAACCTATGAGGTTGTCGTCTGCTTAGACGGACTTGCCTGTAGATTCCCTAATAAATTAAGGCCTCCAGCCAGGACTTAAACTTAAATACTAACTAAAAACTAAGCAACTACACGCTAAGGGCACCCCCTGTGGGGTACGAACCTCGGCTTAGGGCGTCGCTGGAAGAGGGCAGCAAATGACTAGCTGGATCAGGAATGATATTATTTAGGGACGAATTTAAAGCTACAGGCTCAGCGGCGCGGGCTGGCTCGAGCAAGGGTCGGGAGGGGCGTAGATTTGGGAGTCGCGGCGGGCCTCGGCGGCGAGGACGGTAGGACGGCGATCGGGTTTTGGGCTTATGAAGCGTGCTGGTTGCCTTACTACTCTCCTGGAGGAGGGTAGTGGCGTCGTCGGGGGCGAGCCGCTATGACAATTTTATTTTAAAATATATAGTGTCAAATATTGTACGATTTACGGAACCTTTCGAGTCCGACTTTCACTTGGCCGGTTTTTTATTGCCATAGATAACATAAGTTATCAAGAACATAACATCACATCTGTTACGTATTTCCCGAAGGTAATTTTTTTGTATTAAAAAAGTATTTACAAAAAAATAACATAAAAAAACATCTTTAATTCCCAAAGAGCCAGGCAGAGGTGAACCTATATTTTTACATTTCGCCAGTTATTTTTAAGTCCCATATAGGGGGCGAGCCTTTACGCAAAAGCACGACTGGCTGTTCACAATGGTGTGCTGGTGCCTACGCCTGTGTATGGAAGTGAATGTTGGGTGTGGCAAAAGAAGCATGAACGCAGAATAAATGCTGTGGAAATGCGGTTCTTGCGGAGCATGTGTGGTGTGACTATGAATGATAGGCTTAGGAATCGTGTGATAAAGCAGCGGTGCGGTTTAAAAGAAGATGTAGTGACAAAAATTGAAAAGAGTATGCTTTGATGGTTTGGTAATGTTGAGAAGATGAATGAAAGGAAAATGATTAAAGGTATTTACAAGGCAGATTTAAGTCGAAACGCCAGTAGAGGACACCCTAGGAGAACATATAGTAACCTTATTGGTGATGTTCTTCAGAATGGTCAGGTGCATACACGCGCGCCGGTTGCGAGTGTAGTACTCGCAACCGGCGCGCGTGTATGACCAGATGTATGAACGTAAACGAGGCAAAAGTAGTATGTTAGGATCGTAGCAGGTGGCGTTTTGTGGTTTCTGCCTACCCCCATGGGAAGAAGGCGTGAGTTTATGTATGTACGTAAATATCATTTATCAATGATACTCAGGATAGCAATCCCTAATAATTGATCTATATTCTTTATCTACCAAAAACAGTAAACTGCAACATTTAACCCCTTATTCCAGGATACAATGTATATAGCAAAGATCGCCTACAACCACATACGATCTACAAAGCACCCCACAAGGGGTACTAGGGGTCTGAACCCCGACTAGAAATGATTTAAAGGGTAATCTTAGTTACCACGAGTACGTAAGGGTTAGACCACAACTGATGGAGGGGCAGTTCTGTGTGGTAGGTTGTATTACCCACGGTCAAGTTTTGATTCGAGTTTTTATGATATTAAGATTGAGTGGAGGTGTAATGAGGTTTTAATGACGATGGGCTACTCTCTTTAAGGTGTTTAATCTTTCTTCCAAAATGGGTATTATCTGTCGCCATACAGATAGAAGTCATTTAGAATTAAAGTGCTTTGAATATGAGTATGTATTGTCTTATAAAACATTTCAAAGAGCTTATTTCATGAACAAATATTTCATTTATTATCAGTGTAAAATTATAACCTGAATTATGACCTGAGTTTAATAACCTTTGACCTATTAAGAAATTATAACTTCCACATTAGCCGACAAACAATAGCACTTTTATTCTTCTTTTAATAAACAATTTCAAAAACAAATAAACATCATATTCTACAATCCAAAAATCGTCAATATCAAGGGCATTGCACTAACTTAAACAGCAATAATTCAAACTTTCCAACATAAAAAAAAATAAGAACATGGCGCCCGAACGCGAAAATATTGAAAGAATTTATAAAACCTCAAACTCGTACATGTGTAGGCAAAAGGAATTGGATAAATTCTCCGAAAAATAAATGCTGAAACGTTGGCCGTTGCATTTTACAAAATATTTCAGTTTCCTGCAGTAAGTGGAGCATTATTTATCGAATTATTTTAGTAAAGGGGTTTTCGTTTAATGGTTGGTTTGTAGAGATAAGGGAGTGTATAGTGTGAGTATTTGTTGATTATCAGGTTTCATGGGAAAGGTAGTAGAGGCATATTTATCGACAGAATTCCTGAGTATATATTTAATCCAATGTCACGATACATAAAATTATCATGCATAATGATGGGCTAACTCTCTTATTTCTGACAAATGAAATCTATTAATATATTATCTTCAGAATCGTTTTAAACCAGACTCGACGCTCGACTCTCGCCGCGGACGGACGTGTTTGTGCGCTCTCCCGCTCCAGTGTTGTGTTTCGTGTTTTCTACTCGTCGCTACCACGTGACGTCATCGTAGTCGCCCCGACTACTCCGATTTAAAATCAAATCAAGAAATTGATTTGATTTTAATAACTCAAAAAACTGCCTTTTTCAAGGCATATCTCGTTTCTCTAACAGACGTTTTGTGAGTAGCTTCACTAGGCCCCTTCTGGGTAAAACCACAGTTTCGTGGTCCTCGGTTGAAACCTTACGGTGTCAACGAAGCCGAGTGGGGTGTTGACCCAATTCACACCCGCCGAACCCCTTCAGGGCGAGGCAGTTAGTTGGACGGGTCCCAGATAACCGGCCTTGGGGGATCTCCTAGTCGGCTCTGGTGACAGTTTTGCTTTCCAGCTACTCACCTAGTGTCTTTAGGGTGTGTCTACACCCTTCGCGCTAGACTGGTCAGGGCCCCGTTCGCACAATAAGACTGGCGACGGGTTACAAGCTTAGGGCTCACCAATAGGTACACACCTCCCTGTCTACACCCGACAGGGAGGGAACTCATCCCCGGGCCAATCCACCCGGGGAGTTAGGTATAGGGTTTAGGCTACGTAGGGAATTTTCTCTTTCCACCATTCCTTCCCTAATATAGTTCCCGCTCCGATCATGGAGGACGCCGTCCTCTTGGCGTTCCTCAAAGAGGTCCTATTAAAGGACCCCGAGTTTTTGGCGAAATATGGCGCCAAAATAAGCCAAGTTTCTAGTCCCGCTCCGTCTCAAGGCGCACTCGCTAACTTCAGCGACGCGCTTGAGAGCCCGCTATCGCCACCTGCATACGAACAAGGCATTCCGCCCTTTGTTCCGCACAACAATGTTCCGGCTAATATCTCTGCCCCCATTGTCTCACCCTCTATTGTACCGGCAGATAATACTCCGGCCGCTAATCCGGCCCCTATTGTCTCGCCCGCCTTTGTTCCGGCCGCCATTGTCACGGCCGCCATTGTTCCGGCCGCCATTGTCTCAGAGACAACGCAGCTGCGCGCCGCAGCAATAAACACGACTCGCCCGGAGAGCATGGACACGTCAGTCCCACTCTCCGAGGAAGAAGCCCGCACCTCCTCCTCCAGCGATGACGACTTCCAAGTCGTGGTCAAAGGAGGCAAGAGGAAGGCGGCTAAATCCTCCGCCCCCGCTGGCCCGGTCACCAAGGCCCAGAAAAAACAGGAAGACATACCGTCCAGCTCCACTTCCGCCCCTAGTCCGCGGGCCAGTCGCCCCGCCAGCCCTATGGCTTGCCCACCCGCTCCTACCGCGAGGAAGCAGAAGCCCCCTCCCCCGATATATGTCCAGGAAAAGTCCAAATGGACTGAAATTTCCAAGATGTGTGTTGATCGCAAGATCAACTACACCAACGCCCGATCCACCCTCCAGGGGATCAAAGTTACCGTCCCCACGTCTACGGACTTTAGGGATCTCTCCCGCGCCCTACGTGAAAGGAACTACTCCTTTCACACTTACTCCCTTCCGGAGGAAACCCCTACTCGCGTCGTAATAAGGCGCGTCCCTCAAGAAATCTCCACCGAGGAGATTAAGAGCGACCTCATCGCTCAAGGAATCCCAGTTTCCGCCGTCCATCGCTTACATAAAGCGAGACAGGGCCTAGTCTACGACATGGTCCTGGTCATCTGTGACCCCACAGACGGTCACCACCCGATTTTTAAAGTTAAGTCGGTGTGTTCGCTCTCAGGCATCTCAATAGAGAAGCCTTACAGAGCTCAACTAATTGGACAGTGTCATCGCTGCCAATTATATGGTCACTCGCAGTCCAACTGCTATGCCACCCCTAGATGCGTCAAGTGTCTAGGAGAGCATGGCACCGCCGACTGTACCCGCCCTAAAGATAGGGAATTATGTTTAGAGCCTCCCAGCTGTGTACTCTGCGGCCAATCGGGACACCCGGCAAATTACCGGGGCTGTCCTAAGGCCCCGAAGTCCTCCTCTCCTAAACTCGCGAAACGCGCGAGCGACCGCCAGCACAGGGAAAGCCCCTGGGGAAAGCCTCCTTCCGCGCTGATGCCGGAGCGGCTCAGTCCGCAGAGGCCGTCTCCCTGGGCTAACCTAAATCACCTGAAGGCTCCCGCAGCCTCGGTGCCCTCTATCCCCGCGCAACCAGCGCAACCCGCTCAACTTCCAGCGCTGATGGCTTCCGCCATCCCAGCGCCTTTGGTAGCCCCCGCGGCCCCTACGGCCGCTCCAGCGGCACCTCAGGGAACCCAGGGCCGAAACAGCGCCCAAATCATATTAAGTACATACGCGGCTCTCTTCACCACCGCCGCGGATAAAATGGCGGAAGAAATCGTTGCTGCAAACGGCAACGCAATCCGCCTCATGGAAATTCTCAGCGCGTATCCCGAGATCGCGCAAGTTCTACACTCACTCAAATATTAATTCTCAATGGATAATACGAGAGTAAATAGTAACAAACCCCGATCCCTTAAATTAGGCTTTTTCAACGCAAATGGCGTTTCAGGTCAACGCGATGAGATCGCCACTTTCCTCCGCGACCATCAGCTTGACATCCTCCTCATACAGGAAACCTTTTTAAAACCACATCACCGAAACCCGAATATTGCCAACTTTAAACTAGTTCGCAATGACAGGTCTCGATGTCACAAGGGTGGCACACTCATATTCTTTAGGAAATCTTTGTATTGTATCCCTATAGACCCACCTCCTCTCTTCTCCCATCTGGAGACCTCTATCTGTCGGCTAGGCATGACCGGCCACCAACCGATCACCATCATCTCCGCTTATATCCCACCCGACAATGGTCCGGAGGATCCCATCTCGCTCCAAAAGGACTTCACTGCCCTCTTCGGTATGAGTGACTCCGTCATCTTGGCGGGGGATCTTAATGCCAAGCACCCGGCGTGGAATAGTAGCACAACCTCAACCAGAGGCAGGTTAGTTTTCAAGTTAGGCGAATCCCTTAACTTTGACGTCATCGCTCCAATGAGCCCGACTCACTTCCCAGGTAATCCAAATCACCTTCCCGATGTTCTCGATGTAGCGCTGCTCAAGAATGTGAACCTCCGTTTGCAATCGATTGAGACGTTCCACGAGCTAAATTCTGACCACCGCCCTGTAGTCATGCATCTTGCACCCTACTCGGGCCCGATCGACCCCAACCGCCCCCCTCAGACCCAGACGATAACCGACTGGAGGAAAGTAAGCGAAAGACTGAAATCCACCACGTCGCCTCACTTAGACACCATCCCCGATCACTTAGTGTCAGTCGCTGACACGACGGCCGCAATCGACTCGTTTACAGAGCACGTACAATCCGTATTGACGGATTGTTCACGGGAAGTTCCGGTGATGGAAGACCATCGCTGGAAACTACCTGCTGACGTACGTGACCTGATAACCGAGAAGAACGCGGCCATCCGTGCCTACGACTCCTTCCCTTGTGACGCGAACAAAGCCCACATGCGCCATTTACAGCGTGCTGTAAAGAAACGCATAGGGGAGGTTCGCTCTGAGGGCTGGAACAAGATGCTCAGCGAACTCGAGCCCACTCATCAAGCCTTCTGGCAATTACAGAGGAAATTGCGTTCCTCAGAAGAGGTCTCTATGCCTCCTCTCATCCGCCCCGACAATAGTGTCGCTTTCGACAGTCCCGATAAGGCTGAATGTCTTGCCGACAGCCTAGAGTCCCAATGTTCTCCCAGCTCCCAACTAGTAGACCAAGCTCACCTGAACAAGGTCGACGCTGAAGTCGAACGAAGAGCCTCCCTCCCTCCCGTCGAAGACCCTGATGATCCTCTGCCTCCCGTCACTCCAGACGAAGTGCACGACATCATTAAAGGGCTCCACGCTCGTAAGGCCCCCGGTTCGGATGGTATTACCAATAAGGTATACAAACTCCTTCCTGCCCCGCTAATAATGCTTATGACCGCCATCTTCAATGGCGCCTTGAGCAACAACATCTTCCCACAAGCGTGGAAAGAAGCAACAGTCATCGGTATCCCAAAGCCAGGCAAGCCAAAGTCTGAGCCCTCCAGCTACCGTCCCATTAGCTTACTCAACGTTCTCGGCAAAATCTACGAGAGGCTTATTTATAAGCGTCTCAAAGACTACGCCGAAGCAAAGAGCCTCATTCCCAACGAGCAGTTTGGTTTCCGTCCACAACACTCGAGTATCCACCAGGTCCACCGTATCGTAGAGCACTTGTGCGCCGGTATGCAGCGTAACGCGACGACGGGTGTGCTATTCTTCGACATAGCGAAAGCCTTCGACAAAGTCTGGCACAACGGCTTGTTATACAAGCTTTACCAACTAGGAGTGCCAGACCGTCTCGTACTCATCTTACGAGACTTTTTGTCGAATCGCACCTTCCGCTATCGCATCGAGGGTGCACTCTCGTCCCCTCATCCTATTCGCGCCGGTGTCCCTCAGGGTTCCGTCATATCTCCTCTAGTTTTCACGCTGTTCACCAGCGATATCCCACAGAGTAAAAAGGCTCAGTTGGCTCTCTTCGCCGACGACACTGCCGTTTACTATACCGGTCATTGTCCCAATGCTATAGCTCGTACTCTCCAAACCTCCGCAAACGTCTTAGGCGCTTGGTTCCGGAAATGGAGAATCGAGGTCAACCCCGATAAGAGTCAGGCGGTTCTCTTCTCGAGACGTCGTCGAGTCCCACCCCCCCTTCCCAGCCCGATCACTATGTACGGCAAGCCAATCCCTTGGGAGAAGCAAGCCAAATACCTAGGCGTGATCCTTGATCAAAACTTAACGTTCAAAGAGCACATTAAGGCTGTTCGCGCGCGCGCCGCTTTCGCTCTTGGTAGACTCCACTTTATTCTGACAGCCCGTTGCAAACTGTCACTTAAATGCAAGCTGCGCATCTACACCGCAGTCATCCGTCCCATCATGACCTATGCCTGCGTTGTATTCGCGCACGCTCACCCACGTCATCTCCATAAGATGCAGACCCTCCAGAACCGTTTCCTCAGAAAGGTCACGGGTGCCCCCTTCTATGTCCGTAATATAAATCTTCACATCGATCTTAAAATGCCTACCATAAACCAGTTCATGAAACGCTTATCGAAGCGTTTCTTTGACTGTGGCATAAAACACCCCAACCCCTTGATCTCAGCGGCCGCCCGCTACACTCCTTCCCGTATTAGTAGTATTCGCCGACCAAGGCATACCTTAATCGCCCCCGACGACGCCACTACCCTCCTCCAGGAGAGTAGTAAGGCAACCAGCACGCTTCATAAGCCCAAAACCCGATCGCCGTCCTACCGTCCTCGCCGCCGAGGCCCGCCGCGACGCCCAAATCTACGCCCCTCCCGACCCTTGCTCGAGCCAGCCCGCGCCGCTGAGCCTGTAGCTTTAAATTCGTCCCTAAATAATATCATTCCTGATCCAGCTAGTCATTTGCTGCCCTCTTCCAGCGACGCCCTAAGCCGAGGTTCGTACCCCACAGGGGGTGCCCTTAGCGTGTAGTCGCTTAGTTTTTAGTTAGTATTTAAGTTTAAGTCCTGGCTGGAGGCCTTAATTTATTAGGGAATCCACAGGCAAGTCCGTCTAAGCAGACGACAACCTCATAGGTTGACCTGCGAGATGCCATTTATAAAAAAAAAAAAAAAAAAAAATCGTTTTAAACGCACTTCTAGCGTTTAACGCAGCGTAGTAACGTAGCGTAACGTAGCGTAGCGTTAGCGTAGTTAAGGCATAAGCTAGGTTTTTTTTAAATAGAACGATTAATTGCAAATCCAAGACTTATTTCAAAAGAAGCTTAGTATCGCTTAGTATTAAGACGAGCGAACAATTTTTTTACGATTTTGCCTATTCCACAAAAAAAGCCATTACAAGAATCTCTCAAACTTAATATTTAAAAGTCTCCACACTACTCCGAATTATGTCCTTCGTTCGTAGCCTGTATATAATATACAGGGTGATATTAGATAACGCTACAACGCGTTGTGAGTAGCACTATGTTTTCAAGTCACGTTTCCTAAGGGTTTCGAGTCGATGGAGTTATTATAAAGTCAAATAGACTCCTGATTAAGTTACTATGTGTGGGAAAAATGGCGAAAAATATGTGGGTAGGGATGTAATTATTTTGGTATAGTGCGGGTAATGGAAGGGTTCTGGGGATTATAGTTGTATGTAAATGCTTGTTGTTGTCCGTGACTGTCCATTTAAACAGAATATTTGGAAGTACACTTACATGCATAAACTCCCGCCGCCTTGCAGAAACCCCCTACATGCACGCGCGCCGGTTGCGAGCACTACGCACCTGACCTTTCTGAACAACATCACCAATAATGTTACTACTACATGTCCTCATAAGGCGTCCCACGTCCCTTCCCGTACCGCGTTTCCACTCACATCTGCCATGTTGACCAAACCATCTAAGCATACTTATATACTACCATTATCACGTCACATATATACTACCAATATCACAGGCCTTGCAGATGCGTAGCCATCCCTGAGACAAAGGTAAAATATATCATGTGTCTGTAATTGCACCCTCCAAGCGAGAACACAGCAGCGCTGCATGCCGTCAAAAGATACATGGTAACACTACTTTCCTGGACGAGTTCCTTTCGCAAAGAGCTGTACTGTAGCGGGTGTAAAAATATACTTAGTTTTTTTTTTGTGTATGGCATCTCGCAGGTCAACCTATGAGGTTGTCGTCTGCTTAAACGGACTTGCCTGTGGTTGCCCTAATAAATTAAGGCCTCCAGCCAGGACTAAAAATATACTTAGCTAATCCGAGAGTCACTTGTACCCACGTCATTGTAATCATTTGGGCCATACCTGGAAAACTTCTGGTTACGGAGATATTGAAGGTTTTACGACCCTCTCGACCCATGTGTCTTTGCATGCATATATGCAGAATGTTTTGCGTGTGTTTACATTGCACACTGCCGCAAACAGCAAATTTTCACACCAAAAATATAAGTAGTTTACCGGCAATTATTTTTGTGCAACGTTACTTAGTTTGATGTACAGAAACGTAGTTTTCGGCTATGTGATGGATCTTTTTACAACCTGTATACATATATATATATTTTCCAGCATACCTAAAGTTGCAAAGACAATTTCCATTTACATTTCGCAACTACATTTCTGTTACAGACAATTGGTAAGCTCCAGCATACCACCACTTTATATCACTCTAGTTTACAATAGTCCAGGAGCTTGTAATAGCGCATGGAGTGACAGTTAATCCGTAGTCGAGGAGTTGTGTTATAAATTATTCCCTTTACTTGGCTCTTCATATTTAGTTCATGTAGTAATTCCACGAAATATTCAATGTTTAATTAATATAAAATTGGGTAGTAACGGGTTGTGTATGAGACTGGCATGTAATAATTGATAATTCCACTGCCGCGTTCTTATGTTAAAAAGTATTTTGCGGAATCTCGATGTGTTGAAACAGTAATCCCGTTCTGGCACTTCTTGCGACTACCGTTGCTTTGATTATCCTCTTTCCAGCAACTATTCAACAAACATACAGGCAGCAGTTTGGTGGTAATCAAACACTCTGCCCGTCTGATAGTACGTGGTTACCGCTGCCGTGGTTATGATCTCGATGTAATCGGGGGCAAGCTTATTGCCATCAACCGGGCACATATACTCAAATTTAGTTCATGTTGTAATTCCACGAAATATTCAATTTTAATAAATATAAAATTGGGTGGTTATTTGTTGTTTGTGAGACTGGCAGGTAATAAGTTTACTGAACACGGGCTTTTAAATTGAGAAAGAAAATTGCCATAATCGGTTGGCGGACGAAGTGAAATTGCAGTGATTGTTAGACTGGAGGACACTGTCCAGGCTATTAAATTAATATCTTAGTCAACTCCTAGTTAGTGAGTCAATTTTATATTATAAATGAAAGAAGGCACTTTCTAAGATACGTCTTTGTATACAGTATTTCAACTTTTACGAATAAGACAGTATTAAAGTTTCATTACATAAAAATGTGGTGGCCCAGTGGCAACGGCCGCGACTTACGAGTTAAAGGTCGTAGGTTCGAACTCAGACAGGCCCTTTAGTTTGTCTAAATTATTTCATCACTACTGCTCTCAAAACAGTGAAGGAAAACATCGTGAGAAAACCAGCATGTCCAAGAACCAAAAAAATCGAAGACATGTGACATCTACCAACCCGCACTGGGCCCGCGTGGTGGATTACGGCCCACTCCCTCTCACAGAGAGGAGGCCTGTGTCTCAACAGTGGGAAAATAATAGGCTGATTATGTACATACAAATTCAACTATAATAAGGAATGATATAAAACATACGTCAAATGACACTTGTCTAGTCTTTTCCCAACTATGCCAACCTAGTATCAATATTTTACATAGACTTCCACAACCTAGTTACATGGTTAAACGATATCCGTAGGTAAGATAACCTCAAATGAAACTGCACCATCAAAAGTCCAAAATAACGCAAGGCAAAAAACGCGTTTAGATTCAAGCGTTCCAATCCAATTTTAAAACAATTCGTTTTTTTACAAGACGGTGCCAGATTCATCATTATCAGGCAAAATAAGTTTCAAACTCAACAATTCCAATTTTAAAACAAACCCATTTTTTTAAAGATGGTTCTAACTTAGTTCAAATAAATAAGGTTTCACCAATGTCACTAAAAGCGTTCAGGACATCTGAAATGCGTTCAACAGTGTCAATATTCCATAGAAAATAATGACACTGACAGCTCTTAAACGTAGTTTATGTGATGATCGCGTTCAGTTTCATTGGTGAATTCCACCCGTAGAACTTCTGAAAATCTTGTTAACCTTACGGTATATCACGATATATTTTTCGTGCATATCAATATGCTTCGGCCCGATTCTGTTCATGACAGCTCTCTAATCAAATAGCTATTTGATGGAAAATCCTTCGTGTTTACTTAAGCCATGGATTATCATACTTTGTAGGGTAATGGAATTTTATATTTTTGTTGTAGGTAGGTTGGTAGAACGTATTATTGGTTTTGACGACATGAATTTGAGCTGAAGTTTTTATTTGTAATTTTTTTTTTTAAATTAGTTTCGAATCTGGAACTATACTTAACTTAAAATGGGGTTTTTATGTACACTGAAATTATTTTCTTTGTGGAACCTATTTAATAAAACAAAATAAATACTATGTTTTAAAGCAGCGCCTTTAATGATCAGTGAATTATTTTTTTAAATAAATTGCATCGTTTATTCTATCCAAATGTTAAAATAAAATTTCTTTTGAAATGTCGTTCAATGAACATGCCAACACAATGTTTACGTCTCCACTTTCTTAAATATAAGGTTGGACACATTTTTATAAAAAGTAATCTGTCATTTTGATAACTTATTATTTAATACAACATTTTTTTTTCTTTTTTTAACAAGTGTCACGCCTACGGCTATTTCTTTTTTTGTGAAGTTGTTTTTCAGTTGGATTTTTTTTCTTAATAATTTGTTTTTATTTAAGGTTATTTATTTAGTCAATGAAATAAAACCCTTAAACCAAACTTAAGCAAAACTATTTATTAATATTTGGTTTGCTTGAAACGTGATGGAGTTACTAAACTCTTACCTTACACTCACATACCGCAAATTAAGTTTAAGACTGATGTAAAAGGGGTAGACAGCTTATTGCTATCAACTGGGCACAGAATCCGGGCTGAGTCTGGGAATTTTCCTGATTTAAAAACCCAAAAATACTTTGCACGACCTGGAAATCGAACCCGGTAACATACAAAGTCAGTAGTAGCGCTAAAAGATAAAACTAAAGTACTTACATAATACGTTGATTGTATGTGTCGCTACGACGTTTTCAGTGAGTTGACCGTTGATGCCGTGGCAGACGACGACGATGGATCGCTTGTTGGGTTCCACAACCACAGTGATGTTGGAGGTCGTGATCCAGCCTCCTGGTAAGAAATAGAACAATGATGAAGTTAGAAAAGTTTCCACGAATGACGTGACCTATGCCTAGCACGGACTAGTTAAAGAACCGAGAATCTTGCCAGCAGCGGTAATATCATAGCTAGCGTCGAGAATATTTACAGAAAAAAAGAAAACAATTAGTTTTTTCATTCAAGTTTCAATTAATGACAAAATATTTTTTCTCAAAATGAAATGCGATTAAAAAAAAAGTATTTTAACTAATAATTAATCAAACTATGTTGTTTTCCTAACATTACTTTATTTTCACTCATTTTTATTTGTTACATTTGAAACATTATTTTGCTTTCTTATGTCACCAAAATCTGCCCAAACGAAGTACCAAAGTACACTTAGTGACATAAAATACACTAGATCACACTGAAAACAATGCATTTGTATAGTGACCCGGGGCGAGAATAACTTTTTACATAGTAAAAAGCACGCCACGTTGTCACTGCATCATCGGCACAAGCAACTACTTTACTTTTTTTTTTTTACTGTCGTAGTTGACAGCTGTCTGTTGTCAGTTGCAGCCACTGTTGTTTCACGAACGGAATGTGTACGGAATGACATTTACGAAATAATGTCAACACGAGTGTCAGCCAAATACAACGCAATAATACCAGATTAAAATTATTTATTATGTAGTTTTCAATTATTAAACGATGAAAACACAATAAAATTCGAATTTCTCTATTTTTTCTCTACGACTTGGTGCATGTGTACCTCAAGATACATGTTTGGGCAAAGTTGTATGGGCTTTTGTGGACCTCCTTTTAAAATAAAACGAAAAATGCCTTGAACGGCTTTTGTATAACCCTTCATTGATTCGATCTATTCGTCTTTGAATAGTCGAGGTCTTGTTCAAAACATCTAGGTCAAGGTTCCAGTAACAGCAGTCCTTGAACATACGTTTTCAGATATAGTTTGACATTGCCAAACTACGATAGATGTAGTTACTTCCTTGAAACTTAAATGATGTGTTTACCAACTTTTGTGTAGAACTTTAAGGGAATACTTCGTGAAAGATAGACAAATAAGTAGACCCCCTAATCTAAATTGATAAACGCCAGCTATAAATTGGTATTTGCTAGTTGGCAGATGCTTTGGCCTTAAGGTCAAATACGTAAACGCAACTGATGTCGCTTTTAAATCTCAGGCTACCTCTGTTTTTACACTAAAGGCGCAGTGTAACTTATAATTTTTAAAAACATCTGAAGTTAGTTGGTGTTTGAGATTTGAGCTTGGCGATCGGAATAGTTACGTAGTATTTCTTTTAAAAAGTCTTTTGACAAAGAGTTTTCATAATATCAATAAATAATATCAATAAATAATACATATGTACCTTCAGGCGATATAATAGTTCTGTTACTTGCTTCCTTATGATGCTTCCCTAGTACTAGCCATTTGATATCAGCGGCTGGGTTCGAAGGTGCTGTACTGCAGGTCAGAGGTACTGGATCTCCAACCCTGGCTTCTGAAGGTCCGGAGATTGTGACGTGTGACGGGGCAACTGAAAGAGAAAAAAAGTTGGTCGTTTGATGTAGAGAGTCAGAGAAGTATGGAAGAAGGAGTCATACTGCGCCGACGCCAAATAAATTGAGATAAGGGCAAGACCAATGATGATAGTAAATTGATATGGATAGCATGAAAAAGAGAACCCTTGAATGATTCAAGGGTTCTTTATTCAAATCGTCGATAAAATTAATGACGACGTAAGAAATGTGAAGTCAGGAAAGATAAATATTTAATTGAAAAGCCTGTCCAGCAGTGGACTAATATAGGCTGATGATATTGAGAATGATATAACTACATATATAATTCTACATTCACAAAACCATACAGACACAGATTTAAATAATATTTTAAACCAAAGATTACCCCGACGTAAGAAGGAACTCCCGTAAATACTAGCTTCATAAAAATATGAAGACCTAGTTCCTATATTTACAAAAGATGGTCACATTATGCATTGAATTTTAACAGCAGAGCCTGACACTGAATAAATTAGATAACAAAATCTGAAGCATAGCAATTTAATGCATCACTAATATCGTACTAAGCTACGTAACCGCGTTATCAAGCGAAATTTATTACATTTTGAAAGCCTGCGTGTTGGCGTAGAGAGTCGAAAGGCTATATATTTAAAATCAATAGCTGGAGAAATCTGATTTTTGAGCAGATCATCTATTTTATTTAGGGGGTGGCAAAAAAATATTTATGACTTTTTGCATTTTGTGTCATTACAGTCAAATTAATGTTGTGATTTCAATTTCTCATTGTCAAACTGAATCTGAACTTTAATAATTAATTAATTCAGATGTAATGTTTGCTTATTTGTCTGAAAGAAACAATTCGTAACATCACTGTAATAAATAAACTATGTAATTAGAAATCTCATTATATAGTACTAAATTTATTGTCACATTTTTTTATTCTATTTGAATTACATTATTTATCACGGCTACTCTTCTAGCTTGTTTAATCAGCTCTAATCAAGTCTTCTGCTTATCCTCTTTAACATAATAAATCCCTGTCACATCTAGTACAACCTTCAGAATCTTTATGTCATCGACCTAAAGGTAACTAATTTAAATAAACGTGCATAATTTACATCATTAAGTTTTTTCTAATTTTCTGCTGCATAATTTACAAATTAATCTGATATGGCGTAAGACCAAAGCACGCAATTCAATCGATATTAGTAAAAGGCAGCGTCTAATATATTAGCAGAATTAATAATATTATAGTTAGTTAGGCATATCTTTGTCTAAGGTTGTCTCAAGGGTAACGGGACACCTACAGTATCAAACTGGAATTAATATAGAAAGTCGCTGGATTTTATTTCAAGTGGAATTTTGCGGTGTTTGAAAATAGATGAAATTCTAATGCGTGGTTTAAGAACAGTGGAATAAAAGATACATTTTAAATGTATCTCATTTCGCAGTTAGAATACAAGACTGAAAAGGGAATGGAGAGGTTTCAGCCGCTGTTAGGTTTGAGGAATTTAAGGGTGGTATTATTAAAGATCAAAAATTACCAGGTACTTTAATTTTCACATTTCGTTGTTTGTTTGTTTGGCATCTCGCAGGTCAACCTATGCGGTTGTCGTCTGCTTAAGCGGACTTGCCTGTGGATTCCCTAATAAATTAAGGCCTCCAGCCAGGACTTAAACTTATATACTAACTAAAACTAAGCGACAACGCTAAGGGCACCCCCTGTGGGGTACGAACCTCGGCTTAGGGCGTCGCTGGAAGAGGGCAGCAAATGACTAGCTGGATCAGGATTGATATTATTTATGGACGAATTTAAAGCTACAGGCTCAGCGGCGCGGGCTGGCTCGAGCAAGGGTCGGGAGGGGCGTCGATTTGGGCGTCGCGGCGGGCCTCGGCGGCGAGGGCGGTAGGACGGCGATCGGGTTTTGGGCTTATGTAGCGTGCTAGTGGCCTTACTACTCTCCTGGAGGAGGGTAGTGGCGTCGTCGGGGTCGATTAAAGTATGCCTTGGTCGGCGAATACTGCTAATGCGAGAGGGAGTGTAGCGGGCGGCCGCTGTAATCAGGGGGTTAGAATGTTTGATGCCGCAGTCGAAGAAACGCTTTGATAAGCGTTTCATGAACTGTTTTATGGTTGGCATTTTGAGGTCGACGTGAAGATCGATATTACGGACATAGAAGGGGGCACCCGTGACCCTTCTGAGGAAACAGTTTTGGAGGGTCTGCATCTTATGGAGATGACGTGGGTGAGCGTGCGCAAATACAACGCAGGCATAGGTCATGATGGGACGGATGACTGCGGTATAGATGCGGAGCTTGCATTTAAGGGACAGTTTACTACGGGCTGTCAGTACGAATTGCAGCCTGCTAAGAGCGAAGGAGGCGCGCGCGCGAACCGCCTTAATATGAGCCTTAAAGGTAAGGTTCTCATCGAGGATCACGCCTAGGTATTTGGCTTGCTTCTCCCAAGGGATTGGCTTGCCGTACATAGTGATCGGGCTGGGAAGTGGGGGAGGGAGTCGACGACGTCTCGAGAAGAGAACCGCCTGACTCTTATCGGGGTTGACCTCGATTCTCCATTTCCGGAACCAAGCGCCTAAGACGTTTGCGGAGGTTTGGAGAGTACGAGCTATAGCGTTGGGACAGTGACCGGTATAGTAAACGGCAGTGTCGTCGGCGAAGAGAGCCAACTGAGCCTTTTTACTTTTTGGGATATCGCTAGTGAACAGCGTGAAGGCGAGAGGAGATAGTACGGAACCCTGAGGGACACCGGCGCGAATAGGATGAGGGGACGAGAGTGCTCCATCGACGCGATAGCGAAAGGTCCGGTTCGACAAAAAGTCTCGTAAGATGAGCACGAGACGATCTGGCACTCCTAGTTGGTAGAGCTTGTATATCAAGCCGTTGTGCCAGACTTTGTCGAAGGCTTTCGCTATGTCGAAGAATAGCACACCCGTCGTCGCGTTACGCTGCAGACCAGCGCATAAGTGCTCTACGATACGGTGGACCTGTTGGGTGCCCGAGTGTTGGCTACGGAATCCAAACTGCTCGTTGGGTATGAGGCTCTTTGCTTCGGCGTAGTCTTTGAGACGCTTATAAATAAGCCTCTCGTAGATTTTGCCGAGGACATTGAGTAAGCTAATAGGGCGGTAGCTGGAGGGCTCAGACTTTGGCTTGCCTGGCTTTGGGATACCGATGACGGTGGCTTCTTTCCATGCTTGTGGGAAGATGTTGTTGCTCAAGGCGCCATTGAAGATGGCGGTCATAAGCATTATTAGCGGGGCAGGAAGGAGTTTGTATACCTTATTGGTAATACCATCCGAACCGGGGGCCTTACGAGCGTGGAGCCCTTTAATGATGTCGTGCACTTCGTCTGGAGTGACGGGAGGCAGAGGATCATCAGGGTCTTCGACGGGAGGGAGGGAGGCTCTTCGTTCGACTTCAGCGTCGACCTTGTTCAGGTGAGCTTGGTCTACTGGTTGGGAGCTGGGAGAACATTGGGACTCTAGGCTGTCGGCAAGACATTCAGCCTTATCGGGACTGTCGAAAGCGACACTATTGTCGGGGCGGATGAGAGGAGGCATAGAGACCTCTTCTGAGGAACGCAATTTCCTCTGTAATTGCCAGAAGGCTTGATGAGTGGGATCGAGTTCGCTGAGCATCTTGTTCCAGCCCTCAGAGCGAACCTCCCCTATGCGTTTCTTTACAGCACGCTGTAAATGGCGCATGTGGGCTTTGTTCGCGTCACAAGGGAAGGAGTCGTAGGCACGGATGGCCGCGTTCTTCTCGGTTATCAGGTCACGTACGTCAGCAGGTAGTTTCCAGCGATGGTCTTCCATCGCCGGAACTTCCCGTGAACAATCCGTCAATACGGATTGTACGTGCTCTGTAAACGAGTCGATTGCGGCCGTCGTGTCGGCGACTGACACTAAGTGATCGGGGATGGTGTCTAAGTGAGGCGACGTGGTGGATTTCAGTCTTTCGCTTACTTTCCTCCAGTCGGTTATAGTCTGGGTCTGAGGGGGGCGGTTGGGGTCGATCGGGCCCGAGTAGGGTGCAAGATGCATGACTACAGGGCGGTGGTCAGAGTTTAGCTCGTGGAACGTCTCAATCGATTGCAAACGGAGGTTCACATTCTTGAGCAGCGCTACATCGAGAACATCGGGAAGGTGATTAGGATTACCTGGGAAGTGAGTCGGGCTCATTGGAGCGATGACGTCAAAGTTAAGGGATTCGCCTAACTTGAAAACTAACCTACCTCTGGTTGAGGTTGTGCTACTATTCCACGCCGGGTGCTTGGCATTAAGATCCCCCGCCAAGATGACGGAGTCACTCATACCGAAGAGGGCCGTGAAGTCCTTTTGGAGCGAGATGGGGTCCTCCGGACCATTGTCGGGTGGGATATAAGCGGAGATGATGGTGATCGGTTGGTGGCCGGTCATGCCGAGCCGACAGATAGAGGTCTCCAGATGGGAGAAGAGAGGAGGTGGGTCTATAGGGATACAATACAAAGATTTCCTAAAGTATATGAGTGTGCCACCCTTGTGACATCGAGACCTGTCATTGCGAACTAGTTTAAAGTTGGCAATATTCGGGTTTCGGTGATGTGGTTTTAAAAAGGTTTCCTGTATGAGGAGGATGTCAAGCTGATGGTCGCGGAGGAAAGTGGCGATCTCATCGCGTTGACCTGAAACGCCATTTGCGTTGAAAAAGCCTAATTTAAGGGATCGGGGTTTGTTACTATTTACTCTCGTATTATCCATTGAGAATTAATATTTGAGTGAGTGTAGAACTTGCGCGATCTCGGGATACGCGCTGAGAATTTCCATGAGGCGGATTGCGTTGCCGTTTGCAGCAACGATTTCTTCCGCCATTTTATCCGCGGCAGTGGTGAAGAGAGCCGCGTATGTACTTAATATGATTTGGGCGCTGTTTCGGCCCTGGATTCCCTGAGGTGCCGCTGGAGCGGCCGTAGGGGCCGCGGGGGCTACCAAAGGCGCTGGGATGGCGGTAGCCATCAGCGCTGGAAGTTGCGCGGATTGCGCGGGTTTTGATGGCACCGAAGCTGCGGGAGCCTTCAGGTGGTTAAGGTTAGCCCAGGGAGACGGCCTCTGCGGACTGAGCCGCTCCGGCATCAGCGCGGAAGGAGGCTTTCCCCAGGGGCTTTCCCTGTGCTGGCGGTCGCTCGCGCGTTTCGCGAGTTTCGGAGATGAGGACTTCGGGGCCTTAGGACAGCCCCGGTAATTTGCCGGGTGTCCCGATTGGCCGCAGAGTACACAGCTGGGAGGCTCTAAACATAGTTCCCTATCTTTAGGGCGGGTACAGTCGGCGGTGCCATGCTCACCTAGACACTTGACGCATCTAGGGGTGGCATAGCAGTTGGACTGCGAGTGACCATATAATTGGCAGCGATGACACTGTCCAATTAGTTGAGCTCTGTAAGGCTTCTCTATTGAGATGCCTGAGAGCGAACACACCGACTTAACTTTAAAAATCGGGTGGTGCCCTTCAGTGGGGTCACAGATGACTAGGACCATGTCATAGACAAGGCCCTGCCTCGCTTTGTGCAAGCGATGGACGGCGGACACTGGTATTCCTTGAGCGATGAGGTCGCTCTTAATCTCCTCGGTGGAGATTTCTTGAGGGACGCGCCTTATTACGACGCGAGTAGGGGTTTCCTCCGGAAGGGAGTAAGTGTGAAAGGAGTAGTTCCTTTCACGTAGGGCGCGGGAGAGATCCCTAAAGTCCGTAGACGTGGGGACGGTAACTTTGATCCCCTGGAGGGTGGATCGGGCGTTGGTGTAGTTGATCTTGCGATCAACACACATTTTAGAGATTTCCGTCCATTTGGACTTTTCCTGGACGTATATCGGGGGAGGGGGCTTCTGCTTCCTCGCGGTAGGAGCGGGTGGGCAAGCCATAGGGCTGGCGGGGCGACTGGCCCGCGGACTAGGGGCGGAAGTGGAGCTGGACGGTATGTCGTCCTGTTTTTTCTGGGCCTTGGTGACCGGGCCAGCGGGGGCGGAGGATTTAGTCGCCTTCCTCTTGCCTCCTTTGACCACGACTTGGAAGTCGTCATCGCTGGAGGAGGAGGTGCGGGCTTCTTCCTCGGAGAGTGGGACTGACGTGTCCATGCTCTCCGGGCGAGTCGTGTTTATTGCTGCGGCGCGCAGCTGCGTTGTCTCTGAGACAATGGCGGCCGGAACAATGGCGGCCGTGACAATGGCGGCCGGAACAAAGGCGGGCGAGACAATAGGGGCCGGATTAGCGGCCGGAGTATTATCTGCCGGTACAATAGAGGGTGAGACAATGGGGGCAGAGATATTAGCCGGAACATTGTTGTGCGGAACAAAGGGCGGAATGCCTTGTTCGTATGCAGGTGGCGATAGCGGGCTCTCAAGCGCGTCGCTGAAGTTAGCGAGTGCGCCTTGAGACGGAGCGGGACTGGAAACTTGGCTTATTTTGGCGCCATATTTCGCCAAAAACTCGGGGTCCTTTAATAGGACCTCTTTGAGGAACGCCAAGAGGACGGCGTCCTCCATGATCGGAGCGGGAACTATATTGGGGAAGGAATGGTGGAAAGAGAAAATTCCCTACGTAGCCTAAACCCTATACCTAACTCCCCGGGTGGATTGGCCCGGGGATGAGTTCCCTCCCTGTCGGGTGTAGACAGGGAGGTGTGTACCTATTGGTGAGCCCTAAGCTTGTAACCCGTCGCCAGTCTTATTGTGCGAACGGGGCCCTGACCAGTCTAGCGCGAAGGGTGTAGACACACCCTAAAGACACTAGGTGAGTAGCTGGAAAGCAAAACTGTCACCAGAGCCGACTAGGAGATCCCCCAAGGCCGGTTATCTGGGACCCGTCCAACTAACTGCCTCGCCCTGAAGGGGTTCAGCGGGTGTGAATTGGGTCAACACCCCACTCGGCTTCGTTGACACCGTAAGGTTTCAACCGAGGACCACGAAACTGTGGTTTTACCCAGAAGGGGCCTAGTGAAGCTACTCACAAAACGTCTGATAGAGAAACGAGATTTGCCTTGAAAAAGGCACTTTTTAATTGATTAAAAATAAAATCAATTGCTTGATTTTATTTTAATCGGAGTAGTCGGGGCGACTACGATGACGTCACGTGGTTGCGACGAGTAGGAACAGGAAACACAACACTGGAGCGGGAGAGCGCACAAACACGTCCGTCCGCGGCGAGAGTCGAGCGTCGAGATGTTTTCACATTTCAAACTAGCAAGAGTATTTATTGTTGTGTAAGTGGTCATCCGCTAAAGAAATATTAAAGGTTGACACAGCAAAGACAGTGAATAACAGATTCCTATTACAAACTATAAGTACTCCTAAAAGTAAATCCATATAACAAGCGACCATTTCAGCGTGTGTACACTTAAAAATATAACATTTCTAAAAAAGAAAATTCCAGTTTTATCATACATTTTGAAATGGGTGCTCCCATTTCAAAATAGAAGAAGAGTTTAGAAGTAAGAGTTTGACGTAAAAATACGTTCGACAAACTTCTGGGGGGCGTCAATGGAGTCGGAACAAATTAAAACTTTGCCCTCTTCGTATAAATGTCAAATAAATTTGAATGCCGCTGTGGGTGTTGGTGATTTATGCTTGTATCATTGAGCTGTTTCGTTTAGGGAGCTGGTAAAACGTGAGGCGAATGCAATTGTTTGATATGGGGACAGAACTTGATACGTAAACATTTTGACTATGTTTTGAATCTGATCATTAGTTCAAAACTGTTTGATTTGAACGGTGGTAAAAGTTTAATTTTAAGAAACATGAGAATTCTATAAAGATTACTAGTACAACAAACCATTTCAAAGATAATCTAAGAACTCTTTAAGCTCTAAAGCTAAGCATAAAGTCCTAAGCTACAAGCTATAGAATTTTCTAGTAATTGCTTTTGCTTATCCCTTTATGAAACTGTCAACAAATAAGATATTCTTACAACTTTATGTTTTAAAGTAGTATTTGCAGTTAAACATGTTTCATACAAAATACATGTAGAGTAAGTCTCTCTAGTTTTTACATAGTTAGCGGCGCCAAAATGGTTGCCAACCCCTGGAAGCTTAAATAATATATGAGTAACTTCCAGTTAACAGCGGAAAAAGGAAAACAAACGTTGCTATAAGTTTGGCTTTAAATGCATGCTTTACAATATACAAAATGGTTTTGTTTTACCTTAACATTTTAAACTGGGGCTCGTAATAAAAATTGACGAAATATTGTGTTACAGTTACTTCGTAAATATTTCGTCAATATTACCTAAATGAATCTTATAAGCTTTACAGACGAGCAAATATCGAGGTTAAGTTGTATTATTAGAAATCAATTGAAGTAATAATGATATATGACCTCACTCTAATATTACTACAGATAGCTTACATAAGCCAATGAATGTAAATAAACCAAACTAATTCATTAGAGTATAGGCCGATTACGATACTGACGGCCCTTTAACAAGGCCACCAAAAGTCAATTATGTATCACTCACGCCTTTATCTGTTAAGGAGTAAGCAAAAGCCAATTAACACTAATTAGATTGGGTATAAGCAGATAGTAAGCCCCGAATCTGCGTGGATTTAGACAGCGGCTTTCATTATGTTGAGGTCGGGTATCAAAACTTTAGTCAGTACGGATGGTAATACGTAGTAAAAATATTTAAGGTATATAAAACTCAAGCTGGTAGTAAAAAAAGATGTAAAACATGTAGTTTTAATGCGAACATGCTACAAAATGAAAAAGTATGTTTACATGGACGACCTCATAATTTATGCTAAGTTAATAAATACGATTCATAAACTTGGTTTAATTATTTTCGAAATAATTCTCATTCTCATCAGAAAGATTAACCCTATTCGTCCGAAAATCATAAGACACAAAGCCTTTTTCATCATTTATTATTAGCAAGCCAGCGACATCATGTAACCAAAGAATTCTGAATCGATCTTTAACTTCAAAAGTCTTTGACAAGTCAAGCAAAAGCATTTTATAGAGAAAAACTGTGCCCTCCACGGTTGGACGATTACACCTGATTACCTGTCTGGTCTTTGTTAATAAATAATAAGCCGGGATTTTGGGGATACTTGTTTGAGATGTGGGCCAAGTTATAAGAAATTTTGGGAGTGAAGTTGTAAGTCAGGAAGATTTATAAGAAATTCTAAATTGATTTTATCTTGATTATGTTCGTTACCAACTAGAATAGTCAATTTATATAAACAAGATTGCAAATTTAAAAGTGACGCTAAGTGATAATGTGGCGCTTTAATTAAGAGCGTCTGTGATTGACTTAAGCCAATGAGACACTAATGGATTCAATAGATATATTGAATATGACGTATGTCGCTTTGTTTTGGTCTGTCCACGTATGTAACTCATCCTTGCCAAAAACCATTTAACTCAGATTTAGATTTTAACCATTATCAATTATACGGAGGCAGAAAATTACCACATTCATTTCTTGCACCACACGAAATCGAAATGACTGCGCTTTTTGACTACCCTGTACCTGATAGAGTTATATTATCAAAGGACTCGTTGCTCTAAGGCGATGGACTGGGGTTGCTTACAGAGTATTATTCGTTTTGATATTGAAGTCCTTCGGTAGGATTAAAAGAAGATTGAAGGATAATGCTGCGAGATGCAGTGATCTAAGACGGGTCATATTGTTGTTGTTTTGTGACAAATAAGAATAGGAAGGCTTTGGAAACGGTGGACGATATGATAAAAGGTATAACAGAGAAGGGATTATTTGCTATTAAAGACGATGTTATACTGTTGAATTCAAATTAACCCATCAGTTTTTGTACAAGAAGCCAATGTAAGAAACGATTTTCTTTTATAATTTAGGAGTTTATCTATCGAATAATTTTGTGATTATAATTCAGAATTACTGTACCAAAAACATTATTAACTTAATCCTACTTTATTTCCATAAACCTGAATAAGATACCACAGCTTCTTAAACTATAGAAGAAACTGAACAAATACACCATTTTCAGTCTCAAGTTATAACTAGTATCCTAATTCGTCGATAGAAGTGCTGATTACAAAGTATTACTCCAAATTATCCTAATAATCCTAGTACTTAGTCCACTTATAAAATAAGTATCTAGTCCACAAAATGTCGGAAATTTTCAGTTCAAAGTCTTATTGTTCGTACCTTTCCTGTATTTATTACTTTGAGATACAATCTAATTGCTTTGAGGTTGTTCCTGTTTATTTCCCAAAGGGAATTCGGTCTTTTATGCTTTCCTATTCAAAATGCGATCAGTGCCTCAACCTCTTACTAGATTCTATTAAATATTGTGTAAGCTTATTAGTTCACTTTGAATATCTAACGATGTAGTATTTAATTATAAGCTTGGTCTAAATATTACTTAAAAGTTTTTATAAGAATTGTGAGCATCAAGATAAGTTTTACTTTTAAGCCACTGAGCTAACCTTTTTGCTTTTTTCATCCAGTACTATGATTGTAATCAGCTTCCCATTTAAGTTACGAACTTAACGAAGAATTTTCATCAAAATAATATATATGTTATTACTCGTAGTAATTGTTGCTACTACGCAGTCTTTTTCTCATTTCCTTCTAGTAAATTGTGTAGTGCTTGTCGATTTTTTGTGTTGTACATTAAGCTTTCACATAAACAAGCAAGTCCACACTTCAGCAAAAAAGTAAAATAAAGATAGTGAGTAGGTAATTGTGCATGAATTGGTAACGACTAAACCTATAATAACATCAATTTCTCTTATCTATTCATGACATATGTTTTTGCTATTTCCTCATTCAATAGGCCCACACTGTTCACAACGGCATGAGCTATTCTGATACTGCAGATAGATATTGCAGAATTCATTTTTTTTTTTTTATGCATCGCATCTCGTTGTTGACCTTGAGAGGTCGTGACTACTTAACCAGACTATCCTTCGGCTGCCTTAAGCGAACTCAAAGCCTCCAGCCAGGGGCGAAACACTTACATTACTAAGCGACTGCTCGCTAAGGGCAAGATGCGACAGGCTGGATCAGATTTTGATGATAATTATTATCAGGGGAATTTAAAGCTACAGGCTCAGCTACGGCGCGGGCTGGCCCTTTGTCGAGCAAGGGTCGGGGGGAAAGAACCCATAGAAATGAAGATACAAATATACTCACATAAGACAGTCAGGTCTATCTCAGCTTTCAAAGTGTTGCTGATCATCACATTCTTAGCTTCGCAGGTGTACCGCGCCTTATTGTCTGACGCATCAGCTTTAAATGACAGCACGTTCTCTGACATCCTTCCACTGGTTCTGTAACAAGAGAAAACATGCTAGATAACTAAGATTTTCGAGAATGTTCATTAATTAATTAAGGTAGTTTTACGCATAGTAAAATCTTTTGAAAAAATAAGAAGTTTCAGACGCATCCGGATAGACTAGATGTTAGGTTAGTTGATAAATAGCTGTAGATATATATGTGCGACTTGCATGTCGTGCGCGTTTGCTTCTACTCTCAGTGCAAATAAACAGCATGTTAACGACAGCCATGTCTTTTCCGACCGTAACAAAGTTGGGAAAAGTTACACAGATGAGGATGACTCTACACTTATTTGTTTGTTTGTTTGGCATCTCGCAGGTCAACCTATGCGGTTGTCGTCTGCTTAAGCGGACTTGCCTGTGGATTCCCTAATAAATTAAGGCCTCCAGCCAGGACTTAAACTTATATACTAACTAAAACTAAGCGACAACGCTAAGGGCACCCCCTGTGGGGTACGAACCTCGGCTTAGGACGTCGCTGGAAGAGGGCAGCAAATGACTAGCTGGATCAGGATTGGTATTAATTAGGGACGAATTTAAAGCTACAGGCTCAGCGGCGCGGGCTGGCTCGAGCAAGGGTCGGGAGGGGCGTCGATTTGGGCGTCGCGGCGGGCCTCGGCGGCGAGGGCGGTAGGACGGCGATCGAGTTTTGGGCTTATGTAGCGTGCTAGTGGCCTTACTACTCTCCTGGAGGAGGGTAGTGGCGTCGTCGGGGTCGACGTCTCTACACTTATGGAAGTAAGTAAGTATATAATAGAAGAAATGCATCACCAGATCTTCAATGGCCGACGCCAACGGTACATAAATACTTCTGATACATCTTAAGCGGTTAGATTTGTAAAAGTCGCTTCATTAAGAGAACAGGAGAAAATGATCGTATAGGTAAAATCACATACTATTCAATTTGATATGGATTTTGATAACAATTAAGGATTATTATACATAATCATTTTGAATAATCTTCTCTTCACAAACAAATTAATTCAGATCTCCGATCTCCGAAAAATAACCTTAGATTTCCAGATTAAATTTCTAGTCTACCTATAGTAGCTACATATAAAGTTTGATCTAAATTCTTGTATTTTATTAGAATATTGTTATTCTCTCCGAGAACTTCTACAGACATAATAATAAATATAGTTGTATCTTTGGCTATTGTAAATATCTTTTCTTTAAATGTTTATTTTGCAATAAAATCGTTATTGTAGTTTAATAATAAGTTTGTAAGTCAGTTTCATGTGTTAGATTTCTCAATAATATATAACAGAACTAGCAAAATGTGGGTGTACTATGAGTACACCTCTGCCTTACTCTACTACTCGGGTATTACAGGCGTGATGTTATATTATGTTATTTATCAAGAATGTTATTTTAATTATCATTGATTAAATGCAACACTTTTTGACACGTCTTTGAGAAAAGCTTCTAATTATTTGTCATTATATACCTACAATTCTAATATCAACTCTTTATTAATGGCTTTTGTGAACAGGATAAATTCAGATTTGATACAGTTGAAATGGCTTTTTTTTGTGAATTGCATCTCGCAGGTCAACCTGTGAGGTTGTCGTCTGCTTAAGCGGACTTACCTGTGGTGCCCTAACAAATGAAGGCCTCCAGCCAGGACTTAAACTTAACTTATAACTAACTATGACGTGTCCCTCTGTATTTTACTGTGTGTACATAAATAATAAAATAAATAAATAAATAAACTAAGCGACAACGCTAAGGCCCTCCCGACCCTTGCTCGAGCCAGCCCGCGCCGCTGAGCCTGTAGCTATAAATTCGTCCCAAAATCTAATAAATCCTGATCCAGCTAGTCTCTTGCTGCCCTCTTCCAGCGACGCCCTAAGCCGAGGTTCGTACCCCACAGGGGGTGCCCTTAGCGTTGTCGCTTAGTTTTAGTTAGTGTTTAAGTTTAAGTCCTGGCTGGAGGCCTTAATTTATTAGGGCACCACAGGCAAGTCCGCTTAAGCAGACGACAACCTTATAGGTTGACCTGCGAGAGGCCATACATAAAAAAAAAAAAGAACAACGCTAAGGGCACCCCATGTGGGGTACGGAACTCGGCTTAGGGCGTCGCTGGAAAAGGACAGCAAGGGACTAGCTGGATCAGGATTGATGAGATTTTGGGACAAATTTAAAGCTACAGGCTCAGCGGCGCGGGCTGGCTCGAGCAAAGGTCGGGAGGGATGTGGATTTGGGCGTAGCGGCGGGCCTCGGCGGCGAGGGCGGTAGGACGACGATCGGGTTTTGGGCTTGTGAAGAGTGCTGGTGTCCTAACTGCTCTCCTGGAGGAGGGTAGTGGCGTCATCGTGGGCGACTAAGGTATGCTTTGGTCGGCGAATACGGCTAATGCGGGAGGGTGTTGAAATGGCAATCATGTCGTTTGGTTTAAATAGGTTTTGTATTGTATTTTTTTTTGGATTATGTTATATTTTGTGAATGTGAGAACGTTGTAGGCCATTTTTAAATGTTAAGTTTATGGTACTTGTGGACAGGACTACACTGTCCTTCCATACCTATTTAAGACTATAATTTGAAAACATGGTACAAGTCAATTATTTTTAAAAGATTAACCGTGAATGTTCTTGGCAGCTCTTCTCCATAGGAAACGACTTATTAGAACCGTAAACCTAGCTTCTAACGTTTCATAAGTGCCCATGTAGGTTTATGTGAAATAAAATATTTTGAATAAAATATTGATATTCAAAAATCTAAATCGTATGGTGATGGCCATCATGAAGATAGTTATGAAAACAAAACTTTTAAATCTAAACCCTTTATGTTATATTTCTAGTCAGCACTATTTTACATCAAACAGACTCCTTAAATCTCCATCTACTACAATTTTCAATGCAAAAATATTGATAAAACATTTTATAGGTAGCTCAAACAGCCATCTTGGGAAAATGCCAAGAACAAGGAATCCTTAATAGATTTTTTATGAAACAAACCATTATCCGGTAGAGAGGATCTCGTATTAATATTGAAATTCATGGTCCGTCAGTCTTCCCACGGTTATAGAGTATATTAAACAGAAGATAAGATTCTTATATCCGTCTCTTTCTAGTGTAATATACTTTCAATTCTGTAGACAGAGATGTAAGGATACTTTGTGTTTAATTTCACAAGCTCATTGGTGTATATTTCTTTAAAGGGACTTTTCGGCTTACCAGAAACCTTCTCTAATTGTCTGGCCATGTATACTAATTTCATGTTGAGTGGTTTTTAATACGTTGACAAAACAACTGACGATCGATTGATTGGACTCCAAACACCTGCATTGCGTTTTTCAAAGCTAACCAAAGAAACTGAACTAAAACTTCTTTTGGATTTTAATAAGTATTCAATTCACGAGTGAATACCTACCTAGGTTATTTCTGGGCATACAAACCCAACCCAATTAACCTAACCTAACAAAACTGGTAAGAACCAAATATGACATAAATGTATTTAATTAAATTACAATACTTAAAGATACTGACAAATACTACAACATAAAGTAAACAAGACCTCGGCAGTCATACGCTCATCTCACAATACACCAGACAAACTAACAAGATCTTCCTCTATTCGTCCGCGAACACATCACACTCAGGGTTAGCGTCCAGGACAGCGACGACGTATGTCTCTTACATACATATTTCAATTCACGAACTGAATGTGTAATATAGTTTTGCAATAAGTATTGGTCTAAAAAATTAGAACCCTCTTCACTAACACCATTTCACCCACAAACACTTTTATTTATACCGTCAGAACGCGAAGGAAAAAAGTTAATTCCGTAAAATCTTCTTAACATCGAAAACCTTCAGAAAGAGTACCAACAACTTGGAAAACAGTATCACAGGCCGGAAGTTTAGCTTATCTCCGCATTCCCCTCTTATGAGTTCGCGCTTTTGAATTTTTAATAGCATTTTTACTTTTTACTTTAACAAGGGATTATATTCATGGATGTTAAGGTTTTGTTTTGTATTTTTTTAGTTTTTCAAGGACTCATTGGCACGATGTGTTTAAGAAACAATGCAGTTTAGTATAAGAGTATGCTTAGATGGTTTGGCCATGGTGAGAGGATGAGTTTAAGGCGACTAACAAAAGGTAATTGTGGCAAATCAAGGCAGATATGAGTGGAAGCGCCTAGAAGGGCAGATAGTGACCTTATTGGTGATCTTCTTCGGAAAGATCAGGTGTGTATCACTCGCAACCGGCGTGCGTGTATGGACAGATACCTATGAACGTAAATGAAGCAAATGTTGTGTGTAAGGATCGTAAGAGCGGTGGCGTTTTGTAGTTTCTGCCTACCACACAAGAGAAGAAGGCGTAATGATGATGATTGATGATGATGTATGTTTTTCTGCTCTAATTTTACACACAAACTTATTAAACTGCAAAGTACTCCCCTTGTCTCACGAAGAAGGCATGATCATTGATCAACAAGATCATTGTTGAGTTACTCGTTTACTGACAAATGCATGCACTGGCTGGACAGGCCTACTCAAACTGTGCGGTTTACTGCTCGAAGACCGTCTCAGATACATCTAAATGGTCCTCATATGGCCTAGCCAAGATTAGTTTGGACAAAGAGACTATGACCTCTGAGTTTGTAACGGTCTTTCTTCTCTGAGTAATCCGATAGAAACATATAACTCATTTAGAACTCATCTAGTTCTAGAATACAATATAATTTTGACATGTGAAAGTTTTTTTTAAACCAATTTATAGAAATAAATAGCGTTGATCATTAACCTGCCTGCTAGCCTGAAATAAATGTTTTATTTATTGCATTCAAATACTGAAAGAAAGAAAAGTATGAAAAAAAATAAACAAAAATTATTTAAACTAACAGAATTAACTTCAACATCCAAAAAAACAGTAAAAAGACCTGTGCGAGGCCAAAAAGGCTCCTATCTCAGTATAATGCTGCGATATTTAAAAAATATATAACGCAGCGCTGATATTCTGACAGAGCCCGCTATGATGCCACGCAACGTACTGCAACGTATTCTATTCATCATCATCTGCCGAGACTTTTTATTTAAAAATGTGTCCCTTGAGCTTCTTGCTCGTTGTTCTGCATAGGTACCTTCTACGCTTTGGAATGGGCAACTAGCTTCATATTTCTGACTGACCGACTCCTTGACAATTCAAGTGTCTGTATATGGTTTAATTCAAATACATGCTTTAAGTTTCAGTTTTCGCAACTATGTTAGGATTGGTTTTTATTCTACCCGGATGGAGCTGAATACCAGTATTTTACATGATTCCTCTGCTTATTTGACCACCACAACCCCGTTACAAGCTAACACGATACCCCTTGGCCAGGATGGTTATCGGACTTCTACCTGTAACGACTGTCAAAGATCCACATGATCTGACCAAGATTATGTCTGGACTTTAAAAGAGACTGTGACCTCTGAGTTTGTTTCGGCCTTTCTTCTCAGAGTAGTCAGATAGGAAACGCCAACCTCATCTAGTTAAAAAAAAAATGTTTGACTTGTAAAAGTGATATATAAACCTACTTACAGAAATAAAATCATTTATCATTTACAAATGACATCCGGAACCATTGGTTTGCCGAGGCACGGGTCTTGGTATTTAATGGATGTTTACCCGTCCACGGTGAACCAAGATCGGCGTGTGCTGCTGTTGGTATTTACCCACAAGCCTTCCAACAGCCAGCTACACATTTTATTAATTACTGCAATAATGCCAATGTGATGTGCATGTCAACAAACGAATAAGTAAATTATAAATGTCACAGAAATAGAATAAAAATACAATCACAAATTTATAATACAAACTACTGAGTAGGTATCAATTAAATAATAAAATATCAAATTATAAGGGTCACTGAAAAAATAAAAATTTGAAATAAAAAATGCACATAAAAACAATACAATACGAACAAGTCATAATAAATATAGGTCCGTGTCATAACCTTATGCGCCCTGGCTATACATGTCTGTTACAGCATTTTCGTATGTAGGGTCAATCATTGGGGCTAATCTGTATAGGCTTAAATTGAACTGCTTTATACAAATAACGATAACTAATATTCATTCGTCATCTACCAATCACCAGACTGGTATTAATCTACCAATCGTCATCTACAAATCAGCCGACTGATATTAAACTCAAATAATACAAATTCGAAATAATTAGTGCGAACGGCGACGTTGTAAGCATCAAATAATTTCTGTTTAATTACTAACATTGAATTTGATTCCAGAATATTATAACAGATACATGTTTCGTCAACTGTGTAATTATTGTGTTCATGCATTCAATTCGTTGCCTTTAATTAAGTGTCTAGAATTCGCCTTAGTATTATTTTAATTTATCCTCAAACCTAGACTTTGAAATGACCAACACGCAGTGACCAAGTGTGGTGATCAATGTTTTAGTTTTTTTAGTTAGTTTGGCATCTCGCAGGTCAACCTATGCGGTTGTCGTCTGCTTAAGCGGACTTGCCTGTGGATTCCCTAATAAATTAAGGCCTCCAGCCAGGACTTAAACTTATATACTAACTAAAACTAAGCGACAGCGCTAAGGGCACCCCCTGTGGGGTACGAACCTCGGCTTAGGGCGTCGCTGGAAGAGGGCAGCAAGGGATTAGCTGGATCAGGATTGGTATTATTTATGGACGAATTTAAAGCTACAGGCTCAGCGGCGCGGGCTGGCTCGAGCAAGGGTCGGGAGGGGTGTGGTGATCAATGCTCGTTCCATCTATATATATATGAGACCTCTGCTCACATACAGTTTTTTTATCCTTTAATTAAAAGAACAAGATTCGTGATAGTTGGTTACAATCTAGCATATAAGACTAAAAAGCATTTTAATCTAACTTTTTTTTACATGATAATTATTTCAATATTTAGAGTGTTGATTGTACGTTACACAAGTTCCTTTTTCATTGAGTCTGATATTTAATTATATAAACACTTTGTTCATGTGTTATTATGTGCGTCATTGTCACTATTATTTCTATATTTTACACTCCACCAACTCAAAAGGTTTTGTTCGTTTCAGTCGTCGCACTATATTTGTTTGGTCTAACATCTGTATTGCCTCGATGTTCACATGTCGGTAGAGTCGGTGTTCATGGGCCTCAAGAAACTTTTGGAATATGTTTGTGACGGGTTCCATTTATAAGTAACGATGGAGGTAGTCATTTCTTTTAAACCAGGGCGGATGTACAATACTCCTGAGTACCTCATATAAAGATGAAACGAGCATTGATCCTTTTTCCCTTTTGCAAAAGCTTTTTGTTTGTTTGTTTGGCATCTCGCAGATCAACCTATGAGGTTGTCGTCTGCTTAAGCGGACTTGCCTGTGGATGCCCTAATAAATTAAGACCTCCAGCCAGGACTTAAATATAAATTCTAACTAAAAACTAAGCGACTACACGCTAACCCTGTGGGGTACGAACCTCGGCTTAGGGCGTCGCTGGAAGAGGGCAGCAAATGACCAGCTGGATCAGGATCGATGTTATTTTGGAACAAATTTAGAGCTACCGGCTCAGCGACGCGGGCTGGATCGAGCAAGGGTCGGGAGGGACGTGGATTTGGGCGTCGCGGCGGGGCTCGGCGGCGAGGTCGGTAGGATGGCGATCGGGTTTTGGGCTTATGTAGGGTGTTAGGTCCTTACTACTCTCCTGGAGGAGGGTAGTGGCTTTATCGGGGGCGATTAAGATATGCCTTGGTCGGCGAATACTGCTAATGCGGGAGGGAGTATAGCAGGCGGCCGCTGAAATCAGGGGGTTTGGTTGTTTGATGCCACAGTTAAAGAAACGCTTAGATAAGCGTTTCATGAACTGGTTTATGGTTGGGATTTTAAGGACAACGTGAAGATCTATATTTCGTACATAGTAAGGGGCACCCGTAACCCTTCTGAGGAACCGGTTTTGGAGGGTCTGCATCTTATGGAGAAGACGTGGGTGAGCGTGCGCAAATATAGCGTAGGTCATGATGGGACGGATGACTGCGGTATAGATGCGGAGCTTGCATTTGAGGGACAGTTTGCTACGGGCTGTCAGTATAATTTGGAGTCTACTGAGAGCAAAGGAGGCGCGAGCGCGAACCGCCTTGATATCTTCCTTAAAGGTAAGGTTCTGATCTAGGATCACGCCTACGTACTTGGCTTGCTTTTCCCAAGGGATCGGCTTGCCGTACATAGTGATCGGGCTGGGAAGGGGGGGAGGGAATCGACGACGTCTCAAGAAGAGAATCGCCTGACTCTTATCGGGGTTGACTTCAATTCTACATTTCCGAAACCAAACGCCTAAAACGTTTGCGGAGTTTTGGAGAGAACGAGTTATAGCGTTGGGACAGTGACCGGTATAGTAAACGGCAGTGTCGTCGGCGAAGAGAGCCAACTGAGCCTATTTACTTTTTGGGATATCGCTGGTGAATAACGTGAAGACAAGGGGAGATAATACGGAACCCTGAGGGACACCGGCGCGAATAGGGTGAGGGGACGAGAGCACACCCTCGATGCGATAGCGGAAGGTGCGATTCGACAAAAAGTCTCGTAAGATGCGCACAAGACGATCTGGCACTCCGAGTTGGTAGAGCTTGTAAATCAAGCCGTTGTGCCAGACTTTGTCGAATGCTTTCGCTATGTCGAAGAATAGTACACCCGTCGTCGCGTTACGCTGTAGACCGGCACACAAGTGCTCTACGATACGGTGGACCTGTGGAGTACCCGAGTGTTGGCTTCGGAAACCAAACTGCTCGTTGGAAATGAGGCTCTTTTATTCGGCATAGTCTTTGAGACGCTTATAAATAAGCCTCTCGTAGATTTTGCCGAGAACATTGAGTAAGCTAATAGGCCGGTAGCTAGAGGGCTCAGACTTTGGTTTGCCTGGCTTTGGGATACCAATGACGGTTGCTTCTTTCCACGCTTGTGGGAAGATGTTGTTGCTCAAGGCGCCATTGAAGATGGCGGTCATAAGCATTATTAGAGGGGCAGGTAGGAGTTTGTATACGTTATTGGTAATACCGTCCGAACCGAGGGCTTTGCGAGCGTGGAACCCTTTAATTATGTCGTGCACTTCGTCTGGAGTGACGGGAGGCAGAGGATCATCAGGGTCTTCGACGGGTGGTAGGGAGGTTCTCCGTTCGACTTCAGCGTCGACCTTGTTCAGGTGAGCTTGGTCTACTGGTTGAGAGCTGGGAGAACATTGGGATTCTAGGCTGTCAGCCAGGCATTCGGCCTTGTCCGTGCTGTCGAAAGCGACGCTCTTGTCGGGACGGATGAGGGGAGGCATAGAGACCTCCTCGGAGGAACGCAACTTCCTCTGAAGGTGCCAGAAGGCTTGGTGAGTGGGCTCGAGTTCACTGAGCATCTTGTTCCAACCCTCTGAGCGAACCTCCCCTATGCATTTCTTTACAGCACGCTGTACTGGTACGCTGTAATGGCGCATGTGGGCTATGTTCGCGTCACAAGGGAAGGAGTCGTAGGCACGAATAGCCGCATTCTTCTCGGTTATCAAGTCACGTACGTCAGTAGGTAGTTTCCAGCGATGGTCTTCCATCACCGGAACTTCCCGTGAACAATCCGTCAAAACGGATTGAACGTGCTCAGTAAACGAGTCGATTGCGGCCGTCGTGTCGGCGACTGACACTATGTGATCGGGGATAGTGTCCAAGTGAGGCGACTTTCTTCCAGTCGGTTATCATCTGGGTATGAGGGGGCAGTTGGGATCGCTTGGGCCAGAGTAGGGGGCAAGATTCATGACTACTGGGCGGTGTTGCATAAGCTTAGGTATAATCAGCTTATAATGTTCCCACTGCTGGAACACAGGCCTTTTCTCTGTGAGAGGGAGCGGGCCGTAATCCAAAACGCGGGCCTAGTTCGGGTTGGTAGATGTCACATGTCTTCGAATTTTTGGTACTGGTCAATTTTCCGATAGCAGAACAATAATTACAGGTTTGTTGAAATGTTTTTGTTGAAATCCTAACTTAGTACTGACAGTTTAGGCAGTGTTGTCTCGATAGAAAAAAATTGATTTTATCAACTCATCAACGAAATAGGAATCTTAGCCGCCAAAAACAATGTTTAGGTATCTATATCTTGAAGGAAAGTCTACAAAATTATATTATATTAACCTTAATAAATCAGTTTATGTCCAATTTAATAAATCTTATAATAACAAATTTAATTATACAATGATCATATCAAAAATTCAACAAGGAGCACAAACTAGGTTTTTTGGAACGATCATAGACAAACATCTACACTGGAAAGTTTAAATCGATAGTGTATGTAACAAAATCAATAAATTCGTTTACGCTCTTAAACGGATTTTAAATGTTACAAACATTAAAACAGCTGTAATGTCCTATCGCGCATATGTGGAGTCTACGCTGCGATATGGACCAATTGTATGGGGAAATAGTACCGACCATACCAGAGCATTTATCGCCCAAAAGAAATGTGTTCGAGCTATTCAGGTTTTTGTTTGTTTGTATGTTTGGCATCTCGCAGGTCAACCTCAAATATTAATTCTCAATGGATAATACGAGAGTAAACAGTAACAAACCCCGATCCCTTAAATTAGGCTTCTTCAACGCAAATGGCGTTTCAGGTCAACGCGATGAGATCGCCGCTTTCCTCCGCGACCATCAGCTTGACATACTCCTCATACAGGAAACCTTTTTAAAACCGCATCACCGAAACCCGAATATTGCCAACTATAAACTAGTTCGCAATGACAGGTCTCGATGCCACAAGGGTGGCACACTAATATACTTTAGGAAATCTTTGTATTGCATCCCTATCGACCCACCTTCTCTCTTCTCCCATCTGGAGACCTCTATCTGTCGGCTCGGCATGACTGGTCATCAACCGATCACCATCATCTCTGCTTATATTCCACCAGACAATGGTCCGGAGGATCCCATCTCTCTCCAAAAGGACTTCGCCGCCCTCTTCGGTATGAGTGACTCCGTCATCTTGGCGGGGGATCTTAATGCCAAACACCCGGCGTGGAATAGTAGCACGACTTCTACCAGAGGTCGGATCATTTCCAAGTTAGGCGAATCCCTTAACTTTGACGTCATCGCTCCAATGAGTCCGACTCACTTCCCAGGTAATCCTAATCACCTTCCCGATGTTCTCGATGTAGCGCTGCTCAAGAATGTGAACCTCCGTTTGCAATCGATTGAGACGTTCCACGAGCTAAACTCTGACCACCGCCCTGTAGTCATGCATCTTGCACCCTACTCGGGCCCGATCGACCCCAACCGCCCCCCTCAGACCCAGACGATAACCGACTGGAGGAAAGTAAGCGAAAGACTGAAATCCACCACGTCGCCTCACTTAGACACCATCCCCGATCACTTAGTGTCAGTCGCCGACACGACGGCCGCAATCGACTCGTTTACAGAGCACATACAATCCGTATTGACGGATTGTTCACGGGAAGTTCCGGTGATGGAAGACCATCGCTGGAAACTACCTACTGACGTACGTGACCTGATAACCGAGAAGAACGCGGCCATCCGTGCCTACGACTCCTTCCCTTGTGACGCGAACAAAGCCCACATGCGCCATTTACAGCGTGCTGTAAAGAAACGCATAGGGGAGGTACGCTCAGAGGGTTGGAACAAGATGCTGAGTGAACTCGAGCCCACTCACCAAGCCTTCTGGCACCTTCAGAGGAAATTGCGCTCCTCCGAGGAGGTCTCTATGCCTCCCCTCATCCGCCCCGACAAGAGCGTCGCGTTCGACAGCACCGACAAGGCCGAATGCCTTGCTGACAGCCTAGAGTCCCAGTGTTCTCCCAGCTCTCAACCAGTAGACCAAGCTCACCTGAACAAGGTCGACGCTGAAGTCGAACGGAGAGCCTCCCTTCCACCCGTTGAAGACCCTGATGATCCTCTGCCTCCCGTCACTCCAGATGAAGTGCACGACATCGTAAAAGGGCTCCAAGCTCGTAAAGCCCCCGGTTCGGACGGTATTACCAACAAGGTATACAAACTCCTACCTGCCCCTCTAATAATGCTCATGACCGCCATCTTCAATGGCGCCATGAGCAACAACATCTTCCCACAAGCGTGGAAAGAAGCAACAGTCATCGGTATCCCAAAGCCAGGCAAGCCAAAGTCTGAGCCCTCCAGCTACCGTCCCATTAGCTTACTCAACGTTCTCGGCAAAATCTACGAGAGGCTTATTTATAAGCGTCTCAAAGACTACGCCGAAGCAAAGAGCCTCATTCCCAACGAGCAGTTTGGTTTCCGTCCACAACACTCGAGTATCCACCAGGTCCACCGTATCGTAGAGCACTTGTGCGCCGGTATGCAGCGTAACGCGACGACGGGGGTGCTATTCTTCGACATAGCGAAAGCCTTCGACAAAGTCTGGCACAACGGCTTGTTATACAAGCTTTACCAACTAGGAGTGCCAGATCGTCTCGTACTCATCTTACGAGACTTTTTGTCGAATCGCACCTTCCGCTATCGCATCGAAGGTGCACTCTCGTCCCCTCACCCTATTCGCGCCGGTGTCCCTCAGGGTTCCGTCATATCTCCTCTAGTTTTCACGCTGTTCACCAGCGATATCCCACAGAGTAAAAAGGCTCAGTTGGCTCTCTTCGCCGACGACACTGCCGTTTACTATACCGGTCATTGTCCCAATGCTATAGCTCGTACTCTCCAAACCTCCGCAAACGTCTTAGGCGCTTGGTTCCGAAAATGGAGAATCGAGGTCAACCCCGATAAGAGTCAGGCGGTTCTCTTCTCGAGACGTCGTCGAGTCCCACCCCCCCTTCCCAGCCCGATCACTATGTACGGCAAGCCAATCCCTTGGGAGAAGCAAGCCAAATACCTAGGCGTGATCCTTGATCAAAACTTAACGTTCAAAGAGCACATTAAGGCTGTTCGCGCGCGCGCCGCTTTCGCTCTTGGTAGACTCCACTTTATCCTGACAGCCCGTTGCAAACTGTCACTTAAATGCAAGCTGCGCATCTACACCGCAGTCATCCGTCCCATCATGACCTATGCCTGCGTTGTATTCGCGCACGCTCACCCACGTCATCTCCATAAGATGCAGACCCTCCAGAACCGTTTCCTCAGAAAGGTCACGGGTGCCCCCTTCTATGTCCGTAATATAAATCTCCACATCGATCTTAAAATGCCTACCATAAACCAGTTCATGAAACGCTTATCGAAGCGTTTCTTTGACTGTGGCATAAAACACCCCAACCCCTTGATCTCAGCGGCCGCCCGCTACACTCCTTCCCGTATTAGTAGTATTCGCCGACCAAGGCATACCTTAATCGCCCCCGACGACGCCACTACCCTCCTCCAGGAGAGTAGTAAGGCAACCAGCACGCTTCATAAGCCCAAAACCCGATCGCCGTCCTACCGTCCTCGCCGCCGAGGCCCGCCGCGACGCCCAAATCTACGCCCCTCCCGACCCTTGCTCGAGCCAGCCCGCGCCGCTGAGCCTGTAGCTTTAAATTCGTCCCTAAATAATATCATTCCTGATCCAGCTAGTCATTTGCTGCCCTCTTCCAGCGACGCCCTAAGCCGAGGTTCGTACCCCACAGGGGGTGCCCTTAGCGTGTAGTCGCTTAGTTTTTAGTTAGTATTTAAGTTTAAGTCCTGGCTGGAGGCCTTAATTTATTAGGGAATCCACAGGCAAGTCCGTCTAAGCAGACGACAACCTCATAGGTTGACCTGCGAGATGCCATTTATAAAAAAAAAAAAAAAAAAATCGCAGGTCAACCTATGCGGTTGTCGTCTGCTTAAGCGGACTTGCCTGTGGATTCCCTAATAAATTAAGGCCTCCAGCCAGGACTTAAACTTATATACTAACTAAAACTAAGCGACAACGCTAAGGGCACCCCCTGTGGGGTACGAACCTCGGCTTAGGGCGTCGCTGGAAGAGGGCAGCAAATGACTAGCTGGATCAGGATTGGTATTAATTAGGGACGAGCTATTCAGGGCATTCCACGAGCTATTCAGGGCATTCCACCGGACGTATCTTGTCGACCAATATTTAAAAAACTCGGTCTGCTTCCACTACCCTCATTATATCTACATGAAATATGTAAGTTTGTATGGAAACACAAAGATCTATTCAGAACAGCAGCAGATGTAAGCTCCAGGAATCGGCGCGACAAATTTAGACTTGTTTTAGATGAAATACCTCTATTAACAAAATATAGTAAAAGCTGTTTAGCTATGGCTGTACGATTATATAACAAATTACCATGTAAACTGAAATTACTAAATAGTAGACTATTTAAAATTAATTTGTTTAAATGGCTAAATGAAAATATTTTTTACAGCATTAAGGAATACCTTGAACATAAGTTGAGTTAATCATTTTGCATGCTTTAGTCTTAAGCAAAACATGTATGATCTCATCCTTTACTCATGCAACACATTTACATACCACGTTTTATGCAAATAAATAAATAATAATAATAAAAAAGAGGAAATGTTTTACACATTTGACAAGAAAACAAAATTAGACGCATTCCGTGTATTTTATCCCTCACACAGACTAACGCTGTGCAGTCATACATTTTATATTAGAAACATCACAAACAAAAGCAAGAAAACGCAACAAAAACAAAACGAAGAAAAATATAACGCTACCACTTTTCCCTCTTAAAAAATTTACGAAAAAATTCAGCGCATTAAAAAATAAAAAATAAACTTGAAAACATCAAACTCCGGTGGAGTTTAGGTATTCAAAACTAAAAACACTGCGAAAGTCGCAAATAACCGCTTAACCACATCCTTCTGAAGTCTATATTTTATTTTCTATAAATATTGTTGAAGCACCTCGAACTCTACCGACCCCAGTTTCAAACTTCGCCCGCTCCCGAGATGAATAATTTCCTCTTCGAAATTCTTGAGATATTTAAATTTTAAAGTGCTTGTGGTACCTACTGAGAAATACAATCTTAGAGTGACGAATTTTAAATCCAATAATTTTAGGAATGTTTTTTGAGTAGGTAGTTACGTGTGCAATTAACACTTACGACACACAACTCGTCTACTATTTTACCAATTTTAGAGCATTATAATCCAATATTTTATTTACCATAATACGACTATTAGCAAGTACAGACATCACTGCGAAATAAATTTTTATATCACGTTTTAAACCCGGAACCTGGTGCTCAAGAAACCGTTCCATCGCCACTCCTTAAATAATTCATTCCACCATTGAATAATTCAATACAAAATTGAACAAAACATTATAGCACATCTAATAGACCGCATCATTCTTGTTATGGTACCTTACACTATGGACCCATTTTCCCATGGACAGTAACCCATAACCCGATCCCGTGGGATACTTTGGTGACCACAGATCGTTTTTATTACAAACAACAGTAGTTTAGGGTTACATTTTGGTGGGTAGACGCGGGTATTGTGGGTTAAATGGGGAAATGTTTGTTTTTAATATGATTTTTGGAGAATATTGAAAAAGTTCGGTTTACTGTTTCATCAAAATGTTTTTCGCAATATAACTGTGGTTTGTTAAAAGGCGTAGCGTAAGTACTACAGAATTACTTGAAATGTTGTTTGATTTTTTTTGTGTTATATAGTAAATTGTAAAAAAAAATTATACTGCGACAAAAAAATATAACTATTGTGATTATTTTGTAACTGTCAAATTGTTACAATACAACCTCTACAAAACGTAATAAAAGAATGGTAAACGTAACTCCAATTCCATGCTCCACCTAACACCAAACATTCCCGATTCCTTCTGCAGGGTAGGTACACAAATTGTCTTACATCCCGTTCAACATTCAAAGGGTCGTGACACCAACACTTGTCAGAAACTGGTTGCTGTACTAATTATGACAACGAATGCTACCAGTCATCAGTGCATTCACATGGGCTAATTATTTTGTGCGCGGTGTGAGCTGTGGGAGGTAGCGATTTACATTATTTTTAAATTAGGTTTATTTTTATTAAATTTTGTGGCATTTTTTTCTTCTAGATTCTTTAAGCCAGATAATAATTTGTAATTGGTTGGCCAATCAAGTCACTTATCATGATCGGCAGCAGATTTGATTGAGTAGACTTTCAGAAATCGGGGATAAAATAATATTTGCATCTCTCAAAATATCTCGTATACTGATTTTTCATTTTCTTGTATAAACCTTAAATCCATCTTACTTGTGTGCCTATAAAATAACCGGCACAGTTAAGGATTAGGGGCTTCTTCGTACTTGCTTTCAGAAGCTTTACTTTTACATTTTGAGACAACCCCATACCCGAAACCTTCGTCAAAAGAAAGCGGCACCCACCACACATCATCATCATCATCAGCCTATTTTAGTCCACTGCTGGACATAGGCCTCCCCTAATGAGCGCCATAGCGCCCTGTCTTCAGCTTGACGCATCCAGCATCTGCCTGCAATCTTTCGCAGCTCGTCATCCCACCTGGCCGCCACACACTTGAAACTAAATCGAGGGGCCCCATTCACAAGATACTATCAGTTCCCACGCTGCGAATCTCTGAACCGTGACTCTGCATTCTAATAGATTTATCGGTGCAAGACTTTTTACATAAAAGTGCATGGGATTCTAATTACTTTTTGTTGTTTAATAATCTTAATTATCGTTGTTTAATTAGGAGATAATTATTTGGGAAGGTGTGCTATTTTATAGGGGAATGAGGGAAGATTTTGAAAGTTTCATTCTTTTATTCACCTATTATTTTTGAACTTACAGTCGCATTGTTACAGGTCCGAAGCCCAAAACTCTGATAACCAGTTTTACCGCTTAGAGTAAAAAATATAAGTAAAATCGTTTTATATTTCAACATTAAAACCCCTCCCGACCCTTGCTCGAGCCAGCCTGCACCGCTGAGCCTGTAGCTTTAAATTCGTCCCAAAATCACTTAAATCCTGATCCAGCTAGTCCCTTGCTGCCTTCTTCCAGCGACGCCCTAAGCCGAGGTTCGTACCCCACAGGGGGTGCCCTTAGCGGGTAGTCGCTTAGGTTTTAGTGAGTGTTAGGTTAGGTTTAAGTCCTGGCTGGATTAATTTATTAGGGCAACCGCTTAAGCAGACGACAACATCATAGGTTGACCTGCGAGATGCCGATTCCAAAAAAAAAAAACAACTTTAAAATTACAGTGTAGAGATAGCGTTGGTTCCAAACTTGGCACAGCCTGTACCACCCAGTAACTGGGTTGTGGACACAGATAGGCGATCGCTCCATGCTCCTGGAACTCACCTGCATCCAGTTAGACTTGAAGCTGACCCAAAGATATATGGGAAGCGCTAGGCAGATAATTATGAGTCTCAGTAGCAAGATCCAACACTAGTAAAAAAAACTGTGAAGACTTATTAGTAACCGCTCTGCCTTTTTTAGAAATACCTACATTGAAATCAGATTCGAGTCTTAACGAGTCTATGAACTACAATGTTTGGAGATTTTAATAATAGGTTTATAGTGAATTTGGTAGTCAAACTAATAAGTAATTCTCACTACCAACCCTTTGAGTTTTAAACAATAGGTGGAATAATAATTGCTCACTAGATATTCATCAATAGTGTGTTTGACCCTTCATAACATCGACCTGTAATTGAACTATTGTAGGGCAAAGCCTTTGTCCTACAACATTAGAGGCCTTTTGAATGTTGAATTTTATGCTACAAAGCTAAAACATACACAATAATAATTGATAGATGTAGTTTTTTGTCAACCTATGAGGTTGTCGTCTGCTTAAGCGGACTTGCCTGTGGTTACCCTAATAAATTAAGGCCTCCAGCCAGGAGTTTTTTGTGTTCTTTTTTCTTACTTTTATGGCGTAAAATTCAAATGTGCCAATTGCCAAACACATACATATATCTGTAGTTGTCGATTCGTCCACAAATCAATTAACTTCGTGCAAGTCACCTACAGAAAAATTACATTATTTAAATGTGTTGATTCGCCCGTTTCTGACGAGTCAATTCGTGCGAATCGACTAATAAGCCAACACCATGCTTGCTCACAGCGTGTTGACGATTACAAACTGATTACATACGGACAGACATTGAAGTCCAGGTTTTCTTACAATATTTTCATTAAAAAATATGACCTTCTCGGTAAATAAAAGCATGAATATTTCAGTCTTTAATGCAAAAAAAAGCTAGATCAATTGTCAAACCAGACATCTATGAAAGAAAAATAAAAGTCATATTGGCGCGATTCCAAGTTTTATTGAACCACTGCATTTTATACGTTTTCTTTTTATAAAAAACAAACAGTTTACGATCTTTTATATGGCGGGTCAACTAAAAAGAATATTGTGTCAGGTTTGACATTTTATATTTAAAAGATAAAAAATTAAAGCGTCTCAGTCTGTTTCAGTCTATCTGTCATTTTTACTTTAGTCGTCATCAAAATTCGTTTAGATTTTGTTATAAAATGTATAAAAAAAAATAACTTTCAACATTAAGGCCTAAGCAGTCAACCATACAATTTATAGAGTTTAGTTTGAAATAAAACAAAATTCTCAATAAATTACACAAAATCAAGCAAAACATCCAGCGAACCCACTATTTATTTACACAACTATACACTGAGCTCTCAATAACGGACACGTCTTCGAGACGCCCTAGTTAAATATCCCGTTCCTTCCATTCAAACATTTTCTAACCGTGTGGTAATTCGGCTCTTTTCTATGAAAATACGGACTCCGAAAAAGGGTCCGATTCGACCTAGATTTTTTCCGATTGGTGTTAAGAAGTTCAATCTACTGTGTTTACTTTGTCCTACTTTTTGGTATGGGGTTTGATAAGACGTTGCTATCATATACATGACCTTATTATTAATATTGAAATCGACACCAATTATGAGAACTATTTGTAATAAGGAAACCGTCGTTCAAAAGGATTGATTGTATTCAGTCGATTGTGTGCAACAAAGGTACGTCATTCAAGCTCAATGTTCAAACCACCTACTGCTGGCAATCGCAAACAGTGAAGCAATTAGAGCAACCCAGAGCAATTACTGCTCAGGCTGGTTCGATTCTAGTCACCACTATTGACTTCATGAATTGTTCAGAAAACTTTGCACAACTTCAAGAATTTTGTTCGATCAAAAAATTGAAAAAAACTGCTTGTCGGTCTATTGGTCGCACTGAGCATGAGGGTTCGATACCTAGATCGGGCAAAAGTTATCGGGTTTTCGCGTTAGTGATTTTTCATTAGCAGCCCGGAGTCTGGATTTGTTGCCGGTTGATGGCGACAGCCTCGCCCCTCGTAACATTGGACTTAAAAATATCTGGCGAAATGTGCCTGTACTGTAGGTGCACCTTAGCCTAAGCTTCTGGGGATACAGGCGTGATGTTATATGTATCATTGAAAAATGTAACCACTATATTGATCGTTTATATTCTACAGCTTAAATGAAAACTAGCTTGCCGCTAGACTGAAATACAATAGCCTATGTACAATATGTAGCCTTCTGACTTAATTTAATTAATGGTCCTACATACATACATACATTGTTCTTTCAACATTAATTGATTTAATCTGACATTTGTTTGATACTCAAATTTTTACATAATGTAATTAACTTTATTTATTTAATAATCAATCATCTAGTCTAATAAAACTATTACCAGAAATAAATTAATTTTTCATCTTATTTCGACCCTAATCCGAAGTTGAATACCAAGGTCGAACAAAACAAAATTGGGTTTACCTGTTACAAAGTTTTCACTTGCAGGCATGGCCTTTATCACTTTGAAACCAAATATGTGGATACTGTCACCAAGATAAGGGTCTTCGATAAGATACCTTAATCTTTTGGTGAATAGAGGTGGCAATCGTTTAACTTGTAATAATGTACTGCTGGATCAGGGTCTTCTATTGAATAGAATTGATTTTGCTTAATATTATCCCGGCTTGCCGCGGTCAGTTCTTAGATGGCTGACCATCCATTATATATCGAGACCTCTCCGTGCCTTGGAAAGCACGTTAAGCCGTTGGTCCAGGTTCTTATTATGGGTTACAGGTAATCAGAAGCCCGAAAGCCTGACAACCAGTCCTACCAAGGGGTATCGTGTTACCCAGTTACTGGGTTGTGGAGGTCAGATAGGCATTCGCTCCATGTATAATGCTGGTGTTCAGCTGCATCCGGTTAGACTGGAAGCTGACCTCAACATGTATTTTTTTGAGTTGTGTCAAACTATTGCCAGCTTTAAAGACTTAATCTTAAAGAAAAAGATACTTTGACGATGCAAAAAAATCTTACAAAAAAATTGTATCTATGTAAAAGCAATGGTTGAGCCAAAGAAAGGCGTTGCTGTTAATCTGTATATAAAGCACTGAGATATCTTTCAGTTATTATGACAGAAATAAATCAAACTGAACGTGTGGAAGACGTTACAAGTACTGGACTGTGTGCAGCGAGCTATAAGCGGAAGCGATTTGAGTTTTTATAGCTATTACACAGCAACATTAAGTTTTCCTGCAGTTTAGTTCATCAAATTATTCTTGGTGTTCTAAATCTGCTATTCAACACTGATTTTTAACATAAACTAAAGCATATGGCACAAACGGCAGATTTTTTTTTGCTTGTCATACAATATCGAAGAAATAATTCGAATAATCACCTCGCCAATTCGAATACTTAATTATAATCACAATAGGCACTTTTGATTTGTCAGGGAGAATACAGAGGGTCTAGACAAAGTAAAATTCGTAACATTTGATTAGCAATGACACTAGTCGAAAAGCCAAAAATTTACAGGGTTGACATAAGCTAGCCAAATGTCATGTGATCATAGGTCATAGCGCAGTACCATAGTGAAGCGATAGCGATTGTAGAAATAGAATTTCTCCAAAGCGAATGCTATTTGTCTAGGCCCTCTGCTACCTAAATTAGTAGCCAATTGACGAATTCTCTTAGTTATCAAGACTCCAACCTTAAGGTTGCAAATAGTCCCAATTTTCTCAAGAAAATCAATGTTAGAGTTATTCTTTTTCTAGCCTAGATCAGATTTAAAAAAGAACACTAGCCTAACCCAAAGAACCCTAAAACCTTAAGGCCCATAATCGGTTCACACAGAATGAACCAAGCGAAAAAGTAAAAGTAAAAAAAGCGCTGCCGCTTCTAAATTCCGCTGCATTTTAAAAATTTCTCTCTAAATTTTTCGAGGCGTTATTTATAACTTAATCTCGAAGCTCGGTAAATGTTTTAAGCGCTAACTGCTAAAGATATATCTTTATAAGATCCAGTGAAATGTCCTTTTATTCTTTGGAGTCTAGGCTTTATGGGACTTGTCTTTTGAAAGTAAGTAGTTGTGTGGAACTATTTGTATCTTGGAGTTGGTTACTATGGAGTTTCTGATCCGAACTGCTTCATTGGTATCTACGTGAAGAGTGGTTTTAAGGGCTGTCTTTTGTAAGTTTTGACGTTGATGTTGATTCTCAAACTTATTAAAATTTGATTATTGATTAATTTTTGTTTGTTTGTTTGGCATCTCGCAGGTCAACCTATGCGGTTGTCGTCTGCTTAAGCGGACTTGCCTGTGGTTGCCCTAATAAATTAAGGCCTCTAGCCAGGTCTTAAACTTAAATACTAACTAAAACTAAGCGACAACGGTAAGGGCACCCCCTGTGGGGTACGAACCTCGGCTTAGGGCGTCGCTGGAAGAGGGCAGCAAATGACTAGCTGGATCAGGATTGGTATTATTTTGGGACGAATTTAAAGCTACAGGCTCAGCGGTGCGGGCTGGCTCGAGCAAGGGTCGGGAGGGGCGTGGATTTGGGCGTCGCGGCGGGCCTCGGCAGCGAGGAAGGTAGGACGGCGATCGGGTTTTGGGCTTATGTAGCGTGCTGGTTGCCTTACTACTCTCCTGGAGGAGGGTAGTGGCGTCGTCGGGGTCGATTAAAGTATGCTTTGGTCGGCGAATACTGCTAATGCGAGAGGGAGTGTAGCGGGCGGCCGCTGTAATCAGGGGGTTTGAATGTTTGATGCCACAGTCGAAGAAACGCTTTGATAGGCGTTTCATGAACTGTTTTATGGTTGGCATTTTGAGGTCGACGTGAAGATCTATGTGTCGGACGTAGTAAGGGGCACCCGTAACCCCTCTGAGGAAACGGTTTTGGAGGGTCTGCATCTTATGGAGATGACGTGGGTGAGCGTGCGCAAATACAACGCAGGCATAGGTCATGATGGGACGGATGACTGCAGTATAAATGCGGAGCTTGCATTTAAGGGACAGTTTACTACGGGCTGTCAGCACGAATTGGAGCCTGCTAAGAGCGAAGGAGGCGCGCGCGCGTACCGCCTTAATATGAGCCTTAATGGTAAGGTTTTCATCGAGGATCACGCCTAGGTATTTGGCTTGCTTCTCCCAGGGGATCGGCTTACCGTACATAGTGATCGGGCTGGGAAGTGGGGGAGGGAATCGATGACGTCTCGAGAAGAGAACCGCCTGACTCTTATCGGGGTTGATGATTATTGATTAAGCACAGGTTCTACTTTTTGACCTTATGGAATATTTCAAATATTATGCATATTTGAAATGGTCAATATGGTAAGAAGTGCCACCAGAATTAATAAATCTATCGAATGCTATTGACAGCGTCTCCCGGCTTTGGTAAACATTGTATTGAAAAAACGAGATGGTGGCGTTCGTTTTCAGCCATTTCAGCGATGCGTGAAAAGATCTTTGTGAGACTATGATTTGTTTTCTTATTTTATTCTGGAGTAACAAAGACACTATTACAATGCAAGAATGTCTGTGTGTATTAAAAAAATGCTTGCCTTTTTTCTTTGATCATGCCGAGACAAAAAAAATGTTCAGAGCTTTTTGACTTGGCTACTAAATTTATTATACGAAATTGGTACTTGGCTCGGTAATTTCCACTAAGTTGAATCTCAGTGTTTGAAGTTAGTACCTTTTGAAGAAAACGTAAAGAACAAAATATTACTTGTTGGAACTACAGAGTTCCTGAAAGCACTCTTTCCTGTAAAGAACTGTGGAGCTGGATGGAACTTGAAATTTGTAGGGCTTTAGCGTTTGAATTCAAGCTGCCAGAAACACCTGGTATTAAGAGGAAAATCTTGAAGACACACTTTATATACAAGGAAAATACTGATGTTTAAACAAGAGCATAGACAACTTATTCACCTTCATAACAGCAAGCACGTACAACTCATTGTACCAACGAGGGTTTTAAACATTCTTACAACCTAAATTAACTGATACTCGTATTTTCAATGTGAGTTAACCTAAGACACTCAAACGAAAGCTGATACAAAATATAATAGTGATAAAACCGAGATACTATAGTTTGAAATTGCTAGCGCAGCCCGCAAACGTGGTTATGTTTCTGAGTGTGTGAGACTTTTTAAGCCTTCACTAAACGTATGAGCAGAGATAAACGTTAAAAATATCACTCAAAAACAGTCGCTGGCAAACCCAAAAATAAATGGAAGTAATATATTTTTGACTGACGATCTCTGCGTGTAATGGAGACTAATTGCTTAGATCTCGAGAAAGCCACTGTGACGGACGGGCAAAAAGGGATCGCATAGTATGTCCCGTTTTTCCTTTCAACGTAAACTAATAATACATTTAACCTTTAAAACTCTATTATTTCCCCGTAACACTTCGAAAAAACTCCAACCAAAAAATACAAAAAGATACCTCACGCCAAAGTCACACGTTCCACTCGAGATGCGGGTATCCATTAATCAATCTATCTCTAAGACGCTTCACGTTTTTACGTCGCGACAAGGTTACGTCGAGAGGGTCTTGAGTTGTCCTAAAGTTTTATCAAGTGACGTATTTGGAACAACTTTTGGGTGTTTAAGTTGTTGTCAAGTGGCATAGTTGTGTTGATTGTTTTTTAAATATTGGCACATGACGGGTTTCTTTTGAGTAGTTATCTTTCTTTCCTTCGTGGTAAAAAGCGTTTAAGGGGATGTATAGAGAAAGAGTAACATTTTTATGCGTGCTTATTATAGCTAATTCGTCTGTTTTTCGTCTTGTAAAATATCTATAGTAGATACTTGTACTCAAAATTGTTTTACAATGAGGAAATCATAAAGGTTTTTGAAAAAGAATGAACACCAAGTTTAGGCTGCCTTTTTAAAGGTATATACTAACTACATAGAATATTATGTTAAGAGCGCACGCTCACCCACGTCATCTCCATAAGATGCAGACCCTCCAGAACCGTTTCCTCAGAACGGTTATGGGTGCCCCCTTCTATGTCCGTAATATAAATCTCCACATCGACCTTAAAATGCCTACCATAAACCAGTTCATGAAACGCTTATCGAAGCGTTTCTTTGACTGTGGCATCAAACACTCCAACGCCTTGATCTCAGCTGCCGCCCGCTACACTCCCTCCCGCATTAGCAGTATTCGCCGACCAAGGCATACTTAATTCGCCCCCGACGACGCCACTACCCTCCTCCAGGAGAGTAGTAAGGCCACCAGCACACTACATAAACCCAAAACCCGATCGCCGTCCTACCGTCCTCGCCGCCGAAGCCCGCCGCGACGCCCAAATACACGCCCCTCCCGACCCTTGCTCGAGCCAGCTCGCGCCGCTGAGCCTGTAGCTTTAAATTCGTCCCTAAATCACTCAAATCCTGATCCAGCTAGTCCCTTGCTGCCCTCTTCCAGCGACGCCCTAAGCCGAGGTCCGTACCCCACAGGGGGTGCCCTTAGCGTTTTCGCTTAGGCATTTATTAGGGCAACCACAGGCAAGTCCGTTTTAGCAGACGACAACCTCATAGGTTGACCTGCGAGATGCCATAAACAAAAAAAAAAAAAATATCTTAAGAATATTATCTTAAGGTATATAGCGACCTGTTCTTGCACAGATGCGACGCACGACTTACTTATTGTTCTTATTATTGTTGTTTGTTTTGTTAGAAAAGTAGTCATTCTTCCACTTTGCAATCGGCAGCTTGTTTTGGACAAATAATCTTTACTTTATTGTCATTTGCCAGTGTTGCAACACAAACAGAGCAATGTATTGTCTTTGGTGCTGAGTGACATCAAGTAATGGACAAAATTACAAACCTTTTAAATGCTGAATACGAGGCCTTTGGCAACTGTGGATGTGTGTAAATTATGACAACTTTTTGTAATGTGCGTTTTGTTTGTGCAGAATAAACAATTTTTCTTTCTTTCTTTCTTATCGTTTATTTGGAATAGTCTAAATAAACTATAATATTTTATGTAGTTTCAGTCAATAGTGCAAATAATGGAGATTAAACTTTTGCTTGCTAATTCATTGAACAATTGATTTTCACAATGAATAGAGCAATGAATTTCAAATCTTCAGAAAATATGATATCTAACGATAGCGCAGTAGTTTAATGTCTAAATTGAACAATCATGGTCCAATTCACTGTCCATTGCTTCATTTCCAAACTGTTAGACTGTTTAAGTAGTAACTAGTGCAGCAATGGACAATAGACAGCCGTTAACAACTACTATTACATACAGGCTACATGAGGGTTTGTCGATGGTCATTTTGGTGATGGTTGGTCATTTTAGTGGCTCGCAATGAGCTAGAAATAGCCATCGCGGTTGATTATAGGCTTGTAATAGTTTGTTAATTTGTATTGTGTTTCATTATGTTCTTGTGTTCTTAGTAATGAGAGATTAAAATCGTTTGAAGATTTAATAAATAGCTTTTGAGTTTTTGTGCTAGAAGTTTAGATTTGATCCCTATGACAAATGTGGAAAAGTCTTAATGAAATACCTATTTTATAGTAATTACTGTAAAACAAACAAACCTAATTTAAATGTGAAAGTAAACTATGTTAACTTTTTACGCCAAGGCCACTGATTTTTAAAGGTCAAATCGAGGGCAACAATTTTGTACCTGAGTAACAACTGGAACTGAAACCTTTAATGTGTTCATTTCATAATTACCTGACTACAGCGAAGCAAAAGAGAGGGTTAGGATTTTGACCGGTATGTTTGCATGTATATTATAGGCTATATGACGTCACATTAAACTGAATATTATGGCGCCCCCTAGAGGACGTAAAGTCATGGTTTAAAAAAAAACCCACCAAAGACCACGGCTTTACCCTAACAATTTTTGTACATGTGTCTTGATTTCTGTCTAAAATATTTAAAAAAACCCACGAAAGACCACGGCTTTACCCTGACAATTTTTGTATAAATGTTTTTATTTCTGTCAGAAATATTTAAAAAAATCACGAAAGATCACGGCTTTACCCTGACAATTTTTGTACATATGTCTTGATCTCTGTCTGAAATATAAAAAAAACCCACGAAAGACCACGGCTTTACCCTGACAATTTTTGTACATATGTCTTGATCTCTGCCTGAAATACTAAAAAAAAAACCACGAAAGACCACGGCTTTACCCTGACAATTCTTGTACATATGTATTGATTTCTGTCTGAAATATTTTCTTGTTTAGAAATCTTTAAGCACGAGAAACCAATCCGAAATCTCACCTAGACTTTGCCTGACAGGCTCACAAAGAAAATCAAAACTGTGAGAAGGGATTACGACTGAGACCGTTTCTGGGTGTCTCGAGTATTCCAACATCGGCTCTGGTGTAGGGTTACAAAGGAAAATGGCTGACGTTAAACTCGGGCAAGCGGGGGTTAAGTAATAAGAGCGGAGACTATTTTCATTCAGGAAGTTTTTGGCTCGATTTCTCTTTTAAATTGAGTTTGAATCGAGGTATTGGATTGTTGAAGTCTTGTACGTTTGTAGTCTGTTTATAATGGCAGGTAATATCATTTCTTTATTTTCTCTAACTGACTTTGATGTTTCACCGAATAGTGGTTCACTATAGGAAATGGGATTCATACGTTTTATCTATACCTACGAATAATATTAATAATAAAGCTTTATTAATTTCCGTGCAAATTACAATCTAAAAGGTTAAAAAACAATGATAAAAAAATACAACATTTTTAATATAGTATATAAATATATTATTATGTTTGTACGGAGACCCTTCGGGTAAAAGCCTCCTCCAAGGAATGCCAGTAATCTTTGTTGCTGGCTGAGTTTAGCCAGCTTTGACCAGCTATCTCCACTACCTCTGCTACTCATCTAGCCTAGGCCTAATGGCCTGGACTGGACCACGAGGTACTAAATGCAGAGGCAGGCCAGGCCAGGCCTAATGCAGGCCTAATACCTACTAATAATAAAGCTTAAAAGTTTTGAGGAAATCAAGTCGGAGTTCATAAAATCCTCTAGCATTTGATAGTCCAATTCCTGAGAAAGGCTATTTAGCATCACGCTGGAACTCTAAGGAGCCGAGCTAAATGAACAAAGTAAGATAGAACAGTGAGCGAAAACGAAGAAATAGCGAGGGCAGGCGATGCAACGCGACGGGATGGGTCGGGGGAGGAAGAAATTACACGTGGCCGAAGTCGTGGGCAGAAATATTTTCATTTACAAACCAACAACATTTCGTGAAGGTATTCTAATTTCCAAGTGTACCTTATGGCCTAGACAAAGTAACATTCTATCAGTGATAAGGATGATAGAAATGTCAAAAATGTGTAGGACTGATAAAAGCTATTGACAATCCTCTCGAAGGTCGTTGTACAGAATTAATACGATACGCTTTGAAAGTAATTGTCACTTAAAATGGTCTGTTGGTCGTCCGACTTGATCAAAAATACTAAGTGCAGTACACGAGCGGACCGCTTTAACGGCAGCGACAACTATAGCCGCCGACACGTCAACGGCTGCCATCTATAACGTGCCGCTAGTGTATTTGAGCACCATACTAAAATACAGTAGCGGCACGTTGTCGCGGCCGCAGTTGCCACTGCCTTTGACATTACAACATTAAATAGGCACATTACATTATAAAATATTTTAAATTAGTTTATTAGATTATACTATCTCGCAGTTAAGAGAGTCGATCAAATGATTGATTAGATTTATGAAAAATGTCAATATAATAATAGATAGTAGTAACAGTTGTAGTTTAAGCAAGTTTTAGTAAATTTACATAGTTTTACATAATGTCTGTTTAAAGCTCGCAAGCTGCTTGATGTCAGTCCAGGTCTCCTACTAAATAAGACTGATCTACAATCTAATATGTAACGTTACAAATTTTAATACAAGCAACTGCTATTTCTCTTGTAACATGAACCACACACGCGCGTCATCTCAAAGTCTATTATCTTACTACTTTCGGTGTAATACCGCGATACTGCGCCGCCTCAAAGGATGCCTATTGCTTGTACATAGAGGCACAGTTATGTTATTATATGTGATATTTCAGCTTAGAGCGAGGTAAATAAAGTGATGTGTGGTCATGCCCTAGTTTTACTGCTGGGTGTTTCTATTATAATAAAACATCAGCGTGTTAGTAACGGGGTTGTGGAGTAAAGTTGGTACTCAGCAGATTAGTTTGGAAGTTGACATCAATGTACTTGGCAAGAGACAGGCAAATGATAATGACTAACTTATTAGAAGTCACCCAAAGGGCAATGGAGAGGGCTATGCTTGGAATTTCCCTACGTGATCGAATCAGAAACGAAGAGATCCGCAGGAGAACCAAAGTATCCGACATAGCCCGAAGAATCGACAAACTTAAGTGGCAGTGGACAGGGCACTTGCTCGCAGAACAGATGGCAGATGGGGCCGAATGGTTCTGGAGTGGTGACCGCGTACCGAAAGACGTGGCCTCCCACAAGGTGGACCGATGACCTTGCGAAGGCCGCAAGAATCCGCTGGATGCGGGAAGCGCAGAACCGTTCGAAGTGGCGATGCTTGGGGGAGGCCTATGAAATGATGATGATGAACTTGTGAGAAGACAGACTCTGCCCACCCCTTCGGTGAAATGTAATGATTCTTTTATTTATGTATCAGTCTGTATCTGTATCACTGCATGGCTAAAGCTTCTTTTCATAAAGAGAAGACAAGAGCATTGATGATCATGCTTTTCTACTACGTTGTCACGATTACGGACAATTACGAGTAAGTTCAGGATTTCTGTAAGATGTTTGTTTTTTGTAATTTCTAAAGACATCAAAAAATGTCACATTAGGTCTTGCCTATCTTCAAATCGAAAACCTTCATGATTCTCTAAGAATTTTCCGCCGTAATTATTTTCTACTACTCCTAAATTCCATAATAATTCATCTTTTATTCAAATAAGTATTTTATATGCAACATGCTCATAAAAGATTTTTCTTTTCTTTATTTTGATTTTCTTTCCTAATAGGATCGCTTTGTTATCCGTCGGTCTATCAGTCAGTCTTTTTCTCAGGAAAGCGTGGAGGTCCCAAGTTGAAATTAATTTCAAATACTTAGGGCTACGGTCCCTTAAGTTCTAAAAAATCAACGCAACGCAATAAAAAAATACGGCGATCTATGCGACATATTAGATAGGTACTCGTAAATAAATCAAAACCGGGTACTTCCCGTCGTCCTAGAATCATGAAATTTGGCAAGACACAAGGTTTCACAGCACAATATGTAAAGAAAAAAGTCCGAAAATCGTTGATTGTAGTTTTGTCATATTCAAAAAACAACGTTACAACTAAGTTACATTAGCAGTTGGAGAATTTACCGTGACGTATACTTTGTTCTTGGTATATGTTTATCCCAAATACGGAACCCTTAAAATCCGTTAGTATTTTGAAGGAATGGGGATGATGACAATTGAGGAGCGTTTTCACAAAACAATACATCAATCAAAATCTCAAAATTGTTTTTTTTGTCGTTTCGTACTCAATCTCTATAGGGCTACACGATGGTCTTTACGAATTTTCTGTAAACGATACATAAATCATTCTAAATGTACAGCGAAGTGCATTAGTTTTTTGAAAGTGATACATCTACATCCATCGATTTTTTTCAAAACGATACATCAAACGTGTTGTGTATCAAATGTTATTGTGGTTGTCTCATTCTTACAAAACTAAATAATTATTGCATCATCTTTCACATTCACAGTAGTTGGATTGTTTACGTAATAGAGAGTGCACGTACTTTTTCTTTGAATTTATAAATATTGTATGCAATAATGGATAACAGAGAAAATAACACGCCAGTTATTGAAGTTGAAAGAGGACGCAAGTCTAGACGTTATCACAGTACTCCGAAGACGTCCAAATACACTGCAGATGAAAAAAGTGATCCAGATTTGAATTGTAACCACCATTTAGACAAAGCAATAACAGGCTCCACGAAAAGGTCTTTATGCCAGGCAATTCGACTAAGTTATAATGATATGAAAGGTAAGAACTCGTTAGTACATATCTAGTTTTTGTTAAACCCGAGCAGTAGCCGGCTACCGCGTCATGTCAAGCAGTTTATAACCATATAATCTCACTTAATGTAAATAGGTAAATGCAGCTTTGATTTTGCGCGAGTACCTATCTGTGCGATCGTGGTTGAACACGTTAAAACACGTGCGATTTCGTCGTATCACAAAACGTTCGTAACGTTCACTACATATTGGGTATATTTACTAATATATATGTATTACCTACTAGTTGTATTCTGCGGTTCTGATTCGATTCAAGATAAAAAAGGAGACTATGTGTTATTCTGGTGCATAAAAATGTTATGCCTACATTTCCTTTTTAACTTGTTACAGAATTCAGAAGAAAACTGTACTTGAACGATACGAAAATCGAACAAGATAAGTTTTTGTTAAAATACATGCGTATATCTGTTCCGAAAAGACGATCTAAAACCACAACATTCGTGAATTTCCGCAAGATTTCAGTCGCTTATTTTGTACCAATAGGAAAAGGAAAAGAAATCCAGGTCTGTTCTAAAACTTTTCAGAAAATAACTGGTACACAACGAATGCGTCTTCTTCGTGTAGCTAATGCATTTCTGGCTACTGGTGAGCAGCCTAAAGAACGACGAGGTGGTAAAAGTGTCAAACAACTTGAAGATATAGCTGAAATGGGAGACCTGATAAAAAGTGATATTTTGAAGTATAAATTTTAATGTAGAGAGAGCCACTATTCTAGCAACAAGTGTTCAAGATCTTATTTGCCCCCCGAACTAAATTTAAAGATTATGTACGAAAAATTCATTGAAAACCAACGGTTAATTTCTGGCAAAACTTGTTCTCTGTCGAAATATAAGTCAGTATTTTACAAACAATTTAACCTAGGATTTGGAAATCCTCATGAAGATACTTGTTCAGCTTGTAAGGAGTTTTTAATAAGAATTAAGACTGAAAAGGATTTAGATTTAAAAAACAACATTCGCACTGAATATCGTTTGCACAAGTTAAGGGCAAAAAAGTTCTTTAGTCTACTCAATGACAATGAAGATGAAGATAATGTGATTAAAATTTGTTTTGACTGCCAACAGAACCAACCTCTTCCAAAATTAAGTATTGGAGAGGTATTTTACTCACGTCAAGCCTGGTTATATAATCGTTGCATAATGCAACATAAACCTAATATGAAACAAAACAAAGACGATATTGAGTTTTATATTTGGTTAGAAAATCAAAGTGGGCGGGGTGCTAATGAGATAGCGTCGGCACTTCAACATTATTTGAAAAAGATGGAAGAAAAATGCCTTATGGAAGGGAAGAAGAATATGAAACTTGAACTGTACTCCGATTCTTGCAGTAGTCAAAATAAAAACTTCATTATGTTAGCTATGCTGGCAAATTTCATGGCTACTAGTAAAGTTTTTTGTAAGCTGTCCCACTTTTTCCCCATTCGAGGCCATAGTTTTATGCCTCCTGATAGAGTGTTTGGAAGGGTTGAAAAGGATTACCGCCGACGTGAAGTTATTGTATCGCCAAATGAATACTATTCCATTCTAAATAAACATGGCCACGTCAATGAATGGGGTAAAGATTGGTTTAGTTATGACATGAAAGCTAAGGCCAAAGGTATGATAAAGGCAAAACTTCCATTTAAAATAAGCCAAACCCGAATACTACATTATACTGTAGTTGGATCCCGCGCTTTAAAAAATATTGAAATTAGTGTTCAGGAAGTTTATTCTGCTGCGCCAGTGATAGCTGATGTTAAGAAAAAAAACGTCAAACTTTTTTACGATTCGACTGTGCTCAGTTGCCTAAAACCAACATGGTTTCTTCAAAAAAGAAAGCAGATGTTGAAAATTTACTAAAATTCTGTGATATATCTGATGATCCTGATGCTCAGGCATTTTATGCAGATGTTCTCCAGGGTTCAGCTCTCGAAGATGACAATGTACGACGAAACTATGACGATGAAGAACCCGTAATATAATCCATTAATATTATAAAGGTGAAATCCCGTATCCGTGCAGCAAATTCGAACTAAATGTATCGGGTTTTTATCAAAACGTGACATCAACAGTAGATGTATCAAAGTTGAAAAAACTCGATGTTTTTTATATCATTTTGTTGCTATGTTTATGTGTTCCTTTTTTTATTGTATAAGTAAAAAGTATCTCATTACACTAATTAATAAATTAATAAGCAATTTCACTTAATATACTTTATAGAAACCCTTTTAATTAAATAAATCACGTTACTGAAAAAAAAATCATATTACGATGTATCGTTTTGAAAAAACGCTCCTCAATTTTTTTTTATTTTTATCTCAAAAAAATGATTATATCCAAATAGTGTAAATAGTATTACAAAAATTTTAAAAGCTTAAACAACTGTCAATTTATAAACATTTTAAAGTAAGTGTTAGACTAGGCGGCTTGATATACAAGCTCTACCAACTACGAGTGCCAGATCGTCTCGTGCTCATCTTACGAGACTTTTTGTCGAACCGGACCTTTCGCTATCGCGTCGAGGGAGCACTCTCGTCCCCTCATCCTATTCGCGCCGGTGTCCCTCAGGGTTCCGTACTATCTCCTCTCGCCTTCACGCTGTTCACTAGCGATATCCCAAAAAGTAAAAAGGCTCAGTTGGCTCTCTTCGCCGATGACACTGCCGTTTACTATACCGGTCACTGTCCCAACGCTATAGCTCGTACTCTCCAAACCTCCGCAAACGTCTTAGGCGCCTGGTTCCGGAAATGGAGAATCGAGGTCAACCCCGATAAGAGTCAGGCGGTTCTCTTCTCGAGACGTCGTCGACTCCCTCCCCCACTTCCCAGCCCGATCACTATGTACGGCAAGCCAATCCCTTGGGAGAAGCAAGCCAAATCCCTAGGCGTGATCCTCGATGAGAACCTTACCTTTAAGGCTCATATTAAGGCGGTTCGCGCGCGCGCCTCCTTCGCTCTTAGCAGGCTCCAATTCGTACTGACAGCCCGTAGTAAACTGTCCCTCAAATGCAAGCTCCGCATCTATACCGCAGTCATCCGTCCCATCATGACCTATGCCTGCGTTGTATTTGCGCACGCTCACCCACGTCATCTCCATAAGATGCAGACCCTCCAAAAACGTTTCCTCAGAAGGGTCACGGGTGCCCCCTTCTATGTCCGTAATATAGATCTTCACGTCGACCTCAAAATGCCAACCATAAAACAGTTCATGAAACGCTTATCAAAGCGTTTCTTCGACTGCGGCATTAAACATTCTAACCTCCTGATTACAGCGGCCGCCCGCTACACTCCCTCTCGCATTAGCAGTGTTCGCCGACCAAGGCATACTTTAATCGACCCCGACGACGCCACTACCCTCCTCCAGGAGAGTAGTAAGGCCACTAGCACGCTACATAAGCCCAAAACCCGATCGCCGTCCTACCACCCTCGACGCCGAGGCCCGCCGCGACGCCCAAATCGACGCCCCTCCCGACCCTTGCTCGAGCCAGCCCGTGCCGCTGAGCCTGTAACTTTAAATTCGTCCGTAAATAATATCAATCCTGATCCAGCTAGTCATTTGCTGTCCTCTTCCAGCGACGCCCTAAGCCGAGGTTCGTACCCCACAGGGGGTGCCCTTAGCGTTGTCGCTTAGTTTTAGTTAGTATATAAGTTTAAGTCCTGGCTGGAGGCCTTAATTTATTAGGGAATCCACAGGCAAGTCCGCTTAAGCAGACGACAATCGCATAGGTTGACCTGCGAGATGCCAAATAAACAAACAAAGTGTTAGACTAGGATTGAACTATCGTAGAAGTGACGTCACGACTACGTAACTTCATACTAGCGCCGTACATTGTCAGTACCGCGCGACAAGGACAGGAAAAAATCCCCTCCAAAAACTTGTAAAGCGTTTATCTTCTTCATATTTACATCGATTTAACCGATTTTTACGATTTTCATATTTTTACTAAGCCTTCTTTGAAATTACATTATTTTTACGAACATTTTTAATAGTAGTCATCATCCCAGTTACCTTTAAGAGACAGTAACTTTTAAGAATCCAATTAGTATTTTTTAACTAATAAACTAAGGTAAATAAAAAAATATTTAATAATTTTTAAATTTCCAAAAAGACAAGCATCAGATCATAATCACCATATATAACAGTAAAACAGAATGTATAAGATGCAAAATAAGCTGATAACTCAGCTATCACGACGTTCAGACGGGAGCGGACAGGATGATAAATAGGTCGAGATTAGGAACGGCGTAAGGCCGGCTTGAGGGCAAGTCAGTGAGGTCTTTCGAAATTTCATTACGGACTGAAGAATTTTTTGAAATATGGCCCGTGTTTTTAGATGAGAATAAAGTTTTTTGAGCTAGGGAAATAATATTGAGATGTTTTTTACCGACGTGTGGATGAAGTGGAGTCATGAACTTTACAGAAAACGTCGGTGTGAGATCGAAAATGTCAGGATAGGAACTCTTAACATTTTCATAATTGAAGAAAACCTTATTATAGTCATTAAAAAAAAAATTAAGAAAAACCTTGTAAAAAGAAATATAAACAATTGTTAAACGATCCACGACCAACATGTAATAAAATACCAAAAACATATTTTCAATATAAGTAGCATAGTGGCGCGCAACACGTTATATTTATCGACAGTCGATACTATTGTACCAAATAACAATAGAGCTGTGACATTTTTACGACGTCGAGGAACGTACTTACAAAGTACATTTTGGCTTAAGAAACTTTTCGACTTTAATAAATATTGCTTTATGGGGGCTGTAAGACATTGTTGTTTTTAGATCTTAAGAATTTTCAATGCTTTATACTTTGGTATGTTATTTTGTAAATATATGGTATATTTGTATTAGTTCCTGGTAAAGAAAATACAGCTTTTATAACGTTATCACAACTTAGCTGTTACTTCGAGGGGAAAGCAGCGACCTGCTGTCCGCCTTTTCTCACGTATGTCGGACCTAACCGAACGCAGCTCCAGTATTTTATATAGAGCGACTGCATATTTGACGTTCACAACCAGTTACTGGGTAATATTTAAATATATACGGTTAAATTTAGGTCGTTCTGGAACACAAAAAAAAAAACACTTTTTTTTTGTGAAATAATGAGAAGTCGAAGTAACGCTTTCTTGGATCGATGCGTAAGTGTTTAAAGCGAACGGACTCCAAATTTGACAATTATTGATAATTAAAATACAATTAATTAGATTTTTCGTGTTTTTTTAATGTTATGGTTTGAAAATTATGGTCTCAATCGTTTCAGTAAGATGATCGAGTTCATGGCTTTCGGTTCCAGATCGACCTAAATTTAACCGAGTTTAATACTCGTGTCTGCAAAGGTTAACAAACGGCAGTCACCAATAATAATATAATTATAATAAATGGCATTGAACGAAAACAATCGTTCGCATTTCTTTCTGTCTAGCCTTATCTCAACCATGATGAGGTCAGCTTCAAGTCATACCAGATGCAGCTTGATACTAGTATTTTAAATGAAGTGACTGCCTATCTGACCTCCACAAACCAGTTACTGGGTAAGACGATACCCCTTGGTAAGACTGGTTGTCAGACTTTCGGGCTTCTGACGACCCGTAACGACTGTCAAAGACGAATGACAATCTATCGCATTTACAAAACATATTTGTGTCACTACCCAACCTACCAAAAAACATAAAGAAAGATTCCCTTTCAACCAATCTATTCGCTCTGTTTACCCAATAAATTCAAATAACAATAGTCAGTCGATACATTCGCATCAGCATGGACAAACATTATTACTCGTTAGTACCTTGTTTATATATGGATAATATTATTTATGCTTTGTATTCACGACATTTTCTTTTCTATAGCGAAGTCCTATGGGAGTACGGAAACCATATTAAATTACTCAAATGTCCTGGTGATGGCATTGTGTGTGTTTTCGAGGTCCCTAAGATAGAGTTGAGATACACAAATACTGATTCTTGTGTGGCTACTGTCATGAGTGGGTCATTTGAGTAATGTATGGCTTTATGTTATATGGTTTTAGAAAGAATTTTTGTTGTTTGAGGCGCGGTAAGAAGCAACGTTTTGGATAATTGACAATAGCGCATCGTGGCAACAAACAAAGTTGAAACCAGCGATGCGTTTGATGTACAAAATTTTGCAGAATTAAATTGAAAAGTAAAGTTGATCGAATTCCCTTTAATAACATTACATAAAATATGACAATTTACGCTTAAAAAAAATTGAAAATGATGCTACAAAAATACATACTAAAGCTCTGTTCAATATTTTTTATCATGATACATTACTATTTTATTTTTAGGAAATATTTTTAAAAAGTCGGTTATTTCAACATTCGACAGTACACAATTTTTTTTTGACTTATAATAAGTACCAATACGCCTTACTGAGAAAAAAAACTGAGAAATTTACGATGCCAAAGTTTGAGCAGCGTCTTAAAATCTGGCATGTCATGACAATCAACCACACGACAGTGATAACTCTTGAACAAATAAAAACCGCTTTTGGTTAGTACCAAGGGCCACGAAGGACTACTACCAAAATCAAACAAATTGTTGCCTTGGACAGCACAGTTGACTGTATCAAACTGTTATGGAAAATGCCATTACCAACACTAATTCATGTGGATTGTAAGGAAACTTCTCTGTAAAAATCTCACTGTGAAAAAAGGTGAATGCTATGAGCTGTCAATAGTGAAATTTGTTAGCATCAGCTGGAAGAACTAGGTTAGAAATCACCACTACACAATCAAAGTGATCAATGCCCTCTCCATCTTTTCTCTCTCTCTTTGCCTCACACTGAACAACTACACCCCGATATTTCTAAAACTTCTATTTCTTACACCCTTTTAGTAGAACATGCTTCATAATATTTTCTGTACATAGTGTATATTCTACACACGTCTCTTTGTGCCAAGCTTCTTATATTAACGCCAATAATATGCATACAATTTTCAAGAGTTTTCTTTTCAAGGAAATATGGCGTCGTATTTTGCGTTGCTCTTAGCCTTGTGGTTAGAATAGGCTATAAGGCTATAAGTTATGGGGTGGGGGTGGGAAAGGGTTGTTTTAGGAGGCCAATAGTTTGGTTATATTGGTTTTCTAATACTGTGAAGAAAGTGGTTGTAAAAAAGTTGCTTTGAAATCTATTCTAGTCTATCAGTTTTGTTTTTTGCTTACTAGCTGACCCCAAAGACTTTGTTTTGTCCAAATAACAATAGTTCATACAAAAATCCATACAGAAAATACGTGTAGATTATCCCAAATTAGAAAAAAAAGGACGCATTTCCGATTCTTCTTTCCATCAAATCTAATTCGGACTATTACGAATATTTTGAAGTAAAAAATTGTCTTATTTGTTCAGCCATTCTCACGCGATGTGTTTACCAACGAATAGCATTTACATTTTATTATAGATGTCGTCGTGGATGGATGGCGCCACAGTACAGCGGACAGCGCCATCTAACATTTTGATTCATAAACGAATGATCATGTGATCGTAAACGCAAGCGAGCCCTACCACTTGGACACGATCGTCGGTGGAGGGGATGCAGTGAGGACTGGCGGAGAGGCCGAGTGTTGCAACAGTCAACAGTAAACGGTCTAGCTTGGACAGTCTTGTCAAACGCTCAGTACCAACGCACGTGTCTGTTTCCGTTGCACGTGTTTATTTCGTTAGCCAGTGTATTAAAGTTATTTTTAATTCGAATTATCTTCTCGTTCGAGTACCCACTACTGTGTCGGATCAAAATCAAAATCAAAATATTTTATTTCACATAAACCTACATGGGCACTTATGAAACGTCAGATTCTAGGTGCACGGTTCCAATTGGTCGTTTCCTATGGAGAAGAGCCGGCAAGAAACTCCATGGTTACGCTTTAAAAAATATTTGCCTTTTACAATATTTTTAGTTACAGTGTTAATAGGTATGGGAGGACAGTGTAGGCCTGTCAAAACGTACCATATGTTAAACAAATAGACAATGGTATATAAATTTACAATCCACAAGGCCTACGACGTTCTCACATTTACAAAATATAGAAATAATCTAATAGAATAAAATCAAAACTAATTAAAAATTGTAGGTATATAATATCAAATAATGAAAATATTATGTCAGAGTTATTTATAAGTCAATATCTAATAAAAAAAATAAAAATTAAACACCATAGTGAAGAAGACCCGATGTTTCGCATCTCGGCCACCCATGATCCGACACAGATATAATTTTGACAGCTATAAAGATGTCGTCCATAACGAAACCCCTCGGAAAGCACGTTAAGCTGTTGGTCACGGCTGTCATTCGTGGATCTTTGACCGTTGTTACGGGTCGTCAGAAGCCCGATAGTCTGACAACCGGTCTTACCAAGGGGTATTGTATTAACCAGTAACTGGGTAATGAAGGTCAGAAAGATAGTAGCTCCATGTAAAATACTGGTATTCCGCTGGATCCGGTTCTAAGATTTCATCCTTGAGTCAAAGTTAATATGCCTTATGTGCCTGTAACTACCCCGGTACATTTAAAACCGGAACAGGCGGCAGATAAAGGTATGCTGGTAGTACTTTCATTGACGAACTCCTTCACAAAGAGCTCTACAGTGACATTCACGAACTGTGCAGACTTTTCTGTACTCTTTCTGTACACCCAACAAAAGCATAATTCGTGAAGGTGACAAATAAAGCCAGTACATATGATTGAACACGTTTCTTACGTGTCTAGACTAGTTTTTCATGAACTCGGCCAAATCTGTAGATAATCGAAAATCCTGTCACATTTTTGCTGACAATATTTGTAAAGAAAAATGAGGAGATATGATGTGTATACTTACACACGGGGGTGGAATACTAATAAATCTTGAAGTAAATACCATTTTAGAAAATCAGTAAGGTTCTCGTGTTAAGTCGGCGTTTTGTAGGTCAGGTATACAGGGTGTAAATAGCCGTCAACTACGCATTCAGTACATCAAATTAAGTATCATTGCACAAAAGTAATTGCTCTTTGCGGCATTGCGCAATGTAACACGCGTAAAAAATGATGCTAACATGGGCGCATACAACGGCACAGGGGTCGTAGGGGAAACCCGACTGAGGAAGTTGTTTTATAACATTAAGAAGTTGTCGTAGAAAAAAAGTTGTTCAATAAAAGTTGTCATTTTGACCTTCTATACCTCCGTAAACAGAAGATTATTAGAATGACGGGGAGTACAAGTCCCCCCAAGTCTCGTCGTCGCATCACATCGCCCGCCCGCGCTATTACAATTTGTTTTTCTTTTTGCTTGTCTCCTAAGAGTCCTTTGGCGTGATTTGTATATTTGAAATAAATGCTTTGACTTTGACTTTAATAGGCAAAGTCAAAGCATTTAATTCAAATAGTCACATACAAGGCACTTTTGAACGTCAACATTTACATTAAAATAGAATTGATTCTAGTCGCCCCTTCCAAAAGGTAGTTTCGTGTGTAGAAGAATGGGCATGAAACTCCACCGTTAGTTACTCTTTTAAAATGTTTTGCAATATTTTGTATCCATTGATTATGTTTTACATATGATGATGATGCACGAAGAATAAGAATACTATACCACAATAGGTAAAAAGACATTAAAATAAAGCAAAGACAGATAAATCAATCACGTGAGAGATACATGGTGCTCACATATTTACAAACATTGCAAAAGTGTACGATTTTCCAAAAAATAATGAAAAGGAATAAGTCAGTGTGTGAGTTTAGCCTTTCTCAAGAATTGGTAATTTGATAAAATGCCAAAAAAATAACCGACTGGTGGTTCTAGAAATCAGTGCGTTCAAAACGTAAACACTTTTACTTTATTATTTGTATAGATAAAGAAATAGGTAGAGGTCACACTCCAACCCCTTGATCTCAGCGGCCGCCCGCTACACTCCCTCCCGCATTAGCAGTATTCGCCGACCAAGGCATACTTTAATCGCCCCCGACGACGCCACTACCCTCCTCCAGTAGAGTAGTAAGGCCACCAGCACACTACATAAGCCCAAAACCCGATCGCCGTCCTACCGTCCTCGCCGCCGAGGCCCGCCGCGACGCTCAAATCCACGTCCCTCCCGACCCTTGCTCGAGCCAGCCCGCGCCGCTGAGCCTGTAGCTTTAAATTCGTCCCTAAATCACTCAAATCCTGATCCAGCTAGTCCCTTGCTGCCCTCTTCCAGCGACGTCCTAAGCCGAGGTTCGTACCCCACAGGGGGTGCCCTTAGCGTTGTCGCTTAGTTTTTAAGTTAGTACATAAGTTTAAGTCCTGGCTGGAGGCCTTAATTTATTAGGGCAACCACAGGCAAGTCCGTCTAAGCAGACGACAACCTCATAGGTTGACCTGCGAGATGCCTTTCCCAAAAAAAAAAAAAGAAATAGGTAGATATATGATCGCCTTGTCCAGCTATTGTTATTCAGCCACAAGTCTCATCTCCTACAAAACCTTCTTATTTAAACCTCTATCTATTGAAAAAACACTCTTAACTAAACTCACAAAGTGACGTCTTTCTAACGTGTTAAAACTTACTACCTACACCCTTTACTAAGTAAAAATAAACTTTTTCTTGTAAAATCTTCGTACACTTCCCCTAAGTCCTGACTTTACTGCGAAACTAATAAATAAACAGCTTTTCCTTTAAAAAGGTAAATGAATAAAGAAAATTTTCTCATAAATTCTTCGGACTAAATAAATCGACAGACTACAGTCTAAGTCAGGTAAAAAGTGAAGGGAAAAAGTAAAATATTATCAAGATAGGGCCACTTTTTAGCACTAGTGTTGGGATTGATTATCGACAAAACGGAAAGGGCTATTTTCCGCTAGGTTTGCGAAATACGTTCAGTATTCAATTGTTATTAGGGAATTGATCTGTTCCGTTTCAAAGCTTTAAATGTATTAGACGGGTTCGCATTTGTTTTCCCTGTCGGTTGAAAATATTGAAGTTTAAATTTGTGTGCTGGGTAATATTAATGGAATTTCAACATCACAATGTTGCTTGTTATGTATTGATAATATGAAATAGAAATGCACGAGCTTTTGTGGTTAAATGTTTTGAGGAGATAGAAATGTTACGCTTTATTTTTTATGTTAAACAATGTTTATGGGTACGGTAATAGACCGGAGATAGCTGAAGCTAAGATTCGTAGAGGCCAAATCAGATGAAATCCGGGGACAGTAAAGACACTAATAATTATAGACCTGTGTCCGTGTTGCCGGTTTTCAGCAAGGTTTTTGAAAAGATAATGCTTAATCAGATGCTCAATCATTTTAATACTAATAAAATCCTTCACGAGCAACAGTATGGTTTCACCAAAGGGCGTTGTACGACCGACGCTGGTGTTACCTTATTAAAACATATTTTTAAGACGACATAGGAATCTTTTGTGAACTCTCCAAGGCATTTGATTGCGTCGATCACGAAACCATGCTTTTGAAACTTGAGCATTACGCACTTGGAAAACTTGCGCTCAGTTTAGTAAAATCTTATTTAAATGATCATCAAGTTCAAATAAATGGTGTCAATTCACTTGGTTTAAAAGTAAAAATAGGTGTTCCACAAGGCTCGATATTGGGTCCTTTCCTCTTTTTAGAATATATTAATGACCTATTCCATTTATTAATAAATCAACCACAAATGGTGTTATTTGCTGACGATACTTCCTTAATTTTTAAGGTAGATAGACGTGCTTCAAATTTTGACGACGTAAATAACGCCCAAAAAGCTGCTGGTCCAAAATTGGTTCTATGCTAATAATTTAGTACTAAATGGAAATAAAACTAAGTGTATAAGATTTTCTTTACCAAACGTCAAGAGTAGTGATTGTGAGATAGTATTGAATCAAGAGAAACTAGAATTCGTCGATAAAACGGTTTTCTTGGGGATCACGCTCGACTCAAGGCTACAATGGGGTCCTCATTTAACATCTCTTGCAGGACGGCTAAGTTCAGCAGCTTACGCTGTCAGAAAAATCCGTCAATTTACTGATGTAGATATCGCGAGGCTAGTCTATTTTAGTTACTTTCATAGTATAATGTCTTACGGTATTTTACTTTGGGGACGGGCTGCAGACATCGAGTCAATTTTATTCTACAGAAAAGAGCCATCAGAGCCACATATAATCTCCGCAGGCGCGATTCTCTAAGGGAATTGTTTAAGGATATTAACATCATGACGGTACCTTGTCAATACATCTATGAAAACATCATGTACGTAAGAAAAAATTTACATCTTTACAGTAAAAGAGGTGAAAGACATAATTATAGTACTAGAAATCGGGACCTATTAGTTCAACCAGTTTTCAGACTGGCTAAAGTAGACTCATCTTTCATGGGGTACTGTCTAAAATGTTATAATAAAATACCTCCCCACATACTTCAACTGAATGAGACAAAATTCAAATCCTTTGTCAAATGCACACTATGCTGCAGGTTTGCAGCTGAAAACCAGCGTCAGATGACACCTTGTGTTGTTATCTGACATTATGCTGAGCTGAGGCCCTTTTGGCATTACTTTATTTGTTTTCTGTTTTAATAGTTTTAAGGTGTATTTGTTTTGTGTCGTAATGCCAAAAAACGCATTTTTCTTTCTTTCATATTACATAACTGATAAAAATGCCTGGCTTAATGCTGGTCCTGCTCCACACCACAACTAATTAATTGACATTTGAAATACTGTTGAAGCTGCTGAAGATTGTAAGAATATATTTGCATTATATAAACTCAATCTCCTTTTTATTATACGAGTATAGATGCATTGCACAGATGAGAGTACTTTGTACTATAGAGCTACCATTTACCGGGTAATGTCATAGATTGACTTGAATGTGCCCTGGCGGCTGATAGTATCGAAATAGTATGTCATGCTCACTCAAATGTCTCGCTGACGGTGGCACGTGTGTCAGATCATTTAGCTCCCTTCAAAATGGTTGAGCTGAATGGTGCTGATCCATGCGTCATGTTCGTTAACGGGCGCCGTCAGTTGGGACTGGTCATCTCTTAGCTGCCACGGCTTATTTTAATAATGATTTTTTTTATTGTTTTTAATAATGTTTTACTACACTCTGGACGCTTTTAACGTGTACGGTTTTTGTACAACGTTCTCACTTATAGTGTCAACATTAATCGATGTAACTAATATATTTGTAACAACAATATTATTTAAAAGAGTGTCCATGGAGTTTCTTGCCCATTCTTCTCCCTAGGTACCTACTGCGCTTTAGAATGGACATCTAGCTTCATATTTCTGACTGACCGACTCCTTGACAATTCAAAAGCAGGCACTTTTAAATGGTTTAATTGAAATAAATGATTTGTTTTTGAGTTTGAAATTGAATTCGAGTAAATCGGTCTGTATATTACCTTTTCACACCTAAACCACGCACCGGATTTCGATAAAATTTGGACACACGCTACTTTTCTGTCCCGGTAGCCATTCCTGTGAGATAATTTCTGACATCCACCAAGAAACGGTGAAGGGTCTCATCATCAGCTCTACGTTTTTTTTTACGTTTATTTCAAAAAATTTGATCGTAAGCTAATTAATTTAATTAAAATTTATACTATTTAATTTTAAAAGTCTTGGCAAAGATACTCAAGAGAAAAAAAAATTACATTTTGAAAGATTATACAACAAGTTTCATCTTTCTGACTGGCCCATCGCTTGAACTGACAATTATAAAGTGCCTTTAAATGGTTTTATTGAAATAAATGCTTTAAGTCTGAGGTTGACAAATAAATAAGGTTAATTAAATATTATAGTACCTAACAGAATTAGAATTATAATAAAAACACTAGTTATCTAGAAATGTATTAGTGAGTCAACAAATTTAATTAAACAATTAAGAGACAACATCGTTTTCAGTTTCGCACAGTTGGAACACAAAACAATAAAGGTACTCGTATCTAAGATATCTCATGAATATATCTGAAAGATAAACCAGTATTACAGCCTAGGTTAGAATAAAATTATTACTTTTGAGTTTAGCAAGAAGTGGTTTTCTGTTTGATTGATGTATTCTGCCATTCTTATAATAACTGTGCTTTTAAATTCGTTAGTGATTACGCAGAATTTAAAATTACATAAAATGGATGGAAGAGATTTTTCTTTGATCCTTTAGGTAAAAACATCATGATTTTAAAATCTTGTTTAAATAGGTACCGAATATCGATGTTTTTTTGCTTTGTATAATTAATTATTAATGATAAAGAAATCATTGTAACAGTTAGTAACTTTTTTACCAATTTTGTTCAGGATCGTATTAGGTATTGTTTTGAAAATATACATTGACTTCAATGCGACAAAGAGTGACGATTTAAACAAACACATTTGAGGAACCCCCGGTTTATCTGAACTCATAAAAATCATGCAACTCCGACTGAGGAAAAAAAACTCCTGATCCCTGCTGATGTTTTAACTACTTTTGCGTATTGCCTCAATAAATAAACACAAAATTAATCGCAATGGAGATTTATTCATACTTGTATTATTGTATTCTGTAAATATAAATACTTTTCCAAATAAAAAACACCTAGTAACTTATCAATGAATAAAAGTTTTCAATTACCAAACAATACGAAACAACACTTGTACAAATAATAATTATCCTATTGTCAATTTAGGCATAGAATATTCAATTATAGTAGACTGAATATTTACTTACGTGTTTCCAGAACTATCTCATTATGTCGGATTTCACTTTAATACAAACCCAATTATAGTTGGCAAACATTTCTATTTTCGCCTGTTTATACCGGGGTCGATAGTTTCGTTGATTCTATTACAAAATTATCGATAGTTAATAAGATGCTTGTAATGAGAATGTTAACTGGTTAACTAAGGAAAAAGAGTAAGAAATGAAACTAGTATTTGCCGAGAAGAAAAGAAAGACTCTTTTAATTGTACTGAAATGCTTTGCCGACTTTAGGCCTCATGTAATAATAATTGAGCCTATTACCATTCCCTGCTAAAGTTGATAAATCACTTTTAAAATTGCAAACACACCGCAAAAACTACAACGTTACTACAGCTTTAGTCAATTGACCTGTATTTATGCCAATCGTATTTCACAGAACACGTGAAACAGAGTCCAATTTGAATTCAACCGTCACCGTATTTTTATTTGTTCATCGATATGTGGCGCACCACTAGCGAGTGCAGTTAGTGAGGCCCATAAATCAGTTTCCGTCGCCTGTAGGCACGTCTTAATACAATTTTATAAGTGACGGGTGCAAACAACGTATACTTATCGATAAGATCTTGTCGATAGTTTTAACGATGTAATCGGATTTGTTGATTCACCTTTTGAGCAAAATTTTCCTTGTCGGAATATGCTATTTTTTCTAAAGTATTCATTATGCTTGAAAATAGCATTTGCAAAAAAATTGTGTTTGGTGAGAAAAAACTCTGACTGAGTCTAACTGTCATACGAAAGACTAGATACCATGAAATACGCATAAACATCGCGTCGGGAAGATACATTTTTTGGTACAAAATCAGAATCTTTGAAATATGATACACATCACATAGCAAAACTAATCATGCTTAACATATCGTAAGACAGCACTAAATAAGATGAACAAAACGTGACCTTAAGCCCAAAACCTTAATTTTCCTGCCACCAATTTTATTTATCGGTACTGCTTTTGATGAATTCTCTTTTTGTTGGCAAAATATGAAATAAAAAACCGCACATTTACAATTTTATCGATAAGCCTGTCCCATCACTATGCTTCAGCTTACATAAATCATGAGGACATACGCCCTATCTGTTGCCAGCTTAATACGATCCCCCAAATAGGGGTGGGGGGTAGGGGGCTTTTTATAGGCAAAAAGCTGAGTTTGCCACTTTGCCTTGGTATTGTATACTTTATATTGGAAATCTAAGCGCTGTTATTCAGCAGATTTTAAGAAAAAAAAACTTCATGACAATTTTCTTTTGCTGTTTGATTATCATTTTTTAAACAAGAAAGTTTAAGAATTGGTTGTCAGCGATTAGATAATACTGACGAATTTTCTAAAAGAAAAATTGATTGAGTTTTCAATTCTTTGAAAACACTTTTTGGTCGCCAACTGGACTACTTTTAATTACAGACACAGCTAGTTCTTTGATATAATATGTATCTTAGACATATACTTGTGGTGTTTCTTATTCGCATACACCTTCAATATTATATTTACAAAAAGTACTATTGCTCGTATTTTCTCTGCACTAGAAGATGAATAAGTCCTACAATGGAAAATCTACAGGCTGACGTAAAACTTTCGGATAACAGTCAGCCGCACATCAGTAACAATTTGAAATTGCCAGCGCATTTATGTCGTAGCAGTAGGGGTGATTTTCGTAGTGCATGTGCGGTTGTTTGTACTACGTAAGGTTTTTCGCTACATGCCAATACAGATGAAAACTAATATTAGCGATTCATTTTTCGCTCGAAGACATTCAAAAGCTTTCTAAATTCATTTTCAGGCAACGGAAGCAAGTTCGATGTTCGCGTCGCTGAATTTTTCAGTACGTTCATATAAATATTTATGTAAGCCACATTTTCGCGCGGTTAGGTACTGAAAATGCCGTGAAAAAAAACTGAAATAGACTCCTGTTTTTTTAGTAGGTCTAGATTTTTTTTAAATTGTGAAATAGAATTGTGGTTTCGTCTTTGGGGAATATCAAGGGTGAGTTTTTTTTTATTTTTATAAATGGCATCTTGCAGGTCAACCTATGAGGTTGTCGTCTGCTTAGACGGACTTGCCTGTGGTTGCCCTAATAAATTAAGGCCTCCAGCCAGGACTTAAACTTAAATACTAACTAAAACTAAGCGACAACGCTAAGGGCACCCCCTGTGGGGTACGGACCTCGGCTTAGGGCGTCGCTGGAAGAGGGCAGCAAGGGACTAGCTGGATCAGGATTGATATTAATTAGGGACGAATTTAAAGCTACAGGCTCAGCGTCGCGGGCTGGCTCGAGCAAGGGTCGGGAGGGACCAAGGGTGAGACAGAAAAGTACCTTTTTATATGGAATATTAAAACTTGTTATCGACCAATGAGATTCCTTCTCGTCGCCTATTCCGCAATGTTTGAAGACTAATTGCTTAAACCAGTGCCCTAAAACCATCCTGCCCTTTATGAAATCCGGTGCCGAAACGCGGACACTGACAGCCGGGTTGTTCAACAAATTCAAGGTCGCTCAGCGGGCTATGCTCGGAGTTTCTTTAAAGAATAAAATTCAGAAACGAAGTTATCCGGAAAAGGACTGGAGTTACCGACATAGCTTGCAGAGAAAGCAAACCGAAGCGGCAGTGAGCTGGTCATGTTTGTCGAAGGACCAATGGCCGGTACAACAGACGAGTCTTGGAGTAGAGACCGCGTATCGGCAAGCGTAGTGTGCGAGGCCAGCTAGATGGACAGACGACCTTAAGAGCTGACTGGGAGGGACTGGATGCGGAAGACGGAGGATAGGATGTGGTGGAGCAGCCTGGAAGAGGCCTAAGTGAAAGGCTGAGTTGATTGATTGTTTGATAACTTTCGACGTATTTTAAAGAAAATCCTAAACCTGTTTCTACATAATTGTATAACAAAAAAATTCTAAACCACAAAGCCAATAGAATTTAAAATATTTCTAAGTATATGGATATTACTAGCCCTACTTAAGTTTTCTGAAAAAGAAAAAAATCTAATTTCAAGCACAAAATTAAGATTCATTTTCTACAAAAGGTCTAATTAAACTAAGCTTTAATTGGAATGTTCGCCAATTACATTTCGTGTAATTAGATTCTTTCCAAAGGTTCTAAAGATTTTAATGTACTTTAAGGTTTTTACTGTAACCCTTTTAATTTAAATGAAAGTGTGTGAGGTAAAAAAAAACACGGGTTCGGTGAACACTGAATTGAGCTTACTGATTTTTTATGGATATTTGAAGGTCACCAACTCTGTCGACAGTAGCTATTTTTATAGTTGGTGCACACGAAAAGTCAATGTTATTGGCACATATGAATGTCACAATTTACAACAAAATAAAATTGATTCTTGTCGCGTTTCAAACGGTAGTTTTGTATGGAGAAGAATTGGCAAGAAACACCACCGTTACTCTTATTAAATGTTTTACTAACATAACATCACGCCTTGTTTCCCCGAAGGGTTGGGCAGAGGTGTACCTATAGTACACCCACATTTCGCCAGTTATATTTGAAGTCCCATGTAATAGGGGGCAAGCCTATTGCCATCAACCGGGCACAAATCCATACTCCGGGCTGCTACTGAGAAATTCCAGATAGAAAAACCCAATAACTCTTAGCCCGACCTGAGAATCGAACCCAGAACCTCAATCTCAGCAGTAGCGATTGCGACCACTAGACTAAAGAGGCAGTTCAAATGTTTTATAATATTTTAAATACATTAATAATTTAAGTCAAGACGATGCACTTAGAATGAAATGACTAAACCAGAAGAAATAAGCTTTCGGCGTTAGGTCAGGCAAATCATTGTTTAGCAATCCATTTATTTGAATCGCATCTGACATTCTTTCATGACGCAGCCGTGAGGTACACAATACTATTTTCTTCTGTTTTGTTTTGTGTGCATTGTGAGGCTTAACCTGGGTCAGTTAAATTTATTTTCTTTCTATCTTTGATAGTTGTATGAAATAGCTATAAACGGCAAATTGACCTAGTGTGTCGATTTGGTAATCAACAATTTTCCTTAGCTACAGCCTATAATGATATTTTTGGCTGTTTACTCTGCCCGACTTGGACTTCTAGGCCAACTAACGAGGATATCCTTATCACTTTTAAGTAACCAGTAAACCTGAATAATTCTATTGCAATACCCAAAGAGAGCATTGGTAGTCCAGTGGTAACGGCCACGACATACGAGTTGTAGACCGTATTTTCAAACTCAGACAGATACTTTCCTTTGTGTAAATGATTCCATCACCAGTGCTCTCAAAACGGTCAAGGAAAAAATCCTGAGGAAAATGTCCAAGAATCAAAAAGCAAAGACATGTAGAGAAAATATATCACTTACCGATAAGCCATTCGGATCTGCTCCCCATTCTTGTACCAGATGAGCTGTGCTGGAGGGTTTCCACCTCGACTTCTGCAGACCAGCTCGAGGCTCTGTCCTCGACGTACCGTCTCTCCTTCTGCGTAACCTTCGATGTAAGGAGCACCAGGTGGATCTGAAAAACAAGAAGATAAGAAAAATATATTTTTATAGACTGGTTGTCAGACTTTTGGGCTAATGACGACCCGTAACGACTGTCACCACGGCTGAACATTGTTTCCGAGGCACGAAGGGATCTTGATCTGTAATGTATGGTCACCCATCCAAGAACCAACCGCGGCTAGCTTAGCTTAACCATTGATCGACCCGTGCGGCTGTTAATATGTAGCCGTAATAGAGTGAGAACACTGAGGGGTTAATGATAATGTTATTTTAGGTTCTGTATGTTTCATTATGCTTTTTATAGAAATTATCATGAAAACTTGATTTCATGTATTTGTTTTTTTGTAGAAAGAGTGGTAAACAAAATATCCGATAATGATTCATGTAGCAAATGGGAGTGTGACGTCATGACGCACAGACGAGAGCAAAAGTTTTACTATTCTTAATAAATGAATCTAAAGTATTATTATAAAGAGATTCTAATATTTTTTGTTTATAATATGTTTTTAAAAGGTAATCTCTGAAGTACTGATCTGATTACTTAAAAAGATTTCACAGCTAGAAAGCTACACTAATGCCTAGTATCATAAGATGTAGTTTTTGTTGTAACTCGCGGACGAAGTGAAAACGAAGATAGAAGCTAGCTCACATAGTTCACTGTAAAGACAAAATTAACGTAGGGGCCGAAAAATAATGTATTATTTTGATCGATAATTTTAGCCTTTCCAGCCTGCAAACTTATTGTCAGAAAAAAAAAACATCTGTAAAATAATTACACCAATTAAATAAAACCACTATTTAAACAGCATAAAATACTCGTAACATTGAATGTGAGAAAGTATTCCACAATTTTTTTTTAAATTACTATTTTATTGGAAATACTCAATTCAAATAGTTTGGCCTATATTTCTAGGTATTTCCACAATTACATTTTATTGGAATAAAAGAGAAATCTAGACTTTATTGTTTTCATTCAATTGTAAAAATAAACAGCTTTTAAATTGTATTCTGTCTAACAATTTGGGCAGATCTTAATAGTATTTTAGATCGAGAAGACTAAAATTACGTCAGTTCCGTAACATTAAAGTAATAAAAAAATACGTGATGCAGAAAAGGCAAACAAGAAATTTTCCGAAACAACTTAATAAGAAATATTGTATTCAAGAAACAGGTAAAGAAACGAAAAAATAAATAAGCTCAATGATATCATCTTTCCCTGTTTCCGACTGACATGCCACGCATACAACTCTTTTGTTTTAAAAATCCCTTTTCGTAACAAAAGATGCTGAGAATGATCAAAAGAAAAAAAATACTCATAAAGATTTTTACCACAGAGAAACACTTTTCCGAACGAGTGTACAGGAAAATTGCCTTCGACGAGAGTTCATTAACCCAAAAACGGGGTTCCGTAACATTATTAATAAAGATTCCTTGAAAAAAAAAAACATCCCAATCTTGGGGGTCATATCATTTGTTTGTGCGATTACACTGTAAATCATTTTGTCTTAAAAATATAAATTTTCCCGCTGACTGGGTTCGTATTTTTGGGTTAAATTTTGATAAATTACTCCGCAAGGTATGATTAATATCGTATTTTAGGAGAGCTCACTGGAACTGAATGATGGCATTTTATTCAGTGAATAGACAACATGAATTATATTTAACACTGAACGTTGTTCCCCCTTGGGTTTCTGTTAAAGTACAGACCTTTTCTCTCCTCCCATAAAAGTAAAATAAACTATCAAGCAAGAATGAACAGAAATAACAAGCACATAGCATAAGAAAAACTAGCCTATAATGATCACTGATCACACTGCTAGGACACAGGGGTCTTCGCTGTGAGCGGGTATCAACTTCTCCCATTTACAAATTGGTGTTAAAACATTGCCATTGATTAAAAAAATGTAGACGTAACGGACTTTCAAATCCCGTCACTTCTACACTTAAAAAAGCTGTTTCCCAAAAGCCAATTTGAATAATCCCGACTTCCCTCCGGCAGCCTTCAAAAAACTCTTAGCCGTTGACATAAATAGCAAAACCTACTTTCAAGCCGAAATATCTTATTACAACATAACTATTACCTTCTCAAGTCACTATGAGGGTTAAAACCGATTTATTTTTATCACGGAACCCTCGATATTAAAGCTTGAATAGTTTTATACGCTCTCTCGATTGGGGGGTCAATTCATACGATATGAGCCATTGAGTATATAATATTATGATGGCCCTGTATAGTATATGGACCGTATTAAGTGTACGACCCTGTCAGTCTCTGTTGCGTTCGTTTTTGGTCGATTTGATCAGAATTAAATGGGGTTTAGACAATGGTGGAAGATGATTGTTTCCATTTGATGGAAAAAAGAGGGCTATCAGTCAGACTACGCACAACTGAAACGGAAAAATCACTTTACATGATTATCCCTGTCATTTTCAAAGTACGGTAAACTTATGGAGTATTTTTGTCAAACACACTTTCAAAATCATATAATTATAAAAGTGACGTTTAAACTTTTTGAAGGTCATCACAAGACTGAAATGGAGACTCAAAATTAAGTTGTTGTTGAAAATTGTCGAAACAGTGTACTTCAGAGAAAAATATTCTTCTACCCAACCCCAAAGAAGGTCAAACGCAGTCCAGACTAAAAGGCAAACGAAGTCACAGGGAAAAGCTACTGTATGTGTACACGAAAGCCATGTAGCAAAGTTACAATTAAAAGATGGAGTCTCAGATTCAAACCCCTCCCCTCCACCCCTCCGTAGCATTCCATTCCCCTTAGAATAATTAAGTTCAGACGTAGGGGTGGTATTGTTTGAAGCCCTGAAAAAATCTTTCTTCTTTGATCCTTTTTAGACCGTCTGAGTACAGTGGTTTTAGAGACGTCCACGTTTGGTAGTAGCTGTTTTTATGGAAGGAATTATAGATACCTAGTTGAATTCCAGCTAGGAATAAAAAATAGTAGTGATAGATAAAATAAAAAAATCAGCTTAAAACTATGCAAGACAGATCCCCAGCGCTGCAGCTGGTTTTCAGTCGTCGCTGACGTTATGACGTCGACCGGTGCAGCAAACAATTATTAAGACGCTGTACCAGTACAGCGTACTTTAAATATATGAAGAGATATGAGGTACTGGGTGTAAAGTTCAGTCATACTCTTAGAAAAGGGAGGATCCACCGACCAGATGGATGTCGTATCTGGTGGGCAACTGCCGATGATAGTTGTCGGGAAGTTGTATAAATGCTAGCTGCGCGGTAAACTTTGATTGCGCGATGCAGGATTTGTGTTACGTCAGTGTGATGCGTTGTTCGCATGTGGCGGTGTAGATGCCTGCCACATCACTCCCCTCCGGAGACTGGAGGTCGATAGCGGACTAAGTCATGTAGCTTGCGATGCTTGCCAATGCCAGTTGGTTCCCAGTGGGTTGGAACCGGATGTCGTATAGTTCGCGGTGAGTCGGAACTGTCTGCGACGATGCCCCAGTGAGTCGGGGTGGCTGACTGCTGGTGTCGACCAGGAGAGGGATTAAACGCTCCGCTTGTGGACCGGCCGAATGTGCAGTGTGCTGTGCCAAGGTTGCTGATGAGACTGAAGGTGATGACCAGGTATGCGCTTGCGCTGCATGCTGATGGTCAGGACAACCCTTCAAGCCGTGGTTGCTGGCTGGCTGTGTGACTTGCGGTGATGATGATGACGTCACGCTGAAGTAGCTGCACGAAGGCTGCGCTGACGTTCATACTCGGGGTCACCAGTGAAGAGATATGAGGAACACGGTGTAAAGTTCACTCATACTCTTGGAAAAGGGAGGATCCTCCGACCAGATGGATGTCGTATCTGGTGGTTAACTGCCCGATGATAGTTGTCGGGAAGTTGTATAAATGCTAGCTGCGCGGTAAACTTTGATTGCGCTATGCAGGATTTGTGTGACGTCAGTGTGATGCGTTGTTCGCATGCGGCGGTGTAGATGCCTGCCACATATATAATAAAAAATTTATATGTGTTAGAATATACTAAACAGACATGAAAACAAAAGTAAAGTGAAAAATAAATAGACAAAACTCTAAGCTCCGAGAACATGATCCTCAATTTTTTTTTTTTTTTGTATGGCATCTCGTAGTTGACCTTGAGAGGTCGTGACTACTTAACCGGACTATGTGATCCTCAATATTCGTTTTACGCTTATGTGGTAGCAACATTTCAAAACGTCATAATGACGTACACCCAATATTCACCAAAGAAATTATGATGTAACTGGTTGCAAAATGCCCAATGATGAAATGTGTTAATGTTATGCAAAAGTTATGTGTCAGAGCTTTAAGCGTTTATGAGTGAATGTGAAATGAGATGCGCTGGACCAAATAAAGACCTTGGTAACTGGAGGGTGAGCCGTTTTCTTTTTTTTTTGAGAATGGTATTTCGCAGGTCAACTTATGAGGTTGTCGTCTGCTTAACCGGACTTGCCTGTGTTTGCCCTAATAAATTCGGGCCTCCAGCCAGGACTTAAACTTAGATACTAACTAAAAACTAAGCCACTACACGCTAAGGGCACCCCCTAGTGGGGTATAGACCTCGGGTTAGGGCGTCGCTGGAAGAGGGCAGCAAGGACTAGCTGGATCAGGATTGGTTTTACTTAAGACGAATTTAAAGCTACAGGCTCAGCGGCTCGGGCTGGCTCGAGCAAGGGTCCTTCCTAGCCTCCTGGAGGAGGGTAATGGCGTCGTCGGGGGGAATAAGGTATGCCTTAGTCGGCAAATACTGCTAATGCTGGAGGGAGCGGGCGGCCGCTGAAATCAGGGGATTTGAGTGCTTGATGCCACAGTCAAAGAAACGCTTAGATAAGCGTTGCATGAACTGGTTTATGGTGGCAATTTTAAGGTCAACGTGGAGATCTATGTTACGGACATAGTAGAGGGAGCACCCGTGACCTTTCTGAGGAAACGGTTCCGGAGGTCTGCATCTTATAGAGATGACGTGGGTTAGCGTGCGCAAATACAACGCAGGCTTAGGTCATGATAGGACGTATGACTGCGGTATAGATGCGCAGCTTGCATTTAAGTGACAGTTTGCTACGGTCTGTCAGAATAAAGTGGAGTCTACTAAGAGCGACGGAGGCGTGCGCGCGAACCGATGCGATGTGCTCCTTGAAAGTGAGACTTTGGTCTAGGATCACGCCTAGGTATTTGGCTTGCTTCTCCCAAGGGATCGGCTTACCGTACATATTGACCGGGCTGGGAAGTGGGAGGGGAAATCGATGACGTCTCGAGAACAGATCTCGAGGTTTGACCTCGATTCTCCCTTTCTGGAACCAAGCGCCTAAGACGTTTGCGGAGGTTTGGAGAGTGCGAGCTATAGCGTTGGGACAGTTACCGGTATAGAAAACGGCAGTGTCGTCGGCGAAGAGAGCCACCAGTTCCACCGTATAGTAGAGCACTTGTGCTCTACTATACGGTGGACCTGGTGGCTCTCTCTCTTCGCCGACGACCTGGTGGATACTCAAGTGTTGGGGACGGAAACCAAACTGCTCGTCGGGTATGAGGCCCTTGGCTTCGGCATAGTCTTTGAGCCGCTTATAAATAAGCCTCTCGTAGATTTTGCCTAGTACATTGAGTAAGCTAACGGGGCGGTAACTAGAGGCCTTAGACTTTGGAATGCCTGGGTTTCGGATATCGACAACGGTTGCTTCTTTCCACGCTTGTTGGAAGATGTTTTCGCTCAGATGTTGTCGGTAGGAAGGAGTTTGTATACTGAATTGGTAATACCGTCCGAACCGGGGGTTTCCGTTCGTGGAGCCCTTTAATGATATCGTGCACTTCGTCTGGAGTGACGGGAGGCAGAGGATCATTGGGGTCTTCGACGGGTGGGAGGGAGTCTCTTCGTTCGACTACAGCGTCGACCTTGTCCAGGTGAGCTTGGTCTACTGGTTGAGAGCTGGGAGGAGATTGGGACTCTAGGCTGTCAGCAAGACATTCGGCCTTGTCGGGACTGTCGAAATTGATGCTCTTGTCGGGGCGGATGAGAGGAGGCATAGAGACCTCTTCGGAGAAACGAAACTGAGGGTGATCCGACATGCCAGACACTATTTATAAAGCTTTGGAGCTCCAAAAAGAGGAAGGCAAGAAAATCAGAAATTGAAATACAAAATTGAGCAACACAACTGAAGTAAATAATGAGATAATTTGAATTTAGATTGGAAATGGATCGTTATAAAAATAAAAAGATGTTTCAAGTGTTGTTTCTTAGTCAAAAATCGGCCGCGTGGATGTTGGAAATAATACCACGGGAACGTGCTACCGGGACAAAGTCCCGTCAAAATGGGTCTAGCCGTTTCGGAGATTAACCGGAACAAACAGGCAGACAGACAAAATAAAAACAACTTTTTTTTTATAAGTACTTGCTTATATGCATTTGGAAAAAAGCTATTTGAAAAATATTTGTTATGTTAATAATATTTAATATTTTTTAGGTACCTTCCAGTGCCAGTTTTAGCTAGGAAAATTTGGAGCCAACATCCTTGTATATTGCCCGTTTCTTAATTTATTTGAGGTCGACGCATTATGTCTTTTTCTTCCATATTTCTCTATTATAAATAAATAAAGAAAGAAACATAAATGCGTTACATGGTATTACAAAAAAAAAAAACTTAACTTAAAAACTATAAAAATAGAAAACAAAGATAGTAATATGCCAAAAGAGCCTCAGTTAAGAAAGAAAATACGTTTATTTGCGGTAAACGTGACGCAGAGAACGAACACAAAAAATAACAAGTTGGGGGAAAATATGCGTCACCTTTTCTATCAGACGTCATCTCGATAGTCAATCCCTTTCTACCCATATCATCTTTCACCCAGTCCATCCATAGTTTCTTTGGTCTTCCCCTACTCTTATAGCCAGCATCCATAGTTCAAGTAAACATTGCTTCAACAATAAAAAAGTTTGGAAGGACAAAAAAACATACACTGCTACTCTCGAACATCTTAAACTCGTTTAATCGCCAAACACCATAACTTTCCAACTTCCGAACCTTTCCATGAAAATTCCTCAACATAGTATTAATTCGTTTCAAACTTTCCCTATCCAATACGCTAACCCTATTCGCATGGCAAATCTCGCGTGGTACGCGGTACGCAAGTAATACGCATGTCAAGTCTAGCGTTTGTAATTAAGAGGGCATTGTACCGAGAAACGACAAATTTGTTACTTGAGGGCGCTTGTCACACCGAAGCGTAATTGTAATTGAGTTTTTGGTTTGAATTTTAGTCGGAAAACGAGCAGTGTTATGACGTAAAATGCAAAAAACGTAGGAGGTAAAATGCGATGTTGCGTAAGTTTGTTTCCTGTTTTTTTTTAATTGTGTTGTGTATTTTAAAAGCTACATCTTCTTGAACTGAAAGCGGAACCTAAATCAGTTGTAAACAGATTGCATAATTATCATGATCAAGTTAAAAAAAAGTATTTTAACTTTTTTTTTTTTTGTTTGGCATCTCGCAGGTCAACCTATGAGGTTGTCGTCTGCTTAAGCGGACTTGCCTGTGGTTGCCCTAATAAATTAAGGCCTCCAGCCAGGAAGTATTTTAACATTAATTCCTTTAGCTATATTCAGATTGTCTCTTGGGGGTTCTTTTCTTAGGCCATAAATCCTTGAGTTCACTGTAGCTAGACCAACACACATAGGTAATTGAGTCTTTGCTGATTCATCTCAAAGGATTAAGCTCTTCTATTCTTACGTGGACAACGCACTTCATTCGTCTAATGTCTAGAGACTTATTGTAACGAACAAAACGCTTCTTGCTATAAATAATCAGTGGTATCTTAATTTTAAATTTAATAAAATTAAAACAAAACTCATCATCATTATCATGGCAGCCGAAAAACGTCCACTGCTAGACATAAGACTTCTCCAAGCGCCACAAAATAAAACAAGTAAAGAAGAATAAAAGATAAAATACTCAACATTTTAATGCAAAACCTAAAGTGAGCCTGCTTAAAAGGCAAATCGATCCACGATAAAAGGCAAATCGGTTTGCTCAATGTTATTGTTTCATTCCAATGTTAAAACACTTATTTGCATTGTCAATACATTCGATATAAGCTCGTAGGTTTAAAAGGTTGAAGGTTCAAAACCTCGGGTGTAGAGGTGGCTGACATAACATTGGCGTTTATAATTTAAGATCATCCATTACTAAGACTTATGGAATAATAACATTAGTAAGTTTTTATTGAATACTGTTGAAACATATTTATGATGTTGATTTTTTTATGGAAGTATTGAAGCTTAGTAGAAAAAGGCGGAAATACCTAAGCCTAGCAGTAAAGGATGTCTCAAAAATTTATTAAAAAGTTTATTTATATTGAAACTATCTACCTAAAACCTGAACCTGTTTTATAGTCTGACATTACCATTACGCAGTGAGCACGCATCAATATTCGTTTTTATATGATTAGTTAGATAAATAATATGATAATATTTATACTCGTATTCATTATCTACAGTATCCAATTACGCGTCGGTGTGACTCGCATCCATCCAAAAACAATGTTACGCCTGTAAAACTTCAGTCGTGTTCGGTATGTTTAACTTTTATTATATTCGGATAAATATGTTCATACGCATCTTAAATTTTCAAGAACATGAGCATTACTGCTTAGACTTTAATACAATTTAAACATGTTGCGTTAAGAACGAAATAAAAGAGTTCTCCGAGGTACCTATAACATCATTATGTTTTTTTTTGTTTGTTTTATTTGAGATGGGTTTGCTCTTGACTCTAGTCTAGGTCAGAAGTGACAGAGACAAAGTCTACGATGGAGTGAGATGAGTTTACCCAGAATAAGCTTGTTCACTCTAGCATTCAAGAGATTCGGGTTGAACGCGTTTGGGAACACAGAGGCAGGTAGTGATTTCCACTCTTTTGCCGTGCGCATTATGAAGGATGTTTGGAAGCGCTTAGTGCGAATTGGTGGAATGGCAACTAGGTATGCTAATTACCATTAGCAGGGGGATTTGTGTGGGAAGATTCGTAGATATATAACAGTTGACAATGAGAAGCCCAAAAGTCTGACAACCAGTCTTACCGCATGGGTTGTATCGATATCTTTCCTTTTTTAGGACAGTAAAGAAAAAAAAACTTTACATCTTGGTCAAGTCAGTCCGCGAGACCAAAGCTGAGCTTACACACAGTACAGCTAGTACACAGTATATATTTTTACAACCTACTCAGCAGGAACTTAAGTCTTGAAGTTGAAACACGCGAGCAGACTTATCTTGCGCGTACTTTACACCAAAATGGAACCTTTGTAATCACCAGGAACGAACGACAAATAATACGTAATTTTTTTACCATTTGAAGAAATTTCACAGCTCCGATTTCTAATCTTAATGAAATAAAGTGGAATGCTGCTATTTCTTTGCTAAATTAAAGCCACCCCGACTTCCGCATCCTGTCTTCCTCAGGTCATCACTCTGTTGGTGATCAAAGTAATAAATATTTGCCAAAAAAATCTTCTGATCTTTCCTTGTTTAAGAAAACACCTTTATCCAAACCCGTTTTAATTATTAGAATAGCACGAAATACGAAAATTATAATCAAAACTCATAAAAGTGTACTGTCATTATACAAAATTTGTACCATGGCAAGGTTTCCCTCTCCGTGATTGGCCCAGGGCTATTTGACTTTATCGTCTATTCTCTTTGTGCAAATGCCATTGTTTTTGTGGGCATGTTGTTATTTATTTATGTTAATTTTTTTGGTGTTTTTTTGCGTTTGTGCGATTTAGAGGTGGGTTGAAGTCGATGAAAATGTTTAATTTGTATTGTCGATGTTTTGAATAAATCAGGGAATTGATCGATAAGAGATTAAATTAATTATTATAATAATAATATAAACGTGAGATTGCCAAAATACATGTCCAAGTAATGAGCGATGCGTGTTATTGAGATCTTAATTGAGTAAGTTCCCTTGTAATACAAATAATCTTTTCTTTTTGACATGAAGTCCTTGAAAATCATATCTGAACCACAGTCACATCATCTTTGATTTATTAACCTCTCGACTCAGCCGCCATTTCCTACGTCTAGTAAAAAAACTTTTTACATCCATCAGTCTTCGAAATAAGATTTGAAAAAGCTGAAAACCTTAACCCTAAGATTAGATCCAACCTCTTCTTTTATCGAACTAAACTTATTTGATTTATTAATCCGGCCTTGTAAAGGACCCAAAAAAAGAGTATTTCCGTCCGCCATTATTTTAGAAGGGATTCCCGCAAAGTAACGCCTTATTCAATCAATTAAGAAGTCTTGCTTCAAGATGATAAAATACACGGCAACAAAATTTAATTCAGAGTTTCAGTAAATCTTGTTACTTGCGGTAAGAAAAAGCGGCCAAGTGCGAGTCGGTCTCGCACACGAAGAAGTAACATAACTGTATCTTAAAATTAAATAAAGTTAAAATTTAATGGTAGAAACGTGTTTATTCAGCGTTTTTTTTTATTAAATATTCTACGGTGGTATATAATATTTAATACAAAAAAACGCAGAATAAACACTTTTCTACCATTAGTTTTTAACTTTATTTAATTTTAAGATACAGCCCTGTGACAGACGGACTGACGACTGGACAGCGGAGCCTTAGTAATAGGGTTCCGTTAGCATCCTTTAATTGTAATAAAAATTGTTTTTTTTTCGTTTAAGGCTGTAATGGGATTTATAAAATATCGCCAAGGATACTAGTTTATGTAAGAGATCTAAAGTTGAAAGGGATCAACAAGCATAGTCTACATTAAGACTACAGAGATTGGTAAAATGAACTGAGACAAACCCTTTGCTTTTCTTAATCAGAAAGGTATTTATTTTACATTTCTAAATGGAACAACTATATTTCAATTTATTTATTGATAGTTTAACAATTCTTACACAAGTTATAAGAACAAAAGATTTCGACGAAAAAATCTTTTCTATACTCAATATTATAAGCTTCTGCCCGCGACATCCATTGTCCGCGTGAAATTTCTTGTTTGAACATAAAATATATAATACCTTTTCACAATATTAGTAACAAATTAAAATATTTCGTTAAAAAATTATAACACGTCACCAAAACTTTAAAAACAAATGTCGATAAAAGTAAATCTAAAACTGAATTTAAAATATCGACATCTTCACCGTCCCATCACTACTCTATGTAACCTGAGCATAGGGGAAGGCAAAACAAAGTGCGCTATGTTATTTCACGATGGAATTTACCAAGCTCATAATGAAACACCACATATATTAATAACATAATTATTATACTTGATCTATACAATGAATATTAATGAGTAAAAAGTGGTAATTAAAGCAAATTTTCATTGATAATGTCGCAGCTGTCTTCCTTTTCCGAACTATGTTGCACGTGCTTTTCGGGGCACAGAGGGGCTTCGATATATAATGGATGGTCACCCATCGACGGACCGACCTCGACAAGCGCAGCTTCACCTTCGATCGCCCAGTGCAGATGTTATTATTAAGACACGTTGCAGCATATTACAAAGCCCTTGTTCATCAGTGGATGCTGGTAAAGAAACTACAACAGTCTGCAATGACAACTCTGTCTCCCAAATCTAATTCTATTTTTGATCCATTTATTACGGCGACCAAATGCTTATAGAACAAAAGGGGAGGTGAAACAATGTTAATATAAATTTGTTTGAAATGTACAAAAAAATAAACTTTTCACCGCTCCAAAAGTCCATAAAACTACCCGATTCGTTCAACTCCAAAAATCAGAGTAAAAAAAAAGTTACAACAAACAGAATCCAATCATAATTTTCCAACAAATTACATTTTTGCAGGGTAGGTCGGGGCAAAGCAAACAGCCCACTCCAACGCAACGACACGCTACCGTGGCGGACGCGGACTTAGAGCCATGAATTATTAATTTTCCATTTAAACCGACTCTGGCAATGTTTGCTTTTTCCCAATGTCCCTATTGACTTTATCGCTATTCGATGGTGGGGGAATTAATTGCGTTCGGAGTCGAAAATTTCGAGACTGATCAATTTCGATTGTAGCTTTTAGGCCTTTGAGGAACGACGCGTTCTCTTTTTAAAGAAAAATATTGGTGGATTTGGTTTGCGTTTTAAAATTGAGGCGGAATTTATTTGCGTAAGTGCCTTAATACGCACATTTTCCTTCTAATCTGCACCCCAATTGCGTGACACGCTTTCTTTAAAATATCCAAAGGATTTACAACGCAATTTGTAATCCATTGTTTCATATGTTTGAAAAATTCGATTGCTTGACGCCGTAAATGACGCAATGGAATTTATTTTGAAGTATCGTGGTGAGGAGTCTTTACATTAAGATATAAAATTAGCAACCAATTACAAAATGACACATGAAATAAATGCAGCAAGAAAGTAACAGTATATTCAGGGAAATACCGCCAGAAATTCAGAAAATTCACAGCGAAGCAAAGCAAAAGAAGATGGAAAATACTTCTTTAAATAGTAAATCAGACAGTCTATTTTCCTTAGAGCTGCACAATGAAGAAATAAGTATTTCCCAACGCAATTTCCAGTTCTAAGATTCGAAATTAAAGCTGGGAGAATAACAGAAGAAAACTTACATTCTCTATTCCGTTTTAGCCCAGTTTCCTCTATTAAAATTCTGAGTATTTTTGGGTCGAAACTATTAAGAAAACATGTGCTTGAGTTACACGAAGATGTTATCAACTATGATTATCAACTTAATTTTGTTTTTAAAGCTGAACAAGTAAGCAAATATACCAACACCTTAAATACTTTGGAGTGAATTAAAGTAGCCTCCAAGAGTAAGATAATTATACTTTCCGGATAGTTTAAGGCAAGGTTGTTATGCTTTTCAACTTTCAATCTACGAGAGGCTTATTTATAAGCGTCTCAAAGACTACGCCGAAGCAAAGAGCCTCATACCCAACGAGCAGTTTGGATTCCGTAGCCAACACTCGGGCACCCAACAGGTCCACCGTATCGTAGAGCACTTATGCGCTGGTCTGCAGCGTAACGCGACGACGGGTGTGCTATTCTTCGACATAGCGAAAGCCTTCGACAAAGTCTGGCACAACGGCTTGATATACAAGCTCTACCAACTAGGAGTGCCTGATCGTCTCGTGCTCATCTTACGAGACTTTTTGTCGAACCGGACCTTTCGCTATCGCGTCGAGGGAGCACTCTCGTCCCCTCATCCTATTCGCGCCGGTGTCCCTCAGGGTTCCGTACTATCTCCTCTCGCTTTCACGCTGTTCACTAGCGATATCCCAAAAAGTAAAAAGGCTCAGTTGGCTCTCTTCGCCGACGACACTGCCGTTTACTATACCGGTCACTGTCCCAACGCTATAGCTCGTACTCTCCAAACCTCCGCAAACGTCTTAGGCGCTTGGTTTCGGAAATGGAGAATCGAGGTCAACCCCGATAAGAGTCAGGCGGTTCTCTTCTCGAGACGTCGTCGACTCCCTCCCCCACTTCCCAGCCCGATCACTATGTACGGCAAGCCAATCCCTTGGGAGAAGCAAGCCAAATACCTAGGCGTGATCCTCGATGAGAACCTTACCTTTAAGGCTCATATTAAGGCGGTTCGCGCGCGCGCCTCCTTCGCTCTTAGCAGGCTGCAATTCGTACTGACAGCCCGTAGTAAACTGTCCCTCAAATGCAAGCTCCACATCTATTCCGCAGTCATCCGTCCCATCATGACCTATGCCTGCGTTGTATTTGCGCACGCTCACCCACGTCATCTCCATAAGATGCAGACCCTCCAAAACCGTTTCCTCAGAAGGGTCACGGGTGCCCCCTTCTATGTCCGTAATATCGATCTTCACGTCGACCTCAAAATGCCAACCATAAAACAGTTCATGAAACGCTTATCAAAGCGTTTCTTCGACTGCGGCATCAAACATTCTAACCCCCTGATTACAGCGGCCGCCCGCTACACTCCCTCTCGCATTAGCAGTATTCGCCGACCAAGGCATACTTTAATCGACCCCGACGACGCCACTACCCTCCTCCAGGAGAGTAGTAAGGCCACTAGCACGCTACAAAAGCCCAAAACCCGATCGCCGTCCTACCGCCCTCGCCGCCGAGGCCCGCCGCGACGCCCAAATCGACGCCCCTCCCGACCCTTGCTCGAGCCAGCCCGCGCCGCTGAGCCTGTAGCTTTAAATTCGTCCGTAAATAATACCAATCATGATCCAGCTAGTCATTTGCTGCCCTCTTCCAGCGACGCCCTAAGCCGAGGTTCGTACCCCACAGGGGGTGCCCTTAGCGTTGTCGCTTAGTTTTAGTTAGTATATAAGTTTAAGTCCTGGCTGGAGGCCTTAATTTATTAGGGAATCCACAGGCAAGTCCGCTTAAGCAGACGACAACCGCATAGGTTGACCTGCGAGATGCCAAACATACAAACAAACTTTTCAACTTTCTTAAACCTCTGTAAATCTAGCCAAATTTAAATGTTGTGCAAAAGAAAAATTACAGGAAAATTGCGGTCAAGAGCTGTGGGAAGACAGAAACGTTAATTATAGATAATAATTGGCTCAATAAAAAAAACTTAAATATGACACTAGATCGCTATTAAAACGTGTAAAAGTTATATCAAAAGATAAGGCTTTTTTGTTTCTTAGGGCATGTTGAGAACACATTTAACATTTTTTTAATTTTTATTTATCCTAAATGTTTGCAGTTCAAGCGCTCGCACCGCCCGGTGTCCATAAAGATGCACTTCAGACACACTGCACTTCAGAGGGCCTTAATTTTTTTTTATCACTGGCCGATACGAGGTAAGAAGGAAAAAAAAAGGGTATGCCACGGGCGCTTTTTTTTTTTAAAATGGCATCTCGCAGGTCAACCTATGAGGTTGTCGTCTGCTCAGACGGACTTGCCTGTGGTTGCCCTAACAAATTAAGGCCTCCAGCCAGGACTTAAACTTAAATACTAACTAAAAACTAAGCGACCACACGCTAAGGGCACCCCCCGTGGGGTACGAACCTCGGCTTAGGGCGTCGCTGGAAGAGGGCAGCAAATGACTAGCTGGATCAGGAATTATATTATTTAGGGACGAATTTAAAGCTACAGGCTCAGCGGCGCGGGCTGGCTCGAGCAAGGGTCGGGAGGGGGTGTGCCACGGGCGCGTCCCATATAAATTTTATTAACTTTGCTTGGGTAGTTTATCAGTTAACTTCCATAATACGTATTTTCCACTTAGAGTTACAACAGTGTGTTAGTTTTGGGTGTTGTTTTGTGTAACAATAGTATAACTTACTGCCTTATTTACACAACAAGTAGTGGTATAAATATTTGTCTGGGGTAGGTACCACAACTAAAAAGAGAAAACTAAAAACTTTTTATAAAAAAAACGAACAACTTCCAAAAAAAACCCTACAAAGTGAACTGGACAAAGGTAAATTGTATTGCAAATAAATAGTGTTAGTAAAACTCTTTATTCTGCATGTATGTGATAAAAATGTTTGTTTTTTCAGACACACCCTTGACAGGCGACTTCCAAAACAATAAATAAACAAACATCTAAACCTCACAACTAGATGGCGCTGTAAGCTAGTAACATCCTTCAATATAAACGTTGAACTAGCGGTCTCAATCGAACGGTTTATTAATAATTCATTTCCGTCGAAGTCGTGTCGTCGCGAGAAAACAAACCGACGCGAGTTGTGGAATTGTGAAACGATGTGGAAGTATTATTTTAGGGGAGATCAGCTGACTGACGTATTATTACAAGTTTACCGTAGAATTTCTTGACATAAGTACATAGTGTGTTCCCGTTTAAAAGTCTATGGGTAGCTTCACTGCGTTAACCCCCTCCCGACCCTTGCTCGAGCCAGCCCGCGCCGCTGAGCCTGTAGCTTTAAATTCGTCCCTAAATAATATCATTCCTGATCCAGCTAGTCATTTGCTGCCCTCTTCCAGCGACGCCCTAAGCCGAGGTTCGTACCCCACAGGGGGTGCCCTTAGCGTGTAGTCGCTTAGTTTTTAGTTAGTATTTAAGTTTAAGTCCTGGCTGGAGGCCTTAATTTATTAGGGAATCCACAGGCAAGTCCGTCTAAGCAGACGACAACCTCATAGGTTGACCTGCGAGATGCCATTTATAAAAAAAAAAAAAAAATTCACTGCGTTAAGTTTGCATGGGCACAAAAAACTAACTTTTTTAAGGGGACTACAGCACCTTTCCAGACACAAGTTTTATAATGCCTAAAAACTCAAGACTAGATAGCACCACTGTCTCAATGGAACATCAATAATTCATATTAGGTCTCGTAGTCGTGTCGTGCCGTTTAATAAACCTTTCGCTCAAAATTTGTTTATAGAAGTCATGTGTGGGAGGGCTTAACTTCCGCGTTGTTTTCGCTTATCGGGTGCAGGGCAAACGATGAAAATATTGAACATAAGTACTGTACTTTATATAAGTATATGTTTATTATCAAACTGTTGCATAAATTTAAGTTATTCTAATTAAAGAGACAGAGAGCTGGGGAAATACTGGCGCCAATTCTTCTTCCCAGCGAAAACACAAGGAAGTGGTGAAGGGTGGGCGTTTTACGGAACTGACTTTTGTAATTATAAAGTTCAAAAAGTACTGATTCTCGTTTTATTTTGAATAAATGATGTTCGATTTGATTTTTCTGGAGTTACTTTATCCAAGCTTATGAGGTTATTAGAATTTTGGCTTCGTTCTGGTCCAGATAGATAACGGTATTTTAATAATATTTGCTATTGTTAAAGAATTTAGATAATCATTTCTTAATGAACATCTGCAACCTCCAGGGCTCCATTCTTCCATTACATTTCAATGTTCAATATATATAGTTTATGCTGTGTATTGTTCTGTAGGTTTCCCAGCCGGTCAGTCTTAGTGAACACTTATTTTGACATTACGAATTTTACCCTATTGAAGAACATCATCTAAAGAGCAATGAAGAGGGCTATGCTTAGAGTTTCCCTAAGTGATCGAACCAGAAATGAACAGATCCACAGGAGAACTAAGGTTACTGACATAGCCCGAAGAATTGCCAAAGTTAAGTGGCAGTGGGCAAGGCACATTGCTCGCAATACAGATATCCGATGGGGCTGAAAGGTTATAGAGTGGCGTACGCGTAACGGAAGACGTAGCGTTGGAATGCACAGAACCGGTCAAAGTTGTGACTGAACAAAACATCAACCTCCTTTTTGAGCTTCGCCGAGGTCGAGTATAAATGGGATAAGTATAAAAGTTACTATTTAAGAACTATTCACTGTAGGCCCAAAAACCAGTTCGCCGCCCTACCGTCCTCGCCGCCGAGGACCGCCACGATGCCCAAACTCACGCCCTCCCCGACCCTTGCTCGAGCCAGCTCGCGCTGCTGAGCCTGTAGCTTTAAATTCTTCCCAAAATAACATCAATCCTGATCCAGCTAGTCCCTTGCTGCCCTCTTCCAGCAACGCCCTAAGCCGAGGTCCGTACCCCACAGGGGGTGCCTTTAGCGTGTAGTCGCTTAGTTTTTAGTTAGTATTTAAGTTTAAGTCCTGGCTGGAGGCCTTAATTTATTAAGGCAACCACAGGCAAGTCCGGTTAAGCAGACGACAACCTCATAGGTTGACCTGCGAGATGCCAAGCAAACAAACAAAAAACCATTCACTGTAGGAATCTAACTCAGTATCAACCTCATATTTACTTCCAAAAGACGGTTAAACCTACGAGCTCCAGTTAGTTAATATATTTTGCTTCACAGCAGGAGAGCTCATCCCAATTTGATGCGATTGTGATAGAAATATCATCCACGCGGGAGATGTTTATGTCTTATTATTTGTCCCCATTACTCATTTGTCTGTTTGTAATGTAATAAATAAATAAAAAATACATTGAAAAGGATAATGTTGGTAGGTACTATTAGCAATCAATCTTTCATAGGTTCCTAATGATTATGAAAATGAGGCTGTTTGTCTTGCTCTTTGAGACATTTTTAAATAACATCACAAGTGTAATTTCCGAAGGGCTAGCCTAAGCTGAGTACCGATAGTACAACATTTCGTCACTAAAAAGTGGCGAAACTACAGAAACTAAGAAATTCTATAAGAAAAAACCCGGTTACTGTTTTTCTTAGCTGGTGATCGAACTCAGGACGCCGAAACATTCATCCTTTGAATGCTGGGACACAGGCTACCTCTTTGTAAGAGAGAGTGAGCTGTATACCACCACGCAAGCCGAACAGTGCTGATTGGTGGGTGCCAGAAATATATTTTAATGGTTCTAGGATACTACACTTAAATCATCAGTACTTCAAGCCGTTGCTCCGGGCTGTCAGTTGTAGACCTTTGACGCCTTTACGGATAGTTCGAAGACAATTACTCTTAATAAAGGGACATGGCTGTTACCCAGAAACTAGGTCGTAGAGGTCAGATACGCAGTCACTCTATGTAAAATACTGGTTTCAGATGGATTCGGTTGGGAATAGGCAAAGCAGATGATGAAATTTCTATCGCAGGCCCAGTGAATGTGATTTTTCGATTCTAATTCTGTCTCGTTGGTCTAGTGGTCGCAATCGCTACTGCTGAGCATGAGGTTCTGGGTTCGATTCCCAGGTCGGGCAACGTGTTATTGGGTTTTTCAGTAGCAGGCCGAAGTCTGGATTTGTGCCCGGTAGATGGCAATAAGCTCGCCCATTACATGGGACTAAAACATAACTGGCGAAATGTGGGTGTACACCTCTGCCCAACCCTTCGGGGAAACAAGGCGTGATGTTATGTTATGGTAATTTCGATTACTTACATAGTACGCTGAGCTGAACAGTGCTTCTCATAGGACTATCTCGTTGCAAGGCCTCGTGTCTGGCCTCGCAAGTGAAGTCGGCGTAATCATCGTCTGCTGTCGCTTTGAAGTGTACTCTGTGGACAAGAAGATAAGGTTTAGAATTATTTGGACGTACCCAGGGAGATAAGTTTGACGTTCAGGTTGAGGTTTTATATATCACTGCTGAATCAAAGCATAAGAAGAACTAATATTTATGAAAAACAAACTTTCTACATAATGTTTTTTACCAATACCAGTAAAAATGCATTATCAACTGGTGCAGTAATTATCCAGGGTAACTTTGTTTGCCTTATAAAATTTAACGATTATTTAATTAATATATTTTCGAAAACAAAATATCAAAATATGCCCTTTCTCATTACTCAATTATCACAAAAACAGATAGATGCCAAATTGATTACAATGAAGCAAAGAGAAAGGGACATCTTCCATGGTATGATAACCACACTTAATTATTCTAATCATCCAATTAAGAGAACAGTCCCACAGAGATTTTGAGTTGAATCAGAAATTAATTTAGTACACGAAGTTTAGTCACTTATCTATTAATTTTGAGTTTTGTTAGTCTTCTCCAAATCTTCGTTAAAATTAATGTGCTTCAAACTAGGATTAGATGGTTTTGTCAAAACGAGCTTGGTTTATGAACCTTTTAATAGAGCATTAGGTTATTGGTTGAAAACCTGCGGGGTAACACATTAACAGTTGGAATCGCTTTCATTTTGACAGTTCAACATCATTCATTGCGTTATTCACGTTGATGAGCAGACAAATACTTCAATGCAACGGTTTAGCATTATCAATATCCTTAAAAATGATTCACATTGTGATTTACAGTGTTTCGCAACCAGGGTGCTGGCATCACCAGCTCTATAACGGTATAAAACGATCAAAATTGACACACGGTGCTATTTAATAACCAGTAAACTTACAAAAATGTCGGATTGTCACCTGTAACTTGACGATTTTGTACAAGATGTCCCAGAAGTCGACATCAAGCCGGAATCGGGTGATGGGTCAAGTCATAATTGTTAACAGAAAAATAAAACTTCGCTATAATTTAAAATTACAGGCATTTACAATTTAAAACAAAAACATGAGAATCAGCATGTCGATTCTGTAACCGTCTCACCGTGAAAACTTAGGTGAAGTGAGCGTGGAGTGAGCTGTCAGTCTCACCCCGTCTTGGTCAATCCCTAGCATCAGTGGCACTGACAGTTTTCACGGTGAGATGGTTACAGAATAGCACTACTGCTGGCTGTGACGGTGTTTTTTTTCTGTTTACTATTATGACTATCATATCACCCGAAACCGGCTTGACGTCGACTTCTAAGACACTGTCTATAGGCCCTAGAGATATTAGAATATTGCAATGTTTATCTATTACATCTTGAAAATATATGGGGATAAGGGCAGCAAGTACCGACTTAAAACTTAAACAGAACTGCAGGTCTTACGAAAGACTCATATAAATGTTTATGTAGGTATAATATGTATCCGTTTTTAAGTAAACGAGTCTCCACCAGATGTGAGCAACAGCCTCATAGCGTATAAAGTAATAGTATGCAACGGCTGGCGAGTCTTAGAAAATAACATCATGAATGTGGAAAATCTTCATCTTTTCCGTTACGAAGAGAATGAAAATACAGGGATTGTTACCTGGAGTCTATTGCCACTTCCTGTAAAATCTCCTTTGAGTAAATTAATTAAATTTATCTTGGTGTTGATATTTTGTTTAATTTTATTATTGGACTAGCGGATGCCAGCGACTTCGTCTGCGATTCAAGATGAAAAGAAGACTGTGTCCTTTTCCAGGTCATAGCATACCCATGTGACCAATTTCATCCAAACCCGTTCAGCCGTTTTAACGTGAAAGCGTAAAAAACAAAAAACTTACTTTCGCATTTATCCTACTAACATTATAACCGCGAAAGTTTGTGAGTATGGATGGATGTTTGTTACTCTTTCACGCAAAAACTGCTGAACAGATTTGGATGGAATTTGGCACACAGATAGTTTATGACCTGGATTAACATATAGAGTACTTTTTATCTCGATACTCTCACGGGATCAAGATTTATGCGGGTGAAACCGCGGGGAGCAGCTAGTAATAGTTTAATAATAAGTTAGTTAAAAAGCTATGATGTTTAACGAGTAGTATTGACCGATAGCTTGCATGTGTGGTGCAAACTGTAAATATACAGGGTGTCCGAGAAGTCGACGAAAAAACGGAATCGACTATTATGACTTGACCTATCACGGTTGACTGCCTCGTTGGTCTAGTGCTCGCAATCGCTACTGCTGAGCATGAGGTCCTGGGTTCGATTCCTATGTCGGGAAACGTGTTATTGGGTTTTACTATCTGGAATTTCTCAGTAGCAGCCCGAAGTCTGGATTTGTGCCCGGTAGATGGCAATAGGCTCGCCCCCTATTACATGGGACTTAAACATAACTGGCGAAATGTGGGTGTACTATAGGTACACCTCTGCCCAGCCCTTCGGGGAAACGCTTATGTATGAAACAGATTGTTGGGTGTGGCAAAAGTAGCATGAAAGCAGAATAAATGCTGTGGAAATGCCTTCATTGCGGAGCATGTGTGGTGTGACTATATATGATAAGGCAGCGGTGCGGTTTAAAAGAAGATTTAGTGACAAAAATTGGAAGGAGTATGCTTAGATGGTTTGGTCATATTGTGAGGATGAATGAAAGGAGACTAACGAAAGGTATTTACAAGGCAGATGTGATTGGAAACGCCGGGAGGTGACGCCCTAGGAGGACATATAGTGACCATATTGGTGATGTTCTTCTGCTTCCCACATCCAGCGGATTCCTGCGGCCTTAAAAAGATCAAAGGCAAATGCTGATTAACGGCATTTGCACCTCTAGGTACTAGCACTACTACTCAAATGAGGTTTAGAACTGACTGCTTTGAATGGCGACCAGCACGTGAAGACAGACAATATGACAGATGAATAATATATGTCTGTCAGTTTTTCTATTCTATCTTTCATTTTGACTATTCTTCCGCCGAGAAAAATTATTCAAGCTACGCGAACATGACATTAGATTAGAGCGTTCTTGACGCCACGAATTTGATTATTAGTTCTGCCGTTTCTAGACGCTACTGGCGTACCGATTTCGTGTTTTGAGGGCTAAAGGCAAAATACAGTAAAAATAGAGACCAACTCAACAACAGAAAAGTTATTAAGATTATTACATACGACCCGATCGCCGTCCTACCGTCCTCGCCGCCGAGGCCCGCCGCGACGCCAAAACTCACGCTCTCCCCGACCCTTGCTCGAGCCAGCCCGCGCAGCTGAGCCTGTACCTTTACACGCTAACACGAATACTATTCTTTGATGGCACAGTGAATTACAACAAATTCTGCGCTACGGACCTTTGAATACTGACTGAAACAAAATCTATATTCAAAAAGTTTCAGATAGTGGTTGTAGTCACGAATATGTTGATCGAAATGCGATTCGCGACTTTAGTAAGAACATTTCATATGGAAATTCTTAAATTGAACAAATGTGCAAACGATTTATATAAAATTGATGGTTATAATTCAGTAAAGGCGAATTTTACCAATGAAACTGAACGCACCAAAAACGCACATCGAAAAGGCGTTCAGAGCTGTCAGTGTCAAAAAAAAAAATGGAATATTCAGCCTGACAGCTCTTGGCTTAAAAGTGCTGATCGCAAACAGTTTCGTTGGTGAAATCGGCACTAAATATGATATCATTCCCACCGTTGCGAATCGTATTTTATCATTACGACGTAAAACAGAGCTGTAATTTGCAAATAAAAAACAAAAAAAAATTGAATGTGAATCTTCCTTTATAATGTAGAGAACTGCTTATAAACACACAGCACACAATGCAGGAGAAACTCTTAGTATGGCTTTTTATAAACAAATTAAAGTTCCAAAAATATCCTGCACTAAAACTGCAACATTATACACCACATTCACAGAAATTTTCCGTAAAACATCAAGCTATTGTGGCCACGCATTTAATTTCAGACGGGACATGTCCCGTAATTCCGTCGCTGTCACTTGCGCGACGTCCCGGATCCGGTTTAATCCGGTTATATCGGGTTAAATCTGCAATAATGCGGAATTTATTTCATTGCAGACTTTGTGACTTGCTTTTAATGGTAGTACACATGTTTAAAGAGAAACTGGATTAGATGTTCTGTCTTTTGTTTTGGAGTTGTTTGTTTGAAGACTTTTGCTCAACCTTTTGACAGTCTATTTTGTCCTGATTTTTGAGCGACAGGAAGGTCACATGAGCATTTGTTATTATACGCACATCAATTTTGAATCTACTGTCAATTAATAATGATAATAATAAACGTAGATTTAAGATAACTAGGATCCAATTTGTTAGTAGTACAATAACTTATAACGAGTGTTAGTAATGCAACCATAATCTACTCGCGTCCTGCCTGACATATGTATCGAGGTATCAGTACTCTTGTGAGTATTAATACATCGACGCATTTACAGACAGTCAAGACTACTAGCTATCATATTTAAAACGCTGTTGCGACTAGCCCGTACTCTGCTCAGCATTGACGAGCAACGCTTGCGTAGAGTAGCGTAGAAGCAAACGTTGCGCGCAAACATACGTGATGCAAGCCAGATGCGGGGCAGCCGCAACACCGTTCTACGTCCGACAGCGCCCTACGTCCATGTTCAATATCCATGTCGTCCTTAAGGTCCTCGGTAATTAGATGACCCAGGTATCTGATCTGACGTACCCTACCCAACTTAACTCCGTTCAGCTTTATAGGGGGCACGCTAGAGGAACACTTAGTACCAGCCCTTAAGACGACATGCTCGCTTTTCTTAACATTGTACGTCAAGCCGTGAGCATCAGCATAAGTTTTACAAATTTGTAACAGTTTTCTAATGCCACAAACCGAGGCGCACAGCAACACCATGTCGTCCGCATAGCTACGATTATTGACACAAGCATCATCTGTGCGACAACCGACCAGCTGGCCGCCGAGCTCCTCGATTAGGGCATTTATTTACAAATTAAAAAGACGGGGCGAGCTCAAGCCACTCTGTCTCAAGCCACAGTCCAATTTATAAGGATTACGGAGTACATTATTGCTTTGATTGCTATAGCGGTACTTAAGGATATTCACAAGTTCCGATGGTAGTCCTACTTCTTGTTACTTTCTCCACAGAATATCATAAAATATTTAAAAACACACAACAGACTAATCAATGCTTTTCTGAATTTCCTCACGAAACCATGATTACCTAAGATATTTTAACAAACGAATACCTTTTCCTTATTGATGAGCGTTTCCTCTTTGGACGTTCTTTTTTGTAACATTATAATTTAAAAAAGTGTCAATGAGTGTCCCATTCTTCTTCATAAGTATCTAAAGGTAAGCTTAGTAAATACGCTTTGGAATAGGCAACTAACTCCATAGTTCTGACTGACCGACTCCTTGACAATTCAAAAGTGCCTCTTAATAGTTTAATTGAAATAAATGCTTTGTGTTTAAAGTTTAAGAATTGAAATTGAAAAGAGCCCTTTCAAGAAAAATATCAACCTGAGAATATCCCTAATGCACCCTGCGTTAAGGATATATACAGGTTGATTTTTTCACTTATACTAACCGTACCGTAACTAGAACCGTAACTATGCAGGGTTATGAATATTTGTTGTGCAATCTCTGTCTTAGTGTAAAGTCTCCATAAAGACACAAATTGCTTAACAAATAGCCTATAACCCTGTATAATGTCAATTGCCGGACGTTAACCTCTTCATAGTCAGTTATAATGAGCGATCTTGGCAAGGCAAGCTTGCCAAGTGGATTGGTGATCGCAGTATGTTGTCATTGTTATGACGTATTATATTTCTTAACAGCACAGTCAGCCGCACATCAGTGGTTATCCTTTAAATCACGAAAACCGGCCTTATTGCTACGAAATAAAGGCGCTGTCAATGTTGTCACCATTGACTTTTGCTTGGCACAGTCAGGGAAAAGTAAACTGACTGTGCCAATCACGACTGTGTGAAAATAAGTACATGAGTACAATAAATCTCCTTAAAAACAAATTTGGTCTTACGTAATGTGCACTTAGGTGTCAAAGGAGTGTTTTGGCACTCGTACTCGGATTACTTACCCTTTATCACGAAAGCCACTTTCCTCCCGGCCTACTTGGATAGTTATTTATACAATTTAATCATAAAGATTAAATTATAATTACACACTTTTATTATTTATAATTATGAATAAAAATCATTTGACAATTTTTTTTTTTTGTGTAGAGCATCTCGCAGGTCAACCTGTAAGCCTGTGGTGCCCTAATAAATTAAGGCCTCCAGCCAGGACTTAAACTTAAATACTAACTAAAAACGGCCAAAAATATTTTTCCGCGCATCACTTTAAAGCGGCTGCACATATTTGGCAATTTTTTTTGCGTTTGTAATTGTCAGGACGAGGTTTGAATGAAAGTTTTTTTTTTTTTTGGAAAATCCACCGGGAAACTCGGAAATTTTGATGCTATTTTTGTATAAAATTCTGTCAAAGAATGACAATTGTGACAGGAACTGATGGACGCCACGGAAGGTGCCAAACTCGTAGCCTCAATCTTGGGTTTCACATTGCCTGATTTCACCAATGAAACTGAATGCGAGCAGCCTATCTGATCTAAAACGCGTTCAAGAGCTGTCAGTGTCAATATTCCATAAAAAATAGTAACACTGACAGCCCTTAAACCTAGTTTATGTACTGAAATCCACCCTAAGAAGGAGACATTGTGACTTTAATTTCCGGACAATTTAAGTAGGTAGTCAATTCGCTTAGCAGTTAATTTCTCTGACTTTACATGCACTTGTGACATGTGCACTTAACAGCCCCAATTCCGATAAAAACTGCTCCAAAAAGTGTCAAACTTAACCATTTAAAACCTCATGCAATTGACAACACACAACAAAACAGAATTCACAATATTTTATTTACCACCAATACAAATGAAACGCGTTCAAAAACAAATAAAAAATGGTGGCGCATCTGCCAACTCACAGTTTGACAAAAATCAAACGAATGATATCGTGTTATAAAAATAAAATATTTTATGGCGGGATACGGTCGTGTGTCATGGCTGAAATGGATACTTTTCGTTAATTGTTTGTATTGAGGCTAGTTGAGATTTTTTGGAACGAGAATTTTGTCTGTTCTTCTAATGCTTTGCGCGCATTTTGTTGTACAGCGAGTCGTCGAGCGGTGTGCGAGTAAATTGAAACTTCATTAAGGTCGAAACTATTTAACCGTCACATTGATCTCAAAGCAAAATAGACCTTGCATTGTATTACGTGCAAATAACATCCAACATTAGGGTGGTGAAGCTTTTATGAGGTCGACTATACAATATATGTGGTGAAGGAAAAAGTAGGTTAAGTTGAATACAAGGTAAATGGAATAGCTGAAAAACTTACTTTGTTACGTTAAAGTGTGGCAAAAACTACATAGTTGCATTCTGAGAAAACGTGTCTGACCTATTTTACTTATGCAAAAATAACACGGTTTTACAACTAATTTCAGGAAACTTTCATACGTAGATACAGCAAAATTTGCTTCTGGTAATAAACCATTGTTTCCTGCGAGCGAAATATCAGAAACTGCTGTATTTGATTGTTGAATTTAACCTTGTCTTTTTTTATATCTTTAGAGCGATTATTTTTAATACGACACTAAAGAGGGCACTCGAATGAAACAGTTTATATTTCATGTTCATAATTATTTAAGAAATAAAATGCAAAAAAAAAATACAAAGTACAAAAGTAAACTTTTTCTTTTCAAAAAATAAACCCGCATTTTCATTAATCTCATATAAAATACAATTACATTTATTGTCCCACTTTCTTGCAATTTAGCGAATTTTAGGAATTTTCAACTACGTGACATTTTGCCAAGCACGAAAACCCGTAGTTTGTTGATGTTAAAAATATCAAAATGTTGGACTCTTTTTCGGTGAGCTGAATTTCAAGTGGTTTTAATTATTTTATGGAGTACTTACACCTTATAGTAGCTGTTGCATATGACTATGCTCTGTTTTAAAAGTATTTGATGGAAGTGTACACACAAACCCTGTTCAGGTGAAATTCAGTCACTCACTAAACGAAATTGTTAATACATTCATCTGCATTCAGACAGTTTCTACTTTATATCTCATCACTGTTGTTCACAATTATTGTTTGAATAACAACATAAAATTGTAACTGAAAAATCATCGACGAAAAGTTATAAAATAAAACTCCAAAATGTCAAAAAAAAGCGTCTTTATGGAAATTTAAATTAACAAATTTCGGGTTTATTTATTCGAACACACAATTTGTAAGTGGTACAAGTTGGCATCCACAGGTACGTTTTCTGATCCATTTGTTAAAAAAAAATCTTTTGAAGCACAACATTGTCAATTATATCATATTGATTTGCTGGGAAACAACTTTTATTTTTAGTTTGAAATTTTGCTGTTTGCAGTAGTGCGCAATGTAACACATTATGCTTAAGGGTGCATGAAACGGTACAGGGGTCGTGGGGTATTTAGAGTTGTGTTATAACTTTTTTTCGTAAAAATACGCCAGTAAAAGTTGAACCTTCAATATCTTAGTAGCCAGAAGGTTTCTTTATTTACTTATGTTTATAAAAATACACAACAAAATCAAATCAAACGTTTTAAACTATACAATGGGCGATGGTTTCCAGGTATGGTCCAGTACATAAAAATATTACAATGACAGGGAGTGACTCTCGGCTTCGTTGAGTGTCTTTTACATGCTCATTAATATAAACTGTTCAAGTATGTACCTATAGTGTTTTAGTCAAAGATCTTTCCTAAAATCAGAAACTTCGGGAAATTCTACGACACGATTTCATCATCATGTATGCCATGCCCACAGCCTGCACTCAGTTCAGCCTACAACAGCCTCTCGTTGAAAACTTTTCAAATTTTTCACGAAAAGTTGTTGTCGTTACAACTCCTGATGATTGTTAAAACTGTTTCTCAGGTTGTTTTACGTAAATTAAGGATACAATGGAAAGCTGTTTTTTGGTAATTGTTATTGAGACATTTTATGATTTGTAAATACAACCACTACGGCTGTTTTTCACGAAGGGTAAAGACACACGAGGGCGAGCCTATTACTATGAGAATTTCATCATGGTTAAACCTAAAAACACTTTTACCTACCCGATAATCAAATTCAGTATTCCACGCTGAGCAGCCTCTATGTGCCAAAAATTATCACCCATCCGTAAACTGCCCCTGAGAAGCACAGTTTAACCCGCCAGATTTATTGATCCATTTGCCTGCTATTTAAACAGAAACCCCTCTTAAATTAACCCAGGTATCATTATGTCCCCATAACTTGAACCAGGGGTCCAAATGCTAACAAAATTACGGAACCCTAAACATCATGATATGATATAATATGTCAGATAAACATTATATTAAAGGGAATGGTTCCGTAGCTAAAACTAATTTGTTCGGCGACAATCGCTGTCTAATTTTGACATAGGTTAAGGTTGTGTCTCAGAGAATAAGCTATTATTGATTTGTTAGAATGTTAATATTAAAATGTAAAAAGAATGCTTTGTTCTTTAACAGGATAAAACAAGCTTTATAGTAATTTTAAATTGAAATAATTGATTGACGGAAGAAAATTGCAAATAATGGATTTATAAAATCAGAACTTAAATTTTCCGTGAAAGAACTGGAATAACTGACATACATAGCTTGCAGAGTAAGCAAACTGAAGTGGCAGTGAACTGGCCATGGCCGATGGCCGGTGGAGCAGACAAGTCCTGGAGTTAACACCTCGTATCGGCAAGTGTATTTTAGGACGACCTCCAGCTACTTGGACCGATGACCTTACAAAGGTAGCTGGGACAGTCTGGATGCGGAAGACGGAGCTCCGATTGTTGTGGGGCATGGTGACTGCGATAGGATGAGTTAATTGATTGATTTCAAGTAGGTAGGTAGTTCCAAAATAAGAAGGGAAAGTCAAAAGCAATAATGATAAAATATTTGTCCGAAGCAAGGAAACCCTGTACAGGTGGAGATTCATAAACGACTCAGACTTAGTGTGTTAATGTGGCGCTGTTCCGCAAACAATGGGGCACTTAATATCATGTACTGCGTGTCCTGTCAGCTGCACGTTACAGAAACTGATGGACGCTAGCGATGACGGCAAACACGTAGCCGAATTCTGGGCCGAGTCTATTTAGATCATTGACACGCAGAAGTGGAAGATGGTAAAACATCATTCCTGTTTTCTAGCAGAGATTGAACCCTAAATTCCTTTCTAAGCTATTCTAGCCCCACCAACCAGTTTTGACATCATAACTTCAACTATCAAGGAGTATAGTTGCGACTGAGACAAGTTTTTGTGGCAGGTCCCTATTGCAACCAGTTGTCAATTACTTGTGAAGACTTGATGTGTTCCTGTCGTGTTCAGTTTTTTGCTTGTAAACCCTTATGGAGGAAAAGCGGTATTTGTTTTTAGTGTTTCGTTTTAATCTGGAGTTGAGTTTGGATGTTTATCAAACTATAACACTGGAAAGATATGAAGGGAGATCAATTTTGGATGCTTAATTTGGGTGACGTTAAAACACGTATTTAAAGGCTTCTTCGCTTCGATTTTTCAATCCTCGGATAACTTTTAGAGGACATACCGAGACCTCTCAGAGCCTCGACAAGCACGTTAAACTGTTGGTTCCAGCTGTCATTCGTGGATCTTTGACAGTCGTTGCGGGTAGTTAGATGCCCGAAAGTCTGACAACCAGTCTTAAAAAGAGGTATCGTATTACCCAAAATTGGGTTGAGAAGGTCAGTTTTTTTTTTTGGGATTGGTACCTCGCAGGTCAACCTATGAGGTTGTCGTCTGCTTAACCGGACTTACCTGTGGTTGCCCTAATAAATAAAGGCCTCCAGCCAGGACTTTAAAAAACTAAGCGACTACACGCTAAGGGCATCCCCTGTGGGGTACGGACCTTGGCTTAGGGCGTCGCTGGAAGAAGGCAGCAAGGGACGAGCTGGAACATGATTTGTGAGATTTTTGGAGGAATTTAAAACTGCAGGCTCAGAAGCGCGGGCTGGCTCGAGCAAGGGTCAGGGAGGGCGTGAGTTTTGGCGTCGAGGCGGGCCTCGGTAGATCGGGTAGTATGTAATAAATAATCTTAATAACTTTACTTACATAATTAATAAGGGTCAAACTTTACTAACATATTTAATAAGGGTCTAATTCGACACTATATTTCCTGTCTTTTGCCTTTAGCCCACAAAGCACGAAATCGGCACGCCAGCAGCGTCTAGAAACGGCAGTACTAATACTTAATACAGTTCGCGTCAGAAGGCGCTCGGCGATCGGGTTTTGGGCTTGTGCAAATTACTGGTGTCCTTACTACTCTCCTGGAGGAGGGTAATAACATCGTCGGGGGTGATTAAGGTTTGCCTTGGTCGGCGAATACTGTTTATGCAGGTGGGAGTATAGCGGGCGGCCGCTGAAATCAGGGGATTTGGGTGTTTTACGCCACAGTCGAAGAAACGCTTCGAAAAGCGTTTCATGAACTGGTTTATGGTAGGCATTTTAAGGTCGACGTGGAGATCTTTATTACGGACATAGTAGGGGGCTTCTGAGGAAACGGTTTTGAAGGGTCTGCATCTTATGGAGATGACGTGGGTTTGCGTGCGCAAATACAACGCAGGCATAGGTAATGATGGGACGGATAACTGCAGTATAGATGCGCAGTTTGCATTTAAGTGACAGGGAGGTCAGGTCAGGTCAGGCAGTCGCTTCATGTTAATAACTGGTAATCATCTGTATCTAGTTAGACTGGATACAGACCATAACATAGTTCGGAAAAGGCTAGATAGATGATAATGTTGTCATATGTGGTAAAGCAATTACGAGGTCGACTATACTACAATTGAATACACGAAAATACTTATTATACATACCTTGATATCGTAGTGTACCTCGTCGCCTTTGGGTTGCCGTTAGGATTCTCCACTTCTTTGATTTCTTCCTTTGACACTATAACAAAAGAAATCACAATTTAATCAAACAAAAAATTAATTAATTTGGTGCTTTTTTTTGTGTCGGATCATTGACCGCTATTAGCATATTCATTTGAAATATCAGTTTAAAAAATCTGTTTTGTTTTTTAGTAACCCTCACAGACGTGATTGGTATCGGTATATAACCACGTTAAAACATATTTCTGAGAGCACTAAAATCTATTTCAAACGTGTTAAAACAAAGCAGCGAATAATGATAATGACAAAGATCTGCACTAAATCTACGTTTTGCCCAACAGTTTAAAAAAAAACTTTTACTAAAAAGAAGCAGGTTCTTAATAATGGATTACAATCTAGCCTCAACAGTGAAACAGTACCAGTAAAACAGAACATAGTAAAGAAAAAAGAAGTTCAGACTTTTTAATTCATCAACAACCCATTTAAACGAAGAGCCATTAACATTTTAAATAAACAACGCACAAAACAATGTTTTAAACAAACTACTAAACTGTAAAGGCCGTCCGAGACATTAACATAACTACATATTTTAAGCGAGCGCTTTATTCCAGCGTTGTTAAGGTGTGATCACACACTGGGGAACGCTTGTGCTTAATTTCAGCTATCTAGGTACTGACAGTGGCCCGCTGAGAATGTAGGGAGCTTGTGTTTGAGAATGAAAGTTCGGGATAACGTTGAGACTATTTTAGGAGGTAGTTTTCTGAATAAGACTGAAGCATAGTTTGGTAATTTAGACTACTTTTTATAAAGTAAAGTTTGAAGGCCAGTTTTCAAACTCAAGTCTAAGTCAAATCATTTGTTTCAAGTACGCCATTAAAAGGCACTTTTGAACGTCAACATTTACAAAGAAGAAAAAACAAGTATTTATTGTGACACGCACAGGGATATGCAGTACGTAGTGTGATATGCACTAACACAAACTAAACTAAACACACAAATTGTTTTTTTTTATAAGTAAAAAAAAAAAACATAGTCCTGTACGGGGCCATAGAAAATCAATAAAATAAACATAAGATACATAGAATAAGATGAGAAGAGGGCTATAGTGTTGCTCAATGTCTCAAAAGACAAGCACGCCCTGAAGTTCTTGAAGCGTTGTCTGGGCACACACATCCGAGCCAAGAGGAAGCGTGAAGAGCTCAGCAACGTCCTAACACAGATGAGGAAGGCTGCGGCACAGGCCCATCTTGACCCACACCCCGCTAAGTGATCAATAAACTAATAGTAACTTAGTTTAAAAATAAAATATTTATTTATTAGCTTTATCGTAACCCGCGTGTCAGCACCCGACGACGTACGAGTAACATCAAATACTTGTCTTCATCTTTATTGTCTGTGGCACTCTGACCTATGCTAGGATTCTAAGTGCTCCTTCAAAATGCTAGTTTAGTGTGGAGAAGAATGGGTAACATACTCAATCTTCTCCTCTCTGTACGGGCTGCTATACACCGAGGAGGAAAATATATTCGTCATATTATTTTCTATGGATTAGGAATTTTTGGCTCTGCGATCTTTTGCTCATATTCAAATTTATTTGGAGCCAGTGCATCTATTTCATCCATTCCTAGAGAGTTCGTGTCTAAATGAAGCTTAAGTTACGTTAGCCGCGGTCGGTTCTCGGATGGGTGACTATCCATATCATATCGAGATTCCTCCGTGTCTTGGTAAGCTCGTTAAGCTGTTGGTCTAGGCAGTTATTTGTACATCTTTGACAGTCGTTAGTCAGAAGCCCGAAAGACTGACAGCCAGTCTTTCCGAAGGGTAGGTATCGTGTTATCACGTAGATGGATTGTGGATGTCAGACAGGCAGTCGCTCCATGTAAAATACTGGTCTATAGTACTTCATCCGTTGAGACTGGAAGTCGACATAGTTGAGATAAGGCTGGGCAGATTGATTGACATTAGTTCCCACCCTCTTTCTGGCTATACCATCTTCCCAGTGGCTACCACCGCCCGCCTTTGGACATCGCTGCAACAACCTTACCGAAAAAGCAGAAACGTTTCAAGTGCCTCCCATATCACAACAACGCTCTCCGAACTTTTACAAACAAACTCTTTTACAGACCTCTAAAGCTCTAAACACATAAACTTAAAACGTCTGTCAACCACCCTAACAGTACCACTAACAAAACTTTTACCACAAGTGTTCCTTTTTCAAATAATAAAAAAGGAAAAGAAGAAATATCCCACTCGCCGTGTGTCCACAGCGACTCTGACGTCATAACGTAATGCGTCGCAATCTCCAGAGCGCGAATTTGTCGAAATGCCGCCATTTTGTGCAGAATAAAGTGCTCTGTTACGTTAATGTTCTGTTTATATGCTCTGGCGGGTATAGTTGCTTATCGGGTGTGATGGAAGATATTTGCATGAATGAGAATGAAAAGAATGTGGAAAGTGGATGGATTGTCATTTGTGGGTAGTTTGTTGTGGCGTAAGGGATAGAGTAAAATATTTCTGATTTTATGAATAAAATATCCTTCTGTCTGTCTCTGAAAGGAACGTAACATATTTGCAAGATAATAGCCATGTTCCTTACTGTTTAAAAAATAACAGTGCAATAAATAAGTTGCAAAAAATATGGCTCCAATACACGATTCACGTCGACTTGATGATACGCGCTTACATAACACATAATCAGCCTATAATGTTCCCACTGCTGGGACACAGGCCTCCTCTCTGTGAGAGGGAGTGGGAATGGGATACGCGCTTGTTCAATCCAAATTCCCTGATCAGTTCCAAAAATAAATACCCAATATATCCTATCACTACTGCTTCGGCTCTCGAAAGCCAATTAAATCTCCCGTTTTAAAATCTGTCAACCCAGCTTCAGCGCGGTTGTAATGAAAATTTTCGGGCCAAGTTATCGAAAGTCAACGACGACGTGTATTGGACAGATCTGCTTCGACGGTATTAATTAGGGAATCTTTGGGAATATTTCCGAACAAATTATTGAAAATTTCTGAGCTTTAAAGCGCTCTCTGTTGAGGTTTTTGTTCGCAGTAGTTGGCGTTTTTTTTAAATTGTGCTACTGGTTTTTAATTTAATTTGTTATTCTTGCATTTGTTGAAGGATTATTATTGGAATATAACAGTCTTAATCCCATCCCATCATCAATTTTGTTAAATTAAAATATACTTACGGGTCATTATCTTAAAGTTGTCCCTTCGTTAAATTATTGCATGACATTCAAATAAAATACGCTATAACTACGCTATTACAATTTTTATTCTTGACCTATATTCCCATACAATTCACAACCAATAAATCTATATCCCGAACTTCATTCAGACGTTCTACAAAAAAGTAATTCCTTCCCACGGACGTTTCAAATTGTGTCTTCACATTTTTATCTGCAAAATAAGTATTAATAAGTCTGAATGAGTCTCCATTTGCCCTAAGCTCCGCTATTGGAGCGACCACAAAAACTCCTTCTAAATAGATGGTTTGAAAGACGCAAAACGCTTACAAATGTTTTGGTATTAGGCTTATGTTAAAAGTAAGAGCGGTTACTCTAGAAGTATCTGTATTGTCATTCAACATTTCTTGACCTTAATCCAATTTATTTGGAGTCGAGGCAACATGTAGTTTTCTTCAACACGTTATATGGTCACTATATTAATGTGTTAAAGAATTGGTAGTATTATCATTATAGCAATTTGATTGTGTAGTCTATTGTATTTTATCGTCTGTTATTGCAATTGTCTCTGTAATCAGTTCAATACTGCAAACATTTTATGATTCATCTTCTCCTGCATAATAAGTTGAATCTCAATTTGACAGCACACCCTTTTTATGTCAATGTTATAAGAGAATTCTTCTGATTGTTATGATCATATTTACACAGGGTGGATTTTATTCAAGCACGTTTGGGGAGGTTCTGATCTAATAGGCACTAGAGAAGCGCTGAAAAGACCCATGGATTTAAAGATAATTAAAACGATATCTCCTATGACCTGTACTTTAGTTTAACTTACTCAAACTGGCTAGACAAAAACGTTCCCTGTTTGTTAGTTAGAAATGGAATGAATTGTGTCCTTCTTTAGATCACTTTTAATGTTGAATTTGAAGTTTTTTATTTCTTTAACGCTCTCGTCTATAACTCAGACAGCAAGTTGCCGAAACGAGCCTCAAGCATCGACCCTTTCATGGTTTCAGTATCTGTGTTATTGCTGCTATTATCTACAAATATATCTATATATCTTTCATCTTTGTATTGAGATACATTATTCGGGTATGAATTGCTTTCATGATAACATAAGATGAGGGATAAGTTTTACTCAGTATTCCTGGAGGGTTGAATCTTTTGTTGTTATTTCATGATTTCCAGGATGGATTTCTAAGATTTCTAAGATTTTCAGGTCAGGATTAAAGTTTTTCGAGGAAGCAGACTAAGAACTAGATGGTGTGAATTAAATTTAGAGGATCACGAACAGAAACATGAATGGCATTCAGACGATCGCTGGTAAGACCTGGTTGAGGCTTGCTTAGACCAGGGAAGCATGGCTTATAAGGAAAGAGACTTTTACTCAGCAGTGGGTGGTATATCATCATTGGCAGACTGCCAATGATGATGATGACGACGGTGATGGACATTGTGTTATTGTCAAGTTTAAATTCAAAGTAAATTGATCTTAAGATTTGTTTGTTCATATTTTTAAATTATTATTCGTTTTTTATAATATTAATAACCAGGTGTACTCTACGTTTCCATTACTTTGTTACTTCACAAAGTTCTTGGTACATAATTTAACATCTACAAAATTTTGATGTTGAAATGTCTGTCACTCAATATTAGCTCTGACTAAAGTCACAGGCAACGCTTTTTACTTTTATAAATAATCCTATTTCTTATTCCACTCCTCGTAACGCACCAAAATATTCTTATTTTATTTCTTAATATAAATATACAGTAATTTTTTTAAATTCCTCAATATATTAGCTGTGGTTTCCTTTTTTTGTTTTTTTTGTTTGTTTGGCATCTTGCAGGTCAACCTATTGGGTTGTCGTCTGCTTAAGCGGACTTGCCTGTGGTTGCCCTAATAAATCAAGGCCTCCAGCCTGGACTTAAACTTAAATACAAACTAAAAACTACGCGACAACGCTAAGGGCACCCCCTTTGGGGTACGAACCTCGGCTTAGGGCGTCGCTGGAAGAGGGTAGCAAATGACTAGTTGGATCAGGATTGATATTATTTAGGGACGCATTTAAAGCTACAGGCTCAGCGGCGCGGGCTGGCTCGAGCAAGGGTCGGGAGGGGCGTGGATTTGGGCGTCGCGGCGGGCCTCGGCGGCGAGGACGGTAGGACGTCGATCGGGTTTTGGGCTTATGTAGCGTGCTGGTGGCCTTAGTACTCTCCTGGACGAGGGTAGTGGCGTCGTCGGGGGCGATTAAGATATGCCTTGGTCGGCGAATACTACTAATGCGGGAGGGAGTATAGCGAGCAGCCGCTGAAATCAGGGGGTTTGAATGTTTGGTGCACTGTGGTTTCCGCACACCATTTCCTTACTATAGCCACGTTACGCGCATAAGGTCACAAAAATCTCATGTGGTTGTGTAGACATGCGATTCTCAGACATTTGTCTAATCATAATTTTTACATTCTGTTTTGTTTACGGCAAATAATCCATATTTCCTAACTCAATGTTGTAATTGCCAAAGTAAGTTTGTTTGTTAAGCTTTCACGGAAAAACAGTTGATCAGATTTCGATGAAATTTGGCAGAGAGATAGAACATGACCTAACATTTCATCCTGGATTACAGACGAAGTCGCGGGCAACTGCTACTTTTATTATAAATGTGAAGGTAACTCGGGTCTTTATGTTCCCTTTTCGCTCCTTAATGGCTGAACGGATTTGGATGAAACGGGACACACTGATAGAGCATGACCAGGGTTAGGAAGGATATACGATTTTTCATCCCGGTCTTTCGTTCCCCTGGAATAATTGCCACCCTCCACGCAGCCGAACCCGCGTACAAAATCTGGTTAGTATGAAAGAGATTATAAAATAAATAAAATATATTTAATTCAGTCCTAAATTAGTCCTTAAGTTGTCAGTGGTTAGTAACAGATTGTGTAACAGATGCTTTATTAGTGTTGTTAGTATTAAAACCTATTCCCATTTTCACCCAGTGCCTTTGGATGGGGCAGTCCGGTCTGCCAGCAATATTTTCAGGATACTGGAGCAAGTGTTACGCAAGCGTTGTAGTAAGAAAGCCGCTTTCTTACGCATGATGGCGTGAAAGCGATCCGTTCCGTGCCAGCTTCAGCAAACATTCCAGAAGCACTACAACGCCACGGCAACTGTAACAGCATCCTGAAAGCGTTATTGTATTGTTGTGCAGATCGTTGTAGGCGGGGCTCGTATAAAACCCACAGGCCGCTCGAGTAGAAAGACTGACAGAACGCCATAAATAAACGGACTTTGACGTCAGCCGTGCAACGAGCGAAACTACGGAGAGCATAATGCTCAACAGCGTTGCCATCTGTCATGGTAGTTATGTTTTTTGCATACTTTTTATAGACATAACTAATTTTTTTTTTTTTTATAAATGGCATCTCGCAGGTCAACCTATGAGGTTGTCGTCTGCTTAGACGGACTTGCCTGTGGATTCCCTAATAAATTAAGGCCTCCAGCCAGGACTTAAACTTAAATACTAACTAAAAACTAAGCGACTACACGCTAAGGGCACCCCCTGTGGGGTACGAACCTCGGCTTAGGGCGTCGCTGGAAGAGGGCAGCAAATGACTAGCTGGATCAGGAATGATATTATTTAGGGACGAATTTAAAGCTACAGGCTCAGCGGCGCGGGCTGGCTCGAGCAAGGGTCGGGAGGGGCGTAGATTTGGGCGTCGCGGCGGGCCTCGGCGGCGAGGACGGTAGGACGGCGATCGGGTTTTGGGCTTATGAAGCGTGCTGGTTGCCTTACTACTCTCCTGGAGGAGGGTAGTGGCGTCGTCGGGGGCGATTAAGGTATGCCTTGGTCGGCGAATACTACTAATACGGGAAGGAGTGTAGCGGGCGGCCGCTGAGATCAAGGGGTTGGGGTGTTTTATGCCACAGTCAAAGAAACGCTTCGATAAGCGTTTCATGAACTGGTTTATGGTAGGCATTTTAAGATCGATGTGGAGATTTATATTACGGACATAGAAGGGGGCACCCGTGACCTTTCTGAGGAAACGGTTCTGGAGGGTCTGCATCTTATGGAGATGACGTGGGTGAGCGTGCGCGAATACAACGCAGGCATAGGTCATGATGGGACGGATGACTGCGGTGTAGATGCGCAGCTTGCATTTAAGTGACAGTTTGCAACGGGCTGTCAGAATAAAGTGGAGTCTACCAAGAGCGAAAGCGGCGCGCGCGCGAACAGCCTTAATGTGCTCTTTGAACGTTAAGTTTTGATCAAGGATCACGCCTAGGTATTTGGCTTGCTTCTCCCAAGGGATTGGCTTGCCGTACATAGTGATCGGGCTGGGTAGACATAACTAACTCACTAGAATGATTTTTATACATCGTCTCGTGCTCATCTTACGAGACTTTTTGTTGAATCGCACCTTTCGCTATCGCATCGAGGGAGCACTCTCGTCCCCTCATCCTATTCGCGCCGGTTTCCCTCAGGGTTCCGTACTATCTCCTCTCGCCTTCACGCTGTTCACTAGCGATATCCCAAAAAGTAAAAAGGCTCAGTTGGCTCTCTTCGCCGACGACACTGCCGTTTACTATACCGGTCACTGTCCCAACGCTATAGCTCGTACTCTCCAAACCTCCGCAAACGTCTTAGGCGCTTGGTTCCGGAAATGGAGAATCAAGGTCAACCCTGATAAGAGTCAGGCGGTTCTCTTCTCGAGACGTCGTCGATTCCCTCTCCCACTTCCCAGCCCGATCACTCTGTACGGTAAGCCGATCCCCTGGGAGAAGCAAGCCAAATACCTAGGCGTGATCCTCGACAAAAACCTTACCTTTAAGGCCCATATCAAGGCGGTTCGCGCGCGCGCCTCCTTCGCCCTTAGCAGGCTCCAATTCGTACTGACAGCCCGTAGTAAACTGTCCCTTAAATGCAAGCTCCGCATTTATACCGCAGTCATCCGTCCCATCATGACCTATGCCTGCGTCGTATTTGCGCATGCTCACCCACGTCATCTCCAAAAGATGCAGACCCTCCAAAACCGTTTCCTCAGAAGGGTTACGGGTGCCCCTTACTACGTCCGGAATATAGATCTTCACGTCGACCTTAGAATGCCAACCATAAAACAGTTCATGAAACGCTTATCAAAGCGTTTCTTCGACTATGGCATCAAACATTCAAACCCCCTGATTACAGCGGCCGCCCGCTACACTCCCTCTCGCATTAGCAGTATTCGCCGACCAAGGCATACTTTAATCGACCCCGACGACGCCACTACCCTCCTCCAGGAGAGTAGTAAGGCCACTAGCACGCTACATAAGCCCAAAACCCGATCGCCGTCCTACCGTCCTCGCCGCCGAGGCCCGCCGCGACTCCCAAATCGACGCCCCTCCCGACCCTTGCTCGAGCCAGCCGCGCCGCTGAGCCTGTAGCTTTAAATTCGTCCCTAAATAATACCAATCCTGCCCTAAGCCGAGGTCCGTACCCCACAGGGGGTGCCCTTAGCGTTTTCGCTTAGTTTTTAGTTAGTATTTAAGTTTAAGTCCTGGCTGGAGGCCTTAATTTATTAGGGCAACCACAGGCAAGTCCGCTTAAGCAGACGACAACCGCATAGGTTGACCTGCGAGATGCCAAACAAACAAACAAAAAATTATTTTTATACAAAGTTAATCATATAATCTTTAAACTGCTCAGGATGATTGAGAGTCCTTAAAAATAAATCATCTTCAATAAAATATTTGTCTAATACCAAATTCTCAGAATAATCTGAGGATCTTGTTGTACCGTTTTATTGTTTTGGTTGATATTATATTGTTTGCAATTTGCTGGCGAATACGTCTTATATCACGTTGTGCATATAGTTGCAGTTCAGTATAGCATGTTAAATCACTACTGAACTTGTGGTCTTGGTTTCGATATTATGGTTGTGTTGTGTGGGTTGTCGGAACATGAATTTCTCAATGGCAGGTGTTTGTGACCGGTGAATGGCCTGCCAATTCGATTCTTATTACAAGGAAGCTAAACATACCTTAAAAGTTTTTTTGTTAGTAATAGTTTGGCACGCCCTCCTGCACTCCTCACCTTCCTTGCCGCAGAGCGGGAGAAGTCATGATTGATGATTGCCCACCCAAACAAAAAAGCATCACGTTCTGAATTCATGGTAAGTTTAATCAGAACCTGTCACTCCGAGGTATACACACCCTATATTAAACCTCGCCAACTTAAATAAGCCGCCCAAAACTCTACAAACAAATCCATAAAACCTTTCACCAACAAAAATCCAACCCCGGATTCGACCAATATCCTAATCGTAACTTCATAAAGCGAATAAGAAATCAAATTAAAAACTTCAATGATTTCCCGATGTCAGATAAAAATGGCTTCGGGGAGGAAAACGGGAAAATTCCGTTTTTTTTTGCCCCCAAATACCTCGGAATATGGAACTCTGTGGGGTCATGTCAATGTCACACGCGGTTATTATATTACTCGCAGATTTTCGGATATAAGGAGCTAGGGGTGACTAGATGTGATTTGAAATTGGCTGAGTGTACGGGAGGTAGGTTTTAAAGAAGTGCCAGTGACTTTTGACACAACTGATTTTGAGTAACATACATATACATACACATATTTAAACTCGGCGTGAGTTTAAATATGTGTGTCTTCCCATGGATACCGCCATATACCACAGAACGCCAAATGCTACAATCGTAACATCCTCCTTTTGCTTCGTTTACGTTCATTATAAAAACAACAAATTATCGTTATTCAAGTGATTTTACTTATTTCTTTAACGTGTATTGCATCGGGATCTAACGTAATGATCGGTTTAACGTCATTACATCCAGTTCGAAACTATTGGGTCTCGCATGATCGTACCATAATACCTTTTCTCAAAAACTATGTTTTTCCATAATTATAAAACTAGATTATATTTCGACACAAGCATAAATAAAGGTACAAAATGTAACAATTGTTTTCCTGCCAATTTAAGCTCGCAGTGAGAACTATGTCGGATCAATTATCAAAACGGTGATGCATTAAATGCATTAAATGAACTTAATTATTTCTGATGAATTGCTGTAGTGGAAATTCTGTGGAATATGTATGTGTAGGATTTAATATTGCTAATATTGCTCTTTTTTTATCTATCATCTATTTCTATACCTTTGAAGTAGCAATGTTTTTTTTTTCTTGTAAAATTTTGAATGTTCATCTTTAATCCCTTGACACATCTAGTGACGCTACACCACCGAATCTCTAGTGGTGCAACTAACGAAAATTGACATCTAATATTTTATGCCACGAAACTCGCAGTTGCGTGCAGTGACGGGCGTTGATATCGACTATTTTTCATTAATATTTGTCAAGAAATTTAGGTTTCACTTCAGTTCATTTGATTTCGTTTAATATGCGAAAACTTTGAGATGGAATATTTCATGGTAATGGAGGAAAATAGGAGTCAATCTTCTTTAAGCTTACTTTTTCGTTTCTCAGTATGCTGTTGGATCATTTTTGGGCAATCAAAGCATATTTTCCTGTTTGTGGAAACCACAATATACGCTTACGTTTTTAAAATTCACTGGCATACACACAAATAACCTGTTTCTTTAAGTATTATGTAATACATGAGAAAAAATCGACTTCCAATTATTATAATCAAACAAGCAAAAATATAACAGAATGCTAGTTTCATCGATATCACTACTAATCGAACCTCGTTGATAGCACAGTGCAATTGTTTACTAATTGAAATGGAAAACTTGTTTAATTAATGACCGTACAGACGCAGTGATGAGCCAATTAGTATTAAGTTCACCAATTATCGAGTAGAATCTATAACAAAACAAACAATTATTAAATTGGTGTTATTTGGGGGAAGTTGCGAAAATTGTTTTGTAGAGCTGTCATATAGTTTTGATATGAATTTTATTGTGACTACTAGGCAAACTCAGATTCATTGCAAATTTTAAGCTTTGTTCTTTTAAGACAGCGGTGAGCGGTAAACATTAATAAGAAAAGAAAGAAAGAAAATATATTTATTTATCACAGACTAAAGAATCACACAAATCAACATAATTATGATACTACAAGTAAAAGTAAAAAAAAAAAAAAAAAAGAGAGTGACAAGTGAAAATGACAGATTTACATAACGGTCTACATAATAAGTCGAAACCGCTTGTCCAGGAAACGACCGCTTTAGTAGTAAATGTTTCATAACATAGCTACTCGTAACTCTTGATTATAATCACAATGTATCATAATTTTGAAGGATACTGCTAATCCACTGCTTAAATGTTTGAAAATGTTGTCTGCTCAACAACGTGAATAACGCAATGAATGTTGTTGAAATGTCAAAAGTGTGTTACGCAATTACCTCGCAGATCTAAAAATACTTAACATCTGCGGATAGGTATACTTTTTTTCTGATTTTCAGACCTCCGGGCTTCTGACTGCACACTCGTAACGACTGTTAAAGATCTACAAATGACAGCTGGCCCCAACGGTGAAACGTACTTTCTGATGCACGGAGGGGTCTCGATATGTAATGGATGGTCACCCATCACAGACCGGCCTCCCGACCCTTGCTCGAGTCAGCCCGCGTCGCTGAGCCTGTAGCTTAAAATTCGACGGTTCGACCCTAAATAACACTGATTCTGATCCAGCTAGTCCCTTGCTGCCCTCTTCCATCGACGCCCTAAGCTGAGGTCCGTACCCCACAGGGGGTGCCCTTAGCGTGTAGTCGCTTAGTTTTTATTTTTTTAAGACCTGGCAAGTTGACCTGCGAAATGCCATTCCCATAAAAAACACGGACCGACCTCGACAAGCGTCGTTTAATCTTCGATCCACCCGTCCTGTTGTTATTAGTAAGTCACGTACCTGTCTTTTAGATACCCCAACCTTGAACTCAAAAAGCCTGCGACAAACTTCAAACAAATCGAGCTATCTTCCCTAAATCTTGCCCTACACAAGAAACACAGATTGCAAATCCTTGTAAACCATAATTTCTTTCCCGAACATCAAAAAAATAAAAATAACATCACGAAACCAAAAATCGGATACGATTTTCCGGGTCAGAAACTTCGGCCACGGAAAATATATCAATGGGGCAATCGCATATAACTCGGATACATCCCTATTTATACATGATCTGATATTAATTGGAAACCTGGATGACTGGTAAAGAGATATTGGATTTTTTTAATCCCTGCACTGACGAATTGGATTAAAAGTTTCGATATTTATTTTGCTGTTTTCGAGACATTTCAAAGTGGCTGTGGATATGTGTTTACATTTTCCTATTTGTTTTGTCTGTTTACTTTTCTCGCTACGTCAAAGAGTTTTCGTATAAATATTGAATACGTAAAGCTGTTTAATATACGCATAAAAGAAGTTAGGTAACCGGAGATGTTGTATCTAATCGATTCTTGTACAGTGATATTAATCAAAAGAGGTGTTAACAAAACCAAGCCCATTAAAATGGCAATCATGTCATTGATTTTTTTTTTGTAAATGTTAGAGACAGTAACCGTGGAGTTCCTTACCGACTCTTCTCCATAGGAAACAACCAACTGGAACCGTGCACCTAGATTCTGACGTTTCATAAGTGCCCGTGTAGGTTTATGTGAAATAAAAAAAAATTATTTAGATTTGAACTATAGTCCGTCACGATCTTTACATACTCCTTAGACTTCGTCCACTTTCGTAAACCTAGTCATACATACATGCCACTTTTTGAAGAGCACCTACTACCAACCTTTCAGTAGTATTGTAGTGCCCTTCTTAATCTGACCCAGATTACTACGAAGTTGATTAAAAGAAACCTTGGAGTTGATAACTCTCTGACAAACTGACTGACTTGTTGATAACTCAAATTCAAAGTATTAATTTCAATTAAACGATTCGCAAGCTCTTTTGAATTGTCAAAGGAGTCGATCAGTCAGAAAGATGAAGCTAGTAGTCTATTCCAAAGGGTACTAAGTTCCTATGGAGAAGAACGGTCGCGAAACTCCATGGACATCTTTTTTTAATTATATTGTTACAACTTAAAAGCACCTCATCACGTGTCTCATAATCCTAGTATCTTTTCCCTTTTTCCCAAAACGTCTTTTCGTTCTAGTTTATTTTTACTTTAAATTTTCTCCAGTATAACAAATTCATTCTAGATCGATAAAACATCTACAGACCTGCATAGAATCGCAACACTAGGGACTGACCGCTCTCCTAGAAAGGTGTCGACAGCATACCTCTCGCAAATCCTTTGGGAATCTTATACCTTCCAATATGCTCCTCGTGTAGCAGATAACTAGTTTAACCACGTTAAGGTAGCAACTAGCTTAGCCTTTATATCAAATAATTAAATTAAGCAATTCATCACTCTCCTGCCTTTATATCAATTTATTTGGGATCGACGCAACTTTTATTTTTTGTATACTGTGCTCTCTATCACTCGTCTAATTTCAGACTTCCTCATGTACTCATTTCTTCTTCTATACATTCGCGTAACACCACATATCCCTCTTAGCATTCTCATCTCACCTGCATGCAACTATTATCATGTGTTGATTATTAATGAGAAAAAATGCAGACAAAAAAGAGGTGGACGCAGTCATCCTTAAATAAACTATTTACTTTTTGAAAAAAAAAACACGTTGACGTTTCATGAAGTCTAAGCGCCATTCAGCCTGAGGTAAAGCAATTACTATTCAGGTTTACACAAATCTTACATAAGAAAAGACATTGACCACCTGTAAAACATTAATATATTTAGTTAGTTACCTTTATCCCCTTTGAGCTCCACATTCCCTCTGAACCACACGATCCTAGCTGCAGGCTTGGCGTTCTTCACCAGACACTCCAGAGACACATCCTCCCCCTCTTTGACCTCCAGCTTTGAGTTAGGGGGATGGTTCGCGATCTCCACTGCAGTTGGGGGTGCTGTGAACAAAAAGAACAATGGTTAGGTAAAACTAGGATTCTATAATCTGAGGAGGATGGTATCACGTAGTGGCCACGCGCTGCCGTTCGCTGCGAGGGTGTTGAGGGACTTTTTTCCTCTAAGACGTACCAGAAGTGTACCAAATGAAGGCACCAAAAAATTCGTCAGTGATGAATGACAAACTCGAAGCGTTTATTGGCTGATGCCTTATTTGTATGACACATGTCTTTTGGTGCACATGAGGCAAATAATAGCCAGATAATATTACTGAAACGTATAGGATAAGCGTGTTTTTGGCTTGGTTTGGCATCTCGCAGGTCAACCTATGCGGTTGTCGTCTGCTTAAGCGGACTTGCCTGTGGATTCCCTAATAGCGTTTCATGAACGGTTTTATGGTTGGCATTTTGAGGTCGACGTGAAGATCTATATTACGGACATAGAAGGGGGCACCCGTGACCCTTCTGAGGAAACGGTTTTGGAGGGTCTGCATCTTATGGAGATGACGTGGGTGAGCGTGCGCAAATACAACGCAGGCATAGGTCATGATGGGATGGATGACTGCGGTATAGATGCGGAGCTTGCATTTGAGGGACAGTTTACTACGGGCTGTCAGTACGAATTGGAGCCTGCTAAGAGCGAAGGAGGCGCGCTCGCGAACCGCCTTAATATGAGCCTTAAAGGTAAGGTTTTGATCGAGGATCACGCCTAGGTATTTGGCTTGCTTCTCCCAAGGGATTGGCTTGCCGTACATAGTGCTCGGGCTGGGAAGTGGGGGAGGGAGTCGACGACGTCTCGAGAAGAGAACCGCCTGACTCTTATCGGGGTTGACCTCGATTCTCCATTTCCGGAACCAAGCGCCTAAGACGTTTGCGGAGGTTTGGAGAGTACGAGCTATAGCGTTGGGACAGTGACCGGTATAGTAAACGGCAGTGTCGTCGGCGAAGAGAGCCAACTGAGCCTTTTTACTTTTTGGGATAGGATAAGCGTGCCAAATTACAGTTTCTTTAATTTATTTTGAATTCAACAGAAAATAGCAAGATTGTCTTATTCCAAAGCACAGTAGGCTTAAAACAAGAATAAATATTTTATTCTACATGACTTTATCAGTCCCTGAAATATTTGATTAATTCAAAAATCATAAATTAATATTAATCATCAGCGCCATTTTGAGGGTGGGTATTAACGAACATCGTAAATTAAAATATAATCCTTAAAGGATGTCAAGGAAATCATTAATTTACGGCAAAAAATTGGCTTCGGATTTAAGCATGAAAAATCATAAAGCCGAAATATTAAGTAAGCCTGTGATTTATTGTAAAGATCACACTAAGCGCATGTGGTAAAACTGGAAAACGAACCTAATATACATACATATTAGGAAAAAAATAGTATGACAAACCAATCAGTAAAATACGTTTTAGATAAAATAAATGAAATAGTCCGACGGTATCGGGAACAGGGTCTAAGCTACCGGCGGTTACGGCTCCAGAGAGAGGAGCCTCCTGGCATTGCGTGCTGTGTACAGAAGTATCGCTTTCTAAATTGAACGCTTGATCCAGCTGCCCAACGAGAGCTTCGTCAGGTGTTGAACGAGGCTCTTGGCTTTTAAGTTTTGGCTGTCAAGACTATCGGCAGAATGATCGCTGAGTCCACATCGCACATTAGGTCAACCTCGCGAGCCAAGTCAAGATACTAGACAGTTGGAGTTGAATAAATGCTAAAATAGCGAAAACCGGGCGGTATAAAAAGGACATATAGTGACTAGGGTTGCCAAGGGTGGCAGTGACATCGCCGAGCAACCTGTAACCATGGATTTAGTATATGATTCTGACGCAGGGAGCAATGTATTTTTCGTCGGCATTAAAAAGTCTAGAATTATGTGCTGACTAAATTATTACTGTTTTCGCGTCTATGTCCCTGCCACCCTGAATAATAATATAGTGTTAGAAGCCTTTTTAATATATTTCTAAGAAAAATATATAGTAGGCGAAACTATTAAAGGTACTTTCATTTCAATACAATTTGAAAATATACTAGGACCTACAATATTTTTAATTTTTTTGCCATCTACTATATATTTTTAAAGGCAATGGCTTCGAAAATACGCTTAAGGTGACCCATATTTAGTATTCTCTTCTCCATTGTTAGTATCGTGGCTCCGTTTCAAACTGTCAACGGTCTCTCTCCAACTGTTACGACCAATGGCCTGGTGGAGTGCGACGCTATCTCCAATTGCTCGGATATTTGATGTGACCTTCTTTTTGGGCTTCGGCCTCTAGGTATTTTTCCAGTCGCCATTAGACGTTTAACGTTGTAATCTTTTGTATTTTTTTTCAGAATTTGGGTGGTTCGATTTATGAACGTATCAATCAATGAACTAAGCTTATTTATTGCTGATTAATATTGAATACTAAGACCACGTCCACACGCGCATAAACGTATCGATCTTTAACGCATTGCTTAGCGCGAAGAGTTAAAAACCAACAGTGTGTTTTATCGACGCGCAGAGATGTACTCTGTTGGATCCGCAATGCTCGGTTCAACACACAGAGTTGAAAATTCAGTACGCGATAAAATCCTGCCCCGGTATTTGTACTTTCGTGCGAACGTGGTCGTAGTGTTATTAAGTACCCTAATTCTTATTAAAAAAATGATAAGAAATGATAATGTAAGTTTTCAGAACATCCAAGGCTACGAAAACCAAAGCTGTATATTTTTTGCCGTAAAACCATTTTCCAAGCTACTGACAATATTCAACGTAGAACCTCTAATTATCCGAGGAGACACTTCATAGTCAAAACGTTATCTTCTTGACTTTCACGGACTATTTTTCACGCTACCAACTTCTGTGTGAAGTTGAATATTATAATGTAATTGTATCCGAACTCGCAGTAGAACCTGCCACAAATATTTATAAACACACAGAGATGGTTTCCGAATTAATTTATGAGCTGTAGCGGTTTGTATGTAGTATTGTAGGCATTCAAAATTAAAGGCTCGTTAATTTTAACTAGACCATTAAAAAACACTGAATGACAAAATTTACTAGGGCAAAGATTTATTGAATCTAGTTTCTCCTTGCAAAAGGTAGGTTTGAATGCAAAAGAATAGGCAAGAAACAATAAAGTTTCTCCATTCGCTGCTGAAATTGTGCTTAAATATCAAGAAAAGTGCCAACACCATTATAAAAAAATAAAAGAGCTTGAAAAATTGCCAAGTTTTTAAAATAAGTGTGACAAGGACTATCATTTCAAAAAAAATGCCATGCTATTAACGTTTTTAAATAAGTGTGAGACAAGAACAGCACTATCATAGTAGTGACGGCACGAGTCCGGACAAGGACGAAAATAATTTTTTGTTTGTTTGTTTGGCATCTCGCAGGTCAACCTATGCGGTTGCCGTCTGCTTAAGCGGACTTGCCTGTGGTTGCCCTAATAAATTAAGGCCTCCAGCCAGGACTTAGGACGGAAATAATCCCCTTAAGAAACTTTTAAAGCGTGTACCTTCTTCATATTTACAACAATTTAACAGATTTTATCGATTATCTCATTTTACAATGCCTTCTTTGACATAAGATTATTTTTTCGAACATCGAGACCCTCAAAACTCATTAGGAACAGGCCACAGCCTGCCGAATCACTCGACACATAACAACCGCTCCTCTCTTATCGCTTGCGGCCAGTAACCGGATATTGTTGTCTGACAAGCGACGCTGAACACAAAGGTGAGAACCTGGCTTTGTTGCGGTCTACGTGGCACTTTGTATTGGTTTTGTGTTGCCAGAAAAAATAAGCAGACAGTTAGATGAATGTTTTGATTTTTTGGAAGTAGAATCTGGGGCGGGAGACTGGTGTTAATGAGCGTCTTAGCAATGACATCGCTTTTTCTTTATATTTAATATTCAGAACATAACATCACACCCTTAATCCTCGATGGGTTCGGCAGACACCAAATTTCGCCATTTATGTTTAAGTCCTATGTAATAGGGGGCGAGTCTATTGCCAGACCCAGACTCAGGGTTGCCACTGAGAAATTTTTGATGGTAGAACCCTGTAACAGTTTGCCCGACCTGGGATATTAACTACCAACAAAGAAGAAATGGGCGCGCTGATGATGCTTTCGTTGGCATTACCTGAGTAGATATTGCTTTGCCCTAGTTAGAAGGACATAAATGTGACCTTACTGGTGACGTTCTTCAGAAAAGTCAGGTGCGCAATACTCGCAACAGGCGTGCGTGTTGCGTTCGAGTGTGACCAGAGGTATGAACGTGAAAGAGGCAAAAGGAGTGTGTAAAAATCGTAGCAGGCGGTGCTCTGTAAATATTGACCAACAAAATATTGACGTGTCAAAGTGTATTTAAAGATCTACTCACAGAAACAAGCATTTCATTTCTGTAGTTTTTTCCTACCCCCTTGGAAAAAGGGCGTGGGTTTATGTATGTTACTTTGCATGACGTTAGTGAAAGCGGACATAAACTCAGTTCAATTTCTTCAGAATCGAGTTTATCCCAGTTCAGATAATATTCGTTCTTCGAACAGTGCCCCTCGATAAGAAGTAATTACTTTTTCTTCTTTAAAATAAAAAGGTCTTTTAACATGAGCATTGTTTTGTGGCAATTTTTTTAGTATTTTTAATATAGTCAGTCGCAGGTTAAAACTATCATTAAAATAGGGATTATGTCAAAAATATTGCTTTTCATAGTGCCACGGTAATACATATTTTGAAAATTGAGTCTGTAATTGGCTCAATGGTTTAGGTACCCATCGAAAATGAGGTAAGCAAGCATACTAAATATCAGTATACAGGATGGGGACGTCAATCCATACTAATAATATAAATGCAAAACAAAGTTTTTTTGTTTGTTGCGCTTTCGCGCCAAAACGGCTCATCGGATTTGGATGGAATTTGGCACACAGATAGACCATAACATGGATTAGGACATATGCTACTTTTCATTCTGGATCGCAGACGAAGTCGCGGGCACCAACTACAACTAGTGCGACAATAAATTAAACATTTCTCAACTAATGACGTTCCCAATCTACAATCGAACATTAAAATAAACCCAAAGGACAATATCCAATAAGTCACTAAGATAGCTGGTCAGTTGATAGCATAACTCATAGTCGGCCCATCATTACTTAATTTAACAGTTTGGGTTTGTTGTTTGTTTGTTTTGTATTATTTTTAACTCCTTGCACTCTTGCTGCCAGTGTCTTAATTTAGTCTCGTATAATTGTCGTCCCCACAAATAAACAAATCCGTATTGCTTAATGTCGATTACGCCCCACTCCCTCTCACCAAGAGGTTTGTCCCAGAAGCAGGAACGGTATTTCCTGATTTGGCTTACGCTTTTGCTTTGTTGCATGCAATATGATATTAAATTCACCATTATCCACAAAGATTCTCTTTCAACCAAATTTCCTGGTCCTTTCAACCCTAAACAAACCACGAAAAAACAGCCCACCATACACAAGACATCTTTTACAAAACATTCCATCAATACTCCATGAATAGCTGTATTCTCGTACAGCATCATGGCTGCCGTTACCATAGCAACGAGGCCGGGAAGGTTCTAACAATAAAATATGGATAAGATTATAGTGGGGGATATTATTCATAATATAGCAGTCGTTTTGGCGATGTATGCAGATGTTTCTGTGTGATAACGCTGGGGAAAATAGAGGTTTTTTGTGAAAGATTTCGTCTTAAAATATCAAAGAAAATGTGAAAAAAAGCTCAAAAAAGTTTTCATATGGTTTCTTTTAACGTGTTAAAGCTGAAGTCCCCGCATACAATTATTTTCTTATTTGACTTACAAAACAATATTTTTTAAATAATGTCAAAATTTTCATAGAATAAATTCTGATTGTTTGAATTTGATGGCCTAAATAAACATTGAATAATTAGCTGCTGATTAACCAGTTCTATACCGCAACATTCGATAGCATTTGTTATTGAATAGCGTGAAATGTTCAATAGTTCTTTGTGTGCAAGATAGTTCTCAATCAGAATGCACGCACCTCCACGTTTCTTTGCCCTTCTCGCATAACAGGCGGCCAACTTGTAGTTTGGTACATTCAAAAGTTTTCATGACCAAGCATTTTTTTTTTTTTTTATAAATGGCATCTCGCAGGTCAACCTATGAGGTTGTCGTCTGCTTAGACGGACTTGCCTGTGGTTGCCCTAATAAATTAAGGCCTCCAGCCAGGACTTAAACTTATGTACTAACTTAAAAACTAAGCGACAACGCTAAGGGCACCCCCTGTGGGGTACGAACCTCGGCTTAGGGCAGGATTGGTATTATTTAGGGACGAATTTAAAGCTACAGGCTCAGCGGCGCGGGCTGGCTCGAGCAAGGATCGGGAGGGTGTGACCAAGCATCATAAAGTGTTCCGTTATAAAGACTACGTCAATGTCTCTGTGTTTCTTGGATAACTCTCGGAGATGAAAAGTTAGTAGGTCTGATTTATTTACAAGGCCAGCAAAATTCGATGTACAATATTTATGTTCAGAATTTCCTGAGGAGTTTGTTCCGTGAATATCATTATGTCGAACGTCAATAACATGCATACATCTGAAACAACGAAACGTTGTATTTTTATTTTTTGTACACGACATGTTTTTAACAAGACGTGACTAAACCAGAACAGCTGCTCGGGTCTATAGAAGTTAAACTACCCTTGGCGAGGTCGGTCTGTGTGTGTGGTATACGGTGTGCATCCATTACATATCGAGATCGTTAACCTCAGCTGTCATTTGTAGATCTTTGACAATCGTTACGGGTTGTCTGAAGCCCGAAATTCTGATTACTAGTCTTAGCAATGGGTATCGTATTAACAAGTAACTGGGTTGTTGAGGTCAGATAGTAGTCGCTCCATGTAGAATAGTGGTTTTCAGTGCTGTATCGGGTTATACCGGAATCCAACCCCAACAAAGTTGGAAAAAGGATATACCGATGAAGTCTTACCGAAAACAAGTAGGTAGGTTAGATTATTCTTATTGGCAGACGATATAAAGATAAATAATATTCACATAAAATATGGTTTATTATTACAACTGTTATTTAGACATTAGGGAGGGTAAAATGGTAGTAATTACATTTCAAAGGTCGGTAAATCAGTGTGAGAGTAATAAAAGAAAAATCGTCGGTAATTTCATCCTACAATGTCAGTACAAAAATACTCAAGTAGTGTAAAATTAATGGGCAGTTAGATAAACAGCTCGGCGGTTCATAGGTTAGGCTATAACTGAGACCAACTACGCGGGAGCTGAATTAGTCGCAGATGGTAACTAAGCCCCCCCCGCAAGAACTCTGAGGGCTCGCCGGCCGCTACGACGGCCCCGCTCGCTTCGCTCGCTCGGCTCGCGCGCCTTCTAAGTTACCTTAGGTACCTTCAGTAATTTTACTACTTGACTATTTATTAAATTCGCCATTTAAATATGTGCAATAAACAGCCAGTCAGCGCAGTCAGTAGTGCAACAGTAAGCAGTATCAGCTCAGTTTATGCGTGCATTTTGTAATTTTTAATGAAACAAAACTACAATAAAGAAGTGCCGCTTTAAATCAGTGCCATTAATCAATTCTGAAACTACATTTATTATTTTCTTACAAGTTTCAATGTCTTTTTTTTTTGTATGGCATCTCGCAGGTCAACCTGTAAGGTTATCGTCTGCTAAAGCGGACTTGCCTGTGGTGCCCTAATAAATTAAGGCCTCCAGCCAGGACTTAAACTTAATTGCTAACTAAAAACTAAGCGACAACGCTAAGGGCACCCCCTGTGGGGTACGGACCTCAGCTCAGGTCGTCGCTGGAAGAGGGCAGCAAGGGACTAGCTGGATCAGGATTTGAGTGATTTAGGGACGAATTTAAAGCTACAGGCTCAGCGGCGCGGGCTGGCTCGAGCAAGGGTCGGGAGGGGCGTGGATTTGGGCGTCGCGGCGGGCCTTGGCGGCGATGACAATTAGGACGGCGATCGGATTATGCGCTTGTGTAAGGTGCTGGTGGCCTTACTGCTCTCATGGAGGAGGGTAGCGGCGTCGTCGGGGGCGATTAAAGTATGCCTTGGTCGGCGAATACTGCTAATGCGGGAGGGAGTGTAGCGGGTGGCCGCTGAGATCAAGGGGTTTGGGTGTTTCATGCCACAGTCGAAGAAACGCTTCGATAAGCGTTTCATGAACTGGTTTATGGTAGGCATTTTAAGGTCGAGGTGGAGATTTATATTACGGACATAGAAGGGGGCACCCGTGACCTTTCTGAGGAAACGGTTCTGGAAGGTCTGCATCTTATGGAGATGACGTGGGTGAGCGTGCGCAAATACAACGTAGACCCTATTGACCTATCGACACCCTTTCTTACCGCGTTACTCACTTATCCATTTACCGTTCCAGTTTCGTCTAAACATTTACTAAACTAACTCACAAACGGTATATTCGATTGACCCTTTTTCTTTCTTACGTTCACAAACTTTGAGAGACGTTCGGAATAAAAGATGGGGAAAACCAAAATTAGGGTTAAGTCGTCAGTTTGAACGTCTTTATTCCTAATTAGGTGTTAGCTGATGGTTTTATTATTAACTTTTATGGAGGATTGAAGAATTAAGTTTTTTTTTTTTGGAATTACTGCTAAATAATTGTCACGAGGAGCACCTTAATATTAATATTACTAGCGTCAGCCCGCGACCTCGTCCGCGTGAAATTTATTGTTCGCATTGCCCGCCCGCGATAACTCTTCGTTTTAGATGTAGTGATGTGTGATGTTACAGCCTTTCTCAAGAATTGAGCTATCATAGGCATTTTTTTTTCTTAAATACGACTAGTAGTTCCAGGATTAAGCGTTCAAATAAAAAAAAAACAATCTCTTCAGCTTTATTATTACTATATAAAGATTATTATTAGAATATTTATAGAAATATGGCTAAGGCTGTAACACACTTAGTAGTAAAACATGGTATTATAGAGGCATGAGGAACAGGGTCTAAAGTTCACTCATCCTCCATAGAAAAAGGAGGATCCTGTGACAAGACGGGTGTCTGATGGGCAACTGTCAGACGATTGATTTTGAGACGTTGTAAAAACGGTAAACTTTGCTTCAGCGATGCAGGATTTTGCGTGACATCAGTGTAATGCGTAGGTCGCATGTGGCGGTATAGATACCACCGAAGTATCTTGTTTGATAGTTATTGCTATTTGCAATGGTAGTAACACGAATTTACTCAAAATTCTTGTGACTGTACTGGACTTAAAGTTAGTTATAAAATAAATTTTCCTTGGTACCATCCCGAACTGGTTAAATAAATCAGCAAAATTAATGAAAACTGCAACAAACCCCAGAAATACACAATTAACCTCTTAACTTCCCTCTTGAGTCTAAACAACACAAATCAGTTTACTTAAAAACAAGAAAACTCCTATGAAGGCCTGTTACTTTAAAAAATATATTTAAAAATTCTCTAATCCAATTCTGGTAAGAAAAGGGAACAAGGAACCCTAAAAAAGTCAAGAAAACAAAAGGGTTCCGCCGATCGAAATGTGCCAGGTTAATAATGCAATTAGAAGTGCCGCTTGTAAGGTTACGGTGGGGACTTAGGGACAAGTGGTAGCGTGGTGTAATAAGTGGTAGCATTTTGTTTTAATTGATTTCAGGCAGCTCAGAAAGTGTATTTTTTTTAAAGGTGGAAGACAAATAGATTGTTTTTACCGAAAAACGGGTTTTATTAGATAGTCGCCATAGACTACAGACTGTTTTAACCCCACCTTCAACCCGTCTGCTTTCAAAGCAAGCGTGAACAGGCATGTTCTTGTCACGCTCGTCATAGACCACATCCATCGCTTTTGTCGTGAACCAGGTCAAGGCTAATTCGGCAATAAAAAATATAAAAAAAATGACTAAACACCAGAATAGATATATTTATTTTAAATGCTTTAAATTTAAGGAAATGCTCCCCATAACCTTCTGATTTCTTAATACCTATAGCTTTGTGTGTTTCCGAGAGTAATACTCAATTTGGGTTTGGGTCTCGAAAAATATATGCATTTATTTCAAATCAACCAATTACATGCACTTTTGAATTGCTAAGAAGTCGATCAGTCATAAAGATCAAACTAAAAATAGGACTATTAGAAAAACGACTGCAAAAAACTTAGTGTTATAGTTTCTGATGACTTCATTAGATAAACATTAAACGATACATTGAATTCGAAAAACACATTTAATCCATGCACAAAATACACCTAGTAACCGCTTGACTATCGATGGCGTGCGCAAAAAAACAATAGACTGCCGGCGAGATTACGTCATCACAGCGGGCGGTGGCGGCCGGCAGATGTTTGTAAACAAAAGTCTACTGTTTTTTTTTGCACGCCATCGATAGTCAAGCAGTTAAAAAAAGCCTTTTCTTTCAACCCGCTTCCCGCTTCTACTGCACCCACACCCGTCTACTAAAAGCCACTTCTGACCGTGGGAAAAGGTAATTATTGACTTTTTCAACTTCCTTTCCTCCCTAGACGCCTGGCGAAAGTAGATAAGACCGGCCTAATTAAAACCCGGAGCTGTACTTCTTTTCAAGACTTTGACGAACTCAAGGATAAATGACCCAAAAAACTTTGGTCTTTTGTGTACTGTTCCTATACTAGCGTCCTACGGTTCACACGGTATTAACGACTTGACAAAACATTTCTTTATTATGCAGGTTAATAATAATGCATAAATTATTCATATTAAAAAAAGATTTTGTTTGTTTGTTTGGCATCTCGCAGGTCAACCTATGAGGTTGTCGTCTGCTTAAGCGGACTTGCCTGTGGATTCCCTAATAAATTAAGGCCTCCATTTTTTTTTTTTTTTTTTTTTTTATAAATGGCATCTCGCAGGTCAACCTATGAGGTTGTCGTCTGCTTAGACGGACTTGCCTGTGGATTCCCTAATAAATTAAGGCCTCCAGCCAGGACTTAAACTTAAATACTAACTAAAAACTAAGCGACTACACGCTAAGGGCACCCCCTGTGGGGTACGAACCTCGGCTTAGGGCGTCGCTGGAAGAGGGCAGCAAATGACTAGCTGGATCAGGAATGATATTATTTAGGGACGAATTTAAAGCTACAGGCTCAGCGGCGCGGGCTGGCTCGAGCAAGGGTCGGGAGGGGCGTAGATTTGGGCGTCGCGGCGGGCCTCGGCGGCGAGGACGGTAGGACGGCGATCGGGTTTTGGGCTTATGAAGCGTGCTGGTTGCCTTACTACTCTCCTGGAAGAGGGTAGTGGCGTCGTCGGGGGCGATTAAGGTATGCCTTGGTCGGCGAATACTACTAATACGGGAAGGAGTGTAGCGGGCGGCCGCTGAGATCAAGGGGTTGGGGTGTTTTATGCCACAGTCAAAGAAACGCTTCGATAAGCGTTTCATGAACTGGTTTATGGTAGGCATTTTAAGATCGATGTGGAGATTTATATTACGGACATAGAAGGGGGCACCCGTGACCTTTCTGAGGAAACGGTTCTGGAGGGTCTGCATCATATGGAGATGACGTGGGTGAGCGTGCGCGAATACAACGCAGGCATAAGTCATGATGGGACGGATGACTGCGGTGTAGATGCGCAGCTTGCATTTAAGTGACAGTTTGCAACGGGCTGTCAGAATAAAGTGGAGTCTACCAAGAGCGAAAGCGGCGCGCGCGCGAACAGCCTTAATGTGCTCTTTGAACGTTAAGTTTTGATCAAGGATCACGCCTAGGTATTTGGCTTGCTTCTCCCAAGGGATTGGCTTGCCGTACATAGTGATCGGGCTGGGAAGGGGGGGTGGGACTCGACGACGTCTCGAGAAGAGAACCGCCTGACTCTTATCGGGGTTGACCTCGATTCTCCATTTCCGGAACCAAGCGCCTAAGACGTTTGCGGAGGTTTGGAGAGTACGAGCTATAGCATTGGGACAATGACCGGTATAGTAAACGGCAGTGTCGTCGGCGAAGAGAGCCAACTGAGCCTTTTTACTCTGTGGGATATCGCTGGTGAACAGCGTGAAAACTAGAGGAGATATGACGGAACCCTGAGGGACACCGGCGCGAATAGGGTGAGGGGACGATAGTGCACCCTCGATGCGATAGCGGAAGGTGCGATTCGACAAAAAGTCTCGTAAGATGAGTACGAGACGATCTGGCACTCCTAGTTGGTAAAGCTTGTATAACAAGCCGTTGTGCCAGACTTTGTCGAAGGCTTTCGCTATGTCGAAGAATAGCACCCCCGTCGTCGCGTTACGCTGCATACCGGCGCACAAGTGCTCTACGATACGGTGGACCTGGTGGATACTCGAGTGTTGTGGACGGAAACCAAACTGCTCGTTGGGAATGAGGCTCTTTGCTTCGGCGTAGTCTTTGAGACGCTAATAAATAAGCCTCTCGTAGATTTTGCCGAGAACGTTGAGTAAGCTAATGGGACGGTAGCTGGAGGGCTCAGACTTTGGCTTGCCTGGCTTTGGGATACCGATGACTGTTGCTTCTTTCCACGCTTGTGGGAAGATGTTGTTGCTCATGGCGCCATTGAAGATGGCGGTCATGAGCATTATTAGAGGGGCAGGTAGGAGTTTGTATACCTTGTTGGTAATACCGTCCGAACCGGGGGCTTTACGAGCTTGGAGCCCTTTTACGATGTCGTGCACTTCATCTGGAGTGACGGGAGGCAGAGGATCATCAGGGTCTTCAACGGGTGGAAGGGAGGCTCTCCGTTCGACTTCAGCGTCGACCTTGTTCAGGTGAGCTTGGTCTACTGGTTGAGAGCTGGGAGAACACTGGGACTCTAGGCTGTCAGCAAGGCATTCGGCCTTGTCGGTGCTGTCGAACGCGACGCTCTTGTCGGGGCGGATGAGGGGAGGCATAGAGACCTCCTCGGAGGAGCGCAATTTCCTCTGAAGGTGCCAGAAGGCTTGGTGAGTGGGCTCGAGTTCACTCAGCATCTTGTTCCAACCCTCTGAGCGTACCTCCCCTATGCGTTTCTTTACAGCACGCTGTAAATGGCGCATGTGGGCTTTGTTCGCGTCACAAGGGAAGGAGTCGTAGGCACGGATGGCCGCGTTCTTCTCGGTTATCAGGTCACGTACGTCAGTAGGTAGTTTCCAGCGATGGTCTTCCATCACCGGAACTTCCCGTGAACAATCCGTCAATACGGATTGTATGTGCTCTGTAAACGAGTCGATTGTGGCCGTCGTGTCGGCGACTGACACTAAGTGATCGGGGATGGTGTCTAAGTGAGGCGACGTGGTGGATTTCAGTCTTTCGCTTACTTTCCTCCAGTCGGTTATCGTCTGGGTCTGAGGGGGGCGGTTGGGGTCGATCGGGCCCGAGTAGGGTGCAAGATGCATGACTACAGGGCGGTGGTCAGAGTTTAGCTCGTGGAACGTCTCTATCGATTGCAAACGGAGGTTCACATTCTTGAGCAGCGCTACATCGAGAACATCGGGAAGGTGATTAGGATTACCTGGGAAGTGAGTCGGGCTCATTGGAGCGATGACGTCAAAGTTAAGGGATTCGCCTAACTTGGAAATGATCCGACCTCTGGTAGAAGTCGTGCTACTATTCCACGCCGGGTGTTTGGCATTAAGATCCCCCGCCAATATGACGGAGTCACTCATACCGAAGAGGGCGGTGAAGTCCTTTTGGAGAGAGATGGGATCCTCCGGACCATTGTCTGGTGGAATATAAGCAGAGATGATGGTGATCGGTTGATGACCAGTCATGCCGAGCCGACAGATAGAGGTCTCCAGATGGGAGAAGAGAGAAGGTGGGTAGATAGGGATGCAATACAAAGATTTCCTAAAGTATATTAGTGTGCCACCCCTGTGGCATCGAGACCTGTCGTTGCGAACTAGTTTATAGTTGGCAATATTCGGGTTTCGGTGATGCGGTTTTAAAAAGGTTTCCTGTATGAGGAGGATGTCAAGCTGATGGTCGCGGAGGAAAGTGGCGATCTCATCGCGTTGACCTGAAACGCCATTTGCGTTGAAGAAGCCTAATTTAAGGGATCGGGGTTTGTTACTGTTTACTCTCGTATTATCCATTGAGAATTAATATTTGAGTGAGTGTAGAACTTGCGCGATCTCGGGATACGCGCTGAGGATTTCCATAAGGCGGAGTGCGTTGCCGTTTGCAGCAACGATTTCTTCCGCCATTTTGTCCGCGGCGGTGGTGAAGAGAGCCGCGTATGTACTAAGTATAATTTGGGCGCTGTTTCGGCCCTGGGTTCCCTGAGGTTTCGCTGGAGAGGCCGTAGGGGCCGCGGGGGCTACCAAAGGCGCTGGGATGGCGGAAGCCATCAGCGCTGGAAGTTGAGCGGGTTGCGCTGGTTGCGCGGGAATAGAGGGCACCGAAGCTGCGGGAGCCTTCAGGTGATTAAGGTTAGCCCAGGGAGACGGCCTCTGCGGACTGAGCCGCTCCGGCATCAGCGCGGAAGGAGGCTTTCCCCAGGGGCTTTCCCTGTGCTGGCGGTCGCTCGCGCGTTTCGCGAGTTTGGAAGAGGAGGACTTCGGGGCCTTAGGACAGCCCCGGTAATTTGCCGGGTGTCCCGATTGGCCGCAGAGTACACAGCTGGGAGGCTCTAAACATAGTTCCCTATCTTTTGGGCGGGTACAGTCGGCGGTGCCATGCTCTCCTAGACACTTGACGCATCTAGGGGTGGCATAGCAGTTGGACTGCGAGTGACCATATAATTGGCAGCGATGACACTGTCCAATTAATTGAGCTCTGTAAGGCTTCTCTATTGAGATGCCTGAGAGCGAACACACCGACTTAACTTTAAAAATCGGGTGGTGACCGTCTGTGGGGTCACAGATGACCAGGACCATGTCGTAGACTAGGCCCTGTCTCGCTTTATGTAAGCGATGGACGGCGGAAACTGGGATTCCTTGAGCGATGAGGTCGCTCTTAATCTCCTCGGTGGAGATTTCTTGTGGAACGCGCCTTATTACGACGCGAGTAGGGGTTTCCTCCGGAAGGGAGTAAGTGTGAAAGGAGTAGTTCCTTTCACGTAGGGCGCGGGAGAGGTCCCTAAAGTCCGCAGACGTGGGGACCGTAACTTTGATCCCCTGGAGGGTGGATCGGGCGTTAGTATAGTTGATCTTGCGATCAACACACATTTTAGATATTTCAGTCCATTTGGACTTTTCCTGGACGTATATCGGGGGAGGGGGCTTCTGCTTCCTCGCGGTAGGAGCGGGTGGGCAAGCCATAGGGCTGGCGGGGCGACTGGCCCGCGGACTAGGGGCGGTTGTGGAGCTGGACGATAAGTCGTCCTGTTTTTTCTGGGCCTTGGTGACCGGGCCAGCGGGGGCGGAGGATTTAGCCGCCTTTCTCTTGCCTCCTTTGACCACGACTTGGAAGTCGTCATCGCTGGAGGAGGAGGTGCGGGCTTCTTCCTCGGAGAGTGGGACTGACGTGTCCATACTCTCTGGGCGAGTCGAGTCAGTTTCGGTGCGCAGCTGCGTCGGGTTTATTGTCTCCGAGACAATGGCGGCCGGAACAATGGCGGGCGCGACAAAGGGAGCCGGATTAGCGGCCGACTTATTTACTGCCGGGGCAGTAGCGGGCGAGACAATAGGGGCCGGATTAGCGGCCTGAGTATTATCTGTCGAGACAAAGGCGGGTGAGACAATGGGGGCCGAATTTTCGGCCGGAACATTGTCTGCCGGAACAAAAGGCGGAATGCCTTGTTCGCATGCAGGTGGCGATAGCGGGCTTTCGAGGGCGTCGCTGAAGTTCGCGAGTGCGCCCTGGGACGGAGTGGGGGTGGAGCGATGACATAGCTTGTCGCCATATCTCGCTAGAAAATCGGGGTCCTTAAAAAGGACCTCTCTGAAGAACGCCAAAATATAGGCGTCCTCCATGGTCGGAGGGGAAGCTAGATTAGGGAGGGAATGGTGGAAAATTATTCCCACGTAGACTAAAACCCTATACCTATCTCCCCGGGTGGATGGGCCCGGGGATGTGTGACCCTCTCTGTCGGGTGTAGACAGAGAGGTGAGTACCTATTGGTGAGCCCTAAGCTTGTAACCCGTCGCCAATCTTAATGTGCGAACGGGGCCCTGACCAGTCTAGCGCGAAGGGTGTAGACACACCCTAAAGACACTAGGTGAGTAGCTGGAAAGCAAAACTGTCACCAGAGCCGACTAGGAGATCCCCCAAGGCCGGTTATCTGGGACCCGTCCAACTAACTGCCTCGCCCTGAAGGGGTTCGGCGGGTGTGAATTGGGTCAACACCCCACTCGGCTTCGTTGACACCGTAAGGTTTCAACCGAGGACCATGAAACTGTGGTTTTACCCAGAAGGGGCCTAGTGAAGCTACTCACGAATGACTGATAATGAAACAGGGATGCCTTGAAAAAGGCAGTTTTTTGAGTTATTAAAATCAAATCAATTTCTTGATTTGATTTTAAATCGGAGTAGTCGGGGCGACTACGATGACGTCACGTGGCAGCGACGAATAATAACACGAAACACAACACTGGAGCGGGAGAGCGCACAAACACGTCCGTCCGCGGCGAGAGTCGAGCGTCGAGTCTTAAGGCCTCCAGCCAGGACTTAAACTTATATACTAACTAAAACTAAGCGACAACGCTACCGAACCTCGGCTTAGGGCGTCGCTGGAAGAGGGCAGCAAATGACTAGCTGGATCAGGATTGATATTATTTAGGGACGAATTTAAAGCTACAGGCTCAGAGTCGCGGGCTGGCTCGAGCAAGGGTCGGGAGGGGATTAAAAAAAGAACACAGTCGACCTATTATATATATCCGGTTAAACTAGAAGCAGGCGTCGAGATAGTTCGGAAAAGGCTAGACCATGGTCAAGGTCATGATGATTTCCATATTTTAATTAATAAAATTATATATAATACAAGTTCATTTAGAAAACAGTAGGTACTGGAACCTGGCAGTTTATATACCATTGTATGTCAGACATGTTATTTTAGTTCCAAGTTAAGTGTGGCAAATAGGACCTCAAATGTTTTTAATTTTAAAAGAAGTGAAAAAATGAAAGTGACAAGTGTTTTAATTCATTTAGTTCTGGACAGTTATTGTAAGTACCTTTCCATTTGTTTATTTTAAAACTATTTAATTATTTATAAAACGTTGAATGGATGGATGTTTGTTACTTTTTCTCGCAATAACTGCTGAACGGATCTAGATCAAATTTGGCATACATATAGTTTACGACCTGGATTAACGAACAAGTTTTTTTACATTTTATCCAAGAAGTACGTTCCATGTGGGACAATTTCTAATCTCCAGGCTGGCGAAGCCGCGGGCAAAAGCAAGTAAAGCAATTTGTGAAAAGAATAATATAAGGGCGGTTGAGGTGGTATACAAATTTAAGAAAGACAAATTACTTTTACACTAGCAATCTCTAGTTCAACTATATACAAAGAAATCGCTGAATGCTCTGCGCGAACAATAAAATAATGCTTTCAGGATGTTGTGGCATCATTAATGCTGAATATATAATTTTATGTGAAAACGATGGAAAAATGACGCACACGTTAAAAGAGTCCAGAGTGCAGCGACTAGGAACAAAAAATAAGCCGTGACAGCTGAGAGATGACCAGTCCCAACTGACCGCCCCTCAAGTACTGAACTCAAAAAATACAAACACCAAACAACTACTGACAGACAAAAGACCAAAAAAAAAGGTCCATACCGAAAGACTGAAGGCCAAATAAGGACAATGAATGCTTGACCCACACTTAGGTACCTCATTTTGGAGCTGTATTTGCTCGCGGCCACTATTTGAAGACCTATTGTGTAGCTTGATTGCGGCCTGGCTTTGCTTCTAGTAGTTTATTGCACATTTCTCGCTTTTAGGGAACTCAGTGGTAGTAAATTATTTTAGGGGAAGAAGTAGTGTTCTTGAGCTAGGAATGTTCTTAATGTAAGATTAGATTTTCACTCCTATGGCATAGTTTTAAGTCTATCGCTAATGTAACCTTTTTATAAATAACTAGCTTCTGCCTGCGAGTTGGTCTGCGTAAAATTCCTTGTTCCCCCGACCCACCACGTCGCATGCATCACCTGCCCGCGTTAGCAGATCTTTTCGCTTAGCGTTCTTTGTGACCTTTTTTCTTTTTGCTCGGATGCTAAGGGGCATAGCGTGATGTTAAAAAGCCTTTACCATTCCCCAAGTAGTTCTAGAGATTACACCCTACATAGAAACTTACAAACAACAAACTAATATTACCTCTTTATAATATTATCTAGTATAGAAGACACATAACATAAAAAAAGCTCTGGCTTTTTTTAAGCTTCATTTAGGTACCAATTCTTTAATTCGTAATTTCATATTTTAACCCATATACGTAGCTTACTTCAAGGCGCGTGTTTTCCAAAAATTCGTCAGACTTATATTAGAATTCAAATAATTAAACACATTTGGAAGTTTACAATTATGTTAAGATTAACGGCAAAACGATTTCCACGAAATAATTTAATAACAAAATGAATAAATACTTAATATAATCATCAACTCAAGGATTCAATAGCAATCCGAAAAGAAAATGGTACCTACGATTTTTTTTTTCTTTTAATCGACGGGTTAACAAATCGTACGTCTGCCCATTAGTTGATGAAAACTTATGTGTGTGAGTTATGAATATACTAGATTAATGTAAGAGTAAGATTAAAATAATAAAGCGGAGTTATCGTTGCAAAGCGTGTTTTCCAAAGCAGTCAAGAGACAGGAAAAATACGAAATTAATTTGACACTTGTAGAACGTCGCATTCGTCAACATGACAGAAGGTTGTGTTCACATTTCTTCAATTACTGTAAACCGAAAGCAAACCAAAAAAAAACCGGCATGAGTCTTAATTTGTTAATGAAAACGTTTGTAGCCTTTGAGTGAAACCCTTGCAAGCTTGGAACACACAACCATTGACACTGAATGTACGAAAATTTTTACACTGCTTTATTAAATAAATTAATGAAGTTGCCAATTACATTTTTATTTCAACTAACTTCTGCCCACAACTTCTTCCGCGTGAAACTAAACAATACCATGACACATATCATATGGAAATCGAAAATTGTGTAGCTTTCTATTAGTGATATATATTTCTATATTCGGATAATTAATATTAGAGAATCTTACAAGGAAACAATTTTACCTCTTAATAATATTAGTTAAGATTTAGAAGATGTGATTGAGTTTGCCCACGTTGGCCATGTTCCATTTTACCGCGCACTGTAATTTCAACTCTCGGTGTTGAGCCGAGCACTGAGAATCCAACCGTCCATCCCAGCGCGTCGAAAACAGACACGGCTTTATTTTCAACTCTCAGCGCTAAATAAAAAAACCCGTGCGCGAAAAAAATACGCAGCGGGGAAAAATCGCCCATAGCAAAGGTGGACTTACAGGTCTTTGTGAAGCTTTGAAACGTGAAGTGCGTTGTCCTCTAGAAGTGAATTCTTTGTAGTTACCTTTTAAGTTTATTGCATGAACAAAGCTAAGAGATTGCTCCGACTACTGTGGTGTAGTAGTGTGTCCATAAAAGATTAATCTTAAACTATCACACTCCTCACGAAATGATTTCCGCCAATAGCAACATGTAGACGTGCGAGGAAAGGAAAAGGGAGGTCCTTGCACAGCAGTGGGACATAACGAACTAAATATATCGATAGATAGATCACACGAATTAAAATGTAAAACCTGTTTTTGAGAGCTTTAAAGTATGAAAATTTAAACTGTATTTTCCCACAAACATCATATAAAAACTTTTGACATTCACAAAACAAATACTAGCTCCCAAAGCCAGACGTTCGTGGAAAAATCGCCACTTTCGTTCTCCGTTTAATAAAACACGAATGCTCTATCAAAATTTGGGACTGACACATGGCTGGAAGGCTTTTAATAAACAACAGGCATATATTGACACGCCTCAAAGGCACACGGCAGAACTGTGAACTTAAAATGCATACGTCCGTGAAACACAAACGACAAAAAAAAAACGAAATTTTAGGTCGAGGGTTTTTGTATGAATATTTTTTTTAAGTCAGCATTTTCTGTAGAAGTTTTGGAGTTGCTGAAATTTTTATTGAGTGGGTTTTGAATGGTGTTTCTTTTGACGAGTTGAGTGGGGATGAGAATCGGGACAACAGCAAAACAGTAACTGGCAGCTTAGATTATAGCATTATGCCTGCTGATCATCGTTAGGTCATCCATGATCTTTGACATTTTCGAGATAAAGAACTAAACGTATTTTTGCGACTTTTTCAAATCTTTTTTGATCATGTTGTGGACGACAGATCAATAGTAATTTAAAGTATTGGTTAATGCTGCCACATATCTGATTGTCTGATAATAATCCCAGTACGTTAGGTAAAAGTTGTTCCGAGCCATATAAATTGATCTAGTAACATTCTCATTCAGTTTTCCTTTGAAGGAATGCTTTGGATGTAATTACCGCGAGACCTTAATAATATTATCGTAGACTAGGAAGTTAAAAGAGAAAATACCTTGAGGGATTTTATGATTCATAAATCAGTTGCAGCCGCATAAAGGAGGCATAATAAACTATAATGTAATAAAGATGTTGATGGCAAAGATATTCAACTATAAACATACATAATGATTGCTACTATAGTGAGAAGAACTTCGCCAGAGAAAAATATGGAAAGAAAGAAAACAGTTATGTTTATCTACTCTCATGTCATAAAATTCGATTTACAATCTTCAAACGAGTTTTATATTGACATACTTTATAAACACAATACCGAAATTAAAAATCTGATCTTATTATTTACTTTACTTTTTTTTACTTTTTCTCTATTAAAACAATTATTTTATCAATTCAATACGGATAAAATCCAAGAAATTAATAACACCAAGATTTTTCACTGGAACGCATACGCGAGCCAGTGAAACAAACAAAACGAAATTCAGTACAACAAAACGTATGAGTTTTGTTGTACTGAATTTCGTTTTGTTTAAATATTAATGCTTTAAAATTTCTGACATCAGCGAATGTTAAGATTTATTTATTATATTTAGTAGGTTTAATCCCTATGTTTGATAGTAGATAAAGTAGTGCAAGAAACTGCACTTAACTAGGTATTAAATCACACGTGTTTAAATACCCATAATTATGCAATAGTAACATAAATTACTAATATTTGCCACATGTCACAAGAACCCACAATATAAAAATCAAATTTACAATAACAGCTAAAGCAGATAAAAGCATTATATACTCTAGATATAGCAAAAACTGATGGTAAGTTCCAAACATTTGACAAAATAACTTAAAGCACGTTGGCTCGAATGCCCCTAATCTCCGCATTGAAAAATACGTACATAACTACAAAATATGCAGGAAGTCCAGAGATAAAAATCTGTATTGATAGAACCCCTGCACCGGTATAAGTGCCAACATTTAAGATTGGCCCGATATTCCGTGCTTTGTTAGGACTTGAATACGACAAACTTAATAAAGATGAAAAGGGTATTTTTAGAGAATTGAAATACGTGGCTTGGAATCCATTTTTATGATGTAATAAAGGCTTGTGGATTATGAGAATTGGTTGAAGTTATGGACACTAATGAACTGGGCAGCTGGAGTAATTTATTGTCGTTTAGGTTAAAAAAATATAATGTAATGGTAATGGCTTTTTTATTTTCTAGAAAGCCTTTGTGAATTAGGAATCCATTTGGGTAGATTATCTAAGGTAGCAAAAACGCGAGGTATTCCTAGAAAAAAGATTTTTGTTTTTGAATCATCACAAAAATTCAAAGATTTTATAAAATTATTAAATTCATCATTAAAGTGCAAGATCTCGTTAAAATCATATGATTTTCCAGTGCTCCAGCAATTTTCGGAATACTGTAACAAAGAAACGATATTTTAAAGAAATCTCATCCTGATCTCTTCCTCATACAAGTTTTCATCCAGCTTCAGATGTTTACTTACTCCGGAAATGCAAATCCACCCAAATTCAAAAAGACTCGAACGTATTGTAATTTTTATCAAGAAAATATCAACGCTGCTACCAGTCAGGAAGACCGTTTTCACAGAGCCCCGTGCCAAGTAACCCAAGATATGCATCAATGAAACAAAGATACTACTTGGCAGAGAACCAAGTAGGATTGTTTAATTTTTAGTTTAACTGTACCCTCAGGCTTTGGATCGGTTTAAAGGAATATCGATTTTTTTGAGTTATACGTCCAGGATGGTCATGCTCGCTTTAGCTTTGTGGAGCGGGTTTGTAATGGAGATTAATGGGGATGCTGACAATGCTGGTGGAATGGCTGTCTAGGCCGTAAGGGTAGATTATAGTGTTCTTAGAATAAGCTCTGTGAAATGTGAATTTACTATATTCGTATGAGATGTACCTTTAAATTTAATTTAAGGTCTATCAGGGTCGTCATCATTCAAATGATATAATTTTTAATGTCATCTATCGTCATCAAAACTTCATCTTTTTTAATGTTGCTTAAGACGGTATTAGCAATGCTACTTCTTCTTCTAGTGTCGGTGATTCAAAGTTTTTCCGTAAAGTACTTAGCAATACTGTTTCTAAAGATTTAGGTGCTCCAAATTTTATGCTCGTCATTATTTCATTAAAATCTCAATTCCTCTTTTATTTCCGTCTTTATTTGTGCTGCTGGGTAGTTTGTTGGGGGACTGTATTAAGTAATGACGTTCAAAAATTGATGATTCTCAGCTCGGTTTGAATAACTTTTATAGCGGTTTGAATTACTTTTGGTTTGATTTAATTTGATATGAAGACATTAAGCATCATCAACTCTTGCACTGTATATATCAAACCTAAAATAAACAAAAACGTGCACTGCAAGCAAGTCATCCATTACACCGTCAGTAACTCTTCCGTCATTTTATCACCGACATTAATGATTTTACTATCGTCATCGTCAATAAAAATGGCAGTCGTTTCATAATGACTTATGAGCTATGCATTTTTATTTTTGGAAGCGCATATCGGGCACTGACAATGCAGTGGTGATAAATTTAATTCATTTTCCAGTGTTTTATGGGCATTTATTATATGGCTTTTGAAAGTTTATGGATTTGCGTTTTTGATCTGTGGTTCTGAAATAGTATTACTGTAAATTGTTTGTAGGTTTAAATGAGTTTTTAAACTTTAAGGTTTTTGTGATCTTGTTGTCTTGTTGAAAGCTTATCTTAATCAATATAATAGGCGTTTTGGCTTTTACATGTCTAAAAATAAACGTTTTATTTTCTAAGCCTAAGTGTAATATGTACATTATCCAAACCAGGTAATACACTTTTGTCTAATGACCACTTCATGAAAATAATGTGCAAAACCATAAGTTTGTTGATACAAAGTAATACGGCGACTATAACCATAGTGTTAAAAATAACACAAATAATTTTCCAATAAAACGAAATAACAACAAATTCTTCTTCACAAAACACAGAATATTTCTCTAACTCCTTTGGGAACAAGTCTCTTCGTTAGCCTCGTCCTCTGTCCTTTCAATTTGACATCAAATTACTTGCGCATTGATACCACGTTAGACAGAAAAACAAATTTTCTAATAACTTATAATTAACTTCAAAATTGTTACAGAAGTTTTTGCGTTCGTTTGTGTGCAATGACCGGCTTTTAATGAGAATAGGAAATTAATGCTAATTCGAGTTAATGAATCGCTTCTTTGAGGATCTCATAAATATAGGTCAATAAAACAATAACGTTATTTCTGAAATAAAACAAAAAATAGTTTTTGGAAAAGTGACGTACAATAAATACGACACTATATCGATATGTATGTAGTGCTATGGCATGAAGATTATAGCTAAAGTAGACAACACACTATGACCAGGTTTTGACACTGATCCAGAAGTAATAAGCAGTGAACTTGCCTGTAGATACAACGCGTTACCTGCGTGTCACTGATTAAAAACGCACTAAATCACATATCAGTTAGTTCATTCTGCGGATAGCAAGAAAAGTATTGTATCATTCTGATATTACAAATTCGAAAGTAACTCTGTCTGTATGTTACCTTTTCACGCCAAAACCACTGAACGGATTTCGATAAATTTGTTGATCAAATTAGATACGAACTAAAATGGTCACTATTTTCAAGTCACAACCGTCATTCTTTGACAATATGGCTTTTAAACAAATTGGCATAGTGTGTAAATCTATCTGTATGCTAAATTACATTCAAATCCGTTCAGTAGTTTTTGCGTGAAAGAGTAACAAACATCCATCCTCACAACCTTTCGCGTTTATAATGCTCGTATTAGTAGGATTTTCACACTCAATTTTCTAAGACGAAAGTTTTGCTATAAGTTCTATTACATGAACAAATATTACTTGGGTAGTCTTGACCATCTGCACTGCGCACTTGGCGTCTTTACTCTCTCGACATGGGTGTAATAGAGAAAATTCTCAGGATTGCGAAGCGTTGATAATTGCGAATGAATTGCTAGATGTACTGTTCCTTGTACAGAAAATGATATGTTAGGTATCTATTATTATGTCCATCTTTGGTGTTTGCTTATGTATCAGCTTTAAACTTTTTCCTATATGCTGCTAAGACATAATAAAAACTAGAGTAAATTCTGATTAGAATCTGTAAAACCGATTAAGTTAACAAAAACGTTCAATTTATCAATAATAGTAGGTAGGATATACATACATACACGAATTTTATTATCTAAAGAAATCAGTTTATCAATAATAGTAGGTATATATACATACTAATACGGATTTAGAAATTCATTACCTACATTGTAGCGATCTGCTTAGAACTCCATTTTAATTATCATAAAACTTTCAAATAAACACTAGTTTTATCATCCGTCTGTGATTCCGTTTTGAAGCCGTCGTTTGGTTGATCAAAAGAAAACAAGCAATCGAGACGGTTGACAAACGAATTGTCTGAACCCGGGGCTTAGTCCGAAAAATCCATTTCCAAGTGTGTCCATCCCCTTACATCCCCCAAAGTATGAGCTTAGCTCCAAAAATCCGGATCAAAAGTTCACGACATAAGATTTTTCATTTCCTCCTTTAGGTTATGATATTAACAAATCATATAATATATATTTCGTGCCTATCCGTTGGTCGTCCGTATTTGCTGGCTTTTCTCCAAAACTGGCCATAACGAACGCATTCTGACTGCATTTGCTTGTGGCGTAATTTAAAAGCGGAAAGTTGTATATTTTAGTGTCTGCTTGTTAATATAAATCATATTTGTGAATGTATAATTTCATAAGTTTTTGTACAAAAGGTTTGTTTGTATTGTTGTGTTGCTAGGTTATTAGGTCAGTGGTTTTGGCCTAATTTTTTATTGAGATTTAATTCGGACTATGCTTTTGTAGGACGAGTGTAATAAAAGATTGAAATCCACAGAATTGAAACGTAAATTCCTTGTTTTCGTTTTATCAGTGTAACTTAGATTTCTTGATAGAAATTTTAATGACATATACTTGAAATCGGTTATTACAAAATGTTTATTCAAAGGCCCCAAGAATGTCCCCAGGAATTCTCTAGAAAGGCTACTTTTTTTTCAGACTGAAAGGGCAAAAGCATTTCCTTTTCCTGGTTTTAGAAATAAAAAGGAACAAAGAAACAAAATACGTTTATTTGCGGTGAACATGAGGCAGGCGAAGAACACAAACCCAAAAAAAAACGAATTGGGGGAAAATGTGCGTCGCATCCATGCGAAACGGCCATCGCACAGCATAATGCTACGACCGTATGCGATTAAGAGCTGCAGGTTTAAGCGACAGCCGGCATTGACGTGATGACGTCAACCGGTACAGCATACGATAAAATAAAAATAGCAAAACTGCCTCGTTGGTTTAGTGGTCGCAATCGCTACTGCTGAGCATGAGGTCCTGGGTTCGATTCCCAGGTCGGACAACGTGTTATTGGGTTTTCTATCTGGAATTTCTCAGTAGCAGCCCGGAGTCTGGATTTGTGCCCGGTTGTTGGCAATAGGCTCGCCCCCTATGTGACATGGGACTTAAAAACATAACTAGCGAAATGTGGGTGTGTAGGTACACCTCTGCCCCAACCTTCGAGGAAACAAGGCGTGATGATATGTCATTCAAAATTAGAAATAAAGTATAAATACAATACCTAGTCCTAGTCTTCTCAATCTTGTATATACACGTCAAGATTATGACCATAAAAAGTATTGAGACCATAAAAATATCAACTGCCTCCTTGGTCTTGTACTTGCAAGCACTGCTGCTAACCGTGAGGTTCAGGCTCCTATCAGGCATTTCTCAGTAACAGCTGGAGTCTGTAATTATGTCCAATAGATAGCAATAAGCCTCTTTTATATGGGAATTATATATAACAGCTATAATAACATATAACATCACATAAATCTCGATCACCTTATCTCTTGCACCATCGTCAGTTGACCTACGCCAAGTAATTTATATACTGTGGCGCGCCCCGTCTGAGGCAGACGTTATTCCCAAATAATTGGATGATCACACATAAGACACATGTCGTTTATTATATTTTGTTGTGGAAAATTGATTATTTTGTGGAAAATGTTGGAGATTTTATGACAATATTGCTGAATTGGGTTTTTGAAACAGAAGTGAAATATAAAGATAGGTAGAAAGTAATATACAAACCTAAGTAGATTATAATTTGCGTATTGATTTAAATAAGACAAGACAAAAATGTAGCCCAATTAGTAAATATAATTGCCAGTCAACCCAACTCATCCTAATTTAATAGACTATTTTGACTATTTTAATGAAATGTTTCAAAACCAAAAAAAAGATCAAGGCACAGTTAAAAAAATATTGAAGAAATAAATATTATAAAAAAGGCAAATTTCTATGCGTTTTAAAGTCAATGCTGGACAGAGACAGCATTATTAGCATAAGACGTCACTACACAGGAAAGCCATAGTAACTTCGCGACATTCAGTACAATGATCGCTTTGCGTGACAAAGATAGAAGAATAATTTCAAAAGTGCTTAGTTTCTCTATTTTTCCAACGATATTACTATGCAAATCTTCTTTTTATTTTGTAACATCTTTAAAATAAGTAATAATTTATGTATATTTTTTATAGTAGTCAAAAACTCTATTAAATAAGAGAATAACCGTAGGCAAGACTTAAGTACCATAATTGCAGTTACTAGTCAAAACTTTACTCTTTACTTTACTATAGTAATTTCTGTGCTTTAACTAAGTTAAATTAAAGTTCCAGAATACATTTTCTGAATTTATGTCAATGCCACAAACAGACACTAACGCCACTTTATTTTATACAGAGAATGGGTTTTGTAAAACCTCAGACAATATTCAGCAAATGAAAACGTAAACACCCTTTGAATCTGTGAAACAGCTTGGCGCTTGGCAAAGCTTTTGACATTTTCCCCGAATCAAGTATTTCCCCGCAACTCCTCATATTCTCATCATTTATATAACAAAATAACTTCTATGTAATAATAGTTTCAAATATTCTAGGTAGTGGTACTTGAGAATATTCGTAACAAAATTAGCAGCATGTCGATTCTGTCAAAATCTCACCATGAAGACTGGGGTGGAGTGAGCTGTCAGTGACATCCCGTCTTGGTCAATCCCTAGCATCAGTGGCACTGACAGCTCACTACACGCTCACTTCACTTAAGTTTTCACGATGAGATGGTTACAGAATAGCACTACTGGTACATGAAGCAGTACATGACAGCATGCAAATGGAAGACAGTAGCAGGAAATGCTAGCGAAGAAATTTATATTTATGAATAAAAATATACCCCCATAATTATGAACGTGGTTTTGGTTGCGTTTCTTTTTTTTTGTGTATGGCATCTCACGTTGTCGTCTGCTTAAGCGGACTTGCCTGTGGTGCCCTAATAAATTAAGGCCTCCAAAACACGCTGAAGCACGCAAAATTTATTTGGGCAACCACAGGCAAGCCCGGCTGAGCAGACGACAACCTCCTAGTTTGACCTGCTAGTTGCCATGTTTAAAAATGAAAAAGGATCGATCTTTGCTCAGTTGGTACGTGAATGGGTGACCATCCATTACATATCCTCCGTGCCTTGGAAAGCACGTTAAGTCGTAGGTCCCGGCTGTCATTTGTAGATCTTTGACAGTCGTCACGGTTAGTCAGTAGCCTATATGTCTGACCAAGGGGTATCGTGGTCTGAGTAACTGGGTTGCGTGGTAAAAGTAGGCATAAAATAATGATAAAGGGCAATTAAACCTCTTATTTAGATCAGTATATGGACGATTTCAGTTTATAGTCAATTTGCTTAATTTCACCGACTTTACATACGAATTGAGAGTAATGAAAATAAGCAACATCCGGAGAATGAATGAATGAATGAAATGCACCGACCCCAGCGTGTTTTCACCAGACTCGATTAATCGAATTAACCCCAAGATTTGCACTAGCTCCTGAAGCTTCATGTTGGCCACGCAACATCTAGGAAAACCCTCCCGAACCTTGCTCGAGCCAGCCCGCGCCACTGAGCCTGTAGCTTTAAATTCGTCCCTAATTAATACCAATCCTGATCCAGCTAGTCATTCGCTGCCCTCTTCCAGCGACGCCCTAAGCCGAGGTTCGTACCCCACAGGGGGTGCCCTTAGCGTTGTCGCTTAGTTTTAGTTAGTATATAAGTTTAAGTCCTGGCTGGAGGCCTTAATTTATTAGGGAATCCACAGGCAAGTCCGCTTAAGCAGACGACAACCGCATAGGTTGACCTGCGAGATGCCAAACAAACAAACAAACATCTAGGCAAAGTAGAAAATCGGGCGATTTTCTACTATTGATTTGATTTGATTGAGAGAAATATTGGTAGGTACAGCGTGACAGTTTAGCAAGTTTAAGTTCAATTTAGCACAATTATTAAATTGCACTCGCTGAACAAAGTAAACCGTTCAGAAAACAATAAAAAAAGTAAAAAATTGAATGACAAAAAAAATTCAAAAGTCGCGCCAGTAATTAAAAATGCTGGCATTAAGCAATCAAGAACAAAGGGGGTATAAAGGGGCGGAATAAAGGCTAGCACACACGAGCAATTAGGGGAAGCGTGCCAAATGTCACATTGAATGGTGAATGGCTTTATTTTATAGGAGACAGCGAGTCTGCCTTACCCTTTAGAGTTGAATGATGTGTGATGTTTCATATGCCAGTTTTGGTCTGGTGGGAGTTTAAAAAATGGTTGTAGTTTGTCCATTACTGATTTGATAAAGGTTTAGATGGATTTCTTTACTTCTACCGACGCAATGGATAATTTGTGGCATCTTTGAAATTATTTCACAGTGTGTCCATTCGAGTATCTTCATATCTGCCAAATACGTACAAGGGTGGGTAATGCTTACGTTGTCCATAAACTTAATTTAAATCGCAAGAGTCGAGTGAAAACGTTGCCTGTAATTTCCTTCATCTATCACTCCCGTAAGTATTCCGAAAACCAATCTGTTGTCAAATCTCCTATAAGCTTCATAATAATAATATAATAATGTTACCACTGCTAGAACACAAGCCTCCTCTCTGTGAGAGGGAGTGGGCCGTAATCAACCACGCGGGCCCGGGTTGGTAGATGTCACATGTCTTAGAATGTTTGGAATATAATAATGTTACCACCTGCTAGGACACAAGCCTCCTCTCTGTGAGAGGGAGTGGGCCGTAATCAACCACGCGGGCCCGGGTTGGTAGATGTCACATGTCTTCGAATGTTTGGAATATAATAATGTTACCACTGCTAGGACACAAGCCTCCTCTCTGTGAGAGGGAGTGGGCCGTAATCAACCACGCGGGCCCGGGTTGGTAGATGTCACATGTCTTCGAATGTTTGGAATATAATAATGTTACCACTGCTAGGACACAAGCCTCCTCTCTGTGAGAGGGAGTGGGCCGTAATCAACCACGCGGGCCCGGGTTGGTAGATGTCACATGTCTTCGAATGTTTGGTTCTAGGACCTACCGGTTTTTTCACGATGTTTTCCTTTACTGTTCTGAGAGCAGTGGTGATTAAATAATTTACACAAAGTAAAGCGTTCACTGGGCCACCAATGCTCACTTCGCTGCTTCTGTCCGCCACTTTCTTGTTGAACATAAAATATCATAATACCCTGCTCAATCCTGTAGCTCCGTATTAGTGAAAGATTTTCGGAATCGGATAAACAGTTACGGAGATTACACCCTACATACAAACTCACAAATACATACGAAGTTTAGATTTGGCAGCAGAATTACTAATCAAAGAGTTAATAAGGTTTTCGAAGTCTAGGCTAACACCAAACGACCTATTTGTGAACCTAACGTATTTCCTTATAAGCATAGTCTACAGTTCTCTTAACTCAAAGTACTGAGCTCTCATTAGAAAACACACAAGCCTTCATTCAATCAATGTTCAAAAGTATTACCATTAATTAATTGATTTAATTAACATTTAAATACCCTACGCCACTCGAAACTTGGGCCATATGTGCCTTCGCTTTTACCAAGTTAACTTTACACTTCTCACAACCTGTATAAGTTACTAAATAAGGTTGATAATCGTCTGGCAAAAATCTTGCGGTTGTGTGTCATTATTTCTGCAAAGCAATAGGATTCAATATGGCACCATATGCTCTGTGATGACGATTTTATTGCTGGAATCAAAGCCTAACACTTGCAGCAATTAGGGTTAAAACATTAATGTTGAATTGAAGTGTTTGTTTTATCGAGGGGGCTTGGTGAGGTTAGGGTTGAAATCGTACATTAAACATACATACACACACATAAACTTACGACTCACTCACATTAAACATCCATTATAGAATTTGCGATTGGGGATTTGAACCTGCAGCCATAACACAATTTCAATGCGTTATTTACATTGTCGAGCAGAAGGAAGCAAACAAACATTAAAAACATTATTTACTTGACAAAAGCACCTTCATCTTTTGCCAGCTAGTTCTAATAGAACAAGTCTATAACTTTAGAGTTTAACTATAGATAATTTCGATAATAATTGGTCCTGTGAATCGAATCAACGATCCCATCTTCAGCGGTCGCACTTTATCGACGAGGAAGAAAGCAAAACAAGATTTAAAGTATTAAGTAAACATAAATGATATAACACAACGCTTGTATTCTCGAAGAGTTAGGCAGAGGTGTAGGTAGATAGATAGAATACTTTTTATTTTGTACACCCGATAAATTATACTTTGGGTGATACAATGGGCGGTCTTATCGCTAAAAGCGATCAACTACAGACAACCTTCGGGTGTATCAAAAGGAGGAGAGACAATACTGCAGCCATTTACATATACAATAAATACATAAAACATATATTTATCTACACACATATATATACAATATAAATAGGAACAAAGCAAGCAAACTATGAGAAATGATGACGTTTAAGGAGAGAGGAAGTGTTTTTAACCAGAACTTTAAAAGTGGACAGTGATTGAACACGCCATAACGACATGGGCAAGCCATTCCATTACCGTACTGCTTGAGCTGTAAAAAAACTTGTCATAAACACTGGTGGTATGCATCAGCGTCTCTAGTCCTAGGTACCTATACAGCAGTGTTGGCCCAGTGGTATCAGCACCGACTTACGAGTTGAAGCGCGTGAGTTCGAACCCAGGCACTTAACTTGGTGTATTTAATTTCATCACCACTGCTCTAAGATCGGTGAAGGACAACATCATGACGAAACCGGCATGTCCTAGAACCATAGATATCAAAGACATGTTACATCCGCCCTCCCGCACTGCGCCCGCATCGTGGATTATGGTCCACTGTGACCCAGCAGTGGGGTGATTATTGGCTGATTACGAGTATCTAATAACCCACAGCTCAGCTCAGCTTTCAACATGAATGAAATAAGCAAAAAAAACAGATAATTCATCTCTTCCTAAATTTTTACTACAAAAAGCCGTAAAGTCTACAAAAAACTGATAAAAACAAGTAATAATAAGTAAAGAAGTAATAACAAAATATCAACACGAGACGAAGTTCAAAACTCTTTGACGACACAGTCTCGACTTTGACGAAAAATACTCCTTTATTTGTCTTCACTCCCAGTCACGGGGCATAAAAACTCCACGGATTTTTCATTCGGAGTATGTTGCCAGTGTAAAAACTACTGCACGGCGATTTTTACTCCGAAAGTCATACTCATGTATAATATCCCTTTGTCTGTACAAGCCCCTCGGGTCGCCAGTTCTTTTTCAATTTCTTCAGCAGACAGTTTCGATCACAATTTGTGTTGACGACTCCCGAATTCCCAGTGGGTTGGTAGGGATGGGAAAAGTGTCGAAAATCACCGGGTCATAGTCCGGGATTTTGATGGCTACAATCGAATGTATCGAAGTTTCGAAATTAATGGTGGAAAGTTGTACAAATTTATGAGATAGTTTTTAAGTGTAATTGTACAGTTTACATAGTTAATAATATACACAAATAATCTGTGGAAACGTTGTGGATTGTACATTTCCCCATACGTCATAACATAATTATATTATTGTGACGCAAATTGTACAATTGTTTGTTTTTTCCCAAATCAATAAATTCAGTTTAAAATAAGTTTTTGTACTTGTCGTAATTCGTTTTAGGTGGAAATACTAATGTTTAATAACGCAATGTTGTGAGAATGGAAATCAAACCAGTCAACTCAAACGAAATCAAATCGAACCAGTCAGCTTGAAATTAAAAAAAGTTGAAGCGTAAATTCATTACATTTTGTGGGTATATTCGAATTTCCACGGATTACGAATTAGCTTTAGTTTAATAACTTCACTGACATCATTTTTCAATAAAGTTTCACTATATGAACCAAACTTCAGTTGTTCAATTCAGATATTAAGTTATAAAACAATCGCGTATTCAAACTAAATTGTTTACAAAAATACATTATAAACTCTGTGAGGTAGAATATCACTATTTCTGCACGAATAGTCGCCCGTTTGACCACAACTACTAGCCAAATCTTCAAAGGATATGCAAGCAAAATATCGCGGGATAGGCAAAAAATGCCTCGCATAAATACCGGAATTATTCAAAAACATAACATCACTAGTACTCTAGATTTCAGTTCTTTGGCTGTATCAACGAGGTTTCGGATAAATTGATATGTTTCGGATACATTTTGTTTATTTCCGACTGACATTCGAATAAAAATTCATGTATCCGCTTTTGTAAAAGAAATTTCCTAAAAGACTTTCAGATGGTTTGTTACGGTAGTTTTAACTACATCACAAAGAAATGCAAGTTTTTTTTTCAGATTAAGCTTTTTTCTGCAGCTTTGCCTGCATATAAGTTTACGAACCCTTTTCATTTAGGTTATTGTCAGAAAGTTCATGAAAATTTAATAGAGATGAATGCATTGATAATTCCTACTTAGCAAAATGCTTTTATAAGGAGTAGGTTCGCGTAAATAGTGCAACTAGTTGATATCCAACTCAGGACCTGACACTTTCCAGTCCTTATTTTAACCGTTCAGCTAATTCTCTTTAACACTATATTCCACCGGTCTACATGGTCCTCAAATGATCTGACCAATATTATTTTCTGATTTTAAATACACTTTGACATTGATGGACTTTATACTTATATTATAAATATTGTGAATGGCAAGACAATGGTTTTTTTTTTAGTAAGTTTTAATCATTGTCTGGCAGTTTGAGTAATTTATGCGGCCTACCAAAATGTCGTTTCTTTGTTAATGTTCGTCGAATCGTTGAGCTCCTTAAATTCTGTGTAGATCACTGACTAATGCGTGCACTGACTGGACAGGTCCACTCAATCTGTGTGGTTCTTTCCTCAGAAGACCATTTCAACAACTACATGGTCTTCACATGATCTGACCAAGATTATGTCTTTACTTTAAAAGAGACTGTGACCTTTGACTTTGTTTCGGCCTTTCTTCTCGGAGTATTCAGATACGAAACGCCAATCTCATCTAGTTTTTAAAATATGACTGATGTGTCAAAGTGTTAACAATTTTTTTTTTTGTCGTCGGCGAGTCGCTTGTACAGCATAAAAAATGTTTTAATAGCGCTTGAAAATATCAACCCAACAAAAGGTAATTTTCTACCCGATCAGCACTAAAAACTACCCTCAAAATTCCAATTAATATCGAAATCAAATTGCTAGGCGTTCTACCGTGAGCCGAATGAAATTTATTCGACCAATAAATTACTAAGATAACAATTCTCTCTGTTTGTTTAATTTTATTCGAAATTATTCGGAATAATTTAGACTGAAAAGGTTTGAAACATCATATATATGATGTAGAATTAATTGACTGACAAATTAAGAACACTTTATTACAAATTGTGGGTAAATAGTAGTTCTGTTTGAATAAATATTTATTTTGATTTAATTGTAGAATATGGTAAGCTAGTTGTACAAGGACGCTGTTGAGTGAATAGATTTGTGTTCAAATCTAGGTGAGGGAAAAAGCTGTCATGTTTGTTTTGATTTGATTGGAAGTGTCAGCTTAACTTTACTGACGGGTTTGACTGGTTAACCGAACCGTCTTTGGATAAATGACAGCTGAAAATTTGTTTGTCGTTCGTTTTTGCGACAAGAAAATTAGACGCAATTCTTAATTCCATTCTCCGAAATTGGTATACTAGGTCGACCGGGAGAATAAATCAGTTCCGTATTGTAAGGAACTCAAAACCATCAAGGGTAAAATAGGTATAGAATGAGATAATGGTAATTTACTATATAACTCTACTCACCTTTGGAGAATCAAGCGTTATTATGAAGATATTTAAAATAGATGGGGCAATTAGACGATGAACTTTCAGATGAATGACTTTACCTGATTTTAATCTTTCAATCGATTATCTTTTACCCTTATGATACGCAACGTTTTTACCTCACAAAATCTACATGAAAAATCCAACTTATTCTTCGAAAGAATAGCCAGAAATGAATCTCGAAAAACAAGAAAATTACCCTTGAAATTACACCAAGAGTTAGGTACCTCGGAGTAATTTACTTGTACCGCAGTAACGTTTGATTACAATTACAAGAAGGAAATGTTTCCCATGCTACCATTGTTTTCAGTCATTAGGCAAAATAATTGTGGAAATCCCACCAAGATTACTTGGGAAAATTAACGCGAAGGAATATACAAAACGAGCATTTCCTGACGAATATTGAAAACGTACATTGCACTCGTTTTTCTTTTTGACATCTCAGAGAGAGAGAGAGAGGAGTGAAACTTCTTTTAAGTGTCTTTTCTTGTGTGTCGAGGGTAAAAGATAAAAAATAATTCCGTTTCACCATCGCTGACCATGACAAAACCCTTCCATTATTAACTACGTTCGGAAGAAAAAGGATTTTCATGTATTTTTTTCTTGTACCTTGGCTCACTAATTGGGCTCTTTTTCTATAAATTTAATGAGACCCGTAACATCGAGTTTTGGGTGGTTAACCTTTTTAAGTTGGATGGTTTTAATGTTGTAGAAAGGGTAATAAAGGTTAAGTGTATACTTCATTTTTATACTTTGAAATACGAAATACTTTTTCCGAGAACAAATTCCATTGTTAGGACATAAATATCTGTTCGTTTTAAATATATTTTACATTTAATCGACCCTGTACTGTTGCGCACCCAGCAAACACAGTACCTACTATTCGCCAGTTGTAATATGTTCCATGAAACAGGGGCGAGCCAATTGTGCCAAATCCAGCCACAGGGCTGGTTACGAAAACCTAACACAGGGCTGTATCTTTTGAATCGTAATAGGAAGACACTTGAAATTCACAGAGTGTGAACTGGCCGCTACAACAACAAATAAAAAAGTTACCAATTAAAGGAAGTCTCCCGACCCTTGCTCGAGCCAGCCCGCGTCGCTGAGCCTGTAGCTTTAAATTCGTCCCAAAATAACACCAATCCTGATCCAGCTAGTCATTTGCTGCCCTCTTCCAGGGACGCCCTAAGCCGAGGTTCGTACCCCACAGGGGTTGCCCTTAGCGTGTAGTCGCTTAGTTTTTAGTTAGCATTTAAGTTTAAGTCCTGGCTGGAGGCCTTAATTTATTAGGGCAACCACAGGCAAGTCCGCTTAAGCAGACGACAACCCAATAGGTTGACCTGCGAGATGCCAAACAAACAAACAAACTTAAAGGAAGTCAACAACTAGAAACGTGTTTTTTCGGGTAGGGAACCCTTCGCCGCTTTTTTTTCTACGTCCAATCGTCAATATGATAGTAATTCGATTTAAGGAACAAATATTTTGCTGCAACATCACTAACAATCTGAATAATATAGTATATAGTAATATGTAGGCCAACGATTCAGCATTATTTCCCAAAAGATAACTGGCATACAAAGATAAGTTTTTTCAGAGATAGGGTTGTCTTCCGAGAAAGGGTTAGGGAAAACTGTTGACTAAAGAAAAAAGTAATAAATTGGTTTTAGTGGAAAAGTAAAATTATATAATTTATGTTATTATTGTGAGAGCTTACGGCTAATAAAATTTATAGGAATCGTTAAAACTACTGAGTTAAAGGGCAAATATTCAAATGTTACTCCATTTTAAGTCGTCGTTAAGTCTCATGCTATCCCCGTCACTTTAATGTGTATTGTAGCAACAGAAATAGTTTTAAGACCGTCTTAAGTTAAGTGTCATTTAAGTATTTGGAGGTGAGTTTGTTATTGTTTAAGTCATAGTGACTTGCTGACTGCAGGGTATACAGGGTAAATTAGAAAACATCGACAACATTTAAGGGGGCATTCTACTCATCAATATAAACCACTTTTACCCCAATATAGCATCAGAAGGAACCAAACCAAAATTCGCAAAAAAGCCACCTTCTTATACAAAATGATCCAATCGAGAATAAGGTACTTGTTTTATGCAAAATAACGTAGAAATACAAAGTGGTGTCGACAATAAATGAAAACATCACTATTTTGGAACTATAGAATAAATCCTAACATTGAAATGTGTGTGTCTAACATCGAAGTGTTTTTTTTTAAACAAATAAACAAAATATCATTGATAGGCCACTATAGGTTTGGCCCATCTTCGACTAGTTAAGTGACTGAATTATTAGATATATTTCATACAATTTTTGTGTGCAGACTAGGAACGTTATTAGATATTTGACGTTAAATTAATTTAAGGTCGTATCGTCGCATTGTCGTCTCCGTCTTGCATATTGAACATCACGAAGGTGTATGCATACTCCTTACAAAATCAAGGAATAAAACTAAAATTGTTAACACTTCTTAAAACAGTTCTGTGGAATATTTCTGTAATAATTAATTAGCCGTATAGCCCTCCTTTTTTTCTACGGTCTGCTATAATGTCGTCTATCTTTGAGCTTTATTACACCACAACTACATTACAACGAGAGCGAGAAAAGCGGAGCTGAGCGTAGCTGAGTGGAGCGGGGCTGAGAACGATGGCGCGATATTTGTTTTTTATTCTTGGATCTCTTGTTTTAAGCGCTTAACTGCTCTTATCTTCTTCTAATATTTCTAAGTTAGAAAATGTATTAGTCCTATTTCAGAAATTAAACTGTTATAGTGTTTTTGCCCACTCGGCTTTGGTTCCGCGACTATTGGTCGCTATTTTAACGGAGCCGATGCAGCGTTTAAATGAGAGCTGAGTGTGTTAGATAACGATGACAGATATTACAACATTGGCGAAAAATACTTCGCAGCATGATTTCTTCAACAAAAAATATAAACAGCTATCTACTACACTCTCTATCTCTGCCTACCCCCAAACTACACTAGCTTCATACCCCTTTGTCAGGTCCTAAGTGAATCTATTTATCACTACTGATAAAACGCTCGGAGATATGATGCTAACATTTATAAACAGACGAAAACGTAGATTTATAATACGTCTTTTACAACAACGTATCATAGCGGTAGAAATGTATGAAAAAGTATCGCGTTTCGCGGCGGTATCGCGGAACCGGTAGAGGCGTTTAGAAGCTTGTGCTTTTAACTTTTTTGCAAATTTTTGGTCACGCATTCAGACAGAACAATCAATTAAATCAAAATCAAAACTTTATTTGAATTAAGCTGAGAATTAGCACTTCTTGAACTTCAAAACTACATGAGACAGTCCCCCAAACGCCCGCTTTTCATCACTTCCCAGTGCTGGGAAGAAATTGCGTAACGAACTCTCTAGATTACTATGATGTAGGTATGATGATTTTTTGTGGTATATGATGTATTATCATTTCCAGGCGTTTAACTATTGACTGTTTATCATCCCTCATTAGTCTAGCATTTGTGGTCTCGACTAGCAGTCATACCGATGCAATTGTACTAGTATTTTCACGGAATAGACAAAAACAAGTGGAAGTGCTCGTCATTTAACCCGCGCGTATCACAATTATGCGGAAAATATGTAAATTGATAACAACCTTCGTCAGTTGTAATAAGTCTTAATTTTTTATCGACAATAAATATGCTTTTCGTCAAAGTTGAATTTTTTGCTCATACAAAATTAAGTCTTATTACAACGGACAAAGGTTATTATAATTTTACATATGTTACGCATAATTTTGACACGCGCGTGATAGCTGAAACAAAGAAAGAAGAAGAAAATAAAGAAAAACATTTATTTGCGGCAAATTTGACGCAGTGAGCTGTGTGGGCACTCCCACTTGTATTTTCTACTCCGTGAGTATTTTACATGGACGATACAATACTGCCTCGTTGGTCTAATGGTCGCAAGAGTTACTGCTGAGCGTGAGTTCCTGGGTTCGATTTCCAGATCGAGCAAAGTGTTATTAGGTTTTTCGATCTAAAATTTCTCAGTAGCAGCCCGGAGTCTGGATTTGTGCCCGGTTGATGGCAATAGGTTCGCCCCCTATTACATGGGACTTAAGCATAGCTGGCAAAATGTGAGTGTACTATAGGTACGGTACACCTCTGCCTAACGCTTCTGGGATTACAGGCGTGACACGTTACGATAGATACGTGTGCTATGTTGCGCTAGATACTTTTGCTGCTTTTTGACTGCTAAGGCGTAGAAAACCATATATTAAGACGTAAAATTTTAGACAGATTATCATCATCATCATCATCTGCACATCCTTGTCCCAAGTATGCCGAGGTTGGCTTCCAGTCTCACCGGCCGCAACTGAATACCAGTATTTTTGTATGTAGCGACTGCGTATCTGACCTCCGATTTTTTTACCCTTTCTCGAGCCACCCCGCGCCGCTGAGCCTGTAGCTTTAAATTAGTCCCAAAATCACCCAAAACCTGATCCAGCTAGTCCCTTGCTGCCCTCTTCCAGCGACGCCCTAAGCCATGGTTCGTATCCCACAGGGGGTGCCCTTAGCGTGTAAGTCCTGGCTGTAGGCCTTAGTTTATTAGGGCAACCACAGGCAAGTCCGCTTAAGCAGACGACAAGCTCATAGGTTGAGCTGCGGGATGCCATTCCCCAAAAAAAATAAAAACTATCTGACCTGCACAACCCAGTTCCTAGGCAACACGATACCCCTTGTTATGACTGGCTGTCAGACTTTCGGCTTCTGACGACCCGTAGCGACTGTCAAAGATCTACGAATGACAGCCGCACCAACGGCTTAACGTGCTTTTCATGGCACAGACATTTTAGACACATGGTAACCCACAAAAGTGCAAATAAATTACTCACTACCTACTATCAATTTTTAATAAAATTTGCCTTGTCTGTTGAGAATGCCTTAAAACGAAACACAAAGCCAATAAAAATTACAAATAATGAAATTGTCCTTTAGCTCGTTTACAACGAGATGTTCTTTCAAATATTATTGGTATCTAAATCATATTTTAATGGAGCGTCTTTTGGTAATATTTCTTCGATGGGTGGATTTCTGAGATTATTGTACTACAGGAGACTGTCCGTAAATTTTTGAGATATTTTGATCTGTATTCACAGATTCTTTCAAAATTTTACCGTCAGCCAGAAAAAAAGGCAATTTTCACAAAAACTCTTATTCGTTGTTGTTGATCTAAATAAAATGAATTGAACCAACTGAGGTTTTAATACGCAAAAAAAATCCCTAACTGCCGTCTTAAAAATCCACCTGTATATATGAGGTACTGAAAACATCTATAAAGCCGTGACCTTTTGCCTGTAGAAACGCCCTCGAGGAATTATTCGACAGGTTGTTTAAGTTGGGCGATCATTTGAATTAAATTCTCCTATCTTTTGTCACAACCGAGCTTGGGGTAAAAGATAAAATATTATAGTCCGTGAGAAAATTTACACTATTTATTTACATGTCGACATAAAACAAATTATGATTCTTAAAAATTCTGTCCGTCTACTTGTCAATTATGTACCTACTGTTGATCTATCATAAGAAATCTAATAAATTACGCATTCAAATATGTTTTTCCTTTATACTTGGTAAGTAAAAGATGAATCAGCCATCATACTTGGTGCATGGTGCTACCTTCCCAAAGTTTACTGTTCGTAGCAAATATCTCCAGGCTGTTGTTGAAAAAGTCCTAATGAAACCACCCAAGAACACTTTGCCGACATGAGAATCGAACCCAGCAGCCTAATTGCGTAACATTTTTCGTAAACGATTACGACTAATCTGTTGTATTTTGACAGTTCAACAACATTCATTGCGTTATTTACATTGTTGAGCAGATTTTTTGTCGAACTGATGAAGCAATGTATTAGCAATCTGTTTCAAAACGATTCAGACTCCGATTGATTGTGTATTTCGCAATTAGTGTCCTGGACCTCATCCTCAGCAGTAGTGCTAGAGAGTACTAGACTAACAACGCTGCGATCCCTCATCATCTTCCCGCAAAACCTTTTTTTCGATCACGCGACACTAAACTCTTTCATGAAAAAACCCTGAATGTGACCACTTTACTAACCAAACATCTAAGCTAACATCACAATTAAACCAGAAAACGTGTAGATAACTCGTCTCACAGTTAAATTCTCTACTCTTGAGTTAATTCAAGTTTGCGAGATAAATTTCTGGAACTTTCGGAATATATCGCTGGCTTCAATCGGTTCGAAGTGAAGTTAATTTGGTTGGGGAAGAGTGGCTATGTGTGCTGGTGATGCTGAGACTGTCTCTGTGAAGTTTTACCTACATATTGATTAAAGGTTTAGGATTATATTATTTCGTTTCTAATAAACTATACAGCAATGTGTTAAAATCTTTGAAAATATTACGCAAATATTTTTGAAAGTAAACTCATTTTGGCATCAACAACCACCTTTAAAATAAATTATATATTCTACGACAATTATATATAAATTATTAACATAAAAATTATAATAATTATACATATAAATTACCCATAAAGAATATGACGTTTTACACAAGTTTTCCTTTATTAGTTTATATTACAGAAAAGTCTATCTCTGAGAGTCAAATTAAATGTTTTGTGAATTACCAGATATAGTTTAACAAAATAATTGCCAAGACTGTCCCTATACCAAACAAAATCATACCCACCCTACCACCCAAACTTTATATCTGAAGGCGTGCGATTCAAACGTTTTGCAAAACCTTCCAACTTCAATGGCGATCGGCCTTCATTAATTAATTGGGCTAACTTCTGAAATAGGCTAGATTTTGCGATGATGCTTATCAACGCTCAATTTGAGTGGTATAACTTGCCAGTTTCAAAGATTTGGGTAGGCAGCATTCTTCTCATCTAACTCAGATGTGATTGCGGAGGATGATAAAACTCAGGGTTGTTCGAGAGAAGCCTACCTACTTTATTGAAGTGACAAAGATATGGCACATCGGAAGGTTCACCTAAATGTCTTCACATACTGAGATGTTGAGGAGGGGCAACTAAAAAGTGCTTATCACTTTTTTCTTTTGTTATTCTGCAAACTGAAGAATCCATGAGGATTTTCACGAAAAAAAAGATACCCAGTTTTTATCCCTTTTTGTTTAAAAAATTTGCATTAAAATCGTTAGAGTGTCAAATAGTTATAGTAATAGTGATAAAATTAGGTTGAACTAAATGCATATTAAATCGGGAACATTTAACTTTTCTTCATGATAATTCTTCTTCATTTTCTTCTGTATTTTGAATAAAGAAAGAAAGAAAAACTATTAATTAGGACTCGAACAGGAATACACATAATGCAGTACGAAGTGTGATACGCAGTATCACAAACTGAACTAAACACAATCATAAAAACATAAAAACTAATAACACAAAATAAAACAAACGTAAACTGTTACTAAAAATACGTGATGAAGTTTTTTTTTTTTTTGTTTGTTTGGCATCTCGCAGGTCAACCTATGCGGTTGTCGTCTGCTTAAGCGGACTTGCCTGTGGTTGCCCTAATAAATTAAGGCCTCCAGCGAGGACTTAAACTTAAATACTAACTAAAACTAAGCGACAACGCTAAGGGCACCCCCTGTGGGGTACGAACCTCGGCTTAGGGCGTCGCTGGAAGAGGGCAGCAAATGACTAGCTGGATCAGGATTGGTATTATTTTGGGACGAATTTAAAGCTACAGGCTCAGCGGCGCGGGCTGGCTCGAGCAAGGGTCGGGAGGGGCGTGGTGAAGTTAATACAATATAAATATATATACAATATAATTACCTAAAGCCACCCCAAATGCCAACATAATTTGGAAAAGCCAGGTAGGTATTGATTAGAATATAGGTATCATCATTGCCATCTGCACATCTGATCCTTACCAAATCTCCTGTAGATTTGGTAGCGTCGTATGACGAGTCGTTGAGCTCCCTAAAATAGGGTTAAGCTATACGATGACTGATGCATGCATGCCGTCTGTTGGGACGGGTCAACTCAAAGCTGCAATTGTTATTTCTTCAAAAGGCCCTGCATTGATAGACTCACATAAATCCTAATAATATGATGTTTGGGCTTTAAAAGAGACCATGACTTCTGAGTTTGTTTCGGCATTTCTTCTCAGGGATCAGTCTGCTAGGGAATGCTGGGCCATCTAGTTTTAAAATATTGATCTACAAAATATTGACGCACTGTTGTGCATTGACGTGTGTCTTAAAAGATAATCTAACAAAAATAAAACATTTCATTTGATCAGGATATTTGTTAGTTAGATAGTGTGTTGATCATAATACAACAAATTTGTTACGATAGTAAAAAAAAAACACGGAAGATACCTCTAAAAATGTATTTTAACGTTTTGTTTGTTTGTTTGGCATCTCGCAGGTCAACCTATGCGGTTGTCGTCTGCTTAAGCGGACTTGCCTGTGGATTCCCTAATAAATTAAGGCCTCCAGCCAGGACTTAAACTTATATACTAACTAAAACTAAGCGACAACGCTAAGGGCACCCCCTGTGGGGTACGAACCTCGGCTTAGGGCGTCGCTGGAAGAGGGCAGCAAATGACTAGCTGGATCAGGATTGGTATTAATTAGGGACGAATTTAAAGCTACAGGCTCAGCGGCGCGGGCTGGCTCGAGCAAGGGTCGGGAGGGGCGTCGATTTGGGCGTCGCGGCGGGCCTCGGCGGCGAGGGCGGTAGGACGGCGATCGGGTTTTGGGCTTCTGTAGCGTGCTAGTGGCCTTACTACTCTCCTGGAGGAGGGTAGTGGCGTCGTCGGGGTCGATTAAAGTATGCCTTGGTCGGCGAATACTGCTAATGCGAGAGGGAGTGTAGCGGGCGGCCGCTGTAATCAGGGGGTTAGAATGTTTAATGCCGCAGTCGAAGAAACGCTTTGATAAGCGTTTCATGAACTGTTTTATGGTTGGCATTTTGAGGTCGACGTGAAGATCTATATTACGGACATAGAAGGGGGCACCCGTGACCCTTCTGAGGAAACGGTTTTGGAGGGTCTGCATCTTATGGAGATGACGTGGGTGAGCGTGCGCAAATACAACGCAGGCATAGGTCATGATGGGACGGATGACTGCGGTATAGATGCGGAGCTTGCATTTGAGGGACAGTTTGCTACGGGCTGTCAGTACGAATTGGAGCCTGCTAAGAGCGAAGGAGGCGCGCGCGCGAACCGCCTTAATATGAGCCTTAAAGGTAAGGTTCTCATCGAGGATCACGCCTAGGTATTTGGCTTGCTTCTCCCAAGGGATTGGCTTGCCGTACATAGTGATCGGGCTGGGAAGTGGGGGAGGGAGTCGACGACGTCTCGAGAAGAGAACCGCCTGACTCTTATCGGGGTTGACCTCGATTCTCCATTTCCGGAACCAAGCGCCTAAGACGTTTGCGGAGGTTTGGAGAGTACGAGCTATAGCGTTGGGACAGTGACCGGTATAGTAAACGGCAGTGTCGTCGGCGAAGAGAGCCAACTGAGCCTTTTTACTTTTTGGGATATCGCTAGTGAACAGCGTGAAGGCGAGAGGAGATAGTACGGAACCCTGAGGGACACCGGCGCGAATAGGATGAGGGGACGAGAGTGCTCCCTCGACGCGATAGCGAAAGGTCCGGTTCGACAAAAAGTCTCGTAAGATGAGCACGAGACGATCTGGCACTCCTAGTTGGTAGAGCTTGTATATCAAGCCGTTGTGCCAGACTTTGTCGAAGGCTTTCGCTATGTCGAAGAATAGCACACCCGTCGTCGCGTTACGCTGCAGACCAGCGCATAAGTGCTCTACGATACGGTGGACCTGTTGGGTGCCCGAGTGTTGGCTACGGAATCCAAACTGCTCGTTGGGTATGAGGCTCTTTGCTTCGGCGTAGTCTTTGAGACGCTTATAAATAAGCCCCTCGTAGATTTTGCCGAGGACATTGAGTAAGCTAATAGGGCGGTAGCTGGAGGGCTCAGACTTTGGCTTGCCTGGCTTTGGGATACCGATGACGGTGGCTTCTTTCCATGCTTGTGGGAAGATGTTGTTGCTCAAGGCGCCATTGAAGATGGCGGTCATAAGCATTATTAGCGGGGCAGGAAGGAGTTTGTATACCTTATTGGTAATACCATCCGAACCGGGGGCCTTACGAGCGTGGAGCCCTTTAATGATGTCGTGCACTTCGTCTGGAGTGACGGGAGGCAGAGGGTCATCAGGGTCTTCGACGGGAGGGAGGGAGGCTCTTCGTTCGACTTCAGCGTCGACCTTGTTCAGGTGAGCTTGGTCTACTGGTTGGGAGCTGGGAGAACATTGGGACTCTAGGCTGTCGGCAAGACATTCAGCCTTATCGGGACTGTCGAAAGCGACACTATTGTCGGGGCGGATGAGTGTATTTTAACGATTAAAAACCAAACTAATATACATGCAATCATTTAGGTTTTTTGTCAGATTATTCGCTAAGCAATATATTAACGTTAGAGTGATTTACTTGTTTAGTCCAATCAATAGTTTTTTTGTTTGTGCGTTTCTCTTTCTTTTCTATGCAGTCTGACAGTGATCGAGCTTTAGCTCATGTCAGCCTGTTATTTATTTTTATTACTATTACAATTAATAATATATATGCGAAAGTAAGTTTTGTTTTTTACGCTTTCACGGTAAAACGGCTAAACGAATTTAGATGAAATTTTGCACATAGATAGACCATTACCTAGGAAAGGACATAGGAATCGCAGCAGAAATTGCGGGCAACAGCGGACATAAAATCAGAAAGCGAACCATTATTTGGTCGGCACCCCAGCTGATTTATAAGACCCTTACATTGAATATATTAGGGTGGTCGCCAAGACCGAGCAATGTATGTGCGGGTATCTGATGGGAATCTAAAATGTTTTGAAATACCCACTTATGTGGTTAAAAGGCATTTGGGGTGATTTTATTTTCATTTGAAAATTTGGTAAAGATGATAGGGAACGTAGATGTTTTTGTATACCTAGTTTCTCTAAAACCAGTGTCTAGTGTGTTCAGACTTATTCTAGCTATATATAGTTTATGGGTAGTTAGTTAGTACCTATTTGGTAAAAATAATAATTGAGGTTCGTATTATATATTCTAGAGCATAAATGAGTTATTTGGACTATGTTTGGATCAAAACTGTAAACACTGAGTATATTTAAAAAATATATGAAACAAAACAATTTTTATTTTTAGTATCCAACAATAATATTTTTTCCAATTTAATGGTTTTCGTAGGTACTCATTGGAATATTCTGGAAATATATTTTATTTTTATTCAAATACATCATCAGCACGCTCAATTTCAAACTTATCTTAAAAATATCTAAAATCTGATTCTGAAGTCTAGTTAAAATGATAAATAGGCTATCTTTTAAATTAAAATTTTGATAATAGAAAACTGATTTTTTGAAAATGTGTTTTTAAGATTCAGTTAGAGCCGTTATTTTCTTGCAATTATTGTAATGTTTATTTTAGAAATAAAAAAATATCGAAAAAGCAATAAAATACAAATATAATCAAATTGCAATAATTCTTCAATTACGATCAATAAAATTAACAAAAATATTCTGTAGAAGCTTATAGTTTTTCGACCGTGACATAAAAACGTAAGGGTGATTACAAAATAGCGAGCCGCGACACTCGCGTCACTCTCTCGATTTGTCATTGTTTCATTGTATGATTCTTCGACCAATCAATGCAAATTTTCTAATAAATAATAGGTAATACCTACATCTATCAACTCAACAATCAACATCTTAGCTCCACTGTGGTAATTTTCATTAAAATTTCGTGCGATCTTACATAGACAAACAATTGCGCAGATTTGACAACCTGGAACACACTTGTTTAAATTAGCTGTAGAATGGCTGCATAATTAACTTAACCGCTGACCGTACGCAAAAGTATGAATTTGAAGCGCAACTTTACCGCGGCCCTGAGCCAATGTGTGTTCATCCTAAAGTGGGTAACTTTATAACTCGGGGTAAAAGAATGATTTATAAGTATAACCTCGGGCCAGGAGCATGAAATCTTTTTGATAAAGGTACAATGGGTGCCTCAGAAATAGTACAATCGAAACTTGATGCGGCTTTTATTATTAGATAAGTAGGTGTTTTTTATTTTGAGGTAGGCAACATTTTCAAGGGCTTCTCGTGCCATTTTTCGTTTTGTTTTTCAAATGTAAAATATGTTTTTTTTTGTATTTTACCTGTTACCCGCTGAAATCTTATTTTGAAAGTCTTCAGTTGATCTGGTACTTACCTGCAATAAAGAAACAAATAATCAGTAAATCATGTTAACAGAGTAAATAAAAAAATCATACACAATGTCGATTGACATTACATTCAGCAAAAGTACCATTGCGATCAAAACACAAAATTAAAATTTCTACAGCTTATGCTTTATGCTTGAAAAACGATGAGTAAAAACATCTTAGTTCATCCACCCTAATCTTCCCGTCTTTAAATAAAAAGTAAAAGTCGACCCAGGAAACGCAATAAAAAAATTAAAATTCTCCAAAAAAATTAAAGTTAAATAAAGGTAACGCCACACTTTGGCTCAACTTAATAAAATTCGTGTTACATGTCTGCTTTTAAATGCTTTACAAAATTTAGTAAGTTGGCCTACAGTGTTTAAACTTTGCACATTAATCCACTTGGAACGGTTCAAGTTTTGTACAACTAAAATAATGTACAGAAGCCTTCGGAACATTTTATTTAATTAGATAAAAATGCTATACTTATAATCTTCGGATGAAAACGGGCTTTTTTTTTTTTACTTTAAGTAGGTCGTGCTTTAGCCGTTGAGTTAAGATTTTATATGACTTTTTATTAGTTGTAGCCTATAAGGAAATAAGGAAAAGTAAACACTAATTAGTAACTTTTTGTTTGTTTGTATGTTTGGCATCTCGCAGGTCAACCTATGCGGTTGTCGTCTGCTTAAGCGGACTTGCCTGTGGATTCCCTAATAAATTAAGGCCTCCAGCCAGGACTTAAACATATATACTAACTAAAACTAAGCGACAACGCTAAGGGCACCCCCTGTGGGGTACGAACCTCGGCTTAGGGCGTCGCTGGAAGAGGGCAGCAAATGACTAGCTGGATCAGGATTGGTATTAATTAGGGACGAATTTAAAGCTACAGGCTCAGCGGCGCGGGCTGGCTCGAGCAAGGGTCGGGAGGGGCGTCGATTTGGGCGTCGCGGCGGGCCTCGGCGGCGAGGGCGGTAGGACGGCGATCGGGTTTTGGGCTTATGTAGCGTGCTAGTGGCCTTACTACTCTCCTGGAGGAGGGTAGTGGCGTCGTCGGGGTCGATTAAAGTATGCCTTGGTCGGCGAATACTGCTAATGCGAGAGGGAGTGTAGCGGGCGGCCGCTGTAATCAGGGGGTTAGAATGTTTGATGCCGCAGTCGAAGAAACGCTTTGATAAGCGTTTCATGAACTGTTTTATGGTTGGCATTTTGAGGTCGACGTGAAGATCGATATTACGGACATAGAAGGGGGCACCCGTGACCCTTCTGAGGAAACGGTTTTGGAGGGTCTGCATCTTATGGAGATGACGTGGGTGAGCGTGCGCAAATACAACGCAGGCATAGGTCATGATGGGACGGATGACTGCGGTATAGATGCGGAGCTTGCATTTGAGGGACAGTTTACTACGGGCTGTCAGTACGAATTGCAGCCTGCTAAGAGCGAAGGAGGCGCGCGCGCGAACCGCCTTAATATGAGCCTTAAAGGTAAGGTTCTCATCGAGGATCACGCCTAGGTATTTGGCTTGCTTCTCCCAAGGGATTGGCTTGCCGTACATAGTGATCGGGCTGGGAAGTGGGGGAGGGAGTCGACGACGTCTCGAGAAGAGAACCGCCTGACTCTTATCGGGGTTGACCTCGATTCTCCATTTCCGGAACCAAGCGCCTAAGACGTTTGCGGAGGTTTGGAGAGTACGAGCTATAGCGTTGGGACAGTGACCGGTATAGTAAACGGCAGTGTCGTCGGCGAAGAGAGCCAACTGAGCCTTTTTACTTTTTGGGATATCGCTAGTGAACAGCGTGAAGGCGAGAGGAGATAGTACGGAACCCTGAGGGACACCGGCGCGAATTGGATGAGGGGACGAGAGTGCTCCCTCGACGCGATAGCGAAAGGTCCGGTTCGACAAAAAGTCTCGTAAGATGAGCACGAGACGATCTGGCACTCCTAGTTGGTAGAGCTTGTATATCAAGCCGTTGTGCCAGACTTTGTCGAAGGCTTTCGCTATGTCGAAGAATAGCACACCCGTCGTCGCGTTACGCTGCAGACCAGCGCATAAGTGCTCTACGATACGGTGGACCTGTTGGGTGCCCGAGTGTTGGCTACGGAATCCAAACTGCTCGTTGGGTATGAGGCTCTTTGCTTCGGCGTAGTCTTTGAGACGCTTATAAATAAGCCTCTCGTAGATTTTGCCGAGGACATTGAGTAAGCTAATAGGGCGGTAGCTGGAGGGCTCAGACTTTGGCTTGCCTGGCTTTGGGATACCGATGACGGTGGCTTCTTTCCATGCTTGTGGGAAGATGTTGTTGCTCAAGGCGCCATTGAAGATGGTGGTCATAAGCATTATTAGCGGGGCAGGAAGGAGTTTGTATACCTTATTGGTAATACCATCCGAACCGGGGGCCTTACGAGCGTGGAGCCCTTTAATGATGTCGTGCACTTCGTCTGGAGTGACGGGAGGCAGAGGATCATCAGGGTCTTCGACGGGAGGGAGGGAGGCTCTTCGTTCGACTTCAGCGTCGACCTTGTTCAGGTGAGCTTGGTCTACTGGTTGGGAGCTGGGAGAACATTGGGACTCTAGGCTGTCGGCAAGACATTCAGCCTTATCGGGACTGTCGAAAGCGACACTATTGTCGGGGCGGATGAGAGGAGGCATAGACACCTCTTCTGAGGAACGCAATTTCCTCTGTAATTGCCAGAAGGCTTGATGAGTGGGCTCGAGTTCGCTGAGCATCTTGTTCCAGCCCTCAGAGCGAACCTCCCCTATGCGTTTCTTTACAGCACGCTGTAAATGGCGCATGTGGGCTTTGTTCGCGTCACAAGGGAAGGAGTCGTAGGCACGGATGGCCGCGTTCTTCTCGGTTATCAGGTCACGTACGTCAGCAGGTAGTTTCCAGCGATGGTCTTCCATCACCGGAACTTCCCGTGAACAATCCGTCAATACGGATTGTACGTGCTCTGTAAACGAGTCGATTGCGGCCGTCGTGTCGGCGACTGACACTAAGTGATCGGGGATGGTGTCTAAGTGAGGCGACGTGGCGGATTTCAGTCTTTCGCTTACTTTCCTCCAGTCGGTTATCGTCTGGGTCTGAGGGGGGCGGTTGGGGTCGATCGGGCCCGAGTAGGGTGCAAGATGCATGACTACAGGGCGGTGGTCAGAGTTTAGCTCGTGGAACGTCTCAATCGATTGCAAACGGAGGTTCACATTCTTGAGCAGCGCTACATCGAGAACATCGGGAAGGTGATTAGGATTACCTGGGAAGTGAGTCGGGCTCATTGGAGCGATGACGTCAAAGTTAAGGGATTCGCCTAACTTGAAAACTAACCTACCTCTGGTTGAAGTTGTGCTACTATTCCACGCCGGGTGCTTGGCATTAAGATCCCCCGCCAAGATGACGGAGTCACTCATACCGAAGAGGGCAGTGAAGTCCTTTTGGAGCGAGATGGGATCCTCCGGACCATTGTCTGGTGGAATATAAGCAGAGATGATGGTGATCGGTTGATGACCAGTCATGCCGAGTCGACAGATAGAGGTCTCCAGATGGGAGAAGAGAGAAGGTGGGTCGATAGGGATGCAATACAAAGATTTCCTAAAGTATATTAGTGTGCCGCCCTTGTGGCATCGAGACCTGTCATTGCGAACTAGTTTATAGTTGGCAATATTCGGGTTTCGGTGATGCGGTTTTAAAAAGGTTTCCTGTATGAGGAGGATGTCAAGCTGATGGTCGCGGAGGAAAGCGGCGATCTCATCGCGTTGACCTGAAACGCCATTTGCGTTGAAGAAGCCTAATTTAAGGGATCGGGGTTTGTTACTGTTTACTCTCGTATTATCCATTGAGAATTAATATTTGAGTGAGTGTAGAACTTGCGCGATCTCGGGATACGCGCTGAGGATTTCCATAAGGCGGAGTGCGTTGCCGTTTGCAGCAACGATTTCTTCCGCCATTTTGTCCGCGGCGGTGGTGAAGAGAGCCGCGTATGTACTAAGTATAATTTGGGCGCTGTTTCGGCCCTGGGTTCCCTGAGGTTTCGCTGGAGAGGCCGTAGGGGCCGCGGGGGCTACCAAAGGCGCTGGGATGGCGGAAGCCATCAGCGCTGGAAGTTGAGCGGGTTGCGCTGGTTGCGCGGGAATAGAGGGCACCGAAGCTGCGGGAGCCTTCAGGTGATTAAGGTTAGCCCAGGGAGACGGCCTCTGCGGACTGAGCCGCTCCGGCATCAGCGCGGAAGGAGGCTTTCCCCAGGGGCTTTCCCTGTGCTGGCGGTCGCTCGCGCGTTTCGCGAGTTTGGAAGAGGAGGACTTCGGGGCCTTAGGACAGCCCCGGTAATTTGCCGGGTGTCCCGATTGGCCGCAGAGTACACAGCTGGGAGGCTCTAAACATAGTTCCCTATCTTTTGGGCGGGTACAGTCGGCGGTGCCATGCTCTCCTAGACACTTGACGCATCTAGGGGTGGCATAGCAGTTGGACTGCGAGTGACCATATAATTGGCAGCGATGACACTGTCCAATTAATTGAGCTCTGTAAGGCTTCTCTATTGAGATGCCTGAGAGCGAACACACCGACTTAACTTTAAAAATCGGGTGGTGACCGTCTGTGGGGTCACAGATGACCAGGACCATGTCGTAGACTAGGCCCTGTCTCGCTTTATGTAAGCGATGGACGGCGGAAACTGGTATGCCTTGTGAGACAAGGTCGCTCTTAATCTCCTCGGTGGAGATTTCCTGTGGAACGCGCCTAATAACGACGCGTGTAGGGGTTTCCTCCGGAAGGGAGTAAGTGTGAAAGGAGTAGTTCCTTTCACGTAGGGCGCGGGAGAGGTCCCTAAAGTCCGCAGACGTGGGGACCGTAACTTTGATCCCCTGGAGGGTGGATCGGGCGTTAGTATAGTTGATCTTGCGATCAACACACATTTTAGAGATTTCCGTCCATTTGGACTTTTCCTGGACGTATATCGGGGGAGGGGGCTTCTGCTTCCTCGCGGTAGGAGCGGGTGGGCAAGCCATAGGGCTGGCAGGGCGACTGGCCCGCGGACTAGGGGCGGAAGTGGAGCTGGACGGTAAGTCGTCCTGTTTTTTCTGGGCCTTGGTGACCGGGCCAGCGGGGGCGGAGGATTTAGCCGCCTTCCTCTTGCCTCCTTTGACCACGACTTGGAAGTCGTCATCGCTGGAGGAGGAGGTGCGGGCTTCTTCCTCGGAGAGTGGGACTGACGTGTCCATGCTCTCCGTCGTATTTGATACAGCGGCGCGCAGCTGCGTTGTCTCTGAGACAATGGCGGCCGGAACAATGGAGGCCGTGACAATGGCGGCAGGGACAAAGGCGGGCGAGACAATAGGGGCCGGATTAGCGGCCGGAGTGTTGTCTACCGGAACAAAGGCGGGTGACACAATGGGGGCCGAGATAGTTGCCGGAACATTGTGGTGCGGAACAAAGGGCGGAATGCCTTGTTCACTTGCAGGTGGCGATAGCGGGCTCTCAAGCGCGTCGCTGAAGTTAGCGAGTGCGCCTTGAGACGGAGTGGGACTGGAGACTTGGCTTATTTTGGCGCCATATTTCGCCAAAAACTCGGGGTCCTTTAATAGGACCTCTTTGAGGAACGCCAAGAGGACGGCGTCCTCCATGATCGGAGCGGGAACTATATTAGGGAAGGAATGGTGGAAAGAGAAATTTCCCTACGAAGCCTAAACCCTATACCTAACTCCCCGGGTGGATTGGCCCGGGGATGAGTTCCCTCCCTGTCGGGTGTAGACAGGGAGGTGTGTACCTATTGGTGAGCCCTAAGCTTGTAACCTGTCGCCAGTCTTATTGTGCGAACGGGGCCCTGACCAGTCTAGCGCGAAGGGTGTAGACACACCCTAAAGACACTAGGTGAGTAGCTGGAAAGCAAAACTGTCACCAGAGCCGACTAGGAGATCCCCCAAGGCCGGTTATCTGGGACCCGTCCAACTAACTGCCTCGCCCTGAAGGGGTTCGGCGGGTGTGAATTGGGTCAACACCCCACTCGGCTTCGTTGACACCGTAAGGTTTCAACCGAGGACCACGAAACTGTGGTTTTACCCAGAAGGGGCCTAGTGAAGCTACTCACAAACGTCTATTAATGAAACAGGGATGCCTTGAAAAAGGCAGTTTTTTGAGTTATTAAAATCAAATCAATTTCTTGATTTGATTTTAAATCGGAGTAGTCGGGGCGACTACGATGACGTCACGTGGCAGCGACGAATAATAACAGGAAACACAACACTGGAGCGGGAGAGCGCACAAACACGTCCGTCCGCGGCGAGAGTCGAGCGTCGAGTGGCTAATTAGTAACAATTTCGTATTTTCATTCATATTGAGTGCGAGTTGCGAGTTTAAGTCAACACTAAACTCTAAACTGATATTAATAAAAAGAGGTAAAATTTGCGAGTTGTGTAAATACGTCCCGTCCCATACATACACAAATAATGTTCGGAAGTAGGGATACGATTTTGAAAATTATTTCATCAATAAGAAGTTGCATTATTCCTGAGTAATAGCCCATACACAAAAAAAAAAAATAGAATTTCTTTGCCACTTTTTCTTTCTTTTTCACAGAGAAACAATTTAAGCGATTTTTAACGAAATTTTGGAAGAAGGTAATTAAATTAAGGTTAACGTTTTTTTTGTGCTAAAAGTTAATAATTAATAAATTATAAAATACACAAGAACGAAACAATAATCATCTTCACTCAAAGAAAATTAAAAATAAAAACTACAGCCACAGGCGCAGTTAGCATTTACATAAAACAACTAACAATGCATATTTACTTAACTTTCTATTTAAAACGCAAAATGGTCAATATAAAACATGAAAATTAATAAGTTTTTTGAGACTTGAACATTCTAGAAAGTTTTCGGAACCCTTTACGGCAATATATTTGTAATAAAAAAGGAAATAAAAATGGCTGTAAACGTTTTATCGCTTTGAGCTCGCGATTCCTAAAATTAAATAATAAATTTATGTTTTGCGAAGAGGTTATTATGTTAGATAAGGATTTTAATGTACAATACGAATGTCTGAGATAATAAGGAACTCGAACGACTAAAATAAATATTACATATTAAAGGCAACTAGTATTTACGGTGACGAATGCTGACAACCGACACACACCTACTTTTAGTTCCAAAATTACATTTAATATTTAGAACTATCATACATTTTTCTTGCACCAGTAATAAGGTATAACAGTTAAAATAATCAACATAATATTTAAAAAAATTCATTCCAAAATCCAAATCGTAAAGAAAATTCATATTCCCATAACACTTTCCTCCGCAACCGTACCCGTCCACCAAAAGTTTCCACACGGTAAAATTTATTGTTCCCATAATAAATCTTAAATATAAAATGCGAAGGTTCAGCCGGTATAAGACAGGCGGGTGAGTTTTATCACTTTTGTAGCAGTAATTTCGGGCTTTTATTAAAACTATTTTCGGCTATTAAAGTTGAGGAAACGCTTTTGAGCACTCGCGCCCAAAAGCGTTCGCGATTTTGCGTTTGTGACGAAACGGAGTTAAAATTTGAGAATGAAATTGGTCATTTCATTATAGTTTTGTTTGAGAAAGGAATTACCTCTGCACGATTACGTTTAAGTTTTTTTTTGTGACTGTTCCTGTTAATAGCGGTTGGTTTCAGATTTACGTTATCATTGTAGGTGTTTGTGTGGGTATATACAAACCTCACGCCTGTAATCCCCGAAGGCTTAGGCAGAGATGTATCTAACTTATTAACCACTAGACCAACGAGGCAGAATTGTATTTTTTAAATTAGAATTGAGCATTATCCTCTATTAATGTATCTTTCCACAATTAAAATTATAGTTTAGTTATCTTTAAGGGGACTACAGGACTTAAACGAAATTTTTATAATGCTTAAAAGTATAGGATCCACTGCAGTAAACAAAATCAGAAAAATATATGATATTCTTCAGGTTAGGTGCTAGTTAGATAGTGTGGTGATAGAAAAAAATTAAGAAGATATTTTAAATTAAGAAGATTTTTTAAACTATTAAAAACCATACTAATATACATGCAATCATTCAGATTTTTGTCAGATACTAATTCTACAAACAACATATTAACGTAATAGTGTTTTATTTTTTAGTCCAAGCAATAGATTTTTTGTAAATAGATAATTGCTTCATTTTTTGTAATAAATTACCAGCGTTCTGTCCATGTCATCGCGCTTCTCTTTCTTTTCTATGCAGTCTGACAGTGACCGCGCTTTAGCTTTTGTAAGCCTCTTAATGCGCAATAAATTACAGACGCTTTTAAATTATGAGGGAATCGGAAAGTCAGAAGTATGAAGCTACAGTCCGTCGAGAGAATGCGTCTCTAACAGCTGACAGTGCGACAATTCTAGTAACTAATAAATGTTAAATTCGCAAAACACGTACTCGTTTATATGACACTGACGGGTGTCAATATACAATCAATCGGAATCTACATAAGTTCGATAACAAAATCTGCTCAACAATGTAAATAACGCAATGAATGTTGTTGAAAGTGAAACAGATTAGTCGTAATCGTTTACGAAAATGTGTTACGAAATTAGGCTGCGGGTTTGGTCGACGGATGAATAGACAAAATGAGAGATTTCTTTTATTCATGTGTCATTTTGTCTATACTTCCATCGACAAAACTCGTTTCTATAGTGGTTATGTTGCCCGTACTGTAGTTGCCTTTCCAAAGCGTAGTAGGCACTATGGAGAAGATAGAGCAAGAAACTCCATGGAAACTCTCTTAAAGTTTATTGTTACAAAATATTAATTTGGTAATTACCCAGATCATTAATGTTGAATTTATAAAAGATATGATGAAATTTTATTTTTTTATTCATTAATATATTTGTTTCCAAATAGTTCAAATCATATTATAAAAAGTGTAAGAGCTTTTGTTTGTTTGTTTGGCATCTCGCAGGTCAACCTATGCGGTTGTCGTCTGCTTAAGCGGACTAGCCTGTGGATTCCCTAATAAATTAAGGCCTCCAGCCAGGACTTAAACTTATATACTAACTAAAACTAAGCGACAACGCTAAGGGCACCCCCTGTGGGGTACGAACCTCGGCTTAGGGCGTCGCTGGAAGAGGGCAGCAAATGACTAGCTGGATCAGGATTGGTATTATTTATGGACGAATTTAAAGCTACAGGCTCAGCGGCGCGGGCTGGCTCGAGCAAGGGTCGGGAGGGGGGTGTAAGAGCTTAAAAAATTGCCAAGTTATAAACGTTTTAAAATAAGTGTTAGACAAGGACAGGACTATCGTAGGAGTGACGTTACGACTATGTAACTTCATACTAGCGCCATCCATTGTCCGTACCGCGCGACATGGACAGGAATTATCCCCTCCAAAAACCTTTGAAGCGTGTAGCTTCTTCATATTTACATCGATGTAACCGATTTTATCATTTACTATGCCTTCTTTGAAATAACATCATTTTTTCGATCATTTTTAATTATAAGTCATCGAGTACAGCATCAGATGCTGGATGCGTCAAGCTGAAGACAGGGCGCTATGGTGCTCATTAGGGGAGGCCTATGTCCAGCAGTGGACTAAAATATGCTGCTGATGATGATGATGAGTACAGCATCCAATTTTAAAACACTACAATTAATCCTCATTATTCCCCGTTTTCTGACTTCAGACCCTATTTAAACTAGGCAGCCATTAAAGTTTCCAGATTCATCGGAGATGTTTGCCTGAATTCCCGTTTGTTAGTCTAAATTCTGGTGCAGAGTTTGTTTGTCTTCCTTCAAGCTCCTTTGTGACACAGATTAATGATTCACGCGTTGTATTGCAGTTCTGTGGGCGTAGTTTGTCAAATAATTGTACTGGAAAACGGTGCTCTGTGGTTAGTTTTAAAGGGTGCTGGAAAAGTTGTATGGTTTTAAGGATAAAGGTGTCTGATTTGATAAATTTATGTAAAAAAGTGAACATTCTTTTTCAATTAAAAAGAGTTTTTATTTGGTAAGACCCCTGTAACACAGGTTTTACCTAGCATGGGGGTCATTGATCAAATATCAGTGCACTTGTATTGCTTCATATGTTCGAAAAAATTGTCTGTTTAACAAAGTAAATAACGCAATGAATGTTGTTGAACTGTCAAAATGAAAGCATTCCTATTGTTAGTGTGTTAAGCAACTACTTAAAACGTTACTTATAAAGCTAATATAAGTCTGAAACCGCCAACCCGTCTTGAGCAAGCGTGGTCATCAATGCTCGTGCCTTCTCTGTATGAGAAGAGGTCTTTGCCCTGCAGTGGGACAATAAAAGTTTGGTATTATTATTATTATTAAATATATTTTCGTCATTAACATACCTAGGATACCATTATACCATTTTTAAGAATATAAGAATCATTGTTTTCTTGTCAAACAAAGAAGTAATAGCCACAAGAACATAATTCTTAGTAGTATCGAAAGTAGGTATTACATACCATAAATTATCTCTAAGATATCCCGTAAACCAATAATAATCATTATTCCATTCCCGTACGATATCCTCGGAGAGAAGTATTGAAAGTTGGTAAAGTAAAAAAAAAGGAAAGTTTTCTAAACAAACAGCTAAGTTGAAGATTGATGACTTCACCTCAGAGGGTACATGCTGAAAAGTTGCGAGAACACAGATGGTTGGCTGAAAGAACCAACATGTTGGGTCCAACATTCGGAGCTGTCGAACGCGACTTAGTACAAGCGACAAGCCCCTACTTTGCACGGTTTTTACGACTTGACAAAGTATCGAGATTTCCATGGTTTTTACCTAGTGACACATCTTAATTTTGTTAACATGCGGATAATGTAGTGGGCTGCAATATGGTTGTTAATACTTATAATATTGTAATTTTTAAACATTTTGTATTGTAGCTGTTTATTGTCCCGTATTAAGTAAATAAAATAAAATTATTAGTTTATTTTATGTAAGTTTATTATTAATTTATAACACAGAAATTAATTCTCTAAAGACAATGAAAAGCATCGTGATCACAAAGACATAGCCACTATTATTTATAATTATACATAGATGTACAGATAAAGTACCTATTTACGTCATGTCGTAAAATTATGTTATCATAGCTAAAAATATAAATGCGACAGTTAGTTTCTTTGTTGGTACCTTTTCACGCCTAGGCCACTGAGCCGATCATTATGAAGTTCTGCATAAACGTTGTCAGGGGTGCAGACAACAGACATAGGGTTCCTTTCATTTCACAAAAAAAGTACTGTTCTTTAGGACGCTAGATGGCGCTACGTGTCTTTCGAATCATCGAAAACTACGAACGTGTTAGAGTTAATTGTTAAATATAAGTAACACATTTTGTGTGATTAACCTGGATGATGCTGCAATTTCAAAGAAGGCATAGTAAATACTAAGAAAAACCAGTGAAATCGATGGAAACATGAGAAGCTACATGCTGTAGAAGTTTTTGGAGGGGATTATTCCAGACAATGTATGGCGCAAGTATGCAGTTACATGTTACATAGTCGTGACGTCACTTCTACGATAGTGCTGTCTATGTGTTACAGTTATTTTGAAACGTTTATAACCTGGCATTTTTTAAGCTGTTACACTTTTTGTTATACTGTTAGCGCTATTTGGAAACAAATATAATAAGAACTAAAAAAAAAAAATTGTCATCGACGATCAATGACGTCACACAGAGTTAGTCGTCATGAAGAGGAAAGTGGACGTGATAGAAAACTTAAGGTTCTTTGAACACTATGATAACGTGTTATGTGTCATTTAAAACAAAAACCAAAAAATCGCAATAAAACTGAGTTCAAAATTTAAAGGTGGTCATACAGACCATCAAACAAACCCCTCCCACCAGTCAAAGACCCTGATGATCTTCTGCCTCCCGTCACTCCAGACGTAGTGCACGACATCATTAAAGGGCTCCACGCTCGTAAGGCCCCCGGTTCGGATGGTATTACCAATAAGGTATACAAACTCCTTCCTGCCCCTCTAATAATGCTTATGACCGCCATCTTCAATGGCGCCTTGAGCAACAACATCTTCCCACAAGCGTGGAAAGAAGCAACCGTCATCGGTATCCCAAAGCCAGGCAAGCCCATGTCTGAGCCCTCTAGTTACAGCCTACTCAGTGTTCCAGCAGTGTTAGAGCAGTTTGGTTTCCGAAGCCAACACTCGGGTACTCACCAGGTCCACCGTATCGTAGAGCCCTTGTTTGCCGGTCTCCAGCGTAACGCGACGACGGGTGTGCTTTTCTTCGACATAGCGAAAGCCTTCGACAAAGTCTGGCAAAGCGGCTTGATATACAAGCTTTACCAACTAGGAGTGCCAGATCGTCTCGTGCTCATCAGACGAGACTTTTTGTCGAATCGCACTTTCCGCTATCGCATCGAGGCTGCACTCTCGTATCCTCACCCTATTCGCGCCGGCGTCTTCACGCTGTTCACCAGCGATATCCCAAAATGTAAAAATGCTCAGTCGGTTCTCTTCGCCGATGACACTGCCGTTTACTGTACCGGTCACTGTCCCAAAGCTATAGCTCGCACTCTCCAAACCTCTGCAAACGTCTTATATACTTATATACTTGGTGAAAAAAAAAACTTGGTGAAAGCAAGTATTTTTTTATTTTAAAAATATAGTTACATAGAACTATATTTTTAAGCTAATTGACAATCCAAACAACTAATTGGATTTAAAAAAATAACCCTGACGTGACAATAAGATTAATCCTATTAAATTATTATAATATGATAAGATTAATCCTCCGAAATAATCCTCCGTGTGTAACAAAAAAATTTAAGAAGAAAATCTTAGTCGAGATTTGTGTGAAACTTTGGCCCCACTCGCAAATACTTTTTATCAACGGAGAATACCGATCAATCAATCAGTTCGGCTTTTGTTGGTCTTCTAAAATAATATGTCACAAGTTTTTAACTTGGATTTTGGTGACGAAAAAGGAAACTCATTGAGGAGTTCTTATCATTTGTTGTTCAAATTGCTTTGTTTAGGGAAATCCAAATGTCTTTAACAAATCAACATTTGGTCCTATGGAATAAGGAATAATAAAATTATTAAGCCTCTTTTGAGGACAGTTTATTCTGACAATGACCCATGTTATCATATGATATTTCAATACCAAAAGATCACAATGGACTCAAGGTGAAGGCAATTTTTACAGGCACCCAAATGTATTCTAAATTAATATTATAAAAGTTCTCCTTTTTTAACTTTTTTTATTAAACATTCAAATTTGTGTTAAAACATTTAAGACTTGTTTTCGTAAAAACCGTCAGTACCTCACCGACCCTGATGACTACATAACTCTCATCCAGGAGAGCAGTAGGTCCACCAGTACAGTGCACAGAAAAACGCTCGACGAATTGCCAGCCCGCGCCGTAGGTGAGCCTGTAGCTTTAAATTACCTTGATGATAATAATAATCATCAATATTTTATCAAGCCTGTCCCATCTTGCTGCCGAGCAAGCCGAGTTCCGTACCCCACAGGACGTGCCCTTAGCGAGCAGTCGCTTAGTAATGTACGTTTTTCGCCACTAGCTGGAGGCTTTGAGTTCGCTTAAGGCAGCCACAGATTAGTCCGGTTAAGAAGTCACGACCTCTCAAGGTGAACTACGAGATGCCATACATAAAAAAAAGTCAGTTCAAAATTTCGACCGCCAATATCTCCGTAACCAGAAGGTTCCCAAGTAAGGACAGGCCATAAAAATGGTACCTTTGACGGGGAGTACTAGTGAATCTCGGCTTCGTTTGGTGTCTTTTTATATAAATTCTATACATACATATTAAGAACTGCACTCGTAACCTTCGTTCTACTAAGTTTCAGTTCTATGAAACTCCTTACTAGAAATTCATGCTTAATTAAACATTCATATTTATTTGCAGACCAAAACCCCCATAGGCAGGAACGTAAACAAAGTGATCTGGGGCACCTGCCTCCCCTCCATCTGAAAACCTGGTACCATATCGAAGGTCATGAAGACGATATATCTAGCAAGCCTTTGACTCCATCAGTGCCTGAGATTACAGTGAATTCCTGTCAAGTTGCTGGGGAGAAGACGGAGTACAGTTTTGTATTTTATGCTTTTATGTAAGTTGGAGTATAATGTAATACAACACAGACACAAACAGCCGTAAGTTCCGCTTTCCACGATTGGTCGGTGGATGGGTGATCTATTTACGTACTTGACCCCTCCGTGCCTCAGAAAGCGCGTTTAGCCGTTAGTCCCGGGTGTCATTCTCGGATCTTTGACAGTCGTTACGGGTCGTCAGAAGCCCGCAAGTCTGAGAACCAGTCTTACCAAGGGGTATCGTATTACCCAGTAACTGGGGTGTGGAGGTCAGATAGGCAGTCGCTCCATGTAAAATACTGGTGTTCAGCTGCACTTGGTAAGACTGGAAGCTGACCCCAACATATTTGGGAAAGGGCTGGTCAGATTCATGAGTCAAAAACAAAACAACTTTGTTTTTCCAGTAGAAGTAAGAGCAGTGGTAGCCCAGTGGTAACAGTCGCGACATACGAGTTGCGTAAATAATGTTATCACCAATGCTTTTAAAGCGGGGAAGGAAGACACGAGGAAACCGACATGTCCTAGAACCAAAAATTCGAAGACATCTGACATGAACCAACCCGCACTGGGCCCGCGTGTTGGATCACAGCCGACTCCCTTTCACCAAGAGGAGGCTTGTGTCCTAGCAGAGGAAACATTGCTGACTATGCTTATTTATATAACACAAATAGCTAAAATTCTCTTCATTAACTTTTGTTTTCAGAACATTAATAGCCACGCTATTTACTGCAGCAATTCTTTCAACATACTATATTCACAATTCAAATACAAAATCTAGCGGTAAGTCTATTTAGTACAGTTACTAAGAACTTAAGTTTTTGTAATCTAGTTATGCTAATTCCGTCGTGTAATTTATACCACTTAATGTAAGCGAAACTCTTAAGGATCTAACAACACTCTAAGTTACTACATAACTTAAAACCACTGTAACTTGGGATTGTAATTCTTCCCAAGGGCAAAAAGTGACATAAATGCCAAATGAAGTTGCTGTTTAAAGGTGTAAAGCCCAAATTTCATGAACGGCCTTAATCATAGTGTCCGGAAAAACACCTAACGATCAGACCAATTCACTTATCATTATCATCGTTTCAGCCGAAAGATGTCCACTACTGAACATAGGTCCCCTAAGCATCGCCGCTGCGACCTGTCCAATGCTTCTCAAATCTTTTTTGTTTTTTGTATGGCATCGTAGTTGACCTTGAGAGGTTGTGACTACTTAACCGGACTATGGTTCTCACATCCAGAATCTTAGCGTATAGTTCTTAGTTTTTAGTTAGTATTTAAGTTTAAGTCCTGGCTGGAGACCTTAATTTATTAAGGCAACCACAGGCAAGTCCGCTTAAGCAGACGACAACCTCATAGTTTGACCTACGAGATGCCATAAAAAAAAACACATCCAGAATATTAATAATAAAATAGTCCACTCTTTATACCTATTTTCTGTACAGAATTTGAAATAATCACACAGATGAGCTAGCCAGAACTTCTCCAACATCCATAGTGCGTAACAGATTATCAATCTCAATCTGAATCATTTTGAAGGACATTGCTAATCCATTGCTTCATATGTTCAAAAAATTTGTCTGCTCAACGACGTTAATAACGCAATTAATGTTGTTGAAGGCTATGGATACTGGTCTACGCAATTATACTGCAGGTGTGGTTTAACAACCCTTTAATACGGTTTTAATGACCCTGTCACAAACTGCCAAACCCAATAACCTAAGACAGATCGCTACTGATGATAGACAGTACAATTCTATCGATTACTGTCAAACAAATAGCTGTCAACACTAAAACCAGAGATTGATAGGTTTTTCTATCTCCAGTACGCCTACATTGGATATATACGTTATTGGGTTCGGCTGTTAGTCATTTTAATAATAATAAAAAAAAGTGAACCTAAAAAGGTTTCGTCTTCCTTAAGGTTTGAAATATGTCTATTTTTTTATTTTAGTAATGTATGGCATAATAGACTCATTCTCTATGAAAAGAAATTGGATATCGTTGATAAAGAAATCAAACGAAGAGATTGGAATACTGAGCTTGTTAAAAGTGGCCCTGGCAGCCCTAGCTGTTGGCACACATACTGCTTTTTTCGAAGTCGCGGGACCTATTAGCAATGGATTGCATTTTGATGCGGTAAGCTTACTCATATCTTACATATTAGGCCTTCTATACTGTAAATTTGTAGACCATTTTGTACTTGATACTTAATGACAGGCCTCCCTACCAGTTAACACTGTAATGTGATAACATTGTAAAAGCCAATTATTCAAAGAGTAACCGTGAAGTTTCTTGCCGGCTCTTCTCCATAGGAAACGACCAATTGGAACCGTGCATCTAGTTTCTGACGTTTCATAAGTGCCCATGTAGGTTATATGTGAAATGAAATATTCTGATTTAAATTTCTACCTAATAATTAAGAATCGAACAGCAGTGTAACGAATTTTAAATGAAAATCTGTCACCAATGATTAACTGTTTAAATAAAACCGGCCAAGTCTGTGTCGCAAAATAAAGGGTTCCGTAGTTGGGTTGGGAAAGGTGGACACTCGACGCTCGACTCTCGCCGCGGACAGACGTGTTTGTGCGCTCTCCCGCTCCAGTGTTGTGTTTCGTGTTTTCTACTCGTCGCTACCACGTGACGTCATCGTAGTCGCCCCGACTACTCCGATTTAAAATCAAATCAAGAAATTGATTTGATTTTAATAACTCAAAAAACTGCCTTTTTCAAGGCATCCCTGTTTCATTAATAGACGTTTGTGAGTAGCTTCACTAGGCCCCTTCTGGGTAAAACCACAGTTTCGTGGTCCTCGGTTGAAACCTTACGGTGTCAACGAAGCCGAGTGGGGTGTTGACCCAATTCACACCCGCCGAACCCCTTCAGGGCGAGGCAGTTAGTTGGACGGGTCCCAGATAACCGGCCTTGGGGGATCTCCTAGTCGGCTCTGGTGACAGTTTTGCTTTTCAGCTACTCACCTAGTGTCTTTAGGGTGTGTCTACACCCTTCGCGCTAGACTGGTCAGGGCCCCGTTCGCACAATAAGACTGGCGACGGGTTACAAGCTTAGGGCTCACAAATAGGTACTCACCTCTCTGTCTACACCCGACAGAGAGGGTCACACATCCCCGGGCCCATCCACCCGGGGAGATAGGTATAGGGTTTAGGCCACGTAGGAAAAAATTTTCCACCATTCCCTCCCTAAAATAGCTCCTCCTCCGACCATGGAGGACGCCGACCTCTTGGCGTTCCTCAAAGAGGTCCTCTTTAAGGACCCCGAGTTCTTGGCGAAATATGGCGCCAAAATACGCCAACGGTCCACCCGCACTCCATCCCACGGGTCACTTGTGGAATTCAGTGACGCACTGGAGAGCCCGCTATCGCCACCTGCAAGTGAACAAGGCATTCCGCCCTTTGTTCCGCACCACAATGTTCCGGCAACTATCTCGGCCCCCATTGTGTCACCCGCCTTTGTTCCGGTAGATAATACCCCGGCCGCTAATCCGGCCCCTATTGTCTCGCCCGTCATTATCCCGGCAGTAAATACCGCGGCCCCTATTGTCTCGCCCGCTTTTGTACCTGCCGCCATTGTTACGCCGTCTATTGTTCCGGCTGCCATTGTTTCAGAGACAACGCAGCTGCGCACCGCAGTATCAAACTCGACTCAACCGGAGAGCATGGACACGTCAGTCCCACTCTCCGAGGAAGAAGCCCGCACCTCCTCCTCCAGCGATGACGACTTCCAAGTCGTGGTCAAAGGAGGCAAGAGGAAGGCGGCTAAATCCTCCGCCCCCGCTGGCCCGGTCACCAAGGCCCAGAAAAAACAGGACGACTTAACGTCCAGCTCCACTTCCGCCCCTAGTCCGCGGGCCAGTCGCCCCGCCAGCCCTATGGCTTGCCCACCCGCTCCTACCGCGAGGAAGCAAAAGCCTCCTCCCCCCATTTACGTCCAAGACAAGTCCAAATGGACTGAAATTTCCAAGATGTGTGTTGATCGCAAGATCAACTATACCAACGCCCGATCCACCCTCCAGGGGATCAAAGTTACCGTCCCCACGTCTACGGACTTTAGGGATCTCTCCCGCGCCCTACGTGAAAGGAACTACTCCTTTCACACTTACTCCCTTCCGGAGGAAACCCCTACTCGCGTCGTAATAAGGCGCGTTCCTCAAGAAATCTCCACCGAGGAGATTAAGAGCGACCTCATCGCTCAAGGAATCCCAGTGTCCGCCGTCCATCGCTTGCACAAAGCGAGGCAGGGCGTTGTCTATGACATGGTCCTAGTCATCTGTGACCCCACTGAAGGGCACCACCCGATATTTAAAGTGAAATCGGTATGTTCACTCTCGGGCATTTCCATTGAGAAGCCCTACCGAGCAAACTTGATTGGCCAGTGTCATCGCTGCCAACTGTACGGCCACTCGCAGTCCAACTGCTATGCGACCCCTAGATGCGTCAAGTGTCTAGGAGAGCATGGTACCGTCGACTGTACCCGCCCTAAAGATAGGGAACTATGCTCGGAGCCTCCCAGCTGCGTACTCTGCGGCCAAGCGGGACACCCGGCAAATTACCGGGGCTGTCCTAAGGCCCCGAAGTCCTCATCTCCGAGACTCGCGAAACGCGCGAGCGACCGCCAGCACAGGGAAAGCCCCTGGGGTAAGCCTCCTTCCGCGCTAATGCCGGAACGGCTTAGCCCGCAGAGGCCGTCTCCCTGGGCTAACCTTAACCACCTGAAGGCTCCCGCAGCTTCGGTGCCCTCCAAACCCGCTCAACCCGCTGAAGTTCCAGCGCTGATGGCTACCGCCATCCCAGCGCCTGCGGCAACCACCGCGGCCCCTATGGCTCCACCGGTTGCACCGCAAAGAGCCCCGGGCCGCGACAGCGCCCAAATCATAATCAGTACATACGCGGCCTTCTATTCCTCCGCCGCGGAAAAAATGGCCGACGAAATCGTTGCTGCAAACGGCAACCCTCGTCGTCTTTTAGAAATCCTTAACGCGTATCCCGAGATCGCGTTAGTCCTGAAAACCTTAAAATTCTAATTTTCCAATGGATAACGCAAGGTTAAATTCCACCAAACCCCGATCCCTCAAACTAGGATTTTTCAACGCTAATGGCGTTTCCGGTCAACGCGATGAGATCGCCGCTTTCCTCCGCGACCACCAGCTCGACATCCTCCTCATACAGGAAACCTTCTTAAAGCCGCATCACCGCAACCCGAACATTGCCAACTACAAACTAGTTCGCAATGACAGGTCTCGATGCCACAAGGGTGGCACACTCATATACTTTAGGACATCTCTGTATTGTATCCCTATAGACCCACCTCCTCTCTTCTCCCATCTGGAGACCTCTATCTGCCGGCTCGGCATGACCGGCCACCAACCGATCACCATCATCTCCGCGTATATCCCACCCGACAATGGTCCGGAGGATCCCATCTCGCTCCAAAAGGACTTCACTGCCCTCTTCGGTATGAGTGACTCCGTCATCTTGGCGGGGGATCTTAATGCCAAGCACCCGGCGTGGAATAGTAGCACAACCTCAACCAGAGGTAGGTTAGTTTTCAAGTTAGGCGAATCCCTTAACTTTGACGTCATCGCTCCAATGAGCCCGACTCACTTCCCAGGTAATCCTAATCACCTTCCCGATGTTCTCGATGTAGCGCTGCTCAAGAATGTGAACCTCCGTTTGCAATCGATTGAGACGTTCCACGAGCTAAACTCTGACCACCGCCCTGTAGTCATGCATCTTGCACCCTACTCGGGCCCGATCGACCCCAACCGCCCCCCTCAGACCCAGACGATAACCGACTGGAGGAAAGTAAGCGAAAGACTGAAATCCACCACGTCGCCTCACTTAGACACCATCCCCGATCACTTAGTGTCAGTCGCCGACACGACGGCCGCAATCGACTCGTTTACAGAGCACGTACAATCCGTATTGACGGATTGTTCACGGGAAGTTCCGGTGATGGAAGACCATCGCTGGAAACTACCTACTGACGTACGTGACCTGATAACCGAGAAGAACGCGGCCATCCGTGCCTACGACTCCTTCCCTTGTGACGCGAACAAAGCCCACATGCGCCATTTACAGCGTGCTGTAAAGAAACGCATAGGGGAGGTTCGCTCTGAGGGCTGGAACAAGATGCTCAGCGAACTCGAGCCCACTCATCAAGCCTTCTGGCAATTACAGAGGAAATTGCGTTCCTCAGAAGAGGTCTCTATGCCTCCTCTCATCCGCCCCGACAATAGTGTCGCTTTCGACAGTCCCGATAAGGCTGAATGTCTTGCCGACAGCCTAGAGTCCCAATGTTCTCCCAGCTCCCAACCAGTAGACCAAGCTCACCTGAACAAGGTCGACGCTGAAGTCGAACGAAGAGCCTCCCTCCCTCCCGTCGAAGACCCTGATGATCCTCTGCCTCCCGTCACTCCAGACGAAGTGCACGATATCATTAAAGGGCTCCACGCTCGTAAGGCCCCCGGTTCGGATGGTATTACCAATAAGGTATACAAACTCCTTCCTGCCCCGCTAATAATGCTTATGACCGCCATCTTCAATGGCGCCTTGAGCAACAACATCTTCCCACAAGCATGGAAAGAAGCCACCGTCATCGGTATCCCAAAGCCAGGCAAGCCAAAGTCTGAGCCCTCCAGCTACCGCCCTATTAGCTTACTCAATGTCCTCGGCAAAATCTACGAGAGGCTTATTTATAAGCGTCTCAAAGACTACGCCGAAGCAAAGAGCCTCATACCCAACGAGCAGTTTGGATTCCGTAGCCAACACTCGGGCACCCAACAGGTCCACCGTATCGTAGAGCACTTATGCGCTGGTCTGCAGCGTAACGCGACGACGGGTGTGCTATTCTTCGACATAGCGAAGGCCTTCGACAAAGTCTGGCACAACGGCTTGATATACAAGCTCTACCAACTAGGAGTGCCAGATCGTCTCGTGCTCATCTTACGAGACTTTTTGTCGAACCGGACCTTTCGCTATCGCGTCGAGGGAGCACTCTCGTCCCCTCATCCTATTCGCGCCGGTGTCCCTCAGGGTTCCGTACTATCTCCTCTCGCCTTCACGCTGTTCACTAGCGATATCCCAAAAAGTAAAAAGGCTCAGTTGGCTCTCTTCGCCGACGACACTGCCGTTTACTATACCGGTCACTGTCCCAACGCTATAGCTCGTACTCTCCAAACCTCCGCAAACGTCTTAGGCGCTTGGTTCCGGAAATGGAGAATCGAGGTCAACCCCGATAAGAGTCAGGCGGTTCTCTTCTCGAGACGTCGTCGACTCCCTCCCCCACTTCCCAGCCCGATCACTATGTACGGCAAGCCAATCCCTTGGGAGAAGCAAGCCAAATACCTAGGCGTGATCCTCGATGAGAACCTTACCTTTAAGGCTCATATTAAGGCGGTTCGCGCGCGCGCCTCCTTCGCTCTTAGCAGGCTGCAATTCGTACTGACAGCCCGTAGTAAACTGTCCCTTAAATGCAAGCTCCGCATCTATACCGCAGTCATCCGTCCCATCATGACCTATGCCTGCGTTGTATTTGCGCACGCTCACCCTCGTCATCTCCATAAGATGCAGACCCTCCAAAACCGTTTCCTCAGAAGGGTCACGGGTGCCCCCTTCTATGTCCGTAATATCGATCTTCACGTCGACCTCAAAATGCTAACCATAAAACAGTTCATGAAACGCTTATCAAAGCGTTTCTTCGACTGCGGCATCAAACATTCTAACCCCCTGATTACAGCGGCCGCCCGCTACACTCCCTCTCGCATTAGCAGTATTCGCCGACCAAGGCATACCTTAATCGACCCCGACGACGCCACTACCCTCCTCCAGGAGAGTAGTAAGGCCACTAGCACGCTACAAAAGCCCAAAACCCGATCGCCGTCCTACCGCCCTCGCCGCCGAGGCCCGTCGCGACGCCCAAATCGACGCCCCTCCCGACCCTTGCTCGAGCCAGCCCGCGCCGCTGAGCCTGTAGCTTTAAATTCGTCCCTAATTAATACAAATCCTGATCCAGCTAGTCATTTGCTGCCCTCTTCCAGCGACGCCCTAAGCCGAGGTTCGTACCCCACAGGGGGTGCCCTTAGCGTTGTCGCTTAGTTTTAGTTAGTATATAAGTTTAAGTCCTGGCTGGAGGCCTTAATTTATTAGGGAATCCACAGGCAAGTCCGCTTAAGCAGACGACAACCGCATAGGTTGACCTGCGAGATGCCAAACAAACAAACAAACAAAGTTGGGAAAGGTTCCGTTATTTATGAAAAGAACAAACTTAAACGTATACATCGATATACGTCCCGGTCAATTCTCCAACTGCTAAATTAAATGGCAGTTTGTAAACGGACTGTTTCCTTTACTTGAGCTGTAAGACCTTGCTTCTTGCCCAATTAAATGATTCTACGTCAACTGGAAATACCCTGGTTTTGATCAATTTGCTAGTATCAAAACATGTTGCATAAATCTCCGTCTTTTTTTTATTGCGTAGACTTAGAAGCTTGATTTTTTCAGAGCTCCAAGGGAACGTAGACTTTAATATTTATTTCAACATTATACCTCTTCGCTTCCTTGAGAAAAAGGGTCTTGATAGATGGACAGACAGACGGACACAAAGACCATTTTTGCATATTGCAGTTTACTACTCGTATTAATTACTCGTATTTATCAATGAAACTTACATACCTAGACACATCGAGGGTCTATTTTGTGTGGTAAGCAAACAAAATTGGCAACCTCGCAAAAGTAAAGATTCGTCAAACTGGTGACAATTTTTGACCTAATTTAATTATGATTGATGATATCTCCGAAACTATGCATTTTTGGACCACCTATTCTAGGAGTTTTAGTTTTATTTTGACCTACAGAATACAATTCTTAGAGTTATGGGATAAAACAGGTTGTATAGCCGGTAAAATCATAACCCTCTTATAGCTTTGACGTAGCTGGGTAAAAAAGAAGCTCCATTGAACAAATAATAAAACAGCGCCTTGAAATTACAGCAAATATTTAATTCTTAATCTAAACTAATTTAGTATGTATTTTTCAGATAATGTTGGAGACTGGGATTACTATTCTAAATGCCTTGAAGCATATTGATTTAGCAGTTGATAACTTTCTTTTGGTGTCAGGACTGTTACTCGCTAAAGGTTTGATGGAGAAGAAGAAGAAACCTATTACTGCATTGACCAACCGATATTTTAGGTAAGAATTACTAACTAAACGTTATTACATTATGTAAATTTTATATAACGAAATAAAAATTTAATGATAATGTATGTAAACAGTGAACTGGCAACCGGTACTTTCTTATATTTTTATATATATTTGGCATAATTTCTGGAGAGAGGTGGGCTGGTTGGAATAATCACTGTCGGCCGCCATGGCCCACGCGCAATGGTCCATTTGAAGGACTAAGTGTGGAAACCAAATTCTCTAACATAGAACTCTCTCTCCGTCTCGGTGTCTCTCACACAAAATCTCTCTTAACTTTTATTTTTTAAAGAAGTCACTTCTAACACATGTTTTCAACCAGATAGCTGGCAGAAACAGTCGTTGTAATTATATAAACTGGAAATAATAAGCTTCCAAATAACTTCAACTTCACAGTCATGACGATACTACTTTTAGAACATAATATTCAATAAATATCTGACCTAATCACGGAACTACCTACCAAGAATATACAAAAAATCTACTTTTTACAGGCTAACTGCTACATTCGCAGTAGTAATGTTCTACGTGACAGCAGTCTCTATGTATACAGGTAATGGTCCTATTTGGCAGAAGTTTGCTGGTAGAGAACAAAAAGCTTGTGCTGACAACTGGTGGCTTGGTCTTCTGATGCTCAATAATTATGTTAACAGCGAGAATATTGTGAGTGATCAAAGAAATATATATGAATAAAAATAGTCTCAATCCCGTGGTATAATAAATATTCTATGTCCTAGTATCGTGAAAGCGTAACAAACCAACATACAAAAAATCATACGCAAGTCGGTGAACAAAAAAAACATTAAATACCAAAGACACCGATTTCTGAAACCGTGTTTCTCTTTTCTTGTTTTGGAATTCGGTTGTGTTTTTTTTGTTGTGAAAATCTTGTTCTCTTTATTAAATTATTAATTATTATATAAATATTATTCAAAAAAAAATTTCTCTAATGGGAAGCTACAGTACTGCCTAGTGTCACTTTTTTCGTTTTTTTTGTGAATGGCATCTCGCAGGTCAACCTATGAGGTTGTCGTCTGTTTAAGCGGACTTGCATGTGGTTGCCCTAATAAATTAGGGCCTCCAGCCAGGACTTATGAACTTAAAAACTAAGCGACTACACGCTTAGGGCACCCTGTGGGGTACGGACCTCAGCTTAGGGCGTCGCTGGAAGAGGGCAGCAAGGGACTAGCTGGATTTTGTTTGTTTGTTTGGCATCTCGCAGGTCAACCTATGCGGTTGTCGTCTGCTTAAGCGGACTTGCCTGTGGTTGCCCTAATAAATTAAGGCCTCCAGCCAGGACTTAAACTTTAATACTAACTAAAACTAAGCGAAAACGCTAAGGGCACCCCCTGTGGGGTACGAACCTCGGCTTAGGGCGTCGCTGGAAGAGGACAGCAAATGACTAGCTGGTTCAGGATTGGTATTATTTAGGGACGAATTTAAAGCTACAGGCTCAGCGGCGCGGGCTGGCTCGAGCAAGGGTCGGGAGGGGCGTGGATTTGGGCGTCGCGGCGGGCCTCGGCGGCGAGGACGGTAGGACGGCGATCGGGTTTTGGGCTTATGTAGCGTGCTAGTGGCCTTACTATTCTCCTGGAGGAGGGTAGTGTTGTCGTCGGGGTCTATTAAAGTATGCCTTGGTCGGCGAATACTGCTAATGCGAGAGGGAGAATAGCGGGCGGCCGCTGTAATCAGGGGTGGGACTAGCTGGATCAGGAATGGTGTTATTTATAGGACGACTTTAAAGCTACAGGCTCAGCGGCGCGGGCTGGTTCGAGCAAGGGTCGGGGGCAGAGTGTCACAAAACATATGCCGCTGCGACTTACGAGTTGTAGGCAGCAGTAACCCAGGCAGGCGCTTTACTTTGTGTTAATTATTTCATCAACACTGCTCTCAAAACGGTGAAGGAAAACATCGTGAGGAAACCGGCATGTATTAGAACCAACAAATCGAAGACATGTGACATCTACCAACCCGCACTGGCCCCGCGTGGTGGATTACGGCCCACTCCCTCTCACAGGCTGGGGACATAATAGGCTGATTATGTATATCTTAACATAATAACCAACTAAAATTAACTATACAGGCCTTGAAATTACGAATATTTTAAAACCGGTAGCTTTTTTTGCAAAAAGTAGTCTTCCGTGCTAAAAATAAATAAATAATATATGATTATTTATAATACCAGCCTATTATTTTCCTAGAGCAAAGGTCTCTTCTCATACAGAGAAGGCACGAGCATTGATCACCACACTTGCTCAAGACGGGTTGGCGATTTCATACTTAAATTATCTATGTGTCCAGGTTTTCTCACTATGTTATAGAGATATGAGGGGCAGGGTGTTAAGTTCACTCATCCTCCCATTTCGATCTTTCTATTTTTTGCCTTTTGCTTTTCTCCCTTTTCGATCTTATGGATCACTCATCCTCCCTAAAGGATGAGCGATCCATCCAGTTTGGGACATAATTAATTTCTAATGACCTCTAATATAACCCGTTTCAAGGAATAAGTCGAATTAAACTGTCACACTGTATTTTATTAGTTCATATTATAGATTTACTACACTTTTTTATATGTATTTCAGTGCCTTATCGTAAGCTGGTATATACCGTGTGATTACCAGCTGGCTATTATGGGGACCATATTGTATTCAATATGGCAGAAGAACAGGACAATGGGAAAAGTTATTACTACTATCACGGTAATATTAGCCTTATTGATACCTGGAGCTGTTACATACCGGAGAAAACTGCCTGGAATGATAGTGTTTCATGATTTAGAGTGAGTAGTAACTAAGTGCCGATTTCACCAATGAAATTGAACGTGTTAAGCTTATAGAAAATAATGACACTGACAGCCCATAAACTTAGTTTATGTGCTGATCGCGTTCTGTTTCATTGGTGAAATCCACCCTAAGTGTCAGGTTGTATGTTGAACAAAATATGATTCGAGACCGTAAGAATTATTTATTTACAGAATTATAATCATTGGAATTATTAATACAACTAGCTAAGTTAGTAAAGCCCTCAAATGTTATGACTCTCAGAAATCCTGGCGCTTCCCCATTAACTTTTTCCTTCAGTGACGTTTAATTACGTTATACTCCATACGAATTTCCCTCTCTATCTTTCTCTTTCAATTTGCATGTTTACGAGAGTGTGTGTGTGTGTGTACTTTACTTCGTACATTCTAAATGGGTGATACCTACTCCTATTGCCATAGGTTTCACATTCTCGATCAAATTTGATTGACGGAAAACGATTATTATGCCATTGCAGTGTTATTCTTATCTCATTGTTATAAAGTATTAAAATAATTGCCGTGACTTGGATAAAACCTTCGCTATCATTCTAATTTATACCTAACCTTACCGAGATAATAATACTAATGGTTTTACGTCGATCTTGAAGACGCTACTTTAGAGGTTCAAAACAATATTATCAAACATGACAATTTTCAGAAAAATTCTCGACTTCAGGAAGAATGACGTATATTTGGACACCTATATTCTCAGTCACAACCGTGCTGGTCCATATCTTATCGGAATGGCTATGGGATACATCATATCAGTGTATAAGCCTAATAATTATAGGAATGTTATTTCTAAGGTATGTGTTAAGTAGATACTTTAAAGTGTTCCACCTCGTATCATAAGCAGTCAACCTTTCTTGCAAAGACAAAGCTGGATTCGCAAAATTGGTAAGAGCATCACCAGTTTTAAACCGACTTTATAGGAAGAAGGAGGTTAAACATTCGACGAATATTATTTAATTATGTATGTGCACGTTTTTCCAGTTACTACTACGATAAACACACAAAACCAAAGACATCTGTTCAGACTCCCTTACCAAAATTATTTGCAACTTTTGGTCCCCAATTGTAGTGTTTTGTTTCCCGCGATGGTTTGTGTAGTATGTAACTAATGCATGTAAACAGTTTTTCTGATTAATAAAAGTCGCTTTTTTAACTGGGTTGTTCTTTTTGTATCTTTTATTTGACGAAATTATACGTTTCTTTTCTAGATCTTTTTATAACCTAGAAAGTTCTCAATGATGACAATAAATACCTATAATTTTATTTACAACAGAATTGAATAAAGAAACAATCCATTTCTACGACGACACGAAACTCCATAAATAAATATAAGATAAAAATAACAAAGAGAAAATCTGAACAATCATTTGAGCAACCGTTGTAAATATTCCGATGTACCTTTTTTCTATCATTGGTAATAATATAGGCATTGTTATCTATTCTTTATCAAAAGACTCTTTCACACTTGTAAGGATACCTAAAATACATTTATTTATATTGGATTTTACCTTTCATAAAATAGGAATACTTATTACTGCATCGTGGTAGTCTTTTTTTTTTTTTTTTTTATAAATGGCATCTCGCAGGTCAACCTATGAGGTTGTCGTCTGCTTAGACGGACTTGCCTGTGGATTCCCTAATAAATTAAGGCCTCCAGCCAGGACTTAAACTTAAATACTAACTAAAAACTAAGCGACTACACGCTAAGGGCACCCCCTGTGGGGTACGAACCTCGGCTTAGGGCGTCGCTGGAAGAGGGCAGCAAATGACTAGCTGGATCAGGAATGATATTATTTAGGGGCGAATTTAAAGCTACAGGCTCAGCGGCGCGGGCTGGCTCGAGCAAGGGTCGGGAGGGGCGTAGATTTGGGCGTCGCGGCGGGCCTCGGCGGCGAGGACGGTAGGACGGCGATCGGGTTTTGGGCTTATGAAGCGTGCTGGTTGCCTTACTACTCTCCTGGAGGAGGGTAGTGGCGTCGTCGGGGGCGATTAAGGTATGCCTTGGTCGGCGAATACTACTAATACGGGAAGGAGTGTAGCGGGCGGCCGCTGAGATCAAGGGGTTGGGGTGTTTTATGCCACAGTCAAAGAAACGCTTCGATAAGCGTTTCATGAACTGGTTTATGGTAGGCATTTTAAGATCGATGTGGAGATTTATATTACGGACATAGAAGGGGGCACCCGTGACCTTTCTGAGGAAACGGTTCTGGAGGGTCTGCATCTTATGGAGATGACGTGGGTGAGCGTGCGCGAATACAACGCAGGCATAGGTCATGATGGGACGGATGACTGCGGTGTAGATGCGCAGCTTGCATTTAAGTGACAGTTTGCAACGGGCTGTCAGAATAAAGTGGAGTCTACCAAGAGCGAAAGCGGCGCGCGCGCGAACAGCCTTAATGTGCTCTTTGAACGTTAAGTTTTGATCAAGGATCACGCCTAGGTATTTGGCTTGCTTCTCCCAAGGGATTGGCTTGCCGTACATAGTGATCGGGCTGGGAAGGGGGGGTGGGACTCGACGACGTCTCGAGAAGAGAACCGCCTGACTCTTATCGGGGTTGACCTCGATTCTCCATTTCCGGAACCAAGCGCCTAAGACGTTTGCGGAGGTTTGGAGAGTACGAGCTATAGCATTGGGACAATGACCGGTATAGTAAACGGCAGTGTCGTCGGCGAAGAGAGCCAACTGAGCCTTTTTACTCTGTGGGATATCGCTGGTGAACAGCGTGAAAACTAGAGGAGATATGACGGAACCCTGAGGGACACCGGCGCGAATAGGGTGAGGGGACGAGAGTGCACCCTCGATGCGATAGCGGAAGGTGCGATTCGACAAAAAGTCTCGTAAGATGAGTACGAGACGATCTGGCACTCCTAGTTGGTAAAGCTTGTATAACAAGCCGTTGTGCCAGACTTTGTCGAAGAATAGCACACCCGTCGTCGCGTTACGTTGCATACCGGCGCACAAGTGCTCTACGATACGGTGGACCTGGTGGATACTCGAGTGTTGTGGACGGAAACCAAACTGCTCGTTGGGAATGAGGCTCTTTGCTTCGGCGTAGTCTTTGAGACGCTTATAAATAAGCCTCTCGTAGATTTTGCCGAGAACGTTGAGTAAGCTAATGGGACGGTAGCTGGAGGGCTCAGACTTTGGCTTGCCTGGCTTTGGGATACCGATGACTGTTGCTTCTTTCCACGCTTGTGGGAAGATGTTGTTGCTCATGGCGCCATTGAAGATGGCGGTCATGAGCATTATTAGAGGGGCAGGTAGGAGTTTGTATACCTTATTGGTAATACCATCCGAACCGGGGGCCTTACGAGCGTGGAGCCCTTTAATGATGTCGTGCACTTCGTCTGGAGTGACGGGAGGCAGAGGATCATCAGGGTCTTCGACGGGAGGGAGGGAGGCTCTTCGTTCGACTTCAGCGTCGACCTTGTTCAGGTGAGCTTGGTCTACTGGTTGGGAGCTGGGAGAACATTGGGACTCTAGGCTGTCGGCAAGACATTCAGCCTTATCGGGACTGTCGAAAGCGACACTATTGTCGGGGCGGATGAGAGGAGGCATAGAGACCTCTTCTGAGGAACGCAATTTCCTCTGTAATTGCCAGAAGGCTTGATGAGTGGGCTCGAGTTCGCTGAGCATCTTGTTCCAGCCCTCAGAGCGAACCTCCCCTATGCGTTTCTTTACAGCACGCTGTAAATGGCGCATGTGGGCTTTGTTCGCGTCACAAGGGAAGGAGTCGTAGGCACGGATGGCCGCGTTCCTCTCGGTTATCAGGTCACGTACGTCAGCAGGTAGTTTCCAGCGATGGTCTTCCATCACCGGAACTTCCCGTGAACAATCCGTCAATACGGATTGTACGTGCACTGTAAACGAGTCGATTGCGGCCGTCGTGTCGACGACTGACACTAAGTGATCGGGGATGGTGTCTAAGTGAGGCGACGTGGTGGATTTCAGTCTTTCGCTTACTTTCCTCCAGTCGGTTATCGTCTGGGTCTGAGGGGGGCGGTTGGGGTCGATCGGGCCCGAGTAGGGTGCAAGATGCATGACTACAGGGCGGTGGTCAGAATTTAGCTCGTGGAACGTCTCAATCGATTGCAAACGGAGGTTCACATTCTTGAGCAGCGCTACATCGAGAACATCGGGAAGGTGATTAGGATTACCTGGGAAGTGAGTCGGGCTCATTGGAGCGATGACGTCAAAGTTAAGGGATTCTCCTAACTTGAAAACTAACCTACCTCTGGTTGAGGTTGTGCTACTATTCCACGCCGGGTGCTTGGCATTAAGATCGCCCGCCAAGATGACGGAGTCACTCATACCGAAGAGGGCAGTGAAGTCCTTTTGGAGCGAGATGGGATCCTCCGGACCATTGTCGGGTGGGATATAAGCGGAGATGATGGTGATCGGTTGGTGGCCGGTCATGCCGAGCCGACAGATAGAGGTCTCCAGATGGGAGAAGAGAGGAGGTGGGTCTATAGGGATACAATACAAAGATTTCCTAAAGTATATGAGTGTGCCACCCTTGTGACATCGAGACCTGTCATTGCGAACTAGTTTGTAGTTGGCAATGTTCGGGTTGCGGTGATGCGGCTTTAAGAAGGTTTCCTGTATGAGGAGGATGTCGAGCTGGTGGTCGCGGAGGAAAGCGGCGATCTCATCGCGTTGACCGGAAACGCCATTAGCGTTGAAAAATCCTAGTTTGAGGGATCGGGGTTTGGTGGAATTTAACCTTGTGTTATCCATTGGAAATTAGAATTTTATGGTTTTCAGGACTAACGCGATCTCGGGATACGCGTTAAGGATTTCTAAAAGACGACGAGGGTTGCCGTTTGCAGCAACGATTTCGTCGGCCATTTTTTCCGCGGCGGAGGAATAGAGGGCCGCGTATGTACTGATTATGATTTGGGCGCTGTCGCGGCCCGGGGCTCTTTGTGGTGCAACCGGTGGAGCCGTAGGGGCCGCGATGGTTGCCGCAGGCGCTGGGATGGCGGTAGCCATCAGCGCTGGAACTTCAGCGGGTTGAGCGGGTTTGCAGGGCACCGAAGCTGCGGGAGCCTTCAGGTGATTAAGGTTAGCCCAGGGAGACGGCCTCTGCGGACTGAGCCGCTCCGGCATCAGCGCGGAAGGAGGCTTTCCCCAGGGGCTTTCCCTGTGCTGGCGGTCGCTCGCGCGTTTCGCGAGTTTGGAAGAGGAGGACTTCGGGGCCTTAGGACAGCCCCGGTAATTTGCCGGGTGTCCCGATTGGCCGCAGAGTACACAGCTGGGAGGCTCTAAACATAGTTCCCTATCTTTTGGGCGGGTACAGTCGGCGGTGCCATGCTCTCCTAGACACTTGACGCATCTAGGGGTGGCATAGCAGTTGGACTGCGAGTGACCATATAATTGGCAGCGATGACACTGTCCAATTAATTGAGCTCTGTAAGGCTTCTCTATTGAAATGCCTGAGAGCGAACACACCGACTTAACTTTAAAAATCGGGTGGTGACCGTCTGTGGGGTCACAGATGACCAGGACCATGTCGTAGACTAGGCCCTGTCTCGCTTTATGTAAGCGATGGACGGCGGAAACTGGGATTCCTTGAGCGATGAGGTCGCTCATAATCTCCTCGGTGGAGATTTCTTGTGGAACGCGCCTTATTACGACGCGAGTAGGGGTTTCCTCCGGAAGGGAGTAAGTGTGAAAGGAGTAGTTCCTTTCACGTAGGGCGCGGGAGAGGTCCCTAAAGTCCGCAGACGTGGGGACCGTAACTTTGATCCCCTGGAGGGTGGATCGGGCGTTAGTATAGTTGATCTTGCGATCAACACACATTTTAGATATTTCAGTCCATTTGGACTTTTCCTGGACGTATATCGGGGGAGGGGGCTTCTGCTTCCTCGCGGTAGGAGCGGGTGGGCAAGCCATAGGGCTGGCGGGGCGACTGGCCCGCGGACTAGGGGCGGTTGTGGAGCTGGACGATAAGTCGTCCTGTTTTTTCTGGGCCTTGGTGACCGGGCCAGCGGGGGCGGAGGATTTAGCCGCCTTTCTCTTGCCTCCTTTGACCACGACTTGGAAGTCGTCATCGCTGGAGGAGGAGGTGCGGGCTTCTTCCTCGGAGAGTGGGACTGACGTGTCCATACTCTCTGGGCGAGTCGAGTCAGTTTCGGTGCGCAGCTGCGTCGGGTTTATTGTCTCCGAGACAATGGCGGCCGGAACAATGGCGGGCGCGACAAAGGGAGCCGGATTAGCGGCCGACTTATTTACTGCCGGGGCAGTAGCGGGCGAGACAATAGGGGCCGGATTAGCGGCCTGAGTATTATCTGTCGAGACAAAGGCGGGTGAGACAATGGGGGCCGAATTTTCGGCCGGAACATTGTCTGCCGGAACAAAAGGCGGAATGCCTTGTTCGCATGCAGGTGGCGATAGCGGGCTTTCGAGGGCGTCGCTGAAGTTCGCGAGTGCGCCCTGGGACGGAGTGGGGGTGGAGCGATGACATAGCTTGTCGCCATATCTCGCTAGGAAATCGGGGTCCTTAAAAAGGACCTCTCTGAAGAACGCCAAAATATAGGCGTCCTCCATGGTCGGAGGGGAAGCTAGATTAGGGAGGGAATGGTGGAAAATTATTCCCACGTAGACTAAACCCTATACCTATCTCCTCGGGTGGATGGGCCCGGGGATGTGTGACCCTCTCTGTCGGGTGTAGACAGAGAGGTGAGTACCTATTGGTGAGCCCTAAGCTTGTAACCCGTCGCCAATCTTAATGTGCGAACGGGGCCCTGACCAGTCTAGCGCGAAGGGTGTAGACACACCCTAAAGACACTAGGTGAGTAGCTGGAAAGCAAAACTGTCACCAGAGCCGACTAGGAGATCCCCCAAGGCCGGTTGTCTGGGACCCGTCCAACTAACTGCCTCGCCCTGAAGGGGTTCGGCGGGTGTGAATTGGGTCAACACCCCACTCGGCTTCGTTGACACCGTAAGGTTTCAACCGAGGACCACGAAACTGTGGTTTTACCCAGAAGGGGCCTAGTGAAGCTACTCACAAACGTCTATTAATGAAACAGGGATGCCTTGAAAAAGGCAGTTTTTTTTTTTAGTTATTAAAATCAAATCAATTTCTTGATTTGATTTTAAATCGGAGTAGTCGGGGCGACTACGATGACGTCACGTGGTAGCGACGAGTAGAAAACACGAAACACAACACTGGAGCGGGAGAGCGCACAAACACGTCCGTCCGCGGCGAGAGTCGAGCGTCGAGTGAATCATCGTGGTAGTCTCAAACGTAACCTGGTTTTAATGACCTGGTCGGGAAAAATCTAATTAGGTTATTTCAAGAGGAATTTCTCTGTAGCAGGCCCCATATTTGCGGCCAGTTACTAGTAATAGGCGCGCCCCATTTTACTTGGGATTTAGGAGGCTTACAAGATGTAAAGCGCAGTCACTATCAGACTGCATAGAAAAGAAAGAGAAACGCGATGTTTTTTTTTTTTTTTTTTGGGAATGGCATCTCGCAGGTCAACCTATGAGGTTGTCGTCTGCTTAAGCGGACTTGCCTGTGGTTGCCCTAATAAATTAAGGCCTCCAGCCAGGACTTAAGAACTTATAAACTAAGCGACTACATGCTAAGGGCACCCCCTGTGGGGTACGAACCTCGGCTTAGGGCGTCGCTGGATGGGCACGCCACAATAGCGGCGGTAAGTCCCCTCTTTGAGGAGTGGTTGGAGAGGCGCCACGGCGTCCTCACCTTCCGCCTGACACAGGTCCTCACCGGACACGGTTGTTTCGGGAGGTTCCTGTTTCGCATAAGGCGGGAGGAAACGCCCGGGTGTCACCATTGTGTGGATCGCCCGGAGGACACGGTGGAGCATACGGTGGAGGTATGCCCAGCTTGGGCGGAGCACCGCAGTGTCCTCGCGGAGGCGATTGGCGGCGGCGATCTCTCGCGTCCGGCCCTGGTCCAGGCCATGGTACGAAGCGAGAGGGAATGGAAAGCCGTCACCTCCTTCTGCGAAGCAGTAATGCTCGCAAAGGAGGAGGCGGAGCGCGTGAGGGAGAGAGCCTTGCGCCCTCACGCCCCTAGTCGCCGCAGGAGACGCCCTGGGCGTCGGGAATCGCAAGCAGATTCCCAGCCACCGTAGGCGCGGGCTTGCGGACGGCGAGCCATGGGTAGCTCGCCGTCCGGTAAGGACCAGGCCCGGGTCGACGGCGCGTTGTGTTCCACGCGCGCCTCAAAGAGATGTCAGCACAAAATGACGGGGTCCGATAGGGCCGACGCCTCAGGGTCGCGGGTTATTCCACAGAGAAAACCGTGGCCCTGGCACAGGCAACTGAAGGAAAACGGGTGGGTTTTAGTCAGTAAAAGTCTGACACGCCCTCCCGCTCCACCCAGAGCGGGAGAAGGGCGTCGCTGGAAGAGGGCAACAAGGGACTAGCTGGATCAGGATTTGAGTTATTTTCTCTGGCTCGAGCAAGGATCGGGAGAGAGCAAGAAACTTCTTTTTCTAGTGTGCCTATATTTCTCATAGCTATAAGGTTGACCTGCGAGATGCCATTCCCAAAAAAAAAAGTTTCTTGCAAGTTCTACTCCCTAAGAACTTAATACGCTTTGGAATGGGAAACTTATTTCATCTTTCAGAATGGAAGACTCCTTGACAATTCAAAAGTGTAAATGGTTTAATTGAAATTAATGCTTTGAGTTTGAGTTTCTACATAAGACAACATGACGCTTGCCCACAGTAAGCGTCACACAGGCACAAACGATCTTTTGACTGATAAATTATTCAGACTTGTGTGAAATATCATCCTTTTTCGTTCCTATTTACTATAACATTAAATTGGCTAATATATTATACATCTAATGTTATTTTTGTTCAGATTTACTTTACCATCTAATTGGTTAATTTATTATACATCTAATGAATATCCTTATGGTAAATAAATGGTAAATTTGAAATTTGAATTTGAAATTGGCCTGCATTCCAAAAATTTAAACCTATGCAACTACACGATAAGGGCACAGACCTATGGCTTATGTGGCATACGTAAATTCAAAACAGTTGAAGGAACGGTTGCCGGTCGTAGAGATTTGTTGCCGCAGTGAAAAATGTTTGGGTGGACTTCCCCGACTTAGGTGACAAGGGCCCTATTTAGCTGATCTCCTTTAATGTGTACTTATTATTCTTTCAGAAACGCTTGGTTCTTCTGTTGGCAGTAGCTAGTATAGTTACTCTGAAAGTGTTGGCGGAGCCATTAGCATGGGTTACTTTGGAGTATGACCATCTGAGTTCAGCTTTATTTGCAGTTTTCAGCAGAAATCTCTTTGCGTTATGTACTTGCATTACTATTGGTGTTGTGGAGTACGGGGATATTGGTAAGACGTTTTTTTTGTTTAAAAACATGATGATTCAAAATCGAAAGTAATTTTTTCAAACTAGGCTGAGAATCAGCACTTTTCGAAAGTCAAAATGATATAAGACAATACCCCAAAACACCGGCCCTGCACCATTTCCTGAAGGCGCCTGCATAGTAAAAATTAGAGAATCGAAAAATCTGTTAAGTCGATGTAATCTAATATGAATAAGATACACGCTTTAAAAATTTTTGGAGAGGATTATTCCTGTACTTGTCGCGCGGTACGGACTATGTTCGACGCTAGTATGAAGTTGCGTAGTCGTGACGTCACTTCTAGGATAGTGCTGTCCTAGTCTAACGCTTATTTTAAAACGTTTATAACTTGGCAGTTTTTTAAGTTTTACACTTTTTGTAATAATAATTGCACTATTTGGAAATAAACATCATCATCCCCATTATACCAAGGATCTGCCTCGTTGGTCTATTGGTCGCAAGGACTACTGCTGAGCATGAGGTCCTGGGTTCGATTCCCAGGTCGGGCAAAGTGTTATTGGGTTTTTCTATCTAGAATTTCTCAGTAGAAGCTCGGAGTCTGAATTTGTGCCCGGTTGATGACAATAAGCTCGCCCCCTATTACATGGGAATTAAACGTAACTGGCGAAATTCTACTCTTTGGAATCTAGCTTCATATTTCTGACTGATGGACCCCTTGGCAATACAAAAGTGCCTGTAATTGGTTTATTTGAAATAATGGTTTGAGTTTTAGTTTAAATCCCTAGAGTTTTCATAATAAATACATACGATTCTATTAAGCATTATCATACCAATTTTTGTCGTTTTTATTTCAGCCACCGTACGCAAATTCACAAACTGGCATGGTTTTACAATACTGAGCCGGCTCACGTACGGAATCTATTTGACACACTCAGTAATCTTACATCAAAACATGTATTCAAGGAGGAATTTACAACAATTTGATTCGATGCTTTACTCCGAGGTTTGTATAATAACTTAATTTGGTCCAACAATATCCTAAAGCTATCGGTGACCGGTTTCCAAAAGTTCCAGTGACTTGTGTAAGTTTTTGGGACCCCAAAATAGAAATTATTATAGTTTTATAAAAAGAGGCACAATAATTATATTAGAGTGTTGAACAAGATTTTTAGGTCAGCAAAATGACCATTATATTTCCTGCTAAGCAGTAGATTCTGCCAGGGTCGCAGGTTGTTCGAAAGAGATAACGTGGCCCTGGCACAGGCAATTGAAGGAACACGGGTGGGTTTTAGTCAGTAAAAGTTTGACTCGCCCTTCCGCTCCACCCAGACTGGGAGAAGTCATTTGATGATTTCCCACCTAAAAACAAATGCTGTAGGTTACTATTATTAACTACAACCGATGGCGATTTGAACAGACTTATCAAAATAAAGTACACTTTTGATTTAAACATTCCAATGTTAAGTTATAAACTGAGAGAGACCTTTTTTTACAGTGTTTACATAGCTTTGGGGTTCTATTGATGTCTATAATTTTCTCTACTCTGCTTTGGATGCTTGTTGAAGCACCCCTGAATAACATCGTCAACCTAGCCATCAGTTCTGGGTAAGTGATAACATGATAAGGGATGAAATGACCAGCATGTGGATTCTGAAAAAATATCACCGAGAAGACTTGCGTGGAGTGAGCTATCAGTGTCATTCCGGCGCAGCCTTGAGGCGCACACTATTGTTTTCGTTATTTTTTTTTGTCTTTAATATTTTGTGTTACTGTCTGTGTCCAAATAAATATTTTTCTTTCTTTCAATTATTTTATAGAAAGAAATTGAAAATGTCAGAAAAATGTACAGGTTGGCACGGACGTTATCGCCCAAACTGTAAAGATGAATTCAGGTTCATGGCTATCCCCCTAGCGTAGAAAATTTTCGTCGGTTATCAAACAAAAATCTGTTGTTTTATAGAAAAGTGCAATCAATACCTTAGCGGTCAGAATGTACTGAATAGCATTTTTTATTTTTTCCATAACTGACGAAAACTTTATATACAGGGAGTTCAAAATCATGTACTGAATCCATGGTAGGTAAATGTCTGATCTGAAGGTTTAGGTAATAATAATTACCCAACGGTTTAGATAATATTATACTTACATGTTTTCTATTTTCCAAAAAAATTGCCAATCTTAACCAGAGTTGACCATCTTTTTATACTACACACATGATAATCAGCCTATAATTTTCCCACTACTAGAACACAGGCCTCCTCTCTGACACGAGTACATGATTAATGACATAACAAACAATTAATGTCAAATAAAAGAACAAGGACCAAAGCTTGTCACGCGAAGTTATCACTATGCGTGTTACGAGTAACAGACTCAGTGGTCTTAGTGCCAATATTGTAATGTTACCGCCGAATAAACAGCCAAGAGTGTCGATCAGCACCCTAAGAACTCTCGTTCGGTGAAGGACTTTCAGCAGAAAACGGTTTTTTTTTGCAAACGAACGAAGCAAAAAGAGTATGCAGGAACCGTAGCAGGTAGCGTTCTGTAGTTTCTGCCTGGGAAGAAGGCGTAAGTTAATGTATGCTGTAGGGTGTATTCCTGGGTTCAATCCTCAGGTTGGGCGAAGTGTTATTGGGTTTTCTCTTAGTAACAGCTGTCTGTATCTATCCCTGGTCAATTGGTTCGTAAAGGCCTACTCTGCCTACCCGTGCGTGGAATATTGGCGTTATGTGAGGCTGACAAGTGCTAATGCGCGGTCACTGTCAGACTGCATAGAAAAGAAAGAGAATCGCGATGATACAATGCTGGTAATTTATGGCAAAAAAAAAAATTACAAAAAATCTATTGATTGGATTTAAAATAAAGCACTATTACGTTAATATTGTATGTTGCTTGTAGAACAATCTGACACAAAATAATGTATATAAGTATGATTGTAGACAGTTAAATAATTTGTTAGAGGTATCTTCGTATTTTTAAGGTATCTCGAAAGGAAAAGCAGAACCCTTATAGGATCACTTTGTTGTCCGTACGTCGGTCTGTCCGTAAGACAGACGAACGTACGGACCCTTTTTCTCAGGAACGCGTGGAGGTATCAAGGTATCAAGCTGGAATTTATATCAAATACTGAGTATTCTACTGTCCCTTGCAGCTGTGAAAAAATCAAACGTATAAGCCAACGCAATCAAAAGATACAGCCGTTTATGCCGTAAATTTCCTTATACGTTCGACTCAAAACCTACAGTAAAAATATTTTTATTAATTTTAAACTTACTACCCCTTTCCTAATGATCGCGTAGAGGTATTAATTTGAAATTGATATCAAATACTCAGGTCTTATATACCTACAGGGTTGTATAGAACCCTCGGTGCGCGAGTCCGACTCGCACTCGTTTTCTATCGTATCACACTATCTAACTAGTAAATATCCTGAAAAATATAATACACTTTTATGATTTTGTTTACTGCAGTGGATCACATAATTATAGGCATTATGAAACTTGCGTTTAGATCCTGTTGTCCCCTTATGATCGGTTCCTATATCAAAAAACGAATCGTTTTGCTTACCAATGGTAGCATATTTTTTTTGTCAAACTCAGCATTAAAACAAATTAACATACACATAACATAATATAACATCACGCCTTGTTTCCCCGAAGGGTTGGGCAGAGGTGTACCTATAGTACACCCACACCTTTGTTATATCCTGTGTCCTTGTCATATATCAAAAATGAATCGAGAGCAACATACTGAGACATTTTATAAAGTTATAGCTACAACGTTCAAGTACTATTAGTACTTGAACGTTGAAGCTATAACTTAAATAATAATGAATATAATCAAAAATAAAATAAACGTTTTTGTGCAGATCGAAAGACCAATCTCGAAAACAAAGGATGAAAGAGGAAGTGGAAACACCAGATTATGAAGAAAAAATTGATTAAATAAAACGATCGTAATCAATAAAAATATTCTTTATTTTATTATTGTTCTTTATTGTATTGTTTAGATTACCTCGTAGCTTTAAAAACACTAGTGTCTAACTGAACACAGAAAAAAAAATACGGCGACTTATTTTGTATTTCGTTTCGATTTATATAATGGTTTTTTTTTCAATAATTTGAAGTAATGGATTAGCAATATTCTTCAATATGATTCATATTGTGATTGATAGTGAGTTATACAACACACCCTCTTTTATCGAGGATAGTAATTACGATTAATAACTTCTTTAATAAGCAGCAGTTTGATTAAATTCCGTTAAAACAATATGAGTAAGTAAAAACAGCTCTTGAATGGCAAGTGGAAAACCCCAGTAAAGGCTAGTTTTTTTTTTACTACCTTACTTCGTAGTTATCCTCGTTTCGACTGTCTTTTGTTTTTTGGAATACTCAGGATAAGATTCATACGTTCGCTACATAACGGACAAAATGGACATTGCTTGCGACTCGATGGATACTTCCATCCCTTCCTATTATATATAAATATTTTTATTTTTCTCGTGGTTTCTCAGTACCAGCCCGGATTTAAGAGTGAGTGCACCTGTGTCTGTGCACACACATGTGCACTATAATATATCCAGCGTGTATGGCTAGTCTCCGATGCTCAGTGAACCCACTCATCAAGCCTTCTGGCAATTACAGAGGAAATTGCGTTCCTCAGAAGAGGGAAGAGGAGAACTTTTCGGCCCCATCGGCCATCTGTTTTGCGAGTAATATGGCTATGTCTGTTTCCTTGGTTCTCCTGCAGATCTCTTTATTTCTAATTCGATTACATAGGGAAACTCCAAGGAAATGATTGAATTTCTAATAAGGCCTTTAAGGAGAAGGACTTTGGCACCTGTATTCTCGTATTAGAAACAGAATACACGCAGTCGAAGTGGCGGACAACGGCTAGTAAAAAATAAAGATGGCGAGCGAAAACAGTGCAGACTTAACGGACAAGGCGGGATTGGTCCTCTAAAAAAGCGGTTCTTTAGTACCAATGAATAGAGGAAAGTGGAAGAGAGTAGAAAGACGTTTACCCTGAAAACCCTGCAGATGCGAAAACTTTCTGTCTTTTCCAATAATATTAAAGCGTAGTTTTTTGCTTTTCAACCTTGGAGATTCAAAATCTCCTTGGTTGAAGAGCAAATAAATATATTGGGATAGTTAAAATGATAATTGTGTCTAGAATATTTTCCAAAGAATCAGTCAGGCATTCCAAAAAGTTAGAACTTGTTAAAAATTCCGAAATAAGTTTCACGTCTACAAAAAATAATGGTTAAATTTTTTTGCTAAGCAATTACGATGCTAGAGTTTACAAAAATAATTAAAATTTAAACAACAGAAAAAAAATACTTATCTGTTTCTTATATTTTACGAATATAACAACTATTTTAAAACGCATACGAGTACCTCAAAGGTTAACAGAACAGAAAAACGACGTGAGTCAGACATATTTCCAATTTTATGTTAACTGGTTATTATTAAATACTCAGTAGGGTAGTGAATGTCAGTCCGGAGAAGTACCTATCACTCACACATTTACATAACAATACATAACATCACGCCTGTAATCCCAGAAGGATTAGGCAGAGGTGTTACTATAGAACACCCACATTTCGCCAGTTATGGTTAAGTCCTGTGTAATAGGGGGCGAGCCCATTGCCATCAACCGGGCACAAATCCAGTCTCCGGTTTGCTACTGAGAAATTATATATAGAAAAACCCAATAACACTTTGCCCGACCTGGGAATCGAACCCAGGACCTCTTGCTGAGCAGTAGCTCTTGCGACCACTAGACCAACGAGGCAGTCAAGACTCACACATTTGTTTTTTTTTGTAATGGAAAACAAGAATGTTTAATTGTGGTAACATGTGGTGTGGTGGTAACATATCAATCTGCCCGCCTATTCGCAACTATTTTGGGGTTGGTTGCCAGTACTACCGGATGCAGCTGAATATCGGTATTTTACATCGAGACCTCCATAACTCAGTAACCGGGTAACACGAAACACCTTGGCAATAATGGTTGACAAACTTTTAGGCTTTTACTAACCGTAACGTCTTTCAAAGATCTACGAATGATAACCGGAACCAACGCAAAGCCTTAACATGCTTCCCGAGGCACGGAGGTGTCTCGATGGTCACCCATCCACCAACCGGACACGGTAAGCAAAGCTTTACTTTCAATTGATAGCCGTGCGGCGGTTATCACTATAAACACATGTAATGTTTCCAGAGTAGTAAATTAAAATTGAAACAAGTGTGCTTGGATGGTCTGATCATGTTTAGAGGATGAATGAAGGGCGACTTTGTGGATGCCAGTTGCAATAGAGAGAGATAGTGGTCGTAGCTGATCCTCTCGTACTTCGAGATGGTCAATAAACCGGAAGTACATAATCCGCAGGGTATGGGCCTTGTAACACGGAAATGTGGGGTGTGACCGTTTAATTATGCTTGTTAGGCTGCGAAGCTTCGCACCGACTCCACCTGCTTTGCTGTAAGCTTAGCAGGGCGGTAGTGTCAGTCTCTCTCCTAACTAGTAACCATAGCCAGTAAAAAACTTTAATTAGGATGATATAGTGAGGAACGTTTTGAGTCTGAATGTGGATGGGTAAAGAAACGATTAATGGACTCTGTGAAAGATGTTAAGGCTAAGAAAAGGGAAGATTACCGAGATGACGGCTGATACAAAAGTAGCAATGAGTTTTGGAAGAAGCAACGAGTTTTGTCAAAAAGCAAATGAATATAAGAAATCCGTCACTTTGTATATTCTTCCGTAGACAAAAATTGGTCACTCTACACATGCTGAACTGAATCGAAATAATAGTAACAAATATAACTAACGCAAGGACCAATTAAACCAATTAAACTTAAACACAAATCAAGCTAAGTTATCTTAAATGTACCGAGTAAAAGTTAGCTAATCTAGCTAATTAGGTGTAATAAGTTAAAGGAAGTTTAATTCTTAATCAAATTAACAAGTTTGAAGTTTATTTTGTGGGTTATGAAGGCGTTTTTGCTTAGAAATGTTCTGTTAAACTTTCGTATCAATTCAATATAAGGTATTTTCTTCAGAACTTTAACTTGTGGATGCAGTAAGGTATATCCGGAGTAAAAATGGTACTCAGCATCGCTACCAGCCTTGATGGCTGGCTGATCACAACACCACAAAATAAGAACGAACGTTATCAAAACTTAGCCCTTTCATGATCAGGTCTTCTAATAACTGCTTAGAACTAAATTATACAGGGAAGCTGGGACATCTAAGCGCAACCAGTTATCATTCTCATTTCATTCAGATTCAGTGCATGATTCTGACCGTCCCTGCGTTTAAGTTTTGCTTCTGGATAAATATTCATTTCCGTACGTTTTGAACAGCTGTTTTTTTTTATTTCGTATCTGACAAAAATATTCTACGCTACGTCTAGAACCATCTGCTCTGCAACCTTGTATAGTAGATCTGATAGGCAGTATTAGCTCCTCGTAAAATACTGATATTAAAGAAAGAAAGAAAACTACTTTATTTGGGACACGCACAAGATATTCAACAATTATAAATGAACATTAGAAATACCTGTGAGACCTGTGCGAGGCCAAAAAGGCTCCTATCTCACACATGATGCTGTGCTAAATTTAAATAAAAACGGTTGCATCCAGTTAAACTGGAGTCTTCTCAATCAAATATGTTGGCTAGCCCTAACGATAGGAGTCATACCAACCTCCTTGTAAGGTAGATTAGTTTTTTCCTCGTCCGACCCATCCACTGATGCGTGGAAGCCGTACAGGGGTATCGTCAGTAACTCGGACACGCTGAGTGAAGTTTGACCAGAAGTCGCACTTATGAACTTTTCATAATGAATTTCATTCGGTCAGTTTACATTAGTACCTTTTCCTTTTTTTCTCGCAATGGTATATGCAGTGCCTGTGCGGAACTCCCACTACAATAAATTCATTGAATGTATTTAAAGCATCTAAATTTTTGAAGTATATGCATTAACATTAAGTTATTATCTTTCTTATATTGAAGTACTTGCAAATATAATCTGCTTTCTTTGAGTTCAAGACATACTTTTCTTTAAACTATTTAAATTTTTATATAAATAAATTTAAATTTTTGTATGACTAATTCAATAACTCGTATGATAGTTTAGACATTGGTAACAAGTTGTGGTAATATGGTTCCTAGAACATTTAGGGACGCGTGGTGCGCACACTATATTCGCCACTACATTCAGTCGTACAAACGCGGCTTGCGTGCACCTCTGTGTCGCCTTACGAGCAATTTTAAAAAGTTTTTCTGCAGTTTGGATCTGATTGTTTTACCAAAATGAAAGTTTAGACTCATGTTACTTAACATACTGAAATATAAATCGGACACTGCAGTTCCACTTTTGCGGCACTATTGACAGCTTTATGTCTTGTTGATACTTTAATATTAACATTCCTCTTTTTAGGGTTCCGTACCTCGAAAGGAAAAAACGGAACCCTTAGAGGATCACTTTGTTGTCCGTCCGCCTGTCTGTCTGTCAAGACCCTTTTTCTCAGGAACACGTGGAGGTATCAAGCTGGAATTTATGTCAAATACTCAGGTCTACTGTCTCTTGAAGCTGTGAAAAAACTTCTAAGCCAACGCAATCAAAAGATACAGCCGTTCATGCCGCATATTTCCGCAAATTTTCGACACTCGCAAGTGAACCAAATCCTACATGGTACTTCCCGTGAATTCAGAAGCACAGATAAAGGGAAAATTGCAATAACCGTAAATTTTTAGTAACATCATTTAACAAAAATGTTTTTAATAATTTTAAACTTACCACCCCTCCCCTCATGAACTCGTGTGAACTTTTACTTATATACCTACAGGTTTGTACGGAACCCTTGGTGCGCTAGTCCGACTTGAACTTGGCCGGTTTTTATTGTTTACAACGCTAGTCTCACAATATACCAAATTGTCTCATGGTATATCTGTAGAGAACGTGGTTTATTTCACATTTGTATCATTGCTGTATCCTATCTTTTATTATTAATGTGTAATTGTGTGGTTTCCGGAATTAATAAAATAAAATAAAAAACGAAACATTCATGATGCTTTCATACGCGGCACCACAGGGTTAAAATAAAAGAAAAGGTTTTATGTTTTTTGCGCATTTCTTTACATGGTACATCGTTATGCTTTCAAGCAAGCAAGCATCAAGAGGACGGCGGCGGTCCGGATGCATTTTAATTATTTACATGTCATTAGGTTTGTGGTGCCATCCAGCGAATATCGCTTCTCTTTCCTGGGGTCACCAGGGTCATTTGTTGAATTTGATTGGTATTATGCTAAATATAACCTGCAAAGGTGTATATGAAACAGTGCAACAATAACTTACGGTCAAAACCCGATCGCCGTACTACCGTCCTCGCCGCCGAGGCCTGCCGCGACGACCTAATCCACGCTCCTGCCGACTCTTGCTCGAGCCAGCCCGCGCCGCTTAGCCTGTAGCTTTAAATTCGTCCCTAAATCACTCAAATCCTGATCCAGCTAGTCCCTTGCTGCCCTCTTCCAGCGGCGCTCTAAGCCGAGGTGCGTACCCCACAGGGGGTGCCCTTTGCGTGTAGTCGCTTAGTAGTTAGGATTTAAGTTTAAGTCCTGGCGGGTGGCCTTCATTAATTAGGGCAACCACAGGCAAGTCCGTTTAAGCAGACGAAATAGGTTGACCTGCGAGATGCCATTCCCAAAAAAAAAAAAACTTATGGTCATAAGTCATATTTATGGAATCGTCAAAAATACTAATGTCATATAAATAAGTACTAAATCGTACTCTTCGTAGGTTGACCCCGACGACGCCACTACCCTCCTCCAGGAGAGTAGTAAGGCCACTAGCACGCTACAAAAGCCCAAAACCCGATCGCCGTCCTACCGCCCTCGCCGCCGAGGCCCGCCGCGACGCCCAAATCGACGCCCCTCCCGACCCTTGCTCGAGCCAGCCCGCGCCGCTGAGCCTGTAGCTTTAAATTCGTCCATAAATAATACCAATCCTGATCCAGCTAGTCATTTGCTGCCCTCTTCCAGCGACGCCCTAAGCCGAGGTTCGTACCCCACAGGGGGTGCCCTTAGCGTTGTCGCTTAGTTTTAGTTAGTATATAAGTTTAAGTCCTGGCTGGAGGCCTTAATTTATTAGGGAATCCACAGGCAAGTCCGCTTAAGCAGACGACAACCGCATAGGTTGACCTGCGAGATGCCAAGCAAACAAACAAACACAAACAAACACTCTTCGTAGGTTTCGTATTGAAAAAAGAAAAATAAAAGATTGCGTTCCTTTGTTTTTCTTTCAATGCCTCCTCTAGATGTTAGTTATAGCTTTGTGCAAAGCGTAAATGACACAATTAAGACAAATGCATGACAATGACGGGCAGTGACAATGTTTAATAAAGATAAATGAAGGTGCGGTCAGTACATACTTTTAAGACTGGCTTATCTATTTATAAGAATAAATTACATTAATTCAATGATTAAACGTTGTTCTAAAAAAATCGAGATATCATGTCAATTCATACAATGAGCACGTTCTAATTGCCACTTTATTTTCAAAACTGACAACATCATCGTTAACATTGAAATGTTTACTGCAAAGTTTTGCTAAGTAACGACAGCTGTAGAGGGAATTTTTAAAACATTCGCTTTTTTCGCTACTAGGCCAGACTTTATCCATGTCCTTTTTTTTTGCATGCCAAAGTCACGACACATACAACCATGAAACTTTATTTTTTTGTTTAGTCGACTATTTTGGTTATTATCTGTGCAGAGCGCATAATTTCACCTCTGTTTCGCTCCGCTACTAATCACCTGCTAACTAGAAAAAGTTATTAATTGATTAAGAGCTAACTAATAGTTTGTGTATACAAGGAAGTACTTAAAGAGTCTCGACATGATACCTAAACAAAAACCAATCGACCAAAGCTCCATTTACACGGTGCAAGTTGTTGCCTGTGGCATACCATAAAATTGAAGTAACAATTGACTGGCACCGTCTAAACAACACGCACAATTCATACAATTGTTGCACGATACGGGCAAGTTAGTTGCCGTTCAAAACTGGTATAGGTGGAAACAGCACGTATAATAAAATCGGACGTAATAAAATAGCATAAAATTCTAGCATGAAAATTTTCTATCATTCAAAGTCAAAAAAAAACTTGAGAAGACGCTCAATAAAATTGAATGTGCACTGTTTTACATTCAATTTTATTAAATGTCTTCTCAAGATTTTTACTTGCATCTTTTCAAGATGTTTAGACGAGGCAAAACTTGCATGCATCATTGCGCCCTGCAGTAATTTCCTTTGTGTAAACAGAAGTCGCATGATATTGTTGAATGACAAACTTGCATGCAATTATTGTATGCCATTGAACGTGCTTAAAGGCATGCGATTATTGCTCTTGAACGTTCCAGAAACTGTAAATAGGGCTTAAAAACACAGTGCAATGGGTAAACGAGTTTGTGACCACACAAATTATTTTGCATAACTTAGGTACGCCAACCACATACATAATAATTATTTACTAGAAATCTGCCGCATATTCATATAATTAAATTGCTTATAAATACATTAAATCTTTACGTCACGTTTTTACTAGGAAACTACTGAACGTATTTAGATGAATTTCTGTTAGATGAGTCAGGTTCTTCAATATCAAGATTCAGGATTCAGGTTAGTTCATCGAAAGTGAAGTTGGATATTTTATTTTTATTTATATCCAAGATTAAAGAAATTTTTCGTGCATTTTTTTTTTTTTTTTTTATAAATGGCATCTCGCAGGTCAACCTATGAGGTTGTCGTCTGCTTAGACGGACTTGCCTGTGGATTCCCTAATAAATTAAGGCCTCCAGCCAGGACTTAAACTTAAATACTAACTAAAAACTAAGCGACTACACGCTAAGGGCACCCCCTGTGGGGTACGAACCTCGGCTTAGGGCGTCGCTGGAAGAGGGCAGCAAATGACTAGCTGGATCAGGAATGATATTATTTAGGGACGAATTTAAAGCTACAGGCTCAGCGGCGCGGGCTGGCTCGAGCAAGGGTCGGGAGGGGCGTAGATTTGGGCGTCGCGGCGGGCCTCGGCGGCGAGGACGGTAGGACGGCGATCGGGTTTTGGGCTTATGAAGCGTGCTGGTTGCCTTACTACTCTCCTGGAGGAGGGTAGTGGCGTCGTCGGGGGCGATTAAGGTATGCCTTGGTCGGCGAATACTACTAATACGGGAAGGAGTGTAGCGGGCGGCCGCTGAGATCAAGGGGTTGGGGTGTTTTATGCCACAGTCAAAGAAACGCTTCGATAAGCGTTTCATGAACTGGTTTATGGTAGGCATTTTAAGATCGATGTGGAGATTTATATTACGGACATAGAAGGGGGCACCCGTGACCTTTCTGAGGAAACGGTTCTGGAGGGTCTGCATCTTATGGAGATGACGTGGGTGAGCGTGCGCGAATACAACGCAGGCATAGGTCATGATGGGACGGATGACTGCGGTGTAGATGCGCAGCTTGCATTTAAGTGACAGTTTGCAACGGGCTGTCAGAATAAAGTGGAGTCTACCAAGAGCGAAAGCGGCGCGCGCGCGAACAGCCTTAATGTGCTCTTTGAACGTTAAGTTTTTATCAAGGATCACGCCTAGGTATTTGGCTTGCTTCTCCCAAGGGATTGGCTTGCCGTACATAGTGATCGGGCTGGGAAGGGGGGGTGGGACTCGACGACGTCTCGAGAAGAGAACCGCCTGACTCTTATCGGGGTTGACCTCGATTCTCCATTTCCGGAACCAAGCGCCTAAGACGTTTGCGGAGGTTTGGAGAGTACGAGCTATAGCATTTGGACAATGACCGGTATAGTAAACGGCAGTGTCGTCGGCGAAGAGAGCCAACTGAGCCTTTTTACTCTGTGGGATATCGCTGGTGAACAGCGTGAAAACTAGAGGAGATATGACGGAACCCTGAGGGACACCGGCGCGAATAGGGTGAGGAGACGAGAGTGCACCCTCGATGCGATAGCGGAAGGTGCGATTCGACAAAAAGTCTCGTAAGATGAGTACGAGACGATCTGGCACTCCTAGTTGGTAAAGCTTGTATAACAAGCCGTTGTGCCAGACTTTGTCGAAGGCTTTCGCTATGTCGAAGAATAGCACACCCGTCGTCGCGTTACGCTGCATACCGGCGCACAAGTGCTCTACGATACGGTGGACCTGGTGGATACTCGAGTGTTGTGGGCGGAAACCAAACTGCTCGTTGGGAATGAGGCTCTTTGCTTCGGCGTAGTCTTTGAGACGCTTATAAATAAGCCTCTCGTAGATTTTACCGAGGACATTGAGTAAGCTAATAGGGCGGTAGCTGGAGGGCTCAGACTTTGGCTTGCCTGGCTTTGGGATACCGATGACGGTGGCTTCTTTCCATGCTTGTGGGAAGATGTTGTTGCTCAAGGCGCCATTGAAGATGGCGGTCATAAGCATTATTAGCGGGGCAGGAAGGAGTTTGTATACCTTATTGGTAATACCATCCGAACCGGGGGCCTTACGAGCGTGGAGCCCTTTAATGATGTCGTGCACTTCGTCTGGAGTGACGGGAGGCAGAGGATCATCAGGGTCTTCGACGGGAGGGAGGGAGGCTCTTCGTTCGACTTCAGCGTCGACCTTGTTCAGGTGAGCTTGGTCTACTGGTTGGGAGCTGGGAGAACATTGGGACTCTAGGCTGTCGGCAAGACATTCAGCCTTATCGGGACTGTCGAAAGCGACACTATTGTCGGGGCGGATGAGAAATTTTTCGTGCAAGCAGTAGGTAGGTTTATATATCAAATCATTATGCATGTCCTATCTCCGTTGCGTTAGGCAGATGAACACCAACATTTGGCCAGTTTTGTTTAAGTCCCATGTAATAGGGGATGATCCTGTTGTTGATGGCAACAGGATCGCCCCCTATTATTAGGCACGAGCACAAATCCAGACTCCGGGCTGCTACTGAGAAGTCCCAGATGGAAAAACCCAATCAGCTCAGCAGAAGCGGTCGCGACCACTGGACCAACGAGGCGTGTCAGTCCAACCATAATTTTTATTTTATCAGATGAAATATGTGCTCTATTTGTTTTACGCATCGATATTTAAATATATATTGGTTTATCACATTACACGTATTAGTACGTTTTTAGCTTTTTTATATATTAACTGGTGTGAAAACAAGATTTTAACGAACCCGTCTTTTTCCTGGTTTATTATTACAAGAAGAGATGTGTATTACGTAAATAACAACTAATACCTAAATATTATAAATTAAAAAATATAATAAATGCAATATACGTAATTAACAATAACAAATTTAAAAACTGACTTAACTAAAACTAAGTATTCTCAATCTAAAACATAGTGTTAAAAAAATCATCCGCATTGCTGTCGACTGATAACCAGCCGTTTCGAAATTTCTTTAAACAGACCATGAGAGAAGAGATTACGTATATTCCTGGGGCTTCGTAGACTACGCCCTATTCCCACCAATGCCGAAAATAACTTCGCCGTTTGTTAAATGTAAGAATAGTTGGCATTTGTTCTTTAAGAAAAAAAAAATACTTTTAGAGTTTCATGAAAGTTGCCAAAGTATTTTTGGACAAACCATTAATTTTAAAACTTTAATTAAATGGAAACTTTATCAGAATAGATAATATAACAGGAAAAACTATAAGAAAAACCCGTGATTTTCATCGAAATACCTACTAATAATGATAAAAAATCGTATTTCTATCCTTTAATATATGCGATAATAATGTAATAATAATGCAGTATTAAAAATGTACTAATTGGCATAAAAACATAAATAATTTGCACGCTTGCTTGCAGGCAGAATACAATGACTGAAGGCTGTAAGATCTTTCCTTGTAATTTATGTATTTTCTTGCAAATAAACATTTTGAAATTGAATTTTATAATACATAAAACCTGTCTGTTACAAGACATAAATTAATGATGTTATTACGGAACGATCAGCGAGCAAAGTCACAAAAACTTTACCATATTTTGTGGCTTTGGCCACTTAACCAAACGTAGATATTGAAAATTAATTTAAAAATTTTATTTCGAAATGTAGCTTGAGCATAAAGAAAATACTTGTAAAAAGTGGTTTGTCCTAACTCTGACGTCAATACATGGTAATCCTGTCTGTACAAATTTAGCATCAAAAAAGGGTTTTTTTCTTTTGGTATGCAGAGGCTTGGACCTACATGTTCCTTGAGGTTTTTTAAGATAAGAAAGTAAAAACCTACTTAAACTTAAAACTAGTTTGGTTACTAAACTAAAACTTGTGTACAAAAATTACCATATAGGTACCTATACTTAAGGAACCGACGTATAAAAAAAAAATAGAAGTTAATAGTTGGTACAATTATATTTAACATTAAATTTATTCATTTCCATATTTAAATTTCCAGTAACCGATGGTGGATTTCAGATTTGCAGCTACCCATGTAAAATACTACCTAGGTTAGACAGGAAGCCGACCTCAACATAACCGGAAAAGGGTAAGGCCGAAGATTTGCAGAGATGCGCCGAATACTCGTTTATTACTCGGAACTCGTAATACTCGGCTTTTTTGGTAGTCCTCGTTATCTGCCGAATAATTGACGAAATATGGGTGTTCTATAGTACCCTGCCTAACCCTTCGGGGATTACAGGCGTGATGTTATGTGACATAAAATACAAGTTTATTAAGAAAACAGTAAGTACTAGAACTCGGCTATATATACCGTTGTGTAAGTAACACATGTTTTAGTTTCAAAGTCAAGGTGTGGCAGATAGGACAATAAGTGCAATTTTTTTAAAAAGAACTAAAATGAAGGTGAAATGTGTTATAATTCAGATAATTCTGGCCAGTTTTTTCAGTAAGTTCCTTTTTTTTTTAATGTAATGTAATGTAATATGTAAAAATGTGATCAAAAATTAAAGCAAGGTCAAGAATGGAATTAAATTATAAATGTTTTTGTTAGGTTGTATATAACATGTAAGAATTGTCAAAAAAAATATTTAAAAAACTTGAAAAATATTGTAAACTACATTGGTTTCGGTAGAAAATATCAATTAATATAAAAATCAAATGAACATTAAATGAAGTTACAAAATAATACAGGGTGGAAGGGACATCGACGCACAACCGGTGACCCGGTTGTCGACCGATGTCTCTTCCACCCTGTATGAACCTATACTAATAAAAAAACATATTTTTAACCTTTGCTGTCCCTCTGCTGGAAATAGGAAATGGAAATAGTTTTCGTCAATTGGGCAGAGCAGGGTTTTGCAAAAAAACAAAATATGGTTCCAGGTACATTGACTAGGTACATATTTTTCTTCTGTTTTATTGATAACTCGTTATGTAGTTAATGCAAGAATTTCAAAGGACATTCCAGTAATTAAATCTAAGTATTGAGATGTAATGAATAATAGTAGGTACGTCAATAAAATTACTGAGCTATAACCTATTCAAAATTAGCGTTATTATAGAAGAACTAACAGCTTTGCAATATTATCGATAAAGATTTATCATGGCACGTCACTATTTATTTTCTAATTAAAAGCGTCATAGTAAGCTTTGAAAAAGCAAAAAAGCATGCTGAAAAGTATTAAAAAACGAAACTGTCAACCGCTCTGGACAGGTCCACTCAAATCTGTAAAGTCCCTTCCTCAAAAGACCACTCCAGGCGTTTACAACAAAAAGAAGCCACGAATATAAAATATTTTTATAGACTTTTATAAAGTTAAACTTTCAAGATAATTTAGGTTCCTTTGAAACTTATCATATCAGAACTTCTACAGTCATGCCATTCTAATGACGGTACAATTTATTTTCTAAAGGACCTGTGTCTGCAGACAAGTGTATGCGCAGACACAGATCCTTTACAAAAAAAATATGTATTTACTGTACTATACTATCTCTTGCAACGGAGCCTAGTCTCCGCTGAGATTGGCCGCAAAATGCATAATCAGCCTATTATCTTCCTACTCACAGGCCTCCTCTCTGTGAGACGGAGTGGGCCGTTATCCACCACGCGGGCTCAGTGCGGGTTGGTAGATGTCACATGTCGCATTGACATTTAAAAAATATATATGATCAGAACTCACTCTATTAACATTTTTTTTTTAAATTATGTATTTGGAAGGCTAACGAGGGGCCGAAGCTAACTAGCAGAGGCTCGTTAGAGGATTTCAATAAAACGAGGCACCAACCGACGACTACTACTGAACACACTATGCAAGTGCACCCAAGGACAACCCCCGGTTGGTGTAGGACTATTGCACGATAAGAAAACAAGGAAATTGGATTATGGGATTGGGTGGCTCAAGTGAACTGCACCCTAATTGCGTAACATCTTTTCGTAAACGATTACGACTAATCTGTTTGATTTTGACGGTTCAAGAATATTCATTGCGTTCTATATATTGTTGAGCAGAATTTTTATCGAACTTAAGAAGCAATGGATTAGCAATCTGTTTCAAAACGATTCAGATTCCGATTGATTGTGTATTACGCAATTAGGGTGCTGGTTATCTAGTACTATGGAAAGATAACGGCCCCTGCCTGACCAATGATTCATATAAAATACATAGATAGAATGGCAGGGGGTAATTTACACACTCAATAATAGGTCCTGAAAACGGTCGCTAGCTAGTAGTCTCGTGGTTAGGTGCTTGAGGAGTGCAGAGGTATTCTACGGCTATCTGAACAATCTCGGAAGTACGGTCAAGATCTTTACCAGCATCTAATTGAAATACTTAAGTAACTGCTTAATGTTTCACATTTAGGTGTTTAGTTTAGCCTAGTGTTACTAAAAACGGGCAGATGCATACCTATGGTGCATAAGTAATTATAGTAATGATAGTTTGTACTAAAAGATTCTCAATTTACAGGCTGATAATATTAAAGTCGAGCATGACAAACAAAATCAAAACATTTTAATTCGCCTACATGGGCACTTATGAAACGTCAGAAGCTAGCTGCACGGTTCCGATTGGTCGTTTCTTATGAAGAAGAGCCGGCAAGAAACTCCACGGTTACTCCTCACTCTAGTACTTAAAAATATTTTGCTTTTACAATGTTTTCCAATGACAGTGTTGATAGATATGGGAGGACAGTGTAGGCCTGTCAACAAGAACCAGGCACAAAATCGTCCCCGACCTATCGACACGTGCAAACAATGGATTTTCCCCATGCGTTGTCATGATCTTGATGATAAAGTTGTAATGACGCACGTGCACTTGTTGAAGTAATTACACAACCCACTCGTTTTGAACCGGAACATTGTAGAATTGCGGTAATACACACCGCAAAACAGCATTGGTTTGTGGTAGGAATAGGTAAAGGTGGGTTTTTGTACTTCCTCGGCCAAGCTTTAAAAATGTGTTCGATAATATACGGTGTTGTCGGTCGGAAAAGCTACTACTAAATTTTAGGTCCTAGACTCAATCCTCGAGTCGGGTTAAGTGTGGTTCGATTTTGTTCTTCTTCTTCTTCCATTCCTTAATCACACTTATACCTGGGGTCAGGTCTTCTTGTACAGCGGCGCCAGGACGATCTGTACTGGGTTGTCACAGGAGTTAAATTCTGCGCTATCAAATCCCTCTCGATACTGGAGCAACATGTAGCGAGGATCTACATTTTCCCAGGCGTTTCGTAAGAATATAGGGCTCGATTTTTCTATTGAGGATATTTTCAGTATCAGGCTGGAGTTTAGATTTTACCAGGATTCATACTATAATATAAATGTGGGTGTACTAGGTATATTCCTCTGCAAATAATTTTGAGGATGAAGGTATGATATTGTGTAATGTTAATGTTTCAGGTATATCCTCCACTGAATATATCACAAACAGCAGAAAGACAGAAGTTGACATAGTCATAGAAGGCTTACAAGATCTGGAATGGAGCAACAATGAGAGACCTTGCATAGACCAGACACTATTAATATTGAACAATGTGAAGAATTACACTGTTTGGGCGGTTTGGAGTAAGTATAAGATCTTTGTTACCCATAGTATAATGAGCTTATAATATTCCCACTGCTGTGACACAGGTCCATGTATTAGTTAAAAGGAGCGTAAAAATGTGGAGTCATGCTTGTAAAAAAGGACAGAACAGCAAATAAGAGCTAAAAAGATTTATGATTGCGATTAACATGAGAACAAAAACAACCTGTGTAGGTAAATCTACTTCATATATAGACCGATATCTAAAATAATGTGTTTGAATCATCTCATCACAATCATATTATTTCAGTATGGAATTCGATGCACCACCCAGTTGGCAGTTTCTACGGTTCCAAATACAGTTTTGGTAACTATGACCAATGTTTAAAAGCACCCTCCAATTTTGCTGAACCTAAGATTGCCACGCAATATTGCCTATCTGATGTAAAACTAACGGATAAAGAAGAGAAGGAATATGGCAGTGCTGATGTGTTTGGAAGGACTGAAGAATTTTTAAATGTAAGTTACGTGATATTGTTGTTTTATTGAGAAAATACTTGACGTCATAGTGAAAGTGTTCCTGCCACTTTCACTACGACGTCAAGTATTTTTTACGTATACCTGGTCGAAGGAAGTAAAAAAACTGTAGCAGAAAATTAGAGAAGTATATACCAAGCTGAGGGTGATACTGGAAAGAGTTAGTAATGACCACAGTACTATTAAACTACTCATCTAGTGCGGTCACTTAAAAACCCTAATCGAACTGTTGCATTGATCTTATCTTATTATACGAGAATAATAAACACGAATTTCTGCCCGCCACTTCGTCCGCGTGGAAGTCAAAAATACACACAAAACATATCCTATAGAACTCGACAATGGTGTAGCTTTAAAAAAAAAAAAACGGATTTGAAATTTTAGCTCTTTGTTTCGATCTTCTACCTCTTCATCAACGTTGCCAAGCACCGCCCCCTACCGGTTCTGAGCACTTTATCTACCTCTTACAAACGAAGAAACAATGTAACCTCTGTACACGATTAGTATCGATTAAGCAATAGAAATTAGTGGAAGACCAACAAAAGGAAAGGCTTATATACATTCATACATACACTCACGCTGTCTTTCCATGGGGGTAGGCAGAAACCACAGCGTTCTACAACGTCACATTATAGTTAAGTTTATCACTCACGAATTTAGAGGACCATCCTTTCTAAACGGATGATAATAACGAAATCAAACGTAACACGAATAACTTAGAAGTACATATTACGATACTCTGAAACGTGGTCGCTTACAAGGGGCCTTATTAGAAGGCTAAAAGTCACCCAAAGCGCAATGGAGAGGGCTATGCTTGGAGTTTCCCTGCGTGATCGAATCAGAAAAGAAGAGATTTGCAAAAGAACCAAGTAACCGACATGGCCTGAAGAATTGCCAAACTGAATTGACAGTGGGCAGGGCACATTGCTCGTAAAAAAAATGGCCGATGGGGACGAAAGGTATTGGAGTGGCAACCGCGTACCAGATGACGTAACGTTGGAAGGCCTCCCACTTCCCACAAGGAGGAACGATGTACGCAGGAATTTCGCAGTAATCGGCTGGATGCGGGAAGCACACAACCGTTCGAAGTGACGGTGCTTGGGAGTGGCCTAAGGCAATGGACGTCTTTCGGCTGAAATGAATAAATTAATGATGAATACGACCATAAAATCAAACGCAAAGCATTTATTTCAATTAAACCATTTACACGTTTGAGTTTAAGAACGCAGAACGTTTAAGATAGTTGTCAATTCCAAAACGTAGATCTCTTTCGTCACGCCTGTATTCCTTGAAGGGTTTAGGCAGAGGTGTACCTTCAGTACCGTCAAATTTTGCCAAGTTATGTTCAAGTCCCATGGAAAGACATTGTGCCATGTGTGTGTTGTCATGATCATGTAAGTGTGTTTAAGTGTAAGTATTACGGATAATTTGAAACTATTCAAACAATTTGATTCCACAGGTGAAATCCAAAGAAGGTAGAAGGGCTGACATAATATCATGGGGTACTTGCTTACCTGCAGTGTGCAACCATGAATCAGTTTCCAAGATTCTGAAGACCATATACTTGGTGAATCCTATAACTCCTTTTGAACCTGATATCATTGTCGATTACTGTGAAAAAGCTGGAGTGAAGACTGAATATAGCTTAAAGTTTTATGTGTTCATGTAAGTCAGTAATTTTATTTTTTTAATTGTTGGTATATTGGCGTGGCTAGCTGAAATTTGGTTAATAATTTATTTTGATGTTCTGTGTCTCGTAATGTTTATTACTTTGTATAGGTACTTATTACTGTATAGAATAAAGGTTTTTCTAACTGAACAGACAGCTGTGCTGCTGGGTTATTTGTTGCGCCACTCCTTCATTCCAGCGAAAGAACTAGAAAGTGGTGAAGGGCGGGCGTTTTAGGGGACTGTCTTATGTAATTTTGACTTTCGAAAAATGCTGATTCGTAGCATAATTTGAAGCAAAAAAACTTTTGACTTTGATTTTATTAAGATGAAAACAATTCCAAAGAAAGTACGACGTTAAGAAAATTCTCCGACGATTTCTCTAATTTTTTATTTTTTTTTAAACGTTGCCCCACACTAGGAATTACCCCTGTATCGTGGGTGCGTTCACAAACACGAAAACTCACATACACAAGACACCCAGACCCGGAACAACTATTTGCAGGTCATACAAATATTTGTTCCGTGCGGGAATCGAACCCGCGACACGCAGCGCAGCAGCCGATCGCTCAACCACTGCACCAACTGTGCCGTATTTGCCAATTTAATTTGACCATGTATAGAATTAAGAGAAAACTGACTTAAAGGTGAAGTCTTGTATGTCGGTCACACACAGCATCTTGTACGCTACGTCAGGATGGTTGCTATGAGACTGTAGATGTAATCTCTTTGTTACGCTCACATAAGCTTACAAATTAAATTGTATTTTTTGCTGACGCCAGATTTTTTTGATAACTTTTAATAGGAGACTACATACAATATCTACAGTCTTTTTACAGTTATTTTGCCAACAGCAACACAGATTTTGACAGGCTTATCAGTTGTAGCAACCTAACAGCAGTCTTCTTGCAACGGCATTAAATACCACTGTGATTTTAATGGCGATGCAAAATAGGGGTCAAATAACTGTCAAAGGATTTGAACACACTGAGGTTTGACACTGTTCAAAGTGACATGTCAAAATCGAAGACATGTGACATCCCCCAACCCGCCCTAGGCCCGCATGGTGGATAACGAAACACTCTCTCTCAGAAAGGAGGATTCCTCTCTGTATCCTAGCAATGGGAACATTACACGCCGATTATGATTTGATTTTGTCAAGACTAAAATTATTCTTTTCAGAACAACCATGGTTGGATTAGTTGTGGCAGCGATAACATCAACAATCTATCTTCAATATGACAACACAGATCAGACACAATCGAGACGTAAGTTATACTTAGAAAATATTATTATTTACTCTTAAAATTTACATAATGAATTAACGACTTATGTCGCATGATTCCTCAAGAGGAAAAATAATAATAATATTTGCTGCCATTAAACCACTTTAATAAATTATGATGATTATTATTTTAGTGCTTGATAAGTTCTTCAGAACAGATGGTAACAATTGTCCTTATTTACTCAGAGTCAATAAATTTAACATCTACTAAGCATAGTTATTACACTAAAAGAGCACATTAGCTATTAAAAAATACATAATTTTACCTCATCGTTATAAAGTATAAATTTGAATGATGGCATGAGTTTTATACAATTCTCGGCAATTATTATAATTTATACTTCATATCGATGAGATAAGTGTTACATTGCAATGACTTACTGATGGCTTTAAGTAAAACAATTGTATTGAGAATGTGCTCCTTAAAAGTTATGCATAAACTGGTCTCAACTAGAACATTTTATAATTAGTCTTCAAAAAACATCCTAGATGGCAGCATAGGTAACCATTATGAAATTACCAATCATTAGAAAGCGATAAACGACAGAATTTTGGCTAAAGTAAGATTAGTAAAAATCAAGACTTCCTTGTAAATTGCTGATTTATCTATTCACACTAGTTTTTCAACAAAAAACATATATGAAGCTCTTAACTTCAATTCGAACCCATAAAATGATAAAAGTAGCCATCTGTTAATCATTTTGTTTAGTGCTCTTTGCAATAGATGGCGTTTGGCGTCTCTGTGCTCTATGAAATTAAACCAATAATATCTCAAATTATGTAACGCCATTTTCTTCTTACGCGTGCGATTTTAATATCCAGCATGTATCAGGAAGGTGTCATCCATAGGACCATCATCGATTTCACGACAAAAATGTCAGCTGTCCCATTCAAAACTTCAATACCTACTTGACCCAAATAAATGAAGATGGCGCACCCGACGCCTCACGATGTTATGTCTACGATGTATGCACTCCCGTGCCGTTTTGTGGAAATAAACTACTACGAATGAGTTCGCGATTACGATTATGGTACCTTGAGAAAGTTGTTCAGTTCGACGTTCTGTACCACACCCTAAATTATTACCACTGTTCGATCCTCGGGTCGGGCAAAGAGTTCTTTATTGCATTTTTCGTTCGGAAATTTTCAGTACAAGCTCGGATTAAAAAAAAATATTTAGCTCGTCCTTTAGGAGACTAATTCTATCTTAAGCAAAATATCCTGTACATCTGTGCTTAGCCTATGCGTGATGTTACTATAATCTCATGTTTCTCCTTTTCAGTACGGAGAATAGCATACTCCTTCAGCCTCAAGAGAAACTGGTCTTCCTTTGTCAAGATCTCGCATGATGAGATCGCTGTCATTAGTTTCACAAAGTCCATTGTTTTAAGCTTCACAACCTGCGCCCATGTTTTTGTGTTTATTGTCGCCGGTTCTATTAGTAATGGACATGATTACGATCAAGTTAGTATCTGTTGCGATTTTCTCCATTTCTATTGGGATTTCCGATTGAAGTATTCCCGAACATACTTTTGTGTTTATGTATAAAGTGGTTATCATTTTGTCGTTTTTGGTGGACTTTTAACTAAACTCTGGTTTTACTAAAATTAATCGTTAACTAATTATGCTAAAACCAATAATCAATTGTAAGTTTTGCCACAATAAAATAATATGCTATGCATTTGTTTGCTCGTTTTGAATATTTAGTTTTGAACCGTTTTTTAACTAACATAAGCACTAGGCATTCGTAGCCCTACTCTTCATCTTAAAACAGCTTTCACGTTTTAAGAAACATTAATGAAATTAATTATTTTTCATTCTTCTAGTTAATTAGCGTAAAGAACAACACACTAGGTAACACAATTCAGCACTTAGATCTTCCAGCAGTGGAGAACTTCTTTGTAATATCGGGACTTCTCCTCATGAAGGGTCTGATGGAGAAGAAGAAGAATCCCGCCATCGTATTGTTACAGCGTTATGTGAGGTAAGAATATGTGTTTCCGATTTTATTTCATTTAACCTGATGATGACCATGACTTATATAAATCTTAGGATTAGAATAGTTTAATTAAATTGGTACGTGGTGTTTAAAAAAAAACAAGAACGTAAACTTTTGGAAAGACAGACAAAGTAGGTGTATGGTCTAAAAGAAAAATCTACTATGAAAAATACATTACTGCGTAATGTTACTGCCTAGGTTACTAATATCAGGCAATCTTTGATCAATTGATGAATTTATGTTTCAGATTAATAGGCGCCTTCGCTGTTCTAATATTCTACACAATAGCAGTATCCGAATATGTGGGTGATGGCCCTTTGTGGAAACGCATCATTGGAAGAGAGCAGCAGGCGTGCTCCAAGACCTGGCTGCTCGGTCTACTGATGCTTGGCAACTACGTGGATAGTGATAATATTGTAAGTCGTTTTAACCTTTTTAGCTTGTATAATAAGAGTAACATCTTTATCGGACCTGGTGGGTTCGATAATATACGTTTCAACATAAATAATAGTCATAATAATCTTTGAAAATAAATTGGCAGTTTTAAACCTTTGCGCTGTTATTGTTATATTAGTCTGGTGATTATCGTTTGACTATGTCTACAGCAAGAGAAGCAACCACCTATTTATCTCAATCTAAAATATATCTCGTATGGTATTTTATCAGGTGCCACCTTTCAAAACTTCTTTAAGTCATTTCTTTATAATGTCACTCATTTTCTGTATCCAATTTGATTTCAGTGTCAACAAGTATCCTGGTATATCCCAGCAGACTACCACTTAGCTGTCATGGGCACAGCTCTATTCTGTCTTTGGCAATGGAACAGACGTATTGGCAAAATTGTCACCACTATCGCAGTCATCTTCTCGGTGGTGATAACTGGTTTTACCACTTACACGAAAGGATTGAATGGAATCCTGCTCTACGATATTGAGTAAGTTTTTTTCGTTCTCTTTTTAGTCTGATTCTGGCCTGACTATATAGAACTGGTAACTGTGATTATGAATGATAAATTTAACAGTTTTACCTACATTTGAATTGTGAAAAGTTATTGCACTTAGATTAGCACATATTGGTATAAAACATTACTCATGATTATTATTCCTAGTACCTGTTTCCATAAACCAACAACGATAATTAAATACCCTTGTGTGTGCTGGATAATATAGTACAGTTAGCCGTCCTTGAGTTCAATCCTCTATCAAACACACATCTTAATCCATAGTTATCACACCTGATAATTTCTTGACTGTTTGATGGTTAATAAATCATGGAATAAGAATAATCACTTACATATTAACATCAAAAAGTTTTATTATTCCTCTGTTTATATTATATCTAAAGGCACTAACTCATAAATCATCTTCTTCCTTACAAAACATGTCAAGCTATAATAACTCTTAAACATCATAATTTTCAGGAAGCTGATACACGTCAGAAACAACCAGGTTTACCTAGACACCTACATGAGGAGCCACCATAGAGCTGGGTCCTACTTCCTCGGCATGGCCATGGGATACATCATTACAGTATACAGGCCTGCTAAGTACAGAGGAATTATTTCTAAGGTTGATATATATATAGGTGTTAGTTAATAATCTAATCCCCTAACTTTTTTTGTCGCACTGCAGGGCAAAGACCTATCAATTTATTTTCCACTCAACTCCGTCTTCTGCTAAGCGGGTCAGTTCTTCCGGTAGAAGTCAAGCTCGTCCCACCTTCTTTGCACCAGCACTTTACACAAGCGCAAAAACCGATCGCCATCCTACCGTCCTCGCCGCCGAGGCCCGCCGCGACGCCCAAATCCACGCCCCTTCCGACCCTTGCTCGAGCCAGCCCGCGCCGCTGAGCCTGTAGCTTTAAATTCGTCCCTAAATCACTCATATCCTGATCTAACTAGTCCCTTGCTGCCCTCTTCCAGCGACGCCCTAATACGAGTTTCGTACCCCACAGGGGGTGCCCTTAGCGTGTAGTCGCTTAGTGTGTAGTTAGCATTTAAGTTTAAGTCCTGGCTGGAGGCCTTAATTTATTAGGGCAACCACAGGCAAGTCCGTTAAGCAGACGACAACCTCATGGGTTGACCTGCGAGATGCCATTCAAAAAAAAAAATGACGATTTCTTCCAGGAATTAATTGATGTAGAATGCAAGTTACATGACAGATATACAGCATTCTGAGAAACTAAGGAGAGACCTTAGTAAAGCTTTGATCTGCGGTAACAATAAATTAATAATATTTCAATAGCTAGGATAGTTACTCGTACTATGACATTTTTTAGTCTCGTTGCATATTAACTTCTACCTAAGAATCACTGTATTTTTACCATCATATAAAATATTTTGTTGTAAATCTATCATTTTATCGCATTTCAGGAATGTTCCTACCTAGGCCTCGCAGCAGCCTTTATGTTAGGTCTCAAAGTGTTAACGGCGGCTCCAGCATGGTGCCTTGGAGAATACAACGCTTGGAATGCAGCGGTGTATGCGGCCCTCAACAGAAACTTATGGGCTTTGGCGACCTGTATTTGTATCGCAATTACAGAATATGGGGATGTCCGTAAGTAGATTTTAAACTGTTTTTTAAGATTAAACTGTTGGCTTATTTAATGCAAAGAAAAAATACAAAATGTTTAATATGAAACAAGCATTCTTCATCGTGACTAATTACTGCGGGTTAGCCAGTAAAAAGGTTTTTTTCCATTTAAAGATTTTTATCCATCGTAATTTCGTAGTTTCCAAGGTGGAGAATATTATCGATTTATTTTAAGTGAAATTATCATTTGTCGGGTTTTAAATCCGCAACTTGAGGTTTCAGAAACTGGTGATTTGACCTGTGGGTTAACCAGGTCCGTCTAGCTTTGCTCATCGCAAAGTCAGAAAATGCATGCCCAAATTCCCCCGTTCTTAAAAATATCCATCTGTTACGGGTAGGGACTTCAACCAGGAAACTATGTTTCAGTTAATATTAGCTATATTAGGAATATACCATAGCTATTTGTTTGAATTATTATAAAACCCAAGCTTAGGAAAGCGAGGGAAATTAAACCACAAAACCTTGTAATATACTATTTTTAGCAAAGAAAACAGAAAAGAAAGCACTGAAAGCCAATTAAATAAATGCTTTTTATGGAAAAAGCAAACACAAGTAAGTAATGGAAACAAAATAAATAATTTTGGTCGCAATCAGTTGGTCGGTCCGCCATTGATTATGATCTTTTAAATCAGAAAAACTGTTTACTAATGTTGCATCGTTTTTATATAAAGATAGTGTAACGAAAGTTTTTTCGAATAAGTGATTTAAAGCTTTGATACTACATAAAAACATAACAGTAACGCATACATTCAGAGATATGAATCGTGAAATTGAAATAAGTTTAATGCGTATTTCCGTTATCAGTTTTGATCTTATTGTACGTATTTTTGGTCAATAGTATTGAATAGCTTTTAAATAGAAATTATGTTAATCATCATAATCATAATATTTTACTTGCTTAGAAAGTAGGTAGATAAATAAGGTGTTTACTAACTTTGTGATCCCTGTACTCGTACAATCTACCTTAAATTAGGCATAAATATTTAAAACAAATTTAATTTAAAAAAATTAACTCGTTAGATAAATTAAAATTGTCGAAATATAAAAATGATATAATTTGATCCAGGCATTTTAATGTCAACAAACACATCATTTCAAATATGAAATCTCAGGTGTAGTGCAATTTAAAAAATCTTTAATTGAATCACTTTTTTGTATCGGATTTTTTTATACATTCTGGTATTTTATTACACATTGTAGGACACATCCCGAAAACACTTTTCTTAAGCAAAGCTGTATTGTAGCTAACATTTTAGTATTAAGTTCCTATATTGGCTTCTGACAGGCCCTTCTCTATTCCTTCTATTCTCTGACACCGTTAAAAAGATGTTTTTATTTTTCCTTACATAAATTGCCATTTCCAAAATGTACATCGCCGAAAATGTTAACACTCTTATGTATTTAAACATAGGTACACAACTGTCTATCCTTTTCAGGCAACATTGCACTTATACAGCGTTTTTGGGCCTTAAACACTTGTTCTCTCAAACTACAATTACCCCAGAATACAATTCTAAATCGCAGAATTGATTTCACTAAACCATGTTGTCACTTTTTTAGTCAAGTTGAACAGCACGTATGCAGAAGTGCTTAGCCTTTTACACATCCTTCGGCTTGGGGTTTCCATGTTAACTAACTGTCTATAAATTTTCCAAAAAATTCTATAGTCATTTATTGTACTGGTAAGCGTTGACAGAAATGCAATATTGTCGTTTTCGATAAATTTATAATTAAATTGTTTATGTCAAGCCAATTTACTATGTCCCTAAGTGTATTATATATGTCACGTTCGTATTTTTTGCGTCAGTGCATTTAATTAATGCGGTGATATCAAATAAGCTAGCAAATAAGACCATTGGCTGCAGAATGTAACGTGGCAAGTCATTGAAATAGAGCAAGAATAGTGGTACATCCCTGAGGTACATCATATCTATTATCATCATATTATTATGAAACCATAAGCATATTGAGCAGGGTTTCATAATGAAAACAATCAAAGGCTTTGGGCATGTCAGTAAAAATTGCCCATGGATGTATTTTGTTGTCTACGTTTTTCATCACATTATTTAGTCATTCGTATATCACTGTATACCTTTTGTTATTCCTAAAACCCTTCTGTTCATCACATAAAATATTAAACTTATATTTGGATTTATAAATTATCTTTTCTATGACTGGAGAAAGCAGGAATTAAGGCTATTGGCCTGTAGCTGGCTAAATCTTCGCAACTGTTCTTTTTTTAATAAAGTGCTTACCAACCATTCTTGTATACCGCCAAAAATTTCAACATATGAAATATTATTGAACTTAATATATACTTTTGACCGACTGGTGCAGTGCTTATACAGGGTGTCCCGTAAGTCGATGTCAAGCCGGAGTCGGTCGGGTCATAATAGTAAAAAAAAAGTAAAATTACATAAATGTTAAAATTTGTAACAACAGGAATTAAAGGACCCACCCCACAGGCAGTAGATTTTCTAGTTTTTTTATATTTTTAAAATTCATGATAAATGTTTTTTTTTATGTCGCTTCTACAGGCTGTCCCGTAACACTTTGTATAATAATATAAGCTTTTCAAACTTTCCCAGTGCAGAGCAAAATATGTTCTGTAGTGCTATTCTGTAACCGGATTGAACAAGACGGGATGACACTGACAGCTCACTCCACGCAAGTCTTCACGGTGAGATTTTTACAGAATCGACATGCCGCTTAAGTCTTTTACATAATTAGGAGTTTGTATGAAAGTAAATACATATGTATTTCTAGTTTATTTGAGATTAAACCAGCTCATAATCTGCCAATAGCTCTATTCCAAGAAACCCCTAAATCGATTGCTAATATCAATAAAAAATAGTGGTCTAAATCAATATCTTAACTTTCTACCAAAAGTCTACCATCGGGCCTTTGAAAACCCGTAACAACTTCAACAAACCTTTAAAGCTTGCTATTCAATTAATGAAGGATTTAAATAATTTTACGCTGTGAAATATGAAAGTGTAATACAAGGAAATAAATTTGCTAGAGTTCCTTTTAATCCCTTTAACTAAATATACTTGTGCTTGGGGCATGTTGAACATAGCTTCTTATTTTGTAATTTCCCGGGAGGACCCTTAGTTTTCCCTCGTCAAAATACTGGTATTATATTTTCATCTCAGTTCCAAGATATGACTGTTACTATTTCATCAAAATCTACTTTCTCTGTGATGAAATATTGTCAGAAAATATTACTGTTGTTCTTTTCTCTTTTATGATTTCTGTTACTTATTTTCCGTTATTGGTTAAAACTAATCTTCTTATATAGTTTTTCATGCATTTCAAAAGTGTACTGACACAACATACACACACGATGCGCGCTCGTGATCAACTACGACTATAGCTTTGTTAGCGTCATACTGCATATTTCATAAGACCCTTTCAAAATAGATGTCCTGATAAAGAGTAAAGCAAAAACATCGCAATAAAAACAGATTGCCCTATATCATAGAAATAATGGTGTCACGCAAAAACGACAAAAAACATATTACCGTGTTTCGACTATTAAGATATTCTGGCTAAGATACAGAACATTAATTGACTTCAGGGAAAGATTAACGGCTTTAAAAGTAAAAGAGTATGCTCAGGTATTTTTTTCTGGCTTTTACGAAGTGTTGCTGCAGTTCACTTTTCAAAAATCCTCAGTTGCAAGTACGAATTTGATTTTCGACTAATTACTGTGTTGACTTCATCTTTATTTAAAGGCATTTTATATATGATGAAACCGTTTCTCAATTCATTCATTATATTGCAGAAATCCTCAGAAACTTCATGTCCTGGCCTGTCTTCACGATACTCAGTCGTCTAGCTTACGGAGTCTACATAACACATTCCCTACTACTGGAGCGGTTCTTATTCTCGCAACGGAATCCGTTGCAATATGACTTGTTTAACCTGGTACGTATTTATGATTGCTTAGTACCACAGAATAGTACCCACAAAAGGTCAGCGTCATACAGCGAGTGAAAACAGGCGCAAACACACAAAGATGCTAATAGTTTTTCATGGATTCTTTGGCCAGTGGCCAAAATCTGAACTAACGCCGCCATTCCAGTCGCCAGTGCGCTTGCACTCGCTGTACGTGAAGCGTGTCCGTGTGTGCGTGCGTTTTCAATCGTTGTATAGAGCCCACCTTTTGTGCCTACTTGTCTATGTTGGTACATACTAGGATTTTACTTTCATAAAGTTATTTGTGCGAATGTTGGTTACTTTTGCAATTTCATTTTCTGTATTTTTCTTGGAACTGCAAGGCATTAGAAAACTTTAGCTTTGGTTCCGGGTAAGAAGCTGTATAAATGTTGTTCGGCTAACATTATTTGAGTTTAGTATTGGAAATATTACTCTTTTAGTGCTTAATACCAAATGTGTTGTTTGAAGTGAACGTCACAGATCTTTAACTGCAACGGTCCAATTAAAAGCTCAATCAGGGGCAGCGCTTAATTGTTTACTTCCCTAAACCGGATGGCTCGTCGAAAATCCAATGAGTCCAAGTTAGAAGAATGAATCTTAAAAATAATAAGTACTGGACAAAAAAATTCGACAAATTATTCTGATATAACGCGATCTTCGATAAAACAAGACATTATGAATAAATAAATAAGTCGAATCTATATTTACACAAGAGCATATCAATCCCCAAGTACAGCTCTCGATAAATCCACACATAACACAGTGCAGCTTGAACACACAAACTTCTTAATTGAATTTCAGATACTAAACGGTATAGGAATACTCGTAACGTCGGCACTGCTAGCGGTACTGCTATGGCTGTTCGTCGAATCGCCGCTGAGCAACTTGGCTAATCTCGTTCTAAGTCCTGTGTGAGTATTCTGGTAGTTAAATACTAATACTAATAGATTGTGGCGTGAAGATGTTGCATATGTTACATATGAGTATTTATTTTGAGAAGATTAAGACTTTGTTGTTGAAACGAATGTTAGATCTGATATGATGCGTTATGGTGGAGGGCATCACTAGTTTTGATCTCAAGGTTCTTTAGATACATTTTGAATGTCTTAAAACTGGAATTTGAGTCTTTGGATAGTCTTATGAATCGTTTTACTAAATGCCTTGGGATTGGGAATAATTTAAATAAAAATTGGTGTGATTTTCTGGTAGAAAATACTTAATCTAGCTAAGCTTATAATATGTATTGAGATCACGACTGTTTGTTTACACAAGTTCATCTTAATTTACTTTTAACATAAATACACAGAAGTTGAAAACACAAACGCGAAAACCCCGCCGTTCCATCTCCCACTTCACTACATTCAAACATCTTGAACAAATAAAATAACTAGCAAAGTCGAACAAACAACATACATGATTTTATTTCAACTTTAAACAAACTGTTTCCTTTACCGTTTCAGTAAGAAGCAGACGTCGAATGGAATAGACAACAAAAAGGAAATCAACGGGCAGACCAAGATTACAGAGTTGAAATATACAAAGGCATTGTGATACAACAAGAGATCTTGGATCTTGTTAATGAAAAATACCATATTTTCTATGTAGATTTAACTTCTTCTTAACTACCAAAAATACGAAAAGATTAAGGATAAAACTAGTGATGTTTTAGCTGTATTATTGTGATATGAATAGGAATAGGCGACCGAAAGTCTACTGTAATTTGAAGTGCCGATATTAATGTGATGACTTTTTTTAGGACAAGGAATATTGCTTTTTACTACGTATTTATTTGTTTCCTTTGTGTTTATAGAATATAAGAAAAGTAACGCAACTAATCAACCAGTGAAGAAAGCAAAACAATAAGAAGTTTGAGCGCCTAACATAATTATGTCAGCAAATAATATGTGACTTGCTATTCGAATGTAATTCTTTTTGACAGGCAAATTGCTCACAACGTCAACTCAAAAGTACAGTAACAGTAACGTCATTGGGTACTTGTTACACATCCTAAGTTAATAAATATAGATTTACATATTTTGTAGTGTATCTGCAAGTACTTTAGTAGTATTAAAACAGCTTTAAGTCTGCCGATAGCACCATTAGGAAGTGAATCAGACTTGTAATCCTATAGCAAATAATGTTTTAAGCGAACGATTGAATAACCAAATGTAACATAACTCAACCGTCGTTGAAACTTTTAAGCCCACTATGATCCTAATTTATGTGGCTTCATTGACCATAGCTATACATACAAGTATAGGAAGTAATAAAGACTTAAATGATGCTCTTGTTTCTAAATACATAATATGTAGAGAAAAACACATTTTTTTAATATAATTTCGATACTTGGCAATAGTTAAATATTGTTTTTTTGTTTCACTGCTCATAAAACAGAAACATCGTGAGTAAATTAGCATATCGTAGAACCAAAAAAATATCGAAGACATGACATCCACGAGCACTTGTCCCAGCAGAGGGAAACAATAAGCCGATTATGCTTTGTTTTTATGTAAGATGATTCACTTTTCCTATAACTTTTATAACATGTTTTCTAAGGGAAAGATGAGCCACAACACGCTCAAAAGATTAAGATTCTATGAAATTCTCGACAAAGAACAGCAAACCCTCTGACGACCGTAGCGTGGCTGTTGTAAAACACGATTGAGAGATTACGTCAAAGGGATGAGTAGTGAAGAGCTATGTGTTTTGCAGTCACAACATTTATACTGAAACCCAGAGAACTTATCTATGAATGAAAACAAAAATCTCTTAAATCAGATAAGCGATTCCTGAATGTAAGCGCAATACCTGGTTAACAGACGAAGAGAAGTAACGTTGTATAGTACTACACGTAAGGAAATACTTCCGCCTATTCATTCCGTTACCATGGTAACTCTTCCATCTTCCTCGTATCCAAGTGAAGCTAATTTCATCCACACACAAACGATATCACAATGTTTATTCAGTCATGACCGCTGTTGAAGCCTTACAAATGTTTATATAGAATTTAATTCAATCTGATTCAATTCCACGACTGTTATTGGATTTAAAGGCAGGTTGGTACAAGGGATATTAATCCTGACACGAATGTTCCGATTACTAGAATTCAATACGAATTTTATCGGTGTCACTGGTATCGGATGTCTTAAGTATTGTTTGGAGAAGGTGGATTTCTGGTAAAAATTAATAATAGATTTGGTTTTGATTGATTTTGAATCCGAGGTGAGGAAAAGTATTTTTTTGAGTCTACCTCTGAAACAAGATTAATTACATAAGATGGATTCAGTTAAGAAAAAACATTGTCAATCCAATCAATGTAGTAAGTGGAGTTAACAAAAGACTATCATCACCAACCAACCTAGCTTTCACAATATAGGACATCAAAGCCTCTAATGATAAAAGCGTGTTCCATTATCTGATTAGTCTACAAAAGATAAACATAAATACAAGAAAACTCCACAATTACTTTCTAGAACAATACCGCAGCATTATCTTTTCAAAGAACAATTTAACTTATATAGACGATATTCTAGTTTTATGTTACAGGCTAAAGGAGCGGCTCTCCAGGAATATGTGATTGCTTTCCTAGATTAGTTTCTAGAATTAGGTTGTTCAGATATTATAGCATGCGAATTTCGAACTGATACGGATAACGATTATACTGCTAGTGTCTATCGGTTTATTGGTGTAACCGGGTTATGACGTAATATTAGTAAACGGAGCTGCGGATCTTAGGGTCTCCGTTTTGATCTTAACGATGGCCTTACTAGAAAACATAAGTAATAAACGTAAAACCAATAAATGTCATGGTTATTTTAAGCATTAAACATTAATAGAATTTATCATTTTAATTAATCACAATTTTTTTAAATGCCTAGTGACTCAGATAATAAAAGTACATAATTATCTACATGGTTAAAAATATATATTTTCACTGATACACTACCTAGTCAATTAACAGTTTAAATGTATAGTATGTTGATTTTAATTTATAGTATCCCATGTAGGCTCCCTTAATGAGTTTTCCCGAAATCAATGCCAGAATCAACACACTTGAATGGCAGTTTGAATTGCATAATGCTATTAGTTATTAAGTGGATGATGCGACACATTAATATACTCTGCCTGGTCGAAAATTTGGTTGTAAATTATCATACAGTGATCGACTATTTAATTTTTTATAAAAATGGACTTAACGTGTAACACCATTATTATTACCACTTATATAAAATAGAATTTTGTAGGTTTGCGTATTCATTTTAATCAGCTGTAAATTATTGTGCTAGATTCTAAATTCTGAAAAAAAGTACATGAGTGATGAGGACCTATTAATTTTAACTGTATTCTTTCGAAATATTTAGTTTTCATTTTCTGCTTCATTCGTCCTTAACTCAAAATATCCCAAATTCCCTAAAACAAATGAATCCACAGAGCGTCCACGTTCATTTCGCATTATATCTCAAGATAAAGCCGCGCGTACACCTTCTCTTTGTCACGTTGACGAGACTTGTCACGCAGACGAGAAATGTCTTGTCACGCAGACGAGAAATGTCTTGTCACGATATTGGAATATTCAGACGTTGCTAATTAAAGCTCATGAAGATACAGCATAATTAACTGGTCTGAAGGTTTATATAAGGAATATATTTCATACTTGGCGAGTATTTAAATTGGTAGAAGTTGGTTTTTCTTTCTTTTGTTCAAATGAAAAAAGACTACTGCTAGCTTATTTATTTTTAAGCTAAGCAGCATTTGTTTCTTTGCAGAAACACTGTTTGTGGGTTTTTTTTTTATATCAAAGGCAATATGTAATTATGGCTTAGCGAGTTTTTACTTGACTAGGATTTTTCTAGAAGACTGTATAACTTTTCTTCTGTTGGCTCATTTGAATAATTAATTGTGTCATCATTGAGACTCTTCTGAATACAGCAACATTATTATTTCGAAGGATGAATTTCATCTTAATTATTACGTATGTGCAAACCCCTTAATTAGTTCTCAACAAATAATACAATGACATGTTTCTGAAAAACAGGTATCATACCAACACCCTCAATTACTCCCATCTCTAATACCATACAATTTATGGAATAAAAACTTCTTGATTGTTCCAAAACTGTCACACATTATGAGAAACGTGATCCCTCTCATTTGTCCCATTCATCATTGTACTTAAAGCCTTACCACTATTATAAGGGCAGAAGAATCAGTTCTTCAACGCCTTTAAATGAGCTAATTTGTGCACTTACAACAAGTCAATAGAATATTGGAAATAACATATTGCCTGTTGAATACTGATGAACTACTATATGTACAACAAAGCATATATATTTCATATTATAATTCAGCAGTCGTATATCAAATGGTTTATACAGATCAACAGATTATCAGAGACTTTTCCGCATATCCTCTTTTGCTCTATTTTGGCCCTTTCAGGCTACGTTACAGATATTTAAGGCTAAAAGTCTAAATAATATTTTGTAACAACTGACAGGATAAAAAAAAAACACGTGACGGTATTTTTAGCTTCAGTATTTTATTTTGTACTTCTTGTTTTCGGGACGACTTTATGTTTTCGTTTCTTTGTATCTGTTTAACTTTCGCGCCCCGTATAGAGTGGTTCTTCTGCCCACAATCATTGTGCCCTAAGCCTTACTTTATTACACGCTACGTATGTTTTCTGTTACGAGCGTTATTAATAGCTCTATGGGGAGGTTTATATTACAGGGTAGGCAGAATTCCAGGCACCTGTTGATTGAAGATACGATCATTCGTGAAAAAAATGTCGTAATGAAATGAAAAGATCATGGTTTGGGCAAGAATTATGTTCTTGGGTCAACGAGAAAAAGTAGGTTATGAAAATAAAAAAAAATTATTTAAGGACATTACTTTAGCAATGCTGACAAACTTAAAAACAAAATCATTATTCTTGGAATATTAAGTATTATTACCTACTCATCTCAGATACAAACTATTCCTAAGTTTTCTTAATACTTTGTAACAGACTGTACATTTTTTATGAAATCTTTTTTTTTGTTTGTTCTTTCTTTTTTGCAAATGAACGTGTTCTTGTGTTCTCTTTTTTCTTTACCTGCGAGATGAAACTTACTCTACTTTTGTTTCTCGCATATTCTAATCCAGAGTTAATTAATAGAAAATTCTAAAATTAAATAAATACTACGGCTTCTGCCTGGCATTCTTAAATTAAACTGGTTACTATAGAGGGCTTCTGTCTTCCCACAAAAACATGATTATTTTGCTATTTTAGCATGAAAATTTTCACAACAATATTATCAGTTTGATCAACATATTTTTAGGACAACACCCCCCCTATTCGGGTTATCTGGCAACCAGTATCAGTTTCTATTATAATTAAATAAGACGTAGTTTGGTCCAAAAGAGAGGTAACAGCGATTAACCAGCAAATAATTCTACATGAGAAATGATCAAAAGGAATCGATTAAAATTAGGCTGGTTAATTAATTTTGACTTTCATAAAGTGCTGATCACTTTATGAAAGTCAAAATTACATAAGACAGTCTCCTAAAACGCCCGCCCTTTATCACTTCCTAGTGTTTTATCTGGGAAAAGAAGTAGCGCAAAAAAATGTTGCTGCATGAGATTTTCATATGTGGGTGTCTCCCAGATGTTGTAAAATAATCCTTAAACGGTAACACTACAATCTGATTAGTCAATATTTTGCAGAGACGCTTACGCTTACCTACGTTATATCATTATAATCGTTCCATGAACTGAAAAAGATTGAAATGGAAATTCACAGCAAGATTAAAATCGTGACTAGCAGCTACGTGACCAACTCAAAATTATGCTTTGATATATTATTTCGCTGAAAACTTAACAAATATTAGCAAAGGCAGGATATCTCATGAAGAAAACACGTAATTTTAACTTTTAGTGCATTGCCAAGAATTTTCCTTTCAAGTTTTTTACTTTAAACTTATTAACCACGTACATTTTTAAGCAGTTTTACCATCAGTTAGAGCGCTCAAAGCAAAACTTTTTGAGTCTTTGCGGTATAAATTTTAAGTTAGAAAATACTAATACAGTTTTACCAAAACTTTTTTTCATGAAAAATAAAAGATATTTTAAATTTTTATTGACGCTCGAATTAAAAACTTCAAATTTAAATCTTTTAATTGCCTCTTAAAAACTTCGGACATTTTTTTCGTAAAAAATCGTCTATCTTTGTGACAGCTCTTGTCAAACGCCATCTTGTATTTTGTTCATCAATTCGACGTTCTTATCTCAACACTTGAACCACGTCCAAAGGGTAGCTAATTTATTAGTGCCACACCCTGTAAAATAGTGTCTTATTTATTTGACATGGGAGTGTCTCCACATTGTGGACTGGTAATTAAATGTACATTGAGATGACTGTACGGGAGAAGGGTCGGAGATAACTTGGCTTTTCATGCAGGCCATTTTAGGTGGACGATGGATGTATTAAGGTAGGTTGAGAAGGGCCTTTATGGACCTACTTTACTTACAGTGCGATAGTCGACTAGACCGGGTGTAAAAAGACACTTCACGAAGCCGAGAGCGGTAAAAATTCCAACTTTTACGGAAGAGTTTTTTTTTGTGAATGGCATCTCGCAGGTCAACCTATGAGGTTGTCGTCTGCTTAAACGGACTTGCCTGTGGTTGCCCTAATAAATTAAGGCCTCCAGCCAGGACTTAAACTTAAATACTAACTAAAACTAAGCGACAACGCTAAGGGCACCCCCTGTAGGGTACGGACCTCGGCTTAGGGCGTCGCTGGAAGAGGGCAGCAAGGGACTAGCTGGATCAGGATTTCTTTAATTTAGGGACGAATTTAAAGCTACAGGCTCAGCGGCGCAGGCTGGCTCGAGCAAGGGTCGGGAGGGAGAAGAGTTTTTAATGTTTACACAACTTTAAATGTTTCTCTCTCATAGAGAGTAGGCCTGTGTCCCAGCAGTGGGAACATAATGGGCTGATTATGTTATGTGATCCCTGTACCATTACATGCACCCAATAAGCACAATGTTTGGCGTGCATTACGTAAACAGCGATTTTTCACACTAAAAATAAAATACATTTAGCAGCTATTAATTTTGTGCTATGTTACTTGGTTTGATGTACAGAAAGCTTAGTTGACGGCTGCGTTGGGTCTTTTTCACCCTGTGTTACACCATCATTAACTACTGAACATTTCTAAAAAAGGTCTAGTCTGTAAAAATCTCACCGTGAAAACTTAGGTGAAGAGATCCATCAGTCTACCGTGCTTTCTACCTGAAGTTTTAGAGCAAAACTATTTACATCTCACTTTAAGCTCGCCTCTTCACCTGAGTTTTTACGATTCGAAGATTTTTGCTCTCACATTTTATTTGCCTTGACTGCTTTTAATTCTCGTTTCTCGATTACAAGTTGAAAACAAACGAAGGAACAAATCCATTACTAAAATCAACTAACGAACGCTTCACATTAAAATTATTGCTTGCTTTTGGAGAATTCATGAACTTACTTTGCCAGTATTAAGGTTGATTATGAATGTGAAAGACAGATTTGACATTTTTACGAATAGACATAAAATATCCGAAAACTCTGGCACAAGGCAAAAATAATATTCACCATAGTAAACAGTTTTTATTTTTTAACAAAAAAACTGCTAGGGGGCGAGCACCACTCTTGCGTGACAGACACCCGATGTGACAAAAAAATAGTCACGTCACAAAAATGAATCCGACATAATGTTTTTGGAGCTGAGTGTAGGTACTTAAATATTAATGTCACACTGCTTTTAGCTGACTGTACCGTCTCAAAATATTCTTTTGTTTTTTTTTTGAGAATTAACAAGGCAGTCACTTTACTAGAACTGTGCTTTGGGGATGGTGTAAATTGTTTCTAAAGAAAAAAAAAAATATATATTTTCTGTGATTTGCCTATCTTTGTTTTGACATAACTACGAAACTCGTGATTCTTCGTACTTATTGATCAAGAAATTAGGTCAGGGTAATCTTTTTCCGTAAATGAGGTCAATCTGGGTTTGTAATTATGAACGTTTTACTTAAGAAATCGGTCCTGTTTTGAGGTTTACAAACAACTACATAGATATATAGGTACTACGTAATTAAAACACCACGAGAGTAAGTCCGTTTAAGCAGACGACAACCTCATAGGTTGACCTGCGAGATGCCATTCCCAAAAAAAAAAAAAAACACCACGAGAGCCTTGTCATTCCATGATAGCAATTACCTTACATGTTTTCATTACCTATAGACGGAAAAGCTTTGTTCATATAACATAATCATCACGCCTAAATTTCCCAAAGGGTTAGACAGTGGTGTTTTAAGTAAACCAAAATTGTGTATTCAAATCCCTACAGTCTCAAGAAACCCTCCATCCACATACCAACTTAACTTCAGAACCGTGTAGATGTCCAAACTTCGTCTACCCGGAAAGTTAGACAAACATGCATTAATTGCTGACCTACATGGTACTTTAATTAAATGCTGCGGAGTAGGTACCGATTGTCGTGGTTTGAAACCGGCTATCAACTATTAGAGGATGTAGTCTAGTTCGACTGGGAGTAGTTCGCCGGAGGGTGGTAATATGAATTTGGGTCACATATATAATTTCAACATGGGTGCTAGAAACAATATTTTTATTTAAAATAGTGTTCATGGAGTTTCTTAGCCGTGCTTCTCCGTAGGAACCTACTACGCTTTGGAATTGGCGACTATCTTTCTGACTGACCGACTTTTCGACAATTCAAAAGTGCCTTAAATTTGTTTCATTGAAATAAATGCTTTAAGTTTGATTTCACTTGTGGGTTTAGTAAACAAAACGTAAGGGTTTATAGTCTGTTCTAAGAGTATATGATGAAAAATAGTTGCATAGTTAAATGAAGTTATTAGTTTTATTGCCTGAAAGAAGTTGTTTTGAAATTTAGTAATAATCTATTTACAAAAATTCTATTGATTGACTTAAAAATAAAACACTATTACGTTATTAAGTTGTTTGTAGAATAAGCTGACAAAAATCAGAATTGTTGCATATTTATCAGTATGGTTTTATTCGGTCGAGGTACCTTCGTGATTTTTTCTATAGTATCAAATTAGTTGTATTATGTTTTCAATATCCTGGAGCATATCACATATTTTTCTGAGTTTATTTACTGCAGTGGATCATATACTTTTAGGCATTATAAAACTTGCTTTTAGGTTCTTTTGTCCTCTTAACAATTGAAGTTAATTTGATATTTTTTCTTCGATGTTTTTTTTTTGTTTTTTGGGAATGGCATCTCGCAGGTCAACCAACTAAGCGACTACACGCTAAGGGCACCCCCTGTGGGGTACGAACCTCGGCTTAGGGCGCTGGAAGAGGGCAGCAAGGGACTAGCTGGATCAGGATTTGAGTGATTTAGGGACGAATTTAAAGCTACAGGCTCAGCGGAGCGGGCTGGCTCGAGCAAGGGTCGGGAGGGGTTTTCTTCGATGATTTTACAACTCAATTTTAATAATGTTATTCAAACAATAATTATACAAAGTATATACATAATTAATATATTAAATATTATTAGTAGTGTTATATTCCCTTAAGCCAGTGACAACGTAAGAATTTGATGTGTATGTAATGTTTTTATGGGCTTTCCGAAAATGTCGATATAAAAAGTCATCAATAAAATAATATCTTTTCCCATGCGTTCAGTCGTTGTGGCGATGCTTTGGGGGCCTATGCCCATCAGTGGACGTCTTACGGCTGATATTATGACGATTCTTTTGTATTTGAAAAGTTTGAAAACCTGTTTTGCCATTTTACCAACATTGCCAAACAACAAAATCAAACCACACTGTCCGTCCAAGAAATCAAATTAGGTCAACGTTTTTGCAAAACGTTTTTCAAGCAAAACCTCTACCTATCCCAGATTCTTGGATCACACATGCTATTTTTATTTTGTGGTTAGCAGATACGTTGCCAGTGCAGCGCAAAGGCCTCCCCCAAATCGTTCCAGAAACTATTTTTCCGCGCCACCTCGAACCAACCCTCGCATTACGCGTCCAGGTCATCTCGCCGTCTCTTTCTGGACCGGCCTCGGTTTCGCTGGCCACCTTTAGGCACCCATTGTTTAGAGACTTACAATCTCATATGTTTCCAAATTGACAAAGAGCATTTTTATGTACCTTTAACTAGAAACCTAATTTTGACTGCTTAAAATGACAGACGTTCTATTACCACACACACTATAATTTTATTACTTTTCGTACGATGAATCCGCACTTAATATCATAGATGTGAAAATAACTCTAGCTTTTCGCGCCACAACTGCTCTTCTTCTTCTTCGTGTCAATGGCACGACACTTGCTGTTGACCCAAAACTTCGACATTTCTAAGGCGTTATCGGTGGCAGCGCACAGGCCATTTTGGCTACATGTTGCCACAACTGCTGAACGGATTTGAATGAAATTTGGTACTCACGTGGACCATGACCAGGGAACTCGGACTTATCCCGGTTATACGTGTCCGTGGGATAATTTCCGACCTTCACGCGAATTCGCGAGCAAAAGATAATCAGAAATATTTTACGTATTTTGAAACAGCTGCTGGCTGGACCTCCTTACCCAACAGTTGTACACAACAGAGGCTAACAAAAACCAAAACAAAAAAAAATACGACATCAATTTTCTTGTACTTAAGTTATTTCCAAGATAAACCTACATACTCAATAAACAAAAACCTTAATATAATCTAAAAGTAACCAAAGCGTAAGTGTATTTTTGCCTTCGGGAATTGCGGCCATGATGTAACTTTGCTCCATTTATTTGAACTAAGCAATTAAGGCCCAATAATAGAAACCCTTTTACCCTATTGTGATTACAATATTCTTTGTTATATATTATATTGTGCGGACTTACGCCTTAGGGATTACCGTTAGCTCAAAGTGTTGTGAAAATATGGGTCGAAAGCCGGAATTGCTATCGCATACTAATCATATTCAACTTTGACGTATTGATAGTCAAAATTAAACTTATTTTTAGAGAAAAAGGAACAAAGTATTGAAAAGAAAATCTAAAATTCGGCCAAACCTTTCCCCAACTGTGTTTGGGAGCTTCGAATCAAACCGGATGCATCTTAATACCAGTATTTTATATGGAGTCTGACCTTCAAAACCCAGTTACTGGCCAACACGATTCAACAAGCATAAAGTACGGTTTGTAAAACTGCAAAATTAAATTCAAGCTTGAAAAATGCATACTAGCACCATCCATTCAATCCAAAATCCAGCACCGAATGATTGCATAACACTGTCATGTCCATCATTCAATACAACATCAAAACCATATTTCATATCAAGCCGAATGCCGAAAGGCCGGAACCGCATACTAGGTACATCACTAGCCAGCACAGTTTATATCAGATGAAAAGGGTTGGCGTGGGATTCAGGGCCGTCACTATTAATTTCTGTTGATATTTTGATCTTTAAATGTTGGATATAAACAGCTTCCGCTATAGCTCGTTATCGAAGGGAATCTAAAATTCAGATTTCTTTTTTCGTAGTTATCTAGATAGACGGAGGTAAAAAAAGATTTTCCTTTTTTATAAAAGCATAATATTAGGTTAGAAAATGGTTGTTTGAAATGCGGGTTCGCGAAAAACAATCTTAAAATATTTTTCGAACAACTGTTTGAACTGATAAAGTGCCTTCTATGAATTAAACTACACATCAATATAGCTCAACGTACCACTATGTCATTTACCGCAAATACAAACGGACACTAAATAAAATAACATTATTAAACCCACACTTCTTGTATAAACAAAAAAAAAATGCAGAATGACCCACCATTTTATCTCCATATCCATTATTTTCGGAATAACCCTGCGAACTGTCATAAAAACTCGGCTAACTCTGTAATCCTCGCTTTTTAACCTGCCGGTAATACCAACGTACTGCCCCATGGGTCTATTTGACCCTTAAACTGTGGGGTTACTCACAGACTTGTGACAACTCGGTTTTCAGGGGCTAGAACCAATGTTGTAGGGTGTTTTTGTAAGGCTGAAAAGATTTATGTGGTTTCCCGATCAAGTTATGTGCGGCTATTTATATGAATGCATCTAAAGGCAATTTTTTTTTTGGGTGGGAAATCATCAAACGGCTTCTCCCGCTCTGGATGGAGCCGGAGGGCGCCTCAGACTTTTACTGATTAAAACCCACCCGTGTTCCTTCCTCCTTTCGAACAACCCGCGACCCTGGCAGGCATCGACCCTGCATCTAAAGGCTGACGTTGAAATTGACTTTGGACAGATTTTGTATACAATAACTGTCAAAATGTCCAACTCGTTACTGGATTAATGTTATCTGACAAATTAAAAATTTGTCCTGAATCGAATAAAACCACATTAAATTACCTATTTCCCGCGACTTACACTCAACGATAACCTATGAAGAGATGTTATGTTGGGAAAAATCATATCTTGAGCCATTAAATTACATAGAAACATACTTATCTTATCATTCGTCTTTCTTCGTTCAGCAGTTTGTAATGTGCTTGTTCTGACAGTCAAATAATTGTTCAGTCATGTCGAAAGTTTTTTTTTAAAGAAATGGACCCCTTCGGCCAAACACAAATTGTTCATAGAAAAAGCGCCAGGGTAGGTAGCGCGCAAAATTAAAATTTTCTAACGTATGAGTGTCAGGTTATTTGTTGATCAAAATTTGATTCGCAACCGTAACATTTGTGTATTTACAGTTGTATAGATAGACTAGCGTTAGAATAATTAATACAACTTTCTATCTTATGCTTATTGCAAAATCTCGGATACAGGCCTCCTCTCTATGAGAGGAAGTGGGCCGTAATCCGGAGAAGGAAGGACAAAAAGTCTCGTAGGATGAGCACGAGACGATCTGGCACTCCTAGTTGGTAAAGCTTGTATAACAAGCCGTTGTGCCAGACTTTGTCGAAGGCTTTCGCTATGTCGAAGAATAGCACACCCGTCGTCGCGTTACGCTGCAGACCAGCGCATAAGTGCTCTACTATACGGTGGACCTGTTGGGTGCCCGAGTGTTGGCTACGGAAACCGGTATAGTAAACGGCAGTGTGCCGTTTACTATACCGGTCACTGTCCCAACGCTATAGCTCGTACTCTCCAAACCTCCGCAAACGTCTTAGGCGCTTGGTTCCGGAAATGGAGAATCGAGGTCAACCCCGATAAGAGTCAGGCGGTTCTCTTCTCGAGACGTCGTCGACTCCCTCCCCCACTTCCCAGCCCGATCACTATGTACGGCAAGCCAATCCCTTGGGAGAAGCAAGCCAAATACCTAGGCGTGATCCTCGACGAGAACCTTACCTTTAAGGCTCATATTAAGGCGGTTCGCGAGCGCGCCTCCTTCGCTCTTAGCAGGCTCCAATTCGTACTGACAGCCCGTAGTAAACTGTCCCTCAAATGCAAGCTCCGCATCTATAGCGCAGTCATCCGTCCCATCATGACCTATGCCTGCGTTGTAATTGCGCACGCTCACCCACGTCATCTCCACAAGATGCAGACCCTCCAAAACCGTTTCCTCAGAAGGGTCACGGGTGCCCCCTTGTATGTCCGTAATATAGATCTTCACGTCGACCTCAAAATGCCAACCATAAAACGGTTCATGAAACGCTTATCAAAGCGTTTCTTCGACTGCGGCATCAAACATTCTAACCCCCTGATTACAGCGGCCGCCCGCTACACTCCCTCTCGCATTAGCAGTATTCGCCGACCAAGGCATACTTTAATCGACCCCGACGACGCCACTACCGTCTTCCAGGAGAGTAGTAAGGCCACTAGCACGCTACATAAGCCCAAAACCCGATCGCCGTCCTACCGCCCTCGCCGCCGAGGCCCGCCGCGACGCCCAAATCGACGCCCCTCCCGACCCTTGCTCGAGCCAACCCGCGCCGCTGAGCCTGTAGCTTTAAATTCGTCCGTAAATAATACCGGCGGCGAGGACGGTAGGACGGCGATCGGGTTTTGGGCTTATGAAGCGTGCTGGTTGCCTTACTACTCTCCTGGAGGAGGGTAGTGGCGTCGTCGGGGGCGATTAAGGTATGCCTTGGTCGGCGAATACTACTAATACGGGAAGGAGTGTAGCGGGCGGCCGCTGATATCAAGGGGTTGGGGTGTTTTATGCCACAGTCAAAGAAACGCTTCGATAAGCGTTTCATGAACTGGTTTATGGTAGGCATTTTAAGATCGATGTGGAGATTTATATTACGGACATAGAAGGGGGCACCCGTGACCTTTCTGAGGAAACGGTTCTGGAGGGTCTGCATCTTATGGAGATGACGTGGGTGAGCGTGCGCGAATACAACGCAGGCATAGGTCATGATGGGACGGATGACTGCGGTGTAGATGCGCAGCTTACATTTAAGTGACAGTTTGCAACGGGCTGTCAGAATAAAGTGGAGTCTACCAAGAGCGAAAGCGGCGCGCGCGCGAAAAGCCTTAATGTGCTGTTTAAACGTTAAGTTTTGATCAAGGATCACGCCTAGGTATTTGGCTTGCTTCTCCCAAGGGATTGGCTTGCCGTACATAGTGATCGGGCTGGGAAGGGGGGGTGGGACTCGACGACGTCTCGAGAAGAGAACCGCCTGACTCTTATCGGGGTTGACCTCGATTCTCCATTTCCGGAACCAAGCGCCTAAGATGTTTGCGGAGGTTTGGAGAGTACGAGCTATAGCATTGGGACAATGACCGGTATAGTAAACGGCAGTGTCGTCGGCGAAGAGAGCCAACTGAGCCTTTTTACTCTGTGGGATATCGCTGGTGAACAGCGTGAAAACCAGAGGAGATATGACGGAACCCTGAGGGACACCGGCGCGAATAGGGTGAGGGGACGAGAGTGCACCCTCGATGCGATAGCGGAAGGTGCGATTCGACAAAAAGTCTCGTAAGATGAGTACGAGACGATCTGGCACTCCTAGTTGGTAAAGCTTGTATAACAAGCCGTTGTGCCAGACTTTGTCGAAGGCTTTCGCTATGTCGAAGAATAGCACACCCGTCGTCGCGTTACGCTGCATACCGGCGCACAAGTGCTCTACGATACGGTGGACCTGGTGGATACTCGAGTGTTGTGGACGGAAACCAAACTGCTCGTTGGGAATGAGGCTCTTTGTTTCGGCGTAGTCTTTGAGACGCTTATAAATAAGCCTCTCGTAGATTTTGCCGAGAACGTTGAGTAAGCTAATGGGACGGTAGCTGGAGGGCTCAGACTTTGGCTTGCCTGGCTTTGGGATACCGATGACTGTTGCTTCTTTCCACGCTTGTGGGAAGATGTTGTTGCTCACGGCGCCATTGAAGATGGCGGTCATGAGCATTATTAGAGGGGCAGGTAGGAGTTTGTATACCTTGTTGGTAATACCGTCCGAACCGGGGGCTTTACGAGCTTGGAGCCCTTTAATGATGTCGTGCACTTCATCTGGAGTGACGGGAGGCAGAGGATCATCAGGGTCTTCTACGGGTGGAAGGGAGGCTCTCCGTTCGACTTCAGCGTCGACCTTGTTCAGGTGAGCTTGGTCTACTGGTTGAGAGCTGGGAGAACACTGGGACTCTAGGCTGTCAGCAAGGCATTCGGCCTTGTCGGTGCTGTCGAACGCGACGCTCTTGTCGGGGCGGATGAGGGGAGGCATAGAGACCTCCTCGGAGGAGCGCAATTTCCTCTGAAGGTGCCAGAAGGCTTGGTGAGTGGGCTCGAGTTCACTCAGCATCTTGTTCCAACCCTCTGAGCGTACCTCCCCTATGCGTTTCTTTACAGCACGCTGTAAATGGCGCATGTGGGCTTTGTTCGCGTCACAAGGGAAGGAGTCGTAGGCACGGATGGCCGCGTTCTTCTCGGTTATCAGGTCACGTACGTCAGTAGGTAGTTTCCAGCGATGGTCTTCCATCACCGGAACTTCCCGTGAACAATCCGTCAATACGGATTGTACGTGCTCTGTAAACGAGTCGATTGCGGCCGTCGTGTCGGCGACTGACACTAAGTGATCGGGGATGGTGTCTAAGTGAGGCGACGTGGTGGATTTCAGTCTTTCGCTTACTTTCCTCCAGGCGGTTATCGTCTGGGTCTGAGGGGGGCGGTTTGGGTCGATCGGGCCCGAGTAGGGTGCAAGATGCATGACTACAGGGCGGTGGTCAGAGTTTAGCTCGTGAAACGTCTCAATCGATTGCAAACGGAGGTTCACATTCTTGAGCAGCGCTACATCGAGAACATCGGGAAGGTGATTAGGATTACCTGGGAAGTGAGTCGGGCTCATTGGAGCGATGACGTCAAAGTTAAGGGATTCGCCTAACTTGGAAATGATCCGACCTCTGGTAGAAGTCGTGCTACTATTCCACGCCGGGTGTTTGGCATTAAGATCCCCCGCCAATATGACGGAGTCACTCATTCCGAAGAGGGCGGTGAAGTCCTTTTGGAGAGAGATGGGATCCTCCGGACCATTGTCTGGTGGAATATAAGCAGAGATGATGGTGATCGGTTGATGACCAGTCATGCCGAGCCGACAGATAGAGGTCTCCAGATGGGAGAAGAGAGAAGGTGGGTCGATAGGGATGCAATACAAAGATTTCCTAAAGTATATTAGTGTGCCACCCTTGTGGCATCGAGACCTGTCATTGCGAACTAGCTTATAGTTGGCAATATTCGGGTTTCGGTGATGCGGTTTTAAAAAGGTTTCCTGTATGAGGAGGATGTCAAGCTGATGGTCGCGGAGGAAAGCGGCGATCTCATCGCGTTGACCTGAAACGCCATTTGCGTTGAAGAAGCCTAATTTAAGGGATCGGGGTTTGTTACTGTTTACTCTCGTATTATCCATTGAGAATTAATATTTGAGTGAGTGTAGAACTTGCGCGATCTCGGGGTACGCGCTGAGGATTTCCATAAGGCGGAGTGCGTTGCCGTTTGCAGCAACGATTTCTTCCGCCATTTTGTCCGCGGCGGTGGTGAAGAGAGCCGCGTATGTACTAAGTATAATTTGGGCGCTGTTTCGGCCCTGGGTTCCCTGAGGTTTCGCTGGAGAGGCCGTAGGGGCCGCGGGGGCTACCAAAGGCGCTGGGATGGCGGAAGCCATCAGCGCTGGAAGTTGAGCGGGTTGCGCCGGTTGCGCGGGGATAGAGGGCACCGAAGCTGCGGGAGCCTTCAGGTGATTTAGGTTAGCCCAGGGAGACGGCCTCTGCGGACTGAGCCGCTCCGGCATCAGCGCGGAAGGAGGCTTTCCCCAGGGGCTTTCCCTGTGCTGGCGGTCGCTCGCGCGTTTGGGAGAGGAGGACTTCGGGGCCTTAGGACAGCCCCGGTAATTTGCCGGGTGTCCCGATTGGCCGCAGAGTACACAGCTGGGAGGCTCTAAACATAGTTCCCTATCTTTAGGGCGGGTACAGTCGGCGGTGCCATGCTCTCCTAGACACTTGACGCATCTAGGGGTGGCATAGCAGTTGGACTGCGAGTGACCATATAATTGGCAGCGATGACACTGTCCAATTAATTGAGCTCTGTAAGGCTTCTCTATTGAGATGCCTGAGAGCGAACACACCGACTTAACTTTAAAAATCGGGTGGTGACCGTCTGTGGGGTCACAGATGACCAGGACCATGTCGTAGACTAGGCCCTGTCTCGCTTTATGTAAGCGATGGACGGCGGAAACTGGTATGCCTTGTGCGACAAGGTCGGTCTTAATCTCCTCGGTGGAGATTTCTTGGGGAACGCGCCTAATAACGACGCGAGTGGGGGTTTCCTCCGGAAGGGAGTACGTATGAAAGGAATAGTTCCTTTCACGCAGGGCGCGGGAGAGATCCCTAAAGTCCGCAGATGTAGGGACGGTCACTTTGATCCCCTGGAGGGTGGATCGGGCGTTGGTGTAGTTGATCTTGCGATCAACACACATTTTAGATATTTCAGTCCATTTGGACTTTTCCTGGACGTATATCGGGGGAGGGGGCTTCTGCTTCCTCGCGGTAGGAGCGGGTGGGCAAGCCATAGGGCTGGCGGGGCGACTGGCCCGCGGACTAGGGGCGGTAGTGGAGCTGGACGATAAGTCGTCCTGTTTTTTCTGGGCCTTGGTGACCGGGCCAGAGGGGGCGGAGGATTTAGCCGCCTTCCTCTTGCCTCCTTTAACAACGACTTGGAAGTCGTCGTCGCTGGAGGAGGAGGTGCGGGCTTCGTCCTCTGAGAGTGGGACTGACGTGTCCATGCTCTCCGGTTGAGTCGAGTTTGATACTTCAGTGCGCAGCTGCGTTGTCTCTGAAACAATGGCAGCCGGAACAATAGACGGCGTAATAATGGCGGCAGGTACAAAAGCGGGCGAGACAATAGGGGCCGCGGTATTTACTGCCGGGATAATGACGGGCGAGACAATAGGGGCCGGATTAGCGGCCGGGGTATTATCTACCGGAACAAAGGCGGGTGACACAATGGGGGCCGAGATAGTTGCCGGAACATTGTGGTGCGGAACAAAGGGCGGAATGCCTTGTTCACTTGCAGGTGGCGATAGCGGGCTCTCCAGTGCGTCACTGAGTTCCACAAGTGACCCGTGGGACGCAGTGGGGGTGGACCGTTGGCGTATTTTGGCGCCATATTTCGCCAAGAACTCGGGGTCCTTAAAAAGGACCTCTCTGAAGAACGCCAAAATAAAGGCGTCCTCCATGGTCGGAGGAGGAGCTATTTTAGGGAGGGAATGGTGGAAATTTTTTTCCTACGTGGCCTAAACCCTATACCTATCTCCCCGGGTGGATGGGCCCGGGGATGTGTGACCCTCTCTGTCGGGTGTAGACAGAGAGGTGAGTACCTATTTGTGAGCCCTAAGCTTGTAACCCGTCGCCAGTCTTATTGTGCGAACGGGGCCCTGACCAGTCTAGCGCGAAGGGTGTAGACACACCCTAAAGACACTAGGTGAGTAGCTGAAAAGCAAAACTGTCACCAGAGCCGACTAGGAGATCCCCCAAGGCCGGTTATCTGGGACCCGTCCAACTAACTGCATCGCCCTGAAGGGGTTCGGCGGGTGTGAATTGGGTCAACACCCCACTCGGCTTCGTTGACACCGTAAGGTTTCAACCGAGGACCACGAAACTGTGGTTTTACCCAGAAGGGGCCTAGTGAAGCTACTCACAAACGTCTATTAATGAAACAGGGATGCCTTGAAAAAGGCAGTTTTTTTGAGTTATTAAAATCAAATCAATTTCTTGATTTGATTTTAAATCGGAGTAGTCGGGGCGACTACGATGACGTCACGTGGTAGCGACGAGTAGAAAACACGAAACACAACACTGGAGCGGGAGAGCGCACAAACACGTCCGTCCGCGGCGAGAGTCGAGCGTCGAGTGACGTTGCGTCGTGTAAGAACCACCATTGAAATACTGCTGCTGTGACATTCTTTGGCTACTCGTTGGTGATTTAAGTTTTTAGCGCGTTACTTTTGAGTAGCGTTGTGGCTTGACCTACGGTTTCCTAGTAGAGTGCAGGCCGCCACATAACGGCCGTCATTAAAAACGATAGCAGTGGGGTTCGACTTAAAAAAAACGCTCATAAATAAACGCTTCAGAGGGCCTTGAAAAACTTCCACTGGTAACATTCGATTAGCGATGACGCTATTAAAATAGCCAAAAGAATGGGGTTGACATAAGCTATCGAAATGTCACGTGATCATACGTCATAGAGTAGTATCATAGTGAAGCGATAGCGGTTGTAGAAATAGAATAGCTCCAAAGTGAACGCCATTTGTCTAAGCCCTCAGTGACGTCATTCGGCCACCGCCGTCTCAGGAAACGCAAGCTTTAGTGTGGCAAGTTCGTATAGGCGGCGCTAACAACTCTTTTTAATGAAACCTACCAATTTACCAACCCACATGAAGAAACAATGGATCGACATTTCAAATTCTGCACACCCCGTTAACCTAAAAAGCGTACACGGTGCGGATAACAATAACTTATTCTACCATATTCTACCATACTCTCGTAAGCTTGGTAGTAATATTATTAAATGGAATCACTATGGTTGCACGCTCTTTAGGTAACCAAGTGGGCGCAAATAATGTAGAATTATGAACTTGGGATTACGATTTGTAAGCTCTTTTAAGCTTTTTTAGAAGGCTTTGCATATAATAAGAGTCCTTACAATTACATTACGATTTTATCCCCCAAAGGAGGTAGGTTTGTACAAACACTTTTACACGTCAATCATATTTTTTCAACTATGTAGATGCGGTCGGCGTTTCCTATCTGACTACTTGAAGAAGAAAGGCCGAAACAAACACAGAGGTTACAGTCTCTTTTAAAGTCCAGACATGAATATCATGTAGATCGGTGTCGGTCTTTTGAGGAAATAATCACACAGTTTGAGTGACAGCTTCTATCAATCTGTGTGATTTTTTCCTGTCCAGTCAGTGCACGCTTTGTCATGCAGCTGAACTCAGAACTTAAGAAGCTCAATTATTCAACAAACAATACAAGGGAGAGTACATTTGTGTAGGCTGCATAAACGACTAATTTCGCCAGCTATGTTAAAGTCCGATGTGATAGGGAGCAAGTCTATTGCCATCAGCCGGGTTAACAAATCTATACACTGCTGCACACCGAAACTCCGAATAAAGAAGCCTATTATAGTACCACAACATAGGGCTTAGACAAGTGACAAAAGCTTTCAAAGCGTCTCGTATTTCTTTATTTAAACGACTTTCAACATAAGCAAAAAACACAAAGAAAAACGTCAAGCTGATTTTGTTTTTCCACCTGTAAGACATAATCCAACCTTTGCTGTAGACTGTACCTCGTATATCAGTTTTAAACTGTATAACAGGATCAATAAACTGCTCGCGAGCCACAAATGAAAAATAGCAGTGAAAGCGTTTGTTGATGGAAAAAAATACGACGAAATTGAAAACCTTCTATTCTCTCCTACTTAATAGTCCAAACAAACTTCTCATATTTATACACTTGACACTCCACAAACACACACTCTATCACAATACCATCAGACACATTTCATGATTGTTAGTTCATTTTTACATTTTTGTTTTGTTTCCTTTTTCACATTTTTTTTCAAGTATCAACGACAGAAGTAATGACATTTATAATGAGGGAACACTTACTCGCAAGTCGAGGTATAAACCTAGTTTGAGAGCCATGTAATTTATGTGTCAGTATATGTCAGTAATAAACAATGTTGTTACTGTTTAAATAAATAAATTATTATTTAAAATCTTGTCGTTAGCTTATGCCAATCCAAAACGTTTTTTACTTCATCATCGTTATCGGTGATAGAATGTCACTTTGTAGGTTTAGACGTTCAGGACCTCATCCTCAGCAGTCATGACCACTATCCCAGAAAGATAAATAAGAGTGAAGTTGGTAGGTTTCTCGATAGATAACGTAATTTTAGCGTCGGTTTTCAATCAAAGTTTAAGAAATTATTAACTAAATGAAATGAAATTAATTACTTCCCAATAAAAATCAATTGAATACCTACGTATTTCGTAAAAGAGGTTGCATGTCAAACGGCTTCTAGGGCAGTTATCGATGGCGATTCGAATCGATTATCTTCGGCTCTCGATTGTACCGCAGCGAATGGCATCGATTAGTAATCGTTTGAACTGTAACAGTGAGCACGCGTCTTCTTATTTAGTAACATCATGGTTATTGTTAAAATTGTAATACGGGATTTCATTTTCTAGGCAGAAAATTCTTGTTTTGGCCATGAGTACACCTAACTAATGTTAACAGTAAAGAATTTGTAGTTATTAGACTGTAATTTGAGCTTCACAGTAACAAAATGTTCTAAATGGGTTGGGCAGTGTTAGGAAAACTTCGTCAAGTCTTATCATCGTCTTTTCCGCAATGTTTGAAGACTAAGGTCTTCGACCGCGTACTGCCCGTTATGATATATGGAGCCGAAACGTGAACAGTGACAGTCGGGCTGGTCCATCAAATAAAGGTCGGCGTTTCTATGAAGGATAAAGTCAGGAATGAAATAATCCGTAAAAGAACTGGAGTTTCCCATTTAGCCTGCAGACTAAGCATGCTGAAGTGGCAGTGGGCTGGCCATGTTTGTCGAAGGACCAATGGCCGGTGGAGCAGACGAGTCCTGGAGTGGTGATAGCGTATAAGAAAGCGTAGTGTGAGACGCACCCGACCGTCTCGACCGATCGTCCGCAGACGGACCGACGACCTTAAGACTAGTAACTAGGATAGACTGGATGTGGAAAGCGGAGGACAGTGTATTGTGACGTAGTCAGGAAGAGGCTTATGTCCAGCTGAGCTGATATTGAATTATAAAAAATATTTGCAATAACTTCTACCAACTTAGTTACATACATAAACTCATGGCATCTTCCCATGAGGGTAGGCAGAAACCACAGAACGCCACCTGCTACGAACCTTACATATTCCTTTTGCCTCGTTTATGTTCACACATCTGGTCACACATGCGCGCCGGTTGCGAGTACTACGCACCTTAGTTGATTATCTCAAAAAATGGACTGGAAAGAGTCCAAAATAAGTAACTTCAACCTAAAATGACGGTATAGTTATTTTTGTAGCGTTTATCAAAATAAGTATGTACCCCAAGGTGAAAACCATCCACTGCCCGACTAACCCCCACCCACAGCTGGGCAAACATACCTTTAACAGGATGACTTTGAAAACAATCGAAAAAAAAATATGGGGTGTTCCACCAATCAATATGAACAACTTTTACTGTAGGACCAATTTCGAAATCTTAAAAAAAAAAACGAACTACCCACATTAAAATTCCTACCCGAGCGGACCATTTTGTATGAGGCTCGTTTTTAATTAAAGTAAAAGTTGTTAATATTGCTGGGTAGAACACCCCCTTAAATTTTGTCTTGTACCACACAGTTACAATGTCATCTCAGTCGCTTTTTCAGTAAATATAATTCTGGGGAGAGAGTAGAGCTTGGAGAGCAGTGGTGGTCCAGTGGTAACGGCCGCGACTTACGAGTTGTAGGTTCAAACCCAGACTGCTGCAGGTGCTTTACTTTGTATAAATTATTTCATCAGCACTGCTCTCAAAACGGTGAAGGAAATCATGAGGAAACCAGCATGTCTTGGAACCAAAAATTCCATGACATGTGACATCTACCAACCCGCACTGGGCCCACGTGTTGGATTACGGCCCACTTCCTCTCATACAGAGGAGGCCTGTGTCCCAGCAGTGGGAACATTATAGGCTAATTATGCGCAAGTCTCTTGACCCTTATTCCCACTTATCTGGGGTCAAAGCAACATCTTTTCTTAAACCATCTTTGCTTTTGATCATTATCCTCGTAGTTAGTCTTAGTAGTTTTACAATTCATCCATAGTTTCTTTGGTCTTCTTCTACTCTCATAGCCGTTATATTCATACTAATGTTATATTTTATTTTTTGGCCGGGATAGAAAATCTAAACAACACATTTTCACGCTAGAATCGAACCCGCGACCTCCCATCCTAATTTATCAGACGCTGAATCAAATATTTATTGAAAGACGAAAACCTTACCCTTTCTGATTGACTTGGCGCGAGGGCTGTTTGTTTAAGCTTTGATTTTCTTTGTTATTGTTGTTCTTGGGTGAAGGGGGAAATGGGGTTGCAGTTGTTAATATCGTCTGTGTGATTGTTTCCATATGGGATGGGTAGTTGTTGAGTTACTTAAACAGCCGTATTCTTAAACTCATCTAATGTTTATATCGTAGATCACTATTAGTGACATCGTGGTTTCTTTGTTAAATGAAGGTAGAAAGAATTTAAGGCTCACTTGCAATTCAAGGTTTTAAAAAAGAAAATAAGAAAAAAATGAAGAAAGAGGAAGAGGAAGGTTTTTGATATCGGAAAACGAGATAAGGAACTCAAATGTAGTTGGGCAGGACACCTGGTAAGGCGCTGTGATGGCAGGTGGAGTAAGGCAGTGACTGAGAGGCGTCCAAGGACTGGAAGACAAAATGTCGGTCGTCCGGCGGCGAGAATGGCGGACGATATTATTGCCATCGCGGGTAGAACCTGGATGAGGCTCGCACAGGAGCGTGGAGATTGGCACAAGAAAAAAGAGAGGCCTATGCTCAGCAGTGGATGAAGTCGGGCTGTGGATGACGATGATGATACTTCAAGCCACTAAATACGTTTAGCGCTAAACGGATTTAAAGCTTCGTTCTGTTTCTGTTTTTTTTTTTTGTGAAGATGACAAAGATAGAATGATGTTAAACATATTTTGTTCATCACCAACTAAATGCCAAGCAGTTGGTGCACGCTCGCTTTGACGTCTTAAAGTTAATGCTATTTGAGAATTCGAGGAAAAGTCATTTGAAAAAACTTCATCATCATCAAAATCTGTTAAAAAAACCTCAAAAATAAATGTCAAAATGATGCAGTAGACATTTGACATTCATCTAAGCTACCCTTATAGATTTTTATTGGTTCTGTGACAATTCAGTTCAGTTATATGCTACGCCAGTGTAAAGGCACGTACGCACAGGCGCGATGCGACAGCGCGACACGAAGACACCAAGTGTCGCGCAACAAGCGGTGCCTTTGACATTCCGGCCGGATTCACATTAGTATGTTGTGTCGTAACGCTTTCTGACGCAGTATTAGCCAATCAAAACTAATTGTGATTTGACGTAGTCCTGAACAGATTAGTTTCGAAATCAAAATATTTTATTTCACGTAAACCTTCAAGTTAAAGTTATACGGTTCCAATTGGTCGTTTCTTATGGAGAAGAGCCGACAAGAAACTCCACGGTTACTCTTTTCAAAATAATTAGCTTCCACAATGTTTTCAAATTACAGTGTTAAAAGGTATGGGAGAAATAAAAAATGGTCTAGAAAGTTGCGTCTACACAAGGACTACTAAGTTCTCACATTCACAAAATATAAAAGAATCTAATAAGGTACAGGAAAACAAACAGTAAAATAAAAACCTATTCGAACCGAATGACATAACTGCTATTTCAACTGTAACAAATCTAAATTATTATCCTGTTCGCAAAAGCTACTAACAAAGAGTTGGAGGTAGAATTGTAGAGAAATATTGTCAAATAATGAGAAGAGATTGGTGGCTCCCGCGTCACGACACCACAAGACATAGTAATTAGTCGGTGGATTAATGCAGACCTTACTATGATAACCAAGTAATATAGAAAAAAAAAATTGGCTATTTTGCTTTTTTATGATTTTTTCTATATTTCTACCTTTTTAGATAAACAATGACATGTATATATTTACTGTATAAAGTATAATATTATTTACATTTTTGTGAATGTGAGGACTATGTGGGTCATTGCATTATTCTTTCTTCTTCTGAGTTCTTTCTAGTTCTGAGTTGGGCTGCACGATGATTGACAAATGCGTGCACAGACTGGACAGGTCCACTCATTCTGTGTAGTTCTTTCCTCAAAAGACCATTTTAGACACCAATCTACATGGTCTCACATGACCTGACCAAGACTTTGGACTGTGACCTCTGAGTTTGTTGCGGCCTTTCTTCTCAGAGTAGTGTCAGATAGGAAACGCCGATCTCATCTAGTTTTTTAAATATGATTGACGTGTAAAAGTGTTTGTACAAACCTACTTACAGACATAAAATGATTTATCATTAAAATTACTGAAAACCTGCGTCAGATAGATAAAACTCAATTAACACTTTAACAAAAAAAAAAAACTAACCAAAGGCCCGCTCAGACTGAAAAAGCTTAGTCCAAAGGAAAAACACAAATCCTATAATCTACAGAATCCACTCAGCATTGCACTATGTACTTGAGCTTTTACAACAGATTAAAAATTACCATCCCCAAACAGATATAAAAGGTAACTACATCCCTAAATGTATTTAAAATTTATGCTCGAATTTCCTCAAAATTCGGCAACGAAAGTAGTCAGAAATTACGCAATAATTGGTCTTGTATCTGGCAATAGGGAAAAATAAATTACGCACTGAACAAAAGAGATAGCACAATACAAAAGTGTAAACAAAAGAAAGGGACGGAGATAGGGTAGGTTTAAAATTGTCGCCATTGCAATATTCGAGATTAAAAGTAACGCCTCGCTTGGCAACAGAATTCCGTCGGACAGTCGCGAACAGAAGTGCTCTTTTTCGCAACGGGTTTTTTTTTCTCTTCTTTTTCCTTTTTTTCGACTTTTTATTATTTTTCCGCGTAGGTAATTGGATTTTTTCGGGATGTACCGTTTGTCACGGCTAGTTGGGCTATTTTATTGTTACCTGTTATCTGAATGACCATACGGCTGGCACACGGTGCCAAATTATAGGGGATTTAACTCGTTGCTGTCTAAAATTGTTATTGCTAAGACCTTTACGTATTTTAATTGAGAGTTACTAGTAAGCTGTTAAACTAAATAGGCACACTAAATGTTTTTTTATGGTTTGTTGTTTTGTTAACTAAACGTATTTAAATTGTTTAATAATGCAGAGGATTTATAACCTCGTAACCGACGAGACCACAGGCTCGTACTGGATATCTTTCCGAGACTAGCTAAATATAATAAAAGTTGTTTAGCTATGTGTGTACGTCTTTACAATAAGATACCGAGTAATCTTAAGCTTAAGACATTAAATATGAGATTATTAAAAAATAAATTGCATGAATGGTTGTGTAGTCATAGTTTTTAAAGTGTCAAAGACTTCTTTGACAATAAATGTTATATATGCTTGTGAAAATTTGTACGCTTATAACTCTTAAGCAGAAACATGTATGCTCTTGTTATTTTGTATTTCCCATCTTTTTATACCATTTTTTAAGCTAATAATTATTATTCTATTCTATTCTAAAAATGACCTCTTTGTGTTTCTAAACTTTTTCACCATCATTTATAGAATTTATTCCGGAAGATTTGTATTTAACTAAGATATAACATACATCGCGAAATTTTGACTTGCCACCAAATCAGTAGATTGCACCCGCGCGAACCAGCTATGACCCCAAGGGCGGGTCACCAGATTGTTTGTAAACTGAATTATCTAGCAGGTGCTTAGGTACCCACTTTAAGCATTTTATTTGAATAATCAAATGACGTAACCGAGTTTTCAACTACAACTTTCACAGCTCTTTTTGTTTGGATTGTAGCCAGAATCGACAATTATTTAACAGCAAAAGAATTGGACCTTTTGTACACTAATTAAAACTAGCCATTTCATCTATTAATTAATACCTTTCTGTTTCACGGAAAAGTCTAAGTCTGAACCAAGCCATCTTTTTTGATAATGGACTGCGTAAGGATTAAATGGTGTAATATAAAAACTTGGTAGCATATTTTTTTATAAAATACTAGCTGCTACCCCCGACTTCGTACGCGATGAAATTTTTGTTCCCCCGACCCACAGCGTCGGGGCACTTCACCCGCCCGCGCTATTACAATATTTTCGCTTAGCGTTTTTTCGGATTTTTTCTTTTGATTCGGCACCCTAAGGGTCATATTGCGATGTTAAAACGCGTATAACCTTCCTCAAGAATTGGGCTATCAAATCCTTAAAGAACCAAATTCAAATCCGACTGCAAGTTCAGATATCAATGTAATCAAACAAACAAAAACTCTTCAGCATTTAGTATAGATTTATATATAGTTTTATCACATACCTGCGATAATTTACGTCCATAAATCAAAATGTAATTAGTGCGTATTCAGCAAAATACGGATACTTCAGTATGTATAGTTTCTATAATTTCAAGTTAGTTTTCAGTATTCCATTCATTTGAAACTGTAACAGTATTACGTCAAACTGTTTCACCCCGTTTCATTCCGCGAATGTCTAATTAGTTATAACCCCTCTATCAATGTCCTTTGTTGTAATATGTCGAGCATGTACCGAATGATTGAGGTTAGAATTTGACGTAACATAATATCAATGTGACGTTTATGACGTTTAGTTGTTCGTTTGACTTGTCACCTCGTCGACGTTTTATGGAAACATGGGTTGTTGTCGATGTTTCAATGTAGTTTTGGCAACGTAAAAAAAAATAAGTATGTACTTTGTTGAGTATTTTTACCTGCTTGTCGTTTATTGCTGGTATTCTAAAGATGAGATACTTACCTGAAACAGAAAAAAACATAATTAGATTCACGTTCATAAATAGTTTATTATAAAACACACACATAACATTACGCCTGTCATCCCAGAAGGGTTAGGCAGAGGTGTACCGATAGTAAACCCACATTTCGCCAGTTAAGCTTAAGTCCCATGTAATAGGGGGCGAGCCTATTGTCATCAACCGGACACAAATCCAGACCCGGGCTGCCACTGAGAAATTCTAGATAGAAAAACCCAATAACACTTTGCCCGACCTGGGAATCGAACCCAGTACCGCATGTTCAGCAGTAGCATTTTTAACCATAGATAGTCTATGGCTGTTAGCTTCAGTTAACATTTTTATTATTTAGTATTAATTATAATTAAAAAAAAGAACACAAAATCCTAACACGTAAAAAAGAGCCAATATTAACAGCACTACTTAAAAAAAAAACTTCTATACATACATTACGAGGTTTGATGCAGTTTTTAGAATTCGTTTCAGAAGGTTCGTATGTATAATACAATACTATTAAACTAACATATAATAAGGAAATAACATCGCTAGAAAAAAAAAAAAAAAAAAAGGCTCGCAATTCATTTTTCTCCCCGTCTGTACTAACAAGCGTCCCAGATACATGGAACACCATATCGTTGCCCTCAAACAGACACGCTGCCATTTAGAGACCACTACCTGAATTTCATGCGTTTGTGACAATTTTCTTTTGGAGGAATATTTTCGCGTAAAAAATTACCTTTTTGGGGACAACGAGTTTAAGTGCCTGTTGAGTCGCGGTTTGAGGGTAGATGGTGATGTTGATAGGTTGGTTTTTATTTTTGGAAAAGGGTTTTTTCTGGCAAAGAAACCGTTCTCGATTGAGATTCGGTTGTTATAATTCCGTAGTTGGATAGAACATCATTACTCTGTTCAATCCTATATACATGTTTGTCTAAAATGTAGTATTGGTTCTTAAAATGACATAATTTTTTAAACTCTAAATTTATACTTTAGTTTTAAGGCGTTAATTGAACATAAACCATCTGTTAACATGGATGATAAGTGAATGATTAATCATTTTTTACCGTTTGCCTCGTTTACGTTCATACACCTGGTTACGGGCGCCAGTTGCGAGGACTACACAACCGACCGACAGTCTGAAGAACATCACCAATAAGGTCACTGTAGTGACCTTATTAGTGATGTTCTTCAGACTGTCCTCCTAGAGCGACCCCTCCTGGACGCCAAGGAGTTTATAAGGGTCATAGCAGGTGCCATTCTGTAGTTTCTGCCTACCCCCATGGGAAGAAGGTGTAGTCTATGTATAGCATAATTAGCCTATAATACTTCCACTGTTGGGACACAGGCCTCCTCTCTGTGACAGGGAATGGGCGTGGGCCATGGTCCACCACGCGGGCCCGGTGCGGGTTGGTGGATCTCATTTTTTTTTCAATAGTTTGGTTACAGAACACAGTCGGTTTCTTCATGATGTTTTCCTTCACCGTTTTGAGAGTAGTGGTGATGAAATTAAATACCCAAAGCAAATTGCCTGCCTGATTTTGAACTTACGAGTTGTACTCGTAAGTCGGGGCTAACCACTGCTCTGAACTCTGAATTTAAGTATGTTTGTGAGTTTGTGTTTATTTTTTGACGTTTGAACGTCTCTCAACTTTAAGCAACGTTTTTAAATATAATGGTATGTTTAATGCTTATTATTATAGCAGCTTACAATAGTCGCAAGAATAGTCCCAATCTTTATCCTACTAGAATGTTGTAACAAAAAATTCTCAACATATCTAGCGTCGCACTTGAAATCGAATTTAGGACCGCGAGGTCTCCTTCAGCCTACACACGCCATAATCCTCTTATTTCGAAATAAAACTAGTTTCCAACCATTATTTTTAGTACTAAACCATTATTTTTTCGTATTTCATTAAAGATAAGTGTCCTTATTTCGTACAGAAGTTTCTCTTTTATAAAAAAATCTACTGAAACTATGAAAGAAACTATAGTTTAGAAGTGGATTGCTAGTAGTTACTTATTCTGAAAGTTTCCAAAAAGATCAAGTTTCGAAGTAATTTTTTTGATTCCTTTATAAAATGTTTAAGATTCGCCACGGTACAGTCGATGTGAAAGTTTTTAGTTGAAGTTTGTATTGTGTTAAAAGTTGTTTGGCAGTACTGATTGATATTACTTTTGAATACTTAATTTATGGTTTTTGTTGTGGTACTAACTAATTTTTATTTGTATTATTGTCTCGAAAAGTTATTTAAAGATCGAACATAAATAACTAAATACTATTTTATCGTCGAAATTATTTACTGCTCACAGAAATCTGAGCAAATGTTCAGCACAACCAAAAAATCCATTGCCATTACGGACTCAATAAAAAATCGCACCGACAACGGACCAAATCCTTTTTTATTAGAAACAAACATTCCCGCGATTTATAAGCGGCCATTTTTTACAAGGAGCGCTCGTTTTTCGTGTCCCTAACCCAACTATTCAATGTCCAATGATTACAGAACAAAAAAAAAACTAACCGTAAAAGATAACTCTGTTTACGTAAAAGTAATAAAGATTACACACTCAGCCCATTTATAACAACAAAGTGGACAATATCGTTGCGTAAAAAAGGAAAAAAAGGGATTTCCTCAGGCCTTTTCCGATGTTACAGACTGTATTGTGTCGACTTAACGAATGGTGAACGAAAATTGCCGAATCTAGCCGATTGGTGACGAAGTTAGTGTGATGCGAGTTTATTTATTGTCATTGGTACCTATGTGTTTTGTTCGTGATTGTACTGTTTGTTTTGGAAATTGTTACTAAGATGGTCATCTGAGTACTTTTGTCTACTTATAATATACATTGCGGTTGCATATGTCACTGCTGAATTCCAATTTTCAGCAGTAGAAATCTGATGGTCAAAACCCGTGTTTAAGAACGTATAGGTACATTCTTAGCTCAGTTTCAATCTGTCAAAAATAACAAAAAAAATCCCACATTTTTGATAATTTTTTGACTTCAATTGTCGTTGAGCTGAGGCTGCGAAAAGATTTTGAACGTTTTTAATTACGGGTCAACCTTAAAATGTAATAATGGATCAACTACAGATACCTACGCTTAGAAACTAGAATTCAAAAGTCAAACATCATACATTTCCAACAAAAAAACCGACTGTTTTAGAACACGACTCATTCCCAATACCTATTTAAAACTGTTCCTTATTTAGGCCTTCAGGACCAAAACACGGCCGAACTGAAACCAAAAGTTATGGTAATACCTTCCTACCCATTTATATCCCTGCGTAGTTCTACCCATTCTAGCAGTCCGGATAGAAGGTACCAACGGTTCATTGGTGACGTATTATTATTGGTATGTGCTATTGTGTGCGAAAAATATAGAGGAGGGTAGTCTTATTTTTAAGTTGATTTTCTGGGCGTTATTGAGATAGATTTGTGTATTATTATTCGGGTTTTTGTTGTATATTGAAAAACTGTACTGATGCCAATATTTTATAACTTAATACATATCAAAAATGTTTGAGTGTCAGGTCATGATCCAAAAAGACATTGGTCCTTAGAATGTAAGAAACAAAAGAACGGAATATGGTATATCGCTAGTATTGCCCGAAGCGTTAGACAGAGATATATCTACAGATAGTAAACACTCATTTATCTATGTATTGCTTATGTTTAAGTCCCATATAATAGGGGGCGAGCCTATTGCAGTCAAACGGGCAAAATAATGAAAACAGGAAATATTGCTGTTTTAATACATTCCTAATTTTGGATAGAAATACAGAGTTTAAAAACCCGTTAAATAGAAGTAGGAAACTTCCCATTTCTATTCATTCTTTTTATGAGGCACCATACTACTTGCAAAAACCGGCCAACCTTGCAAACTACGGAACCCTCGAAACACGCACAATGAATGGTTCCGTAGTTTTGATGAATTCATCCCAAAAACAAACTTAACATTGTCGTTGTAAAACATGGTGTCCCATACATTGTAACTGCAAAAGTAAGTTGGTTGCTATTACTCGTAAACTTGTAAAGCCTACATGGCTGTAATAGTTTATAGAAAACGAAAAAACTGTTTCTTTTGTTTTTTTTAAATAGTTCGCTGTTAACTATTATGACCTGCTTCTATCTCCCAACTTGACGTCGACTGACGGGACATCCTGTATAATCCTACAGCCGTGATTTTTTTACATATCCAAAAACAACCATTTAGCTGGAAGGGGAGGGAGAACAAGACTCTTACAAAAAATTGCACTTCGAGGATCTTTCGATTTTTTTTAAATACCTATCCAACGACAAACCACACAGTAGGGTGGACGAGAAAAAAAACATCCCCACTTAATGTGCAGAGGTTCCCTAAAACAAAATTTCTTACCTTTTTTTTTTTTTTGTATGGCATCTCGCAGGTCAACCTGTAAGGTTGTCGTCTGCTTAAGCGGACTTGTCTGTGGTGCCCTAATAAATTAAGGCCTCCAGCCAGGACTTAAACTTAAATACTAACTAAAAACTAAGCGACAACGCTAAGGGCACCCCCTGTGGGGTACGGACCTCGGCTCAGGGCGTCGCTGGAAGAGGGCAGCAAGGGACTAGCTGGATCAGGGTTTGAGTGATTAAGGGTCGAATTTAAAGCTACAGGCTCAGCGGCGCAGGATGGTCAAGTCCGTCTAAGCAGACGACAACCTCATAGGTTGACCTGCGAGATGCCATTTATAAAAAAAAAAAAATAGGCGCAGGATGGCTCGAGCAAGGGTCGGGAGGGGTAAAAAAAATTCTTACCACAATTTTGACGTGACTTATACGTATACCCATGCCAGATTACAGAATTCTGAGATAAGTTGCGGACAGACGGACGGACAGACAGACATGGCAAAACTATAACCGTAGTCAACAAGGTCCTTGTACGTTACCCTAAAAAAGCGTACCAAAGCTTATCCCTACGGAAAATATAGGCATAACGTTCCCCTTGTTCTCTCTACCTTACCTTCTTCATTTTATTAGTAAACATATTACCCTCCTTTCAACCGTAATCGAGTCAGACTCGACGCTCGACTCTCGCCGCGGACGGACGTGTTTGTGCGCTCTCCCGCTCCAGTGTTGTGTTTCCTGTTACCACTCGTCGCAACAACGTGACGTCATCATAGTCGCCCCGACTACTCCGATTAAAATAAAATCAAGCAATTGATTTTATTTTTAATCAATTAAAAAGTGCCTTTTTCAAGGCAAATCTCGTTTCTCTATCAGACGTTTTGTGAGTAGCTTCACTAGGCCCCTTCTGGGTAAAACCACAGTTTCGTGGTCCTCGGTTGAAACCTTACGGTGTCAACGAAGCCGAGTGGGGTGTTGACCCAATTCGCACCCGCCGAACCCCTTCAGGGCGAGGCAGTTAGTTGGACGGGTCCCAGATAACCGGCCTTGGGGGATCTCCTAGTCGGCTCTGGTGACAGTTTTGCTTTCCAGCTACTCACCTAGTGTCTTTAGGGTGTGTCTACACCCTTCGCGCTAGACTGGTCAGGGCCCCGTTCGCACAATAAGACTGGCGACGGGTTACAAGCTTAGGGCTCACCAATAGGTACACACCTCCCTGTCTACACCCGACAGGGAGGGAACTCATCCCCGGGCCAATCCACCCGGGGAGTTAGGTATAGGGTTTAGGCTACGTAGGGAATTTTCTCTTTCCACCATTCCTTCCCTAATATAGTTCCCGCTCCGATCATGGAGGACGCCGTCCTCTTGGCGTTCCTCAAAGAGGTCCTATTAAAGGACCCCGAGTTTTTGGCGAAATATGGCGCCAAAATAAGCCAAGTTTCTAGTCCCGCTCCGTCTCAAGGCGCACTCGCTAACTTCAGCGACGCGCTTGAGAGCCCGCTATCGCCACCTGCATACGAACAAGGCATTCCGCCCTTTGTTCCGCACAACAATGTTCCGGCTAATATCTCTGCCCCCATTGTCTCACCCTCTATTGTACCGGCAGATAATACTCCGGCCGCTAATCCGGCCCCTATTGTCTCGCCCGCCTTTGTTCCGGCCGCCATTGTCACGGCCGCCATTGTTCCGGCCGCCATTGTCTCAGAGACAACGCAGCTGCGCGCCGCAGCAATAAACACGACTCGCCCGGAGAGCATGGACACGTCAGTCCCACTCTCCGAGGAAGAAGCCCGCACCTCCTCCTCCAGCGATGACGACTTCCAAGTCGTGGTCAAAGGAGGCAAGAGGAAGGCGGCTAAATCCTCCGCCCCCGCTGGCCCGGTCACCAAGGCCCAGAAAAAACAGGACGACATACCGTCCAGCTCCACTTCCGCCCCTAGTCCGCGGGCCAGTCGCCCCGCCAGCCCTATGGCTTGCCCACCCGCTCCTACCGCGAGGAAGCAGAAGCCCCCTCCCCCGATATACGTCCAGGAAAAGTCCAAATGGACTGAAATTTCCAAGATGTGTGTTGATCGCAAGATCAACTACACCAACGCCCGATCCACCCTCCAGGGGATCAAAGTTACCGTCCCCACGTCTACGGACTTTAGGGATCTCTCCCGCGCCCTACGTGAAAGGAACTACTCCTTTCACACTTACTCCCTTCCGGAGGAAACCCCTACTCGCGTCGTAATAAGGCGCGTCCCTCAAGAAATCTCCACCGAGGAGATTAAGAGCGACCTCATCGCTCAAGGTATCCCAGTTTCCGCCGTCCATCGCTTACATAAAGCGAGACAGGGCCTAGTCTACGACATGGTCCTGGTCATCTGTGACCCCACAGACGGTCACCACCCGATTTTTAAAGTTAAGTCGGTGTGTTCGCTCTCAGGCATCTCAATAGAGAAGCCTTACAGAGCTCAACTAATTGGACAGTGTCATCGCTGCCAATTATATGGTCACTCGCAGTCAAACTGCTATGCCACCCCTAGATGCGTCAAGTGTCTAGGAGAGCATGGCACCGCCGACTGTACCCGCCCTAAAGATAGGGAATTATGTTTAGAGCCTCCCAGCTGTGTACTCTGCGGCCAATCGGGACACCCGGCAAATTACCGGGGCTGTCCTAAGGCCCCGAAGTCCTCCTCTCCTAAACTCGCGAAACGCGCGAGCGACCGCCAGCACAGGGAAAGCCCCTGGGGAAAGCCTCCTTCCGCGCTGATGCCGGAGCGGCTCAGTCCGCAGAGGCCGTCTCCCTGGGCTAACCTAAATCACCTGAAGGCTCCCGCAGCCTCGGTGCCCTCTATCCCCGCGCAACCAGCGCAACCCGCTCAACTTCCAGCGCTGATGGCTTCCGCCATCCCAGCGCCTTTGGTAGCCCCCGCGGCCCCTACGGCCGCTCCAGCGGCACCTCAGGGAACCCAGGGCCGAAACAGCGCCCAAATCATATTAAGTACATACGCGGCTCTCTTCACCACCGCCGCGGATAAAATGGCGGAAGAAATCGTTGCTGCAAACGGCAACGCAATCCGCCTCATGGAAATTCTCAGCGCGTATCCCGAGATCGCGCAAGTTCTACACTCACTCAAATATTAATTCTCAATGGATAATACGAGAGTAAATAGTAACAAACCCCGATCCCTTAAATTAGGCTTTTTCAACGCAAATGGCGTTTCAGGTCAACGCGATGAGATCGCCACTTTCCTCCGCGACCATCAGCTTGACATCCTCCTCATACAGGAAACCTTTTTAAAACCACATCACCGAAACCCGAATATTGCCAACTTTAAACTAGTTCGCAATGACAGGTCTCGATGTCACAAGGGTGGCACACTCATATACTTTAGGAAATCTTTGTATTGTATCCCTATAGACCCACCTCCTCTCTTCTCCCATCTGGAGACCTCTATCTGTCGGCTCGGCATGACCGGCCACCAACCGATCACCATCATCTCCGCTTATATCCCACCCGACAATGGTCCGGAGGATCCCATCTCGCTCCAAAAGGACTTCACTGCCCTCTTCGGTATGAGTGACTCCGTCATCTTGGCGGGGGATCTTAATGCCAAGCACCCGGCGTGGAATAGTAGCACAACCTCAACCAGAGGTAGGTTAGTTTTCAAGTTAGGCGAATCCCTTAACTTTGACGTCATCGCTCCAATGAGCCCGACTCACTTCCCAGGTAATCCTAATCACCTTCCCGATGTTCTCGATGTAGCGCTGCTCAAGAATGTGAACCTCCGTTTGCAATCGATTGAGACGTTCCACGAGCTAAATTCTGACCACCGCCCTGTAGTCATGCATCTTGCACCCTACTCGGGCCCGATCGACCCCAACCGCCCCCCTCAGACCCAGACGATAACCGACTGGAGGAAAGTAAGCGAAAGACTGAAATCCACCACGTCGCCTCACTTAGACACCATCCCCGATCACTTAGTGTCAGTCGCTGACACGACGGCCGCAATCGACTCGTTTACAGAGCACGTACAATCCGTATTGACGGATTGTTCACGGGAAGTTCCGGTGATGGAAGACCATCGCTGGAAACTACCTACTGACGTACGTGACCTGATAACCGAGAAGAACGCGGCCATCCGTGCCTACGACTCCTTCCCTTGTGAGGCGAACAAAGCCCACATGCGCCATTTACAGCGTGCTGTAAAGAAACGCATAGGGGAGGTTCGCTCTGAGGGCTGGAACAAGATGCTCAGCGAACTCGAGCCCACTCATCAAGCCTTCTGGCAATTACAGAGAAAATTGCGTTCCTCAGAAGAGGTCTCTATGCCTCCTCTCATCCGCCCCGACAATAGTGTCGCTTTCGACAGTCCCGATAAGGCTGAATGTCTTGCCGACAGCCTAGAGTCCCAATGTTCTCCCAGCTCCCAACCAGTAGACCAAGCTCACCTGAACAAGGTCGACGCTGAAGTCGAACGAAGAGCCTCCCTCCCTCCCGTCGAAGACCCTGATGATCCTCTGCCTCCCGTCACTCCAGACGAAGTGCACGACATCATTAAAGGGCTCCACGCTCGTAAGGCCCCCGGTTCGGATGGTATTACCAATAAGGTATACAAACTCCTTCCTGCCCCGCTAATAATGCTTATGACCGCCATCTTCAATGGCGCCTTGAGCAACAACATCTTCCCACAAGCATGGAAAGAAGCCACCGTCATCGGTATCCCAAAGCCAGGCAAGCCAAAGTCTGAGCCCTCCAGCTACCGCCCTATTAGCTTACTCAATGTCCTCGGCAAAATCTACGAGAGGCTTATTTATAAGCGTCTCAAAGACTACGCCGAAGCAAAGAGCCTCATTCCCAACGAGCAGTTTGGTTTCCGCCCACAACACTCGAGTATCCACCAGGTCCACCGTATCGTAGAGCACTTGTGCGCCGGTATGCAGCGTAACGCGACGACGGGTGTGCTATTCTTCGACATAGCGAAAGCCTTCGACAAAGTCTGGCACAACGGCTTGTTATACAAGCTTTACCAACTAGGAGTGCCAGATCGTCTCGTACTCATCTTACGAGACTTTTTGTCGAATCGCACCTTCCGCTATCGCATCGAGGGTGCACTCTCGTCCCCTCACCCTATTCGCGCCGGTGTCCCTCAGGGTTCCGTCATATCTCCTCTAGTTTTCACGCTGTTCACCAGCGATATCCCACAGAGTAAAAAGGCTCAGTTGGCTCTCTTCGCCGACGACACTGCCGTTTACTATACCGGTCATTGTCCCAATGCTATAGCTCGTACTCTCCAAACCTCCGCAAACGTCTTAGGCGCTTGGTTCCGGAAATGGAGAATCGAGGTCAACCCCGATAAGAGTCAGGCGGTTCTCTTCTCGAGACGTCGTCGAGTCCCACCCCCCCTTCCCAGCCCGATCACTATGTACGGCAAGCCAATCCCTTGGGAGAAGCAAGCCAAATACCTAGGCGTGATCCTTGATAAAAACTTAACGTTCAAAGAGCACATTAAGGCTGTTCGCGCGCGCGCCGCTTTCGCTCTTGGTAGACTCCACTTTATTCTGACAGCCCGTTGCAAACTGTCACTTAAATGCAAGCTGCGCATCTACACCGCAGTCATCCGTCCCATCATGACCTATGCCTGCGTTGTATTCGCGCACGCTCACCCACGTCATCTCCATAAGATGCAGACCCTCCAGAACCGTTTCCTCAGAAAGGTCACGGGTGCCCCCTTCTATGTCCGTAATATAAATCTCCACATCGATCTTAAAATGCCTACCATAAACCAGTTCATGAAACGCTTATCGAAGCGTTTCTTTGACTGTGGCATAAAACACCCCAACCCCTTGATCTCAGCGGCCGCCCGCTACACTCCTTCCCGTATTAGTAGTATTCGCCGACCAAGGCATACCTTAATCGCCCCCGACGACGCCACTACCCTCCTGCAGGAGAGTAGTAAGGCAACCAGCACGCTTCATAAGCCCAAAACCCGATCGCCGTCCTACCGTCCTCGCCGCCGAGGCCCGCCGCGACGCCCAAATCTACGCCCCTCCCGACCCTTGCTCGAGCCAGCCCGCGCCGCTGAGCCTGTAGCTTTAAATTCGTCCCTAAATAATATCATTCCTGATCCAGCTAGTCATTTGCTGCCCTCTTCCAGCGACGCCCTAAGCCGAGGTTCGTACCCCACAGGGGGTGCCCTTAGCGTGTAGTCGCTTAGTTTTTAGTTAGTATTTAAGTTTAAGTCCTGGCTGGAGGCCTTAATTTATTAGGGAATCCACAGGCAAGTCCGTCTAAGCAGACGACAACCTCATAGGTTGACCTGCGAGATGCCATTTATAAAAAAAAAAAAACCGTAATCGAGTAGACATGCTGCTGCACTAAGTGTATTTTCCAATATCATTTGATGTGAACAGCTAAAACCATGTCTTCTATCTTAGGCAGTTATTTTTTATAGTTATAACGTGATACGAGACGTGTCACCGCATCCTATGCCAGGGAATTGCAGCAATATGGAACTTTGTGGAATATGTGGAAGTAGTTACCCTACACGAAACTGGGTTAAAATACCTTTTTATATGCTTACTAGTTGGTTTCGTGAGTCTGAACTTAGGCGACTTTGGTTGACTTGTTAGAGAATATTCAAACGGCAACTTCAAATTCAGTTACGTTAAAGTTTTCCGTTTAAGTGATTTCGAGTATTTTTTTTCTATCAGCAGGTACGAACTTTGCGACAGCAAGTCATAGATTTTTGACGTTACCTGAGTATCTTTACTGATATTATAATGAGGTATTTTTTTTTGTTTGTTTGTATGTTTGTATCTCTGGAGCTAAATGTCGTTTTTTTTTTTTTTCATTTATTTATTACCCTCCTAAAAACACTTAGGAGCTGAGAAAAAAGAAAAAAGTCTGAAAGAACGCAAACGCGGGCAGAAGCAAGAACATTATAGAAACAATGAATTTTCTAGACCACAACCAAAACTATTAGACATCGATTAGGCTTTGGTCTTAATTTTTTTTTGCCAGAATTAATTATTTTTAGGTACTGAATTTGAACGCATCTTATAGTTTTTTGTCGACAAGAACATATCGACGTAATTTTAGTCTAATAATCGAACTATATCTTTTATCGTTTATCAAGTATGATAGCCCCCCAAAACGGCACCACCCTATTACCCCCATTCCCCCAAATCCAACCCTATTACAAAAAGGTACAAACAATATGTAACTCATGCTGCCACAAAACCTCTGCCTCTAACAAATGCGCGCCATTACCACCTCGGAATCCTCTTAACGCATATAAATAAATATAATTCGATGTTGTGAATATTCAGGAGTGTTTATTAGCCTATTTGAAAAACGTATGGGTTAATTAACGGAGATTTCGTCCTCTTTATAGCGTTTTTGGGACTCATATACTCAGATTTGTAATTTTATATGGATTCCTATTTATACCGACATGTATACGTCAACAGCGACTCTGCCCTTGCTTCGCGACATGTCACAATAACGAGATTTCTGTGCTTTAACAAAGTTTGACAACTAACACGCATTATTCCAAAAGGTCTATGCCTCCGGAATAAATGCGCCGCAGAACCCATTATGTAGTTTTGAAGATCCAAGCGATCACACGGACTGAAAGAGACTATATTTTATACTATGTAGATACAAATTTTTATATAGTCTTGAAAAAACGAACTACATTAAATCTAATGCCTTCTTTTGCAAATAATTAACATTTCAACAACAACCCACCTTACGCAGTCGAGAAAACGGCAATAATAGAACCGATTAAAAATACTCAGTGACTTTCAACTAATTCTGTACCCACTGAGCTATTATTAAATCATTTATAAGCTTCATTAATGAACTAAGTGAGTCTCAGTCAGCATAATGATCGGAGATACTATTAGATACTATTTTTTTTTTTTGGTTTGGGAATGACATCTGGCAGGTCAACCTATGAGGTTGTCGTCTGCTTAAGCGGACTTGCCAGGACTTAAAGTTAAATACTAACTAAAAACTTAGCGACTACACGCTAAGGGCACCCCCTGTGGGGTACGAACCTTGGCTTAGGGCGTCGCTGGAAGAGGGCAGCAAGGGACTAGCTGGATCAGGATTTGGGAGATACTTAAGTATCTGTGTCTAACTACAGTCTTCGCAAGGCTTGTTAAACAAGAACTGCCAACAAAAGAATTACGTAAACATGCAGAAAACTTATAGCATATTTTAGTACGGTATTGAAATTCATTGTCACTTAAACATAAACATTAAGAATTCATTTATTTGTTATGGTTATTGTTATTGCTAACGTAAGGCTTCGCTCGCGGCATTTGGTGCCTTTGTGTCGCGCCAGTGCGCACGAGCCTTAAAGAAGACATGCAGAGAAGAACGATGTCAAAGACTTGACAGCTTAACACACACACAACAGAACTTAAAAGTAGTTAATAGTTAGCTCTCTGTTAATCAAGGCAGGCAGCCTTTTCCTAATATTAAGTTGGCGTTGGCTTCCATTTTTACCTGATGAAGCTGAATACCAGTATTTGACACGGAGCGACTGTGACCTCCACATCCCAGTTACTGGGTAAACTCGATATCCTTTAGTAAAACTGGTTGTCAGACTTTGGGCTTCCGACCACCCATAACGACTGTCAAAGATCCGGAATGAGGTGATCGGCAGATAACCAAAGTTGTCGACATCTCACACAGAATAAGCAAGCTGCAGTGGCAATGGGCCGGCCATATTAGCCGTAGAACCGATGACCGTTGGGGTAGACGTGTTCTTGAGTGGAGACCGCGAGTCGATAAACGTAAGGTAGGACGTCCTCAGGCCAGGTGGAGCGACGATCTTCGCAGAGTGGCTGGTAGAAGCTGGATGAGAGTTGCCTAGAGTCGAGCTAAATGGCGTGCAATTGGGGAGGCCCATGTCCAGCAGTGGACTGCTGTAGGCTGATGATGATGATGATGTGCTTTTTGAGACAGAGGAGTATTGGTACGTTACGGATGCGGTAAGTCAGCTTTCTGATCCTACACTACTTTGTTGACTGTACCAATAAATTTTCAAAGCCGCCAACCCCTAAAGACCAATACAACACAAAAAATTGAAAGAAATAATCCTTTTCACTTCGTCCCATGTAATTTTCTTAATACATCCTCAGGGACAATCAATTTGTAAAATAATGTATAACCACCATTTTCTTTTTATTCGGGGTAATAAATATAACCCTATCTCACCAGCTTTGTGTGACGTGTGAGGTTTTCGGCGTGAATTTTTTGGGTTACGCAGGTTTAAACGTGTTGATAAAAAAGCTTAGGTTGGCTGCAAGCTGGATGTCATACAAACCGTTACGTATTACATTGTAGCGATATCGGCAGGAGTAATTTTCTCAGCTGCCATGCTTGGAAGTACATTTGATTGGAGGATGTTTTTTTTTGACAGACGTGATTATAATGACAAATCACGATATCAGAAAATCTTACCCGTGAGTTTTCTGAACTCACATAAGCCGAATTAACCTAACCTTTTTGTTGTAGGACGAACAATCAAAAAGAAAACTGACTGTCAAATGTAAATGCAAAATTAAGTCTGTCGGTCTGTCTTTTATCTTTTCCAGCCTTATCAGCTCAACGACTTTGGACTTTGAAATTTGGCACACAGCAGACAGAACATGACCTGCGTTAGGGAATTGAATTATTTTATTGCGTAGTACGTGCCTGTTGGATGATTTCGAAGTCTCGGGGAAAAGCTAGTTCTTAAAACAGTTAGAATTTAAAACAAATGTCATTTTAAACTACAGAACCATCATTCAATTCGTCGTATCCTACCAAATTTTTATAGTAAAATTTCGCAGCTTCCCCAAAAATTCGTTTTTATCCCAATTTTTCCTGTTAGTTCCCCATCCCCTCTATGGCCGTGATGAATGACATACGCTCAATGTGTAGCCTACGAATTTGCATAGGCATGTTTGTTTTGCACGGAATATATTGCATATTTTACCTGGGTAATGGGGAGTTTTACCCTCCACCGTCTTTTTAGGGTTATTTTTTACTCATATAGAGCGCGCCGAAACTCGTCTGGGGTAAAAGTGTAATTAGATTTTTGTGTTTGGTGTTACTGAGTCGACGATTTAATTTGTAGGGTGATTGGATTAAATGCTGAGGATTTTCAGTTAAAATATTACGGTTGAATAAAATTAGGATTACTGGGCGGTGATAGGGTTTACATTACAATGAAAGCCAATGTGAAATTAAGCTTAGGTACAAACCGTTTTTTTTTGCTGGACATTGTACGTGCGTCTATGTGTGAACATAGACGATACAAGAGGAGTATGGGAGGTTCGTAGTAGGTAGCGTTCTGCAGTTTCTGCCTACCCCCATGGGAAGAAAGCGTGAGTGAGAACTATACGATACCCCCTTGACAAGGCTGGTTGTCAGACATTCGAGCTTCAGACTAATGTCAAAGGTATACAACGTGCTTTGTGCTCCATTTAATGAAAAAAATATTACTATGCATTACAAAACCTACCATAAATGTCTTAGAAATAGGCACCATAAAACCATTCCATAAATCACCCTTTAACAACCCCAATTCGCGAAAAATATTCAATTTTCCATCTAAGAAAACACATAACCTAATCATTTTTACGACAACGGGAAGCGACAGACTACAATTTTAATTCGAAAAACGCCAAAAAAAGGAATTTAGGAAATGATCGTGTCGACTGAAAAACCTTGGTATGAATTATTACAGTGAAAGCACGGGCGCCATATTGTTGGCAAAATGGTTGAATTGAAATATTATATTCTCTAAATTACTTCTGAGGAATGAAAGGTTGAAAATGGCTGATTGTAGTCTTAGAAGATGACTTTTTTTTTTTTTTTTTTTTTATAAATGGCATCTCGCAGGTCAACCTATGAGGTTGTCGTCTGCTTAGACGGACTTGCCTGTGGATTCCCTAATAAATTAAGGCCTCCAGCCAGGACTTAAACTTAAATACTAACTAAAAACTAAGCGACTACACGCTAAGGGCACCCCCTGTGGGGTACGAACCTCGGCTTAGGGCGTCGCTGGAAGAGGGCAGCAAATGACTAGCTGGATCAGGAATGATATTATTTAGGGACGAATTTAAAGCTACAGGCTCAGCGGCGCGGGCTGGCTCGAGCAAGGGTCGGGAGGGGCGTAGATTTGGGCGTCGCGGCGGGCCTCGGCGGCGAGGACGGTAGGACGGCGATCGGGTTTTGGGCTTATGAAGCGTGCTGGTTGCCTTACTACTCTCCTGCAGGAGGGTAGTGGCGTCGTCGGGGGCGATTAAGGTATGCCTTGGTCGGCGAATACTACTAATACGGGAAGGAGTGTAGCGGGCGGCCGCTGAGATCAAGGGGTTGGGGTGTTTTATGCCACAGTCAAAGAAACGCTTCGATAAGCGTTTCATGAACTGGTTTATGGTAGGCATTTTAAGATCGATGTGGAGATTTATATTACGGACATAGAAGGGGGCACCCGTGACCTTTCTGAGGAAACGGTTCTGGAGGGTCTGCATCTTATGGAGATGACGTGGGTGAGCGTGCGCGAATACAACGCAGGCATAGGTCATGATGGGACGGATGACTGCGGTGTAGATGCGCAGCTTGCATTTAAGTGACAGTTTGCAACGGGCTGTCAGAATAAAGTGGAGTCTACCAAGAGCGAAAGCGGCGTGCGCGCGAACAGCCTTAATGTGCTCTTTGAACGTTAAGTTTTTATCAAGGATCACGCCTAGGTATTTGGCTTGCTTCTCCCAAGGGATTGGCTTGCCGTACATAGTGATCGGGCTGGGAAGGGGGGGTGGGACTCGACGACGTCTCGAGAAGAGAACCGCCTGACTCTTATCGGGGTTGACCTCGATTCTCCATTTCCGGAACCAAGCGCCTAAGACGTTTGCGGAGGTTTGGAGAGTACGAGCTATAGCATTGGGACAATGACCGGTATAGTAAACGGCAGTGTCGTCGGCGAAGAGAGCCAACTGAGCCTTTTTACTCTGTGGGATATCGCTGGTGAACAGCGTGAAAACTAGAGGAGATATGACGGAACCCTGAGGGACACCGGCGCGAATAGGGTGAGGGGACGAGAGTGCACCCTCGATGCGATAGCGGAAGGTGCGATTCGACAAAAAGTCTCGTAAGATGAGTACGAGACGATCTGGCACTCCTAGTTGGTAAAGCTTGTATAACAAGCCGTTGTGCCAGACTTTGTCGAAGGCTTTCGCTATGTCGAAGAATAGCACACCCGTCGTCGCGTTACGCTGCATACCGGCGCACAAGTGCTCTACGATACGGTGGACCTGGTGGATACTCGAGTGTTGTGGGCGGAAACCAAACTGCTCGTTGGGAATGAGGCTCTTTGCTTCGGCGTAGTCTTTGAGACGCTTATAAATAAGCCTCTCGTAGATTTTGCCGAGGACATTGAGTAAGCTAATAGGGCGGTAGCTGGAGGGCTCAGACTTTGGCTTGCCTGGCTTTGGGATACCGATGACGGTGGCTTCTTTCCATGCTTGTGGGAAGATGTTGTTGCTCAAGGCGCCATTGAAGATGGCGGTCATAAGCATTATTAGCGGGGCAGGAAGGAGTTTGTATACCTTATTGGTAATACCATCCGAACCGGGGGCCTTACGAGCGTGGAGCCCTTTAATGATGTCGTGCACTTCGTCTGGAGTGACGGGAGGCAGAGGATCATCAGGGTCTTCGACGGGAGGGAGGGAGGCTCTTCGTTCGACTTCAGCGTCGACCTTGTTCAGGTGAGCTTGGTCTACTGGTTGGGAGCTGGGAGAACATTGGGACTCTAGGCTGTCGGCAAGACATTCAGCCTTATCGGGACTGTCGAAAGCGACACTATTGTCGGGGCGGATGAGAGAAGATGACTTATTGACTTGCTTCTTTTTGAAACGCAAGGTCCTGTGTGCCTGTGCGTTTCTGCGCTTTTAACTCTATAACTACAAATCCGACGAACGTGGTTTTTGTTTCTTAGGGACGTTTTCTGCCTACGTTTTCAAAAGTAGTTTGCATATTTTGAAAATTCTGGACATAAGGAATATACAGTGACTTTCATAGATGAATGAAATGGGACATAATAGGCTAGTGAAAAAATAAGATGTACCTAGATCAAACCAGAATAAACGCACTTTTTCAATCATTTTTATTTAAAGTTTCACCCCGTCAAAACATCAAACAAAAATTTGAATTCAACCTTTAATCGAAAACCGCTTAAAAGCCACACAAACATGGCAGTTAGAAGATTAAAATATGGCATTAAAACGTCTCCACAGAGCACAGAGAAGCCTCGGCGGCCGCTGCTGGAGGCGGCTAACATTTTGAATGGGACATTCGATCGGTTTATATTTTTTTTTAATATTTACGTTTACAACTAGCGCCACCTATAATTGCAAAAATAAGTTGTTTATACTATACTTGACCTATGGAAGGAATGACGTACAGAAGCTGACAGCTTTGAATAGGGTTCGTGACAGAAATTGTGCGCTCAACGCGCTTTCGACGCCACTTTTATTTTTTTGATGGTTTGGCATGTTCAGAGGGTGATGAATGAAAGGAGAATAGCAAAAAGTATACGTATTTACAAGACAGATGTGAGTGGGAACGCTGGGAAGGGACGCCCTAGAAGAACATAATACTAACTTCTTAGTTAGGGAAGGTTCGATTCCCAGGTCGGACAAAATCTATCTAGAATTTCCTAGTAGCAGCGCGGAGTCCGGATTTGTGCCCGGTTGATGGCAATAGGCTCGCCCCCTATTACATGGGACTTAAGCATAACTGGCGAAATGTGGGTGAACTATAGGTACACCTCTGCCTAACCCTTCTGGGTTTTAAGGCGTGATGTTGTTATGTGTAAAGGTTTATCTAAGAAAAATGTGGAAAATGGAGTTTCGTATAAAACTATAAAACTAAATTTTATGCAGTTTTCTATATCACCCCCTCAACTCATTATTGGTGATGTTTTTCAGAAAGGTCAGGTGCGTAGTGCTCCCAGCCAGCGTGCGTGTAAGACCAGCAGCCTAATTGCGTAACACATTTTCGTAAACGATTACGACTAATCTGTTGTATTTTTACAGTTCAATAAAATTCATTGCGTTATTTACATTGTTGGTCAGATTTTTTTATCGAACTTATGAAACTATGTATTAGCAATCTGTTTCAAAACGATTCAGATTCCAATTGATTGTGTATTACGCAAATAGGAAACAGATGATGACTTTAACGGAGCAAAAGAAGTTTGTAAGAATTCGTATCACGTGGCGTTCTGTTGTTTCTGCCTACTCCCATAGCAACTAAGATAAGTATGTATGCATTTTATTAAAACTGCCGTCTCCATCCCTCCCGCATTAGTAGTATTCGCCGACCAAGGCATACCTTAATCGCCCCCGACGGCGCCACTACCCTCCTCCAGGAGAGTAGTAAGGCCACCAGCACGCTACGTAAGCCCAAAACCCAATCGCCGTCCTACCGCCCTCGCCGCCGAGGCCCGCCGCGACGCCCAAATCCACACCCCTCCCGACCCTTGCTCGAGCCAGCCCGCGCCGCTGAGCCTGTAGCTTTAAATTCGTCCCAAAATCACTCAAATCCTGATCCAGCTAGTCCCTTGCTGCCCTCTTCCAGCGACGCCCTAAGCCGAGGTCCGTACCCCACAGGGGGTGCCCTTAGCGTGTAGTCGCCTAGTTTTTAGTTAGTATTTAAGTTTAAGTCCTGGCTGGAGGCCTTAATTTATTAGGGCAACCACAGGCAAGTCCGCTTAAGCAGACGACAACCGCATAGGTTGACCTGCGAGATGCCAAACAAACAAACAAAAAAAAAACTACATAATTAGTTCATTCAGCCAAGCTGTTTCCCATATTTGTTGAGGTCTGCTTCAAGACTGAGAGGATGCAGCTGAATGCTGGTATTTTACATCGAGCAATAGCTTAGATGACCTCCAAAATCCAGTCACTGTGTAACACGAAACTCGATAAGACTGGTTGTCAGATTTGCCAACCTTACCTCCACAGTCGACAACTCAGTTACTGAGTATCACGTAACTGAGTTGTCGACTGTTACGACTGTTAGTCTACTAAAAGCCTTTTAGTAGACTTTTGTCAGACTTTCGAGCTTTTCACTTAATTTAAAAACGGACTTGCCTGTGGTGCCCTAATAAATTAAGGCCTCCATTAATTTATTAGGGCACCACAGGCAAGTCCGTTTAAGCAGACGACAACCTCATAGGTTGACCTGCGAGATGCCATTCAAAAAAAAAAAACTGCCGTCTCCAGACGCTCTCGTCACAGTGATTCTGTGCTCTGTGAACGTCTCCAACCTTTTGAAGGAAAAGTGGGAAATCACGAGATAAACTTAATTTATTTAAGTGGTAGACGGTAAACCCCTTGGGATGCTGCGTAGAAAATTGAACAATCATAACAGTACCTGAGAACATTTTAAAGTGCACCGGATTATTTTGTTGTGGTGTTTTTAAAAGGTGGTTTGAAAGGGAATAAAGCGTTTTGTTGATTTGAAAGTTTTGTGGTGTAAGGGATGAGAATCGTGTAAAAGAATTAGGTACCAATACCAATGAACGAAAACTCTTTCATCACGAGATTACAGAAAAGTTTTGATTTGCAGTTATAACTGTTCCATTGCAGAAGTCACTTCATTCACATACGTGTACGATTTGAAATTGAAAACGTCACTTAAGATTAGATACGTTTTGTAAACGCCCAACCTGCGGCTTGCTGAATTGGTTACTTAAACCTCTAAGCATCTATGGTACATTGGAAGCAACCAGCTTTATTTTACAAGGTGGATTAAATTTAGAATCTTAGACATAGCCTCTAGCCAATAAGAACCAAGATTACACCATTATTGCCAATTCTTAACAAAATATATACCCTAAACAAGATATCAAGCTAAAATGCTTCAAATGTAAATGTATGCCATTTCTTATCAAACACCATTTGGTTCCAAGATGGAGGACTCAACTACATTTCTCTGAAATATGTTCAAAATATTTCAAAAATGTTTAATATATTACTACAACGTTGTATCTAGGAATTTATGTTACATAAAATGTAGCGTTCGATAAAATGCACGGGTAATAATGTATGGTGCTTCAGATATTGTATGGGGAAAATATATAATGGGTTTGTAGCCTAGATGAGAGCACAAAAATGGGGTTTTCAAATTTAGCAACTGACAGTTTTCAAATGTAAAAGAAGACATTGTAATGAAACATTGACTCTTGACTGACAAAGCTAATACTCAGTGAGCACCTGGTGATCAACGCATGCTTATTCTCTTTAAGAGAAGAAGCATTTGCCCTGAAATGGTATAAGTTTATTAAATACCAACTACATCATTAGTCCCTCCCAACCCTTGCTCGAGCCAGCCCGCGCCGCTGAGCTTGTAGCTTTAAATTCGTCCCTAAATAATACCAATCCTGATCCAGCTAGTCATTTGCTGTCCTCTTCCAGCGACGCCCTAAGCCTAGGTCCGTACCCCACAGGGGGTGCACTTAGCGTTGTCGCTTAGTTTTTAGTTAGTATTTAAGTTTAAGTCCTGGCTGGAGGCCTTAATTTATTAGGGCAACCACAGGCAAGTCCGCTTAAGCAGACGACAACCGCATAGGTTGACCTGCGAGATGCCAAACAAACAAACAAAAAAAAAACTACATAATTAGTTCATTCAGCCAAGCTGTTTCCCATATTTGTTGAGGTCGGCTTCAAGACTGAGAGGATGCAGCTGAATGCTGGTATTTTACATCGAGCAATAGCTTAGATGACCTCCAAAATCCAGTCACTGTGTAACACGATACTCGATAAGACTGGTTGTCAGATTTGCCAACCTTACCTCCACAGTCGACAACTCAGTTACTGAGTATCACGTAACTGAGTTGTCGACTGTTACGACTGTTAGCCTACTAAAAGTCTACTAAAAGCCTTTTAGTAGACTTTTGTCAGACTTTCGAGCTTTTCACTTAATGTAATCGTTTTATCAAACCTACTGGCTGTGAAGGGGTGTCCTATTTATAGATTTCAACGAAGACCAATAATAAGTGAAAAGAGTTTTACCAATAATTATTTTCCAATGACGAAACTCGAATATTAACTCGAATACTTTATGTTAATCGAAGTTGTTTGCCGCTCAAACAATAAACTTTGAAGTTTATTACTTTTCCCTCAATTGATATCTGATTCTACGCGAGTGTTAGAATATTTAATATCAGATAAACATTTGATGTCAAATTATTTTAATATTAAGTGTAAATTTGATTTTGCTTTGTTATTAAGGGCATTTAATTTATCTTTCATTCAATAGCATTTCATTATTCATCAAAGTAAACGAAACTGAAAATCAAAACTGTGTTTTTTTTTACATTGCTCACTTAACATAATGCTTATAATTCCCGAAGGGGATAGGCATAATACAACTAATATGCGTGGTCCTAGACCAATATTGAACATAATTTTAAGCAAAAAAAATATCAATCATAAGTTCATAACTAACCCCATGATTCTTCTTTTTTATAATTTTATACATACCATATTATTATTTATTTTTAAGTATGTTAGCTTTTTTATTGTGATGATATACATAATTACTACATAATTATTATAAAAAGCATAATTATAATTTGCCAATAACTTTTATTTAATTCGCTCAAAGTCCTCAAAATAGTGTTTAGAAAAACTGCTTGTCCACCTACACTTTTTCGACTACATTTACTGCTGAAACCAGCATTAGTGAGCGAAAATATCCAAATTAAAAAGCGGAAAGAGATTTCCCTTGCGAAATGGAATGGAATTCGTCGGCGCGAGGTTTTTCCAAAACGCGGCAGCCCTAGATGTTTTTAAATAGAATAGATTTTTAGGCTAAAGTTACATATTTACAGTCTCTGATTTTATTTTACTCACACCCCAACCAAAAGCAAAAGGCAAGAAAGAGTTTATAACGGATTACAAAATAAACATATCATCATTACGCTTTTGTCTTCAATGAATGGTTAGGTTGCCTTAGACACTCACATTACGTCAGATTTCGGCAAATATTTAAGTCTCATATTAAAGAAAGCCTTTTTTGAAATTTCGAATAGACACCACCCAATTAAAAAAACCCCGACTTGGGGATCGAACGTAGGATTCCGTGCTCTGCAAGTTCGCGGTTGTATCCATAAGACAAAAAGGCAGTCAATGCATGTAAATACGTTCCTAATATAATGTTTGCCTCACGTGCAAGATATCCCAAAAGAATACCCCGTTTGCCATCCAAGAACCCGACAATGCAGTAAAGATTCAAGTGATCACCTACACTTATATTAAAGCAAACACTTGGACGGCTCACAAGCGAAAAAAAAACAACAATTTTGTCCAAGTCTAAAAAATGATTTCAGTAATGTTTCCTAACCGTGAGACATTGTACACTATTCCTTCGGGAAATCTCATAGCCGTCTGTTAATGTTTTGTCTGTACATTTCGCTTTTCCGAAACAGTTGGACAATAATGTATTGCGTTGCATAACATAAATATTAAACTTGTAGATATTTCCCAAACGTGGAAAGGTGTATGATGCAATCACATAAAGTTACTTGGCGCCAAGTTCTATATGAAACAGGAAGCGAGGCCATTATCACTAACCAGACACAAGTATTTTGAATATCTCTCCTGTAGGGGGTTAAGTAGGCTTCAGAAAGTGGACCGATTAACTAATGATGTCTACTGAAATTCGCTGGATGTGGGAAGCACAGTACCGGTCTATGTGACAAAGCTTAGGTGAGGCCTATGCCCAATTGTCCAGGAGGGGACGTCTTTAGGCTCAACATTGAGTGTTTGAGGACAAATCTAGATTCCGGGATTATCCAGGAATCAAACATAGACCTTATTTGTGTATGTAAGACGTACCAGGGACACAAAAACGCTAAAAGATCTTCCAAAGTTGAATACCAAAAACTAGATAATGGCAACAGGAAATTCTTGCACTTCCTTTTAAAACTGCTCTTTTGTTGTCTTTAATAATGCAGGTAGAGGTACCAGGCTCGCAGTAACGCATGGAGTCCAAAGTAAAGAGGTGGCGCATTCTAGTCAGCTGGGAAATCTAAGAACGACCCGATACTCGTAAATGTTACGAATACGCTTGTTTCTGTCTACTGTTTTATGTAGGAATTACATTTTGTTTTAGTGCTACTTACTTCTAGACAATTGTGTGATCACGGAGAGATTTTCTGGCTAGGCAAGTCAGAGTGACTGACCAAGTCAGAAACAATATGTAGTTGCTGTAGAGATTCCCATTTTCATGGCAATTTTTTTTTTGTAGCAAGACACAATTAGCAACGGCCTCGTTAGGTCCTATGGCCTCGTTAGGTCTTTGGCTCTATGCCCTGATAGGTCGGTGTCATTTGGTTTTTCATTCAGGAATTCCTCAGCCTGTAGTCTGGATTTGTGCCCAGTTGATGGCAATACGCTCGCTTCCTATTACACGGGACTTAAACAAAACTGGCGAAATGTCGATGTACTAACACCTCTGCCCTTTTAGGTAAAACCTACATTAGTATTATTACGATAAAACCAAGCCACTCACCAACACCGATTAAGAAGCTTCATCGTCAAAATGAACATTCGAAATTTTACAGATGCTTAGATTTCTGCTCCCCCCTAAGACTTGAAACATGATGAGCTTCAATTAATTCTCAAGTGCAACAGTTAACTTACGGCATACAAAACGGGCTCGTGAGAGAAAACTTAGAACAATGCTACCATTGACTGCTTGAGACTATCTTAGAGATGATAACATCGTACAATCTCAAGTGAATTAATTGATTTCGTCATAAAATCTCGTCATATGGTATGCATGGATCATCTTGACTTTTTGAGAGTTCCCATGGATGTCATGTAGACTTTAAAGGTATTATCTGGTATGTCTAGTGGCTGTACACGAGTGGTGAACGTGCTGCCTTAGATTCAATTCCCAGTCGGGCTAAGTGTATTATATGATACAACCCTTTCAGTAGCAGCTTTGAGTCTAGATTAGTGCCAAATTAATTTCCCTTTTTTAGCATCATGAACTTTTAAAAAGTGGCGACATGTAGATGTACAGATAGGGAGATTAATTGGAGATTAAATATAGGCAGAATAACACCCTATGTCAATTTCCCGTGTTACAGACACTTCATACAACTGTCAAATAATGCCAGTTATGAAATGAATAAACTTTGCTTATTACTTCGCTTTCGGCAGAATCAGTCGCCATCTTATGTAAAACAAATCATAAACAGCCAGTTTCATCTTAACCATTCGATTAAAACCGCAATCGATTTAAAAGGCATTAAGAATCGAGTATAACTCGATACTAAGCCGATTGCTAGTTGAAAGGTTAATGCAAATCATGTCGCAAGTTCTAACCTTTCGATTTAAGGGGACTACAGGCCCTAAACGCAAGTTATATAATGCCTAAAAGTATATGATCCACTGCAGTAAACAAAATCAGAAAAATAAATGATATTCTTTAGGATATAAATGCTTGTTAGATAGTATATTACAAACACAATACATACATTTTATATCATAAAAAAAACACGAAGATACCTATAAAATTTATTTTAACGATTAAAATCCGTACTAATATACATATCTGACATCTGACAAAAAACATATTAACGTAATAATTGTGTTTTTTTTTTGGTCCAATCAATTGATTTTTTGTATGTAAATAAAATTGCTTAATTTTTTTGCAATAAATTACCAGCGTTGTGTCATCGCGCTTCTCTTTCTTTTTTATGCAGTCTGACAGTGACTACGCTTTAGCTGTTGTCAGCCTCTTAATTGTTTGTTTATATTTTCTCAGTATTTGCTTGCAAATTACATGCGTAAATGATGTTAAGTACCTTGTAAAGTTATTTTGAAGAGTAGAAATAAGTGTTGAGTTTGGTCATTATGTAGATTTGATTAGTTCTGGTTTGAGAACTGTTAGGACAGGTCTTTGCACAGATTTCTATGGTAAGATGTTGTGTTTGCTTCATAAAGCCCGTATTACCGCTTGGTTTTGGGAGAGGTATAGTTCATTAATCAATCGGCAGTTTTCGTATGTAAAGCTTCCAAATTATCATAAAGTGAGCACAAACCAATACGACCTATATATATCATTTGAAAATCCAAAATACTAACACGTGGCCAACAGAACTCCATTTGAGAGAAGATAGTAGCGAAAACTTGAAACCAAACTATAAAAATAATCAATATAAAAGGCATATTAAAATTGCAAAAACTAAAATTATTTACGTTAAACGTGATTTAATAAATTAATAAGCTCTCGTTCGCTTGGACGTGATAAATGGACGTTTATACTGGATTTTCAACACTCTGCTTCACGCCCAGAGCAAAAATTCAACAGTGTGTTTTATCGACGCGCTGGGATGCACTCTGTAGATTCTCAACGCTCGGCTCATCAGTGAGGGTTGAAAATCCAGTGCGCGATAAAATACCGCCCCGATATTTCAAGTCCGTTCTAATGTGAGCTAAGGAGAATTTTTTTTCTTCAATTTAAAACATACGTACATAAATAAGGAACCTTAAAACCTTATTCAAAAACACGTTTCCACCACACATTTTCTCCACAGAGTTTTCCTCCTACACAAGACTGTCGCATATTCCCGCGCCAGAGATTTAAATAATGTATCATCTATATCTTAAAGTCTATTAATCTTCAGGATTCGAGACGGTTTTATTTATATGAGAAAGATGTTTTGGTGGTGTAGGCAGAAGTTGGTGAGTATGTAAATCGGATTTGTCTGAAAATTTTAGATTGTATGTGCCTTAATCATAAAAATATAGCCATAGAGCATTAAAAACGTTTTGATGTTATAATATTTTTTTCTTTTTCATAAATACATACATAACATCACGCATGTAATCTCAGAAGGTTTAGGTAGAGTACCTGAGAGACCTGTAGTACACCTTTTTATCAATAAAAAAACACTTCGCCAGTTATGTGTAAGTCCCATGTAATAGGGGGCGAGCCTATTGCCATCAACTACCAGATAGAAAAACACACTGGGAATCAAACCCAGGACCTCATGTTCAGCAGTAGCTCTTGCGACCACTAGACCAACGAGGCAGTCTAACATATTCAATTAAAAAGAAACTTATAAACTTGCAAACCATAAATATACCTACATTTTGACCACGTAGGTATCGCAATTTTCTAAGAAATATCAGATTTTTATTTTGATAACCGACAAAAAATTCTAGGGGGTCTTAAATCATTTTCTAAATTCATGGTAACAGGGTGTACATCGATGTCCCTTCCACTCTGTATTTTAAGTGAAGACATAGTCTATCTGTATGCCAAATTGTATCCATATCAGTCGAGCCGTTTACGCGTGATAGCGTAACAAACATACTTCTTCACTCCCACATTTATAATAATATAACTTCATTCCTATATTTCCCGAACGGGTTAGGCAGTGATGCACCTATAGTACCCCACATTTCAAACAATAGCAAACTGCGGGCTGCTACTGAGAGATTCCAGATGGTAAATTCCAATAAAAATTATAATATATATTAGCTGTGATTTATGTCACACAAAACAAATGTTTTTTTTTCTATCAGTCTACCTAAATTAGTTCCAATACCTATTAAAATCTGGTACGTAATGTACACTAAGATTAACTAAATAAAAATGTGGGTAGGTCGAACATTTTCACACTAGCCGACGGCTCGACACATAACATATCTCCAGTGACACATTTACTGCGATATACGAGCACGTTACCATTATTAGTTGGTTTTCTTACAAAATAAGAAAGTATTTTCAAGAAAAATCTGTATAAGGAATCAAAGGAATGGCGTTATGCGAGAATCTGTGGGGAGCAATGAGATAAAAGTTAAAATTTATGGCAGTAATTGTAGGGCAATCTTCTTCCCCTCCCAAACCTTGCTCGAGCCAGCTCGCGCCGCTGAGCCTGTAGCTTTAAATTCGTCCCTAAATCAAAGAAATCCTGATCCAGCTAGTCCCTTGCTGCCCTCTTCCAGCGACGCCCTAAGCCGAGCTCCGTACCCCACAGGGGGTGCCCTTAGCGTTGTCGCTTAGTTTTAGTTAGTATTTAAGTTTAAGTCCTGGCTGGAGGCCTTAATTTATTAGGGCAACCACAGGCAAGTCCGTTTAAGCAGACGACAACCTCATAGGTTGACCTGCGAGATGCCATTTATAAAAAAAAATAAAAAAAATGACAGATTATGACTGAGATTAGAATGCGAACATTTGGGAATTGCCTCTCTGGTTTTTAAGGGTGATGCAGAGGTTTATTGTATAGTAGGTACATCCACATTGCAGAGGTAATACTGGTCAGAAAAAAAAAACATTTACCACTAAAAGGCATTTAGTACTAAAAGGCTTAAAATGTTTGTCCCCGTCAAATAAAATCAACTGAACCACTAAACAGCTTACCAAAGAAACTTCATTAAACTTTACAAAGTATTCAAAGTTAAATTAATTATAACACAGTCTACTTTACGGGAAGAATAATTAATTTTAACATAAAAGAGGGCGGAGGTACCTATTCATCACTATAAGCGATGCTGAAACGATTTTATTTCTTGGTAATTTAGTATAGACGTATTTTTGTTGTAATGAACTTCTGAATAGGGGAATTGTTATTTCGAAATTGTACTGTTTATCTTGCTAGTAGTTAGTGAATTGACTCTTTCTAAAGGCTTTGAAGGTATATTTTCCGTATAATCTGGTCTTGCCATCTACCTAGCTGTTTCCAATTAAGTTGCCAGTCGGTTTCTAGTCTAACCGGATGCAGGTGAATACTAGCCTTTTACATGGAGCGACCGCCAGGCTTCTGACGACCCAAAACGACTGTCAAAGATCCACGAATTACAGCCGAAACCAACGGCATAACGTGCTTTCCGAGGCAAGGGGAACTTTTTTTATTTTTTGTGTGGGAAATCGTGAAATTCAAAGCATTAATTTCAAATAGGCACTAAAATACACTTTAGAACTTCGCCATTTAAATAGAATAAAAGGCGCCCCTTCAAACAAACAGTTTCGTATGGAGAAGAAGGGGCAAGAAACACCACCGTTAACTCTTTTAAAATGTTTAACAATATTTTGTGTACATTAATTATATTTTTATATGTGAAGCCAATGCACCCAAAATAAAAATTCTACACCACAAATAGGTAAAAATAATTTAAAATATGCAAAGACAGACAAATCAATCACGTGAAAGATTCATGGTGCTCACATATTTACAAACATTGCGAAAGAATATGATTTTCCTAAAATATTAACTATGAAAATCAAATGACTTCTCCCGCCCTGGGTGGAGCAGGAGGGCTTGTCAGACTTTTACTGAATAATACCTACCCGTGTTCCTTCAGTTGCCTGTACCAGGGCCACGGAATCTCTTTCGAACAACCCGCGACCTTGGCAGGACGGACGGGTCTTAGTATGTTAAGATGATCCCATCCACGGACCAAATGCGACAAGCGTAGCTTAACCTGCAGCCTAATTGAGTAACACATTTTCGTAAACGATTAAGACTAATCTGTTTGATTTTGACAGTTCAACAACATTCATAGCGTTACTTACATTGTTGAGCAGAACTTTTTACCGAACTTATGAAGCATTGAATTAGCAATCTGTTTCAAATTTGTGTGTTACGCAATTAGGGTACCGATCGATGGACCTGTACCGCTGTTATTACTTACTACAAAGCCCCATATAATCTTGTCTAAATGGAGAAATGTCCTCATATGGTAAGCTATAAGAGCAGATAGCATCGATGCTTTTGCTGTTTGAAGGTGGCAACTGCGGGCTTGCAAAATGAGTTAGAATAGTTTGAAAGCAAGTCACCAGTAAAGACCATTTTCTTATGAGTTTAATTTTCACATTTTGGCACAAACATATGAAAATACGAAAGTCTTATGTGGTTGAAGAGAAATAAATATTGTTTTATTGATCCCAGAAACACATACAAAAAAATAAAAAGATAAGTTAACTGTAATAATGATACAAACCGACCGCTATATATTTTACTTTAACAAAAGGGTTTGTTTTCCTACGACTATGTTTCTATTGTTATGACGGACTGATTTATTAATATAAAATAAGGGTATGATCTTTGCTCAAGATTGTTTCGATATAGTATTTTTATCTCACGAAGCGACGCGCGCTTTACTTGTGGTTACCAAGAGTGACACGCTGTTAATGTGTGCGTGAATACGAGTAGCGTCAGCACATAACGCACACACGCACACATATCCGACTTTGCCATTGTCTCAGACGGTACCCATACCTCCTGCACTTATACACACATTCACAGCGTATTTGTACTTTCGGTAACCACAAGTGAAGCGGGTGTTGCTTCTTGAGATGAAAACACTGTACCAGCATATTACCACAGCGTGCAAACAGCCCTAACATCGAATACAATAGACACACTTTAAAAACAAAATAACATCGGCCAGACAATCCTCAAAACCATATTTCAAGAAGTAACCAAAACTTCTCTTTTAAAACATTTCTTTATGTCGCATTTATTTGCACAAAAACTTCTCTACCTTCAGTACTTATTACTTCAAAACGGGCACGTTCTAACAGGTTAATTCCAAACTTCGGTCTTGAATAAACCCGAGTAGAAGTTTTCATGTTAGCCATTGAGAGTGTAACGTAAAAAGTTTCAAACCTGCACTACACCTAGACTGGAAAGTTTGGTGAAACACAAAGTCTTGTTGCGTTTATTCGAGTACTTTTTTTTAGGTACGGAGTAGTATGGTGCAGTGTTATTTTAACGATTATTGGGCTGTTAAGAGGCGCTTTGTGAATGGATCATGGATTATCGTAGTTGTAAAAGATATCTATTGCAAAAAAAATTGCTACTGTGATCTTACTATGTTACCTCTTTTCAAATTTCTATAGTTAAAAACTGAAAACTAGCCTCTCATGTAAAGTCAGAAATCGTACCTTTGTAATGATTTTCAAAATTATTTTGTATGTGAAAGTGACAAAGATACGATGATAAAGATTTATTAGATTACCAAAGCTTGAGCTTGGGTAACTTACTAAGGCTTTGGTAATTTACCGATTTCTCAGATTTGTATTCTAGAATGCTCAAGAATCAACCACTATTCAAACCTATCTCATCGACAGTAACATGGTTATATACAATGTGTAACTGAATTAATGTAAATTTATGAAATAAGACCTATACTAAGAGCACCTCCTCCCTACCATTAACACGCACCTCCGGTCTACTTATTGATATGCAATGGTCTTTAAAGCACAATTAAGCATGAGGCTTCAGGGGTTAATGCCTCTGTGTTTTGTTTTTTAATGTTTCAGAGCGAATTTCACCAATGAAACTAGACGCGATCGGGTCGTCTAATCCGCGTTCGAGAGCTGTCAGTGTCAATATTCTTCTACAGTGTTGACACTGACAGCTCTTAAACTCGGTTCAGATATTTGATCGCGTTCAGTTTTCGTGAATTTCACTCTTATTATTTGGGGTTTTGTGGGAAAAGTGGGATAGAAAAGCTATGAAAATTTTCCTTGTTTCTTACAAACTGGTCCTTGCTTCCCAATCATTGTAATCTAGGAGTTTTCTATGTTGTGTGTCAAAAACCATTTAGTAAGTTTGATATTTGAGAAAACCGCCATTAGTAAAGCCGTCAAGGGAAGTTATTTGATGATAACCCACCCAAAAAAATAAAAGGGGTCGTAATGACGTACGAGGGTTTCTTTCACGATAAGAAACCACTCCTAAAACAAGCATATTTAGCTCATTTGGAAAGATGAACAGAATAACAATTATAAAAATAGATTGTGGCTAAGACATAATCTACTTTGGACGCGGTTGGTCCGTGGATGGATCTTTACCAAAAACCCGCCGGGCCTCGGAAAGCACGTTGAGCCGTTGGTCTCGGCTTTCATTTGTGGATACGGGTCTTCAGAAGCACAAAAGTCTGTCAACAAGTCTTACCAAGGGGTATCGTGTTACCCAGTAACTGGGTTGTCGAGGTCAGATAGGCAGTCGGGCCATCCAAAACACTGGTGTATAGTTGCATTCGGTTAGACCAGAGTTGTGAAAAGGCTGGGCAAATGATGGTAAGGTGAATAAGTAGAAATTATAGTTATATGTGAAGTTCACTAACCCACGTTTCGCAATTACCGATAGGACTCAATATAAACTTTCTATTAAACCTCAAAATCCACTGTTTGAACAAGCAAATAACTACCTAAAATATGATCTAATACATACTATAAAACTCTAAAATAAACGCTACTATTCTCAACTATTACAATTTCGAGTTTAAACACTCATGTTCTCTGTTAATTTAAACCAAGTTTTGGCTTGTATTTGAAGTTTGAAACAATTTAGATTCGCTAAACTTATTCGCGTTTAGGAACTTTAGTTATCTCGACGACGTTTATCGTAGCGTAGAAGTATGTGATGTTAGGATAAGTCTTATAACGAAATATGGAGAACCACTAAAGCTTGTGTTCAAGAACGATGCTGAAGCATGAATCTCTGGAATGGTTTGTTTAGACTTTAAAGCGGAAGTGTGACTGTTATTTATGTATATTAAAAATTACAGAAAACAAATCTCGTAATGATTCTGAATGAATGAATGAATTGCATCGACCAGACCAGGTTCGACTACGAATGAACCCCATGATTTACACTAGCATTTCAAAATACAACTGCAAAACACGGAAAAGATTCTCAGAAATACCTGCTTATACCAACAGAGCGGTTTGCAAGGAAGTATAAACAAAATTTCACACAATAAAGATTGAGAAACTACTTTTAAAGTCATGCTCGGTGGAAAATGTTCGGCGAACAGAGACAAGATGGCGGATAAGATGCTGGCAATAAAAACTTTCATGTGAAAGCTTGTATGCAATTTTTAATAGTTCTTGCTTTTGTTTCTTTGAATATTTATTTGAAAGAAAGAAACTGCATCGTTAGTCGTGTAAAGCAACGGTCTCCTAGAAGAACGGTGGCCGCCAAATGCGTTCGTAATGTCCAAATACAGAGCACTTTTTGACACGTTACTGTCATTTACTGTTAAAAATTACAGATCTTCATGACGTCCATTGTAAATATGATGGAAACGCTCTTATAGGAAATTGTAGCTAAAGCAAATTTACCGTCGAATGACGTCATGAAACGTTAATTATGAAAGTAAATTGGTGGGTTTTCCTAGCGAGCGTTTTTTGTCATAAAGTCAAACACCACTGCATTAATTTTCATGACAGCCGCTCTTATAAGAACCTGTAGCTTTACAAATTGTTGAGCTTTGAGCTCCTTAAGTTCTGTGTTGAGCTGCATTTTTACTAACAAATTTATCGAACTGTTTTTCCGTCGTCGAAGGGATTATTTTTAGGTTATGAGTAGACACGTTATTTTTTTTTGTTGTTTAAATAGCGACATTCCCACGTGCCCCCTTCTATTCGCTCTCAGGCATCTCAATAGAGAAGCCTTACAGAGCTCAATTAATTGGACAGTGTCATCGCTGCCAATTATATGGTCACTCGCAGTCCAACTGCTATGCCACCCCTAGATGCGTCAAGTGTCTAGGAGAGCATGGCACCGCCGACTGTACCCGCCCAAAAGATAGGGAACTATGTTTAGAGCCTCCCAGCTGTGTACTCTGCGGCCAATCGGGACACCCGGCAAATTACCGGGGCTGTCCTAAGGCCCCGAAGTCCTCCTCTTCCAAACTCGCGAAACGCGCGAGCGACCGCCAGCACAGGGAATGCCCCTGGGGAAAGCCTCCTTCCGCGCTGATGCCGGAGCGGCTCAGTCCGCAGAGGCCGTCTCCCTGGGCTAACCTTAATCACCTGAAGGCTCCCGCAGCTTCGGTGCCCTCTATTCCCGCGCAACCAGCGCAACCCGCTCAACTTCCAGCGCTGATGGCTTCCGCCATCCCAGCGCCTTTGGTAGCCCCCGCGGCCCCTACGGCCTCTCCAGCGAAACCTCAGGGAACCCAGGGCCGAAACAGCGCCCAAATTATACTTAGTACATACGCGGCTCTCTTCACCACCGCCGCGGACAAAATGGCGGAAGAAATCGTTGCTGCAAACGGCAACGCACTCCGCCTTATGGAAATCCTCAGCGCGTATCCCGAGATCGCGCAAGTTCTACACTCACTCAAATATTAATTCTCAATGGATAATACGAGAGTAAACAGTAACAAACCCCGATCCCTTAAATTAGGCTTCTTCAACGCAAATGGCGTTTCAGGTCAACGCGATGAGATCGCCGCTTTCCTCCGCGACCATCAGCTTGACATCCTCCTCATACAGGAAACCTTTTTAAAACCGCATCACCGAAACCCGAATATTGCCAACTATAAACTAGTTCGCAATGACAGGTCTCGATGCCACAAGGGTGGCACACTAATATACTTTAGGAAATCTTTGTATTGCATCCCTATCGACCCACCTTCTCTCTTCTCCCATCTGGAGACCTCTATCTGTCGGCTCGGCATGACTGGTCATCAACCGATCACCATCATCTCTGCTTATATTCCACCAGACAATGGTCCAGAGGATCCCATCTCTCTCCAAAAGGACTTCACCGCCCTCTTCGGTATGAGTGACTCCGTCATCTTGGCGGGGGATCTTAATGCCAAGCACCCGGCGTGGAATAGTAGCACAACCTCAACCAGAGGTAGGTTAGTTTTCAAGTTAGGCGAATCCCTTAACTTTGACGTCATCGCTCCAATGAGCCCGACTCACTTCCCAGGTAATCCTAATCACCTTCCCGATGTTCTTGATGTAGCGCTGCTCAAGAATGTGAACCTCCGTTTGCAATCGATTGAGACGTTCCACGAGCTAAATTCTGACCACCGCCCTGTAGTCATGCATCTTGCACCCTACTCGGGCCCGATCGACCCCAACCGCCCCCCCCAGACCCAGACGATAACTGACTGGAGGAAAGTAAGCGAAAGACTGAAATCCACCACGTCGCCTCACTTAGACACCATCCCCGATCACTTAGTGTCAGTCGCCGACACGACGGCCGCAATCGACTCGTTTACAGAGCACGTACAATCCGTTTTGACGGATTGTTCACGGGAAGTTCCGGTGATGGAAGACCATCGCTGGAAATTACCTACTGACGTACGTGACCTGATAACCGAGAAGAACGCGGCCATCCGTGCCTACGACTCCTTCCCTTGTGACGCGAACAAAGCCCACATGCGCCATTTACAGCGTGCTGTAAAGAAACGCATAGGGGAGGTACGCTCAGAGGGTTGGAACAAGATGCTGAGTGAACTCGAGCCCACTCACCAAGCCTTCTGGCACCTTCAGAGGAAATTGCGCTCCTCCGAGGAGGTCTCTATGCCTCCCCTCATCCGCCCCGACAAGAGCGTCGCGTTCGACAGCACCGACAAGGCCGAATGCCTTGCTGACAGCCTAGAGTCCCAGTGTTCTCCCAGCTCTCAACCAGTAGACCAAGCTCACCTGAACAAGGTCGACGCTGAAGTCGAACGGAGAGCCTCCCTTCCACCCGTTGAACACCCTGATGATCCTCTGCCTCCCGTCACTCCAGATGAAGTGCACGACATCGTTAAAGGGCTCCAAGCTCGTAAAGCCCCCGGTTCGGACGGTATTACCAACAAGGTATACAAACTCCTACCTGCCCCTCTAATAATGCTCATGACCGCCATCTTCAATGGCGCCATGAGCAACAACATCTTCCCACAAGCGTGGAAAGAAGCAACAGTCATCGGTATCCCAAAGCCAGGCAAGCCAAAGTCTGAGCCCTCCAGCTACCGTCCCATTAGCTTACTCAACGTTCTCGGCAAAATCTACGAGAGGCTTATTTATAAGCGTCTCAAAGACTACGCCGAAGCAAAGAGCCTCATTCCCAACGAGCAGTTTGGTTTCCGTCCACAACACTCGAGTATCCACCAGGTCCACCGTATCGTAGAGCACTTGTGCGCCGGTATGCAACGTAACGCGACGACGGGTGTGCTATTCTTCGACATAGCGAAAGCCTTCGACAAAGTCTGGCACAACGGCTTGTTATACAAGCTTTACCAACTAGGAGTGCCAGATCGTCTCGTACTCATCTTACGAGACTTTTTGTCGAATCGCACCTTCCGCTATCGCATCGAGGGTGCACTCTCGTCCCCTCACCCTATTCGCGCCGGTGTCCCTCAGGGTTCCGTCATATCTCCTCTAGTTTTCACGCTGTTCACCAGCGATATCCCACAGAGTAAAAAGGCTCAGTTGGCTCTCTTCGCCGACGACACTGCCGTTTACTATACCGGTCATTGTCCCAATGCTATAGCTCGTACTCTCCAAACCTCCGCAAACGTCTTAGGCGCTTGGTTCCGGAAATGGAGAATCGAGGTCAACCCCGATAAGAGTCAGGCGGTTCTCTTCTCGAGACGTCGTCGAGTCTCACCCCCCCTTCCCAGCCCGATCACTATGTACGGCAAGCCAATCCCTTGGGAGAAGCAAGCCAAATACCTAGGCGTGATCCTTGATCAAAACTTAACGTTCAAAGAGCACATTAAGGCTGTTCGCGCGCGCGCCGCTTTCGCTCTTGGTAGACTCCACTTTATTCTGACAGCCCGTTGCAAACTGTCACTTAAATGCAAGCTGCGCATCTACACCGCAGTCATCCGTCCCATCATGACCTATGCCTGCGTTGTATTCGGGCACGCTCACCCACGTCATCTCCATAAGATGCAGACCCTCCAGAACCGTTTCCTCAGAAAGGTCACGGGTGCCCCCTTCTATGTCCGTAATATAAATCTCCACATCGATCTTAAAATGCCTACCATAAACCAGTTCATGAAACGCTTATCGAAGCGTTTCTTTGACTGCGGCATAAAACACCCCAACCCCTTGATCTCAGCGGCCACCCGCTACACTCCTTCCCGTATTAGTAGTATTCGCCGACCAAGGCATACCTTAATCGCCCCCGACGACGCCACTACCCTCCTCCAGGAGAGTAGTAAGGCAACCAGCACGCTTCATAAGCCCAAAACCCGATCGCCGTCCTACCGTCCTCGCCGCCGAGGCCCGCCGCGACGCCCAAATCTACGCCCCTCCCGACCCTTGCTCGAGCCAGCCCGCGCCGCTGAGCCTGTAGCTTTAAATTCGTCCCTAAATAATATCATTCCTGATCCAGCTAGTCATTTGCTGCCCTCTTCCAGCGACGCCCTAAGCCGAGGTTCGTACCCCACAGGGGGTGCCCTTAGTGTGTAGTCGCTTAGTTTTTAGTTAGTATTTAAGTTTAAGTCCTGGCTGGAGGCCTTAATTTATTAGGGAATCCACAGGCAAGTCCGTCTAAGCAGACGACAACCTCATAGGTTGACCTGCGAGATGCCATTTATAAAAAAAAAAAAAAAAAAGTGCCCCCTTCTACCATCGAACATCCAGACGTACCTACTGCTAATTACCATCCATACCTAATGGGCATTCCACCAATTCGCACTAGGCGCTTCCAAACATCCTGTATAATGTGCACGGCGTCTGTGTTCCCGAACGCGTTCAACCCGAATCTCTTCAAAGTTAGACTGAACAGGCTTCTTCTGGGTAAGCTCACTCCATCGTAGACTTTGTCTCTGTCACCTCTGACGTAGACTAAAGTCAAGAGTAAACCCATCGTAAAATAATAATTTAAAAAAAACATTCACACCGCGATCACCAATTATGCGACTGTAAATGACGATGATAACGAGAAACATACTTTATTTAATTCGGTGAAAAACTACAATAACAGCAATATCTAGTTAACGATAGCCAAACAGAATTTTTCATAAATTAAAAACGGTCTTTAAAACACAAAAAGGCTTAAAATATTTACGTTTTTTTTTAAAATAAATACCACAACTTCGGATGTAATAAAAATGAGAGGTGACGCTTTGACAGGGTTGAACGTCGTTTTAATATAACTCGGCATGTTTATTGGCGTAGCAGGACGAGGGTTTGACTCCAAAATCCGTAATTTTAGATTTTTATTCAGTGCTTATTGATAAACGTTAACGTTTTTAATGGTTGCTTTATTTAATAAAACAAAATCTCACGCCTTCTACACATGGGGGTAGGCTGAAACTGCAGAAATCCACCTGCCACGATCCTTACATACTCTTTTTGCTGCGTTTACGTTTATTTAGTTGTGTTAATTTAAGCTTTTTACACACACACACATAATGTCACGACAGAGTTCGGGAGAGGTGTACCTAAAGTACACCCAAATTATGCCAGTTATGTTTAAGTCTCATGTAACAGAGGGCGGAGTCTTTTGCCATTCATCGGGCAAAAATCCAGAATAAGCTATTTATTCTGGATAATGGTGGATTTCCCAGGATCATGAAGGATATTTTTAAAGAAACAAGCCATACAAGAATATAATATGCTCGGTCCAAAAGATTAACCTAGCGTCAGTGAAATGTTTTCAGCGGATTGACGAGGATGCGCTATGGAAGTTTGTTCTTACGTACTCCAAATCCCCTATGGCCCTTCTTGATGGCTTTTATCTAAACTAATGTTTTTTTGACGTTTTGTTTGTTTGTTTGTTTGTTTGGCATCTCGCAGGTCAACCTATGCGTTTGTCGTCTGCTTAAGCGGACTTGCCTGTGGATTCCCTAATAAATTAAGGCCTCCAGCCAGGACTTAAACTTATTTACTAACTAAAATTAAGCGATAACGCTAAGGGCACCCCCTGTGGGGTACGAACCTCGGCTTAGGGCGTCGCTGGAAGAGGGCAGCAAATGACTAGCTGGATCAGGATTGGTATTAATTAGGGACGAATTTAAAGCTACAGGCTCAGCGGCGCGGGCTGGCTCGAGCAAGGGTCGGGAGGGGTGTTTTTTTGACGTTTGTTTGTTACGCTTTTATACTAAAATGGCAGAACGGATTTGGATGAAATTTGGCACATGGGTAAACCATGACCTAAATTAAGACATAAAATACTTTTTATCCTGCTATTCAAACAGGATCGTGACTTATGAGGGTGAAACCGCGGGACACTGCTTGTACGTTTTATTTTTATCTGGCCATCATATACATACATACGTAACATCACGCCTGTAATCCCAGAAGGGTTAAGCAGAGGTGTACCTATAGTACACCCACATATAGCCAGTTATGATTAAGTCCCATGTAATATGGGGCGAGCCTATTGCTATCAACCGGGCACAAATCCAGACTCCGGACAGCTAGTGAGAAATTCTAGATAGAAAAACCCAATAACACTTTGCCCCACCTGGGAATCGAAGCCAGGACCTCAGCAGTGGCTCTTGCGACCACTAGACCAACGAGGCAGTCCAATTTAGTTATATTGACAAGTACCTAAGCTTAAAAAGGAGGCTTTTTCTCTGCAGTGGGACAGCAGGGCTGATTTATTTAATTATTTATTTATATCTAGGTAAATACGATATTGACGGGAAAATAGCAGAGTTTTGACAAAACATGTTTTGCCGTAAGACGTAAAAACATAAGGTTTTAGTTTCGTTTCGTGAAAATAGTTTCACGATTAAACTATGTTACAACTATGTTTAACTACATCTTACTACATTTTAGATACAACTTTATTTCCCAAAAAAAACAAATCACAAAAGACGTACAAAAAAATTGTAACTGTGTTCTGTCGGGCTTACAATGGTTTTGCAAGGCCATTCCGTGCAGTAATCTATGCCAAGAACTACAATAAAAACTATAAAGCTATATGCCAAAAAGCATTACTGGAACATGTTTCTTTTCCAACACAAAAAAAAAGCAAAAGAATGCCCATTTTAATCTTTTGGTGAAGCTGTTGGAATGTTTTTTAAAATCTTTTAAACTATTTTTTAAATCCGAGTTTGTGGTATAATTTTTTCTAAAGGAGTCGGTAGTTTAGGGTTAAATTGTGTTAATTTACAGCTGCAGTTTAGTGGGTAATCACAGACTTTGATAAGCAAATTGACATACCAGGGTCACCACTGTTAAAGCTTTCAAAACGGTTGCGCTGAATGGAGCGTCATGTTCGTGAACGGGCACCGTCAGTTGGGACTGATCATCTCTTAGCTGCCAAGCCTTTTTTTTTTTTTTTGGATTGTGTTGTTCTTTTCAAGCACTTTGGACGATTTTAAAGTCTAGATATGGTTTTTGTACATCGTTCTCACATGTAGGATCAACATTAATGATGTAACTGATATATTGTCCATTTAGTTTCTGTCCCTTTCTTATCCATAGGTACCTACTACCCTTTGGAATGGGCAACTAGTTTCATATTTCTGACTGACCGACTCCTTGCCAATTCAAAAGAGCCTTATATGGTTTAATTGAAATAAATGCTTTGAGTTTGAGCCATTTCATACAACCATCAAAGAATGACAGTTGGGATTTGAATATAAGGACAATTAAAGTTGGTTTAAATTCGCTTAGCAATTAAATTCCCTGACTTTGTATCAGTATTTCTACCTTTTATGCTTATTTTATTTCTACGGAAACCTTGATAAGAGATAAGCTGTGGAGATAAGCCTGGAAACGACTTTTCATAGATTAATTTCCTGTGCCTTCAAAGCAGTTTCTTTATCTTTTACCTTTCGCTTATGAAAGGATAACCCGGTTACTGCTGCAGTTGACTGTAACTTCTTTTGAAATATTGCAGAAATGGTTGGTATTTTGTTTTTTAATGGATACTGGAGTAGGTTAGAGTTAGATAACGTTATGTTAGATTAAAGGTCAGCTGTTTTTTTTTTTTAAACTAATTTGCTTATTCTGTAGTAAATTATGCATTAAAACAAAAGTATCTATTCAAAATTACCTACCGACATAATTTTGCGATTCTGATCATGATAATAATAATTCTTAGGGTAGTTTTATACCATTTTTATTTATAAGAATAACACAAAAATCAATAGGTACTGTGACTAAATCTATAATAATAATGCAATGATAAAACTGTGACATATAAACATACTTTAACATACATTATTTGCACGCTTGCTTGCAGGCAGAATACAATGACTGAAGGCCGTAACATCGTTCCTTGTAAACTATGTATTTTCTTGCAAATTAAAATTTTGAATTTGATTATGAAAGCGACTTAAAAAAAAATATAAAAAAATAAAAAAAATAAAGGGATTCTTTACAACATTAGGTAGGTAGATGCATCCGATTCTATAGTCAGAAAAAAACACAAAATTTGTTGATTCCGGAAACGAGGGATTTTTTCGATACAAACGCGCATTCCATATTAGCCAACATCTCAACTTTAGGTGAATATGTATTCGAATATCCGATCTCCACTCATAATACCACAAGAAAAAGTCCTTTACCAAAACTTGCCACAAAACCCAACCAAAAGCCCATAAATTTCACCACAACCAGTAATTATACGTTTTATTACAATTTACAAACCCTTATCAACATCACGTTTCTTAACGCTATCTCCAAAAAGGACAAGCTATTATATAAAATTCTTATCTCCTCTCTTTAACGATCAATTAACGATGTTATAACCCTGCGAATGACGCCGAAGGGGTCCGAAAGACCCCGAGTCCGTAACATTAGACGTAATTTCGGACTGGTACGTGTTACGTACTTTTTTTGGCGTACGTGCGAATTGGTAGTGTTAACTAGATTCTTCTAGGGAGGCCTTGTTTGAATACGGGTACGTGAAGAAAAGTATTGGGTAAGAAAGAAGGTCTTTAGAAGGCAGTTCGAGTAAAATGATCATCATTAAGACTGTTTGTCAGGATTTTAGGTAGGTATTTTTGTCATCTTTAGATCTGGTTTACTCAAATCAACACCGGATCTCACAACCAGTCTTACCGAGGTGTATCGTGTTACACAGTAACTGGTATTCAGCTGCATCCGGTGAGCCAGGAATCCAACCCCAAACCCCAAAAGGAAAACGACAAGATTGATTGAAGTGAACACCGCATAATATGACATTAAATGAATATACGAAATTTAACAACAATTTGAAAAGCCAACTAAAAAAAAATTATTTATTTACTAAAACTATTATGCACAAGTAAAAAAAAACTGTACAAAGGCGGAATTAATGCCTGAGGCATTTTCTACCCGTTAATCTTTTTTTTATACATATATCTAAAGCATTATGCTCTCTAAAAGACTAAGTAATACAAAACCTGAGTAAAAAGGATTTACGCACTAAAAGACCCTCTGACATAATAACCATTATCGAAAAACCTACTTACACATTTAAAACCTAAACCAATAAACGATGAAATTACGTATAATTTTCACCTTTTTCGCTTAAGGTTTGGCAATAAAACGTTACTTTACATAATTATATTTTTGGGACCCGTCATGCATGTAAGGTTCAAGAAATATAGCAGCCCTTCGATTGGTTATTGAGCTTAGAAACGGCGAATTTGAATAAAAGGACGCCATTAAATAGTGGGGTATTATTGTTATAGGGTGGTACCGGTATCGATAGTTGACATTATATTTGGGTTGGTGAGTCTTTAAAGGGTTACGTTTTGGGAAGAATTTATTTGACCCATCTTAAATGTAGATGAATAATATTATAGTCAAGAAAATGATTATATAAGTTTAAGCAGTTTTTTTAACTTCTATAACACTGTATAACACTGTTAGGGAAAAGTTTGTGATAAGACAAATATGACTAATGCAAAGCTAAAATTCAACAACAAAAAAACGGAACCTTTATCATTTACTTCCCACATAAAAAACAATACTCAACAATCAACCCTAAAAAGCATCGACATCTAACCCTTCCCTAACCCGAGCCTATCATCCTAACCCTCCATAAACCGGGCGGTGTACATCTGACCCCGGCCGGGTTAAACCATTCTTACATGACATATCTTTAAGCGAAATTTTTGCGAACCTTACTTGATACAAGAGTTTGCGCTTACCGTTGTATTGGATTTTCAAAATAGGGTTCATTTGTTTTTTTTTGTTTTGCTGGGTATGGATACTAATTAGAGTTGTGATTTAAAATAACAGATCAGGTAGCGTGAAAAGGGGAGAGGGGGTGAATTCAAATGGGGTAGAAAGAAATTACGGTCCTTGCAAACTTGTCAAGTTGTTAGGTATTTTAGAACAAGATGAGTTATAGTAACAATGTTACTGCCATATTCATTCTTGATCGGGCAAAATGTAGTACAAGTAAAAGAAAAATAGTTTTTGCTACCTATTGTAAACATCGCCAAATGCGGCAACATAGGAACACAGAAACTTTTAAACTCCACTTACAAACCATTGCACCCCTCAAATCGTCTTCTCGATTCCATCACGAAAATGCCAGCACATGATACAGCTTTCACCCCTCTGAATTCCCCAAAATCAGTCTACGCGTCCGCTATAACCGGCCCAATTCACACATATACCTGAAAATATTTCACACGTATTTCGAAGCTGCAACCCTTGGGGTTGAAACCAATAAACTAAGCGGGGTGAAAATAATAAAAAATTCACATCAAATTGAATGTCATCCCCTAGAAGGGGATGTTATTAGGAAATTTACGAGCACAAGCCGAGGACCATATTATGTTTTATTACCTCCGTGTGTCATTGTGGGTAGGTTATATGGTAGCTATAAAATATGTTATGCACGCAGTGTAGGGTTAAAAAGATTGAAACGTCACTTTTTGCTGTAATTGTTCGTAATTAGGGTGGAAATGTAACATCCCGGAATTTTAGCTCCAGGAATGTTAGAGAAGTTAATAAATGTAGGCTGTGCGGCGGGCGACAGAACGAGAGCGGGACCCGGATGGAGCGACTGAAACAAAAAATGTTCGAGCCGTTATAAGTCCCGCTGCCCACTTAAGTTTCCAGTTAATTTTTTCCATGTCACCGTTCACAAAAAAAGTACGGACGATTTTTCGTCGTTTCCTGAATTTTTGGTAGTTACTAGTAAAAAAGTAATTTCAATTAGAAAATGGGTAAAATATCGCTTCGGTTACTTTCTATTTAGTAAGGTTTATAACCGAAAATATAAGCCTTCTTTGCGGGATAAAAAATCTGTTATTGTCGCGCAATTTGACCGCATGAAAACCACCATTTTCCATTGCGGGATTACCACTAAGATTCCATGTCGTAATCTAAGCTAATAAAATCTCTAACTTAAGCACCTGTTCCACCCCCGATAAGGAAGCGACTAGCTATCAACGATTTTCTCGCTCAAGAAACGTAAGTACAGAAGATACCGTGTAAGTAAAAGATATCATCATTTCTTCAGGGTATAAGGCTTTACCTTTTTTCTTTCATACTTCCCGGTTCCGTGCGTCCAGGTGTTTCCTGTAACTTCGACAATATCATCCACCCAACGCGCTTTTGGACGGCCCTGGTTTCTTTGGCCTAATCTTGTACACCATTCGCTCACAGGTTTACTCCATTGGCCACCTTCCCGTCTAACCAGATGTTTTTTTTTTTTTTTTTTATAAATGGCATCTCGCAGGTCAACCTATGAGGTTGTCGTCTGCTTAGACGGACTTGCCTGTGGATTCCCTAATAAATTAAGGCCTCCAGCCAGGACTTAAACTTAAATACTAACTAAAAACTAAGCGACTACACGCTAAGGGCACCCCCTGTGGGGTACGAACCTCGGCTTAGGGCGTCGCTGGAAGAGGGCAGCAAATGACTAGCTGGATCAGGAATGATATTATTTAGGGACGAATTTAAAGCTACAGGCTCAGCGGCGCGGGCTGGCTCGAGCAAGGGTCGGGAGGGGCGTAGATTTGGGCGTCGCGGCGGGCCTCGGCGGCGAGGACGGTAGGACGGCGATCGGGTTTTGGGCTTATGAAGCGTGCTGGTTGCCTTACTACTCTCCTGGAGGAGGGTAGTGGCGTCGTCGGGGGCGATTAAGGTATGCCTTGGTCGGCGAATACTACTAATACGGGAAGGAGTGTAGCGGGCGGCCGCTGAGATCAAGGGGTTGGGGTGTTTTATGCCACAGTCAAAGAAACGCTTCGATAAGCGTTTCATGAACTGGTTTATGGTAGGCATTCTAAGATCGATGTGGAGATTTATATTACGGACATAGAAGGGGGCACCCGTGACCTTTCTGAGGAAACGGTTCTGGAGGGTCTGCATCTTATGGAGATGACGTGGGTGAGCGTGCGCGAATACAACGCAGGCATAGGTCATGATGGGACGGATGACTGCGGTGTAGATGCGCAGCTTGCATTTAAGTGACAGTTTGCAACGGGCTGTCAGAATAAAGTGGAGTCTACCAAGAGCGAAAGCGGCGCGCGCGCGAACAGCCTTAATGTGCTCTTTGAACGTTAAGTTTTGATCAAGGATCACGCCTAGGTATTTGGCTTGCTTCTCCCAAGGGATTGGCTTGCCGTACATAGTGATCGGGCTGGGAAGGGGGGGTGGGACTCGACGACGTCTCGAGAAGAGAACCGCCTGACTCTTATCGGGGTTGACCTCGATTCTCCATTTCCGGAACCAAGCGCCTAAGACGTTTGCGGAGGTTTGAAGAGTACGAGCTATAGCATTGGGACAATGACCGGTATAGTAAACGGCAGTGTCGTCGGCGAAGAGAGCCAACTGAGCCTTTTTACTCTGTGGGATATCGCTGGTGAACAGCGTGAAAACTAGAGGAGATATGACGGAACCCTGAGGGACACCGGCGCGAATAGGGTGAGGGGACGAGAGTGCACCCTCGATGCGATAGCGGAAGGTGCGATTCGACAAAAAGTCTCGTAAGATGAGTACGAGACGATCTGGCACTCCTAGTTGGTAAAGCTTGTATAACAAGCCGTTGTGCCAGACTTTGTCGAAGGCTTTCGCTATGTCGAAGAATAGCACACCCGACGTCGCGTTACGTTGCATACCGGCGCACAAGTGCTCTACGATACGGTGGACCTGGTGGATACTCGAGTGTTGTGGACGGAAACCAAACTGCTCGTTGGGAATGAGGCTCTTTGCTTCGGCGTAGTCTTTGAGACGCTTATAAATAAGCCTCTCGTAGATTTTGCCGAGAACGTTGAGTAAGCTAATGGGACGGTAGCTGGAGGGCTCAGACTTTGGCTTGCCTGGCTTTGGGATACCGATGACTGTTGCTTCTTTCCACGCTTGTGGGAAGATGTTGTTGCTCATGGCGCCATTGAAGATGGCGGTCATGAGCATTATTAGAGGGGCGGGTAGGAGTTTGTATACCTTGTTGGTAATACCGTCCGAACCGGGGGCTTTACGAGCTTGGAGCCCTTTTACGATGTCGTGCACTTCGTCTGGAGTGACGGGAGGCAGAGGATCATCAGGGTCTTCGACGGGAGGGAGGGAGGCTCTTCGTTCGACTTCAGCGTCGACCTTGTTCAGGTGAGCTTGGTCTACTGGTTGGGAGCTGGGAGAACATTGGGACTCTAGGCTGTCGGCAAGACATTCAGCCTTATCGGGACTGTCGAAAGCGACACTATTGTCGGGGCGGATGAGAGGAGGCATAGAGACCTCTTCTGAGGAACGCAATTTCCTCTGTAATTGCCAGAAGGCTTGATGAGTGGGCTCGAGTTCGCTGAGCATCTTGTTCCAGCCCTCAGAGCGAACCTCCCCTATGCGTTTCTTTACAGCACGCTGTAAATGGCGCATGTGGGCTTTGTTCGCGTCACAAGGGAAGGAGTCGTAGGCACGGATGGCCGCGTTCTTCTCGGTTATCAGGTCACGTACGTCAGTAGGTAGTTTCCAGCGATGGTCTTCCATCACCGGAACTTCCCGTGAACAATCCGTCAATACGGATTGTACGTGCTCTGTAAACGAGTCGATTGCGGCCGTCGTGTCGGCGACTGACACTAAGTGATCGGGGATGGTGTCTAAGTGAGGCGACGTGGTGGATTTCAGTCTTTCGCTTACTTTCCTCCAGTCGGTTATCGTCTGGGTCTGAGGGGGGCGGTTGGGGTCGATCGGGCCCGAGTAGGGTGCAAGATGCATGACTACAGGGCGGTGGTCAGAGTTTAGCTCGTGGAACGTCTCAATCGATTGCAAACGGAGGTTCACATTCTTGAGCAGCGCTACATCGAGAACATCGGGAAGGTGATTAGGATTACCTGGGAAGTGAGTCGGGCTCATTGGAGCGATGACGTCAAAGTTAAGGGATTCGCCTAACTTGGAAATGATCCGACCTCTGGTAGAAGTCGTGCTACTATTCCACGCCGGGTGTTTGGCATTAAGATCCCCCGCCAATATGATGGAGTCACTCATACCGAAGAGGGCGGTGAAGTCCTTTTGGAGAGAGATGGGATCCTCCGGACCATTGTCTGGTGGAATATAAGCAGAGATGATGGTGATCGGTTGATGACCAGTCATGCCGAGCCGACAGATAGAGGTCTCCAGATGGGAGAAGAGAGGAGGTGGGTCTATAGGGATACAATACAAAGATTTCCTAAAGTATATGAGTGTGCCACCCTTGTGACATCGAGACCTGTCATTGCGAACTTGTTTAAAGTTGGCAATATTCGGGTTTCGGTGATGTGGTTTTAAAAAGGTTTCCTGTATGAGGAGGATGTCAAGCTGATGGTCGCGGAGGAAAGTGGCGATCTCATCGCGTTGACCTGAAACGCCATTTGCGTTGAAAAAGCCTAATTTAAGGGATCGGGGTTTGTTACTATTTACTCTCGTATTATCCATTGAGAATTAATATTTGAGTGAGTGTAGAACTTGCGCGATCTCGGGATACGCGCTGAGAATTTCCATGAGGCGGATTGCGTTGCCGTTTGCAGCAACGATTTCTTCCGCCATTTTATCCGCGGCGGTGGTGAAGAGAGCCGCGTATGTACTTAATATGATTTGGGCGCTGTTTCGGCCCTGGATTCCCTGAGGTGCCGCTGGAGCGGCCGTAGGGGCCGCGGGGGCTACCAAAGGCGCTGGGATGGCGGTAGCCATCAGCGCTGGAAGTTGCGCGGATTGCGCTGGTTGCGCGGGTTTTGATGGCAGCGAAGCTGCTGGAGCCTTCAGGTGGTTAAGGTTAGCCCAGGGAGACGGCCTCTGCGGACTGAGCCGCTCCGGCATCAGCGCGGAAGGAGGCTTTCCCCAGGGGCTTTCCCTGTGCTGGCGGTCGCTCGCGCGTTTCGCGAGTTTGGGAGAGGAGGACTTCGGGGCCTTAGGACAGCCCCGGTAATTTGCCGGGTGTCCCGATTGGCCGCAGAGTACACAGCTGGGAGGCTCTAAACATAGTTCCCTATCTTTAGGGCGGGTACAGTCGGCGGTGCCATGCTCACCTAGACACTTGACGCATCTAGGGGTGGCATAGCAGTTGGACTGCGAGTGACCATATAATTGGCAGCGATGACACTGTCCAATTAGTTGAGCTCTGTAAGGCTTCTCTATCGAGATGCCTGAGAGCGAACACACCGACTTAACTTTAAAAATCGGGTGGTGCCCTTCAGTGGGGTCACAGATGACTAGGACCATGTCATAGACAAGGCCCTGCCTCGCTTTGTGCAAGCGATGGACGGCGGACACTGGGATTCCTTGAGCGATGAGGTCGCTCTTAATCTCCTCGGTGGAGATTTCTTGAGGGACGCGCCTTATTACGACGCGAGTAGGGGTTTCCTCCGGAAGGGAGTAAGTGTGAAAGGAGTAGTTCCTTTCACGTAGGGCGCGGGAGAGATCCCTAAAGTCCGTAGACGTGGGGACGGTAACTTTGATCCCCTGGAGGGTGGATCGGGCGTTGGTGTAGTTGATCTTGCGATCAACACACATCTTGGAAATTTCAGTCCATTTGGACTTTTCCTGGACGTATATCGGGGGAGGGGGCTTCTGCTTCCTCGCGGTAGGAGCGGGTGGGCAAGCCATAGGGCTGGCGGGGCGACTGGCCCGCGGACTAGGGGCGGAAGTGGAGCTGGACGGTATGTCGTCCTGTTTTTTCTGGGCCTTGGTGACCGGGCCAGCGGGGGCGGAGGATTTAGCCGCCTTCCTCTTGCCTCCTTTGACCACGACTTGGAAGTCGTCATCGCTGGAGGAGGAGGTGCGGGCTTCTTCCTCGGAGAGTGGGACTGACGTGTCCATGCTCTCCGGGCGAGTCGTGTTTATTGCTGCGGCGCGCAGCTGCGTTGTCTCTGAGACAATGGCGGCCGGAACAATGGCGGCCGTGACAATGGCGGCCGGAACAAAGGCGGGCGAGACAATAGGGGCCGGATTAGCGGCCGGAGTATTATCTGCCGGTACAATAGAGGGTGAGACAATGGGGGCAGAGATATTAGCCGGAACATTGTTGTGCGGAACAAAGGGCGGAATGCCTTGTTCGTATGCAGGTGGCGATAGCGGGCTCTCAAGCGCGTCGCTGAAGTTAGCGAGTGCGCCTTGAGACGGAGTGGGACTAGAAACTTGGCTTATTTTGGCGCCATATTTCGCCAAAAACTCGGGGTCCTTTAATAGGACCTCTTTGAGGAACGCCAAGAGGACGGCGTCCTCCATGATCGGAGCGGGAACTATATTAGGGAAGGAATGGTGGAAAGAGAAAATTCCCTACGTAGCCTAAACCCTATACCTAACTCCCCGGGTGGATTGGCCCGGGGATGAGTTCCCTCCCTGTCGGGTGTAGACAGGGAGGTGTGTACCTATTGGTGAGCCCTAAGCTTGTAACCCGTCGCCAGTCTTATTGTGCGAACGGGGCCCTGACCAGTCTAGCGCGAAGGGTGTAGACACACCCTAAAGACACTAGGTGAGTAGCTGGAAAGCAAAACTGTCACCAGAGCCGACTAGGAGATCCCCCAAGGCCGGTTATCTGGGACCCGTCCAACTAACTGCCTCGCCCTGAAGGGGTTCAGCGGGTGTGAATTGGGTCAACACCCCACTCGGCTTCGTTGACACCGTAAGGTTTCAACCGAGGACCACGAAACTGTGGTTTTACCCAGAAGGGGCCTAGTGAAGCTACTCACAAAACGTCTGATAGAGAAACGAGATTTGCCTTGAAAAAGGCACTTTTTAATTGATTAAAAATAAAATCAATTGCTTGATTTTATTTTAATCGGAGTAGTCGGGGCGACTACGATGACGTCACGTGGTAGCGACGAGTAGAAATTCGAAACACAACACTGGAGCGGGAGAGCGCACAAACACGTCCGTCCGCGGCGAGAGTCGAGCGTCGAGTGTGTCTAACCAGATGTCCTGCCCAACTCTACTTAAGGCACATCGCCCTGTCCCCAACGTCGACGACTTACATGGACAACGGATTTCGGTGTTACGCACTCGGTCAAGTTTTTTTTTTTAAATGGCATCTCGCAGTTGACCTTGAGAGGTCGTGACTACTTAACCGGACTATCCTGTGGCTGCCTTAAGCGGACTCAAAGCCTCCAGCCAGGGGCGTAAAACTACTTACATTACTAAGCGAAAGCTCGCTAAGGGCACCCCCTGACGCCCTAAGCCGAGGTCCGTACCCCAGTACGGACCTCGGCTTAGGGCGTCGCTGACGGGAGGACAGCAAGATGGGACAGACTGGATCAGATTTTGTTGATTATTATTATTCGGGGAATTTAAAACTACAGGCTCAGCTACGGCGCGGGCTGGCACTTCATCGAGCAAGGACACTCGGTCAACTACGTACGTACATTATTTAAGCTGATCGCGGACTGTTAAGTTGTTTCCCCTCCCGATCCTTGCTCGAGCCAGCCCGCGCCGCTGAGCCTGTAGCTTTAAATTCGTCCCAAAATCCTGGTTGTCAAAATCCAAAGTTTAAGTCCTGGCTGGAGGCCTTAATTTATTAGGGCAACCACAGGCAAGTCCGCTTAAGCAGACGACAACCTGACCTGCGTCAGACCATTCCCAAAAAAAAAAAATGTTACGTTGTTCACACCGCGCGACTCGCTTATCGCGATTACAAGAGCTATAAAAGAGAGTACTCAGCATCGTCCGCTTTGCGGGCAGAACACTAGCTGACAGACCCAAGCTTGGGATATATGCATATCATCGAGTAATCGCTCGTCACCGTCGCGCAGTTTTAGTTTGTAGCTCTACGTCCTTCTTGTTAATCCCAAACGTTTATTAAAATACATTTTTCATAATATCACAGTTTTAATAATTGCTCAAAAGATTATACAAAAAGACTTTTGTAGGCTTAATTACTTTAAGATTCGTTTCACATTTCAGCAGATAAACGAAACTTAATATTGTCTTGTCTATCAATCAAAGTTAGAATTCTGAAATACCCATATCTTCAACTTTTGGGTATTAACAGAATAAAGGGATCCTTTAAAATGTAATATTGAGTTATTTATTGGAAGAAGACATTGTTGAAAGCCAAATTTTTGTAAGAAAATTGACTGAACCTTTTGTTTTCATTTTGCTTACCAGCTTAAATTGGGCGTGATGATTTGTATAAAAAAATCTGACAACGGACTGTACTTAACGAATTAAAATTGCAATATATGAGGCTTGTTTCACCACTTCAAGCCAACTTTTTATCTGGTGCCTATCGAAACGTTTGAAAATTTCACTAGTTTGACAGGAAGCCATTTCCACTTCCCAGATTTGATTGAAAGACCATAAAGGATGAACAAAACAGAGATTCTCTGTAAGCACTCGAATGCATCTCGTTACTATGTGTTATCACAGGCATGACAAAGAAACGTTTGACATAGAAAACTGAAAGGCATAGTTCTAGCGAGCGAATGGCATAAGGTAGGTACATGGATAGTAATGGGTAGCAAGACCACCAAATAAACATGTTTTGTCGACAGAATGACAACATTTTGTCTATTCTTCCGTCGACGAAGGTATCTTTAATAGCATTATTTTTCACTTAACTGGCTAAATGCCTCAAGCTCAATCCTGCGCATGACGTGATGCGATTTTATTATTTTGAGTTCTTCTACTAGTTCCCTACAAAAATCGCAGTAACTCTGAAATCGCTTATGTATTTAAAAACTGTACCATTTACATGTACAATGAAAACATATGTACATAAAACATATACTTACCTACACATATATGAACATGAAACAAGAGCAAGGAAACTATATGTAATGATGATGTTTAAGGAGAGAGGAAGTGATTTTTAGCCAGAAGTTTAAAAGTGGACAGTGATTGAGCACGCCCTTCGACACGGGCAAGGCATTCCAGAACCGTAGTGCTTCAATTGTTAAATCCTTGTCATAAAAGCTGGTGGTATGCATCGACATCTCTAGTTTTAAATTTTCAGATGAACTCGGATATCTATTATGTGAGTTTAACGTCTTACGCAGAGATAAGCAGAGACATTTGGCCAGTAATGTAGTAAGTCTGAGCAGTGGTGGCCCAGTGGTAACGGTCCCGACTTACGAGTTGTAGGTCGTGAGTTCGAACCCAAGCAGGCGCTTTACTTTGTGTAAATAATTTAATCACCACTGCTCTCAAAACGGTGAAGGAAAACATCGTGAGGAAACCGGCATGTCCTAGAACCAAAAATTCGAAGACATGTGACATCTACCAACCCGCACTGAGCCCGCGTGGTGGATTACGGCTCACTACCTCTCATAGAGAGGAGGCCTGTGTCCCAGCAGTGGGAACGTTATAGGCTGATTATGCTACATATGCTATGATTATGTAGTAAGTCGTCATGCAAATGGAGACGACCGGAATGCCATTAACCGGACACTTATGCTGATTCCCGGTTGCTACTGAAAGTTTTCAAAAGGAAGGAACCTCGGACTCGGGGATCAAACCTTGTACTTCACGCCTATTAGTCGAGCTTGCGACCACTAGACCAACACAGTCTTTTAAACATAGCCATAATTATTCATCATCTGCCTAGCGTTTCCCCAACTACTTTGAGGTCGGCGTCCAGTCTAACTGGATGCAGCTGAACACCAGTATTTTACATGGAGCGACTGCTTATCTGACCTCCACAACTCAGTTACTGGGTAATACGATACCACGTGGTTCGACTGGGTGCCAGACTTTCGGGTTTCCGACGATCCGTAACGACTGTCAAAGATCCACGAATGACAGCCGGGACCTACGGCTTAACGTGCTTTCCGAGGCACGGAGGGGTCTTGGTATGTAAAGATGGTCACCCATCCACAGACCAACCGCAGCAAGCGTATCTTAACCTGATCGATCGACGTTTTACACTTTATGACGTGTCCTAGTTGACTACTCTAAGAAAAAAACCCGAAACAAACTCAGAGGTCATAGTCTGTTTTAAAGTGCAGATGATCTTGGTCAGATCATGTGGGAACAATGCAGATTTGTGTCTAAGATGGTCCTTTGAGGATAGAACAACACAGGTTACCTTTACACAGTTTAATAGTAATACTACCTTTTTCAGGAACGCGTGAAGGTATCAAGTTGAAATTAAAATCAAATACTCAAGTTTGCAATCCCTTAGAGTTGTGAAAAAATCGAACTTCTTTATTTCAAATACTCAAGTTTGCAATCCCTTAGAGTTGTGAAAAAATCGAACTTCTTTATTAACGCAATCAAAAGATACGGCTGTTTTATGCCACATTTTGTAGAATATTTCGACCCTCGGGAATCAAAACCTACAGGGTACCCGTTGACCTATAATAATTAAATTTCACATCAAGTCTCACTGCACAAGTAAAGAGAGAAGTCCGAAAATCGTAATTTTTTTTCCACATAAATATGTTATATATCCAAAAATATATTTTTGCGATTACTTACATTTGCAGTTGTAGAATTGAACCGAAATTGACCGTGACGTATATCGATGTATAGGGAAACATGTTTTTCAAATACAATGTTAAGTTTGTTCTTGGTATAAATAAATGCCAGCTACGGAACCCTTCATAGATCGTGGTCCGACATGCAGTTGGCTGTTTCTTTTTATTTACCCTAGACAAAATAATTAATTTGCCATGTCACTCTTTAATTCAAATCTAAAGGTACTTCCCTTTCTCACAATGTTATCTTTCACAATAATTAAAAAAAGGTAACGCAGTAAAATGTTATTAGGTCATTATGTAGAGAAAATTGTGAAGTTTTTATGACGTCATAAAGAAATGACAAAAGGGGATGGGCAGTAAAGTTAATGAATCAAGAAGCCGCTGATTAGGGGTTACCTTAAATGGTTATGTGTCGAACTTTTACTGGAAAAGATAATTAAAATAATGGAGGTAGCTACATGGAAGGTACCTATGCCATTTCTAGAGTCAGCAGCTATAGTTCTACTCGTAATTCATTAGGGCAAGGTGCAGTACTTTTATCTTTCAAATACATTTCATCATCATCATTCATCAGCCGAAAGATGTCCACTGCTGGACGGTGTTGTTTGGCCTCCCCCAAACAACACCACTTCGAACTGTTCTACGCTTCCCGCATCCAGCGGATTTCTGCGGCCTTCACAAGGTCATCGGTCCACCTTGTGGGAGGCCTTCCGGAAATACGTATAGCCAAATGTGAATGTCATAAAATAATTTTGGAAATTTGAACATGTGGTGAAGTGCTCTGTGAAGACAGAAACATGAATTATAAAATAATACGCTTGATAAAAAATTAAAAAAAACACTTGAAGAAATTCCATCATGAATCCATGTAAAAGCCTTATAAAACGATAAGGTTTTTTTGTAACATGTAGAGAACACATTTTATAATTTCGTTATAATTTGTTAAATATATACAAAACGTAGCAGTTCCAGCGTTCGCAACCCGCCGGCCAGTGCCCCTCGAGACGCACTTAATACACACCGCACTACAAGAGGGCCTTTACTCCCAATACCCTGATTGCAGCGGCCACCCGCTATACTTCCTCCCGCATAAGCGGTATTAGCCTTCCAAGGCAAAACCCTAATCACCCCCGACGACGCCATTACCCTCCGCCAGGAGAGTCGAAAGGCCACCAGCACATTGCACAACAGAAAACCCGATCGCTGTCCTACCCAATGCCCAAATCCACGCCCCTCCCGAACCTTGCTCGAACCAGCCCGCGCCGCTGAGCCTGTAGCTTTAAATTCGTCCCAAAAGATCACCAATCCTGATCCAGCTCGTCCCTTGCTGCCCTTTTCCAGCGACGCCCGAAGCCTAGGTCCGTACCCCACAGGGGGTGCCCTTCTTCAGCGTGTAGTCGCATAGTTTTTAAGTCACGGCTGCAGGCCTTAATTTATTAGACAACCACATTCAAGCCCGGTTAGCAGGCGATAACCTCCTAGGTTGAACTGCAAGAAGCCATTTACATAAAAAAAGGGCTTTAACTTTTGGGAAAATTTTATTACTCAGTGAAAGACTTTCTAAATGATATGAATTTATCCAGATTATGATCGTTAATTAATTGAGAATTTTACCATTTTAGACTTATGTACCTGACTATAATTATTAATTGACTTCACTATAATTACTGTTTTATTTTGTTGACATTGTTTGGTTTGTATTAATAATTTAATTAATGTAATAAATTGCACGCCGTTAGGTAGACTGTAGCCGATCTCATTAATTAATGTATAACATTTTATACCTGTACCTACATTCGTGGCAAATAAAATTCTGATTCTGATTCTGAATAAAGGCCCCGCAGACGCGAGACGCGACTCTAGTAGAAAAATTTCTATTGAAATATTCTATTGAATTGTTTTACGCGAATCGTTTTGCACTGTCGCGTCGCGCCTGTCTGCGGAAGAGGAGCCTTTACCACTTTTGACAACAATGAATCCCGGGAAATAGAAACTACACTAGGTTTGAAACTATCTAAGTGACACATAGACCAATAGATCTTATTTTATGACGTAAGTGTCATTGGTTCTTAGGCTGATAACGCAATTTAACGGTCTAGTCGACCAAACGTATTATTTATTTTTGATTTGTTTCACGATCTCAACTTTTTACAACCGATTTTCAACTCTTTTCCTTTAATTACATGGTTAATCTCCCCATTAGCCAACGTAAAGCTTTACCTCCAAAAATAACTTAAAAATGTTGAAAGGTTCTATTTGGTTTTAGTTCTGCAATCTCAACTTATAACAAACGTTTTTCAATCAAACAAGGTTCAATTCACAGTAAAACACCTTTAACCTATAAACAAATCAATCAAAGTACTTACATATTACAGTTAGCGAAGCATTGGCTCTGATGACCTTGTGCATCTGCGCGGGTCCCACCTGACATTGATACTCAGCATCGTCTTCGAGTGAGGAGTTCACTATCCGAAGGTTGTAAACGCCATGGCGACGGTCTCCGAACATCGTGTAGCGAGGGTAGCCGGGGATAACCGAGGAGAACCCTGTTAAAAGAAGAAAAAACGTTTATAATCGAAAACAAATGAATAAATGTTGGGATGAAACAGCTTAAAATGGAAACAAGAGAATAAAGAGTTGGTAAGGGCCGAAATATGTCGTGTTATGTAGTTTCTTCCTAACGCGGAAGAATGGCGTGTATAGATAACAGTTTAATTCACTCTGTTGTCGTTTTGAACTCTTCTCATTCAAAGAAGAAACGAGCATTGATTACCACGCCTGATTACTGTGTGTTAGTGTTAAGACCATCCAGTATAGGTTACCTCACGATGTTTTCCTTACCAAAGAAATGTCAGTGATTAATAATTAGATACTTATTTTGATAACATGCCATACATAATCAGCCTGTAGCTTAATAGCATTCCCACTGCTGGGCACAGGTCTCTTCTATATGAGTAGGTCATTATCCCCAACCTGGATCTAGTGGGGGTTGGTGAATGTCATAATTGTAGCTAAAAATTTTAGCTTTTAGAAAACTCACAAGACCAATTTAACACAGTGTTCAATAAGCACAACATTTAATCTGACAAATGTATGAGTAATAGCTAGCAAGGAAAACTACTATAAAACTACAAAGGACTCGTAAAACATTTAAAAAAACCGAACAATCTATCAAAAGGCCACCACTTCCGGACCACAACAGCCAGAAATCTGAAAACAATACCCGAAAAAAAGAAATCGATTTCGCAAGAACAGTAATTATATACCAAATTATTATGAACACCGTGTCATCGCTTATCCACAGACGGTCGAGGAATCGTTACGATTCGCCTTTGATTTGTTAATTGGTAGAATGACTACAACTATAGACACGCGATATTCCCAGGTCAGATTGAAACACGGTTTTTGGTTTTAGAAGAGGTCAGTAGATGATAGTTGTATTATTAGTTATGAAAGGATTACGGCGCGTGAGCATTCGATGCCCGGAATGTTGCCATTTTATAAATATTGTTAACTGCTCCCGCGGTTTCACCCGCATAAATCTTGATCCCGTAGGAGTATCGGGATAAAAAGTACTCTAGTTTTTGTTTGTTTGTATGTTTGGCATCTCGCAGGTCAACCTATGCGGTTGTCGTCTGCTTAAGCGGACTTGCCTGTGGATTCCCTAATAAATTAAGGCCTCCAGCCAGGACTTAAACTTATATACTAACTAAAACTAAGCGACAACGCTAAGGGCACCCCCTGTGGGGTACGAACCTCGGCTTAGGGCGTCGCTGGATGAGGGCAGCAAATGACTAGCTGGATCAGGATTGGTATTAATTAGGGACGAATTTAAAGCTACAGGCTCAGCGGCGCGGGCTGGCTCGAGCAAGGGTCGGGAGGGGCGTCGATTTGGGCGTCGCGGCGGGCATCGGCGGCGAGGGCGGTAGGACGGCGATCGGGTTTTGGGCTTCTGTAGCGTGCTAGTGGGCTTACTACTCTCCTGGAGGAGGGTAGTGGCGTCGTCGGGGTCGATTAAAGTATGCCTTGGTCGGCGAATACTGCTAATGCGAGAGGGAGTGTAGCGGGCGGCCGCTGTAATCAGGGGGTTAGAATGTTTAATGCCGCAGTCGAAGAAACGCTTTGATAAGCGTTTCATGAACTGTTTTATGGTTGGCATTTTGAGGTTTTTTTTTTTTTTTTTTTTTTTTTATAAATGGCATCTCGCAGGTCAACCTATGAGGTTGTCGTCTGCTTAGACGGACTTGCCTGTGGATTCCCTAATAAATTAAGGCCTCCAGCCAGGACTTAAACTTAAATACTAACTAAAAACTAAGCGACTACACGCTAAGGGCACCCCCTGTGGGGTACGAACCTCGGCTTAGGGCGTCGCTGGAAGAGGGCAGCAAATGACTAGCTGGATCAGGAATGATATTATTTAGGGACGAATTTAAAGCTACAGGCTCAGCGGCGCGGGCTGGCTCGAGCAAGGGTCGGGAGGGGCGTAGATTTGGGCGTCGCGGCGGGCCTCGGCGGCGAGGACGGTAGGACGGCGATCGGGTTTTGGGCTTATGAAGCGTGCTGGTTGCCTTACTACTCTCCTGCAGGAGGGTAGTGGCGTCGTCGGGGGCGATTAAGGTATGCCTAGGTCGGCGAATACTACTAATACGGGAAGGAGTGTAGCGGGCGGCCGCTGAGATCAGGGGGTTGGGGTGTTTTATGCCACAGTCAAAGAAACGCTTCGATAAGCGTTTCATGAACTGGTTTATGGTAGGCATTTTAAGATCGATGTGGAGATTTATATTACGGACATAGAAGGGGGCACCCGTGACCTTTCTGAGGAAACGGTTCTGGAGGGTCTGCATCTTATGGAGATGACGTGGGTGAGCGTGCGCGAATACAACGCAGGCATAGGTCATGATGGGACGGATGACTGCGGTGTAGATGCGCAGCTTGCATTTAAGTGACAGTTTGCAACGGGCTGTCAGAATAAAGTGGAGTCTACCAAGAGCGAAAGCGGCGCGCGCGCGAACAGCCTTAATGTGCTCTTTGAACGTTAAGTTTTTATCAAGGATCACGCCTAGGTATTTGGCTTGCTTCTCCCAAGGGATTGGCTTGCCGTACATAGTGATCGGGCTGGGAAGGGGGGGTGGGACTCGACGACGTCTCGAGAAGAGAACCGCCTGACTCTTATCGGGGTTGACCTCGATTCTCCATTTCCGGAACCAAGCGCCTAAGACGTTTGCGGAGGTTTGGAGAGTACGAGCTATAGCATTGGGACAATGACCGGTATAGTAAACGGCAGTGTCGTCGGCGAAGAGAGCCAACTGAGCCTTTTTACTCTGTGGGATATCGCTGGTGAACAGCGTGAAAACTAGAGGAGATATGACGGAACCCTGAGGGACACCGGCGCGAATAGGGTGAGGGGACGAGAGTGCACCCTCGATGCGATAGCGGAAGGTGCGATTCGACAAAAAGTCTCGTAAGATGAGTACGAGACGATCTGGCACTCCTAGTTGGTAAAGCTTGTATAACAAGCCGTTGTGCCAGACTTTGTCGAAGGCTTTCGCTATGTCGAAGAATAGCACACCCGTCGTCGCGTTACGCTGCATACCGGCGCACAAGTGCTCTACGATACGGTGGACCTGGTGGATACTCGAGTGTTGTGGGCGGAAACCAAACTGCTCGTTGGGAATGAGGCTCTTTGCTTCGGCGTAGTCTTTGAGACGCTTATAAATAAGCCTCTCATAGATTTTGCCGAGGACATTGAGTAAGCTAATAGGGCGGTAGCTGGAGGGCTCAGACTTTGGCTTGCCTGGCTTTGGGATACCGATGACGGTGGCTTCTTTCCATGCTTGTGGGAAGATGTTGTTGCTCAAGGCGCCATTGAAGATGGCGGTCATAAGCATTATTAGCGGGGCAGGAAGGAGTTTGTATACCTTATTGGTAATACCATCCGAACCGGGGGCCTTACGAGCGTGGAGCCCTTTAATGATGTCGTGCACTTCGTCTGGAGTGACGGGAGGCAGAGGATCATCAGGGTCTTCGACGGGAGGGAGGGAGGCTCTTCGTTCGACTTCAGCGTCGACCTTGTTCAGGTGAGCTTGGTCTACTGGTTGGGAGCTGGGAGAACATTGGGACTCTAGGCTGTCGGCAAGACATTCAGCCTTATCGGGACTGTCGAAAGCGACACTATTGTCGGGGCGGATGAGAGGAGGCATAGAGACCTCTTCTGAGGAACGCAATTTTCTCTGTAATTGCCAGAAGGCTTGATGAGTGGGCTCGAGTTCGCTGAGCATCTTGTTCCAGCCCTCAGAGCGAACCTCCCCTATGCGTTTCTTTACAGCACGCTGTAAATGGCGCATGTGGGCTTTGTTCGCGTCACAAGGGAAGGAGTCGTAGGCACGGATGGCCGCGTTCTTCTCGGTTATCAGGTCACGTACGTCAGTAGGTAGTTTCCAGCGATGGTCTTCCATCACCGGAACTTCCCGTGAACAATCCGTCAATACGGATTGTACGTGCTCTGTAAACGAGTCGATTGCGGCCGTCGTGTCAGCGACTGACACTAAGTGATCGGGGATGGTGTCTAAGTGAGGCGACGTGGTGGATTTCAGTCTTTCGCTTACTTTCCTCCAGTCGGTTATCGTCTGGGTCTGAGGGGGGCGGTTGGGGTCGAACGGGCCCGAGTAGGGTGCAAGATGCATGACTACAGGGCGGTGGTCAGAATTTAGCTCGTGGAACGTCTCAATCGATTGCAAACGGAGGTTCACATTCTTGAGCAGCGCTACATCGAGAACATCGGGAAGGTGATTAGGATTACCTGGGAAGTGAGTCGGGCTCATTGGAGCGATGACGTCAAAGTTAAGGGATTCGCCTAACTTGAAAACTAACCTACCTCTGGTTGAGGTTGTGCTACTATTCCACGCCGGGTGCTTGGCATTAAGATCCCCCGCCAAGATGACGGAGTCACTCATACCGAAGAGGGCAGTGAAGTCCTTTTGGAGCGAGATGGGATCCTCCGGACCATTGTCGGGTGGGATATAAGCGGAGATGATGGTGATCGGTTGGTGGCCGGTCATGCCGAGCCGACAGATAGAGGTCTCCAGATGGGAGAAGAGAGGAGGTGGGTCTATAGGGATACAATACAAAGATTTCCTAAAGTATATGAGTGTGCCACCCTTGTGACATCGAGACCTGTCATTGCGAACTAGTTTAAAGTTGGCAATATTCGGGTTTCGGTGATGTGGTTTTAAAAAGGTTTCCTGTATGAGGAGGATGTCAAGCTGATGGTCGCGGAGGAAAGTGGCGATCTCATCGCGTTGACCTGAAACGCCATTTGCGTTGAAAAAGCCTAATTTAAGGGATCGGGGTTTGTTACTATTTACTCTCGTATTATCCATTGAGAATTAATATTTGAGTGAGTGTAGAACTTGCGCGATCTCGGGATACGCGCTGAGAATTTCCATGAGGCGGATTGCGTTGCCGTTTGCAGCAACGATTTCTTCCGCCATTTTATCCGCGGCGGTGGTGAAGAGAGCCGCGTATGTACTTAATATGATTTGGGCGCTGTTTCGGCCCTGGGTTCCCTGAGGTGCCGCTGGAGCGGCCGTAGGGGCCGCGGGGGCTACCAAAGGCGCTGGGATGGCGGAAGCCATCAGCGCTGGAAGTTGAGCGGGTTGCGCTGGTTGCGCGGGGATAGAGGGCACCGAGGCTGCGGGAGCCTTCAGGTGATTTAGGTTAGCCCAGGGAGACGGCCTCTGCGGACTGAGCCGCTCCGGCATCAGCGCGGAAGGAGGCTTTCCCCAGGGGCTTTCCCTGTGCTGGCGGTCGCTCGCGCGTTTCGCGAGTTTAGGAGAGGAGGACTTCGGGGCCTTAGGACAGCCCCGGTAATTTGCCGGGTGTCCCGATTGGCCGCAGAGTACACAGCTGGGAGGCTCTAAACATAATTCCCTATCTTTAGGGCGGGTACAGTCGGCGGTGCCATGCTCTCCTAGACACTTGACGCATCTAGGGGTGGCATAGCAGTTTGACTGCGAGTGACCATATAATTGGCAGCGATGACACTGTCCAATTAGTTGAGCTCTGTAAGGCTTCTCTATTGAGATGCCTGAGAGCGAACACACCGACTTAACTTTAAAAATCGGGTGGTGACCGTCTGTGGGGTCACAGATGACCAGGACCATGTCGTAGACTAGGCCCTGTCTCGCTTTATGTAAGCGATGGACGGCGGAAACTGGGATACCTTGAGCGATGAGGTCGCTCTTAATCTCCTCGGTGGAGATTTCTTGAGGGACGCGCCTTATTACGACGCGAGTAGGGGTTTCCTCCGGAAGGGAGTAAGTGTGAAAGGAGTAGTTCCTTTCACGTAGGGCGCGGGAGAGATCCCTAAAGTCCGTAGACGTGGGGACGGTAACTTTGATCCCCTGGAGGGTGGATCGGGCGTTGGTGTAGTTGATCTTGCGATCAACACACATCTTGGAAATTTCAGTCCATTTGGACTTTTCCTGGACGTATATCGGGGGAGGGGGCTTCTGCTTCCTCGCGGTAGGAGCGGGTGGGCAAGCCATAGGGCTGGCGGGGCGACTGGCCCGCGGACTAGGGGCGGAAGTGGAGCTGGACGGTATGTCGTCCTGTTTTTTCTGGGGGCATTTTGAGGTCGACGTGAAGATCTATATTACGGACATAGAAGGGGGCACCCGTGACCCTTCTGAGGAAACGGTTTTGGAGGGTCTGCATCTTATGGAGATGACGTGGGTGAGCGTGCGCAAATACAACGCAGGCATAGGTCATGATGGGACGGATGACTGCGGTATAGATGCGGAGCTTGCATTTGAGGGACAGTTTGCTACGGGCTGTCAGTACGAATTGGAGCCTGCTAAGAGCGAAGGAGGCGCGCGCGCGAACCGCCTTAATATGAGCCTTAAAGGTAAGGTTCTCATCGAGGATCACGCCTAGGTATTTGGCTTGCTTCTCCCAAGGGATTGGCTTGCCGTACATAGTGATCGGGCTGGGAAAAGTACTCTATGTGTTAATCCAGGTTATAAACTATCTGTGTTCCAAATTTCATCCAAAACCGTTGATTAGTTTTTGCGTGAAAGAGTAACAAACATCCATCCATACTCACAAACTTTCGCGTTTATAATTAGTAGGATTGTATTTATTTTTTTGGACACTTATCTAGTTATTATGTGTATGTATTTTATTTTAATATTAGCGTTTGCTGCACCGGTTGACGTCATTCAACGCCCAGCGCCGGGGCTCTGTCTCGCATAGGGTCGTAGCATTAAGCTGAGCAATGGTCGTTTTGCGTGGATATGACGCATATTTTCCCCCAACTTGTTCTTTTTGGTGTTTGTACTCGATCACTGCGTCATGTATAACGCAAATAAACGTTTTTTCTTTTCGTTTTTTTTTCATTATCTGTGTATCTTGTTTCTTTCTAATTATATAACTTATACATATACTTATATAACTTAGTTCAGTCTGCGACTTCTAAATCATACAGCAGTGGTGGCCCAGTGGTAACGGCCCCAACTAACGAGTTGTAGGTCGTGGGTTCGAACCTAGACGGGCGCTTTACTTTGCGTAATTATTTCATCACTACTGCTCTCAAACGGTGAAGGAAGCGTGAGGAAACCGGCATGTCCTAGAACCAAACATTCGAAGACATGTGTCATATACCAACCCGCACTGGGCCTGCGTGGTGGATTACGCCCTAGTTCCTCACAGAGAGGAGGCCTGTGTCCTTGCAGTGGGAAGAACATAGGCTGGCTATGCATAAGCTTTATCCTACGCCATTCGGCGATACTGTATTTCCTCATAAGTGAAAGAATTTTCGTAATCGAATAAGTACTTAGTTCCGAACATGCACATACAAAGTCATAAATTTTACCGCTTTTTAATACATCTTTCTAGATTTTTCCCAATGAAACTCAATAGCCCGATAATACAAGATGTAATTGATATAACTGAAAATTTCGGGGTCATTGTACCCATCATTATGAACAACTTTTATACAATGTTACCAACCCTGAAATTGCGACAATATTACCTTTAGATGTTACCCGCGCACAATATTGTCTAGATAAAAGCAAGGCAATTGCCCGACTTGAAACTGTCTTGCTGCTGCATTAGCTTTTGCGGCTCCCGCGGAGCAAAGGCACCGCGTGTCACGCGACGAGCGGTGCCTTTGTTTCGGGTTGTCGCGTCGCGCCTGTTTGGGGAAGCCTATAGAGCAGCAGTTTTTTTTGAAATTTATATCGATGAGAAGTAACATCATGCACACGGCCGGTTTTTATCATTAGAGTTAATTATATTATGTATGCACTTTCTTTCTTTCTTTCTACGAGTGACGATACTCCTTCACGCTCTGGGCAGTCAGACTTTCTACCAACCAGCACCCTAATTGCTTTACAAACTTAAGATGATTTTGAAGAATATTGCTAATCCATTGCTTCATATGATAGAAAATGTGTCAACTCAACAACGTAAATAACGCAATGAATGTTGTTGAACTGTCAATATGAAAGCCATTGCTGTCAGTACCCCCCAGACAAATATTTTCATCACTCCTTCAGTTCTCATATAACTCACGCCGATAGTAAATCCAATTGTGTCAGCATTTACTAAGTGACCCATTATACCATTCACCTAATAGAATTCTAGTTACATTTTCAAGCAATTACGGGCTCTCCTCAGTAAGTAATCCGTTTCGTCGAATCTAGACGTAAAGCTGATAAATCCCATTGAATCCGATGTCATGGCATACAGATGCTGTGACCCATACTGCTGACGCAGTGTTTGGTTCAATTTATAAGCGACAGTGATTTTGGAAAGCAGGTCAAATCGCTGTAGATAAATTATACACTTTTTTCTCTTATTCTTGCAGGCTCGTCGAATTTTGTATCTTGTGTGTAACAATATAACAATGTTCTGTACTTAGCAAATTTAACGAGTGTGGACGTCAAAGTGCTAGAAAAAGCTTGATTTACAAGAAAAGATCAGCTTTATCTACATGTTTCTAGAAAATTCAGCATTGTAATCTCAGTCTCAATCTGTCTAAAATACGTGGGAAACTGAAAATTTTGCGAAAATAAAAACATGTTTTTTATGTAAATATTTTTTAATAAAACCTTTCCAAACTACTCTCATTTAAAAAATACTAATACTATGGCCAGTCTCTCATGCATAAAACTTTTTTTCGCAATACCTACTTTCTGAGTGGCCTGGTACAATCAATTTATGTACATTATTGACAGGTTTTTGACATTAATTGATGAGATTTTGATTTGTATTCGAACGTTTTGTACGAGAATTGGCCTTCTGATAGTTTTTTTTTGAGATTGTTTTTGTTATTCTTTTAATTTTGAATGTTAATGCGTTCCTTGCATATTTTTTGGATACATTTTATTATCTATTTTACATGCTATTGTTGAGGCTAGTTATATTACTTTTAATTTAACTCAAACCATACTACTACCATTTCACAATGCATATATATAATAGTCTTGAAATTACGAACAAATGACATGCAACACTCGATCTAAACCAACATCTAAAACTAATATGTACATGATCTAAATGTGATTCCTGTAAGTGCTGTGACAATGAACGTACCTCAGGCATCCATTAGGAATATGAGGTTTTCTGTTCAGTCACGACTCTTGAGCAAATATTATGTCAATACACACATAGTGGAAACTCAGTAAGTTTTAGAAGTACCTTTTTATAAACTTTCTGTTCATTTTATTACCTGATTTTATTCATTGTCAACTGTCTTATGCATTATTTTTTTTACACTTTTATGAACTCTTTACTAATATACGTTATAACTTGTTCTGTTCTGTGGTGTGCACTTTATAAGAGGCTGACCTCTGATAATGTTTTGGTCTTTCTTATCAGAGTAGTTATATAGGAAACACTTATTAAAGTGCTGTTTTTACAAAAGCATAAATAACATCACGCCGTATCATCATCGTCATCATCCGTATCTATAGTAAACCCATATTTCAGCAGTTATGCTTAAGTCCCATGTTTTTTGTTTGTATGTTTGGCATCTCGCAGGTCAACCTATGCGGTTGTCGTCTGCTTAAGCGGACTTGCCTGTGGATTCCCTAATAAATTAAGGCCTCCAGCCAGGACTTAAACTTATATACTAACTAAAACTAAGCGACAACGCTAAGGGCACCCCCTGTGGGGTACGAACCTCGGCTTAGGGCGTCGCTGGAAGAGGGCAGCAAATGACTAGCTGGATCAGGATTGGTATTAATTAGGGACGAATTTAAAGCTACAGGCTCAGCGGCGCGGGCTGGCTCGAGCAAGGGTCGGGAGGGGCGTCGATTTGGGCGTCGCGGCGGGCCTCGGCGGCGAGGGCGGTAGGACGGCGATCGGGTTTTGCGTAAGTCCCATGTAATAGGGCACGAGCCTATAGCCATCAACCGGGCACAAATCCAGACTCCCGGCTGCTACTGAGAAATTCTAGATAGAACAACTCAATAAGCGCGACCTGGGAAACGGACCCAGGACATCATGCTCAGGAGTAGCTCTTGCGCAGTAGTAGAAATTTCAGTTACTCATGCTCTTACATAAGTAAATATCATTTGTCATTTAAACAAGTATAATGATTCTGACGATGAGGCTTGTGTGTGTAATAACAGCCGCAAGGGTCGATCGATCAGGTAAAGCTTCGCTTGCCGCGGTCGGTCCCTGGATGGGTGACCATCTTTACATATCAAGACCCCTTCATGCCTCGACAAAATCACGTTAAGCCGTTGGTTTCGACTGTCACTCGTGGATATTTGGTAGTCGTTACTGGTCGTCAGAAGCACGAAAGTCTGTCAACCAGTCTTACCAAGGGGTATCGTGCTACCTAGTAACTGGGTTGTGGAGATCAGATAAGTAGTTTCTTCAAGTAAAACTCAGGTACTCATATTCATCCAGTAAGATTGGAAGCCAACCTCAATATAGCTGGGAAATGGCTGGGCAGACGATGAAATGGACGTAGATCCTTCATAATCATGACATTAACATACGGTATGTCTTGATAATTATAACCTGCCCAACTATCAGATTCTCATCCTTCAATACCACTTAGGTACTGTATATACAGTCACAGACTAAAAAGGTGAAGCATTTTTAGTTCAGCCTTATTTACACCGGACTTGAGACGTATGCCGTGGTGGCCCAGTGCTCTCAAAACGGTGAAGCCCACATGTCCTAGAACCAGAAATTCTAAGACATGTGACATGTACCAAACCCGCACTGGGCTCGCGTGGTAGATTACGGCCCACTCCTTCTCACCGAGAGGAGGCCTGTGTCCCAGCAATGGTATCGTTATAGGCTGATTATTGTTGGAGACAGTTTTTGTTCGACCCCGACGACGCCACTACCCTCCTCCAGGAGAGTAGTAAGGCCACTAGCACGCTACATAAGCCCAAAACCCGATCGCCGTCCTACCGCCCTCGCCGCCGAGGCCCGCCGCGACGCCCAAATCGACGCCCCTCCCGATCCTTGCTCGAGCCAGCCCGCGCCGCTGAGCCTGTAGCTTTAAATTCGTCCCTAATTAATACCAATCCTGATCCAGCTAGTCATTTGCTGCCCTCTTCCAGCGACGCCCAAAGCCGAGGTTCGTACCCCACAGGGGGTGCCCTTAGCGTTGTCGCTTAGTTTTAGTTAGTATATAAGTTTAAGTCCTGGCTGGAGGCCTTAATTTATTAGGGAATCCACAGGCAAGTCCGCTTAAGCAGACGACAACCGCATAGGTTGACCTGCGAGATGCCAAACAAACAAACAAAGAGACAGTTTTTGTCCTGTTTTCTATATTTGAAAACGACTGAACGTATTCCTTCTGTGAGTAATGTTTCCGCATAAACCCTCCCTCCTCCTTCCATTCGTATCTAATCATGTCAACATTGTGTGTATAACATAATTCCATGAGCGCCTGGCAGCCTACAAGGACGGATTCCGGCGACGTCTGCGTAGCGCTGATTTTCAACAGGCTTTCGATCAACCCAATGCTATGGACCAACAGAGCTTGTGGTCCATGCGACTACCGCAACAGGCTGGGCGCAAGGTTTGAGTGGAAGCGTGGCGTTTGCAGAGTGTTTTTGGGTGAACGACGAATTTTTTAAATAATTATTTAGGTCTATGAAATGCTATGATATCAGTAAATACTTTCCACTCCTTAAAGAATATCAGCTTATTATAGTAGTTCTTGTAACACCAATATGTAAAATATGTTAGCTAAGGTCAGGAGCTGTTCCATTATAAATCAGAGCAATTTTTACAAGTTTTAATACGAACGGCATAATACATACGCATTATATAACATTAACTTTGGCGCCAAATTCGTAGGAAAATTCTGAGAAGACTCCATTTAGATTGACATCAGTAAGCACTAAGAAATTAGCATCAATGTACAACGTCACCTCTATTCTATAAATTGAACGTATCTGTGAATGCTCAGAGCAACCATAACAAAGTTCACTATGCTTATGAGATCAAATAGTATTGAAGTGAACGGTATTATCAATACCTACACGATAAGTCAAAGCTTTCCTGCATACATTTCTCCACCTTGTCAATGTGCAAGCGTCTTCAAAGGGGCGGACTTAGCGAATTAAATTTGTATGGTACCCGGTTTGAGCAATATTATATAATTTATTAAATACTTAACCATAGAACTTACTACCACAGACCTTTTTTACTAGTCAACCATTGTGTGATGAAGAGACAATCTGTGGAAGTTGCAATTTTATTGAGATATTTCATCAGAAAATCATCAGAAGCTGACAGGAGTGTGCATTTGTTTTTTTATGTGGGTCTGATTACGTAACTGGTCTTAGATGAAAACTTTTATTCATTCATTTATATTCAATGGTCAGTATTATTTATAAACTAAGCCCCACAAATCCGTAGTAATGGTTTGACTGTGAGGTCGTGAGTCTCTTTACACTCATTCTTACATTTCGTACTTTTTTTTGTTTGTTTGTTTGTTTGGCATCTCGCAGGTCAACCTATGCGGTTGTCGTCTGCTTAAGCGGACTTGCCTGTGGATTCCCTAATAAATTAAGGCCTCCAGCCAGGACTTAAACTTATATACTAACTAAAACTAAGCGACAATGGCCTGCCTCGTTGGTCTAGTGGTCGCAATCGCTACTGCTGAGCATGAGGTCCTGGGTTCGATTCCCAGGTCGGACAATGTGTTATTGGGTTTTTCTATCTGGAATTTCTCAGTAGCAGCCCGAAGTCTGGATTTGTGCCCGGTAGATGGCAATAGGCTCGCCCCCTATTACATGGGACTTAAACATAACTGGCGAAATGTGGGTGTACTATAGGTACACCTCTGCCCAACCCTTCGGGGAAACAAGGCGTGATGTTATGTTATGTTATAACTAAGCGACAACGCTAAGGGCACCCCCTGTGGGGTACGAACCTCGGCTTAGGGCGTCGCTGGAAGAGGGCAGCAAATGACTAGCTGGATCGGGATTGGTATTATTTACGGACGAATTTAAAGCTACAGGCTCAGCTCTTACATTTCGTACTTAAAACGAATTATTATTTATAGGTACTTAGGCACTTTAACAATTTTTTTTAATAATATATTTTTGATTTATTAATAAATTTATAGTTAAGCAAATGGACTACCAACTTAAATTGGGCGTATATGAAAATCACAGCTGTCATTCTTTGACAAATACTTAAATATACGGCAAATTGAAGTGGGAAAAATTGGTGGCACCAAACATTTAAACCCCCTGATTTCAGCGGCCGCTCGCTATACTCCCTCCCGCATGAGTAGTATTCGCCGACCAAGGCATATCTTAATCGCTCCCGACGACGCCACTACCCTCCTCCAGGAGAGTAGTAAGGCCACCAGCACGCTACATAAGCCCAAAACCCGATCGACGTCCTACCGTCCTCGCCGCCGAGGGCCGCCGCGACGCCCAAATCCACGCCCCTCCCGACCCTTGCTCGAGCCAGCCCGCGCCGCTGAGCCTGTAGCTTTAAATTCGTCCCAAAATAATATCAATCCTGATCCAGCTAGTCATTTGCTACCCTCTTCCAGCGACGCCCTAAGCCGAGTTCGTACCCCACAGGGGGTTCCCTTAGCGTTGTCGCTTAGTTTTAGTTAGTATTTAAGTTTAAGTCCTGGCTGGAGGCCTTAATTTATTAGGGCAACCACAGGCAAGTCCGCTTAAGCAGACGTAATTAATTCATTTCCCTGGCTGTACCTACTAGGCACTTGTGTATACCGCTTTAGGTGCCTCATGTTTTTATGTTATGTCAGCAAATTAAAAGTATGAAAGTAGAAAATCAAGAGCTTTATTCCGTGAAACGTTACTTATGCTAATTTCGTGCCATGGGAACAATATTCTTTATTTTGTAAGCTAGAGTAGACAAGGAAGTAGTTTAACAAACTCTCAACAAACCAAATCTTACTTGAGACACATCACAGAAACATTCAACAACACACAACAAACGTATTTTGATCTGTATCGCAAACTCTGTTACTTATGCCTTGAGCCACAGTAATTAGTCCACACTAGCAGCAAATCCTGTCACCTAGCAGTTTACAGTCCATTGACGATGAATGTACATTCAGTTTAGACATATTCACTCATTCACTCACTGCTTGTTGGGCGCAAGAGCGAATGATTTGGAGTTACGGATTAGGAGTGAGCAAGATAGATTGATGCTGATGAGCATTGAGACTTAATGGACCTGACACGTCACTGGACGGCGGGGTAACCGATAACTGTGATGGTCCTCCTCTCATCCCACATTTACACCTAAATACAAGTTAAACAAGTACTTTTCAACACCATAATCAGCCTATAAGGTTCCCACTGCTGGGTCACAGACCCTCTCTCGATGAGTCTGAGGAGCGGGCCGTAATCCCACGTGGGTTGGCGGTAGATGTCACATGTCTTCTAATTTTTGGTTCTAGGACATGCCGGTTTCCTCACGATCTTTTCCTTCACGGTTTTAGGAGCAGCGGTGATGAAATAATTTACACAAAGTAATGCGCTTGTCTGGCTTTGAACCTACGACCTACAACTTGTAAGTCGCGGCCGTTACCACTGGAAATATGTATTTTACAAGACTTGTCAAATGATAAATGACTTCATTTCTGTAAGTAGGTTTGTACAGTTTTACACGTCAATCATATTTTAAAATCTAGATGAGATCGGTGTTTCCTACTGACTACTCTGAGAAGAAAGGCCGTAACAAACTCAGAGGTCACAGTCTCTTATAAAGCCCAGACATAATCTTGGTCAGATAATGTGAATAATTTGTTTATTGTGGTAACACCAATTACAATAATTAACATACAGATTGAATTATTGGAAAACAATGATATTTCAAATACTAACATATAATAGAGGACAGCCTTGCATACTTACTCTCGCAAAACATCAGACATACACATATTCATATATGTATTAACGTTGTTATGTATTGTTTAATATTAGGTTCAACTTTTTGACATATTTGACAAGTTTTGTATAGAACTGGTTTATACAATTTGTTTTAGGGCTCCTACAAACAGGCGCGACGTACCACATCGTTAACTTATTGCTTTGTTAAATCGAGCAAATTCGAAAGAAGAGGAACACAAGGATTGTCTTTGTTCTAAACGTACAAAGCACTAATCACCTATTTCAATGTTATCATTATACATTCCAATTTAAACTATGGTAATACTGACTTTCGTAAAACTAGCTACGTGAAATTTCTTGATCCCCCGATCCACTACGTCGCACACACATCACCAGCCAGCTCGCGCTATTTCTTTGTTTTCGCGTTATATCTGACTCCTTTTTTATTTTTGCTCGGCTCCTCAGGATCTTGGCGTGATGTTAAGTAGCCTATAACCTTCCTCAAGAATTGAGCTATCAGGTGCAAAAATATTTTTTCAAATCCGATTGTCAGTTCCAGAAATGAACGCGTTCAAACAAACAAAGTCTTCTTAGCTTATTTTAAAATGTATATCTAATGAAAATTTGAAATTGCCCACACGCAGAAAAAAAGTGTGGTGAACAATGCTCGTTACTTCTCTGGATCCGAATAACAGGCTGATATACAGGGTGGAAGGGACATCGACGCACAACCTTATACCATGGACTCAGTACACTATTTTGAACCTAACTTTTTTTAAATAACATTTAAAAAAAAAAGTTGAATTTTTTTGTCGGTTATTAAAAAAAAATATTGCTCTGCCACACATTTTAACCGCGTAGGTATTGCACTTTTCTATGAAACAGCATTTTTTTTTTTTTTGAGTTATCAAAAAACCGTGGAGTTGAAATTTTTCATCGGTATCAGGTTGTAAGTCGATGTCCTTTCCAGCCTGTGTGTTTTGAGTATCATATCAGCACTATTTATATGAAGGAATGAATGAAATGCATCGACCCCAGCGTGGTTCACCAGACTCGATTACTTGAATGTATCCAAAGATTCACACTAGCCCCTGAAACCTCAAGTTTTATGGGGCTACATAAGCCATTGAATATCAAGGGGTAGACGGGGGGCGTGGTAATGGTAGGGAAGACGTGCCCTTTGGATAAGGAAGGACTGTTAGCGTCTACCGGATATGCATCCTTATCATATCATAGCAATTTCTAGTTAATAAAAAAGGTCAGGTGCGTGGTAGTCGCAACCGACGCGCGTATATGACCAGACGTATGCGCGTAAACGAAGCAATAGGAGTCTGAAAGTTTAGCAGATGGCGTTCTGTAGTTTCTGCCTACCCCCATGGAAAAACCCTTTCTAATTAAGGCCCGAACCTAAATTCTTTGTAACCTGGGATTATTCTGGAACCAAAACGTAATTAAGCCAATAAACCTTCGCTAGAACATTTAATCCTAAACAATGGACCAACTAAGGTTTATAACAAATATCATCAACTAGCTTTATTGTTGATTATAATACGGTATTGTAACTTAGTCTGAAGGATTTGTGGACGTATACAGTTTAATAATGGGCATCGTTTTAATGTTAGCTCGTCACATTGTTTGTGAGGAGTTCGTGATATTTCTCGAACTCTGGGGCTGGGCTCCGGTTAAGTACGAAACATGTCGTTAATACACATAAGTAAGACTGTATACTTCCAGTTTTTTTTTGAGTTTCACAAAAGTTTCAGTGTTTGTAAAATCTTGATGGTTTTTTTTCACAATTTCAACCTGGATTTCAGAATTTATCAGTAAATAATCAGCACATCAGTGACTTCAACTACGAAAACCACCATTATTGCTACGAAATAAAGATACTGTTAATGGAAAAAAAGGAAGTTTGAGTATGGAAGGTGGCTGGGAGAGACTTGATGCGGAAGGAGGAGGACAGGGTGCTCTCGGTGAGAGTGACTGGGGTGTAATCCACCACGCGGGCCCAGTGCGGGTTGCTAGATGTCACATGTCTTCAATTTTTTGGTTCTAGGACAAGCCAGTTTCTACACGATGTTCTTCAGCACCGTTTTGAGAGCAGTGGTAATTAAATTATTTACACGAAGTAAAGTGCTTACAAATCGTAAGTCGGGGCCGTCACCACTGGGGCACCACTGTCCCTGCCAAATTGATTGATTGAATGTAAAATTTTTACTATGTATTAGCAGTTGCCTGCACATAGAAATGATTAATGTTATCTGTAAACTCATCATTCCTACAGCTCGACTTCACCCATTGCTTGGCATGAGTTTCCCTTTGCTTGTGCCGCTCCTCTGGTAGCTTCATCCAGAAGGCCTAGACAATTGAGAAACGCTTTCAAAGCGTTTCGATTTTCCGATATAAGCTTTTCGTCTTCTCCATATTCGTTATCAGTATAAAAATTCTGATAGAATGTTTTTTTTTGTCCTGGCCTTCCGGTGCTATCTGCAATGGCATATATGTCATCCTAATCTCGCCGAAAATATTGGGGGTAAAATGTTTACTTACCAAGTGCAAAACCATCCTTTGCCCACTGCACTTGTCCTGCTAAGTTGGCAACTGCACATTCTAGGACTGCCTCTGCACCTTCATGCACCCTCAGACTTCGGGGTACAACCCTGAAGTATTGCTGTTGGAAAGCAGTCGCAACCACCAGCACTGTAACAAAAGAAACGTGGAGTTAATACTTTGAATCGTTTTTTCAAATGAAGAGATTTGGAGTTAGGAAGTAATTCTCCCACTTATACTTCTATGCAGGTTGGAAGGGACATCGACGCACAACCTGATACGATGGATTCAGTACATGATTCTGGACCCCCTGGAGTTGAAATTCGATGAATTCCAACCACGAGTTTTCGAATTCGATTCGATTCGTCGGTTTTACAAGGTGTTTTTTTTTATATCCCATAACTCTAGGGTATAATTGAGACCATATCAAAGAATCAACTGGCATATGAACTATGTTTCAATCATTCTTTTTTTTTATTTTTCATACAAAATAATTCGACATAGTCATAATTATTAATGTACAACAAAAAAAACATAAGCAAGGGTAGGTAGTGAACTCATTGTTACAGTGAAATCCAATGTCTCTGCCACCCTGTACAAATATTATAAAACTATCTTGTTTTTTTCATAATCTTTAAAAATACTTCAAATAAAAAATTAATCAAGAGAAAATGTTAAAATTATGCGTCTTAATACTATGTGTCTTGTACATGGAAAGAAAAAGATCCAATAAATCATCTAATAAAGTTCCATTTTAATGTATGTGTGACTGTTTCAGAATATTAATGCAAATTAGCATACATTTTTAGAAGCCTTTGAACTTTTGAATAAAAATATAATAAAATAAAAGTCGAAAGACTATGTTCATTAGCACACACCTATAGAGACCTTCTCCAGACCTTTTTAACGTGATTAAAAACGTGTGCCGTGTTCAAAGCACTTTAACTCATGCGGAATGATTACAAAATCCGAAACTTCTTAGAACTTAAATTTTGTAGGTTGTACATAATATGATTTGCTTATGTATTAGGTATCGTATTAATCAGGCGCCTTTTGCGTTCAGGGTCACAGATTCAACTCTCGCATGGATACAAACGTTGAAATGGCTAACAGATGTTTATGTCGTATCTTATTTCATTTTAATTACATAGCTTTTTGAAAGCCATGTGCGAGTTTTAATGATTAAATGACGCTTTTAACAACTGTCAACGAAGTCAGATGTCAGTTGCTTTAAAAATATTACTTTTGTTTGTTTGTTTGGCATCTCGCAGGTCAACCTATGCGGTTGTCGTCTGCTTAAGCGGACTTGCCTGTGGATTCCCTAATAAATTAAGGCCTCCAGCCAGGACTTAAACTTATATACTAACTAAAACTAAGCGACAACGCTAAGGGCACCCCCTGTGGGGTACGAACCTCGGCTTAGGGCGTCGCTGGAAGAGGGCAGCAAATGACTAGCTGGATCAGGATTGGTATTATTAACGGACGAATTTAAAGCTACAGGCTCAGCGGCGCGGGCTGGCTCGAGCAAGGGTCGGAAGGGGCGTCGATTTGGGCGTCGCGGCGGGCCTCGGCGGCGAGGGCGGTAGGAGTAAAAATATTACTTTAATTTTTTTGTGATTAGTACAAAGAATCAGGAAGTTTTCAGTTAGGACGGATCTAATCAAGGGCCATTTGGGGTAGTTGTTTGTGTCCTTTAATAGAAAGAACTAGGTTCTTAATAAATACTTACAATCTAGCTTCTATAAGTTTATGTGCTAATTTCACCAATGAAACTGAACGCATTCTGTCAGCACATCTAAAAAGCGCTCAAGAGCTGTCAGTGTCAAAATTGTTATGGAATATTGACACTAACAGCTCTTGAACTATGTTTTAAAGTGCTGATGGCGTTCAGTTAGAATTTTACGTTAAATTTTACGTGATGTTCTTATTTTAAAGATAGAATAGTACCGATTTGTACCACACAACTCCGTTCTACTTATTGAGAGCATGGGGAAGTCACGAAATCATCATTGTTCTAGTGTGGAATAAGAGATGAAACTGTGGAAAAACAGCAGTGAGAGAAAACACTGAAAAGCTTAATAACTTTTCCTAACAGAAAATTCAGGCATTTTCAAAAATATCTTACCGAAATAATAAGTAAAACTGGACGTTAGTACCCAAAACGGTGATCGGATTTGGATGAAATTTGGCACACAGATAGACTATGACCTGAGTAAGGATACTTTTGATCCTGGATCATAGACGAAGTCGGGCAACAGCTAGAATGTAATAAGTCGCATATGAGGACTATCAAATTAAATAATATCTAAGGATCCGTAAAAAAAAAGACTTTAACACGTCAAAAATAAATTACGTTTCAAAACTAGACGACGTCGGTGTTTCCAATCAGATATCTCTGAGAAGAAAAACCGAAAAAAACACAGACCCATACTACTCACTACAGGGTAGATTTTACTGAAAACCTTGAACCCAAAATAACCTATAGCATAACCACCAAAACTAATCGGGCTTTTACCCTGTAATGGTCTTTCAGACCGGAAACCTTTTCCCATACAAAGGAAAGAACGCGTCAACTAACCTTCAATACTGTTTTTATAAATAATAATTATTATTATTCGGTATAAACAAAATAAACAATAGCTGTATATTGGTTGTTAATACGACACTGTCTGAAGTGGGCGTTGAGTTAGCGGCGAGACAAGCTAAGGTTAGTGAACTCTGTAGGTGGCATAGTACACGAATAGCGGTGAGCGATGAGGTAGCGATTTGGGGTGTGGTGCAAAGTGAATTGTATTTTTCGGGTCAATTTTTTGGCAAATTCTGTAACAAGTTTTCTGTACATAAACTAGAATTTACAGTGGCAACCAGTCAAAATAAGCACGTAGACGAAAAAAGACGATTGAAGCTAGGCGAGTTCTATTAAATATTCAACCATCTTTGAAACTGCTACATTAAAAAAAAACATGACATTTTAAGAAAGTAATTTGTAATAGACAAATTACTTTACAATTTGACCAGAGGGCTGGGTTGTTCTTGACCAGAGGGCTGGGTTGTCCTTGACCAGAGGGCTGGGTTGTTCTTTGGACAAAGAATTAGCATTGCCATTCAGCGTGGCAATGCTGCCAGTCTTCTGGGCACTTTTCCAGATGACAGCGATGCGGACGAGTACTTCGACGCCTGAGTATTTTTTATATTAATTTGTATAGGTAGTTAGTTAGTTGTTTAGTAATTTAATTTAGTTATAAATATGTTGTCAATGTTAATTTAAAAATTATTAATTATTATGAATACATTTGTAATACAATTAAATTAAAATTGAAACTACCAATGCGAAAGTATAAATAACTTAAAAATAAAAAAATTATTTTGTTGAAGATCATTCATCTTTAGCCTTGAATTCGCATCCCAAATCGATCAATAAGAGCAAAAGCCCTTAACCTTGAATCCTTAAACTGTCTCCAATCGAAGATGTAAATCAGAGGTTAATTCGACACTGTTTGTCTCAAGTGGGTATTGAGTTTGTTGCAAGGAAAGTGAGGTGAATGCTCTTGGAAGGTAATGTATGGCTATGCCCCTAATTGCATATGATTCTTTGGAGACGAAGCGTTTCAAAATCTTTATTTATTTGATATGACTGCCTCTCTATGATATTGGATTTTTCCATCTAGAATTTCTCAATTCTCGCAGCCTACAGTCTGAATTTGTGCCCGGTTGATGGCAATAGGCTCGCCCCCTATGACATATGGGACTAAACATGACTGGCGAAATGGATGGGTGTAATTGATACTTTGGGAAAAACAGTTGTTATGTTATGTTCTGATTGCCGTTTTTCTGGTTCTAATGTATTTTGTGTCAATACAAAAGATTTGTAATGATCTTTCTATAATTTTTTTTTTGTAGTGTATCCCCGGCGGGTATTGGCCGGCCGGTGCGTGCGCTTCAACTGCTGGATTTTGTATTATATTTAAAAAATATTAACGAAATTATAAAATGTGTTCTCAACTCTCAATCTCTTCAAGATACACGTTTTAAATGTCAGCGTCAGCTCAGTTTTATGTTTTGTTTTCGCGCCAATTATTTCACGTTTCTGTTTCACACAGCGCTTGAACGCATGTTCAATTTTCTTAAAATATTTTTTTTGCCCAATGTTTACATTTGGCTAGATTTACGGATGTTTAAGAAAGTTACGAAGAAGGTACTGATTACATACATTCAAATGGTGGTCGGTGTAATGTATGTATGCAAGCAAGTAAAAACTATTTAATCCTCATTCCTTTATTTACCAGAAGAAGCCTGATATTATAATCGTGTTTACTGATAGCATATTGCGTTTATAATTATTGTTTACATAAAACATTTCATGCATAATAAATTACCAAACTTGCAAATAAAATTATGGTAAAAACGAAAAAATTCGCAGCTTTGTTAATAATTGAAATTCAATTTGCAACTGTTATTTTATTTGTATTGATACAAGTGTTAATGACGCTTTTAATTTAGTGTGAAGCTAAAGGACCATATTTTTTTTAATACACACCATTAAAATGAAAAACCAAATCAGGTCTGGTTTTGTTGCGTAAACATTGTTTCCGTACAGTCAACCGCACTTCAGTACGAAAAGCAATAACTGCTATAACTTATAGGTGCTTTCATTGTCAAATGGTTACCACTGATGTGCAGTTGACTGTTTAAGTCGTTCTGTTTTAAATAAACTTTTTTTAGGCGCAGACAAAAAAAAAACATGTACACACGTTTTTTTTTATCGCTACCGCTCATGACTTACACTACCAAGTGGCCCTATGACACCGGCTAAGTTCCACTCCACACTCGCGACTGAGACAAGTGCGTGAATTAACACGACAAGTCTGACATCTGTGACTACCATGTTCGGCGAGCGCTAATTCAAAACAATTGTTTCAGAAAATTTACATTTCCGTATTTTTGGGATCTAAAGTCCGTTGACGTTTTAGAAAATTTGGTGCTATGGTCTAATGACTTGTGAAAAGACGATAGTTTGGCAAGTCCCTTAAAAGGTAGTGTCATCGACAAAATGTTGTAAGTGTTGAAACAATTGGAAAGTGGAGGACGTGTGGTACCGCCTTTTTTGGACTAAGTAAATCTAGGAAACGCTTAGATGTGTTAATTTTACTAAAGGTAAGGTGTAAAAAACGCTTAACTAATATGAAAAGATGGTGACCCCTCCAAGGACTTACCGCAGCAAGTGTAGATTAACCTGAACGATTGACCCGTGCGTCGGTTATTGCTTCACTTCATGTTATCATGTTGAATACATAGGAAGTTAATTTGACCTCCACAACACTAACTGGGTAACACGATACTTTAGATAAAAAAAAGAAAAAAATAGAACATTTTTTTTAAAGGCGAACTGTAACATTCTATATAGGGTGGCTTGGATATCGACGTCAACCTGGTACCATGGATTCAGTTCATGATTCAGAAAACCTCCTGGGTTGTATCAACAACAACAACGTACAATATACATAGTCAGCCTATTATGTTCCCACTGCTGGGACACAGGCCTCCTCTCTGATTGCGGGTTGTTAGATGTCACAAGTCTTCGATTTTTTGGTTCGATTTTCTTCACCGTTTTGAGAGCATTGGTGATGAAATAATTTACACAAAGTAAAGCGCCTGTCTGGGTTCGAACCTTCGACCTACAACTCGTAAGTCGCTGCCGTTACCACTAGGCCACCACACATTATGACCGCGTAAGTATTGTACAAAAACGGAACCCTTACTTCGTTGTCCGTCTGTCTGTCTGCCTTTCAGTCGGTCAAGACTCTTTTGCTCAGTAACGCGTGGAGGTATCTAGTTGAAATTAATATACAGCCTATTTAGAGCTCCAAAAAAAAAAAGCAAGCTTCTAAGTCAACAGTCAAGGATATATTTTGATAGTCGCAAATAAATCAAAACCATGTTGAATACATAGGGTTTCCCCTCCCGACCCTTGCTCGAGCCAGCCCGCGTCGTTGAGCCTGTAGCTTTAAATTCGTCCCAAAATAACACCAATCCTGATCCAGCTCGTCATTTGCTGCCCTCTTCCAGCGACGCCCTAAGCCGAGGTTCGTACCCCACAGGGGGTGCCCTTAGCGTGTAGTCGCTTAGTTTTTAGTTAGCATTTAAGTTTAAGTCCTGGCTGGAGGCCTTAATTTATTAGGCCAAAATACATAGGGTACTTACCGTTGACCTACAATCATGAAATTTGGCAAGAAGCAAGGTCTCACAGCACAAGTAAACGAAAAGTCAGTCGTTAATTAATTTGTAGTTTTATAAAAAAAACTTTTTTTGTGATTACACCCTTACTTAGAACATGTTTTTCAACTACAATGTTAAGATTATTCGTCGCAACTACGGAACCCTTCATTTTGCGTGTTTGGCAGGCAACCCGCACTTGGCAAGTATTTTTCTAATGATCCACCGAATAATTTCCGACGTGTTGAATTCATAGTTACACAGTTTGCACATCAATGGCCACATCTATCGCTACAGAGTGTGAATATCACTTCATGATCACATCCATTGACAATTACTAGCTAAAAATACTTACTAACTATACTCGTACCCTCTAACCGACTTGCAATAGTCATTATTTTTATGTTTAATTGTATGTTTGTGTTAATTAACAAGTCTCATGCATATTAATGAAACGACAAAACTGATGCTTTGACTAAAGATCGTGCGTGATATGACACCCGCCATTTCAAATACAATCTAATCGATGTCACGAAATCGTGACGATTAACTATGCATATCAGCTTTAAATACGTAGTACCTACTTAAGTGTTTGCATTTATTTATTACTAGATCATAAGACCAAAATAACAAAGCTTGATTGCGTCCCGACAAACCACGTAAAATATGTCGGGACAAGCTGGGCCAAATCAACAAGCAATGATTTAGATTAGGTCAAAAAAAACCTACATGGGCACTTATGAAACGTCAGAAGCTAGGTGCACGGTTCTAATTGGTCGTGTCCTATGGAGAAAAGCCGGCAAGAAAGATAGATCTTTCTGCCTGTCTACTTCTGTCTGTATCCTCTTGATATTATCCCTAAGAGACTTTCAACTCTCTTATCTTTCCCCGCAGCTGGAGATGATGCAATATTCATCTCAGGGAAAAAGGAATAACAACGGTTGTTTTTTGAGGAATTCTTAACCACAAGAAGGAAATTATTAATCCTACTGTATGAACTAACCGACAACCACCATCATTAAAGTACGGGAACCGAAATAATTATAGCAAGAACTTCTATAGAAAACCGATTTACAAACGATTTTATACTTTATTGCGTCTCACTAAATTACATTGTAACATTTTGAAAAGTAATCTGTAGGAGAGTTATTAAGAAAGCATTTTAAACCTTTAAATGTGGGGCATTAAAGTGTATTATTGGAAGTCTTATTTTTAAGTGCAGTTACAGTGCAATGTATAAGCAAACTAATTAGAACTTTTAAGCTCGGTGATAAAGTAAGTTTTTAAAAGAAATGTTTTCGACAATTATTATTCAGTTTAAAATGCATTGTAGTAGGGTTGTCAAACATACGTGCAAAAACATACCTGATAATTTATATCTATAATATTACATGAAGAGGTAAAATTTGTGAGTTTGTTTACAAGGGGTAAGCTTCGGAACAGCTGATCCGATTTCAAAAATTCTTCCAGTAATGTGAAACTATATACAGTATCGCCGAGTGTCAAACTGCAATTATATACCTATTTTATGTTAAACGAAGACATAGGCAGTAAGTACCTAGTCAATATTTAATACAGGCCTAAAGACTCAAACGTCATAGTAATATGTATAAAAGGTTAAAACCATATATCACTTATGTATTGATCGAAGGTAAAAAACGATAAAACGACGCAAAATTTTTGTAGTTAAGTACGAAGACAGATTGTTTTTCGATATATTTTGCGTATTATCTCCTACGTTGATATTATTATGATTCAGTGAACATACTCCCACATGCTCATATAATACTGTCTAATTTCCATGTTACATTGGCTTCGAGGTACACGATTAGCATATTTTTTTTTTTTTTTTTTTTATAAATGGCATCTCGCAGGTCAACCTATGAGGTTGTCGTCTGCTTAGACGGACTTGCCTGTGGATTCCCTAATAAATTAAGGCCTCCAGCCAGGACTTAAACTTAAATACTAACTAAAAACTAAGCGACTACACGCTAAGGGCACCCCCTGTGGGGTACGAACCTCGGCTTAGGGCGTCGCTGGAAGAGGGCAGCAAATGACTAGCTGGATCAGGAATGATATTATTTAGGGACGAATTTAAAGCTACAGGCTCAGCGGCGCGGGCTGGCTCGAGCAAGGGTCGGGAGGGGCGTAGATTTGGGCGTCGCGGCGGGCCTCGGCGGCGAGGACGGTAGGACGGCGATCGGGTTTTGGGCTTATGAAGCGTGCTGGTTGCCTTACTACTCTCCTGGAGGAGGGTAGTGGCGTCGTCGGGGGCGATTAAGGTATGCCTTGGTCGGCGAATACTACTAATACGGGAAGGAGTGTAGCGGGCGGCCGCTGAGATCAAGGGGTTGGGGTGTTTTATGCCACAGTCAAAGAAACGCTTCGATAAGCGTTTCATGAACTGGTTTATGGTAGGCATTTTAAGATCGATGTGGAGATTTATATTACGGACATAGAAGGGGGCACCCGTGACCTTTCTGAGGAAACGGTTCTGGAGGGTCTGCATCTTATGGAGATGACGTGGGTGAGCGTGCGCGAATACAACGCAGGCATAGGTCATGATGGGACGGATGACTGCGGTGTAGATGCGCAGCTTGCATTTAAGTGACAGTTTGCAACGGGCTGTCAGAATAAAGTGGAGTCTACCAAGAGCGAAAGCGGCGCGCGCGCGAACAGCCTTAATGTGCTCTTTGAACGTTAAGTTTTGATCAAGGATCACGCCTAGGTATTTGGCTTGCTTCTCCCAAGGGATTGGCTTGCCGTACATAGTGATCGGGCTGGGAAGGGGGGGTGGGACTCGACGACGTCTCGAGAAGAGAACCGCCTGACTCTTATCGGGGTTGACCTCGATTCTCCATTTCCGGAACCAAGCGCCTAAGACGTTTGCGGAGGTTTGGAGAGTACGAGCTATAGCATTGGGACAATGACCAGTATAGTAAACGGCAGTGTCGTCGGCGAAGAGAGCCAACTGAGCCTTTTTACTCTGTGGGATATCGCTGGTGAACAGCGTGAAAACTAGAGGAGATATGACGGAACCCTGAGGGACACCGGCGCGAATAGGGTGAGGGGACGAGAGTGCACCCTCGATGCGATAGCGGAAGGTGCGATTCGACAAAAAGTCTCGTAAGATGAGTACGAGACGATCTGGCACTCCTAGTTGGTAAAGCTTGTATAACAAGCCGTTGTGCCAGACTTTGTCGAAGGCTTTCGCTATGTCGAAGAATAGCACACCCGTCGTCGCGTTACGCTGCATACCGGCACACAAGTGCTCTACGATACGGTGGACCTGGTGGATACTCGAGTGTTGTGGACGGAAACCAAACTGCTCGTTGGGAATGAGGCTCTTTGCTTCGGCGTAGTCATTGAGACGCTTATAAATAAGCCTCTCGTAGATTTTGCCGAGAACGTTGAGTAAGCTAATGGGACGGTAGCTGGAGGGCTCAGACTTTGGCTTGCCTGGCTTTGGGATACCGATGACTGTTGCTTCTTTCCACGCTTGTGGGAAGATGTTGTTGCTCAAGGCGCCATTGAAGATGGCGGTCATGAGCATTATTAGAGGGGCAGGTAGGAGTTTGTATACCTTGTTGGTAATACCGTCCGAACCGGGGGCTTTACGAGCTTGGAGCCCTTTTATGATGTCGTGCACTTCATCTGGAGTGACGGGAGGCAGAGGATCATCAGGGTCTTCGACGGGAGGGAGGGAAGCTCTTCGTTCGACTTCAGCGTCGACCTTGTTCAGGTGAGCTTGGTCTACTGGTTGGGAGCTGGGAGAACATTGGGACTCTAGGCTGTCGGCAAGACATTCAGCCTTATCGGGACTGTCGAAAGCGACACTATTGTCGGGGCGGATGAGAGGAGGCATAGAGACCTCTTCTGAGGAACGCAATTTCCTCTGTAATTGCCAGAAGGCTTGATGAGTGGGCTCGAGTTCGCTGAGCATCTTGTTCCAGCCCTCTGAGCGAACCTCCCCTATGCGTTTCTTTACAGCACGCTGTAAATGGCGCATGTGGGTTTTGTTCGCGTCACAAGGGAAGGAGTCGTAGGCACGGATGGCCGCGTTCTTCTCGGTTATCAGGTCACGTACGTCAGTAGGTAGTTTCCAGCGATGGTCTTCCATCACCGGAACTTCCCGTGAACAATCCGTCAATACGGATTGTACGTGCTCTGTAAACGAGTCGATTGCGGCCGTCGTGTCGGCGACTGACACTAAGTGATCGGGGATGGTGTCTAAGTGAGGCGACGTGGTGGATTTCAGTCTTTCGCTTACTTTCCTCCAGTCGGTTATCGTCTGGGTCTGAGGGGGGCGGTTGGGGTCGATCGGGCCCGAGTAGGGTGCAAGATGCATGACTACAGGGCGGTGGTCAGAGTTTAGCTCGTGGAACGTCTCAATCGATTGCAAACGGAGGTTCACATTCTTGAGCAGCGCTACATCGAGAACATCGGGAAGGTGATTAGGATTACCTGGGAAGTGAGTCGGGCTCATTGGAGCGATGACGTCAAAGTTAAGGGATTCGCCTAACTTGGAAATGATCCGACCTCTGGTAGAAGTCGTGCTACTATTCCACGCCGGGTGTTTGGCATTAAGATCCCCCGCCAATATGACGGAGTCACTCATACCGAAGAGGGCGGTGAAGTCCTTTTGGAGAGAGATGGGATCCTCCGGACCATTGTCTGGTGGAATATAAGCAGAGATGATGGTGATCGGTTGATGACCAGTCATGCCGAGCCGACAGATAGAGGTCTCCAGATGGGAGAAGAGAGGAGGTGGGTCTATAGGGATACAATACAAAGATTTCCTAAAGTATATGAGTGTGCCACCCTTGTGACATCGAGACCTGTCATTGCGAACTAGTTTAAAGTTGGCAATATTCGGGTTTCGGTGATGTGGTTTTAAAAAGGTTTCCTGTATGAGGAGGATGTCAAGCTGATGGTCGCGGAGGAAAGTGGCGATCTCATCGCGTTGACCTGAAACGCCATTTGCGTTGAAAAAGCCTAATTTAAGGGATCGGGGTTTGTTACTATTTACTCTCGTATTATCCATTGAGAATTAATATTTGAGTGAGTGTAGAACTTGCGCGATCTCGGGATACGCGCTGAGAATTTCCATGAGGCGGATTGCGTTGCCGTTTGCAGCAACGATTTCTTCCGCCATTTTATCCGCGGCGGTGGTGAAGAGAGCCGCGTATGTACTTAATATGATTTGGGCGCTGTTTCGGCCCTGGATTCCCTGAGGTGCCGCTGGAGCGGCCGTAGGGGCCGCGGGGGCTACCAAAGGCGCTGGGATGGCGGTAGCCATCAGCGCTGGAAGTTGCGCGGATTGCGCTGGTTGCGCGGGTTTTGATGGCACCGAAGCTGCTGGAGCCTTCAGGTGGTTAAGGTTAGCCCAGGGAGACGGCCTCTGCGGACTGAGCCGCTCCGGCATCAGCGCGGAAGGAGGCTTTCCCCAGGGGCTTTCCCTGTGCTGGCGGTCGCTCGCGCGTTTCGCGAGTTTGGGAGAGGAGGACTTCGGGGCCTTAGGACAGCCCCGGTAATTTGCCGGGTGTCCCGATTGGCCGCAGAGTACACAGCTGGGAGGCTCTAAACATAGTTCCCTATCTTTAGGGCGGGTACAGTCGGCGGTGCCATGCTCACCTAGACACTTGACGCATCTAGGGGTGGCATAGCAGTTGGACTGCGAGTGACCATATAATTGGCAGCGATGACACTGTCCAATTAGTTGAGCTCTGTAAGGCTTCTCTATCGAGATGCCTGAGAGCGAACACACCGACTTAACTTTAAAAATCGGGTGGTGCCCTTCAGTGGGGTCACAGATGACTAGGACCATGTCATAGACAAGGCCCTGCCTCGCTTTGTGCAAGCGATGGACGGCGGACACTGGGATTCCTTGAGCGATGAGGTCGCTCTTAATCTCCTCGGTGGAGATTTCTTGAGGGACGCGCCTTATTACGACGCGAGTAGGGGTTTCCTCCGGAAGGGAGTAAGTGTGAAAGGAGTAGTTCCTTTCACGTAGGGCGCGGGAGAGATCCCTAAAGTCCGTAGACGTGGGGACGGTAACTTTGATCCCCTGGAGGGTGGATCGGGCGTTGGTGTAGTTGATCTTGCGATCAACACACATCTTGGAAATTTCAGTCCATTTGGACTTTTCCTGGACGTATATCGGGGGAGGGGGCTTCTGCTTCCTCGCGGTAGGAGCGGGTGGGCAAGCCATAGGGCTGGCGGGGCGACTGGCCCGCGGACTAGGGGCGGAAGTGGAGCTGGACGGTATGTCGTCCTGTTTTTTCTGGGCCTTGGTGACCGGGCCAGCGGGGGCGGAGGATTTGGCCGCCTTCCTCTTGCCTCCTTTGACCACGACTTGGAAGTCGTCATCGCTGGAGGAGGAGGTGCAGGCTTCTTCCTCGGAGAGTGGGACTGACGTGTCCATGCTCTCCGGGCGAGTCGTGTTTATTGCTGCGGCGCGCAGCTGCGTTGTCTCTGAGACAATGGCGGCCGGAACAATGGCGGCCGTGACAATGGCGGCCGGAACAAAGGCGGGCGAGACAATAGGGGCCGGATTAGCGGCCGGAGTATTATCTGCCGGTACAATAGAGGGTGAGACAATGGGGGCAGAGATATTAGCCGGAACATTGTTGTGCGGAACAAAGGGCGGAATGCCTTGTTCGTATGCAGGTGGCGATAGCGGGCTCTCAAGCGCGTCGCTGAAGTTAGCGAGTGCGCCTTGAGACGGAGCGGGACTAGAAACTTGGCTTATTTTGGCGCCATATTTCGCCAAAAACTCGGGGTCCTTTAATAGGACCTCTTTGAGGAACGCCAAGAGGACGGCGTCCTCCATGATCGGAGCGGGAACTATATTAGGGAAGGAATGGTGGAAAGAGAAAATTCCCTACGTAGCCTAAACCCTATACCTAACTCCCCGGGTGGATTGGCCCGGGGATGAGTTCCCTCCCTGTCGGGTGTAGACAGGGAGGTGTGTACCTATTGGTGAGCCCTAAGCTTGTAACCCGTCGCCAGTCTTATTGTGCGAACGGGGCCCTGACCAGTCTAGCGCGAAGGGTGTAGACACACCCTAAAGACACTAGGTGAGTAGCTGGAAAGCAAAACTGTCACCAGAGCCGACTAGGAGATCCCCCAAGGCCGGTTATCTGGGACCCGTCCAACTAACTGCCTCGCCCTGAAGGGGTTCAGCGGGTGTGAATTGGGTCAACACCCCACTCGGCTTCGTTGACACCGTAAGGTTTCAACCGAGGACCACGAAAACAGTTTCAGACAGGGTTTTACCCAGAAGGGGCCTAGTGAAGCTACTCACAAAACGTCTGTTAGAGAAACGAGATTTGCCTTGAAAAAGGCAGTTTTTTTTGAGTTATTAAAATCAAATCAATTTCTTGATTTGATTTTAAATCGGAGTAGTCGGGGCGACTACGATGACGTCACGTGGTAGCGACGAGTAGAAAACACGAAACACAACACTGGAGCGGGAGAGCGCACAAACACGTCCGTCCGCGGCGAGAGTCGAGCGTCGAGTCCCACGATTAGCATATTGCAATATTGTATTTAAATACAATATATTGGGTAAAGTATCAATATTAAGTTTAGTAGGTTGGTAGGATGTTAAGATCATAATCAGCCTAGAATTTTCCAATGCTGGGACACAGGCCTGCTTTTGCTGATAGAGAGGGGCCGTAATCAACCACTCGGGGCCAGTGGGGGTTGGTAGATATCACATATCTTCGATTTTTTGGGTCTAAGACATGGCGGTTTCCTCACGATGTTTTCATTCACCTGGGAACTTTCTGGTTACTGAGATTAAAGGTCAAAATTCCCATCTTTTGTATCATCACAAAACTGTCAAACGTATTTTTTTCTCTTTTTTTTATTTATTTAATATTGCATCTCGCAGGTCAACCTATGAGGTTGTCGTCTGCTTAAACGGACTTGTTTTTTTTTTTTCTCACTCCGAACTGGCCATAAATACGTCGCTTCTTCCATTTTTGAATCTTGGTTGTGAACTTTTACAGACGTATGTTTTACAAAAACAACATGGTTTTAATGTTTTATATACTTTTAAACACTAACACTTTAAAAACCTCTACGACTGCTGTACTTTTTGCATGCACCCATAAGCACAATGTTTTTTGTGTGTTACCGCTAACAGCACATTTTCACACCAAAAACAAAAGTCGGCTCTCAGCAACTATTTTAATGCAATGTTATTTGTTCTTTGATGTACAGAATCCGTAGTTGCGGCTATGTGATCGGTATTTTTTTGCCCTGTATAAAATCCTTTGACATGACTACCGGGATAATCGATAACCTAGGTACCTTTTTACAAAATTACTAGACATGACAACATATGCATTAAAAACCATTACTTTCATGCATAATATTACCAACTTAACATCAGAGCTTAAAGACATTATTAAAACCTGTTCCGATCCAACCTACCTTCACCAATAAAGTACATAATCATAGGTCCTAGGCATTTCCTGGAACCTTTATTACCATAGACACTTTAATCCTAGCACACACGCATAAATTATAATAATAACTAGTTGTTGCATGCGACTTCGTCTAAGTATATTTTGTATTTCATTTCTTTTTATCCAAATATTCAGGATGAAAATTATCCTATGTTCCTTTTCATATCCCATGTTACCTATTTGTCTTTCATAACGGTCGTTTCAGTAGATAGGGCGTAAAAAGACAAACAGGCAGACAGAGTTACAGTCGCATGTACCTTTAATATAAGTATTGACGATACTTTATATGCAGCCTTATCTGCTAGCATTCTTGGAAAATTACTGGTATGAAAACGTATTATAATGCATTCTTGGCCTGATTGAACTAGTATTTCGGAACTAGTATTTTAGTACCTAGTATCGATAAATTTGGTGTTAGTATCAAATGCCTCGTTGGTTCCTGAGTTTAATCCGCGAGTCGGGTATCATCCGCGAGGCCTAAACTGAGCTTTTTATTTACCAATCGCACCAATGTGTCCGACTGACCGATTGCCAAGCAAAAGACGCATCGCTATGTTCACTCGCACAAATTCAAAGCTCAGCTTAGGACTCGCTGACTGTAAATGTTATTAGGTTTTCTGTATATATATATATTTTTTTTTTTTTTTAATAATGTTTAATTTATTTCTCCCAAAAAGGTACAAGTTAGTTACATGATATCAGATTACAGGCAGAGTCAAAACCTTTGTGAGAGCTGGAGTCTATACTGGGTTCAGGACCTGTATGACAGATCTCCAGGCTCACACCCTTAAAATTATATAATTCTATTGCAATTACGTAATATAACATCATAAAAGCTTCAAGTACTGAGAGGAAGATAAATCTATAAATAAAACAAAAGGTAGATGTGTTATGAGAGTCTTTGGAAAGTGTTGTGTGTCCGTGAGTACAACATAAGTCCTCACGCCCAACACCCACGAAGGGCACAGGACGCGAGCACCTACTAGCTTGAGAATATTAATCTTAGTCTGAATAAAAATTAGGCCTGGTAAATGACTTTGGCTTGGCGATATGTGGATGTACTTTATACCCTTGCGAAGAATCAACACTTATTTTGGACTATATATAAATAATTAACCATTCATTTACACACAGACAAGAAGAAAGGAACAGAAAAATACAAAAGCGATGTTTATATCTAAAGAAATCTCTTACAGCATACCTGCGATAGGATAGTTTACAACAAGAGATGTAGACAACGTGTGTAAAAGGAGAAGAGAAAACAAAAACATAAAAATTAAATCATAAACAACTCTCTATACTTTTCAGTTATCGATAATTTATTTCCGTATATTATGAGGCAGCCCTAGGTTATTAAATGGACCACGTACCTTTAGACCGTTTACGATACAATTTTAAAATAAGAATGTCATGTAAACACAGTTTGTTTTTTTATGGATATAAGCGAATTAAGGTTAAAACAAAGCTGATAGCTGTAATTGAAGATCAATTGTGTTTTGACTACGTAAGGAAAACAGTGGATTTGTGATATCTATTGGAGATTTATATTTTATTCGTCATTAGTTATATCAAAACATCGCCCTTGTTATTGCAAAACATGGCTTAATTAGAGATATTCCGACATTTAGGCCAATATTTATTTTTAAACGGTACTTTGAACGTAACGGTTGAACAAACTAACATTTCTACTTTATCTAAATACTAGCAGACCCGGAAAACTTCGTATCGCATCAGAATATTATCTTCATTTATATCATTATATTAATATTATTATCTTGAAATATAACATTTTTTCGTGAATAGTTCCCGTGTTTTAAGGTTCCCAAAGACAGGCACGACACGACAGCGCGACGCGACTCTAGTAGAATATTTTCTATAAGACTTTATGAAACTTGTTGTTGTCGCACCTTTCTGGAGCCAAGACAAGTCAAATAAAAAATCATAAAAATCGGTTCAGCCATTCTTCAGTTATAAATGGTGTTACTAACCCGACTTCGTTTTATTTATATATTGTTGCATGCCATCAATAAATCACCGATAATCGCGCCACCTCTCATCACGGTTTTGGGTTCAAATCCAATTAGAACTGTGATTTTTTCAATTCAAATGTAGAGACTTTATCTTGGAGATTACTGACATCGGTGAAAACATCGTGAGGAAACCCGGCCATATTTGTTCTTCTGTAAATTCAATTTGCATTTGATCGCCCAATTCTTGAGGAAGTTTATAAGTTATGTAACATCACGCTACGACCCAAAGGAGCTGAGCCAAATAAAAAACGCCAAAAATAACGCTACGCTGCCACTTTTTTTTTGTTTTTGGGAATGGCATCTCGCAGCTCAACTATGAGGTTGTCGTCTGCTATAGCGGACTTGCCTGTGGTTGCCCTAATAAATTAAGGCCTCCAGCCAGGACTTAAACTTTAATAGTAACTAAAAACTAAGCGACTACACTCTAAGGGCAGCAAGGGACTAGCGGCGCGGGCTGGCTCGAGCAAGGGTCGGGAAGGGCGTGGATTTGGGCGTCGCGGCGGGCCTCGGCGGCGAGGACGGTAGGAGCTAAGCGGCCACAGCTGTATGATATATTTTATGCTAAAACAAGTTTCACACGGACAAGGTCGCGGGTAGAAGTGAGTATTTAAAATAAGTCTGAGCCAGCCCGTCTTGAGCAAGCGTGGTGATCAATGGTCGTGCCTTCTCTGGATGAGAAGAGGCCTTTGCCCTACAGTGGATCAAAAATAGGTTGGTGTTATTTATTTATTTAGGTACCAATAAACGGCGGACCATGTCTTTTCAGTGACTTTTAATAATTATGTATCATCTCTTGTACCTACCACATTTCAAGCTAATCAACAATTTTTATTTGATTTAGGTTAGACATATTACCGTCTCTTTCGTGCACTTGTAGTTTGACAATGTTTTCATCGTGACAAGAATATTGTTTGCCACTTCTCGAGGCTAATTTAATGTTACATTTAGCAGATAAACCCTGTAGTTTTACAAACCCGGTGTCCTAATTCCAACTCCCGAATATAGACCTCCCGCAAAGACCAATTCGACTTTCGCTCCTGGGGGGATGTTATTGTCCAAATAACCGCACTCGAACGGATTTGGCTTAATAATAATAGACAAGTCTTCGGATCTTAGATTTGGGTAGATAGAGTGACCTATTTTGTGACATGTGTCTTTTGAGGAGCAAGCTTAGCGGGTGTTTAACTTGTCAACACGATATACTTGTGAAATTTCACGATAGGCTTGACTTGAACCATTTAATAATAAATTTAGATAAATCTGTTTACATTCAATTTAATCAATCGTATAATAACAATTACAACATTAAAATTAATATAACTAAAATCAATGAGGTAACACATACCAGGTTTTTAGGCGTATTAATAGATAAAGATATTAACTGGAAAGAACATGTAGATAATGTTAGCACTAGAATTATTAAGTTCGTAATATGCACTAAAACAGCTTATAAATGTAACGAACGTAAAGACTGCTATTATATCATACCACGCGTATGTAGAATCATTACTACGCTATGGTCTTGTAATATGGGGAAATAGTACCGATCTGAATAGAGCATTTATCGCTCAAAAAAATGCATAAGAGCAATATGTGGCCTTCAGCCTGATGACTCAAGTTGACCTGTATTTAGAAGGCTTGATTTGTTACCGTTGCTATCTCTATACATTTACGAAATATGTGTTTTTCTAGTTAAGAATTAAAAAAAACTGTTTAAGACCACAAATGATTTAAAATATGGTACCTGTTGACAGGCCTACACTGTCCTCCCATACCTGTTAATCACTGTAATTGGAAAACATTGTAAAAGACATATTTTTAAAAGAGTAACCATGGAGTTTCTTGCCGGCTCTTCTCCATGGGAAACGACCAATTGGAACCGTGCACCTAGAATCTGACGTTTCATAAGTGCCCATGTAGGTCTATGTGAAATAAAATATTTTGATTTTGATTTTGATTTTGAAATCCTCGGAACAGACAAGATCCTTATAAATTTGTACTGAATGATTTGCCAAGACTTGCCAAATACAACAAAAACTGCCTAGCAATGTGCGTGCGTATTTATAACAAGATACCAAGCTAATTCAAAACATTAAGTTCAAAGTTATTTAAGATAAAGTTGTACAAGTGGTTGAATGAGTGTAGCTACTATAGTTTAAGAGAATTTATGGATAAAAATTTTTGACGCCCTGTAAGTTCCACCATTTTGAAATACTCTCGAGATTTTGCATGCTATGTTTTATCCTAGCTGAACATGTTTGTGCTATAACAATTATTTTTAACAACATTGTACACCATATTTTATGCAAATAAATTATTTATTATTAATATTATTATTATTATATATAAACTTGTGCCGCCGTCGCGAAAATAGCCTCGAAGAACGCGCTGTTCTATCATTTCAAAACGCCATTTTTACAAATAGTACAAAACAGCAATTTTCAACCTTTTTCTCTAACACACAAACCACATTTCACCACAAAACGTCAAATTTATTAGAAAACAATTCTACGAAATTTGTGAGACCGATCAGCAATTAAAAGTTTTCCTTTAATTGGTCTTTCAATTCGCTCATAGCTTTCATTATCGAGGTTTTATTGACTACGCTTTGTAGGTCAATTTCAAAAGTTAAATATTTTTTATATGAGTTAGTTTTGAACTATTTACAGTGATATTAGATTTTAATAGCTTTGAATGAATGAATGTATGATTTTATTTGCCAGAACATAGGAGGGTGATAGGAAGGGCGTTGGAATTAATCATTAAAAAAAATTGCGCTGCTATACATTTTAACAGCATAGGTATTGAACTTTTCTATGAAACATCAAGCAGGTTTTTTCTTGTAACCGATATTCGACTTTTAAGTCGTGCAAAAAAAGGTTTTTTTGCAAACAATTCTATTTACTTGGAAAATTGAATTGTTTGCAAAAATTAAACACTGTATTCCAGGCGTTTATATCATTAAATGGAACAGAAATTAAATGAAATCATCTGCCAGATAAGTTAACTGGAACTAATCCAATACATGTGATGTAGGAAACGTGAGGATATTATTATTATTACTAACATTAAATAGATACCTATTGCAGAGGTGATGATCACACAAAAATACAACTAAAGTATCGAACAAAGGTCGAGCTGTAGCCCGCGACTTCGTCCGTGATCCAGAATGAAAAGAAGCCTATGTCTTTCTCCAGGTAATTGTCTACCCATGTGCCTAATTTCATCCAAATCCGATAAGCCGTATTTGCGCGAAAGCGTATCAAACAAATGAACAAACTTTTTTTTTTTTTTGAATGGCATCTCGCAGTTCAACCTGTTCGGTTGTCGTCTGCTTAAGCGGACTTGCCTGTGGTGCCCTAATAAATTAAGGCCTCCAGCCAGGACTTAAACTTAAATACTAACTAAATCTAAATGAACAAACTTACTTTTGCATTTATAATATTGGTTAGGATTCAGTCTAGACACATAAAGACATCAACGACTCCATCCCAAACACCTAGTCAAAGTTATCACAAACAAATACATATAAGGTGTCAAATAAAGGTACAACTTTCCGAACCACATGCCAAAAAAACCTCAGAAAATTCCTCTCAAGCAAACTTGGTAAAATTGGAGGAAACTCAAGTATTTAGCTCCGAGGGAAGTTCTCAACTCAATTACGGTGACATTCTGGATGTATCGATTTTTTTTATGGGCCAAGCGCGAGCTGGGCAAAATGGCAGGGCTATTTTCTCTTTAATATTAACTGCACTATTTTCTCTTTGATGACTCTTGAGACTGCTTAGCGTGGGTCCTGGGTTCTATTCCCAGTTTTGGTAGTTTTTTTTTAATCCAACATCTTTTTTTGTAGCGTCTGTAGTATAGTCTGTTTTTTTGCCAATAAATTGAATAGCTCGCTCATAACATAATTAATATCACATATCTGTTTTTTTTCAATTTGTTTTCGGTCTGTGTGTGTCTGTGTGCATTGATACATTAAATTGTTTTTTTTTTCTCTTTGATTACGAATAACACAGATTTATATTGGAATTGATTATTAATTAATTTGTATTACGAAATGTGTAAATCTTTGTAACTGCCCAGGCTTATTTAAATTAAATTAATGAGAATTGGCTGGCTATAATTACTTCATTATAAACATTTGTACGCCCTCTGCTCTTTTGGCCTCGTCCAAGACTTCGTTTCTATTTTATTTACACTTTTCTTTTATTTTTATGTTATCAAGAGTTTGTTTAGTTTAGTTTGTGATATTCCTGTGCAAATCTCAATAAATACTTTTCATTCTTTTTTTCTTTCTACTTTGCCAGTTATAATAAAGTCTTAAAGGCAGAGAGACTATTGAAATTAAGCGATCATAAAATCCAGACTACAAAAAAACCCTGCTTGGAGAAAACATTAAAGTTATTGGTGTTCTTACAAAAATTGACAAACAAAAGTGGAGATGGACAGGTCACAGGTTAAAATTCATTCAAGACAAGTGGAGGAGAGCTGTGACAGAATGGGACTCCAGAGATGTCAAAAAGAACATGGGAAGACACACACACACAGCGGGTCCGAATTGGCGACGAGTTGGGACAGATAGAACTCGGAGGAAGTTTTTAGAAGCACACTGAACTTTGAGACATCTTGTAAACTATTGGAAAATTACCGCAACGCAAAGTTGTTAAGAATCAAAAGGGTTTTTATCTATACTGTTATGATAAAGAGTAAGTAGAAGAAGAAGTTTGTATGTAGGGGGTTAACTCTGGAACTACCGGTCGGATTTAAAAAAAATATTTTTGCATTTGATAGTCCAATTCTTGAGGAATGCTATACGCTATATAAAAGTCGCGGGCAGATGCTAGTTATTATTATAAATATAAATTTAAGGCCCAAAGCTCAACAGTCGTGTAACGATCATTGAACCAAGGAAGAAATACGCTTCAGCGAAATCAATACAATAAAAAACCAGTAGAATCTTACGGACCCCTAAAAAACTTCGAAAAGCACACTCAAAAATAATGAGCGTTTTTATCGTAAAATTAGGGACTGACAACGGCAATATGTTTGAAGAGCCTGGATGTACCTCACTAGTAAGGGAACGAGGTCACTTTCTAAAATGTACTGTTTTAGATTAACCCAATCGGTAAAGGGTAGGAATGCTTTTTGGTGAAGAATTTTTTGTGATTAGGAAATAATTTTTTGAGTTTGGAATGGAGTAACTTTTGAGAAATAAATCACCTGATGATATTGTTTGGGGCGTGAATAGTCGATACATTTGCTTTCGTTCAAAAGATTCAATGCTGAATAATGCTTTATTATTATGAATGTGAGGACTATGAGGGTCATTGCTTTTTCGTTTCTTTTAAAGTTTGTTTTAATCAGGTTTTAGTAATTTATGCGACCTACCCAAATGCCCCTTCTGTGGAACATTAGGAGCTCAACGATTCGCCGAACAATAGTCGAACCGTTGAGCTTGTTAAGTTCTGAGTTGAGCTGCACGATTACTGACAAATGCCTGCACCCCCTGGACAGGTCCACTCAATCGGTGTGGTTATTTCCTCAAAAGACCATTTCAGACACCAATCAAAATGGTCTTCACATGATCTGACCAAGATTATGTCTGGACTTTAAAAGAGACTGTGACCTCTGAGTTTGTTTCGGCCTTTCTTCTCAGATTAGTCAGATAAGAAACGCCAACATCATCTAGTTTTTAAAATATGATTGACGTGTAAAAGTGTTTGTACAAACCTACTAACAGAAATTAAATCTTTTTTCATGACAACTGGCCTCCACACCCTACCCGCCACAGCAAAACAAACGTGACCTCGTGAGTTTGTTTCGGCCTTCTAAGTGTAGTCAGATAGGAAACGCCGAAAACATCTAATTTTTTAAATACGATTGACGTGTAAAACGTTTTGTAAAAACCTACTTACAGAAATTAAATCATTTATCATTGTGATTGATTTTCTACCGCTAATGCCTTTTGTAGGTTATTGATAAAATAACTCCCTGGATTATCTGTTGGCCGCCAGCGTTACTGCTAAGCAAGAGGTCATTGGTTCGATTCGGGCAAAGTGTTTTTGTGTCCCTCAGTTTCTCAGTAGCAGCCCGGAGTCTGGATTTGAGCCCGGTTGGGCTTAAAAACATAACTGGCCAACTGAATGGATGATGATAATAACTGTACTACTCTGATTTTGTGTAGTAGGCTTCCAAATTCCAGGAACAGAGTTCAAACTACTGGTGTTCAGTATTCAAGAGAGATGAACCTTCCTAGATTCTAGAAGTAACATTTCAAGCGTTTGATTCTACTGCCAAACGAGGCCTTTAATTGAATACTCAGCCTTGATTTTATCTAATTATTACTAAAACTTTCAAAACAATAAATTATTTCCCGAACATAGTATCAATAACGGGAAACTTTCTGAACACACTAAACTTAATTAATTAATACATATTGGCATAACTAAGACAAGAATAATCAGCCAAGTTACTGTATTATAGACAAGTTGGAGTTAAGTTAGAGTTAAGTTTAAAGTTACATCGATGGCGGAAGATGGTTAAAAGACAGTTCGATTGAGTCTCATATACAATGGGATGGCGTTTACATAATGCGGTGTGTTGATTTACACTTTCACGCTTCCTATGTATTCAACATGATAACATGAAGTGAAGCTAGTATGGAAGGGGCTTATAACTAAGCACGGGTCGATCGATCAGGTTAAGCATCTTTTTATATAAAGACCCCTCCGTGCCTCGGAAGGCAAGTACAGCCTTTGGTCCCGGCTGTCATTCGTGGATCTGTGGCAATCTTAACGGGTCGTCAGAAGCTTGAAAGTCTGACAACCATTCTTACCAAGGGGTATCGTAATTACCCAGTAACTGGGTTGTGGAGGTCAGATAGGATAGGTCTAGTGGTCGCAATCGCTACTGCTGAGCATGAGGTCCTGGGTTCGATTCCTAGGTCGGGCAACTTGTTATTGGGTTTCTTATCTGGAATTTCTCAGTAGCAGCCCGAAGTCTGGATTTGTGCCCGGTAGATGGCAATAGGCTCGCCCCCTATTACATGGGACTTAAACATAACTGGCGAAATGTGGGTGTACTATAGGTACACCTCTGCCCAACCCTTCGGGGAAACAAGGCGAGATGTTATGTTATGTGTTCATGTGAAATACTGATATTCAGCTGCATCCAGTAAGGCTGGTAGCTGACCCAACATAGTTGACAAAGGCAGGCAGCTGATGAGCATGAAGCTCGTATTTGGCAGAGGTGGAAATACACCAACATTTCGTCATTTATTTTAAGTTCCATACAATGGCGCAAATTAAGACACGAGGCTGTTTCATAGAAGACCCAAATGCATGAACGAACTTTTTTTTTTTAAATTTCGATCCGAAGATCGGACCTAGGACCCTATTCTCCGCAATCGCGCTGGCAACAGAGCATGCCAGTCTATCAGTCAAATCCGTCTATAAAAAAACGTGTTTACGAAGTTGGAGTACCTTCTACTGCCTGTAAATTATGAAAACAACAAAGGGATACTACTAATGCATTCATTTTGGCTTACTTAATGTTTTGGTAAAGTGCGAGTTGTCCTTAAAAATGAGTACAATTTACCAATTCATTTTTTCTTCATAACTCATGTAAGGATCATTTAATTTTGTCGGAAGAAAAACATCTGAACAGCAAAAGTTAAAAAATATTAGCTGCGCCCCACGATTTCTCGTCTCGATCCCGTAGGAATATCAGGATACAAAGTATTCTTTGTCCTAATCCAGGTCAGATCTATCCATGTGCCAAATATCATCCTAATCCGTTCAGTCGTTTTAGCGTGAAAGCGTAAAGAGAAAAGATTTTCCCTACTCATGCAATGACAAAATTTAAAAAATGTAAAAAATTTCGGGAGGTGTCATGGGATACCAAATTGGAACGAAGTTCCTTTCTCTGTATATCTATATACTTAAATAAATAAATTCGGATTATTTACACCATTCATAGCTCAAGAACAGCTTGATATCTTCGACTTTTTGGATTTGTCTCCGCCACGACAAAGCATGGGAAAAAATCCCGGAAAATATAATAATGAAGATAATAATCTGAGGCGGTACGGAATTTGCCGATTCAGTTAGTTATGCATTAAAATTAAAACAGAGCCATATTTTATGGTCTCAAATTTCAAGTATCAATTTTTTATGTTTTGCCAATACAGAGCCATCTAGTATAGTGTTTAGCAAGCTACACTTGATACTTACTATTTCGGGCATAACACTTTCTCGTTACTTGACGATTTCTGCCAGTTTACTTTTTTTTTTTTTTTTTTTTTTTTTTTTTTTTATAAATGGCATCTCGCAGGTCAACCTATGAGGCTGTCGTCTGCCTAGACGGACTTGCCCGTGGATTCCCTAATAAATTAAGGCCTCCAGCCAGGACTCAAACTTAAATACTAACTAAAAACTAAGCGACTACACGCTAAGGGCACCCCCTGTGGGGCACGAACCTCGGCTTAGGGCGTCGCTGGAAGAGGGCAGCAAATGACTAGCTGGATCAGGAATGATATTATTTAGGGACGAATTTAAAGCTACAGGCTCAGCGGCGCGGGCTGGCTCGAGCAAGGGTCGGGAGGGGCGTAGATTTGGGCGTCGCGGCGGGCCTCGGCGGCGAGGACGGTAGGACGGCGATCGGGTTTTGGGCTTATGAAGCGTGCTGGTTGCCTTACTACTCTCCTGGAGGAGGGTAGTGGCGTCGTCGGGGGCGATTAAGGTATGCCTTGGTCGGCGAATACTACTAATACGGGAAGGAGTGTAGCGGGCGGCCGCTGAGATCAAGGGGTTGGGGTGTTTTATGCCACAGTCAAAGAAACGCTTCGATAAGCGTTTCATGAACTGGTTTATGGTAGGCATTTTAAGATCGATGTGGAGATTTATATTACGGACATAGAAGGGGGCACCCGTGACCTTTCTGAGGAAACGGTTCTGGAGGGTCTGCATCTTATGGAGATGACGTGGGTGAGCGTGCGCGAATACAACGCAGGCATAGGTCATGATGGGACGGATGACTGCGGTGTAGATGCGCAGCTTGCATTTAAGTGACAGTTTGCAACGGGCTGTCAGAATAAAGTGGAGTCTACCAAGAGCGAAAGCGGCGCGCGCGCGAACAGCCTTAATGTGCTCTTTGAACGTTAAGTTTTGATCAAGGATCACGCCTAGGTATTTGGCTTGCTTCTCCCAAGGGATTGGCTTGCCGTACATAGTGATCGGGCTGGGAAGGGGGGGTGGGACTCGACGACGTCTCGAGAAGAGAACCGCCTGACTCTTATCGGGGTTGACCTCGATTCTCCATTTTCGGAACCAAGCGCCTAAGACGTTTGCGGAGGTTTGGAGAGTACGAGCTATAGCATTGGGACAATGACCGGTATAGTAAACGGCAGTGTCGTCGGCGAAGAGAGCCAACTGAGCCTTTTTACTCTGTGGGATATCGCTGGTGAACAGCGTGAAAACTAGAGGAGATATGACGGAACCCTGAGGGACACCGGCGCGAATAGGGTGAGGGGACGAGAGTGCACCCTCGATGCGATAGCGGAAGGTGCGATTCGACAAAAAGTCTCGTAAGATGAGTACGAGACGATCTGGCACTCCTAGTTGGTAAAGCTTGTATAACAAGCCGTTGTGCCAGACTTTGTCGAAGGCTTTCGCTATGTCGAAGAATAGCACCCCCGTCGTCGCGTTACGCTGCATACCGGCGCACAAGTGCTCTACGATACGGTGGACCTGGTGGATACTCGAGTGTTGTGGACGGAAACCAAACTGCTCGTTGGGAATGAGGCTCTTTGCTTCGGCGTAGTCTTTGAGACGCTTATAAATAAGCCTCTCGTAGATTTTGCCGAGAACGTTGAGTAAGCTAATGGGACGGTAGCTGGAGGGCTCAGACTTTGGCTTGCCTGGCTTTGGGATACCGATGACTGTTGCTTCTTTCCACGCTTGTGGGAAGATGTTGTTGCTCATGGCGCCATTGAAGATGGCGGTCATGAGCATTATTAGAGGGGCAGGTAGGAGTTTGTATACCTTGTTGGTAATACCGTCCGAACCGGGGGCTTTACGAGCTTGGAGCCCTTTTACGATGTCGTGCACTTCATCTGGAGTGACGGGAGGCAGAGGATCATCAGGGTCTTCAACGGGTGGAAGGGAGGCTCTCCGTTCGACTTCAGCGTCGACCTTGTTCAGGTGAGCTTGGTCTACTGGTTGAGAGCTGGGAGAACACTGGGACTCTAGGCTGTCAGCAAGGCATTCGGCCTTGTCGGTGCTGTCGAACGCGACGCTCTTGTCGGGGCGGATGAGGGGAGGCATAGAGACCTCCTCGGAGGAGCGCAATTTCCTCTGAAGGTGCCAGAAGGCTTGGTGAGTGGGCTCGAGTTCACTCAGCATCTTGTTCCAACCCTCTGAGCGTACCTCCCCTATGCGTTTCTTTACAGCACGCTGTAAATGGCGCATGTGGGCTTTGTTCGCGTCACAAGGGAAGGAGTCGTAGGCACGGATGGCCGCGTTCTTCTCGGTTATCAGGTCACGTACGTCAGTAGGTAGTTTCCAGCGATGGTCTTCCATCACCGGAACTTCCCGTGAACAATCCGTCAATACGGATTGTATGTGCTCTGTAAACGAGTCGATTGCGGCCGTCGTGTCGGCGACTGACACTAAGTGATCGGGGATGGTGTCTAAGTGAGGCGACGTGGTGGATTTCAGTCTTTCGCTTACTTTCCTCCAGTCGGTTATCGTCTGGGTCTGAGGGGGGCGGTTGGGGTCGATCGGGCCCGAGTAGGGTGCAAGATGCATGACTACAGGGCGGTGGTCAGAGTTTAGCTCGTGGAACGTCTCAATCGATTGCAAACGGAGGTTCACATTCTTGAGCAGCGCTACATCGAGAACATCGGGAAGGTGATTAGGATTACCTGGGAAGTGAGTCGGACTCATTGGAGCGATGACGTCAAAGTTAAGGGATTCGCCTAACTTGGAAATGATCCGACCTCTGGTAGAAGTCGTGCTACTATTCCACGCCGGGTGTTTGGCATTAAGATCCCCCGCCAAGATGACGGAGTCACTCATACCGAAGAGGGCGGTGAAGTCCTTTTGGAGAGAGATGGGATCCTCCGGACCATTGTCTGGTGGAATATAAGCAGAGATGATGGTGATCGGTTGATGACCAGTCATGCCGAGCCGACAGATAGAGGTCTCCAGATGGGAGAAGAGAGAAGGTGGGTCGATAGGGATGCAATACAAAGATTTCCTAAAGTATATTAGTGTGCCACCCTTGTGGCATCGAGACCTGTCATTGCGAACTAGTTTATAGTTGGCAATATTCGGGTTTCGGTGATGCGGTTTTAAAAAGGTTTCCTGTATGAGGAGTATGTCAAGCTGATGGTCGCGGAGGAAAGCGGCGATCTCATCGCGTTGACCTGAAACGCCATTTGCGTTGAAGAAGCCTAATTTAAGGGATCGGGGTTTGTTACTGTTTACTCTCGTATTATCCATTGAGAATTAATATTTGAGTGAGTGTAGAACTTGCGCGATCTCGGGATACGCGCTGAGGATTTCCATAAGGCGGAGTGCGTTGCCGTTTGCAGCAACGATTTCTTCCGCCATTTTGTCCGCGGCGGTGGTGAAGAGAGCCGCGTATGTACTAAGTATAATTTGGGCGCTGTTTCGGCCCTGGGTTCCCTGAGGTTTCGCTGGAGTGGCCGTAGGGGCCGCGGGGGCTACCAAAGGCGCTGGGATGGCGGAAGCCATCAGCGCTGGAAGTTGGGCGGGTTGCGCTGGTTGCGCGGGAATAGAGGGCACCGAAGCTGCGGGAGCCTTCAGGTGATTAAGGTTAGCCCAGGGAGACGGCCTCTGCGGACTGAGCCGCTCCGGCATCAGCGCGGAAGGAGGCTTTCCCCAGGGGCTTTCCCTGTGCTGGCGGTCGCTCGCGCGTTTCGCGAGTTTGGAAGAGGAGGACTTCGGGGCCTTAGGACAGCCCCGGTAATTTGCCGGGTGTCCCGATTGGCCGCAGAGTACACAGCTGGGAGGCTCTAAACATAGTTCCCTATCTTTTGGGCGGGTACAGTCGGCGGTGCCATGCTCTCCTAGACACTTGACGCATCTAGGGGTGGCATAGCAGTTGGACTGCGAGTGACCATATAATTGGCAGCGATGACACTGTCCAATTAATTGAGCTCTGTAAGGCTTCTCTATTGAGATGCCTGAGAGCGAACACACCGACTTAACTTTAAAAATCGGGTGGTGACCGTCTGTGGGGTCACAGATGACCAGGACCATGTCGTAGACTAGGCCCTGTCTCGCTTTATGTAAGCGATGGACGGCGGATACTGGGATTCCTTGAGCGATGAGGTCGCTCTTAATCTCCTCGGTGGAGATTTCTTGTGGAACGCGCCTTATTACGACGCGAGTAGGGGTTTCCTCCGGAAGGGAGTAAGTGTGAAAGGAGTAGTTCCTTTCACGTAGGGCGCGGGAGAGGTCCCTAAAGTCCGCAGACGTGGGGACCGTAACTTTGATCCCCTGGAGGGTGGATCGGGCGTTAGTATAGTTGATCTTGCGATCAACACACATTTTAGATATTTCAGTCCATTTGGACTTTTCCTGGACGTATATCGGGGGAGGGGGCTTCTGCTTCCTCGCGGTAGGAGCGGGTGGGCAAGCCATAGGGCTGGCGGGGCGACTGGCCCTCGGACTAGGGGCGGTTGTGGAGCTGGATGATAAGTCGTCCTGTTTTTTCTGGGCCTTGGTGACCGGGCCAGCGGGGGCGGAGGATTTAGCCGCCTTTCTCTTGCCTCCTTTGACCACGACTTGGAAGTCGTCATCGCTGGAGGAGGAGGTGCGGGCTTCTTCCTCGGAGAGTGGGACTGACGTGTCCATACTCTCTGGGCGAATCGAGTCAGTTTCGGTGCGCAGCTGCGTCGGGTTTATTGTCTCCGAGACAATGGCGGCCGGAACAATGGCGGGCGCGACAAAGGGAGCCGGATTAGCGGCCGACTTAATTACTGCCGGGGCAGTAGCGGGCGAGACAATAGGGGCCGGATTAGCGGCCTGAGTATTATCTGTCGAGACAAAGGCGGGTGAGACAATGGGGGCCGAATTTTCGGCCGGAACATTGTCTGCCGGAACAAAAGGCGGAATGCCTTGTTCGCATGCAGGTGGCGATAGCGGGCTTTCGAGGGCGTCGCTGAAGTTCGCGAGTGCGCCCTGGGACGGAGTGGGGGTGGAGCGATGACATAGCTTGTCGCCATATCTCGCTAGGAAATCGGGGTCCTTAAAAAGGACCTCTCTGAAGAACGCCAAAATATAGGCGTCCTCCATGGTCGGAGGGGAAGCTAGATTAGGGAGGGAATGGTGGAAAATTATTCCCACGCAGACTAAAACCCTATACCTATCTCCCCGGGTGGATGGGCCCGGGGATGTGTGACCCTCTCTGTCGGGTGTAGACAGAGAGGTGAGTACCTATTGGTGAGCCCTAAGCTTGTAACCCGTCGCCAATCTTAATGTGCGAACGGGGCCCTGACCAGTCTAGCGCGAAGGGTGTAGACACACCCTAAAGACACTAGGTGAGTAGCTGGAAAGCAAAACTGTCACCAGAGCCGACTAGGAGATCCCCCAAGGCCGGTTATCTGGGACCCGTCCAACTAACTGCCTCGCCCTGAAGGGGTTCGGCGGGTGTGAATTGGGTCAACACCCCACTCGGCTTCGTTGACACCGTAAGGTTTCAACCGAGGACCACGAAACTGTGGTTTTACCCAGAAGGGGCCTAGTGAAGCTACTCACAAAATGTCTGTTAGAGAAACGAGATTTGCCTTGAAAAAGGCACTTTTTTAATTGATTAAAAATAAAATCAATTTCTTGATTTTATTTTTTATCGGAGTAGTCGGGGCGACTACGATGACGTCACGTGGTCGCGACGAGTAGAAACAGGAAACACAACACTGGAGCGGGAGAGCGCACAAACACGTCCGTCCGCGGCGAGAGTCGAGCGTCGAGTGTGCCAGTTTACTCCTACCGCAAGCCGCGTTAAAGTATTTCGTTCTAAATGTTAATAAAAACTCATGTCTCTGACATTACACCGGCACCAACACCTACCCTTCAAACCAGACCCCAGCAATGCTACCCGACGACAGAAATATGTATGTATGAGTATATAAAGACTTTTCTGAATACCTAGAAAAGTCCTTTCATAAGCTCCAATACTATCAAACAATAGCCCAAATTTAAATTCTCATTATCCAGGTTCGAAAAGAATGCCCCTTTTGACGAAACCAAGATGGCCGCCATTCGATCACTGACATCACTTGACGGCGATACAGGGTGTATTATTTATCATTCGTTCGTACGCTCGCTCCTAATTCCTGTATTAATGTTACAGCCTGTAGCTACGAAGTGAGTTTGTATCGGGCCCTACTTTTTGTTCTCGACGTTAAAGTGGAAAAATCCTGTAAATCGTATGACTGGAGATAATTTTCTTTTGATGCAAAAAGGTCTAACACGAAACCAAAAAATATCAAAGGTTACTAGAACGAAAAATACTAACAACCAGGATTTGCCCATTGCATAGCAAAGTCCTAACTAAGCTCCTTCCACTTCTCTCTATCCAGGGCTATTTGAAAACAAGCTTTATGGAAAAAAACAGTTTTTTTTTTTTTTAAAGTAAAGATGTTCAACCATGGCAATATAAAAAAAAAACTTAAGAGAAGATATATTCACATCATCTCCATAAGATGCAGACCCTCCAGAACCGTTTCCTGAGAAAGGTCACGGGTGCCGCCTACTATGTCCGTAATATAGATCTCTACGTTGACCTTAAAATGCCCACCATAAACCAGTTCACGACACGCTTATCTAAGCGTTTCTTCGACTGTGGCATCATCAAACACCCAAATCCCCTGCGTTCAGCGGCCGCCCGCTATACTACCTCCCGCATTAGCAGTATTCGCCGACCAAGGCATACCTTAACCACCCCCGACGACGCCATTATCCTCCGCCAGGAGAGTAGGAAGGCCACCAGCACTTTACACAAGCCCAAAACCCGATCGCCGTCCTACCGTCTTCGCCCCAGAGACCCGCCGCGACGCCCAAACTCACGCCCTTCCCGACCCTTGCTCGAGCCAGCCTGCGCCGCTGAGCATGTAGCTCTAAATTTGTCCCAAAATCTCACAAATCCTGAACCAGCAAGTTTTATAGTCCTGGCTGGAGACCTTAATTTATTAAGGCAACCACAGGCAAGTCCGGTTAAGCAGACGACAACCTCATAGGTTGACCTGCGAGATGCCAATCACAAAAAAATAATAAAAAATATGTTTATTTGCTCAAACACGTATAAAACATAACATAGTAGTTGTTTGTTTGCATGTTTTGTTTCGCGTGCAGCGCCTGTTTGAGCCTTTAATGTTTAAATCAGGGTGAAATAGAACTGATTCTTTATATAGCTGTCTGAAAATAGCTAAAATCAAAGAAACAGTATAAAGCTCATACCAAGACAACACAAGACCCATCAGACCTCAAGAAACAGTTGAACCCTGAGAATGAGAACAAACTTACAATCGAACTAAAGTCAATAGAATTGTTAGCTCCATTGATAAAAAAGTATCGTTCTTATAATTTTACTCAAGCAGTTTCACATTAGTGCTAACATTAGCACTACGAAAATCACTCTTACTACTACGGCATAAATGCGCAGTCCATGACAATTGTTACCATGGACGTGCGGTCGAGTACACCTATTAGTTTAAGTTAAGTAAAGTAAGTTTTTTTTTTTTCAAGTTGTATTTTCTGTTTCACAAATTAATAAATATCTTATATTATATGTTCTTATAATAATTGTAATTTACTTGAGAGCGAAAGATAGGAAAAGAAATAGCCTAACCAGAAAAACTTAAAACGAAAATGTGAAGAACAGTGTGGTTCTTAAAATAGGTTCGGGAAACACAGCACTCGAAACACTCTAATCTATTATAAATACTAAAACTGATAAGTATGTTTATTTGTTTGTTTGAACGCGCTTTTCTCTGGAACTAAGATTGCACTTGATAGCCCAATTTTTGAGGAAGGCTATGGAGCTACCTTTAGGAGCCGAACAAGCAGAAAAATAAGTCATAAAACGAAGTATTTGTGCGGGTGGACGATATGTAGCGACGCGGTGGGTTGGGGCTGAAATTTCATGTAGACGAAGTCGCGGGCAGAAGCTAGTACAATATTAAATCATACATTGTTCACTAATTGTGTGGTTTTGCCAACTACAGTGCATTGTTTTACTATGAGACACAAAAACAGAAATTTCTAAGTGCCTGTCAATTCCGTCAAAACAAAAATTTAAATCGTTAGATTCGCCGTACCGAACGTTTGTCCCTGCAAAAAATGCTCGCGGTTCAATTTAACCCGGAACTGTAAAACGTTTTAAAAGTAGCACGACTCTTAGACGGCGTTGTAAAACTACATTTTCGGCAATTAGTGAGGCGCTGATGCTGCCATCTGTTGAAAATTTGAACGAAGAAAAATAGCCAGATCAATAGCCAGACTTAAGGAGGTGTCATTTCTTTGTATGGGATGGGGTATTTGTATTATATTATCTGGGACTGGGGTCATGCTACACGTGCAGCTAGAAACAAAACACTAATCGTTCCACCCCATCTTTTTTGCTATCGACAACCCTTCGAGAAATTCTCACCGCCACACTCACGTAACAGATAGTACAGGGTGTTGCCGATCCATCACCACCGTTTCGCCAGCCACCATAATTGATCACATTATTTTTCCTGTTATTATTAATTGTTCCGTCTCTGTATTCAATCAAACAGCCTGTATATAGCCGAATCTTTTAGAGCCGTTTTGGGGAAAGACTGATTGCTGGCTTTCAGGGGCTGTTGAGTGAAAAAAAGGCGTATATACTCCGATGATTGAGAGGTATATGGAAATGAGTGCGATAAGGTAGTAATTTTTAGGTGGTGTATAAAAAAAAACTTTTTGGAGACTGTAAGCAGAAAAAGTGCGCGTTTTAACGCGTTTAAGAACTGTCAGTGTCAATATTCCAAAGAAAATGATGACACTCACAACTCTTAAACGTATTTTATGTGCTAATCACGTTCAATTTCCTTGGTGAAATCAGCCTTCAAGAGTTTCCTAAGACTGCGGTGAACACCACATATCGTCAACATTGTGTCGTCGATTGACATCACCGAAACGTTTTATGAAAGCAAGTTGGTGTTTCCCTAGAAAAGCATGTTTTCTGGCACCGAAAGTCAAACCCAGATGCAATCATTTTCATCCTCAAAAGACCATTTCTGACCAAGATTATGTCTGGACTTTACAAGAGACTGTGACCTCTGAGTTTGTTTCGGCCTTTCTTCTCAGAGTAGTCAGATAGGAAACGCCGACCTCATCTAGTTTTAAAAATATGATTGACGTGTAAAAGTGTTTGTACAAACCTACTAACAGAAATAAAATAATTTTTCATGCCAACTGGCCTCCATATATTCGCCACAGCTGCCGTGGAAAACCAAAGCTTTTGTATTCTTATTTCTGCCGCTAAACAGATATATTTTGATGCAATTGAATAAACAGACAATTGAGAAATGATCCCTACCAACCTGGGGGCTAGACAATCGGCCTTGCGGACGGCGAGCAATGGGTAACTCGCCGACCGGTAAGGACCAGGCTCGGGTCGACGGCACGGTGTTCCAAGCGCGCCTCAAAGAGATGTCAGCACTAATTGGACGGGATCCGTTAGGGTAGATGCCTGCCAGTGTCGTGGGATGTTCGAAAGAGATACCGTGGCCCCTGGGACAGGCAACTGAAGGAACACGGGTGGGTTTTAGTCATTAAAAGTCTGACACGACCTCCCTCTCCGCCCAGAGCGGGATGAGTCATATGATGATTTCCCACCCTAAAAAAAAGGCCCTAGACAATATGACTTTCTATCAGCGATATTTAAATTGAAAAAGACGAATATGTATTTAATCGACATAAACTACCGAAATGCTTACGTCACGTCAGTCCTGTTGTCAGTCGTTGTAGTATTACGAAACGCATTGAAAGCAATGCCTTGTCTAAGCCTTCAGGTTTTAAAGATTGGAACCACTTTTTAGCATCATAGTTGTCTATAGGCAAAGTCAATGAGCAACTTAAGTCATGACTGTGCACTGACTGGACAGGTCCACTCAAATCTGTATTGTTCTTTCCTCAAAAGACCATCTCAGACATTAGCATGATCCTCAAATATGGCGAGGGGGGTAATGGCTGACCTTTGCGTTATGCTCGTGAACGGGTGCTGCTTGTGGTGACTGGTCGTCTTGCTGTCTTTGGTTTTATCATTGTTACAGTAATTGTTCTGTTGATTTATTTTACTTTGATGGTCCTAGTTTATCATTTATTTATTTTATTTGTTGTATAATAATTTCAGTATTGCATATGTAAGCTGCCATGCACTTTAGGCCTGAAGGCTTTATTTATGTATTTGTGTTATTTACATGCAATTTTTTTTCTTTTTTTTTTGTCATTGGCGTTTCGGTAATTACTTGCAACTGTTTAGAATCAAGTTCTTCTAACTGAACAGACAGCTGTGCTGCTGGGGAGTTTGTTGCGCCACTTCTTCTTCCCAGCTAAAGCACTAGGAAGTGGTGAAGGGCGGGCTTTTTGGGGGACTGTCTTATGTAATTTTGACGTTCGAAAAGTGCTGATTCTCAGCCTAATTTGAATAAATGACTTTTGATTTGATTTGATTTGATTATAGACTGATCAAGATTATGTCTGAACTGAACACCGAAATCATCTAGTTTTAAGCCTTGGAGGCAGTTTTTGTATTTTGAATGAAAACCACTTAATAAAAATATTACAACATAAAACTCGGGTTTAAAACAACCAACATCAGTTCTTGTAACTGGAACTTTGACTTTGTCGGAATAAAGTTTGAAATTCATAACTGTAAGTTTAGATAACATATCCTACAACAAAATTAACCAAATGTTTTCTTTGTGTCTTTTACCTCAATGTAATTAACTAAGGGAGTTTGATACCGAAATTTACATTTTGATACGAGAGGCATAATCAGTTGATTAAAATTAGTTGTTTACAGACCTTTTTGACCGGCAAATATTCGTATTACCCGGGTAGAGTGTATTTTGGTCGTGATAAGCCTCAGTTTAAAATATATTCAATTAATTTCTAGGAGCTCATGGAAAGTTTTAAGGGTTGGGTAATGTCGATAGTCCTCTCGTCCGGTGGGATGGGTAATGTGGTTATCTTTTAAGAGAATAATGCAACGAATTTAATGGGTTCTTACTTATTTAGAACTAGGTGTTGCGACTTCGTCTGCTATTCAAAATGAAAAGTAGCCTCGTTACCATCATGGTCTATCTGTGTACAAAATTTTATCCAAATGCGTTAAACCGTTTGGCGTGAAAGCGTAACAAACAAACAAACTTACTTTCGCATTTATAATATTAAATAGTATGGTACGAAAAAAGGGCTTAAACAACTGCATATTAATGAAATGGCAAAGCAGGATAAACATTTAACACCTAGATTTGGTTCCTTCGCAAGTCTTTCAAACACATCGTATTGTTTGTATCCGAACATAGATTTTGAGTCTTTTTTTCTCTCTCTTGAAGATGGTCGAATGGCTCTTTTGAATATAAAATTGTGTACTGAATTAGTATTGGGATCATATCGAAAAAAGTGCTTTTTTTAATATTACACATTACAATTTAATTTCTGTTTTTGTTACGAAGAGGTATCACGTTGCGTTTTGTTTTTTTTTTACACACGCTACAACTTTCTAAATCAAGCAATCATCAAAAAGCACAAGCCACACAAAAATCAAACACAACCTCTACAAAAAACGGTCAATAAAAAAATCGAAATCTATAATTTCGTAACTATCGATACATGTCCCATCCCTACCCGAGATTTGATTCGCTGTTCAGGGATCAAAGTGTTTGAGAATAAGGTCATGCCCTTACCATATAGAGGTCCGGTATAGTCCGGGACGATTTTATTACCCCCACTGATCCCGGACTATTGGTATTGCTTCGATTTCAACCTATTTTCATGCCGATCGGGTTTTGATAGGATTTTTCGGATAAACGTCATCTAGATTTTTGTGACAGACTTCGATATAGGTAGGTTAATTTAGGGTAAGATTTCTTTTTCTGCATATGATTTGAGCCCGGTTAGTGTCAATAGGCGCCCTATGGGTTAAATGTCCCACTGCTGGGACATAGGCCTCCTCTCCGTAAGGAGGAGTACGGGTTGGTGAATGTCACATTTTATTTGATTTTTTTGGTTCTAGGACATGCCGGTATCCTCACGATGTTTCCGTTTTGAGAGCAGTGGTGATGAAGTGTGGGTAAAATATGATTAAATAATACACTTAAAATTTTTGCGGCACATCTTATAAAACAAATTTATTTTGCAATAGGCCAATCACTATTAAATTATTACAAGTAAGCAAATCGTAAGTGTATAAACAGTTATTGGAATGTTAGGTTTTTAGTTGGTTAAAATATCTTAGATAATAATGCACACTCGCCCCCACACCCTCGCACACTCACCCTCACACACCCTTGTACACAAACGAACACACACCCACATCAGTCCAACTCACCTCCTCGTCCACACACACTCATAAAAAGTTCACTCTCGCATATATCACACACTTATTACATTTAGTTTATTTTGTTATTGTTATGTTTGTTATTGTATGCTATTACTACACATTATAGGTACGATAATTTTAAATAATGTAGCACTTAAGTTAGTTATAACTAGAAAACTTTCAAAATTAATTAGTAGAACAACTAAACATATTTGCGTTGTTTGCATTTTGCTGCTAAAATTTCGAGGGAAAAGGCAGTGAAAACCAAAATACAGGCATTGCCTTGTTCGGTTCCTGTTACTACATCCATTTAATTAGAACACAAATACTGCCAAACCATTTTTTGGAAAATATTACTAAGTTTTTTGAGAAATACATTTTCGTACAATGACAAGTCAGCTTATACTGGAAACGTATAGCTTGATGTGTAGCCGTGCCTAGAAGCGTGATGTCATGCAGGTAACAAAATCTTACAGTTTTTTTTTTTTTTGGGAATGGCATCTCGCAGGTCAACCTATGAGGTTGTCGTCTGCTTAGACGGACTTGCCTGTGATTGCCCTAATAAATTAAGGCCTCCAGCCAGGACCAGAATTTAATTTACATTGCCTTTTCTTATATAATTGTAAAATAAGAAAGGAAGGATCAGCGTGGTGATAATAGCAATTCATTTGCAATCATTACTTAACTTTAGTATTTTTAGAAGCCAATGTTCAGCACTGATCAACCGTTTACCTCATTTAAATATTTTAATTAAAGCTTCACCTATTAATCTTACCACAATTCATACTATAATACCTATACATAAACCCGTTGTTCCTTCAGTACATAAATAAATTACTTTAGCCAATACCTTTTTCTAATTTAAACTATAATCTAGTTAAAACCCTGGTTTAATTATTAGATTTCAGGCAAAATTTTAGATGTTACAACCAATTTCAAGGCCGATAACTGAGAGAATATATTAGTTAGGAACTTAAAAGGGAATTATTGCTCTGTATTAGTAATTAAGCCTTTAATAATTGGTATTTAAATATACTAATGAAACTTTATTTATGATATGAAGTTATGTTTATTTCTGTAAAATACGTATTTCCTAAAATACTTTTACATATCATTTTTTTGGTTAAAATTTTAAAACAAGATGGCGCCGGCTTGCAAAGGAAATTCTTAGCCGACTGATCCCTGAGAAGAAATGGCGAAACAAATCCAGAGGTCATGGTCTCTATTAAAAAAACAAACATCTATTAAATCAAACTAAATTATTTTAACTAGAATACTTCAAAGGTTATTTCAATATTGTGACATATCGTATGCCTGTAATTTAATCAGAGCACGCCCACTTTTTATCGATAAACGAATTAATTTAAAATAAAATCGAAGTTATTATTATTCACAACCAGCGGGAACATTTTGCCAAATCTATTATTTCCAGTAACATTATAGTATTTTCAAATAAAATTAACAAACAAAAGCATTTTTTTAACAACATATCGACTTTTGACTCTCACAACAATATGTCACCATAACCCTTACCTAAAAACAAAACACAAAAGCACTTAAAAACTTACTTAAAAAATCACACAACAAACAGTCGAGGGCACAGAAATACCAACTAACAATACAAATTACAAAGTAGAGGTAACAAACGCAGTATTTTTAATGAAAGTTTAATCGGTGGCCGGCCAACCCTATAAATAATGGTGGCTTACCTTGTTAGGTAAGGGTTATGTGTCGGATATTTGCGCGGATATTCGGATATTTTTTGCAGGGTAGTAAAATATTTTTCGGGAGTTACAATGAAGAGGATAAATGAATTTGGGCGTTACAACTTTTTCCTTTGTTAAATGTTGTACTGAATGGTTTTTTTGTCTACACCACGCCTTTGTTTACTGAACTCACCACAACCCACATGCAATTTTACGGCTACCTGCATTGATCTGAGTCTGAGCTACTTAGAAAACTTTTGTTTTGCTAGCTATTTTTCTATTAGATTCCTTTACGCTTCGGTTTTTCATATACTGTCATAGATACACGTTTCGTAGATTCAAATCTACAAACGCATTACACCAACATAGTCATTTTCTTCATAGAATGCTTGAATTGTAGACATCCCAGCAAAGTCGAATCGGTTTCATGTTAAAATTCCAACACACTCATAATCCCAACTTAATATGTACTTGGCAACCAACTTAGAAATTATCTCGCATATGTCAAATACGCCTATTACAGAATCTCGTTTAATTTAACGCACGACACATTATTATTACTGTTTGAACAGGTTTGTGTTTGTTTGTAATTAAGTGTAGATACTAGTGTTTGGAGAACTCATCTTGCAAGGCACGAAGGCGGAACGAAGCCACAACAAACATACGTAGAATATTGGATGGTATAGGTTGACATTTCGGATTTATAATTACCTACATATTTGAGCTGTCAATTAATATGGAACTGGGAGATGGGTGGTTTAATTTCATATCCGTCGTTTCCTGGTAATATTGATTCGCTAATTATTATTCAATTACTTAGTTTTCATTACGGTTGTATGCTGAATTATCCTTTTATGTTTTTCATTGTGATTTTTTGTCAATAATTAATTAGTTTTATAAATATTGTCTCCTTTGAGATGGAATAGCTTAGCCTTGAAAACTTATTTGGCATTAATTAAGTTGGTTAATATTTAATTATTAGTGAGGTTTTCTAGTTCTCATCTGAAAAACAAAAATTTTACAAAACGAAGAAACGATAGCTAATACAAGTTTAAATAAAGCAAGTATCTAGTATTTCCGCAAATATCCGCCTTAAATATTTTCGGATATTTATCCGCCTAGCAACATCGCAACCCTATGAAAGCCCTACTACGGACGCGAATCCAATAAATACTTACTCCACAATAGAACTTTTATAAACGTGTGTGTATTTTTTATTTTATTTGAAAAGTCCTGTTAACACGGACCCAATAGTCGGCCATATTGCCAAGTTTTATTTACAGGAATAAAACAAAGCTTAGTATTTTTTTTTTTGGGTTTTATTTGTACTTTCAGAGCCGAGAGATTTTTTATTTTATATTATATTTTAGAATGGTGATTTGTTTTTGGTGACTGTCTCGTTGGTCTAGTGGTTGCAATCGCTACTGCTCAGCATGAGGTCCTGGGTTCGATTCCCAGGTTGGGCAAAGCATTATTAGGTTTTTCCATCTGGAATTCCTTAGTAGCAGTGTAGTCTGGATTTGTGCCCAGTTGGTGGAAATAGGCTCACTATATTAACATGGGACTTAAACATAACTGGCGAAATGTGAGTGTACACCTGGCAATCGAACCCAGGACCTCATGCTCACTAGAAGTACACTAATCTTCTAAAAAACCGAGAGAATATGCCGTTACATTCCCTTAGGCCGTATTTCCAGTTTGTAAGTCACATGAAAGCGACATGTATGACGCCGTTATCGTATGAAGGCCGCAAATCAAATAAACGCCACCTATCGATAATATTTGGAAATGTTTTCTTATATGCCAGTTTCTTGCAACCTTAAACTGGTTACTGTTCTAAGCGTAGTACAGACAATAGAAGTGCATGTTTTTTTTTTCAATGTATTCATTACAATTTTTAATCTTTCACACAGGTGAAAGTACTATTTATTATCTAAGTTATTAAAAAAGTTTTAGAACTTACCACAAAACACGGCGATTAAATTCCTAATTTTGGCACACATTTTGATTTTTTATACCAACAACACAGCACATACTTTAATTTAATCAGTCGTGAAATCACCACCACATTTTGTCAATAAATCCGTTTCTACACTAGCACAGCACTAATTGTCACTAAAAGTCACTACACTGTCACTAAAAGTACCACCGTTGTTCACGTCACTTGGTCATTTTCGGCTTTTGACTTAGTCCACCGTGATTCTGAAAAGAGAAAAAAAATTGTTAGTTAAAATATTCTTCAGAAATTGAAATATTATGCATAAGCATAAGCATAATCAGCCTATCATGTTCCCAGTGCTGGGACACAGGCCTCCTCTCTGTGAGAGGGAGTGGGCTGTAATCTACCACGCGGGCCCAGTGCGGGTTGGTAGATGTCGCATGTCTTCGAACTTTTGGTTCTAAGACATGCCGGTTTCCTCACGATGTTTTCCTTCACCGTTTTGAGAGCAGTGGTGATGAAATAATTTACACAAAGTAAATCGCCTGTCTGGGTTCGAACCTACTACCAACAACTCGTAAGTCGCAGCCGTTACCACTGGGCTACCACTGCTCTAAATATTATGACTATGGATAAATTATATATACAAGATGTTGAACCAATAGTGAATTAAAATAAATGGAAGATTCAATTGTCTGTCTACAGGAATTTAAAATAAAAGTTTATAAAGCCCAATTTCCCGAAACTAAAACATTGAAAGCCCAATCGCAAATCAAATTAAAACAATATGCTGTTACAGTATTTGAAACTTATTCACAGAACATTCAAAAACTTAAAATCCTAAATAAATAAATAATAACAAAACATGTTTTGCCCACATGTCATTACGAAAAAAACTTAACGACCCTAGAATAAAAGATGACACCCATTTTTGCAAATATGGTAAAAAAAACCGACCCGTTTCTGTTTAAATGACAAACACATCAACACAAAAAAGTTTTCACAGTTTATTTAGACATTTTAAACACCTTTTTTATTTGGAAAAGGCGTTCTTTTAAATAGCCTATAAAAGAGTTATGAGACATTAATATTGAAGATAAAAGCTTGAGCACGTTTGGGGTCATAGTTGTAAAAATTGACATAATATGCCGCCGGGTCTCGACGGGCTCGTAAGATATCATTGGACTAACTTTGACTTTTTTTGTTAGTACATATTTTTTTAATGATTAGGATTTTGTGTTTTTGAAGAAAGCGCCATGGATTTAAATAGTCTAGTGGTTGCAATCGCTACTGCTGAGCATGAGGTCCTGGGTTCGATTCCCAGGTCGGGCAACGTGTTATTGGGTTTTTCTATCTGGAATTTCTCAGTAGCAGCCCGAAGTCTGGATTTGTGCCCGGTAGATGGCAATAGGCTCGCCCCCTATTACATGGGACTTAAATAAATAAACAAATAAAAAACTTATCATTTGTGCAAGGGTGGGTGCCAGACATAACATCTTTCGGTTATTTAAATAACCCACAAATTCAAAGCAATTAAAATAGGTCAAACATAATAATAGTAACATTTATTTTCAAGCAACAAATATATAAATCGCAATCAGTAAGAATGTTGATATATTACTTAAAACAAGAAGTCTATGCAAATTTGCAGACTAATAAACTAAAAGCGTGAATATCATTAGAAGATTGATTTATAAATCTGTCTGCATTACATACTGTGGTGACATCATTATTCAATATACTATAGATGATTGTATCATATTATTGTTTATTGTATTTCTAAATGAATTATAGTCGTTAAACTCGGCACGTTTGTGAAAATAAATATAAACTTAAATCGGCTTTGAATTTCATTCATAAATTCGATAAGTATAATGAAAATACTTAATAATATTATTTATTTTTCAAGTCAGGTGTGGCTTCCAATATTACTATAATAAGTTTTAAAATTGGAGTTTTCAATAATAATTGTCAGACAGACCGAGTTCGGCCAGGACGACCAATTTTTTTTGTTGCAAAAAAGTTAGGTTTTCAGTTTTTGTTGTGCGCGTGAAAAACATTTTTTTTTCTTTTACCACAAACAAATTCGAATACCACAACTTGCTAATGTAATTTACAATGACAGCAAGTTATAAGAACATCATATACTTAGATTATACTCAGTGGAAAAATACTCATTATTGAAGCTTACTCAAAAACGACTTCAACAAAGATAATTTTTTTTTAAAATAAAAGTTCACAATTGAGGGAGAAATCCGAGAACATACATTAAAAAATATGACGTAAACCACCACACCACCACCTTTTTTTTTTTTGGAAGACGGTTTAAAAGAGATCAAGACACCATGATTGATATGCAAAGAAATTTCATAGAAAAACCGTGATCATGTCTCAGTGACGCCATCTAGCATAATAAAGCAAAGTTAGAGCGGCATGTGTACCACTCTAGAGTGAGCGACTAGGACAAATGTATCGGATTACGATTATGTTGGCAAAAATCGTAATCCGAATGTCCTGTCTATTGTTAAATAAATATTTTAAGGTCTTCGCTACTGTATTAAACACAAAATAAACAAGTTTTTTTTTTATATACGTAGGTACCTATAATGACAGAAGTACTATCTTCATGAACCCTCTATTTCAATCAAAAGACAATAAGCCTACTTTGTAAGTGCATATTATGAATGAAATCATTTCACCATAACAGTTCTCGAGGGAGCCAACTAGCCAGTGCCCACACAAAAAAAATCATTAAGAAAAAAAACTTGATTCTGCTTACGACACAACTTAACCCACGCTTAGCCCAGTTTAATTTTGACGTTTGGGTTAAGTTGTGAGCTGGTGGCGTTTATTGGTTGTGAATTGGAAAAAATACCATTGTATTGTTTTTGTTGTTTGGCTGCACACAATTGGATTAAGTAATTGCGATTTACAATTAGATATTAGGTACACAAGAACACAATTTTATAGTTTTCCTTAATAAAATTCATAACTTTAACACTCCTATTACTGCAATCTGTACTAACAATAAAAGCTGAAGTTAGTTATTTTGTCTGTTTGAACGCGCAGTTCTGGAACTACATATAATTTGCCAGCCCAGTTCTTGAGGAACGCTATTGGCTGTTTAATATCAGGCTGAGACCTTTAAGAGTCGAGCAAAACATAAAGAGTCAGAATGAACACTAAGCGATAACGAAGTAATAGAGCGGGCAGGACGGGGTGGCTCGGGGGAACAAGGAATTTCACGCAGACAATGTTGTAGGCTAGTGTTAATATAACTTGTTTTTTGAACGCACAGCATCATGATGAGTGGAAGCCTTCGAGTCACAAACACTACGAGCAGCTGCCGAATATTTCTGTTGTGTGTTACAAATTTGATAGTTTATTTATTTCAATTATGATTCTTAACTTTTTCTAAGAACGTGTTTCTGCGACAAATAAACCTAATTTTCAAACTTTATTTTTCCCCAATTAAAACAGAGAAATATTGCTTCGCTACAAACATACGTATGGGGTTATTATTTCCTTGGACGCCTTCCTTTACGAAACAGTATTAATTGTCAGTAATTATACTCCTGCTGTAGGCACCAATCTTCTTAATAGACATTGACAATTACCAGTAAATGATTGATTGCAACCTGTTTTATACGAGTACTTGAAAGGATTTATTTAATTGTATAACTTATGATCTTAAAAGCAGCTGATGTTCATAACTTTTTGTTTCATTAAGAATCAGAACTGATTGATGTCTCGGATATATTTTATTTATGAAATACATTATATATATTTTATTTACAAGCAGTTTTTTTCACCTTCGTAACGTTATGAAGGTGAAAAAAACTTCTTTTCATTTTATGTGTAGAAATAATTGTTAAACAAGCGTATAGGTGGTTTACAACCTCAAGATAAGTTTGTGAAGAGTCTTTTCGTTTACTATTAAAACCCCGTACTCGGAAATCTAACTCAGGAGGTAGATGTTAAAATAGAAATAAAGTTGTTTTTTTTTTCAAATTGATTTCTTTAATAGAAAAAAAGTCCTTAATTTGTATCTACGTAATAACATATTTGTTTGATTCCCAGGCAAACCAATTTTATGGCAATGGAGCTGTTTTTACTCTGCAACAAGCGTATGTGCATGTGTAATTTATTTTTGAAAACCACAAGGAGATATTAACTTTTTAAACGGCAAAGAAACTATTTTTTTTTTGCTTTTAATACAAAATTACAACCGCTACCGCTTTTAACTTGCCCGCTTGTGTCAAGTCAGGTGTAGGCGGCATAATGTTTAGTGGAGACAATTATTTTGTCTGTCTGTCTGTTTGCGCTGCTTTTGTTAGCTTTCTGCGTGGACACGTCACTGCCATTTTGATGTGAATGAGGCTTTTAGGCAGTGCCAGTTTTTACCTTGGGTAATATGGTTGGGTATTGAAATAGCTATCATGAGTAGTTTAAACAGCCTATAATGCTCCCACTTCTGGAGCAGTAATCCACACACACGGGCCCAGTGCGGGTTGGTAGATGTCACATGTCTTCGAACCTTTGTTTCTAGGACATGCTGGTTTCCTCACGATGTTTTTTTTTACCGTTTTCAAAGCACAATTTTTTTTAATGTCAATACAAGAAAATATGGTTTCTCTGTCACAGTCTTGCCAAGGGATATCGTGTTACCCAGGAACTGGACTGTGGTCAGATATGCAGTCGCTTCATTCGATTATGCTGGAAGCCGACCCCAACAAAGCTAGGATAAGGCTAGGAAGAGAAGATGGTGGTGGTGGGATGAGAGAAGATGGTATCACATTACTAGTGAAAAAAACTACTGTTTGTGGCAGCACCGCTACATGCGAACAACGCACCACACTGACGTCACACAAATCCTGCATCGCGCAATCAGAGTTTACCGTGCAGCTAGCGTATATACAACTTGCCGACATCAATCGGCGGACAGTTGCCCACCAGATACGACATCCATCTGGTCGGAGGATCCTCCGTTTTCTAAAGAGTATGAGTGAATTTTACACCCTGTTACATCAAGTAAATATTACGCTTATTATAGGAGTTATTCCTTGTCAGAATCTAAGAGCCTTCTGGATGGCTGCCCGTAGCAATTGTCATACACATATTTTTGTGGCAAGGATATCAGATAAGTAAAAAAGGTCAGTGGATGCGTGACCGTTTCTCGATCGACACGCTTAGAAGAAAACAAAACCTCTATTCGTTAACTCGCTGCATACGTAAACGCAAAACGTTTGAACAATGTAACGTTTTGAAGTTCAGTAATGTTTTACAAAACGGAGCTGTTTTGTAAAACTACTAGAGGTTTTGTAAAACAGCGGATTCGAGAATCCATCTGTGACATATACAGTATAACTATTTTCTTGCACTAGGTGACTAGACCGGACGCTCAACATCGACTTGGAAGTATATAGAGATGTCAATACTCTTTTAGCTTAATTTTATTTATTAAAAAATGTCAGGAAAGCTGCTAAAGCCGATTGCCGAGAGACATTAAGAAAATAGTTATAGTGAACATACCTATAGATCAATTCTTCTTTTTTAGCGTGTCGTTGGCAATCTTAATAAACTACGGACTTCGTGCAAATTCTGAGCCGGGTCGGCAGTCCGTAGTTTTGGCCGAAGTTACTGGCGTTTTCTATTCCTTATAACTTACAGACATAATATTAGTTCGTAGACCGAACTAAGAATGAATGACATCACGATTTGACAGTTCTTCCTCCTCCCGATGAGTATTAAAGCCTCCCGAGAAATTAAATTTTACACTGGTTTTGACTGTTCAGTTAGTTTCGGACGGGACCGTATCTTCGTTGACGGGTATAGAGAGTAGAACCCCTGTAATGTGCTGTAAGTGTAACGCGCATCAAGACACGCTGGGCACGATATTCAGAATCCCATTGCTTGCTTAGGGGACATCTGGTCTGATAATAACCATAAAATGTAATCACCAATCCATTTGCCAAGCATGATGATTATTAAAAATACTTAACATCATAACATACATTACATCACGCCTGTAATCCCAGAATGGTTAGGCAGAGGTACACCCACTATAGTACACCCACATTACGCCAGTTATGATTAATAAAGTCCCATGTAATAGGGGGCGAGCCTATTGCCATCAACCGGGCACAAATCCAGACTCCGGGCTGCTACTGAGAAATTCTAGATGGAAAAACCCAATAACACTTTGCCCGACCTGGGAATTGAACCCAGGACCACACGCTCAGCAGTAGCTCTTGCTGGTCGCAAGAGCTACTGCTAGACCACCGAGACAAAATAATATTAGTAATAAGCCCTGATTGTGAAACAAATCCTCAAATATCGAAAACATTGAATATTCAAATACATAACGCAACAATAAATTTAACGTTCCGGAATGACACTTTTAGTGCAACATATAATAATTTTATTAACAAATAAACTGTTTATATTACACTTTTTAGTGGCATTTTATTGCTTTGTGTAATCTCCATAGTTATATGCACAATATAATTTGATTTAAATGCTTTTCGGTGATCGTTTGACGGTTATATTTCTGGTGTAACGGAGTATTAGGTGAAAATGTAATGGGTAATATTTTATTGCGTGTTAAAAAGTGACGAAAATTAAAATGTTAATGTTTTTTTTTTGTGATGTGGGTGCGTTTAGAGGCAGAAATCTCACATGAACAAACCTTTACACCCGGAACAAGCATATATTATGTCATACAAATATTGGTTTTGTGTGGGTATAGCACCAGTAGCGAGGAACCTCGTTCTTTTATGTTCTATTACCAAATAAAAACAACCTTTATAAAGCAAAACTTAAATAATTCGTTGTTTAGGAAGTCTCCACTCTCCACTGAGAAACAAATTATTAATCACAACACAAAATGTGTTTTTATACATTTTCATTAGGCCTTTCACCTTTTTAATTACCTTCTTAAATGAGATTTGAGCGTAGGTAGATCCCAGATTAATTTGATGAATTAATTATACCAAAGACTCGAGAGATCTTTTACCTTTTTTCCCCGTAACTTGTTCTTTTTGTGTTTGTGTTAGTTCTCTGCATGCGGTAAAAACCGCAAATAAACGTACACAAACATAAACTCACGCCTTCTTCCCATGGGTGTAGGCAGAAACCACAGAACGCCATCTGCTACGATCCTTACATACTCCTTTTGCCTCGTTTACGTTCATACATCTGGTCATACACGAGCTCCGGTTGCGAGTACTACGCACCTGACCTTTCTTAAGAACATCACCAATAATGTCACTATACGTCCTCGTAGGGCGTCCCCTCCCGGCGATTCCACTCACATCTGCCTTGTAAATACCTTTTGTTAGTCTCCTTTCATTCATCCGGCCAACATGACCAAACCATCTAAGCACTAACTACTTACATAACAGCATTTCCTATGTTAGGTATGGTATTTTGATTTTTTTTGTACCTAGCTTTAAACCCTTTGTAACATCTTTTTACAAATATGTAATGCAATTAATAAATAAATGACTACGATTTTTTTTCCCAAAGTTAAGAGTCGCTTCCACCTTACACATTCAAGCCAAATCAAAATGTCACACTGTCACACATCAAATATCACTATGACACACATATTTACGTTCTCCAAGCAACATTACTTGCGCCCACGACTCCGCCCGCTTGCTCACGGACAGTATTGTTGCCTAACTTCCGACGACCGTGTCAAAGCGTGTCTACTTAAGATGTTATTTTGGTTGAATATTGTATCCCTACCCTTGCTCGAGCCAGCCTGCGCCGCTGAGCCTGTAGCTTTAAATTCGTCACAAAATCCAATAAATCCTGATCCAGCTAGTCCCTTGCTGCCCTCTTCCAGCGACGCCCTAAGCCGAGGTCCGTACCCCACAGGGGGTGCCCTTAGCGTAGTCGCTTAGTTTTAGTTAGTATTTAAGTTTAAGTCCTGGCTGGAGGCCTTAATTTATTACGGAACCACAGGCAAGTCCGCTTAAGCAGACGACAACCTCACAGGTTGACCTGCGAGATGCCATACCCAAAAAAAAAAGTGAATGTTGTATGGTTAACGTACATTTGTATGACTGAAAATGTCGTTCAATGAGAATCGATCTCTTTTGCAGGAAAAAGGGAGGAGACTAGACTAGACTTTTTGAAACTTTACCTAAAGTTTCTCTCGTAGGAGTCGTAGGTAGGTACTGTGTTTAAAGCCACAAGACCTATACTAAACATCAAACACGCCACCCTAAGCAACGAAATCTGACCTCGGTTAGCTCATAATTTATATGTTAACTAAGTGCCAATTTCATCAATGAAACTGAATACGATCAGCACATCTAAACCGCGCCAAAGAGCTGTCAGTGTCAATATCCCACAGAAAATAATGACACTGACAGCTCTTTAACGTACCTAGTTTATGTGGCGAGCAGTAATCGCCATAGATAGGTGATATACCAATAAACTTGCCAGTGTAAATTGCAACCAAATAATAGTCTTAAAATGGCATTCAAAACGAGATCAATTAATGTTTTATAATCTTATCTCAGCCAAAGAAACGATGGATGACTATCGAGATGACGACGTCTAATAGACAAATATGGAAAACAGATTGAAGTTTTCAGATCATTAGGTATGGCTTGTGGACCAACTATACTTAGCGGGCTATCAGCGCCCAATGGATCCAGTATAATAACGGGCTAAGGGTGTTGTTGGGCTGCCTCGTTGCTGCAGTGCTTCAGGTATGTTTACACAAGCACACGGACGCACACGGCTTCCATGGCATCGTCAGACAGAAATCTGCCTCTTTGCTCTGCAGAGTGTGGGAAAGCTCCAACTCTATCCTGAAGAACATAGCAGCGAGTTACGGTTCTCCTTTGTTAGGTGATGTTGTTTGAAGGTGCATTTCTGAACAGCCTAGTCACTTAATAAATTATAAGTTTACTTACATAGGTATAGGTTTGACTAACCCATATATTTGGGTTGCTTAATGTTATTTATTAATAATTGTAGTTTAGAAACCAGTTCTGCAAAATAACAACAACAAACAAAAAAAAAATTGTGCGTTTTACAAAAAAAAAACAGACGCCACGCAATCATTTGCCTTATAAAAAAATATTGCCATTCAACAAAAGTGCGTACAAAGATGGGTCCGGTAAACGTTAAAAAAGTTTAAAAAAGTTTTACACACATTCGCTCAGCAGATGTTTGGCGTTCACACGACGTTGGTTAGTTTGTTTTTAATGTCCTATAGGCTTTATATAAGTGCTAAGTGTGTGAGTTACACCGGGAGTCGAGAGTAACACAAAAGATGTTTGATAAAATTATGAATAACATAACCCATCTTTATAAACCAAAAGCATTTTTCGTGCAAAATTACAAAACACATAAGTGCAGCGTGCAGGGCAAAAGGCTTTTGGTACAGAGAATTTACGAACATTGATTGCTCACTCACGATGCTAGTTCATTTTGTGTAATTTTAGACTATGTAAGTCAGTTTTGGTAGATTCTAATGGGCAAACCCATTAAAATCCAAAAGGCACCACGTTTTTTTAAGATTCTGAGCAAAGAATACTCATTTCATCAGTAACCGAAACGTAGGAAGTCCTTAAAAGCGGCTTAAATATCACATTATTACGATACTTGACAAACGGATCGCCATTATGTAGATCTTTGACAGTTTTTACGGGTAGCAAAGACCTAAATTCTGTCTTACCAAGTCGATCGCGTTATCCAGTTACTGGGTTGTGGAGGTCAGATAGGCAGTCGCTCCATGTGAAATACTGGTATTCAGCTGCATCCGGTTAGACTAGAAGCTGAACTCAACAGTTGAGGAAAGGAAAAGTTTAGACAAATGATGACATGGCACTGGATCAATGATTTCTGTATATATCTTTTCCACCATCCAAAAGCAAGGCAAAATTGGTTTATCCTTTACAAGAACAAAGCGAAACACACTCGTCAACCTCCTAAAAACTTGTTTGAATAACAATATCTAACTACCCACATTATCTATCAGGAAATATTCCGAAAAAAATATATTTTTACGTCCTCAAAACTTTTCGGGGACATAATATCGTACCTAATTATTGTGAGAGGAATCCGAACTTTATTATGATCGAACTTCTAAAAAAAACTGTGTGCCATTTTATGTTTTCTACGTTAGAAAAAGTTTTTAAAAATGCTTCCTATCGATTTATTTGGGTGGATGTTTTAAAGTGATTTTATCGTTTTATTTATGAGTGTTGGCTGTTTTATTATGTTTGCAGTAGGGATATTATTACTTTAGTAAGTAGTAAAAGGCCTTTTTGTGAAATTGGTTACTTTGAGAAAGTTCCACTGCCATATCCTTCTTCTGCTACAAAGCAGTAACTTACTGCAGTGTGTCGATTTAAAGACATACGATAGATATTTCGATGGCATCTTCTCATTCAAAGACGAAAAGTGCAGATTTTCCCACCATATTTAATCATTACCTTTAAGTAGATTGGCGTTAAGTAAAATTTTGAGTTTTCTCAGTTTAATTTTTTCATGTCGTGCGCATGGTATCGTAATTTTTTCTCGACAGTAAATAGATAGACTTTTCCTAATAACTACCTAATGTTTAACAATAATCTGGAAAACGAAATTTCCCATGCCCGTCAAATGACATTTGACATTTGTTCCAGTCATAACATATCACAAAAGAATTGATAATAAACTTGGATACCTTGGTATCTGTTTTCAAAACAACAAAATAATTACATGGGACTTCAGCATAACTGGCGAAATGTGGGTGTACTATTGGTACACCTCTGCCTAACCCTTCTGGGATTATGATTATGATGATGAAAATAGTTATCTTTTCTTAACTGTTATTTTCAAAGAAATTACTCATATTGTTTTAGTATTAACGTCTTTGTTGCGTGGTTGTTTTGTTAGTCTTGCCAATGACTTCGCTCGCTTGGAGGTCGGAAATTATCCCATGGCGTCTTATTACAGAGATAAATAGTATCCTATGTGTTAGCACCTACCTGTGTGCCAAATTTATTCCAAATCTGTTCAACCGTTTTTGCGTGATTGAGTAACAAACATCGAAACATCCAAACGAACAAACTTTTACATGTATAGTGGGATAGTAAATATGTCAGGAGCATGGTCTTGCGTTGTCTAGGATAGAAAATATTTAGTAACGGGGACATAGAAAATTAAAAATGGTGGCACTGTAATTTCAAATATCATAGTGCTAGTAAGGAGGGAAAAGCCACCTCTTACAAAGATAAAACGAGCATTAGCATAGCATGGCAGTTGCTACCTGGATGTTTGAGTTGTAAGTTCCCACATTAAATGCATTTTTCTTAAATGCAAGGCAGATAACACAAAACCTTTGAGAGATTCAGGAATTTTAGAAGATAATATCACAGATGATTGACCGATAATTTGATGGCTATCAAGCCGTGGGTCAATCTCCAACCCGCACTGGGTCCGCGTGGTAGATTACAGCCCACTTCCTCTTGAAGAGAGGAGGCCTGTGTCCCGGCCTCCTCTCATGTGTGTGTGTGGGGAGTGGGAACATTATAGGCTGATTTTGAGTTATGTAAGCCGTTGATCAATCTGATGGTATGTCGTTACAACTGCCGAAGACAAATGTAATGCCAGAGGCATCACAGACTTTTTTTTTTCGTTTCGACGGTCTATCTATATGGCTCATACCTACTGTTTGAGCCCAAAGGCCAGGTTTATTGCGGCATCAGAGGCGTTCTTTAGATCGTCAAGGGTGCAGGTAAACGTACTTTTGGGACACTAGCAGATGGGACATATTCTGTTCACAAACATTCGGCATAAGTATTGTAGTAGGAGAGATGTTTTTTTTTATTGCTGAATGGACCTGCTCTTGACCTTGACCACGCCTGATGCAAAGCGATGGATAAGTGCTATGATGTAACGAGCGTGCCCAGAAGATGCCTCGGTTCACTCTTGATTTGAAGTCATATGAGTTTAATGTGGAAGAGAACACAGACGCTGGCAGGTAGTTCCACACTCCGGCTGTGCGCATTATTAATGCAGAGTAGAAGCGCTGACTACTACTGATCGGGATGTCAACCAAGTGCGGATAACACCCAGCAGTACGTCTGATTTCCGGTAGTAAAAGTACCTACGATGGTGGGATCAGGTCGTGGAGTACAAGAAACATTACGCCCATGAGCCAGGCTAAGAAGGCTAGCCACCGATGTCTCATCGCCTATAAGCCCTGGTATTCGCACAACGAAAGAGTTTTACCCCCACCTCCGAGCTAAAAATCTTAGGTAAGTATATAAATATGCTCAAACAAACACCTTGCACTTCAGCCTACCCCTTTAAACCCACAATCCAAACACTGTAGGTACATTGGTTGGCCACATCTGTGCGCTAAATATGGGCACCACATTGCTACGTGGGAGACGAGTTCTACCGAGCGTTGCCGAGCGAGTATACAGGATGATTTTATGAGGAGCGTTATATACTTTGCGTGTGTGGAAATAAACCTTAGAAATGTAATTACAGGCTGGTGTAAATGTGTTATTTTGTGATTTGCGAATAAAATGCAGAATTAAGGAGGTAAGCAATGGTCGAAAATAAGTTTTCTGATGAAAGTGCTCTAAAAGTGTTAAACTACAAATGGCGAAAACTACGGGGTGGTAAAAGATTTCGATGAAAATATTTATTAATCACATCAGTGTCTGGCCCATTCCTTGCTTTTTGTCCGAAATACACAATTACTTTATATAAACTCATCACTCATTTTCTTCAGGAGTGATATCGATCCAGCGAAATTTTGCGAAACAAAATTAAAACCGCATCAATCTCAATTTTGCAATTTAATAACATGATTTAATAATTACCCTTGATTATATTTTTTTAGAAACACAGATTATTTTAAAACGTTCGGCACATTCAATATTTATTTTCTATCTTCCTTTAAAAAACTAAAGGCTGTTTGATCAGACGCGATCAATATTGGTACCTAATTTGTCAAACTGAACGGGGTTCCCATTGTGTGCTCCGCAATCAGGCTGTACGCAGTATCTGAATACTGCTATTACTAAATTACCTAGTTAATTACAATTAGTATCACCACGTAACATGCGACGCAATTAACGTCAAAGTCTATCACTTTGTTAATATAAAACTAATTAATATTTTACCATATTTCTTTGCGTCTTAATAAAAATTCATTTACTTAGACGCCACTTATTTTATTTGGAATCGAATAATTGTGATTATATTATACACCAGCTGTTTCCTGCGAAAAAAGACCCCCCCCGACCCTTGCTCGAGCCAGAGCGCGCCGCTGAGCCTGTAGCTTTAAATTCGTCCCTAAATCAAAGAAATCCTGATCCAGCTAGTCCCTTGCTACCCTCTTCCAGCGACGCCCTAAGCCGAGGTCCGTACCCCACAGGGGGTGCCCTTAGCGTTGTCGCTTAGTTTTAGTTAGTATTTAAGTTTAAGTCCTGGCTGGAGGCCTTAATTTATTAGGGCAACCACAGGCAAGTCTGTTTAAGCAGACGACAACCTCATAGGTTGACCTGCGAGATGCCATTAAAAAATAAAACTGCGTAAAAAGTATCATCATTTTAAAAGTATCCTTTGTTCTTCCCTTGGTCATGGTCTACCTGCGTGTAAATTTTCATCTAAGTCCGTTCATCCATTTATTGTCCAATGAGTAGATTTAAAAGCCTCGCTCCTTTTTGCTAAATAAATTCCCTTTTGTGTACCCGTTCTGAAATTCATCTAACTTAATTCTTTTGTCGTATTTTATATTATGTAATCCTTATCTGAATAAAAAAAAACTAATGCTATGTAAATCTTTTTACTGCACGTACTAATACTCCTAGCGATTACACTTTTTCTTTCTCTAAACCTTGTGTCTATCTGTGGACAGCGTTGTAGGTTATATTATTATTAAAACTGTTTTTGTTAAATTAGTTATAAGTTTGCTGTTCCTTGCAATAAAAAATAAAATCATTAAAGGCATGAAAGTATTCAGATAGACAGTGTTACTTTAGAATATAAAATATTATTACGTATACATTTATTTACTATTATTAAACTGGCGAAATGTGGGTGTACTATAGGTACACCTCTGCCCAACCCTTCGCCCTTTGGGTGAACAAGGCGTGATGTTATGTTATGTATATATTATTAGTATTGATGATCTAAATTGCCGACTTATAGATAATAATGGGTCTGAAATATTGGCGTCGAAAGTTCGCTTATTGTCTACGTTTAAAACACCTAAAATTACTTACTTTAATACAACGATTTTTTTAATATAATGGAATCGACGCTTATTTGTCTACTTAACTACATAAATTCAATAGCTTGCCTACGCACTTACTAAAGTCAAACGTAATTAGATTTTATTCGCTAACACTTTATTGGAATTTTCAAATAATTAATATTTGAACAGCCTAATAATTTATTTAAAAGTTTGAGGTGTATTTTATAAGGGATGCATTTTTTGCATGATTATTACCAATATATAATACTTACATCTGGCTGTCGTACGTGAATGCCGCTGAGCCTGTACCTTTAAATTTGTCAATAAATAACACCAATTATGATCCAGCTAGTACCTTGCTGCCCTCTTCCAGCGACGCCCTAAAGTGGTGAAGTTCAGATAGGCAGTCGCTCCACGTAAAATACTGGTGGACCTCAACACACTTGCGAAGAGGATGATGATGATGATTTATACGAACTAACTCTATGGACTTAGGATTTACCAAAAACGCCCACCTATCATGCATGCATGCAAAATCAGCCTTAATGTTCCAACTGCTGGGACTCAGGCCTCCTCTCTGTAAGAGGGAGTGGGCCGTTATCTACCACGCGGGCCCAGTGCGGGTTGGTAGATGTCACAAGTCTTCGAATTTTTGGTTCTATAACATACCGGTTTCGTCACTATAATTTCTCTCACAGTTTTGAGAGCAGTGGCGTTGAAATAACCCGTGCACTGCTCCCAGCTAGCAGTGTGAAAATATTTTTGCTATCTTTCAAAATGACTGCACATAAACAAATTATTACCCACTTTAACCACAATTTCAAGCTTAATGCGTTATCAGTTAAAACACACAATTTTATTAAAAACGCCCACACGAAAATAATACAATTAGTTGAGTACAAATTGATATTTGCATTGCTCCGTAAAAACAAAATCTTTTTAATATCCAACATGTTTTTCATTCGATATTGAGGATTTGTACATAATACCAAAGAAAAAATTGTTTATTGAATAATCGTTACCCGAAAAAAACCTTCAGAAAATTGTTTTAAGTTTTTTTTCTACTTTATTTTTTAAACAATTCGTGATCAATTTCGACACAAAAATATCGAAACACCCTGTATATCTAAACAAGATAATATGACAGGCTAACGATAAAAATACAGCTTCAGCGACCAACGCGACACAGTACACAAATATAACCGCACGTGGCACTAAACTACTTTTTAATTGGAAATGAAGTCAAGTATGTCATAACAGCAAACATCATGAGAAAACCTGTACCCTAATTGCGTAATACACAATCAATCGGAATCTGAATCGATTTGAAACAGATTGCTAATCCATTGCTTCATAAGTTCGATAAAAATTCTGCTCAACAATGTAAATGACGCAATGAATGTTGTTGAACTGTCAAAATCAAACAGATTAGTCGTAATCGTTTACGAAAATATGTTACGCAATTAGGGTGCTGAACTTAAATGTCCAGCAAGTGTAAGGTTTATGACTTTTAATAGCAATTGATTAAAGATTTTAAATAGGTCATTAAATAAACCTAATAACGGTAAATATAATCGATTTGAGAAATCGATATAATCGGTTTGATGAGTCGGCAACAATCGGTGAGTGTGGGCATTCTGTGAAAAGTTAGGTGAAGTGAGCGGGAGTGAGATGTCAGTGCCACTGATGCTAGGAATTGTCTAAGACGGTATGACATTGACAGCGCGCTCCACGCAAGTCTTCACGGTGAGATTTATACAGAATCGACATGCTGATCTGGACTGCCGTACTGTGCGGACGTGTGCTAGCTTGATTTTACTGTGTAACATTGGTTGTGCAATAAAATAGTTATAAAACACAGTGACCTGAGTTTTACTACACATGTCGGTTCTGTAAGAATATCACCGTAAAGACTTGCGTGGACTAAGTTGACATTATTATCTCGTCTTGGTCCATCCCTAGCATCAGTGGCACTGACAGCTCACTCCACGCTGACTTCACCTACGATTTCACGGTGAGATGGTTACAGAAAATCAGTACTGAAATCTCAAACACGTGTGGTGGTATAAACTTCTGCGATCCTGCTATTAAGAAGACACGGTTGCCTTTGGATAAAGTGGGACAATGACAATAGACTATTAAACTGTACTTTCATTCGAAACTTAAAAAAATAAATAAGATGTGTATGATTAGTTTTTTAACAATCCCTAAAAAAATGGCGAATTTCTATGCGTTTTAAAGTCGATGCTAGACAGAGACAGCATTATGAGCATCTGACGTCACAACACGAACGCCATAGTAACTTCGCGCTAAACAATTGAAGAATAATTTTAAATGTGGGTAACTTCTTAATTTTTCCACCGACTTTTTTATTTTTTTTGCATACTCGTATCGTCTTCTCATGTAACATCTTAAATATATGTATATATTAATTAACGAATATTTTGATAGTTTTGAAATACTATATTATTACTGGTGAACGGAGAGCAATGGTGGCGCGTGAAAGTGGTAACGGTTTTCAGGTCGTAAGTTTGAACCCAGACAGGCGCTTTACTTCGTATAAATTATGTCATCACCAGTGCTCTCAAAAAGACGAAGTAAAACATAGTGAGGAAACCGGCATGTCCTTAAACCAAAAAATCATCATGCATGGTGGATTACGACCTACTCTCTCAAACTGACAGGTGGCCTGTGTCCCAGCAGTGGGAACATAATAGGCTGATTATGCTATTTGACTATCAAATGTCATTGCTCTTTGCTGAAATAGCCGTCATCAGTGACTAATATCTTATATCTTATCAACACATCTGCTTTTTCATCTGGTAAGTTCGTACCGATACGTTAGAAGAACTAGATTTCCAGAACGCCATGTTAGACAGTAAATCTTAGAAAGTTCACCTAGGATTAACAACCTTATCTCAGAACTTAGAAGGCTAGAGCCAAGGCGAAGGAAACTGGTTGTGTAATTATATTCGTTAAGGACAAACTCCTGTGTATGTATGTGTACTAGTTCATATTCACTGTGAACGTTTTATGGGGTGAGCAGTAGATGTAACTTTCTAGACTCATGTTTAGATTATTTAACCATTAAATGACCGATTTTAGATCTGTTTTCATGTCAAACGAATTGAGGAGGAGTACCGAAAGACTGAGACGTATGCAAATTCATGGAAATTAATTAGTAAGCAAATCGAGAACGAATTTAAATTGTCGTTTTTGGCGGTTGTAGGAAATTTCTCTAGCACGCACGCCAAATTGACGTATGGTGTCAATTTACATATCCTACTAATATTATAAACGCGAAACTTTGTGAATATGGATGGATGTTTGTTACTCTTTCACGCAAAAACTACTGAACGGATTTGGATGAAATTTGGCACACTGATAGTTTATAACCTGGATTAACACATAGATTACTTTTTATCCCGATACTCCCCCGGGATCAAGATTTATGCGGGTGAAATCGCGGGGGGCAGCTAGTAAAATATTCCATGACTGTACAAAGTAAAATAGATATAGAGAACTATCGAACCTGAAATAATCACCAAAACCTAGTCTTGGACTAACAAATTTAACCATCTTTAATGATAACAGCGAAGGACGCCAACAGAATAAAACACACTCATAAGATATCTCTATTAAACGAACATCAACAATTAAGAACCTACTCTCAAACATACATAAAATCAGCATTTAATAACAAACAAAACAACTTCACCATCCTGTTACAATAAAAAGCTCAACATGGGAACCAAACCTGCACTAATCTTTAAGTGGGAGGCACACCGGACGCGAAACTTGTATGTCTTCGAACTGGTTTGAAGCGGTGTGCACTGGCTAGCTGGTTTTATTATTATAGACACCCTTCTTTGCCCATAGATGTTGTAGTTTTTTACTTTGTTGGTTTTATTTCAGCTCAGTATTGACTGAAGAAGCTTTAGGACTAAATAATGATGTTTCTGTTAAAGTAAACTAGCAGCCTAATTGCGTAACTCATTTTCGTAAACTTTTACGACAAATCTGTAGTATTTTAACAGTTCAACAACATTCATTGCGTTATTTACATTGTTGAGTAGATTTTTTTTTCGAACTTAGGAAGCAATGGATTAGCAATCTGTTTCAAAACGATTCAGATTCCGATTGATTGTGTATTACGCAATAAGGGTACAGATCTAATCACTCTATTTTGTTACGAAAATTTGACTTTAGTTTTGAATTCACTAGATGATTATTATTTTTACATTGTCAGAACACAGGTAGGTACATCTAGAAGCAGGAAAATTGAGAAATACTTTCTCAAAATTATGCTACTTCAAGACGTAAGATACTGACGTAGAATAATTACATCCTATAAAAGATCTAAACGCGCACTGCACCGGTAATATTTTCACAACAAAATTTCCTCTCTAAATGATGTTTTAAGGGCTAGTTAGATATCAGCAAAGCTTTTGATTCCAAGACACGATTGATACATTGTGAAGGAAAACTTGCAGGCTTGCTTGCTCGTAGCAAGTGGCGTTCCATAGTTTCTGCCTAACCCCATGGGAATAAGGAGTGAGTTTATGTGTATGTGTGAAAACTTATCGTTAGTTAACTTGGACGTAAATGTCCCAAAATTGTTACACGCTTTGACTCCAATGAATAAATATTGTTATTTTTTATTTATGCACAATGTAGAGTAAAGGCTCGTACACACTGGCGCGACGCCACAGCGCGACACAAAGACACCGCGTGTCAAGCTACGGGCGCACAGTGGGTCGAAACTATGATTTTAGTGACTTAGGGCTCAACTTTGCTTTTTAACTTTTTTTTTTATGCGGATGGGTAGAGCTCATTAACCTCAATAATAATTGTTCTGATGTATTATTTCCTAAACTTTATACTTTGGGTAGAAAAATGTGTTTTGTTATTTTTTTGTATGGAGCGGCTCAAATAAACTTAAATTCCTGCTAAGTAGCGTGTGATCCCGCGTTCAAACTTTATTTTTCATATACCTTGTCTGGTCTATTATCATTTGATGCTATAAACAAATGCATAAAGTTGCAACTCTGCCAAATAAATGGATCGAAAAAAATGAAAAAATACATAGAATAAAAAGCTTCATTTTTTACTTTCGTAAGTTATTTTAAGTTAAATTTGATATGGAATAGTAAGTAAAAGCACGTAATAATACACATAATTACTTAGCAACTAACAACAATACATTTAAAAGGTCCCTAATTAGCTTACATTTACTAATACTACATATATTAGTAAATTTAAGCTAATTAGGGACCTTTATTTAAAAATGTGGATATGAAATCAATTAATTTCTATTTGTGTGTTTAATTACTGTAATTAGCTTAACCTTTTACCTTATAAAATAACAATGTTTTTCACTTTTAGTCATTACTGTAATATTAATTAGGATAATTAGTTAATGAGGGTAGTAGAAAAATTAGTAAACATTGTTTGTCACTGGATTCTGGAAGTATAAAATGACCATAATTTATTATATACTAACTAGTGTTCGTTTATTCGTACTACTACTAACATCTCGTGATTCTGATCGTCCCTTTTTCGTTATAATGGATAATTTAGTTAACAATTTAGATTTATTTATGATTTTAAGAGAGCAGGTCAAGTCACTGTCGGATAGTCAAAAATTCTTTCAATTCCTACAACATAAAATAAACGTGACCGAAGAGAACAGTGTTGAGCTCCAAAAATTCTGTACGCGCTTTTGTTCAAATATAAGTGCAAGATGGGAACGAAGTAGTCGCACGTTAGCACAGTTTGTAAGAAAAAATGGTGATTGGTTGGAACGTGCAATAAACTGGCCCGAAGGAATGATACCTGAAGCTGTGAACACTGAACAGGAAAGGCTCGAGATTTGTAATACTGAAGATGTCGAAAATCTACCACCATCTACTACAGAAGCTTCGACATCTACATTTACACCTCGAAAACCTTTCGAGGAATTGGGCTCCAGGCAAAAACGACGACGCGTTGATCAAATTAACCAATCGCTTTCGTTATCCCCGGATGAACTTAAAGCTACTACAATTGCTAGTTTAAGAAACACCGGAAATGAGGATGTAGGAAAAATTATGAACCATTTACTAAATCACCCCGAAGATCTAGAAAAAGTTAAAGAGTGTTTAAGTACAAGTAAACCGAAAAGTAGTACATATTCACCCGATAAGGCACTGTCTTTATTAGTTTCACTTAAATTAAGTAAGTGGCAGTATATAAGCCTAAGAGAAGCAGCAAGTGAAAATAGGTCTGATTTATACCCTTCTTATTATAAAATAAAACAAGCGAAGGCAAAATGTTATCCAGGGAAAGAAGACATAATTATAACTGAAGAAGGAGCTGCTATTAAACTGCAAGCTTTACTCAACTTGACGGTATCTAGGCTTTTAGAAGTGATTACTTTAGATTTGGATTCGCCAACTGAGTTACTGCTAATAAGCAAATGGGGTTTTGATGGAGCCTCAGGTCAAAGTAATTATAAACAAAAGACTGAAGCAGAGTTTGATGACTCAACTATCTTCATGGCCAGTCTAGTTCCTATAAGGCTTCAACAATGTGATGGAACAATTGTTTGGGAAAACGATCGACCCTCATCAACTTTCTATTGCCGTCCGATAATGTTCAAATTTACCAAAGAAACGCAGTCAACAGTGGTAACTATAAAAGCTAGCATAACCGAAGAAATAGAAACACTTCAGCCAATCAAGTTCAATCAAGTTGAAGTTAAGCATCAATTGCACTTGACGATGATAGACGGCAAAATATCGTCATATTTGTCAGACACATCTTCAGCTGTCTGTGATATCTGCAAAGCAAAACCGTCAGAGATGAACAATTTAGAGTCACTTGCTCAAAAAGAGAACAACGAAGAAGTGTTCCAGTATGGAATGTCATCTTTACATGCCTGGATAAGAAGCATGGAGTGCTTACTTCATATCGGTAAATATAATTTTATTAGTTCATAATTTTTTTCACGTTATATAGTTACTTGTGAGATTTTTATTTAAGTGATATTTCTTTTTGTTTGCAGCTTATCGTTTGGACTTCAAAAAATGGAGTTGCAGGGGCGATGACAAAGAAAAAATGTCACTCAGAAAGAGCGCTATACAGCAAGCGTTTAAGAAAGAATGCGGTTTACTTATTGACGTAGTCAAGCAAGGAGTAGGCACAACCAATGATGGCAATACTGCCAGAAGATTTTTTAGGGATGCAGAAACAACAGCTCGCATAACAGGAATAGATAAAGATTTAATAGAAAGGTTTCATGTGATTCTTCAGACGGTTGCATCTGGAGAGAGCGTGGATCTTTCTAAGTTTTCCGAATTTTGTAGAGATACTGCACAATTGTACGTTCACTTATATCCCTGGTATTATATGCCTTCCAGTATACATAAATTGTTAGTACATGGGAGTGATATAATTAAGCACTTTGGTGCCATACCTATAGGTAAACTGTCGGAAGAGGCAGCGGAAGCTCGTAATAAAGATTTCCGGAAATATAGTCATTCTAGAAAGGTAAGTAGAACGGCGACAAATGAGGATATTATACACAATCTTCTTTTGTCTTCTGATCCAAAGATCACAAGTCTAAGACCTCGAATGGTGAAACAAAATATAATGGTTCTCTCTCCAAAAGTCAAAGAGCTTCTGCTGATTTTTCCCACAGAATCCGATATAGATTTTATTGATGTAGATAATTTACAAGATAGTCATAGCGATAGTGAATAAGATTTTTTGGTAGTTTGTAAGTTTCTTGTTTTTTTTATTAGTTTATAAATGTCAAACTCATAATTGAAAGGAAATAGTAATGTTTGATGTTGTTTATAGTTAGTTTTTAGTTTGCTTGTGTTAGTTGTAGTAATGTTAGTTTACCTTTACTAATTTGTATTATTATGTACCTATCTTTACTCACTATTCAGTATTAAATCTAACTTAAAATAACATTTCATAAACATGTTAAAGTCATTAAAACAAAGAAATTGAAATTCATAGATCCCTAATTAGCTTAAATTTACTACTACTACATATATTAGTAAATTTAAGCTAATTAGGGACCTTTTAAATGTATTATGATTAGTGTGATTAGCTTTAAATTTACTAATACTACATATATTAGTAAATTTAAGCTAATTAGGGACCTTTTAAATGTATTATGATTAGTGTGATTAGCTTTAAATTTACTAATACTACATATATTAGTAAATTTAAGCTAATTAGGGACCTTTTAAATGTATTGTTGTTAGTTGTTAAGTAACTATGTGTATTATTACGTGCTTTTACTTACTATTCCATATCAAATTTAACTTAAAAGAACTTACGAAAGTAAAAAATGTAGCTTTTTATTCTATATATTTTTTCATTTTTTTCGATCCATTTATTTGGCAGAGTTGCAACTTTATGCACACGTTAATAGCATCAAATGATAATAGACTAGACAAGGTATATGAAAAATAAAGTTTCAACGCGGGATCACACGCTACTTAGCAGGAATTTAAGGTTATTTGATCCGCTCCATACAAAAAAATAACAAAACACATTTTTCTACCCAAAGTATAAAGTTTAGGAAAAAATACATCAGAACAATTATTGTTGAGGTTAATGAGCTCTATCCATCCACATGAGGAAAAAAGTAAAAAAGCAAAGTTGAGCCCTAAGTCACTAAAATCATAGTTTCGACCCACTGTGGGGCGGTGCTTTTTTGTCGCGCTGTGGCGTCGCGCCTGTTTGTGATAGCCTTAATAACTAATTAACAGACAGTTGCTTTTCATAATGTTACAAGCATACACTACCTACACAGTTTTTCGCAAAAAAATCCTATTTCCAAACTATGTATTTAAAGCTTGCAAAGCACAAACCTAAATTTCAATTGCGTTTGAATATATCCATAAAATTTAATAACACATGTCGTATCGATGATAATTTCCTAATCCGGGTGTACTGACAAATAGCAGAACCCTCGATAACGGTGACGCCCCCAAAATTAATAGTTCGATCGTATGACCGGATTCATAGGTTTTCAATTTTATTGAGATACTCGCAGGAATATTGCAATTTCAATATCCTAGCTTTATTAAAACTATTCGAGCTTTTATGGTATTTCTATTTCGAATTTAGAAAGGGACTACAGAAATGACGTCTAATAGAGAAGTATCCGGAAGATAAAGACATGTTGCGCCGACCACAAATAAAGAGAGGAGCATGAGAGTAATTGACGATTATTTAGATATTTTTACGAGTTCTACCTAGGATTTTTTTTACGATTTCTATCTAAGACATTTTTTACGAGTTCTATCTAAGACAATTTTTTACGAGTTCTATATAGGTTTTTTTTTTACTAGTTCGACCTAAGAGAGTTTTTTACGAGTTCTTACTAGGACAATTTTTTACGAGTTCTACCTAGGACAATTTTTTACGGGTTCTATCAAGGTTTTTTTTTACTAGTTCTACCTGAGACCATTTCTTAGGAGTTCTTCCTAGGACATTTTTTACGAGTTCTACCTAGGGTAATTGTTTACCATTTCTACCTAGGATTTTTTTTACGAGTTCTACCTAGGACAAATTTTTATTAGGACTGCGTTCCCACCCAATGGGTGCCAATGGGACCCTATTATTAATCCTTACTCTTCTATCTGTCAGACTTAATGCTGGCTGCAATTCTTTTAAAATAAATAGGTCATTATCTGCCCAGACTCTTCTCAACTATGTTGTGCTCGACTCCCAGTCTAACCGGATCCAGCTGAATACCAGTACATGGAGCTCCACATCCTAATTACTCGATAACACTATAGCCCTTGGTAAGACGGGTTGTCTTACCAAGGGCTAGACTTTCTGCCTTCTGGCGACAGGTAACGATAACATAGTTCAACGTATGATAGTATTATGTCGTAAACCAGTTAAAATTGTCATAGAATACGTGTTACTATGTCCCCCATTATGGCAAATTATAAAAATGAAATAATGTTTCAGTATCACAGAACAATTAGTGCACCAGTCTGATTTGGACTCAGCCAGTTTTTTTCTATATAAAACCAGTCCTGCCTTAGACAGTGTTTTGTGAGTAAATTGATAGGTATCGGTTATCGAAACAACGAAGACCAAAGATAAGACTGACAGATTGGGTTGTAGAAGAGTTGAGAACCATGCTGCACTGACTGAAAATAAATTGGATAAAGGACGGGCAGACTGATAATGAAAAAAAAAGATAATGAAAAAATTACAATAAGAAACACATTGTGATAAAAATAAGGTAAACGGGTAAGTAAGGCAAAGTTTTTATGCATAAATTGGTTATTTTAGTAATTATTTCAGCATACGACACAAAACAAATATGTATATTAGATAGGTATTTCTGAAAAACTGAAACGCCATTTACGAGTTGGGTGCAATCCGTCATGACGCATGACGTCGAGTTACAATTTTATTTTTAATTTATGTTCGGAGAGTGACACACGATCGGAAATCGCGAAATTTAAAAAATGTCGGTATTTTTTAATTCTGTTTTTTATCTTCATTTTTAAATTAAGAATGTTTCAGTTTATCAGGAAACGTATTCATTATGGAAAAATGTTTGTAGATTTTCTTGAGATGAAATCAATTTCGTTGGAACTTTAAAACGGCCATTCTAGTAACATTTCGAATAGGTAGATCATGATCTATTATTTACAGAGTCCATTGCACAACAAAGCTTAGGAGAAAGATCAGGGTTTGTGTGGATTATTGTTATTGCACAATTAGCATCTAATATGCCTCAAAGTCAAAGGATTCTTTAGCGATAAACAATTAATTTCCCTGACCGTAAAGTCTGAATTCGCTGTGTTACGGCCATTCCATACAAATGTCTAAGAATGCCAGTTGTGATTCGATCATACAGACAATTGAATTTGGTTGTAAATTTTCTGACGCATTAATTTTACCTACATACGAGTACCAATTGCTTCTATGCCCAAAACAACATAGCATTTTTGAGGATATAAAGGGTATGAGATCCCTCATACCCTTTATATCCTCAAAAATGCTATGTTGAAATCGTTAACCAGAAATCGCTAAAAGGCAGTGTGCAAGCGTGGTGATCAATACTTCTTATTCCTTGGTTACACGAGGCTAGGCCTTGCTATAGTTGCCATGTCAGTTATTATTACAAAAATCAGCGTATATTGTTCCCACTTCTAGAAAACAGGCCTCCTCTTTTCGAGAGGGTGTGGGCTGCAATCCACCACGCGGGCCCAGTGCGGGTTGGTAAATGTCACATTTCGAATAAAAAATTCGATCTGGAACATGCCGGTTTCCTCGCGATGTTTTCCTTCACCGTTTTAGCGGCAGTAGTGATTAAATTATTTACACTAAGCAAAGCGCCTGTCTGGGTTGGAACCCACGACCTACAACTCGTAAGTCGGGGGCGATAAGACTGTACCACCTCTGCTCTCCATGTCAGTTAAATGCTCATAGTATTGTAAAAATGACTACAACGATATCACCATCCTCATCATAATTCTCCCGATGCCGATCATCTTTTTCTTCCATATTTAAATTTGACGTCATCTCGGAAGTCGTCCGTTTTCTAGCCTTATCACCTTTCACACGGTTCATCCATGGTATACGTGTTAGAATTTTGCTATTCAATACAAAAGTGGTTTTTAGCAGAAATTATTATAATCACGAAACAACTGCATCCTTAGTGCATGAAATTTTGCCTTCACTTCTTTGTAATTTTCACTATGTAATAACTAGTTCGGTACTACGTCATTTTACGGGCTGTGTATATAACCGGACTATGTCATGTGTAACACACAGATTTTCTAATTTACATAAGCAAATATACGTGCTTTGAAAATTACCTTCCCTGGTAATTACAAACCCAAAAGTGCACGAATCCATGGCACATAATATTAACGTAGCGTTCTTTAAACTAATTTCATTATTATGCAAAAGAAAGTCTGACTTCCTCGGTGGTCGAGTGGTCGCAACAGCTACTGCTGAGACCTCATGGTCCTGGGTTTGATTTCCAGGTCGGGTAGTGTTATTAGGTTTTTCTATCTAGAATTTCTCAATAGCAGCCCGGTTTCTGGATTTGTGCCCGGTTGATGGCAATAGGCTCGCCCCCCATTACATGGGACTTCAGCATAACGTGCGAAATGAGGGTGTACTATAGGTACACCTCTGCCTAACCCTCCAGGGATTACAGGCGTGATGTTATGTTATGTATGCAAAATAAAGTTTGTTACGCCTTCACTGCTAAATAACTGAGCAATGATTGATGCAATTGGGAAGATCTAGACAGCACAACATAAGGCGGTGTTTATTTAGATTTACACGGGCAAGGACGCGGGCATAGCTTGTTCGGTTTTTCTGAACGAAACACAAAAGTAGCATTGAAAAATTGATTAAATAAATACCCTTAAAAACCAATACTTCTCTTTAGAACAGACAGAGAAATCAATAGTTATTTATCAAATTGACACACTACTTCAATTTTCTTACAATATGGAAGATGACTGTTATTAAAAATGTCCGAAAAAAATAAGTAACTTCAAAGAAGGCATAGTAAAAACGAGATAATCGTAAAAATCTGTTAAATCGTTGTTAATATGAAGAAGAACGAAGAACGTTTATAACTTGACTATTTTTTTAACTATTACACTTTTTAAAATATTGTTTGCACTATTTGGAAACAATTTTTTTTTGCGATAAATCATAAAATGTCATCATTCCTATTGTCAAAGGGATTCGAATATACGGACAATAATTTTGATAAACAATTAATTTACCTGTCTTTACTTACCATTATATATAAGGTGATGAAAAATACCTATGATTTGACACCCTGTATAATCCCCAAAATGACTAAAAACACACCGTATTTGCTTAAGTAAATAAAACAGTCAGCAAGAGTGGTGATCAATACTCGTACCTTCTCTGTATGAGAAGACAGCCCTGTAGGGGGAAGTTACAGGCTGGAAATAATATCAGCATTAATGTGAAGAATGTGAAAACAAATGACGGCGCATCTGGTTACGACAGAAGTCAACTCAAATATCATTATATACTGCCTACCTAACATCTTCTCAACCATGTTGGGGTACCAGTATTTTAAATGGAACCACTGCATAATTACCTGACCTCCAGAACCCAGCTATAAATGATAAATATATGAGAACGGCGTTTCCTATCTGACTACTCTGAGAAGAAAGGCCGAAACAAACTCAGAGGTCACAGTCTCTTTTAAAGTCCAGACATAATCTTGGACAGGTCATGTGAAGACCATGTAGATTGGTGTCTGAAATGGTCTTTTGAGGAAAGAAGCACACAGAATGAGTGGACCTGTCCAGTCAGTGCACGCATTTGTCAGTAGTCATGCAGCTCAACGATTCGACGAACAATACCACAAAAAGGTAATTTGGATAGGCCGCATAAATTGCTCAAACTGCCAGACCATGATTAAAACTATAAAAAAAAAGCTTTGAAAAAAAAACACACACTACTGGTTATCACGAAACCCTTTGGTAAGACTCGTCGTCGGCGGCGGCGTCGACATTTTTGAAGTCAACCCTAACATATTATTATCGACGCCGAAAATATTTATGATTGTATCACACATCTTTATCATAAAAGGGGACAGATAGTTTAGGGTTGAAAAGGCTATTTTCGTTCAAACGTTTCAAGATAGAAGATACTTGTGTTGACAAAAGTCTTCAAGTGACATTTTACTAGCCTAAAGTCGCCAACACGAAAGTGAAATATGAATTTAAACGGTTTTCCCAGGCTTTTCATTTCATAAACTTTTCGGATTAATTTAAACAATTGAGCAGGTAGGTACTGAAAATCTTTCAGTGATAACTAAAAATAAGAATAATTAATATGTTATGTAGAAGGTAGATGAAAATGTATTTTGTCGAACGTACCTATCATTTTGTTTACCGTCTTATAATGTTATATTCTAATTACATTTTGTATTTTAATTGTGCCGATTACTGGCGAATACTAAAATATTTATGCTTTTGTTTTTTTTTTCCTAACACCAGCAATGATGTTCAAAAATGGAACGCGACTATCTATTTTCAAATTACTCCTGAAAAGCGTCACTTCGACGATTTTTTAAAGAACAAAGAGGTACAACGCTACATCCTAATCCACTTAAAAAATAATTAAACACTATCAAAATCCAGTTCCAATCAAAATAAGTATAAAACATAGGCTTACTCCCACGAAACCCGTATCGGCGGAAATCGGAACCGGTCCGCAGTCAAACCGTCCGTCAACCGGTTATGCACGATGATTTTCATTCATAAAAACACAAGGTAGCACACACTTCGGCACAATTTTTCACTGTAATCCGTAAACACTGGGTTCGGCGCCACAGGTGACCGCGACGTGGGGTATACGTGCGCTCTCGTTGGGCGCTGGATGCCGTCTGGCGGACAGGGCGTGCGCCGCACCCGCGGGGGGAAGGGAGGGGATGATCACTACAGCGTCCCGGGAGCTATCGCAGAGCGAGCGAGCCTGCGTGTTCGGGACTGACGTTGCTACGCTGGGGCGGTTTTTGTTGCGTACAGATAATTTGGGGCTGAATTGCGTAGTGATTTCGTATTATCGTTACGTCTTTCAAGAAATGTGATCTTGCTATGGTATTATTTTTGATTCAAGACACTTCATTTTCGAATTTCGAATGAAAAAAAAAAACGACATAAGATTAAACGTATTGACATAGAACGTTCGAAATTTCGAATTGCGCATATTCAAATTTTTGTTCTTTTTAGTAATGTTCCACGGTTAGTAATGTTTGAAATGTGGTATCTGGTTTCTTTTTCAAACGGATCCCGAATCGGATTCCTGATTCTTGTTGCTCATGTATACAAATTGTTCTGTTTGCGCCTTTCATCGTATCATGATAGATTACACAACTTCGATGTGAGTGTTGGTACATTGTGAATATAGGTTTTTTGTAGTTTTTCTTTGTTGCATTGTGGAGCTATACAATGTTCTTTTATCTTTTTGTTTCTTATTTTGTCAACCTTAATCGGCATTGTTTAACATGAAGTCATCTTTTATAGATACTCGTATAAGAACAGCTCTTAACAAAAGTCGAGGTTAATTAAAAGTCTATACATAACTAACTTCGCGATTTAAGCAAACCTACCTACCTTATTGTTAGAAACACATTTACTAATAGAGATTCCTTTTAAGAATAATCCTCATCTTTGTTTTTTTCTTTCTTTAATTAATAACAATAATCTCGACCCGTGTTAGAAGGTAAGTGGGACTTAATAATAACTGGTGAAATGGTACACTATGTGGCTATGTGCTTATTATTTCTAAATCCCAAGGAATGGAAGGAATTCATAAGGGACAAGAAAAAGCTGGCTGGAGTAAGGCCAAATGTGGAAGATAAAACCATCTGGTTCACTCCGGAGTAGCCAGACTGACCAGCACCTGCAGTTGACGGGGTTTAAGACAAGATGAAAGATAGAATAAACATACCTAAAGATTTGTTCTATTCATCAGCAGAATGTGATTTTGTACATTCTTCCCTCGACATAACTCGATTCTCGCTATAAAGCAATTACAAAACAGCCGCAAGGACCATTTAAACTAGAACGATGCTCCAAAACGGTGCTTAATCCCTTTCATGCGAGTTTCTTTTCAACGTAACTAACAAAGCTAGGTACACACGCATTTTCCTGTTCACCATCGCAAAGCGTAACTATTAGACCGTTCACAAATGACTCGTAATGGTCCTCTCAATTACTTTGACGCAATAATTTCAGTTTACTCACGTCGACGATGTGTAAGGAGATACACTAAACAGGGCGGGCACATTAGTAAGAACTTACTTTAACAGTCGAAATAATTATCTTTCTCTTGCTAAGCCCAATTTGTTTTTAATTTATTTTTTAAATATAACAGACAGCAAAAGGTCTATACTTCGACAAAAAACAAACAAAAACACTTAAAAGATGTTAGTATCAATTATATCTTATAACCTACGTTAGCACCTATATACGTAACAAATTGGCCTATGATCTATGTTCCCCCTCCCGACCCTTGCTCGAGCCAGCCCGCGCCGCTGAGCCTGTAGCTTTAAATTCCTCCCTAAATCACTCAAATCCTGATCCAGCTAGTCCCTTGCTGCCCTCTTCCAGCGACGCCCTGAGCCGAGGTCCGTACCCCACATGGGGTGCCCTTAGCGTTGTCGCTTAGTTTTTAGTTAGTATTTAAGTTTAAGTCCTGGCTGGAGGCCTTAATTTATTAGGGCACCACAGGCAAGTCCGCTTAAGCAGACGACAACCTTACAGGTTAACCATCGCGATGCCATACTTCTTTTTTTATGATCTATGTTACTCACTACTTAGACATTGCAACAGACATTGTATTTTGGGGTCGGCTCAACGTGTATTTTTCATCCATACAACACGTACATATTTTGCTATACATGTCATAATAGTTAAAAGCTTGGGCACGCAACAATAGCGACGATAATTCCCCTCTTTGAGGAGTGGTTGGAGAGGCGCTACGGCGTCCTCACCTTCCGCCTGACACAGGTCCTCACCGGACACGGTTGTTTCGGGAGGTTCCTGTTTCGCATAAGGCGGGAGGAAACGCCCGGGTGTCACCATTGTGTGGATCGCCCGGAGGACACGGTGGAGCATACGGTGGAGGTCTGCCCAGCTTGGGCGCACCGCAGTGTCCTCGCGGAGGCGATCGGCGGCCTGGTCTAGGCCATGGTACAGAGCGAGAGGGAAAGGAAAGTTGTTTCTTTCTATGTCGTCAATTCGGGAGTCACCCCCTTTCATGTCATATTATCTTTCACACAGTCCATCCATCGTTTCTTCCACACCACCACCTTTTCCTACTCTTAAACTCAGAACAGGATACCAGGAATCAAAAACAAAATCACGCTATCCTTGCCAAGTTGTTTTTAATTGCAAATAATTTTTATAAATATTTTTTTTACTTTCACATACTTCTTAATATTTAATTTTTGTTTGTTATCCGTCTTATTCGCGTTAATCTGTTTTAGGTTTAGTTTATCTTAGTTTTACATAACATACATAATCAGCCTATTATGTATCCACTGCACACAGGCCTCGTCTCTGTGAGGGCCACAATCCACCGCGCGGGCCCAGTGCGGGTTGGTAGATGTCACATGTCTTCGAATTTTCGGTTCTAAGACATGCCGGTTTCCTCACGATGTTTTCCTTCACCGTTTTGAGAGCAGTGGTGATGAAATAATTTACACAAAGTAAAGCGCCTGTCTGGGTAAGTCGCTGCCGTAACCACTGGGCTACCACTGTTTTAGTTTTAGTTTAATATATTTAATTTCAAGGCAGCTAGATATTGTTATCAATGTTAAGTAGGCCGTAACTGTCGTGTACTTACATTTAGTCCTTTAGTTAATAAGATTATTTCTAGGATGAGTTAAATGTATGTGATGTAGCTGTGCTTTTTTAATAAATGAACAGTCAAAATAATGGGATCAATTAGGGTGAATCCTCAGCTGGAGCCCGCCAAATTCAAAATTTCTTTGTTTTTTTTTTGCAAATTACAGCTCTCTTTTACATCGTATATTGATCAAAATGCGATTCGCGACTATAGGGAATGATGAATTTACTGAATAATAATCATCAATTTCATATTAATCGTCAAACTTGCTTAACGTAAGTATTTTCATGTGAAATATTCTTTGTCGGGCTTTCTTTAAAATATATCTGTATGTATTGGTGGGGCTGTTTGTAGAGGTATATCAAAAATTTGTTATATCCTAGGAGTATCCTTACATACAACTTTATTAGAAGTAGACTGCCTTGTTGGTCTTAAGTGCGATTGCTAAACGTGGGAGTGGGTTCTGAGTTCGATCCTTGGGTTTCCAAACAGGAATTTCCAGTCTGAATGATTAATTTATTAAACACGTTGTTAGCTAGCTGTTGCCTGCGAGTTTGACAGCGATCCAGGGATGAAAGTAGCTTAAGTCCTTACACAGGTAATGGTCTATCTGTGTGCTAAATTTCATGAGCCGTTTTGACGTGAAAGCATAACAAACTAACAAACATACTTTCGCATTTACAATGTATTCATACCTTCTATCAAAGAAGTATCGGCAATGGATGAGTTGAGTTGCATCCGTTATTTAGATTTGATACAGTGCTGTTTTTAGTAAGATCTAGCTAGTGTGTATTGCGATTTCATAATGGACAAAAACATCGAACATAAGGTTTGTCTTAAATTTTGCATCGCCGATGGAATTTCGTGTTCGGCGTTCAAAAGCGGTCGAGATGTGATGGAAGATTTGCCTCGCTCTGATAGGCCATCAACGTCTATAACTGAAGTTAACATCGCAAAAGTGAAGAAAATAGTGACTGAAAATCCTTATTCATGTTTGAGAGAGATAGCCGCTGAACTTTCTGTGTCTCACGAGTCGATCCGTGCCATTTTAAATAATCACTTGGTTATAAAACGTGTTGCCGCTCGGCTAGTCCCAAAAGACCTGAATTTTCTAGAAAAAACTCAATCTCATAAGAGTCTCTGAGGGCATGATAAAATGCATTGTTACTGGTGATGAGACTTGGTTTTACGAGTTTGATATGCAAACTAGTCAACAAGCTTCGGAGTGGCGCATTCCAACTGAACCGAAACCGAAAACGCCACACCAAAGTCTATCAAAGGTCAAAGTCATGTTCACTGTTTTCTTAGACTATCGCGGTGTTGTGCACTCGTAATTCTTGCCGGAAGGTCAAACGGGAAATAAAGAATATTATTTGAGCGTTACGCGGCGTTTAAGAGAGCAAATTGACGAAAGAGGCCAGATTTATGGAGAGAAAATTGATAGATTTTGCATAAAATGCCTTCGCTCAAGGCCATCATTGTGAACGAATTTTTTACCAAAAACTCAAGAAATACCATCGAGCAAGCACCTTATTCACCAGATATGTCTCCACTTCTGTAAACTCAATTTACCACTTCGTGGTACCCGTTTTCATTCGGTAGAAGACATAAAGGAGAATTCGCGGCGAGAACTGAACTCAATTCCGAAGAAAACGTTTAAAAATGTTTTGATTTTCTATTTTCGTTCTTTACGACTTGTTTTCTTCTTCTTGGCTCCTCAGAACCTTTGTGTGATGTATAGCCTTAAACCTGAGAGACGGCTGAGAGGATTACCGTCCTCAAAAATTGGACTACCAAATGCAACTGGTAGTCCCAGAAATTAGCGCGTTCAAACAAACTAACAAACTCTTTAGCTTTATTATTATTATTATAAGTACAGTATTTTGCGAAATGAAGGTTTATCTGCCTTCTCCTTTGTGGATTACAGTTGTGATGTTACGCAACATAAAGGTCCAAGCTAGAATGTATAATCCGAATCTAAGCTTCAATTGTTTTGTGGCGTTACTCCACGAAACACTGTTCCAACTATCTATTGTTCCGTTACATTTCTGGTGATGAATGGATTGCCCTTTCCCCCGAAATACACACCGGTGCGTATTGTTAAAGGCTTCAATCAATGAACTCGGCCTGCCGCTGTTCACTGCCGGTTGTAGGACTTTCCCAAGTTGTGCCATAACACCAGGCAATAAGGCGGCAGCCGGCTATGTTACGCATCCTTGTTTCATTGTTTAAAGAGTTTTGACAACAGCTTAGGCAATAAATAGCAAAATAATTTCCAGTTACAAGAGTTTTGTTTGTTTGTTTGGCATCTCGCAGGTCAACCTATGAGGTTGTCGTCTGCTTAAGCGGACTTGCCTGTGGTTGCCCTAATAAATTAAGGCCTTCAGCCAGGACTTAAACTTAAATACTAACTAAAACTAAGCGACAACGCTAAGGGCACCCCCTGTGGGGTACGAACCTCGGCTTAGGGCGTCGCTGGGAGAGGGCAGCAAGTGACTAGCTGGATCAGGATTGATATTATTTTGGGACCAGTTACAAGAGGTCTCGGAACCAAGTCTTATATTATTTCATTGGCCTGGTATAACCTTCAAAATATGGTGGCCTAGGAAGACAAGTAAAATTCCTAAAAAGGGTCGACAAAAAATCCTGTATCAATACCACTGAAAACTGAAAGATTCGTCGTGTAAATAATCACAAATAATTCAGTAAATTAGGTTAGTATTGTCTTTTTCCAAATCAATGTCTCAAGAGATATCAAATCGACACTTACGTGAAAATTCTCAAATGAAAGCTAAATGTTAAACACTGATCAAAGCATAAGCATAATCAGCCTATAACGTTCCCACTGCTGGGACACAGGCCTCCTCTCTATGAGAGGTAGTGAGCCGTAATCCACCACGCGGGCTCAGTGCGGGTTGGTAGATGTCACATGTCTTCGAATTTTTGGTTCTAGGACATGCTGGTTTCCTCACGATGTTTTCCTTCACCGTTTTGAGAGCAGTGGTGATTAAATTATTTACACAAAGTAAAGCGCCTGCTTGGGTTCGAACTCACGACCTACAACTCGTAAGTCGGGACCGTTCAATTACTTAAACAACGTTTGTCAATAATAAGCCTAATGTTAGAACGCAAGAGCTGACGAGCTTTAACTAAAAGCTTCGCACAGACATTTGTTAAATTGTGTTACATATTTTCATGTAGCTACGTATTCAGAAAAACGATCGTATTTAAAACTAGATATTTTAACAAGAAGATGTAATATTTATGTGCAGTGGGAAGCATGAAGCTTTTTGGACAAACATAATTTTAAAATAGTACTAATGGTGTACCACATGATAAGCAAGAAGGGCTTACTTACGTGTTTGTAAAATAAAAGTATACACATAAAATAAAAGTATACACGTAAAATAAAAGTATACACATAAAATAAAAGTATACACATAAAATAAAAGTATACACGTAAGCCCGAATCAATTCTTCATAGGTCTCCAGTCAAACCTCATATTGCGTTGGTGTACTGTTGATAGTTTGTCGACTATATGACCGAAACACTTGAGATTTAACAGAAAATTTATAAATCTGTCCCCGTTCATAGGATAGGACGTTCAGTAAGTCGTGCTTTGATGTTGGATATATGGTAAAACTTTATCCCATGTCCTTGGCTCAGTAGCGTGTTCTTGGTTGACAGGACTACACGTCTAATTTTGTTAAGAAATGACCATAATATAAAGTCTAATTGCCAGTTTGTCCCAGTTGCGATTCACGACGCGAGATGTAAATAGAAATCACTTGAGAATCCTACACTATCAAAATGCAGCAATGCAGTGCATGTGGCGGCGCTTGGGGGTGGCCTATGTCTAGCCGTAAACGTCTTTCGGCTGAATTAATGATGATGAATTTCATTTTTAATATGAATGACATTCATCATATAAAATAATTATAATTCAATAGACGTTATCTTGCGATTTACAACGAAGTAAAAGGGACGTATAGCAATAAAATAATCAGCAGCATCGAACGTCTGACCCTTTCAACATCATCTTTGATCTTAGTCTAAGTCTGACCGCTTGTTCCCTTACAAAAATCTATTTAAGACCCCTAAAAGAGTATTCCCAGACGTCGACTCAGCGACCTGTCAATATTTACGATTTTAACAACCTACAAAAGGGAGGGGATCGCTGAATCTAACAATACCACTAGACGTAATTGTCGATACCAATTCCATTTCACTAATAATAAATAGTGTTTGACATTTCTCCTTGTGACAATTAGCTACGTTTTGGTTGATTGTAATGTATTCGGGTTGACGTTTGCAACATGTTTTAGTTTTAGTAGTCTGATGACTTTCATGAAAATGGTACCTGGGCCGATATATTGTGAATGAAAAGCCAACATTGTTTTGCAGTTAGATGTCAATAATATTCAGTACCAGTGTGGAACCCATTGTTCAAAGTGAAACCTAAACAATCAAATGTGTTTATAGGCAGCAGAAGATATGATAAATATCAACATACGGTAGCGTACAGTAGCCATTTAACTTCGACAAGCGATTTGACTACCTTAAAACAACAAAACCAGTATTTTTTACTCTTAACACCTAAAAAAATATATCACAAATACTAACTAATTACAAATCTGTACGAAACAAGATTTATTTACTAAAAACAGGCGATATACAAAGTTATGAACGTCAATAAAAAACTTGGTAGCATCTTACTCTGATTTTTTGTTCTCACACAACCCGTTTCGCCTTTTTTCGATACCCGTTTTTTGGTATCAGATACCAAGTAATTTTGGCGCTGTCCCGTCACTAATGAAGGACTTATTTGGTGCGTGTGAGAGTTGGATTTCGAACGTGTTTTTGTTGTAAAGTGACGTGATTAACTTGGTACTGGTATCCAACTGATGTCAAGTGGTATTTTGGTTTACTTTTTGTTTTTTTAATGTTTGATGAACAGGTGTTTTCTGTGCTGGTAGTTTGAATGTAATAATATCCTTACCGTGTTTTTATGCGTCTTATGTATGGACCAGAAGGAAGGTAATTACATAATTGAGGTGATTTGGCGTCTGTAAGTTATGAACTGTAGACGGCACATACCTATCTACGTGATGCTTACAAGAGGAAAAGATGGAACTGTGGAAGAAAATTGGTATTAGGTTGATTAATCTTATAATTAATAAGATAATAATACAAGCAAATCTTTGTTTAAAAGGTGACTCCAAACTTAACACTGTAATTTACATAAGTTGATGAAATAAACATTTTTATATTTATTATTTTTATTAATTAAGAAAGCAAAATAGAAGCAACATTAAAATATATTCTGAATGGTGCGAAATTATCGATCATGTCCGTTTTTAAGGCCGCATCGAACTTCTGGCTTCTTGGCAGATGGGCGGTTCGCGTGATAATTTAGGTATTTCCTTCGTATTATTTAAAACAAATTCCTACACATTTTGAAAATGACTAAGTTATAGAAAACATGTAGGTTTGTTATTATTAAAACACCGATGGACTTTTCTTGGAGTATTTACGCCGAACCAGTTCAATTTATTTTGTTTTTTTACAGATAAATTCGGATTTTTTCCTATCGAGCAAACTACACGTAATCATGCTTCTAAAGTGTATAGTTTAAAGAGTTAATCCTTAATTATCTTACATTTTAATTTCAAAATTAAGATTTAGGTGTTAACGTTGCAGCAAGGGATCAAACGAATGCAATTCAAAATCAAAGTCATTTATTCAAAGTAGGCTGAGTATCAGCACTTTCTGAACGTAAATATTACATAAGACAGTCCCCCAAAACGCCCCCCCTTCAACACAACCTAGTGCTTTAGCTAGGAAGAAGAAGTGGGGCAAGAAACTCCCCAGCAGCACAGCTGTCTGTTCAGCTTTAAGAACTTGAAGCATTAGAATAGTAAGTATTTTTACTCAAACATTAAAATAAATTATTTGCCTTATGTCAGCTAGCACACACCGCCAATATTGGTACCAACAAAAACATTAAATAATAAAAACACAAACAGAACTTAATGCCTAAATAAAAGCTTCCAGGCATAAAAGGCGTGCCTGCTTAAATATGCAATGCTGCATTATGTTAATATACTCTGCTGTAATTTGAAGTCACAAATAATACACCTTCGAAGTAAAACAAATAAGCAGTTAAGCACTAATAACAATGACAAAACCATGGTCAGCAAGACGACCTGTCACCACAAGCAGCACCCGTTTACGAGCATTACGCAAAGATCAGTCATTACCTTACGGCACGGTTGGCGCAGTGCTTGAGCGATCGGCTGCTGCGCTGCGTGTCGCGGGTTCGATTCCCGTACGGAACAAATATCTGTATGACCTACAAATAGTTGTTCCGGGTTTGGGTGTCTTGTGTATGTGAGTTTTCGTGTTTGTGAACGCACCCACGATACAGGAGTATTTCATAGTGTGGGGCAACGTTTAAAAAAAAAAAACACCCCTCTCGTTATATTTGAGGGAAGGAGGCAACCCGACACCCGACGCTACCGCAAGCAGAGACATCTAAGGGAGTATGTTGAATTCATTGGCGGTTGCTCAGTTAATAATACGATCAATTGTCGAGGTTACTAGTTAACCACATATTGCAATACAAATCAATATTATCAACATTGTAATGACGAGATAACACCAATAATTAATGAAAATGAAATTAAAATAAATTGACAGTAACAGTCAAATTAACTGAAGAAATAATTATAGATTTCTGGAGATAGAACAAACATTGTCTTGGGTTAATCACAGCGAACAACTATGTATATCGTTTAAGTAATCGTTGATAGAACATGCCTTTGAACAAAGGCTGGAATCAAATTTTGCTTTAAATGTAGTAAATACGAGGGAAGCCTGTTATAAAAAGTTGTACCAAACCCAACAAATGAGTTATAAACCTTATGAAGCCGGCGAATGGGAGCACGTAGTCTGTCCTTATTTCTAGTGTGAATATTATGAATACCACTGTTTTCAGTAACTCAGCACCTAGGTGGAAATTGCTCGAACAGCTTGTTTTTAAAAACAAATATATTTTGAAAATCAGCAGTTTTGCCCAATAGAAAAATGCCGTAGGACATTATGATATGAAAATAACTAAATTAGTTTAACCGGGCTGTATCAACGTCAATGTATTGTCTTACTTTTCTGACGGCGTAGGCGGTCTAACTGAGCCTCCCCACTAGGCATGATCTTATGTGATCCACAGTGAACTTTGGCATCTATTTATTTATTTAACGATTTATGTACACACATTTATACAGACAAGAAAAATAAGCATTAACTTTGTACGTAGTATTATATTACCTGTGCTTCTAGCATACCTGCAATAGGAGAGTATATGATAGATGTAGACAACGTGTGTAAGAATGAACGAGAAAACAAAATACATAAAAACGAGATAATTGACTAAAATTAAAAATAAACATACAATGTAAAAATATACTTACATACATACATGTATGCCACTATACATACACGTTTACTACTGTTATGCCAGTCAGAAAATCTACCGAGTCTACAGTTTTAAGCAACCCTTTATATAAAACTAAGTTGGATTGGGTCGGTTAGGTGAACTTTATACATTTCGTTTTCTTGTCATTTCGAATTAGGTTATTTGTGTTAAACTAATCCGTCCGGCCCTGTATTGAGAGTGCACTGTTTATGTCGTCAAAATCTTGTCTATTCCTGTCTAATTTAAAGATAACAGAAGTATCATTAGCAAACAGTAAAACATCACAGATACCCTCTAAAAATAATGGTAAGTCATTGATATACACTAAGAATAAGAATGGACCCAGTATTGAGCCTTGAGTTACAATAAGCGTTCTAAAGTGCATAGGCACACACTGACGTAAAGTCGCGTACTCGCATCGCACAGCACGAAACAAAAATATATTTCCGTCGCTTTTGTTAGACACGCATCATGCTCTTGACCTGGCCGGTTTATGGCATTGTTAAAATTCGAGTTACTCTAATATGAGCTGGTAGCAGTAGGCGCCAAGCGTTGGACTGAGAAGCAGTCGGCTTAGGTTCTCACCTCTTAGCGCAGTTTTATTACCAATTTTTTATTTTGGTTTGCAATAATTACAATATTTAAATAAATGCTGCTTTTTATTATTTTTGTTACTACAATAAAGGATTAAGAATAAAAAAAGCGTTACTAGTGATAACATAAATAAAAAAATGTTTATTTGTTATAATATTTTACATATGGATCACATACCGATACGATTATTTATAATAACATCTTCAGCCACATTGGATGTGCAATACTATATCAAGGAACTTGGAAGCTATTTGTTTTATTTTGACATGTGAAATGTAAAAAAGTAAGTAGATTTATTTCACCATTAACGTTTTCTCATCAGCATTTCATGTTTTAATTTCAAAAAATGTAAAGGGAACTTCGGGTAGCAAGATGACGTTACGCCCGCGATCACACACAATGGGAAGAAGAAGAATGGGGAAAAGTATTGTTTTCTGACGAATTCTGATTTATTTTGTATGCACATGATGGGCGGTGAAGAGTCTGCCGACGACGGCCAGTTGAACGTTTTACTCCAGCTTGTTTTGAGAAAAAACAAGAGAGTGCCGTTCTGCGGTGCATCTGTTATGATTTGGGCCAAAATCTCTTAAGAGAGTCGCATGGAGTTAGTGCTGATAGAAAATGGTACGCTAACCACTACAAGATATGTGAAAGAAATTATTAATGAGCATGTCGCCAAATCGTAAATGAGGCATCAATCGCATGGGCTGGCCCGCGAGACGCTTAGACTGGATCCAATAGATCACGCTTGGGAGTTGTGTAAAAAATCGAAACCCTGCCGCAGCTAAACTTCGAGACCTTAAACATGCGTTAGTGTAAGAATGGACTATATCCCGCAACGTAGCTTAAGAAACTTAATAAACAGCATGTCCAATCGCTTGGCAGCTATCATAAAAGCCTGTTATGGCAATTATTTTTTAACGTAAACCAAGATTTGGTATTGTTTTGTTATCTGGTAAATTATTTAAACCATACAGTTTTATTCATGCCGCAGCTCTAATATTTTAAGAGTTATTTTAGTTAAGCGCACTAATCCGTATTCTTTGTCTGCAATTCAACGCATATACATATAAAAAAAAACATTAGTTTGAAATATCAAAACCGTCACTTACATCGTATATTAGACATTAATGTTACTCTTACATCGTTTGTGATGAAGATGACTGTGACTTAAATCACAAATTATTAGTTGATATAGTATGAATTGCCTTTACAACCTTAGTTGTTTGTACAGGAGCTTTTTTTATTAGTGTAACCGACATGTTTATTTTTATTTTTAGGGCGTGTGTGAATAAACCAATTTATTTATTTATTAGATTGACTTAAAATACTGTCCTACGATGTTCTTTGCCTCAAAATTCTAACACCTTTTGTACTTTTTATTTATTTACATAGTTATAAGAACAAAAAAGTTAAGTTTGAAAACTTTTACTTTTTTCGTTTTATTGCTCTACCGAAAAGTCGTGTTTTAGTGGATACGCCTTTTGAGCCTAAAGTATCGATATTCATGACAGAGACAACAGTAGTTTCGTCAGTACACCACAGGTGCAAGGCCAACATTCTGCAAAATATTTAATTATTTATTTATTGACATACATTAAACCCCACCATTAGTCTCACAATTCGGTAGTGTAGTTTATTCACCATTCATAAAAAAAAATCATCATCGTCATCATCATCATCAGCCTATTTTAGTCCACTGCTGGACATAGGCCTCCCCTAATGAGCTCCATAGCGCCCTGTCTTCAGCTTGACGCATCCAGCATCTGCCTGCAGTCTTTCGCAGATCGTCATCCAACCTGGCCGAGGGCTACGTTTGCCGAGTCGCGGTCTCCACTCAAGAACTCGTTTACCCAAGCGGTTTTCGGTTCTTCGTGAGATATGGCCGGCCCACGGCCAAAAAAAAATTACAAGATATTAATATTCATCCATGCCATAGTAGATTTTCAAATTAAAAACATAACACTTGTAACGTTATCCTTGCGAACTAGCTCAGTGAACATGAGAAAATATATATTCTTCCGGCCACCAGATTTAGTGTGCGCATTGTTAGTGTCAGGGGAACATTGTCTAGCAGTTTAGTTCGACCGAACATGTTAAATATTTTGTGAATATATCATCTTCATTCACAAAAATATTATTTGTATTAATACACTATACATATTAATGAAGATTTAAGATAGAAAACCAATAAAATGACCATTAACGCCATTCCCAAAAAATTAAAATTAAGTGTCTACCAAAATTATACACATTTGGTAGTCCTACGCATGTCATAAGAAAAACAACATAACTTGAATTCTTCTATTTTTGAAAATGTTCGAAAATCGAGGTCTGGTGACACTGGTCAAATGTACCAAAAAGTCCAGTTTTTAAAGAACTCTGTTTTAAACAATTGACTTTCTGGTGGGAGGTTTCCATGAAATGGTTACTAGTTAAAAAGTCAATGCCCTCATTTAATACTTTTATGCAAATGGTCTTTAAACATAAAGGCTAAGGACTGCCAATAGTAATTTGAGATTAAAAATAAACATAACTACAGTTTTTATTTTACTTTTTATTGTGGATGCGTTTAAAGTAAATCACGAACAAATTACTGATATGGGAAGGGTGTTATGATAATATCGGTATGTTTGTATATACTGTTATCAGTACATTGTGCCTACATTCAATAGTAGACATTTAATGGTTATGAAGATGATGCGGCGGCATCTACACCGCCAATTGCGAACTACGCATCACACGGATGTCACGAAAATTCCTGCATTGCGCAAGCAGAGTTTACCGCGCCACTAGCATATGCAGGTTGTCCCGTAAGACGACGTCAAGCCGGAATCGGGTGATAGATCGACGTAATAATAGTTAACAGAAAAATATATCTAAAAAAAAACTTTCCTGTCTTTTAAAAGTTACGGGCAATTAAAAACAAAATTGGGAAAATCTACTGCCTGCGACGGTATTTTGACTCATGTTGCAAATTTTTTTTAAATTTTATAATTAAACTGTTGTTAAAAATTGACAGCCAACTGCTTCAGTCATTATTAACACTTTTATTTTAAATAATTTTAATTTTGACACTCTGTATACGAGTACAACATCCCTAAATCAATTGTCGGGCAGTTGCCCACCAAACACGAAACCCGCCGGAGGATCCTCCCTTTTCTATAGAGGATGAGTGAACTTTACACCCTGTTCCTCATACCTCTATAATGCTACTGCTGTAACGAGCTGGATTTGGAGGGAACAAATGTTTGACAACTCGTCCATGAATTTCAGGATCGTGTCACAAGTGAATATAACATGACTACGTCTGCACAGAAGTAAAAATATCGCGGCAGGATTTTATCGTGCACTGGTTTTTCAACTCTCGGTGTTTAACCGAGCATTGAAAATCCAACAGAGTGCATCCTAGCGCGTCGATAAAACAGACTGATGGATTTTCAACTCTCGGCACTAAGCAGTGCGTTGAAGATCCAGTGCGTACGTGGACTTGGGCTTCGTTTTCAATCCCGCCAATTCCCGTCACTAAACTTATGTGAGTGGTGTGTTTTAATTACAAACTTACAGATTCATTCGAGTTTGTATACGGGAACACTAGGATTTGGATTAACTATTTTTTATTGCGTTATGTGCCTGCTCTTGACCTCGATCTCGTTTGGTGGAAAGCGATTATATCATTTTAACTTTGTCCAACCACAGCAGCACTGCTCCATGCATTTTCTCATCTCATTTATGCCAATTTAAACGATTTTGTACAAACCATACAACTTTCCACCTCAAAATCCTTTTAAGACCTGTCCTGGTGCACCAAGGCCATTCAAATCTTGGCCAACCGGACTCTGAGTCAACTAATCAGTTTACCGACAGTTCCGTTAGCTCTAAATACTAAATAGATAATGGCTGATATTGTTAATAACAACTAATGGCATAAAGGTCCATTTGTTGTAGCCTTGGCAGGAGCAACACCTGTGTATAGCGAATGTGTTGGTTGAAGTGAGAGGGCGACTATCAGAGATGGATAGTAGAAGGTTCACTATTTATTCCTCTCCAACTCTTAAGAATATTATTATCAGGCCTGTTTCCATCCCAACAAAAATCTACTCACCAAGAATCCACCTAAGGCCTTGTTGGATAAACGGAATTTGTAGGCTTAGGGCAATGATGTATTACCATTATGCGTTACTCGAGCTCAATATTGGTGAGCCAGGCCATTGCCTGATGCGAAACTATCTTGCTGCTGCATGTTCATTGCACCAATGTACATGCAGCAGCTAGTAACATAATTATGTATGTTCATCTCTTTCTAACAACAGGTATGGGTATGGGTTTTTCCTTTACTTCGCGCAGTGAACGTACTATAACGTAGCTACATTCATGGCTTTCGCTGTTTTTGAGTTTTTGTGGCCACTAATGTTCGTTGATGACGCGTCTAATAGCAATACTAAGTCATTGGCTTAGGGTGGATTCTGGGATAATTCACAAATGTTTAAGTCCACCGCACATAACGTCATAATTCGAAATTGACAGCACCTTCATATCGTGGCATTAAGGGTGGGTTTCGTTGTTCAAGTGTAACTACTGACACGATTGACCATATCTAATGGGGCGCGAGCTTATCGTCTTTAACTGGGCAAAATCCGGATACCAGTCTGCTACTGCCAAGTGCCTGATGGCAATCACCCAATAACAATACCCGACTTGGGAGTCAAACCCCGGACATCATGCTCAGCAGTCGCGTTTGTGAGCACTGGTTGAATCAACAAGCCAGTCAAAAGGAAACCAAAAGCCAATTAAAATTGACGTCGTCGAATATTTTGGCACAGGCAACTGAAGGAACACGGGTGGGTTTTAGTCAGTAAAAGTCTAACAAGCCCTCCCGCTACAACCAGAGCGGGAGAAGTCATTTGATGATTTCCCACCCAAAACAACAAAAAAAAAGTGTTCTTACCCAAGACCTACAACTCGTAAGTCGGGACAGTTACCACTAGGCCACCACAGTTTCGGATGCATTTCGTTAATCTTCTGCACTTCATCTCCACAATATGCAGACGGATGACATTTGAATAGATTGCTGTTTATAGAATGTTAGTTCGTCCTTCACTTCACGACGTTCTCCTTACCAATTTTGTTTGTCAATAGATGTTTATCCTCTGCCGTACGCAATACGCATATCTTACTATTTGCTAAGAGAAGTCGTGCGGATTGAACAACCTATGGCCTGTGGGGTTAAGATGTACTTGTTCGTCCTTCTATGGGTGACACCTATTGTTAAAGTGTATTCAAATCTTTGTTTCCAATTTTGATGTTATTTTCATTTAAACAAATATCAACTCTAAGACAGTATGTTAAAGTTGTTTTCCCAAGGACACATTTTTGTTTACATGTTTGGTAACTAAATCATGCTCGCATTAACTAAGATCTGTCGCCCGTTTCTTGGATGTAGGTCTCCATCCAAGAAACGGGCGACACCCTTTTTTGTATTTAATTTTTACACATAACATAACATCACGCCTGTAATCCCAGAAGGGTTAGGCAGAGGTGTACCTATAGTACACCCACCTTTCGCCAGTTATGTTTATGTCCCATGTAATAGGGGGCGAGCCTATTGCCATCAACCGGACACAAATCCTGACTCCGGGCTGCTACTGAGAAATTTCAGATAGGAAAACCCAATAACACTTTGCCCGACCTGGGAATCGAACCCAGGACCTCATGCTCAGCAGTAGCTCTTGCGACCACTAGAAAATTTTAACTGTTTACCTATTATAATACGGTTTATGAGATACATCCCGCTGACAGGCGACGGACAGCGGCGGTTAAATAATAGGGTCCCGTTGGCACCCTTCTGGTGAAAGGACGGAAGCCCACCAAAGTTTTTGTTGTGTGTTGCAATTTCAAGTGTAATTTATTTTGTTTTACCAGCAAACAAAGGCATTTTTAAGTGGTTGGATAGTTTACTGCTTTAAATTTGTTTCCCTGTTTTAAGTCTAGTGTACCTGGCCCAGGCTTCATACATTTTGAAACATCTCCTGTGGTAAAACTTTTTCGAGTAGCCTTGATTTTGTTTGTTTGTTTGGCATCTCGCAGGTCAACCTATGCGGTTGTCGTCTGCTTAAGCGGACTTGCCTGTGGATTCCCTAATAAATTAAGGCCTCCAGCCAGGACTTAAACTTATATACTGACTAAAACTACGAGTAGCCTTGATAACTACAGCCACTAATTAACTCTTCAGATTCTTGTAAAACCGCTCCGAAAAACATAACATTTTATTTATATGAATACTGACCTAATTTAAGAGGGGAATGTAATTATTTGCCGTATACGGTGACAAATATATGGATAAATCATGAAATCTGATATTAATGTCAAGCTGAATATAATAATATATTTATGCTCGTTATTGTACTATGTAGTGTCGAATATATTTACGTATGTTTTTGAAAGACTAATGATTATAAAGTTGGCAACAGCTGTTTGGTTGTTTGAAAAGGAAAAAAAATACATAATAATGTTAAATGCATAATGCGATAAATATTTTGAGTACCTATGAATGGAATGTGGATGGCTATTTAAATAGAGGATGGCCAAAAACGATCGTGTGGAATCAAATGGATAGAATGAGGTCAAACCTTAGCTCCTTCAGCTAAGGTTTGACCTCATTCTATCAATTTGCATTTGCATGCTTGATGCATGCTTCATTCACTTTCCATACATTCCGTATGAAATATGAAGGTCGTGTCATCAAAACGAAGAAGAACAAGAATTGCTCTGGATCTTCAACACACTGCTTATCGCCGAGAGTTGATAATCCGAGAATATAAAATATAATAGAAAATCGAGTGCGCGAAAAAATCCCGCCGCAATTTCTAATACTTCGAACGGATTGACTAAACAGCTAGCAACAAAAATATTTCAAACTACCTTAAGACAAAAACATCAAAACTCAACAGACACAATTTAAACGATACATTTTTTGTTAGAGCAGGTATTTAGAGGCAAGTTGGGTAGCATTCCCGCCACCTGCCTCCCCACTGGTGCACAACGAATGTATTAAAATGTTAATATGTTTCAACAAGTAGATAAGTAACTACAAACAGATGCATTTTTGCAGCAGTATCTTTTGGCGCGTGGCTAAAATCGCCGCCATCTTGATTTTTGAATACATTTCAAATGAAATTTACTGGCAAATGTTTGAACTGACTGGACAGGTCTACTCAATCTGTGTGGTCTTTCCTCAATAGACAAATTCAAACATAAATCCACATGTGAAGTTTGTGTTGGTTTTGAGCTTTCTTCTCAGAGTAGTCAGATAGGAAACGCCAACCTCATCTAGTTTTTAAAATATGATTGACGTGTAAAAGTGATTAAACATACCTCCTTAGAGAAATAAAATAATTAATAATTTAACAGCGACCCCTGTCAACGTCATTTCAGCGCTAAAAGGTCCTTGTACAGTACGTTCAGAGTTATTTTAATCACTCAAAATAGCAGTGATCTTAATTGCCGTTGCAATAAAGTTGCTGTTGGGTTGCTGCCATTGTCAAGTCTTTCAGAATCACAAGGACTTATAAGATCATTATAATTAGGTTGATATTGGGTTGCTGCTGTCAGAGATAAAATAACTGTAGTCGGATCACGGTCTCATTTTAAACATGGAATGTGTTTTTTTTTTGTTGTAATTGGATCAGGTGGTTGGAACTGCTGACTGCTGCCTTGCCTGCCTTTACACACCTGCAATATTAAGCTTAAAATAGTCATAGTACGTGAGCCATTATGTCGTTAGTACCTTTCAAACTGGAACACAGTAATGATGCTATGCATACCAAAAATTCCCGTACGAAGTGTGCTTGGTACAATATGTGATGCCTTGGAAAAATTCTTCCTTTCTAAGCCCACGTTTGCAAGGACGTAAGAGTATCGCGGTTTTATCGCGCACTGGATTTTTAACGCTCTGCATATCTCCGAGAGTTGAAAATCGAGCGGTGTGATTTTCAACGCGCTGGGATGCACTTTTTTAGATTCTCAACGCTCGGCTCAACACTGAGAGTTGAAAATCCAGTGCACGATAAAATCTAGCCGCGATATTTTTACGTCCGTGCGAATGGGGTTTAGTTCTAAATTATCTTCTTACAAGCTGTGTGAAATGGGTTTTGCCATCGACATTTCATGCTTTTTGACCCAGTGGTTAAGGCTGTGCTTTGTCTATCAGTTAATGAATGAATGAATTTAAGATTTTTAAAGCAGATTTTATAACCATCACCATAGGTCATTCGAGTCAGCTTGGAGTGCATCTAGAAGCGGCTAAACATGAGTAATTTGAAAGACTCGACTTCTACCTCACCCTAATAACCCAATTACCGAGGCATAACGATATACTTAGTAAGGGTCGATTCATACTTGCACAGAGTCGAAGCGTCAATCTAAAAGATAAACAACATCAAAATATTTTATTTCACATAAACTTACATGGGCACTTATGAAACGTCAGAAGTCATAGCAGATTCACCCTTATCACCGTCTGCGAGCGACCTAAGCACGACGCGCGTACTCGATAGAATGCGCGGGACTTCGCGCGTCTTTTCTATGTCGATACAAACATGTGCATTACGTTCTAGAGACAATGGTTAATTTGCTCTGTTATTTTTTAGATCGACGCTTCGACTCTACGCTAGTCTGTATCGACCCCTAGACAAGTTAGAATTTTTTAAAATTTAAATGTGACCTCAGACGGAAGGATCTGGGATCTTATTCTACGAATTATGCGAGGATCTTGTTCCGCTTACCACAGAATTATTAAACGCATAATTATAATGGTTACGTTTATACGCAGTTTACGCATACATTAATATACACCTACAGTTGAAATCGACACCATACTGGAACCGGTGATTGCCGTATTAAACGCCAAGCGACCGCAAGTTGTACTTACACATGCAATCAACGAGTTTTTAATTACTTCTTCTACTTAGTAAAATTCTAAGGCCTCCTCCGAGCAAAACCTTGCGATTGTTCGTTATTCAGAAGCTGTTAACTCAATGATTAAGTGTTAAAAACTACATTTAAAAGCACATAATTAATGTCCCATGTCCCATCATCACATTGCACGTTAGCATTTGTTTTTATGTGTTACAAATACGTTAAAAATCTACTTGTAAAATAGTGACAAAAATAATTGATTGCATGCACCTGTTGCTAACATGTGACGTTCTAATAATTTAAGGATAACACTAATGAATAGATAATTTAAAAACCTAAATAATCCTCGTTTTATTTTATTTCAAAAGGTCGCAATTTTTTGTTAAATAACTCCAAAAAAGTTGAAAATTCTTTAATAAATGGGCGTGCGCAGGGAGCGGGACTAAGCTCTATATGTCGAATATACGCCTGAAATCCACTGACAGTCAACGCATAGCCTAAGCTGCTAGGTTTAGGAGCATGAAATTCTGCTAAAAAAATCCTTACATGTAGATAACAAATTCATCCTGCAGAGGCAACTGCATCCGTCGACGATCATCTTTTTTTTGGAAACTCATCCCCTCTGGCTTCTGAGAAGTTTTCGATAGGATATCCCATCGGACACACGTCATATTTTAGGTTTAAAAATCAAAACTTTTTTCAAATGGTATAACGACAGCACAACAAGCTGACAACATACATACATACACACATAAACTCACGCCTTCTTCCCATGGGGGTAGGCAGAAACCACAGAAAGCCACCTCCTACGATCCTTACATACTCCTTTCGCCATACACAAGCGCCGGTTGTGAGTGCTACCTGTACAGTACGCACCTGACCTTTCTGAAGAATATAGAGTTTCACCAATAAGGTGAAGGTAAGGTGGTCACCTCCCGGCGTTTCCACTCACATCTGCCTTGTAAATACCTTTTGTTAGTCTCCTTTCATTCATGCGCTCAACATAACCAAACCATCAAAGCACACTCTTTTAAATTTTTGTAACTACATCTTCTTTTAAACCGCAAATCGTTCCTCAGCCTATCCTTCAAAGTCACACCACACATTCTCCGCAAGGGACGCAATTCCACAGCATTAATTTACCACGACATCGCGTACCTGATGATACCTTACATACCTCATGTAAAGTATTTTTATCTCACGAAGCGACGCGCTCTTTACTTGTGGTAACCAAGTATACAAACACGCTGTGAACAGGAGCTCTCGGTACAGTCGGAAAAAATGGCGAAGTCTGAAGTGGACGTGCTGACTCTACTCGTCTTCACGCACACGTTCACAGCGTGTTTGTACACTTGGTTACTACAAGATTAGCGCGTGAGTCTTCGTGCTATAAAAATACTGTAACTTACAAAGGCAATCCCTTCGAACCGGCTCCTTTTACTCCCAAAGCCAACGGTTTCCCAAAACGGAAGGTTACATTATAATATTATATATAACAAGGTGTTGGCTTGTTCGGTCAAACTGGTCGCTTGCGCTCGCTCAAGTTCCTAAGCCAACCGGAAACCGATTAGCTTATCGGATATTATTACCCCAACCCAGTTCCCATGGAAGACTTCCGACATAAGACTTGAACGATGCTTCGTTTTCTCAGGTTAATAGGAATAGTTGTTGATCGTAAATCTTCATGTTTTGTTGACTAAACTATATAATTAGTTTCCTGTGTATTTATAGCTGTACATTATGGTTCACACCTCATTTGTCAGGAATTTTCTCGTTTATTTCGATCTTTAATTTTGCTTCTACTAGTGGTGATGCTTAAATGTAAAGTCACGGAAATTAGTTGTTTATAAAATTGACTAAAATCTTAAATTATCCGGGACTTTATACGATGGACAATTTGTCCGCGACGATAGAACACATTGAAGGCTAGGCAATAACTCACACGTAGGACATATAGACTGCTGGGATTTCCATACGATCTAACGTGGCGGACAAATTGTCTGCGTCTGCTTAGCGCCTTACAAGCCGTGTGTCCGATGCGGTTCTCAATCGGCAAAAATTACGAACAGCCATATCAACTTTGAAGCAAACATTTTCAAGAGAGTACAAAATTTTTGAAAATTTTACCAGTTAAGGGGTTCAATATTTTATATTATATTTATTTATTTTACATTTATTTCAGAAACTGCCTCGTTGGTCTAGTGGTCGCAATCACTACTTCTGAGCATGAGGTCCTGGGTTCGATTCCCAGGTCGGGCATCTTGTTATTGGGTTTTTATATCTAGAATTTCTCAGTAGCAGCCCGGAGTCTGGATTTGTGCCCGGTTGATGGCAATAGGCTCGCCCCCTATTACATGGGACTTAAACATAACTGGCGAAATGTGGGTGTACTTTAAGTACACCTCTGCCCAACCCTTCGGGGAAACAAGGCGTGTGATTATGTGTTTATTTCATTCATTGCACGAATGAGGTTTCCATACTATATAAGTAACTCTTTTACAAAATTTCATGCTTCCTAGACTCAGCAGTGAATTAAAGATTTTTATCAAGCAGATGAAAATCACAGGCACATCACATCCCAATTGCTCGTAGATCAGAGCAATGTGATGTGATGTGGCTGTGTTTTTCTAAACTCCATGTAAACACGATTGTCCACACACACTCCATGCAACATGTGTGTTTCTAAACAGTTTCTGTGTTCTGTGTTCAGAAAAAGTTTTAGAAATTAACGGACTAATTCATACGACAATTACTAGGACGTACACGACCTACATATTCAAATCACTATTGTCATTCTTTCATAATTTGTTGAATGGATTGACTTTACAAGTGTACATAAACACGACTTCTGTCGATTGGGGTAGATAGAAACAAGAGAACGCCGCCTGCTACGATCCTTACATACTCAGTCAAAATGAGAAAAGAAGAAACAGATGTTCGCAGATACAAAACTTTTGGCAGGCAAGCTTTCGTCTGACCTCTACAACAGTATTATTAAGGAATGCCAATTATTTCAAGGCTATCGGGCTTCTGAGTCCCTATTGGTGTTTTTTTTATGACCAACAACCGGGAGCGACGAAGGCATTTTATGTTCGTAGGGTCATTCTTGATGTGTTAAAAATCGTCACCAGTTCTCTGTGTGACCGCACCTTGGGCAGCTTAACCTCTTTTTGCTTAAGCCAGAATCTTATTTTAAGCTATATTGTGTAGCAATCCAAACGCTAAGATTGTATAAACATCATCTTATCATTAAATGATCTTATACAAAACTAGTTTCATTCATAATTTCTTCTTTTTAAGATCCGGTGTGGGAGCCAAATGACCTACATCTATGTCTGTCGCACTCAGCGATACATTAGTATCGCTCCGTCTTGCTCACGCTTTGCGCGGGAGTTTAAGTGAGCTCCTAGAATCCGCCATGTTTTTTTTTGGCGTTTTTTTAGGGTTGCGTGTGAACTTAAGGTAGTGAGGCTTTGTTTTGAAGTCAGTTTTTAATCCAAGATGCGCCTTTGTGATTGAAGTATTAAATGCTTTGTAGTGTTTTTTCGTTTCTGAGCATCGATCACTAATAAAGAACCTGAGTCACTGAGTTTTAAAATAGAATAGATTATCCCTTATTTATTACTGTCGATGATCAAAATAAGAGTTGTAGATATTTGTACTACAGCTTCCTGTACCTCTTCTTCATTGTCATGGGCAGCCTTGTTCTACCAACTGAATCTCAACTACTTACTGAGTATAGGCCTGCTCCCTTTTGTAGCATGCCTATTTTTTCTTTGCGAGTCCCAAATAGCCCTTACGCGCGAATCTCTGAATGGAATACACCTATCTGGCTGTTGATCTGCCAATACTTATGCTTTGCAAATAAAATGATGTAATCAGGAAAAGAAGATACCACCACGCGAATTTCCACCGTTGAGCAGCATTGCCGAATAAGAAGCTGGTGGCATTTTTCGCTTCGTAACTCTTACATTTTTATTTCGAAAGGAGGCAAATGCATGGAACACAGCTGCTGCAAATGGACTCTAAACGCCTATGTATTACCGATTCTAACAAGAAAACAACGATAGTATAAAAAACATGTTAATTTCCTTAACAGAACCCACACAACTTTGAATATCTCTTCCAATTTAATTTTCCTTTCATCGTACAGTGTAGAACAAAAAGTACATGTTTATGAGACATCCGGCAGATCGGTCTCTGGAGTAAATGACGACGTAATAGTAAGATGGGCTTTCCACGGAATATATAGTTACAGAAAACAGTCGCACGCACACATAGACAAGGCGCACTCGCAACTGCCATTCGATTGAGATCGCTGTACGTACTTTATGTTCCAAAACTATCTGATAAAGAGCAACAAACCTTGTTCAGGTTAAAGTCTTACGCTTTCCCTCACTAAGAGGAATTAGTAACACATTCACCTATATTTAGACTCACTATTTTATCCAACAATTATTGTTTGAGTTACATTATTAAATTGAAATTTAAAAAATCTTACATGAAAGACATCTTTTAATTGATTTAAAATTAGAATTTCAGGTATTTGGATTCAAATAATCTAATCAAAGTACTCAATTTGTAAGTGGCACTACATATTTACATCCACATGTTCTTTATCAATTTGTTTACATTTTCATCACATACTAGAACAGACCGACCATACGCGTCCATGCTTGCGTGCGCCTGTTTTGGTTCGTTGTAATAAGCGGGCCTTCTGTTGCTACATCTATTCTGTGTTCTTACTAAGTTACTATATAAGTTTCTTGCTCTTTGAGGTCAGTAGAGGTTTAAAGTATTGATGTGGTGTAACTTTAATGCTTAGTTTGAATGAATTGATGATTTGAGTTACAATTTGAATGATTATTTCCGCTGACTGGTTTGTCAATTCGTCTGTATTGATTGACTGTATAATGGTACCTTAAATTCCCAAGGAGCCTTTACCGAACTATGATGATTTTTATTTTGAATTAATAATATTAATTTGATTAAAAATAGGTAAAAAAAAATAAAAAAATCTGTATAATTTGTGCTCCTGTGTATATTCAGAAAAAGATGAAAAAAAAAACTTAAAAAGCGAACCCGCATTTAAGTGAAATACAATAATGACGTGTGCAAACTTAAAATAAGCAGTTTTAAATTGTTGTGCTAAGGCAAACAAGAACAATTAAAATCAATCCAAATTAAATGATAATTCACATTTCGATAATTTGTTAGGTAATTAAGTTGAAGTAGTTTACACACTATTTATATTTTGAACAATATTAAAATCATTATAATTTCCGAACAAAATATTTTTTTTTCTTTAAATTTCAATTTGCATTTTAAATATACACAAACACAACGTAAAACTGAGCTAACCTTCACCCCCGTTGTTCCTTAAGCGACCACCTGTCTTGTTATTCTTGTAAGTAGGTAGTAGTGTGTTACTTCAAGCGTGACCAGTATTCATGTGTGACTCATTGGCTTATAGCTCAAGAAGTGTCACGTTAGTTTTAGAGTTCATGAACAGCCAGTTTTTTTCCATTACCTAAATCCGTTGTGACTTCACTGACTATAGGTACTTTCACATAATTTACACCATTAAGTTCACTAGGGATTAGCAAAATGTTATAAACATAAGGTGAGAGAAGCTCCCTAAATTCACATAAGTTTCCACGGTGAGATTTATACAAAATAGGTCGGGAGAGCTCAAATAAATACTTCCCAAAAGTTTCCAGTTGGTATAAGTGGAGGGAAGAGAGGTCTTTATACTGAAGTGGGTCACAAAATGCCAATAATTATAAATTATAAAAGTAATTAAATGTACAAATACTGAAAACATGTGAGTAATCTATTAACTATCTTATATACCTACACTGGTTTGCTACATAGGAACTTGAAACTTTTGAAGTCGTCATCATTATAATCAGCCTATATTCGTTCACTGCTGGACATAGGCCTCTCCTAGTGAACGTCACTGTGCCCGATCTTCGGCTCTCCTCATCCAGTCTCTGCCGCCTTTCGCAAGTCTTCACGTTTGCCTTAGCGCGGTCTCGAGATATGTAACCAGCCCATTGCTACTTCAACTTGCTCAGTCTCTGGGCTATGTCGTATATCTTCGTTCTCTGTCGGATATTCAGAGAGAAATCTGATTGATTACTCCCACATATCGCATGCTTTTTTGTGGACACAAATTCAGATTTAAACTCAAACACCTTACCAAACCGGTGATTGAAAACAAGAACCCGACCAAGTCAACAACATGGTCTTGCGACGAGTAGACCAATAAGACGGTCATTAAACAAGCTTTGAATGCCCCAAGAAAATTAATATCAATTTGTTTACTCCCCCTGCTACCATCTTAAAATGCACGTCATTTTAACATACAAGCCATCCAATATACCCTTCGATCCAACAACGATTTTATTCGCATCGCACTTACCTTGTCTCCTGAACCGTATCGAAGTGACTCAGTGCACGGGTCAGCGGCTCTATGACTGCCGTGGGAGGCAGTTTTTATGGCCTTTTGTTTCTAAAGCCCCCTCTGGGTTTGGGCTTGAATTTTGAGTAAGATTCGTAATGATATCAGTGTAGGATTTGTTGTTTTCTGTTGCAACAATTACCGCATCGATTAAATATAGAGTTACAAGAAGTTATATACTCAAAGATGCGACAGTTTAAAACGCAGAAATTGTGTCAATGGACTATGAAAAAAAACTGTTTTTAAAAGACACCTAAATAACTTTTCAACTAATGAATCTGACTCACAAATGAAAGACGATGAAACAACAAATCGGGGGGAGTGTTCCATACAAGCAAATGGCCTCATTATGGCGCAACTGGCGATTACCAAATGTAATATGTAATTAAGTACTTTTTTTTTTGTGTGGCATCTCGCAGGTCAACCTGTAAGGTTGTCGCCTGCTTAAGCGGACTTGCCTGTGGTGCCCTAATAAATTAAGGCCTCCAGCCAGGACTTAAACTTAAATACTAACTAAAACTAAGCGACTACGCTAAGTGCACCCCCTGTGGGGTACGGACCTCGGCTTGGGGCGTCGCTGGAAGAGGGCAGCAAGGGACTAGCTGGATCAGGATTTATTGGATTTTGGGACGAATTTAAAGCTACAGGCTCAGCGGCGTGGGAAATAATTAAGTACGAATCAATAAAGAATATTTTAAGAACTACAATGTTCCAGAAGACCGGGTTCGTGGTTTAGTAAAAACAGCCAGACAAGTAGATTGAAGGTAAAGCTACATTTGCCGGGGTAGGTTTCTGGATAGGTGACCATTGACTACATATGATGATGGGTGTTCCAGAACTAAGACTAAGGTAACAAGTTGGGAAGAACGTAGGTCACCCAATATGTTGCAACATAAGACCAAATTCACTTTTAAACTCCAGTTTGTCATTGTTTCTCTTGGAACTAAAGTTTAAAACTGTAAAAAGTCTTCGTCATCAAATAGCTGATTCATTTTCGTATTAAGATTCTCAGAATCATAGAATCTAAATGTATTTCCCATGAAGAAACTAGTTCTTATACATTGTTATTATCATTTACATATCTTTTGCATATACATATGTTTGTTGCTATTTTTTCTCAAATTCATACCTTGGAAACTGGTCAAGCGTGAGTTTTGTTTACAGATGAACAGGTTTACATAGGTCTTTTATATTTATTTGCATGGAAGACGTAGTATTCTCCCACGATACTATGTTGATTTTTTTCATTCTAGAAATTGTATCATTTATTGATAGATTGATTGCATCCTTCGATGATTAATTTGTTTTAGTAAACTCGTTTTGTCCTTGCACGCCGCTTCAACGATTCAAGTAGAATTTTACACACCGAATTTAGTTCGTAACATGAAGTTCCTAAGTTAACTTTTCGGTTAGTCTAAGTCCTTCTGAAATCTAATTAATCTGTTCAATCTTCAGGAGTGGTTTAATACTAAAGAAAGGGCATCAGGCACAAACTGAGCTATAAGCCCCGGTTTGTTTTGTTTGTAATTTTACCCTTTTTATCTTCTCAATCATTATATCACGGCATGAACTGTTTCCAAATAACTAACATTTAGACACGAAAACAGGAAATTAAAAACTGCCTTCAAGTAGTGTCTACTCATAAGAACTAACACAAGCAAACTCACATGCAATATCAAGTCATATTAAAATAATTTTACCAGCCAAACCTGAAGTAAAGTCTTACCCAGGTTCCGGTTGGACCCACTGACGAAGGCACCATGTGAAACAAGTACCAACCGGTCGCAAAGGTCACACACGCAACGGGTCGCTATTTACATAATTACAAATAGAGTTTACCGCCATTTAAAATATGAATATTGATGAAGATAATTAAATTTTGTCCACCGGTTGCATTTTATTATTTTGCAAACAGGTTAATCGGGTTTCTGGAAAATATTTTTCCGTGAAATTGGCGTGCGAAAAAAAAGGGCCTGTTAGACATATGAAGCTAGTTGCTCGTTCCAGAGCGTAGTGGGTACCTATCGAGAAGAACACACTTTTTATAAAATTAAAATAGAGATAACAAATATTGGTTACATTATTCAAACCCATATATTTTTGAGAACCACGACAAAGAAAAAAGAAACAAAATTTATTTATTTGACCCAGGCAAAGGCACACACACAATATTCACACAAAACAAAACAAAACAGAAGAAAATAGTAATGTGTGCCTCACGGCTGCGCCAAATAGGCCCGATTCAGCATCAATGCCAGACAACTAACTGCCTGACGCTGGTTTTCAACTAGACCCAACGAGGACGTCTTACGGATGTAAATCAGTTGTTAACGTGTGTTTAAATATTTAAATAAAATAACGGTTGATATGTGTAATAAGTAATAGTATGAAAATAAAGAAAAAATGGTATGTTTACACAAACAACAAAAGGACTGTTATAAATAATTAATTATTAAGGATCATATTATTGAAACATTTAAGTTGATCATGTCTAGCTTCCGTTGTGCTACGACAAGACGTAAAAAGCGTCCTTAGTAAAAAGATTAAATTAAAAAATAAAATAATTCCTAGTATCTAATAGATGACCAGTCCTTACTGTAATGTAAACGTTACTACTATGCAAAGGGATTATCTGAAAAAAAGAAAAAAAAAACGTTTATTTGCGGTAAACATGACGCAGTGATCGAACACAAACACCAAAACAAACAAATATTTTTAACAAGTTTTGAGCTTTATGATATTATAACAGCAGTTCAAACTAAAAGGGTAGGCAGTTATTGATCATACTCCAAGTTTTATGAAAAAACTTTCGACATTATTTAGATTTATGATGGTTTTATTAAAAAAAAGGTGGAACGTTTGGAGCTTAATGTTGGATAACTCAGTAGAAAAGATAACCAGTAACAGTTTTCTAAAATATGCCCACATTGCAACTAATAACAGAAATAATTGAGGTCAATATATTTATCATTTCATTAAAGGTTGTCAGGAAAATATGGGAAAGATGTATTTGTTCGAACAAAATTAAGTTTGAAGGAAATCTGAGAACTTACAAGCAAACGGTGTGATCAATGGTATATCCTTTTCTGTATGAGAAGAGGCTTTTGCTCTGCATTGAGAAACAAAATTAAAGCCCTAGAAGAGACGAGTTGCTGTGGAGTTTGTTGCGCCACTTCTTCCCAGCTAAACCACTAAGAAGTGGTGTAAGGCGGGCATTTTGTGGGCTTTCTTTTGATTACTTTTGACGTTCAAAAAGTATTGGTTTTCAGCCTAATTTGGTTTTAGGCCTCTTTGTTATCGCGCAAATTACTTTTCTAATAAAAAATCTTCGTGTTTTTCGACGCCATATTTTAGTTTGTTCAAAGTTTTACGTTGTTTTATTTAGGTAATGTTTATTTTAATAGTTTGTACATAAAATGAGAAAAAAACTTTAATGGCATCTCAAGATGTTTTCACCCGCAAATGGCCAGTAACCGTTTTTATTTTACATTACCATTAAACAGTTTTAACATCAAATACCAATATACCGCCTAGTAATATGCGGCTATGTTGCTCTTCACTATCAAATCGGCAATGAAAACCGGTTCATAAACCCTATGATTTCTGCAAACCAGACCAATTATTATGGATAGCCGCATTCTTTGGTAAAGGAAGTAGTATCTAGGCAATAAGCATTTTAACGATTCATTAGGGGTTTATTTCTCATGATTTAATGTTAGGAATGCTAGCACACCGGATGGAGAAGTGATTCTATGGTAATAGTTTCATAGGGACTATGTAGGCATTAGGAAATTGTGTTAGATTTGATGTTAAGGCGATCAAGTTAGGGTGATAGTCTTTTGATTCCAGGATAATTAAAAAGACTGGATGAAATTGTATGTACTGCAAAAGGAAAAATTATCCCTTCAGGCAATTGAATTAGATGTAACTTGGAAAAGATTTAAAACGGCTTTGAATCTGAAGAACGACTTAACTAGAATAGTTGTCATTAAAATATTACGAACCTGCATCGCCAGAATTGGGCGCGTACAGAATCCCTTCTTTCAGTGCCACATGACAGGAATCGCATTTCTATAAATGCGAAAAACTTTATGAGTAATTTACATAAGTACGAATAAATTCAAGAGGATTCTCAATTTATAAACAAGGATCTAAGAACAATTATATAAATAAATTACAACTAAGCAGTTCTTAAAAACTGAACAACAGATAGCTACACTATCTTTCATATAATTTAACACACACTTCCTCCTCACCAATACTGGTTACCCCTCAGTACGAATTTCAAAACCACGTTCGAATACAAAAAGAAAAAAAACATAGCTGCTACCAACTTACTGATTATTTCTATATTACTAAGAAAAATCGGAACTTCTCGCTACATTTTGAAACATTGCGGGTTTTATTCAAGATCATCTTCTGGATAATAGAACCTAACAAGCAATGTATTGTAACTTAATTTTAAACTCGATAGAATATAGACGTTACGTGTAGAAACATACCCAAGGGAACAGGTGGCGAAATACACTGTCGGTCCGAGAAATCGGGACGCCGTTAAAATGTTTCTGAAATAATTGATGAAGGATTTTGAACAATTTACGCTGTGGGGGTTTATTGTCTTTGTAGTTAATTTCGGTCATTATTAGTGGCTTTTCATAATAATAGCTGGTGCTCTGTCATGTTTAAAAAAGAAATTGAGTTTTTCAATAAAGGTTACATTATTTTCCACCAAGCTACATTTTACTATTTTTATTTTATTCATTTTCAATTTAATTTTACTCCTCGCCTCGTTGGTCCAGTGGTCGCAAGAGCAACTGCTGAGCATGCGGTCCTGGGTTCGATTCCCAGGTCGTGCATTGTTATTGGGTTTTTCTGTCTAGAATTTCTCAGTAGCAGCTCGGAGTCTGGATTTGTGCCCGGTTGATTGCAATAGGCTCGCCCCCTGTTACATGGGACTCAAATATAACTGGCGAAATGTGGGTGTACTATAGGTACCCCTCTGCCTAACCCTTGATATTATGTAATGTTTCATTAGCAATTTTAGTTTTTATTAAACACCACAAAGCTAAAAACTGCGTTTTATTTTAGCATCCTCTTTTTTACCCATTGTTCTTTTAAGTCTCTTTACGCCCACTTTCATATACTTTTTTTAACCATCATAACTCACAAAAAAGCTAATAATTAAACCCTTTCTACTCAAGATTTTTGTCCCCAACAATTAAAAAGCCATTTGTTTGTCGTAGCGTGAATTTGATTAATTGGCAAAAAGGTTAGCGGGGGGTACTCAACGAATTAATATGTTCATTAATTTATAATATGGAGTACAAACAGCTTCTGATTTACATTTAAATGGAATTCGATTAAATAAGTCATTAAAAAAGGTTGGGTATACTTTCGCGGGAATTTTTAATTTTGTGACTTATCAAAATATTTCATATTGGGAGAGGTATGTTTTATAGTCATTTGTTATTATCACATCTGATAGTTACTCGAGAAATTAATTTACTCAAAAAGTAATGCTATGCAAAAAAATTCTACTTAGCCTATCTGCGCAAATTATAAAGCCCGCGAGCGAGCGCGAGAAATATTGTGTACTTTTAGATAATTACTTCAATGCTATTTAATTTTCCTACACTTTGTTTTCCATTCACACACAATGCAATGTATTTTCCTGATTTATGTAAAACGAATTTATTTCCAAAAAAGTACTTTTAGACATCACCATCGTTCTAGAACTAAATATTACGTTATTAACACCACGCCCAAATTCTTATCGGTTTGTTCTCTTTCGTTTTCTTTTTAACTATGATACATGATATATAAAAGTCTAGAATATTCATTTTAAACTAGATGACTTCTGTGTTTCCAATCTGACTAAATTACATTGAGAAGTAAAACCGAAACAAACTCAGAGGTCACAGTCTCTAGTGTTAGCTTTCTTTCATTAGCACCCACCGTCTCGCTGTACCAGCATAATTGATTTACAAAAGTAAATTATTACTTTTCAAAACGTCATGAGTCTTCTCCCAGTCTTTCTGTATCTTGTTTTCTTATAAACTTTCTTAACCAACTGTATCCCTTTTCCCGTCCGCCAGTGTACATGAGTCACGTCTCACCATTGTCGGCACCTGCGCTGCCTGCTGCTCCTATAAACCGTTGACTTGACGTTACGGCTTTGTTGTTTAAAAACTGTTATTTATTATTTATTTATAGTTTTACTAGTTTGATCTTCTGTTGCTTTTAAGTTGGTCGGATGTGTATGGGAATAGTTCGTGTTGTAGTGAAATGGTCGTCTTGAAGAGAAGGTAACCATTCAGTGGTAAAGGCATCGACTGTCAGATGAGAGGTCGTTAGCTTGATGTTTTTTTTTTTTATAAATGGCATCTCGCAGGTCAACCTATGAGGTTGTCGTCTGCTTAAACGGACTTGCCTGTGGTTGCCCTAATAAATTAAGGCCTCCAGCCAGGACTTAAACTTAAATACAAACTAAAACTAAGCGACAACGCTAAGGGCACCCCCTGTGGGGTACGGACCTCGGCTTAGGGCGTCGCTGGAAGAGGGCAGCAAGGGACTAGCTGGATCAGGATTGATATTAATTAGGGACGAATTTAAAGCTACAGGCTAAGCGGCGCGGGCTGGCATTTGTTTTCTTCGTTCGTGGGGTTTACAGAAATGAGTAATATTTAAAACACTTGGCTAGTCTATACTAACAATATAAAGAGGTAAATTTTATTTGTGTGTAGAGGGTAATATCTGAAACTAACGGAAAAATTCTTGAAGGAGGCTATAGGCTATTAAACATCAAACTAGGACCCTTAGGAGCGATTACGAAGTATTAGCGCGGACAGGCGACGCGATGCGGTGGGGAGGGTCGCGGGCGGTGGGGAACAAGACCTTTCACAGTGACAAAATCACGGGCAGAAGCTGGTTGCTCGAGCCAGCCCGCGCCGCTGAGCCAGCTTTAAATTCATCCCAAAATCACTCAAATCCTGATCCAGCTAGTCCCTTGCTGCCATCTTCCAGCGACGCCCTAGGCCGAGGTTCGTACCCCACAGGGTGCCCTTAGCGTGTAGTCGCTTAGTTTTTAGTTAGTGTAAGTTTAAGTCCTGGCTGGAGGCCTTAATTTATTAGGGCAACCACAGGCAAGTCCGCTTAAGCAGACGACAACCTCATAAGTTGACCTGCGAAATGCCATACATAAGAAAAAAAACAATTCACTCGTCCAATTAGGTTGCAGTTTCTAGAATGTTGAGAAGCCATGCATACCCTTCTTATGACACTAGCCGTTTGACGTCTGTCAACTGGGCTACGCACAATTACATTTTACTTAACCTTATCGTCGCCCCGAACCCTATTGTTATGATAATATATTTATGTTACTGGAAATAAAGCACTTACTTTAGTGTGTTTATGTTAACACTTTGAGCGGAGCAAAGTACCTATGTTAAATATTAAAAACGCTGCTTGTCACAACGTTCAATGACGTCAACAAAAAGTAAGTCTTTTTCACTTCTGTGGCTTATGCCAGGTCCTTCAAGCTTCGTCACCGCGCCGTGTTACTTTAATATTTCAGATCGCTAGCGCCACTCCACGTCGTGGTTCGCATTCTAATCTTAGTCTTAATCTGTCAAGAATACAATACATTTTTATATATTTTTTACAAGTTTTTGACATTGGTTGTCGCTGAGATGAGAGTGCGTCTTGACTTTGGACGTTTTTTTTTGCACTTGTTTAAATTGGCCTTCTGCTTTATCGTCACACACAGACATTCACACAGTGCCACCCCTACACATATATTATTTTTCGACGTGTGGTGAAAATTGTGTCACATATCATATTTATAATGTTTTGTTTGTATGAAAAACAGAACGTCACTAGTGGTCATTTATTTTGTAGGGGAAAATAGTGCGCCGCTAAACTAATATTTGAATATCCGGATGCTCCGCTCAAAGTGTTAAAGAGGGAATATAACTATGAAACGATTAGCCAACCCTTTTCGAATGCTATCATGTCGATTGTCAGTATTAATGATGATTCGAGCTCAACCTTAGTCGATTTTAAGAACACTTACGTTGCCCATTACAGGGTAGGTTTTGCGATCAGTTTACCCATAGTCAAGACTAACGTATAACCTATCCTTTAATACAATGACTGATGGTTTCATGAAACTGATTGACGAAAGTCTAAAAAAAATATTATTTGATTTAATAATAACAGCTGTTGCCCGCGACTTCGTCTGCGACCCAGGAAAAAAAGTTGAATATGTCCTTACTCAGATTTTCTATCTGTGTGCCAAATTTCATTCAAATCCGTTCGGCCGTTTTGGCGTGAAAGCGTATCAAACAAACAAACTTACTTTCGTATTTATGAGTTAGAAAGTTAGGATTAAAATCAAACAAAAAAAGGTCATATAGCTGTCCGCTTTCAAATATCGTAAATCATCCAATAAGTTAATATCGCTGTAGAAATCGTTTTTTAACATCCAATCCTTTACCAAACTCTTTCTTCTTACACGTTTTCTGCTCATCATGGCAATCAAAATTTCAATACAGGCTTGTCTTTTTTGAAAATCTATATTGTATTGAGTGTACACGTGTATTCTCTGTAAAATCTTGGGTATGACTGACCATCAGTTAGAATAAGCGTCTTATGTCGATTGAATACCATAACTCATGAATTCTTCATTAATGACTGTTGGTATTAGTGACGCTTGCGAGAGCGTGTAATGGACCTTTGGGTGGCCAAGCGGTTAATCTAATAAACTTATTCGCATTTTCTAGATATCTATATCTTAGACTGGAACTGAACTAAGGGCCTAGACAAGCAACAATCACTTTCACAGCGTTTCGCATTTCTGCAGAATTGACATATGCTTTTCATACTCATAAATGGTTGACATTTTATCATCGGTATTGCTGAAAGAATGTCACTTTGTCAAGACCCTCTGATCATTGTATCGTTCAATGATGAAACCCTTTAACAATAAACAAGTAAAAGCAGGCAAATATAATATGTCATATCGCTCTCTATGACCGATGTTCAGTTGGTAATAAAACTACATCTTGCAATGCATCGATAAATATGAATGCTACGCTACATCAAGCACGCAAATTTGATTTATATGTTATGCGAGTCAGGTACTTACGTTTTATTTGATGTAGTTTGAAATATTTTTTGAAAACTTGGGACTGGATAGACTGCTTAGCAATGCCTCTATAACATGAATATGATGTAAGGACAGTCTTCAGACTGAAACATTTCTTGAGGTGGGCTTCCAGGCTAACCGAATGGAGTTTTTAAGTCTTTTATTCAAATGAGGCTGTCACTTACTAAGAATCAGCACTTTTGAACGTCAAAATTACATAAGACAGTCCCCCAAATCGCCCTAGTATGCACGGAGCGACTATATGCAGGCATCTGACCTTCACAACCCTGTTCATGGGGAACACGAATCCCCCTTGGTAAGACTGGTTGTCTGACTTTCGGGCTTCTGACTGCCTGACTGCCCGTACCGACTGTCAAAGCCTATGAATGAAAGCCTGGACCAGCGTCTTATCTTGAAATTGATGGGCAACCATTCACGGACCGACTGCAGGTGGCATAGTTTTTGGGCACGCCACAATAGCGGCGGTAAGTCCCCTCTTTGAGGAGTGGTTGGAGAGGCGCCACGGCGTCCTCACCTTCCGCCTGACACAGGTCCTCACCGGACACGGTTGTTTCGGGAGGTTCCTGTTTCGCATAAGGCGGGAGGAAACGCCCGGGTGTCACCATTGTGTGGATCGCCCGGAGGACACGGTGGAGCATACGGTGGAGGTATGCCCAGCTTGGGCGGAGCACCGCAGTGTCCTCGCGGAGGCGATTGGCGGCGGCGATCTCTCGCGTCCGGCCCTGGTCCAGGCCATGGTACGGAGCGAGAGGGAATGGAAAGCCGTCACCTCCTTCTGCGAAGCAGTAATGCTCGCAAAGGAGGACGCGGAGCGCGTGCGGGAGAGAGCCTTGCGCCCTCACGCTCCTAGTCGCCGCAGGAGACGCCCTGGGCGTCGGGAATCGCAAGCAGATTCCCGGCCACCGTAGGCGCGGGCTTGCGGACGGCGAGCCATGGGTAGCTCGCCGTCCGGTAAGGACCAGGCCCGGGTCGACGGCGCGTTGTGTTCCACGCGCGCCTCAAAGAGATGTCAGCACAAAATGACGGGGTCCGATAGGGCCGACGCCTCAGGGTCGCGGGTTATTCCACAGAGAAAACCGTGGCCCTGGCACAGGCAACTGAAGGAACACGGGTGGGTTTTACTCAGTAAAAGTCTGACACGCCCTCCCGCTTCACCCAGAGCGGGAGAAGTCATTTGATGATTTCCCACCCAAAAAAAAAAAAAAAAAGGTGGCATAGTTTTAACTTGATCGATCAAACTGTACGGAACGGCTATTACCTACTTAGCCAGAAGCCGCTCGAGCTTGAGTTTTGTATTTATTGTAGACTAGCTACGATCCAGGATAAAAAGTAGCCTATCTACTTACCTAGGTCATGGTCTATCTGTGTACAAAATTTAATACAAATCCGTTTAGCCGTTTCGGCGTGAAAGCGTTACAAACGAACAAAGTGTGAGGCGAGGTGTGCGGTGTGAGGACCAGTTAGTCATTGTTTTTTTTTTTCAGTCTGTCATTTTGAGTACTTTATGCTGCATATCTAAATGTCCTTTATTTTTTATTGTTCGTCAAATCGTTGAGCTACTTAAGTTCTGATTTGAGCTGCACGATAATTGACAAAGGCGTGTACTGACTGGACAGGATCCACTCAAATCTGTGTTTCATTCCTCAAAAGACCATTTCAGACACAAGTCTAGATGGTCCTCTAATGATCTGACCAAGATTATTTCTGGATTTTTATATAAACATTGACCAGCTTCTCCCCGCGGTTTCACCCGCATAAATCTTGATCCCGTGGGAGGATCGGGATAAAAAGCGCTCTATGTGTTCAGGTCCAGGTTTTAAACTATCTGTGTGCCAAATTTCATACAAATCCGTTCAGTAGTTTTTGCTTGAAAGAGTAACAAACATCTATCCATACTCACAAACTTTCGCGTTCATAATATTAGTAGGATAGTAGGATGACATGAAAGTTTACGTTTTAGAGTGTTACATTATTTTAATAATTGTGATTGTGAAGACAATGTGGTATTTTTGTTATTTTTTTAGGTTTTTGTCTTTTTTTTTCTCAGTTAGTTTTAATCACGGTATGGCAGTTTGAGTAATTTATGCGGCCTATCTAAGTCTAAAAACCTAAGACCAAATGTAAAGGACATTTGGTCCTAGGTCCTTTCTTTGGTAATGTTCGTCGAATCATTGAGCTCCGTAAGTTCTGTGTTGAGCTGCATGACTGACAAATGCGTGCACTGACTGAACAGGTCCACTCGATCTGTGTGTTCCTCAAAATACCATTTCAGACACCGATCTACGTGGTCTTCACATGATCTAACCAAGATTATGTCTGGACTTTAAAAGAGACTGTGACCTCTGAGTTTGTTTCGGCCTTTCTTCTCAGAGTAGTCAGGTACGAAACGCCGATCTCATCTAACTTTTAAAATTTTATTGACGTGTAAATGTGTTTGTACAAACCTACTTATAGAAATAAAATCATTTATCATTTATCAAACTTACTTTCGCATTTATCATATTAGTAAGGATAAACTTGGGAATGGTATTTCAATCTCACAAATACACATTTCAGTTACAACCTTCAGACGCCAATATTTTCGACCAATTTTTCTTAAAACCCTCATCTTGCTATGGTCATTAATCTGTGCCCTGTAACCCACGGGTTATTAAAACAACGCAGCCGTGGGATCGTCCCACACTGGGCTGTGGACTGTGACGGCGGGCGTAGGGTTACGGAGATAGCCGCCCGATTGTCTACAGGTTGGGTCGAAAGTAACCCTTGTTTGAGATGGTGGAATTAATTATTGAGTTTATTTTTCCATTTTGGTTGCTTTTTTGTTTTGCTGTTTTGCATGTAGTTCAGTATTTTTATATATTATTATATCTAATTTATTTGTCATCGACACTTAATGAAGAAGAAGAAGCTCGTTGTTGCAAGGTTTTTCTCAAATTAAATAAGTTATTTGCGCTATTGTACACCAGTCAACTTTTTACACATGAAAAAGTCCCTTATGTGGAAAATATAGCTTATATAAATATAGCTTTTATGCCTAGAGCTACGATAAAAGCTATATTCTCTTTAAAGCAATGACAGCAGAATCTAGGTTGGTTACACAATAATATGCAAATACTGCAACCTATTATTAAATTACTTCCTTAATAGATACCTACCCGTCATTTGAGTTTATGTTAGCCAGTGCTATTCAGCAAAATTTAAGAGTTTCAAGATTCATTTTTAACATAAAAAACATCAAAATACCTTTTTATTTTTAAATTTCTTATATCAATGAATTCCATTTAGACACTAAGAGAAGGATTACTTTTTAAGGTTCTTTAAAAAAAGCCACACTCTGTACACTAACCTCAAGACACCGTGGGCTAGTCTCATCTCCACATCACGTTCACACGAGTAATTGTCCGTTTGTCAGGAACTGGACCGATATGATGTAATTATAAATATAGTTAACATACCTACTGCCTCGTTGGTCTAGTGGTCGCAAGACCTACTGCTGAGCCTGAGGTCCAGGGTTCGAATCCCAGGTCGGGCAAAGTTTAATTGGGGTTTTCTATCAAGAACTTCTCAGTACCAGCCCGGAGTCTGGATTCGTGCCCGGTTGATACTATGGGTGTACTATAGGTACACCTCTGCCCAACCCTTCTTAATGTTACTTATGTATCTACGGCGGAATCCAAGGTCAGGAAGAAAATGAAACTGATGTTTTGGTTATTATTTTTTTCAAAATTTTTATGAGCAAACTAGCTTATGCCTGCGGCTTCTCCCGTGTGTAGGTCGAAAATAATCCCACGGGAAAGTACTACCGGGATTAAAAGGATCCTATGCCATAATACATTCATCGACTCGACGCTCGACTCTCGCCGCGGACGGACGTGTTTGTGCGCTCTACCGCTCCAGTGTTGTGTTTCGTGTTATTATTCGTCGCTGCCACGTGACGTCATCGTAGTCGCCCCGACTACTCCGATTTAAAATCAAATCAAGAAATTGATTTGATTTTAATAACTCAAAAAACTGCCTTTTTCAAGGCATCCCTGTTTCATTATCAGTCATTCGTGAGTAGCTTCACTAGGCCCCTTCTGGGTAAAACCACAGTTTCGTGGTCCTCGGTTGAAACCTTACGGTGTCAACGAAGCCGAGTGGGGTGTTGACCCAATTCACACCCGCCGAACCCCTTCAGGGCGAGGCAGTTAGTTGGACGGGTCCCAGATAACCGGCCTTGGGGGATCTCCTAGTCGGCTCTGGTGACAGTTTTGCTTTCCAGCTACTCACCTAGTGTCTTTAGGGTGTGTCTACACCCTTCGCGCTAGACTGGTCAGGGCCCCGTTCGCACATTAAGATTGGCGACGGGTTACAAGCTTAGGGCTCACCAATAGGTACTCACCTCTCTGTCTACACCCGACAGAGAGGGTCACACATCCCCGGGCCCATCCACCCGGGGAGATAGGTATAGGGTTTTAGTCTACGTGGGAATAATTTTCCACCATTCCCTCCCTAATCTAGCTTCCCCTCCGACCATGGAGGACGCCTATATTTTGGCGTTCTTCAGAGAGGTCCTTTTTAAGGACCCCGATTTCCTAGCGAGATATGGCGACAAGCTATGTCATCGCTCCACCCCCACTCCGTCCCAGGGCGCACTCGCGAACTTCAGCGACGCCCTCGAAAGCCCGCTATCGCCACCTGCATGCGAACAAGGCATTCCGCCTTTTGTTCCGGCAGACAATGTTCCGGCCGAAAATTCGGCCCCCATTGTCTCACCCGCCTTTGTCTCGACAGATAATACTCAGGCCGCTAATCCGGCCCCTATTGTCTCGCCCGCTACTGCCCCGGCAGTAAATAAGTCGGCCGCTAATCCGGCTCCCTTTGTCGCGCCCGCCATTGTTCCGGCCGCCATTGTCTCGGAGACAATAAACCCGACGCAGCTGCGCACCGAAACTGACTCGACTCGCCCAGAGAGTATGGACACGTCAGTCCCACTCTCCGAGGAAGAAGCCCGCACCTCCTCCTCCAGCGATGACGACTTCCAAGTCGTGGTCAAAGGAGGCAAGAGAAAGGCGGCTAAATCCTCCGCCCCCGCTGGCCCGGTCACCAAGGCCCAGAAAAAACAGGACGACTTATCATCCAGCTCCACAACCGCCCCTAGTCCGCGGGCCAGTCGCCCCGCCAGCCCTATGGCTTGCCCACCCGCTCCTACCGCGAGGAAGCAGAAGCCCCCTCCCCCGATATACGTCCAGGAAAAGTCCAAATGGACTGAAATATCTAAAATGTGTGTTGATCGCAAGATCAACTATACTAACGCCCGATCCACCCTCCAGGGGATCAAAGTTACGGTCCCCACGTCTGCGGACTTTAGGGACCTCTCCCGCGCCCTACGTGAAAGGAACTACTCCTTTCACACTTACTCCCTTCCGGAGGAAACCCCTACTCGCGTCGTAATAAGGCGCGTTCCACAAGAAATCTCCACCGAGGAGATTAAGAGCGACCTCATCGCTCAAGGAATCCCAGTATCCGCCGTCCATCGCTTACATAAAGCGAGACAGGGCCTAGTCTACGACATGGTCCTGGTCATCTGTGACCCCACAGACGGTCACCACCCGATTTTTAAAGTTAAGTCGGTGTGTTCGCTCTCAGGCATCTCAATAGAGAAGCCTTACAGAGCTCAATTAATTGGACAGTGTCATCGCTGCCAATTATATGGTCACTCGCAGTCCAACTGCTATGCCACCCCTAGATGCGTCAAGTGTCTAGGAGAGCATGGCACCGCCGACTGTACCCGCCCAAAAGATAGGGAACTATGTTTAGAGCCTCCCAGCTGTGTACTCTGCGGCCAATCGGGACACCCGGCAAATTACCGGGGCTGTCATAAGGCCCCGAAGTCCTCCTCTTCCAAACTCGCGAAACGCGCGAGCGACCGCCAGCACAGGGAAAGCCCCTGGGGAAAGCCTCCTTCCGCGCTGATGCCGGAGCGGCTCAGTCCGCAGAGGCCGTCTCCCTGGGCTAACCTTAATCACCTGAAGGCTCCCGCAGCTTCGGTGCCCTCTATTCCCGCGCAACCAGCGCAACCCGCTCAACTTCCAGCGCTGATGGCTTCCGCCATCCCAGTGCCTTTGGTAGCCCCCGCGGCCCCTACGGCCTCTCCAGCGAAACCTCAGGGAACCCAGGGCCGAAACAGCGCCCAAATTATACTTAGTACATACGCGGCTCTCTTCACCACCGCCGCGGACAAAATGGCGGAAGAAATCGTTGCTGCAAACGGCAACGCACTCCGCCTTATGGAAATCCTCAGCGCGTATCCCGAGATCGCGCAAGTTCTACACTCACTCAAATATTAATTCTCAATGGATAATACGAGAGTAAACAGTAACAAACCCCGATCCCTTAAATTAGGCTTCTTCAACGCAAATGGCGTTTCAGGTCAACGCGATGAGATCGCCGCTTTCCTCCGCGACCATCAGCTTGACATCCTCCTCATACAGGAAACCTTTTTAAAACCGCATCACCGAAACCCGAATATTGCCAACTATAAACTAGTTCGCAACGACAGGTCTCGATGCCACAGGGGTGGCACACTAATATACTTTAGGAAATCTTTGTATTGCATCCCTATCGACCCACCTTCTCTCTTCTCCCATCTGGAGACCTCTATCTGTCGGCTCGGCATGACTGGTCATCAACCGATCACCATCATCTCTGCTTATATTCCACCAGACAATGGTCCGGAGGATCCCATCTCTCTCCAAAAGGACTTCACCGCCCTCTTCGGTATGAGTGACTCCGTCATATTGGCGGGGGATCTTAATGCCAAACACCCGGCGTGGAATAGTAGCACGACTTCTACCAGAGGTCGGATCATTTCCAAGTTAGGCGAATCCCTTAACTTTGACGTCATCGCTCCAATGAGCCCGACTCACTTCCCAGGTAATCCTAATCACCTTCCCGATGTTCTCGATGTAGCGCTGCTCAAGAATGTGAACCTCCGTTTGCAATCGATTGAGACGTTCCACGAGCTAAACTCTGACCACCGCCCTGTAGTCATGCATCTTGCACCCTACTCGGGCCCGATCGACCCCAACCGCCCCCCTCAGACCCAGACGATAACCGACTGGAGGAAAGTAAGCGAAAGACTGAAATCCACCACGTCGCCTCACTTAGACACCATCCCCGATCACTTAGTGTCAGTCGCCGACACGACGGCCGCAATCGACTCGTTTACAGAGCACATACAATCCGTATTGACGGATTGTTCACGGGAAGTTCCGGTGATGGAAGACCATCGCTGGAAACTACCTACTGACGTACGTGACCTGATAACCGAGAAGAACGCGGCCATCCGTGCCTACGACTCCTTCCCTTGTGACGCGAACAAAGCCCACATGCGCCATTTACAGCGTGCTGTAAAGAAACGCATAGGGGAGGTACGCTCAGAGGGTTGGAACAAGATGCTGAGTGAACTCGAGCCCACTCACCAAGCCTTCTGGCACCTTCAGAGGAAATTGCGCTCCTCCGAGGAGGTCTCTATGCCTCCCCTCATCCGCCCCGACAAGAGCGTCGCGTTCGACAGCACCGACAAGGCCGAATGCCTTGCTGACAGCCTAGAGTCCCAGTGTTCTCCCAGCTCTCAACCAGTAGACCAAGCTCACCTGAACAAGGTCGACGCTGAAGTCGAACGGAGAGCCTCCCTTCCACCCGTTGAAGACCCTGATGATCCTCTGCCTCCCGTCACTCCAGATGAAGTGCACGACATCGTAAAAGGGCTCCAAGCTCGTAAAGCCCCCGGTTCGGACGGTATTACCAACAAGGTATACAAACTCCTACCTGCCCCTCTAATAATGCTCATGACCGCCATCTTCAATGGCGCCATGAGCAACAACATCTTCCCACAAACGTGGAAAGAAGCAACAGTCATCGGTATCCCAAAGCCAGGCAAGCCAAAGTCTGAGCCCTCCAGCTACCGTCCCATTAGCTTACTCAACGTTCTCGGCAAAATCTACGAGAGGCTTATTTATAAGCGTCTCAAAGACTACGCCGAAGCAAAGAGCCTCATTCCCAACGAGCAGTTTGGCTTCCGTCCACAACACTCGAGTATCCACCAGGTCCACCGTATCGTAGAGCACTTGTGCGCCGGTATGCAGCGTAACGCGACGACGGGGGTGCTATTCTTCGACATAGCGAAAGCCTTCGACAAAGTCTGGCACAACGGCTTGTTATACAAGCTTTACCAACTAGGAGTGCCAGATCGTCTCGTACTCATCTTACGAGACTTTTTGTCGAATCGCACCTTCCGCTATCGCATCGAGGGTGCACTCTCGTCCCCTCACCCTATTCGCGCCGGTGTCCCTCAGGGTTCCGTCATATCTCCTCTAGTTTTCACGCTGTTCACCAGCGATATCCCACAGAGTAAAAAGGCTCAGTTGGCTCTCTTCGCCGACGACACTGCCGTTTACTATACCGGTCATTGTCCCAATGCTATAGCTCGTACTCTCCAAACCTCCGCAAACGTCTTAGGCGCTTGGTTCCGGAAATGGAGAATCGAGGTCAACCCCGATAAGAGTCAGGCGGTTCTCTTCTCGAGACGTCGTCGAGTCCCACCCCCCCTCCCCAGCCCGATCACTTTGTACGGCAAGCCAATCCCTTGGGAGAAGCAAGCCAAATACCTAGGCGTGATCCTTGATCAAAACTTAACGTTCAAAGAGCACATTAAGGCTGTTCGCGCGCGTGCCGCTTTCGCTCTTGGTAGACTCCACTTTATTCTGACAGCCCGTTGCAAACTGTCACTTAAATGCAAGCTGCGCATCTACACCGCAGTCATCCGTCCCATCATGACCTATGCCTGCGTTGTATTCGCGCACGCTCACCCACGTCATCTCCATAAGATGCAGACCCTCCAGAACCGTTTCCTCAGAAAGGTCACGGGTGCCCCCTTCTATGTCCGTAATATAAATCTCCACATCGATCTTAAAATGCCTACCATAAACCAGTTCATGAAACGCTTATCGAAGCGTTTCTTTGACTGTGGCATAAAACACCCCAACCCCTTGATCTCAGCGGCCGCCCGCTACACTCCTTCCCGTATTAGTAGTATTCGCCGACCAAGGCATACCTTAATCGCCCCCGACGACGCCACTACCCTCCTCCAGGAGAGTAGTAAGGCAACCAGCACGCTTCATAAGCCCAAAACCCGATCGCCGTCCTACCGTCCTCGCCGCCGAGGCCCGCCGCGACGCCCAAATCTACGCCCCTCCCGACCCTTGCTCGAGCCAGCCCGCGCCGCTGAGCCTGTAGCTTTAAATTCGTCCCTAAATAATATCATTCCTGATCTAGCTAGTCATTTGCTGCCCTCTTCCAGCGACGCCCTAAGCCGAGGTTCGTACCCCACAGGGGGTGCCCTTAGCGTGTAGTCGCTTAGTTTTTAGTTAGTATTTAAGTTTAAGTCCTGGCTGGAGGCCTTAATTTATTAGGGAATCCACAGGCAAGTCCGTCTAAGCAGACGACAACCTCATAGGTTGACCTGCGAGATGCCATTTATAAAAAAAAAAAAAAAAAATACATTCATCCGTGATGGCGTGAAAAGTTAAATGACTGACAGAGTTACTTCCGAAGTTATAATAATAGTATGCATTGCGCATAGCCTTTCATCAACTTCTTTCTAAATATCAATGTCACAGTTCTTGGTTAAGCTGTCAGAAATTCAGGCATCAAAAAAAAAAATGTTAAAAAATCTCTTGAATAAAAATATGAAATTTAATTCAAGCACACAACACTTAACAAATACTTGAAAGCACAAAACACATTTGTGTTTTGCTTTAACTTAGAAACTTCACAAAGAAAAAATTGATCAAATTAATTTCGTACATTCTTACCAGATTTCGAATTCGGAAGCAATAATTCCTTAACTTCAACAAAAGAAAAGCACATTACACACAAACTAATTCCCAAATAACCCACACAGTGTTACCTGGCGAAAAAAACGCGAAGACCACTTGCTTTAATATATAAATTTATGTCTGGCAGGACTGAGAAACTGCCATTACGGCCCCCATTAATTAATGCTTGCCATTTAGGGGATCTCCTTAGGGGTCGTAGGGGCTAAATGGGGCATAAAAATTGGGTATTTTCTTGTTAATTTAAGTGTTGATTTTTCTCAGATGATGTTCTGCTAAATTACTTGGATGTGTGCCTCGTTTGGGAAAGGAGATTTTTGTTTTATATTTATTGCCTACCTTTCTGCCTTTGGCCTGAAATTTGAATGTTCTTTTTCTTTCCTTCATTGTTGTTTGTGAAGGTTGATATCCAGTTTAGTCAATTAGATTGTGCTTATTGCCCAACCCTTCGGGGAAGCAAGACGTGATGTTATGTTTATGTAGATTGTGCTTTTATTTATTTATTAAATCTTTTGCAAATTAAAATAAACATAGAAAGCGGACTTAAGGCGAGGTTTGCAGTACTTTTAAACTGTTTAAAATCAAATATTACGACAAAAATAAAAAACATATTGGGAAATTGAACGCGAGTCTAGTAGAACATTTTTTTGAAAATTTTATGTAAATTGATTTACAAGAGTCGCGTCGCGCCTGTCTGTGGAAGGTTTAAAGTTTGGCAGTTTTTTGTCGCATTTTTTTTTCATTAGGTACGGTCCGGGTGGCCTTTTCTTTTGGGTGGGATATCATCAAATGACTTCTCCCGCTCTGGGTGGAGCGGAAGGGCATGTCAGTCTTTTACCGATTAAAACCTACGCGTGTTCCTTCAGTTGGTTGCGCCAGGCCCACATTATCTCTTTCGACCATCCCGCGACCTTGAGGCATCGGCCCTATCGGACCCCGTCACTGTGTGCTTACATCTCATCGAGGCGTGGAACAGGACGTGCCGTCGTCCCGGGCCTGGGCCCTACGGAGGGCGAGCTACCCCATTACACCCCGGCGTTTTGCCTCCTTGCGCCACTCCCAAACGTGCACGAGGGCTTTTGCCTCCAGATCCCATGGCGGCAATCCGGCAAGGAGGCTCGCCGCCTCACAGGAGACCGTGTGGTATCCCCGGACCAGCCGGATGGCCCTTTGGGACGCGTTCAACCGGCGGGCTGGTCGGCGGCTCAAAGAGCGCGCCTACATTGGTGCCCCCTAAAAGGCTATGGACCGCACGACCCCCGCTTAGAGCCTCCGGCAGGAGGCGTTTGAACCCCCTAGATGGGGCAGGAGCCGCTTCAAGACAACCCAAGCTCGCTCCAGTCTGGGAACTAAAAATGATGGGAAATTCTCCACGAAGTTCCGTTGGCTGTCGAGGACGAGTCCCAGGTACTTATCGTCGACTCGACGCCAGTTTGAACCCCTCCTGCCATTATCTGGGAACCCCACTGTGGCGCGTTCCTAGGACCATGAAAACACATGGCCTCGGACTTGAGCAATGCCACTTCGAGTCGGATTGCCGGATCCTCTCGACGAATATTGGAACTCCGCGTGTCGCTTGTTCGGCCGCCGCCTGGTGCGACCTCCCCTGTGCCAGGACCAGCGTGTCGTCAGCGTAGCAAACCACGCTGACGCCACTGGGGAGGTCGGCGTGCAGCACCCAGTCGTAACTGTTATCCCACAGGGATCGGTACTGGGTTCACTCTCAATGATGACCTGCGTAGATGATGGCCCTGTCCGTCAAATAAGCCTCGACCACGCGACAGAGGTAGGTCGGCATCCGGTGATACCGAAATGCCTTCCTGATGCGACTCCAGGGCAGGGTATTGAAAGCAAAGACGACCTTACCTCGGGCCACAGCATGCCCGTCGTAAGGGCTTGCACGCGCATCATGGCGTCCACCATAAAGTGCCCCCTGCAGAACCCAAACTGGCTCTCCGCCAAGTCCGGCCCCACCCACATCAGCCGCCCGACGAGGCGGTTTGTAATGACTCTTTCAAAGAGCTTGCCCATTTCGTCGAGCAGCACGATGGGCCGGTAAGCGGATGGAGAGTCCGCAGGGCGCTCCGGCTTCTTAAAGAGGACCAGTTTCCCCGTCTTCCAACGAACTGGGAACTGGCCCCCCGCCAAGCATGCGCTTAGGAGCCCCCTTATTCGAGGTCCGCGAGCCTCTGAAGCCAGAACCTAGGCTTTTCCAGGTAAACCGTCGGGTCTTGGGGCGGTATTTTCGGCACTAAGCCTATGTACCGCCACTCTCAGCTCTACCTCAGTCACCACCGAAGCATCGTCGTCGTCGTCGGTAATGTGTTCCGCAGTAGACGGAGTCATGGGCGGTGGAGTATGCTCCCCTCGTAAAGGGAAAAAAGTGCTCACCATGTCCGTGGTGGAGGGGAAGCCCATGGGCGGAGTTTATGCCGCACCATTTTGTAGGAGCGTCCCCACGGGTCCCTGTTCAGAGTCTCCAGCGACTCCTCGCGGGCCAGTGCCCTGGCCAACAGGATCTCCGTTCCGGTCTTCACCACTCTGTACCCCTCGTACAGCTCCGCCTGAATGGCTTCCGTATCCGGAGGGCGGATACGAAGCCTGCGGTGCCACGCAGGCCTCGTGCAAAGCTGTCAGCTCCGGCGACCACCAGCACATGTGGCGCCAGGCACGGTCCGCGAGGCCTAAGCTGAGCTTTGCATTTTTGTGAGTGATTACCAGTCGCACCAACGGAGGGACGCACAGCGCCTCAGGCCGATTGTATAAACCGGCTAAAAGCAATCGCGCTCGAGGCTGACGTCACTCCTACACTACTATCTATCTGTACACACTAATATAATGTCTCATATATATTATTATACTATGTCTTTATGTCACTACATTTTAGAGAAAGTTGAACAAAAAAGAGTTAAAAAAATCTAAAACACTGCTTCGACTGGGAATCGAACTAAACCTAAGGTCATCTGCTGGACTTGATACCACACCACAAGAAATTTAAAAACTAAAAATTTCTCTGCAATATTAAAATAAAGACAAAACGATAAATTTTCTCGCAAAGCTCGTAATATGTTACTCATTTGTAAGCAATATATACTGGTTTAAACTTAATGTATGGAAAATTATTACTTTTAGTAGGCTGTGGTTCTATAGAAGAAAATAGCAATGAGGAAGTCGTTACGGGTAGCCAAAGGTCCGAAAGTCTGACAGCCAATCTTACCAAAGGGTATCCGTGTTACCCAGTAACTGGGTTGTGAAGGTCAGATGGGCTGTGGCACTCTGCATCCGGTAAGACTGGAAGCCGACCTTAACATAATTACTAAAAGGCTAGAGAGTAAATCGTTGTCTTGGTAAAAGCAATATCAAACGGTATCAGCCCTACGGGGTGCAATCTTTCTAGCGACAGTAGTGAGTTCGAATTCACTTAAAGTAAAACTTAAAGTATGTAAAACTTGGGATACTAATCAATGATTGTTTGCAACTTGATTGTTATCAAGCTTAAATGCTTGAAAAAGTTTGGTGACTAAAAACTTCTGTAAGATTCGAACTTGAATATGTATGTCGAAATGAAAATGCTAAAAAGGAGATCAGCCATATTTGGCCCAAAATCAAAAATGCCAGCAAAAAAAAATGTGTTACCCTGGTCAGGGAAGTCCTACTTATAATTTGTCATAATGGTACCAAATCTATACGACCGGCTCTTTGGGCTTTGGGCCCAACTTTGTATGAAACGTGGCTGGTTTTGTATTTGTTGATGACGAAATGTTGGACCTCACGCTTGTTTCTCGACTGTTGGCAATTTCATATCATTTGGTCTCAACAATCAAGATCAACTAAGAAAGTATGTGCACAAAATGCATTGTCGTAACCAGCCAAGTATGGAATATATGTCAAGGATTTAAATTGTAACATTCGTACTACCACGTTAAATAATGGTCGCGTTTTTGTCTCCTTTTGACACATAATGTCGCATGCTGCCATGGAAACGCCATAATAAACGAAATATCTGAGTCCTAATTGCGGTGAGGGCAATACAATTTAAATCATTGACCTATTTGTTAATGTTTCCGAATCATAATTACATGTTCTTTTCTTTTGCGTCATGTTTAACTGCAAATGAACGTACTGTTTTTTTTTCGTTCGTATAATTAGAGACTATGTTCCCAAAATTACACAAGACTCCATCAGTAAAACAGTAAATAATCATAGCCATAATACATAACATTAATACTTACCCTAAAAATAAACCTCTGAACCAAAAATAAAAGTAACTGAGCACATTGTAAGCGGCATATTGTTCATAAATCATTCGCTTTTAAAGCCTGAATACGTTGCTGCAAATGAGACTCTTATTGTGAACGAAGCATAATTTATAGTTACATTTTAACACCCCTTTCTCTCTGGGGGGTTTACAGGGAATGCTCAGTGGCAGGCGCAGTTTCTCTTGTAGGTAAAATCAGGAAAATTAATTGTAAAGCAAATTGAAAACCAACAGTCCAAACCAAATCCCAACAGTAATTCTTTGACGGGTTTACGAACTGCCTAACATGGCTTATTATAATTGACGTGGTGTGTCAATTTGCTTACTATTCATCTGACAGATTTTGAAACCAATTAGTATGATTAATTGATTAATAATTAGCATGGTTGATTACGCTTCTCACAGAAGCGTAGGACCGGTCGATGTAGCGCCGCGTGGGGGAGGTCTATCATAGACGTCCCCCACGCCATAGACCCTCTATGTCCACCAGTGGACGTCTTCTGGCTGTAATGATTTTGAACCTCTATCATTTCGGGTTGGGTCCTATACTTCTCGTCAACGGTCCACCTTGCTTTCTAAAGCCAACGACACGCTGTGACTTTCTAAATATCATGTCAGTAAGTATTCTTATTCGCTTCATCATCAGCCTATATTTCAGTACACTGCTAGACATAGGCCTCCCTAATTACATCCTCTTTTACGGCGAAGATGACGATCTTCGCCGTAAAAGAGACTTCACCTAGTCTAAAGGTATCCTTCCCACCGTTTGCAGATTCACGGTCTTATGCACGTATGCACTTATGTGTTTAGTAAATGTGTTCTTATGACTGATGGTGAAGGTAAACAGCGTATGAAACCTTTATTTAGTAGTCAGAAATAGCCAACACGCAGTTAGCAAGCGTTGTGATCAAAGGCCACCAATATACAAGTTGGACCAATATACAAGCTGATATTACTACATACTCATCTGCAATTATTATTCATAATTATATCACTTGTCGCCCTTACTTATTATTATAATGAATATAATTAATTATACTTGCTTTGTTACATGAATATCGTAAATATGAAATTGAGAGCTCATTTTAATTGTGGCCTTGTACGCTGCTAATTGATTTTGTTATCGTGGATAATTTATTTTTAAATGCGCATTGTTTGGAATCTTTATCAGGCGTGGTTTTGGAAAAGGGTTTCAGTTTGTTTACAAGTAATATAACATACGCGCTCCAAAACGGTTGAGCAGAGGTGTACCTTATAGTACACCCACATTTCGCCAATTATGTTTAAATCCCATGTAATAGGGGGCGAGCCTATTGCCATCAACCGGGCACAAATCCAGACTCCGGGATGCTACTGAGAAATTCCCAATAACAGATAGAAAAACCCAATAACACTTTGCCCGACCTGGGAATCGAACCCAGGACTTCATGCTCTGCAGCAGCTCTTGCGATCACTAAACCAACGAGGCAGTCGGCGTATTACATAGCACATAATCAGCGTAAAATATTCCCTCTGCTGGCACACAGGCTATCTTTCTGTGGAAGGGAATCCTCGCTGTTTTGAGAGCAGTGTCGATGAAATACATTTGCACAAAGTAAAGAGCATGCCACAACCACCAACTAGTATCTCAGGGCCGTTAAGACTGGGCCATCACTGTTCTTTGCTTACTAAAGTTTTGCAATGCCTTACGAATTTATTGAAGATTCTAAAGGATGTAAACATACTGCCTGAATTTCCAGAAGGAACGGAGACGCAAGAACACATAAAATATGCCAGGTATGCTCAAGTCCCTTGTATTAAGAAGCGAGCCTATTGCCATTGGCAATGGCCATAAGTCCTTGAAAAGACCTAAACCTGATTCCTTGTTTGTTGGCGAAATCCATACGGTCACAATTATAGGCAAAACATACCCAATTCTTGTTACATTTCATTATTTTCCTTATCCCTACTAAACTTTTCTATTCCCTCAAATTTATTCTCATATAATTAGCCAGTTATAACCGGATTATGACCGGTCGTAACTGGTTAGATCCAGTTACGTCCGCTCCGAACCGGTGAAGAAAGGTACGGAATTAAATGTTAATTACTTTTTACCTTTAAATTATATCATTGTAGATTATTGGAGCGATTATCGCGGCCATTACAGTACTACTTGAATGATTATTTGCTTTAAATATTTTAGAAGGCAGTTAATGGGAATGCGAAGTTTGTTAATTGATTGATTGATGAGCCATGGGCGTTTTCAGTACTTTTTTAATTTGTTTGACGAATTCGTTACTTCGATTTTGATGAACATGGAAAAGTGCTTTAGAAAAGTTGACGCAATACCGTCAACTTTGACAAATTGTTCTTAATAAATACCAATTTGCGTTATTAAGACAGTTTCCCTAACTTGACTCTTTCTTCAATCATAACATACGAGTATTACTCAAGCCTGTCATAATTGTGACCGCTTTGAATCTAAATTATTTTGTATTTGCCAAACCGTGAAGCCTACAAAATGTACTGCTTAAGTGTTAAGTCTCGATTTAATACATGATATAAAACTATGGCGCTTCGTCTATTAGATGACAGACTAATTTCGAGATGTGTGACTTTTAGAGCACAACTGTAAGGATTTTCAAAGCAATGAGCCTAGGCCATGTAGATACAGTTCGCGGATTTTGTTGCTCAATGTTATTAATCTATAGAGGACATAATGCTTATCCAGAAGATCGAAGAAACCGAAGTGGGTCGTTTTTGTCTGTTCCAAAATAAGTTTCTGGGGAAAGTGTTACCAACCCAGGTCAGGATAAATTCTTAAGCAATTATTCACTGAAGTGAATTAGCAACATAATCACCTGTATTTAGGAGGTTCAATTTTAAAATAATTGTTATTTGAAAAGCATTTTAAAATTATAATTTAGGTTATACAATTCTCCGCAATAATGTCAAATGAAAAAGGATTCAAATAATCAAATCAAAGCTCTCGGTTTTGTAAGTGGCACTACAAATTGACATCCACGTGTACGTTTATATCCACAGGTACGATTGGAATATGGCGATCTTAATCATGTTTTGATAGGGTAACTTTTTTATGAAGATACCGATTGTTTTTTTTTTCGATGCAGTCGGGCCATGTCCGTTCACGTATTTATTATAGTTATATTTTAATAGACCGGGATTTGGCTGGCAGACATGCTATTGCTTATTGGTACTGCACTTGTCTTACCGGCAATCGCACTGTGGGAAGTTGTGCGCACAAATTGTGTGCTGGCATCTATTGTATGGTTTATGGGGTTAGGGCGGCATATTGACTTTTATGCACAAGAACAAATGCTTGATTATATATTCATAGACGACTAAATGTAATTCTTAGTACAGTCAAGAGCACGTCAAGCTTGACTCTTTGAACTAGCTCTGTTTTGTATGGCACGCAGTAAAAATCAGAGCTTAACTTAAGCTAGTAGTGTATCGTTTGACATGCTTTTGGCTGTACTAATGAGTTAGGTATATTAATTAACTTAAAAACTGTTACTATACTCATTGATTATCAGTATGAGAAAATTAAGTTTTTTTTTCGTTTCGTAATTGTCATATATTTACGTGAAATATGCTTTTTTGTTTGTGGTAAAATTATTTTTGTTTAAAAATATATAAGTACATAACATCACGCCTTGTTTCCCCGAAGGGTCGGGCAGAGGTGTACCTATAGTACACCCACATTTCGCCATTTATGCTTAAGTCCCATGTAATAGGGGGCGAGCCTATTGCCATCTACCGGGCACAAATCCAGTCTCCGGGCTGCTACTGAGAAATTCCAAATAGAAAACCCCAAAACACGTTGCCCGACCTGGAAATCGAACCTAGGACCTCATGCTCAGCAGTAGCAATTGCGACCACTAGACCAACGAGGCAGATATATAAGTACATTTTTGCCAAAAAGATTTTTTTTTACTAAAAAAAAAAGGCTTTTTTGGGTGCCAATTAACAAATTGATACGTATTCCATGACTTTTGTAGTGTGAGGACGGGGTTCATATGAAATCCCCCGTGGTCCTTTGAAAATAACTCCAGTCTTTGATTATGTTGTTATTTTACAATTTTTTGTTGTGGTACTACCCTCACACAAATTCGAATATCTGCTATGTAAATTACAGTAACAGGAACTTATTGGAACATCATCCACGTGTACTAAGTAAAAAAATACGCACTATTACATGGGACTTAAACATAACTGGCGAAATGTGGGTGTACTATAGGTACACCTCTGCCCAACCAATTATGTTATGAAGCTGACTCAAAAACTACCCAGGTAAAGTTCCTCGAGAGCATACCCTATCAACCACGAATAATTTTCAAAATCCAACATCCATAAAAAATAAACATACAACCAAACGTTCTACGCAACCTTCTACTTTTTGGAAGTCATTAAAAATATTGGTTTCATCATTCATTTTTAAATAAATTTTAATTCATTAAAAACTGACGGCGTCCTTTCACTAACATGACGTATGGATCATTCATTCAGCTCAACCATTTTGATGGAAACTTAATGATCCGACACACCCGCCTCCACCAGCGAGACCATACGTAGATTCATTTTGCAGAGTCTGTTGCTCAAATTGATTAATCTATCGAGATCGTAGAAACGGATATGCGTGTGCGTTGATTGCTCACATTAAGCCCAAACTAAGAGCCACTCCTATACTTTTTTCTACGGTCGCAAATTGAATGGTTCCCGAGAAATAAGATTCTGCAAAACGTTACCCCCGCAGGAATTGATATATCTCTAAAACCATAAGATGAAGAAACTTCATTTTTTACACACATTGATGCACAAACATAAGCTATCTGACTATATACTTTGTTTCACCCTACGGTCATTCGTTTAAGATTTTCCTGCTAGAACAACGTGACGTCAGCAGGAAGTGTTGAAAAAGAACAGAAAGAAATAACGTTTATTTGCGGTAAACATGACGCAGTGATCGAACACAAACATCAAAGAGAACAAATTGGGGGAAAATATACGTCACATCCACGCAAAACGGCCATCGCTCAGCTTAATGCTACGACCCTATGCGAGACAGAGCCCCAGCGCTGGTTTTCAGCGACAGCCGGCGTTGAATGACGTCGACCAGTGTTTCGTCGATAAGAGTCAACAAAATTCCAAAACGTTAAGGCGCACAAACTCTATATTTGGCGCTAATTGCTAGCAAATGAAGCATTAACTCTTTGTCTGGATTAATTAATTTTAACAGATACTTCCCTGCTGGCGTAACGCACGGCACACCCGATATGGGTCTTTTGCTTTCATTTTTTACCACTTTTAAAAGATTTTACTATTTATTTCCACTCTATTCTAAAGGCGTCTGCTTCCCGATAGATAAGGTATGTTGTTGTAAGTTCGGCACTAGGAAAATACCGTATTATACAAATTGTGACAATATTGTGGTATGCGCCATTTTATTCGGCTTCGACCGCAGAATGAAATGGCGCAGACCACAATCATGTCAGCATTCAAAAAGATTGCCAAGTAAGCCGGGAATTTGATTCGTACCGTGTTATCCCCTTGTACGGTCTTGTCTTGAGTGAATATGTTCGTTCAATGTTCGTTGATCCTCGACCGCATCATTGCATAAGTACCATAGAGGTCAAATGCCAGATTGCAGAAAATTATAGAAAATATAGGTAGCTTTTGGTTTGTTCATGAAGTATGACTTAATCCATGGTATTAATTCATAATTAGTTAAAAGCGCTTTAACACTAAAATAATTTATTAATCCCCTACAATTCACGGCCTATTTAACTGAAACAACCATTGTAATAATCTCGACTATTCAAATCATAGTATACGCACTTAATTAATTATTATTATTGTCCCTAAACCTTGCAGTAAGTTCCATTAAAACGTAATAATTCAACTAATAACCATTTTACGGGTAGTTCGCTTATCGAAAACGCCCGGGGGAACACCGGTTAACCGGTTGGAAGTGCATTGAACTGGTTTATGTGGATTACAACCGGATATTGGTGTTCGGATGGATAGTTAGCATAATTGGGTACAGGTGTAGGGTGACAACTAAAGTTTTGAGTGACAGTCATGTTAATGGGGTTAGGGGGATGATGACAATTTTTTAATTTTATCTCAAAAAAATGTTTATTTTAAATTAGTGCAAATATTATAACAAAACGTGTAAAAGCTTAAAAACTGCTAAGTTATAAACGTTTTAAAGTAAGTGTTAGACTAGGACAGCACTATCGTAGAAGTGACGTCACGACTACGTAACTTCATACTAGCGCCGTACATTGACCGTACCGCGCGACAAGGACAGGAATAATCCCCTCCAAAAACTTTTAAAGCGTGTATCTTCTTCATTTTTACATCGATTTAACAGATTTTTTCGATTATCTCATTTTTACTATGCCTTCTTTGAAATTTTATTGTTTTTAAGAACATTTAAAACTGTAAATTCAAGTTTGGTCGATCTTTTTGTGCGATGTTTGTTGATGATTTAAGAGCAAATATTGATATATTTGCTCTTAAATCATCAGGTTTAGTTAACATATTTTCTTTTCATAAGTCCATACTATAAAATGATACTCAATCATGACTCTTAACTTAAATCTGACAGAATGAATTAATGAAATGCACCGACCCCAGTGTGGTTGGACCAGACTCGATTAATCGAATGAACCCCAAGATTTTAACTGGCCCCAGAAACCTCATGCTTCATGGTGCTTCAAAGACCATTTCATGTCAAGAAGTAGACCGGGGAGCATTTTAATTGTATGGAGGACGTGCCTTTAGGATAGGAGGGAAAATGAGCCTACGAAGTATTAACCCTAACGTAAGCATTGGACTAGTGGAGACGGCTGATATTAATCTATGGGATGATCTATGGGATGATTTTAGTACTGTATAATTGCTTTATGCCATATGTGAGTACTATGTACATGCTTTAAAGCTACCATTTACAGGGTACGTCTTTCATTGACTTGAATGTGTCCTGGCGGCTGAGAGTATGTCATGCTCACTTTAATGTTTCGCTGATAGTGGCGCGTGTGTTGGATCATTTAGCTCCCTTCAAAATGGTTGAGTTGAATGGTGCTAATCCATGCGTCATGTTCGTGAACGGGCGCCGTCAGTTGAGACTGGTCATCTCTTAGCTGCCACGGCGTATTTTAATTAAATTTTATTTTCGAATTGTTTTCATATTTAAATAACGGACGCTTTTAACGTTCTGCATCGTTCTCACATGAATAATTTCAACATGAATGATGTAACCAATCTATTGTAAACATAATTTGATTTAAAAGAGTGTCCGTGGAGTTTCTTGCCCGTTCTTCTCCATAGGTACCTACTACGCTTTGGAATGGGCAACTAGCTTCATTTTTCTGACCGACCGACCTTGACAATTCAAAAGTGCCTGTAATTGGTTTATTTGAAATAAATGCTTTGAGTTTGAGTTTGAGTTTGAGTTTGAGTTGATCTTTACACGACTTCGCCGCTGGTCTCTGCTATGCTGTGTGATTCCAATATCTTTGTCTGAGGTCTCCCTACTATCCATTTCAGGTTTCTTGTACATCTCGCTAGCAGCCTTTTTGGTCTATATCCTTCTTCGTGATTTCGCGTTTCTGTTGTCTTGTTCGCATCGTTTTTTAATTGTGCTCTTCTTACTTGATGCAGACGTTATGTGTGTTAATTCATTGCATTAATGGTCATTGGTAGGTCGTTTTCATTGAACTTGTGGGACCCCTTATCAGTATTTTTGTTTCGTTTATTTGGAGGCCGACACTAGGCAGTAGGGGTTTAATATGGTAAAATATATCTTCTAGCCTTTCTTGGTCTTCTGTAATGAAGATGAGACTGACCGACTGTTTAGAAAGGCAGCTTGGTAATTGCCCAATTCTTTTATCGTTTCGTCTATTTTTTTAGTAGGTAGGAGGCGTAGATTCTGTACCCTCTATTGCATATCGATATGCGGCGATAGTCGTTTGTATCTTTAGGGTTATTATTTTTCGGAATTGCATGCTCTGTTTCTAACCACGTGTCGGGTGCTTCGTTCTGATTCCAGGCTTTGTTCATATGATTGGTGACGGCTTCTTGTAATATTTTATTATTATTGTATTTTAATGTCCTCGCTTTGTGAATAAGGAGGTATCCCGTTTCACATGTTGTTAATAATTTCTATTACGTCATCCTCAGTGGGTCCAACATTTTGAACGTCAGTTATGGGCTTGGTTATGTTAACCGTTGGTTAACGGTTCGGAGCCATAAATGCGTGTCTTTTACGACGTTTGGTGTGTTATTTGCTGCTTCTGTAAAATGGTATCTAGGTACCTGCATGTGTTTTGAAGGGTATTTTTCCCCAAACTATTTAAGAAAGCCCCGCATGCATTTTGTTCTACTTGATATTTAACCTTGAAGTGTTGCCTGACATTCTTTTACACGGTTATGTCTATTTTTGTTTTCTGGTTGCTTTCTTTCTAAGAATTTTGCCTTTTTTGGAGGTTGGCAAGAGCTAATCGATGGTCCCTGGAGTGAATCGACTGAAACATCAGGGTTTCCTGGGCAGCCGTTTTTAGTAATCCCTCTATAGTACCTTGGTATTTCGATGTTTGCATCCGTTAAATTGATTCCTATATTTTTTTGGTTACGCATTCTTGGTATTTTGTTTTGGTGGATTTGCTATTGAGGGCGGTGTAATAGAATTGTTTTGGTTTAAAATCCTTAGCCTCCAGTTTTATCTCCTTCGCGCCTTGGTTGTGTGTCTTATGTTTTGTGTTTTAATTATTGTATAAAATTCGACTTGCTCTTAGCAGCCCCCAGATTATTTTATGGTCGGAGATGCCCCTAACAACCAGTCACCCTTAATGAGATGAAAGAGATTTTCTACTGTCTTAACTGAAATCTGACAGTTTTTATTTATTTACAAAACCTGTATGCACAAGAAAAAATACTGTACAAGAAAAGTGGTCACCTTAGGGAGATGCAGTGCCACACCTCAGCCATGCATAAGCATACGCATAGTAGCGGGTGACCGCTGTTTGAAGATACTTAGATGTTTTATTTTATTTAACGTAGAGCATACGAAAATTTTATAATATAAAATAATATTCTAGTTTAATTGACATGTGTGTCTAAATCTAGTCCAACATGTTCCAATAACGAAAATACATACATACATAGTTGACCGCTATTGCTACGCTAAAGTGATTCGGGTATATGCACTCTAGTGTTTGACCATTATCACACTTTGTGGTCCAAAATAGTGCAATGGTGCCCAGAAGAAACCTACTCACGCATGCTTACAAGGCTTCCATGTTCTAACCGTCGTGGAATTCAATTGCCTCTTTACCGCTACGTGTATTAACAAAAACCTACGGTATTCCATTATATCCTTTCCATGATAACCTTATATTACCTTTCCTTATAAACCCTTTATTAAATAGAAAGGCAATTACACATACACGTCGAGTTCCTAAGAGCGAACAGTCTATATTTATATATGGACTACGAGACGTTGTCAGTTACTTGGGACATGAAACGGAAACCTGTTGTGTGGCTGCTGTTCGTAACTGGGGGCGTTGATAGTCCTGGTTGTTGTAAAATGTCAAGAGGTAAGACTCTGTGTGAATTGGAGGACGCCAGGTTAATAATATTCGTGCTACTGAAGACTATGTTAGCATGAATTTGTTTGTTCCTTGTAAATTCTTGACTGTTAAATGGCATAACCTACCTCCATAAGGTTGACCTTGTAATGGTTTCACTTCTTTCAAGAAGACTTCCCAGTAAATTTGAAACTTAACTAGTTTCAAATAGGGTCTTCTGAAATGAGAGGTGGCAGGAATGAGACGCCAGGTTACCTGTCAAAAGTGTCAAAGCGCATAAATTTTCTTTAGTCGTGACTGAATGATGAACGAATGATCGAAACGTATGATTTTATTTATTTAAAACTTACACACTCTATCTTCACAGGATGACCCCAATACAATAGTGGTTTGTAACCATCGCCAAATAAATTGAAAAATCCACTTACAGCTAATACTTTAACATCTAAACTTTAAAAATACAAACACAAAACTCTATTTACAACTGAAGTAAGACTAAAGAATTTTACAGTTATGTGAACCTACTATACTATGTAATAATTATAGAAAAAAATAAATATAAAAATCAGACTTAACCCAGAATATTAATATTTAAATATAACTTACAAAATTCAACAACACTCTTGCGAATTCACTCAGATTGCACGAAAATATGTCAATTCTTTCATGCACTTCGTTTAGTACACATATTGTGCGGGTGTTTTTGACAGCAGGTTAGTTTTGGAAATAGGCACTGCCAACAGTGGCGGTCGCCGCCGTCTCCACACGTACCGGTCTGGTACGCACAGCTTCAGGTGACGAAGCACACCCGGGTTATGAGCTACTCCACGCAGGAGCTTAAGCGCATACGCCGCAAGTGTAAATTCCCGGCGTACTCTGAGTTTGTTGTACCCCACCATATCCAGTACAAACAGTGTAGGATGCATCAGCGGGTAAATTGGGTAAACCCCATAAAGTTTAAAATACAAGTGTATTGTGAATTTATTCTGTACTCGCTCCAGCATTACATTGTATTTCGCTTCATGAGGAGCCCAAATCACCGCACTGTGTTCCAAGTGACTCCTTACCAAAGCGTCATACAACACCCTCAGCGCGGTAACGTTTGTGAATCCATGCGACTGTCTCAGCAGAAAACCCAGGTTTCTGTACGCCTTCTTGCAAATCTTAACTATATGATCCCGGAAAGTTACATCTGGGGTAAGCAGTACTCCTCGTACCTGAGACACTCGCTGCATCGGCGCATCCTCTACTTTGTATTCGTAGGCTAATGCAGTCTTCGCGAGCGTAAATGTCATCACTGAGCATTTCGCTGTGTTGAAATAAAGTTTATTTTTATGGCTCCACTCCACCACTCTCTCTATGTCTTCCCGCAATCTCAAACAGTCCGACTCACCCTTGACTTCGAGCAGCAATTTGAGGTCATCCGCAAACAATAAACATAAACTATGTTTGACTACGTCTGGTAAGTCATTTATCATTAAAATAAATTCAAGAGGCCCCAAATTGCTACCCTGGCTCACGCCTGACCTGGTATAGTATGGCTCGGATTCGAACCCGTTCTAGTCAACGTACTGCTGTCGGTCTTTCAAGTGATGTACGTGATCATATATTTTCATATAGGGTTTCAATTAACTTACTGTCACATCAAAAATGGAAAAGCAATTGCTGATTCTTTAGCCTATTTGACCTATGCTAGGTCTATTTGATTTCTCGGTATCTACAATAGAGCATAACCAGTCACATATTTAATTAACTGTACCTCATAAGTACTCACTTTCTAAAAGAAACCTCTCTATATATAGCCCTCTTCCTGTCTCTTCATTATGGGCCGAATATATCTTAACGTTATTATCGATCATCTCTTCCGGACTCACTAAAGGTATATCAAACTTGAATTTTGTTGTGGACAAACTCGAATTTTAGACACTTTTAACATCTACTAACAGTGGATACTTGGTTAGCAGTTACCGAGTGACATGCAGCGGCCTTTGATTTTTTTGCCTTTTGTAAACCATTGTATATTTTTTATGAATATTTATAGCTAGGTACAATCTTTAAGAATGAAACAAAGTCAATCGTTCCACGATTTATACGAGTAACTCAAGAACGACTTGATCGATTTTAAGGATCTTTGATTTGATGGATCTGTCTCCGCCTCGAATAGCAGATAGTATTAAAAATTGTGAGAAATTTACGAAAAAAAAAATATCCCAAGGCGTGACGAAGTTCGTCGGGTTAGCTAGTTAATTGTAACTACTTACCTATTTTTTTATTAATGACAATAATGGTGATAGTACCTAATTGTTATCTTCGGTCCATATTAAAAAGTTGAATTAATCAACGCTAAGAAAATAAATACAATAGAGTTGAATCAGTCCTTTAAAAAAATGTAATAATCATCATCCCCATTCTTTTGCTGTTGAAGCACGTATTTTGAATAATTTTACATAGATTAATTTCGAAACAAATCTTACCACGAAATAGTTGAATTTTTCGGCGCCATTATGTTTAGCAACGAAAACCAAACATAATGGCACCCCAAAACTGAACTTAGGAACTTCTTCATTTGCCCTACCTCTACGTCTGCCTACCCCAGGCTCACATCTGTCCGGTCGCGATGCACCTGCGGCTGACGACCTGTTACTGTCGCTTTTTATAGCCAAACCGGTTTAGGCTGGCTTGGACCGGGTTATACAAGACGGAGGAAGTAAGATATATTGTAATTATTTTTTGTTGATGTTATCTGAAATACGAAATACTAATAACTGCTTAGATCTGATAATCTGTTGTCAAATCTCATGTGTGGTGCCATTTTATAATAACCTACTCAATGAGTAAGTGGACATAAAGACTTCAAAGGATTTCAGAAGTGTCAGCAGATACATAAGTATTTATTTTAATTTTAATATACAATGTATAAATAACTGAGTTTATGCATATTATGAAAACAGTTTGTTCCGAATCGTTTAACGAATCGATTTCTGTATTTTTTATATAGGTATTTTATAAATCCCAAAAAAAAATACAACATAAATTACATTAAAACTTCCGATGGACAGTCAAAACAAACTAAACTGGACGAAGTACCTACTACGCTAAACCCTTATACATATGCGTGCGTAGATTTATAATTTGAGCACAACTTTCTCCCACGTAATCAGCCTATACTGTTTCTACTGCTGGGACACAGACACAGGCTTACTCTAGGTGAAAGGTAGTGAACCGTAATCAACCACGCGGGCCCAGTGCGGATGGTAAATGTCACATGTCTTCGAAGTTTTGGTTATAGGACATGCCAGTTTCCTCACAACGTTTTCCTTCACCGTTTTGAGAGCAGTGGTGTTGGAATAGTTTGAACAAAGTAAATCGCCTGTCTTGGTTCGAACCTACGACCTACAACTCGTAAGTCGCGACACTGCTCTCATTTTCTCTCACAGTTATGTATGTAGTATGATTAATTTAACAAATTATTAATAACGTTTTGTTTTTATTATTAATGTTAATTTTAATTTTAATAACAGTAAAAAATCAGTGTATGCATTATGATTATTATACATAACATAATATTATGATTGGGGTGTTTGGTTGTGTGCAATAATTCCGGAACATCTTGTATATGTCTCTATTCGACACCGTCGCGACACCTAAAGTGTATGAGGTATTAATTATCTTGTCAGCCCTTTCAGGAACCAGTTTAATGTCTCATATCACTTGAGGTTCACGAAAACACAAACTATAACAAACAAGTCCGTTATTGATTTTTCATTAACCAATCCTTCCGATGAAAACCAAAAATAACCTCAAAATATTATCACCAAACACCCAACTCATTTCATCAATGATTGAACTTTCTAAACGCCTCAAGTTTCTAAACGCTATCTAGATCTAAAAAGTATAACTTAAATATTCCACGCCTCTTCAATTTTGGTCCTACCGCAAGTCATTACCGTTTTTGTTTATGTAAGCCACAGAATAGATAGGTTCAGCAGAAGGCTAGCTCTCTACAAAGATTGAAAACAGGCGCACGCACTCATAAATAAATTATAGCCAGGCGAAAGAGCCAGGGTAGCCCGCGAAATACAAATTTTCATAGGATTTTTTGCAATTTGCAGGTCAGTACTAGGTTCTATGTTGATCAAAATGAGATTAGTGACTGTCAAATATGTATTAAATTTTTCATAATTTTATTGTAATCATCAAAACAACTGTCTAGGTTCAAATTACCCTATTGACTGACTATTTCATGAAATCATGACATTTGAGGACAATTGTGACTTGGAGAGTTGATTTGTAGATTCTTATTATTAATAATGTCTAAGTAACTAACACATGTTTTTTATGGTCGCAAATCATATTTTGACCAACATAACAACAACCTGATACTGAGCCGTAATTTGCAAAAAACGAAAATTAGAATTGTCTAAAATGTCACTCTAAATATGTTAAAACAAATGACAGTCGTGCGTGCGCTTGCACTCGCTGTACATGAAGCGTATCTATGTGTACGTGCGTTTTCGCTCGCTATATGGAGCTGACCTTCTGTACCCATGTATTTTGTTTAGGCAAGCTATCTCCGACGTGACTAGCAATTCGGCTTGTCAAACATTCTAGAACAATGGAGAAAAAATGTTTCTCTGACGTTTTGTGGGATTCTTGGGTTGGTTAGGGAGGCTAGATAGGAGCTAGTTTTTTGGGGGGTGTTCAAAGTAATGTTTTATGTAGGTATGAGATTAGACGTCGTAGTGTAACGAGGATGTTTGGGTACTGTATTTGTCACAAGTGGCAAACCAAGTGACTTGCAATGTCGTATTATTTAAATAGTCACATAACTTTTATTTGGCGGTTCAATTCAAATCACATATTTACCCTTTGGGCATAAGTTGTCAGACTATATATAAAACAGCCCTAAGAAATATTAAACAAGACTGACGGAAGAAAAACATTTTGAGGAAGACTACAGACTGATTGAGCGTACCTGCAATTACACTAGCTCATAAAGTTTTCTGTAGCAATTAAATAACATTTATCACGTCGATCTTATTGTAACATTGATTTTGGGTGCAAGGAATTTAAAAAAATGTGTCATCCACTAACCCTCTGCGTCCGCGTGGTGGATTATGGTCCACTCCTTCACTGAGAGGAGGCGTGTGTCCCAGCAGTGGGAACGGGCTGATTATGCTTATACTTTATGCAAGCTGACAATTTTTTTAGTGTTCCGTACCTCAAAAGGAAAAAACGGAACCCTCATACGATGACTTCGCCAGTCTGTCAAGGCCTTTTATCTCAAGAACGCGTCGAGGTATCAAGTTGAAATTAATATCAAATACGTAGGTCTACGGTATCTTGAAACTTGCTTGAAACTCTAAAAAATTAAGCTTCGAAGTCAACGCAATAAGAAAATACGGCGATTTATGCGGCGATATCTTTATATTTTTTCTTAGAATAATTAAATTTAGCAAGAGGCAAGGTTACTGCACAAGTAAAGAAAATGTCCGAAAATCGTGAATTTGTAGTTTTATCACAGAAAAAAATCTTTTTCTGCGACTACAAACTTACATTTGCAGTTGGAGGAATTGACCGTGGTGCATATTTATTTAAATACATATACTTTATTGTACACCACAAAAATCCTAACAAAAAAAAAACACTACAAAATGTACAACGGGCAGATTTATCGCTTTCTGCGACCTCTCTCTTTTGCTAAGTTTTTACTTGGGAAAAATGAATTCCAACTATGAAACCGTTCCGACATGCATTTAGCTGTTTTTTTTATCTCTCTCCTACTTTGTTCGGTAATTCATCACCGTTGTCAGTGGTCCAATGTGCACCATTCGTATAAATTTAATTTACTTCTTGTCTCCCTCTAACATAACCCACTCCCTAAGTGCATCGTAGACCGGACGCGACTCCGAACAATTTTTTTATTTCACCACATCACATTATCCCTGTATCTTCTTTATTATCATTTTAACTAATAATGAGTAACATTCTATTATCGGATACTTGCATCATTTGCTTATCAAAACTGGTGACAATTTGAACGGGATAATCTAGTTATATTTTTGATTTTTTTAACGTAAAATCGTCAAAACAATTAGTAATATGTACATTCACAAGTTAACGATCCTGAAATTTCAAATTGTTAAAAACTCTGAAGGACTCCACGAGACAGGCTCAACCTAGTGTGGAGTCTACAAGTTAAAATATAAAAATTATGTTTCCCTCTTTACTATGATTTTATCAATAATTTATTTTGTATCTTAGGTATAAGGAAATATAGGAACACTATTTGGTTAATAAACGATTTATTATTATTATCAATATACGGGGTCAAATTGAATTAGCTAGCGAAAGAGATGAAGACGTGATGAGTACGCGATAAAATAAAAATAAAAACGTTAGTGTTTTTTTTTTCTGGGGTCAGTGTTGCTACTTGTAATATGAGTAGAGAAAATATGTTTAATCGTGTTAACTAATCATGTCTGTGAAGTTTAAAACAAAAACAATAAAAAATCTTTTTTTTTCAATAAATCGATACCGAGTTTCGTCTGTATTTTTCTATTGTCTGTTGCCAAAATTATCGAATAATAGTGTAAACAAACCCAGTTCAGGTAAAATTCTTACGCAATCAGGCACTATACAACGTGTCGTTTTGCATCCTCGTCAAATTTCAGGAGGGTGTTTGAAAGACATAAATAATCTCATAAAATTACGATATTTGCTCAATAATGAATTTAAACATGTTTTTTTAGTTATTTAAGTTTGAATTTTTTTCAGAATAAACCACTTTCAAAGAACAGAATCGCCCCGCTGCGTATGCGTTAGGCAATGTCGCAAAGCTATGTCGCATAAAAGTGCAGTTACAGTGCGGTATACACGGGCCGCGTTTAAACATGCTCGTTCCACACAAGTCGATTTCCGAAAATTAGAATAACAAAAAAAAAAAAACAATATATTTTATTATTGATTCGTGTCGAGGATCATTAGCATAGTAACCTCATTGAATTTGACGAGGATGCAAAATGACACCTTGTATAACATCAGTAACATATTCATCTGTTTTAAAGAAGGTTTCACTAAAGTGAAGTAAGTCATTGTTGACAAAAAGTATTGAGATTTAAAAATCTCAATACTTTTTGTCAACAATGACTTACCTATTGTTTGATTAATATTTTTAAATAGTGAACGAATGAATGAATGAAATACACAGACCCCAGCGTAGTTTGACCGGACTCGGTTAATCGAATGAACCACAAGATCTGCACTAGCTCCTGAAGCCTCATGCTTTATGGTGCTACAAATAGCTTACCTGCCCATTATATTAAAGGAAGGTCGGCGTAACCTTCACCAAACGCGTTGACCAGTTACCTATAACCACTTGTTTTACTCCAAATAAACTCCGATTCCTATTCTAACATTAGAATCTATTTTCATATTACGATCTCCTTATATGGGACGCGTATATGCTAATACCGTGGGAATAAAGCTAATGATTACTGTGAGAAATTAAAATATTAATCTAATTGAATAAATTCTAGAGTTTCGACCGGATATGAGTCCTGTTTGTGACTTGTATGTGCATGATCCGTATTATTTTATTGTTTGAACTTAAATGTCGAAGATTGAAAGCCTGCATTTATGCATTTATTTTAATTTATAAACGATAAGTGATTTTATTTCTTTAAGTAGGTTTGTAAAAACACTTAACACGTCAATCACATTTTTTAAACGAGATGAGGTCGGCGTTTCCTATCTTACTACTCTGAGAAAGAAGGCAGTAACAAACTCAGAGGTCACAGTCTCTTTTAAAGTCCAGACATAATCTTGCTTAACCAATTACAGGCCCTTTTAAACTGTCAAGGAGTCGGTCAGTAAAAAAGACGAAGCTTTTGGCCCGTTCTAAAGGGTAGCAGGTTCCTATAGAGCAGAACGGGCAAGAAACTCCGTGTCCACTCTTATAAAACAAAATATTGGTAAATCCATGTGTCATCAATGTAGAAAGACGCAAAAGTAAACAAAAAAAAAATACCGTGGCAGCTTGGAAATTACGAGTCCCTCTTGACAGCGCCCGTTCGCGAACATGACGAAGGTATGTACTTAACTGTAAACATTTGTATGATCAGCGGGGTAATAGCGTAACACACCAAAGTAGCAATTTCAAACTTTCATTTTGACAGTTTAACCACATTCATGGCGTTATTTAAGCCTTTGAGCAGACGAATTTATAGAACATACGAACTCTAAATTATTAGAGTTCGTATGTTCTGTCATAGAGCCCTATTAAGTGGCGTATTATATTAGGGCATAGAGTCCTATTAAGGACTCTATGCCCTAATACACGTAAATGAAACAATAGGATAGATATTAAAAATAATGTGTTTGAGTGGATGAATTTAAGGCGAATAACAAAGGGTATTTACAAGGCAGATGTGAGTGAAAACGTCAAGAGGGAACGCCCTAGGAAGACATACAGTCACCCTATTGGTGATGTTCTTTAGAAAGATCTGCGGGCCTATTACGAACTTTTAAAAAACCAGGCAAGTTCCAGGCAATTCATTTCACGGGCTGGTTAAATTTCGTATTATGACATTCCTAGTTCTGAGCGACTTCACGCTGGGTAGTTTGTCTATGGCTGGCTTGTAATTCTCTGACGTAACGTTCAGAAACCCAATTATATATTTATGGGGAAGTTACGGTTTTGTTTAAATCACAAATTTTATGATAAAAATAATAAATACCATATATTTAAACTAGTTAGTCTAGTATAGTAGGTGAAAATATGAACGCAATTTATATTGTGCTATTCTAAATTAAAATGATTTATATAATATTTCCTGTTTGCAAATTGTAACGCGAGGTTTCCGAACGTATTCCACTTGAAGGTCAGCGGGGAATTCGACAACTTCAATGAAAGTATTGTTTGTCAAACATTAGTTAATAACAATAACATTATGAAAGAACACTATCGTATTGTTTGTTTAATGGAAGGATCCATTCTAAGATTTACGGAGTACGAGTATAAACAAAAAGATGGCGAAAGTGTTATTGAGTATTTCAATTAATAGTCATGATTTTAACATGATATAATATTAATACAATGTAAGTTTTATTTTAATAGTGGATGAGCGTTCTCGCCCTCGCGTCGTCGCCGCGTTACCTAACTTATGTTCAGCTGGAAAGATTGTTGGAGTTTTTATACTACTTCCAAGAAGCCTGAAGAAATCTCAGTGATTTGCATCTACTATAGAAAATGTTGGCTGGGACATTGAATGAGAGCCTATATCACCAGTAGGGCGTTGGTAGGAGCCAGTAGCATACTATGATAATGCAACCAAAACCTAAAATGAGAATACTGTTTAGTTCAAACTTTACGTAAAGTTCATACTTAATAAAAACAACTACCTTAGTCTTCACGGATAAATCCGTGGATTTTGTAAGCCCGTTATGGGTTAAAGGTGAACACCAAAAGGAAAGGCCGTTGTTAGGATTTCAATAATACGTTTATTATCCTTTTATTTATTTAGTGGAAAGTGTATTTTACTATTCTTAGCCTTGCGTGCGATCACACGTATCATGACATGTGAGGCCTCAGCTGCTCACAAAGATTCAGTCCCAAGTCGTGAACTGCACATCATCCATGTCGAACGCATTAGATTGGTCACGAAGTCGTCTCCTTTTATTACTTGATTCACAAGTTTGCCGAGAAGAATCACTTTCCAGGAACTCAAACAGTTCATTTTCGTAACACATGATTATATTTTCTTATTTAATATAGAAAACACTCCAATAATTTCCAATTAAACCCTAAACAATTCAATAAAAGCTCCTCTGAAGCAGCGTAAACTGAATGGATTGTGAGGTTACTTTTTGACGGAACGAAATGTCAAACGAACGTTCGTAATACGGTATTGCCAGGCAATATTCGGCCAGAAGTCGGCCAGGGTGTCACGTGACCGCTGACTGGCTTGTTTGGCGAGTTCATAATACGAAATTGCAAGGCAGTTCTGTTTACGCCGTAAACTGCCTGGAAATAAGAGTTCATAATAGGGCCCCAGGTGCGTAGTACTCGCAAAGCGTGTATTACTGGTACCTAATTGCGTAACAAACTTACAGTAGAAATGGCTTTAATTTTTCAGTTTAACAACATTCATTGCGTTATTGACGTTGTTGAGCAGATTTTTTTTTCGAATATATGAAGCAATGGATTAGCAATATCCTTCAAGTAATTCACATTCGGATTGATAGTGTGTTTCGAAGTTAGGGTGCAAATGTATGAACGTAAAAGAAGCAAAAGGAGTATGTTAGGATCGTAGCAGGTGGCGTGCTGTAGTTTCTGCCTACCCCCATGGAAAGAAGTCGTGATTTTATTAGAATCTTTTTTTTAAATAACCGGGCAATTTGGACTTTTCGCATATATCAAATTGTCACTCGTTAATGTTATTTTATGACAAACCATTATTATTATTACAAAATAAGCCATTTTATATAACAGTTACCACGAAAAGCGTAAATGCATCAAAGGCATAGCGTCTTAAATTAATTAAAAATCTAATTATTAATTTTAAAACGTAATTAGCGGAAGCTTTAATCATAATTAAAAGAAATGTGCATTTCAATTTTAATTAATAACTAGCTCGGCTCGCGACGTCGTTCGCGTTAAATTTGTAAGTCACCACAATATATTAAAATAACAGCACATTTTATAAAACTTTCCTAGTGTGTAGTTTTGGTCTCAGCAGCCAAAAGAAAGTCAGGTCTAGGTAGTTGTCTGTGCGAGAAGCAGCTCGTCCTGAGATCGACCCGCAGTCAGCAGAAGCAATTTCTCATTGCTTACGAAGTTTCTAGTTTTTAGTGAATTAATAAACGATTAAAATAAATAAAATAACATACAGCAGATTGTAAACACACGGGATTTCTTATTAATATTCTCCTAACCAAAGATATTTATTTTTATTATAACCAAAGATGACTCAGGAGAAAAACTATACTTATGTTTTTAAAACTAAAAAACTAAACCGCATAAAATATCAATGTCGGGAATCGAACATATTTAGGTTTGCAATAAAGCAGTCGTCGAACAGCTAATTGCCTTGTTGAAGGTGCACTAAAATAGTCGTTCCTAAATTACACATGATTGTCTGCACAGCAGCCGCATGCATTTCAGAAAAGCATGTAAGCAGTGCCAGTTCGAAAAATCACGATAAACATAAAAACTACCAATTACTATTATTAATATATGTGTGCCCCGCAATTTAAGAAACTCACTAAATTGTCATACTTAACAAAAACAAAAACTTCATACAAACACACACGCGTGGTGTGTCACGAGGTGGTCAGTAGGCTGTCGCCGGACGGCTTACTTGGCTCCCTTACTATTCGTACAAGGTAATTTGGTCTTTACGCGTTCAAGATAATACGACGAAATTAAAAAAAGCGTACGTCCCACGCGGAAAAGCATGAAGTTCAACCTTCGCAATTAAACACACTTATGTAGGCATGCTTACTCTAATAACTACGCTAACATTACGGTTTGTAATGTGTTTAGCGTTAATTTTTGAGATAACTGTGGTGGTAAAATAAAAAAAGGTTAGGTATTAAAAAAAGGTTTAAATCCGTTCTCTTTTCAGCCCAGTGCAGTAAAGGAATAATTTCCCACTTTTCTAGTACTCAAACCTCAGTTGATCCGATTGAGTTTTTTACGACTTTTATGAAACAGGATAGATTGAAGCCGATTATCATTTAAAAGGTTAAATCTGTAAATATCTACAGCATTTCGGCTCTTCTTTTTACAGTTTGCGGTTAACTATTGAAGAATACGCACATATTGTAAAATTGCTTACCCCTATAGCAAATAAATAGACAATAATAAAAAACCTAAAATGTACGGTTCGTCTTCGCTACGATTTAATTATACGTAGAGAAAATGTTATTTGGAAAACCACCGAAAGTGAGTTGACATTAATTTCTTTTTTTTTTATTAATGTTAACGTCTTTTTCGCATATTATAATATCACGGCTGCTTCCCCAATGGGCTAGTGATAGGTGTATCCATAGTAGACCTACATTTCGTCTAGTATGTGACCGGGCTCAAGTCCAGACTTCGACCTGCTACGGGAAATTTACTAATGGAAAATCCTTATTTCCTCGAAAAACTCAACAACACTTGGCCCGACTTGGGGATCGAACCAAGGACCCAGGAACTTTAACTAAATTACCGAGCTTGGCAAAAACAAAAAACAGAAATAATTAAAACCCGAAAAGCGACTTTTTCAAATAACATAACGAATGTAAGAAACAATAGCAGTTACCTTTGATTTAAAGACTTCACTTAGAAACTGTCAAAAATTGTATTATTTACAGAAAACTTTTCTAATGCCTTACACACTAAACTTGACCATTTGTCACACAATTTCTTAGTCCTTAAATGGCATACCTACATACTCTATGGCTGTTTGTCCACCGCCACAATGAACGGGACGTCATGTCATGACGTTCTGAGGCTCTAGTGTGAGTTTCTTTTACGCATCGACCGCGTTCGGCGCTCCGATTGGCCCTTGGCATTCGGAGGGCCAAACACGTTCGATGCGTAAATTTGAGATGGTTTAAAGAAATTCACACGAGGGCCTTTGGTGACTGCGGTCGTTTGCCCACCGGCACCGTACTCGGCGGTTCAGTATGTTATGATAGACAAAACAAAAGCAGTGTGAACGACCTCGCACGGTGTGTGAGGCCTAGAATAAACATGTTTTGTAGGTACAGCTGGCACATTAGCTCGTCAAAATCTCGGGCGGGGTTCTAGCGGTCGTGCCAACCTACTCGAAAATTTGGGAGTCGCGATCCCGGCGCTCGGATGACGGACGTGCGGTGGACACGCGGTCATAGTGAATCAGTCAACGTCTCGTTAACGGTGGTGGCGGACAAACGGCCTAATTGATGACCACAGAGGAAGGAGACGTCTCAGTAGCCGCTGCTAGAGGCGGCATTGTCAACACTTTCCATACAAACGAATGAAGACACCTTTTCCAGTATTAATAGTTGTGTACTACAATTTATTCCTGTCCACATACAAACTTGGTATATAGCAATATTTTACCAATTATTTAATTAGATTCTCGTCATAATATCAATATAGACTTCTTGAAGACAATCTTTTGGTTTTGAAGCTTGAAGTGAACTAACTTAGAAACCAGGCGATGCTCCAAACACCATATTTCCATGCGCGCTAGCACCGCTCCACATTACTTATTACTACATTATTTGTACCACGGCTCCTCATCTTATGGGTTCTGACATCGGTCGATATGGCAACGCTTTGGGGAATCTTACGTCAAGCAGTGACTTTCTTTCAGTTGAAATCATGATGATAATGAGCTATTCTGTTCTCTTATAAAATTTTGAGCTGAGCTAAAGCCCTTTGGCATAAGTATTTTTTAAACACTTTTAAAGTTGATTTATTTATTTAATTGTATGCTATTAAATGCGTTTAATTTATTTATTGAGTTATGTAGGAAGTAAGAAGGTGCCGACAAGAAAGAAAGACTTAGAATACACACTGAAATAACAAAGATTTAATTGTAAGCCCAAATGAAAAGTAAAGAAACAAGAAACAGGCTAATTGCTTGATTCATTAGGGGCGCTGATCCTTATAGAGGATCATTATTTAGAGGCCATTTTATGCTTGCAAATATCTTTTGTTGCTGTTTAGCAGTTTTCAATGAAGGTGAATGACCCGTTAATGGAAAGTCATGCTGATTTTTGTTGGAAAAAAATAATAAGAGGTTATTAATAGTATTTTTATTGATTAAAAGTAGATATTACCGGTGGTGGCGGTGGTGTGTGGTTGTGCTCGGTTAATGACAATAGGCTCTTTTCTGCCTAAAACCGGAGGCTCTACGCGTATGGTCCATGGCCCTTTACGGGCACCGATGATGTGGGAACTTTCCTAAAGGCGCCGACCAGCTCACCGGTTGAACGCGTCCCAAAGGGTCATGGCCATCCGGCTGGACCGGGGGTACTTCTTGCCAGACTGCCGCTATGGGATCTGGAGGCAAAATCCCTCGCGAACGTATGGGAGTGGTGTGGCCGGGGTGTAACTCCGCTGCCGCAAGAAATCACGGCACAGCGGAAAGAGCTCCGGCGGGATCTCCTGGCGGCATGAAGGGTGCGGTTGTCGCAACCCAGTGCTGGGCACGCCACAATTGCGGCGATAACTCCCCTCTTTGAGGAGTGAATGGAGAGGCACCACGGCGTTCTCACCTTCCGCCTGACACAGGTCCTCATCGGACACGGTTGTTTCGGGGGATACTTGTTTCGCATAGAGCATAGAGCAGTGGGCCACCCAGTGGTAACGGCCGCGACTTACGAGTTGTAAGTCGTAGGTTCGAACACTGACGGGCGCTTTACTTTGTGTAATTTATTTCATCACCACTGCTCTCAAATCGGTGAAGGAAAAGATCGTGAGGAAGCCGGCATGTCTTGGAACCCAAAAAATTCGAAGACATGTGACTTCTACCAACCCGCACTGGGCCCGCCTGGTGGATTACGATCCACTTCCTGTCACAGAGAGGAGGCCTGTGTCCCAGCAGTGGGAACAGGCTGATTATGCTTTATGCTTGTTTCGCATAAGGCGGGAGAAACACTGGGTGTCACCATTGTACCGGATCGCCCGGAGGACACGGTGGAGGTCTGCCCGGCTTGGATGGAGCACCGCCGTTTCCTTGCTGAGCCGATCGGTGGTGGCGGTCTTTCGCATCCGTCCTGGACCAGGCCATGGTACGGAGCAAGAGTAAATGGAATGCCATCACCTACTTCTGCGAAGCAGTAATGCTCGCGAAGGAGGAGGCGGAATGCGTGAAGGAGAACCAGGCTTGCGCCCTCACGCCCCGAGTTACCGGAGGAGACACACTGGGCGTCGGGAATCGCCAGCAGATTCCCGGCCACCGTAGGTGCGGGCTTGCGGACGGCGAGCAATGGGTAGCTCGCCGTCCGGTAAGGACCAAGCGCGGGTCGACGGCGCGCTGTGTTCCACGCGCGCCTCAAAGTGATGTCAGCACTAATAGAATAGGCATCGGTCCTAATGGACCCCCCATTAGGACCGATGCCTCCCAGGGTCGCGGGTTGTTAAAAAGAGACACCGTGGCCCCAGGCACAGGCAACTAAAGAAACACGAGTGGGTTGATGATTGCCCACCATAAAAAAGAAGCTCTTATAACATTGGACTTAACTGGCGAAATCTGTTGAGACGTTTAGGGTAAACAGGCATAACGTTATGTTATGTAACATAAATAACAAAATCAAAGAACCTAAAATATGTATGTACATCAGAACGTTCGCCCAATCGAGGTAGGGAGCTGGCTGCTACTCTAGTTTTTTGTGACGATTTGGTGACTCACAAAGATGCCAGCCAAATAATTTGTGACAGTACAGTTCGAAAGTAAGAAGCATTTATGTATGGCCGAACGTCCTGATATCAGAACGTTCGGCCAACCGGAATCTCCATAACTGAGGACCTTAGAGAAACTGTTACTGAATAAGGATTTAGTGACGATTTGGTGACAAACAACCACTACTTTACTTTTACTCGTAATGCCACCGGTTAAAAGTAAAATAACCTTTAGCTCCCGGAATATCAGGACGTTCGGCCAACCTGATCTCCATAACTGAGGACCTGAGGGAAACCATTAATGAATAAAGATTTAGTGATGGCACTGAAACGAATTTATATTGCTTTAGTTTTTTTTGTGGTCGAAATTCAATTGTAAATTGAAAATTAAACATTTAACCTCAAAACATTGGGATTATCGATTCCTTCACAACGAAGAAGCCTAGAGGAACCGATAATGAATAAAGAGTTAGTGACTGCCCTGAAACGAATTTGTAACGCTTCAGGTTTTTTTGTGACGACTCCATTTAATAGTAAATTGAAAATTAAACATTTAACCTCAAAACATTGGGTTTATCGATTCCTACACAACGAAGAAGTTTAGAGGAACCGTTAATAAATAAAGTTTTAGTGACAGAACTGAAACCAATTTGTATTGCTTTAGGTTTTTTTGTGAGGACCCCATTCAATAGTAAATTGAAAAATAACCTCAAAACAGTGGGATTGAAATAGGGTGACCATGTATTTTAACGAAACAAGTATTTATCGTGTACCTAGGTACCTACTCAATACGTCGAAATAGTTGATATAAGGTGACCATGTAGATATTCCAACGAATCAGTGTCCACTTGCGTAGTCTTTGTTTTATTTTGGCCGCGTCTATTAAGGTCTAAAAAAAAACTATCATCCACAAAAGCGTTAGTTAGGTAGGCAGGTACATTCTTATTTGTACTTTTTAAAATCATCGTTAAATTGGGTCACCACGAGAGAAGATCTGAACAAGAATCCGTCAAATCGATCTATTTGACGGGTTCTTCTGTCTACTGATATGAGAGATTGACAGGAAACTTGTCAAATCAGATTTTCTTTGGTAGTGGCCCAACAATATTATTATAAGTCTGATTAACTAGATTACACATTTTACAATTAAATAACAGTTCCATAAAGAAATTTCAGTACTAATTTTTAAGGTATTAATTAAAGAAAAAATGCTAATCGACAAAATTACGGCTATCTTTATGCCACAAAATAAGCTACTCATTTTCGATGGTCCTGCCTGTTCTACTATAGTACCCAAGGATGGAGAAGCACCTGACCTTAATGACGGATTCTTGTAAGATCTTCTCTCGTGGTGACCCAATTTAACGATGATTCTAAAAAGTACAAATTAGGAGGTACCTGCCTACCTAACTAGGTACCACTTTTGTGGATGATTGTTTTTTTTAGACTTTAATAGACTCGACAAAATATAACAAAAACTACGCAAGTGGACACTGATATGCAGGCATCAGCTCAACGCTGCTTTTGCTTATGCACAAAATGTTTGACGTGTTTTGTTTTATTGAGACCCACTCGATAAATATTTATTTCGTTGGAATATCTACATGATCACCTTATTTCAACTATTTCGACGTATTGAGTACCTAGAAACACAATAAATACTTGTTTGCTTTAAAATACATGGTCACCCTATTTCAATCGTTATCCGCCATTGTGCCATTTTATAGATTCATCTTAAATCAGTAAAAATACTCACACCATTGCACTGAAAACCTTCAGAGCAGTTACTTATTATTGACGACTGCAACACATCAGGGGTTTTTACGAGTTTTCTAGGCTTTTTCTAGGTGGAGGAATCGATAATCGCAATGTTTAAAGGTTAAATCTTTAATTTTCATTTAACTAGTATTAGTCACAAAATATTTGGCTGGCATCTTTCTGAGTCACCAAATCGTCACAAAAAACTGGAGTAGCAGCCAGCCCTACCTCGATTGGCCGAACTTTCTGATGTACATAAACATTATGGAAAAAAATTAAAAACACCTTACAACATAGGAAACAAGTAGATGACCTCCCTAGTTACTTTAGAAATCCGAACCAAATAAATAATTACTTTTTGAGTGTTTCTGGTAACCCCATCTGTAAAAGGTACATAACAACGCACTTTCTTTGAGTCTCATCGTTATGGCGATGATAGCTTCGCATTTGCGTTACAACCAGTAACTGCTGATCAGATTATGAGATACTTCCACCTGCTAAAATCTAACGCCGAAGGCTGTGATCGGGTGACCCTGAATATGCTTTTGCTTACACTCCCACATACACTAAAAACCATCACTGACATTGTGAACAGCTCAATTGTTTCGGCAACATTCCCTGACATCTAGAAAATCGCCATCATTAGGCCATTACCTAAAAAAACTAATCCGACTGACCTAATGGACCTTAGGCCCATTAGTATTTTGCCTTGCCTATCCAAGATTGCTGAAAAGGCTGTATGCCAGCAGCTGTAAAAATATCTAGAAGACAAACAGATTCTACCTGAGCTACAGCCTGGCTTTCGTAAACGACGTGGTACTTCTACGGCTCTTTTGGACGTGACAGATAACATCCTGGCAGCACAGGACAAAGGCTTTTGCACACTCCTCGTTCTACTTGATTTTTCGCGAGCTTTTGACTGCATTAATATAGATTTATTTTTATCAAAGCTGAACTACACACATCTAACAAGTCTAAGCAACGCATACTATTTCAAAATATTAATCAATTATTATATCATTTCTTACCAAGTAGGTAATACTATGTAAACTTTTTTGATCTAGAGGACATACTGGCTGGTTGTAAAAAAAAATCGAGTATCATTTGTTTTTTTTTCACAAATTCAAAAGTTTTCTTTGCTTATTAAAATTTAGTATTCTGTATCAATTTTATGAATTATACAATAATTTGACAAAGGTTTTGAACAAATTTGGATTTTGAGACATGCATGGAGCGACGTCATTTGAACGCAGATGAAATGTAAAGACCTGTAGGGATGTTACAAGCGGGAAGTAGTCAATCTCAGGTATTTTGGTGTCAACAGAAGCGTTATTTGCCATCTTCATCAGCGTTACACTTACACGGGAGATCCTGCTGAGCAACACCCAGGTCGAGGAAGGTGTACAACCACACGGCAAGATCGATACATAAAACTGACTGCAAGACGCCAGCCAATGGTAACCGCCCGCGAGATAGGTTTAAGGCTACAAAATTCAAGTGGTGTTGTTGTTAGCTGCCAAACTGTGCGAAATCGACTGTATGAGTATGGCCTACGAGCACGACGGCCAATTAAGTGCCCACCGATACGTCACGGGAATCACGCTCGTCGAAATGAATAGTGTACAGGGAACACATTACATGGACCCGGGAACAGTGGGATAAAATTTTATTTTGCGATGAGTCTCGATTTGGGTTCAAGCCTGATACTAGAAGGGTAAGAGTGTACCGTCGTCCTGGAAATACTGAAAGACTGAGGTGCGTTCAGGAAGTGCATCCATACAACGGCTCAACAGTTATGGTATGGGCGGGTATTATGAAGAACAGACGTACAGAGCTCATTTTTGTAAATGGTAACATGAACGCAGTAAATTACGTTGAGGATGTACTAAGGTCTTATGTCCGTCCATTCGCATAAACGCTTGGCTCCGATTTCACGTTGATGCATGACAATACGCGTTCGCATACAGCTTTGTCACACGGGAGTACTTGGCAAGGGAAACAATCCTGGTATTGCCTTGGCCTGCACAATCGCCAGACCTCAACCCCATCGAGCATGCATGGGACATGCTCCAGAGACGTGTTTTAAAGGACTTGGATGGAGTGACAACTACCCTGTTGGGTAGTTGTCACTCCATCCAATACCTTTACTGATGGACTTGCTAAAATTTCATTGGGAGCAATTGCCGCAGGATAACATTAACAGTCTCACCGATTCTATGAATAATCAGTGCCAGCAAGTTCTCAATAACAGAGGAGGCCACACTTTGTATTAATTAATTAAATTTTTGTACAACCATTTAATTTTAGTTTAAGTTTAGTTGATTAGGCACCTGACTTTGTACTACGTACTTACAGTACTTACTCGTAATTATTGTTAATTAAGATAATTAAATAAAATAAAATAAAACAGTTGTTGTTTAATTTAAAAAAAGCATAAAAAAATAATATAAATAAGAAATACTAAGGATTTAATGCGACAACACATTGACTTTTTTGTTGTATATATTTTGGATTTGATCAAAACGCGATACAGTTGTTCCAAAGCTATCTCATCCACCGTAAGCAGCGTGTGGAAATACGTTTAAGCAATGGCTCTTCCCTTGTTTCGTCACTTACATAGGGGAGTCCCGCAAGGCTCAATACTAGGTCCCATCATCTTCATTTTGTATTGTGCGGATATTATAAATACCCTAAAGCGGTGTAGGTACCTCAGCACGTTAAAGGACCTTAACGATAATCTTGACAGGTTAGCATGTTGGGCTGAAAACAATGGTTTGGTACTTAACCCGCGTTAGTGAGGCCCGTAATCTTGGTCTAAACATGGACGCTGGGTTGAAATATGAAGCGCACGTGGCCGAGTCAGTGCGCACTTGTTTTTACCGCCTTAAGATTCTCGATAAAATAAGGCCTTATCTTTCAGAAGAGCTGCGGATTCAGCTGGTTGAGTCACTCGTTCTGTCCAATCTAAACTATGTTGACGCGGTTATTGGCCCTCGGCTACTGGCAAGAACTGATTGACTGATCCAAAGGGTGTAAAACGCCTGCGCTCGATTCTGCTTCTCGATACCACCAAGAAGTCACGTAACGCCATTTTTAAATAAGCACTCAATCCTCAAAATGAAGTCACTCCGTAAGTTGCACTTGGCATGCCTACTATTTGGAGTTATAAACTAAGAGCAGCCGTCCTACCTGCTCAGCTAGATCGCTAGTAGAAGAGAATGCGCAAGTAGGCAGTGCTCGCAGCAACTCTCCACTCAATCGCACAAGACAGCTGCTTTCAGGGGAAGTTTTAGTTACGCCGCATTCAAATGTTGGAACAATATACAACCGCCGATAAGGAACCTGAAATATCTTGGTACCTTCAGAATAAGACTGCTGCAGTTTCTTATCGCCTCGCAGGAAAAACTCGGTATGACTGTTTCCAACACATCTTTATATAACTGGCTGTCGTGTTCTTCCCGAGTCAATCTGTATACTTTAGCGTAGCTCGTGAACACACACCTGAGAACAAAGGGAATTAGTAATTCAATGATTTGTTAAATAATTATTATAATATACATGTAAACCTATATTTAATTATTGTTAGCATATTAAAGTCAAGCAATACCAACAAGGTGAGCAAGCGTGATGATCAACGATTGTACCTTCTCTACATGGTCAAATTATATTAGCTATCAAAACTACGCAGACGTGGTGGGTTAAAATCAACCTATAATGTTCCCACTTCTGGGACACAGGCTTCCTCTCTGGGAATCCACCACGCTGGCCCATTGCGGGTTGGTGGATGTCACTTGTCTTTCAATTGTTCCAACGTGTGGATGTTGATGGTGTGAAATCTTCCGAGCTACCAGTTCAGTTAGGTGTTCCTCAAGGCTCAATACTGAGTCCATTCTTGTTCTTAGTGTATATCAATGACTAACCATTCTATTTAAATGATATCTGTGACGTTGTACTGTTTGCAGATGATACCTCTCTTATTTTTTAAGTAGACAGGAATAGACAAGATTTTGACGACGTAAACAGTGCACTCTCACTGGTTACGGATTGGTTTACGTCAAATAACCTACACTTGGGAGCAAATAAATCGAGCCACTTCCTTTTTCACGCATTATGGTTATTATTTTTGGTATTATGGAACGCATCGATTCGAAACATATATCGCCTAAAAGGGTATTTAATAACCTTTACAATGAGGGTAGCTAGTTGTCAAAATTTCATTTTAATTAAAGTTTAAAGGGTAGAATAAAATTATCGCATTTAATTTGCTTATGACATTTTTATTGTACTCTGTTAAGAAAAGATTAAATTTGAGGTTTTTGTTAATCATACCCATATTACTTGTTATTGTTGTCTTTATCTGTGTCTGTGTAATCAAAATAACCTGATAAAATGGATACTACACCGACGGAAGCTGCCCAAGTTGTAGCTTTACTTGAGGTTGGACACGGACAACGTGAAGTGGCACGCAGACTTCATTTGAGTCGTTCAAAGGTACAGTGGGTATACCGCAGGTATCTGGAGACTGGTGCTTTTGTTCGGCGACCTGGAACTGGCCGACCACGGGCAACAACAGAACGTGACGACCGCTTTATTGCAACCAATTCGTTGCGCGACCGTGGACTTAATGCTGTTCAGCTACAGCAAGCGTTACGTGACGTTCGAGGTGTCGCAATCAGTAGGTGGACAGTGAGACGAAGACTAAAGGAACGAAATTTAACATCACACAAACCAGCAACTGGCCCAAAATTGACTGTAGCTCATCGCCGATCTCGCTTGGAGTTTGCTCGAGAACACATTAATTGGACGTTAGAAGACTGGAGGTCAGTTTTGTTTTCTGACGAGTCAAGAATCTGTCTTTTTAGCAATGACGGGAGAAACCGAGTGTATAGACGTCCTGGTGAAAGATTTGCCCAATGTTGCATTCGAGAAACTGTGAGTTTTGGTGGTGGATCTTGTATGGTGTGGGGAGGAATTTCTCTAGACGGAAAAACGGAACTTGTCTTCGTCGACCCCGCCAACGATGGCAGTGGTAGACGTGGATTAACAGCTGACCGATACATAACTGACATTCTTGAAGACCACGTAATGCCGTATGCTGGTTTTGTAGGAGAAAATTTATTGTTTATGCATGACAATGCGAGACCTCATACTGCGCAGATCGTTACGGAATACTTGTCTGCGATCGGGATTCAACAAATGGTATGGCCAGCACGAAGTCCCGATTTGAACCCGATCGAACACCTATGGGACGAGCTAAAACGGAGAGTCCGAGCCAGGGTTCCCGCTGTTTCATCCATACCCGAGCTTAAAGTCGCTGTGCTTGAAGAGTGGGAGAACATACCACAATATGTCATCGTAACTCTGATCAGATCGATGACTAATAGGCTACAAGAATGCATCAGGGCACGGGGGGGTAATACCAGTTATTAAGAATATTTTTTTTGCAATAATTTTGTTTTTTATTGTTTTTATGGACTGTTTTAGCCCTACTAAATTTTCTATCAAAATTACCATTTTTCTTGCAGAGCCAATAATTTATCATTCAATAAGGTTATTATTCAATAATTTACCCTCATTGTTAAGGTTATTAACTTAACTTTTAGGCGATATATAGTTCGAATTGATACGTTCCATATTCCCAAAATTTACCATTTTACGTGAAAAAAGGTAGTGGCTCGATTTATTTGCTCCCAAGTGTAGTTCTCAATGCCAAGAAAACCAAATGTGTGAATTTCGTCTTACCGAATGTTAAAAATCTAGGACCCAACATCGTCTTAGATAAAGAGCTGCGTGAAACTGTAGACTCGGCGGTTTTTCTGGGCATAACAGTAGATGCCAAACTTCAGTGGGGCCCACATATATCAAGCCTAGCGGGGAGGCTTAGTTCAGCCGCCTACGCCGTCTATAAAGTAAGACAATACACTGACGTTGATACAGCTCGGTTAGTCTATTTTAGTTATTTCTAGTAAATATTATCTTCTTAATATTATTCTTGCCTGAGCAACCGGCAGCAAGTTCGTCATGCTCCCTTAGATGTCACTGCTTGCGGTAGCGTCGGGGGTCGGGTTTCCTCCTTCCCTCAAATATGGCGAGGGGGGTAATGGCTGATCTTTGCGTTATACTCGTGAACGGGTGCTGCTTGTGGTGACTGGTATCTTGCTGTCTATGGTTTTATTATTGTTACAGTAATTGTTCTGTTAATTTATTTTACTTTGATGGTCCTAGTTTATCTTTTATTTATTTTATTTGTTTGTATAATAATTCCAGTATTGCATATGTAAGCTGCCATGCCCTTTAGGCCTGGAGGCTTTTATTTATGTATTAAGTTTTATTAAATTTTTTTTCTTTTTTGGAATTGGCATGGCTAGCTGACGTAGGGCAATTTAATTGAATTTAATGTTTTTCAGTTCTTCTAACCGAACAGACAGCTGTGCTACTGGGGAGTTTGTTGCGCCACTTCTTCTTCCCAGCTAAAGCACTAGGAAGTGGTGAAGGGCGGGCGTTTTGGGGGACTGTCTTATGTAATGTTGACGTTCGAAAAGTGCTGATTCTCAGCCTAATTTGAATAAATGACATTTGATTTTTTGAGTTTTTGGTTCTAGGACTTGCCGGTTTCCTCACGATTTTTTCCTTCACCGTTTTTAGAGCAGTGGTGATGAAATTAAATACACAAAGTAAAGTGCCTGCCTTTTTTTTCCATTCGCTTTTGCTCAGTACCATGGCCTGGACCAGGGCCGGACGCGAGACGCCTTTGCGAGGACACTGCGGTGCTCCGCCCTGCTGGGCAGACCTCCACCGTATGCTCCACCGTGTCCTCCGGGCGATCCACACAATGGTGACACCCGGGCGTTACCTCCCACCTTATGCGAAACAGGAACCTCCCGAAACAACCGTGTTCGGTGAGGATCTGTGTCAGGCGAAAGGTGAGGACGCCGTGGGCCTCTCCAACCACTCCTCAAAGAGGGGAGTTACCGCCTGCCTGGGTTGAACTCTAGACCGTTGAGAACGCACGTTGGAGCTTATACTACTTGGCCACCACTGCTCCGACGTGATCGGTATTGATGTCTTAACAAACTTAAATAAAAATAAAACAATTTTTTATTAGGTATCAGTGTCTTCTGGTAGTAATTTTACTTGAGGTATGACTTGAGAAAATATGTTTTATCGTGTTGATATATCGATACCAAACGCGCCTGTGAAATTTACACAAAAAAAAAATGTTTTTTTTGTTTACATAACACACACATAACATCACGACTTGTTTCCCCGAAGGGTTGGGCAGAGGTGTACCTATAGTACACCCACATTTCGCCAATTATGTTTAAGTCCCATGTATTAGGGGGCGAGCCTATTGCCATCTACCGGGCACAAAGCCAGACTTCGGGCTGCTACTGAGAAATTGGAGATAGAAAAACCCAATAACACTTTGCCCGATCCGAGGGTTTTTTTTTGTTTACTATGTTATTTATATGTTGTTACATGAAGCATGAGTAAAAAATTGTTTTATCGTGTTTAAATATCGATACCAATCAAGTCTGTGAAGTTTACACAAACTAAAACGAATTTTCTATACTGATATTAATTCAAGCGTGTGCCACAAAAAATCAACAAATTAATTTCATATTTTTTTGTTTTATTTATTATTTTATAAAAAAAACAACCATACAACTATAATAACAGGCTTACCTAATACAAAAGTGTATAATAGCTTACAAAGATTAGACTTACAATTATATTATCTTGAACAAACAAGAGTAATTTTACAATTTGCCCATGTGAATTCACTGAGAGTACAATTGAAGCAGTCAATCTGTTGTGACACCATATTGCGCGTATGCAGGGCGCGTGTCAGTGGCGCGTGCTGCATCAGGTTGGTGCTAGCGACCGGCACCCACAGCAGCGGCGGTGGCCTCCGTCGCCCATTTACAAAACAAAACTATTGAATGGACAAAAAAAAACACTATATTACGTTATTATGTTGCTTGTGGAATAATCTGACAAAAATCATAATGATTGAATGGTTTTTAATCTTTGAAAATACATTTTTAGATCTTCGTGTTTTTTTTTCTTTCTACGATAGAATTAGTTGTATTATGTTTAAAACACACTACCTGTCATATATCCATAAGCATATCATATTTTTTTCTGATTTTGTTAACTGCAGTGGATCATTTAGTCTTAGGCATTATAAAACTTATGTTCAGGTCCTTTAGTCCTCTTAGGTACAGGATTCTCACTAATTCGATTGATTTACTTTTAATATTGGATTAATTTCATTTGATTTTTATTATGCTTTGTTACTTATATGATAGCGCAGATTCGATAGCTCTTTTTAATTTGACCTTGCATATGAGAAGCTGTCTTTGACCTTCTTTGGGGCCTTCTTTCTTTCTTTCTTCTTTACAGCCTGATTTTAATATTTAAAATCTTTCTATATTCACATTTCATCATATAACTAAGCTTTTTGTATATATATGTTCGAGTCAGCTTCTAGTCTTACGATCCCAGCGCCTTTGGTAGCCCCCGCGGCCCCTACGGCCTCTCCAGCGGCACCTCAGGGAACCCAGGGCCGAAACAGCGCCCAAATCATATTAAGTACATACGCGGCTCTCTTCACCACTGCCGCGGATAAAATGGCGAAAGAAATCGTTGCTGCAAACGGCAACTCCATTCGCCTCATGGAAATTCTCAGCGCGTATCCCGAGATCGCGCAAGTTCTACACTCACTCAAATATTAATTCTCAATGGATAATACGAGAGTAAATAGTAACAAACCCCGATCCATCAAACTAGGTTTTTTCAACGCTAATGGCGTTTCCGGTCAACGCGATGAGATCGCCGCTTTCCTCCGCGACCACCAGCTCGACATCCTCCTCATACAGGAAACCTTCTTAAAGCCTCATCACCGCAACCCGAACATTGCCAACTACAAACTAGTTCGCAATGACAGGTCTCGATGCCACAAGGGCGGCACCCTGATCTACTTTAGGAAAACTTTGTACTGCATATCCATTGACCCACCTCCTCTCTTCTCCCATCTGGAGACCTCTATCTGTCTGCTTGGCATGACCGGCCACCAACCGATCACCATCATCTCCGCTTATATCCCACCCGACAATGGTCCGGAAGATCCCATCTCGCTCCAAAAGGACTTCACTGCCCTCTTCGGTATGAGTGACTCCGTCATCTTGGTGGGGGATCTTAATGCCAAGCACCCGGCGTGGAATAGTAGCACAACTTCAACCAGAGGTAGGTTAGTTTTCAAGTTAGGCGAATCCCTTAACTTTGACGTCATCGCTCCAATGAGCCCGACTCACTTCCCAGGTAATCCTAATCACCTTCCCTATGTTCTCGATGTAGCGCTGCTCAAGAATGTGAACCTCCGTTTGCAATTGATAGAGACGTTCCACGAGCTAAACTCTGACCACCGCCCTGTAGTCATGCATCTTGCACCCTACTCGGGCCCGATCGACCTCAACCGACCCCCTCAGACCCAGACGATAACCGACTGGAGGAAAGTAAGCAAAAGACTGAAATCCACCACGTCGCCTCACTTAGACACCATCCCCGATCACTTAGTGTCAGTCGCCGACATGACGGCCGCAATCGACTCGTTTACAGAGCACCTACAATCCGTATTGACGGATTGTTCACGGGAAGTTCCGGTGATGGAAGACCATCGCTGGAAACTACCTACTGACGTACGTGACCTGATAACCGAGAAGAACGCGGCCATCCGTGCCTACGACTCCTTCCCTTGTGACGCGAACAAAGCCCACATGCGCCATTTACAGCGTGCTGTAAAGAAACGCATAGGGGAGGTTCGCTCTGAGGGCTGGAACATGATGCTCAGTGAACTCGAGCCCACTCACCAAGCCTTCTGGCAATTACAGAGGAAATTGCGTTCCTCAAAAGAGGTCTCTATGCCTCCTCTCATCCGCCCCGACAATAGTGTCGCTTTCGACAGTCCCGATAAGGCTGAATGTCTTGCCGACAGCCTAGAGTCACAATGTTCTCCCAGCTCCCAACCAGTAGACCAAGCTCACCTGAACAAGGTCGACGCTGAAGTCGAACGAAGAGCCTCCCTCCCTCCCGTCGAAGACCCTGATGATCCTCTGCCTCCCGTCACTCCAGACGAATTGCACGACATCATTAAAGGGCTCCACGCTCGTAAGGCCCCCGGTTCGGATGGTATTACCAATAAGGTATACAAACTCCTTCCTACCCCGCTAATAATGCTTATGACCGCCATCTTCAATGGCGCCTTGAGCAACAACATCTTCCCACAAGCATGGAAAGAAGCCACCGTCATCGGTATCCCAAAGCTAGGCAAGCCAAAGTCTGAGCCCTCCAGCTACCGCCCTATTAGCTTACTCAATGTTCTCGGCAAAATCTACTAGAGGCTTATTTATAAGCGTCTCAAAGACTACGCCGAAGCAAAGAGCCTCATACCCAACGAGCAGTTTGGATTCCGTAGCCAACACTCGGGCACCCAACTGGTCCACCGAATCGTAGAGCACTTATGCGCTGGTCTGCAGCGTAACTCGACGACGGGTGTGCTATTCTTCGACATAGCGAAAGCCTTCGACAAAGTCTGGCACAACGGCTTGATATACAAGCTCTACCAACTAGGAGTTCCAGATCGTCTCGTGCTCATCTTACGAGACTTTTTGTCGAATCGCACCTTTCGCTATCGCATCGAGGGAACACTCTCGTCCCCTCATCCTATTCGCGCCGGTGTCCCTCAGGGTTCCGTACTATCTCCTCTCGCCTTCACGCTGTTCACTAGCGATATCCCAAAAAGTAAAAAGGCTCAGTTGGCTCTCTTCGCCGACGACACTGCCGTTTACTATACCGGTCACTGTCCCAACGCTATAGCTCGTACTCTCCAAACCTCCGCAAACGTCTTAGGCGCTTGGTTCCGGAAATGGAGAATCGAGATCAACCCTGATAAGAGTCAGGCGGTTCTCTTCTCGAGACGTCGTCGATTCCCTCCCCCACTTCCCAGCCCGATCACTATGTACGGTAAGCCGATCCCCTGGGAGAAGCAAGCCAAGTACCTAGGCGTGATCCTCGATGAAAACCTTACCTTTAAGGCTCTTATCAAGGCGGTTCGCGCGCGCGCCTCTTTCGCCCTTAGCAGGCTCCAATTCGTACTGACAGCCCTTAGTAAACTGTCCCTTAAATGCAAGCTCCGCATTTATACCGCAGTCATCCGTCCCATTGTGACCTATGCCTACGTCGTATTTTCGCATGCTCACCCACATCATCTCCATAAGATGCAGACCCTCCAAAACCGTTTCCTCAGAAGGGTTACGGGTGCCCCTTACTACGTCCGGAATATAGATCTTCACGTCGACCTTAGAATGCCAACCATAAAACAGTTCATGAAACGCTTATCAAAGCGTTTCTTCGACTGCGGCATCAAACATTCTAACCCCCTGATTACAGCGGCTGCCCGCTACACTCCCTCTCGCAATAGCAGTATTCGCCGACCAAGGCATACTTTAATCGACCCCGACGACGCCACTACCCTCCTCCAGGAGAGTAGTAAGGCCACTAGCACGCTACATAAGCCCAAAACCCGATCGCCGTCCTACCGTCCTCGCCGCCGAGGCCCGCCGCGACGCCCAAATCGACGCCCCTCCCGACCCTTGCTCGAGCCAGACCGCGCCGCTGAGCCTGTAGCTTTAAATTCGTCCCTAAATAATACCAATCCTGATCCAGCTAGTCATTTGCTGCCCTCTTCCAGCGACGCCCTAAGCCGAGGTTCGTACCCCACAGGGGGTGCCCTTAGCGTTGTCGCTTAGTTTTTAGTTTGTATTTAAGTTTAAGTCCTGGCTGGAGGCCTTAATTTATTAGGGCAACCACAGGCAAGTCCGCTTAAGCAGACGACAACCGCATAGGTTGACCTGCGAGATGCCAAACAAACAAAAAAAAAATCTAGTCTTACGGGATGCAGCTGAATTCCAGTATTTTACATGAAGTGACTGCTTACCTGCCCTCCACAACCTATTGAAGGCCGACAGACAGTTCGCTACTGATGATAGACAGTACAATTCTGTCTGTCCCTATCAAACAAATTGCTGTTCATTAACAGCAATTTGTTTGACAGGACGTTAAAAGGTCGCACTTTGGCTTTGAATTTGAAGGGACGTTAAAACCAGAGATTGATCGATTTTTTTTTCTCCTGTGCGCCAAAATTGGAGACAGATACGTTTTTGGGTTCGGTCGTTACTGGGTAGCACCATACACCTTGATAAGACTAGTTGGCAGACTATTCCGATATTCTTAATATTAATAATAAATCTTAATAATATTAATAAAAATTGTTGGACACTGCCTCGTTGGTCTAGTGGTCGCAAGAGCTACTGCTGAGCATGACGTCCTAGGTTCGATTCGCAGGTCAGGCAAAGTGTTATTGACTTTTTCTATCTAGAATTTCTCAGTAGGAGCCCGGAGTCTGGATTTGTGCCCGGTTGATGGCGATAAGGGGGCCTATCTATATATATTTCATGGGACTTTAGTATTACTGGCGAAATGTGGGTGTACCATTAGGTACACCACTGCCTAACCCTTCTGGTATTACAGACGTGATGTATGTTATATGTAGATGGAGAGACATAAAACAGCAAACAACACCATTTGTTTATAAATAAAGTCGTATTGTCCTCTTTCTTCACAACAGAAAATAAAGCTATTATAAAGCTGCCCGGTCCGTTTCGGAAACGGCGTAATAATACCGAGGCAGGATTCCAACTGGTTTATTGTGGTGTCATAAATAAAGCTAGGTCTTCCTTTGTAAGGGCGTGGTTATACTGGAGACTAGTTTAATTTAGTTTTGAAAGAATTTGTTTAATTCTAAGGTCTTTTTTCCTGTTGCTAAAGACACAAATCTCACATGCTTGTTCCATGAAATTGTTCATTGTGTTGCAGAAACCGTACAGCCAACGTATTTTCGTCTTACAAAGACTCTTCTCTTTTCTGAAGTCGTAAGCAGAATTCGTTGTAATTTAAGGTCAACAAATTATACCACCATAGCCTTGTACTATACAAGACTACGGTAGGATAATTTGTACAACATTATTATAGGGTTTTTAAAGATTCTTCTTTATTTATTTATTTAATTTATTAAAACTATATGAAAAAAATACTTAATGACTGAGCCATTTTCTACCATTCAATATAGTAATAATATAAGTATGGATTAAAAAAGTATTATTAATAAAGTATAGATTACAAGTACCTATAGATTAAAGTATAAATTAGAGAAGAAGTGTTTTCTTATTTAGTTAGTAACTTAGTCCTGTAAATGATTGTAAATGTGTTTGGAGGATTGATGTTTTATTTTTAAGTAACATATTTCAGCTACCTACTCGTGTAACGTGTACAACTATTGTAGTTAAAAACCTATGCATTTTTAACTTTGTATGCCATTCTCCACGATGAAAAATCAGCATCAAGAAGGCCCGATACAGTTATATGAAAAATCTTATTAATTTGGGTAAACTTGTTTAATGGCACGAATTCTGACGGTGAAACTTGAAACTCAGTAAGTATTAATTATTTTTACAGAAAAGACACGGTGATAAGTTTTCGGGTCTTTCGAAAGTCCACCCCTGATGGGGCAAAAAAGAGTAATTACATTTTTAACAGGAGGCTTTTACTACGTAGCTTGATTAACTCAAAAATTGGTTAAAATAATCTTTGAGTCAAATTATGGAAGCATCACAAACGATTTTTCAAAATTTCCACCACTGTGAGGGTGATTTTTTTTTATTTTTATGTATGGCCTCTCGCAGGTCAACCTATAAGGTTGTCGTCTGCTTAAGCGGACTTGCCTGTGGTGCCCTAATAATTTAAGGCCTCCAGCCAGGACTTAAACTTAAATACTAACTAAAACTAAGCGACAACGCTAAGGGCACCCCCTGTGGGGTACGGACCTCGGCTTAGGGCGTCGCTGGAAGAGGGCAGCAAGAGACTAGCTGGATCAGGATTTATTAGATTATGGGACGAATTTATAGCTACAGGCTCAGCGGCGCGGGCTGGCTCGAGCAAGGGTCGGGAGGGGCGTGGATTTGGGCGTCGCGGCGGGCCTCGGCGGCGAGGACGGTAGGACGGCGATCGGGTTTTGGGCTTATGTAGCGTGCTAGTGGCCTTACTACTCTCCTGGAGGAGGGTACTGGCGTCGTCGGGGGCGATTAAAGTATGCCTCGGTCGGCGAATACGGCTAATGCGGGAGGGAGGTGTTTTATGCCACAGTCAAAGAAACGCTTCGATAAGCGTTTCATGAACTGGTTTATGGTAGGCATTTTAAGGTCTACGTGGAGATCTATATTACGGACATAGTAGGGGGCACCCGTGACCTTCCTAAGGAAACGGTTCTGGAGGGTCTGCATCTTATGGAGATGACGTGGGTGAGCGTGCGCGAATACAACGCAGGCATAGGTCATGATGGGACGGATGACTGCGGTGTAGATGCGCAGCTTGCATTTAAGTGACAGTTTGCAACGGGCTGTCAGAATAAAGTGGAGTCTACCAAGAGCGAAAGCGGCGCGCGCGCGAACCGCCTTAATATGCTGTTTAAACGTAAGGTTTTGATCGAGGATCACGCCTAGGTATTTGGCTTGCTTCTCCCAAGGGATTGGCTTGCCGTACATAGTGATCGGGCTGGGAAGGGGGGGGTGGGACTCGACGACGTCTCGAGAAGAGAACCGCCTGACTGTTATCGGGGTTGACCTCGATTCTCCATTTCCGGAACCAAGCGCCTAAGACGTTTGCGGCGGTTTGGAGAGTACGAGCTATAGCGATGGGACAAAGACCGGTATAGTAAACGGCAGTGTCGTCGGCGAAGAGAGCCAACTGAGCCTTTTTACTTTTTGGAATATCGCTGGTGAATAGCGTGAAGGCTAGAGGAGATATGACGGAACCCTGAGGGACACCGGCGCGAATAGGGTGAGGGGACGAGAGTGCACCCTCGATGCGATAGCGGAAGGTGCGATTCGACAAAAAGTCTCGTAAGATGAGCACGAGACGATCTGGCACTCCTAGTTAATAAAGCTTGTATAACAAGCCGTTGTGTCAGAATTTGTCGAAGGCTTTCGCTATGTCGAAGAATAGCACACCCGTCGTCGCGTTACGCTACAGACCAGAGCTCAAGTGCTCTACGATACGGTGGACCTGGTGGATACTAGAGTGTTGGGGTCGGAAACCAAACTGCTCGTTGGGAATGAGGCTCTTTGCTTCGGCGTAGTCTTTGAGACGCTTATAAATAAGCCTCTCGTAGATTTTGCCAACTACATTGACTAAGCTAATGGGACGGTAGCTGGAGGGCTCAGACTTTGTCTTGCCTGGCTTTGGGATACCGATGACGGTCGCTTCTTTCCACGCTTATGGGAAGATGTTGTTGCTCAAGGCGCCATTGAAGATGGCGGTCATAAGCATTATTAGAGGGGCAGGAAGGTGTTTGTATACCTTATTGGTAATACCGTCCGAACCGGGGGCTTTACGAACGTGGAGCCCTTTAATGATGTCGTGCACTTCGTCTGGAGTGACGGGAGGCAGAGGATCATCAGGGTCTTTGACGGGTGGTAGGGAGGCTCTCCGTTCGACTTCAGCATCGACCTTATTCAGGTGAGCTTGGTCTACTGGTTGAGAGTTGGGAGAACATTGGGACTCTAGGCTGTCAGCAAGGCATTCGGCCTTGTCGGTGCTGTCGAAAGCAACGCTCTTGTCGGGGCGTATAAGAGGAGGCATAGAGACCTCCTCGGAGGAACGCAATTTCCTCTGAAGGTGCCAGAAGGCTTGGTGAGTGGGCTCGAGTTCACTGAGCATCTTGTTCCAACCCTCGGAGCGAACCTCCCCTATGCGTTTCTTTACAGCACGCTGTAAATGGCGCATGTGGGCTTTGTTCGCGTCACAAGGGAAGGAGTCGTAGGCACGAATGGCCGCCTTCTTCTCGGTTATCAGGTCACGTACGTCAGTAGGTAGTTTCCAGCGATGGTCTTCCATCACCGGAACTTCCCGTGAACAATCCGTCAATACGGATTGTACGTGCTCTGTAAACGAGTCGATTGCGGCCGTCGTGTCAGCGACTGACACTAAGTGATCGGGGATGGTGTCCAAGTGAGGCGACGTGGTGGATTTCAGTCTTTCGCTTACTTTCCTCCAGTCGGTTATCATCTGGGTCCGAGGGGGGCGGTTGGGATCGATTGGGCCCGAGTAGGGTGCAAGATGCATGACTACTGGGCGGTGGTCAGAGTTAAGCTCGTGGAACGTCTCTATCGAATGCAAACGAAGGTTCACATTCATGAGCAGCGCTACATCGAGAACATCGGGAAGGTGATTAGCATTACCTGGGAAATGAGTCGGGCTCACTGTGAGGGTGAACAGGGGGATACAGTTTATATTTTTTTAAAAAAAAAAACGTGAAAAAGGGTAATAAACTTTAGAAGCGGATTTTACTTCCAATAACTCGAAAATGGATGTTAATTATCTTTAACGAATACAAAGGAAACGTAGGAATCTATTACTTTTTTTAAAACAAGCCCTGTAGGCGGTGAAAAGAGAGCACACAGCTTGTTAAAAAAAAATACATTTCTTTGATCTATAAACTATAAAATTGGCCCTAATACTTATTAAATTTAAATAAATTATAAAGACCGTAAGCATACATTTTCTGAAACTACATTTCAGGGGGGGTGGGGGGTATGTAACAATTTTTAGAGGTTAATACGAAATGCCAAAATGCTAGTTTATTCTTTTTATTTGACGAATTCAGACCACTTTTCCTGACAAGTTTTTCTCATGTACCTTCGAAGGCATGTCATCATTCTCTTGGTCCTTATACCAATTTATTTGTGGTCGACATTACATCGTCTTTTTCTTTCTAACTCCTTTATTAGTCATCATCTTGGTAGCTAGTCCACTTCTAGCCATTTCATCTTTCACACAATCCGTCTATCGTTTCTTTGATCTTTCCCTTCTCTTAAATAATCAAGGAATGCAAAAGAGTCATAGTTATTATATGTAATGTACTATAGATTGTTCAGCGTTAATACTAACAGGTGAAAAGTGTAAAATAAGATAAACGTAAAAAAGGAGCTACGTCTGCCAACAAACTGCTTTGCAGTTTGGCAAAGGTAATAAAAAAAAAAGTCCTCCGTATTCAAACTCAAAACTTTCCGCACGACATTTTCTTTATTCCTCCATATCACATAAAAAATAAAAACAAAAATCAAATTAGGCTGAGAATCAGCAGTTTTCGAACTTCAAAATTACATAAGACTGTCCCCCAAAACGTCCGCCCTTCACCACTTCCTAGTGCTTTAGCTTGGAAGAAGAAGTGGCGCAACAAACTCCCCAGCAGCACAGAGCTGTCTTCTACTACTGTACTTATTTCTTATTCTATCCATTCGCGTAACTTATGCATTAATGACATTAAATAGCAACACAACCATGATCACTCTTGTAATGAGTTCTCAAAGTCACTTAATTAATGCTAAGGAGATCGGTGGTAGACCAGCAAACTAGTTTAAATAATTATGTCAGAGGCGGTGATTCACTAATTGATTAATGTAACTAAGTAGGTACCTAAGTGAGCGTGGAAATAATTAACGGTAATTGGATGCTGTTGGCTTTTTCCCATGACTTGAGCGTTTCGAATGTGGTTCCTATGGGGATGAGCAGGAAAGGTTTTGCTTCAAGCTTGCGGTAGAATCTATTTTGAGCTTAATTTGCTTTAGGCTTTTAGGTTAAAACATTTAAGAGCAAAGATTTGTTTTTGCTTCCTAAAATAGATGAATAAATTGTTATATCCTTTTTTTATGTAATTTAAATTCGTTATTTTAACAAAAATAAAATAAAAACAGTTATACCCCTTACAGTGTTATTTTTGTATCAACATAATATCAAAAAAACAATAACACGTTATCCATTTTCGTAATATTTTCGTAATATTCGGATTATCCATATCTTTCAAAGTTTGTTTTATTTCATAATTTTAATTTATTTATGCCTCATTCGGCATAATTCCACAGTATTTGAAGACTATTGCAGAGAGGTCTGGATGCTTTCAGGCAAAAAAACGCAATCAAAACAATAATACTAACTCCAGCATGTTTATACCCTTACAAAAATAGTCCGCGACTCGTATACTTTATAATGTATCATTTCCTACACAGCATCGTTTCTAAGATTAATCTTGACTTACATCGATTTTGTTATGAAAATATTGGGTTTTTGTTTTCTGTTACATAAGAATAGCCTTCTGTCTTTCCACGGGTCTTTACAGAGGTGAAGGGCTCGTGATTTAGTAACAGCTGTAACGATTAAGCCGTGGTCAGTACGTGCATTGGTGATGATCTAATCCATACCACGACCCTCTTCGTGTCTTAGAAAGCAGATTCCGACTATAATTCCTAGATCTGTGACAGTTATTACGAGACACACTATTTGAGAACCCGTCTTAGATACCATGTATTGTTTTGCCCAGTTACTGGGGTGTGGAGGTCAGAGACACTGGTATTCAGCAGAATCCAGTTAGGGTGGGAGCTGTGGTGGCCCTGTGGTAACGGCCGTGACTTACGAGTTGTAGGTCGTAGGTTCGAACCCAGACAGGCGCTTTACTTTGTGTACATGTTTCATCTCGACTGCTCTCAAGTCGGTAAAGATAAAAAACCTTGAGGAAACCGGCATGTCTTGGAACCAAAAATTCGAAGACATGTGACATCTACCCAACCCGCACTGTTCCCGCGTGGTGGAATACAGCCCACTCCTTCTCACAGAGAGGAGGCCTCTATCCCAGTAGTGGGAACATAATAAGCTGATTATATGCTTATGCAGTAAGGTTGAAGCTGACCCCGCCATAGTCAAGAAAAATTTAGGCAGATGAGAGACCATGAAATTTCTGGAAGTTGATTTTCAACTGTTCCGTGTGCACTTTGTATTGGGTTTTTCTATCTAGAATTTCTCGATAGCAGCTTGGAGTCTGGACTTGTGCCTGGTTGATGGCAATAGACTCGCCCCCTATTACATGGGACTGAAACATAACTGGCGAAATGTGGTTGTACTATATGTACACCTCTGCCCTTCCCTTCGCGGAAACAAGGCGTGATGTTATATTATGTTATGCTGCTTGCACTTATTTAATAAAAGTCATCAAGAATGAAGTAGTCTTTGAATTTGAAAAGATGAATGAGGAACATGTCGAAAGGTAAGTTTTGGGTATGAATGACGAGGGTTTTAAGAGTAGGGAAAGACCAAAAAGGATGGATGAAAAAGATGATGTCTACATAGAAAAGAGGTGAATACTGATGATTCGGTTGATAGAGAGAGATGTATGGAAAATGAAGACACTGTGCTTAGACCTCAAATAATATAGTCAACGGGATCATTAATTGATAAAAGCGTCCAAAACATTTCCAAAAGAAAAGTTACTAAAACACATGTTTTTGGTCTTTAAAAATATGGAACTACAGAGCACAACAAAATAACTACATTCGTTCAATGTTTCGTAATACTTATTGATTGAAGTATAAAACACATCGCTCCAAAGGAAGTGGTTACATTTTTATTATCATTACGGCTCGCAACTGGTTCACGAGCAGCAGAGGTTGTGGTACAAGCTGTGGAGATGAGAGGTTTTACTTTGTAACTTGAAAGTGATTGAGAGGATAACGGACTTAGCAACATTTGGCAGGTTGAAATGTGCATATACCTATTATTATGTAATACGTGTGTGTACATACTACGGCAAGAAGTAATGTGACTTTTCCGATTTCATATTGAACTTAATACGGAAGTTAAGGTAGCCGCGGTTGGTCCATGGATGGGTGACCACCTTTACATGTCGATAACCCTCCGTACCTCAGAAAACACATTAAGCCGTTGGTCTCGGCTGTCATTCGTGTCATCTTTGACAGTCGTTACGGGTCGTCAGAAGCCCTAAAGTCTGACAACCAGTCTTACCAAGGTGTATCGTATTACTCAGTAACTGGGTTGTCCACAACCCAGGTCAGATAGACAGTCGTGCCATGCAAAATCCTGGTATTCAGCTGCATCCGGTGATCCCAAAAACTTGAGAAAAGAAAGGCAGATGATGATTAAACTTTATATGGATGCTGGTATGACTTTTGGAGTGGCTGAGTGTGTGTCTTCTGTGCTGTTCCGTGAGGTCATTGGTTAACGGTTAATCTACTACTGCATGAATCAAATAATGATCTTGCTTACTGGTGGCAGTTCTAGGCAAGTATTTTTGAAATTTGTGCATGTAAACGTGTTCGTCACTCAGAAAATGTGTACACACACATTTTTCAAGGAGATATAAATGACTTATATGCTAAGTTGATGAAACCAGGATTTGTAAAGGTAGGCCTCACGACAGCGGTAACACTGACCTTGAGCTGGGCGATCGTATTAAAGAGGCCATCTTGTCGCCCTACGGTAGCATAATCAGCCTATAAAGTTCCCAATGCTGGGACAAAAGCCTCCCCACTTCGAGAGGGAATGGGATTGTAATCTACCTCGCGGGCCCAGTGGGTGGATGTCACATGTCTTCGATTTTTTGTTTCTAAAATATGCCGGTTTCCTCACTAAGTTTTCTTCGGGTACCTATGGCATAACTAACACGTCTTGAGCAAGGCTTACCGTTACATTAGAACACTCTAAAGGTGTATAAAGAAAATAACCTCCATCCTTATCCTTGCAGTTCAAATCCCAAATTTAACAGTACGGTTCATTGAAGATTCTACAACAACACCGCTTATAACTTGCAGCCGCTGTTAATGTTTAAACCGGTCTCAGTCGCCACGAGAATGGAGTTGTGAATGGAAAGGAAGCCAACGGTTCAGCGAAGCGGGCTGCTGTTACACCGGAGTGCAATGTTGTGATGTAGGGGTCAACAATTGAAGAAAAGGCTTCCTTAAAATGCATGTTATTTGCATTAACATTTTGAAACAGTCGCACATAAAAACAAAATCATTTATCAATAATTTATTGTTTATATTTTCCAAGTACAATACAGTGACGTAATTGTAATATTTTCACCCGTTTTTTTTTTAAATCACACCAGGGTTGCTCGGCTTGCATTTATAAAATAATTAGTAACAGTAGGACAATATAGTTTAATATCCAGCCACAAGATGTTTATTTTTTCTAGATCAATTATTACTTTATGTCTACAAAACAAATAAGAATTGAGACTAATGCAATTTAGTTTCGTGCTCAAACAAGAGCGCACGCGTAATTTAATTTCAAAAAGGTGCGTTTAGCACGAAATGATTTTAGAGTGCCTGGTCATAACAAAGAAGTTCAAATTTACACTACTATTTTAAGAGATTATTAAGAAAGTAAAATGTAGAATGAAAAAAGTACACGCGAAATAAATTGGGAAGCTGACAAAAACGTGACCTTAAACATAAAAGTTAGAATTGCTTTTGCTTTGCTGACTTAATCTACACAAGAACAAAGCCATCCGTTACATAACTGGCATCGGGAATAGACATTCTAGAAATGTTGAAAACCAAAGCTCTTTATGGACAGCATATAGCTGAGTAGAGAGTTATCTAAACATGATAAAACAAACAGAAAATGATTATAAGATTTTTTTCTCGACTCCAAGAAAAATCATGAAAACGTTTCCTTTTGAAATATCATTTTAGTTTGACCCTGTAAGTATATGTAAATAAAAACAAATCTTTGTAAGCTATTAATTTGAACTTATGAAGTCTCTAACATTCTTCAATCTACTGCATGTTGACAACTAAGAAGAACTTGTTACCATCTGAATCAATAGACAAGAAAACACAAAGTGAGCCCACGTTCTCTCGGACGTCAAAATATCGCGGCAGGATTTTGACGCACACTGAATTTTGAACACTGCTTAGCACCGAGTGTTTAAAATCTAACAGTGTGTTTTTTCCGACACCCTGGGATGCACTTTGTTAGATTCTCAACGCTGCGTACAACACCGAGAGTTGAAAATCCACTGCGCGATATAATCCCGCCACGACTTTTTTTACGTGAACGTGACCTTACGCTTCTGTGTAAAAGCGTCCACCGTGAGATTCATTCACAAGCCGACGAGTTATAAACTAAGGTGTAGTGTGTATTACAATGTTCTTATTTCGTGGAAATATCGACAAACAGGTTGTACGCTACAACATGGCTGATCATTCAAAACACTTTATGTCTATCATGATAGGAGCTTTATATAGTAAATCGGATTAAAATTAATAAAACTGGGGTGATAATGAAAATAACTTTGGTGAATAATTTAATTAATAGAAAAGTGTAGTTTTACAGATTGGATAAAAAATTACTACAATGAGAAATCGTTTTATTTATGAGTTCATGACCTATAACAGAGACCTCTATGGTCTCTGTTATAGGTAGCAACTATAAGGTGCTTGATTTTACTTTACCTTAAATGAGTATTGTGAATTTAATTAACCAAATCGATTAGCATTAGGTACAATCCTAAATAATTGTGATAAAAACTACAATTAGAGCTAATCTAAACATTATAAGACCCATTGTAATAACCACGGTCTTTTTAATAAGCGTTAAGGAATCATTGTTAGTAATAAAATATAAAACACCAAAGCGACCATATAAATTAAAACATATTACTTTCAATTTATAATCTTCCAAAATCATTTCAGCATCATTAGAGTCAATGGTATATAAGTCTTAGTACACAAAGACTTTTTACACCATTGACTCTTAATGTACCATCGACCACAGTATTCATAGAAAATGTACTACTATAATGAAATGTAGGTCCCATCATAGCTAAAAGCATAGCATTGCCAATAACTTTGTTCGAACGGTTGGAAGAATTTGCATTCTAGCTCTAGCAAATCAGGACATACAAATTCCACTTCAAAGTTTTTGTCGATGTCTTTTGCTACATCGTCACAATCCTTATCGTGAAAAAATAAACCTTAACATATTCTTTCGATTTTGTATGAAATAGAACTAGCCTTGTTAAAATTACAGAGTTCGTCTTTAAAAGAAATCTACATTCTCAAACATAAGTGTTAATAAACCAAAAAAATAAGAATACAAAACTAGTGGCACTAGAATAAAGGTGTTTAGAAATATGAAATGATAGAACAAAACTGTACAGACCTAGTACTTATTACCGTACCTATTGCAATAAAGTACCTGTTGCAATTGTAACCAATTACTTAAACACTTAGACATAAACAACCACAATGTAATAAAATGAGATCAAAATAAAAAATGTACCTAACTAGTTTTGTGCCGTTGGTATGTGAATGGGTGAAAGAATTTGTTCCTTAGCCACAGGACCATAAAACACTAGGCAGATAACGGGAAAGACAAACCTTTAAAGTTAAACTGTATCGCTCAAACTAGCGATACAATATTCGGACCTTCTTGCTTAGGATTATGAACAAACAAAGCAGCTGATAATTCAAATGAGTTAAGAAGCTGTCACTCAATCATTTTTATGATTTTCTCTTTGAAAACCCAAACTATGAACATGCTGGGCATATTAGCATAACCATAATGTTCCCTCTTTCTGTGTAACGGAGTTGGCCAGAATCCACGACGCAGACCCAGTGCGGGTTGGTGGATGTACAAATCTTCGTTTTTTTAGGCTCTAGAATATATCGATTTCTTCACGATGCGTTCCTTCACCATTTTCACACAAAGTATATTTGCCTTACCGACCGACCTACAACTCATAAGCCGTTACCAGTGGGCCATCACTCCATTGCCGGGCACATTACTCACCAAAAATAAAAACAAACTATCTATCGGAGTATCCCGGGGCCACAAATAAGACCTGAGGTTCATAAATACGACGAGCTGGAGAATTACTTGTATCAGTTTGGTTTTTGACAGTAATGCTAACACATGCAGCGTCGTAGAACTGAAAAAAACATGCAAGAATGTTAACTAGTCTAGGTAGAGTTACGTTATAAGGTTTTATGAACATAATTACGTGGCTCCACAATGCTATTTTCAACACCACTTTGTGACAGATTTTTTAATTGTTTCATTAAGTTAGGCTCTGTGAGAAGAATACCGAGTGGGATGCGGGGAGCGACTAATGTTTTAATCATTACGAACTCACGCGCCTGAATTATTTAACCGTGAGTTTTCCTTAAGTTTCACACTTCACATGAAAATAATAAAAAGGTACATACATCCGGTAAAAGTGTTCAGTTCATACTCGACATATTTATGATACTCGTAGATGATTGATATCGGTAAAAAAGTTTGTCGTTTAGTTTGTCGTACACGGGCTATTTGTATTAAGCGACAAACTTTTTTTTTGGGGCATCTCGCAGGTCAACCTATGAGGTTGTCTTGTGCTTAAGCAGACTTGCCTGTGGTTGCCCTAATAAATTAAGGCCTCCAGCCAGGACTTAAACTTAAATACTAACTAAAAACTAAGCGACTACACGCTAAGGGCACCCCCTGTGGGGTACGAACCTCAGCTTAGGGCGTCGCTGGGAGAGGGCAGCAAGGGACTAGCTGGATCAGGATTTGAGTGATTTTGGGACGAATTAAAAGCTACAGGCTCACCGGCGCAGGCTGGCTCGAGCAAGGGTCTGGAGGGGCGTGGATTTGGGAGTCGCGGCGGGCCTTGGGACGAGGACGGTAGAACTGCGATCGGGTTTTGCGCTAGTGTAAAGTGCTGGTGGCCTTGCTGCTCTCCTGGAGGAGGGTAGTTCATCGATTTAAGTAAAGCAGATTAAAAAAGTTATGTGCAGAAGTGTAATTATTTAGTCGCGTAATTTTTCGATCAAATATTTTTTAACAATTAACTTTAGTTTTGAATACGATTCAAAAATGTTTTATTGTTTCTTATAAAAGTACATTCATTTTTGCAATTATTTTGTTAGTATGTACAGCTAAATGTGAATGTAAAGTCTATCATTTTTACCAATGTAACCAGTGCAGCGAATTCAAAAGAAACGTCAGCTAAGTACATTTCTTCTCCATGTTGCCGATTTAAACGGAGTTTTGCCAGTTCCTAGATTTCGTTGATCGTAAATGGGTGTGCCGTTTATCGCAAAATTGTGATCGTAGTTTAAAAATCATTAATTAAAATCAAAAGTAAGTTTTTGTGTGTGAGCGACTTTTAAAATGCTTTCCTGACCTGCACCCTAATTGCGTAATACACAATCAATCGGAATCTGAATCGTTTTGAAACAGATTGCTAATCCATTGCTTCTTAAGTTCGATAAAAATTCTGCTCAACAATATCTAGAACGCAATGAATGTTCTTGAACCGTCAAAATCAAACAGATTAGTCGTAATCGTTTACGAAAATGTGTTACGCAATTAGGGTGCTGACCTTTAGTGCCCGCGAATACGGGAATAATTATGCTCATGTGCTTGTCCGACGCTGCCTCATCGACTTTTTTGGGACCGGTGGATTGGTAGATTTAGTCCACAACCATGGCCAACTCGCTCATTGGACTGAACCCCATTAGATTTTTTATTTGGGGTATCCTACGTCAAAGATAAGAAGTTTGCGACGCTGCGTGAGGAGTGTGTCAGGATATTTTTCATCGACATCGCTATTTTTATGGGAATAAAGTTATTGTTCCTTTTTTTTATTCATAAAGGTAACTTAATAAATACCTATAATCTTTAGTCAAAACTAATTAAACATGATTTTTATATGATATGGCGATATTTTGTAGGTACTTTCACAAAAGTCTGGCGGGGCAGCACGAATTGTGTGTGTGTGTAGGCATATAGTGTATAGGAATAATATAGTATGTAGCGTGCACGCGCCAACATTACCGTGGCGGAGCGTTGTGATCGCGTTGTTTGCAATACATTGCGCGCTCAAAAATGTATTTTTATTACCGGTGCTTTACGATATGAATGAAGGAAAGAAAAACGATTCTTTGCGGTAAACATGACGCAGTGATCGAGTACGAACACAAAAAAGAACAAGTTGGGGGAAAATATGCGTCACATCCACGCAAAACGGCCATAGTTCAGCTTAATGCTACGTCATTCAACGCCGGCTGTCCCTGGAAATCTGTCACCGGTGCAGCAAACGCTAAAATTAAAATAAAATACATACTAGATAAGTGTTCAATAAAGTAACAAAAACAAATGGTAACATTCCGGGCTGCTAACATGCTCACGCACCGTTAGCCTTTGCTAATCTGTGCGCGCAGCTGTCACTTAAATATAGGTTTGACGTTTTGACATACTGCTAATGTTAGTGTTCTACCTGACTAAGTAAATTACGTAATAATTAAATGGCGCATTATGTAATGAATGTTATGATCGAATTTTTAAAACAAATTGATTAATTTAATAACTTTCGTAATTTTATTTATGACAAGGTGTAACCTTTTCTCTTCCACCCTGTATAATGAAGTCAAAAGGAAAACTATCGCAGTTATGTAGGCTTTAGAAGTTAACGAGTTATAGTCGACCAACTTTCATTTGCATTTGGAATGTATTGGAGCACACGTTTTTCAACTACTATGTTCCTGGGATAAATTCATCCTCTTCATTGTGCGTTGTTCGACACACACATGGACGTTTTTAATGTCATCCTTACACCGACGGAATAGATGTCAAAATTAGTTGAACGGACTGCAAAAAGTTGTATTAAAACGCTTAATAATGTAGAAATTTTGCGAAAAATGCCAAGAAGGTGAACGAAATAGTTAATATGCATAATGTTTGAAACAACGTCAATGCATTTTTTTTACCTACACGAAATTTTTTGGCAGGTGTAACCTTTGCGTTCCAATGAGGATCCCGGAACATAACTTTCCATATTTGCAGAGGATGGTCACACAAACCCCGGCCTGTTTCAAGATAATGCTTGAACATCCTCCTGGCTATTATTTGCAAGTCTTCTTCTTCCATATATCTATCTCAGCCGTCACTTCTGACAAGTATTCACCCCCTTTCTAGCTGTGTCATCTTTCACACAATCCATCCGACGTTTCTTTGGTCTTCCCTTGCTCTTGTACTCAATTTTATGTTTCATTAGATTTAAGCACCGATAAACTTTTAACTTCCACAATCAATAAACAAACTGAAAAGTTTAAACTGAATACTTCACAAACTTTCCTCAAAGATTTATTAGTAACAAATATGTTTAAGTTTGAACCCCAAAATAGTTACTGTGGCCCCATTCCAATGGCCGAGGCTGACCCTAATCAAAATAGGTTCATGTATCCCTCAACTACTCAATGTGTGTCTCAACCTTAACGCCTACGTTTACGTTAAGTTAAGCGGTTGAAATTCCTGAAGGGTTGAGGAATTCCATAGGTAAAGTTGTGTTTGATAAGGGTGTGTTTTTATTGTGTTTTATTATTATTTTAGGGTTCTAAAGCTACGTCTTCCTGGAAGAGCGGTGGCTGCCACAAAGTGTCCGCAATTTACTGGCGAATGTCGTCACTAAAACGATATGTTGGTGTGTTTTCCTAGAGAACGTTCTTGAAACCGTAAAGTCAAACTGCACAAAGATTTAAATCGCTCGATTTGCCCTCACAACATTAGTCAAGCGAAAAGTGTCCATTATGATAAAAATGAGCTTATACATGATTAAATATCGATTCCATGACAATATAGTCAAGTCACAGAGTCATAATGTGTGTCTACGGTTTGACACAGTAGACGAATCTAATGATTTATATTTTTGCCGCTGTCATCATTAACGTAATTCATGACAGCCTTAACGTGGTCGTGGCAAAATAATTACAGTCGCACGAGTCGATCAAAGCTTTAGCTACGCCTGCCGAGATCCGTGAATGAGCCATCATGGGACACCACCGTGTCTCTGAAAACAAGTTAAGATGTTGGTGCCGGATTATTGCATTTATAGATTTCTAGCCGACGTTAAATCTGACCAATAGTCTTACCGCACACTATTGCTTTCTTGTGGGGAAGTCAAATATGAAGTCACTCCTTGTGAAATACTGGTGTTATGGTTATACTGGAAGCCGTCCCCGACTGTGTACCGGCTAGGCGGATGATGTTGTCTAATGAGCTGTTGGCTGAAAAGACGTTGGCGCGTTATTAAAGAAAAAGTTTGTTTGAGTGCAAAACAAGTAATTCAGCCTCAACTCAACCTCAAAGCATTTATTTCAATTAAACCATTTACAGGCACTTTTGAATTGTCAAGGAATCGGTCAGTCTGAAATATGAAGCTAGTTGCCCATTCCAAAGCGTAGTAGGTACCCATAGATAAGAACGGGCAAGAAACTCCACGGACACTCTTTTTAATAATATTGTAGTTACAAATATTTTAGTTACATGACTAATGTTGACACTATACGTGAGAACGATGTACAAAAATCATACACGTTAAAAGCGTCCAGAGTGTAACAAAACATAATTAAAAACAAACCAAAAAAATAAAATTACCCATTATATAATTTATTAAAATTATGCCGTGGCAGCTAAGAGATGACCAGTCCCAACTGACGGCGCCCGTTCACGAACATGACGCATGGATCAGCACCATTCAGCTCAACCATTTTGAAGGGAGCTAAATGATCCAACACACGCGCCACCGTCAGCGAGACATTTGAGTGAGCATGACATACTATTAGCCGCCAGAGCACATTCAAGTCAATCTATGATATTACCCGGTAAATAGTAGCTCTATATTAATTGTATACAGACCCGAAAACAACAGTAAACCCAATTTATTGAGGCCAAACGTATTTTCTTAGTTTCTCTTTCTCATACTTACTTGAGTACCGTATAATAATATTTATCTAATAACAAATATGATTATGAACTTAGAACTGTATATTATAACTTAAAACCTAACTCAAACATAACTTGTGTTACCAGTCTACATACTACATGGCTAGGTACAATCAGCCTCAAAAAGATGTATATTTCCATAAAAAATCATTTGATTACCTACAATTTGTGTTCCATATTATAGAACCTTATAATAAACCTTAGAATAAACTGCACCTAACCTTTAATCAATGTCAATATTGTTTTAAGATTTTACAGAAACCGCAAGTTCTACAAGCATTAGGACAAATGTTTGGTTAACAGTAATAAATAAGCTTTAAGATGCTGCATATTGCAGGCTTGTAAATGACTTTTTGATTTGAGTGGGGCAAAGTTCTAAAGAGTTTCTGGCATTGTCCTTTAGCGGTCAAGAAGCTTTGTGCTCGGTGGATACCTCATAATTTGACAGAGGCCCAAAAACTCCGTCGTGTTGATTGATGTCGTGAAATGGTTCAAAGATTTAACGGTATCAAAAAATATAAAAAATATAAAGGTATGAAAAAATATCAATGTGTATTTACAATTAAGTAGCCAATGTGTACTATGTTTTATGACTACACATGGAGGCAATGTCTTGGTACAAGAGATCGTCTAATTGTAAACTGCAGTGATTCAGTCCGAGTTGCATCCACATTTGAAGCCAGTAATACATGGTGGTCATAGTCGGCCGAGCGGAGGCGAGTACCAACATATATACAGCCCATTTGTCGAGCCTCGCCATTGCTCGTTAACGCTCGCCTAGCTGCCCGAGTGCAGGCGATCGCCAACGTGTATATAGTTCGTTTGGCGTGCCTCGCCACCACTCCCAGCCCGATCACTATGTACGGCAAGCCCATCCCTTGGGAGAAGCAAGCCAAATACCTAGGCGTGATCCTCGATGAGAACCTTACCTTTAAGGCTCATATTAAGGCGGTTCGCGCCCGCGCCTCCTTCGCTCTTAGCAGGCTGCAATTCGTACTGACAGCCCGTATTAAACTGTCCCTTAAATGCAAGCTCCGCATCTGTACCGCAGTCATCCGTCCCATCATGACCTATGCCTGCGTTGTATTTGCGCACGCTCACCCACGTCATCTCCATAAGATGCAGACCCTCCAAAACCGTTTCCTCAGAAGGGTCACGGGTGCCCCTTCTATGTCCGTAATATCGATCTTCACGTCGACCTCAAAATGCCAACCATAAAACAGTTCATGAAACGCTTATCAAAGCGTTTCTTCCACTGCGGCATCAAACATTCTAACCCCCTGATTACAGCGGCCGCCCGCTACACTCCCTCTCGCATTAGCAGTATTCGCCGACCAAGGCATACTTTAATCGACCCCGACGACGCCACTACCCTCCTCCAGGAGAGTAGTAAGGCCACTAGCACGCTACATAAGCCCAAAACCCGATCGCCGTCCTACCGCCCTCGCCGCCGAGGCCCGCCGCGACGCCCAAATCGACGCCCCTCCCGACCCTTGCTCGAGCCAGCCCGCGCCGCTGAGCCTGTAGCTTTAAATTCGTTTCTAATTAATACCAATCCTGATCCAGCTAGTCATTTGCTGCCCTCTTCCAGCGACGCCCTAAGCCGAGGTTCGTACCCCACAGGGGGTGCCCTTAGCGTTGTCGCTTAGTTTTAGTTAGTATATAAGTTTAAGTCCTGGCTGGAGGCCTTAATTTATTAGGGAATCCACAGGCAAGTCCGCTTAAGCAGACGACAACCGCATAGGTTGACCTGCGAGATGCCAAACAAACAAACAAAAACTCGCCACCACTCGGGATCGCTCGTTACGACTCGTCTCACGTCAGATTTTCTGCTCAAATCAAAGGCACTCGCCTTGTATCAATTTGCGTAGGCAGCCAACGCGAGCGTAGGCTCGCGTTGGCTGCTGAGGCTTTTGAAAAATGTAGACAGTAGCACTCGCCTTGTATCAATTTGCTTACGCTCGCGTTGGCTGAGGCTTGACCAACATGTTTTTTTGGAGGGACGTGATTTCAATTTATCGTCGTTTCATTAATCTGTGACCCGAAAAAGGCGCCAGTACGTTTTTTTTTTCGAAATTAGCCAACAACATTTGTGTTGAGAAATAAAGAAATGATTAACGTTGATGATTTCTACAAATATTGTCGACAGTTTAATTATTTCTTGGCGATGTACTTATACATTTTTTTGAGGCTGACGGTACGTACTTATATACTTGTAAAAACAATGTAACAGGCTACAAGCATGTAGTTTATTTGTGCACTGTCGTGCAGGATTAACGGCACAGCAACTTTCTGAGATTTTAGATAATTATTTGAAGTTTCAAATGGCTCATAACTTAAGGTTAGCATCATGAGAAAAGTTGTAACAGTCTGAAATCACAAACACATTGAAGCTGGCTTGGGCGACTGGGTGATTAAATATCGTGGGTGATAAAAGAGTTTACGCTGCAGTAACCGTACGGGCTAATATCGATAAACTTGATTTATTTCTATCTTGCCTGATTATACACTGCTGTCTCTCTCTACCTATTCCATTCTCATCTCATATCTGTTCCGTCCTTTTAGTATGAGACAAACTCGTCCCATCATCTACGCCTTGCTCTTTTGGGGGCATCTACACCACCACATGCGAACTACGCATCATATTGACATCACGCAAAGTCCTGCATCGCGCACGCAAAGTTTACCGCGCAACTAGCATATATACAACGTCCCGACATCAATCGTCGGGTACTCTGCGGCCAAGCGGGACACCCGGCAAATTACCGGGGCTGTCCTAAGGCCCCGAACCGAGACCGCCAGCACAGGGAAAGCCCCTGGGGTAAGCTTCCTTCCGCGCAGATGCCGGAACGGCTTAGTCCGCAGAGGCCCTCTCCCTGGGCTCTCGCTTGGTTCCGGAAATGGAGAATCGAGGTCAACCCCGATAAGAGTCAGGCGGTTCTCTTCTCGAGACGTCGTCGAGTCCCACCCCCCCTTCCCAGCCCGATCACTATGTACGGCAAGCCAATCCCTTGGGAGAAGCAAGCCAAATACCTAGGCGTGATCCTCGATCAAAACCTTACCTTTAAGGCTCATATTAAGGCGGTTCGCCTGCTCGCCTCCTTCGCTCTTAGCAGGCTCCACTTTGTACTGACAGCCCGTAGTAAACTGTCACTTAAATGCAAGCTGCGCATCTATACCGCAGTCATCCGTCCCATCATGACCCATGCCTGCGTTGTATTTTCGCACGCTCACCCACGTCATCTCCGTAAGATGCAGACCCTCCAGAACCGTTTCCTCAGAAAGGTCACGGATGCCCCCTACTATGTCCGTAATAAAGATCTCCACGTAGACTTTAAAATGCCCACCATAAAACAGTTCATGAAACGCTTATCTAAGCGTTTCTTCGACGGTGGCATCAAACACCCAAACCCCTTGATCTCAGCGGCCGCCCGCTACACTCTCTCCCGCATTAGTAGTATTCGCCGACCAAGGCATACCTTAATCGCCCCCGACGACGCCACTAGCCTCCTCTAGGAGAGAAGTAAGGCCACCAGCACTCTACGTAAACCCAAAACCCGATCGACGCCCAAATCCACACCCCTCCCGACCCTTGCTCGAGCCAGCCCGCGCCGCTGAGCCTGTAGATTTAAATTCGTCCTAAAATCCAATAAATCCTGATCCAGCTAGTCCCTTGCTGCCCTCTTCCAGCGACGCCCTAAGCCGAGGTCCGTACCCCACAGGGGGTGCCCTTAGCGTAGTCGCTTAGTTTTAGTTAGTATTTAAGTTTAAGTCCTGGCTGGAGGCCTTAATTTATTAAGGCACCACAGGCAAGTCCGCTTAAGCAGACGACAACCTAACAGGTTGACCTGCGAGATGCCATACCCAAACAAAAAAAAAAAAAAACAATCGTCGGGCAGTTGCCCACCCGATACGACACCCGTCTGGTCGGAGATTGAGTGAACTGTACACCTTTTTCCCTATACCTCTATAGTCGTATCTTACCTAGTTTAATGATTGCCACGCTGACGGGGGCGCATTTGGCTCCCTTAAAAATGGATGAGCTATATGGTGCTGATCCATGCGTCATGTTCGAGAACGGGCGCCGTCAGTTGGGACTGGTCATCTCTTCTCGCCACGGCTTATTATTATTTTTTGTTACTATTTGTGTGGATGCTTTTGACGTGTACGTCTTTTTTCATCGTTCTGATATATTATTATAAGTTCAACATTAATGACGTGGCTAATATTTTTGTAACACCATAATTTAAAAGGGTGTCCATGACCTACTGCGTGACTCCTTGACTATTCAAAAGTGCCTGTTAATGGTTTAATTGAAATAAATATCCTTTGACTTTGAGAATTGTTTCTCTTAGTTAACACCTGTTTCTACTTCAAACTCACTATGTATAATTAGCACTCTCCCAAAACAATTTCCCCGCTGCACCCCTTACTCTTCCCGCCAGTGTACGACTCTTGTAATTAATTAAACTTGTATAAGTCGTGTGTTTGTTTGAGAGGCGCTCCCCGGCGCTAAGTCAACCAGATCCGATGCAGCACTAATTACAGTAGCCTGCCAACTTCTGAGGATACGAGCTCGTTGTTGAAAGATGGTTTCTTAAGCAAACTAGGGGTTTGTTCAGGTTTTATAGTAAGTTTAGTGATTTTCGAGAGCTATTTTTGGTAAAAACCGTCAAAAACGTCAAAAAAAGTTTGTATTATGAATTTTGAAATGAAAAAAAACGTATACAGCTTCTGTTCAGTTTGGATGCCTACATAATATAGGAGAGGCCAATGTCCCGAGGTCCGATGCAGCACTATATAATTACAGTGACCTAATGATGTGTGCCCCCCCTCCCGACCCTTGCTCGAGCCAGCCCGCGCCGCTGAGCCTGTGGCTATAAATTCGTACCAAAATCACTCAAATCCTGATCCAGCTAGTCCCTTGCTGCCCTCTTCCAGCGACGCCCTAAGCCGAGGTCCGTACCCCACAGGGGTTGCCCTTAGCGTGTAGTCGTTTAGTTTTTAGTTAGTATTTAAGTTTAAGTCCTGGCTGGAGGCCTTAATTTAAAAGGGCAACCACAGGCAACTCCGCTTCAGCAGACGACAACCTCATAGGTTGACTTGCGAGATGCCATACCAACAAAAATTATAATAATATGTGTGCCAATTTTGATGACCCGACACCTTTGTCTAAGGACGATATCTTAGGGAAACTTCCTTTACCAACGTAAAATGTTCTAAAAATGTGTTTTCTTTGAGCCTAATTTGGTAAAATCCTAACTGAATATTATAAATGCGGAAGTGAGTTTGTTTGTTCGTAACGCTTTCACGCTATAACGGCTAAACGGCTTTGGATGAAATTTGGCACACAGATTGACCATGACCTAAGGAAGAACATAGGCATTTAAACTGAATCGCCGGATCACAACCGAAATCGCGGGCAACAGAAAGTTCAACATAAAAGTATAAAAATAATCTTGTTAAAAGTTCCGCAACCTGTAAAAATGTTTACTTATATCCACAGACTAATCTTGGCAGTTGCTTAACCTCGTTGTAGGATTTAAGACCATAAATTACTAATACTGGACAGATCTGATGAAGGTACTAGCGGCCACCCCATCCACAGACTAACCTCGTTGAACCACCTGCTACGTTACTTACATAATCCTTGAAAAAATAGTACCTACATGCGCCCGACTTAATTGTTATTAGAAGACATGAGGACATACCCATACCTAATTACTATCAATTATAATAATTGGCATTGATGACAATCAGGAGTTAATAATTTTGTATGTTTCGTATCAGTAATGTTGGTGAGTAATTATTCCAGTGCGGGATAGAGACATCTTCTCATACAGAGAAGGAAAATACGTTGATATAGTATTTAGTCTGTTAAAAAAAAAGTGCGTTTTGCTTGGATGTGACGCATATTTTCCCCCAACTGTTCGTTCTCTGCGCCATGTTTACTGCAAATAAACGTTTTTCTTTCTTCTTTTCTTTCAATACCTACATGGTCAAAATGTACTATTTTTCGACTGGGTGGTCTAGAATCATGTGCTAAATTCAGTTACAGTTGATGTTTCCGCCACCCTCTATAAGATTACGCCTAGGCAGAAGTGTATTATCGCATCCACATTTTGTGTTATGTTATACAAGTTATTATTTGAACCCCATGTAGGCAGAGGTTCACCGATTATGTTGTAGGTACAGTCTGGATTATTTTGTGTTCGGATAAAGCAATAGCATCGCTTTATCGGAACATGAAATAATCCTACACCGCTATATGCGAACTACGCACCACACTGACGTCACGCAAAATCCTGCATCGCGCAAGCAGAGTTTTCCGCAACTCGCATATGTTTTACGTCCCGACATCAGTTCTCAGATAGTTACCCACCTGACACACCAACGTCTGGTCGGAGAATCCTCCATTTTCTATATAGGATGAGTGAACTATACATCCAGTTCTTCATATCTCTATAGTAGTCTTAGACGAAAATCACTAGAAAGAGTCAATACAAAGTAATTTCATCTTTGATTTTATCACTGTCAAAAGCAAAGTGATCTTTACAGTCGTTTAAATGAGAGACAAGTCCGTCCAAATCAGAGTGATCTTTAATTTCGTTCCAATAAGGTTGCTGTTGTCAGAGATAATATAAACGAAGAACTGTATAAGTTTTACACGACCAAACAGTCATCCTTGAAAGAAAAACACCAAGTTTCAGCCGGTCTCTTCTGTAAAATTCTCTCCGTTAAAATTAAGCTGAAGTAAGCTTGTGAGAATTCAAATTCTTTATATTACTCATAATAAGGAGATCAATTGATTTGTATTCTTACCCAGTGGCGCAGCAGAGGGGAGTCCCACCGATCTGAGAACACGCTCAGGAGACCAGTGGTGGTTGCGCTTAGAAGGCCGGCTATGGAGAACGTCCTTTTTCATATTATGGCGTAAAAATCATCTGCGCGCGCCTCCGCAAACATTGTGGATGCACTACAACGCCACCACAGCCCCAACAGCATCATAAACGCGTTATTATATTCGACCTTCTTCTTCTCTGCTTTCTTTCTTTTCTTTTTTTCCACAAAGTGGGACACCGGAAATATCAGAACATCTCTTCTTGACATTGTTCAGTCCGCGAGGTCTAAGCTGAGCTTTTCATTTGTGTGAGTGCACATAGCGACGCGTCCTTTGCTTGGCAATCGGCCAATCGGACAATCGGCCTGAGGCGTTGCGCGTCCCTCGCGCGATCACATTGGTGCGATCACAATCACTCACACAAATGCAAGGCTCAGCTTAGGCCTCGTGGACTGTAGGTACCTGTGACACGGGTAATTTTTAAAAGTTTTAATAAACTTTTTTGGTTAGGACTTGTTTTTGGGGCTTTGCATTGATTAGGGATATTAATAATAATACCACTAAATAGTAACGTGTTAATTAAGTTATCATAATTTTATATGGTAGGCACTTCGTGAATGCCGAAAGTATATGATCGCGCGTGCGTGATCCGATCACATTGGCGCGGTTGATAATCACTCACACAAAAATGCAAAGCTCAGCTTAGGCCTCGTGGACTGTATTTGAAGTGTGCTGTAATTTTGTCAATCCCTAACGTCAGGTCGAATGACAGTTTGCTTCAAGCCCACTTAGACAAAGTTTACACTGTGAGAGTATATATAACAAAATAGATCGGCCGATTCAAACCTTCACGTCTAGATCAGTTAACGTAGATGCAATTATAAATATGTACCCGTCGTTAGTACCTAAAATATTTCAACAGACACAATATTATTTTGTACGACGTACTTTGAATTCATTAGTTGGTACTAATGTGGATACGCCGTAGCGGGTATATATTATCAGAGTGCAGCTGTCTTACTGCTGAAGGCAATTCCGCAATAAAAAACGTTCAAAATTCAAAATTTAAAATACCTACTGTAGGGTTCTTTTGACGCGTGGCCGAAATTGGAACAAAAACTCGCCATCTTGTTTTTTTTAAATACATTACAAGTGACATTTCCCAAAAAAATAAATGGACAATTGTTTAGCTTGATTGTGAGCGCCAGAAGATCATGGTACAGTCCGTTCACCTCTGAGTTTTCATCACTGTCGAAATCACAGTGAACTTTATTGCTGTTGAGTTGCTGCCATTAACCAGTCCGTCAAATTCACGATGATCTTTATACCCGTTACAATAAGATTGCTATTAGGTTGCTCTTAGCAAAACGCTTAAATACCTTTGAATGGATTGTAGTCTCAATCTCATCTCAACGACAATCAATGTCAAAAACTCAAAACTATGTTTGAGGTCGGCTTCCAGTCTAACCGGAGGGAGCTAAATCCCAATATTTTACGTAGACCGATTGTCTATCTTACCTCTACAACCCAGTTACTGGGTATACCCTTGGTAAGACTGGTTGTCAGTCTTTCGGACTCACGACCCGTAACGACTGTGAAAGATCCACGAATGACAGCCGGGACCAACAGCTTAAAGTGCTTTCCGAGTCACGGGGCTCCGAGAGAAGTACAGCCAACTTCCAAACTCTGACACTGAGAAATTCCTTATGAGAATAACCCAATAACACTTTGTTCGACATGGGAACCCAACCTAGGACCACGGTAATATTATCATACAAGGACCCCCAAGCTTGCGACCACGAGGTCGACGACGTGGCAGTTTTGCTCAGGTTTTTTAACACACACATTTTGCCAGTTTCGGCTATCTCTAATTAAAAAGTACGTTTCCTCGTGATTTATTTATTTATTTCGTTTCCGCAGAATCAAAAGTAACGAAACAAAAGGATCAGATTTTGGGCTGTACATAATTGGAATACACAAACAACTCTTTATATTGAAGTGTGTTACTTCAAAATAAAGAATTATTATTAATTAATTAATTAAATAAGTATTTGTATTTAAAATAATATTTAGTAGTAAAAATAACTAAATATAATTTACATATCACAAAAGAATGGATAAACTACATTATGTTTTATTTTTCAAATGCATGCTACAGGAAAAGCAAAATAAACGCAGTACAATACACAAAAATGATACATTTCTGTTATATTTATTGTGTCAAAGCTTTTTCATGATCCGTTTGAGTAAAACAATAGGGACACATATAGAATTATCATACGAAGAAAGAATCACATGAATGAGGTAACAGAGTAAAGTGAGAATAAAAATATGTGGCGCAACTGGAACAAAACGTTTTGTAACCGCACAATCAAAAATTGTTAAAGCCAAAAAATACTTTGATGTTTTAACTTATTTAATCATTATTATTTTATTAAGTTATAGTAATATATAATATGTAGATAATTTAAAAGTAAAAAATCTTAATGTAACAATAATGATAATATTTAAATAAAGAAAGAATCATAGGGAATTTAAAAAAATGTTGACATCGGTGTCATTTTTTTTATTAGCTTTTAAATTATTTAAATAAAATACATCCAAAAAAACAACGGTATTTGTGGTTGTAAATACATACAGTACATACATTGATAACAAACTCAAAAAAAAAAATGGATGGCTTCAGCTCTTACTTGTAGTACGTATTTCCTTATTTATTTAAACTTCATGGCATGCAATATTGGTATATAAGCGGTCTGTCACACTTATGCGACGTGTTATTAATGTCACAAGGTATTTCTGACTTATCAACCTTTAGGTTAAAAGACAACATTGTGATAGGTGTACAAAAAAATAAATTGACAAAATAATAACATTTTTCCTACTGATGTTTTTTAGCTGGAATTTTCATTTTCAAAATGTGCCTTTGTACTCACTATGGGTTCGCCCCTTATTACATGGGACTTTCAAAGTGATTATCGACGTATTGGTGTACACAATAGCTCCGCCAGAACCTTAAAAAAACAAGCAACATTATACATTATTGGGCTTCCATAAATAGGTATTAGCTAATAACGTATTTAAGTCCGCATTTCGTTGCAAAAAGTACGTAATTATGGATTTTTTCTTCTATTTGCATTTTTGGGAAAAAAAAGAAGTGAATGTTATTGAAACATACATACACTCACGACTTCTACCCATGGGAGTAGGCAAAAACCACAGAACGCTACCTGCTACGATCCTTACATACTCCTTTTGCCTCGTTTACGTTCATACATCTGGTCACACACGCACGCCGGTTGCGAGTGCTACGCACCTGACCTTTGTATGTATATAATAAACATAATTATACCTAATATAAAGATTAGAGGTTTGATTTTTTTTATGTTTGTTTGTTACGCTTTCACGCTAAAACGGCTGAACGGATTTGGTTGAAATTTGGAGAGAACATGAGTAGACCATGACCTGGAGAAGGACACGCAGACAAAGTCGCGGGCTGCAGCTAGCAGATATTCATTGTAAATTGTTAATATTCGTACGCTTTTAGCGGCGAATGTGTCCTGAACATAACTCTGCTGACCAACTTTGTACCTTGTCTTACTAATAACGATTATTGTCTTTGTCATTGAAAACACATCTTAAAAAAAAACAGATTTAATAAAAATCGAACATGCTACGAATAATATTTAATAATCTTACTAACCATGTTAACACTTTTATATATGTAACTGTAACACTCTTGTAAGTATTTTAAGTTAAAACATTGAAAAACACATTTAAAAGTGTTACATATTATGTATTGGCTCGTTTATGTATTTCACACGAATAAAAACTACTCACAAAAAATTCGTTAGAGAAAGAAAAAAAGATAATAAATTTATTCGACCCAGGTTAAGGCAAAACAAAACGCAGAATAGTTGTGTGCCTCAAATATCCCCAGTTCAAAACAAATACCATACAACTAAGTGCCTGGCGCTGGTTTTCAAACTAGACCCTATGTTACGAGAACGCCTTACTGATGTAAATCAGTTTTGAAGTGTCCTGTGTCATGTCCTACACAAACATTTGCTTAAAGCAGCCAATTACAACTTTACCCTGCTATGTTTTATACGTAAGTTTGCCCGTCGCATCCTCTAGTTCCTATCGTTTACGTCTCATTACCGACACTGCACTGGATAAAGGCAAACGGACTATTTTAATTATTCCTTCATGCCCCATTAGGTCTCGGATCGGTTCGGAGCTTCAATTTTATCGTTCTACCCCAAATAGTGGGAAACCACGGTAATGGCACGTTTAATTATTAATTTGAGGGCAGGAGGGGGGGATCCTGAGATAAAAAGTGGAAAAGGTAGCTTAACTAATTTGGGAATGTGTTGTAGTTTTAGTCAAAATCAAATCAAAAGTCATTTATTCAAACTAGGCTGAGAGTCAGCACTTTTCGAACGTCAAAATTACATAAGACAGTCCCTCAAAACGCCCCCCCTTCACCACTTCCTAGTGGTTTAGCTGGGAAGAAGAAGTGGCGCAACAAACTCCCCAGCAGCACAGCTGACTGTTTAGTTAGAAAAACCATTGAACTATACAATTATATGGTAATCAAAGAAGAAAAACCGTTAAACGTTATCTGCCATAATATGTAAGATAGCCACGCCAATATACCCAAAACAGAAACCAATCAAAATCAATGAAAAAAAACAAGAACATAACTTAATACACAAATAAAAGCCTCCAGGCATAAGGGGCGTGACACCTTACATATGCATTTTTGGATTATTTTTTAAGTACATACAAATAATAAACTAGGATAGTAAGATATCATTTCTCTGGGTGATGGTAAAAACCTGGGAATTACTACGACGACTTTGCTATGCTGTACTTTTATATTTACATTTGAGATAACGACTTGGTCGCTCACAGGTACTGTTAACTAGATACTAATTAATAACCTCGGGAGCAGTGCGTCAAGTGGCTTGTATTGAAAAATTATCGTGTGCGTGAATGTGCAGGAGAAACCGAATTTGTTGATCATAAGGCGCTGTAAGAAGCAGTTTTAGGTAATTGACAATACCTCATCGCGGCAACAAATAAGGTTCAACTAACAACAAACAGCGATGTGTTTGTTGATAGTTGACCATTCAGTTACTGAAATTAGTTTTAAGTAAATTAATATAAATTCACGGCTCAGTGGAATAATTTTCATATTAGGTACATAAAGTATGATAGTTAAGGGGAATGCGAAGATCATTTCTCAGCCACTTTTTCACTAGATGGTAGCACAGTTGCAAATTAGAACATAATTTTTTTTTTTAGCTTAACTTATAAATCATTGAGAGACAACTTTGTTAAAAGCGGGAACTATCGAATTAACTTTTTTTTTTTTGAAATTTTCTTTGCTTGTTAACTCGTCTCTTACAAAGATTTGTTCCACGAAACATTTAGCAGTCTTCACTTTATTCTATACACACGCATGAACGGTAAATAGTTTTACTGGCAATACCACTAGATGGCGTTCTTTTCAAATACTTGGTTGGGAATTAAAATATTAAGATGGCGTTAATTTAAAAAAGGTCTAATGAACTAAATAATCCAATTATATATAATCTTCTAGGAAACCGTGGCTTTAAAATAAATAAATAATCGAAAATCAAATCAAAATATTTTATTTCACATAAACCTACATGGACACTTATGCAACGTCAGAAGCTAGGTGCACGGTTCCAATTGGTCGTTTCCTATGGAGAAACGTTAGTCAATGTTTTAAAATTAGTGTTAATAGTTATGGGAGGCCCATGTAGGCCGGTCAACAAGTACCAGGTTATTAACAAAATAGAAGATGGTTTAGAACTCTAAAAGGTCTACAACGTTCTCACATTCACAAAATATAAAAAAATCTATAGAACATAATAATAAAATTATCTACTAAACCTATTTGCATACATAAATATAAAAACCATAAAATATATAAGTATAAGATGGAAAATAAGCAAGAAATACATTCCGCGCATCGTTACAGAATAACGATACGAACAGTTTCAGGAGGGTTTGTCAAAAAACTGGTGTCAGCAATTTTTTAAACAGCCTTTCATTTTTTAGTAAGATAAATATATTATTACTTAACATTGTCAAAATAATGACATAATTTTCAGAAGACATCAATTGTAGAAAATAGATAATAGACTGGAAATTACATTGAGACCTACTATTTCAAATATTTTTAATTTCCAATTATTATTCTGAAATAGTATTATTCTGAATTATGTAGGTAGATAAGAATATAATTATCGTCACACGTCGACACACGTATGTATGAATTACTTAGGTATACAATTTTGAACTTCAATAAATAATTTCATACAATTGTTAGGCTGGTACATACAGAGAAAAATATCTTCTAACAAAAATCTTATGAACTAACAAATGACACAATTAAACTATGCATCACTACATACAAAATTACATAAATTTAAAATGAATACAATCAAAATATCTTCTCTCCTACGCGCTGCTTTTTTTGCCGCCGGATGAATCTTCTGCTTGTCACTGTTTACTGTCATTGTATATATAGATATCCTTTCCGTCCGCACCTCCTTCAGTAAAATCAACTTCTGGAAGCCGCAGTTTTCGCTACAACAAATTAATTAATTAAACTTTTTTGTTAGACTATACTATACTAAATGCAAACCTCAGAGACCCGAGAAATAATTTGGTCTATTACTAAATGAGTAAGAGTTATATTTTTCATACCTTTTAATTCCTTGATGCATCGACACCTAGCATTTTACCGAACTCGTCTCAAAATAATTTCCAGCAGTACACATGCTTTAAAAAAGTAACCAACTTCGGCATCATAGCGCTGATAAATTCCTTATCCCGGTTGACTTCTATGACAGTCAATTGTTGGGTGACAGATATAAAGCAAATGAAGTAACAATTATTCATTTTGGTAATTTGTAATTGACCCTGGACCTAGAATTAAAATAATAATGACAATTAGAAACAAATAATCCGAGAAACATTTATATTTATACAGTACCTAAGAAATTATAATATTTGTTACTTACTTGATAACAATTATGCTTTTTGTTCATATCTAAAACATCATTTTCCAAATGAATGTCTGCCTGCGAGTAATAACTTTCAGCAGTGACAGTTGCCCATACAATTGCGGTGTTAATATTCTGGTCCTTCTCTGTGCATTGTTGCCATGTTTTATTACACATGCTACATTTAAATGTTAACACACTGTTGAATTCATTCCGATGTTCACAAACATACTCAATTTGAGATGATTCACAAGACTGACGATGTTCTTCCAATTGAAATGCCCATTGGATCACATGTTTCAAGTCAACAATACGGTACCCTGACAAACCAGATAAGTGGTCACTTGAAGTTCTTTCCACAGTTAGTTGATAAGATTCAGTGGCTGGATCGGGTTGTGGCCAATCAATAACAATAGTCTCTTCTTGCTCTGATACAGATTCAACTGCATTACAGCTATAGCGGCAGGCTGCGGCTTTGTAACGAAATTTTGGTATACCCCGCGAATAGGTTTTCTGTTTCGTCGTATCTTGAGCTTTCGAAAGGATAGACAGCTGATGATGTGTGTGGACTGAAATTAGCCGTAAAATCGTGAATCCGTCATCGGTCTGTCACCAGCTGTAGTTGTCACCAGCTGTAGTGTTAGTCATTCAGGCCCCATTCCGAATTGAGCTGTAATCGATTTGAGCGCGCTTACACCCGTTCCGAGTCAGCGTGAGCGTGATAACGATGTCCCGTGAATCGTCATAGATGACGTCATGACATACGCTATCTTGTGATAACGCCATCTTGCGATAACGCCGACAATGCCCTTTAATAGTCCGCATTCCGAGTTAGACCATAATCGCTGACAGCGCTCACATCGATAATTAGCGTTCCGATTTAGATATCACGATTATGACAGCTGACAATTCGGTCACAGTGATATTTCTTTATGGGATGGTCTGCGATCGATTACATCCCAATTCGGAAAGCAGCCATAATATCACTGTGAACGAATTGTTGACAGCTCTCATCTGTCATAATCGCATAAATCGGAACGCAAATTATCGATGTAAGCGCTGTCAGCGATTATGGTCTAATCTAACTCGGAATGCGGCCTCAGTCAACCGGTCCACTATACCATTATTTTCGAATTTTATCGATATTAGTATGGATTAGGTATGTTAATTATTTGCTTTATTTTTTTTACTACTTTGGGGTCGTAATTCATAAGTATAACTTTCTATGCTAATGTTAAGATGGCAAGATTTTTACGACTTACTTTGTACTATTCTGATGTATATGCTATGTAACTATATGCTATGTAGAATAACAAACGTCAATCCATCCATCCTCACAAACTTTCGTGTCTGTAATAATATTATGACTAAAGTAAGAAGGAGGATAGTAAGTAGGATAGAAGTATTAGTAGGTTATCAAAGACGAGACGAGATACGTAATTTGTTATTATGTTTTTATTGTGTTTATTTTAGGATTGACACAGTATCAGTATCGTTACAACACATTGTTGTCGTCGAAAACGAGACCGGGACACATAATTATTTATGAATCAATTATTTACTATAAAAAGCTTGTAAGTTCCAATAACGGTTCGAGTTTACTCAAAAAAAATCCACACAAAGGCACCGCGTGTCGCGCGACGAGGGAATTTCAAAACCGAAATGATGACTAGAAAAACATCTTTATGTACCTATATATATATATATATGTATTGTAAGTACATACTTTTTAATATTTATTTATTTATTTATTCACTCTAAACATACAAATATCCTTACAGGCTAGACCCAATACGATATTGTAGTACACTGAAAATTTAAATAGTTCTACTGTTTTAACCATAGCTAATTCTAAAGGTAGCTGTTCTTGTAAATTCACCCAATGTGCAACAGAATATGTCCAAGTCAACAGCAATGAGGTTGAGAGTGCGGAGTGCACTCGTGAGCGGCGCCTCGCACAGTAAGTTAGTTCGCACGCGAGGTTCGGCCAGCAACCGCGGCTGACGACGACGACTCACATACCCGTCCGGCACTACTAGCTCCACCCTTCGCAATATATCCGCATTGTGTATCTTCCCTCTAATTACTTTAAAGATATAAGTCACTAGTGTGAGTTGCCTCCTGACCCTCAGTTCATTATATCCGACTATACCCAAGACAAATAGAGTTGGATTCCTTCATGTATTTGAACCTAATATATTTATATTGTACTCGCTCCAACATGAGACTATACTTAGTTTCATGTGGAGCCCAGATACCTGCATTACATTCTAGTTGGCTTCTATTATTCTTCTATCTTCTATATGTATGTATGTGTATTATAAGTTACACAATATCTATTTTACATCACACATCACAAGTTATATATATTTTTTTAAAGTTATTTTTCTTCCATCATCGTCCCCTTCAATTAAAGCACCTACCATCTAATCTCTTCACCACCCTTGGTTGACTGGTAGAGAATGCCTAAGGCATTAAGTCCGCCTTTTTACCTCTTTGGGTTCGAAAAGTTTAAATAAGAAAGTAAATAAAGCCAAAAATATCTTGGTTTGACTATATTATCGAAACGTCACGTGATCATAGGTCATATCATACATCAATGATTAAATAATGTCATTATATATACAGGGTGGAAGGAACATCGACGCACAACCGGTTACCATGGACTCAGTACATGATTCTGAACCCCCGTGCGATAGAAGGAAAACATTGTAATGAAACCGGCATGTCTTAGAGCCAAAAATTCGAAGACATGTAACTACAATCTACCAACCCGCATTGGGCCTGCGTGGTTGATTACGGTCCACTCCCTGTCTCCCTGTCATAGAGAGAAGGGCTGTGTCTCAGCAGTGTTCCCAACATTATAGGCTGGATTTGGAATATTGCTTAGGAACAATTTTTTGTGAAAGGAATACGTAAAAACTAAGGCCTGTGTACATAAATAAGACAGAAGAAGCTTTAGTTTTTTAAAGTGGAGACCAAGGGAATAAATAATCTTATACAGGCTTTAAAATGAATAAAGACAATAATAATAAATATCCATATAATTTATATTTACACGTCGTCGGCCAGTTCCCCTCAAAGACCGCGCGCGTTGACGATGTATAGGTACCATAAGTAATTTATTCAAGAACACCGACAGCATATAGGTACGTTCAACTTTGGTATAGAAAATTATTTAGGAAAGGTATTATGACTTATCTGCTAGATTTTCTCTACAAGGCCTAGATCTCGAAATATTCTCATAATATGGGGAAATTATAACTTTAAAGTTATAACTTTCTATGCTAATGCTAAGTAATTCAATGAGAAAAAGTTTTTATAAAATTCGTTTTTTTTTTAACTTGTAATTACAGTTAGTTTTTGTTACCTATGTATAGTTATAATATTGTAAAACAAAATGGGCAAAACAAACACAAAAATCGCTGGCTCTACGAAAGGATGCTTTGACAATATTATTATTTACCTACATTGTATTATATTTTATTTATTTATATATACGTGGTGGTACCTACCTATGTAGGTACTGCATCATTTGAGCACACGTCACGCGTCTGTTTTAATTGATAACGCTGTGACCTTCAGCTGTCGCATCGTAATACGAAGTTTTAATAGTATAAGAGACTAGCTTATACCAGTTTTGTTTGACGGACGTGCGGCCTACTGTAGGTGTTCACGCGACTCGCAGTAAGGAAATAGGTACCTACACACGGCTACACATCAAGCTATACTTTCCGGTGTAAGCTGACCTCTCATTGTAAGGAAATCCTATACAATGCCAGATCAGCGTATACTGGAAATGTATAGCTTAGCTTTAGTGCCTACGTAATACTTCAAGAAAGCATCAACGCTTATGGATTTTATTCAACCCGAAACCATAGATTAACCGTGCCAGAAAATGTACATTTATCAGTAGCCTCAGTAGGTACTTACCTACCTAATGCAGAATTACTTTTATTTAAATGACCTTGAAATACTTCCTGTGTTAATATGAAAAGTAATGTGATAGAGGAAAATTATTATGAAATAAAAAATCGTTTTGTATGTTTATTCACCTGTACCTACCTTTTTCGATTTAAATCTAGTTTGTACGCAATGATGAAGCGTAGTTTAGGGGAAAAAAGGTACCTAATTATTTTGTATAACTACCGCCTGATTTATAATTACATAAACATCTAGCTGGTAATATTTATTCCACCCGAGACCATAGATTACCTAGTTAGTCGACATTCACACGGACGCGGGACGTAATAACATCTTACTGTGTCAGAAAATGTATAATTATAAGTAGTTACTTTTACCTACATATCATAAGCAGAAATATTTTTAATTGAGGAAGTTCTAGAAGAATGTTCAAGTTTATGTTAGTACTTATGTAGGTACTTAATTCAGATAATACATTCATTACAATAATAAATTGTGTAAAATTTTATGACTGTTAATAATTGTTTCTCCCTTCATAATGATTAAATGTAATCTCTGCGGGCAGAGCCGGCGCGCAAACATACGATGCGCAACTTGTCAATTTAATCACGCATAATATAAAATTTGCAACAGCGCACAGCGCCAGAATTCGGAGGTTCAAGGTTGTAAGAAGGGTCTCGCCTTCGCGTCGCTTCAACGCCATCTAACGATAAACTGATACCGAAGCGATAACTAGTACCCGTATCTTCTTGATACTCAGCAACTGTTTCTTGATGGTTCGTTGTATGTCTGGTAGGGGGCGTGATTCTGCTCACTTACACAACTAAACATTTTTCGTTTTTTGTCAGCTCTGTTTATACTACAAATACTGTTTTTTTATAAGTTTTTGTCAATACGCGGGAATAATTAATCATAGAAAATTCACATTCTTGCTTTAATTCAGCAAAAATCGTTTATATCTCGAGATTTGTTACCCAAAAGAATGTAAGGGGAAGTGCCACTACGCATTCACCTTAACGCTCAAAATGTTGAACGATTTTTATTCCTGCTTTACGATGGTTTTATAATGATTATACTTTATTTTAATGCAGTATGTTTGAATAAGTCTGTTCTTTGAACATTTGACAATGCACTAAAAAATTTTCTGGTTGTATTATGTACCACTATGGCTAACCGTGCGACAATAAAACTAAGCATTTCGGTGCCCTATACGTTTGGGCGGTGCCTTAAATCATTAGAATGGATCTCTAACATATCGTCAGAAACTCAAGTAGTCAAATAGGCATTTCGTCTTCTCTCAGGATAGATTATCTAGTGACTAAACTTGAGAATCTACACAAATGGATTTCAAAGTGTTTCGTATTTCTACAACGGCTTTCAACAGAACTAATATAACTAAGCCACAATATTTAAGGTTGTTTCTGTCAATCCAGTATATTTTTGACTTTACGATCATCATTATCGCTGATGATAGAATGTCAATGTCTTTTTCTAGGGCCCTCTGTTGATCAATGCTCGGTCTTTCTCTAAGATAACAGTATGGTATTTTCATTACCAAGAAACTTCAGTAAAAATAATCATTACATTGAATTAATAGAGGATTTAGTAAAAGAAAACATATTAATAGTATAAAACTACTTAATAGTGTCTATTGTCCCAATTGTTACCACCCGGTAGACTACCGCTCTCCTGCTACACATAATTAGACATGTCATTACTCTGTCGCTAATGTCAACACCCTGTCACATCGCTAACGTCATGTTCTGTCTTAGATTATGGAAATTGGTGGATATAACTAGGAATCACGGTGTTTGGGGGTAAGGTATGATAGAATTTGTAGACGTTAGTTTATGGCAATAATAAAGCTGTTGTAATAGGTGAGGTATTGTATTTTTTGTGTTTAAATTACTGGAATAAAAGCTAAGGTGCTGTGTTTGTAATAAACTTAACATTTAAAACTTGTTTTCGTAAAAAAAGTCAGTAAATGTTGGAAGTTCTAATAACCATTCAATTGAGAAATGCAGCATTCTATTGAGAAATATAATTAAAGTAATGTGTTGTTTCTGCAAATGTATTTCTAATTACATTTACACTTACAGTGTACAGTCAAATTCAAAATACCATTAGTTTAACATAACATAACATAACATCACGCCTAGTTTCCCCGAAGGGTTGGGCAGAGGTGTACCTGTACACCCACATTAAGCCAGTTATGTTTTAAGTCCCATGAAATATGGGGCGAGCCTATTGCCATCAACCGGGCACAAATCCATACTCCGGGCTGCTACTGAGAAATTCCAGATAGAAAAACCCAATAACACGTTGCCCGACCTGGGAATCGAACTAAGGACCTCATGCTCATCAGTAGCGATTGCAACCACTAGACCAACAAGGCATTATAGGCATATAACATATTATATAGGTGTCTATTCTTCAGTCGACAAAATTCGTTTCTATCGTGGCATAAAAAAATACAATGACGGGGAGCACAAGAGAGTATAAGTGTATTTTTACTTACCCCCGTTATAAACTTTAACCTCTTCACCCCTTGGGTTTTTAATCCTTCCCTAAGTCAGGTTTACACGAAACCGGCGCTGGTCGAGCAGACTTGCCTGCGCTGGCCTTGCCGGTGTTGTTTACACAAGGCCAGACATTTCTTTATTTTTCTTGTAGTATACGCATGTTTATCTCAAAAATAAGTTAATTCCGGACCAATTCGGCTTTGTGAAAAAATGTCTTATGAATGTACATAACTGTATTATTATGAGAGGAGTTGAAAAACTAAAAAATCGACTCATGTGCACTTTAGAGATGCGTCAGCTACTGATGAGAGACCGACCACTGGCTCGGTGGATGAGTGTAATGCGAGCGGAGGTCACTGGTTAGAATGATGGTTAGAAATATATATCAGCGCAGGCTTGGCAAGAAAAATTGTTTACATGCGACCAATTCCAGGACAGGACGTCTTCGATGGGCAGGACATGTCGCAAGAAGAGGAGAGTACCCAAACTCAAACTCAAAGCATTTATTTCAATTAAACCATTTACTTGAATGGTACTTTTGAATTGTCAAGGAGTTGGTCAGTCAGAAATATGCAGTCCATTACAAAGCAAAGTAGGTACCTATGGAGAAGAACGGGCAAGAAATTCCATGGACACTCTTTTAAATAATATTATTGTAACAAATAAATTAGTTACATCATTAATGTTGACACTATAGGTGAGAACAATGTACAAAAACCGTACACGTTAAAAGCGTCCAGAGTGCAGCAAAACATAATTTAAAACAATCCAAAAACTAAATTATTATAAAGATCCCTCCCAACCCTTGCTCGAGCCAGCCCGCGCCGCTGAGTCTGTAGCTTTAAATTCGTCCCAAAATCACTCAAATCCTGATCCAGCTAGTCCCTTGCTGCCCTCTTCCAGCGTAGCCCTAAGCCGAGGTTCGTACCCCACAGGGGGTGCCCTTAGCGTGTAGTCGCTTAGATTTTAGTTAGTATTTAAGCCCTGGCTGGAGGCCTTAATTTATTAAGGCAACCACAGGCAAGTCCGCTTAAGCAGACGACAACCAACAACAAAGGTTCATTTGCGAGATGCTATTAAAAAAAAGCCGTGGCAGCTAAGAGATGACTAGTCCCAACTGACGGCGCCGGTTCACGAACATGACGCATGGATCAGCACCATTCATCTCAACCATTTTAAAGGGAGCTAAATGATCCAACACACGCGCCACCGTCAGCGAGACATTTGAGTGAGCGTGACATACTATCAGCCGCAAGGGCATTCAAGTCAATCTATGACATTACCCGGTAAATGGTAGCTCTATAGTAAAAAGTACTCACACCTGTGCAATGCATCTATATAATAAAAAGGAGATTGAGTTTATATAATGCAAATATATTATAACAATCTTCAGCAGCTCCAACAGTACTCGTATTTCAAATCTCAATTAATTAGTTGTGGTGTGGAGCAGGACCAGCATAACAAAGCAAACATTTCAAAAGCATAACAAGTAGCGATCTTTTTAAAATCAAAATATTTCATCTAATAAATACCTACATGGGCACTCATGTAACGTCGGAAGCTAAGTGCATGGTTCCAATTGGTCGTTTTATATGGACAAGAGCCGATAAGAAACTCCACGATTACTCTTTTAAAAATAATTGGCTTTTACATTGTTTTCAAATAAAAGTATTAAAAGGTTCCCATACCTATAGACAGTGTAGGCCTGTCAAAAAGTACCTTATATCCAGAATAACAAATAGACAACAGTCTACAAATCTACAGTCTACAATGCCTACAATGTTCTCATATTTACAAAATATAACAGAATCTAATAAAATTATAACATTATGACCTTTTTCACCAAATGACATGATTACCAATCACCACTCATCTCCTGTCCACAAAAGCCAATAATAAAGAGTTGAAATTATAATTACAATTATAATTTCAACTCTATTAGTGGTTGGGAATAGGGCCCGTTGGAGAAATATACTTGACCAGGCTACGGCCCACCCGCGGCTATAAAGCCTTAGATGATGATGAGTACCAAGCCAGCTCTGGTTACCAATTAGTGTAACTAATTCTGCCTTTAGTGCTCACTTTCGTTATACCAGGCCATTGCGAAACTATTGCGTTTTTTTTTATATACGAGAGACTGACCATTTATAGTCTATTTTGTAAATATGATTATTTGAAATATTTTAATAGGTACGTTCCAATTTCAAAACTTCCCTCCACATTGTTTGCGAGCTAATTTAAATTATCGTGTCTCAGTAAAGGATCAGCGCCGGGAACATTTTTGCGATATGATTTTTACGATTTCAAGTGTCTCCTGAAACCGGACGAATCGTACGATAGACTTCAAATGGCATTCATGGATGACGGCCCTTCTAAGGCAACCGTGTATCATTGGTATAACGAATTCAAGCGCGGTCGACTGACTTTGGGGGATGAAGAAAGAAGTGGTCGTCCTTTGACGGCAGTTACGTTTCAAGAGATTCAGCACATACTGCAGGTTGGATCGGGAAGCCTTTACGAAATTCTACATTTGCAACTTCGTGTGAGGAGGATAGTTTCACGCTGGGTGCTGCACAACCTCACGGATGCTCAGAAGCAAGCCCGGGTAAAAAAATTTGAAGCAGAGTCGTCTCGGCGTGTTTACGACATCATTACAGGTGATGAGTCTTGGATTTAACAATATGATCCAGTAACGAAGCGCCAGTCGACGATTTGGGTGTTTCATAACTAATCAACGCCTACCAAAGTATAGCAATTTCGAAGCGGGGGGAAGATTTTGATCGCGAGCTTTTTCAATTTGACTGGCTACTTGGTGTCAATTCCTTTACGGAACCAAAGAATCAATAACCCTGAATGGTATACTACCAAAAGCTTGGTAGAAGTTTTCTCTGTTGTGAGCAACAAGCGACCAAACACAGGGCTCCGCAGGCTGCTGCTCCACCGCGCTCAAAACGAGGGACTTCCTGGACAGCACGCCGGCCAAACTCCTGGGTTACCCTCCTTACAGCCCTGACCTAGCACTGTGTGAGTTCATTTTATTCCCGGAAATAAAACATCAGCTCAAAGGGATACAATTTTCATCGCCGGAAGATGCGCTGTCAGCGTTCGAGTAGGCTGTAAACGAGGTCTCTACGGCGGACTGGAAAACATGTTTCAAAAACTGGTTCAGACGCTTGAAACTTTGTATAGAGGCTAGTGGAGAGTACTTTGAAAAGATTTAAAAATAAATATTTACCTATTGAACATTTATTTTTTCAAAACTTTCTGAGTGTCCCACGTGTATAAGGAATTCTTCTGCGATGTTTCAAGTTTCTAGACCAAACGGTGTACGCTGTGCGTGGTCTATCAGTGAGTGGATTTAAGAATTTTACTAAGAAGATTTTTATGGTGCTTGATTCAACAAGTTGATATCCCCTTCGAATGACCTATTGGTCGGTCTCGCATGACTCGAAAGTAGGATTCTGGGTACGATACTCAGGTTATACAGTATTGATAGCTTTTTTTATCTATACTACTAATATTATAAAGATCATTTTTTTTTGTATGTAAGTACAATCAGGTCATCTCTTTAAATGTCTGAGATTTGAAAAATTTGGTAGCCCAATTCTTGCGTTCAATCATCACGTTATGGTCCAAAGGCGCCGATCAATAAGAAAAAAATTTAGAAAGAAGTGATAGTAGCGCGGGCAGGTGATGCGAAGCGAAGCGATGCGAAGAAGTGGAGCAAGTAATTGCAGAAGCTAGTTACGAATATTTACAATAGTAGCCTTGAATCTAGGTTTGACAACGGTATCATTACCTTCGGCGATCCCTTAGGGCAATACAAGTACTGAGCTGTAAGTTTATTTTCTTTTCCAACACACCTTTCAGCTCCTGAAAGCCCAGTCTAAAAGAAAATCCTCCTTTTATATCCACCAAAACAAAACTCGCAGGGGCCGAACACGATAAACGTAAGTTATCTCTGATCTGACAGCTACATAATTAAACACGTCATTACGTCGTCATATCCTTCAGCACCGTCTTAGTGACGACACATTATCATATGTCCGGTTAATTAATAACTTAGTTAATAGATGTTATATGACAATTCACTGTGGAGGGGCAGATGTAGGAACATATTGGATGTGGTGAGTAGGATATTGTTTTCAATGATAATTTTGGGAGGGGCTGCAAATTGGCCACTTTATTAATAGGAAAAATTATAAAGAGTTTCTGAAAGAAGTTTTAAGAGTATATAATAATGATGGACTGCCATTAGCAAACATTTTTCAAGAAAAATTACTGATTGATATAAACGCATTTAGGTATTCTTACCATATCTATTTTTCTTTAACTGCCCCGTTGGTCTCGTGGTCACAAGCGCGACTACTGAGCGTGGGGTCCTGGGTTCCTTCCCCAGGTCGGGCCAAGTGTTATTGTGGTTTTCCATAAATCATTTCTTTGTAACAGCCCGGAGTTTGGAAATTGGCGGTGTGACACCCCCCTGTGCCTCGGAAAGCATGTTAAGTCATTGGTCCTGCTCCTGATCTCTTTCTGGTCGTGTGCTGTCCCATGGGACTATAAGAGTAAGGGAAGAGAGTGCACCTGCGTCTGCGCACACACTTGTGCACTATATCATCTCTCGAGCCGAAGGCTCTCCTAGCCCGCCGGTACTCGCGTCTCCTTTTAAGATATAAATAGTCGCGCGAGGGTCGAAAACACCCAGATTTTGAATGTATGGTTTTAATAATTTTATTAAGTTTCGGGTTTATTTTTAAGTTATTTAGAAAGAGGATAACAAAACAAACTTAAAAATAATAAATGTTTTTTATTTAGAGAAAAAACGTAATATAAATCACAAAATTCAAGAGATCACTGCTAAATCTTACTTTTTACGATATGGGAACTAAAAATTACTTTAACCTTCTTTGTTTAATCTAGAAACGTAAAAAATCTTTTCTATTATCAATAATATCAATAATCTTCTAAATAGGGGACCAATTTTAAACAAATAGTATATTTTTATAATCAGGCTCTTCAATGTTCCAACGAGTTCCATTCCTACCCAGGTATTAACCTTGACGGACATACTTCAGAGGCACATCGTTCAAGTCGGGTCTTTGCAGCAAACTGGAACGTAAATTTTCAGGCTCAGAAACTTCATTGTCCTCAAGGAGTCTTGTCCCAAATGGTCTTCAATTTCTGACGCAATTTCACCTTCAATGTCTTCCTCTTCTAATGTTTTGCTATTATCTGGTCATTCAAACGAATTGACGACATTTCTACAAAGAAATAAAATCAAAATTAATATTTTTGAAATAAAAATACACTCACACATTACGTCGCACAAGAGTCGAAACGACCCATACTCACTTGACACGTTCGTACTGTCCAAATGCCGCACGGGGACTGGCTGAGGCGGGGTGTGCAGATAGCCTATGAAGCTACTTGAAGGTACTTAGTGCGACGATACGGATGAAGTAATACAAAAAGAGTTATGGCACAATAACTAGAGTACTGGGTCTTTTCGACCCAGGCGCGACTATCCGCGAGCTAGGCTACTTTGTGTTTATGTATATTTTTTTTTCTTTAAATTTCTGCCGTCATGTAGCATGGCTGTCTTCCAGTTTAAAGGGTGCCAGTAAAGGGGTTTAAACATTTATGCTCATTATCTAGTATAGCAATGCACCTGCGATGCATCTGATGCTGCAGTTGTCCGTAAGCAGTGGTGACCCAATGGCGGTGGTGGTGGTAGTTTTAAGGTGCCATTTTTTTGTGCTGTAATGCCACTAGGTATGGTGGTGATGAAATAATTTACAAAGTAACAAAAAATTTACAACTCTTAAGTCGCGTCCGTAAAAGAAAGAAAGAAAAATGTGTCTAGTTGCCATTCCACCAGTTCGAACTAAGTGCTTCCAAACATCCTTCATAATGCGCACGGCAAAAGAGCGGAACTCACTACCTGCGTCTGTGTTCCCGAACGCGTTCAATCCGAATCTCTTCAAAGTTAAAGTGAACAGGCTTCTTCTGGGTAAACTCACTCCATCGCAGACTTTGTCTCTGTCACCTCTGACCTAGACTAAAGTCAAGAGTAAACCAATCTTAAATCAAAATTTAAAAAAACACCTCTGCTCTCAAAACGGTAGAGGAAAACATCGTGAAAAATCCTAGAACCAAAAATTCGAAGACATGGGACATCTACCAAACCGCACTAGGCCTGCGTGGTGAATTACTACTACTAACAGGCAGGAGGCCTGTGTTCCAGCGGTGGGAACATTATAGGCTGATGTGGTGGCGACCACTTACTTACCATAATGATGTTGTTCTGCGTTAGCTTTCGCTTGTTTTCCACTTTCTATCTTCTTCTATCTTTCTATCTACAAAAAATAACAGTTACTTTATCCAACAAATAAATTAGAACAGATATGACAACCCAAGCAGAACACTGAAACAACATGGCGTCTGCTTCAATATTGTGACAGGCTGTTGACATTTGCGACACAGTAATGACTTGCTAAGTTATGTGCATGCCGAATGACCCGGTGGCGTGTCACGGTTAGAACTTAGTTTCATAATATCGGGGGATGAACTGAATTATGTAATATAACATTACGCCTGTGTTCGCTAAAGGGGTCGGCAGAAGTGTATGTACAATCGGCCGCACGTCGGTTGTAACACTGAGCTATAGCTGTCTTAGCGTAGTATGGAGTTTCAATGGAAAAAGAGACCAGCAGCCTAATTGCGAAACACATTTTCGTAAACGTATTACGACTAATCTGTAGTATTTTGACAGTTCAACATCATTGATTGCGTTATTTACATTGTTGAGCAGATTTTTTTATCGAACTTATGAAGCAATGGATTAGTGATCTGTTTCAAAACGATTCAGATTCCGATTGATTGTGTATTACGCAATTAGGGTACGGGTTATACTGATTTTATTCGTCCACTAATGTGCAAAATACTGGATATGCTCACACGCAGGTTCGCACGATGCTAATATGGTTGCGAGATGTGGTTGCCTTAATAAATTAAGGCCTCCAGCCAGGATTTAAAAACTTAAAAAACTAAGTGACTACACGCTAAGGGCCCCACTGTGGGGTACGGACCTCGGCTTAGGGCGTCTCTGGAAGAGGGCAACAAGGGACTAGCTGGATCTTGATTTGAGTGATTTCGGGACGAATTTAAAGCTACAGGTTCAGCGGCGCGGGCTGGCTCGAGCAAGGGTTGGGAGGGGCGTGAATTTGGTCGTCGCGGCGGGCCTCGGCGGCGAGGGCGGTAGGACGGCGGGTGTTGCGGTTAAGTAGAGTACTGGTGGCCTTACTAATCTCCTGGAGGAGGGTAGTGGCGTCGTCGGGGGCGATTAAGGTATGCCTTAGTGAATACTGCTAATGCGGGAGGGAGTACAGCGGGTAGCCGCTGAAATAAAGGGATTTGGGTATTGAACGCCACAGTCGAAGAAATGTTTAGATAAGCGTTTCATGAACTGGTTTGTGGTGGGCATTTTAAGGTTGACGTGAAGATCTATGTTTCGGACATAGTAAGGGGCACCCGCAACCCTTCTGAGGAAACGGTTTTGGAGGGCCTGCATCTTATGGAGATAACGTGTCTGAGCGTCCGCAAATACAAAGCAGGCATAGAGGTCATGAAGGGATGGATTGTATAGCGGTATAGATGCGCAGTTTGCATTTAAGTGACAGTTTGCTGTCAGAATAAAATGGTCTACCAAGAGCGAAAGAGACGCGCGCGCGAACCGCCTTAATGTGCTCCTTGAAAGTGAGATTTTGGTCTAGGATCACGCCTAGGGATTTGGCTTGCTTCTCCCAAGGGATCGGCTTGCCGTTCATATTGATTGGGCTGGGAAGGGGGAGGGGGAATCGACGACGTCTCGAGAAGAGAACCGCCTGACTCTTATCGGGGTTGACCTTATACTCGAGCGGCTTGTGGGTGAGGTATACGCAGTGAGCCTACAGAGCCCTGCGCAGTCAGAACAATAATGCGTTCAGGATGTTATTGGGTCTGCCGTGGCGGTGCAGCGCATCTAGGATGTTTGCAGAAGAGCGCACTGATGGTTTCCAGACCATCATGAGCAAACAAACATCTTCCCTGCTGGCCCGTATACGGGGTAGCAACAACAGCATTCTAAGCGCAATAGCTGTAAGTTTTGACTGACCCTTTCAGAATCAGTGGGTCATGTCTTGTCTTGTGTCAAAATTGTGAAAATAATACGAATTAGGTTAAGGTTCTATGCCACCCGAAATAAGGATTTCATAATTATAATAAAAAAATATAGGTACCAATACTAAACCCTATTTATTCATTTACTACATGGGACTTAAAACGGATGTAAAAAGACACTTTATGAAGCTGAGAGTCACTTATACGACGGGGTACAATTGACTCTCGGCTTCGTAACTGAAGCATACCTGGGAACCGTCTGGATACGTGGATATTGAAGGTTAAAATTCCAACATTTTTGTTGAGTTAAAACATAACTATAAATACCCACCTGACACACATTGCATGTTTCCATATGCACCATGTTTTGCGTGTGTTACATTGCGCACTACTGCAAACAGCACCAAAAATCATAACTAAAATAAAAGTCATTTTCCAGCAATTGTTTTTGTGCAACTTACATTGATGTACATAATGTGTAGTTGACGGCTGTGTGAGGTGTCTTTTTACACGCTGTAAGTTCCATTTAGTAGATGGATAAATAGATAATCAATTTCAGTGAGGGCGAGTCTATCGTGTTTTACTGGAAAATTATCTAAAATCGGGCTGTTACAAAAAATTTCGTAGGTAATTGAAAATCGAGCCAGCAGTCTGAACCAGGGTCTGAACCTAGGACCAACGTGAAGCAACGTGAAGAAATCTTTATTGTTCAAGAGCATAATAATCAGCCTATAGCGTTCCTACTGCTGGGACACAGACCTCGTCTCGGTGAAAGGGAGTGGGCCGTAATCGTAAGAGTTTCTCCATAGGTACCTACTACACTTTGGAAGGGGCAAATAGCTTCATACTTCTGACTTACCGACTCCTTGACAATTCAAAAGTTTAATTGAAATAAATGCTTTGAGTTTGAATTTAAATCCACCACGCGGGCCTAGTACGGCTTCGTAGAAGTCACATGTCTTCGAATTTTTGTTCTAGGATACTCCGGTTTCCTCACGATGTTTTCATTCACTGTTTTGAGAGCAGTCGTATTGACATAATGTATGCAATGTATAGCACCCGTCTGAGTTCGAACCAACGACAACTCGTAAGTCGTGGCCTTTAACACTGGGCCACCACTGCCCACTTTTGCTCAATGGACCAAAAAAAAAAATAATTTCGGCCGCACTTCCTCACAACAGAATACCCTACGACATCACACTATGAAAATAACTAAAGTATACTAAACGGGCTGTCTGTAAATCAGTTAAATTACGATTTATTCTAACAGACGAAGCGGCTGCACAGCTAAGCTTTTTGACAATTTATCTATATTAATATCCCATTGAAGCTTGGCATCCAAAGTTATGCCTAAGAATACTGGGGTTTCAACTCTTCACCCTTTACAAGACGTGACCGTTACCACTGGGCCACCACTGCTCACTATTGTTCAAGAGAGCATTTAGAAATTTAAATGGCACTCAGCAGTCTCCACAATTGGATTTAAACGTTTTGTGTCTTGGAGACTAGTCTCCTTCGTCTTACAATATTACATGATAGTAGGTAGGGAAGACACATGCATAGCATCGGTCAGCAAGATTTCTAATACGACAATAATCATTCAAAACGTTTAAAACTACTTGAATACTTATTTATAACAAGCAAAAAAACAGGTTCCTTGCACCCCTTAATTTTTTAAATTTTATTATTTATTGTTCAGCGGCAATGTCAATTGTCTATCTAATACGGCTCATGAGATACAGCCCGCTGACAGACAGAGGAGCCTTAGTAATAGGGTTCCATTAGCACCCCTTGGGTATGGAACCTTAAAAACAAGTCAAGACTTTTATAACGCTTTTTCGTTTATAAAGTTATTTGATCTAATGTACAGCCAAGCCCCTAACTCTACAAGGCCTAACTCTACTAACTTGCATCTTGGTCAAAATGTTTGGCTTCGCCGTTCCATTTAACTATTGCATGACATCATATAATTTCTTACCATAAGCCCATAGCCCCTGTGCAACGGCCGAGCAGTACATTTGACCAAGATGTAAGGTTTGCGAGGGGCGGAGAGGAGGGAAGGAGTCCTGGGGCTCAAATTATTCAAGTGATTTTTTTTTTTTGGAATTGCATCTCGCAAGTCAACCTGTTAGGTTGTCGTCTGCTTAAGCGGGCTTGCCTGTGGTGCCCTAATAAATTAAGGCCTCCAGCCAGGACTTAAACTTAAATACTAACTAAAAGTAAGCGACAACGCTAAGGGCACCCCCTGTGGGGTACGGACCTCGGCTTAGGGCGTTGCTGGAAGAGGGCAGCAAGGGACTAGCTGGATCAGGATTGGTGTTATTTATGGACAAATTTAAAGCTACAGGCTCAGCGGTGCGGGCCGGCTCGAGCAAGGGTCGGGGAGGGCGTGAGTGTGGGCGTCGTGGCAGGCCTCGACGGCGACGACGGTAGGACGGTGATCGGGTTTTGGGCTTGTGTGGAGTGCTGGTGGCCTTACTGCTCTCCTGGAGGAGGGTAGTGGCGTCGTCGGGGGCGATTAAGGTATGCCTTGGTCGGCGAATACGGTTAATGTGGGCGGCCGCTAAAATCAACGGATTTAGGTGTTTGATGCCACAGTCGAAGAAACGCTTAGATTTTCATGAACTGGTTTATGGTTGATATTTTAAGGTCGACGTGGATAGCATGCTAGTCATTTTATAAGGTTTTTATGTGTAATCGATCATACAGTCACTTGCGCGTTATAAAACCACATTAAAGAGCCGACCATAGAAACCTTCTTTCATAAATAGGTTTACGGAAAGGTATAAAATTTCTCCATAGGAAACGACCAATTGGTATCGTAGGTAAACTGCTTCTGACGTTTCATAAGCACTTATGTTTATGTGTAAAATAATATTTTGATTTTGATTTATTTTGTTATTGGGATTTTTTCGTTAGGAATTTCTCAGAAGGAGTCTGGATTTGTACCCGGTTATTGCTCGCTCCTGATTACATGTGAATTAAACATAACTGGGGAAATATGAGTGAACTATAGGTACACCTGTGCCTAACCCTATAAAAATATATTATTAAAATAAGCGGTGGCAGCTAAGAGATGACCAGTCCCAACTGACGGCACCCGTTCACAAACATGACGCATGGATCAGCACCATTCAACTCAACCATTCTGAAGGGAGCTGAATGATCCAACACACGCGCATTTGAGTGAGTATGACATACTATCAGCCGCCAGGGCACATTCAAGTCATTATAAGAGATAAGCCGGTAAATGGTAGCTCCATGTACAAAGTACTCACACCTGTGCTATGCATTTATATAATATAAAGGAGATTGAAGTTATACAATGCAAATATATTCGTACAATCTTCAGCAGCTCCAACAGTTTTTCAATTGTTAATTAATTAGTTGTGGTGTGGAGCAGGACCAGCATCGATTCAACCATTTTTATCAGCGATGTAATCCCCTATTTTTTAATATGCCTGCCTGCTTAGTTTGCGTTTTACAAAAGATTTGAATTTCGTCTCATTCAGTTGAAGTATCACGCCTGTAATCCTAGAAGGGTTAGGCAGAGGTTTACCTATATACCCACATGTTGCCAGTTGTGTTTAAGACACATGTAATAAGGGGGCGAGTCTATTGACATCAACGGAACAACTGACTCCAGGCTGCTTCTGAGAAATTCTAGATAGACACACCCAATAACACTTCGTCCGACCTGTGAATCGAACCCAGAACCTCATGCTCAGCAGTACTTATCATTCTATCTTTAGCTCTTACGTTATAGCACGTGGGTGCCGTAAAACATAATATGTAAATGAATACATAAAATTTTACAAACCGGTCAGTGAAGCCATTAATTTATAATGCTCATTCATACAAAATGTAATAAAATCGTATGGTATCTTTGTTTTATTATGAATACAATATTGTGTCAATGAATTATAGTAGTGAAATGGTGAAAGCCGATATTACAAAAACACTTTATTGCTATAAAATCAAAAGTATTTTATTCAAACTATGCTGAGTATCCGCACTTTTTAAACGACAATATTACAGAATTATGAACCATAAAAGCATTTTTTTTAATCCAACGGGTATTTCAAGACATCTAAATTAATCATAAAACTAAAATTGAATTTTGAATTTTTATTACAAAAAAATAGACAAGGAGAGGGTGCCTTTACACATATGTTCAAAAAATCACTAAGTATACCAAAAGTACATTAAAATCACAAAGACAAGTAAAATGATCACCAATCTAGTTGAGATTGGTGATCATTTTACTTTTCACACAAAGTACATTTAAAGTACATACAGAGGGCCGACTCCATGCAACGACTGAAAACTCACGCACACATAGACAGAAACGCTTTACGTACAGCGAGTGCAAGCGCACTCGCAACTGGCATTTGTTTAAGGTAGCCGTACGTACGCGTCTATAGGTGCGTGCGCCTGTTTTCGCTCGTTGTATGAAGCTTCTGTACATGTCTGTTTTCATTATCTATCTATTAAACATCGAGATCGCAATCATTGGGATTTTTATGTTGCCCTCATTAAAGAATATACCACATATTATTCTTTAATAAGAAGTTATCCTTCCCAAAGTCCATGGTTTTCTTGCCAGTTCTTTTCCATAGAACCTACTAAGCTTTGGAATGGACAACTAGCTTCATATTTTTGACCGACTCATTGACTATTTAAAAATGCCTGTAAATTGTTTAATTGAAATAAATGCTTGGAGCTTGAGTTTGAACCCTTTTAACAATTATAAACTGAATTTGTACCTAGTTGATGGCAATAGGCTTCGTGCCTATTACATTGGACGTAACTCATCCGGACTACAAGTGTGATGTTGAACATAATATATGTTATAATTTTGACCATCAATATGGACTTTTATATCAAAAATTATGGGTGAACAAACATAAATTAAAAAAGCATTAGAAAAGGATAACGTTAGTTTTAAAATGTAATACAGTACGAACTAAACCCTATTCCACCTAATTTAGGTGCCATGTCGTTTTAAGTGTGACGATATTTAATGTGAAACTAGAAGTGGCAACTTCTAAAAAGCGGTTTATTGCTACTTACCCATATCGGACGGTCTATGTTGCTAAATTAATTTCAAAGCTTGATTTATTATTTGATCAGTAAATGACTGTATGGAGAGCAGCGGTGGTCCAGTGGTAACGGCCGCGTCTGACGAATTGTAGGTCGTAGGATCGAACCCAGACAGGCGCTATATTTTGTGTAAATTATTTCATCACCACTGCTCTCAAAACGGTGAAGGAAAACATCGTGAGGAAACCGGAATGTCTTAGAAAAAAATATTCGAAGACATGTGACATCTACCAACAAGCACTGGGCCCGCGTGGTGGAATACGGCCTTCTCCCTCTCAAAGAGAGGAGGCCTGTGTCCCTGCAGTGGGAACATAATGAGCTGAATATGCTATAGTGTGTTGTTGAATACAGCCATCATCATCTGCCTGGCATTTTCCAACCTGTGCAGCTGAAAATATACAACAACATGATACCCATTGGCAACACTCGTTATCAGACTATAAGGCTTCTGATAACACCTAACGACTGTCAAAAATATGCGAATACAGAATCTGCATTGTATGAGTCTGTGGGAGTGATTCTGTTGTTGAATACAGTCGCAACCAATTTCTTCGGTTGGTTGGTTCCGTTTGTTAATTGATCTCTTCACCCACCGTGCAGCAAATCAATCACTAAGCCTACGCCAATTGAGCCGTAGAAAGAAACTGTGACCTTTTTTTATCCATTCTTAATTTTTTTTATATTATTTCCAAATAGTTGACTTTTTTATTTTCTTATGGACATAAATTATTAGTGTCAGCGACTGGGTTATATTAAAAACTAGTATTCAGTTGCATGCGGTTAGACTTTAAGCCAACCCTACATAGTATAGAAAAGCTTAGGCAGATTGTGTCCGCGACTTGGTGATTAAATCGGCAAAATATACCTTTAATTATATTTGTCATTACAAAGTCAGCCATCAGCCATTGTTTCCTTCACACTTCCTGCGAACTTCTGAAACCTTTAGTAGAAAGAGAACAGTGAACATGCGTTTATGTTTAAGTAAAATAATACTTTCTTTTAGCCTCTATAGAAATACTTATTTATCTTAAGATAAGTCTGCACTGCCAATATATATAGCATAGTTGGGAGCGAGGGCGGATGCAGGATTTTTTTCTAGGGGGGCACAAGAGACAGGCGGGCAAAAAATTTACAATAACTGTTAGAAATAAACTTGAAGTATCATACTTCAAGTTTATTTCTACAAGTTCAAGTATTTATGTATATGAAGGTTTATGAAAGTGTCAAAACAATAGAAAAAATAAATGTTTAGTAAAGACAGGTTTCTTTTATGTTTTCTGCTAAAGATGTCCAGCACTTCAACAGCGCCCATTTTTGCCGCAACGTCTTGATGGATCTCCACAGTACATAAAAATACCGTTTGGTGGTAAATACGGCCTTGGTTGGGAGGTTACCTAACTTTGAAATAGAAATATAACATAGATTTTTCAATGGGTCTGCCTCGTTGGTCTAGTGGTCGCAAGAGCTACTGCTGAGCATGAGGTCCTGGGTTCAATTCCCAGGTCGGGCAGAGTCGGTCACCGGGGAGAGTGGAACCGGCGAGAGATGTCGTGCGGTGTCCCACAGGGATTGGTTCTGGGGCCGCTTCTGTGGGATATCGGTTACGACTAGTTGCTGCGCGCCGACCTCCCGAATGGCGTCAGCGTGGTGTGCTACGCTGACGACACGCTGGTCCTGGCACAGGGGAGGTCGCACCAGGAGGCGGCCGAACAAGCGACACTCGGGGTTGCGACAGTCGTCGAGAGAATCCGGCAGTTGGGACTCGAAGTGGCCTTGCACAAGTCCGAGGCCATGTGTTTTCATGGTCCTCGGAACGCGCCACTGTCGGGTTCCCAGATAACGGCGGGAGGGGTTCACATCGGCGTCGAGTCGACGATGAAGTACCTGGGACTCGTCCTCGACAGCCGGTGGAACTTCGTGGAGCATTTCCGACGTTTGGCCCCCAGACTGGAGCGGGCTGGCGCTGCCTTGAGGCGGCTCCTGCCCAATCTAGGGGGTGCAAACGCCTCCTGCCGGAGGCTCTACGCGGAAGTCGTGCGGTCCATGGCCCTTTACGGGGCACCGGTGTGGGCGCGTTCTTTGAGGCGTCGACCAGCCCGCCGGTTGAACGCGTCCCAGAGGGTCATGGCCGTCCGGCTGGTCCGGGGATACCGCACGGTTTCCTGCGAGGCGGCGAGCCTCCTTGCCGGATTGCCGCCATGGGATCTGGAGGCAAAAGCCCTCGCGCACGTATGGGAGTGGCGCGAGGAGGCAAAACGCCAAAACGTGTGTAACTCCGCTGCCGCGAGAAATCACGGTACAGCGGACAGAGTTCCGGCGGGATCTCATGGCGACATGGAGGTTGCGATTGTCGCAACCCAGTGCTGGACACGCCACAATAGCGGCGGTAATTCCCCTCTTTTCCGCCTGACACAGGTCCTCACCGGACACGGTTGTTTCGGGAGGTTCCTGTTTCGCATAAGGCGGGAGGAAACGCCCGGGTGTCACCATTGTATGGATCGCCCGGAGGACACGGTGGAGCATACGGTGGAGGTATGCCCAGCTTGGGCGGAGCACCGCAGTGTCCTCAGGGAGGCGATTGGCGGCGGCGAACTCTCGCGTCCGGCCCTGGTCCAGGCCATGGTACGGAGCGTGAGGGAATGGAAAGCCGTTACCTCCTTCTGCGAAGCAGTAATGCTCGCGAAGGAGGAGGCAGAGCGGGTGAGGGAGAGAGCATTGCGCCCTCACGCCCCCACTAGCCGCCGCAGGAGACGCCCTGGGCGTCGGGAGTCGCCTGCAGATTCCCGGCCACCGTAGGCGCGGGCCTGCGGACGGCGAGCAACGGGTAGCTCGCCGCCGGTAAGGACCAGGCCCGGGTCGTCGGCGCGTTGTGTTCCACGCGCGCCTCAAAGAGATGTCAGCACAAAGTGACGGGGTCCGATAGGGCCGATGCCTCAGGGTCGCGGGTTATTCCACAGAGAAAACCGTGGCCCTGGCACAGGCAACTGAAGGAACACGGGTGGGTTTTAGTCAGTAAAAGTCTGACACGCCCTCCCGCTCCACCCAGAGCGGGAGAAGTCATTTGATGATTTCCCACCCAAAAAAAAAAAAGTCGGGCAGAGTGTTATATGGGTTTTTATATCCAGAATTTCTTAGAGGTTCTGATTCAGTTGTAGCTTTTTTTTATTTTTGTTACCTCAGAACTTCCCAGAGAAATTTGGTCAAGATCTTGTTTGTGGTTTTTAAATTCGCATCATTCATACGTATTTTTCCGAGTGGGGTATGTAACTTAATAACAAAAAAAAACAACCGATTTCCAACAAAAAAAAAAGACTTTAAAGTGTAAAATGTATCTTCGGAAGTCGGTGGTAAAAAAACACGAAAATACAAAGACAAAGACACCGAATTCCGAAATAAAAGTTATTTTTCACTTTGTAGTAAGAAGGCTTATTAAAATAAGGAAATTAATAAGCTCAAAATCAAAGTAAAAGCTTTTAATTCAAATAGGCTCATTAAAAGGCACTTTTGAACGTCAGCATTTAAATTAAGAATAGAATTGATTCTAGGCTTCTCCAAACGGGAATCCTGCAATATTCAAAATTTGCTACGTTTTTGCGAATTGCTGCGCTGTATTAAGCTGTATAACTATTCAATACGTGAAAATTATGATACAATAATCACTCAAATATAACCATTTGGACAAGTTCAAATTAATTTTGATAGAATAACGACGATTTCGTGAAAATTATGACTATTTGTAAAACTATTTTATCATAATTGCCGCGTAATTAATTTTGATCAACTCAGAATAAAAAACAGCGCTCCAATTTTGGCGGTCTATTATTGAAGGCAGAAGAATGTTGTCCCAAATGAAGTATAATGAAACTATTCGCTTCCATTAAAACTAACGTCTTTGTCAACGTCCAGTATAACATTTCCACACTACGGCTCGGTCAGGTTGCGGCCACTGTTCCTAAAATTTAAACCGTGTGAGGCCAGGTTACTTCGTTTATTTCCAACTAAATGGACTTTTTGGATCATCCATCCTTTTTTAGAGGCCATAATGAAGTTAGGTTTGCGGCCGATTTGAGGGTGTATGATGTATAGAGGTCGTGTTATTGTTTTTGAATTGAGAAATGGGGGAAATTGAAGTATTATAAAATATAACTTCACGCCTGTTTTCACGAAGGGTTGGGCAGGGGTATATCTATAGGGCTTGCGGACGGCGAGAAATGGGTAGCTCGCTGTCCGGTAAGGACCAGGCCAGGTACGACGGCGCGTCGTCTTCCACGCGCGCCTCAAAGAGATTTCAGCACCAAATGACGGAGTCCGTTAGGGCCGATACCTGCCAGGGTCGCGGGTTGTTCTAAAAAGATACCGTGGACCTGGCACAGGCAACTGAAGGATCAGTAGTCACTAGAAGTCTGACACGCGCTCCCGCTCCACCCAGAACGGGCGAGGTCAGTTAATGATTTCCAACACAAAAAAGGCATATACCAATGGAACACCCACATTCCGCCAGTTGTGTTTAAGTCCCATGTGATAGGGGGCGAGCCTATTGCCATCAACCGGGCACAAATCCAGACTCCGGGCTGCTAATGTGATTTTTTTCAGATGGAAATAACTAATAACACTTTGCCCGACCCGGAAATCGAACCCAGGATCTCATACCCAGTAGTAACGCTTACAAGCACTGGACCAACTAAGCAGTCAAGTATTTAAATTTGCTTCCATATTGATTGCTGATACAGTACCTAACACACTTGTTAATTCATACTCTGAACCAATCTAATGTTGAGCTGATGGTGGCGCGTGTACTGGATAATTTAGCTCCCTTCAAAATGGTGGAGCTGAATGGTGCTAATTCATGCGTCATGTTCGTGAACGAGCGCCGTCAATTGGGAATGGTCATCTCTCAGCTGGGACGGCTTATTTTGATTTAATTTGATATTTGAATTGTGTATATTTTTTTATTACAGACGCTTTTAAAGTTCCGCATCGTTCTCACATGCATAATTAATAATATTTGTAACCATGTTTTGATTTAAAATAGTGTCCGTGGATTTTCTTCTGACCTCGGCTTAGGGCGCCGCTGGAAGAGGGCAGCAAGGGACTACCTTGATCAGGGTTTGAGTGATTTTGGGAAGAATTTAAAGCTACAGGCTCAGCGGCGCGGGCTGGCTCGAGCAAGGGTCGGGAGGGGTGTGGATTTGGGCGTCGCGACGGGCCTCGGCGGCGAGGGCGTTAGGACGGCGATCGGGTTTTGGGCTTACGTAGCGTGCTGGTGGCCTTACTACTCGCCTGGAGGAGGGTAGTGGCGTCGTCGGGGGCGATAAAGGTATGCCTTGGTCGGCGAATACTACTAATGCGGGAGGGAGTGTAGCGGGCGGCCGCTGAGATCAAGGGGTTTGGGTGTTTGATGCCACAGTCAAAGAAACGCTTCGATAAGCGTTTCATGAACTGGTTTATGGTAGGCATTTTAAGGTCGACGTGGAGATTTAAATTACGGACATAGAAGGGGACACCCGTGACCTTTCTGAGGAAACGGTTCTGGAGGGTCTGCATCTTATGGAGATGACGTGGGTGAGCGTGCGCAAATACAACGCAGGCATAGGTCATGATTTGACGGATGACTGCGGTATAGATGCGCAGCTTGCATTTAAGTGACAGTTTACTACGGGCTGTCAGTACAAAGTGGAGCCTGCTAAGAGCGAAGGAGGCGCGCGCGCGAACCGCCTTAATATGAGACTTAAAGGTAAGGTTTTGATCGAGGATCACGCCTAGGTATTTGGCTTGCTTCTCTCAAGGGATCGGCTTACCGTACACAGTGATCGGGCTGGGAAGAGGGGGACGGAATCGACGACGTCTCGAGAAGAGAAACGCCTGACTCTTATCGGGGTTGACCTAGATTCTCCATTTCCGGAACCAAGCGCCTAAGACGTTTACGGAGGTTTGGAGAGTACGAGCTATAGCATTGGGACAATGACCGGTATAGTAAACGGCAGTGTCGTCGTCGAAGAGAGCCAACTGAGCCTTTTTACTCTGTGGGATATCGCTGGTAAACAGCGTGAAGACTAGAGGAGATATAACGGAAACCTGAGGGACCCCGGCGCGAATAGGGTGAGGGGACGAGAGGGCACCCTCGATGGGATAGCGAAAGGTGCGATTCGACAATAAGTCTCGTAAGATGAGCACGAGACGATCTGGCACTCCTAGTTGGTAGAGCTTGTATAACAAGCCGTTGTGCCAGACTTTGTCGAAGGCTTTCGCAATGTCGAAGAAAAGCACACCCGTCGTCGCGTTACGCTGCAGACCAGCGCACAAGTACTCAACGATACGGTGGACCTGGTGGATACTCGAGTGTTGGGACGGAAACCAAACTTCTCGTTGGGAATGAGGCTCTTTGCTTCAGCATAGTCTTTGAGACGCTTATAAATAAACCTCTCGTAGATTTTGCCGAGAACATTGAATAAGCTGATGGGGCAGTAGCTGGAGGGCTCAGACTTTGGCTTGCCTGGCTTTGGGATACCGATGACGGTTGCTTCTTTCCACGCTTGTGGGAAGATGTTGTTGCTCAAAGCGCCATTGAAGATGGCGGTCATAAGCATTATTAGTGGGGCAGGTAGGAGTTTGTATACCTTATTGGTAATACCGTCCGAACCCGGGGCTTTACGCGCCTGTAGCCCTTTAATGATGTCGTGCACTTCGTCTGGAGTGACGGGAGGCAGAGGATCATCAGGGTCTTCGACGGGTGGTAGGGAGGCTCTCCGTTCGACTTCAGCGTCGACCTTGTTCAGGTGAGCTTGGTCAACTGGTTGAGAGCTGGGAGAACATTGGTACTCTAGGCTGTCAGCAAGGCATTCGGCCTTGTCGGTGCTGTCGAAAGCAACGCTCTTGTCGGGGCGGATGAGGGGCATAGATACCTCCTCGGAGGAACGCAATTTCCTCTGAAGGTGCCAGAAGGCTTGGTGAGTGGGCTCGAGTTCACTGAGTATCTTGTACCAACCCTCTGAGCGAACCTCCCCTATGCGATTCTTTACAGCACGCTGTAAATGGCGCATGTGGGCTTTGTTCGCGTCACAAGGGAAAGAGTCGTAGGCACGAATATCCATTCAAGTCACGTACGTCAGTAGGTAGTTTCCAGCGATGGTCTTCCATCACCGGAACTTCCCTTGAACAATCCGTCAAAACGGATTGAACGTGCTCAGTAAACGAGTCAATTGCGGCCGTCGTGTCGGCGACTGACACTATGTGATCGGGGATGGTGTCCAAGTGAGGCGACGTGGTGGATTTCAGTATTTCGCTTACTTTCCTCCAGTCGGTTATCATCTGGGTCTGAGAGGGGCGGTTGGCATCGCTTGGGCCAGAGTAGGGGGCGAGATGCATGACTACTGGGCGGTGGTCCGAGTTAAGCTCGTGGAACGTCTCTACCGATTGCAAACGGAGGTTCACATTCTTGAGCAGCGCTACATCGAGTATATCAGGAAGATGGCTGGGATTTCCGGGAAAATGAGTCGGAGTCATTGGAGCGATAACGTTGAAGTTAAGGGATTCACCTAACTTGAAAATGATCCGACCTCTGGTAGAAGTCGTGATACTGTTCCACGCCGGGTGTTTGGTATTAAGATCCCCCGCCAAGATGACGGAGTCACTCATACCGAAGAGGGCGCTGAAGTCCTTTTGGAGAGAGATGGGATCCTCCGGACCATTGTCTGGTGGAATATAAGCAGAGATGATGGTGATCGGTTGATAGATCAGAAAGCGAAAACGAAGTAAAACTTAGCGCGGGCGGGTTATGCTATGCGACGCGGTGGATTGGGGCCCGAAACTGTACGCGGAAGAAGTTGCGGACTCAAGCAAGTACAATAAACAATTTTAAAATCTCCAAAACCTGAGCTTGAACCCACAACCTCTTACTCTAAAAGCATTGCCCTTAACCTCGGACCATCACGACAATTTAACTAAAAACTCGTGCCGTATGCAAAACTTTAATTTATCAATGGAAAGTGTTACACAATTTTTAACGACATGAGTTATTATGCCCACTGCTCGCCGGATGGCGTGGGCAGGAGGTCAGTGGTCAAGCGTGGCCCAAATTAAGCGAGAACAGCGTTTGGTTTTAAAATATTAGGTACGGCCGTTGAGCGGAGATAATTATACACTCTACCTAGCACTTTACGTGGTAAGGTAAACGTTAAAACTAAAATACGTTAAAATCTTCTTTTCTTTTTTTTTAATATTAGTAACTTCTAAAACTCTAATAGGTTCTTTCTAGAAAGAAAAGTGCGTCTAATAGCATTACAGCAAAAAAAATGTACCTACTATAGTTTTTGAAGTTACTTTCACTTAGGGTCAGATGGCAGCAGCTCGATGTAAAATACTGTATTCAGATGTATCCAGTTAGACTAGAAACTGGCTCTAACACATTTGGGAAATGTCTCGTCAGATAGATATATATATATAGGTTTAAATAATGGTATGGTGGTGCAAAAAATTAAGCAATTATCTTATTACAAAAAATCTATTGATATAGAAAAAAAATTAACAATAATACGTTAAAATGTAAGTTGCTTGTAGAATTATCTGACAAAAAATCTAAATTATTGCTTGTACATATATTAGTATGGTAGTATTTTCGTGTTTTTTTCTATGGTATCAAATGAGATGATTTATGTTTTCAACACACTATCTAGCTAGCATATATCCTGAAAAATATCATATATTTTCTGATTTTATTTACTGCAGTGGATCATAACTATACTTTTAGTCATTTTAAAACTTGCGTTTAGGTCCTGTAGTCCCCTTAAGATGCAGTTGGAACTCTCGACCTCTTGATACTTTGTCGAACACTCAGCCGTCGGACAATTTGGGCACGCCACAATAGCGGCGGTAAGTCCCCTCTTTGAGGAGTGGTTGGAGAGGCGCCACGGCGTCCTCACCTTCCGCCTGACACAGGTCCTCACCGGACACGGTTGTTTCGGGAGGTTCCTGTTTCGCATAAGGCGGGAGGAAACGCCCGGGTGTCACCATTGTGTGGATCGCCCGGAGGATACGGTGGAGCATACGGTGGAGGTATGCCCAGCTTGGGCGGAGCACCGCCGTGTGCTCAGGTGTCCTCAGGGAGGCGATTGGCGGCGGCGATCTCTCGCGTCCGGCCCTGGTCCAGGCCATGGTACGGAGCGAGAGGGAATGGAAAGCCGTCACCTCCTTCTGCGAAGCAGTAATGCTCGCGAAGGAGGAGGCGGAGCGGGTGAGGGAGAGAGCCTTGCGCCCTCACGCCCCCACTAGCCGCCGCAGGAGACGCCTTGGGCGTCGGGAGTCGCCTGCAGATTCCCGGCCACCGTAGGCGTGGGCTTGCGGACGGCGAGCAATGGGTAGCTCGCCGCCGGTCCAGGCCCGGATCGACGGCGCGTTGTGTTCCACGCGCGCCTCAAAGAGATGTCAGCACAAAGTGACGGGGTCCGATAGGGCCGACGCCTCAGGGTCGCGGGTTATTCTACAGAGAAAACCGTGGCCCTGGCACAGGCAACTGAAGGAACACGGGTGGGTTTTAGTCAGTAAAAGTCTGACACGCCCTCCCGCTCCACCCAGAGCGGGAGAAGTCATTTGATGATTTCCCACCCAAAAAAATAAAAAATAAATAAGCCGTCGGACAATTCATCATTCCTACATTTGCCCGGAATCACACACTACTCTGGATATACGACTATTATTGGCTATTGCCACCTGAAAACCATGCTAATCCAAGTTACCTTGGTTACGTAGGATAGGTAGATGGATGGATGGAAATGGCGAAATGTATAGGCACTATAGGTACACTTCTGCCCAACCCTTCGGGGAATAGAATAGAATAGAATACTCTTTATTATGTACACCTTATAAATTACACTTTTGAATTGGAACGGTCGGTCGGTCAGTAAGATGAAGCTAGTAGCCCATTCCAAAGCGTTATAGGTAACTATTGAGAAGAACGGGCAAGAAACTCTTTTAAATCAAAATATGGTTACAAAATATTGGTGACATCATTCATGTTGAAATTATGCATGTGAGAACGACGCAGGACATTAAAAGCATCCGTAATGAAAGATAAAAAAAAGCCCGTGGCAGTCGTAAGCGTGGCAGAACTAGATTATGAAATGAGGAAAGTTAAGTTATATAAGTTCGACCTGTCGGTTTTGGCAATCGCTATACGTTTATGTAATTTGAAAGAAATAAAGAAATAATAATGTTGATTTGGACATAGTTATTGAAACATAAAATACAAATAACAAAATAAAAAAAATCCTAGTGAGAGGCCTAATTATAAGACCAATCTTTATTTCCATTGTGCTTTTTATAGAATACTGAATGTGACAGAAACAATGGAGTTGGTACAAGTTGGTTAATTCTCTTTTTCACCGGACTGCGGCGAAGAAAAATGAGGGTTATTATTTTGGCCGGTATGTGTGTATCTGTTCTCTCATAACTTCTAAACTCCTTATCATAATTTAACAAATAATGTATTGTTGGAAGCGTCTTGATAGACCGCTAGGTTATATTATGCCACATTAAATGAGTATAGCGCCCTCTAGAGGACTTAAAGACAAGAACTAAAAGAAAACTTTGAATGATGCCGTGTTGGGTAATAAATGAATGGGCTTAATTAGCACATTTCAAATGTGTATATATTGTAATAGAACTCCAAAATTATTTAAACGAATAGTAAGTTCAAAAAGTTAAACCCGACTACTGAAAAATCACGGGAATATCGTCATTGTTACTCTAGAAGACTGCATACTGCGGAATACGGAGGATTCTATCGAATTTCCTCTAAAATTTCAAAATTGTTCGTTATTGTACATAATGCCCAACCAAGATTGTTGTCGCTACATCCAAAATCGCCAATACTTAGACCAACCTCATTTCATTTTAAAATTGATAGCCGCATCGTCGCTTATAACTTGTAACAAAAATAAATTATTTAGTTAGGACCACGTAGGTGTTATCGAGTTACCATTAAGTAAGCGATTGCTTAACGTCACTTAATTATGAGTTAACGATGGATTAAAGATGTGAGGCGTGGATAGAATGTCTAACTTTCGGCTTACCGTTTTGGGGTGAAAGCGAAATTACTTTTTGATGAAGGTATTTCATGCATTAGTTAATAGACGGATAATTAAAAATGTTATATTGGTTCGACTTGAACCAACACTTTTATTGATGAAAAGTCAAATAAAATAACCTAAGTCTTTTGGTTTATACTTTTACTATCTTATATATCATACATGTAAACTCAGACTCACACCTTCTTCCCATGGGGGCAGGCAGAAACAACAGAACGCCACATGTTACGATCCCTACATACTTCTTATATATTCATACATCGAGATATGTTAAACAAATAAATTTATGTTTTTTTTCCATTATGATATATATAATATCATATGAAATATAAAAATCAAATGTAAATATGCATACATAAATAATAACTAAATTAAGTAATATTGAAAATGCTTCCAAGAATTTCACAATAATGACTTACATTATATTTATGCAATACATAAAATAAAAATAACTGATATGCGTTGCCTAATTTTGCGTAATTTTGTGACCGACAGGGTCCATATTGATATTTTACTTCGCTATAACATCTTTGTTATACATTTGGAATGCAATAAAGAATTCAGCATTGTAACATAACATAACATGACATCACGCCTGTAATCCCAGAATGTTTAAGCAGAGGTGTACATATAGTACACCCAAATTTCGCCAGATATGCTTAAAACCCATGTCATAGGGGGCGAGCCTATTGCCATCAACCGGGCACAAAACCTGACTACGAGCTGCTACTGAGAAATTCTAGATCGAAAAATCCAATAACACTTTGCCCGTCCTGGAAATCGGACCCTGGACCTCATGCTCAGCAACAGCTCTTGGGACCACTAGACCAACGAGCCATATATGGAGGGAGTATTGTTTTGAGTACATTTTCACACCTCGGTAAATCTAAAGTTTAATGTTGTGTCTATGTAGGTGAATTTAATTACACATATACATATAAGCTCATATTTTTTTCCCATGGGTTAAGGCAGGAAATAGGTCACCTGCTATGATAATTATTTATGAGAAAACGTTTCTTATTAATAGGTCCGGGTAAACAGGTTCCACTTTTCTAATTTTTTATAATTTCTGCATCCCACTTAAACACACACACATTAAAACAATTGTTTTTTTAAGGTATTAATAACATAAGGTAATCTGAGTTTCTTTTTCCCTCCCGACCCTTGCTCGAGCCAGCCCGCGCCGCTGAGCCTGTAGCTTTAAATTCGTCCCTAAATCAATCAAACCCTGATCCAGCTAGTCCCTTTTTTTTTTTTTTTTTTTTTTTTTTTTTTTTTTTTTTTTTTTTTTTTTTTTTTTTTTTTTTTGGGTGGGAAATCATCAAATGACTTCTCCCGCTCTGGGTGGAGCGGGAGGGCGTGTCAGACTTTTACTGACTAAAACCCACCCGTGTTCCTTCAGTTGCCTGTGCCAGGGCCACGGTTTTCTCTGTGGAATAACCCGCGACCCTGAGGCGTCGGCCCTATCGGACCCCGTCACTTTGTGCTGACATCTCTTTGAGGCGCGCGTGGAACACAACGCGCCGTCGACCCGGGCCTGGTCCTTACCGGACAGCGAGCTACCCATTGCTCGCCATCCGCAAGCCCGCGCCTACGGTGGCCGGGAATCTGCAGGCGACTCCCGACGCCCAGGGCGTCTCCTGCGGCGGCTAGTGGGGGCGTGAGGGCGCAATGCTCTCTCCCTCACCCGCTCCGCCTCCTCCTTCGCGAGCATTACTGCTTCGCAGAAGGAGGTGACGGCTATCCAGCTAGTCCCTACTGCCCTCTTCCAGCGACGCCCTGAGCCGAGGTCCGTACCCCACAGGGGGCGCCCTTAGCGTTGTCGCTTAGTTTTTAGTTAGTATTTAAGTTTAAGTCCTGGCTGGAGGCCTTAATTTATTAGGGCACCACAGGCAAGTCCGCTTAAGCAGACGACAACCTTACAGGTTGACCTGCGCGATGCCATACAAAAAAAAGAGTTTATTTTTAATTGTTACCCATAGAAATTCAAGTCGCAGACAATAAAAACTTCTTTAACCATTAAAAAGACAAAAGTGTAATACATGGCGCCATTAAAATTGATTGATTATCGTATTGTATAGTTAATGATGCCACAAGAAAAGAGACATAAAGAAGTTCTACTCAACACACTCAGTGCCGATTTCACCAATGTTACTGAACGCGTTCAGCGCATCTAAAAAGCGTTTAATAGCTGTCAGTGTAAATATTCCATAAAAAATAATGACACTGACAGCTCTTAAACGGAGTTTATGTACTGATCACTTTCAATTTCATTGGTAAAATTATAACTAAATCTGCCCAGCCTTTTCCGACCTATTATTATATCCCTGTATCTAGTTAGACTGGAACCCTCCCCGGGTTCCAGTCTAACCAGATACAGCTAAGTATCGGATTTAAACATTTTACAAGTTACACTACACAAAACTCAAGAAATTAAGGTACCTACATCTGTCACAACCGAGCAAGCCAGTAGTGCTTCATGAAGATGTCAACGAGCTCTTAACACGCGAAAATGCTTTTTGTCAAATTCAAAGTTACAAAATCAAAAGGCAACTGTGATTTTACAGAAATTTTAAAGAAATGTATGTACGATGCAGAACTATCTCTACTTAGTCCTTCCTTTTCCAGGTCGGGCACAGTGTTGTTATTGGTTTTTTGTCGTGGGTTCAAACCTAGGCAGGCGCTTTACTTTGTGTAATTTACCTCATCACCACTACTCTCAAAACGTTGAAGGAAAACGTCGTGAGGAAACCGACATGTTCTAGTACGAAAAATTCGAAGACATGTGACATCTACCAAACCGCAATGGGCGCGCATGGTGGATTACGGCCCATTCCCTGTTTCTCAGAAAAGGCCTTATACTTACTGACCGATGCAGGTATGATGTAGCACTTTCCCTACTCTGTCCTTCCTTTCCCAGTTCGGGCAAAGTGTTATTTGGGTTTTCCACCTGAAATTTCTCAGTAGCAGCCCTGAGTCTGGATTTGTGCCCGGTTGATGGCGATTGGCTCGTCCCGTATTACATGGGGCTTCAACATGACTGGAGAAATGTGGGTGTACTCTTGAAATAACCCTTCGGGGATTATGTTATGTCTATCTAAGTTGTTCGCGAAAAAAGCCATCGACAACCGTCATTAAAGATTTTTTTCACTTTGTAGTGTTTTTTTGGAAGTCGATAGTTTTTGTGCTTTTTATGGTATTTTCAAGCTAATCTTAATATTCATAGTGATTTTTAAAATACAATGACTTGTAATCGGTATAGGTATTAAGTTTTATGTGCATATTATAATTTTTTTTAAATTTAAATCATTTAAATATTTGTGAATGAGCCTGTTTTATCTTTTAACATAGGTTTTTAAAAGCTTTTGATAACTTGATATTATGGTAATAAAGCATTAAATACATATTTATATGTTTTAAACGTCAATTTGATGCTTAAATCATATTTTAATATTTCACTTGATCATTAAGTCGTAGGAATTATTAGTGGAAGGATTTTTTTGCCCACTTTTACGAAAAAAGTTATAGTACCTAGGTGTGATGTGGGTGAGTGTGTGTGTGGGATGTGTATGATGGATAACTTTACTCCGCTACCGAAACCATCACTTTACGAAAAACACTTTTTGACTTAGATACTTGAAAATTGTTATGTACTTACTTTTCAAACTGTACTTTGACATCGTGACGCCTACATTAAAGGAATCGCCTTAAGGGTGAAGCGCCAGAGTAGACCGCGATGTTTTTTTTAAACATTTATTGCAATTTAGTGTACGGTTGTCTGTTAAATGAATAAAAACGTAATGTTGAATTGATATTTCACTCAATAGGGTTGTATAACCTTGTTATAATTAATTAGTTTATATGTTTGTACACTGAGTTTCCTTGTCTCAATGAGGCTAACAAGGTTAAGTGTAGCCAATTTGATATTTTACTTTATTTATAAATTACTCAAATGTTCTATGAACCTATTTAATGGTTCTTATATGGAAATAATACCAAGCTTTATACAGCTATAAGATCTAGACAATTTACCCTTAATGGATTAGTCTGTTTGTACATCTAGATTTGTAGTCTTGATGACGCTTACTAGCTATGTTGCTAATTTCATCTATTATTTAATCTAACTTTATTTAAAATACTGCCTAAAATTAACAAAATTTTATACATATTTAATGGTGCCCAAGATACAGGCTGTGCCTATTTTGGCACCACCGATAACTCCATATTGTAACTTTTGAATGTTCAAATATACGATTTTTTGTTTTTACTTTGCACTATCGTGAATCATATTATGTTCAACATACGACATGACACTGACCTGCAAGTTGCAAAAAACGTAAGAAAAGAATTTTGTGGGCTACCCTGGCGCTTCCCTCTTAAGTTGTTAGAATTTAAAAATTACTCAACTTAAAAAAAAAAACAATTCGGAAAGCGATTGTTAGACCAAGTTTGCACGGATGACGACGTAAAAATATCGCGTCAAGATTTTTTCACACACTTTTCAACTGGTGCTGTGCGGTGTTGAACCGAGCATTAAGAAACCAACAGAGTGCATCGCGTCGCAAAAAAAAAACACTCGTTGGATTTTCAACTCTCGGCTCTAAGCAGTGCGTTGAAGATTTTTATGTAAACGAGCAAACGTGGACTTGGTCTTGGCTTTACCTATTTTGTAGTTCGTTGTAAACTCGTCATTTTTTTTCCAGTTGTTATTCAAGCCGTCGTTACGAGTATCATGTTATCCAGTAATGGTGGTGGATTAAGGAAGTTTGATGGGCAGTCGCTTCATGTAAAATACTGGTTATTCAGCTACATTTGTCTAACTGGAATACAACCCCAACATATTTAAGAAAAGGATAAGCGGATGATGCATAGTACAATGATCTTCTAAATATGGTGAAGGTTTTCATTCCCCGATTGTACTTACACCGCCGTCACCCTTTGAACAAGCGTGACCGCTATGCAAATTTGACATAAAAACAAAATGTCTGGACACACACGTACATAGATCACCTGTCTGTCGCCCACGGGTGCGCCTACGCACCTAATTTTATTACGCGTAACCGCTGACCTTAGCTAACGAATGTGTCAAAAGATTATATATTTATGTATACCTTGATCTGTGACCAAATAATAATCGTTTTTGATGTCAAGATGGATGCACAGGTACAATTTTTGCCATGTAAATGGTTGCAATGTAAACGTGATATATTACAAGTGCCGCTATATTGTAAAAAAGAACTGACAGCTGTCCATGAAATTTCTTATCCGTTATTCTCCATAGCAACCTTGTGAATCTACTAAGTTTTGGAATGGGCAACAGGCTTCATCTACGGCAGGACCGAAACGTTGACAATTCAGAAGTGCACGTTTTATTTTTGTTTTAGTTTGACCTGAACTAAATTCATACCCACCACCACTGGCGTTTTCGGCTTCACAGGGTGGCAGGGCAAAACTTAGCGTAGAAATTGTTTGACGGTTAACAAAAAAATGCTGTTTTAATAAAAATTTGCAATAACATACGCGGTCAAAGTATATGGAACGTAAATTATTTTTTAATACTGAAAAATTTCAACGCCAATTTCCGTTACTAAAAACGTACAAAATCCTTCAAAGTCACAATCTCATCTCAGCGACAATCTATGTCAAAAACTTGTCAAAAATGTGTGAAAAAGTTAGATATTTTTGACATATCGAGACTGAGATTAGAATGCGAACGTTTTTAAAATTACGGGAAAATGCCACCTTTTGAAGGATATTATAACACAGTGGTCATCGCAAAAGGCACGGTACGTTTTTTTTTTAATGGTTTCTCGCAGGTCAACCTAGGTTGTCGTCTGCTCAACCGGACTTGCATGTGGTTGCCCAAGTAAATTAAGGCCTCCAGCCAGGGCAAAAAAAACTACACTACACAACACGCTAGGGGTACCCCACGGACCTCGGCTTAGGGCGTCGCTGGAAGAGGGCAGCAAGGAACGAGCTGGATTAGGATTGGTGTTATTTTGGGACGAATTCAAAGCCGAAGATGGAAAGTGTGTTCCGCAATTAGGAAAAGTAATACAAAAAAACAATTGTCAGTAGCATTTGAATCTGTTTATTGCGGATTAAAGTTTTTAGTGACGGAAAAAACTAGTAAACACACAGTAATAAATGACAATTATTTTAAATATTCCAAGAAAATATATAAAAGCAATATCGGGCCCACCCACAATGTTTATATTATATTTATAGTTTTTATTACACACGTTTTGTCCATCCGTCTGTCCTTATAAGCTATAAAACATGAAGATATAAACGTGTTAGACATATGTGTCTGTTTGTGTGTTTTATCCGTTATAAGAAACATAACTGTATTTCATTATTTGTTTTATATTTCCTGTGATATTTTGGGCGGGAGTTCATAGTTCATGTATTAATTTTTTGAGGTTTTCCAGGAAAGCGTTAGAACTTTCTTTTTTTAAGATATGTAACATTTTTATTTTCCTGATAAATAGACAATTCGTGTCACTTAATAGCTGAACCAAGAAACTAAGTGTTCAATTAAAGAACTATCAATAAACCTGTTTAGAACACTGCGGGAATCTTGTAAAATATATTACTTGAAACACGCACACAATTAATTGTAGATTAAGTGTCGTGGGTCTCAACGACGTCAACGACGCTGTAATAATAATACAAAACAAATTGAAAGAAAAGAATAAACAATGAAATGATACAGTCAGGGAATTAAATGTTAAGCAAATTGACACACTACATCAACTTACCATGATGTTATAGCTATTTCTTACGACTGTCAAAAATAGAACAATCAGCCTAAAATTTTCTCAGTGCAGTTTTCCTTCGTTGTTAATTTTAATACACATAATTACAAAACACAACACCCCACTACAGTGTACAATTAAAATTAACGTTTAACTTGGTATTAGTAACAGACACAGGCCAAGGGAACTCAACCTATCACGATTTAAACGGTTGTCTAATAAATATAAAACTTAACTAACTTAGTGCAAAGGTTGTAACTGTCGGTGGATTTACCTACCTCGTTAGGGTGATGGCGTGATGATAGTATAGAATTTTCCCACTTTAAGATGACGTAATAGTTGCCAATATTGTTAATCTCTAGACATCAATTCGAAATTCGAACGGTATAGCGCTACTGTTTCTTTCGCGCCAAAATCGTAACAAACGCCACCATCTTGTTTTTAAACGTACTTTAAAAAAGGTTCTTAATTCAGGTGTATTTAAAAAAAAATGTTTTTTACCTCAGAACTCCGTTCCGTTCTTTTTGAGTTAGGTTCGATACTACTTAATTTTTTCCACTTAGTGTATGTTGATGTTCTACGAATAACTTCCTGCGACTATTATTTACTTTGCAAAAAGGAACGAAAATGCAAAACCAAAGAGTTCCGAGTCCCGTAATTAAAGTTAGTTTTTATTTTGTATTGTTTTTTTAAGTCTTTTTTTTGTAATAAAAATTTCACAAAACAATTATTGCACAAATGAAATAAAAAAACAAAAAATCTATAGAACTTTGCCCCACTCTCAATAAAAGTCATTTACAAGCTTGCAATATGCAGCGTCTTAAAGCTTATTTATTACTGTTAACTAAACATTTGTCCAAATGCCTGTAGAACTTGCGGTTTCTGTTAAAATCTTAAAACAATAATGACATTGATCATAGGTTAGGTGCAGTTTATATTGTTAAAAAGCCATTTAAACAACATATACGTTACGCATTATCATAATTATTATAATCGTAATATGAATTTTTGTTCTACAGGTATATAAGACTTTATTTTTGTTGTGTGTCATGCACAATATGTAACGCAATATAATAAGTAATTGAGTCCTTTTATTATTGATTTGCAATCGGCATATTCTACTGAAAAACAGTGTATTACGAAAATATCCTTTATTCATTACAATTATTTTCATTAATTGTAATCTTAATATATAAAATTCTCGTGTCACAGTTTTCGTTGCCATACTCCTCCGAAACGGCTTGACCGATTTTGATGAAATTTTGTGTGCATATCGGGTAGGTCTGAGAATCGGCCAACATCTATTTTTCAAAAAAAAAAAATTTCAAAAAAAAAAAAAAAATTGCAAAACAACGTTTGCGGGGTCAGCTAGTTTACTGTAAATAGCTGGGGCAGGATCTGGCATTGTCCTTTATACCAACAGTGAAGCGCCTCCTGTCAACGTCATTCGAGCGCCAGAAGATCATCGTAGCACTCTCGTTGTGAATCCGTGATGATTTACTTCAAAAACAAACGAATTCGCTTTCAATGTGTGTACGGTCACTTGAGTGAGGTCCCAAGTGAACTTTAAAACAATAGCACTAAAGATTCTAATGGTAAAAATGGTCCTTTTCTGCATAAGAAGAGGCTTTTGACTACATTGGGATAGTTGCAGACTTATTGTAGTAATAAACAGCTATAAATAAGTACTAATCGGTCGGTTTAAAAAAAATATTAAAAAAAAATGGGGGTGTGGTAATTCTAATTACCTTAGTCGTTTCCATAGACAGTTGTACTTGCTATTGTTGTCTATTGGCGCCATCCACAATATTATATAATAAAATTATGTATTTATGATTATTTTTACAGGAAAGTTGATTTTGTTTTCCACCTAGGATTTCTATTATTATCATTATACTATAACCTTTTTTTCTTAAACGCGTTACATTTAATCCCCGAAGTAACAAATTTAAAAAGAAAAACGACAATAAATTAAAACATTCTAAAACAGAACGTCGAATTCCAAATTCAAAAACCAACAAAGCGATAAACAAAAAAGTTACAAGGCATTTAACGCTTCGAGTAGTACAATTTCAAAAAAAGAACTGGGTGGGTCAAGGACCAAACGACTGGTAGCCGGGAACAGGTTGCGGGCCGAAGGTTGCCGACGCCGATCGAGTGACGCCGAACGCCGAATGGTAGAGACGCGTGCCTCGAACGTGGGACGAAGAGAACCGAGCGTTGACGTAAAAAACCGAACGGTAGTCGTGGGGAGCGTGGGATTCTTATACCTTTGTCTATGGGGTACTTACGTATTTTATGGGCCATCATAAAGTTGAGAAAGGGGAGCAAATGAGTGATACGAAGACATACGTTGTGTTTTGTTTGAGTTTGAATGAGTATATTGTTTTGTCTGCGGTATTGCAATATGTTAGTAGGCCTGCTACATTATTATAATATTTCGATAAGACGAGCATTGAATAACATTCTTACAAACAAAATCAGCCTCAAATATTCCCATTTTTGGGACTTCAACTCTTCGTGCGCAGGTCGGAATCCGCCACGTGAACACAGTACAGGTTGGTGAGTGTCACAACGCATTTGAAATTTCTGGTTCTTGGTCGTCACTCCTTGAAAAACAATGATAACTAATCAGCTGTTTCTGGTAAAAAAATATTCTGAAAATATAACCCAGCCATTACAAGCTGCGCACATTGCGGATACGTTTTACCAGCAATTTGTAGAGCCTCGGAGAAAACGTGACAAGGAAAATAAGTAAAATTAATGTGTATTTTATTTCGAACACTATGCGTTCCCGTTCAGTTAAGAAACATAATTCTCTATCAGCCGTGTGTTCCTACATTCATAAACGAATGCCTTCTTTCCATGGGGGTAGGCAGAAACGGCCGAGTGCTTAATTTTTATGAACTATATAAAAAAGACAAGACTAATTTATTTAATTAAGGATTTTATTTAGGTGTTTAAGGATTGCCATTACCTAACTAAGATACACAAAAATAAACGACTTCCAAAAAAACACTACACAGTGAAAAATACCTTTAATTTCGGAAGTCGGTGTCTTTGGTTTGTATTTTCGATTTTGCCACCGACTTTCGAAATTTAAGATAAAGTTTACTCTGTACTGGTTTTTTTTGCAAGTCAGTTGTTTTTTTTTTAAATTAAGTTTTTTTTTAACTTTTTAGTAGTGGTACATATCGCACACAAATTCGTATGCTTTCACTTGCTAAGTAAATAACAGTGGCAGGAAGTCATTAATCATAATCATAATCATTTATTTGCCCAAACATGAGTACAATATACGCAACACAAATTTGTCAGCAAGCAAGAAATATTAAAAGTACAGATCATCACGTTTGCCTTAAACAATGGCATGCAAATATGAATACAATAATTTATAATGTAACCCAGAGTCACATTATGAAAAAATGTCATGACACTAAAAGAACATTATAATAATAAATAAGTAAAAACATAATCAAAATCTCTCATCTAAAAACTCATTAAAATTATAATAGGCTTTATCAGGTAGATATTTTTTAACTTTCTTTTTAAACGCTACATCACTTAACTGCTTCCAGCTTTTTATTTATTTATTTATTTAATACTTTCGCACAAGCATGTACAGAGGCGGACTTAATGCCTTAGGCATTTTCTACCAGTCAACCTTTGGGTGATGCAGAGACAAACATTGGTAGGTGCAATTTATAAAAAACATTTAGGAATAAATATTTAAATATAAAGATACCTAAACTATATATATAATACATATATATACCTAAACATATATTTACATAAATAAATATAAACACAAATAACTAAACATAAATAAATGAATTTACTAAAAACAAATAAGACAAACAATTAGAAAACTAATACCGTTATGATGATACTGCCAGCTTCCTGCGAATGTGCTCACGAACTTTAACTTTAAAGGCTAATCGGTTGGTTGCCATCCTGATTTCTTGGGGGAGTGCATTCCACAGAGAGATAGACTGAACGAAGAAGGAAGAGTGAATGAAGTCTGTGCGGTGAGTGGGACATTGAAGAAGACGATTGTGTGATGAACGAAGATTTCTATTGTGGTTGGCGCAAATGTACTGAAAGTGGGGGGCTAGATAACCAGGGGAAGAGGTAGAGTCAAGAAATGAAAACAAGGTGGTCAGCGCCCTTTGCTCTCTGCGCTGACGTATGGGCAACCACTTTAGAAGCGACCGATGTGCCGAGACATGGTCATATTTACGCAGATTGAAAACGAATCGAATGCAATTATTGAGGAGACGGTCAAGTTTGTCGAGGAGATCTGCATTCAGGTCATAGTAGCACACATCACCATAATCGAGGATGGGGATAATTAATTAATTCGAGTACGAAGACAAGCATTGTCTTCGTACTCGATGGTAATAGATTTTTCAACTTTATTATACATTTTTGGAGCCATGCAAAAGACACTGTTTCGCATGAGTGCCGTCCTATATTGCTGTAAACAAATTTGACTATTGTCACGTCTATTACGTGGAAATCGATCTGCCATGCGGGAAAAAAGGAGAGGGTTATATCTTAAGAACATTGCATTTTCCAATATATATAGTGAAGTTAATGTTAAGATTTAATATTTATGAAAGTAAGGTTTGCAACTCTGAGTGGTTTCAAGTTTGAACATCGATCTAATGCAACGCTTTTGAGTTTTAAATATTAGTTCCCAGTCAGTCGAGTTACCCCAAAAAATAAGACCATATCTGAAAATGGACTCCACCAGACCGTAGTATGCGGTGAGCAAAGCATTTTCACTAATTGCTGCTGCCAGTTTGTTCAGAGCATATGCTGAGGTACTTTTTTCTTACTGATGGTCTCTATATGGGCTTTCCAATTTAATTTCTTGTCAATAATAAGTCCTAGAAATTTTGTTGTATCAACTTCGTCAATTTTATTATTATTATAGTTCATATCTAGATTATTAATTAATGTCAAGGAGCGCTGACGAAAGTGCATGATATAAGTCTTATTTTAATTTATTTTTAATCATTAGAACATCACACACTTAGTTGAAAAAACACTTAACAGACCTTGAGTACAATTATGGGACATATACGGGATACATGGGACTCGATAACTATCCTTTCAAACAAAAGAATAACTTTTCAAATCTGTTTATAAATGGCGGAGTTTTGAGGACATAAATATAAAAAATAAAAATGCGAATTGCAAATTAAATCGGTAAAAAACTACAACATGCACATTGTGTAATAGGCTACCACAGCTTACACAATACTGTCAAGTGTAAACAAAAATAGTAAACAGGGTTTGAAATAGTATACATATTCAGTATATGATTCTAGACCCTCCTGCGTTGAAATTTTCGCAAAGAAAGGGTCCTACAAAAGTGGAATACGTACTCGTACGCGGCCAAAATATATGGAACTACAGTTTTTTTTTTTTTAATAACTCGAAAAATTTAAACGAATTTTTTTAACTGAGGGGCGCAGAATCATGTAATGAAACTATGTTAACAGGTTTTGCGTGGATATCCCTGCCACCCTGTATATAAAGTATACAGTAAATAAAAAGTGTAGGTATACCTACTATAAACGTCACGTAGGCTTACGTAATAATGGAAGAAAATGTATTGTGCCGACTCAAAGTATCATGGGACAACAGCAGGGCATGATGATGAAAAGGCATACGTTGTTTCTAACCGAAATGATCTTCAAGACAAAGCAACCGAATTTAAAAGTCAGTTTCCACCAAAAAACATTGACAACTTTGGTCCAAGTCTGTTGCATAAATGCATTGAAATTTAAGCGAAAGAATTAATGCAACATTTTTTTATTACGGCAGCAAAAAAAGGTATCCTATATAAGGTAATATTTTTGTACAATTTATATAAATGAAACAAATTCGGCTTAGTTTAATGTAAATATACTTACAAAAATATCAGTTCCTCTGGGTATTATTTTTCTTGCAGTAATAAAAAATGTTGCATTAATTGAGACCTTTCGTTTAAGGTTCAATACACATCACCACACACTTGGACCAGATTCTATATTAAAACTGACATTCTCCTTTAAGTGGTTTCTCGAATGGCCGATTGATCATGTTCTTCCTTGTTGGAGACGAATTTATTAGGCAGATGTAGCCTCAGTCTGGTTAAAAGTTAAAACAGGAACAACTTGACAATTTCTGCAGTTCCCATAAGCCACGAGTCGTAATTATTTACTTGATAAACAGCACATGTGCACTAAACTTATTTTTAATTTTGTTTGCAATGCTGCAAATAAATCGTACTCGTTTTAAAACTGCCCTTTTAAAAACAATTACCAACGTATTTAGCTCAGAAACAAATGAAAAGCAACCTTGTTTCTAAACTCCTAATGTTCAGTACAAGTGTAACGTAAGTTTGTAAAAGTTTGTGCAAATGGTTCTCACGATGCAGGCTAATAAGACTAACCACCAACACTGATGTTCGAAAGATTAATATAATAAACTTTGTTGTTTATTGATTGTGTTGACAGTCTTGGGCCAGTTTCCATGTCGCATGTTGTGATAGAAAGATATAAAAGGCTACTGGTTTTTAATCAAACCACGGCAAAGCCTTAGGAAGGCTAGGATTCTCTTACGTTTTAGGATTGCACAAGCTGGCAGATCCACCTTATGTGAAATGATAATCATCCTTTAGAGACATATTATACCAGAATCCGTTGTGATGGTTATACTGCCGACCTCGTATCTGCTTGATCAAGCTACTTTCTTGAAATACTAATTGCAGAAGCATCTAGTTCTATTACCAGTTATTTCCTTTATTTCGTTACATACATACTAGCACTTCGCCCGCGTCTTCGTCAAACCTCACCACCCCCTCTACTCCTTTTAAATGGTAGTAATAATGATTAAAATATTAATTTATTAATTCATACAATAGTAGCCTGTATTCACTCTTTTCACCCCCTTTTTATTTCTATAAATTTTCGGGTTTAAATCAAGCCATGCAGTAAAATACTCCCCTGTAAAATTGACTACCGCTTTTCATAACGTTAGGGGTAGATTTTCGAAAAACCCTGATTCACCTTTATATTCTTTATTATCGATTTTAAGTATAAATACTGAGTTTTTGTAAATCAAACCACACGTAAAAATTATAAAATATGACACCCCCCAATCCCTTTCACGGGGCAGTTGAGAAAAAATCAAAATGACAAACTTTATAATTTTCTATGTTAAGTACAAGAAAGGAATATCCCCTTTTTCACCCCCTTAAATACCGAGTTTCCAACAGCCCCTTCTTAGTGAATTGATGATGATGATGATACCTTATAATTAATATATAGATCAAAAAAATAGATAAACATCAAGATCTTTTCGAAGACGCCATTTTGGAAATTCATTGTGACCTCATTATCGGCTTTGACACCCTCTAAAACCATAAAAACGAAACCCTAATGTTGACAACCTCGCGAGCCAAGTCAAGATATTACCTTATTTTGTTAATCTTTGCGGCTTCCCCGGGGTTCGCGTCATGCGGCACCTTTATGTTAATCCTCTACTACCTATATCTGGCTCATTGGCAACAATAATCCTGTCAGTGATAATGGATCCATTTTCAAGAACTGGGTCGGGCCCTTACCTGTTGTACGGCACTTCCGATTCCAGGTCGGAAGTTCAGAGCCAGTTGCTGATGGATTATCCTGCCTACATGGTTGTGTCTATGCAAGAACTCTTCCGTAGCCTTCGTGCCTTGGTCTGATTGATTTTCCCAGACGGCGGCATGCCTGACAGATATCAACCGTGTCGTCTTTCATAAATCTTTGGTAATTGTTCGTTACCACTCATAATTATTTATATTTTTAGCTTGTCGTCCCCCTGCAGTGCAAAGGCCCATTCTCCTTTCCACTTCTGTTTGTCCCTGAGCCAGTGTGGTCCAATCCTGTCTGCCTGGGTCAAGCTCGTTTTTTTTTTTTTTTGGGAATGGCATCTCGCAGGTCAACCTATGAGGTTGTCGTCTGCTTAGACGGACTTGCTTCAGAGTCATGGCTGGAGGCCTTAATTTATTAGGGCAACCAGCCCTAATAAATTAAGGCCTCCAGCCAGGACTTAAACTTATGGACTAACTTAAAAGCTAAGCGACAACGCTAAGGGCACCCCCTGTGGGGTACGAACCTCGGCTTAGGGTCGCTGGAAAAGGGCAGCAAGGGACTAGCTGGGTCAGGATTTGAGTGATTTAGGGACGAATTTAAAGCTACAGGCTCAGCGGCGCGGGCTGGCTTAAGCAAGGGTCGGGAGGGGCGTGGATTTGGGCGTCGCGGCGGGCCTCGGCGGCGAGTAGGACGGTGATCGGGTTTTGGGCTTATGTAGTGTGCTGGTGGCCTTACTACTCTCCTGGAGGAGGGTAGTGGCGTCGTCGGGGGCGAGGTCAAGCTCGTTGAGCGATCTTCTCTATTAATACGTGAATGTTTTAATTAGACTTATAAGTCTGCTACTTTTTTTCCTGTAATTCATAATACAGAGTATTCTATCTATCTATCTGTAGGTTATCAAAAATAATTATAAGCCATTTTCAATATTCATACAAACTAAATAAACATAACTTTAAAGCTTAAGTCACCATATTTTATAAAGTACACGTTAATATTATAATTAAAAGTTGTAAAAGACATAAAATTAATTCTCACAGACCGTAATGAACTAGCAACTCGTTTTTCTCTTAAAGGAAACTTGCTGCAGGACTGGATTCATAAGAAAAATTTAATTATCTAGTGTTCCTACTTCGTCCACGTATAGTTTTTATTTTCCTGGAAAAAGTAGATGAAGGCTATTTTAAATTTTAAGAGATACTGGGTTAACATCGCCTTTATTAATAGAAATGATTCATTGAAATCACATACATTATTATTCTCACGCATTTTTACCATGTGGAGGTATAAACTACTGAACGCCTCCTGCTATGCTCCTGTACTCGTTTTGCTCAAATTAATTTCATACACACACTCAGTTCGTTACTACTACACACCCGACCTTTTTGAAAAACATCACCAGTAAAGAAAGAAAGAAAATTTTCTTATTTAGCACAGACTAAAAGGCACACAATGTAAAATAAAGCACATAAAAAACAGTGTAAAGAGCTATGTAAGAAATTAGCAGGCAAGTATGCCTCACGGCTGAGCCAAAAGGGGCCAGTTCAACAAAAAAGGCAAAAGGAAATTACGCAACTGTATGTCCTAGAGCGTTCTCATTTACATCTTGCCTTGTATACCTTTTGTTAGCCGTCTTTCAATCATTCTCTCAACATGACCAAACAATCTAAGCATACACTTTCTTCACTTCATCTTCTAACACTAAACTTATAGAACGAATAATGGGACAATTAAATCGGGTTAGGGAAATATTAATATGGGTTTCAGTACATTGTTCTCAGATCATAGATCAAAATTATTTATTCATTTAACCATTTATGTACACACATTTAAACAGACAAGAAGAATTAAGAGAACAGAAAAGTATGTACAAAGGTAATGATGGATGTTACTAATATAATATTTGTAACAAGATTATATAAAAGAGTTTCCATGGAGTTTCTTGCCCTTTCTTCACCATAGGTACCTACTACGCTTTGGAATGAGCAACTAGCTTCATGTTTCTGACTGACCCAATCCTTGACAATAAAAAATTGGATGGTTTAAATTAAATAAATGCTTTGAGTTTGAGTGTGGGTTTGAGCAACGCACCTGATAAGCCTACCAGAGGCATACCAGGTGCGTTGCTCAATTAAAAATAAAATTATCTATCCTAATATTGTAAAGAGGAAAAATTTGCTTGTTTGTTTGTTTTGAATAGGCTCCGAAACTACTGGACCGATTTGAAAAATTGTTTTACCATTAGAAGCCGAAATTATGTCTGCTGAACATAGGCAACTTTTTTTTACGAAATCCGAGGACGAAGTCGCGGGCGAAGGGCTAGTCGCAAATGAGATTGATATCCTACTTGGTTGCCACCCATAACACTAACGGCATGTCTTAGAACCAAAACCTCTAAGATAGTGAAAGCCACCAACCCACACTGGGCCAACGTGGTGGTTTACAGCTCATTCTTTCTCAAAATAAGGCTTGTGTCCTAGCAGTTTATATTATTTTATTCTATTCGGGAAACTTACAGCTACATACACACATTCAGTTCGTTAGTTCGTTCATCTATACAGTGTCCTCAAACGATACAAGTTCTCACTGATAAACACTAGAAATACAAATGAGAAGAAGAAAAAGGTACAAAATACCTATAACATAAACCAAAAAACACAAATTTAAAAATTGCACAAGAACGACAAATACAAACTAAAAATCTTTTAGACGGAAACAATTACTTTTCCGTAAAAAAAACTTTTCACCAACAAATGCTTAAGCCGAGATACACTGGTATTGAATATATCCAAATTATGTTCACAGGACAGTTTATTAAAAATTTCGCTCGCCCGGATTAGAAACGAATTCTGCCTGTGCGCGGACTTGGAATGAGGGACATGTAACAATCTAGGTTTACGAAACATTTTGCAGTGTGTTAACAATCCTATACTGCCAAACAGCTTCGGGCAATCTATAGTACCATTCGCTATTTTAAATAAGTACGTCATATCTGCAATGCATCTGCGCTCATGCAGATTTATAGATAGATAAGATGTGAAACCGCTTACATCGCGCTATAAAATTGGGAGTATATGTCCTAGTTTTTTTACTGCAAGAAACGTAGGAACCGCCTTTGAATTCCCTCAATTCGGTCTACATAAATATTATAATGAGGGTTCCACACTTGTAAGGCGCATTCCAAATGGCTGTGGACAAAAGCAAAATAATGAATATTATACGTTTTTAAAATCAGCTGATAATCTAAGTATAAATCCAAGTGTTTTGTATTAACCCAAAGCTAGAAGCTTTACTAACGACGTTTTCGATGTGCGCATTAAAAGCAACTTAGAGTCAAATGTTACACCTGGGTCCCTGATAACGCTTATCCTGTTTGTAATGGTATTATGTAACTTATAATGAAACGTGATTGCATGTGGTTTGCTTGTATAGGTACTAACAAAACATTTAGAAACATTCAGTTCAAGTTTATTAAGGAGACAATAATTTTGAAAACCATCTTAATTTTGCTGTAATACATATTTAAATATTTTAAAGTCTTGCGAAAAGTTAAGTGAAGTACAAGTCATCGAAATCGAATATCGCCTTAATTAAAAGCTTATGTGACAAATATGATGCCTTACAGGATGATTTGCAAGCGATGGTGGATGACCACAGCGGTAATATGCGGAACGCGAAGAGTTTGAGAAGCTGTACTACGGTTTGGTGGCAGAATGCACAGCGCCGCAAGAAAACTTCTTGAGGGGGACTGCGCAACCGAGGTGGATGATTGTGTTACTAGTACACACCAACACAAGTCAATTCGTTTACCCAAAATTACACAGTCGGAACGTTCAGATATAGGGCACACAATTTTCGCATAGTCGGCGTAAATAATTATTTTGGAACGGTTAAAGCACGATGAGCACGATAATTTCATTTATATAAATAGTAAAAAGTAAAGGACCCAAAAGGGATCCTTGTGGTATTCCCGAGGGTATTCTAACAGTGACATAACTGTATCCGTTCAGTACAATTGTTTGACAACGACTCTCAATGTATGTAAACTATCTGATTAAATCTCCTCTGATACCTTCTAAAAGCAGCTTTTGTTTAAGGACGCCGTGGTCTATACGGTCAAATGCCTTGCTGTAATCAGTGTAAACCACATCCACTTGAGAGGATTCAGACATGGTGGAGGACAAGAAGTCGAAATAGATAAGCAAATTTGACACAATAGACCTTTTTTAAAGAAGCCATGTTGACAGTTACTACGTGACTGTTTAATAGCACTATACACTGAAGAGTTAAAAAAAAATCCAAAACCTTTGAAAACAAGCAAAGCTTAGATATTGGCCTGTAGTTTTCTACATTGTCTTTAGGGCCTTTCTTAAGCAAGGGGGTTATAAAGAGCTTTCACACATGTGATTCCAAACATGTGGCATCGCTCCCTCACCAATGCTCGGTTTCTATAAACAAAAACGAATCGTTTTGCTTATCAATGGTAACATTTTTTTTTTGCCAAACTAAGCATTTCAAGAAATTCGTAAGCTTATTTTATCTGTGATAGCTACTTCCATATGGAAGGGTCTACTATGCGAAGCTATGAGTTCCCCGCTTCATTATTGGTAAAGATACAATAAGAGTTAATTTTGACCAATAACGGTCCGTAAATTATATGAATCGGCCATAGGAAAACGCCGAAATATTAGGGTAAGCAGTAAAGTTAAACTTTGTGCGCACCGAATTATGTGTAAGTATAGCAGGAATACCATCAGGACCTGCTGACGCATAAAATTCACTTCAACATAATTGCATATTTCATCACCCTGTCCCGAAAATTTTGTCCATATTTCATAACCGATGGAATTGTATATGAGGAGGAATAAAAGTCTTTCAAAGACATAATTTTGCACGACTACGCAAGTTTAAAAACGAATCATAGTCTGAAAAATTGCCGTATTCTAAAACTTGGCGTGATATTAAAAAAATATTTAAGAATTTAGATTAGTGGTGTTAAAATTTGATGATTTTAGTAGGGATGAAAGTTTCACACAATTTATTCAGTCTGACATACAACAATGACAAGGCATCATCCACTGACCCTTTGGCGCCAGTCGAATTCGTCAAGTTCTTTCATTATTGAAGGAAAATCGGCTTATTGATAAACAAACTTTTTTCTTTGCTGTGATGAGAGTGATACTGAACAAAATCTACAAAAATACTAAGAGCTATATGACGGGGATCTTCTGGAACAAGAGAGTCAGAACATTTATCAACGGTTAGGTAATTGTTGCAGAAAAACAGGGCCAACCAACAACACCCGATCGTTAAGGTTCCTATGACCGTTGTACTAGACCAGATAAAATGTATTTAAAATATCAAAAAATCCGTCTGAACAGAACACATTATATTTGGCAAATTAAAATCTCCTAAGATAATAAAAGTGTTCGTTAAGTTATTCAGTATGTCATATATCTCAGCATAAAAATATGTGAGCTGTGTAGTCAATGAAACCCTCTGTTCATTCACTATTGTTAAAGCCCTCTTTTAGCTACGTCTCTATTATACATATAACATCATAGTTATATGAGCACAAGTTCCTAAGTAAACTTGACCATTTTTAGTCGCAGCACTAAGCTGAGCGATGGCAGTTTTGCGTGAATGTGACGCATATTTTCCCCCAACTTGTTCTTTTTGGTGTTCGATCACTGCGTCATGCTTACCGCAAATAAACGTTTTTTTCCTTTTTTTTTCAGTCTTCTTTCTTCCGCAAGCCACGTACATTTTGGTGATAATATTAATTGGCATATTTAAAAGGGAAAATAATTAGGATTAAGAATAAAACAAAGAATGCTGTTAGCAGATTAGCGTTTGAAAAATACAGTGCCACGGAACTAGAACAAGTATGTAGTAAACACAGTGCGGTGTCATGATTTGGTATAAACTAATGTGGAATGTTACGCAGATGTCACTACTCACCACGGAAATTAAACTAGATTCCCTGCTCTGACTCACTGATTAGATAGTAAACAAGCGAAGATTATAGTGGTTCATTAAGTAAGCGGTGTAAAATAGGCAAAAGGTGTAACTATCTGCGGTGAAACAATTTATTACAAGGTATGATAATTCAAATATATAAAAAAGTGGCACATAATGAGCAAAAAGCAACTTAGAGATAAAACAGATAAGACGTACAAACGATCGAAAAAAAAGTAAACGATTAGTGCAGTTATGCAAACTCGATGAAACAAAAGCAAGGCGCATTATAGCTGCCAATGAGGTGATTAAGAAATACACACCAGTGTCTCTAAAACTTGACCTACAAACCAATATAAAATGATGAAAGGATGACTATGGCTTCAAACTGGCCAGTTAGGTAGGTCCAACTTCGAGAAAATGGTCAATCGCCGAATTCGATTTTTTTTTTTTGGGTGGGAAATCATCAAATGACTTCTCCCGCTCTGGGTGGAGCGGGAGGGCGTGTCAGACTTTTATTTTTACTGACTAAAACCCACCCGTGTTCCTTCAGTTGCCTGTGCCAGGGCCACGGTTATCTCTATCGAATTACCCGCGACCCTGAAATCCGACTCGGCTGGGCTGCATTCGGGAAGCTACGCAATATCTTCTCGTCCCACATACCACAGTATCTCAAGACGAAATCCTTTGCCAAGTGCATGTTGCCATTGATGACCTATGGCACTGAAACGTGGTCGCTTAAAATGGGCCTTACTAAAATGCTAAAAGTCAGTCAAAGGACAATGGAAGGGGCTATGCTTGGAGTTTCCCTACGTGATCGGAACAGAAATGAAGACATTCGCTGTGGAACTCAGTGGAACTAAGGTAACCGACATAGCCCAAGCAAATTCCAATCTTAAGAGTAACTAAAGCAGTTAACATAAGAGACTTATTGGTTCTGGCTGATTTTGAGGGCTGTGAAGGCCGCAGGAATCCGCTGGATGCGAGAAGCACAGAACGGGCCGAAGTGGCTGTGCTTGGGGGAGGCCTATGTCCAGCAGTGGACGACCCGGGTGTTTCCTCCCGCCTTATGCGAAACAAGCATAAAGCATAATCAGCCTGTTATGTTCCCACCGCTGGGACACAGGCCTCCTCTCTGTGAGAGGAAGTGGATCGTAATCCACCACGCGGGCCCAGTGCGGGTTGGTAGAAGTCACATGTCTTCCCTTTTTTTGTTCCAAGACATGCCGGTGTAATCACGATGTTTTCCTTCACCGTTTTGAGAGCAGTGGTAATGACAAACTCAGAGACCACAGTCTCTTTTAAAGTCCAGACATAATGTTGGTCAGATCATGTGGATTGATGTCTGAAATGGTATTTTGAGGAAAACCACACAGATTGGACCTGTCCAGTCAGTGCACACATTTGTCAGTAATCGTGCAGCGCAACTCAAAACTTAACGAGCTTACTTCTTATTCAACTGCATCCGGTTAGACTGGAAACTGACCACAACATACACTTGGGAGCAAATAAATCGAGCCACTACCTTTTTTCACGTAAAATGGTAAATATTTTTGGGAATATGGAACGTATCAATTCGAACTATATATCGCCTAAAAGTTAAGTTAATAACCTTAACAATGAGGGTAAATTATTGAATAATAACCTTATTGAATGATAAATTATTGGCTCTGCAAGAAAAATGGTAATTTTGATAGAAAATTTAGTAGGGCTAAAACAGTCCATAAAAACAATAAAAAACAAAATTATTGCAAAAAAAATATTCTTAATAACTGGTATTACGCCCCCGTGCCCTGATGCATTCTTGTAGCCTATTAGTCATCGATCTGATCAGAGTTACGATGACATATTGTGGTATGTTCTCCCACTCTTCAAGCACAGCGACTTTAAGCTCGGGAATGGATGAAACAGCGGGAACCCTGGCTCGGACTCTCCGTTTTAGCTCGTCCCATAGGTGTTCGATCGGGTTCAAATCGGGACTTCGTGCTGGCCATACCATTTGTTGAATCCCGATCGCAGACAAGTATTCCGTAACGATCTGCGCGGTATGAGGTCTCGCATTGTCATGCATAAACAAGAAAATTTCTCCGACAAAACCAGCATACGGCATTACGTGGTCTTCAAGAATGTCAGTTATGTATCGGTCAGCTGTTAATCCACGTCTACCACTGCCATCGTTGGCGGGGTCGACGAAGACAAGTTCCGTTTTTCCGTCTAGAGAAATTCCTCCCCACACCATACAAGAACCACCACCAAAACTCACAGTTTCTCGAATGCAACATTGGGCAAATCTTTCACCAGGACGTCTATACACTCGGTTTCTCCCGTCATTGCTAAAAAGACAGATTCTTGACTCGTCAGAAAACAAAACTGACCTCCAGTCTTCTAACGTCCAATTAATGTGTTCTCGAGCAAACTCCAAGCGAGATCGGCGATGAGCTACAGTCAATTTTGGGCCAGTTGCTGGTTTGTGTGATGTTAAATTTCGTTCCTTTAGTCTTCGTCTCACTGTCCACCTACTGATTGCGACACCTCGAACGTCACGTAACGCTTGCTGTAGCTGAACAGCATTAAGTCCACGGTCGCGCAACGAATTGGTTGCAATAAAGCGGTCGTCACGTTCTGTTGTTGCCCGTGGTCGGCCAGTTCCAGGTCGCCGAACAAAAGCACCAGTCTCCAGATACCTGCGGTATACCCGCTGTACCTTTGAACGACTCAAATGAAGTCTGCGTGCCACTTCACGTTGTCCGTGTCCAACCTCAAGTAAAGCTACAACTTGGGCAGCTTCCGTCGGTGTAGTATCCATTTTATCAGGTTATTTTGATTACACAGACACAGATAAAGACAACAATAACAAGTAATATGGGTATGATTAACAAAAACCTCAAATTTAATCTTTTCTTAACAGAGTACAATAAAAATGTCATAAGCAAATTAAATGCGATAATTTTATTCTACCCTTTAAACTTTAATTAAAATGAAATTTTGACAACTAACTACCCTCATTGTAAAGGTTATTAAATACCCTTTTAGGCGATATATGTTTCGAATCGATGCGTTCCATAATACCAAAAATAATAACCATAATGCGTGAAAAAGGAAGTGGCTCGATTTATTTGCTCCCAAGTGTAGTTGGGATAAGGCTAAGCAGATTTAAGTAGGTTCACCCGTAAAAGCGAAAACAAAAAGAAAGTGAAAAGTCCAAACCAAATTAATTAATTGTGCAGATGTGATAACCACCCAAAAGCGTTCACTTTTAGTTTTTTGAGTACAAGATGATATTCAAATGATAACCTGAATATAAAAATAGGTTTTCATCGTATGATACTACCTAGATACACATTGCATATATTCATCCAGTCAGTGAGCATAGACTAAGTATTAATATCGAAATGACTGCAGAGGCATCATCTTCTTAGACTTTTCTCAAATTTGTTTGGTTCACCTTCCAGTCTTACTGAAAATACCAGTATTTTACATGTAGCGAATGCCTATGTGATCTCCACAGGGAACTACACCTACTGCAGAGTGTTTGTTCAGTCTATACCACCTTGTGTGATATTGCTTCTTGTTCAATGTTAAAGCGATTCTCCGAACAAACGACCTTTAGCGTTCGGTCCTACTCTATCCCACTGCTCAGTCTCGCTCTGTCCCACTCACTGCGCACGGCCCATGTTTCATAGAATACTTTTTTTTTGGAACTACTGTATTAAAGAAAAAGAGTAGCGATTTTTTGTAATAAAATGTAACGTAGATTATTCAGATTTATTAATTAGTGTAATCCTCAAACTATAAGAACGTCACCTTTAGCAACAAATGCATGAAATCAATCATTTAAGTCCGTTTTTAACATGGAGATTTTAAATGTATTTGGAACACATAAATGAAATTAAGAACGTACAATGCGATAGGATATCGAACATGAATTATGTGCTTTTAAATGTCTTAATATTAATGATTTAATAGCCTTTGATTTGCTCGCGGTAGCGCCTTAACAGACAACCGGGCAACTAGAACCCGCCTGATCTCGACTGGATACATATGCGAGTCAATCATTCCAATATTTACCTTAATTCAAAGACTTAAGCGTCACATGACGCGCCCTCATTGTTATGAAATAACAATAGCGAGTTATAACCAAATGTTGGCTTTATTCAACTTAAAATTCGTATAGACATTATGACAACTTCAAACTACTGAAAAGCATAGACTCTTAACGAGTCGGTATGTGGCGACTAAGAAGTTCACCACATTCTCCCCCGCTTCACTCTAACTTGAGGTGTCGTATTTCTGCAGATATGCAGGTGGTCTTCTATTCCTGGTAGTCTGCCGAATTGGAGGAGTATCGGGCGCAGCACTTTCTGTAGACACAAATGAGGAGTCGCTTTCCGTTTCTACAGTGTCAGTACGTTCGTCTTCTTCCCCGCTCTCTAACCCTGTTGGGGCTAAATGTCTGTTAGACACGGTCGTTTCTCGGCCGTCGCCTAGTCTTACAAAAGAATAGTCCGGGTTGGACTCCAACAGCTCGACTTCCTCGACTATGGGAGAGTATTTATTGGTTCTGTTGTGCTTTTTGAGTAGGACAGGACCGGGTGTTAGAAGCCAAGTTGGTACAGAGTGTCCGTTATTAGATTTTCTATTGTGTACAAACATCATTTCATGAGGAGTTTGGTTCGTTGCCGTACATAGCAAAGATCTCATTGAGTGCAGTGCTTGATTGAGAACCATTTCCCATTGCTCGATTTTTAATCCCTGTGATTTCAGAGCTAGTTGTATTGTCCTCCAAATTGTTCCATTTGTGCGCTCTATTTGCCCATTACCCTGTGGGTTATATGCTGTCGTTCGACTTGTAGATATACCTCTACTGTGTAAGTAATCTTTTACTTCTTTTGACATAAAAGCGGAGCCACGATCGGAATGAATGTAAGCTGGCATTCCAAATATGCAGAAAAGAGTCGATAAATGTTTAACTACAGTAGCAGCGGAAACGTCTTGGCAAGGGAATGCGAATGGAAATCGAGAATATTCGTCTATAATAGTCAGTATATACTTGTTGGAAGAAGATGACGGTACTGGCCCTTTAAAATCGACATTCAGTCTTTCGAACGGTGAAGTCGCTTTTATCAAATTGCTTTTATTCTTATAAAAACGAGGTTTCACGACTGCACAAACCGAACATGCATTTGTCATCTTTCTGACGTCTTCGACCGAAAATGGTAGATTCTTACTTCGTATCCAGTGATACATTCGTGTAACGCCTGGATGACATAGTTCATTATGCAAGTCCTTTAATTTAGATTCCGTGTGAATGGCGCAGATACGTGACAGCGCGTCAGCAGCGTCATTTTCTTTTCCGGGTCTATAGACAATATCATATTTGTAACAAGATAATTCTAATCGCCATCTCTCTATCTTCTCGTTTTTTATCTTGCTTGTATGTGTGCTATTAAACATAAAAGAAACTGATCGTTGGTCTGTGATTAGTCGAAAAGATCTTCCAATCAAGTAGTGTCGCCACTTACGAAGGGCTTCGACAATGGCATACGCTTCCTTTTCTATGGCTGAATGTCGCTTTTCTGAAATGGATAGTGTACGCGAAAAGAAAGCTACGGGGCGTCCTTCTTGAGCCAATGTAGCCGCAATAGCATTATCGGAGGCATCTGTTTCGACTGTAAACATTTTGTTTTCATCGATAGCAAATATTGTAGACTTCGCGATGCAGTTCTTCAAGTCTTCAAAAGCAGATTTAGCTTTATCATTTAATGGGAATTCTGGATCCACGAGGCTGTGTATTCTTTCCGAGAATTTTGGTATCCACTTTGAATAATGCGAAAACATACCGAGAGCTCGTTTAAGTGAAGTCTTGTCAGTCGGTATAGGCATGCTAATAAGTGGTTGGAGTCGGTCTGGATCATGTTTAATGGACTTTTTTGAAATTTTGTATCCGAGTACGCTAATTGTTTTTATTGAAAACGTCGATTTATCTCTATTTACAGTTAAACTATACTTTTCAACTGCATCCATGAATCTTTTTAAATTCTTATCATGTTCTACCTTGTCTCTTCCGCATACAGTGACGTCATCTAAATAAGCATATGTATCTGTCAAATGTTCTTCATTTATTAACCAGTCCATGACTCTTTGAAATCCACTGACTCCATTTGTTACGCCAAACGGGATACGACAAAATTGATACAGTTTCCCGCACGCCTCGAATGCTGTGTATTGCTTTTCTGCTTCCATTATTGATACCTGATGGTAAGCGCTTTTTAAATCAATTTTAGAAAAGACGTCGTATTTTGAAATATCATGCACCATTTTTTCTATGTTTGGTAAAGGGTAAGCATCCAAGTCGGTATATTTGTTAATGGTCTGAGAATAGTCTATAACCAATCGTTTGCGGTGATTTTCATTTTTGGTGATTAGAACTTGCGCTCGCCAAGGTGATCTGCTCTCTTCGATAACTCCGTCTGCTAAGAGCTGACTTATTTCATTTTTTATGAATTTCAGATCATCGTTACTGTATTTTCTTGACTTTACAGCAATTGGTAAGCAGTTAGGATGTAAATTCGAGAATAAGGGAATCGGTGGAACAGATGAAGCCAGCACACTACATATTTGTAATGGTTTTCTAGATCCACCAAAAGTAATTTCAAGTTTCGAATGTTCATTCAGAATATTATGTCCTATGATTACATCAGCGCAAAGATATTTAACGATGAGAAGCGAAACTTTTTCGCAAACATTGCCATTTAGAACAATCTTTGCTTGAAGTAGCCCTTCGCAATTGATTGTGTGAGTTGTTTGGGCCATTGTAATAGATTCATTACATTCTGCTTTCTTAAAAGAAGCATTTAAAAAAAAATCGTAATTGATAAAGCTCTTAGAGCTTCCAGAGTCAATTAAGGCATTTGCGTTTTTGCCGTTTACTTCAATGGTTACGACTGATTTCTTTAAACTGGCCGGAGCAACAACAGCCACAACTTCGTTGAATATGTTTTCAGGAGATCCATCAGTAGCAGTTGCAGCATTAAGATTTGTCTTAGGGCTCCTACAAACATTTGCGAAATGTCCCCTTTTCTGACAATTTTGACAATTGGCCTTAAAAGCTGGGCAGTTCTGACGCCGGTGAATTTTATCTCCGCAGAAAAAGCATTGTCTCGAATGGTATTCTGGTGTTAGTAGTTTCTTTTTGTCTTCCGTTGCCGTCTTTGGCAATGCCATGATAAGAGATTCGCCAATGGTCGTGTTGTTGAATGTTTGCGCATTATTTTTCGCAGTTTCAATTGCTTGTGCCTGGCTGGCAGCTTCATCCAACGTCAGGTTAAAATTTTCTAGCAAGCGCTCACGAATTTTATGCGAAATAATGCCAGAAATAAATGCGTCTCTTATACAATCATTCCTGTTACTTTCTGCATCAACATTTTTAAATTGACAATCCTTGCTTAAAACTCTTAGTTGAATATTTTCATGGCTCTGCTGTTTTCTTGTAGCCAAAATATGTCTCGCAAAAATTTCGTTTTTTGGTTTGATAAATATGGTGTTGAGTGTACTTACTGCAGTATTATATGATGTGCACTCACTTATGTATTCGTATACTTTGGGTGATACATGATTAATAAAAAGTTGCATCTTCATCGCATCATAAATTTTCTTCTCTGCTTCATTCGCAATCAGAAAATTTTTGAAAGTAGATACCCAATGCGTCCATTCTTGTGCCGCAGTAGGCGATGACGGATCAAGGTCGAGAATATTTGGTCGGAGATATTTCTCCATCCTTATAGTAAGTATTGAAGAGTGTTTTGTATAATTTTAAGTTGAATAAATTGTTATGAAATAACAATAGCGAGTTATAACCAAATGTTGGCTTTATTCAACTTAAAATTCGTATAGACATTATGACAACTTCAAACTACTGAAAAGCATAGACTCTTAACGAGTCGGTATGTGGCGACTAAGAAGTTCACCACACTCATAAATTGAATTATCTATACTATCTGCATACTCTTCAACTTAAAACCCAACGAAACTGTAGTATTGTTTTTTCCTAGTCCATTTAAAAAAAATACAGTTCGCAAATTTGATAAGCGTCATGCGGTATAAAAATTTATTTAAAAACTATCCTGTCCGGTATAAGTTTAAATTCATTTATGATGGAGGATACCAGTGAGGATGAGATTTCACGCCTAGTGATGGGGTTAAAAAAACGAATACTCAGTAGGCAGGGATAAAATATCAAACAACATAATGATTTCCTTGACCCGGCTGTTATTCGCATCTTCAATCTATGACTGCAAACAAGTATTGACCCATCCCAACTAAAATGCTCTGAAACCCGTCTAATTTTTAGGGTTGGCGATATAAATTACATCTCAATTTATCGTCCGATCACACACGCATGTTTATCCATATTCCTAGATCTACAAAAATCGTTCGATATAATTTGTATCCCCATCTTATTTTTCAAACTCCAAGCTTCTCAAGCTTGGGGTCTGAGGAACTGAGCTACAACTTTTTCAGAGCTATTTCACCGGAAACAAAGTGTCCAAATAGGTAGTTAAGTACGCACTGATGCCGGTTCCCTATAGCATTCCTCAGGGCAGCATTTTGGGCCCGCCGATACATTGGACGAGGCTTTTGAAGCTGAGCATCTGGATTTAACATTGTTAACAACTGGTTTCGGCTTCTTCTTTTGACCCTAAACACTGACAAAAAAAACTGGCTTTCAGTATAGGTCCGCAGCTAATTAGGAGTAACTATGTACCGTATAGTGTTTCATCAAAGCTGTCTGAGTAAAAGTTGCACTTGCAAAACAATAGAACATGTTAACACCATAAAATATTTAATAGACAGTTATCTCGGCTTCAAAGACCATATAAAATTACTTAGTGCTCGAGTTCTTCCATGCTGATCTGGGAGCAATAAAAAAACGTAGTTTGTATCAGCTGCGTAACACACCGCGCAGCTCGTAAAAGTCGACTAAGGGGAATGTTTAGGTTTACTCTTACATCTTCTAGTAAACAAAACCCAACTAAGGGCATGCGGCCTAAGTTGGACGATTGGCGTCAAACACAGAACAGGACGTCAATTTGAGGGTGGTGACTGTGAATATTAATGTTCACCGCGGCACCTACAAACCGAGTGAGTAGGTTCACTGTTCTTGTCCACAGACATGATAAAGAAGAAGAACAATAGGCCCCCAATGCCCGTGAGCTCCAGTGGTGCTGCTGCTGATGATGGTGGGCAGCCCCGCCCTGGAGTGAGGGGTGCTAAGAATCCCCGGTCGAGATCGATCACCCGTTCAAAGACCACGGCAAATTATAAACCGGATACCGGACGTTACCTTGACGTTACCTACAACATTCGTTTTTTAAATCTCAAGATCGTCGGCTTGAGCTCGAAAATGCACTGACCGAGATCAACTGGGATATTTTTGGCTTATCAGAAGTAAGAAGAAGGGGTGAAGACACAAAAGAGAGAGAAAAATCCATATTCTATTATAAAATACAGACTGGAAATGCTTGGCAGAAGTTTTCTCTGTTGTGAGCAACAAGCGACCAAACACAGGGCTCTGCGGGCTACTGCTCCACCACGTCAACGCGCTTTCGCACCCCGCGTTCAAAACGAGGGACTTCCTGGACAGCACGCCAGTCCAACTCCTGGGTCACCCTCATTACAGCCCTGACCTAGGACCGTGTGACTTCTTTTTATTCCCGAAAATAAAAAAATCTGCTCAAAAGGGATAGGTACAATTTTCGCCGATGGAAGATGCGTTGTCAGCATTCGAGCAGGCTGTAAACGAGGTGTCTACGGCGGACTGGAAAAACTGTTTCGAAAACTGGTTCAGACGTTTGGAACTATGTTTAGAGGCTAGTGGAGATGTTTGTTTGTTTGTTTGGCATCTCGCAGGTCAACCTATGAGGTTGTCGTCTGCTTAAACGGACTTGCCTGTGGTTGCCCTAATAAATTAAGGCCTCCAGCCAGGACTTAAACTTAATGCTAACTAAAACTAAGCGACAACGCTAAGGGCACCCCCTGTGGGGTACGAACCTCGGCTTAGGGCGTCGCTGGAAGAGGGCAGCAAATGACTAGCTGGATCAGGATTGATATTATTTTGGGACGAATTTAAAGCTACAGGCTCAGCGGCGCGGGCTGGCTCGAGCAAGGGTCGGGAGGGGCGTGGATTTGGGCGTCGCGGCGGGCCTCGGCGGCGAGGACGGTAGGACGTCGATCGGGTTTTGGGCTTATGTAGCGTGCTGGTGGCCTTACTACTCTCCTGGAGGAGGATAGTGGCGTCGTCGGGGGCGATTAAAGTATGCCTTGGTTGGCGAATACTGCTAATGCGAGAGGGAGTGTAGCGGGCGGCCGCTGTAATCAGGGGGTTAGAGTGTTTGATGCCACAGTCGAAGAAACGCTTTGATAAGCGTTTCATGAACTGGTTTAAGGTTGGCGTTTTAAGGTCGACGTGAAGATCTATGTTTCGGACATAGTAAGGGGCACCCGTAACCCTTCTGAGGAAACGGTTTTGGAGGGTCTGAATCTTATGGAGATGACGTGGGTGAGCGTGCGCAAATACAACGCAGGCATAGGTCATGATGGGACGGATGACTGCGGTATAAATGCGAAGCTTGCATTTAAGGGACAGTTTACTACGGGCTGTCAGTACGAAGTGGAGCCTGCTAAGAGCGAAGGAGGCGCGCGCGCGAACCGCCTTAATATGAGCCTTAAAGGTAAGGTTTTCATCGAGGATCACGCCAAGGTTTTTGGCTTGCTTCTCCCAGGGGATCGGCTTACCGTACATAGTGATCGGGCTGGGAAGTGGGGGAGGTAATCGACGACGTCTCGAGAAGAGAACCGCCTGACTCTTATCGGGGTTGACCTCGATTCTCCATTTCCGGAACCAAGCGCCTAAGACTTTTGCGGAGGTTTGGAGAGTACGAGCTATAGCGTTGGGACAGTGACCGGTAAAGTAAACGGCAGTGTCGTCGGCGAAGAGAGCCAACTGAGCCTTTTTACTTTTTGGGATATCGCTAGTGAACATCGTGAAGACGAGAGGAGATAGTACGGAACCCTGAGGGACACCGGCACGAATAGGATGAGGGGACGAGAGTGCTCCCTCGATGCGATAGCGAAAGGTGCGATTCGACAAAAAGTCTCGTAAGATGAGCACGAGACGATCTGGAACTCCTAGTTGGTAGAGCTTGTATATCAAGCCGTGGTGCCAGACTTTGTCGAAGGCTTTCGCTATGTCGAAGAATAGCACACCCGTCGTCGCGTTACGCTGCAGACCAGCGCATAAGTGCTCTACGATACGGTGGACCTGTTGGGTGCCCGAGTGTTGGCTACGGAAACCAAACTGCTCGTTGGGTATGAGGCTCTTTGCTTCGGCATAGTCTTTGAGACGCTTATAAATAAGCCTCTAGTAGATTTTGCCGAGAACATTGAGTAAGCTAATAGGGCGGTAGCTAGAGGGCTCAGACTTCGGCTTGCCTGGCTTTGGGATACCGATGACGGTTGCTTCTTTCCACGCTTGTGGGAAGATGTTGTTGCTCAAGACGCCAAAGATTGAAGATGGCGGTCATAAGCATTATTAGCGGGGCAGGAAGGAGTTTGTATACCTTATTGGTAATACCGTCCGAACCGGGGGCCTTACGAGCGTGGAGCCATTTAATAATGTCGTGCACTTCGTCTGGAGTGACGGGAGGCAGAGGATCATCAGGGTCTTCAACGGGTGGAAGGGAGGCTCTCCGTTCGACTTCAGCGTCGACCTTGTTCAGGTGAGCTTGGTCTACTGGTTGAGAGCTGGGAGAACACTGGGACTCTAGGCTGTCAGCAAGGCATTCGGCCTTGTCGGTGCTGTCGAACGCGACGCTCTTGTCGGGGCGGATGAGAGGAGGCATAGAGACCTCTTCTGAGGAACGAAATTTCCTCTGTAATTGCCAGAAGGCTTGATGAGTGGGCTCGAGTTCACTGAGCATCTTGTTCCAGCCCTCAGAGCGAACCTCACCTATGCGTTTCTTTACAGCACGCTGTAAATGGCGCATGTGGGCTTTGTTCGCGTCACAAGGGAAGGAGTCGTAGGCACGGATGGCCGCGTTCTTCTCGGTTATCAGGTCACGTACGTCAGTAGGTAGTTTCCAGCGATGGTCTTCCATCACAGGAACTTCCCGTGAACAATCCGTCAATACGGATTGAACGTGCTCAGTAAACGAGTCGATTGCGGCCGACGTGTCGGCGACTGACACTATGTAATCGGGGATGGTGTCCAAATGAGGCGACGTGGTGGATTTCAGTCTTACGCTTACTTTCCTCTAGTCGGTTATCATCTGGGTCTGAGGGGGGCGGTTGGGGTCGATCGGGCAGGCTACTGGAGAGTTTTTTGAAAAGATTTTGTAAAAAAAAAATACCTATGGAACATTTATTTTTATGTTTGCTAAACTTTCTGAGTGTCCCACGTATCTATAATAAAATTAACTCTAACTTACATATATATTCTCTAAATAAGGCCCAATGTAAAAATAAGGTAAAAGAGTACTTATAGAAACTATCAAATGGTTTTTTTATTTTTTATAAATGGCATCTCGCAGGTCAACCTATGAGGTTGTCGTCTGCTTAGACGGACTTGCCTGTGGTTGCCCTAATAAATTAAGGCCTCCAGCCAGGACTTAAACTTATGTACTAACTTAAAAACTAAGCGACAACGCTAAGGGCACCCCCTTCGGGGTACGAACCTCAGCTTAGGGCGTCGCTGGGAGAGGGCAGCAAGGGACTAGCTGGATCAGGATTTGAGTGATTTAGGGACGAATTTAAAGCTACAGGCTCAGCGGCGCGGGCTGGCTCGAGCAAGGGTCGGGAGGGGCGTGGATTTGGGCGTCGCGGCGGGCCTCGGCGGCGACGACGGTAGGACGGCGATCGGGTTTTGGGCTTATGTAGTGTGCTGGTGGCCTTACTAATCTCCTGGAGGAGGGTAGTGGCGTCGTCGGGGGCGATTAAAGTATGCCTTGGTCGGCGAATACTGCTAATGCGGGAGGGAGTGTAGCGGGCGGCCGCTGAGATCAAGGGGTTGGAGTTTTTTATGCCACAGTCAAAGAAGCGCATCGATAAGCGTTTCATGAACTGGTTTATGGTAGGCATTTTAAGATCGATGTGGAGATTTATATTACGGACATAGAAGGGGGCACCCGTGACCTTTCTGAGGTTACTATCAAATGGAGAGTCAGAATAACTTTTATTCGTACCAGAGTAACCAGTATTATCACACACACTCATACGCACACACACCCATATACACACACCAACATATTCACTCCCTTTCACACTCTACAACTCATAGAAGTGTTTTCGTTTTCTCAATTTAAATTTTAATACATGTTGTATATTAATAAATATTCTATACGATTTGACAAAATTGTAAAAGTTGCCTCAAAATTTTCCGGTCAGATTAGAGTGGTACCTATGGCGCCGTATGCCGAAACACAGATTTATCACCTTGTTCGGCTGCAGATACTCCCATGTTGTATTATTTTCTTTGCAGCCTACGATTTTGTGGTGCATATGGGTGTTTTAATGTTAATATTTTTCGTGTGAATAAATTATTTATTTTTCATTAATTATTATATTTAGCTCTTTCATACCGTGCGTGTTGTTGTTCATACTTAGAAGTATCCAGTCTCCTTCCAACTTACTCTTTGTACTGTGCCGAGCACTATGTAATCAACGGTGCGTCAGTAATTATCTAGTGAATGGGTGGACTCATTTTAACGCATATCTAATCGCACGTTCATTATAAGGGAAAACAAGTAATATACTGGCAATATTATTATCATTTCGAAGTAGGGCTTTAAGTTTTAATATATTACTAAAGTAGACTCATCTTTCATGGGGTACTGTTTAAAATGTTACAATAAAATACCTCCCCACATACTTCAACTGAATGAGACGAAATTCAAATCCTTTGTAAAACGCACACTATGCAGGCAGACATATTATAAGTTAGGGGATTACATCACTGATAAAAATGCCTGGCTTAATGCTGGTCCTGCTCCACACCACAACTAATTAATTGACATTTGAAATACTGTTGGAGTTGCTGAAGATTGTAAGAATATATTTGCTTAAAATATACTCAATCTCCTTTTTATTATATACATAGATTCATTGCACAGGCGTGTGTACTTTGTACTATAGAGCTACCATTTACCGGGTAATGTCATAGGTTGACTTGAATGTACCCTGGCGGCTGATAGTATGTCATGCTCATTCAAATGTCTCGCTGACGGTGGCGCGTGTGTTGGATCATTTAGCTCCCTTCAAAATGGTTGAGCTGAATGGTGCTGATCCATGCATCATGTTCGTGAACGGGCTCCGTCAGTTGGAACTGGTCATCTCTTAGCTGCTTATTTTTTTTGTTTTCATTGTTTTAATTATGTTTTGCTGAACTCTGGACGCTTTTAACGTGTACGGTTTTTGTACATCCTTCTCACCTATAGTGTCAACATTAATGATGTGAAGTAATGTATTTGTAACAACAATATTATTTAAAAGAGTGTCCACGGAGTTTCTTGCCCGTTCTTCTCCATAGGTACCTACTACGCTTTAAAATGGGCAATTAGCTTCATATTTCTGACTGACCGACTCCTCGATAATTAAAAAATGCCTGTAAATGGTTTAATTGAAATAAAAGCTTTGAGTTTGAGTTTCAGTTTATTAATATTTTCTAATGAAGTACAGCAATATGAGTTGTTGACAAAGGTCTCTTCTAAAGAAAATTCTCTTTTTCAGAAGAGAAATGGGCAGTATCCTTTTTAAAGTGGGTTTTTCCGATGGGTGATTCCAGAATCAAAGTTCAACTTTTTTGAAGAAGTTGTTGCTTTTTGCGTTACATAAGTCAGCAGTGCACTAAATTAAACAACTAGAGTAAAAACTGACTCTGGTGCTAGAACGTCATTTTCCTGTCGGTAAACTATGATGGCATCATATGAACAATAGTTATAAGGTTTGAAAAAAATATTAAACAACTAGCTGACCCTGCGAGCTTCGTAACGCCTCACGCCTCAGGGCAGCATTTTGGGCCCGCCGATACCATGGGACGAGGCTTTTGATGCTGCGCATCTGGTTTTAACGTTGTTAACAACTGGCTTCAACTTCACCTTTTGACTCTAAACAACTGACAAAACTAAAACAACAAATCAAGATTCATAAAAGTCAGTCCACGCGTTCTTCTATAAATGGTGTCACTAACCCGACTTTGTTAATTAAATTAAATTAAATCATTTATGTAGAGAAGATACATTCCAAATTGTTCGCAGTTACATGAACAACTTAAAACTAGTGTTACTACAAACAATTTACACAAATCAAGAATGTCAAAGTCGTAAATAATTAAAATTAAATTTATTAATTAAATAATAACACGAAAAAAACAATATTTCAAGGCGCGGTTTGAAGGCAACACTTGTGTCCTGGTCCAGTGCCTGAGTATTTGCCCTTCTGCCTTATCGGCCATAGTGACCAAGACCAGCGACCAAGCTGTTGGCGCTACCCCGCACTCGCCCCATCAGGGAGGCGACACGCTTTCGCATGATTGAGTAAATATCGTCTATACGTGCCTCTGCGAATATCCTTGATGCGCTACTGCGTCGTGGCAACCCTAACAGCATCCTGTATGCGTTGTTGTATTGGACGCGCAAGGCGCTGTATGCCCACTGTGTATAGTCGACCCATAGACTGCAGGTGTAAAAAGATTGGCAGTATGCCATAAACAGAGTATTTTTTCACCCCTTGAGCACTTTGCAAACCTACGGATCAACATATTGCTCCTGACTGACAGCACCCTACGCTCCCTCTCCATTTCAACATTATCCGTCTGCGTTGCAGTGGCTTTACCAGATAATTAAGAGTGTGACAGGTGACACTTCACGGTGGTTCTTAGTGTCTACCTTGAACAACAGACAATAGCTCTTTTTTGCATTCTATCTGAGGCTCTAGTCGTCTGCATAACGCTCACAAACAGACAAGAACTTTCTGAGGGCGCTGATCGACGGGGCCAGCAGCACCATACCATCGGTATAACTTAAATTATTGACGAGAATTCCATCAATGGAACAGCCTACCAGAGTACTGCTGAGCTCACGAATCAGCCGATCTAGGTACACATATAACCCTAGCCTATATCCCTCCCCAGAATGCCATCTATCTGCTTGCCAAATTTTATCGAAATCCGGTCTGTAGTTTAGGCGTAAAAAGGTAACGTGCAGAGTTACTTTCGAATTTATAATATTAAGTCATTTTAATTTAAAATCAATTCAACAAATTTTTCTTTATTGCAATCCATAATGAACGCACACAGGTGGTTAGTATTAATAAAATAGAAACAATTATGGATCCTGTCAGACGCAGCAAAATTTTAAATAAGTAGAGAGAGGAAGAGCGCTTTTACGATTTTTCTTGTTACTACTTATATATTTAAAGTATTTCCTATCTTTCTGTTTTTTACATCAATATAAGTTTAATCCCTGAATATATATATATACATATATTTTATAAAATTGTATATTAATATTGCATAATTATTTAGTTATTCTTTTAAATAATTTGTCCTGCAATTAGTATACCAATATAATATTTAAACTCATGCTTATTATCTTTTTTTATAACAACGCATCATCTTTCAAATTCTAATCCCGTTATAGATCACAATACTTAGGTAGGTCCCAGCTGCTCATCCTACATGAACCATTATTCAACCTAGATTAAGAAAATAGATTAAAATCTAGCGTCTGGATGACGAGTTGGTCGTCAATATTCTTAGGGGTTCAAGTGTATTGTGTACCATGACTTTGAAGGTTTGTTAATATAATATTTTGTGAAACAATCTGATCAATCACCGTGAAAACTTAGGTGAAGAGATCGTGAAGTGAGCTGTCAGTGCCACTGATGCTAGGGATTGCCCAAAACAGGATGACACTGATAGCTCACTCCACGCAAGTCTTCAAGGTGAGATTTTTACAGAATCGACATGCAGCGCTTACACTGTCTTCCACCAAGGGATCGGCAGAAGCATATATTTCTGCAGAAAGCAGCAAAGTTTTGGCAGTGATGTTTAAGCCCCTTGTAATAGGGGGCGAGCCTGATGCCTTCAACCGTGTACAAATCCTAACACCAGGCTCAGCATAATCACAGGCTATCTCTCGGTGAGAGGGAGTGGAATCCACCATGCGTGCCCAGTGCTGGTTGGTAAATGTCACATGTCTTCGATCTTTTGGTTTTAGGACATGCCGGTTTCGTCACGATGTTTTTCTTCACCGTGTTGAGAGCAGTGGTGATGGATTTATTTACATAACGTAAAGCGCCTGACTGGGTTCCGCATGACCTACAGCTCGTAAGTTGTGGCCTTAACCACTGGGCCACCACTGCACTAACTCCAGGCTGGTACTGAGATACTCATGATAGAAGAACTCAACAACACTGCCCTACCTGGAAACCTAAACAAGGAGTGTACCACACATACTCACGCTTAAACACCCATCAAACTCACTCTCACATGATCAGACACACTCATTCACAATCACAACACATGATCACACGCTTACACTCGCACTTATTCTCGTAACATTAATTTTTTTCTAGTTTTATCATTATTATATTATCATTATTTCTCGATTTGTTTGTTATGCTTTCTTAAATTTTGAGTCCTAGATTTTTATTTAGTTTTTTTGTGATTTGAAACAAATTTATTCACTTTTATTACCGCACATGTTTTTAAATTAAATGTTTAAATGGTAAACTCTCCATATCTGGGTACAAGACAGGCTTGCCTAGTTTGGGGTCAATGTTAAATTTCTGTAATCTTTTTAGCAATAAAGTTTATAATTATGTTATATTATTTTACTCAGCAGTTACTAATTGCGATATAGAACTGTACCCTAATTGCGTAATACACAATCAATCGGCATCTGAATCGTTTTGAAACTGATTGCTAATACATTGCTTCATAAATTCGATAAAAAATTCTGCACAACAATGTAAATAACGCAATGTATGTGGTTGATCTGACAAAATACAACAGATTTGTCGTAATCGGTACGAAAATGTGATACGCAATTAGGCTGCTGTTCTCATATTGTCTAGCCTTTTCCACAACTATTTTAGGGTCGGCTCCAAGTGTAACCGGATGCAGAAGAACACCAGTTTTTTTTACATGGAGCTGCCCATTTCACCTGCACAATTCAGTAACTGGGTTAAACAATACCCCATAACGTAATGATGTTAAAATGTTTTATTCTTAACTCGGCTTTAGTCCTCAAAGCAATACTGTAAACATTTCGGAACAACTCTCAAACTCTTTTAAACATAGTTTGAAACTTCTTGAACTATTTTTTGTTTGTACACATCTTTAAAATGTTTCGTGTAACTCGTCTGAGCTCAACATTTTTTAGACTTGTTGTGTTTCTTTTCGTTTTATAAAAGACTGACTGTTGCCCGCGATGTTTTGCGTGTTTCTATTTTGTTCTTCACACAAAAAAGTAGCTTGTGTCCTTCTTCAGGTCGCAGGCTGCCTACTGGTCAAGTTTTCAAAACGAACTGTCCGGTGATTTGGACAGAGTTATCTTTCGCATTTACAATAATAAACTATTGTAATATACAGGGTGGGTGGATTCAGCACGTGATTCTGAACATGCGTTGGAATTTTTCGTCGGTTATTAAATAAATCTTAGCAGCTCCATCCATACATATTGAGCGCGTAGGTGTTGCACTTTTCTGAGAAACAGCAGTTGTTTTATTGCTACCATGTATAGCTAGAAAGAAAGCGATCAACTACTGAGATGAGGGGTGGTATGTACAGATTAGAACAAGTGGATCATGACCATAGTAAATTATTGTTGTAATCTGTGTTCTAAACAGGAATTACTCATGCTCTTCTTTTCGAGTCAATAGTTGTGTTTTTCTTTGCGACTTGTAGCTAAGTAATAACAGGGTCACGGGCCAATCGATCAAGTTAAGCAATGCTTACCGCGATTGGTCTGAGGATGGGTGACCATCTTCACATCCAAAGTCAAAGAAGTAAATTTCAAGTAGGCACATGAAAGGCACTTTTGAACGTTAACACTTACATTAAAACAAAATTAATTCTAGTCGCCCCTTCCAAATGGTAGTTTCGTATGGTGAATAATAGGCAACAATCTCCACTGTCAACCTCTTTTAAAATGTTCGGTACGGAGGGGTCTTTGTATGTGTACAAAGACCCCTCCGTGTCTCGGAAAGCACGTTAAGCCGTTGGTCCCGGCTGTCATTCGTGGATCTTTGACAGTCGTAACGGGTCGTCAGAAGCCCGAAAGTCTGACAACCAGTCTTACCAAGGGGTATCGTGTTACCCAGTAACTGGGCTGTGGAGGTCAGATAGGCAGTCACTCCATGTAAAATACTGGTGTTCAGCTGCATCCGGTGAGACTAGATGCTGACGGCAACCTATTTGGGCAGATGATGATGATTAGTCTTTCTCTTTCTTTTCATACAAGGTTATTTAAAATGGTCTAGTTACCGCAAGAGCGATGGGTATCAATATCGCTCAGCACTATTGACGATAGGTTCGTCCGAAGTCACAGCAATTTGCTGTTGCAACGAACGGCTTAATTGTTCTCGTTATTGTTAAAAAAGCAGCTATTATTCTACTCTGAATTCGAATTTTGTTTTTTGATTCATTGTTTGTTGTCATTTGCCAGTGTCGTAACATTTACGTAATGTATAATGTCTTTGATCCCTGGCCTGGCAAGCAAGCAATGGACAATATGAACATTTTTAATTGTTTGAATGCCAGGCGTATGGCTACTTTGTACGTGTATTTTACGTACTCTAATAATATCTCCTCTTACACATAATATGTAATGTGTGCTTTGTTTGTGCAGAACAAACGTTATTTCTTTATTTTACATTTTGATACGTTCTAAAAATGAAAATAAGTTTCGATTTTTTTGGGAGTTCAACGACCGCTGTTAGTTTAGTTTTTTGAAGTAACAACGCTTACACACAGCGTGAATTTGTGTAAATTTTTTTTTTTTTGTTGAATACAAGAAACGTGTGTTTTTTTTTTTTAATGTAGTGTTACATATTCTACGGTGATACGGAAACTTTCGTCTGCGATTCTGACTTGAACTTGGCCGGTTTTCTTTCATTCGGAAATAAAACTCGCTCCCATCTATAATTATCAAACGTTAGCCGTTTCGTGGTGGTAGTTTAAGGGGAATGCAGTAAGTTTTATAATGCCTAAAAGTATATGATCCACTGTATTAAACAAAATATATGAGAAGTATATGATATTCTTGAAGGTTCGTTCACACTGGCGCGACGCCACAGCGCGGCACAAAGGCACCGCGTGTCGCGCTACGAACTGTGCCTTTGTGTCGCGCTGTGGCAGCGCGCCTGTTTGCGGGAGCCTTTAGGATATAATGCTAGTTAGATAGTGTGTTGAAAACATAATACAACTAATATGATATATGATAGAAAAAAAACTCAAATATATCTCAAAAAAGTTTGTTTAAATATTAAAAACTAAAGTAATACACTTCAATCGTTCTGATTTGTAGTCAGATTGTTCTACAAGCAACATATTATCTAGTGTTTTTTTTTGTCCAATCAATCGATTTTTTAATTGCTTAATTTTTTGCAAAAAAATCCAGCGTTGTGTCATCGCGCTTCTCTTTCTTTTCTATGCAGTCTGACAGTGACTGTGCTTAAGCTGTTGTCAGTCTCTTTAAGGATAAAATTATACCTAAAGAAAGAACAATTATTTCCTTACTTTCTTGTAAGGACGTGAACCCGTCTTAACAAAGGGCTTATCGCAGCCTACTTTATTGCCTATTTATACATAATAAATCAATCAATGCTTGTAACCGTTTATTGATCCGCTAACGACTTGATTGTTTGATTTCCTGTGATAAGAGTAGACCTATGCTGTTGGTCCTTCCTATAGCTATAATAAAATATTTAATTACGTATACCAGAGTTCACCATTCGTCATCAAGTAGCCAGAATTTCACACCACAAGTATTTCAATGTTGGTCCATGGAACCAATCACAAACTAGTTGATAACGCGTTAGTAAGGAGTGTTTTGAACGGACCACCCTTTTGAACAGATATGAGTTTGTATTCATTGGTAACTTTTGAGTAATTTCGAGGACTAAGAGCCAAAATATTTGCTGACCCGCCGAAGTTAGTTTTTGTACGTGATTGGTTTTCCCTTGTTTTAATTGTTATTCTGCTATTCGGAGCGGAGACAATCCGATAAATCAAATATAATAAAAATCGATCCAGCAGTACTCTTGAGTTATAAATAGGTAGTATAACTGATCCGACTTTGTTTGATTTATAAAGATTCATGTAGGTATAGATGATTCATTTACCACATACAAAAAAAGCGGTGAAAGAAAACGTTGTGAGGAAACAGGCATGTCCTAGAACAAACGTGAAATCCAGCAACCCGCACTGGGCCCGCGTGGTAGATTACAGCCCACTTTCTCTCACAGAGAGGAGGCCTGACTCCTAGCAGGGGGAGCAATGTAGGCTGATGTATGTTGGAACACACGTCAGCGACTTACGAGTTGTAGGTCGTAGGCAACATTACTTTGTTTAAATATATCATCTATCAAACTAGCATTTCCTAGAAACGAACATTCTAATACATGTGACATCCACCAACCCACACTGTGCCCGCGTGGGAGTTCACAGCCCACTCCCTCTCACAGAGAGGAGAGGCCTGAGTCCTAGCAGTGGAAATATTATAGGTTGATTCATTACGTTCGTCCAGACGATTATTTTCAGTCTTTCGAAGTTTTCCCCTTTCCGTAGTGATGCAAAACTTCTCACATGAAAATACCAAAACGTATCCCATATAAAGTTAATAGTCATAAATATGATATAAATCAATCAATGCCTATGATTGTTTTTAATGTTTCCTTAGTAACGTAGTTTTATTGCTCACTGCGGCGGGCGGCCGTTAAAGCCTTAGGCCAGGAGTTGGGAAATACTTTTCAGAGTTTTAATGCATGCACACAACTACCTACTATTTTGTGTTTTCTTTGTTGTGTTTTCAACGCCATATTTTTATTATAAATATGTGTTTGAAGTTCATGTCTAACCAAATGTTCTTTCCTTGGTATTGTTTGTCGAATCGTTGAGCTCCCTAAGTTTATTACTGACAAATGAGTGCACTGACTGGATAGGTCCACTCAATGTCTGTGGTTCTATCCTCATAAGACCATTTCAGATATGAAACGCCGATCTCATCTATTAAAAATATATGATTACCGTGTAAAGCTGTTTGTACAAACCTAATTACAGAAATAAAATCATTTATCATGTTAGGCAAGCTGTAATTCAAGTATTGCGGCAGTAAAAAAAAATATTGAATTCAGTTCCTTACTTTAATTAGCGAACAGATGAACTACCACTCAAAATGTACTTTTAAACGCAATATTTTTTTTACCTATTCAACTTAATTACATTTTTACAATTCAACAATATACCATCGTGTGCAATGTGATCACTAGTGTTTTCCACAATTAGAGTTCGTGTATCTTCACCGGCTAGGAAATCAGTAATATTATAATCACCACAATGTAACCTTTTATAAACCCACGATAACGTTATAACGTACAGTACACAAATACATTTTAATAATAATATCATTACGTTAGACATTGCATGTCGTCGAATGCAAACCGCCCAGGCAGCGGGGTCATTGCGTTACACACTAACAACAGGAATGAGTTTCATTTTGATAGTTCAACAACATTAATTGCGTTGTTTACGTTGTAGAGCTGACATTTTTTTCGAACATTATATGAAGCAATGGATTAGCAATAGCCTTTAAAATTATTCAGATTATTATTAATAGTGTGTTACGCAGGTTTCTATACGATGATTACTTTTCTAATGCCTCACAGATGTCTATGAGCAGGGCATTAGTCGCTTATCATTAGTTTAGAAATCATAAAAATATATGACAAAGTCAGTTTCATACAGAATAGTGAAGAATTTTTATCACAACCTTGCATACTTGTTTCCCTGAAGAGAATTGGAATTAATCCCACCTCCCGGTATATCATCGACTTATACACATTAACCGGTACGTTCACGTCAATACCATTGTTCCATTTCTATTGCTAATCGGTTCTTGTAACTCCTGAACGCTATTTGTTTAGAAATTACTTACTTTTACTCATGGGTTCACTTGCTTAGAAGTGTTTTGTATCCTAAATTTAACTGTAGGACAAAGACTTTTAATTAAGGTACTCTGTATTTGTTTCTCAATTTTTTCGTCATCAATCTCCAATCAAACTCAAACTCAAAGCATTTATTTCAAATGAACCAATTGCAGGCATTTTTGAAGTGGTTGGTCAGTGAGAAGATGTAGCTAGTTTAAAAATTGGTCTGCTCAACAACGTAAAAACGCAATGAATGTTGTAGAATTGTCAAAATGAAAGCCATTCCTACTTTATTAAGTAATTAGCCCGCAGGAAACAATGCACAGCAAAAATATTCCTGAACGCAGCGATTTACCAATTATTTATAATATTCATCTTATTTTAATAAAATAACCGCATTCAAAAATGAACTGCACTACCGCCTGAAGTTATTCTAGTGAAAATATCATTGAATTTGCGGTTGAAATCGAACATGTAATGTTTACTGAAAAACAGTATTTACCATTTATTCACACCTCTGATCGATAATAGGAATGATGAATAATATTAAAATGTTCGAAATAAATATGTAATTTCAAAGAAGGCATATTAAAAATGAGTTACACGCTTCAAAAGTTTTTGGAGGACATTATTCATGTCCTTGTCGCGCGGTCAAAGTCAAAGTCAAAAGTGTATTGCGATATAAGTGTACAATGTTGGTGTTATTATATGTTAGCACTTATTACTTAGCAGCCTTTTACAAGCATTGCAATTTTCATTCGCCTGCCCTTATCATCCTAAATTGGCATATACATAATTATTTCTTCCTTAATAGAACAATTGAACTCGTTGGTCTAGTGGTCGCAAGAGCTACTGCTGAGCATGAGGTCCTGGGTTCGATTCCCAGGTCGGGCAAAGTGTTATTGGGTTTTTCTATCTAGAATTTCTCAGTAGCAGCCCGGAGTCTGGATTTGTGCCCGGTTGATGGCAATAGGCTCGCCCCCTATTACATGGGTCTTAAACATAACTGGCGAAATGTGGGTGTACTACAGGTACACCTCTGCCTAACCCTTCTGGGATTACAGGCGTGATGTTATGTTAAATTGAGGTTATGTCAAAATTAAAAGTCAACGAGTTTAATACAATTGTTCAGCAATATTCAATGTCATCCTTTTCAGGTAGTACAAATTAAAATTATAATATAAAGTATCATAGGATAGACTTAATCTTATTGTTTGTATAGGACAGATCGCCACTTTTGTACATGAGAGAAAAAACGTTAGGCTAGACTCAAAATATTACACACATACACAGACAAGTTATATTGTCGTGACGTCACTTCTGCGATAGTGTGCTGTCTTTGTCTAACACTTGTTATAAAGCGTTTATAACTTGGTAATTTTTAAGCTTTAACACTTTTTATAATATTGTCTGCACTATTATTTAGATCAAACATTTTTTGAAATAAAATAAAAATTGTCATCAGCCCTATTGTCAAATTATAATGTCATGCAAATCCAACCTAAAGCAAGCCAGTGGTGCCGATTCTCTTGTACACCGAACTAAACTAACTAAACTATCACTAAAATTCCTTACTTTTTACTATGAAAATCTTGAAGCTATTCTGCGAAAAAAAATCTCTAAATTTAAAAATAATTTTGACACAACTATAATCGAATTTGACAATCGCGAGTCCACGTGTTTTTTTTTCTTTTGATTTCGCAACGTCTTTGTTAGAGCCGGAGGCAGCCTTGGGCAGCCTCGACGTGTTTTCTATGGAAGTTTTGACTTTTTGTGTGAAAAATATAAAATAAAAATATCTACATGTAGAGATTTGGTGGTTTCAGGATTGCAAAGGGGGTCGAAATTTTCTTTATTTTTGTGATAGGACACACTGTTTTCGAGATATGAGCAAAAAAAGAAAAAGAAAGTTAAAGTACCGTTTTTGCACGTCTGAAGTCGAGGTGTTGCACCTAATTTTATTCCACACCTTGTTAATTGCGATTAAAAATAGTCAGATTCATGTTCAGATTTAGTTAGACAATAAAATTTTTAGGTGAAAAACGTAATATTCAGAATAGCAAAATAGCCATTTTCACTAAACTAATAACTCAGTGTAATCTTAGTGCTGTCAAACTAAATTATAGTTAAGTTTTGTCACTATAGTCAATTTCAAAATGGAAAATCGTCATTTGACAGAATTAAACCAAATTTTAGTGATTTTTAGTCTAGTTTAGAGGCGTTTGTGACAAGAGAATCGGCACCATTGAACACCTAAGCTCTAGCCGGGTAAAAATATTGTACTGAACTTCATCATGACCCGTTGTTGCATAGTGCGATTTAAATTTAGAACCTCAACTAAAAACTTCGTGTGAAAACTTTTACCATTTTTTTTTCTATTGATGTATAGCTCGAATAAAGACCTTCGATCGACCCAACCAGCTGTTTTTATTTAGACACGAGCATCTTCATTACACGAATCATTTGTTTAAAAAAAGAACTACCGTCCATAATTATTTAATAATGACATTATACCAGTGTTGCAGTTAAAAGACAAATGAAAATTAGAAGGTTTCTAGTAGGTACACAGTATTTATAGGCTGCACAGAGTCAGGGAGGTAGAGAGAACCGGAACCGAACTACCTGCACATGTAAGGGTTGTCGCTTTGGGAAAATGGTGTTTTTTTTTCGTTAAGTATTTAAACTTGTGAAATTTCGTTGTAGTATTTAAGTATACATCTTTCGAGAATAATTAAATTTATTTAATTTTGTGACTAAATAAATGCAGAAAACGAAATTGACGTGATGTTTGGTTGTATTTATCTATTAAATCATTGAAGGATTCTTTCAACATCAAGGTAATTGCTAAAGCATAGTTTACGTTAGGAGACTGTTGTAATGTTTCACGTGCGATTGTAAAATATTTCGCTATCACATAAGTACAGTAATGGAGCGATTTTGTTAAGCAATTTACAAAAAAAAACATTGTGAGATTTAAAGGTCGAAAGTGCCTTGACAAACTAATATTCGTAACATTCGATTAGCGATGACGCTAGTAGAAAAACCAAAAAAATTATAGGGTCAACCCTATACATTTTATTCAAGCTTTCGGAACGTCACGTGACCATACATCATAACGTAATATCGTAGTAAAGCAACAGTGATTGTAGAAATAAATTCGCTCCGATGCGAATGCCATTTGTAGCCCTCTGGTTTTAGAGACCTGAGAAAATACATTTTAAAACCAAATAGTAACTATATGTCAGAAACTTCCATTACAGAACATCCAAAATTATATGAGTAAGTGCTTAGGAGCTACGTTAGTAATTCACGAAATAAACATAATCAAATAGACACGTGGAGTGCAATCCAGAGTCTAAGAAATGACTGAATGTCTAACCGGGCCGGTTAGACAATCGGCTATTACTTTCAGAATGTTGTGTGACCTTCCTCTGATACAGTGCAATTTGGCCTCTGGGCTTTTAGGCCTCGTACATAACTTTGTTTATTTTTATTTGTTTGTTTTAATATTATTACTAGTTTAAATTAATTTTAAAAGAGTGTCTATTTTTTATTTGGGTATGGCATCTCGCAAGTCAACCTGTAAGGTTTTCGTCTGCTTAAGCGGACTTGCCTGTGGTGCCCTAATAAATTAATGCCTCCAGCCAGGACTTAAACTTAAATACTAACTAAAACTAAGCGACTACGCTAAGGGCACCTTACGGACCTCGGCTTAGGGCGTCGCTGGAAGAGGGCAGCAAGGGACTAGCTGGATCAGGATTTATTGGAATTTGGGACAAATTTACGGCTACAGGCTCAGCGGCGCGGGCTGGCTCGAACTGTACTGTACTCGATGACGTCTCGAGAAGAGAACCGCCTGACTCTTATCGGGGTTGACCTCGATTCTCCTTTTCCGGAACCAAGCGCCTAAGACGTTTGCGGAGGTTTGGAGAGTACGAGCTATAGCATTGGGACAACGACCAGTATAGTAAACGGCAGTGTCGTCGGCGAAGTGAGCCAACTGAGCCTTTTTACTCTGTGGGATATCACTGGTGAATAGCGTGAAGACTAGAGGAGATATAACGGAACCCTGAGGGACCCCGGCGCCTGAGGGGACGAGAGTGCACCCTCGATGCGATAGCGGAAGGTGCGATTCGACAAAAAGTCTCGTAAGATACCGCGAGACGATCTGGCACTCCTAGTTGGTAAAGCTTGTATAACAAACCGTTGTGCCAGACTTTGTCGAATGCTTTCGCTATGTCGAAGAATAGCACACCCGTCGTCGCGTTACGCTGCAGCCCAGCGCACAAGTGCTCTACGATACGGTGGACCTGGTGGATACTCGAGTGTTGGGGTCGGAAACCAAACTGCTCGTTGGGAATGAGACTCTTTGCTTCGGCGTAGTGTTTGAGTCGCTTATAAATAAGCCTCTCGTAGATTTTGCCGAGTACATTACGTAAGCTAATGGGGCGATAGCTGGAGGGCTCAGACTTTGGCTTGCCTGGCTTTGGGATACCTGGCTTTGGGTCTGGAGTGATGGGAGGCAGAGGATCATCAGGGTCTTCAACGGGTGGTAGGGAGGCTCTCCGTTCGACTTCAGCGTCGACCTTGTTCAGATGAGCTTGGTCTACTGGTTGAGAGCTGGGAGAACATTGGGACTCTAGGCTGTCAGCAAGGCATTCGGCCTTGTCGGTGCTGTCGAAAGCGACGCTGTTGTCGGGGCGGATAAGAGTGTCTATAATTAAGTTTTAACTATTTACTGTGCGAGTCCCAATAAATGCTTTTTCTTTCTTTCGTTCTTTCTAAATGGAAACCACTCTCTTTCTCCTAATGGCATGAAAGCCATCAATTCCATGAAAAAACAAGCTAAAAGCGACTAGTATATTGTACTCGAAAGGCATTGAGTGTCCGCTGAGTACAGCCGACCCACAGGGTGCACGAATAATACGATAGGCAGTGTGCTCTGTACATAGCGCACTCATTCGGGCACCGTTTAATCCTGCGAGCCAGCACATGCCCACGGACAGCCTACGCCCTTCGTTCCCTCTCAATGTCCACGTAATCAGCTAGGTCCTCCATGACCCCGTGACCCAAGTTCTTAACTTGCGTCGCTCTGTTAAGCGGTACACTATTTAGTGTAACAGATGAGACGGTGTCGACTTTAATATTCCGTCGTTTGAATACCAAAAACTCACTTTTACCTGAGCTCATGAGCTTACTCCTCACATCTCCTAACAAACTTCCGTATACCGCCAATTGAAGTACACAGCAACCACTTTATCAGCATAGCTTAAGTTGCTAATAGTGGTGCCATCAATAGCACAGCCGAGTGCTGTGCTACTGAGACCCTCAATCCACTCATTGATGTACAGGTTGAAGAGTAGAGGGGATGTTAGATCGTAGGAGGTTGCGAAGACTCGGTGTCATACGCCACACTCCAACCTGTACTCATCAGACTGTATGTTCGCCCACCTTACCACATTGAATGTTATACCAAGAACTGTTAAATCAAGAACGTTAATGACCTCCTCGGGGAGTGGGGTGATCCTCAACTTCTCCCAAACATGTTCATAAATAACCAAATCGAAAGCTTTCGATAAATCAAGGAAACATCCATAAACTGGAGACTTCCTGTCCGTGTACGTGTACCAGGCACTATGGTTAACACATGATGACATGACATGATGAGAACTATGACGTTGAAAAATAATAAGGTTCAAGTGAAGATAGACCTCACCTTGAATATTTATTGACCTTTTGACCTTGACTTTACAACCTTCTAGGAGGAACACAGTAAAAACACTTTTTCACTGTTAAAAAAAATTACTAGTGTGGCGGCATCTACACCGCCACATTCGAACAAACGCATCACACTGACGTCAGACAAATACTGCATCGCGTAAGCAGAGTTTGCCGCGCAGATAGCATATTTACAACTTGTGACGCGAACGTGTGCCCGTCATGCCAGCATAGCCTTGTCACCGGCGTGTGCGACTCCGCACAGGGTTCCTGCCTGGTGGGTCTGTCGCGGGAGGCGACATGGAAGAGGGAACAAGAGGTCGCAACACAAACGAGTTCTACTGATGCGACACAAGGTCACGCGCATTGCGTTGTAAACAAATGATAATAATGCTAATATGAAGCCTAATCTACTGAATAAAATCATTATTTTATTTAATTAATTAAGATAATAAATAGACGGAACTTTGCAACGTTCCAATCAATTATCAAATAATACTGGCAACAATGAAAAAATATTTAGAAAAATTAACTACTTTTCTTCGCGCCAACCCTACCGCCGCCAGTGCATTTATCCCACAAAGCGTAAGAGGGGTAGTAGCGGACAAACCAGGTAAATAACGACATGTATTATATTATATATACACGGCGCTACGTAAAGGATACATTTCAAGGCGAACGTTCACTTAGATGTTATTCTACTTTGTATATTCTTTGCGTGTGAAAGAGTTTCTTACTTTGAAAGGTGATGATGGCTATATTGTGGAGAAATATTTTCCTGATGTCTGTGAGCTTATAACTTTGAATATCACGCTTGTATGCCTCGAAGGGATAGACACAGGCATCAACCCCAATTTTGCCGCAATTTGGCGAACCTATTTTCATATTTCGTTCACCAATTCGTTGATCAGACCAGCCTATTCGGAAAAATGTCATCGTTGGCAGCTCTTTTCAATTAAGTTTGACGGTAAGATTTTTGGAAAATAAATAGCCCGACCTCGTGAAGAATAGTAAAATCAAAAAAAAAAAAAACAGGTAATAAAAATAACGTTGGCAATTGCAGGCCCATTTCTATTTTACCCGCATTTAGTAAAATATGTGTGAAGTTAATACTCAAGCAGTTGATAAGACATTTTAATTTAAATAGCCTCCTACATGATGAACAATATGGTTTTACAAAGGGTCGATCGACTACAGATGCGGGTGTTGCTCTGCTGAAACACATATTTAACGCATGGGGAACTCGCAAAATGCCATTGAAGTCGATATGACACGCTTTTGCGTAAAATACTTCATTACAGTGTTGAAACCGAAGCTCTCAACGTAATCAAATCTTATTTACATAAAAGGCATCAATGTGTAGATGTTAATGGTGTGAAATCTTCTGAGCTACCAGTTCAGTTAGGTGTACCTCAAGACTCAATACTGGGTCCATTCATATTCTTAGTGTACATCAATGACCTATCTTTATTTTTAAAAGGGTATCTGTGACATTGTTTGTATTGTTTGCTGATGATAGCTCCCTTATCTTGAAAGTAGACAGGGATAGATACGATTTTGACGTTTGGATTGGTTTACCACAAATAACCTAGTTCTCAATGCCAAGTTAACTAAATGATAAATGATAAAATGATAAATGATAAATGATTTTATTTCTGTAAGTAGGTTTTTACAAACACTTTTACACGTCAATACTATTTTAAAAGTAGATGAGATCGGCGTTTCCTATCTGACTACTCTGAGAAGAAACGCCAAAACAAACTCAGAGGTCACAGTCTCTTTTAAAGTCCAGACATAATCTTGGTCAGGTCATGTGAAGACCATGTGGATTGATGTCTGAAATGGTCTTTTGAGGAAAGAACCAAACAGAATGAGTGGACCTGTCCAGTCAGTGCACGCATTTGTCAGTTATCATGCAGCTCAACACAACACATATGGAGCTCAACGATTCGACGAACATTACCAAAGAAAGGACATTTGGGTAGGCCGCATAAATTGCTCAAACTGCCAGACCATGATTAAAACTAATTTTAAAAATTAAAAATAGATTGAGATAAAAAAAAAACAACAAATCCACACTGCCTTCACATTCACAATAATTAAAATATTATAATACTTTACAAAGTATGTATAAAGTTCGCCTTACCGAATGTTAGAAATAGGACCCAACATCGCCTTAAACACTTGAAAGTTGAGGTGCTTGAAACTGTGGACTCGGCAGTTTAACTGAGAATAACAGTAGATGCTAAACTTCAGTGAAGCCCACATTTATCTAGCCTAGCAGATAGGCTCAGTTCGGCCGCCTAAGACGTCAGGAAAGTAAGACAGTGTACTGACGTTGATACAGCTCGGTTAGTCTATTTTGGATATTTTCATAGCGTCATGTCCTACGGCATTCTGCTTTGGCAAAGCCGCTGATATTTAATTTATATTATTTTATATATTTAATATTTGTTCTTCAAAAACGAGCGGTTCTAGCAATTTCCCTGCTGGGTGTTAAGAGTTTCTCTGAGAGTTTTCTTTTTAAAGACATATATTGTATTCTCACGGCGTTATCACTATTCATCTTCGCCAACATCCATCATAATAAAAAAATACTCTGTACACTGAAAACAGTAATATTCATAATATGAACACTAGAAGTAAGGAGAAACGATGTGCACCCTTTCACTGGCTTCATAAGGTTCATAACTCATTTGTTGGGCTTGATACGAGTATAACTTTTTATAACGAGCTTCCCTCGTCTGTGCTAGCTTTGCCTTTTAATACGTTTCAAGCTAAAGTAAAATCCAACCTTTGTTCAAAGACATACTATTCTATCAGCGACTACTCAAACGATAAGAATAGTTGGTCACTGTGATTAACTCAACAGAATGTATAAGTTTTTTCTCCAGAAAATTCCCTTATATGTCACTGCTTGCGGAAGCGTTGCGGGTTGGGTTGCTTACATCCCTCAAATATGGCTGGTCTTTGCGTTATGCGCGTGAACGGGTGCTGCCAGTGGTGGAAGGTTGTCTTGCTGACCATGGTATTGTTATTAGTAATTTGACTGTTTATTTATTTTACTTGGAAGGTCCTAGTTCATTATTTGTAACTTCAACTTACACCTATTTAAACATAATGCTTAAATTCAGCATTGCATATAAAAACGGACACCCAGTATGTCTGGAGGCTTTTATTAAGGTATTAAGTTCTATCTGACCTAACATTTAGCAAATAATGTTTTGTGTTACGTTATTTTGGTTTGTTTGGCATCTCGCAGGTCAACCTATGCGGTTGTCGTCTGCTTAAGCGGACTTGCCTGTGGTTGCCCTAATAAATTAAGGCCTCCAGCCAGGACTTAAACTTAAATACTAACTAAAAACTAAGCGACAACGCTAAGGGCACCCCCTGTGGGGTACGGACCTCGGCTTAGGGCGTCGCTGGAAGAGGGCAGCAAATGACTAGCTGGATCAGGATTGATATTAATTAGGGACGAATTTAAAGCTACAGGCTCAGCGGCGCGGGCTGGCTCGAGCAAGGGTCGGGAGGGGCGTCGATTTGGGAGTCGCGGCGGGCCTCGGCGGCGAGGACGGTAATACGGCGATCGGGTTTTGGGCTTATGTAGCGTGCTAGTGGCCTTACTACTCTCCTGGAGGAGGGTAGTGGCGTCGTCGGGGTCGACTAAAGTATGCCTTGGTCGGCGAATACTGCTAATGCGAGAGGGAGTGTAGCGGGCGGCCGCTTTCGATCAGGGGGTTAGAATGTTTGATGCCGCTTGTGTTACGTTATGTTAATCACTTACTATTGTAAAGACCCAAGTTTTATAACTGAACAGACAGCTGTGTTGCTGGGGAGTTTGTAGCGCCACTTCTTTCTATCAGCTAAGGCAGTAGGAAGAATTGCAGGCCGGGCATTTTGGAAGGCTTTTGGTCTTATGTAATTTTGATGTTCAACAAGTGCTGATTCCCAGCCTAGTTTAAATAAATTACTTCTGATTTTGATTTTGATATAATCCTTTACCTGTCCCAGGAAACACGCCTAGGACTAAAAAGCAATACACAAAATAATAATTATATATTATCGACAGAATCGGAGGTGACAAGACAGATGTCACCTCCGATAAAAATAACATGAACAAGAACTGACGAAATTGAAAAATGAGGAAACTATGTTGACGAGATCAGCCGCACGTCAAGCACGCCCACCACCTCCGGACTCATCGCTCAGCTCCGCCTCGCCGCGGCCGGTACCCAGCACTACTGTGAGCGCTGTGACGACACCAGCCACGGTAGTTACGTCGAGCTCGAGCGACGAGTATTTCTCCCCGCCCACGACGCCACCACCTGCTCGTCGACGCGGAGGACGCCGGCCGCCGGAAACAATCTGACCGCTTACCGTGTTCGGATGCTCTCTATTTTTCAGGTGATTGAGCCAGCTGTCAACGTTTCGGCACAACGACTGTCCGATCAGGTGCAGGTCATGCAACGTAATCATATGTTGGATGACACTGTGCTTGATCACCTGCGAAGTGAAATGCAGAGTAGCCATGTCATCGCCCCCCCCGTCGCAGACTGTTGTGGTACTACACCACAGTCCAACATAAATCCCCAGTGCAATGAGGAATTGAGGAGTGCTCTGGAGTGTGCGATTCGGGAATATCGGTTCATGTCGCCCGAACTTATACCACGCTTACCTCGTTTGCCCATGCATAACAAAAATAGGGCGCTGGTAGCGGTCCTGGATTCGCAGTTATCAAACAATTTTGATGACTGCGAAGACATCACCGATACTCATTCGATTCTGTACTGCGCGGCTGTAGCGGCATGTCGTATAGCTCACGTCAAATTTGCCAATGACTCTCGAGCTACGCAACCGAAACCAACCGTACCAGCTTGGCAGCGCAGAATTGAGCACCGTATTGGTGGGGCCAGAGCGCTCATCGGTAAACTAATCTGCTTCAAGGACGGCAATACTCGTCCAAAAGTGATGCGCTTTGTGAGGCAGGCGTTCTCAGGGACTGATATTACCTCTCAGAAATATCTGTCCTGCGTCACAGAGCGCATCGACTTCCTGAAGCAGAAAGTGCATGCATGGGCTAACCGTATTCGTAGGTATAAGCGGCGAGTAGAGCGATACACTCAGAATCGCACCTTCCAGAGTGATAAAAGGTGGGTTTATAGAGATAGGGAGCGACCGAACCAAGGTGTGGCTGACACGTGCCTGCCAGATGATGATGCCATGTGTTCTTTCTGGCGCAGTATCTGGTCGGTGCCTGTCAGTCACACCGAATGTGATTGGGCTCGGGAAGTCGAGCGAGCCTGCCATTCAATACCAGAAATGGGGCCTATTACCATCTGCCCCCAAGATGTAGCTCGGGTAGTCCGTCCGTTGCCTAACTGGAAGTCCCCAGGGCCGGACGGTCTGCAGAACTTTTGGATTAAATGGTTTACAAGATCGCACGCTCGCTTGGCGGTCCAGTACCAGACGGCTTTGGAGTTTGGTTCGCTACCCCAGTTCCTCACAACAGGAGTTACCCACCTGCTCCATAAATCAGGTAGCACCGCGGAATCCAAGAGTTATAGGCCGATCACGTGTTTACCGACGGTCTATATAGTGCTTACATCCATTTTGAGAGCTAAAATTAACAAACATATAGACATCCACTCCATCATGTCTGCCTCTCAAAATGGATGTAGGAATGTGTCCCGCGGTACTAAGGAGCTACTCCTCATTGATATGGCCATTAGCCAACAGGTTCGACGTTCCCGAAAGGATCTGTCGACATGTTGGATAGAATACAAGAAGGTCTATGACTCGGTGCCACATACGTGGCTAATGAGGGTGCTGGAATTGTATAAAGTAGATGCAACTCTGCGCACCTTCTTGATGTCATGTATGGGGCGATGGAGGACGGTCCTTCGCTATCCTGGATGTCGGAATATCCTGAGGAATAGCTAGCCGATAAGGATCGAGCGAGGCATATTTCAGGGCGATACACACTGCTGGAGGATTCAGGTCTAGGCTATCGGCTGAGGACAGGAGGTCAGGTTATATCTCACCTTCTTCTGTACATGGATGATCTAAAACTCTTTGCCCCCAACAATTTGCAACTAATGGAGCTACTGAAAGTAACTGAAACTTTCAGTAGCGCCATCAGGATGGAATTTAGTGTGGAAAAATGTGCGGTCATGCATGCAAAGCGAGGGGAGATTGTGGAATCCGTGGGAACCCAACTCTCGGATTCCATAAACGTCAGAGCCCTCTCCGCATCCGAAACCTATAAGTATTTGGGTATGCGCTCCGAGCGTTGGGCATCAATGGTATTGACATGAAGCAATCGTTGAAGGAGCGCTTCTTTGGCCGCCTGAAGAAAGTGTTAAATAGTCTTCTGTCAGGCGGAAACAAGGTGCGCGCCTTTAACGGTTGGGTCATGCCAGTTTTGATGTACTCTTTCGGCATACTCAGACCGAACTCGACGCCCTGGATAGGAGGGTCCGTACACTGCTGACTGCAAACCGAATGCATCACCCACGGTCATCGGTAATGAGACTGTATATCCCGCGAAAGGCTGGTGGTCGAGGCTTTTTAAACGCTAAGACCCTACACAATCGCGAGATATGCAGTCTCAGGGAATATTTCCTAGAAGCCGACGTGGGGATGCATCGTGATGTGGTCGCGGTGGACAAAGGCCTCACCCCGCTCTCCTTGGCTAAAGAGAACTGGTGCAAACCTGTAGTGCTTGACACTAATGATCGCATGGAAGTATGGCAGAGTAAGGAGCTTCGCAGACGCTTTTTCCGGGCCCTACATGGACCCGATGTAAATCTTCTAGCGTCCGTGACCTGGCTGCGTTTCGGGGACCTCTTTGGAGAAACCGAAGGTTTTGTCTGTGCAATTATGGACGAAGTTATGATGACGAACAATTACCGGAGATTTATTGTGAAAGACGGCACGGTTGACATCTGTCGGGCATGTCACCGTCCGGGGGAATCAATAAGACGAAGAGTACTTGCATAGACACAACCTTGTAGCCAGGATTATCCATCAGCAACTTGCTCTGAAATACAGCCTTGTGGAATCGGAAGTGCCGTACTACAGGTACGTGCCCGACCCAGTTCTCCAAAATGGAAATATCACATTGTACTGGGATCGATCCATCATCACTGACAGTACTATTGTTGCCAATAAGCCTGATATAGTGGTGGTGGATCGAGTAGAGCGTCGCACAATGATTGTTGACATAACGGTCCCGCATGACGGTAACCTCTTGAAAGCCGAGAAAGATAAACAAATCAAGTATCTTGATTTGGCTCGCGAGGTTGTCGATATGTGGACTGTGGACTCAGCAATCATTGTGCCGATAGTCGTGACAGCCAATGGCTTAATAGCCAAGAGCCTCGACAAACACCTGAGGAGGCTCTCGTTGGGCAGCTGGATCAAGGGCTTGATTCAGAAAGCGGTACTTCTGGACACGGCTCGCATTGTCAGGAGGTTCCTCTCTCTGGAGCCCTGACCGCCGGTAACTTGGACCCTGTTCCCGATACCGGTGGGATACTATTTTTATATTTTTAAATGTTTTTATTATTTTTTCAACGTTTTAAAAAATATTTAAAAATGTAATTTATAAGTTTGTAAAATGTAATAAAAGAGATAATAATATAATAATAAAACATTTATTTCAGGCTACAATGGCCTATATACATATACCTTACTAAGTAACATATATAAAGTTAAAAATGTAGCTTAAAACTAATAAATTGAAACATATAATTGAGAGAGAAAGGTGCCCAATTTTTATTAATGTGTTTATTTTATGTATACATAGAGCAGTGGTGGCCCAGTGGTAACAAACCCGACTTACGAGTTGTTAGTCGTCAGTTCGAACCCAGGCAGGTCTTTGTGTAAATTATTTCATCACCAATGCTCTCAATACGGTGAAGGAAAACGTCGTGAGGAATCCGACATATTCGAGAACGAAAAAAAATCGAATACATGTGACATCTACCAACACACTGCCCGCGTGGAAGATTAGGTACAGCACACTCCCTCTCGAAAAATGAAGATCTATATCCCAGCACTGGAAATTTAATAGACTGATTATGTGTTATTTGTATACAATATTATTACGTTTAATTAGTGTAAGATTTTTTTTTCTACTTTGGCGGTGTGAGGGATAAGTCAAAATCGCTAGACTTTTTTTCTAGAAAATAGTTTTAACACAGATTAACATACCAATAAACGCTACACACATAACCCGTAACCGTTTCAATTACAGAACTACAGACATAATAATAGTTTTAAACGCTGTACCCCCGTAATGGGGTCATTTGTACTCCGTCCTTGGATCATCTCGGTCAATTTGGTCACAATAATGTCGTTCGTACCCGGTTGGTCGTCGGTACCCCATGGTGTTTTGTGTGTATGTGTTAATTTGTTTAATGGGTTTTCTGTGGTGTGATGCACCCTGATGTGTATTTTAATCGAAGGAAAAGGAGATGTCTAAGGTATCTTATATTACATTGCACGTTTTAAAGGCGTTTTATCATATATAACTACCACAAGTACACCTCTGCTTAATCCTCCAGGAATTACAAGCGCGATGTTATGTTATCATAAAGCGGAAGAACGAGCCCTAATCACCAAGTCCGCTGTATCTTGAAATTTTAGACAGTTTCCTCATGATCTTAGCTTCGCCATAAATTCACAAAACAGAACTGACGGTTTCCACACAGTCATACGCAAAAAAGTTGCTTCACTGATGCATCGAACGCGTTTCAGTAACAATAGCATCCTGAAATTAGTGGCAGAGAATCCTTACTCCCCTGTTCTTAGGCATTTTGTGGAGAGGATCGTCAACTATGTAGCTGATCTCTTGCTTGATCGTTTTCTGCGCAATCTGCCTCGGACACTTATTTCGTTACATGTAGCCGGTGTTGATTGTGTGTTTTTTGTTACTAACATTAGTTATAAGGTATTTTTCACTAACAAGATGAATCTAAATTAAATGAATCTGTGGTAACTTTGAAAGTAGACTGGAAATCGAAAAGTTATATTGACCTACCAATTCTTTATAATTTAAATGTAAACACAACAATAGATACTGCAGCTGCAATTTCCCAAACCAGTTTTCCTTTAACAAGTTTTTCACAGTGCTACTATTTTTCACATTAGGTAAAATGCTGTGGTAAAACGATATGCCAGTGTAGAAGATTGGTCAAGGCCTGTTTAGGTTTCGTCAATCATGAAGACTCTTTCAATATTATCTCTACTACTACAAACTACTAGGTCTTCTAGACCTAATTGCGGCCATGGCAGCCAATCTCAGCGGAGACGATCTACGCAGGATAAATATATTATTATGATGTATGTTGACTTGCATAAGCACGGCATTTGAGAGTATGTCATGCTCACTTAAATGTCTTACAGATGGTGGCGCGTGTGTTGGATCATTCGGTTCCCTACAAAATGGCTGAGTTGGATGGTGCTGACTGGTCGGATGAGACTGGTCATCTTTTAACTGCCACGGCAATTTTAATCCCATATTTCGAATTGTTTATTCATTTTATTTTTTTAACATTGTTTTCACTTAGAAGTAACAACAATTAAGTACCCAGCATTTTGTAATATCTTGATTTAAAAGAATGTCTTTGCAGTTTCTTGTCCGTTCTTCTCCATAGAGGTATACGTTTTGGAATGGGCAACTAGCTTCAACTTTCTGACTAACTGACTGACTCTTTGACAATTCAAAAATGACTATAAATGGTTTAATTGAAATAAATGCTTTAAGTTTGAGTTTGAGTATATTATAGTGCTCATGTGTGAGCACAGACAAAGATGCACTCACTTTTCCCTCACTCTCATGGTCCGATATAATGGAAATCCGACACGACCAGAAAAAGATCAGGAGGCAATTTCCCATGGACGAGTATATTTACTATTCATTGCTTTGGACATTGGTCAGCATTGGACATAAGCTCTAAACATGGGTGATGTCCAAGTAAGCGTCAGACTAGGTAGATGGCAGGGCAGTAAATTTGTGTGCGACTAACATGAAATAGCTCTCTCCTTGGAAGTTAGGGGTGGGATGATACGGGGGTATGTTGTGGCGAGCCTGTTGGGTTAGGTACGGGCAGCAAATCTGGGCTGTATGTAAGCTGTTATAAATACATGTGGGAATGAATGCTGAAGTAGGTAAGAGAGGGAACGGAACTTAAGTGAAGGACTGAGTGAGTGAGTGAGAGAACTAGGGAGGCTTGAAGAACCAATATGGCTACGGAGAGTGAGGTCCTGAGGATGACCTAGAGTACGGTGTGGGAAAATCTAATTTAAATCGGTTTTAGGTAAGCTGTTGAAAATAAATAGCATTAGAATAATCATCTATAATGTTCCCACTGCTCGGACGCAGGCCTCCTTCCTGTAGGTTTGAGTGGGCCGCGCAGGTCCATTGCAGGTTGGTGGAGGTCATATATTATGTTTTCGAACTTTTGATTCCAGAAACATTAGTACCTACCTGGGTTTGAATCTACGACCTACAACTCGCAAGTCACAAGACCACCACTGCTCGTGTTTTAACTGATTATACGAGTAGGTAGCTTGAGTTAACAAAAACCACCCCCCCGGTGGGTTCCTGCATTGACGAGGCGGAGGGGCTCAGTAGCCATGGTTTGGTGAAGCTAAGAGGAACCCGAGGCCGCTCGTCAGGGCTTTTGCCGATAAGCCGGCGACGTAGCGGCCAAGGTTGGGGTGCCGTTGGGCGACATCGCAACTGAGGTGAGGCCGCAGCGGGAGAGGAGTGCCGGTATTGTGGTGCGCCGCTCTCCCTATCTTCTGCGGCCTTAACGGGGTCGCAGGTCAAAGTCAAAGTCAAAGTCAGGCAAAGGCAAAGTCAGGCAGGGGAAGAGGAGTGTCGGTATGTCGTTGGCCACTCTCCCTATCCTCTGCGGCCGTTCCAGCCCCTCTAAATGGGTCCGGGGACGGCGGACTCGGGGTCGTCCACCGCCCTCCATGCATCAGGAGCCGAGGTGGGGGCGCGTAGTTTTCCACGCCCCTCTTAGACGTTGCGGGGGCAGTCCAACACCTGAAATTGTAATAATCAAATCATTGTGTAATAATCAAAGTCAAAGTCAAAGCATTTATTTCAAATAGGCCCATAAAAAGGCACTTTTGAACGTCAACATTTACAAATAGAACTGATTCTAGGCGCCACTTCCAAAAGGTAGTTTCGTATGGAGAAGAAGGGGCAAGACACTCCACCGTTACTCTTTTAAAATGTTTTAAAATATTTTGTATACATTAATTATATTTCTATATGTGAAGTCGATGCACCAAGAATAAAAATACTATACCACAATTGGTAAAAAGAATTAAAATAAAGCAAAGGCAGATAAATTAATCACGAGATAGGTAGATTGTGCTCACATATTTACAAACATTGTAAAAATATATGATTTTCCTAAAATATTAACTAGGAATAAGTCAGTGTGTGAGTTAAGTTAATAATAATTGATAAAGATTTCGAAATACACTGTTGCCCGTAACAACATGAAAAGAACATAGAATAATTATTTATTTACCATATAAAACGGACCCAACATGCTTGACCCAGCCTTTTCCCGTATGCATCAAATATCCCAGTATTCGGATTAAATAATAGTAAAATGCTTGCCAACTGGTAATCCTGCGCTTTGCCAAGAGCCTGCGTTGCGCTGGGACATAATTAATTCGTAAATTGTGAGCTCACTGAACAAAACTTATCGTTTGTTAATTAAAAATTGTTAAGGTTGTATATGGTGACGGGTGGGACAAGAAGTCACCTAAAATTATTTTTGTTTGGTCTAGTCTATCCGATGAATAGGAATTATTGTGGCTAAATATTGATTACACAAAAATACCATAAGTTTGTTGTGAAAGGTGATTTTGTGGCATATGAGGCTTACGAGAGCTACAACGCGGTCACTGTAGAAAATGAAGCAATTATCTATTTATATTAATGACTTGCCATACCTCATAAAGGATAATCATGATATAGTATTGTTTGCAGACGACACTTCACTTTTATTTAAACTGAAACGTCAGCAGCTGGTTACTGACATTATAAATAGCGCCCTCGCTAAGGTAGTTAACTGGTTTAATGTTAATAACCTACTTCTTAACGAGAAAAAAACTAAATGTATTAAGTTTACGATACCTCATGTTAGACAAGTAGAAACTAGTGTTCTTTTAAAGGGTGAAGAGTTGAAACCCGAAAACTCCACAGTGTTCTTAGGCATAACTTTGGATGCCAAGCTTCAATGGGGCCCCCATATAGATAAATTGTCAAAAAAACTAAGCTCTGCAGCATACGCCGTTAGAAAAATTCGTAATTTAACTGATTTAGAGACAGGGCGTTTAGTTTACTTTAGTTATTTTCATAGTGTGATGTCGTACGGTATTCTTTTGTGGGGAAATGCCGCCGACATTCAAACAGTTTTTGTTTTACAAAAAAGGGCAATTCGTTCAATTTATAAATTAAGTCCCAGACACTCCCTCAGAGACAAATTTAAAGAGATTAATATAATGACTGTGCCTTCTCAGTACATTTATGAAAATCTTTTATATGCACATAAAAATATTAATCTGTTTAAAAAATACAGTGATATCCATGACAAAAATACTAGGAATAAACACAAATTTGTTGTTCCCACTACCAGGCTCAAGAAAATAGGTGGCTCGTTTAAATGTCAATGTATACGTTTTTATAATAAACTTCCTAGCCACATTCAAGAACTAAGCCTTAATAAATTTAAAACTTTTATAAAGCGGAAATTATGCCAGAAAGCCTATTATACTGTCAAGGAGTATATTGAGGACAAGAAGGCTTGGGATTGAGCTGCTCCAATAAGTTTACACAGACATAATTGATGTGTAATTTGCTATTTTTACTTTTTTTTCTTTTTCTTTTACCTTTTATCTAAACAATGACATGTATATATTTACTGTATAAAGTATAATATTGTTTTGATTTTTGTGAATGTGCGGACTGTGTGGGTCTTTGCGTTTTTTTTTCTCTTCTTTTAGTGATGATGGTCTGGCTGTTTGAGTACTTTACGCGGCCTCCCCAAGTGTCCTTTCTTTTGTATTGTTCGTCGAATCGTTGAGCTCCTTAGTTCTGAGTTGAGCTGCACGATGATTGACAAATGCGTGCACTGACTGGACAGGTCCACTCAAATCCGTGTGGTTCTTTCCTCAAAAGACCATTTCAGACACCAGTCTACATAGTCCTCATATGATATGACCAAGATTATTTTCATATTTTATTTACACTTTGACATTGATGCACTTTATATATGTAATTTACTTTGTAAAGGATTATACTATTTTAATTATTGTGAATGTGAAGACATTGTGGATTTGTTGTTTTTTTTAATGCATTTTTTTTTTTTTTTTTTAAATTATTAGTTTTAATCATGGTCTGGCAGTTTGAGTAATTTATGCGGCCTACCCAAATGTCCTTTCTTTGGTAATGTTCGTCGAATCGTTTAGCTCCTTTAGTTCTGTGTTGAGCTGCATGACAACTGACAAATGCGTACACTGACTGGACAGGTCCACTCATTCTGTGTGGTTCTTTCCTCGAAAGACCATTTCAGATATCAATCCACATGGTCTTCACATGACCTGACCAAGATTATGTCTGGACTTTAAAAGAGACTGTGACCTCTGAGTTTGTTTCGGCGTTTCTTCTCAGAGTAGTCAGATAGGAAATGCCGATCTCACCTAGTTTTTAAAATATGATTGACGTGTAAAAGTGTTTGTACAAACCTATTTACAGAAATAAAATCATTTATCATTTATCATTTATCATTTATCATTAGTAAAATCTATTGATTTGACTAAATAAATAAAACACTAAATATTACGTTAATGTATTGTTCTTAAAATAATCTAATAAAAAAAATCAGAATGATTGCATGTATTATTAGTATGGTTTTTTAATCATAAAAAGTTTTTTTTTGAGTTACATTCCCGTTTTTTTTTTCTATAGTATCAAATTAGTTGTATTATGTTTTCAGCACACTATCTACCATTTATCCTGGAGAATTAGTTTTTTTTTGTATTTTTTTTGGTCACTGAAGTGGATCATATCATATACTTTTAGGCTTTGTAAAACTTGCGTTTAGATCCTGTAGTCTCCTTGAAACAGTTTACGCTGTGGGTGTTACAATACAGGCACACTTCTGCCTACACGGGAAATACATACATGTTTTTATGTTATATTGTCCTAGCTTTTAACTGTACCATAAAACATTATTCTATTGTACTCAGCAACAGAGCGCTTTTTATATTAGTGAGAGGATTATTGTAATCGGATCAGTACTGATATTAAAGGTCCTTTCATAAAATTGGCGTTTTATCGAACAAGCCACTTTGATCTCAAATGTCTTATTTAAAATTTTGGCGCTTTGTATTTGTGTTTCGAATTTAGTGATTCATTTGTTTTGGCGGATTTTGATTTTTCTTTGAAATAATTCTGTTCACAATAAGTTACATAAAATATCGCGTTATTTACGAATACGACTGTTGCACCAGCTCTGCAGAAACTGCTCAAAGGATTAATTATGTTTGTGGGGAAGCTAAACTGTTAAAGAAAACACGTTACGTTTTTACGAGTAGTTACAACGTCTTCGTTCTGGAAATTTAGACCTACCGTGCAGAAACTGCTCAAAGGATTAATTATGTTTGTGGGGAAGCTAAACTGTAAAAGAAAACACCTTACGTTTTTAGTTACAACGTCTTCGTTCTGGAAATTTAGACCTACCGAACAAACACCGTGGGCGTCCGGAGACCGTGATTGTCAACGAAAAATTGAAAATGACAATGGAAGCGGATCCATCGCAAGCCACGTCAGAGCTATCGGCCGGCTTTGGTGTGAGTGATAAAACAATTTGAATTTACTTGAAACAAATTGGAAAATAAAAAGCTCGAAAAATGAGTACCGCATGAATTGAGTGATTAAAACATTCGTCGAGTATTTATATATTACTCAACCGTCACAATAACGAGGGGATTTGGAATCGTATCGTTACTTGTGATGAAAAAGGGATCCTGTTCGATAATCGGCCACGCTCATCACAATGGTTGAAACCAAGGAGAACCGCCTTCAAAGATTTGATTGATTCTCGCGTCCACAATTTTTTCAGCAAAATAATCACACGTCACGTTGTCTACATCTATCAAATATTCACCTGTTGCAGGTATGCTGGAAGAGATTTCTTTAGAAATAATCATGACCTTTGTACGTACTTTTCTGTTCTCTTTATTCTTCTTGTCTTTTTATATACACATACACATAAATGGTTAAATAAATCAATGACCTACTTTTAAAATATAGAAATTGCTTATTATAACAATGGTACATACTTTGATTGATTCAATATGCATATTTTATTTTTTTGGTTACATGTATTTTTTTGTAATCTAATTATAAGAAATAAAAACAATTTGTTAACGATAACAATCAACAGGATTATTTATTCTGATTCAACAATCAGTTAAAATACACAATTAATTAGGTATCTACAGATCAATAATCACCAACCCTCATATGCCCAAAGCTGTAAACAAAGTAAACTGAAAAATCAACGAGCTGAAAAAACTCATTATCATGAAAATTAGAACAATGTTCATCTCGCACCTATGTTCAAAGGAAGAAAAGATGAAAAAGGGATCTAATATCCATCCTGCATACAGTTGTTCATTTGAAGCCCTTGGCTACAGCTTTGTCGCAAGACTTCTTTAACAGGCTAATTGCGAGACTGACCCGCGCGCTAAGGGTTCCGTACCAACGAAACTACTGTGGTTGTACGTAATTGCCATATAATGTTTCTATTACTGCTGGGACACAAACCTTCTTTCATTCTTTCTTAGTTCTAATATGTGTAAAGTTTTAAAGTATTTTGTTTTTGTTTTTATGATTTTGTTGTTTTTTTTTCTTTTTGCTTTATTGTTTGTATTACTTCTGCGTGTTCTTTTCTTTATCAGAAATCTACTACCATCCGAAGTTTGCCTAGAAGAGATCGCAGAAAGCAATAAGGCCGCCCATTGTATGTTTTTAGTATGATATGTTAGTTTTTGTTATGTCATTTTGTGGTGTAGAATAAAGTATATATAAAAATATAAATAAATAAATAAATCCGACAAGTTTTACGCTTAGAAGCTTTTGAGATGAAGAAGAAACAAAAACGACTCTTCTTTTAATGTCTCTTTCCTTGAATTTTTCCAAGACAGCAGTATTTAAGAACAAAATCAACTTTATCAAAAGTAAGCTATTTAAATGAATTATTTGAATTAATTAGCAACAGCCAATCGCATCATATGCGTGTTCATACACGCGACGCCCGCCGTTGACGCGTCGGCGGCAGCCGTCGACGCCACTCGTGTGTTTGAGCACCGTACTTAGATGCAGCTGCAGCTGCAGCTACCCCGGCCCTTAACGCGTGCCGCTCGTGCTTATGAGCACTTACTTGCGTTTAATTTTGAGACGTCGATACTTTTCGTTCCAGAAACCGGGTCATAGTTCCAAGTTTTCTGTGAATTTCAACTGTCTAACTTTTCAAAAAATTCAAAAAATATAGGCTCTGTGATAACTAGGTCTATACCGTCTGTCTGTCTGCTTAGACGGATAGACGGCGAAGACCTATTTTTTGGGTCTCGTTAGCGCACTTTGAGGAAGGAACCCTAAAAAGGCAACTGTGTAGACTCTACATTTTAAACTAGGTTATTTTTCCATCTCTTCTTTCTAGTTTGCCTAGAAAGAGGGTGGATGTGCGTTTGTGATTTCAAGGACTTTTTCGGGAAAAGTTTTTTTTTTCCGTTCCTTTTTTTGTCAGAGCTCGTGTGCGATCACTGCCTTCATGATAGTAAGCGATGTTGCGTTCGTCAATGGTGCCCGGACTTAAAGTATCAACTTGTAACTTCAAGACGCAGAACGTAGCTCTATAGGAAAACAAAGTCGATTTCTTAAGACGCTTGGCTATGCATACTTTTTTGAAGCTTGTATTTATGGACGGCCAAGCATACGAGTACGTGCTTAAATCGGCCCCAACAGCTTGACAAAAGTAATCACAGAAATCTGAACCTTTAGCTAGGCGAATTAGATCCTGCTGTGACTACAACCACATCGTGTACCGCGTTTTACAGTGTGAATAATTTATAATCTACTAACTGGCTTTACTCAAAAAATATCGTACGTAAGCAAGCTAGACAAAAAAAAAACCTTGACCTGACCTTGAAAGACTTGCTTATCTTAAGAAAAATCCCGTTTCAAGACAGAATTCCTAAACCTAGAACTCTGCTCACCCCATTTCCACCCGAGGCGAACAAAGTCGGCTCTGTCCATGTCCGCATGACCGCTTGTTATTTACTTACTCGTTTTCTCGTTTTTTTTTTACATACACTGCTGCTTGTGTGACGGACGAGTATTTGTTGCTTCACCCTGGGAGGTGAATTCATCAGGTGTGATTTTTTTATGTTTACAAACAATTATGGATTTCATGTTTTGAATTTGACGGCGCAACTTGAAGTGACACATGATAGTCGCTATTGTATGCGTCGGATTAGTGATAAATTGACAAGTTGTCATTGTGACGGATAGTCGCACCTGTGATAGCCGCACAAGGCGGTAGACTCACTTTTTTCGCTCGAGAGCCGCCGGCGCACCACGTAAACGTGATTTATTTTATGTGAAATCGATTATTAATTGCTAATTACAGTGGAGCTAAGTTATATTTAATTAAGTTAACCTTTTAAGTCCACGTGGATGATATATCACACTGATATAAGTCCATCTAGAGCCTACAAATTAGAACAGTACTAATACAGTAAAAATGTTGTTGTTGTATTTGTGTTAAAATTGCAATAGCAAAGAATATTGAATAACTTTTCTTTTCTAAAGTTTATCTTGGACTTCACTAACATCGGTGAAGGAAAATGTGGCGAGGAAACCAGTACTTATAATTATGTCTGAACCGCCAACCCGTCTTGAGCAAGAGTGGTGATCGATGCTCGTGCCTTCTCAGTTTGAAAAGAGGCCTTCGCCATGCAGTGGGACAGTAATTGGCTGGTATTATTATTATATTGTATACTACGTAAAGAAGTGTCACTCAGTCCCCAGGCCATTTTATTCCCCTCCGAAACGTAGCGGTTGGCTTAGCAGTACTGACGTGCCGTTCTTAGCGCTTAGCGCAGCCCAGACAATAACTACCCACACATACAAAAAGTGTGCGGAGAGGTGGCAGAACTAAGACTAATCCGAGATGCAAAATGTAGGTATTCCACTCGTAATTGTTTTACTGTGTTTTTTTTGCCTAACTTTCGATTCCCGTCCTTGACTAAAATACAATTTTATCAAAGTTCGAAGTTTAAAAAAAATTAAGTAATTTTTTAAGAATTTCCTGAAACTATTTTAGTATAAAAAAACATAACTTTTACAATCCAAATTCTTAAAGATATGAGTGATCAAAATGGCTGAAATTCATGTTGTTTAACATATAAATGGGTAGATAGGTACATCAAAAATACATGTAATTTTATGTACCCCACATAGTTTTCTATTTTGTAACTAATTAGTCCTTTTGTTTCGATAGTATAAATAACTGGATGAATGAAAGACGTCAACATATTTGAGCTCATTTCTAGTTTTAAGTAGTGCTGTTAGTTACTAAGGTCATCAGCATAATCATCAGCCAATTGCCGTCCACTGCTGAACGTAAGCCTCCCCCAAAGAGCACCAACCATCCCGGTCCTGAGCAGTCCGCATCCATCCGATGCCAGCCACTTTCTTCAAATCGTCGACCCATCGTGCCGCAGGGCGTCCCACACTTCGTTTTCCCAAACGCGGTCCCCACTCTACCGTCTACAGGCATGGCCTGCCCACGTCCACTTCAGCTAAGGTAAATAATTAATATTATTAACTGAAGCAAGCAGTCTTAAAATAATAATGATAATAAAACTGTACCAGAAATGGAAACGGTCCTTTTTACGCCATCAGACGTTGCCAGAGCAGTCCGTCCGTTACCAAATTGGAAATCGCCAGGGCCGGATGGATTGCACAACTTTTGGTTGAAATGGCTAATTAGTTTGCATACTAGCCTGGCATCTCAGTTCCAGTCAGCCTTAGAGTCTGGGTCGCTACCGCAGTTTCTATCAACAGGCGTTACCCACCTGCTCCATAAGTCAGGTAGTCCCACGGAACCCAAGAATTATAGACCGATCACGTGTTTGTCGACGATCTATAAACTTCTTACATCCATTTTGGATAGGCTTGCACATTGATAGTACCCTGAACTGGCGTACTCAAGTCGCCCGGGTAAGCCAGAAGGTTACCGGAACGTTGCGCGCGCTGTATCGGTTGAAAAATATATTGCCATCGCGTACGAAGACAATGCTTGTGCAGTCCTTAATTTTCCCTATCATCGATTATGGTGATGTGTGCTACTATGACCTGAATGCAGATCTCCTCGACAAACTTGACCGTCTTCTCAATAACTGCATTCGATTCGTTTTCAATCTGCGTAAATATGACCATGTCTCTGCGCATCGGTCACTTCTAAAGTGGTTGCCCATACGTCAGCGCAGAGAGCAAAGGGCGCTGACCACCTTGTTTTCATTTCTTGTTTCTACCTCCTCCCCTGGTTATCTAGCCCCCCACTTTCAGTACATTTGCGCCAACCACAACAGAAGTCTTCGTTCATCACACAATCGTCTTCTTCAATGTCCCACTCACCGCACAGACTTCATTCACTCTTCCTTCTTCGTTCAGTCTATCTCTCTGTGGAATGCACTCCCCCAAGAAATCAGGGTGGCAACCAACCGATTATCCTTTAAAGTTAAAGTTCGTGAGCACATTCGCAAGAAGCTGGCAGTTTCATCTTAAAGGTAATGTTTTCTCATTGGTTGTTTTATTTGTTTTAGTATAATTATATATTTATGTATATGTATTTGTGCTTATATTTATATATAATTAGGTATATATGTATATCTTTGTCTTAGATTAAATATTTATTCCTTGGTTTTTTATACATTGCACCTACCACTGCTTGTCTCTGCATCACCCAAAGGTTGACTGGTAGAAAATGCCTATGGCATTAAGTCCGCCGCTGTACAAAATGTGCGTGAAGTATAAATAAATAAATAAATAAATTTTGAGAGTAAAAATTAATACACACATTGACAGTAACTCGATTATGTCTGCCTCTCAAAATGGATTTAGGAACGGGTCCCGAGGTACTAAGGAGCTACTCCTCATCGAAATGGCCATTAGCCAACAAGTTCGTCGCTCCCGCAAGGATCTGTCGACATACTGGATAGATTATAAGAAGGCCTACGACTCGGTTCCACATACATGGCTTGTGAGGGTGCTGGAGTTGTACAAGATAGATGCAACTCTACGCACCTTCCTTAGGTCCTGTATGGGGCAATGGAGGACGGTCCTTCGCTATCCGGGGTGTCAACAGATCCAGGGGAATAGCTGGATTAAACGGGGAATATTTCAGGGCGACAGTTTGAGTCCACTTTGGTTCTGCTTAGCTCTGAATCCTCTAAGCACACTGCTGGAGGATTCAGGTCTAGGCTATCGGTTGAAGAGAGGTGGTCAGGTCATATATCACCTTCTGTTCATGGATGACTTGAAAATCTTTGCCCCCAACAAATTGCAACTGATGGAGCTACTGAAGGTAACTGAAACATTCAGTAGCGCCATCAGAATGGAATTTGGTGTGGACAAATGTGCAATCATGCATGTTAAGCGAGGTGAGATTATGGAATCCGAAGGTATTCAACTTTCGGATTCCATACACCTTAGATCCCTCTCTTCATCCGAAAACTATAAGTATTTGGGTATGTCGGAAGCGTTAGGCATCAACGTTATTAACATGAAGCAATCGTTGAAGGAGCGCTTCTTTGGCCGCCTAAATAAGATGCAGTACAAGGAAAAATATCATCAAAAACATTATTATTTATAGTGCTTAGCGAAAGTTATTTTTTTTGTTATAAGGGTAAACTATTTGTTGCAAGAGAAGGAAAAAAAAAGGAAAAAAGAATTAAATAAAAAATTATAGTAAAACTTAAATTTGTAGGAAGGGTCGTGGAGTTGAAGTTGCATGTCAGATGTGGGTGAGCGTATGATATATTTTGTGTGTGTGTGTGTGTGTGTGTGTGTGTGTGTGTGTGTGTGTGTGTGTGTGTAGTGTAGCGTTGAAAGGGTGAGAGGGTATGTGAGTGGGTTCATGTCACGTTATTTATAAACTAGACGAATGGTTCTGTTTTTGTGTAGTTCAATTTTAGTAGCCAGTTAGTCAATATAAGTTTATATTTAGACTTATGGTGACTAAAAATACCTAACTCTTTATTTATCTTATTGTAGAGTCCAGGTCCTCGATAAGTATAAAATGCTTGCAACAAAAGTTTTATAACACGAAACGCAAACGCAACTATCAAATATACAACGTCCCGACATAAATCGTCATCAGACACGACACCAGTCTGGTCTGAGATTCCTCCCTTTTCCAAAGATGTTTGAGTGAACTTTACACCCTGTTCCTCACATTTCTATACTGTTGACCCCGACGTGATGCTGACCAATGTCGGAAGCTTCACCCCTTCTCACATATATAATGTAGTAGAGGCCTGTGTCACAGTAGTGGATACATTATCTTAGATTCTTGGTAAGAACACCAAGAGTTACCATTGACATTCTTATGCCCATGTGTCTGTGGGACAATTCTCCTTTCTTATCTTCGTAATATTTGTTATATCACATCTCATAGTCTAAAGTCAACGTAGTCACACGACTATCAACTTAAATTGTCTGTTTATTAGAAACACAACCGTTACTGTCTTTTTTCGACAATTGTACAAAATAGCTATACACGTGTTACAACGTGATGAGCAGTTCATTTCTATATCTGTGCATTCAGTAACAAAAGTCGATTGTTTTTTTTTTGTTTGTTAAGTTCGTTTTTTAGAACCTATTATTGTCCAATTTATATTTACTAACAAAATCAACCTTTACTTCATTATAAATTACACAATACAAGCTAACACTAAAACATATGAATATCATGTACAAGTATATAATTTAAAAAAGTTGAAGACCTCAAAGATAAAAAAATCGTCCGCATAGCCGTATATTACCATTATTATCCTACTATCTTGATAAAATATTTTCTATTCTTCTTTTTATTATTTCCATTGTTACAAAAAACTTTTAACAAGTCTTCATGCATAGGTCTTTTCTGAATTTTCGGTAACCAACTTATGTTTTTTGTTGTCTGTACGTACTACGCACAGTCGTCTGTCTACCTGACCAATTCCGCGTCACGTCAAATCGTGACGTCACAGGACATCAAGTACCAAGCTGACGTCACTGTGATTGACGCTCGATTAAGATTCTATAGTCCACCACAGATTGGTTAATGGAAACTACCAAACGGGTATTGTACAGTCACGGAAATTCATTATTAAACAAATTGGCATCCTACGTCAATCTGCCGTGTTCTAGCCATTTCATACAACTGTCAAAGAATGACAATTGTGATTTGAACTATACCGGTCACTGTCCCAATGCTATAGCTCGTACTCTCCAAACCTCCGCAAACGTCTTAGGCGCTTGGTTCCGGAAATGGAGAATCGAGGTCAACCCCGATAAGAGTCAGGCGGTTCTCTTCTCGAGACGTCGTCGACTCCCTCCCCCACTTCCCAGCCCGATCACTATGCACGGTAAGCCGATCCCCTGGGAGAAGCAAGCCAAATACCTAGGCGTGATCCTCGATGAAAACCTTACCTTTAAGGCTCATATTAAGGCGGTTCGCGCGCGCGATGTCCTTCGCTCTTAGCAGGCTCCACTTTGTACTGACAGCCCGTAGTAAACTGTCACTTAAATGCAAGCTGCGCATCTACACCGCAGTCATCCGTCCCATCATGACCTATGCCTGCGTTGTATTTGCGCACTCTCACCCACGTCATCTCCATAAGATGCATACCCTCCAGAACCGTTTCCTCAGAAAGTTCATGGGTGCCCCCTTCTATGTCCGTAATTTAAATCTCCACATCGATCTTAAAATGCCTACCATAAACCAGTTCATGAAACGCTTATCGAAGCGCTTCTTTGACTGTGGCATAAAACACTCCAACCCCTTGATCTCAGCGGGCGCCCGCTATACTCCCGCATTAGCAGTATTCGCCGACCAAGGCATACTTTAATCGCCCCTGACGACGCCACTACCCTCCTCCAGGAGAGTAGTAAGGCCACCAGCACACTACATAAGCCCAAAACCCGATCGCCGTCCTACCGTCCTCGCCGCCGAGGCCCGCCGCGACGCCCAAATCCACGCCCCTCCCGACCCTTGCTCGAGCCAGCCCGCGCCGCTGAGCCTGTAGCTTTAAATTCGTCCCTAAATCACTCAAATCCTGATCCAGCTAGTCAAATCAAATCAAATGTAATCAAAAGTCATTTATTCAAATTAAGCTGAGAGTCAGCACTTTTCGAACGTCAAAATTACATAAGACAGTCCCCCAAAAAGCCCGCCCTTCACCACTTCCTAGTGCTTTAGCTGGGAAGAAGAAGTGGCGCAACAAACTCCCTAGCAGCACAGCTGTCTGTTCGGTTAGAAGAACTTGATTCTAAACAATTGCAAGTAATTACCGAAACGCCAATGACAAAAAAAAGAAAAAAAATTGAATGTAAATAACACAAATACATAAATAAAGCCTTCGGGCCTAAAGGGCATGGCAGCTTACATATGCAATACTGGAATTATTATACAAACAAATAAAATAAATAAATGATAAACTAGGACCATCAAAGTAAAATAAATCAACAGAACAATTACTGTAACAATGATAAAACCAAAGACAGCAAGACGACCAGTCACCACAAGCAGCACCCGTTCACGAGCATAACGCAAAGGTCAGCCATTACCCCCCTCGCCATATTTGAGGGAAGGAGGAAACCCGACCCCCGACGCTACCGCAAGCAGTGACATCTAAGGGAGCATGACGAACCTGCTGTTGGTTGCTCAGGCAAGAATAATATTATCAATTGTCGAGGTCGCTAGCTAACCATATATTGCAATACAGCTCATTAAAAACATTGTAATGAGTAGATCATGTCAATAATAAATGAAGACAACAAAATAGTTGACTTATACCGTCAAATAAAAAATAAAAAAAAATATGAACTCATATACCCTGTCAGTTAGTAAGCTGATTCTGAAGAAAGAACACGAACATTGTCTTGAGTTAATCACAGCGACAGCAATATTATCCTCAAATATGATTCTAGTTACCTTTGTGTGTTTGGAAACGTGCAGATTAGAATAGTCATTGACAGGTTTCAAGTAGGTGTAAGCAGGAGTCTGCCTTTTCTTATCAGAAAACATAAATTGTGTTTGTGTATAACCTACATATCAGCATGCATACAGTACACTACATACACTATCAGCATTCAGGTCTAAGACTGAAGGGTTGCCGACTTCATCAAATGCACTCAATATTTCAATAACTTCTTTTTCAGGTTGTCTTGTGAGTCCCATAGGTCCACCGGTGCCATGGAATTCGCCATAGTGACTGAGAATTTCGTCATCATCTACTCTTTCACTTTTTTTGAAATATTGAAGTACTTTTTCGTATTTCCCGGAGTTGTCTTTAGTAAGTTTGGCCCAGCAGTCTAAATCTGGGGCTGTTCCTCTTGTGTGTACATGGTTGAGAGAATCGCTGCCTCCAAGCATTTTACCTGCTGTTATTATAGTGTAGTTATTCTGACTACTCGCTGCGAAGTCGTCTCGGGTTGACGTATGATTGTAGTCCACGGAAGAGTAAGGGAGTAAAAAGAAGAGATAAACTAACTGATATAAGATATTTGGAAATTTGCTAAACACACAATTTGCGTTATTCTGTTTCCATTATAATTTAGGATGGAATATACTCAAGATAAACACAAGTAAATAACAGCTAAAATTCTTCTACCATGGCATATATAGGAGGATTTCGACCTTGTTCTAAGACTAGAACAGTTTCGTTTTTGGATTCTGCCAGTCTTCTGGATACCACGCAACCTGCAGAGCCGCCTCCAACCACTATGTAGTCGTATGACGCGTTGTCTGAAAATAAGTACATAATCACGCTTTTTAGACATACAGCTTGCCTTCGACTACCTTGTATATGTCACCGTATAATTTTGAACAGTGGTAGTTTATGTCGATGAATTGTGAACTCATACTGCTTACAATATGAACATGCACTAACGGACAAGGTTCACAGTCTGTCCGATTTTATCACTTGTAAAATTGTGAACCGTCTCTGAGTTGTCGGTCTTGGCTGGAACCGAATTGGTCACAGTAACTAAACCAGTTTGGTTAGATTAGAACTGTGACAACCGCGCCCGAACCGCGCGAGCACAGCGTGTGATGCCGCGGCAGCGGCCGGCGAGCGCTACTTCCAAGTTGGTTGCAGTTACTTAGGTCTTTAGTATTCGTGCAAGATGCGAGACGTTGCATGCAATTTTGATATGGTATGCTAAGCAACTTATACTCCTACCGCAAGCACTGTCAAAGAACTTCGTTCCAATAACCTCAAATTCAAAATAAAATCACATTCACGGATTCCTCAAAATACCTTTCGTACTCTAATATATATCTCTCTAGTAAATTTTTAATTAAAAATGAGCAAAAACACTAAGAAACAACGGTCACAATTTATGGAATATAAATTTACTTTGACTGAGTTACGGCTTTTAAACATCTTAATTAAAATTAAGAATAACTGCGCCAAAATTTTAATGTATACTGTGAAGTTTTAATGGTTTTTTTTTCAAGGGCAGAACGATTTGCCTTCAGTAGTACTATCGAATGGCCGCGTATTTGTTTTATTGGTTTTCGAATAATAAAAAAAATAAGCATTAACTCGAAAGCGTGAAAAACAACACTAATCTACGATACTTACCGTAGGTACTACTGGAAACGCTGGCGTCGCCGCCGCGCTGCCGACAAAGTGAAGAGCAAAATAAACTTTGTTTTTCACAATTTTAAATCTGCTTTCATTGATTTATTTTATTTTTGATTTTTATCAATTGTAGGACTACTACTACTACCTTCTACCAAGACAATCACCAAACTATTACCACACATATTTCAATTTGTTATAAAGAATGTCATTCGGCCGAGAGAAATTAATTTTTGCATGGCATCTCGTAGTTGACCTTGAGAGGTCAACTACGGTCGGTTAAGTAGTCACACTTAACCGGACTATCCTGTGGCTGCCATAAGCCCCTCAGACCCAGATGATAACCGACTGGAGGAAAGTAAGCGAAAGACTGAAATCGACCACGTCGCCTCACTTGGACACCATCCCCGATCACTTAGTGTCAGTCGCCGACACGACGGCCGTAACCGACTCGTTTACAGAGCACGTACAATCCGTATTGACGGATTGTTCACAGGAAGGTCCGGTGATGGAAGACCATCGCTGGAAACTACCTACTGACGTACGTGACCTGATAACCGAGAAGAACGCGGCCATTCGTGCCTACGACTCCTTCCCTTGTGACGCGAACAAAGCCCACATGCGCCATTTACAGCGTGCTGTAAAGAAACGCATAGGGGAGGTTCGCTCTGAGGGCTGGAACAAGATGCTCAGTGAACTCGAGCCCACTCATCAAGCCTTCTGGCAATTACAGAGGAAATTGCGTTCCTCAGAAGAGGTCTCTATGCCTCCTCTCATCCGCCCCGACAACAGTGTCGCTTTGGACAGTCCCGATAAGGCTGAATGTCTTGCTGACAGCCTAGAGTCCCAATGTTCTCCCAGCTCCCAACCAGTAGACCAAGCTCACCTGAACATGGTCGACACTGAAGTCGAACGGAGAGCCTCCCTCCCTGCCGTCGAAGACCCTGATGATCCTCTGCCTCCCGTCACTCCAGACGAAGTGCACGACATCATTAAAGGGCTCCACGCTCGTAAGGCCCCCGGTTCGGATGGTATTACCAATAAGGTATGCAAACTCTTTCCTGCCCCGCTAATAATGCTTATGACCGCCATCTTCAATGTCGCCTTGAGCAACAACATCTTCCCACAAGCATGGAAAGAAGCCACCGTCATCGGTATCCCAAAGCCAGGCAAGTCAAAGTCTGAGCCCTCCAGCTACCGCCCTATTAGCTTACTCAATGTCCTCGGCAAAATCTACGAGAGGCTTATTTATAAGCGTCTCAAAGACTACGCCGAAGCAAAGAGCCTCATACCCAACGAGCAGTTTGGATTCCGTAGCCAACACTCGGGCACCCAACAGGTCCACCGTATCGTAGAGCACTTATGCGCTGGTCTGCGCAGCGTAACGCGACGACGGGTGTGCTATTCTTCGACATAGCGAAAGCCTTCGACAAAGTCTGGCACAACGGCTTGATATACAAGCTTTACCAACTAGGAGTACCAGATCGTCTCGTGCTCATCTTACGAGACTTTTTGTCGAATCGCACCTTCCGCTATCGCATCGAGGGAGCACTCTCGTCCCCTCACCCTATTCGCACCGGTGTCCCTCAGGGTTCCGTCATATCTCCTCTAGACTTCACGCTGTTCACCAGCGATATCCCAAAGAGTAAAAAGGCTCAGTTGGCTCTCTTCGCCGACGACACTGCCGTTTACTATACCGGTCACTGTCCCAATGCTCGTAATCTCCAAACCTCCGCAAACGTCTTAGGCGCTTGGTTCCGGAAATGGAGAATCGTGGTCAACCCTGATAAGAGTCAGGCGGTTCTCTTCTCGAGACGTCGTCGATTCCCTCCCCCTCTTCCCAGCCCGATCACTATGTATGGTAAGCCGATCCCTTGGAAGAAGCAAGCCAAATACCTAGGCGTAATCCTCGATCAAAACCTTACCTTTAAGGCTCATATTAAGGTGGTTCGCGAGCGCGCCTCCTTCGCTCTTAGCAGGCTCCACTTTGTACTGACAGCCCGTAGTAAACTGTCACTTAAATGCAAGCTGCGCATCTATACCGCAGTCATCCGTCCCATCATGACCTATGCCTGCGTTGTGTTTGCGCACGCTCACCCTAGTCATCTCCACAAGATGCAGACCCTCCAGAACCGTTTCCTCAGAAAGGTCACGGGTGCCCCCTTCTATGTCGTCGTATAGATCTCCACGTCGACCTTAAAATGCCTACCATAAACCAGTTCATGAAACGCTTATCGAAGCGTTTCTTTGACTGTGGCATCAAACACCTAAACCCCTTGATATCAGCGGCCGCCCGCTACACTCCCTCCCGCATTAGTAGTATTCGCCAACCAAGGCATACCTTAATCGCCCCCGATGACGTCACTACCCTCCTCCAGGAGAGTAGTAAGGCCACCAGCACGCTACGTAAGCCCAAAATCCGATAGACGTCCTACCGCCCTCGCCGCCGAGGCCCGCCGCGACGACCAAATCGACACCCTCCCGACCCTTGCTCGAACCAGCGCGGGCTGGTTCGAGCAAGGGTCGGGAGGGTGCTGGTCGGGGAGCCTGTGGGGTACGGACCTCGGCTTAGGGCGTCGCTGGAAGAGGGCAGCAAGATGGGACAGGCTGGATCTGGATTATATTATTATTATCTGGGGAATTTAAAGCTACAGGCTCAGCTACGGCGCGGGCTGGCACTTCGTCGAGCAAGGGTCGGGGGGGACAGTTACGTCGGGATCTTCGCGAGGAACCTCGGCGACGAGGTCGGAATTTCGGTCTGTGTTTGTGCACTGTACTGTTGGCCCTACTGCTCTCCTGAATGAGAGTTATGTGGCCATCGGGGTCGGTGAGGACATGCTTGGGACGGCGGACATGACTGAGGCCGAGAGAAAGGAAAGGAATGGATAAAATGAAACTTTAATTTTAATATTTGTTATATTTTTAAGTCTATTTGAGCGCAAAAACTTAGTTTGCACTATCTAAGAGGATAATTACACGAGTTTTTCAAGAATTTAGATTTGAGAAGTGACAGTTTATAATGAATATGTAACATTTACTGAACCTCGTATTTCGAGTTGGCGCAAGTTTTCAATTTCATCTAAAATACGGCTACCTATAAAATCATGGTTTTACTGGATAGCGTTTTGAACGCAAAACTGTGAAAATAATTAGAAGAACAATGATATCTTCTACTGTCTTACAAAATTTAGTTAATAGAGCATTACCAAGAAAATGGTTGAGGCCAATTACTGTTTTTTATACCAAATAATGTGGATATACTAAATATAAATAAATAACTATTACGCACAAAAAAGTAAACTATATGAGTCTACTACCATAATATCTGCTTTTACGCGAGACTTCCTAATTGCTAAAGCATTTATAATTTTAAATATAGAAACATGTAATTATTTTGTATTTTACATTGTTGGTTGCTACAATAAATAAAGTTAGGTAGGTATGTAATAATTTTCCTAATTTAACTATTATTTGTACAGCTGACGTGATTTAATATTTATTATTATTGTCGCAATAAAATGACGCAAGTTTAAAAAACCGACGTTAAAACGGCTATGTGACTAATAACTTTGTTTACGTAGGGAAACTCCAAGCGTAGCCCTCTCCATTACACCAAGGGTACGCGGAACGCCGGGGACTAGGGGCCTTATTTTTGCTTGGTGCTTCTCATTTTGGGGTGTTTGTATAATCGCCACGCTCAACAGGCGGGTTACAGATCGCAGAATGGTGTTAAAAAAATACATAGAGGACCTAGAAACACCTGGTCTCAAGACCAATCTAAATGGCGATGGGGGATTGGGGGAGGCATATGTCCAGCATTGGACGTCTTTCGGCTGAAATGATGTTAACTGTATATTTTATATACGTTCCCACTAACTAATGTTTCTACGACTAATATGATTAATAGTTACAGTCATTTGTTTTAAACGCTGTAACCTTGAGAAGTTGAGACAAATTACACAGTCGTTCTTGTAGTTTCAACCTTTATTATTTTCGGGGGTGGACAGAGCAATATTTCGTGTCCAGAATTGATGGGTTTTAAACTTAAAAGTAACAGACAGGAAAGCAAGGATGGAAAATGTTCAATAGTTTTGTTTCTTGTTTGGGCTGGTATATAGATTCCTTGAGTTAAAATACTCCTTATTGTGTAACTAAGTCGTTAAGACGTTGGGACGGGTTGTCATTTGTAAAGAAAACAAGGTCAATGTAGTTAAAATAAACGAATAATTTGTTACAAATTCCACAGGGCTAAGTATTAAAATTTAAATGAAATATCAAATACAATAATCAACGTATGAGTTGGTACAAATGATCGGGGTACAGAATTTATAATACAATGCATCATACATTTACTAAAACATAACTGTCAAAATACGTTTGCATCTCTGGCAACCCCTTCGGAAATTACCTTATGTTATGTTAAAACATTAGATGAATAATTTTGGAATTACCCTTAACATTGTCAGTCTACCCTAGCCCGAAGTCGAAACTATGTGAAATTCCTTTAAGATACTAAGTTGACGCAGAAACCCTTTGATCCGTGTTTCAAATGTTTCATGGCGCGACCCTTATCGTGGTCGCTAAGTCATTGTTATAGTTTCGAGGTTATTACTTGAATGAAGGTCGGGGAATTGATAGGTCACGTGTTTTTACCGTCATGTGGAACAATACATGCCTAAACACAGAACGTGAGGCCCTCAGTTTTATTTCAGGGTCTTGTTATGTAAACGGGTTTTTTATAAAGACATGACAGCCCAGTCTGGATTTAAGACCCGTTTATCAAAATTCGGCAAAAATGGGTGTGCAGTTAGCCTCAAAAAGATTGAAGAGAAAGAAGCATTCATCGACATTTTTCATAGACAGGAATTCATTTTATTGAATACGATATGTGTTCCATATTATTGTATGAATGTGTAGCTCACATGTGATACAATCAAAATGATTCTTGTTAATGTGTATGTCGTAGACTATACAAGTTGCGCTATAATATAGTCTCTCAATTGATTATGGTAGCTTACTAAGGTCCCCTAGAATACTGTGTACGTCACAATTATAGCGGCAGTCATGAAAATCCGCCAATTTAAACAGTATTTGACATTAATGTGTAAAAAAGGCTCTGTGTTTTGACCATAGGGATTTTAGATTTAGACGCATGTGGCGGTCTCCGTTTTTTTTAGGAAACCGTAGCTAAAACGCCATGACGCGCTCGGTAGAAGGGGTGGAACGTGGGCATAGTCGTTTTAAGGGAAATAACCTTGTGAGGGCATCGTACGGATACAGACCTCCACCTCTCCTACGCGAAACTGAAGGTTTGCCCGATCTTAGAAAATAGAGCGTAAATTTTATTAGTATTGTACTGTGTTAATTATTCTGAAATTGAAATACTAAGACTACGTTGGCACGGACGTAAAAATGTCGCGGCAGGATTATTTCGCGCAGTTGGTCTTCAACGAACTGCTTACCTCCGAGAGTTGAAAATTCAACACTGTGTTTTTTTGACGAGCTGTTGACGCGACGCAATGCACTCTGTTGGATTCTCAATGCTCGGTTCAACACCAAGAGTTGAAAATCCAGTGCTCGAAAACATAGTATCCCGTCGCGATATTTTTACGTCCGAACATTGTCTTGAATTCCGTACCACCAGTTCGAGATGATGATGGCACTATCGCTCAGCCATTGCTGACGCCGTCATATATATACTTTTGGGTTGACTGTTCTAAATGCCTCTGTACTTCGGAAATACGGGCGTAATGTAGGACCTCAATCCCCACAATGTTAATTCAAAATCATTTATTATTGTACTTTTAGGGATCCCTGAAAAGTCAAGCCGTTCCGCAGTATCAGATTAATAGCCGCCATCGAGGCTCAAAGATTAGGGGATGTTAAAACGCGCTTAGGGGTAGCTTTGGCCACCATTTGCATAATTACGGGAAACTCGGATGCATTCGTACGAAAAATAAGACTGGATCCTTAATTTACAGTAGTTCTGGATTGGACAGTTGGGGGTGGGCAGACTTAATTGGTTAATTGCAATAAAAGAGTTTTTTTATTGTAATGTTAGGTCCGTTTCCTAGTTTATAATCGACAATCAATTTCTGTAAGTAACTGTCAAGACAATCGAATTCTGTAAGATGTGGTCTAAAAATAAGCGTTTCAGCAGGTTAATGTATGTGTACTTAAAGTTTCTTCAATAGTAATTCATAGATTGGCGTGTATTGATAATTGCTTAACTTATCCTGGGGCAAAGTTATCAATTTAGCCACAGGGGAAGTACTCAATTCATTTTTAGAGTTCCTTACCTAAAAATGATAAATCGAAACCCTTTTAGAATCACTTCGTTGTCCGTCCGTCCGTCTTTCAAATCAAATCAATATATTTTATTTCACTTAAACCTACATGGGTACTTACGAAACGTTAGAAGCTAGGTGCGCGGTTCCAATGGAGAAGACCCGAAACCAAATCCACGGTTACTCTTATACAAATAATTCGCTTTTACAATGGTTTCAAATAACAGCGTTACTAGGAATGGGAGGACAGTGCAGGACAGTCAACAAGTACCAGCTACTTAAAAAAATTGAAAATGGCCTAAATACAGTGTACAAGGCCTACAACGCTCTGACATTCATAAAATAATCAGTCAGTCAGTCTGTTAAGACCCTTGTTCTCAGGAACGCGTGGAGGTATCAAGTTGAAATTAATATCACATACGTAGGTCTACGGTCCCTTGGAGCTCTCAAATACTTCATGCGACATATTTTGATCTGTACTCCCGTTGACCTAGAATCATGAAATTTGGTAAGAAGCAAGGTCTCACAGTACAAGTAAAGGCAGAAGTACGAAGAGGCCACTCAAAATACTGCAAATATGTCTTATTTCTAGTATCTTACTTGTCTTATTTCTTTAGTTCGAGAAATAGTCGAACTAAAGAATCAAAAAAGAAAAATCGACGCTAAAAGCCTGATTTAATTTTGTACAAAACAAAAACTTTCTGGCCTTCGAGTAAAATTTAACTTGTGTACCTTTTCTGCCGACTCCCCTAACTCCTCATACCCACATATTTAAAAGTTGATCTCTTTAATAATGCAGTGAAACAAATTTTGAACATGGATACGGAATTTAAGAGTTTGTTTTCCTAGATTAGTGTTTTGGATGCGAAAATGGTTGGGGCTACTGGAAGAGCTAAATTTTCTGTAAAGAAAAATTATGAATCCATTTTTTATGTAAAAAAATGTGTGATCAGAATCAACCAATTAATAAATAATCTCATTAATAATTTCATTCATGTTATCATATAAATTTTCTTTTTAAAAATAACTATTGAAAACTTGACTTACGATGAAGGGAACATTTTAACGATACCTAAGGGGCAATTCTGGTATTTTTAGAACATTCGAATTTTAATCTTAGTCTCAATCTGTCAAAAATACTTCCAATTTTCATACATTTTTGACATTTGAATGTCGCCTAGATGAGATTGCGACATGATTTTGAACGTTTTTAATTACGGGAGCTGGCCTTCTGGACGTAGCGGTGTCAAATTGAGGTGTAAATACCTCCAGCGGCGATCTCTCGCGTCCGGCCCTGGTCCAGGCCATGGTACGGAGCGAGAGGGAATGGAAAGCCGTCACCACCTTCTGCGAAGCTGTAATGTTCGCGAAGAAAGAGGTGGAGCGCGTGAGGGAGACAACCTTGCACCCTCACCCCCTAGTTACCGCAGGAGACGCTTGGACGTCGGGAATCGCCTGCAGATTCCCGGCCACCGTAGGCGTGGGCTTGCGGATAGCGAGCAATGGATAGCTCGCCGTCCGGTAAGGACTAGGCCTGGTTCGACGGCGCGTCGTGTTCCATGCGCGCCTCAAAGAGATGTCAACACATAATGACGGGGTCCGATAGGGCTAATTCCTCAGGGTAGAGGGAAAATCGAAAGAGATACCGTGGCACAGGCAACTGAAGGAACACGGGTGGATTTTACTCCGTAACAGTCTGACACGCCCTGCCGCTCCACCCAGAGCGGGAGAAGTCATTTGATGATTTCCGACACAAAACAAAACAAGGTGTAAATACCTCAGTAGGCAAATAGACGACAATCGCACCTCATAGGAAATTACCACGGACAACAGAAACATCAAGATTTTGCAAGCGTTGCCAATCTTAGAAGCTGTTAAAAACTTCAGTCTTAAAAACTTTTTAATTATGACTTTGGTATCTATAGAATGTTAGTACAGTAAAACTTACGAAACTAGTGTAAGTAAATACTTCGTTAAAAAAAACCGCTGAATGACCTTTACGGCCATCTGCTCTACACGTAAAGGAATATTTTTTTCTCGTCTATCCCAGGGAGTAGGGTGTCATTAAAAAATATAATATAATCATTGTATTTCGAGTATCACTGACTCATAATAGAAATAATACACTCATAGGTTACATTAGGAAAACAGCATTACTAATTAAATTTAACTTAATTCCATACAATTTTTTTTTCTTTTTATGAATGGCTTCTCGCAGGTCAACCTATGAGGTTGTCGTCTGCTTGAACGGACTTGCCTGTGGTTGCCCTAATAAATTAAGGCCTCCAGCCAGGACTTAAACTTAAACACTAATAATTCCATCCAATTCATACCAATTTAATTTAGTTAAAAACGATCGTTCAAAATGATTGCCGGTGAGTGAAAACGATTTATCAATTCAGAGATGATTGCGAAGTATTAAGCTTTAAAGTGCTATTTTTTGTTTGAGTCAGGTCCCTCCCCCATTCTGCCAGCTAAATGGTTGCTTTTGGCAGTGTGAAAAATTTCACGGCAGTAGTATATTTAACGAAGCTAAAAGAAAAACTTAACTTTTTGTTCAACTACAATATTTAGTTTTTTCTTGGGATAAATTCATCCAACTACGGAACTGTTCATTGTGCGTGGTCCCACACTCACTTAGCAGACTTTTAGTACCCTGGTCTGTCAGTTGCTCTAGCAACCATGCTGGCTAAATCTTTTCATCAGGATAAGATGAAAGAATAGACCCGATCCAAAAACTAGTAGGTAAGTCCTCTCAAAAACAGAAACACCGTGCAAAGACACATCCAGCATCTTTAAATCTGAAGCCAAAGCAAGTTTATGCTCTTCAAAGTTATACAGGTGTAAAGTTTTACCGAGTTCGACTTCCACTTTAGAGTCGGTTTCACTGGAAGCCGTTCATGCTTCATTTCGCCTTAAGTTAGGGATTCGAATTCGAAATGTGTATTTTTTTTCTGTTTTGTAAATAGTTTTTCTGCTTCGTTTAGCTTGTTAGTGCAGTACAGTTGTAACTAGTTCTGTAAAGTCTGTTCCCAAGTATCTGATCAATGTGTAAACAAACCCTGTTCAGGTCAAATTCTTTTGCAATCACTCATCATCATCATCAACCACAGCCCGACTTCACCCACTACCGAGCATAGACCTCTATTGCCAATCTCAACGCTCCTGTGCCAGCGTCATTCAGGTTCTACCCGAGATGGCAACAATATCGTCTACCCATCTCGATGCCGGTTAATTGACACTTCGCAATCATTCATCGATATTTAGAAGGGTTTAACTTTATATTTCACGACTTTTTTCCAAGAACTGTTGTTTGAGTAACATTATTAAATTGTAATTGAAAAATCATCGACGAAATGTGAGGTTTTAAATTAACCACATTGTCAAATTCAAAACATCTATACGGTGATTAGATTTATATACGGTGATTAGTACATTAGAATTTCGGGAAATTATTAAATCAAAGCAGTCAATTCGTAAGTGACAATACAAATTGGTATGCATACGTAGGAATATTTTCTGATAATTTTTTGTATACAATTCCAACACTTTTTTTTGACACACCATAATTAAATAAAATAAATTATTTAATTAATTGTTTATTTCACCAAAAGTTATCACATTACAATATACAAAGACTAAGAGCACAAAAGGCTTATAACTAGGTCAAAATAATTGTAATAAATAATATAATATCCATTTATTTTCAGGCGACACAGGCCCATATATAAATACCCTTAACCTTAACCTAAACATACATATATTTATTTATCTTATACAAAACTTGTGTTAATGAAAAAGACTTAAGACTATGTTAGTAGCACTTCACTTTGCACTAGCTAGACTTTGTGCTGTCTTGTGGTACTTGTCCGCGGAAGCGACGGAACAAGAAGGCTTTTGGCCGCAGGATGGGGTCCTGCGGCCAAACTCTACTCCATGATGTCCTCCACCTTAGTAGTGTAGTGCAGGCGGGAGATGTACTTCGGGACCCGTAGGTGCTTTCCCGTAGCAGTTTCTGTTAGTTTGCGATCGGTGCTTCTTCTTTTGCACCGTCACAAAACCCTCATCATTATTACCTCTTTTCGGTGCCTTTTCTGGCATAGGCTTTGTGTTTGGAGCGCTAGGGGCACTCGCGGTTACGCTAGCGTAATCCTTTGGAAGGGGTTTCGCCGGGGCTGCAGACACTGGCAGCGGGACGGGACGAGGGGCGCGAGCGGCGCTGCTCGGTGGAGCCGCGATGACGGGCGCGGGGCTGCGGGACGCGCGCAATTAATATTAATACTCTGACTCCTAAACTAGGTGTATGTGCCCGTGTCTTAGGAGTCAGTGATTCTCCGTAACAAACAAAGCCATCTTACACAAAATCAGGACGTTTGAACAATAACCAAATGGTGTAATAGAAAACAGAATATAATTTACGTACAGAAAACACAAAATGAAAAACGTTTAACTGTATTGTGAGGTGAACAAATGTAGGGTTTGAGTGTGTGTAGTGTAGTAATTGAGTGTAGGAAGGATAGGAAGCATTTTGATTATAGAATAGACATTTACGTTACAAATATGTGTAATATACAATATATACACCGTGTTCTTTACGTCATCATTAACTTTGGCAAACTCTTCTATAGATTTAACAAATCAAATCTGACGAAGAAAGAACGAAGGACGATCATATTTGAAAACGAATCTATCAAAAAGATTTAACTAGTCTGTATGGATACCTAAGTTGTAGTTTGTCATGTCGGTTTGTTGTTTATTGTGATTTGCTTTTGGGTTTTTGATTAATTTAAACAATCATTTTGATTGCAACATTGGAGTATTTGGTTCAACACCAAGCTTATATTCATTTCGTCTACGGTTTCTCTGCCGGAAATGTTACAGCGGCTGTACGAGAGTCCCAACGGCGATTCTCCGGTCGTCGCGTTCCTGATATGCGAATATTTATTAACATACACAGGAGATTTTGCGAGATCGGAATCGGCGCTCTCAACGAGCAATATGAGCAAATATAATATTCTTGTGCGTTGCTCTAGAAAACAGAACAATAAACTTTATTATTATAGATCGAGACGCGTTGGGAGAATCATGGGTGTGTATCCCATAAGCTAGTGTGGACACTGTGCAAAAGATATGGTTTGCATGCATACCAATACAAAAAATCCCAAGGCACCACCTGATCACTTCTCAAGAATTGTTTTTTACCAGAGAATGAACCAAGAACTGATAAATAATCCAATATGGGTTTTTGGATGGATGAAGCAAATTTACAAGAGCGGGAGTATTCAATTACAACAATCAAGTGCAGTGGCATGAAAGCAACCCAAATTTATATTGGCAGGCCTCATATCAAACTGAATTCTCTGTAAAAATGTTAGCTGGTGTTTTAAGAATCATCTTTAGCAGAGATTCCCCACCGCCTAAATGCTGACAGTTACTTAGAGTTCCTAAGAAACGTTACTAGCTTGGAATTTTTCTCTAACATGATGGGGCCCCTGCATATTATGGCACACAAGTGCGTGAATATTTAAATGCAACAATTCCTGGCTGTAGGATTGGACAAGGTAGCACAAATATCGCAAAGCCAGCTAGGTCCCCAGACCTGACTCCTTTAGATTTTTTTGTCTGGGGATCATTAAAGGCAAAGGTGTACTCCGTACAAATTCAGAACCGTGAACAGCTCTTAGAAGGAATATCTCAGGCTGCTGAACAAATGAAATGTAAATATCTTTGAATGTAAATAGGAAAATTAGGACTCGTTTGAATATTTGTGTCGAAAAAGAAGGTGGTCATTTCGAAAAACAAATACATATATTTTTGCTTATTCGAGTTTATTTATATTAAACGTAATCATACACAGATGTCATACTCCTGAGATGTTAGGGGGTTACTGGGAATAAAGTGTACCTACCTACTAAATTTGGTTCAATAGTTTTGAGATTGAGCCGAAATGGCAGAATGGGATGGGATAATTATGGTAGCCTACTCCCCTTCTCGTCGTTGAAGGTACTGCGTTGCTCTAAGCCTAGACTAAAAATAAGGCTACAGAAACGTTTAGCGAAGGATGCTTATCATGAGTTGGTTATGTAATTTTGTTTTGTTATAATAGGTACTCAAACAAGGCGTCATGTTATTTTATGTTATTCCTCAATAAAAATGTCACAACTGAAAAATTCGTACCTACCTACTTGGTAGCCTTATACACTATCTTAAGATAAGTAGGGCATCTAATTGACAGTGCTACTAATCTGAAGTCTGAGGGAAATAAAGATTAAACGCATATAACAAGGATCAAGATAGAAAAACCAAGAAACTTAGTTTTAACAAGTTTCCGCCCGCAAAGTCTTATGAATGAAAATACAACGTTGCTAATTCGTAAAAAGAGGCATGCATATCGGGAGATTTACGACAAGGGATTTAGTTTTTATGAAAATTTATTAACTTTAAAAAATAAAGAATTCATATAAGTAATGAAAAAATGCTATTTCCAGGGTCTGTATATCGTCTTGAAGTTTAAGCATATCATCCGAAACAAGGTGTTTTAAATAAAAGGTGTTATGATACAAATTAAACACAGCCATATGTCACGATGCGGCCCCCTCCCGACCCTTACTCGAGCCAGCCCGCGCCGCTGAGCCTGTAGCTTTAAATTCGTCCCAAAATAATATCAATCCTGATCCAGCTAGTCATTAGCTACCCTCTTCCAGCGACGCCCTAAGCCGAGGTTCGTACTCCACAGGGGGTGTCCTTAGCGTTGTCGCTGGCTGGAGGCCTTAATTTATTAGGGCAACCACAGGCAAGACCGCTTAAGCAGACGACAACCTCATAGGTTGACCTGCGAGATGCCAAACAAACAAACATGTCACGATGCGGCATCCAAACTCTAACATTATAATTTTTTCATATTTTATCATGTTGAAAGATATTATTTGCTTGATAATACATCTAACGATCGATTTTTCACAATACAATCAAATCCATTGCTTCATACGTTTTAACATTGATAGAATATATTGTTGACATAACATAACATCACGCCTGTAATCCCAGAAGGGTTAGGCAGAGGTGTACCTAGAGAATAACAATAATAATCATAATAATTAGAGTCATTACACAAAATTTTAGCTAAAAATTTAACAGAAATGATTTTAGGCAAACAAAACATTCCTGAATTTATTGCTACAGGCTTAACTTATATGTTGCCAAAAACTCAATACTCACCACAACCTTCACAATACAGACCGATCACATGCCAAAATAAAACCGGGAGACTATCTTGTTAATAATACAGACACAATCACAGCTATGGAACCAGCGGATTTATATAAATATTTAGGATACAAACAACTCAAAGGAATAGATCACACAGCAATAAAACACACCTTAATCACTGAATATAAAAGAAGGGTGATCGCAGTATGTAAAACTCAGCTCTCCGGAAAACATTTAACAAAGGCATTGAACACCTATGCGATTCCAATATTAACATACTCGTTTGGAGTGATTAAGTGGTCAAAAACTGACATCCAGCAAATAGAGAGAACAACACGCACCACACTCACTAAACACAATAACCTTCACCCCAAATCTGCAATAGAAAGACTGACCCTCAAACGGCAGTACGGTGGGAGAGGCCTTATAGACGTACAACATCTTTGGCACAAGCAGATAGCTAGACTAAGAACATTCTTTCAGTCTAAATCATATACAAGCAATATTCATAAAGCCGTAGTTATGAACGATATCGGTTACACCCCACTTAACTTACACGAACAGATAGATACACAACATACCAGCATTGAAAACACACATAAGCAAAAGTTAGAAGACTGGAAAATGAAAGTGCTGCATGGACGGCACCCCCATGATCTAGAAAATATGAGGTCATATAGACACAATAGCATCAAATAAATGGCTTAAAATAGGTAACTTATTTCCGGAAACCGAGGGATTTATAATCGCAATACAGGATCAAATCATAAATACTAAAAACTACAGGAAATTCATCATAAAAGACCCCACAATAACAAACGACAAATGCCGCAAATGTCACAGCCAAGCAGAGACCATACAACACATAACAGGCATGCACAACACTCACACAAACAGACTATACACACAGACACAATCAGGTAGCAAACGTCATCCATCAAAAGCTAGCACTCAAGTATAAACTCATAGAAGATACAAACACTCCTTATTATAAGTACGTACCACAAACAGTTTTAGAAAGTACTACACACAAACTCCACTACGATCGCGCCATACTAACCGACAGGACCGTACACTATAATAGACCAGATTTAACCCTTTTAGATATAGCTAATAAAGTCACATACCTCATAGATGTTGCAATCCCTAATACACATAATTTACAAAAAACAATAGGCGAGAAAATCAGTAAATATGCTGAACTGAAAGAAGAAGTGATTAGAATTTGGAGGCAAGAAAAAGTCTACGTGGTACCCATAGTTGTCTCCACGACGGGTGTTATACCCAATCACCTCCACCACAGCCTTAAACTAATAGACCTGAAAGACACAATTTACATAACACTCCAAAAAGCAGCAATTTTAAACACCTGCAGAAATGTTAGGAAGTTCATGCAAATTGAGGAAAATGAAATTAGTCCTCATTAATCCTACGTAAATAACACAAAAATCACCACACACGCTACATTGACTTGGCTTGGGCCCGTTAATGTAGCTTAAACTAGCCAAAGAGCTATGAAACAAAATTTGTTTACCGAAGTAATAATAGTAATATATCGTTGAATCATAAATATGTAAGCTTTCGATATTCAGTGTGTTAGGTAGTTATTTTTAAGCGTAGCTAAACCTGACAGATCACACATAAAACATTTTTAGCCACGAGCGTCATTGTTTCTAGTGGTATCTCAGAAACGGTCACCCATCTTTAAACAGTCCGTAACCAACGCTGCTTAACCTTGAAAATAGACTATCACAATACCCAAATATAATAATAAACTTTGCATACATAATACATTTATATAGCAGAGTACGGTCAGCATATACATAATAAACCGCTAAATTATTAGTAATACACTGCTGCTGCTGTCCGTACCTCGACGTAGATTGATGGCTCTCTGAACTGTAATAATAATTAATGCTACAAGCTAGCAAAGTGTTGCTTGTAGGTTTATGGACCTGGATAGTAGATTTTAGGTTTGAAACCTGGAGCCAAAACCTAAAACAAATAACAGTGTAACTAATAGAGTATTGTGCGCGCAAGATACGTGCGCCCATATTTGACCTTCAAGACACACTTTTCTCACGGCATTTTCATCATTCCCCCGCATCACATGAATATTTTAGTTAAACTGTTGAGGTTTTACGATGTATTTTTTTAATAAGTTCATTTGGAAATTTGTCCCACCTAAGAATTTTCATATGAAATATTCAGAAAAAATCTTATGTGGAACAAAATTCCAAAGTTTTATGATTGATATTATTTTTTTTACTATTATTCAGTAAACTTATTATGCCTACTGAATAGATATGAGGAACAGGGTGTAAAGTTCACTCATACTCTTTGAAAAGGGAGGATCCTCCGACCAGATGGATGTCGTATCTGGTGGGCAACTGCCCGATGATTTTTGTTTGTTTGTTTGGCATCTCGCAGGTCAACCTATGCGGTTGTCGTCTGCTTAAGCGGACTTGCCTGTGGTTGCCCTAATAAATTAAGGCCTCCAGCCAGGACTTAACATTAAATACTAACTAAAAACTAAGCGACAACGCTAAGGGCACCCCCTGTGGGGTACGAACCTCGGCTTAGGGCGTCGCTGGAAGAGGGCAGCAAATGACTAGCTGGATCAGGATTGGTATTATTTAGGGACGAATTTAAAGCTACAGGCTCAGCGGCGCGGGCTGGCTCGAGCAAGGGTCGGGAGGGGCGTCGATTTGGGCGTCGCGGCGGGCCTCGGCGGCGAGGACGGTAGGACGGCGATCGGGTTTTGGGCTTATGTAGCGTGCTAGTGGCCTTACTACTCTCCTGGAGGAGGGTAGTGGCGTCGTCGGGGTCGATTAAAGTATGCCTTGGTCGGCGAATACTGCTAATGTGAGAGGGAGTGTAGCGGGCGGCCGCTGTAATCAGGGGGTTAGAATGTTTGATGCCGCAGTCGAAGAAACGCTTTGATAAGCGTTTCATGAACTGGTTTATGGTTGGCATTCTAAGGTCGAGGTGAAGATCTATATTCCGGACGTAGTAAGGGGCACCCGAAACCCTTCTGAGGAAACGGTTTTGGAGGGTCTGCATCTGATGGAGATGACGTGGGTGTGCATGCGCAAATACGACCCAGGCATAGGTCATGACGGGACGGATGACTGCGGTATAAATGCGGAGCTTGCATTTAAGGGACAGTTTACTACGGGCTGTCAGTAAGAATTGGAGCCTGCTAAGGGCGAAGGAGGCGCGCGCGCGAACCGCCTTGATATGAGCCTTAAAGGTAAGGTTTTCGTCGAGGATCACGCCTAGGTATTTGGCTTGCTTCTCCCAGGGGATCGGCTTACCGTACATAGTGATCGGGCTGGGAAGTGGGAGAGGGAATCGACGACGTCTCGAGAAGAGAACCGCCTGACTCTTATCAGGGTTGACCTCGATTCTCCATTTCCGGAACCAAGCGCCTAAGACGTTTGCGGAGGTTTGGAGAGTACGAGCTATAGCGTTGGGACAGTGACCGGTATAGTAAACGGCAGTGTCGACGGCGAAGAGAGCCAACTGAGCCTTTTTACTTTTTGGGATATCGCTAGTGAACAGCGTGAAGGCGAGAGGAGATAGTACGGAACCCTGAGGGACACCGACGCGAATAGGATGAGGGGACGAGAGTGCTCCCTCGATGCGATAGCGAAAGGTGCGATTCGACAAAAAGTCTCGTAAGATGAGCACGAGACGATCTGGAACTCCTAGTTGGTAGAGCTTGTATATCAAGCCGTGGTACCCGAGTGTTGGCTACGGAATCCAAACTGCTCGTTGGGTATGAGGCTCTTTGCTTCGGCGTAGTCTTTGAGACGCTTATAAATAAGCCTCTCGTAGATTTTGCCGAGAACATTGAGTAAGCTAATAGGGCGGTAGCTGGAGGGCTCAGACTTTGGCTTGCCTGGCTTTGGGATACCGATGACGGTGGCTTCTTTCCATGCTTGTGGGAAGATGTTGTTGCTCAAGGCGCCATTGAAGATGGCGGTCATAAGCATTATTAGCGGGGCAGGAAGTAGTTTGTATACCTTATTGGTAATACCATCCGAACCGGGGGTCTTGCGAGCGTGGAGCCCTTTAATGATGTCGTGCACTTCGTCTGGAGTGACGGGAGGCAGAGGATCATCAGGGTCTTCGACGGGAGGGAGGGAGGCTCTTCGTTCGACTTCAGCGTCGACCTTGTTCAGGTGAGCTTGGTCTACTGGTTGGGAGCTGGGAGAACATTGGGACTCTAGGCTGTCGGCAAGACATTCAGCCTTATCGGGACTGTCGAAAGCGACACTATTGTCGGGGCGGATGAGAGGAGGCATAGAGACCTCTTCTGAGGAATGCAATTTCCTCTGTAATTGCCAGAAGGCTTGATGAGTGGGCTCGAGTTCACTGAGCATCTTGTTCCAGCCCTCAGAGCGAACCTCCCCTATGCGTTTCTTTACAGCACGCTGTAAATGGCGCATGTGGGCTTTGTTCGCGTCACAAGGGAAGGAGTCGTAGGCACGGATGGCCGCGTTCTTCTCGGTTATCAGGTCACGTACGTCAGTAGGTAGTTTCCAGTGATGGTCTTCCATCACCGGAACTTCCCGTGAACAATCCGTCAATACGGATTGTACGTGCTCTGTAAACGAGTCGATTGCGGCCGTCGTGTCGGCGACTGACACTTAGTGATCGGGGATGGTGTCTAAGTGAGGCGACGTGGTGGATTTCAGTCTTTCGCTTACTTTCCTCCAGTCGGTTATCGTCTGGGTCTGAGGGGGGCGGTTGGGGTCGATCGGGCCCGAGTAGGGTGCAAGATGCATGACTACAGGGCGGTGGTCAGAGTTTAGCTCGTGGAACGTCTCTATCGATTGCAAACGGAGGTTCACATTCTTGAGCAGCGCTACATCGAGAACATCGGGAAGGTGATTAGGATTACCTGGGAAGTGAGTCGGGCTCATTGGAGCGATGACGTCAAAGTTAAGGGATTCGCCTAACTTGAAAACTAACCTACCTCTGGTTGAAGTTGTGCTACTATTCCACGTCGGGTGCTTGGCATTAAGATCCCCCGCCAAGATGACGGAGTCACTCATACCGAAGAGGGCAGTGAAGTCCTTTTGGAGCGAGATGGGATCCTCCGGACCATTGTCGGGTGGGATATAAGCGGAGATGATGGTGATCGATCGGTGGCTGGTCATGCCGAGCCGACAGACAGAGGTCTCCAGATGGGAGAAGAGAGGAGGTGAGTCAATGGGTATGCAGTACAAAGTTTTCCTAAAGTAGATCAGGCTGCCGCCCTTGTGGCATCGAGACCTGTCATTGCGAACTAGTTTGTAGTTGGCAATGTTCGGGTTGCGGTGATGAGGCTTTAAGAAGGTTTCCTGTATGAGGAGGATGTCGAGCTGGTGGTCCCGGAGGAAAGCGGCGATCTCATCGCGTTGACCGGAAACGCCATTAGCGTTGTAAAAGCCTAGTTTGAGGGATCGGGGTTTGGTGGAATTTAACCTTGTGTTATCCATTGAAAATTAGAATTTTAAGGTTTTCAGGACTAACGCGATCTCGGGATATGCGTTAAGGATTTCTAAAAGACGACGAGGGTTGCCGTTTGCAGCAACGATTTCGTCGGCCATTTTTTCCGCGGCGGAGGAATAGAGGGCCGCGTATGTACTGCTTATGATTTGGGCGCTGTCGCGGCCCGGGGCTCTTTGCGGTACAACCGGTGGAGCCGTAGGGGCCGTGGTGGTTGCCGCAGGCGCTGGGATGGCGGTAGCCATCAGCGCTGGAACTTCAGCGGGTTGAGCGGGTTTGGAGGGCACCGAAGCTGCGGGAGCTTTAAGGTGCGTAAGGTTTGCCCAGGGAGAGGGCCTTTGAGGGCTAAGCCGCTCCGGCATTTGTGCGGAGGGAAGCTTCCCCCAGGGGCTTTCCCTGTGCTGGCGGTCACTCGCGCGTTTCGCGAGTTTCGGAGAGGAGGATTTTGGCTCTTTCGGACAGCCCCGGTAATTTGCCGGGTGACCGGATTGGCCGCAGAGGACGCAGCTCGGCGGCTCTGCACATAGCTCCCTATCTTTAGGGCGAGAGCAGTCGGCGGTGCCATGCTCACCTAGACACTTGACGCATCTAGGGGTGGCATAGCAGTTGGACTGCGAGTGACCGTACTATTGGCAGCGATGACACTGGCCTATCAAGTTGGCTCGGTAGGGCTTCTCAATAGAGATGCCCGAGAGCGAGCACACCGACTTCACCTTGAAGATCGGGTGGTGACCTTCCGTGGGGTCACAGATGACAAGGACCATGTCGTATACAAGGCCCTGTCTCGCTTTATGCAAGCGATGGGCGGCGGATACTGGGACGCCTTGTGCAATAAGGTCGTCCTTAATCTCCTCAGTGGGGATTTCTTGGGGAACGCGCCTAATGACGACGCGAGTGGGGGTTTCCTCCGGAAGGGAGTACGTGTGAAAGGAATAGTTCCTTTCACGCAGGGCGCGGGAGAGATCCCTAAAGTCCGTAGACGTGGGGACGGTAACTTTGATCCCCTGGAGGGTGGATCGGGCGTTGGTGTAGTTGATCTTGCGATCAACACACATCCTAGAGATTTCAGTCCATTTGAACTTGTCTTGGACGTAAATGGGGGCCTCCCCCCATTTACTTCTGCTTCCTCGCGGTAGGAGCGGGTGGGCAAGCCATAGGGCTGGCGGGGCGACTGGCCCGCGGACTAGGGGCGGAAGTGGAGCTGGACGATAAGTTGTCCTGTTTTTTCTGGGCCTTGGTGACCGGGCCAGCGGGGGCGGAGGATTTAGCCTTCCTCTTGCCTCCTTTAATGACGTCTTGGAAGTCGTCGTCGCTGGAGGAGGAGGTGCGGGCTTCGTCCTCTGAGAGTGGGACTGACGTGTGCATGCTCTCCGGTTGAGTCGTGTTTGATACTGCGGCGCGCAGCTGCGTTGTCTCTGAAACAATGGCGGCCGGAACAATAGACGGCGTAACAATGGCGGCAGGTACAAAAGCGGGCGAGACAATAGGGGCCGCAGTATTTACTGCCGGGGTAATGACGGGCGAGACAATGGGGGCCGAAATAGCGGCCGGAACATTGTCTGCCTGGACCAAAGCTGCCGGAACAATGGCTGGAATGCCTTGTTCGGCAACAGGTGGCGACATCGGGCTTTCGAGGGCGTCGCTGAAGTTCGCGAGTGCGCCCTGGGACGGAGTGGGGGTGGAGTGATGACATAGCTTGTCGCCATATCTCGCTAGGAAATCGGGGTCCTTAAAAAGGACCCCGATTTCGATCTGAAGAACGCCAAAATATAGGCGTCCTCCATGGTCGGAGGGGAAGCTAGTTTAGGGAGGGTATGGTGGAAAATTATTCCCACGTAGACTAAACCCTATACCTATCTCCCCGGGTGGATGGGCCCGGGGATGTGTGACCCTCTCTGTCGGGTGTAGACAGAGAGGTGTGTACCTATTGGTGAGCCCTAAGCTTGTAACCCGTCGCCAGTCTTATTGTGCGAACGGGGCCCTGACCAGTCTAGCGCGAAGGGTGTAGACACACCCTAAAGACACTAGGTGAGTAGCTGGAAAGCAAAACTGTCACCAGAGCCGACTAGGAGATCCTCAAGGCCGGTTATCTGGGACCCGTTCAACTAACTGCCTCGCCCTGAAGGGGTTCGGCGGGTGTGAATTGGGTCAACACCCCACTCGGCTTCGTTGACACCGTAAGGATTCAACCGAGGACCACGAAACTGTGGTTTTACCCAGAAGGGGCCTAGTGAAGCTACTCACAAACGTATGTTGATGAAACGAGATTTGCCTTGAAAAAGGCACTTTTTTAATTGATTAAAAATAAAATCAAGAAATTGATTTTATTTTTATCGGAGTAGTCAGGGCGACTACGATGACGTCACGTGGTCGCAACGAGTAAGAGCAGGAAACACAACACTGGGCCGGGAGCGGGAGAGCGCGAGACACGTCCGTCCGCGGCGAGAGTCGAGCGTCGAGTCGTGCTGCCCGATGATTGTTGTTGGGAAGTTGTATATATGCTATCTGCGCGGTAAACTCTGCTTGCGCGATGCAGGAATGATGTGTTTGTTCGCATGTGGCGGTGTAGATGCCGCTACATCACTCCCCTCCGGAGACCGGAGGTCGATAGTGGGCTAAGTCTTGTATCTTGCGATGCTTTTTCCAGTGGCAGCTGAGGTTCCAGTGGGTCGGAACCGGGTGTCGCGCAGTTCATGGTGAGTCGGAACTGTCTGCGAAGATGCCCCCAGTGAGTCGGGGTGGCGCTGCTTGTGCTCCAGTGGATCGGATGTGGTACAGCGCCGGGTTGTGGCTGGCTGCTGCTGTTCGACCAGGAGAGGGATTCAGGGCTCTTCTTGTGGACCGGCCGAATGTGCAGTGTGCTGTGCCAAGGTTGCTGATGAGGCTGAGGGTGATGACCAGGTATGCGCTCGCGCTGCATGCTAATGGTCAGAATACCCGTTGAAGCCGTGGTTGCTGGCTGGCTGTGTGACTCGCCGCTCTAAAGCTTGCGGGAGTGATGATGATGACGTCACGCTGAAGTAGTTGCACGAAGGCTGCGCTGACGTTCATACTAGGGGTCACCAGTGAAGAGATATATGAGGAACAGGGTGTAAAGTTCACTCATACTCTTTGAAAAGGGAGGATCCTCCGACCAGATGGATGTCGTATCTGGTGGGCAACTGCCCGATGATTGTTGTCGGGAAGTTGTATATATGCTATCTGCGCGGTAAACTCTGCTTGCGCGATGCAGGAATGATGTGTTTGTTCGCATGTGGCGGTGTAGATGCCGCTACACCTACAGTCGCGAATCGCATTTTGATGAATAAACAACTTAAAAAAAAGCTGCAATTTGAAAAATAAAACAAAGATGATTTGAATTTGGCGGGCTGCAGCTGTGGATTCACACATGAGGGTGAGAAGGAATTATATGTTCCCACTGCCGGGACATAGGGCTCCTCTATGTGAGAGGGAATGGGCCGTCATCCACCACGCGCACTGAGTGCGGTTTGGTAGATGTCCCATGTCTGCAAATTTTTGAGTCTTGGACATGCCGGTTTCCTTACAATGTTTTCCTTTACCGTTTTGAGAGCATTGGTGATTAAATAAATATACAGAAAGTAAAGCGCCCGTCTGGGTTCGAACCTACGACTCGTAAGTTCACCACTGCCGAACCGTTCGGGAATACAGGCGCGAATTAAAACTGTTCACATTTTTTAACTTAACCGAAGGCTAACCGGTTAATTTTGTCACTAGCTCAATTAGGGCTCTGGTTAAATACGAAACTCGTAGGGTAACTATAAATGCCATTGAGAATAGCCTTAAATACTCCTAATCTCCCTATTAGGATAACTTAATTTTTTCCTCTTTTGCCTAAGTGTGCCTTAGGCCCCTTTAAGATGTTAAAGTAAGATCTAATAATAATAATTAGGAAACCCCGTCTTGTCTTCAACTAACCACTTTTTTTTAAATTCTATGCTGCCTTTCATTTAGTATCAACGATTCTACCAAAACACCTATTGTTATTCCGAATAACACGAACAAACTAATTAAGCATTACCCTTACTTATCGATTGATAAAGATTTTATAGTGTCTCCTTCCCGATAACCCTCCTTTTTTATCTTTTATATTCAAAAACCTGCATTCAAGAAACTTCACCAGCGAAAGGGTTAAAAAAACAAGCATAATTTTGCAGCTCCGAAAACATTTTCCCAAACAAAGCTGAACTTTAAACTGTTTTCGTAAACGCAATCATAAGTTTGTTTTGCTCAATTTTTACGTACATCCCTTCTTCTGGTTGAAAAGCGTTTGCGTTACGCGAAATTAGACTTTGTTGAATTGAGATAAGCGTCACTGATTTTAACACCCATCACCACTGAAAAATTAACCTTATCGTTATTGTTATGAGGTGTATTTTTGCATGTTCCATTGTAACTATTGTTGTTTTTTTTTCGCTCGAAGTTTGCCCATTGTCTCCAAAGTGTTAGCGTATACAAAATCGACGGTAAGTCTATATTTGAAGTTTCAACTACTTTCCTGTTATTTCGTTGTTAAATTGGTTGGTAAAACAATTTTATCGAAGTGAAATAGCTGTGAGTTTCCTGAAGCTCATTTCTGTGGAAAATACTGCTTCGTGCAAAAAAAAATATTTCTATTTACGAACGTGCAAGTCGGTACAGGTAATCAGTAGACCGACAATCTGTCAGCTTGTCTTGTCCCGGGGAATCGTGTTACCCAAATACCCAGTTACTGGGTTGATAAGGTCAGATATACAGTCTCTCTATTAGAAATAGCATTTAACACAACAAGAGACCTTAAGAGCAGTATGTATAGGTACATAGTGCTCTAAAGCTACCATTTACTGGGTACGTCTTTCATTGATTTGAATGTGTCATGCCGGCTGAGAGTATGTCATGCGCACTCAAATGTCTCGCTGATCGTGCCGCGTGTATTGGATCATTAAATTTCCTTCAAAATGGTTGATCAGAATAGTGCTGATCAATACGTCATGTTCGTGAACAAGCGCCGTCAATAGGAATTGGTCATCTCTTAGCTGCCAATACTTATTATTATTTCTGAATTGTTTTTTTTATTACGTACGCTTTTAACGTGCACGACTATCTATATTGTTCTCACATGTGTCATTTCAACATGACTGATGTACCCAATTATAAATTTTGTATGTATTTAAAAGAGTGTCCGTGGAGTTTCTTGAGAATGGCCGAACATAAGTGACAGCGGCAGTGGATAGGGCACATTGCTCTCAGATCAAATGGCCAATGGGGTCGAAAGGTTCTGGAGAGGCGACCGCGTACCGGATGACGTAGCGTTGTAAGTCCTCCCACAAGGTGGACCGATGACCATTGAGCCGCAGGAATTCGCTGTATGCGGTAAGCACAGAACCGGTCGACGTGGCGGTGCTTGGGGGAGGCCTTTGTCCAGCAGTGGGCGTCTTTTGGCTGAAATGATGATGATACTGTTACGGCCATGTTATGATATTCAATCACACAAACCTACTTGTTGGGCACTTATGAAATGTCAGAAGCTAGGTGTACGGTTCCAATTGGTCGTTTGGACTATGGAGAAGAGCCGACATGAAACTCCACGATTACTCTTTTCAAAATAATTGGCTTTTACAATGTTTACAAATTACAGTGTTAATAGGGCAAACTTGCCTGAAACGCGAAAAGGTTTAGAGATCTATTTTCCTTATTTAAAGCGAAAGTTGAAATATCTCATTTGCCGGTAATTATGCAAACCGGCACCCATTCTTTCCAAACTGAAACACAGCAACGTTGTAAGGCGGTAGATATAGTTAATTGTTATAGATTGAACTTCCTCTTATAAGCTATATTACAAGAAACTCTTACGTGCACTAAGCTAATCTCAAAGGCTTAAAATCAGGGAGTCAAACTGTTAAAAGAAACATTTATAAATGTTACAAAAAAAGATACAAAAATCTTACAGTATCAAAGGAAACCTTTTATTTGCGTTAATAATTGTTAATATTTGTAGTTTGTAAAAAATCAGCAGTTTTAGGTATAATTGGACGGTACCGCAACAACGCGGACAGACAGACGCGGCAATGCCAAAATAGCCACAATCTTGTCAGTATTGTAGCTATGTTGGCAACGCCGAGTTTACTTATTAACGCTGTTAAAACTTTAATATCGGTAACAGATATATAACTGTTACACTTTTGTAAGTGTTTTGGGTTTACACATTGAAAAACACATTTGTAAGTGTTACATATTTGATTCTGTTAATTCAAAATTCGAAATAAATCTGTAACGTTTTGAAGTCCCTGCTTAAATTTTTTTCTCAAAAATATACTTTATTGTCATAGCATAGTATATTTCTATCTTCTTACTTAATCAGCCTATTATGTTCCCACTGCTGGGACACAGGCCTGCTATCTTTGAGAGGGAGTGGGCCGTAATGCACCATGCGGGCCCAGTGCGGGTTGTTAGATGTCACATGTCTTCGATTTTTTGGTTTTAAGACATGCCGGTTTCCTCACGATGTTTTCCTTCGCCGTTTTTAGAGCAGTGGTGATGAAATAATTTACACAAAGTAAAGCGCCTATCTGGGTTCGGACCTACGACCATAGCGGATGAGCAGTGGTGGCCCAGTGGTATCGGCCGCGACCTCGTAAGTCTCGGCCGATACCACTGCTCATCCGCTATCTTTCTTCACACATAGATAATTCGAGACCCCTCCAAGCACGTAAAGCCCGGCTGTCATTCGTGGATCTTTTACAGTCGTTACGGATTGGCAGATAACGAATATCTTTCATATGAAAAATGTATGTTACCACATGAAAAAATTCACTCCATTTCCTATGGGAGGTCAATTTCTATTGTTTCCCATATCGTGGAAGCAAATTAGTCTATAATTAAAAATGGACTTTTAGCTAATAACAGATGTTTGTATTTTCCCAGTATATAGCTACACCGCTGGGAATTTTCGCCAGTGGCCGACGTATTGTATTCTTTGGTAATTTCGCAGATATCAAAGTTGATAATACACTGAAAGATGTAAGATGTTTGCTTTATTATATCTTACTGCAATTCTTTCACAGTTTGCAGCACGATAAAATCAAAGTGGTCTTTATATTTTTATCAATAAGGTTGCTGTTAGGGTGCTACTATCATCAGGAAATGGACTGTAGATTGGTTTCGCTTTGATATTTCCAAAAGTTTCGTCTCCTTCCCCTATGACCTCATCGGCTCGCATTTTATAAATGATAATGATAAATGATAAATGATAAATGATTTTTATTTCTGTAAGTGGGTTTGTACAAACACTTTTACACGTCAAATATTTTTTTTAAACTAGATGAGGTCGGCGTTTCCTATCTGACTACTCTGAGAAGAAAAGCCGAAACAAACTCAGAGGTCACAGTCTCTTTTAAAGTCCAGACATAATCTTGGTCAGATCATGTTAAGACCATGTGGATTGATGTCTGAAATGGTCTTTTGAGGAAAGAACCACACAGATTGAGTGGACCTGTCCAGTCAATGCACGCATTTGTCAGTAATCGTACAGCTCAACTCAAAACATAAGGAGCTCAACGATTCGACGAACAATACCAAAGAAAGGACATTGGATAGGCCGCATAATTACTCAAACCGCCAGACCAAGTTACGATTAAAATTAACTGAGATAATAAAATATAAAAAAACAAAAGTAAAAAATAAAAATGACCCACATAGTCTTAACATTCACAATAATAACAATAAAATAATACCTAGGTAAGTATTCATGTCATTGTTTATTTTACAGATCATATGAGGACCAGGTAGGTAGGTGTCTGAAATGGTCTTTTGAGGAAAGAACCATACAGATTTGAGTGGGCCTGTCCAGTCAGTGCACGCATTTGTCATTAATCGTGCAGCTCAACTCAAAACGTAAGGAGCTCAACGATTCGACGAACAATACCAAAGAAAGGACATTTGGGTAGGCCGCTTTAAGTACTCAAACTGCCAGATATAAAAAAATATGAAATAACTGAGATAGACAAAATATATAGAAATAATACCCACTAAGTCCTCACACGAAATTAAAATAATAATAATATTATACAAAGTAAATATTCATGTCATAATCATGAAATTTCAAAGTGTATATAAAATAAAATTAAAGTTACGTACCAAACAAAAAAAAAAAAACAAAAAAAACACACTCAGTATGCAAAAATTGGAGCAGGTCAGTCCCAAGCCTTTTTGTCCTCAATATAGTCTTTGACTGTATAAAAAGCTTTCTGGCACAACTTACGTTTAATAAATGATTTGAATTTATTAAGGCTTAGATCTTGAACATGGCTTGGAAGTTTATTATAAAAGCGTATACATTGACATCTGAACGACCCACCTATTTTCTTGAGCCTTGTTGTAGGTACAACAAATTTGTGTTTGTTCCTAGTATTTATATTATGGATTTCACTGTATTTTTTAAACAATTTTATGTTTTTGTGGGCATATAAAAGATTTTCATAAATATACTGAGAAGGCACAGTCATTACATTAATTTCCTTAAATTTCTCTCTGAGAGAGTGTCTCGGACTTAATTTATAAATTGATCTAACAGCTCTTTTCTGCAAAACAAATATAGTCTGCATGTCGGCGGCATTTCCCCACAAAAGAATACCGTACGACATCACACTATGAAAATAACTAAAGTATACTAAACGGGCTGTCTCTAAATCAGTTAAATTTCGAATTTTTCTAACAGCGTATGCTGCGGAGCTTAGCTTTTTTGACAATTTATCAATATGTGGGCCCCACTGAAGCTTAGCATCCAAAGTTAAGCCCAAGAATACTGTGCTGTCTTCAAGTTTCAACTCTTCGCCCTTTATCAACACATTCGTTTTCACCTGCCTAACGTGAGGTAGCGTAAACTTAATGCATTTAGTCTTCTTTTCATTAAGAAGTAAATTATTAACATTGAACCAGTGAACTATTTTTGAGACCGCGTTATTTACATCGTCAGTAACCAGCTGCTGACGTTTAAGTTTAAACAAAAGTGAAGTATCATCCGCAAACAACACTATATCATGATTATCCTTTATGAGGTAAGGCAAGTCATTAATATAAATAAGAAACAAGAAAGGACCAAGAATTGAGCCCTGTGGAACTCCCATTGTTAAGATAGATCCGGGAGATCTTTCTCCATTAACGTCAACGCTCTGAATCCTTTTACTCAAGTATGAAGTAAGAAGATCCAGAGCGGTGTTTCGGATCCCGTAGTGACGGAGTTTCCTGATTAACGTTTCATGAAGAACGCAATCGAATGCCTTGGACAAATCACAAAAGATGCCCAAGGCATCGCATTTATCTTCCCAAGCATTATAAATATGTCCTAAAAGTTCAACACCGGCATCAGTAGTTGAACGACCCCTTGTAATTATATTATTAAAACCAAATCCAACATAAACTCATTCGGAAAATTCCAACTACTTAGTTCTAAAATGATGCGAGTAATGTTAAGCCACATTTACACGGTGCAAGTTTGTTGCGGCAAGAAATAAAATTAAAGCAACTTTTGACTGGCACCGTCTAAATAACACACACGTACAATTATTGCACGATACGGGTAAGTTAGTTGCCGTTCAAAACTGTTATAGCTGGAAACAGCAAGTACAATAAAATCACACATGTATATTATCTCATTAAATTCTGGTATTCAAGTTTTCTATCAAATCAAATTCAACGATTATTTGCTAGAAATACATTTTGGTAAAGGTGAGATAGGCAATAAATGATACAATTATAAAAGATCGTGCAACTCTATGTTTGGACGTAGCAAAACTTGCATACAAGAATTGCCATGAAATTGTTTTGTTGTAAGCCGCATGCAGTTTTCGCAAGCATGTTAACACTTGCACGCGATTCTGGAATGGCAATAATTTAACGTGCTGGTTAATTTTATATTATATGTTTAAAAAGCACAAGATGAAATACCATTCTTTATATACATATAAAAATAATAAACTTTGCAAGTAGAACTGACGATCGTTGAGGAGTAAACTAATCCAGCAAATAAAGAAACAGAAGAAAAAACTTAGTTTATTTGCCTATAAATAATGACGCAAAGAAAATTTCAATAAATCAAACACAGAAAAGCAACAACTTGGGGTCAATCCACGTTGTTCTTTTCATATGCGTCACATCCACGCAAAACGGCTGTCATTCAGCATAATGCTGTGTCACTATGCGAGACAGTGCCCCAGAACGCTGCTTTTCAGCAACAGCCGGCGTTGACGTGATGACGTCAACCGCTGCAGCAAAAAATGAGATACAAAGTTAAAGTAAAAGTACGGGTCGCCACACCACGCACAATGAATGGTTCCGTAGTTTGATGAATTTATTCAAAGAACAAACTTAATATTATAGTTGAAAAGCCGCCCACTTCCCATACATTTAAAAACCTGATAATCAATGTTTCTGTATAGAAAGAAAGGCTACCTGTATGTATGGAAAATAATATCATATAGTAATTTTTACGATTTAAACGCTACGAAGTTTTTTAGGTTAGGATTTGCCGTTACCAAATATAAATAAATAAATGTGCTAGAACTTATTATTTAACGCTCAAAGTTTAGTCTAAAATAGGAATCCTTACCTAATAATACAAACCAAGTAGCAGTGTGTGAAATGGAACGTCGTAACAAAGAGTAGTTGAGATGCGTTCAAAACATGCAAAAATGTTGTTGAAATATAAAAAAATATTTTTTCCCTGCGTTTCTTTTAACATTGTGATTAACGTAATTAGTACCTATACAATTCAATTAGCTGGATTTTAAGATTTATTTCATAGCTATACATAGTCAGGTGAAAAATGGGCATTCTTCTTTAAGTTTTTTTTATAGGAGACTATTTATTTTAAATTTTCTTAAATAAATTACAATATACAAGCTATCACAAAAAGAAATATATATATAATGTACAAATGTATAATAAAAGAGGGGGAAAGAGCTAACAGGGCATCAAAAATATCGTCCGCATCGCTGTCAAGGGTACAAGTGCGCAAAAGGCTGCCAGGATTGCCACATTAGATGGCAATGCTGATTCTTTGGGCAAATAATCGGCCAGATTGTCCCGAAATAGCCGATGAGCACTCTGACCCCAAGGTCCTAGTGTTTCAACCCCAAACGTTTAAAACATATAGCTCCCAATAAGGATGTTAGACTGCGCCGTTTGAGGTTTTCTGCTCCTGCAACAGCCGCCCCGGCACCGCCCGCCGTGCTAGGAAGCTGGGATGGCGCGAAGGTGTCGACACAGGTTGCATCCCACACCAAAGGCCTACCCAACTTCCAAGGCATTATGGTCATTCCCATCCCCACTTTACGTATCGGGGGAAGGTACCATAAAGAAAGAGCTAAGAGAGTTATTTTTATTTTATTTTTTATTACCACTTTGTCGGCGTGACTAATTTGTAAATCCATGCCAAATTACAGCTTTCTAGAACTAAGTCTCTGAGCTAAGCTGCGACGGACAGATGGGCATGGCGAAACTATAAGGGTTCCTTGTTGACTACGGACCCTAAAAATGAAATAAATACTCACTCGCCTCGCTTAGCTATACAGCACTAGCATTAATACTCTCTATTGTTCTTCATACATTTGTTTTGACATGGGAATCTTCCTAATGGGCGAGCCGTAACGTTTCCTTTCGTTCATAGACAACAACAGGTTAATTCTATATCTACGAAACTAGTCAACCGATATCATAACATGTTTAAAAGTTTTTGTTAAAGATATATCATTTTGTTTTACATATTATTATTTTGTTTAAATCTTCAAAACAAAATGAGTGCGGTGGAAGTAATATCTGTAGAATTAAGCTATTTGTGTAGCTATTGTAAGTACCTACTGTTCAACTCCTATTAACAAAACACATATTGTTTAAATAAATGATGAATTATTATTAAATGTTTTAAAAGTGTGTGTATATATAACGACACAACATCAAGCGTTGGGTAGTTGCCCACCAGACACAACACCTGGTTGGATGGTCTTCCCTTTTACTTATAGTATGACTGAAATTTACACCCTGTTGCTCATACCGATCTTTCGGGACAAACATCATCCATCTCTGTACGGAGATCTAAATAAGTACAATCATGGACTGTACAAAATGGAGACAAACATCATAATCCTAACTTCCTAATTAATCTTAAAAATGCGAAAGTAAGTTTGTTTGTTACACTTTCACACCAAAACGAATTTGTATAAAGTTTGGCACACAGATGGACCGTGACCTGCAGCCTAATTGCGTAACACATTTTCGTAAACGATTACGACTAATCGGTTTGATTTTGACCGTTGAACAACATTCATTGCGTTATTTTCATTGTTGAGCAGAATTTTTTATCGAACTTATGAAGCAATGGATTAGCAATCTGTTTCAAAACGATTCAGATTCCGATTGATTGTGTATTACGCAATTAGGGTAAAGAGCACAAGTAAAATGTACAAGAATATTTGAATTTCGAACAATAGTTTAAACTCACTTTCAATGCTGATTGTATTATTTTCCCTGACATAATATGAATTTATTAAGTAACTTGCGCTTGTTATCTTTTTAATTCGATTTTTTCAAAATAAAGTGAAATCTTAAATTAATATTTTTCCGATAATAGCCTTAGTTAGGTCTGTAACATGGCTCGCAGTAGGATATAATCCAACCTGATGATTACTTATGCTGCTAAATAAGTCAGTTCCGACGAAACTGCGCAAAATCTTTGGTGTCAACATAATTATTTTGTTAATATTCCTGAGATTGTCGGTATAAATCTTGATAACTGCTTCCGACGTTTTACATATTAGTATTAGTTCTTTCGAAGGGTACAATAGACGTACTATATCTTTTGCTAAAACTTGTGGTCGGAAAGTAAGTAATTTGACAACAGTGCTCCAACACAAATGTCACAATTTTTTAAAATCTATCGGCGCTCCGATTGGCCCTTGTCAATCGGCGAACGATCGAATGGTGAAGGGCCAATCGGAGCGCCGAACGCGGTCGATGTGTATAGTCGAAATGGTTACAATAACACACTAGGTCCACTGTAGTGTGGTAGTCCTACGCAGTAGCCTTTACCGAAAAATCGCCCTCGCCATCGCGCCACCCCGTGACTGTCGCTCACAATTTTACTCCATCCAACAATGGTTCTAGATGGACGTTTACTCAGCATACACTTGCTCCCCCCCCCCTCCACCGTAGCTGTCATAACGCAAGCACGACATCGGAGTATATTTTGTCAATAACTGAGCTGTGAGTTGGGTCGTCACAACACAGAATCATAACACATTCTAAATTCATTCGGATAATCAATCAGTCTGAGATGCTTATGACATTTAGTTCAAAATTTATTATAGAATTTCTCGCAGCCTAGTATAATATAATGTTAATGTTTCATAAAAGTGACAGTTTACTTTAGTTTTCTTTGAGAGATCTTAATAAACTCGCCATCTTTTATCAAAAGCACAGACAAGCTGTAATAATTATTAAGCAAGAGCCGCCCTGTTACATATGTACATATGAAACCTGTTACATATGGCTATCCTTTTTGTGCAATAGCGTTAGTGTCGTGGATGATAGAAATGTGGATAAGACGGTTTTTGTTCTTTGAAAAAGTTCTATATTATGTTATGTTTTTTTTTCTTATCCACGTTTAGCGAATTCTATTTAAATTTACAAGTAGTTTTTCTGGGATTTTGATATCCTGGGCATTTTCTTTTGCTACAATTTGTATTAATTCGTGTCGAAACGCGGGAGGAAGACGGAGAAATCCAAATATAGAGCAACATTAAAAAAAAAAAAACTAAACGCAGCATAATTCAAAACCAGATCCGTAAGTAAACAAAAAGGAGGTATTTTTTTACATAAAGAAATTTTTTTTTACTCCTCGGTCAAACGGTTCCTAACTTAGACATCCATACTAATTACTAACATTATACACTGCGCCCGCGGTTTCACCCTCATGTGGTTCGATCCCGTGGGAATATCGAGATACGTAAAAAGTATTATATGGCCTAATCCAGGTCGTTATTTACCCATGTGCCAAGTTTTATCCAAATCCGTTTAGCCGTTTTAGCGTGAAAGCGTAACAAACAATCATACACATTTTTTCTTTCTTTGTAATATCACACTAACTGTTGCCCACGATATCGTCTGCGGTCGACTACAAAAAGTAGCGTATGTCTTTACCCAGGCAATGGTCAATCTGTGTGCCAAATTTCATCCAAATCCATTAAGCCAAACACACTCAAGAAACTCACTTTCGCATTTATAATATTAGTGAGGATATGATTAGGAAGTTAGGATAGGAAGTCTTACTATTTGTCTGTATGTTACCTTGTCAAGCCTAAACGGCTGAATGGTTTTCCATGATAGCAGGCGCACAGGTAAACAATGACGTGGGTAAGGTCATAAGTCAAAAGTCTAACCTCCTGGCGGACGAAGCTGCGAGCTAAAGCTTCCATAACTTTTTTTTTTACTTGGGATGTGTTTGCTCTTGCCTCTAGTCTAGGTCAGAGGTGACAGAGTCAAAGTCTACGATGGAGTGAGCTTACCCAGAACAAGCCTGTTCACTCTAACTTTGAAAGGATCGGGTTTAATTCGTTCGGGAACACAGACGCAGGTAGTGAGTTCCACTTTTGGAAGCGCTTATTGCGACTTGATGGAATGGCAACTAGGTATGGATGGTAATTAGCAGTACGTCTGGATGTCCGATGGTAGAAGCGGGCAGGTGGAATAAGGTCGTGGAGTTCTTGCGCACACTCACCGAAGTACAATGTATAGAAGACCGACAAGCAGGCAACCTTGCAGCGATGAGCCTAGCTGTGAAGCTTGACATCCACCAGTTTTACGTCGCCAATGAGCCTCTTAGCTCTGCATTGCTATACATTGGAAGTCGTCTACAGAACAATAATTATTGTGAATGTGAGGACTATCATTGCTTGTTTTCTTTTCTGAGTTAGTTTTAATTATGATCAGGCAGTTTGAGTAACTTATGCGGCCTATTACTGACAAATGCGTGCTCTGACTGGACAGGTCCAGTCAATCTGTGTGGTTATTTCCTCAAAAATACTACCGATCTACATGGTCTTCACACGACTTGACCAAGATTATGTCTGGACTTTAAAAGGGACTCTGAGACCTCTGAGTTTGTTTCGACCTTCCTTCTCAGAATAGTCAGATAGCAAACGCCGAGCTCATCTTGTTTAAAAAATATCAATGACGTGTAAAAAAGCGTTTGAAACCTACTTACAGAAATAAAATTATTTTTCATTCATTTATCACTCAGCTTTTTTTTAAATTAAGTTATGAGCTTTTTTATGTTTATTTAACACAATAAATGTCAATTGCCCCGTTATACATAGATCTTTGTTGAGCCGTAGTAGCTCGAAGCATTTTTTAAATACCATATCCAACATTTCTATATTCGATATCCAAGCTGAACCAGGGTGCACACATTTAATTATTCTCCGGGTGAAATTATTTGATGCTTAGCCCGAGAACAAACGGTACCCGGAATTTAGTTTCAGCCTTAAATTTAAATATTTTAAAGCTCTTTTTAAACAAAGCTGCTGTTCCTTATGTGAAGGCTAGATGGGGCGTTAATTTTAGGAAATGTGAAAGTTTTTTTTTTTTTGCTTTTTGTAGATTTTCTGGATAATAGACGGTTGATGAAGCTGTGTGAGAGAATGTTGGTTCTCTGAAATATACATTTTCATGTACGTAAGTAGATACCTATTTGTGTATGTTATAGACCTAGCGAAAGGCTCATCTGATAGCTTTTCATACTGTTGTTTGACCTGAGTTTTATTTTTCCGTGATATTATTCAAGTTTTACGAAATATGGGTTTATTTTATTTTTATTTTATTTATTAGGGACAAAAAACAGTTATACATTACAGGATATCCAAAAAGCAATTACAATTCAGTCGAAAAAACGTATAACCCACACTATTGTCCACGAAGTGACATCGGAATGAGAGAACGAACACATGTTAAACAAGGAAGCAAAAAAAAAAAAAGAAAAAAGGAAAACAATACACTAACAAAAAAATAAAAGAATAAGACTATGGTGAATAGTAATATCGTCTTATGGTCGACTTGCAAGAAATAGTGAAGCCATTTTTTTTAATTTGTTTAAATTTGTATTGCGGGTTTAGTTTTTTTTTCGCACACTAAATGGTATAAAGTCGGATTTAGGCATTAATACCGACTTCACCCAGCCCGATCACTATGTACGGCAAGCCAATCCCTTGGGAGAAGCAAGCCAAATACCTAGGCGTGATCCTCGATGAGAACCTTACCTTTAAGGCTCATATTAAGGCGGTTCGCGCGCGCGCCTCCTTCGCTCTTAGCAGGCTGCAATTCGTACTGACAGCCCGTAGTAAACTGTCCCTCAAATGCAAGCTCCGCATCTATACCGCAGTCATCCGTCCCATCATGACCTATGCCTGCGTTGTATTTGCGCACGCTCACCCACGTCATCTCCATAAGATGCAGACCCTCCAAAACCGTTTCCTCAGAAGGGTCACGGGTGCCCCCTTCTATGTCCGTAATATCGATCTTCACGTCGACCTCAAAATGCCAACCATAAAACAGTTCATGAAACGCTTATCAAAGCGTTTCTTCGACTGCGGCATCAAACATTCTAACCCCCTGATTACAGCGGCCGCCCGCTACACTCCCTCTCGCATTAGCAGTATTCGCCGACCAAGGCATACTTTAATCGACCCAGACGACGCCACTACCGTCCTCCAGGAGAGTAGTAAGGCCACTAGCACGCTACATAAGCCCAAAACCCGATCGCCGTCCTACCGCCCTCGCCGCCGAGGCCCGCCGCGACGCCCAAATCGACGTCCCTCCCGATCCTTGTTCGAGCCAGCCCGCGCCGCTGAGCCTGTAGCTTTAAATCCGTCCGTAAATAATACCAATCCTGATCCAGCTAGTCATTTGCTGCCCTCTTCCAGCGACGCCCTAAGCCGAGGTTCGTACCCCACAGGGGGTGCCCTTAGCGTTGTCGCTTAGTTTTAGTTAGTATATAAGTTTAAGTCCTGGCTGGAGGCCTTAATTTATTAGGGAATCCACAGGCAAGTCCGCTTAAGCAGACGACAACCGCATAGGTTGACCTGCGAGATGCCAAACAAACAAACAAATAATACCGACTTCAGATTTGAAGAGGTTTGATGGTAGGTGCTTTGGTTGAAAGAAACAATGATTAAAAATCTATTAGAAGATATAAATCATGATCAATTATAAATAAAATAGATATTGTGTACATAAATAGGTTATAAACTTATAATACATATACATACATATAAACCTTGTCATTGATGGACTTTTTTTTAATTTATTTTTTAAATCAACTCATATGGTACTTTAATTAACAAACTATCAGTTTAAATGAATTAAAACATAACAACATAATTAAATTACACAATTAAATTACACAACTAAATTAAATTACTAAATAACTAATTACCTATACAAATTAATATAAAAACACTTAGGCGTCGAAGTACTCGTCCGCATCGCTGTCATCTGGAAACGTGCCCAGAAGACTGGCAGCATTGCCATGCTGAATAGAATAGAATAGAATATATTTATTGTAAAAACATGAGTATACATCATCGATCACTAATAAAAAACTAGATACACAATCCCATGCAAAAGTTCTCTTAAAACTGTCCCCAATTATGTTTACGAAATTCTAGTCGAAATAAATATACGTAATTGAAATTCAACCTTAAACGCTACGTTCAAAGTTGTATTCACAAAGCTATGTGCAAAAAGCAATAATTTTTTACGAGCGATACTCGCTGGTCAACATACATCAAAACAAATTCAACCTTACAAGCATGTTTCAAAGTCGGAAATACAATGTGCCAAACGAAAGCAATAAAACTTTACGACCGAGGGTCGCCGCTAGGACAAGGAGTGAGTGGAGTTGAACTGTTCAATTTTTTTTTTTTAGTTTGTAATGGTAAATGGTTTTTTTTTGTCAATGCATCAAAAAGTTGGTGTAGGTAATAAAGCATGTCTTAGTCTATGTTGCATAAGTGTTATGATCATAATTTACCTGAAAAGTAAATATGGTTTTGTACATATACGTATGGCGCTTAGTACATAATTTATAAAAAGAAAACGTAAAGGGTGATCCTGGTGTCCTGAAACACAGGCCTACACAGCACCAGGCTCTTAGGCACCAGTCTCCCACAATATATAAACTTACCAGAATTATGTATCTTTCTCGAATCTGACCAATGTAAAATAATTTATGTATATTGTAGTGAGAAAAAATAAAGTTGATTGATGGTTTTGGATAGGGCACAACATTAAATTAATAATTAAACTAAAAATTAATATTATTTATTTTTTCTTTAATTTGTGATATAATAATAAAGGTATTGCTTGACAAACAACTTATATCAAAATTCAATAGTTACTTAATATAAAAAGTAGGTACAGAAAGTTCTTGTAAAATCAAAAAGAAATTGTTGACGTAATATTCAGATAAAAAAAAAATACAGCTATAATTGACTTACATAGGTAATTAACCTATGTTATTATTTTTCATGAAATGAAATGAGTTTATTATATAATCGTCTTTTCGATAGATTTTTATGTTTTCCGTGTATTGCCTTGTCATTTTTTTCGTAGTCACACTCACCATCACTCGTCATCACTTTCTAAAAAAATCCTCGAACATACAACGCTTCCTTGGGTCGGGTTTTAGACTGATATCCATTCTCCACACCTCACTGGTTCTCGTGGAAAGCAAAAAAGACAAAAATAAAAATCGATGAAATAATAATATAATATTTATAGAAGCAGTAAAGAAGTCTCATAATACAAAAAACAAAACAATCATTCTTTAATAATAAAATAAAAAAAGAAACAATAGTGTCTCCAACAATGGAACAGAGTCAACGCACGTAACCCGAACAATTTAAGTGGGCATGCGATAGTACGAGTAAATACGTTAACTAAGAGTCTTTACAATTAAGATGCTTTATAACACGTGCTATTTATTAGGATTTAATTTAAAAAAATGTTTTACGATGATTTCTTGACAAAATATCAATATTTACAATAAAGTGATAACAATAATATAATGATAATATTAATACTTACCGAAAACATAAAACTCCATCCTTTTTTAGCGTTCTAGATGTGTTATTTTTACAGTTTTTATACGAGCAATGAGGCGTGTTTACCGTTCGAGCGTTCGAATTCCACTAGATTAAAAGCGCACCCGAATGTTCAAATGGGTGCGCGTTTGGTGAGGACACTTTTTGTCGCTGATTGTGTATCTAGTTCTTTATTAGTGATCGATGGTATACATCAAATAATATGTGCAAGGTCTTAAAATAACAGGTAGTTCTGCATGTTTTGCCATACATGGCGTACAAAAACAACATTTTTGGTTTAGAATAAATCAAAAATAGAGAAAATTATTTGAGACTACACAGCAAACTATAAAATTTAAATAACTTATTCGTAATGCTAATGAAAAGTAGAAAAAATAAAGAATGTATCTTTTTTTTTTTTTCTCCGCTTTTATGCTCAAATTGTGGAAATGTCGTAATTCTAGGAATCCATTTAATTAACTACGGTCATTTAAAAATTCCGCTAAGGTATAGCATTTGGCTATGAGATATTTTTTTAAATGTATTTTAAAGAGAGCAGAAGGCATTTGTCTAAAAGATTTTGGGATTTTATTATATATGATTGGTGCTAAACAAAAAATACTTTTACGCATCAATGCGGTGGTTGATCTTAGTATGGATAATTTATTATTATCCCGCCGGTTACGAATAGAGACGTCAGATAGTTTCTTAAATAGGTTAGGATTGGTTTTTATAAAATTTGTTATTTCATAAATAAATAAGGAAGGAAGTCTTAAAATGTTGTATTTTATAAAATACTGTTTGCATCAGTCATTTTCAAACCAAACATAGCCCTAATACATCTTTTTTGTGGCTTAAAAATGATTTCTTTATTAGTAGAGTTTCCCCAAAATATAACTCCAAACCTTAATATGGAGCCGACGACACCATGGTAGGCAGTTATAAGCGCATTGGTACTTATAATAGGTTTAAGTTTATAGAGGGCATAGGCAGACGAACATATTTTTTTATTTAATTCTTCTGTGTGTGCTTTCCAGTTCAGACGTCTGTCAATAGTTACACCTAAAAATTTAGCTGTTTCTACCTTTTTTTATAACAGTTAGTTTGTGTTGAGCATTAATATTTGGTGCTTCTAAACGTTGACTGAAGAACATAATTTTTGTTTTTTCAAGATTGATTTTTAAATTATTATTATCTAACCAGTTAATTATTGAATTGATTGTATTATTAATTTCATTCTCATACGTATCTTTATTTTTTTAATTAATAGTGATTGTGCTGTCATCTGCAAAAAGTGATACTGGATAGTTAGTTACTAATGGCAAGTCATTTATGTAGATTATGAATAACAAAGGACCCAATACGCTATCTTGCGGGACTCCATATTTAACTATACGTTTTTTTGATGCAAATGTTTATTCTTTTTTGGTATTAATGTTTACTTTAGAAATTTCTGTATATTGTTTACGTTTTTTCAGATAAGATTCTATGAGATTTGATACATTGCCTCTAATGCCATAAGCTTCCAGTTTACGGAGGAGAATGTCATGATTAACATAATCGAAGGCCTGGGTCATATCGCAGTAAATGGTACATACCGGCGTCCTTTTATCCACATTTCCCATGACGTTATTTATAAAATCAAAAATAGCCAAGTTTATAGTTATATTCTTGCGGAAACCTTTCTGGTCTTTTGAAAGAATGTTGAATTTTTCTAAATAGTTATAAATTTGATTGGATATGTATTTTTCAAAAACTTTTGATATTATAGGAATAAGTGCAATAGGTCTGTAACAGTTAATACTCTGCTTGTTGTCTTTTTTGAAGATAGGTTTTACGATGGTCGTATTTAGACTTTCCGGGTATGATCCAGTGGTTATACACATATTAATGATATGGCTTAGGTGGTCACAAATATGATAAGCGATGTACTTTAAGATTCTAGTAGAATGGCAATGCTAATTCTTTGGCCAAAGAACAATCCAACCGACTAGTCGACACTTCACGTGACCAGAGGGTCACGTGAAGTGTCGACTAGTCGGTGAGAAATTTGTTTAAAAAGGAGACGCGCACTTGGGCCCCATGACCCGAGCGTTTCGACCCCATACGGCTCAAAACTGTAGTTACCCATAAGGTTGCAGTATTTGCGCCGCTTGAGGGTCTCAGCAGCCGCAGCAGCAGCGCCAGCACAGCTCGCCGTGCTAGGAACATGAGATGGAGCATGGGTATCGACACAGGTTGCGTCCCATACCAGAGGCCTACCCACCTTCCAAGGCAACAACGTCATACCGTCTGGTCTCTTTCCATCGTCAAGTACCAAGCCGTTTGGTTCTAAAACCGCAGGTACGCAGGTGACAAGGGCTCGACGAATTATATCGTTGATGCTGGCGTGCCGTGCTATGCGACCTGCGCTCCTGTAGCAGGACAGGCCATGGTGCCCGAGACTGTCGACAGCTTCACCGCAGTGACACCGATGCGGATCAACAGAAGGTGCGCCCAAGCGGAGACATGTAGCGAGCCGAAACGATGAGTCATCCATCATTGTGCCTATGGTGGATGACGGGAGCGCCTGAATCCCATTCTCCCACAGCCAGCAGACGGGCACGCTCAACAGTATTAGGTGACGTGTTTATCAGGGTATTCCGTATAGTACTGCAGAGCGGCACGTCCCACCGTCTCTGGCAGGACGGGTTGTCGGGGAAAACCGTATTGGGACAAGCCATTTTCTAAGCGTTCAACGCATTGGTCAAACACGGTACTTCAAAATCGACCAGTGAAGAAGATAAAATATTCCTGGTTAATTTATCAGTACTGTGGGCCGAGGAGAGGGAGGCCGGTAAACTTATACTTGAAATTTTGCGGACGCCGAGACCACCTAGGCGAATGGGAAGTGTGGCTTGCTGCCACGCTCGGTCGTCCAGGGCCACATTTAGGATCGAAGTTAGTGTGTTTCTAATAATTTGATCTACTTTTTCTAAAAGTTGTGGATGTTTCCACAGATGGGAGGAGCGAAGGTTATGTAAATTTTGGTCCAAAACAACAGTATCGAATGAGTGTGAAGGCCGAATGAATGTCAATTTTGTAAAGTCTTTCCGAGACATCGTTGAAATTTTTTATTTTTTATTCAACGAACGTTGGAAAGGATTCGTCAAAAATTGGAGACCCTCCGAGGTGAAGAGAGTCTCTTTCCGTAATTTTGATATTTGGTGCTACGGTACAAAATTTTGCTAAGGTAGTCTGTCTGTCAGTGGTTTCGGGAAGAAAAATTTCACATTTTGAAAAGTTAAGGGATAGGCCAATAGAACTGAATTTTTCTCTACTCCTAGGGTTCCGTCATACAAATACCATATGTTGAATTTTTAATTTAGCTGTCGAATGATTGGATTCATTGCCAAACTAAAAATGACTGGCCCAAGAGAATCACCCTGTTGGCAACCAACAGCTGATTTCAAAAGGTTGTCTTTATAAAGTAATTTAGAGGGGTACCTGTAACATTGATATAGAAAACTGTAAATTTTGGGTATTTCTTTTTGAACTTCTGCCAACAAGGTGTCCCTGTTTACGGAATTGAAAGCATTCTTAATGTCAACCTTAAAGATGACCTAACCTTTAGCACTATTGAGGAAAGTGGATAATGCATGTACCGCAGCCTCACAGCCCCCTTTAGAACCAAAGCCCAACTGTAGGGGCTGCAGCAAATTTAGGCTGCGATACGACGGTAAGTGGACCCTACGGCAATGGGACGAATGCCGCCATCCTTCTTGCGCAGGGCACCGTACAAAATATTAATGACGGCTTCGTTCACATTGCCGGAGAGCCTGAGATTGATGAGGGCCGTCAGCTCCTACAAAAGGGTCTCACCAGCCTCCCCGGCGCCTGAAGGCCCGGCTGTTAGGCCGTCGAGGCCACCGGCGGAGCCACTTCGAAAGGAGTACACAGCCGCGCATACTTGTTGAGCTGTAATTTCAAGTGAGTTGGATTCCGAATGGGGTGGGTCAGGGAAGAAGAGGTCATCTGCCGGGGCGGGTTGTTTGCTCTCCAGAGCTGTAAGTGTCTCTTGCGAGTACGGCGCAACCACATCACTGCTAAAGATGATCCTAGCCACACCTTTGATATCACCCTCGCCTAGTTTAGACTCCACGTGGTGCAATAAACCTCTTTGGGGCAGGGGCGCTGTTAATTTAGGGTCAAAATTTAGGGCCCAAATGTTCCAATTATCTTTAATTTGTGCTGTTAACTTTTTTTTTTGCCAATTTTTTTTGCACATTTAGAATTCTAAACGGGAAGGTGAGTTATTGCTCCCAAGCACTTATAGAGTTCTCTCGGACGGCCAGGCGGATACTACGCGCTAAACAGGAAGCCACGGATGGTCTCGCGCCACGAGTAACTCTCTTTAAAAATGGAGTTGACGTTTTAATTGTTGCAAGGGTTTTCCAAAAGGGTTGAGCGGGTAAATCTATCGGGCATGATGAAGGCACATTGTGGGGTTTATGTTTCTTCCCCAAATGTACTTTCAAGCATCGTTCACCTTAAAAAAAAATTGTATATACGAGTATAAGTCCATTGATGGACTTTATATATAAAATGGCATGAAAATTTACTTTGTAAAGGATTATAATATTTTAATGAAGACAATGGTGCCGATTCTCTTGTTAGAAATGCCTCTAAACTAGACGAAAATCACGAAAATTTGGTTTAATACTGTCAAACGACGATTTCCCATTCTGAAACTAACTAAAGTGACATAAATTTACTATATTTTGGTTTGACAGCACCAAGATGACACTTTTTTTTTTTTTGGGTGGGAAATCATCAAATGACTTCTCCCGCTCTGGGTGGAGCGGGAGGGCGTGTCAGACTTTTACTGACTAAAACCCACCCTCGTTCCTTCAGTTGCCTGTGCCAGGGCCACGGTTTTCTCTGTGGAATAACCCGCGACCCTGAGGCGTCGGCCCTATCGGACCCCGTCACTTTGTGCTGACATCTCTTTGAGGCGCGCGTGGAACACAACGCGCCGTCGACCCGGGCCTGGTCCTTACCGGACGGCAAGCTACCCATTGCTCGCCGTCCGCAAGCCCGCGCCTACGGTGGCCGGGAATCTGCAGGCGACTCCCGACGCCCAGGGCGTCTCCTGCGGCGGCTAGTGGGGGCGTGAGGGCGCAAGGCTCTCTCCCTCACCCGCTCCGCCTCCTCCTTTGCGAGCATTACTGCTTCGCAGAAGGAGGTGACGGCTTGCCATTCCCTCTCGCTCCGTACCATGGCCTGGACCAGGGCCGGACGCGAGAGATCGCCGCCGCCAATCGCCTCCACGAGGACACTGCGGTGCTCCGCCCAAGCTGGGCATACCTCCACCGTATGCTCCACCGTGTCCTCCGGGCGATCCACACAATGGTGACACCCGGGCGTTTCCTCCCGCCTTATGCGAAACAGGAACCAACCGTGTCCGGTGAGGACCTGTGTCAGGCGGAAGGTGAGGACGCCGTGGCGCCTCTCCAACCACTCCTCAAAGAGGGCACTTACCGCCGCTATTGTGGCGTGCCCAACCAAGATGACACTGAATTATTAGTTTAGTGGAAATCGCAATTTTGCCATTCTAAATTTGACGCAAGAATTTTGATTGTCTAACTTAATCTGAACATTATTCTGGCAATTTTTAATCGCGATTATAAAGGTGTGGAATAAAATTAGTTGTCGTGAACTAATATTCATATCAACACCTCGACTTCAGACTTGCAAAAACAGTACTGTATGTTTTTATTCTATTCTTAAGCTTATATCTCGAAAACCGTGTGCCCTATAGCAAAAATTATGAAAATTTCGATAGGAAACCTATTAACCCCTAAAATGTACGTAGTTTCTTTCACTTCTTGCTTTTCAACACAAAAAGCAAAAACTTCCATATAAAACACGTCGAGGCTGCCCCCCATGCGCGCCTCCGGCTCTGAAAAAAATCACGGGGTAGTGCAAATACGTTGCGAAGCCAAAATAAATAAAAATACCACGCGGACTCGCGATTGTCAAATTCGGTTTTAGTTGTGTAAAAATTATGTTTAAATTTAGAGTTTTTTTTTGCAGAATAGCTTTAAGATTCTCAGAGTCAAAACAAAGGAATTTTAGTGACAGTGTAGTAAACTTAGTTCGGTGTACAAGAGAATCAGCACCAATGTGTTTTTTCAGTTAGTTTTAATCATGGTCTGGCAGTTTGAGTAACTCATGCGGCCTTCTCAAATGTCCTATCTTTGGTAATGCTCGTCGAATCGTTGAACGCCTTAAGTTCTGTGTTGAAATGCTTGATTACTGACAAATGCGTGCACTAACTGGACAAGTCCACTCAATCTGTGTGGTTCTTTCCTCAAAAGATCATTTCAGACACCAATTTACATGATCTTCACATGATCAGAGCAAAATTATGTCTGGACTTTAAAAGAGACTGTGACTTTGATTCGGCCTTGCTTCTCAGAGTAGTCAGACAGGTAACGCCGACCTCACCCAGTTTTTAAAATACGATTGACGTCAAAAAGTATATGTACAAACCTACTTACAGAAATAAATAATTTATAGTTTAGACTGATAAAATATACATATACGAACTCAAGGGTGACAGGTGTTGAGATGACACTACGCTATTTGTTTCGAAAATAACTCTGTCATTGCCACTTAAATGCATACCGACTGGTGGCCGTCCTGATATCAAGAGGAAACGCATTGCAAAGACGAATGGACTGAATATGAAAGGAAGAATGAACAAAGACAGGAGTATTTCAGTGGGAGAAATATAGATGCACCTCTGCTTAAACCCTCCGGTTAAAACGGGTGTAATGTTTTAACTTTTAAGCCTGCTTATGTGAAATTTTGGCAGTGTGGAGCCAACAGAAATAAATAGTCCTCTGTATTGCTCGCATTATTAGGCGGTATTGAAGTAATAGACTTGCGAAGAAATTGCTCACGTTCATGAGTTATCCAAAATATCTCGGAGTTAACTCAGTTAATTCAATTTAGGTAGGATTACATCAGGGCACAGACGCTGAAATTCTATTTTATATTTTGTTTCGATTGAACTGCAATTTTCCCAACTCAAAAAACAATAATTTCTGGTTGTAAATAACCCGGTGTTACCTTTTATTGGCGCAACGCATAAGAAGAGTTAACATGTTAGTTACCTACTTAACTCTGAGTTTACAAACTCTTTAATTTCGACACCTCAGTTCATTGCGTTATTAACGTTGTTGAGCAGATGTTTTCGAACATATGAAGCAATAGATTATCAATACTCTGCAAAATTATTCAGGTTGTGATTGGTAGTGTGTTACGTCAGCATCAAACACCGAAATATTTATTGGTCTAACATTTTTGTTATTGTTTCTCTGTTTTGTAATAATGATTCTTATTGTTTACACATTCATTAAATAGAAGAAGCACGTGTAGTTAGTATATAAAAGTAAGTAAAAATACAGTTGCAAGATATACTTACATAGACAGGTACGAGTAACACCCACAACAAAAATCGAATAAAAACATAGCAAGTCAAACCAAGAACTTAATTTACTTCACGGACAGAAGTGCAAACATATCAGGAATGCGCCAGAAAATTGTCCAAAGGTATGGACGCACGAGAAAAATAAATGAAATAGCGTACCACGCGGACTTGCAATAAAATAATTGTAAATTCTTCGTAGTAACGTTGGCAAATGAAATTATCTGAATTGTTGTTGCTACCTTTTGTGTCTGAGTTTACTTGCACATGTCAGAGATTTATTTTTACGTTATATCTCAGAAACTTGTACTGCGCCGTTATTGTCTAACACACACACATACACACACCAGTAGTAATCGCTTTCATTTTAACACTTCACAAACATTCACGGCTGTAGATACGTTCTTGAGCAGGCAAAATTTAGCCATTGGTCCGGGTTGTCTTTCATAGATCTTTCGGTTTAAAGACATTTATTTCTCAAAACAAAGAACTTTACAGTTCACTTCTTTCAATTATAAAAGTAAGATATAGTATAAAAGTTAGTGCGATTCTCTGTGTTCATAAACAGCTTATTAAGTTCCCACTGGCTGGGACACAGACCTCCTCTATATGAGAGGGATTGGGCCGTAATCCATCACGCGGGCCCAGTGCGGGTTTGTAGATGTCAAATGTCTTCGAATTTTTTGAATACAATAAGAAAAATTAAGAGTAAAAGGTGACAATCGGTATTGTTAGTGTTGTTTTCTAATGTGTTCTTCTAGGTTTTCTTAAATGGTGTCTCCATTGGTAACATCATCAGGTATTTCAATAAACAGTTTTGTTCCCTCCTACCCTTCTTTGCCCTCGCCTTTACCCGTTACGCGGGGCCGGTTTTTTTCATCTCTCGGCGCCATTCAGTTTGCTGGTAAGCATCGTCGTATGTAAGAGCTTTGCTCTCACAGTTTTGCTCCCTCGTACAGTATAGTTAGTTCTGAGTTGTCTCAATTCTAGTTTGTCTCGTCGTCTTGAATTTCTTCTCTTTTCGATCTTTGAAAGTCGTTACGTTTTAAGTCAGAAGCACAAAGAAGTCTGACAACCAGGCTTACCAAGGGGTATCGAGTAACCCAGTAACTGGGTTATTGAGGTTTAGATAGGCAGTCGCTCCAAGTAAAATACTGATATTCAGCTTCATCCGGTAACACTGGAAGTCTACACAAACAAAAATAAAGTTGCTATTCAGGTTGACTGAGTTACTGTTTGTTTGAATGCCTCCTGTTATACAGAAATCCGAGGCCCCCTCCCAACCCTTGCTCGAGCCAGCCCGCGCCGCTGAGCCTGTAGCTTTAAATTCGTCCCAAAATCACTCAAATCCTGATCCAGCTAGTCCCTTGCTGCCCTCTTCCAGCGACGCCCTAAGCCGAGGTTCGTACCCCACAGGGGGTGCCCTAGCGTGTAGTCGCTTAGTTTTTAGTTAGTATTCAAGTTTAAGTCCTGGCTGGAGGCCTTAATTTGTTAGGGCAACCACAAGCAAGCCCGCTTAAGCAGACGACAACTTCATAGGTTGACCTGCGAGTTGCCATTCCCAAAAAAAAAATACCGAGGACGCACGAATATAAGCAAATAAAACCTAAAAATTAATAAGAATGCCTTCGAAACATTTTCAGAGTCCCGGAATGAGAAAAATGAAGAATTGAAGTTCAAGAATAAAAGAAATAGCTTTTCTGTCTTTTATTTGTTCAAAAACTTTGAATTGAGCATTACGTTTGTTTATTCTGCTGTCGGTACGAGCAAACACTGAGATATAAAGGGGTGTTTACACGTAAAAGTCTTGATTTTCGGTTTAAAGACTTTCATTTCTCAAAAAAAAAGAACGTTACAGTTCACTTAACATAGAAAAGTAAAATGAAATTTAAAAGGAAGTGCGATTCTCTGTGTTCACAATAAGATAATTAGGAGTTAAAAGTGGCAATCCGTATTGTTAGTATTGTTTTCTAATGTGTTCTTCAAGGGCTTTTTTATAGGTATATATGGTGTCACTATTGGTTACATCCACAGGTAGTTCATTATACAGTTTTGGTCCCTCGTACAGTATATTTTTCCTTCCTCATTTAATTCTGGGTGGTCTTAATGTCTTTTGTTACTTCCAGTGTTAAAACAGTGAAGCGAATAGAATTATAGGAAATAAGAAACATTTTTCTTAACATCTTTGGAAGATCTTTATTCTGTTTCGCCCTCTTCAAACGTCAAGGAAATTAATTTTCTTAGCAAAAACGTAAATTGTCCGTATATTCACATGAGTTATATAAAATTTCTATAATACGGGGAGTTGACGGAGGGTGTCAATTGGCTTGAGTAGGCACGACGTAGTAGCGGCGTGACCTGTCGCTGCCGGCCGTAGTGAGTGCAATGGTCGCCAGCGTCGAGTCCTGGGACGCGGTGGTTTCCTTCTGCGAGATCACTGTTTCGCAGAAGGAACGGAAGGCTGCGGAAAGGGAGAGAGAGATCTTGTCCACTCTCACGATCCGCAGCAGGCACACCGGGCGCAGGCGGAGGGAGGACAATGCCCTCTTTCAGCCCCCTAAATGGGTCCAGGGATGGCGGACGTCCGCCGCCCCCCATACATCAGGTCCCGAGGTGGCGGCGCGTAGTGTTCCACGCGCGCCCCTCTTAGACGTTGCGGGGGGAGTCAAACACCTCACTCGAAAACCGAGGAGGCCCGCAAAGGCGGGCCGGCACCAGCCGGGGTTGCGGAAGAATCATATGTTCCCGCGACCCCGACGTAGGTGTGAGATGGAACACCGGGGTGGTTTTTAGTCAGTAAGAGTCTGACAGACCCCTCCGCCCGCCCCAGGGCTGAGGACATCCATGAGGATTTTCCACCACGGAACAAAAAAAAAAGGGTGTCAATTGGCTTATCATTTAATTTTCCTGACTACAATGGATTTTCAAACCATATCCCAACTATCTTTAATATTTTTTGTTTGTTTTCTATGGTGAATTTTGTTTGTTTTTTTTTATGATCTTTAGTTTGTAATAATTATTTATTTATTTGGTTTTTTTACTAGCTCTTGCCCGCGACTTCGTCTACGATCTAGGATAAAAAGGAAACGCCTATGTCCTCACTCAGGTTATGGTCTACCTGTGTGCCAAATTTCATCCAAATCCGTTGAGCCGTTTTGGCGTGAAAACATAAAAAACTTATAATAATAGTTAGGATATTTAGAATTAGTTATGATCACAAGTATTGCTCTGAAAAAGAAGTGCTTAATCTAAAAAGATAGGCTTAATATTTTTGTAACAGACTTGTGCCCGTAAAAGGCATAAAAATACCTGAGTTACGTGTCACCAGATAAGTCCACCTATTTAATAAAGACCGTAGATTTTATCTGTTTTATTATCTAAGTACTGATAAAAAAAACAGTCTGTAATGTCAAGTCCCTAGGTGAACAGGGGGCACTACTCCTCTAAAACAGTATTATTAAAATTTTACCTGTGTGAGAAAGTAATACTCTTTATTATGAGGCCTCCAGAATTGGCAACACTTTTATTCACGCAAACAAAGGCACAGCGCAGCATGCTCGAACCCTAACACAGTGTTACGGATTGCTCCTTCAAAGCATGAGATAATCATGTCAACGTGGAGAAATTCCTAACATACTCGCTAGCATTTAGCTTAGATATAGGGTAGGCAGACAATGTTTATTGTAGCATTTACCTAGTTATTTTGGTTCAAATGATTTTTTATATTGATAAGAAAAAGCTCCGTTTAAAGGCTCCTTCAAACAGGCGCGACGCCACAGCACAACACAAAGGCACCGCTCGTCGCGCGACACGCGGTGCGTTTGTGTCGCGCTGTCGCGTCGTGCCAGTTTGGACGAACCTTAATACTTAAAAAATAATACAGTAGGCAGGTGCACTGTTAAAGCAGTCTTTCTGAACGTAAACATTATTTGTAAAACAATTTTTTCAAAAAATAAATCGGCCAAGTGCGAGTCGGACAACGCACAATGCAGGGTTCCATAATTGGGAAAACACTTTATCCCAAAACAAAACTTAACATTGTGGTTGAAAAACATGTTCTTCCATGTACGAGCGATAAACGTCACGGTCAATTCTTCAATTGCAATTATAAGTTTGTAATCGCAAAAAAAAAAATTTTTATTTTTGCAAATGAACGATTTTCGTTTATTTGACTTTTCCTTTATTTGTGCTGTGAGACCTTGCTTCTTGCCAAAAAGTAGACTTACGTATTTGATATTAAAAAAGGGTCTTGACAGACGGGCCACAAAGTGATCCTATAAGGGTTCCTTTTTTCCTTTTAAGGTGACGGAATCCAATATAAAACATCAATTTGTTCAGTGATTCTCGATTAATCCGAGTTTTAAACGCACCAACAGTTATACAGGCCGAAACGTAGAGTTTCATTAAATAAAACGACAGCCAATTATAGCAGTGGTACAATTATAACTTGTTATAATTCCATACGCAGGTAAAGCAAACCTTTTTGACGCGTTTTTAAGCCGCAAACTACCCGAGACAGCTAATATCCCTATTGTAGTGGTGAAGCTTCTAACGGGTGTAAAAAGACACTTCTCGAATCTGAGAGTCACTTGTACTCTCCGTCATTGTAATCATTGTTTTATACTGGACCATAAATTGGAACCCGCTGGTTACTGAGTAACTTAAGGTCAAAATTCCAACTTTTACGGTCATTTTTTGTTATAACACAACTTTAAGTACCCAAACGACCTCTGCTCAGTTGCACCCATAAGCACAATATTTTGCGTGTTGCATTGCGAACCACACCAAAAATAAAAGTAGTTTCCCATTAAAAAAAATTGTGCAATATTACTTAGTAAAAAGACCCATCACATAGCATTGACCTCACCAACGCTCTTCAACCTTTATGTAAACGTACTCATCGAAAGGCTTAGCAGCACGCGGTTTTCATGTTGATGGAGTTTGCGTAAATAAAATTAGCTATGCGGACGACATGGTACTGCTGAGCGCCTCGGTCTGTGGCCTGTCTAAGCCACTCGGCATTCGTGAGGAATATGCTCTCAGTCATGGCCTGCTCTATAACACCAAGAAAAGTGAGTATATGGTTTTTCGGGCCAGTGGTAAATGTCCAGATAGTATCCCTTGCATCAAGTTAAATAATGTACCGCTAAATAGGGTTGACACCTTCAAATACCTTGGGCATCTGGTGACCTCTGACCTGAAAGACAATTCAGACATAGAGCGGGAACGTAAGGCGTTGTCTGTAAGAGCGAACATGATAGCTCGCAGGTTTGCATGATGTTCGAAGTAGGTAAAAACACTCTTAGCGTATTGCACCTGTTTTTAATCGAGCACCCTGAAGGCTAACTATACTCAAAAATAGTACAGCGACCTACAAGTCCAATTCAACGATGCCTACAGGGTGTTGTTGGGGCTGCCTCGGTACTGCAGTGCGTCGTGGATGTTCGCTGAATCGCGCGTTGATTGCTTCTGTGCGACGATGCGGAGACGGTGCACATCCTTGGTGCGCAGGGTCCGCGCCAGGTCCAACACCATCTTGAGGATGTTGGCTGAGAAGTTCGACTGTCACTACATTAACCATTGTTGTATGCTTAATGTAGTGACAATAACTAAAATGAAATAATCATAACAAATTATTGTTCATTATCCGTCCCTCTTTTGTTTTTTACCTTATTAAATTGTTGAAAAAATTATAATAATTAAAAAAAAATTAAATGAGTTATTATTGTTTTTAAATATTATATAACATTAATGATTATTTCTAATTTTAATTTGTTAGTAATTATGAAATTTTGTGTTGTGTTTTGCCTTATTTTTAATTAATTTTTCTAATAATTTATGTACCTAATCCTATTAGTTAAAACCCAATTGTTGATTGAAATAAAGGAATTCAAAATATTTATTTTGAATTCCTTTATTTCAATCAAAATATTTGTTTCACATAAACCTACATGAACACTTATGGAACGTCAGAATCTAGATGCACAGTTCCAATTGGTCTTTTCCTATGGAGAAGAGCCGTTAAGAAACTCCATGGTTACTCTTTAAAAACTGTTTGTCTTTGTTTTTCAAATTACATTAACACTGTATGGGAGGACAGTGTAGGCCTGAAAGTTAATATCTTATTACATATAAACTTTTTACTTACCCAAATAACGGTGTTTAATTTCTTTTAATTTTAATATTACAAAACTTAAAAAAAATAAACACCGTTATTTGGGAGCAGTTATTAGAAATTAACATAGTGATGTCGTTTATGAGGCACCAGGGAAGCCACATGTTCGGAATTATTGCCAAACTTCCTTGTCTTCGACGTAGAATTTAATCTTATAACATGCTTTTTTGATAAGGACAGGTTTGATGTGGGTTTTGAACTTTCCATCGCTAAGTTCTGCAACTTGTTATAAAAGCGGATACTGTAGAAATTACTTGCTTGTTTTAGTTAATCAAAATTTGGGTATAACAGTTTCATTTTTACTACGTGTATTTATATTATGGAAATCGCTTCTTATTTAAAAAGTCCTAAGTTTTGCGAACATAGAAAACACTTTCTAAGATATAAAGAGAAGGCAGAGTCAGTATATTTCTTTGTATTTGTTTCTAAGAGACTCGCGAGGACCCATTTTATAGATCGCACGGATTACCCTCTTTTGTAAAGTTAAAATTGCATCTACGTCAGCTGCTGATCCCCACAGCAGAAGGCCATAAGACATAAAACTGTGGAAATAAGCAAAGTATACTAACCTAGCTGTGGCTATATCGGTCAACTGCCTTATTTTTCTTACTGCATATGCAGATGAACTTAATTTACCTGAAAGAGCTCTAATGTGAGCGCCCCATTGCAATTTTGAATCCAAAGTAATTCCTAGAAAAACAGTTTCCGTAATAGCATCTACTTTCTTGCCATCAAGTTTTAAATTTAAACCCACTTGGGGTACATTTGGTAATGAAAACTTAAGACATTTAGTTTTGTTCGCATTGAGTTAAAGATTATTATTTGCAAACCATTTCGAAAGAACAATTTCAATTTCAATTTAATTTTTTATGACAGACTTTCATCCACATGTAATACATCCGTATCTTTTCTATCTATTTTAAAAATAAATGAAGTATTATCAGCGAATAAAATTATATCTGAAAAGTTAGCCATCATGTAAGGAAGCTCATTAATATAAACTAGAAATAAGAAAGGGCCAAGAATTGAAACTTGAGGTACGCCCATCTTAACTAAGGACCCCGAGGACGTCGCCCCGTTGACGTTTACTTTTTGGTGCCTGTTTGATAAATAGGAAAGAACAAGATTAGCGGCTTGTCCACGAATTCCGTAGTGGTGTAATTTTCAGATCAGTGTATTGTGGGCAACGCAGTCAAACGCTTTTGAGAGGTCACAGAAAATGCCAATTGCATCCTGGGACTTCTCCCAGGATTCCAAAATGTGACTGATGAGTTTTACTCCAGCATCAGTCGTCGACCTACCTTTCGTGAAACCAAACTGGCGCCTATGTAAAATTCCATTTGAATTAAAATGTGACAACATCTGGTCTAGCCAGCTTTTTTCATAGATTTTACTCAATGCTGGTAGCACAGATATAGGCCTATAATTAGAGGGATCACTCTTACTACCCGATTTGAAAATTGGAACTACTGTACTATGTTTCATTAAATCGGGAAACGTACCTCTGTCTAAACATTGATTAAATATGCCTGTTAGGACAGGGGCAATTGTGTCTATAATATCTCCAAGAACCTTAACGGAAATCCCACATAAGTCTTCAGTGTTTTTTATGTTAAGACTTTTGGACGCTTTTTTAATTATGACAATAGAAATAGGCTCGAATTCAAAACTAGGAATGCCCTGTCCTTACTGAAGTTTTCTTTAAATAAAGATTCAGCTAATACAGATGATGAGAGAAGAGATTTCGTAACCTCAACTGGGATGTTGGTGAAGAAATTTTCTAGTGACTCAGCAACTTTCAACTTATCTGAAATGGTTTCGTTATCAATTTTTAGCGACAAGTCATTCTGATCTCGCTGTTTTGTGTTTCCAGTTTCTTTGTTAATTACCTGCCACACAGCTTTTTTTTTAATAAGGGAAATACCAATTTTGTTACTTATTAATTTAGACTTAGCTTGAGCGCAGACTCTTTTGAATATTTAAGAATAAATTCTTACATAATCATGAAGAGTTTGATCAGACGTCAATGATTTCTCGTGATACAAACTATATAACAATCTCTGCTAATTAAATTGAAAAGCCATCATTCTGTACATCGCTACAGAATGATGGCTATATGATGGGTCTTTTTTCACCCTGTATATGTAGCTGAGTATCTACCTGACAAACACAAAAAATCAATTTGGCGAAGCGTTTCTTGAGTTATAAGCTCACTAGCAGACAGACAGAACAACTCTTTCATATAAATAAAATGACACCTACCTCACAGGACAGCAGTAGTACACATAACAACCCGTCATAATTCCATACGCAGGCATCGCAAACCTTTTGGACTCGTTTTTAAGCCAAAAACTACCACAGACAGCGAATATCCCCATTGTAGAGGTGTATCTATGTGTGACTGAGTAGGTACCTGACAAACACAAAAAAAAACAATCAATTTGGTTAAGCGTTTCTTGAGTTATAAGCTCACTAGCTACACAGACCAACACTTACATATCAATAAAGTGACACCTCACACACACAATGTGGTACAATTACAACCCGTCATAATTCCCTACGCAGGTACAGCAAACCTTTTTGACGCGTTTTTAAGCCGCAAACTACCCGAGACAGCTAATATCCCCATTGTGGGGGTGAAGTATCTATGTGTGGCTGAGTAGGTACCTGAAGTTTTGCGCTTCTGCTTGCAGGTATCAAAGCTGGTGCAACTAGCAAGTTATTTCATATAAGTATAGGTAAGTAGTGATGCAGAAGGCATAGATTAAGTTGAGACACAGATGGGTTGTATCTTTAATATGTATTTTTTTGACGTGTGTCAGGTTTTATAATAAAAAAAATAATAGGTTGTGTCTGTCTGTCAAGACGGTTTTTCTCAGGAACGGAGGTATCCAGTTGAAATTAGTGGCTTGGCTCTCAATAGATCTGATTACTTTTAAACAGTGAAAGCGTTATTTAAGTCTTGACAACCTAATTAACATGAAATATTTTTAGTGGGATTATTTATTGCTAGGCGTCATTTATGATCTCTCATTCGTTCAATACAACAATGCCTTTAGGATACTAGTGGGACTGCCCCGTTTCTGTAGTGCGTCAGGGATGTTTGCGGATGCGCATGTAGATTGCTTTTACGCAACAATTCGTAAAAGGTGTGCTTCCCTGGTGCGCAGGGTGTGGGACAGTTCCAACAGTGTCTTAAGCATGGTTGCAAGTCGATGGGACTGTTTATACGTGGGTCACTGTTGTGCAGTCCCTCATGGGAGGTCGCAACAGTGACCAACCGTTACCCTTGTTTTTTATTTTATTTTCCTTGTTTTTGTTTCGTGTCTGTGCTTACTAACATAGTCGTAGGTTTTTACTAATAATAGTGCTGAGTCTTGGTTACTCCAATAAAGAAATAATCTATTCTATTAGACAAGATCTCTAGACGAAATCCCTAGCTCCGCCAATGGTTCTATGTTCTATGTAAGAGGGTATGGTTTCCGCACTTAGTCCTACATGTGGACTATTGTACGTGGGCCATGGCGGCCGTCGGTGGTTTTTATTCCAACCAGCCCACCTCCCTCCAGAAGCCGATCAAAGCTTCTGGTCTGTTGAGAACCTCTGTGTAAGATCCGAGTGTCCCGAGGGTTTCTGTTCTAATCTGGGTAACGCCTGTGCACTCAAAGAGCACGTGCGCAACGGTCTCGTCCGACTCCATGCAAGCTCTGCACAGAGGGCTGTCCGTTATACCTATTGTGTAGAAGTGTTTATTTAGCGAGCACTGTCCTGTGATGGTCCCCGTCATCAGGCGCAGGCTGATGACGGGGACCATCACATTGGCTCCGCCAATGGTTCTAGGAGGCAACACAGTGTCAGATAGCCGAATGTCATCGTTCCCAAATATTATTTTGTAGTGATTTTAAATAAATCATTTATTTCAATTAAACCATTTACCGGACTTTTGAATTGTCAAGGAGTCGGTCAGTTATAAATATGAAGCTAGTTGCCCATTCCAAAGCGCAGTTGCTACCTATGGAGAAGAACGGGCAAGAAACTCCATGGACACTCTTTTAAATAATATTGTTGTTACAAATATATTAGTTACATCGATTAATGTTGACACTATAAGTGAGAACGATGTACAAAAACCGTACAGTACGTTAAAAGCGTCCAGAGTGCAGCAAAACATAATTAAAAACAATCCAAAAAAAATATTATATTAAGCCGTGGCAGCTCTAAGAGATGACCAGTCCCAACTGACGGCGCCCGTTCACGAATATGACGCATGGATCAGCACCATTCAGCTCAACCTTTTTGAAGGGAGCTAAATGATCCGACACACGCGCCATCGTCAGCGAGACATTTGAGTGAGCATGACATACTATCAGCCGCCAGGGCACATTCAAGTCAATCTATAACATTACCCGGTAAATGGTAGCTCTATAGTACAAAGTACTCACATCTGTGCAATGCATCTATATACTCGTAATAAAAAGGAGATTTAGTTTATATAATGCAAATATATTCTTACAATCTTCAGCAGCTTCAACAGTATTTCAAATGTCAATTAATTCGTTGTGGTGTGGAGCAGGACAAGCAGCCAGGCATTTTTATCAGTTATGTAATCCTCTAACCTATAATATGCCTGCCTGCGTAGTGTGCGTTTGACAAAGGATTTGAACTTCGTCCCATTCAGTTGAAGTATGTGGGAAGGTATTTTATTACAACATTTTTGACAGTTCCCCATCAAAGATGAGTCTACTTTAGCCAGTCTGAAATCTGGTTGAACTAATAGGTCCCGATTTCTAGAAAGTATGTGGTTTGCCTCAAATCATTTATATTAATGTAGTCATGAAGTTAAAAACGTATCTCATTTGACAGTCACCGAGAATGTTTATTTTGTTTGGAGTGGTTCTGGTTTTTTTAAAGAAACCGAATGGAAATATGATGTTTGGAGCATCGCCTAGTTTCTAAGTTAGTTATCTGCGGGCTTCGAAACCAAAAGTTTGTCTTCAAGAAGTTTATTTTGATACTATTCTGAGTATCTAATTAAATAGTTAGTGACATATTGCAATTTCTATACCAAGTTTGAATGTGTGCGAGAATTTAAATACAGAAATATTTACATACTGGAAAACTCACTCATTTCAAGCGTTGGCGAGGTAAACATGAATAAGTTTTTGGAACGGTGTAAAGAAAACTTTGTCAATAACTTGGTGTCAAATGCCGTGGGAGCGCACACCAAATGTAATCGAGTATCTGTAGTGTACTTAATAATATCGGATGAAGTCGATCCAAGACATACAAAACGTAAAAAATTCCTGTCCATAGACTACTAATAACTTAGTGGTAGATTTCAGCCCACTCCCTCTCGAAAAGAGGAGGCCTGTATCCCAGCACTGGGGACAGTTCCAGACAAGAGGTATTTGTTAGGAAGTTTGTATGTCTACATACAAACTTACTAATAATTACCTCCTTAAAATATTAGCAAAGAAAACAAACATTTCTCACAGAGGCTGAACAAAAAACGGTACTTCACCACTTTTTCTGCCTACCCTACATAATCTTCACGACCGCTCTTCCTCAAACAAAACGGAATTCCGTTGCAGACGGACGCTAGTTTAAGGAAGGAGCTACTAGTACAAAGGGGTGAGAATTAACCCCCACTGTTTGCCAAGTACCCACACAACCTGTACTGTACACTCTGTATATACAGCGAACAGTGAACACTCTGCACAGTGTAGGTAGTGGAACATCCTGTGTAGTCTCAAGTGAAAATGTTTGAGGTTGTGCTAGTCTTTTTGAATTATGTGCGAAATGGAGCTCAATTTAGTGTAACATTACGCCTCTACATTTAACTCAAATACACAGGGTAGCAGGAACATCGATGTGCAACTTGTAAGCTTGTAATGAATTCAGTACATGGTTCTGAAAAATGCCCATGATTAAAAAATAATACTCGGTTATTAAACATAAAAATTTGCAGGTCAGGACGCACTTTTCACTGTTATTTGAGGTATCCAGCATCCTAATTGCGTAACTCATTTTCGTAAACGATTACGACTAATCTGTTGTATTTTGACAGTTCAACAACATTGATTGCGTTATTTATATTGTTGAGCAGATTTTTTATCAAACTTCTGAAGCAATGGATTGATTGTGTATTACGCAATTAAACTCATGATGGATGGCCATCAATACATCATCAGCCTTTATAATGAACATCCACATCCTCTTTAAAAATATTGTGGTGGTAGATGGGAAACATTTTCTTGTGTAAATGATATGTACATTTATTACTTAGGTGTTAAACATATGAAATTAATTATGTGTCAAAGTTTTAATATAAATAAAGAGAAATGAAATCGTTAAAAAACACTCACCGTTAATAATTACGCTCAGATTTTTCAGAACCGATCCACATTATATAAAATATCCTTTTTTTGTTGTAAAAATACGTTTGAAGACTAAACGAACATTTATTTTTTCGCACAGATTACGAATACGAGTTTACAAGGTCGCAAAAGGGCAAGATTTTAATTCTAATCGGAGGCTACAAGTCCCCTTCACAAAGACACCTTTACAAAGACCTCTCGAGGTAGTGCTTGGGCTTGTTCCACGAAGAAACCAGGAACACATTTCTATGAAATAGCAGATTTTTCTTTATGAATCTAAAGATGTACACGGTTCAAGGTAACAGTTTCTATTATTTCTAAAAACTTTCAATACCTACGTGATAATTGCGTATTCATTCGGCCTTCACAAGGTCATCGGTCAATCTTGTGGGAAGCCTTCCAATGCTACGTCGGTACACTCCAGAACCTTTCGGCCCCATCGACCATCTTTTCTGCAAGATAGAAAGTGTTAAGTTTAGCAATTCTTCGGGCTATGTCGTTCACTTGTTCTCCTGCAGATCTCTTCATTTCTGAATCGATCACGTAGGGAAACTCCAAGCATAGCCCTCTACATCTACATTGCCCTTTGAGTGACTGAGCCTTGTAATAAGGCCTATTGTGAGCACATCAGGCTCATAATACGTTCACAATAGGCTCATAAGTACCATGCTTAAAATATTAGCCCGTCAGTATGGTGCGTGCCAAAGTCTCGTTATTTGAATGAAAACGGACGAAGACAATCCGAAGTTAAGTAGGGATACGGTCTCATAAACAGTCATTAGTAGAAACCAATGCGTAAATTATAAAATACTAATTTATGATTATATGCTAATCTTTAGATTAATAAAGGCATGATGTGCATTGGAGAAGTTATGAGCGACATTTACCGTATTTAATCGCTTCATATTACAGATACATAGTACATACACAGTAAATTTCATAGATTTAGTATACTCTCGTAGTATATACAACATTTTTGGTACATATAGGAACAGTGTGTGTGTATGACAAAAACGTGACATTTTTTTACAAGATTGGTAGAATTGATTTGTGGTTGCAAGCACGTTAAGAATGCAAATGAAGATGAGAATGTGTTGCTGAGCACCTCATGCTGGCTGGCTGATCCTGGGTTCAATTCCTAGGCCAGGCAAAGAGTTATTGGGTTTTGTTTTCATCTGGAATTTCAGTAGCAGCCCGGCGTCTGGTTTTTTTCTTATCATAATTTGACAAATGAGGTATTGTTGGAAAAGTCGATCATCCGCTGGTGACGTCATATAGCCTATAGGATATATGACGCCACATTATATTGAATATGGCGCCCTCTAGAGGACGTTAAACCATGTTTTTTATTTTTTTGAGAAATAAGTAAAGGGGAAATAAAGGGCGGAAGGGACATCGACGCACAACTCAGAGTAAAAAGGCTCAGTTGACTCTCTTCGCCGACGACACTGCCGTTTACTATACCGGTCATTGTCCCAATGCTATAGCTCGTACTCTCCAAACCTCCGCAAACGTCTTAGGCGCTTGGTTCCGGAAATGGAGAATCGAGGTCAACCCCGATAAGAGTCAGGCGGTTCTCTTCTCGAGACGTCGTCGACTCCCTCCCCCACTTCCCAGCCCGATCACTATGTACGGTAAGCCGATCCCCTGGGAGAAGCAAGCCAAATACCTAGGCGTGATCCTCGATGAAAACCTTACCTTTAAGGCTCATATTAAGGCGGTTCTTTCGCGCGCCTCCTTCGCTCTTAGCAGGCCCCAATTTGTACTGACAGCCCGTAGTAAACTGTCACTTAAATGCAAGCTGCGCATCTACACCGCAGTCATCCGTCCCATCATGACCTATGCCTGCGTTGTATTCGCGCACGCTCACCCACGTCATCTCCATAAGATGCAGACCCTCCAGAACCGTTTCCTCAGAAAGGTCACGGGTGCCCCCTTCTATGTCCGTAATATAAATCTCCACATCGATCTTAAAATGCCTACCATAAACCAGTTCATGAAACGCTTATCGAAGCGTTTCTTTGACTGTGGCATAAAACACCCCAACCCCTTGATCTCAGCGGCCGCCCGCTACACTCCTTCCCGTATTAGTAGTATTCGCCGACCAAGGCATACCTTAATCGCCCCCGACGACGCCACTACCCTCCTCCAGGAGAGTAGTAAGGCAACCAGCACGCTTCATAAGCCCAAAACCCGATCGCCGTCCTACCGTCCTCGCCGCCGAGGCCCGCCGCGACGCCCAAATCTACGCCCCTCCCGACCCTTGCTCGAGCCAGCCCGCGCCGCTGAGCCTGTAGCTTTAAATTCGTCCCTAAATAATATCATTCCTGATCCAGCTAGTCATTTGCTGCCCTCTTCCAGCGACGCCCTAAGCCGAGGTTCGTACCCCACAGGGGGTGCCCTTAGCGTGTAGTCGCTTAGTTTTTAGTTAGTATTTAAGTTTAAGTCCTGGCTGGAGGCCTTAATTTATTAGGGAATCCACAGGCAAGTCCGTCTAAGCAGACGACAACCTCATAGGTTGACCTGCGAGATGCCAATTATAAAAAAAAAAAAAAAAAAAACAGTACTCTTCTGGCTCAGGTGTGACGATGACCGTAGCGGGTTTGCCACGCTGCAGACGGAAGGTGACGGTCGGCGGATGGTATCGCCAGACCGAAAAACACGGCGCTCACCGTGGCTGAGAAACGGACACACGCATGAAGTCGCGCCAGCCGCTGAGTAGCAGCGTCGCGAGCGTGTTCCTGTCGAGCCAGCATGGGACGGTGTGCCTTGTCACTGGCGGGTCTGCCGCGGTAGGCGACAGGAGAGAGGGAACAAAAGATCGCTACACAAACGAGTTCTCCTGTGGCGACCCAAGGTCACGGTCATTGTGTTGAATATGGACGTCAGCAATTTGGTTATATAAAAATAAAACAAATATCTAAACTAAGTACCAAAATACTTTAAAACAGCCTGTTTTAAAGTATTTTGGTACTTAGTGTGGTGTAGTTGGTACTGTGTTGTATGGCAACGTTTAGCCTCTCTCTCTCTCCTCTCAGTAATTAATTTTGTATGAAAAAAAAAAACGGAACGTTACGTTACAACCGCTTATGATCTTATGGCACACTCTAAAGACTTGCTCGAGTAGGTAACGAGCTATAGATAATTGATATCGTATGAAATAATAATTACCCATTTCGTATTAAGATTTTATTCTAGAAAGAAGTGTTGAAGGCCTGCCTTCACTAACGTCATAAGTATCAGGTGCTCATAGTTAATGAAACTCTAAATCTAATTTATAATCTCTTAATCAATATTGTTGAATGATCTTTCTAACTAGACCCCACACCATCGTATATGACGAGAAAGAAAAACCCGGTTTACATTAGGTTAGGTTGTAAACTTTTTAGGGTTCTAAAAAGGTTTTTTTTTTCATGATTTTTTTACCACTTTGTCGACGGGACCATCTCAAACAACAGCTCTCTAGGACTAAGTCTCTAAGCTAAGCTGGGCACAGTCGAATGGACTGAAGGACATGGCAGAACTGTAAGGGTTCCTTGTTGACTACGGAACCCTAACAACACTTATACGTGTACCAAGTGTTGTGACACAACCAGGGAGAAGCCTCCTCCTGCACGGGTAGCATGAACAGAAACACAAATTATTTCCAAAAAAAGATATATCAACTTAGAGAGTACCACCACCATAGAAATGAGTTTTGTCGACGGAAGAATAGACAAAATGCAAGATATAATAGACAAAATGATAGGTATTTTGTCTATTATAGTAGCTAATTGCGGTTTACAAATTAACGAGTAGGTATAGTCGACCTATCTTGGGATAAATTCATCCAATTACCAGAACCATTACATTGTGCGCGGTCCGTCACGAACCGGTTTTTTTTTTGTCTATACAAGTTGTAACCCTGGATTCACTACTGGACTCCACTCTGGACCCCCCCCCCCCCGTGTCGAAATTCTTAGTCGGTAATTTAAAAAAAACAGCTGTTTCCTACGAAAGAGAAGGGAACAAAAGTGATTGTCTACTCGATCAAAATGTTAAGAACAGCAAATTTTTTGGCGCAATCCTTGCGCCCTCAGTCTGGCGCATCCCCGGGCGACGGGAATCGCCAGCTGATTCCCTGCCACGCTTGGCGTTTGTCTAGGCGCGGGCTTGCGAATGCGAGCAATGCATAGCTCGCCGTCTGGTATGGACCACGCCCTGGTCGACGGCGCGTTGTGTTCGCCTCAAAGAGTTCTCAGGGTCGCGGGTTTTTCGAAAGAGATACCGTGGCAACTGAACGAACACGGGTGGGTGTTCAGTTAAATTCTGACACCGCCCGCCCGCTCCACCCACAATGGGAGAAGTCATTTAATGATTTCACAGACTTAAAAAAAAAAGGGTTCAGAACCATGACTGAATGTGACAAAATGACAAATGAATAATGGATTTATATCTATTATTATGTCTTTTCATTCGACGACAAAACTCATTTCTATGGTGGTGGTAACTCTCCAAGTTGTTATATCCATATTAGGAAATTAATGTCTGTTTCTGTTCACAAACGACCGATGACTGCAAATGTCTTCAAACAAAACAATATGTCTTAACTTTTTATTAATTTGACACCTTGCATTAACTGCGAGCACTGTGCCATTTCATTTCCAACCCTAACTTGCATATGTTACGGCTCAAAGTACCATGGTACAGTGAATAAAATTGTTTAAGGAGTACTTTGACATTTAAGGCAGATGTCAGGTAAATTGTTATGGGTGTCTTTTAAAACATGGTTAATGGTTATCTTCATTCACTTCAAGAAACAGGCTGAGATGGTATGCATCTGCATAATGTAATTATTATTATGTCTAGTTAAGACGTCGAGGCCCGGAAGTTAAGAGGCTCTCTTCTTGAGAACAGGTATGCGGGTTCGAAACCTGGCTAGTTCTTATGTAAATTTTTCATTACCTACTTATGTACTTTCTCATCTATACTCTATATATATACTAATAATAAAGCTAACGAGTTTGTTTGTTGGTTTGAACGCGCTAATCTCTGAAACTAGAAGTGAGATTGAAACAATCTCTTTCATTTGGGATGATGATTTCAAAGAAGGAATAGTAAAAATGTGAAAATAGAAAAAATATGTTAAATCGGTGTAAATTTGAGGAAGATACACGCTTTAAAAGTTTATGGAGGGGATTATTGCCGTCCTTGTCGCGCGGCACTGACAATGTACGGCGCTAGTATGAAGTTACATAGTCGTGACGTCACTTCTACGATAGTGCTGTCCTTGTCTAACAATTATCTTAAAACGTTATAACTTGGCAATTTTTTATGCTTTTGCACTTTTTATAATATAGTTTGCGCTATTTGGAAACAAACAGTTTTTTGAGATAAAACTAAAAAAGTTGTCAAGGCCATTTTACATCACGCTACAATTCTTAAGAGCCGAGCATATCGCGGGTGATGGCCTGCTACGCGGTGGGTCGGGGCCAAAAGAAGATGGATCAGAATTGCCCCACGTCCTATAACAAAGTGACCCTATCTCAAAAAAATTATAAAAATGTATAATAAAATATGGACTACTTCCTAAGTTCATTTTTTTAAACCTTCATATAAGAACTTGCTATGAAAATAGTTCAGGCGCTGTTATGAAAAATTCGTTCGGTATGAGTATTTATGGACCGATTTAAAAAAATCTTTTTTTGTTTAGTTTTGTATGGATTGTGATCCGTCTTCTTTCAAGTGGACGAAGTCGCTTATGGTGAAATCAAGTAACTTTAGGAAAACCGAACATAGACAACACACTAATATTATAAATGCAAAAGTAAGTTTGTTGGTTTGTTACGCTTTCACGCCAAAACGGCTGAAAGGATTTGAATGAAATTTCGCACACAGATAGACGATGACCTAGGTAAAGACATAGGTTACTTTTCATCCTGGATCGGAGATGAAGGCGCGGGCAACGGCTCGTTAAAAATAAAACTTAACATATAATTGGAATCGAAACTGCCCGAGCTATTCCCCGAAGAGGCAGAGGTTTTAGTTTCGCCAGTTATGGTTTAATATGTTTCGAATTAGTCTGCTCTGTGACTAACGAGTTTCCTTAGTGTGAATTATTTCACCATTACTGCTCTCAAAATGGTGACGGAAAACATCGTGAGGAAACCGTCTTGTCCTAGAACTACACACACACACCCACACAATAACAAGCCAAGCCTGTAATCCCAGAAGGGTTAGGCAGAGGTGTACCTATAGTACACCAACATTTCGCCAGTTATGTTTTTAAGTTCCATTTAATAGAGGGCGAGCCTATTGCCATCAACCGGGCACAAATCCAGACTCCGGGCTGCTACTGAGAAATTCTAGATAGAAAAACTCAATAACACCTTACACGATCTGGGGATCGAACCCAGGACGTTCGATATCTGGAATTTCTCAGTAGCAGCCGGAAGTCTGGATTTGTGCCAGGTAGATGGTAATAGGCTCGCCCCCTATTACATGGGACTTAAACATAACTGGCGAATGGTCATGCTCAGCAGTAGCGATTGCGACAACTAGACCAACGAGGCAGTCTATTGCCATTTAAGCGGTCGCAAATCTAGACTGCCGGCTGATACTAAAAAACTTCTTTATGAGAAGAAAACTTTACCCACTCCGAAGATCGAACCCAGGAACCACTTAGCTGTGATTCTTGCGACCACTAAGCTTTTTCAATAGTCAAGCAGTGTTTTTTTTTCAATATTACGTTTTTCTCATATCCAATCCGCTACGCTCAGCTCAGCTCATCTCTAGCCCACAACTAGCCTCAACACAAGAATTCCGGAGCATTTACTTGAAAATTAATTGGATTTTTACCACCCTTTGTTATTGTCAAGAGTCCATCTTTTTTCAGTTTAATTAAGTTCTTTAAGACGAGGGTATATCTGTAAAGAGGGTATTTTTCAGCTGTTTCTTTATTTCTGATTCTGGAAGGATTCTTCAGACGAACAGAGAACAGTCATCTTGGATTCGTATTTACTATTTTTACTTAGTGTATTTTTTACGTGTATATAGATACGTAAAAGATACACTAAGTAAAATGCGATAAGGATTAGTAATACTATGGATCAGTGGTTTAGTATTTTTTCTTTTGTACATACAAAAACTTTTTTCGCAATATAAGATTTCTTCTGTACCAAGACCTGAAATATCTATCTCTTATTATTTTAATATTTAATTGTATAATAATATGTTGAGCGGATGAATGAAAGGAGACTAACAAAAGGTATTTACAAGGCAGATGTGAGTAGAAACGCCGGGAGGGGACGCCCTAGGAAGACATATAGTGACCTTATTGGTGATGTTCTTCAGAAAGGTCAGGAGCGAAGTACTCTCAACCGGCGCTCGTGTATGACCAGATGTATGAACGTAAACGAGGCAAAAGGAGTATGTAAGGAACGTAGCAGGTGGCGTTCTGTGGTTTCTGCCTACCCCCATGGGAAGAAGGCGTGAGTTTATGTATGTATGTATAATAATAAAATATTATTTCAGAAGACCAATTCCCGCTATTGAAAACGTTCAAAATCTAGGGACATCAGAGATTAGAAGTATTTTGGCCAGAAAGAGGCTGAGATTAGAATGCGAACATACTTAAAAAAGTTAAAAATACAGCAATTGCTTCCAAAGGTACCCCAAGACAAGGTGACACAAGGCATGTGAAGGTTGTACAATGGTGCCGATTCTCTTGGACACCAAACTAAATTAACAAAACTATTAATTTTTTTTACATTTCACAATAAAATAACATAACATCACGCCTGTGATCCCAGAAGAAGGGTTAGGCAGAGGTGTACCTATAATACACCCACATTTCGCCAGTTATGTTTAAGTCCCATGTAATAAGGGGCGAGCCTAATGCCATCAACTGGGCACAAATCCAGACTCCGGGCTACTACTGAGAAATTCTAGATAGGAAAACCCAATAGCATTATGCCCGACCGAACCCAGGACCGTATAAATAAACTAACTTATACTTAATCTTAGACCCAGCCCGATCACTATGTACGGCAAGCCAATCCCTTGGGAGAAGCAAGCCAAATACCTAGGCGTGATCCTTGATCAAAACTTAACGTTTAAACAGCACATTAAGGCTGTTCGCGCGCGCGCCGCTTTCGCTCTTGGTAGACTCCACTTTATTCTGACAGCCCGTTGCAAACTGTCACTTAAATGCAAACTGCGCATCTACACCGCAGTCATCCGTCCCATCATGACCTATGCCTGCGTTGTATTCGCGCACGATCACCCACGTCATCTCCATAAGATGCAGACCCTCCAGAACCGTTTCCTCAGAAAGGTCACGGGTGCCCCCTTCTATGTCCGTAATATAAATCTCCACATCGATCTTAAAATGCCTACCATAAACCAGTTCATGAAACGCTTATCGAAGCGCTTCTTTGACTGTGGCATAAAACACTCCAACCCCTTGATCTCAGCGGCCGCCCGCTACACTCCCTCCCGCATTAGCAGTATTCGCCGACCAAGGCATACTTTAATCGCCCCCGACGACGCCACTACCCTCCTCCAGGAGAGTAGTAAGGCCACCAGCACACTACATAAGCCCAAAACCCGATCGCCGTGCTACCGTCCTCGCCGCCGAGGCCCGCCGCGACGCCCAAATCCACGCCCCTCCCGACCCTAGCTCGAGCCAGCCCGCGCCGCTGAGCCTGTAGCTTTAAATTCGTCCCTATATAACTCAAATCCTGATCCAGCTAGTCCCTTGCTGCCCTCTCCCAGCGACGCCCTAAGCCGAGGTTCGTACCCCGAAGGGGGTGCCCTTAGCGTTGTCGCTTAGTTTTTAAGTTAGTACATAAGTTTAAGTCCTGGCTGGAGGCCTTAATTTATTAGGGCAACCACAGGCAAGTCCGTCTAAGCAGACGACAACCTCATAGGTTGACCTGCGAGATGCCATTAAAAAAAAGAAAAAAAACTTAGAAATCTTATAGCTATTATGCAAACAAAATCTATAAATGACGATGCCAGATCCTGCCCCAACTATTTACAGGAAATGTCAATGAATGTAAATAATTGTAATGATTAAAGAACCTTTTCATAATACATTGTTTTACAGTAGAACTTGCCGATTACAAATCAATGATAAAAGGAATTCAACCCCTGTATTTTCTTTTGCGTCACTTATTGCGCATGATACACAACAAAAGAAAGATTTAAATACCTGTAAAACCAAAACTCATATTACGATTATAATAATTATGATAATGCGTAACTTACATGTTGTTTAAATTGCTTTTTAACAGTCAAAAACTGCACCTAACCTATAATCAACGTCATTATTGTTTTAAGATTATAACAGAAACCGCAAGTTCTACAGGCATTATGACAAATGTTTAGAAAACAGTAATAAATAATCTTTAAGCTGCATTTTGCAGGCTTGTAAATGACTTTTTGATTTGAGTGAGGCAAAGTTCTATAGAGTTTTGTCCTTGGCATTGTCCTTTAGAATTAAAGATTTACTTAAATTGAATTTGACAATCGCGACTCCACGTGTAATTATTTTTTTCTTTATGCTTCGCAAAGTGGTACTTGTTTTCCTCGTGATTTTTTTTGAGCCGGAGGCGCGCAATGTGGGCAGCCTTTTAGATGGAACTTTTCACATTTTATATGGAAAATATGAAAAATGATTACCTACATGTTGAGTTTTAGGGCCATGGGCGGTTTTATAATTGGGGTCGAAATTTTCATTATTTTTGCGATAGGACACACCATTTTCGAGTTAAGAGCAAAAGAAAATACAAAAGACACAGTACCGTTTTTACTCTAAAGTCGAGGAGTTGATGTGAATTTTAGTTGACAACTGACAACTAATATTATTCCACACCTTTTTAATTGCGATTAAAAATAATCAGAATTAATTACACAATCAAATTTTAGGACAATAACGTTTAATTAAGAATAGAAAAATTGCCGTCTTCTCTAAATTAATAACTCAGTGCCATGTTAGTGCTGTCAACCTAAAATGTAGTTAAGTTGTGTCAATTTCAGAATGGGAAATCTTCGTGTGACAGGAATAAACCAAATTTTTGTGATTTTAAGTCTAGTTTAGAAGCATTTGTGACAAGAGAATCGCCACCAATGTGTCATAATATTACGTGTTAAATAACAAAAGAGCCTTCATCAACCGTCTACACTATAGCTGCGCCGCGAACACCAAAATACCACCAACCAAAAAATATCAAACTTCCATGAATTTCCAACAAAAAAAAAAAAGGATCGCAAGTTTGTGTATTTCTGCAATGGGCGTCATTATCAGGTTTCGCTCCATAACTAACACTAACCTCGAGACGGCTCTGCTGGCTCGTGCCAATACGATAAACAGCCTTGAATATAAGACGTGTGTTGAAACCACCTGTAAGGTCACCAAAACAATTTTAACGAGGATACAACAACTTGATTAAAAAAAAAACCTTATCATTACACTGTCAACACCAGGTGCAGGCTTGATCCTTATTAAGCCTAGGTTACGTCCTAGGTACCTATGTCATCTTAGTACCAGGTGATGTTGCAAGAACTAATTAGGTTTTTGTAGCGTTTAACGGTACTCTAGATGCTAGATGTGGTGTGGTGCGTGGAACGAGCGCTAGCGATTTGGTCTGTTGGTATTAAACATAGATATTATAATCTTTCAGAGCAGTGGCGCCAGGATTTTGCGTGACGTCAGTGTGATGCGTAGTTGCACGTGGCGGTGTAGATGAAACCACACGACTTAAAGAATTAGTAAGTTTATAAGTATTTTGATACATTCATAAATATCAGACACATATCTGAGAGCAGTGGTGGCCCAGTGGTAACGGCCGCGACTTACGAGTTGTAGGTCGTAAGTTCGAACTCACACAGGCGCTTTACTTTGTGTAAATTATATTATCAACACTGCTCTCAACACGGTGAAGGAAAACATCATGAGGAAGCCGGCATGTCCTAGAATCGATTTTTTTTAGACCGGTGACATATACCAACCAGCACTGGGCCCGCGTGGTGGGTTGCGGCCCACTCACACTCACCGTGAGAAGGCCTGTGTCTCAGCAGTGGGAACATTTATGATATACGTGCTATGCTATTATACTAATAAACCTTCTAGAGATTGATGGTGATAACTATTTTCTTCGAGCATTTAAGAAGAACAACGTGATCACACACGCTATGCGCTTACATATTGCAACACACACAATATGAGCTCGTTAAGATGCAGCCTCCTGGCACGCGACGCAGACAGGTGCGCGGCGCGTGCGACGTTAAGGGGGAGCTCTTCATACACTTTTGAGATAGGAGAGATTTTTGTCTTTCACTTAGAATAGAAATAACATTATTTAGGCTAACTTACACGGTAAATTAATAAATTTGTTTACCGCTGAACGAATTAAATAAATAATTTTTTGTTTGTTTGTTTGGCATCTCGTAGGTCAACCTATGAGGTTGTCGTCTGCCTAAGCGGACTTGCCTGTGGTTGCCCTAATAAATTAAGGCCTCCAGCCAGGACTCAAACTTAATGCTAACTAAAACTAAGCGAACACGCTAATGGCACCACCTGTGGAGTACGGACTTCGGCTTAGGACGTCGCTGGAAGAGGGCAGCAAGTGACTAGCTGGATCTTGATTTGAGAGATTTTGCCTCAGCGGCGCGCTAGCTCGAGCAAGGGTCGGGGAGGACGGCGATCGGGTTTTGTCTCGTTTCCCTAATTAAGCAACTACTTAAATCAGCCACTTCCCGATTCATCATTATAGCAAAATACCTAAACAAAAGTGACTCTACGTAACTATTTTGATTTATTCATTTACAAAGTGAAGTTTTAGTGGTTGTTTTCCCGCGGCAGAACGATTTGCCCTCAGTAGTACTATCGGATTATGAAGAAAAAAAAAATATGTGTATCAACTCGAAAATGTGAGAAACAATAGTAGGTAATCTACTAGCCGTAACGTAGGTACTCCTTGAAACGCACGCGCTGCCGACAAAGTGAGGAATGACTTGTAAATGTTCACAGCAAAATAAGCGTTGTTTTAACAATTTTAAGTCTGCCCTTTTATATTCCTTTTTTATAGATCGATTGTACTACCAAGAACAAATTATTTCGCTGCGGCAAAACAACCACATAAATTTCAGCATGCATATTCAGTCTCGTTTCCCAAACTGTTAATACTCATAACCCTTTTTCCTCCGCAATAATCCCTAAGTATCCCAAACCACAAAGATCAACTTACCCCCTTAACCAGTAACTAATAGGAGTAATTATATGGCTCAACAGGTGAAGAACAAACAATTAATACGTTTTTGCTGCTCACCTCATTCACCTGCCGCAAGGTGGCGGTAGCACCTGCAGTTATATTTGTGTCATTTCAAGAAATGAGAGTCGGTCAGCGAATTGGCTTAATATCAATGCTATATTGGAATTTGAATAAAAAGAAACACGAATTAAAATAAGTTTATTTGCGGTCAAACATGACGCACATAAAAGTACAAGACCATGGCTCAGGATAATGCTGTGATCATATGCGGGACAGTGCCTCAAGTGACAACAACACGATGACTTGATGTAAGAGATACCGCGAATTTCAATGAAGCTAAACGTGATCAGCACATTTAGACCGCTTTCAAGAGCTGTCAGTGTCATCATTATTGTGGAACTTGGCTCGCAAGGAGGTCGAACCATATTTCACCAATAACGAAATTCCAATGTTTAAAGGATGTACAGTCGAATTCACTAATATTGGCAGTGACAATGTTTCAAAATGTTGTAAGCGTTAAAATGATCATAAAGTTCCATACAAACTTAGACAACTGCTCTTCGGAAATATCTAAATACTCTAGATTTCAATACATTTGGTGCAACCTAGGATTCGTAAATATCTATACAGCATTGTTGCCGTTCGCAACAGGACTGTACAATCTGAAAAGGTCAAATAAAAATTAAAAAATTGTAGCACACTGGTAAACAAAAGTATAGCATGTCGATTTTGTAAAAGTCTCAAGAAAAATCTCACCGTGAAGACTTGCGTCTTCACGGTGAGATTTTTCTTGAGTGAGCTGTCAGTGACATCCCGTCTTGGTCAATCAAGCATCAGTGGCACGGACAGCTCCCTCCACGCTCACTTCATCAAAGTTCTCAAGGTGAGTTTTTTACAGAATCGACATGCAGATGTCAATATTATTTAAAATTAACGCTATGTCTTGCCGTCAACGGCGCACAAAAATTGTAATTATAATTTCTAAGAGAGAGCTGTATTATTGGATTCATTAAGGTTAAGGAAAACTTAGGGTCACCAAAGACGAGGCACCGACCAGCCAGCCCAAAGGGTCATGGCAATTCAGCTGATGCCTCCTTGCCGGATTGCCACGATGGGATCTGTGAGGGAGAGAACCTTGCGCCCTCACGCCCCTAGTCACCGCAGGACAGCCCTGGGCATCGGGAATCATCAGCAGATTCCCGGCCACCGTAGGCGCGGGCTTGCGGACAGCGAGCAATGGGTCGCTCGCCGTCCGGTAAGGACCAGGCCAGGGTCGCCTCAAAGAGATGTCAGCACTAAATGACGGGGTCCGCTATGGCCGATGCCTGACAGGGTCGTGGGTTGTTCGAAAGAGATATGGCTCTGGCGCAGGCAACTGAAGGAACACGGGTGGGTTTTAGTCAGTAAAAGTCTCACACGCCCTACCGCTCCACTCAGAGCGGGAGAAGTCATTCGATTATTTCTCACCCAAAAAATAAGTGTCCCCGTAGACTATACCTACTCATTTGTTTAAAACTTCGAGACATTTCAAATTGTCAAGTTATTTTTCATGGAAAAATTGTGAACCTAACTTTGTGCTAAAAATTATGAACAAGGGAATGCGTTTTTTTTTTTGAGTCTTTGTCTGTAGCAATATTATTGATATAATGTAGTCACATATTTATGAATTTGAAGATTGTTTTAAATTTATAATAAGGCAAAGCTGTTTAGAGATTATGAAACTTACCAATGCATGTATATATTTTTGATTCATGAACATGTTCAGATATTAAAGAACTCGACTGTACCTATCTCATTCTCTGAGCAGAAATTCTATTTTAGAATTTCTTAATAGAAAAACCGAGGCTTAATATTTTTGAATTGTCATCTTGTATTATATTTTCATTATTTTCATGTAATTCTTATCATTTAATTGTGCTTATGTTTGTTGTGCTAGTTCTCTTGTGTGCACTATATTAATTATTTATCTATCAACTAAAATATTTTCCGAATCCAGCATCGAACGTATTCACTCATCGACATCATCGAGTCAGTCAATTCGATAAAAGTTTTTCTTGTTTTATTTTTCGATTGGAATTTTAGAGAAGGTATGTAGTACCTTCTCTGAAATTCCAATCCACAGTAGTAAAAATATAGTGCTTTAGTAATTACATAAATAACTGCTTTGTACATTACCAGACTTTCCCTTCGAAGTGGCCTTGTCTGAACAGACGGTAACGGAGTTGGCTACTACTTTAACATCATAACTAGGTTTGAGCATCGGTTATCCAACATGAAAGTCCTATTTGATGGTGTGCAGAAATTGAGGATATATGATTCCTTTGCAACCTTTGCATGGCTCTTCCTCAGTTGACGCACCTCCACAATGATCCACAAAACAAATAAACAAATCCAAAACGCAAAGCAAATCAGATTCCAGTGTTAATAGCAAGATAATCGAGTGGTAGAAGGTAATATCAGTCTGTAGAGATAATAGCAGAGGTCAAAAATATTAGAAAGTAATCGCATAAACTTAAACACAGTACCCAATGAAGAAACTCCAATAACATTACATTTACATTTGACATAGACTATGACACATTTAATTAAATGCCAATTTAATTAGTAAATCACATGCCTTCATAAATAGTAGAAGTTAAAACTAGTGCAGGAGTCAGAGAAATCTTTTTTGTACGTCTTGTTCTATGTATGTTTTTTTTGTAGTATGTATGATGAGGAATGTCTATATGAAATCAAAGTCAAATAATTTATTTCAAATGGCACTTTTGAATGTCAAAATGTACAAAAAAATATGAATTGATTCTAGTTGCTCCTACTAAAAGGTAGTTTCGTATGGAGAGCAATGGCCAAGAAACTCCACCGGTATTGTTTTGAAATGTTTTACAATATTTTGTACTTGTACATTAGCTATACCACAAAAAAAAAATGTGATAGATACGTGGTGCTCACATATATACAAATATTGCAAAAGTAAATGATTTCCCTAAATTTTTAACGAGTTATAATTTGCATGTATGAGTTAACGTAATTGAACAGAATCCATGTCTTTAATAAGCAACCAGTTTGATTTTGTCTGTCTTTATTTATCTTTTTGATGGTCTATTATGGCGGAAGTTGACAAACGGTACTTTGAATTCATCTTGCATTACTTACTACTTTGAAATAAAAACTCACAAGTTCAGATAGGTTTGAAACATAATTATATTTTAATATCTAATATATTTACTATTTTGTCCAAGTCCTTTTACTTCTCTATAAAGTTATATATTATCTTTTATTATGTTATGTATGTAGTATAGATTTACGTGCACACTAGTTGTAATACCCACTTTCACTCACAATATGACTAATTTTGAAGAATATTGCTATTCCATTGTTTCATAAGCTCCAAAAATGTGTCTGTACAACAACGTAAATAACACAATGAACGTTGTTGAACTGTAAAAATGAAAGCCATTGCTACTGTTAGTGTGTTACGCATTTAAATCGCCGGCTATTTGTTCCTATATATTCCTTTCTTAGATAACTTTTTCTGTCGGTGTTAACAATTGAGGTCTTCGAACTCAACACCCCATAAACCGATGTAGTATGACCAATTCACAATAGGTTCACAGTTCGATGCCTGGCTAGTGACTTATTGTTCTTAACGGGGAAACTGACAAAGCATAGCATTTGGTCATGTCATTGTGTCGTGGGTTGAGACTTGAATTAAAGTTTATGTAATCATTTTAATTTCTTGTTTCTTTTCCGTTGAAGGATTTGGTAGGTAATATGGTCTAAGCTATTTCAATAAATCCATACTTTAATAGTATTATCCATACATAAACACACGCCTTCTTCCCATGGGGGTAGACAGAAACCACAGAACGCCATCTGCTACGATACTAACATAATCCTTTTGCCTTGTCTACGATCATACACCTGGTCATAAACGCACTCCGGTTGCGAGTACTACGTACTACTGCGAAAATATGTATCTCTGTCTGCCTCTTACCTTTTACGCCTAAACCACTGAACCCATCCTTATGAAATTTGACAGATCGGTAGCTTGGGACCTAGAAGAGGACAAACGGTACTTTCCATTCTGGAAAAATGATGGTATACAAATTCCACGCAAATGTAATCGTGGGCAACTGATACTGACTCAATTTAATGTTTTAGAAATATTCCTATCTTAAAACTCAAGTTTTGTGGTATCACTCTGCCCGACCCGGGAATTAAATGCAAAAAAAAAAGTGTCGTTTTTTTAATATGTAATGAAAATACGACAATTTCCACACGTCTCCGGACCGGATCCGGTTTCAGGTAATAATGACGATCGTACAATATGGTGTCGCATTCCGGTTGTCCGGTAGATTTTTAAAAACTATGTCGAATTGAATCGTTATACAGAGCTACGAATTTAAGAGTATCTAATTTAAAATACTTGTGTGAATGATAGACTGAGGTTCGATGTAGGTAATAAAGTAACGCTGCGGTTCAAAAGAAGATGCAGTACCTACAATAATTTTAAAGTTTATGCTTTGATGACTTGGTCCTGTTAAGAATGAAAGGCAGGAATATAAAACATCGGAAACTCTCTAAAAGGACATAATATAGTAACCGTTTATATATGGCCAGAAGTTTGAACATAAATAGAGCAAAAGGAGTATGTAAGGATTGCAGCAGGTGGCGTTCTGTAATTTCTGCCTATCCCCACGGCAAAAAGGTGTGAAAGTAGATATGTATGAATGTATCAAAATACTTATAAACTTACTAATTCTGTAAGTCGTGTGGTTTCATCTACACCGCTACATGCAACTACGCATTACACTGACGTCACGCAAAATTCTGCATCGCGCAATCAGAGTTTACTGCGCGACTAACATATAATTAATATCCTGGCATCAATTGTTGGGCCACCTGGCCGTGATAGACCGCCGAGAAGTCGTGAAGATAGCGACGTTCACAACGTCGCTATCTTCAATGTTGTAGCGCGCCTACAGAAACTTTCATAGCAATCACTCACATGGGAGTGCGTAGCTAGCGCAACCTCAAAAATACAATTTTATCCACTGACAGCAAGCAAAATGAGGGGTATTTACAAACCATCGTATAGCATCCACGACCGGGGGGCACAGCCCTGGCTTCGCACGCTACGCTTACGGGGGTGTCGCGATTACAACGATAATTGTCGGGCGGTACCCACTCGACAAGACTGATTAACATAAATGATGTAACAAATATTGTTGTAATAATCTAAAATATTAATTAAAAGAGTGTCCATGGAGTTTCTTGCCCGTTCTTCTCCATAGGTAACTAGCTTTATTTCATATTTCTGATTGACTGATTTCTTGACAATTCAAAAGTGTCTGTAAATGGTTTAATTATTTATTTATATATAAAACCTTAAATCTATCTTTACAGGTTGCCCTAATGCGACAGTTAAGTACAAATACCATATTAATTACAAACTAAATTCACAATAAAATTAACTAACATAACACCTAATTTTAACTTAATAATAACACAACACCCTAAAAGTCGCCAGAGTAAAGTCATTCAGTGTACAAGAAAACAAGTCTATTCTATCGGCTACCACGTTTAGCGTGCACAGCGCGCGCGTCAGCGGTGCGCGTTGGAGCAGATTGGTGCGCGCGGTCGGCACCACCAGCAGCTGCGGCCGACGCCGCTTGCTCACATACTCGTCTGGCACGCACACCCGAATTGTCTGAAGTATGGCAAAATTAGAAATTTTACCCCTCAATACCTTGAACAAGTATGTGGCTAGTGCTAGTTCTCGCTTAATTTCTGATTAATAGTAACCAACCATTCCCAAAACGAATAGGGTTGGATACAGCAATGGGTATCCAGCAGCCTAATGCGTAACACATTTTCGTGAACGATTACGACTAATCTGTTTGATTTTGACAGTTCAACAACATTCATTGTGTTATTTGCATTGTTTAACAGATTTTTTATCGAATTTATGAAGCAATGGATTAGCAATCTGTTTCAAAACGATTCAGATTCCGATTGATTGTGTATTACGCGATTAGGGTACAGGATATACTCCATGTAACCTCAAATACATAAACCCTATACTTATTTTGTATCCGCTCTAGCATCGTACTGTATTTCGCTTCACTAGGACTCCAAATAGCCGCGTTGTACTCCAAGTGGCTCTTCACCAATGCTTCGTACAAGGCCCTTAAAGCGCTCATATTAGAAAATTCATTTGCATCATTCATTTCATTTCATTGAAATAAATGCTTTGAGTTTGACACAACATCCGTCTGGTCGGAAGATTCTTTTATATGGAGTATGGGTGAACTTTACACCCTGTTCCTCATACTTCTAAAGCAATACATATACACAAACAAACATGGAGACTTGACTTGATTGTATAAGATTAGAGAAGGTTCAAACAAAAATTAATGTGGTGTAAAGATATATATATCTAAATATAAATTGAATGGGAATTGGTGGGAATAAACCAATTCATCACCAATTCGTTGGTAGCTCCGCGGAAACCTTAGGCAATTCACCAATATCGTAGGAAATTGTAATTTTCCGAATTCCTTTTGACATACAGCGGAAGCCGGATGTGACGTAGCAGAAATAAAATTGCGGTTCAGCTGTAACATTAGTTGATTATTTTCATATACTTATTTAGTTGTTTACATTTTACGTACCTATCGCATTGTTAGAGGTTTGTAACCTAGGTTTGCAACCTGGTATTAATAGGACTTTTCAACTGCTACAGTTGTCTTTTGGTCCCTAAAGTAAAGGGAAGTATTTATTCTGCGCTTCAATTCTCTTCATCTTGGACAACACTGACATCGGTGAACGGTGAATGGAAGCATCGAGAAGAAACCTGGACTTATAGTTTAAGAGGAAACGCAGTCACGTGGTTGTTGTCGTTCATTCCATACTAACATATTCCTCTGTTTTATCCCTGGTTGATACAGGTCCTTTTTTCGATTTAGTGGATATATATTAGTGCTATGCCCCTATGTTTTGTTTTAAGGTTTTTTAAATTATAATGGCTGTCCGCTGCAATATTTTTATTTTTATACTTAAAAGCACTATTTACAGCGTACTGTCAGTGGTTCTTTACGTGCTGTCTGTGGGTCACCTACACGCAGAGGGCATACAGCGCTTGCTTTCAGGCCGTCGATGGGGTTGCCGCGCTACTGCAGTGCTTCGCAGAGGCGAGAGTGGCGCTCACACCATCGTGCGCAAGCGTTGCGGTTCCATTATGCGTAGGGTACGCGCCAGTCACAACAGCATCCTGGTAAGTGATTAGAAACTATAGCTGATAGGTGGGACGACCGCATACTGTGACATTGGATACGCATGTCAGCCACTGTGGACTATTATTGAACAGTTCGTGTTGTTTTTCTGGTACATGTACGTAAGTACTAACACTAGTTTCTAAGTTATGTGACACCAAATGTACTATACATACGGGTCCGAAATAAAATGAGTTTTTTATTTTTATTTTTATATTAATTTTAGAAGAAAAAAAAATACAAAGGGGAAATTCAAAGGCAGAAGTATTAAATCGGCAATCAGCCTTGAGCAAGCAAAATAATCAATGTTTGTTCCTTCTCTGTGCGAGGAAGATCATAGCACTGCATTGGGATAATTCTAGACGTATATTATTATAAATCACATGAACCGTAATAAAGGAAAGAACCGTTAGTCCTGTGCAAAATGTAGCATTTCCAAAAATCATAGGTATCATATTTAAAGTGAGCACATTCAGAGAAATCAACTCCAACCATCTCGGCGCATCTTATAAGAGGGTGATGACACAAACAAAATTAAGTCCTTAATAGGCTTTACCAAGTTTTCTAAATCTTCAGTCTTACTACAGAATCCAGTTGTGGTCGTTGTTTTTTACGTAAATGGGTTGACAAGCTATTGTTAGGTTAGGTTAGGTTTTGGCCCCCCTCAATGGGTTCCCGCATTGACGAGACGGGGGGGGGGGGGGCTAGTAGCCGTGGTTTGTTGACCAACCCCTTGCCCTTTGCGACGGGTCTGATGAATTGATGATTGATGGATGACCCATTTAGAGGGGCTGGAAGAGGGCGTTGTCCGGAGGGCGGACAACGCCCTCTTCCAGCCCCTCTAAATGGGTCCAGGGACGGCGGACTCGGGGACGTCCACCACCCCCCATACAACAGGAACCGAGGTGGCGGCGCGTAGTGTTCCACGCGCGCTCTTTCGCCACGCTCTTAGACGTTGCGGGGGGAGTCTAACACCTCAATCCCCCTCCCAAAACGAGGAGGCCCGCCGAGGCAGGCCAGCAACAGTCAGGGTTGCGGAAGAATCATATGTTCCCGCGACCCCGACGTAGGTGTGAGATGGAACACCGGTGTGGTTTTTAGTCAGGAAGAGTCTGGCAGACCCCTCCGCCCGCCCGGAAAAAAAAAGGTTAGGTTACGGTGTATCGTAAGCTAGAATTAAACTGTAGGTCTGATAATTGGGGATATTGCTAAAATTGTTCCAGGCTCCTGAACCCAGAACAACAAGGAAAGGCAGCTGTGTAGGATTTAGTGCTGGTAAAAGATCTTGCTTTTTGATCTTAGCAACCATAACGACTGCACTTGGGATCCTCAAGTTGTTGCCAATGGGAACATTAGCTAGAACTTCTATTCCTAATGATCCCAGGTAGACTTTAAGTCCAATACCGGACCACTGCAGTAGTTGAGGTGAATTGAAGGCACCAGTGATTAATATAACTTCCTTATTTGCTTTGATCGTATAAGTAACTCCGTAATCTGCTTCCACGCCAACAGCAGTTTGATCTTCAATAATGATTTTCTTTACTCTAGTTTCTCTAGATACATATGTAGGAGATGGATAACGGCATGTTTGTGTTTAATAGTCCTGTTAATATTTAATAAAACCAGAACTCGGTGGTGGCGATTAAAGACATTTTAGGTTAATAATTCGTTACGACATTTTGACGTTTAATACAGTAAGCTTGTACATTGTCGTGATAGTCTAGTGGTTAAGACCTCACTTCTCATGTGAGGTTGTGGGTTCAATTCTTGACAAGTACGCGTGTGACTTTTTCCAATTCATATATACTTTCGGAGTGAGGAGTGAGGAGGTTCCTCCCTCTAGAGCCCTGACCACCGGCAGCTTGGACCTGTTCTTGCTGCCGATGGGCCACTATTTCATATTTTTAAATGTTTCGTTACATTTATAATAAAAATATTGAAAAATATAGTTAATACGTACATTAGTAATGATCGTGGTCGGTTGCGCTCACTAGTTTCGAAAGAGTTCGCTTGCAGTTGACTAAACTCACTTTTCTTATAATCTAATTTCTAATTTAAATCTATTTCTGTTTAAAGCGATTTTGTAGGAACACGATCATAAACGCGCCTCCCATGCCCCGCTTTGAACGGTCGCCCGCGCCACACTTCGCGCCAGGCAGTCCGGCTTTGACCGCTTTCTTCCCTTCGCCAGGGGAGCATACTCTCCCGCCCATGACTCCGCCTACTGCGGTGCTGGATGCGGACCACACCACCGACGACGACGATGCTTCGGAGGTGACCGAGGTAGAGCTGAGAGTAGCGGTACATAGGCTGAGTGCAAAAAATACCGCCCAGGATCCGACGGCACACCTGGAAAAGCCTTGTTCTGGCCTTACAGGCTCTCGGGCCTCGACTTAAGGGGCTCCTAAAGGCACGTACGAAGGGGGGCCAGTTCCTACTTCGTTGCAATACGGGGAAACTGGTACTCATTAAGAAGCCGGGGCGCCCTGCGAACTCTCCATCCGCTTATTGGCTCATCGCTCTGCTCGACGAGGTGGACAAGCTCTTTGAAAGAGTCATTGAATCAAACCGCCTCATCAGGCGGCTGGTGTGGGTAGGGACGGATTTGGCAGAGAGCCAGTTTGATTTTGCGGGGGGCAATCTACGGTGGACGCCATCATGCGCGTGCGAGCCCTCACGACGGGGGATGCTATGGCCTGGGGTGGGGTCGTCTTGGCAGTGTCGCTAAACATCGCCAATGCCTTCAATACCCTGCCCTGAGGTTGCATCATGGAGGCATTTCAGTATCACCGGTTGCCAACCTACTTCTGTAGGTTGGCAACCGCGGGCGCGGTCCGTACCATGCTTGCGAAGGAGGAGGCCAAGCGCGTAAGGGAGAGAACCTTGCACCCTAGTCGAATTACAAGCGAATGTCCTGCCACTGTAGGTGCGGGCTTGCGGATGGCGAACAATGGGTAGCTCACCCACCGGTAGGCACCAGGCCCGGGTCGACAGCGCATCTTGTTCCACGCGAGCCTCAAAGAGATGTCAGCACTAATTGACGGGGTCCGTTAGAGCCGATGCCAGCCAGGGTCGCGGGTTGTTCGAAAGAGACACCATGACCCTGGCACAAGCCATTTGATAATTTCTCACAAAAAAAATAAAAATTAAGGCTGTTCGACTCGGAAAACGCTCGCAAACGGCACGATTTTTGCACCGTCTCAGTTTTCCAAACGAATACCGTAATCCAAGCATTTTTATGAATCAAAACTTTAGAAAGAAAGAAAAAACGTTTATTTGCGGAAAACATGACGCAGTGATCAAACACAAACACCAAAAAGAACAAGTTGGGGGAAAATATACGTCACATCTACGCAAAACGGCCATCGCTCAGCTTAATGCTACGACCATAATTATGCGAGACAGAGCCCCAGCGCTGGTTTTCAGCGACAGCCGGCGTTGAATGACGTCGATCGGTGCAGCAAACGCTAATATTAAAATAAAATACATACACATAATAACTAGATAAGTTCTCTAATAATAATAATAACTAATATTTCAACAAAATAAATACAATAACTACCATATACTTTATTTTATTTTATTTTATTTTATTTTATTAATTTTAGGAAAACTTACAGCTAATACATTTTAATAACTAGTACAATGTGTAAACGATGGCTAATTAAAGTATATATTACCTTTATTAATATATACTTTATTTCACTCGATTCACCCTACAATTTCAAATTAATATTTGTGTAGTCTTTTTTCTTGTAAAGTAATAGTCGCGCCCATGCATGGTGGTGCACTGAGTGCACCCCACTCAGTGTGATGTCATAGGTATATTATATTTCTCAAAAAAAATATTATAAATACGATATATCTTTTTAATGCCCAACCATTACTCTAGCACTAAAATTCTCGTAGTTATTAGCGGTTGAAATCCTACTAATATTATAAACGCGAAATTTTGTGAGTATGGATGGATGTTTGTTACGCTTTCACGCAAAAACTACTGAACTGATTTGGATGATTTTTGGCACACAGATAGTTTATAACCTGGATTAACACATAGAGTACTTTTTATCCCGATTTATGCGGGTGAAACCGCGGGGAGCAGCTAGTTTTTGTCGGACAGAAATATTGTTCTTACCACCATCCAGTTCACCGAGCTAAAATACGTTTTTTCGTCATGAAATAAATACTAAAGTAATAGATAAAATTAACAATCATGGATCTTCACAAAAATCATTGTTCAATGTTAAACGTAGTATGTTGATTACTCGTCTGTTTGACGGTGTACGTTCAAAACTGATTTTTTTTTTAATTTTCTCGCCATTATGGAAGCAGAATCGGAAAAAAGAATTGGATTGGAAGTTATGAGCGTCGAAACTTTCTTATTTCAAAGCATCTTTGAGCGTAAATAAATATCCCGGAGTATGTAAATGGAAAAAACTTTTAGGGAGATTTATGATTGATTCAAGAATTGAAATTATATTATTTTGAATAAATACGTCCAGTAGTATTTACATAATGTCTTTGTGGCGACCCTAATGCGATTGTTGAATCAGCATTTAGAATATTGTATGAGGCGCCGGCGCCGGTGGGCCGCTCGTCAGTCGCTTACGACGCGTCATATTTTCCTACGTCTATTTCCACATTGTATCAGACTGTATTAATAAACCCAATTGTGTAAAATTGGAGTAACACAATTATCACATTATAAACAAGTTTATTCCTTATCTCCGCTAGACAAAACCCCTGCAAAATAACACGCACAACACTTTCTATTTCACAAAAAAAAAAAAAAAAAAACGAACTCTTAAATGAATTACTTACTTAGACAGCATGCATATTAGCCACACCCACTAACGAGTTCGATCCGTCGTCGGTGTCAACTTTTCAATAAGAAGGAAAAATTGAAAAAATAAACTGACGAACCGTGAGCCGGGTATACGCCATTCAGCGCCGAGTTTTCGCAACGTCACCGACCGACTGGAGCCGAGTATACCCGATTTAGCGTCACCGACCCGAGCGTAAAGGTTCAGTTTCATTCAACGTTCAGAAAAAAACTTGTTCACTTTAAAAAAAAACTTAGTTACCTCTTTATTCTTTATCTTTCTAATGATGGTGATATACCTCTTAAATGAACAAGAAACTCCCTTAAATGTTTCACAGCATGACAGTTGAAAACACCAGTTCGTGTATACAGGGTGATTTTGACTGGGAGGCCAACTTAGATATCGCGAATAAATAAAGCCATCTCATACATTTGGGTAGAGTCGGTATTGAAGTTATGTGTTAAGAAAGAAAGAAACTTCCACATCCTTAAATATGACCAAATTTTGCTAATAAGTGCTGTATAATTCATCTAAATTCTTCATTAATTATTACATATTTTGTATGTTTATAAAGATTTTTTCTGTAAAATTCATAATTATAGCAACCAATCTTTCTATCTCTAACAGCCAGTACAGCTGCTACATTTTCTTATCTGTTAAAAAACTCATCCTGTAAACATCTAGTCGTAGATAACTAGTAGGTACATTCGTTCGGAATTCCTCGGAGTTATTCGGTCTTAGCTCAAAGATATTGCATTCCGGAGCGAATCGACTGTTTCTGTGCTACTTCAAGCCCCTTTTATAAGGTAGGTAGCAGTCTTGTAGAGTTAAAAAGATTGTTATTTATTTTCATCCGTTTGCAAAGTGAAGAAAAGCCGGTAAAAACGAACTACACTAATGTCGAGAACCAGAAAAATAAGTTGTTACTTGAAAAATCCTAACAATTTTTTTAGATGCGAATGTAAGTTTTGTTTGTGCGTAACCTTTTCACGCTTAATCCACTGAATCGATTATCATGAAATTTTGCATAAACGTGGTCAAGGGTACAGAAAATGACAAATCCTGACAGAACAATAACTTTCGTCGCTGACGCTAGATGGCGCTACGGGTCTTTCGAATCATGATTGAATTACATTATTACAAACTTTATTAGTGAGTAATGAGTTATTTTTTAATATGAGTTTTAAAAGTTAGTACCCTATATCGCTTATTCGTATGAAGGTATTTTGCTTCGGCAGTTAAGCAAAAAGATCTTATTTCTATTCACAATTAATAAAATTGAGTTAAATGGCGTGCAATGGCCTATGGCCCGTTGGAGTAGACTGCTGAAAGCTGATGATGATAATGATATATTTGAAACGATGGCTGGCCAAGAGCAGTGGTGGCCCAGTGGTGACAGCCCCAACTTACGAGTTGTAAGGTCGTGGATTCGAACCCAGACAGGCGCTTTACTTTGTGTAAATAGTTTCATCACCATTGCTCTCAAAACGGTGAAGGAAAACATCATGAGGAAACCGGCATGTTCTAGAACCACATCTACCAACCCGCCTCTCGAAGAGAGGTGGCCGGTGTCCCAGCAGTGGGAACATTATAGGATAATTATGCAATGACTGTCCAAATCCAGATCAACAATATCCCTTTCAGGTTCAGTGGTAAGCTGTGTTATCTGCCTATTTTTTCCCCAACAACGAAGGGGTCGGCTTCCAGTCTTACCAGATGCAGCTGAATGCCAGTATGATAAAGACTTTGATGAAATTGAAAGAGAAAGAAGGGAGCTGTCGGTCAGAGCTAATATGATTTCTCGCAGGTTTGCACGTTGTTCTAAAAAAGTGAAGAACACCTTGTTTCGTGCATATTGCACCTCATTGTACACGTGCAGCCTGTGTGTAGATAACACTCAAAAATCGTACAGCGCCCTTCGCATTCAATATAACAATGCGTTCCGGGTGTTGATGGGGCTGTTCCGCTTCTGTAGCGCATCAGGGATGTTTGCTGAAGCTCGTGTTGATTGCTTCTACGCTACGATGCGAAAAAGATGCGCAACCCTGGTGCGCCCAGTGCGGGCCGGCCCCAACATTATACTGCGGTGTATCGCGTGCAGACTGGACTGCATGGGTGTGAATCGCTGCTGCAAGCTTTCCACATCGGTGTTGAGCTTGTAGCAGGGGTTCTCATTAATATATGTGGCAGTGTTACGTTAAGATTACTAACATATTTGTTAAGGAATATTGTTACTAACATAATATTTGAGGTTGCTGGTCTAGTGGTCGCAAGAGCTACTGCTGAGCATGAGGTCCTGGGTTCGATTCCCAGGTCGGGCATAGTGTTATTGGGTTTTTCTATCTAGAAATTCTCAGTGGCTGCCGGCAGTCTGGTTTTGTGCCCGGTTGATGGCAATACGCTCGCCCCCTATTATATGGGACTTAAACATGACTGGCGAAATGTGGGTGTACTATAGGTACACCTCTGCCTAACCCTTCTGAGATTACAGGCGTGATGTTATGTGTTATAATATTTGAGTCACGTTACTTGTTAAATAAATATAAATAAATAAATATACACTAGCTCCGCCTCGCAGTTTCACCCGCTTAGGTCAGGATGCCGTAGGAATATCGGGATAAAATTATCCCATGTCTCAAACCAGGTCATGGTCTCTATTATTTTGCCAAATTTCATCCAAATCCGTCAAAGCTGTTTTGGCGTGAAAGCATAACAAACGAACATTCAAAAAATTGGAATGACGGCCTATCTGACCTCCACAACCCGGTAACTGGGTAACATGATACCTCTTGGTAAGACTGGTTGTCAGGCTTTCGGGCTTCAGATTACCAGTAACGATTGCATAGATCCACAAATGCCAGCAAGGACCAACGGCATAACGTGCTTTCTGAATTACGGAGGGGGTCTTTATGTACTATGCATCTACGGAACGACCTATCAACCTTCGCTTAACCTTTGAAGAACGACCCAGCCACGAGCCAGCTCACTTTACTAAAGTTTTAAATAATAGGGCAAAGTCCCAAAACTATAAACAACTATTATTCAAATTTCAAAGTCAAACACTTAGAATACTGTCTGACCCACAAAGCGAAAATGTCACCAAAAATATGTCTAAGGTTAAGAACAACGAACTAGTTGTTTGGCGTTTCATAAATACAAAGTTCTGCAGTTGAAAGTTTTACTCGAAACTGTAATAACTAGTGAAACTCGATGTAAACCATTTTTTTAAGTATAAAGGGGGAAATTTTTACCATCTTGAAAAGAAATGGGTTAAAACAATAGGTAAACGAAATTGAAGCTTAAGACATAGTTATTTTTTTTTTCAGAAATTGGTCCGGAAGTAAATACTTAACATTTAAAGTAAAATGTTCATATTAGAACAATAAAACACCATTTTTTAAGACGGTAAACAATGTCATCCGGTTGATGCAGCATAATTAATTTATCTGTATCTGTTTTTTGTTTGTTTGTTTGTTTGGCATCTCGCAGGTCAACCTATGCGGTTGTCGTCTGCTTAAGCGGACTTGCCTGTGGATTCCCTAATAAATTAAGGCCTCCAGCCAGGACTTAAACTTATATACTAACTAAAACTAAGCGACAACGCTAAGGGCACCCCCTGTGGGGTACGAACCTCGGCTTAGGGCGTCGCTGGAAGAGGGCAGCAAATGACTAGCTGGATCAGGATTGGTATTATTTACGGACGAATTTAAAGCTACAGGCTCAGCGGCGCGGGCTGGCTCGTGCAAAGGTCGGGAGGGGCGTCGATTTGGGTGTCGCGGCGGGCCTCGGCGGCGAGGGCGGTAGGACGGCGATCGGGTTTTGGGCTTATGTAGTGTGCTGGTGGCCTTACTACTCTCCTGGAGGAGGGTAGTGGCGTCGTCGGGGTCGATTAAAGTATGCCTTGGTCGGCGAATACTGCTAATGCGAGAGGGAGTGTAGCGGGCGGCCGCTGTAATCAGGGGGTTAGAATGTTTGATGCCGCAGTCGAAGAAACGCTTTGATAAGCGTTTCATGAACTGTTTTATGGTTGGCATTTTGAGGTCGACGTGAAGATCTATATTACGGACATAGAAGGGGGCACCCGTGACCCTTCTGAGGAAACGGTTTTGGAGGGTCTGCATCTTATGAAGATGACGTGGGTGAGCGTGCGCAAATACAACGCAGGCATAGGTCATGATGGGACGGATGACTGCGGTATAGATGCGGAGCTTGCATTTGAGGGACAGTTTACTACGGGCTGTCAGTACGAATTGGAGCCTGCTAAGAGCGAAGGAGGCGCGCGCGCGAACCGCCTTAATATGAGCCTTAAAGGTAAGGTTCTCATCGAGGATCACGCCTAGGTATTTGGCTTGCTTCTCCCAAGGGATTGGCTTGCCGTACATAGTGATCGGGCTGGGAAGTGGGGGAGGGAGTCGACGACGTCTCGAGAAGAGAACCGCCTGACTCTTATCGGGGTTGACCTCGATTCTCCATTTCCGTATCTGTATCTGCTTAGTTTTAAATATTTTATACCATCTTAGGATGCTCCATCACGACCCCTGCATCAAATCTGTTTTAGAAGAAATCTCAGAGAAGACAAAAGCGTACAAAGAGCGTATCAAGAACCATCCAAACGTGCTAGCAGTAAACCTAATGGACACACGAACACTCGCTAGAAGACTAAAAAGAAAGATTCCTCAAGACCTTATAAAAGCGAATGCAAGAATAAACGAAGCAGTCACTGGACATCTTCTTTAAGATATCAAACATATTCCTGAATATCTGCAAGAATGATAGATTACAATAAAAAAATATTAGTATGGGTACTTGTGATTTTTGGGGAGGTTTGCCATAATCGCCACGCTTGGCAGGCGGGTTTGTGATCGCAGTATGGTTTTGAAGAGAACGATGCTTCCTATTCTCTAGTAAGTCCTTTAGTCGCCTGTTACGACACCCATGGGAAGAAATAGGAGGGCGGAGTGGTACTTTACGTCCGGTATCATACGGAATAGGGATGAATGAGGAAGAAATGATTCAAAAAAATTATATAATTTCAAAGAAGGCATAGTAAAATGAGATAATAGAAACAATCTGTTCAATCGATGTGAATATGAAGAAGCTACACGCTTTGGAGGGGATTATTTCCATCCTTGTCGCGCGGTTCGGACAATGTATGGCACTGGTATGAAGTTACATAGTCGCAACGTCACTTCTACGATAGTGCTGCAATGTTTCTGTGAAGCAGGCTTAATCGCTCACCAGGTCACCTGTACGATGAAGTGAATAGACACAGTGACATTCCATCAGCGATATCGATGATAGAAAAGTCGAAAATGGACTGACTTGTCTTGACTTGAGCTGTTGCCACCATAGGAATCCTTTTGTGGTCTTATGACTATATGGTAGTACACATATAGCAGGGCGATGACATGTTTATGACGTGAATACGTCTTTAAATTTGATGTCATATTAAGAGGCCATTCAAAAAACTGTTGATAATAAAATCGGGGGATACAGTTTGGTGTTGCAGTTACATATTTATCATCTACATCCAAAATTTAATTACACCCCTCGATAGCTAAAGAATGAAAGAATTTGTTTGGCCCCCCCTATCCTCTGAGCCTCATCTCAACCTCAGAAAATACGGCCGTAACCACGACACAGCCACATCCTTTTTTTGACATGATTCTGACCATGCCAAAAATGTGATTAAAGTTTTATTTTTCATGTTCATAAAGCACGTCTCTGGGAGTGTATTCGATAGACACTAAAGTTGATAATACCTATATTTGTCACATATTCTTTATGAGAATTGTGTGGTTATGAGAATTGTTCGAGAAACAATAGTACCTATAAACATGTCACATTTGGACCAGACGCTCAGCATTGTTTAGTATTGAAATAGTGTGTTTTATTATTACGAAATAATAGTTTTTCGTTTTATATAACGGTTATATGAAACACTTAGATGACTTAAAAGATGATTCAATACTTATGCTTCTGCTAAAAACGGAAAACATCGTGAGGAAACCTAGTCCTAGAACAAAATTTTCTAAGACATGTGACATCCACCAACCCACACTGGGCCCACGTGTTGGCCCGACAATGACCCACACCTTCTCGCATCTTATTTCTAATACGTAAATACTTTGTAAATAAATGTATTCCATTCCATTCCATTCCATTCCATTCCATTCCATTCCATTCCATTCCATTCCATTCCATTCCATTCCATTCCATTCCATTCCATTCCATTCCATTCCATTCCATTCCATTCCATTCCATTCCATTCCATTCCATTCCATCCCATCCCATCCTATCCCATCCCATCCCATCCCATCCCATCCCACCCCATCCCATCCCATCCCACCCCATCCCATCCCATTCCATTCCATTCCAACCCATTCCATTCTATTCTATTCACATAGACGAAGCATGTATACTATCAGTGGCAACATTATTGGTCGAAAGTGGCATTCTGTTAATCCTGCCTATCATCATGAGAAAAGCCGAAAGAAAGAAAAAATCTTTCATTTGGGACACGCTTAGTGTATACAAATCGTAAAAATCAAAATCAAAAGGTGAATTTAAAACTAACCAAATGAACATAAAAACATCAATAAACGACCTGTGCGAGGCCAAAAAGGCTCATATCTCAGAATAATGCTATGATATTTAAAAAAAAAATCCGCAGCGCTGGTATTCTGATAGTTCCCGATAATCAATCAATCAATCAGTCAATAGGTATGGTTGTGGATAATAAGATGTTTTAAAATATGTGCACTATGTTTTGCCAATGTATGGCGAACAAAAATAACATACACAATCAATTATAATTAAGGTGGCATGTCAATGATTACATAATTCAAATTCACATTAAAATAATTCAATTTCAAATTTATGTCAGTTAGGCGAACAGGTCATTACAAATTAATACAAACAAAACAGACACAACACATACAACACACAACAGTTACAGACACAATAACAAAACAGAAACAGATATTAACACTTCTCTTATACCCACATACTCAATAAACACCAGCTTATTCAATTAATTTAAAAGCCCAATAATAATAAAAACCACATCGTAAATTCATAACATAATTCTACCGGTAGTGCGTCACGCGACAAGTGACGTCACGGAAAATTCAACCGGAAGATACGTTGTAAAGGCTAAAGCTTCGGTAGAAAAATTACGCGCGTTTTTTGTCGGGAAACGAGTGACTTCCGGATCCGGGACGCCTTTACAAGGCAAGGTGTTGAATTGTTAGACATTTCCCACTACTACTATTGACCCGTCTCTGATTCGCAAGGTTTTTACTAATACATGACTAGAAAAAACATCGAAATTTCTCTAAACGACTTTCGTTTTCTTTCTTTTCTTTGAAGTTTAATATTAATGTTAGTCTAATTTTAAACTTTCGGTATAAATTCTCTAAATCATGGTGAAAACCGCATCAAATTCCTTCGCGTTTTTTTTGAAGGAACAACGCGGTCACGAAGATAGACACAAAAAACAACTTTAATTTATATGTGAGCACCATGTACCTGTCACGTGATTTTTTTTATCTGTCTGTGCTTATTTTAAATTATTTTCACCTATTTGTAGTATAGAATTTTCATCCTGGCTGCATCGTCTTGACATATAACTAAACACATCACGCCTTCTTTCCCCGAAGGATTGTGCAGAGGTGTATACCTATAGTACACCCACATTTCGCCAGTTATGTTTTAAGTCCCATGTAATAGGAGGCGAGCCTATTGACATCAACCGGGCATAAATCCAGACTCCGGGCTTCTACTGCGAAATTCCAGAAAGAAAATACTCAATAACACGTTGCCCGACCTGGGAAACGAACTCAGGACCTCCTACTCAACAGTAGCGATTGCGACCACTAGACCAACGAGGCAGTAATATAATTAATATACACAAAATATTGTTAAACATTTTAAATGAGTAACGGTGGAGTTTCTTGCATCTTCTCCATACGAAACTACCTTTTGGAAGGGGCGCCTAGAATCAATTCTATTTAAATGTAAATGTTGACGTTCAAAAGTGCCTCGCCCCCGACAACGCCACTACCCTCCTCCAGGAGAGAAGTAAGGCCACCAGCACTCTACGTAAGCCCAAAACCCGATCGCCGTCCTACCGCCCTCGCCGCCGAGGCCCGCCGCGGTGCCCTAATCTACGCCCCTCCCGACCCAGCCCGCGCCGCTGAGCCTGTAGCTTTAAATTCGTCCCAAAATCTCATAAATCCTGATCCAGCTAGTACCTTGCTGCCCTCTTGCAGCGACGCCCTAAGCCGAGGTCCGTATCCTACAGCGGGTGCCTTTAGCATGTAGTTACTTGGTTTTTAAGTCCTGGCTGGAGGCCTTAATTTAATAATAATAATAATTTTTATTTAATTCAAAAATTGTGGTACAGTCTGTTACAATTAATATAATTTAATAATCTATGGATAAATCACGAGAGTAACAAATAATAGATCTGGCGTCCTACCTAGACCTGCGAGATGCCATTCACAAAAAAAGTGCCTTTTAGTGCCAATTTGAAATGCTTTGACTAAAATATGTACGTTATATACAGGGTGGCAGGATCATCGGCACGAGTAGAATGACCATCAAAGGAAAAAGTTAAGTGTACGGAAGAATACACAAAATGACAGATGAAAAAAAGAAATCTGTCAGTTTGTCTTTTCTTCCGTCGACAAAAAATGCTACGCGTTCTGTTAGGGGCTGTTCATGTATAGTACTATAGGGGGACGGGGGTCTTTGCTTATTTTTGATGACATGGTGGGTCTAGGTGGTGATTACGTCAGCAGTAGTTATTTACTTTTTACACATATGGCAACCATACACTGTCTATGCTGAAAACAAAATGCATTTTCGGGGAATCCTACAAATAATGAATACGTTTAGTTTAATAACGTGTCAGTTGAGTTTGTTTAAATGATTAATATGTGCGTAACACTCCTCGTTGGGCAGCTGGATCAAGGGCTTGATTCAGAAAGCGGTACTTATGGACACGGCTCGCATTGCCAGGAGGTTCCTCTCTCTGGAGCCCTGACCGCCGGTAGCTTGGACCCTGTTCCCGATACCGGTGGGATACTATTTTTTATATTTTTAAATGTTTTTTTGAATTTGTTTTCAGATTTTTTTAAAAATATTTAAAAATGTTATTTTAAAAAAAACGAAATGCATTTTCGGGGAATCCTAAAAATAAAGAATACGTTTAGTTTAATAACGTGTCAGTTGAGTTTGTTTTAATGATTATTATGTGCGTAACACTGAGGAGTGTTACGCACATAATAATCATTAAAAATTAATAATCATTATTCCAAATCTATTCCTTATTTATAGACATATAACTGCTGCTCATGAATCACAGTCCCGATAAGGCTGAATGTCTTGCCGACAGCCTAGAGTCCCAATGTTCTCCCAGCTCCCAACCAGTAGACCAAGCTCACCTGAACAAGGTCGACGCTGAAGTCGAACGAAGAGCCTCCCTCCCTCCCGTCGAAGACCCTGATGATCCTCTGCCTCCCGTCACTCCAGACGAAGTGCACGACATCATTAAAGGGCTCCACGCTCGTAAGGCCCCCGGTTCGGATGGTATTACCAATAAGGTATACAAACTCCTTCCTGCCCCGCTAATAATGCTTATGACCGCCATCTTCAATGGCGCCTTGAGCAACAACATCTTCCCACAAGCATGGAAAGAAGCCACCGTCATCGGTATCCCAAAGCCAGGCAAGCCAAAGTCTGAGCCCTCCAGCTACCGCCCTATTAGCTTACTCAATGTCCTCGGCAAAATCTACGAGAGGCTTATTTATAAGCGTCTCAAAGACTACGCCGAAGCAAAGAGCCTCATTCCCAACGAGCAGTTTGGTTTCCGCCCACAACACTCGAGTATCCACCAGGTCCACCGTATCGTAGAGCACTTGTGCGCCGGTATGCAGCGTAACGCGACGACGGGTGTGCTATTCTTCGACATAGCGAAAGCCTTCGACAAAGTCTGGCACAACGGCTTGTTATACAAGCTTTACCAACTAGGAGTGCCAGATCGTCTCGTACTCATCTTACGAGACTTTTTGTCGAACCGGACCTTTCGCTATCGCGTCGAGGGAGCACTCTCGTCCCCTCATCCTATTCGCGCCGGTGTCCCTCAGGGTTCCGTACTATCTCCTCTCGCCTTCACGCTGTTCACTAGCGATATCCCAAAAAGTAAAAAGGCTCAGTTGGCTCTCTTCGCCGACGACACTGCCGTTTACTATACCGGTCACTGTCCCAACGCTATAGCTCGTACTCTCCAAACCTCCGCTAACGTCTTAGGCGCTTGGTTCCGGAAATGGAGAATCGAGGTCAACCCCGATAAGAGTCAGGCGGTTCTCTTCTCGAGACGTCGTCGACTCCCTCCCCCACATCCCAGCCCGATCACTATGTACGGCAAGCCAATCCCTTGGGAGAAGCAAGCCAAATACCTAGGCGTGATCCTCGATGAGAACCTTACCTTTAAGGCTCATATTAAGGCGGTTCGCGCGCGCGCCTCCTTCGCTCTTAGCAGGCTGCAATTCGTACTGACAGCCCGTAGTAAACTGTCCCTTAAATGCAAGCTCCGCATCTATACCGCAGTCATCCGTCCCATCATGACCTATGCCTGCGTTGTATTTGCGCACGCTCACCCACGTCATCTCCATAAGATGCAGACCCTCCAAAACCGTTTCCTCAGAAGGGTCACGGGTGCCCCCTTCTATGTCCGTAATATCGATCTTCACGTCGACCTCAAAATGCCAACCATAAAACAGTTCATGAAACGCTTATCAAAGCGTTTCTTCGACTGCGGCATCAAACATTCTAACCCCCTGATTACAGCGGCCGCCCGTTACACTCCCTCTCGCATTAGCAGTATTCGCCGACCAAGGCATACTTTAATCGACCCCGACGACGCCACTACCCTCCTCCAGGAGAGTAGTAAGGCCACTAGCACGCTACATAAGCCCAAAACCCGATCGCCGTCCTACCGCCCTCGCCGCCGAGGCCCGCCGCGACGCCCAAATCGACGCCCCTCCCGACCCTTGCTCGAGCCAGCCCGCGCCGCTGAGCCTGTAGCTTTAAATTCGTCCATAAATAATACCAATCCTGATCCAGCTAGTCATTTGCTGCCCTCTTCCAGCGACGCCCTAAGCCGAGGTTCGTACCCCACAGGGGGTGCCCTTAGCGTTGTCGCTTAGTTTTAGTTAGTATATAAGTTTAAGTCCTGGCTGGAGGCCTTAATTTATTAGGGAATCCACAGGCAAGTCCGCTTAAGCAGACGACAACCGCATAGGTTGACCTGCGAGATGCCAAACAAACAAACAAACAAAACTGCTCATGAATCGATCAATTGTAGCAATGTTTACGTAATAGTGAAAAGTAGCTTTGCTTACTTTTACTGACGAGGGGGAGGGGTGGATTAATAATTGCAAAAAACCTGCTTACGTAATACTTGAACGGCCCCTTAACATGGATTCACTACATGTTTCTGGTCAAGTGCGTGTCGGACCACGCACAATGAAGGGTTCCGTAGTTCTAAAACATGGACTCCCATACATCCCAACTGCAAATATAAGCTGGTCAACTATTACTCGTAAAATTGTAAAGCCTGTGATAGTTTGCCTTTTAAATTCGTTAAATATACTATTACCGTGAATTATTTGACATAGCCAAAAAAACAGAATGTCGATTTTGCAAACCAAAACTAATATAATCCATGCCAAATTATAGCATTTCAGTACTTAAAGTCGTAGAGCTAAGCTGCGGACAGGCTGACAGATGGACGGACGAACTTGGCGAAAATGTAAGGGTTCCTGGTTGACTCCGGAACCCTAAAAACATTGAGTCTTCATCTAGCCGAAACTATAACATTTATTCAAATATTTAAAAACTTATATTCGTCGAAACCATCACCGATCAAAACTTGTCCATTTTATCTAATTATCAAAATAATCATGACACAAAACATGCCTAATCTTCATAACGCATGAAATCATTCGTGATACAGCCTGCAGCTACACCCCACAATAATACAAGTAAATAATCCTGCCTCGTTGGTCTAGTGGTCGCAATCGCTACTGCTGAGCATGAGGTCCTGGGTTCGATTCCTAGGTCGGGCAACGTGTTATTGGGTTTTTCTATCTGGAATTTCTCAGTAGCAGCCCGAAGTCTGGATTTGTGCCCGGTAGATGGCAATAGGCTCGCCCCCTATAACATGGGACTTAAACATAACTGGCGAAATGTGGGTGTACTATAGGTACACCTCTGCCCAACCCTTCGGGGAAACAAGGCGTGATGTTATGTAATCCTGCGTAGTCTACAATTTGTGGCGTCTTCGATCACATCCATGTTATTTGTTTCTAACTAATTTATTATTAAGTTTGTTTAAGTTGAGATACAGGAGTGTTTTCATATTTATGGAATAATTAGGGGTGGGTTGAGGTTTTGCTTGTTGTTTATACACGCTTATCAGCAATCCGTGATCATTTTTAACCAATAGGATGCGTGAGAATGTGGATCCACACGAGTAACAATGGCTTTTTAATTACGTCATTGAACCGGTTAAAAGTATGGTACAAACCATCAAAATGATCAACCTCCTTCATTGTACCAACTGATTATTTATTTGCGATTACGTCGCGAAAAAATAACCAACTTTCCCATACACCACCATTGGGTCCCATGGAGATAGTTGTTTTTTTTATTTTTTTTGGTAGATGGGATGTACCAACACCCTTAAATATGACGACATATTTCTTATAGCCGCAAAAATAATATTAATAATAAAATAAAAATTCTTTTATATCAGACCATGGTGTCCGTTTTGTTAGTAATAATGTTCTTTTAGACTAATGTTAGGATCGCGCATTCGCGTTCTATTAGGACGATGCCTAAGTGTGCTGTTGTCGCTGCCACGTACTCTACGCACCAGGGATGCGCACCTTTTACTCATTGTAGCGTATAAGCAGTTTCCGCGAAATTCAGCAAATATCCCTGATGCACTACAGAATTGCAGCCTCATCGGCACCCTGAACTCATGATTAAATTGGACTCAGAGGGCACTGTAAGACTTTTGAGTATAGTTGGACAACAGGCCGCACGTGTAGAATAATGTACAATACGACCTGTAATTGAAATACGAAAAGTGCAACTTTGACTTTCAACAACGTGCATACCTGCGAGCTATCAAGTTCGCCCGCACTGCCAGCGCCCTCCGTTCCCTCTCGATGTCTAAGAGCGTGATCACTAGCAAATTAACATTTTACCTTACATCATACTTGCTTTCAAGTTCAACATTGCCGAATGAAATTGGCACTTGAGACATTATAATTATGTTCTATAATTTTTTCAAGTCTATTAATATTTTTAACAGCACAACATTTAACCCACTTGATCACATAATTTTATACGCGGTTATAACCAATTTCCACCTGGTAAGCCGATGGCGTGTTAGCTAACCAACTAAATAGCTATGTCAGATGATGATGGCTTCCACTATAACTACGATTATATTAAAATAAAAGTCTTGTAAATAGACAAATGTAATTATAGATCTAAAAAGAAATAGCCATAATCGGGAACTACAGAAGAATATAGGAAAGGCCAATGCGAGAGCAAAACGAAAAATTTATAAACAGATACATAAATGTCAAAAAAATATTTTATATTGTTATTAAAGGCTATTACTAATTATTGATCCGACATTTACATTTCAACATTTAAATTTCAACATTTCGTGATTTGTTCATTTTCGTGTTTTGTTTTATTTTAGGGGTTTATTTTTTGTTTTTTTTTAACTTTGAATTTCCCTTCAATCTATTTTAATAAATAAATAAATGTCTGTTAGATTGGATTAATATATCGTAAGAATCATACGACATATTTGAGATTAATTTTACATGTCACCGAAATTATAAAGCGATCCAACGAAATCATATTTTGTCACGGAAATTAGATTTCATCACCGAAATGAAAATGTAAACACAACAAAGAAACAGTTTCTTTGCACAATGTCACAAGGCGCCTTGGGAATGGGTAGCTTTGAGGTTGAACAGATTTACAGGTAAGTATGTAGGGCCATTTGCGAATGGGACAATTTACGAAAGAGTGACCATTTACGGATGGGATTGCATGCTACAACACAGTATATATAAAAACAACATTTGCGAAAGAGGGACTGCTTGAGAATGAGACCGTCTGCTACTCGTCATTATCATCATCAGGTCGCAAGAAGTCCACTGCTGAAAATAGGCCTCCCCCATGAATTTCCAGAGTATCCGGTTGTAGGCGGCCTGCATCCAGCTGCTGCTTTGTCTTTTACTGCGACCTTTTTTGAGTCGTCTGTCCACCTTGTGGGCGGACGTCCTACGCTGCGCTTGCCGGTACGTAGTCTCCATTTGTGAACTCTCTTCTCAACACTTCCAGTTTAGTGTTATACTCGTATACTGTGATGATGTGATTACATACAATAATAAAATGGTTGAGCCGTTTAGGCAATAGACAAAGTGACCTACTATCAGCCATATCGATGAAGGAAAAGTCCAAAATGTATTGGATTGATATATGCTACCGAAAAGTTTATGTTCATCCAGTTGAATTTCGATGTAGAATTACGATACGTTTGAATTGCGATTGTATAGAATCAAGTTCCAGACAGATGTGCCGAAACTGACTGACATATCAACGCACAGCCAAACCTACTGGTACTAGGAACGTGTAATTTTGCACAAGGTTTCCTTCAATAATTTAAGGGAGTATTTTGAAGGAGTTTTTTGAAATTTGACATTAAAGAATTTGAAAAGGAGGGATGTTGTTTGTATGAGTATTTGAATTACATAAGCTACCGAAAAGCTTATGTCCATACTGTTGAAATTCGATTGCCAAATTCCAGTTTTATAGAAACAGATGTGAAGGGCGGCATTTTAAGGGACTGTCTTATGTAATTTTGTCGTTCAAAAAGTGTTAATTCTCAGCCTAATTTGATTAAATAGCTTTTGATTTTAATTTCGCCACATATCTGTCGAGGCTCTTCTTGGGTAAGTCTGCCTTGTTAGTTTCAGTGTGATTGCAAACGATAGATCCCTATAATTTATAAGGTGTACATACTAAAGAGTATTCTATGTATCTGTCTATCTATCCCTGAGTCAGCTAGTGTTATTATACTTTTCATTATCAGGAGATAACGAAGCTAAAGCAGGGAGGCGGGTGGAAGAGCTAGTGGGTCGGTTCGTAGATGGACACGGAAAGGTTCTGGATGAAAACCATCCGTTACATATCGAGAACCTTTCCGTGCTTCCGGCTCTTTTTCGTAGATCCTTGACAGTTGTTCAGGGTAGTTAGTCAGAAGCCCGAAAGTCTGACAACCAGTCTCACCAGGGGGTATCGTGTTACCCAGTAACTGGGTTGTGGAGTTCAGATAGGCAGTCGCTCCATGTAAAATACTGGTATTCAGCTGCAATTCGGTAAGACTAGAAGCCGACCTCAAAAAACTTTGCAAAAGCAGCCCCGAGACCGGATTTGTGTCCAACAATGGAATATCACGCCTGCAATACCCGAAAGTGTTGGCAGAAGTGTACCTTTGGCACACTCATATTTCGTTATATTTCAGCGTGTTTTAAAAAGATCTTTTAAACAGTACTCTCATGATTTTCTTATATTCAAGGTCAGCCCCCGAAATTTTGTTGAATGAATATTGATTATTTTATTTGTAATGTAAATGTCTCGATATGGTTTTTAAATCAAAATTATGGCGTTGAATGTTACAAACAGCTGTTTTGTAAACTTATTTAATGTACATTTCAAGGAATGGAAATTATACCAACGAAAACAAATGAATATGGTTATTAATCAACAGGCATTATAGATACCGACAGAAAAAAATATTAGACACACGGTGACATGGTTTTTGTGGTACCTACTGAGCTGCAAATTGCAAAAAACTTAAGAAAATTTGAATCTCACTGTGGATGAGTCAGGGCTACGTGATTTTTCTATCTTTGAAATGATTTACCGAGATTACCTTTAGACAAACACAGTTAAAAACAAACCCTTTCCTATTTTACCGCTTTATAGTAATTGTTTAGATGGAAAACACAGCTGTTCAGCTTTGATAGTATCGAATAGGTAACGCCATCTATGAAAAACAGTCGAAACTAAAAGGCAAGATCAATATTAGTAACATTGCTGGCCACTGAATGGCACTTTAGTAGGTGACACAGGGGTTCAGAGCAGGATCGAGTTCTTTAGTCAATCGACAGATGCCTCTTATTATATGGTAGTTTGAAGGGTTTTGAACTTAAACGAGTTAATTATGAGAAAAAGTTAATAACAAAAACGAAGGCTCTTTCGGGAAATCTTAGTGCCGATTTCATCAATGAAACTGAATTCGATTAGCATTCTGACAATGCTTAAGTTCTCTAAAAGCTGATTTTAAACCCGAGTCTAACACCCATCTTCTAAGTCGTAACCTCGAAAGCTACTTGACTCACAACTCTGTCAAGAAGACCTCAAGGCGTGCCTCGGAGGACTTCAAAAAAATCTGTAAAATCATAGTCCTCAGATTAAGGAAATTATGAAATCCCTCGAATAAGTGTGAGTCGAGGTGATACGTCGCGAATACCTACGTCAATAATCAATAAACTCTTCAAAAGACATTATAAAAATCGGATGAAATACGCATGTTTAGGTTAAAACTTCCTTGTTGATTTCTGATAGATTTTTGATTAAAGCTTCCTCAAGGAAGCCTCAAGGTGGATCGTACCTAGAACGTGCCTTTTATTTGACTGTTGGTTCCTCAACTCAATCACACCTCGACTGATTAAACTTTTTGAGATGAGGAGTAAAATTGCAACTACACTTGGGAGCAAATAAATCGAGCCACTTCCTTTTTCACGCATTATGGTTATTATTTTTGGTATTATGGAACGCATCGATTCGAAACATATATCGCCTAAAAGGGTATTTAATAACCTTTACAATGAGGGTAGTTAGTTGTCAAAATTTCATTTTAATTAAAGTTTAAAGGGTAGAATAAAATTATCGCATTTAATTTGCTTATGACATTTTTATTGTACTCTGTTAAGAAAAGATTAAATTTGAGGTTTTTGTTAATCATACCCATATTACTTGTTATTGTTGTTTTTATCTGTGTCTGTGTAATCAAAATAACCTGATAAAATGGATACTACACCGACGGAAGCTGCCCAAGTTGTAGCTTTACTTGAGGTTGGACACGGACAACTTGAAGTGGCACGCAGACTTCATTTGAGTCGTTCAAAGGTACAGCGGGTATACCGCAGGTATCTGGAGACTGGTGCTTTTGTTCGGCGACCTGGAACTGGCCGACCACGGGCAACAACAGAACGTGACGACCGCTTTATTGCAACCAATTCGTTGCGCGACCGTGGACTTAATGCTGTTCAGGTACAGCAAGCGTTACGTGACGTTCGAGGTGTCGCAATCAGTAGATGGACAGTGAGACGAAGACTAAAGGAACGAAATTTAACATCACACAAACCAGCAACTGGCCCAAAATTGACTGTAGCTCATCGCCGATCTCGCTTGGAGTTTGCTCGAGAACACATTAATTGGACGTTAGAAGACTGGAGGTCAGTTTTGTTTTCTGACGAGTCAAGAATCTGTCTTTTTAGCAATGACGGGAGAAACCGAGTGTATAGACGTCCTGGTGAAAGATTTGCCCAATGTTGCATTCGAGAAACTGTGAGTTTTGGTGGTGGTTCTTGTATGGTGTGGGGAGGAATTTCTCTAGACGGAAAAACGGAACTTGTCTTCGTCGACCCCGCCAACGATGGCAGTGGTAGACGTGGATTAACAGCTGACCGATACATAACTGACATTCTTGAAGACCACGTAATGCCGTATGCTGGTTTTGTCGGAGAAAATTTCTTGTTTATGCATGACAATGCGAGACCTCATACCGCGCAGATCGTTACGGAATACTTGTCTGCGATCGGGATTCAACAAATGGTATGGCCAGCACGAAATCCCGATTTGAACCCGATCGAACACCTATGGGACGAGCTAAAACGGAGAGTCCGAGCCAGGGTTCCCGCTGTTTCATCCATTCCCGAGCTTAAAGTCGCTGTGCTTGAAGAGTGGGAGAACATACCACAATATGTCATCGTAACTCTGATCAGATCGACGACTAATAGGCTACAAGAATGCATCAGGGCACGGGGGGGTAATACCAGTTATTAAGAATATTTTTTTTGCAATAATTTTGTTTTTTATTGTTTTTATGGACTATTTTAGCCCTACTAAATTTTCTATCAAAATTACCATTTTTCTTGCAGAGCCAATAATTTATCATTCAATAAGGTTATTATTCAATAATTTACCGTCATTGTTAAGGTTATTAACTTAACTTTTAGGCGATATATAGTTCGAATTGATACGTTCCATATTCCCAAAAATATTTACCATTTTACGTGAAAAAAGGTAGTGGCTCGATTTATTTGCTCCCAAGTGTATATATCAAACCACTTATGTGAGGAAATCATGATGTTTTGACTTAGAAAGGGTATTAGTTGTATGAATAAGGTTCAAAATATAAAAACTAAAGTTAGATCTCGTTTCGTATTAAGACGGGAGTTTTGAATTTAATTAACTTTTCACAACAAGTTTTATCAACATCGTAACGGAGCCCTAAAACAAAATGGCGGACGAAAACATAAATCTCAACATTCAACGCCCAGCCCTATACTTGAATACAATCATCGCTCCATAAAAACTCATAAAGAATAAATTCACTCCAACTAAAAAATAAGGTATGCGAAAATGGCTTCCCCAGCCTCCCTCATAAATCAATTTCGAGATAAATTGTAGAATCAAAGTCAATAATTTACGAGTTATAGGATAACTTTACGAAAGATCGTAAATAAAAAATTGAGCCAAAAGTGGGAAGATTTGAAAAAGTTTTGCGTTTTGTCGTTGCGCCCTAGAGGGCAGCTGATTATCGATAAGGAAAATAGTATAAGACATGTGGTTTTGAACGGTGTCTGATATAAAATAGGCAAAACGTCTTGTAGAATCAAGCGCCACTTAAGCACCGCGTGTTGCGCTGCAACGTTGTGAGAAGTCTCAACATTAAATAGTCGAGTGGTGCTAACTATTTAATAATTAGTAAGTTGCTACGCACATCACTAAAATCATAGAACAACACTAATGATCTAAGTACACTGACACTCGAGCATTTCTACTTCCACTGGCTTAGCGAACGAGCTATTCCTGACCTCAGGGTTCATTGTACCCAATGTACCCCAACCTAGGTGTTCAACGTCCCGGCTGCGGGCTTGCTACTTTAACCGGCACTTGCTCAAAATCGGCACGCTGCTCCAAATCGGCACGTTGCTTCAAATCTGCACGCTGCTCCGAACGACGCGCTGAAGGCGTGGCTGATCTGTGCGCTACCGGCGTCGACGTAGGCATTACCGGCCACGTGCTGTGCATCTGCTGCCACTGGTGGCAGTCTCCACCCAAGTGATCCAAGGACGGTATCATTCCTATTACCTGAGGTGTGTCAGTGCTCAGTACAAACAGTGTCCTTACCAACGACCTAAACGTCTAATTACTTAAATCCTTACCTATCAGATAACGTCTGCGCAGTACCTGCAAATCCCTAGCCGTTACAGCGCGACGAGCCGTGCCTTTGTGTCGCGCCTGTTTGAAGGAGCCTTCATACAAAAGAGATTATTCCTGTAGGTAACAGCCCACGGTCGGGCAAGATTCTCTTCTCGTTAGAAAAATTACGAGCATTATTTGTCTATACATATTAGGATAGTTGATCAATTTAGTTACAAACTAATGTAAGGCGTCGAAATATTCCTCCGCATCACTGTCGACTGGTAATGTACCCAAGAGACTGGCTGTATGGCCACATTGTATGGCAATGCTTAGCCTCTGGCCAAGGGAAAGGCCAGCCCTTGGGTCACTTGAAGTGTCAACCAGGCGTTTGGAGATTTCGATTAACAAACCATGAGTACTTATGACCCCACTGCCCGAGAGTTTCAACCCCAAACGGCTCGAAAATATAATTACTGATAAGGTTATTATACTTTCGAGTCATTACGCGACATTGGTGACGATTCTCTTGTCAGAAACGCCTCTAAACTAGACTATATTTAAAAAATAAGTGATTTTTCACCGAAATTTTGTTCATTGCTGACGATTTTCCATTCTGAAATTAACTAAAGTGACACAACTTAACCATTTAGACGTATTAGTTTGACATCACTAAGATGGCACTAAGTTACTAATTTAGTGAAAATGGCAATTTTGCTATTCTGTATTTGATATTTTTCAACTAAAATTTTGAATGTCTAACTAAACCTGACTGTTACGTGGGGAATAAAATTACTTGTCATAAACTAAAATTCACACCAACACCTCAACTTCACCTCAACACCTCGAACATGTGCAAAAACAGTTATTTTAATTATTTTTCTTCTCTTTAGATTTTATCTCGAAAATGGTGTGGCATATCGCAAAAATAATGAAAATCAACCCCATTCATAAAACCCATAAACCCCTAAACCTCAATTTGTAAGTAATACTTTTTTTATATTTTCATACAAAAAGTGAAAAATTCCATATAAAACACGTCGAGGCTGCCCACCCTGCACGCCGCCCCCGACGACGCCACTTCCCTCCTCCAGGCGCAAAACCCGATCGCCGTCCTACCGTCCTCGCCGCCGAGGCCCGCCGCGACGCTCAAATCCAAGCCCCTCCCGACCCTTGCTCGAGCCAGCCCGCGCCGCTGAGCCTGTAGCTTTAAATTCGTCCCAAAATCACTCACATCCTGACCCAGCCCTCTTCCCTTCCAGCGACGCCCCAAGCCGAGATTCGTACCCCAGAAGGGGGCCCTTAGCGCGTAGTCGCTTAGTTTTTAAGTTTTTTTTAAGTCTTGGCTGGCAGCCTTAATTTATTAGGGCAACCACAGGCAAGTCCGCTTGAGCAGACGACAACCTCATAGATTGACCTGCGAGATGCCATTCCAAAAAAAAAAACCACCCTGCACGCCTCCGGCTCTAAAAAAAATCACAGGGTAGTACAAAAATAGTACCACGTAGCGAAGCCAAAAGAAAAAAAAAGCAACGTGGAGTCGCGATTGTCAAATTCGATTTGATTTGTGCTTTAAGATCCTCATAGCCAAAAGTAACGAATTTTTGTGATACATAGTTTAGTTCGGTGTACAAGAGAATCGGCACCATTTTCAGACTTCTCAGTAGTCTTGTCAGTCAGTGATTTTTTCCAACATCTTAATTGGTAGTTCCAAACATAGGTTATCATTCATCGGCTCTAGGCAATCATGACAAGCAAATTAGTATTTGTACCACAGAAATAAAGAAACGAAAGAAAAATGCGTATAATGGCATTACAGCAGAAAAAAATGACACCTTTAAAACTATAAAAAACAGAAAACGAAGACGAAAATGGCAAAAGGGCCTCAGCTCAGCATAATGTCAGATGACAATAAAAGGTGTACCACCTGACGCTACATTTTCACCCTCTCCCGACCCTTGCTCGAGCCAGCCCGCGCCGCTGAGCCTGTAGCTTTAAATTCGTCCCTAAATAATACCAATCCTGATCCAGCTAGTCATTTGCTGCCCTCTTCCAGCGACGCCCTAAGCCGAGGTTCGTACCCCACAGGGGGTGCCCTTAGCGTTGTCGCTTAGTTTTTAGTTAGTATTTAAGTTTAAGTCCTGGCTGGAGGCCTTAATTTATTAGGGCAACCACAGGCAAGTCCGCTTAAGCAGACGACAACCGCATAGGTTGACCTGCGAGATGCCAAACAAACAAACAAACGCTACATTTTCAACTGCAACCCATCAGATACCTACATGGACTATTGGACTCATCCGGCTACAGCAGTCCATTGCTGGACATAGGCCTCTCCAATTGCACACCATTTAGCTCGACTCTCGGCAACTCTGCGAAGACTTTCGTTCCACCTAGCCTGAGGACATCCTACCTTACGTCACTCAAGAACACGTCTACCCCAACGGTCATCGGTTCTACGGCTAATATGGCCGGCGCATTGTACATCAGCTAGAAATAAAGAAAACCTTCCATAGCTCACTGAGCGACCTTCAATTTACGGAACAGCTGTACCGTGAGTGTCCACGCTTCGGCTCCGTGGGTCATAACAGGTAGGACGCACTGATTGAAGACTTTAGTCTTTAGGCTCTGTGGAATACGCCACGAGAAGACTCGACGAAGCTTCCCGAACGCTGCAAAGCCCAGCTGAATTCTTCTGTTAGCCTCATTCTCAAAGTTGTTCTTATCAAACTACAGAGTTTGCGCGAGGTAAAAATATTCTTGAACAACTTCGAGAGCACGGCCATTGCCAGCAATCGGTCCCGGAGTAGCGTGATCGTTGAACATAACTTGTGTTTTGTTCAAGTTCATCCGGAGACCAATGCATACAGAAGAATCAATTAGGTCGTCCAGCATATGCTGCAGGTCATGCAGCGATTCAGCCAGTATAACGATGTCATCGGCGTTGATGTTAATGCCGTGTCCTTCCTAGTTCAGCGTCTTAAACACATCCTACTACTGGACTATCGGACTACAACCTATGAATACACCCACTGCACCAAAACCATCGCCAATAAGCACCAGTTTTTTCCCTTCGGATGATTAGCGGAAAATCTTTGCCCAAGATAAGGCAGTAAAAAACTATTTCATATACAAACCAGCGAACCATTAAAAATAGCATCTTTACTCCATTACAATTCCCGTACAAATCTACCATTCCACCCTCAAAGAGTCGCGAACAATATCTGCCTTCAATTCTTGGCACATTGCCAGCTCACAAGAATCCAATCATTCGGCTTCTAACGGTCAGTAATCAATCGCTAATACATTCAGCTTAAGATGGCTACACACTAGCTGCAAGTTAGACCAGCTTGCAGGAACGATCTGCTATTGATTTTTATTGTTGGCGATTTTGTTGCACCCCCTCTTCCCAGCTAAAACACAAGGAATTGGTGACTGGTGATTGGGGGCTTTCTAATTTATAATTTTGTTCAATCATGCTTATACGTCTGTTTATAATATCACGCCTGTATATACCGAAATGATAAGTCATCACATGTGTGTATCACATGTATTCCAACATTTTGCCTGTTATAACAGGGGCCCTTATAACAGGGGGCGAGCCTATTGCCATCAACCGGGCACAAGTGCAGACTTCGGAATCCAATAATACTTTGCTCTACCCGGGAATCAAATCTGGGACCTCATGCTCAGCTGCGATCCCCAAATAGTATTTCCAGAAGGCCAGATATCGTCAGTTCTGTTCATGCAATGAACCTGTTGTCATGCATACCGTACAAAAATCCATACCCCGAACTGCAACTGAGAAATTCCATAAACCCAACAGTTCCCGCTAAATGACTCTTGGGAACACTATCTAGGCTGTACTTGTACGCTTGTGTAATATTCGAACGGTCTATGCTAAATAAAAAACAACCGATTTCCAAAAAAATGCTACAAAGTGAAAAAAAAACAAATTTTTGGAAACCGGCTACATTTTTTTTTGTTTGATAAAAGTTTTTACTTTTTAGTTATGGTAGGTACGGTCGAGTTCTTTAATAACTGAGCATGTTCATGAATCAAAAATATATAGGCATTGGTAAGTTTCAAATGTTTCAACTTAGCCTTACAATAAATAGTAAACAATCTGTGACATCATAAATATTTGACTACATTTTATCAATAACATTGCCACATTCAAATACTCAAAAATTATACACAATCCCATTTCGTAATATTTAGCACAAAGTTAGGTTCAAAATATCTTTGCAATTTTTCTTTGAAAAATATCATGACAATTTGAAATGTCTCAAAGTTTTAAACAAAGGCGAAGGTATAGTCTTCGGGGACACATTTTTTGTGGGTGAGAAATAATCAAATGACTTCTCCCGCTCTGGGTGGAGCGGTAGAGCGTGAGACACTTTTACTGACTAAAACCCACTCGTGTTCCTGCAGTTGACTGTGCCAGAGCCATGGTATCTCTTTCGAATAACCCACGACTCTAGCAGGCATCGGCCTTATCGACCCCGTCATTTAGTGCTGACATCTCTTTGAGGCGCGCGTGGAACACGACGCACCGTCGACCCGGGTTTGGTCCTTACCAGACGGCGAGCGACCCATTGCTCGCTGTCCGCAAGCCCGCACCCGACGGTGGCCGGGTATCTGCTGGCGATTCCCGACGCCTAGGGCTGTCCTGTGGTGAGGGGCGTGAGGGCACAAGGTTCTCTCCCTCAGAGATCCCATGGCGGCAATCCGGCAAGGAGGCCCCTCACAGGAGACCCTACGGTATCCCTGGATCAGCCGAATTGGCATGACCCTTTGGGCTGGCTGGTCGGCGCCTCGTCTTCGGTGACCCTAAGTTTTCCTAAAACTTAATTAATTAAATAATACAGCTCCGTCTTAGAAATTATTATTAAAACATTTGTGCGCCGTTGACGGCAAGACATAGCGTTAATTTTCATAAATATTCACATCTGCGTGTCGATTCTGTAAAAATCTCACCTTGAAAACTTATGTGAAGTGAGTGATACCCAATCCATAAAAAAAAACGATCTACAATAAAATTTATTGCCGGAGATCGCGTAACAAACATACAAAAAAAAAACATCTCCTCCTTTTTAAGAAAACGGTTAAAAAGTCAAGCATGGTTTGTCAAACTCACAGCTAGTGTGTAGCTTAGAGGACATTGGAAAGTAGAAAATGGACGAAAAAAATCGGAATACAATCTGGCAATTTAATTTCAATTAGCAAATGGCATTTCCATTGGAAAAAGTTTATGGATCGCTAATTCCGCCGCATCTGAGTAATGGAATTGGAAAAAAAATACATTGACAATACATTTTATTTTTCGACTTACGTAATCTGTTGACTTTGGGTTGAGTGATAGTTTTGGAAATTGAATGAAGGTCAGATACGTTGTTTTTAGAAGGGTTGAAATATAATGTGTTGTGATGAAAATAATGTTTATAAACCCGCTTCGCTAATATCAAATCAAGCAAAGAAGTTCCCATGGAATAATGTTACGTTATAGGGTTCCGTACACAAAGGGTGCCAACGGAATCCTAATACCAAGGCTCCGCTGTCCGTCCGTTCGTCTGTCTGTCAGCGGGCTGTATCTCATGACCCGTATTAGGTAGACAGATGAAATGTTCACAGTGTGTAAGTATTTCTATTGCCGCTATGACCACAAATAATAAAATGCATGAGTGCCGCATGTGTGGCTGATATATCATATATCTCACGTTCAACTGCGTTCAAATTGACATCTGACATGTGTAACGTGATATCTCTAAAACAACAATACGATCAGTCTAAAAAAATCGTTGATTTTACAAGATTTAATACACTTTCTCCAGTATTTCTCAAAATATGCATAATTATTTTATCATTTCAATAACAAACATACAAAAAATTTCGGATCTCGGTATTACAGAAGAACTCAAACTTTAAAAAGCTGCCCTGAAATTTTTTATTTATGGACATATCAACTTAGGCCGCCGACCAGGAATTGAAATAAGTAGTAGTTACAAGGCAGATTTGAGAGGAAACGCCTGGAGTGGACGTCCTAGACAGTGACCTTATTGGTGATGTTCTTCAGAAAGGTCAGGTGCGAAGTCCTCGCAACAGGCGTGTGTGTATGACTAGATGTATTAACGTAAACGAGGCAAAAGGAGTATGTTAAGATCGTAGCAGGTGGCGTACTGTAGTTTCTGCCAAGAAGGCATGAGTTTATGTACGTATGTATGTACTAAAAACAAAATAAAGTAAAAAATTAAACCGAGTCCCCATAAATGAAACGTGTTTTTTATGTAGCGTTAATTATTGTAAGAACCCCTCAACTTCGAGTCCTGGGAAAACGTAAGAAAAGCGATTGAAAATTGTATTGCTTACACGCAGTAGTAAACAAGTAGTAAAAACTACCTATTTCTATACAAAACTTGTGGAAAACTTGTCAAAAAGTAGAATGTATTATAAAAAATTGTTAACATTGCAATACATGTCTTTAGCAACGTCAATACCTACATGTTCTCTAAACGAAAAACTCGTTATATAAACAAGTTTTTATATTTACTAGCTTCCGCCCGCGGCTTCGCCCGCGTTATATGTCATTAAAAAGTATATGTATATGTATCCCTATACCAAATTACATATATTATACGAAGATTAGCTGGAACAAACAAACGGACGGTTTTTTTTAAATTTATGTGGGACACTCAGAAAGTTTTGCGAAAATAAACGTAAATGTTGTGTAATTTTTTTTTTATTAAATCTTTTCAAAGTACTCTCCGCTAACCTCTACACAAAGTTTCATGCGTCTGAACCAGTTTTCTTCCAGTCCACCGTAGACACCTCGTTTACAACCTGCTCGAACGCCGACAGCGCATCTTCCGGTATGTGAGCAGATTTTTATTTTCTTGAATAAAATGAAGTAAGACGGTGCACCTAGCACCGTCTGACTTGTTTTTTTTTTTTTTTTTTTTTATAAATAAAAAGAGCTGCAAGGAGGGTGACCCAGGAGTTTGACCGGCGTGCTGTTCAGGAAGTCCCTCGTTTTAAGCGCGATGTGCGAAGGCGCGTTGTCTTGGTGGATCAGTAGCCCGCGGAGCCCTGTGTTTGGTCGCTTGTTGCTAACAACAGAGATAACTTCTGCCAAGCATTTGGTCGTATACCATTCAGCGTTGATGCTTCTTTGGTACCGTAAAGGAATTGACACCAAGGAGCCAGTCAAATTAAAAAAGCTCGCGGTCAAAATCTTCCCGCCGCTTCTGAAGCACCCAAACCGTCGACTGGCGATTCGTTTCTGGATCGTATTGATAGATCCAAGACTCATCACCTGTAATGATGTCGTAAACACGCTGAGACGAGCCTGGTTCAAATTTGTTCATTATATCACAGCACCATTCCACTCGGGCCAGCTTCTGAGCATCGGTGAGGTTGTGCGACACTCAGCGTGAAACTATCTTCCTCACGCGGAGATGCACATGAAGAATTTCGTGAAGGCTTCCCGATCCAACCTGCTGTATGTGCTGAATCTCTGATACTTAACTCGCCTATTGTCTTGGAATATTTTTTTTACTGCTACCACGTTTTATTCCGTTACAGCCGTCAAAGGGCGACCACATCTTTCTTCATCCTCACAAGTTGGTCGACCGTGCTTGAAATCGTTATACCTGTGGCGGCATCTACACCGCCTAATGCGAACAACGCATCACACCGACGTCACACAAATCCTGCATCGCGCAATCATAGTTTACCGCGCAGCTAGCATATATACAACTTTCCGACATCAATCATCGGGGCCCGATCGACCCCAACCGCCCCCCTCAGACCCAGATGATAACCGACTGGAGGAAAGTAAGCGAAAGACTGAAATCCACCACGTCGCCTCACTTGGACACCATCCCCGATCACTTAGTGTCAGTCGCCGACACGACGGCCGCAATCGACTCGTTTACAGAGCACGTACAATCCGTATTGACGGATTGTTCACGGGAAGTTCCGGTGATGGAAGACCATCGCTGGAAACTACCTACTGACGTACGTGACCTGATAACCGAGAAGAACGCGGCCATCCGTGCCTACGACTCCTTCCCTTGTGACGCGAACAAAGCCCACATGCGTCATTTACAGCGTGCTATAAAGAAACGCATAGGGGAGGTTCGCTCTGAGGGCTGGAACAAGATGCTCAGTGAACTCGAGCCCACTCATCAAGCCTTCTGGCAATTACAGAGGAAATTGCGTTCCTCAGAAGAGGTCTCTATGCCTCCTCTCATCCGCCCCGACAATAGTGTCGCTTTCGACAGTCCCGATAAGGCTGAATGTCTTGCCGACAGCCTAGAGTCCCAATGTTCTCCCAGCTCCCAACCAGTAGACCAAGCTCACCTGAACAAGGTCGACGCTGAAGTTGAACGAAGAGCCTCCCTCCCTCCCGTCGAAGACCCTGATGATCCTCTGCCTCCCGTCACTCCAGACGAAGTGCACGACATCATTAAAGGGCTACACGCTCGTAAGGCCCCCGGTTCGGATGGTAGCTTTTAGATTACCAATAAGGTATACAAACTCCTCCCTGCCCCGCTAATAATGCTTATGACCGCCATCTTCAATGGCGCCTTGAGCAACAACATTTTCCCACAAGCATGGAAAGAAGCCACCGTCATCGGTATCCCAAAGCCAGGCAAACCAAAGTCTGAGCCCTCCAGCTACCGCCCTATTAGCTTACTCAATGTTCTCGGCAAAATCTACGAGAGGCTTATTTATAAGCGTCTCAAAGACTACGCCGAAGCAAAGAGCCTCATACCCAACGAGCAGTTCGGTTAAAGCCAACACTCGGGCACCCAACAGGTCCACCGCATCGTAGAGCACTTATGCGCTGGGCTGCAGCGTAACGCGACGACGGGTGTTCTTCGACATAGCGAAAGCCTTCGACAATGTCTGGCACAACGGCTTGATATACAAGCTCTACCAACTAGGAGTTCCAGATCGTCTCGTGCTCATCTTACGAGACTTTTTGTTGAATCGCACCTTTCGCTATCGCATCGAGGGAGCACTCTCGTCCCCTCATCCTATTCGCGCCGGTGTCCCTCAGGGTTCCGTACTATCTCCTCTCGCCTTCACGCTGTTCACTAGCGATATCCCAAAAAGTACAAAGGCTCAGTTGGCTCTCTTCGCCGACGACACTGCCGTTTACTATACCGGTCACTGTCCTAACGCTATAGCTCGTACTCTCCAAACCTCCGCAAACGTCTTAGGCACTTGGTTCCGGAAATGGAGAATCGAGGTCAACCCCGATAAGAGTCAGGCGGTTCTCTTCTCGAGACGTCGTCGATTCCCTCCCCCACTTCCCAGCCCGATCACTATGTACGGTAAGCCGATCCCCTGGGAGAAGCAAGCCAAATACCTAGGCGTGATCCTCGATGAAAACCTTACCTTTAAGGCTCATATTAAGGCGGTTCGCGCGCGCGCCTCCTTCGCTCTTAGCAGGCTCCACTTCGTACTGACAGCCCGTAGCAAACTGTCCCTTAAATGCAAGCTCCGCATTTACACCGCAGTCATCCGTCCCATCATGACCTATGCCTGCGTTGTATTTGCGCACGCTCACCCACGTCATCTCCATAAGATGCAGACCCTCCAAAACCGTTTCCTCAGAAGGGTTACGGGTGCCCCTTACTATGTCCGAAACTTAGATCTTCACGTCGACCTTAAAATGCCAACCATAAAACAGTTCATGAAACGCTTATCTAAGCGCTTTTTCGACTGCGGCATCAAACATTCTAACCCCCTGATTACAGCAGCCGCCCGCTACACTCCCTCTCGCATTAGTAGTATTCGTCGACCAAGGCATACTTTAATCGCCCCCGACGACGCCACTACCCTCCTCCAGGAGAGTAGTAAGGCCACCAGCACGCTACATAAGCCCAAAACCCGATCGACGTCCTACCGTCCTCGCCGCCGAGGCCCGCCGCGACGCCCAAATCCACGCCCCTCCCGACCCTTGCTCGAGCCAGCCCGCGACGCTGAGCCTGTAGCTTTAAATTCGTCCCTAAATAATATCAATCCTGATCCAGCTAGTCATTTGCTGCCCTCTTCCAGCGACGCCCTAAGCCGAAGTTCGGACCCCAAAGGGGGTGCCCTTAGCGTTGTCGCTTAGTTTTAGTTAGTATATAAGTTAACAACAAACAAAACTCAATCATCGGGCAGTTGCCCGCCAGATACGACATCCATCTGGTAGGAGGATCCTCCCTTTTCCGAAGAGTATGAGTGAACTTTACACCCTGTTCCTCATATCTTTTCACTGGTGACACCGAGTATGAACGCCAGCGCAGCCTTCGAGCAACTCCTTCAGCGTGACGTCATCATCATCACTCCCGCAAGTCACACAGCCAGCCAGCAACCACGGCTTGAACGGTTATCCTGACCATCAGCATGCAGCGCAAGCGCATACCAGCTCATTACCCTCAGCCTCATCAGCAACCTTGACACAGCACACTGAACATTCGGCCGATCCACAAGCAGAGCGCTTAATCCCTCTCCTGGTCGACACCAGCAGTCAGCCACCCCGACTCACTGGGGCATCTTCGAAGACAGTTCCGACTCACCACGAACTATGCGACACCCGGTTCCAACCCACTGAGCTCCAACTAGAATTGGCAAGCATCTCAAGATACAAGACTTAGTCCATAATCGACCTCCGGTCTCCGGAGTGGAGTGATGTGGCGGCATCTACACCGCCACATGCGAACAACGCATCACACTGACGTCACACAAATCCTGCATTGTGCAATCATAGTTTACCGTGCAGTTGCCCACTATCATCGGGCAGTTGCCCACCAGATACGACATCCATCTGGTCGGAGGATCCTCCCTTTTCGAAAGAGTATGAGTGAACTTTACACCCTGTTCCTTATATCTCTTCATACCAACGAGACACGGTTGCGTTAGAAGGGGTTTCATTCATGAATGCCATTTGAAGTCTATCGTACGATTTGTCCGGTATCAGGCGAGGCGTAGCATAATCAGCCTATAACGTTCCCACTGCTGGGACACAGGCCTCCTCTCTATGAGAGGTACTGAGCCGTAATCCACCACGCGGGCTCAGTGCGGGTTGGTAGATGTCACATGTCTTCGAATTTTTGGTTCTAGGACATGCCGGTTTCCTCACGATGTTTTCCTTCACCGTTTTGAGAGCAGTGGTGATTAAATTATTTACACAAAGTAAAGCGCCTGCTTGGGTTCGAACTCACGACCTACAACTCGTAAGTCGGGAGCGTTACCACTGGGCCACCACTGCTCAGGCGAGGCGTGAAATCGTAAAATAGATCTGCGCCAGCAAGCTGGCGCAGATCTATTTTTAATGAGACATGATAATTTAAATTAGCTCACATACAATGTGGAGGGAAATTTAAAATTGGAACGTACTTAATTTTACTTACAAATAATCATATTTTTAAAATAGACTATGGCTTCCTATGGCGTCTCTGCTACATGAAAACTTGTTTCGCAATACTTTCTGAGTGGCCTGATAAAAATACGGTACTAAAAGATATACTTTCTTGGGCATTTAGTAAAATGCTGTTATTTTGACATTACAAACAGACACTTCAATTTTATTTTATTGTATGTATATATATGTACGTATTGTATATGTATGTATGAATAGAAGAGAAGACATATTTGTAAACAATACATATACTTCCATAAACTACCTCTTGATTCTACTGCAGTCCACTGTAAACACGAGCCTCTCCAGAAAAACAAGCTTGCCTTAATCAAATCGTTACTCCTATGATATTATTCAAGCAGATGCGACAAAATATCATAGTGTTGTCGGTGCACCAGTAACTAGTAATGTATTCGATTTGAACCACACTATTATGCGCATAATAAACGTTTTGTTTCCAATACCATTATCATCCATTTTCCCTCTTTTGAAACTTGCAAGGGGTGATACGAAAAATATGCTCAATATCTTTTACTCTGGTGAATCAACTAGATTCACCAGAGTAAAAGATATTGAGACGAATTCATAATAATTTCATAAGTAACAACATATTATAAGCTAATAACGACCGCATCGTTGGTCTAGTGGTCGCAAGAGCAACTGCTGAGCATGAAGACCTGCACCCTAATTGCGTAATCCACAATCAATCGGAATCTGAATCGTTTTGAAACAGATTGTTAATCCATTGCTTCTTAAGTTCGAAAAAAATTCTGCTCAACAATATATAGAACGCAATGAATGTTCTTGAACCGTCAAAATCAAACAGATTAGTCGTAATCGTTTACGAAAATGTGTTACGCAATTAGGGTGCTGGGTTCGATCCCCAGGTCGGGTAAAGATTATTGGGTTTTTCTATCTAGAATTTCTCAATAGCATCCCCGGAGTCTGGATTTGTGCCCGGTTGATGCCAATAGGCTCGCCCCTATATCATGGGACTGAAGCATAACTGACACACCGAAATGTGTGTACACCTCTGCCTAACCCTTCTGGGATTACAGGCGTGATGACATGTTATGTTCATAAGTAACAACGTTCATCACCACATTATTTAAGATGTTCGGCCGTATAATACCCATGGTCGGATGGGTATTTGACGACCGAACCCAATAACGTATCTTTCACCAATTTTGGGGTACTGGTGGAGAAAAACCTATCAATCTCTGGTTTTAACTTCCCAATAACGCCAAAGTATGTGTCCCTATAATATGTTGACAGCTATTTGAATGACAGGGACGGATATAATTATACTGACTATCACCAATAGCGATCTGTCTTTCACTGAAAAGAAGTAACGATGATCACCATACTTGGCAGAATGATTTTTTAACTGACATAGATTCAAGCGAAGAAAAAGACGCAAATCAGTTTTAAATGGTAACTAAAGCCTATTCAACTAACAGCGTTGTCTTGCACCATATTCTGTCTTTATCCTACCCTTAAAGGCTTAGCGCGGCTTCTCTTCTTCTTGAACTCCATGAGTTTTGAGTTGTGCTGTACGATTACTGACTGCACAGGTTCACTCAATCTTTGTGGTTCTTTCTTCAAACGACTATTTCAGACACCGATCTACATGGACTAAACATAATCTGACCATGATTATTATCTGGACTTTAAAAGAGACTGTGATATCTTTACTTTGATTCGGCCTTGCTTCTCCGAGTAGTCAGATATGAAACGCCGACCTCATCTAGTTTAAAAATATGATTGACGTGTAAAAGTGTTTGTACAAACCTACATATAGAAATAAAAACTTAATCACAATTTATAATTTAAATTAAATACGTCTCTTTCATTCAGCTCTCATTTCAGCATTAATTAGTGGTTACCTCTCCTATAATGATTTACTTAAAAATATAAACTCTCCTCCGCAAACACATTATAATATCTGGAACTGAATTCCTCCACATTAAACTCCTCGCCCGACAATTTATTTACCGACGTTAATTTAACAGTCGGCAACTGAATACCTAATTCTAACATCCATTGCCTTCCGAGCAATGCCATTTTACCCTTTCTCATGATTCGAGCTTTTTAATTTTATTATTAAACATTACTGACGGTGTTATTACCCCCGCAGGATACACTGATTCTCGCGTATAATATTTTAAGAAAATGTTACATTTGTTAATTGTTAAAGCACTATATAGTTGCTTGTACATTTTATAACCAATGCACGACACCGCACTACCTGTGTCGCATTCCATGCTTAAATCTTTATTATGTACCTTTAATGACATCATATAAACGGTTTGCACTGACCTAACGTTATAAGATTTAGATTAATGTCAAATACCTAATCGCTGTGATCACTTTCACTATCTACGCCGCTACTCGGTGTTTTTTTGTTTCCTGTTTGTTGTTTCCATGTAATCTTGGTTTGATATTATGTTCGGAACTTCGGACATACACGTCGTAGATGCCCTGTCTTGTTACACACGCACCATACGTAACGGCCGAATCGACCAGTTTACGTTTCATGTACCGAGCCACATGCTTGATATTGATGTCAGCGCCCCGATTGTGCCCTCGACGACGCCGACGGTGCCATGGTCGTCCCGCTACCATGACGGGGCCCGCGCGCCACTTAGCGGCCCCGCGGCCCAGCATCCCGTGCCGCGCCCCTTGCGTACTGCGTGACTGTCTTCTCGCCTGCCCAACTTGCGGTGTCATTCCTTGGCCATCTTGTAATTTCTATAGCTAGACAATCGGCCGCTGTCGCCTCACCGTTTGCCCTTTTTTGACCTTGAACTACTGCCGCTGCATCTTTCTCCGCTGATTTCGAAGCTAATCGCTAAACCATATGCTCTTGAAAAATCTAGCTTGGTTTCAGCGAATAACCGTTGGCGAATCATCTCACAGCGGATACCACATACCAATTGGTCCCGTAAAATTTTCAAGCCCTGTCCCGAACTCGCACATTTTAGACATTCTCTTGAGGACCGCGATGTACTCAGCTATTGATTCGCCACCTTGTTGAGTCCTCTTCCTAAACTTGTACCGCTCAGCAAGCTCACTTGGCTTAGGTTGCAAATGTTTGATTTGTCTGGTGTGCAAAAACTCACTAAAAGTTCATAACGTCGTTATTAACTTCGATACAAATAACTCACTTTTCACTTCATTCACTACGAAATAATGTTCTAAACGTTCGATATATAACCGCCAAACGTCTTTTTGCACATCGAATTCTGTTATTATACCGATCGTCATGTAAGATACAATTAGTTATCGCACGCTGAATATACATATTTTAATACTCGTCGCCACTTTACTGTTTGCTGGGTTTATTTAAAAAGGAAATGAAACAACGTGTTCACGGTAAAAGCCTGGTAAAGTATAATCCTGGATTTTTTTTTTTTTTTTTGTGAATTGCATCTCGCAGGTCAACCTATGAGGTTGTCGTCTGCTTAAGCGGACTTGCCTGTGGTGCCCTAATAAAAATACTAACTAAAAACTAAGCGACTACACGCTAAGGGCACCCCCTGTGGGGTACGAACCTCGGCTCAGGGCGTCGCTGGAAGAGGGCAGCAAGGGACTAGCTGGATCAAGATTTTAGTGATTTTGGGACGAATTTAAAGCTACAGGCTCAGCGGCGCGGGCTGGCTCGAGCAAGGGTCGGGAGGGGAGTGGATTTGGGCGTCACGGCGGGCCTCTGCAGCGAGGACGGTAGTATGGCGATTTTGGGCTTGTGTAGAGTGCTGATGGCCTTACTGCTCTCCAAGAGGAGAGTAGTGGCGTCGTCAGGGGCGATGAAGGTATGCCTTGGTCAGCGAATACGGCTAATGCGGGAGGGAGTATAGCGGGCGACCGCTGAAATCAAGGGATGTGCGTGTTTGATGCCACAGTCGAATGAACGCTTAGAAAAGCGTTTCATGAACTGGTTTATGGTGTGCATTTTAAGGTCGACGTGGAGATCTATATTACGGACGTAGTAGGGGACACCCGTGACCTTTACCCGTGGCCTAAGACACTTGCGGAGGTTTGGAGAGTACGAGACAGCTTTGTGACAGTGACCGGTACAGTAAAGGGCAGTGTCGTCGGCGAAGAGAGGCATCTGAGCCTTTTTACTTTTTGGGATATCGCTGAACAGCGTGAAGACAAGGCGAGATAGAACGGAACCCTGAGGGGCACCGGAACGAATAGGGTGAGGGGTGAGAGTGCACCCTGGATGCGATAGTGGAAGGTGCGATTCAACAAAAAGTCTCGTAAGATGAGCACCAGACGATCTCGCACTCCTAGTTGGTAAAGCTTGCAAGCAGTTGTGCCAGACTTTATTTTCTTTACTTTCGCTATGTTGAAAAATAGCATACCCGTCGTCGCGTTACGCTGCAGACCAGCGCACAAGTGCTCTACGATACGGTGGACCTGGTGGATACTCGAGTGTTGGGCTCGGAAACCAAAGTGCTCGTTGCGAATGAGGCTCTTTCATAGTCTTTGAGACGCTTATAAATAAGCTTGTATGATGTCGTGCACTTCGTCTCGAGTGACGGGAGGCAGAGGATCATCGGGGTCTTCGACGTGTGGGAGGGAAGCTCTCCGTTCGACTTCAGCGTCGACCTTGTTCAGGTGAGCTTGGTCTACTGGTTGAGAACTGGGAGAATATTGGGACTCTATACTGTCAGCAAGACATTCGACTTTGTCGTGACTGTCGAAAGCGACGCTCTTGTCGGGGCGGATTAGAGGAGGCATTGAGACCTCTTCGGAGGAACGCATTTCCCAAGGTGCCAGAAGTCTTGATGAGTGGGCTCGAGTTCACTGAGCATCTTGTTCCAGCCCTCAGAGCGAACCTCCCATATGCCTTTCTTTACAGCATGCTGTAAATGGCGCATACGGGCTATCTTCGCGTCACAAGGGAAGGAGTCGTAGGCACGAATAGCCGCGTTCTTCTCGGTAATCAAGTCACGTACGTCAGTAGGTAGTTTCCAGCGATGGTCCTTCATCACCGGAACTTCCGGTGAACAATCCATCAATACGGATTGAATGTGCTCTGTAAACGAGTCAATTGCGTCCGTCCTGTCGGCGACTGACACTATGTGATAGGGGATGGTGTCCAAGTGAGGCGACTTGGTGGATTTCAGTCTTTCACTTACTTTCCTCCAGTCGGTTATCATCTGGGTCTGAGAGGGGCGATTGGGATCGATCGGGCCCGAGTAAGGGGCAAGATGCCTGACTACTGGGCGGTGGTCAGAGTTAAGCTCGTGGAACGTCTCTATAGATTGCAAACGAAGGTTCACATTCTTGAGCAGCGCTACATAGAGTACATCGGGAAGAAGAAATCCTGGACTGACCGTCCAGTATTTCTTCATAGATCTCGCATTATACAGATACCGATATTTACACTTTGTTTGAGTTCTAGGCGTGCTTTTCTTGAAACTAAATTTTTGTATGACCTATGCAATAACTCGTATGATGGTTTGGACATTGTTAACAAGTTGTGTTATATAGTTCCCAGAACATGCCAGGGACGCGTGGACACAAGCACGGACTGTATTCGCTACTATTTCCAGTCGTACAAATGCCGGCTTGCGTGCGCCACTACGTCGCATTACGATCAATTTTAATAAGAATTTCTGCAGTTTGGACCTGTTTGCTGTACCAAAAGGACGGTAAAGACTCATGTTGCTAAACACACTCCAAAAAAACTGGCAGTGTTGTTCCATTTATGCTGCACAATTAAGAGCTTCATGAATACTTTACTATTGAAATTCATCTTTTTTATTGTTAACAACGCTTCTTCGTCTTAAAATTTACCAAATTGTCTCATGTGTATCTGTGGAGAACGTGGTTGATTTCACATTTGTAACATTGCTGTATCCTATCTTTTTGTTATTCTTAATGTGTAATTGTTTGTTTTCCCGAATAAAATAAAATAAAACATTTCTAGCTAAGTATAATATCTATCACATAATCCATCCATCGTTTTTTGACATCCTCAATTCTTATAGACTAGACGTATACTACCTGCTCTATGCGAGATAGGTTTAGGTAGTTAAAAAAAGGGAAACAATCTTGATGTGTATTTTTTTAATCATTCACTCAGTTTAAAAATAAAATGCTATTAAAACCAATATAAATATGTACAACAATAATGATTACTAAATCAATTGAACTATTTGATGCAGTACTTTATTTGATTAATAAGTGTTTGTGTAAAAAGTCACATCAAGATCGTTTACCTTTATTTAACTACCTAAACTGTTCTAGTATAGTTACTACACAATCTGTGTGCAGGGTGGGGGTAAGCTGCTGACTGCCTTAGCATTCCACAAAAAAATAAGAATAAGCAAAGTTTTTCGCTTAGATCAGCATATGTCATGACGTCACATGTCATGACATAAGGCGTAAGGCTGATAACAGAGTTCCGGAACATCGATGGGGTCGATAAACGCACATTCGTATACGGACACCTAATCAAAGCACGAAAACGGATTCATTTCTGATATTACATGGCGTTTGTTGGGCAGGGCTGGCAGAAAACGGATTGTTTGTTTTTATTTTGGATTATTTTACAAACAATGACGAAGCAATAAAGATTTCTCCCGCTTGCCTCATAAATTTGTTTATGCTGTTGGTGTGTGCATAACAGTTCGTAGATGCTTGCCTTTTTATAAACAGGTGTTTCTGTCACAAAAAAAAATCTCTTTTCTTTTGTTTTTCATCAACCAATCAATTTACTTTCATTGGTACTTTTGCTATGTTGAATCGGTTTCTGGTAAAACGTTAAACACATTAGATGTGTCGAGCTGTTTGACCACACGAAAGGCGCAGTGGTTGAGCTATCGGTTATTGCTCTAGGCGTCGAAGGTTCGATTTTCGCCGTACTAATACTTTTTTTTTATTGCCCACAGGTGTTTGTTACGGGTTGAGTGTTTATGCATGTGAGATTTGTGAATATAAACGCACCGTTATTTTTACAACAGATTCGCTCTTATAGAATTCATTGACTTATTTAGATTTAACAACATTTGTACAAATCACCTTATAATTATTGACATCGTTAGTTTATAATCTATCTCGCGAGATTATAAACTACCGAAAAATTGTGAATTGCTAACTATTTCCAATTTAATGCATTATTAAATTAGAGGATTATATACAAGATAAGAATGCTTGGACACATGATGGTCGGACAATCCCGTCTAGACAAAATCACACTGGTTGCTAATTTAATTTTTTATTTTTATTTTTTTACTTACTCACACACTAACTTATTCCTAGGAAAATCATATATTTTTACAATGTTTGTAAATATGTGAGCACAATGTACCTATCGCGTTATTAATTTATCTGCCTTTGCTTTATTTTTAATTCTTCTTATCAATAGTGGTATAGTATTTTTATTCTTGGTACATCGTCTTCACTTAAAAAATATAATTAATGTATACAAAATATTGTAAAACATTTTTTAAAAGAGTAACGGTGGAGATTCTTGCCCCTTCTTCTCCATACGAAACTACCTTTTGGAAGGGACGCCTAGAATCAGTTATATTTTTTATGTAATTTTTGACGTTCAAAAGTGCCTTTTTATGGGCCTATTTGAAATAAATGATTTGACTTTGACTTTGACTTAGGGGACGCTTCACGGGCACGCCACAATAGCGGCGGTAAGTCCCCTCTTTGAGGAGTGGTTGGAGAGGCACCACGGCGTCCTCTCCTTCCTGACACAGGTCCTCAACGGACACGGTTGTTTCGTGTGGTTCCTGTTTGGCATAAGGCGGGAGGAAACGCCCGGGTGTCACCATTGTGTAGATCGCCCGGAGGATACGGTGGTGCATACGGTGGAGGTCTGCCCAGCTAGGGCGGAGCACCGCAGTGTCCTCGATCGGCGGCGGCGATCTCTCGCGTCCGGCCCTGGTCCAGGACATGGTACGAAGCGAGAGGGAATGGAAAGCCGTCACCTCCTTCTGCGAAACAGTAATGCTCGCGAAGGAGGAGTCGGAGCACGAGAGGGAGAGAGCCTTGCGCCCTCACGCCCCTAGTCGCCGCAGGAGACGCCCTGGGCGTCGGGAATCGCAAGCAGATTCCCGGCCACCGTAGGCATGGGCTTGTGTACGGCGAGCAATGGGTAGCTCGCCGTCCGGTAAGGACCAGGCCCGGGTCGACGGAGCGTCGTGTTCCACGCGCGCCTCAAAGAGATGTCAGCACAAAACGTGACGAGGACCAATAGGGCCGACGCCTCTGGGTCGCGGGTAATTCGATAGAGATAACCGTGGCCCTGGCAACTGAAGGAACACGGGTGGGTTTTAGTCAGTAAAAGTCTGACACACCCTCCCGCTCCACCCAGAGCGGGAGAAGTCATTTGATGATTTTCCACCCAAAAATAAATAAATAAGGTGACGCTTCACAATTTTACCGGTAATGTATATGGACAGATTGTGAGCCCTTTCGATAAGTGCAGGTTGGCTCACAATTTGACATGGAAATATAAAGTGTCGAAACTTAATACGTTATATTGTAAGCAGTATAGTTCAGAATTTATTGACATTTTACAATCTCGCGAGATAGATTACATACTAACGGCTTTCACAATCATACAGTGACATAAACAATACAGAAATTACAGGAAGCAACAGAAAACAAGGAACCAAATTTAACAAATAATTAGGTAAAGCATTTTCTTATTATTTAAATACTAGATGTACAATCTCAAAAAAGAATAGTCATGTTGGTATAGCTATTACCACAGGCGACAGTAAAATATTTTCCATCGAATGGCGTTTTTTTTGCCAAAACCAAAAACGTTATTTAAACAACATTATATTTATCATAATATTCATGTATCGTTTCGACAGCCCTGCGCGATATTCGGCGGCCATATTGCAACAATTCCAGCATGGATATGTTCACAAATATTATTATTACAATTTGTTGTGTTTTTATGAATCTCGCATCGCACGAGAGTTGGATATAACGCTTCTTTCAATTACGAAGGAATTTTCCTGCGAAGCTTTTCGGGGTACGCTGTGTATGTATACGTATGTTTTATAAGTCGATGTATTGTTTATACTTAACTAGGATTTGAAGAAAATGAAAGAGACGACAATTCTGTAGATTTCACGGTGAGATGGTTTCAGAATATCACTACTGAGCAGCAGCAGAGAAAGCAAACCATGAAAAGTCATGGATGTTACATTGTATCATCTATATTTAATAATTAGCCATCTCGTGCCACACAAAATAAAGCTTCTGTTGATTCATCCAGTATCCAACTTTCAAATTGTCATAGTGCCACATTATGATAAAAGTAGTGTGAAGTTCATACATTTCTGTTGTTTGTTACCCAGTCGTGTTTTATTAATTTAATTCCTGATTGTTTTTGTATATTGCTCACGTAATACATGTTACCGAATTCCACAATTTCGGTCACAAACGACTCTATTCAAAACGACACGATATCGCGGACGTGACGTTCTCTCGAAATAGTAAATGACTGGCAAAACAGTAGCACAACAAGTAAAATATTGTGTTACACAATGTTAATTTATTATATCCTTTGGACGTGTCCTTAAGGCCGAATAAAAGCCAATCCACCGGATCAGGGCTGAGAAACGTGTTTGATGTAACTTGATCATCGCAGCCTCGGCCCTGAAGCTTGTACTCACTATGCGACAATGACAACAAGGTACGAAAATAGAAAAATAAATAATACCTAGCTAATTAGGTACTTCGTATACCATTTGTGGACAATACGACAATAAAAGAAAACACAGTAAATACTAGTATTTTGAAATGGCCATACTCCATTTTTTTTTATTCTCTCAAATGGTTAAGCTAAAACATGAGCTTAAAAACAAAGAATAAAGTATATTTATAACGTATTTTGGACAACGTTCGTGAAACACAAAATAGAAAGAAACACATAATAAGAAAATAAAGAGTGAAAATAATGTTTTTTTGTGTGCCTCACGTCTGTGCCAAAAAGTTTAATTTCAAATGCTGTCTGACTCTGGTTTTTTAATGCATCTTTAAGTACAAGTGACAGAAGGTACAAACAGTTTCAACATACCTATTTTTTTTGGGAATGTCATCTCGCAGGTCAGGCAGGCAGGCGAGGTTGTCGTCTGCTTAAGCGGACTTGCCCGTGGTTGCCCTAATAAATTAAGGCCTCCAGCCAGGACTAAAAAAAACTTGAAAACTAAGCGTCTACACAGTAAGGGCTAGCTGCTCGACTACATACCTAAAACATGTTTATAAAACTTATAAATAAATAAATAAACTAGTAAAAAAAAGAACTGCCTCAGTAAAACCTGTTGTTAGCGATTAGCTTGATTGATACTGCTGAGTACGTTTGGACCACGCACTATGAAGGGTTTCATAGGTTGGATGAATTTACCCCAAAAACTAACTTAATAATGTAGTGGAAAAACATGTTCTCCCATACATTCCAATTGCAATTGCAATTTCGTCGACTATTACTTATTTACTTGTAAAGCCTACTCAGCTGTATACTCCTGCTATGATTTTATTCACATATCAAAAATCAACCATTTAGCTGGCAGGTGGGGGTGGGGACCTGACTAACAAAAACGAACACTTAAAAAACTCACTCACTTCGCAAACGGATTCCCATATCGAATAATGGTTTTTACTAACCCACAATATTTTTAACGACCTTTCCAATGACACCTCAAACCATGGGATAGACGAGAAAAGAATGTGTCAAAGTGTGTGTGTAAATCTACGTGTATGGGAGGACCATTTTTTTTTTCAAGATTTTATTTTACCATTCTGTCGGCATGACTTATATGTACATCCATGATAAATAACGGCTTCCTAGTTCACAGTCTCTGTAGTGCTAATCTGTAACCATTTTACCTTGAAAACTTAGGTAAAGTAAGCGTGGAGTGAGCTGTCAGTGCCACTGATGCTAGGGATTGTCCAAAACGGGATGATACTGACAGCTCACTCCACGCAAGTCTCCACGGGGAGGTTTTGACAGAACAGGCATGCTGATCTAAGCTGCGGACAGACATACGGACGGACGGACTGACATGGAGAAACTATTAGGGTTGCTTGTTGATTACCGAACCCAAAAAAATACATGACTGTGTGTTTTGCCAATGAACCGACTAGCTATTAGTGACTAAATATAAAAGCACACTACGTACTTACTGGATACAATTTTTGTTTTGCAGACTGGGAAAGTCTTCAGTTACAAACACAAAGTTTAATTTAATTTACTGTCGTATTGACTCATTCCGAAGGAGTCTAAGGTCGTGCAATTGCCTTAACTAGGCGTATGCTACACCTGCTTTCGTTTCAATGCTAGTATTATTGTTTTTCTATTGTTTGAGATAAAACGTTGTTTTGGCTACTTGGTACTTAATCATTCCAAGTTTTACGAAGACTTGGTCTTCGTGTTCGTCTTGTCACGTTCTGTAATCTCGCATGCTTACCAAGATATAAAACAAATATACTACTCTATTTACGCCCCCAACTACCTAAAATCACACCTCAAGTTTGCACAACCTCCAATATACTCCTACACTTCATCGAACAGCCGTCAGCTCGCTAGCCCTTTTACTAAGACCGCGAAACGGCAAACTTAATATCGAACGCTCTCAACGCCTCTCAAACTAAAGGATGCCTGAGCTACTCAAAAGCTCAAAGAAGAGATAAAGGATGCCTAGATCAACTTTTGACAGAGGTCCCTAAACCTATAGTGAGTAAAATTGGCAGGTTTGTGTCGTGCAGAGGCAAGTGGCTAAAGTTCCGTTTCCGTCTCCCTGATCAATTGAGTTGATCTGTAAAGTTATCAGCAGACTACCTTTTGCCCGCGACTTCGTCCGCGTGTAATTTCATGCTCCCCCGACCCACTCTTCCAAAAATATTTTTTCAAATCGGCCGGGAGTTCCTGATATTACACCCAACATAAAAACTTACAAACAAATACGTGGGACACTCAGAAAGTATTGAGAAAATAAAAATAAATGTTCCATAGGTATTTTTTACTATTACATTTTTTCAAAGTACTCTCCACTAGCCTCTATACAAAGTGTCATGCGTCTGAACCAGTTTTCGAAACTCTTTTTCCAGTCCACAGTGACACCTCGTTAACAGCGTGCTCGAACGCTGACAGCGCATTTTCCGGCGACGAAAATTGTATCCCTTGAGCTGTTTTTTTTCGTGAATAAAAATAAGTCACACGGTGCTAGGTCAGGGCTGTAAGGAGGGTGAGCCAGGAGTTTGACCGGCGTGCTGTCCAGGAAGTTCATCGTTTTGAGCGCGGTGTGCGAAGGTGCGTTGTCGTGGTGGAGGTGAATTTCGATGGATATGAAGATGCACTTGTAGAATTTCATGAAGGCTTCCCGATTCAACATGCAGTATGTGCTGAATCTCTTGATACGTAACTCGCCTATTGTCTTGGAAAAAAAATCACTGCTTGCACGTTTTCTTGCGTAACAGCCGCCAAAGGGCGACCACGACTGTCGTCCTCCCCCAAAAGTTAGTCGACCGCGCTTGAATTCGTTATATAAACGATACACTGTTGCCTTAGAAGGGCCTTCATCCATGAATGCCATTTGTAGTCTATCGTAAGATTCATCCGGATTCAGGTGACACTTAAAATAGTAAAAAATCATAGTGCAAAAATGTTCCGGCGCAGATCCATTTTTTTATGAGACACGTTAATATAAATTAGCTCACAGACAATGTAGCGGGAAATCTCGAAATTGGAACGTACCGATTTTTAATTACAATTAATCATATTTTCAAAATAGACTACAATTCGCCAGTCTCTCATACTTAGAAACATTTTTTCGCAATTCTTTCTGAGTGGCCTGGTATCTCTTTTTAATATAAGTTTACATATGCAGTGTCTCTTTGCTCTGTGAGACGTCCACGATTTCAGTTTTCATATTAACACGTATACTTGTGTCATTTACCATTGGTTAGAAAACTTATGAATTTTTTTGCTACAATAGATGCTTTACGCTATGTTCGGGTAAACGATTGGTTAAAAGATAGTATTAAACTTAACAAATTAGGGTAAATGAAAGTCGGCAGCCGACCGTGACGATGATATGATCATGGACACTGTAATAACTAACCCATGGGCCATGTTACATAGTATTTTATCCCATGAAGCGACGCGCGCGTTACTTGTGGTTACTAAGTGTACAACCACGCTATGGACGTGTGACTAAGCGCAGGAGCTCTCGGTACCATCTGAGACAATGATGAAGTCGGAAGTGTATGTGTGTGTTTTGCCCGTGTGTGTTATGTAGGACCATGGTTATTAGTTACTTTTATTTTTATTAGTGGTCCAATTGATATCCATTACACCAATTTTCCTTTACCAACACACTAAAGTCAAACACTAACCAGCTTCTCGTCACATGACGTCATTGCACAACATCCGTTTATTTTTTACAGTTTGCAGCGCGATCGGGAGCGTTTAATTGTCCCCGCGCGTGACGTCACGGCTAGCGTAGCGTGGAGCTGACGAATTTATGGTTAGTTTCAGCCTTTTTGGGAAGAATGTGTGAATATATGGTTATTTATGGTTGGGGGAAATGATGTGCTAACAGTGTGACGTCTGCGGCGTTAGTGAAGAGAGAGAGACGGTTGAATTAAAGTGTATGTTTCGTTTTTAAGGGGTACGCCACAGAAGTGAAAATTTTCAACTATTCTAAATATTTTTAAGAAATGTTGCGTCTTCGATAGAAATATGAACATGAGAAGCCTTATTTTATGTCGCGGTCAATATTGCAGAAAATCAAATCATTTCTCAACAGACATAGTAGCGATAACAGTATTCAGACATAGAAATCCTCTGCCTTGAGGAAGAAGGACAACGTCAGCCCCCGTTCATGCCCAGAATTTTGTAATATCTTAATTTAAATGAGTGCCCATGCAGTTTTTTAAAAGTTCTCCTCGATAGAGGTTTACGTTTTGGAACGGGTAACTATTTCAGCTTTTGACCAACTGAACAACTTCTTGGTAAATCAAATGTAAAATATTGTTATTGTATGCATAAGTGCAAGAGTGTTACGAGGTCAGTCGAGTGTGTAAGAGGACTCTGTCGAGCGGCAGACATTGTGGCACTACAGGAGACTTGGCTTCTGCCTCACGACATACAGTTTCTGGGTAGTATTGATGACGCATTTTCGAAAGCGGTGTTTCCAACGGTGTCTGTAATCGCGTGTGCTAGTGTGCGTCTCGCAGCGATAAAGTTAGTGCTTCACGGTCGGTTGATGCTAGTGATATCAGTGTACATGCCTACCAATTCGATCGGTAACTGGATTTACAGAGTGTCTTAGTGAGTTAAACGCGATCATTGAGAATAATGATGTGGAATCAGTGTTCATTCTCGGGGACTTCAACGCGCACCCCGGTGAGCTATTTTCTGACGAGTTGTTTACTTTTTGTACGGAACAATCGTGGTCTTGTCTAGACATTGAGCGGCTGTCTCGCGATACATATAGGTTTGTGAGTGAGACACACGGGTGCCGGCGATGGCTCGATCACTGCGTCGTGACAAGTGCGGCACAGCGCACGGTTGTGGATGTGTGCGTACTGTACGATACATACTGGTCTGATCACTTTCCGTTATTGATTGAATGAAACATGAATATAATTTTACCAAAAACTACAACCTCTGCTAACCCTGTCAGTGATGTCAAATGGGCAGTTAGAGACCATAAGCAAACACAAGATTATACAAGTTACTGTAACTCAAAGTTAAAGCAGATTGATTTCCCACTAGACTTTAGATATTGCGCAGATTGAATGTGTAGTGATTAGAGACACAAACATACAATAAATTCAATGTATGACAAGATTGTAAATGTTTTGACCGAAGCCACTAAGAGAAGCTGCATTGTACCTAAACGGAACAATTTTAAATATGTAAACTTTTGGAAAAACAGACATAAACTGAATCCAAGGTCGGGCTCTCCGGTAAGTGTGGGTGGCGCGCATGAGCAGCGGGACATAGCCTGCGCCTTTCCGTGTCATTTCAATGTGGTGTCACCGCTCGGGTCTGCGTCTCAGATGCTCGCTGCCGAGGATCACTCTGGGGATGTGAACGTCAGATTCTATGCCAAAGATGTGGCTAGCGTTATTAAGAAGATGGTGAGAGGTAAGTCCCCTGGTCACGATAGTCTTAGCATCGAGCATCTGAAGTACGCGGGCGTACACCTGCCAAGAGTGCTTGCTTTACTTTTTAAATTGTGTGTTAGTCATAGTTATTTGCCCGATGATTTAATGCACACGGTTGTAGTGCCAATCGTTAAAGATAAGACAGGTGACTCCTCAGATCTTGCTAATTACAGACCGATCTCACTTGCGACTGTCATAGCTAAGGTGCTGGACAGTTTGCTTGACCAACAGTTGGAGAAGCACCTCCAATTTCATGACGCTCAGTTTGGTTTTAGACCCGGTTTGTCAACTGAGAGTGCCATCCTCTGTCTCAAGCAAACTGTTCAGTACTCAAAATCAAAATCAAAAGTCATTTATTCAAACTAGGCTGAGAGTCAGCACTTTTCGAACGTCAAAATTACATAAGACAGTACCCCAAAACGTCCGCCCTTCACTACTTCCTAGTGCTTAAGCGGGGAAGATGAAGTGGCGCAACAAACTCCCCAGCAGCACAGCTGTCTGTTTACTACACAGACAGAAGCACACCAGTTTATGCATGCTATTTAAATCTGTCAAAAGCTTTTGATCTGGTGTGTTATAACAAGCTGTGGCAGAAGCTACAATGTGAAACGGATCTGCCATACGAGATTGTATCTTTATTCAGATACTGGTACCATAAGCAGCTGAATAGTGTGAGATGGGCGGGTGCGCAGTCGGACGTGTACGGGTTGGATTGCGGAGTGAGGCGGGGGGGTTTATCCTCGCCTAGCCTCTTCAACCTGTATATGAACCGGCTGATCGGTGAGCTCAGCAGCACTTATATTGGATGTTCTATAGATGTCTGTATAAACAACATCAACAACGCGGATGATATGGTGCTGCTGAGCCCATCGGTCGGTGCATTACGTAAACTTCTGCGCTAATGTGAGTCATATGCGGAGACCCATTGGCTCAGGTACAACGCTAAAAAGAGTGAGTTTATGATTTTTAAAGCTGGTACCAAAAGCTACTCATCTGTACCTGCGGTCTCTCTTTGTGGCATTCCTTTGAACAGGGTAAAGCAATGCAAGTATTTGGGCCACTGGGTCTCCGATGACCTGTGTGACAATCAGGATATTGAGAGGGAGCGCAGGGCGTTGTCTGTTCGGTATAATATGTTGGCTCGCAGGTTCGCACGATGTACTAGACCAGTAAAGGTGACTTAATTTAAGGCATATTGTGAGTCGTTTTACACGTGCAGCTTGTGGATCAACTTTACGCAGCGGGCTGGATGCTGTTAAGGTTCCCGCGGTGTTGTAGTGCCTCGACTATGTATGCTGAGGCGTGGACTGATGACGCGATCATAAGAAAACGGAGTGCTTCGCTACTAAGTCGCCTACAAAACAGCTCGAACGGCGTCCTGAAGGTATTGTCCGAGAGGTGGATTATGCCCCTGTTGCAGAGGTGGATGCAGCTTCATAGTAGCGCCTCACCTCGTAATACGTAATATTTTCGTGTTAAGTGTTTTATTTTATTGGTTTTGAATGACATGTGTGTATGTATTTTATTTTAATTTGTTTTTTGACATTTGCATTTATTATAAATTTGATTATAAATTTTATAGAACTGAAGTGGCAGTGGGCCGGCCATATCTCACGAAGAACCGACAACCGCTTGGGTAAACGAGTTCTTGAGTGGAGACCGCGACTCGGCAAACGTAGTGTAGGACGCCCTCCGGCCAGGTGGGATGACGAGCTGCGAAAGATTGCAGGCAGATGCTGGATGCGTCAAGCTGAAGACAGGGCGCTATGGCGCTCATTAGGGGAGGCCTATGTCCAACAGTGGACTAAAATAGGCTGATGATGATGATGATGATAAATTTGATTTGCTTTTAATGACATGTTTGTGTAAATTTATTTTATTTGATTTGAACGTTTGTGTATTATTTTATTGTGTGTGTGTGTGTGATTGCTATTTATTTCTGTTATGTTTTAATGTACCCCAAATGGACTTTGTCTGATATAAATAAATATGAATATGAATAAATGCATTGAGTTTGAGGTTAACTAACTTAATTATTACCATATTTCACTCTTCTCTCTTAGCCAATACGCCATTTTTATTCTACTCCTATCGATATTCTTCTAAATTACATTCCAATAAACATTTATATTTATTTAAATAAATCTTCCAATTATCAAGCTTATCCACATTATCCCATCATGTCCCCACGACTGGGAATTCAAATAATTTCGTGAAAACAATAGTCCCCACTCTATAGTAACAATGTTACCGGTTTTTTGCCGTATCGATGAAAATGCAATCAAAACGTATTTTCGGTACCAATTATCTCGGTAACTCTTGTTGTTTTTTTATTTTTTTATCATTGAAAAACACTGTTTTTCGATGTTAAAATCGACGAAGCAAGTTTATTTTTGACGATGACGTTGGATACGTCATCGTCAAAAATAATCTTGCTTCGTCTATATAAAAATTTGGCACACAGGTAGACCAAGACCTAGGTTTGGACATAATATTTTTTTTTATCGCGGTTGTAGTTATCGTGGGATAATTTCCAAAGCCGCGGGCAAAAGCTAAATAAACATATATAATTCGAATCTAAAAGAAGCTCGTCCGGAGAAAAAATCAAAAAATCAAAATCAAAATATTTTATTTCACATAGACCTACATGGGCACTTATGAAACGTCAGATTCTAGGTGCACGGTTCCAATTGGTCGTTTCCCATGGAGAAGAGCCGGCAAGAAACTCCATGGTTACTCTTTTAAAAATATGTCTTTTACAATGTTTTCCAATTAGTGATTAACAGGTATGGGAGGACAGTGTAGGCCTGTCAACAGTTATATGTTAAACAAATAGACAATTGTCTATAATTTATAATCCACAGGGCCTATGACGTTCTCACATTTACAAAATATAAAATAATCTAATAAAGTAAAATAAAAAATAAAATAAAAAAAATTAGGTTAGGTTAGGGTAGAAGTACTACTATATTCCGTAGAAATATTTTAAATTTTTAAGGGGTGCTAAGGCCGATCAAGGTGAAGTCAAAATGAAAATCCAAGATGACGGCTGCGAGAATTTTCAAACTTTTCATCATGGGTGTCGTTTTCATGGTGTTTGAGGGTACTGAAGCTAATAGTGAACTCAAAGTGAAATTCCAAGATGACGGCTGCGTTTTTTTTTTTTGTTATGGGTGTTGTTTTCCTGGTTTACGAGGGTGCATAAGCCGATAGTGAGGTGAAAACGTAAATCCAAGATGGCGCCTGCGAAATTATCAAAAGTTTTGAAAACCTGGAGACTAAATTTTTTCGAGCCCCTCTTCCGCATAAAGTCGGAAATGAAGGTAAATGAATTAATTCATTCCCTGTATACAGGCGCGAAACACGACGCGAATGGGCACCACTCGTCGCGCCAGTGTGTACGAGCCTTTAAACAAACAAAATCGCATACCAAACACTTTCACTTGTAAGGCAGTAAATTAAAAAGTTAAAAATTCATAGGAGATCTCTCTGCGTTGTGGAGGGCGATAGAAATTATTTATTTACGAGTACTGAGCCCTGTGTACTATTAATGTTACTTTTAAGATACTGTTTCTATTTTATTTTTTAAAGTTAAGCTTCTTGTAAAAGAATAACTACTATTGCACCTATTTCTTTGGGTGGGTGATACCGTCACAGTTGCGGGAAACACCAAGATGACGCATGGAACTAAAAATGGGAGGCCTGTACCCAGCAGTGGGTGAATCCAGCGAGGCAGTTGAGTAACCCACTAACAGTGGGAATGGCTGTCATTTTGGACAGTTTAACAATATTCATTGCGTTATTTCTGTTGCTGAGCAGACAAATTTCTCGAACATATGAAGCAATGGCTAACAATATCCTTAAAAATGATTCAGATTGTAGTTGATAGTGTATAACGCAATTAGAGTGCGGGCTGAAATGATGTTGATGACGATGAACCTATTTAAAATAAAGAAACAGAAAGAAAAATTGTTTATTCTGCACAAACAAAACGTACATTACAGAAAAAAATTCATAATAACACACATACAAAGTAGCCAAAGGCATCGTATTATAAACAAAAAAAGATTCACAATTTTGTCTATAGCTTGATGCCACTCAGGACCAGAGACAATAAACATTGCTCTCTCTGACAATAAGCAGTATTTCGTGTTGCGGTTCGAAGAGTATGAGTCCTCGTATAATGATAGGTACATTTGACATTTCAGCTAGGTCTCTGATATGGCAACGTATTTGCTATGCCTCTTCTTCTTCAAATAAAATCAAATCATTTATTGGTTTGCAAACATGGGGATTGAAAACATGTTTTATGTTAACAGTACTCCATGTTCCATCGTCACAATGGGCATGCAACTCAACATAATTATTATTTGATTTACACAAATTTAAATATATAAATATTTTAAATAACAATTAGAAAAATAAAAGAACACAAAATACAAATTAATGTCAAATCTTTTGAATAACAGTAAAAATGTCACAAGAATACAAATATGTCAAATGTCAACAAGGGTCGGCTTTGTCGTATCGAAGATTCCCTTTTATTAATTTTACTTAAGCTTCGACCAGAATTTAGCCACTTCGACAGCGTTAGCGCTGGCCCTGCAAACGTCTTACATAGTGCAGGTGTTTTTGAACAGAAAGCACGATAAAAGTTGAGGCATCGTTTGTGATGTGGCTCCACAATCGCACTGTGGCTCATCGGAGTCACCTGACTAGGTTGTACCGACGATGACCAGCGACGTTTTCATCAAGTCTGTCAAACTAGACCAACTAGGATGAGGTTCAGCCTTCATGTCATATATATTAGTCTATGGTTCAGCTGATACTTCTTCTTTTTCCAAGTGCCACATCTGTTTCCAAAATACATCAAACAGTTAAATTCAAATGGATTTAAAAAGAAACTGAAAGACTTGTTATGTAATAAATGTTATTATAGTTTATGCTATTAGTTAAACGATACTTTGACTTGCTAACTGTTATCTTTTATATTTTGACATCTTACTCTTTGAGACTCTGACCTTTTATTTTACTAGGACATCCTAAATTAATGGTTGTGATATAATTTTTAATGACTTATACAATCAATAATGTCAATACTAACGAATCTATGGCCTGTAACAAATGTATGTACTAGTACCAATATCTGCACGCCATACGGCGGAATTTTATGATACCATTGACTAATCCTAAGACCATATAAAGAATAAAAAAATGATTTTATATTGCTCATTAGCTGTAAGCGCTACTGTTTTTAAGGCCCACAGCATAACTCTCAATAATGTATCCGAGATAAGGAGACCAGGAGACCCGTAGCACACGTTTTAATAATTATGGGCTCCTCTCTCCAATCTTCAAACTTTTTGAAACATAAACTGTAAGCTGTGTACCTACATTTGAATACTTGAGGGAGAAAAAAAACCTACCCAGCTTCTAAGTCGGTTTGGCTCATCAGAGTTACCTTACTAAGTTGTATCTTGCAGCGACCCACCTGGATAGACGGGTAAGAGATTCCCAGGTAGTTAGGAGCTGCTGGGCTGGAGCTTCAGATTGCCTGGCATGCTTATGGTATTTCACTTACCAACAGCTGGGCTTTTGGCTCCTTTGCTGTGCAATAACACAAAAAAGTAAGTTACCCTGGCAAGTCAGAATACGGTTTTTGCTTAGAAATCAAGAATACGATGTAAAGAAATTGACTATAGAAAACTGAACATAAACTGAAACTCTAAAGAGACTATTAAACACTACAATGTATCTTAACTATTACTCAACCATCCTTCTTAAGACACAAAGTAAGAAAATTTAAATACTGTCTTTGAATTTTTAAGTACAACTCTAAAGTTTTGTTTGTTTTAAAGACTCTCAGTCATAGTCAGTTCTACCTTCAAATCTGTAGGATCTAAACAAAATCCGTAATGTCATAATAGTGTATGGCTGGATACGGCCTCAAGATCGATCACCTGCTTCAGTGCCAACCAAAGCGAGGTACGATTTCAGTATATCTTGCCAATTTTTGCAAATGAGACTTAATTTACAGTATTAATTTACAATCTCATCCAATCGAAGGCGTCTTCAACAATAAAGATCTATAACGCCTCCGAATGCATGAGATTGTGAGTATTAAGTTGAATGGTCAATCTCTCTAATATTTTCTTGGTTCCATCTTTTTTAAGAACACTTTTTACGCAGTGCTTTTAGATCTTTTCAATTCACTTTTTTTTCATAATAATGTTTTAAAGATGTAAAGTTGACAGGCTTCCCACAAGGTGAACCGATGACCTTGTGAAGGCCGCAGGAATCCGCTGGATGCGAGAAGCACAGTACAAGGGGAGGCCTATGTCGAGCAGTGGACGTCTTTCGGCTGGAATGATGATGATGATGATAATAATGTTTTCAAAAAGTTGACTTTTAGGATCAGTTCGTTTATAGTCTATTATTACGCATAGTTATCGGCAAGAGCATGAGAATCGACAAGCCTCGGTAAAATAAAGTGTCAGTTTAGTCACCAACATAGTAGCGGCAGTTCAGGAGGCGCCCCATTGTCACTTGGAGCCTGTTTTAATTTCCCCTCTTCAATCAAAAACAAAAAGGGTAAAAAAATAACAAAATCTAATTTAAGTTAATATAACATTTAACCCCAATTGGGGCCAAAAGTGGAACCCTGCACGAATACCATAGGGGTGGGGTAGACGTATTAGTGAAATTCCGTAAGGGGGCGAGGTTGTCGACTTTCCGAAGGTTTAATGGGCTAAATATCTTGAGCCCAGATAATTCGGAGATAGGAGGGTTGGCACAAAAATGTTACGTAAGATTTTGTTGTTTAATTTTACAGGTTTATTTAACAAGCAGATCTTGACCACCTAATTGTCTGTTGTAACTTCGAAGTAAATGTGACGTTCTTTGTCATACGAGTCAGAGAGAAAGCTGAAATGTCTCATGCACCAGTTTTTTTTCTAGCACCCAATAACCCTCAAACCAGAAGACTGGGCCCATATTTTCTACAATTATATTTTAGCCGAAAAAAAGAACTTAAAAAGAAGAAAAGTTGGTCACAGTTTTTACCTAACTCTGACTTTTATTTTTTTGTTCCGGGGTGGAAAATCCTCATGGATGTCCTCCGCCCTGGGGCGAGCGGAGGGGTCTGTCGGACTCCTACTGACTAAAAACCACCCCGGTGTTCCATCTCACACCTACGTCGGGGTCGCGGGAACATATGATTCTTCCGCAACCCCGACTGGTGCTGGCCTGCCTCGGCGTGCCTCCTCCTGTTGGGAGGGGGAGTGAGGTGTTAGACTCCCCCGCAACGTTTAAGAGGGGTGCGCGTGGAACACTACGCACCGCCACTTCGGGTCCTGATGTATGGGGGGCGGTGGACGTCCCCGAGTCCGCCGTCCATGGACCCATTTAGAGGGGCTGGAAGAGGGCGTTGTCCGCCCTCCGCCTACGACCAACCCCTTGCCCCTTGCGATGGGTCTGATGAATGGCCCCGTCGCCTACCATTTTTCGGGCGCAGAGGATAGGGAGAGCGGCCAACGACATACCGACACTCCTCTTCCCCTGCGGCCCCACCGCGTCCGCCATCGTACGGTGGCAACCCCGTTAAGGCCGCGGAAGATAGGGAGAGCGGCACACCGCAATACCGGCACTCCTCTCCCGCCGCGGCCCCACCACAGTTGCGATGTCACCCAACAACACCGCCACCTTGGCCGCTACGTCGTCGGCTTGTCTGCAAAAGCCCCGACGAGCGGCCCATCCTCGGGTTCCTCTTAGCTTCACCGTGGGGGTCCAAACCACGGCTACTGAGCCCCCCCGCCTCGTCAATGCGGGAACCCATTGGGGGGGACCTAACTCTAACTGACCTAATCCATTTGGTCGGGGTCTAGTGGTTTGGTTACTGCGACTAATTTGGCTCTCGCGTGGTTCTACACAAACAACTCAGTTCCCTCTGAGGAACTGCGGAAATCACACTAATTTAGTAAACGCCGAAATATTAATACATATGCCTTGTTACGTTGTTTTTTTATTACATTAAATTACGATTTTATACCGTAGGTTGAAAATTTAAAATTAATTATTTTAATTGGCATAAAAATAAATGTGTACAAACAAAGTCAAGCTCTGTTACCCTCCCGACCCTTGCTCGAGCCAGCCCGCGCCGCTGAGCCTGTAGCTTTAAATTCGTCCCTAAATAATATCATTCCTGATCCAGCTAGTCATTTGCTGCCCTCTTCCAGCGACGCCCTAAGCCGAGGTTCGTACCCCACAGGGGGTGCCCTTAGCGTGTAGTCGCTTAGTTTTTAGTTAGTATTTAAGTTTAAGTCCTGGCTGGAGGCCTTAATTTATTAGGGAATCCACAGGCAAGTCCGTCTAAGCAGACGACAACCTCATAGGTTGACCTGCGAGATGCCATTTATAAAAAAAAAAAAAAAAAATGAAGCTCTGTTAACCTGTATTACAAGAGCCAGTGTCTTCTCCTACTCGTAATCAGTAGGTTCTGAATTTTATGCAATATACATCGTTTAAATGTACTTTACGACAGAGAAAAATTATAATTCGCATAGCAAAATAGTGGTTACATTAATTCATAAAACAATAATTAAATTTATGATTAAAACAGTTATTGGATACATTATAAAAATGATAATAAAAATTATGATGACAACTGATTTATTATATTGTCTCTCTACATGAGTGTGAGTGTAAGTGTGAAGTGTAAAGAGTGTGTGTTTTATGTATTGTGTGGAGTGTGGTGGTGTGCGAGTGGAGGTCATGAGAGAATGTGTACGTGGGTGATGTGTGATCTTGTTGAACTTAAATATTTTACCTATATTAAAATGGATTCTGTTTGACTGTATTTTTGTGTCAGAAGCCATGACTTGGTTTTAGTTTTAGCCTCCCTTATTGTAAGAGGATTAATATTAAGAGCACTGTTTGTTTTATTATAAATGTGACTTGACAAGTATATGCGTTGCCTTCTAGCAGCTGCGGTGTCTAATTTAACAGACAGGCAAACGTTCCGTATAGTACGCTTACTTAAAATTTGCTTATTCAATGGTGTCACAAGATGCTGTTTGGTAACTACAATATGTAAAACATACATTTGCCGTACAGTGAGTTCTTGACACCTGCCATATAGAATAGCGGTGGGGAATTTAAAAGGTCTAAATGTCATTACTTTAAGGACTGATCTTTGGGATCTTTCAAGTCGAATCATGTGCGTTTTGCATGCCCCACCCCAGATGCCAATGCAATACCCGATCACTGACTGAACCAGTGCGTAGTAAACCGTGCCTAGTAGCTCATAATCAGCGACATGTCGAAGTGTCTTAAATACCCATATGAGTTTTCTTATTCGAGCAGTGGTCACCTCTATGTGCTGTCGCCAAGTAAACTTTTCATCGAGTAGTATTCCTAGATATTTTACTGTATTTGATTGAGGAATAGGCAGACATGAGCAGGACGTGTAGTTTTGAGGGGCGTTACATGCGCATATATTGGGAGGCCTAAGTTTAGAGAAACTAAATTGGATAAGGGTCGACTTTGCAAGGTTTAAGGTTAGTAGGTTAGCTCTTAGCCAGTGGCCCACGTTAAGCAGGCCCACCACAGCCTTTTGTCGAACCTCATCCCAGGTATCTCCATGAAATACGAGTGCTGTGTCAACAGCATATGTAAAAATCATACCATTTGCAAGAGCTAGCCGGCGCAGATCGTTTATGTAGATCAGGAAGAGACTGGGTCCAAGAATACTACCCTGTGGAACGCCGTGTGTGACCAGGGCATCTGAGCTAACGTGTTCTCGTATTTTCACTCTCTGTGTACGATCACATAGAAAGTCTCGAAATAGTTTTAGGGCCGTTCCCCGAACACCAATCCGTTCCAGTTTGTCCACAAGAATAGGTATCGAAACGGTGTCGAAAGCCTTGGCTAGGTCAAGGAAAATGCCGATGCACTTCTTTCGGGCATTCAATTGAGATGTAACATGATCCACAAGCTGCCCCACAGCGTCCTCAGTGCTTCTTCCTGACCTAAACCCAAACTAGGCCTCCGACAATATCTTGTTACAATCTAAGAAGCTAATTAGCCTAGTATTCAGTACTTTTTCTAGTGTTTTAGACAATGTCGAAAGAACCGAAATAGGCCGGTAGTTTTTGACATCGTCCTTCAACCCGTTCTTGTGGACTGGTGTTATCACAGATATTTTTAAAGCTCTCGGAAAGACTCCATGAGACATACACAATTCTAACAGTTTCGTTAAGTGGCGAACAATAACATGCCTTGCTAGTTTGAGGAACTTAGCAGGGATGGCGTCCCAACCGACGGCACAATCATTGTTTAGATTTAGTATCAACGCATCAATTTCCGGCTCATCCGGGGGAAGTAGGACTATCGAGTTGAGGTTCATGGTTATGCCTGGCTTATGTGATAATAGGTTAGTAAGGGGAGAATAGGTGTTAGTAATATTATCAGCAAGGTGTTTGCCTATATTGGAGAAGTACTTATTTATATCCTCTATCGAGTTGTAATTACTACTCGCATTTCGAATAAGTTGGTCGGCTACAAATTTTTGTTTTTCTGTTGTATTATAGTTTTAACAGCGTTCCATTTGTCCTTATTGTTTTTTGATTTGGCTTCTTATAAGCATTATTATCTTTGGTTCACATATGAAACCAAATTGCATACGGCTATATTATGCGCGTGATCTTAGGGCCCCACAGGAGAACTCGTGTTTTTAGTGATCTCTTGTTCTCTCGCACTTGTCGCCACCAGCGGCAAACCCGCCAGGCAGGAGCCCTGGGCGGCGTCGCACACGCTGGTGACAAGGTCACGAGTTCTGTGAAATATTCTTCTACTTTTATTTTTCCAGTATATTTTTCCTTACAACAACAATCTCAGGCTTTCTCTGCTAACCGTACATCGTTCGCTAAAGTATTAGTAAAGATTGTGCGTAAGTCGCGCCATTTGCCGAGAGGCGCGCAATCGACGATACAGATACAAACCTACTGATTGTTCAACATTATATGTTTGGAAATGAACAAAAATGTTGTTACGCGACAATCTAGGTAACCTGTATCTTATTATTCTAAGACAAGCCGGTTTTTAACGACGCGACGGAAAAATATTCAAAATGGCAGATTTCTTTTATTCATCTGTAATTTTGTCTATTCTTCAAAAACTCGTTTATATGGTGGCCATGCTGTGCGTGCTGATGGGATTTGCTGAAAGTCTAATAATCAGTCTTACCATGATGAATGGAGTTGCTGGGTTGTGGAGGTCAGATAGGCAATCGCTTCAAGTCAAATACTAGTATTCAGCTTTATCGGGTCAGACTCGAAGCTGGCCCTCAAATAGTTGTGTAGAGGCTAGGTAGCTGATGATGCTGGTTACTATGCGATTATCAAGGTTTAAAAATAATTATGGTGACATGGTTTTCGTTGTTAATGATGATCAAACCTTTCTCCTTTTTGTTGGAATATACAAAAATCCCAATGTTAACATATTAAAATAATTCCTCGATTATCTCAATCGATTATTCACTCATTCGTTCATTCGTTGATGTCGGTCGTTCAAATGTTTTCCAGTACATTTAATAAAACCGTCAAACAATGCACACACTTTACATTCCTCGAGGAAACCATATCCCACACTTTTTAAATGAGAAGAAGCCTTTGACCTACATACGAACAATTATAGACTATTATTCTCTAAAGCTTAGTCAAAGGCAAAGAACAGTCGTAACAACAGTTAGGACATAAACCCTAACTAATTATCTGACAACGGTTCTTAGCCTCTTAAAGCCTCCTAAAACAAAAGCGGTCGACAAAGGCTGAAAGTCAACCTATTTTATATAGAAACAAGATGGCGGAATATGAATTATTTATTAGAATAGTCCTCATTAAGCTTCTGTAATTCGATTGGTTCGAACGTTACGATTGGTTGTTTTGTTTATTGTTTTGGTAAAGGGTAATTTAACATTGCTTTTAAAATGGTTTAGGTATTTTTGAAGAAGTTAGTCAGGGAAGTATCAATTTTTTTGCTGACAAGACAAGTTTAGTTTCAAAGAATGTAAACAAATACATTCTGTCAAAAAATAATCGGGAAAGGATGATTTGTTTATGGTTCCAAATTCTTTTTTGTTGTTTTTTTTATTGTTGTTAGATTGGCACAACTGTTTAACATGTTGGCGCGGAGTTTGAGTTGCATCTGTTATTTAGAGTAAATACAGTGCTGTTTAGTTAGATCATATCTAGTGTATATTGCGAATTTCATAATGGACAAAAACATCGAACAAAGAGTTTGTCTTAAATTTTGCAGCGTCAATGGATATTTGTGTTCGGAATCACTTAAAATGTTACAGAAGGCGGTGAATCGACCATATCAAAAACACGTACTTAAGAGTGGTACAAAGCGTTCAAAAGCGATCGAGATGCGATGGAAGATTTGCCTCGCTCTGGTAGGCCATCAACGTCTCCAACTGAAGTTAACTTCGCCAAAGTGAAGGAAATAGTGACTGAAAATCTTCATTCAAGTTTGAGAGAGATAGCCGCTGAACTTTCTGTCTCACGAGTCGATCCGTACCATTTAAAATAATCACTTGTCCCAAAAGACATGAATTTTCTCCAAAAACTCAATCGCATAAGAGCCGCTAAGAACATGCTAGAACGAGTCGATGCCGACCCAACATTCATGAAACGCATTGTTAGTGGTGACAAGACGTGGCATTACGAGTTTGACATGCAAACTAGTCAACAAGCTTCGGAATAAGAGAAAAAAGCATGCCAAAGTCGATCAAAAGTCAAAGTCATGTTGACTGTTTTCTTTGACTATCGCGGTGTTGTGCACTCAAATTTCTTGCCGGAAGTTGAAACGGTAAATAAAGAATATTATTTGAACGTTAAGCGGTGTTTAAGAGAGAACATTCTTGGATTTGAATCGCCTTCGCACAAGGCATTATTGTGAACGAATTTTTGACCAAAAACTCAACAAATACCATCGAGCAAGCAACTTATTCACCAGATATGCCGCCAGCTTCTTTTTGTTTTCTTAAACTCAAATTACCATTTAGTGGCACCCGTTTCCATTCGGTAGAAGACATAAAGGAGAATTCGCGGAGAAACCTGAACCAAATTCCGGAAAAAGCGTTGAAACATGTTTTGATGATTGGATTTTTCATTACTTTTTTGACAGAGTAGTTTGTCTTTTTGAAAAAAGCATTTTTAATACAAACGTAAAGTTCAGTTTGCGCTGATCTTTCTGAAGCGCATTTTGCGCAACAAGTCATTCTGAAATCAAGTTAATTGACACCGCCATAAAGTTGAGTGTCAATTAAGTGGAAATAACATCAACTAGAGACAATGATTTGAATAGACTATAATTACAGGCAAATGCGACCTTACAAAATTGTCTTTGCGATGGCACCTATGGTCAGTCGACTGCTGCTGCAGATGGGCCCATAGGAAGCAATTAACATTTACCGTAAGTCCCATGCCGTCTTTGTAATTAGCGACATAAATTGACACATTCAACGCGCCAAGCTTCTGACAGAGTTTGCTCGTCCGTGCGTTTCGGTCACTGTATATCCCTTACCAGAGTTTCTTGATATGCGTTACGGCCGGTATATTTCCCGTACCACTATTAACTTTTGAAATCCTTTTTCTCCGTGAAGAAAGCGAATTTGGACATGGTTATTTCTAAACTACGTGGATTATGTATTCATTTATATCACTTTGAAGTCGCCTGAAAATCCCTCGAGAAAGTTATTAGTTAGGAGCGAAAATATGGAACACAAAAACGAGGAACATACAACCCGTGCCACGCACGTTGATCTCCACTTTACGGGGTTATTTGTAGGCAGTTGTGATGGGCCAACCAACTTCTCATTAACGGAATAAAACATATTTACAAGGAAAGAAAATGTGTTTCTTTTTTGCTTATTAATATATAGGGTGAGACAATCCGCTGTGCAGGGCCTGCATGGAGGAGGACGAGACAGCAGCTCATTTGCTTCTAAACTGCCCTGTGGTCGACACATACAGGGCAAAGCACTTCGGTAACCCAGGTACCCTACGCGAGGCTGTCAGTAACATAAAGGCGTTGCTGGACCTTCCTCGAGGAGCTGGGGGTGGATCGAATAATCGATTTTCCCACCGTACGCAAAATACGCGCAATGACGTGGAGTTGCGGACACCAGCCCGTATTACCTATTACCTTACCTATAGGGTGATTTGTAATTTGACGTATTCCTTGCAGGAAGTGTTAGTGTGGCCCATTTACATCAATTAAGCACACCATAAAGTCTAGGCAAAAATTCATGATATTTGACAAAACCCAATTTTTATGATTTCTTGAAAATATCCCAGAAATTATCACTAAATATCGCTTTTCTATAAACTCTCTAATTAAATGGCCTTAATTGCTATTCTATCGGGTGCGTAGTACTTTAATTCACCTTCCGATGTTACAAAATCTTCAAAAACATAGAACAGTTAAAATTTGTAAAAAGAAGTTAACTTACAATTTTCAAAAATCATCTTCCTTCGAGCATGATCTTTGACACCAGTTATCTCAAAATATTACTAAGGCATTAAGCGTTCAAATTACGGGGAAGATATCTTCATTTAATCAGCTATTAACGAGGTACAAAAAACAGTCGATAATGCTGGCAAAGGCCAAATTTTCTAATTGTTGAAATATTAAAAAATTGTGTGATAATCAAATTAATTAACTGGTTTATGTCAGCCCTTTACCTTATCACCACCCAGCAATCCTTTCTGCGTTATGTAGCCAGGACGTCGTGACCAGGTCGCAAGTTGAGACGCCGCTTTCGAGTTGTTAGTATTACTCGCACGATGAGCTAATCACTGATCAGTTGTCGCTTAGTTCGCATGTCTGTTGACTACTGTGCACGCAAACTCTCGCAATTAAGGCCATTGAATTGGAAGTTTTTACAAGACATAACAACTGAATTTATAATTTTATTTTATATAATGATCACATAATATAACAAAGGATTGATATAATTATAAAATAACTAATTTTGATAAGCATAACATACATTGAATATAAAATCGTTGGAAATACCACTCAAAAGACATAAAAACCTATTTGGTATAAATCGCCTCTACGATCCGGCAATGATAATGGTCAATGTTATAACTTAACCTAACCCAAATGATTCAACAACAACAGAGGGGATCTGACTTCTTTTTTTTTTGTTCCGGGGTTGAAAATCCTCAAGGATGTCCCCCGCCCTGAGACGGGCGAAGGGGTCTGTCACCACTAACTAAAAACCGACCCGGTGTTCCATCTCACACCTACGTTGGGGTCGCGGGAACATATGATTCTTCCGCAACCCCGACTGGTGCCGGCCCGACAAAATCAGACTGGTCGCTAATTCAATTGTATTGTTAGGTTTTGAAATAATATAATAAATAGTTAAATTGTCTTAGTCGACCATTGGGATATATTATTTATTATACTGGCAACACTTGTATGGAACGAATGACAGTTCTGAGATGAAGGTTGAGAACACGAGGCTGGACTCGGCCTATTTGCTCGGGGCCTGCATCGAATGCGGTCGGATTACGTGTGGTCATCAATATACCTAATATACCCTACAATAATTCATGTGAGTTTCATTATATGTTTGATTATAATAGCCAGTTAATTGTAACTAATTGATGTAGTAGATTGTTCGATTGGATGAATAAAATCATATTGTTATCTACCCAAGGAGTTTTATTTCACGTTATATCCAATAACGTTATACTAAATGTGTTTTAGATTTGAACATTCTTATTTTTAAATAAATTATATCAACAGTTGGTATGTCTCACGTTTATTACATCTTGTGAACGTTATTATTATTACGAGTAGTAGTTGTCGGTTATTGAATTGAAAATATACCAAATAACTTTATACGAAATGGGACGCACCCCATTCAATGCGGAAGGTCGGTCAAAGGTAATTGTACATGGCGAGACCATAGCTAGGTCCCTACAGCCTATAATAAATTTGACATTTCGTTCATTCATTCCGTCTCATGTTCATTCATGAGTTTGGTTATAATCCACTAATGCATTATTTTCATTGATTTCAATATTTTATATCAATAATTATTCGATTTGTAATATGTCAGAATTGTAAACCTTAAATATTGCTTAATTCCTAGTCATCACATTCTTTAAAATGTTTCCGACATAACCTCGACCTCTGTTGTAATTGAAATAATTCTCTTCCAATAGCTTTATGCCACAATCTGCTAAACTTAGGATATTTTGGAAAATGGTAGATTCAAATGTTCGAGCATTTAGGAACATAACAAAGAATCATTTTCGCAAAAAATAATGAAATCCGCACCACGCCTTGCATTATTAGCTTGTTTTGGGAACAAGCTACGACAGCGCCACTTTGACAGTTGCCTTCCCCATTAGAGAGTTTAGAGAAAAATGATAGTATCGGAAATTTTCAAAAATACATGATAATTGGGTTTCCTCGAATTCCATGAATTTTTGCCTAGACTTTATGGGGTGCTGAATTGTGCAAATCAGACAAACTATCAGGTCCTGAAAGGAATACGTCAAAGTACAAGCCTGTATATTACATTGAAAATGTTCTTTCCTTGTAAAATACTCCTATACATTACGATGTATTTGATGCGACATTCCCATTATTTTTAAATGTGTTGTTGTTAATACATGTGGGGATATTTCTAAGATACTGAATATTATATTTTATGCTTTAAAAAACATTATCATACATTTTATATATTTTGGAGATTTAAGAAAATAATATACGGAGTAGGCAAAATACAATACATAGTATATAAACAAAACAAATATACATTATTTTCTTCTACACAGGAGTAGATTAATCAACTAAACAAAAAAAACCCGTCTTCTCTAGCAAAAACAAAAAATATCAAATGCTTCGAACATAATGATGTTCAAAATTTTTGTTTAAATCTAATATTTGTTATTCATCGGAATCGGAACCCAGCACCAGCCATTTGCGGCTTTTTCTAATAACTAACTTTAATAATAAAACGCACGTCACTAGGAACCAGGGATGACTTGCGCATACACAACTTAGTACGGGGTGGTGCATACGGAGTACATTTCCCGTACAGCATTGAGTTGCGAATAAATTATCTTGATGCGGTACGACCTAAATGCTTCCCGTTTTGTTTTATTCAGGAATTTGGTTAGAATAAAAATAACGAAACCAAGAATATTTCTATCCCTTTCCTACTCGTAAGAGAACTTAGAAAACTATTCAGCGCACAGCGAAGCAGACAACGATTTCGTGCACCGCACTGAGATAAAAGCTAATACGAGGCGTATACTACCAGTAACGCATTGAACCTGTTACAGTTTGAGTATTAAAACGTAAGATTCAAACACATAACATAAAATTACACCTGTTTTCCTCAAAGGGTTAGGCAGAGGTTTGCCTATAGACACCTCATATATCCATTAGAAGAACATTTCAGAAACCAATCGACATTATCTGACCTAGATTATGTCTGGACTTTAAAAGAGACTGTGTCCTCTGAGTTTGCTTTGGCCTTTCTTCTCAGAGTAGACAGATAGGAAACGCCGAACTCATCTAGTTTTTAAAAATGATTGAGGTGTAAATGTGTTTGTACTTACAAACCTACTCACAGAAATAAAATAATTTATCACTTAAATCTGCACAAGTCCAGGCTTCGGGTTGCTACTGAGAAATCCCTGCAAAAAATCGAAACTTTTTTGTTTATGTATTAACATCTTAATTTGAATGACAAAATTATCCAGCCTTTACGCAATTCTTCCATTTATAATACACCGTCATTGCAGTTAAACATACTTAGTTACCTTAAAACCTCCAAAAGTTAAATGGCAGCATTGCCACATAACCCCAACTATTTAAAATGCACACATCGACATCCACTCCCCACAGAGCAGGAAGTAAATCCACAACATCTCATATGCGAGCTCTCAACGCGTAATGGCGGAGTTTTTAAAATTCCCTTTCAGAGGTCAAGTCAATTTGAGCTGGGGCTGTTAAACCAATAAACTGGTTACATCCGGTTTCACGGATACCGCAGGTGGGCCAAGTAATGGCGGGTTAATTATTTGGAACTATGGATAGAGCTGTGACAATTCTCTTCTCAAATCAAGTTGTAAGAACACTGTCTGACAACTTAATTTGACAGTACGTGTAGTGTCAACATGAAAAGGTAGTGTGTTTCTCAAAATTATCGCTAAAAAACTTGGTCCTGCAGTGGTTTTTCAGATGATATCGCACCTAGATATGAGCAAACCATAACTGATTTTGAAGTCTAAGGTAGATTTTAAGGAAGTCAAAATGTGGGAGATTGATATTCTCTGGCAAAGACTAGAAAATTAAGAAATCGTAGTGGCCTGGAGATTTATTGACTCATCATCAGTACCGAATGATTTTTCGATAAAAGGCTAGCTGCTTTTAGCTTTTCGTGGACAAATAAAACCAGTGAGTAATTTGGTTGGCTGGCAAGGCTGTTTTTATACCTAGGACTTTGTTACTTCTCTTTTCTAGTTAACAGAGATCACATTTAGAAGAGCCTCCCCATAATTCAATTTTTTTTTCAACTCTTATATCGTAAAATTCGAATTATAAACTCCAAAACTAGTTTATATTGAGATACTTCATAAACACAATACCGAAATTTAAAAATATAATCATGCTACAACACTTTTTCTCTAACAAAATAATGCAAAAAAAAACAAATCTTTTTTGCTTTGCTTTTTTTTGCTGCTTTTATGGTTTTATAATTTGTAAAAAAATAATACAACGCGTATGCGGGACGCGCCATTTCTATTGCATTACAAAAAAGTTTTGATTATAATTTTTACTTGTCTGTGGCAGCGGCAGTGCTCGCATTAGCGCATGTGTGGTAATGTGCTGGGTTTTGGTGCCATTCATACGTTGTGTTGTACTGAATGTCGTGTTCTTTTTTCATTCTTGCTTAAAAATGTCTGTTATCAGTGAATGTGAAGAAAATTATCTTTTATTTAGTAGGTTCAATGTATGAGAGTAGGCAAAATAGTATACGAAATTACACATAACTGGGTAATTTATTCGCAGATATGCTTTTTGCAACTGATTCATAAACTACTACTATCATACACCACAGAAAAAACCACTAGCCTTCCCGCTCTCGTCCAACACTTAAACCTCCCTCAAACCGCACAGGGAGTGATTGGATATGAAAGTTTAATGCTTTTGTAGTGCAGCCGCCCAATCACTTACACTGGATAACCAACTGATTAATACATCAATACTTAACTATGTGATCGTCACATGAACGCGTTTCATATGGAAGGATTTTTTTGTGATTGGATTTCTAAAAGGATTACATTTATATGTAGTGACAAAAAACCTGATAAATAAATACCTTTTATTTGGAGTTCAAATATTGTAAGTACTGTATTTTAACAAAAACGTAAAAGTCAAAGTCAAATCATTTATTTCAAATAGGCACTTAAATGGCACTGTTGAACGTCAACATTTATGAAGCCCGATTCTAGTCGCCTCTTCCAAAAGATAGTTTGGTATGGAGAAGACTGGTATAGAAACTGTACCGTTACTCTTTTTAGAGGGTTTACAATATTTGTTTTAATTATTTAATTATATATGAAGACGATGCGATGCACCTAGAATAAAATTACAATACCACAATAGGTAAAAATAATTAAATATGAAGCAATGACCGGTCAATTAATTACGTTATTGATAAATGGTGCTCACATATTTACAAATACTCTAAAAGTAGATGATTACCCTTACATTTTTAACAAGTACACTATAAGTATACTGCTGTAGCTTGACAATACTACTACAGGGTCATATCTAATTATATAGCCAGACTTTATAATCAAGAAGGGTTTCCACAATAAAGCATATCTGTGAATAAAGGAATATCGGTGAAGTTTCACCAGATTTTACCCTGTACTTAATTACTCTTAATTGAAGTTGTTAACATAAAGTTTAGTATCAATTAACAACTGATTGTAATCAATCGTTAAGAGATCGTCATATGAAAGCGTTGTGTGCGTGTGTAGTCGCCCTGACTACTCCGATTTAAAATCAAATCAAGAAATTGATTTTGATTTTAATCAATTAAAAAGTGCCTTTTTCAAGGCAAATCTATTGATTTTTTAACGCGGGTTTTGTGAGTAGCTTCAGTAGGCCCCTTTTGGGTAAAACCACAGTTTCCTGGTCCTCGGTTGAAACCTTACGGTGCCAACGAAGCCGAGTGGGGTGTTGTCCCAATCAAACCCGCCGAACCCCTTCAGGGGGAGGCAGTCAATTGGACGGGACCCAGATAACTGGCCTTGGGGGGTCTCCTAGTCGGCTCTGGTGACAGTTTTCCTTTTCAGCTACTTACCTAGTGTCTTTAGGGTGTGTCTACACCCTTCGCGCTAGACTGGTCAGGGCCCCGTTCGCACAATAATACTGGCGACGGGTTACAAGCTTAGGGCTCACCAATAGGTACTTACCTCTCTGTCTACACCCGACAGAGAGGGTCACATATCCCCGGGCCCATCCATCCGGGGAGATAGGTATAGGGTTTAGGCTACGTGGGAACAAATTTCCACCATTCCCTCCTTAAGTTAGCTTCTCCTCCAACCATGGCGGACGCCTTTATTTAGGCGTTCTTCAGAGAGGTCCTTTATAAGGACCCCGATTTCCTAGCGAGATATGGCGACAAGCTATGTCATCGCTCCACCGCCACTCCATCCCAGGGCGCACTCGCGAACTTCAGCGACGCCCTCAAAAGCCCGATGTCGCCACCTGTTGCCGAACAAGGCATTCATGCCATTGTTCCGGCAGACAATGTTCCGGCCGCTATTTCGGCCCCCATTGTTTCGCCCGCCATTATCCCGGCAGTAAATACTCCGGCCGCTAATCCGGCCACTATTGTCTCTGCCGCCATTGTCACGTCCTCTATTGTTCCGGCCGCCATTATCTCAGAGACAACGCAGCTGCACACCGCAGTTATAAACACGACTCGCCCGGAGAGCATGGACACGTCAGTCCCGCTCTCCGAGAAAGAAGCCCTCTCCTCCTCCTCCAACGGAGACGACTTCCAAGTCGTCGGAAAGGGAGGCAAGAAGAGGAAGGTTCAATCTTCCGCCTCCGCCGGCCCGGCCAAGGCCCAGAAACAGGACACGGCTATCCTTTCGTCCATCCCTCCCGCTACCCCTCCTCCGCGAGCCAGTCGCCCCGCCCACAATTCATGGGGCTCCATGAATTGGAAGCAAAAGCCCCCTCCCCCCATTTACGTCCAAGACAAGTCCAAATGGACCGAAATTTCTAAGATGTGTGTTGATTGCAAGATCAACTACACTAATGCCCGATCCACCCTCCAGGGTATCAAAGTCACGGTCCCCTCGTCTTCGGATTTCAGGAATCTCTCCCGCGCCCTGCGTGAAAGGAACTACTCCTTTCACACGTACTCCCTTCCAGAGGAAACCCCCACTCGCTTCGTCATTAGGAGCGTACCACGGGAAATCGACACGGAAGAAATAAAAAGCGACCGTATTGCACAAGGCGTTCCGGTCTCCGCCGTCCATCGCTTGCATAAAGCGAGACAGGGCCTTGTCTGCGACATGGCACCACCCGATCTTCAAGGTGAAGCCGGTTTGCTCGCTCTCGGGCATTTCTATCGAGAAGCCTTACAGAGCTCAATTGATTGGTCAGTGTCATCACTGCCAATTATTTGGTCATTCGCAGACGAACTGCTATGCGACCCCTAGATGCGTCAGGTATCTAGGCGAGCATGGCACCGCCGACAGCAAATTCAAATTCATTTATTGGTGTGATTTTAGGTACATTTTACATGAGATCTTAATAATATATAATTACAGTTCCTCAAAAATCTACCTTAAAGTTGTACACTCATTCACGTATGTAGTAATTATTATAAACAGGAATAGTCAACAAATTAAAATAGAATAATTACAACTTAATTACTATCATAACTTAATTAATGGAAATAAAGATTATAATAAAATGTCAAAATAGAATAAATAACAACAAGTAACTTATAATTTATCATTAAGGAATTCGTCAATAGTGTAATATTTTTTTTCCAATAATAGATGTCTTAATTTATTTTTAAATTTAATAATATTTAAGTCCTTAATTCCGTTTGGTAATTTATTAAATATTCTTGGGGCCATGAAAAGTATGCTTTTGTGCATCAAGGCGGTCTTTGATGGTCGGACGCATAATTCATGTCTATATTCTTGTCTAATAATTGTATAGCGATTTTCAGATGCTTTTCTGAATAGATGCATGTTCTTTTTGACAAATAAAGCGGTCTCAAAAACGGACAAGCAAGGTAAAGTCATTATTTTTAACAATACAAAATAAGGTTTGCAGGTATCAGTTATTTTTATGCCCGTAATAGCTCTAATGCATCTTTTTTGGGATTTGAACACCATGTCCTTATTGCAGGAGTTACCCCAAAACATGACTCCGTACCGAAGTATAGAATCGGCATATCCATACTATGCAGTGACTGCCGCTGCTTGACTGACTACTTTCTTTAGTTTATACAAAGCAAAAGCAAACTTACTATCGCCCTAACGATAGGGAACTATGTGTAGAGCCTCCGAGCTACGTACTCTGTGGCCAATCGGGAAACCCGGCTAACTACCGAGGATGTCCTAAAGCCCCGAAGTCCTCCTCTCCCAAACTCGCGAAACGCGCGAGCGACCGCCAGCACAGGGAAAGCTCCTGGAGAAAGCTTCTCTCCGCGCAGATGCCGGAGCGGGTTAGTCCTCAAAGGCCCTCTCGATAGGCAAACCTTTCCCACCTCAAAGCTCCCGCAGCTTCGGTGCCCTCCAAACCCGCTCAACCCACTGAAGTTCCAGCGCTGATGGCTACCGCCACCCCAGCGCCTTCGGCAACCACCGCGGCCCCTACGGCTTCACCGGTTGCACCGCAAAGATCTCCGGGCCGGGACAGCGCCCAAATCATAATCAGCACATACGCGGCCCTCTATTCCACCGCCGCGGACCAAATGGCTGACGAAATCGCTACCGTTACAGCTCTTTGGAGAAATCAAAGGTTTTGTCTGTGTAATTATGGACGAAGGTATAATGACGAACAATTACCGGCGATTTATTGTGAAAGAGGGCACGGTTGACATCTGTCGGGCATGTCACCGTCCGGGGGAATCAATAAGACACATTATCTCCGGGTGATCTCATCTAGCTAATGAAGAGAACTTGCATAGACACAACCTTGTAGCCAGGATTATCCATCAGCAACTTGCTCTGAAATACAGCCTTGTGGAATCGGAAGTGCCGTACTACAGGTATGTGCTCGAAAATAGAAATATCACATTGTACTAGGATCGATTCATCGTCACTGAAAGGACTATTGTTGCCAATAAAGTCAAAGTCAAAGCATTTATTTCAAATAGGCACTTAAAGGCACTTTGTATAAATAAGCCTAATAAAGTGGTTAATGTATGTAGGTGATGTCGAAATTCATGATTTCTTCCCAGGCATCTTCAGCTATTCTTCTTGTTCTTGTTGTTTTCTCTTCGAGAGCTGGAGGCCGACTGGTGCCGTATCGTTTATTTTTTTATTTTTATGTATGGTATTTCGTAGTTGACTTTGAGAGGTCGTGACTCCTTAACCGGACTATCCTGTGGCTGTCTTAAGCGAACTCAAAGCATCCAGCCACGGGCGAAAAACTTACATTGCTAAGTGACTGCTCTCTAAGGGCACCCTCTTGTGGGGTACTGACCTCGTCTTAGGGCGTCGCTAGAGGGAGGACAGCAAGATGGGACAGGCTGGATCAGATTTTGGTGATTAATATTATCGGGGGAATTTAAAACTACAGGCTCAGCTACGGCGCGGGCTGGTCTCGGGTTCGTCGAGCAAGGGTCGGGTGGGAAGTGCCGTATCGACAAATGGCACGTCTTATATAAGGGCCTTCTTTACCGCCAAGAGACATATGATTTTTAGGTCCTTTTTACACATGTAACGAGTTTTTTATATCGTTACATGTACATTCCGATCGTTATAGTCGATTACGGAACGATTTCTAGTTGTCATTTTTATCTGTGATACATTCGGCTGACGTTTGAACGTCAAAATTTGACAAGTGACTTGTGCAATCTTTGTTCGTGAATGTGACAGGTCTCCTAATTTTCCCTAAATGGAATCATAATTATTCTTGGAAATTTTGGGTTATAAATGCCATAATCCTAAACCATAGGACCCGTGGAATGGTCCCAGAGTAAATTTCTATAGGATCTTTGAATCCCTCGTTCGCCTCCCTACGGTGCTTTTGTTACCATCTTCACGGTACACCGAGGGAGACGCGAGTTTTGTATCCCTGGAATAAGCGGTAAGTTTTTCGTTAGTCGATGCGTCCCCGCGTGTCCGAAATCGGAATAAAACCACATCTCAGAGTCCCTTTTTGTCCACAGCCTACAATTGTGGGTGCTTATTCTACCTTTACTTCTACCGAGGAATTTCTACTGGCCTTCCACGGGGCTGATCACCTGAGAGGTACCACCTTCCTGCTCTCGGGGTCACCTTCAAGTTTTTTTTTTCTTGTTTTTTTTTCATAACAAAATAGCCTTTTTAAATTAGCAGCTGAACTGCTAATTTAAAAATACTGAAAAGGTGCAATGATGAAATAACATTAACTAAAATGTATAATAGTTTAATTGTTTTCCATAAGCTAAAAGTAGACAATAAACTGGGAACGTTCAAAGTAGTGAGACTTTTAATCACCGTTGACATCCACAGGCTCCCATCCTAAGATTAATTGTTCAATCTCTCCAATTTTATCTGGCTATCCATTAATAGTGTGTCTCTCCGCGGCGCCCGAAATTTCATTTCTTTTATCAAAATACTCTTTTTAGGAGATCACACACACTCAGGAACACACTATTTTCTATTTTTTATACTACAATTGATCCCAACCCCCCTTTTTTATATTACACACATGAATTTCAGTTTGACTAACACACATTACATCTGCTTATATATTTACAATTTTGGTACATAATGTGTCTTATGTGTTCCGACATCATATTAAGTTACAATATTTCATCTATCTATAAACAATTAAATTTTCGTAGAACAATATCTTCTAAAAATGTGGATCGGTACATTTTTTGTTCTCTAAATTGCTCAATAACTTTGGAACGCCTGGTCCGATTTACATAATTTAAACGGTAATATCAGTTTTATACTGAATTCTAATTTTCGAAGCTAAAATTATCGTAATATGTACATAAACAATAAATCTCATTTTCAACATAGGGGCCGTTCAAGTATTACGTAAGCACTATTCTTTGTTTTGCTTATTTTGGATGACATGGGGGGTAGGGGAGTCTAGATGAGGATTACGTCATCGGAAGTTATTTACTTTTTTACACAAATGGCAACCCTCACATTGTCTATGCTCGAAAACGAAACGCATTTTCAAAAATCTAATCTTTATCCTAAATCTATTTTCTTATTTTTTAAATTATAATTATAACATTATAATAACAATATAAAAAAAATACATTTATAATTGAAAAATGTTTACGTAAGCATGGGAGGAGGGGGTAAGAGCTTTGCTTACTTTTGCTGACAAGGGGGATGAGGGGGTAAATGATTGTAATAAATCTGCTTACGTAAACTTTACTTTCCTATTCTTTCAGGATTCACATTAGAACAAAACTAAACTAATTAGACTAATTACAAAAACTAAACTCACACAAACACTAAACTAATCAGAATCTCTTTGAACTCTTTACTATTAACTTAGAAACGAGATCGCATTCATAGCGGTCCGAGCACTACTTGCGCCCTAGAGCGCTGATAGGGTCTCTATCCTAACTTTTCAAACAAATATGAAACACTATTATCCTACTTATTACGTGATGCTCGGCGACCGTTACAGTGGTGGTGGATCGAGTAGAGCGTCTCGCCATGTTTTTTGACATGAGGGCCCCGCATGACGGTAACCTCGTGAATGCCGAGAAAGTATAAACAAGTCAAGTATCTTAACTTGGCTCGCGAGGTTGTCGACATGTGGGATGTGGACTCAGCAATCATTGTGCCGATAGTCGTAACAGCCAATGGCTTAATAGCCAAGAGCCTATTTCAGTGCTACCTACCTTTAGTAAAATTTTTGAAAAACTTATTTTAGATCAAATGCAAAGATTTTTTAATAAGGACAAATTACTGCATAACAAACAGTTTGGTTTTACAAAGGGTCGTTCGACTACTGATGCCGGAGTTGAACTTTTAGGACATGTTTATAATGCATGGGAGGACAAATGCGATGCTTTGGGCATATTTTGCGATTTTTCCAATGCATTTGATTATGTTCTTCATGAAACATTAATCAGGAAACTGCACCACTACGGAATACGGAACGCCTCTCTGGATCTTCTTACTTAAGTGATAGGATTCAAAGAGTAGATGTTAACGGAAAAAGATCACCTGGATCTGTAGTAAGAATGGGGACCCCCAGGGCTCCATTCTTGGCCCATTTTAGTTTCTTATTTATATTAATGACTTGCCTTACCTCATTAAGGATAATCATGATCTAGTGTTGTTTGTAGACGACACTTCACTTTTATTTAAACTGGAACGTCAGCAGCTGGTTACTGACAATGTAAATAGGGCCCTCGCTAAGGTAGTTAACCCTTTAACTGGTAGAGGAAACTAGCCATGCAAATGTAATGAAACTCAGATGTATTATGTAATTATGTATTACAAAGAAAAAGTAAGTATTTTTCTTTTTTTCTAAAAAAAATATGTTGGCCATATAAATGCCACTACTGGTCAGCACACATGTGAAATTTTTTGAAACAAGGAATAGCACAAAGAGGCACTACATTTGCCGCATTGTATGTTGGATCTTTTATTCTTAGTTGCGCTGCTGCATACTCGGCAGCGCCTGTATGTTTCTATGCCTTCTGGTAAGTGCTTACCAACATTGGTGAAACGAATATCTTCAGGTACATCAAAAAGTTTCTTCTGGCTAGTAACTGGCTCTGCACTATTCTTCCTTTTCTTTGCTAAAAATTTGAGAGCAGTTGAAAATTTTCGTTTCCGAAATGTTAAATTGTTTATAAGTTCTCTGGCAAGAGTAATCCTGAACGTCTTTTGGCTCATGGGGTTGTGCACTCTTGAATTTTTCGAGTACAATATATATGCATTTGTGATTGCTACATCGAACAAGAAATAAAACAACCGCTTCATCCATTTCTTGCTTCGACGAGCAACATCATAAATGGCTTTTTGCTGATCAAATCTATCGACCCCGCCCATTCGCTTCCAGTACTCTACAACTGCACGTGGACAGGGAAAGGGTCTTTTGTTTCCATCCTTTTGTGTACGTTGACATGTAGTCTCTTCTTTCGGATGAAAGGCTGTACTCAAAATGGTCACTAATTTTGTGTCCTTCCAGATGGAAAACCCCTGGGCACGCCACAATAGCGGCGGTAAGTCCCCTCTTTGAGGAGTGGTTGGAGAGGCGCCACGGCGTCCTCACCTTCCGCCTGACACAGGTCCTCACCGGACACGGTTGTTTCGGGAGGTTCCTGTTTCGCATAAGGCGGGAGGAAACGCCCGGGTGTCACCATTGTGTGGATCGCCCGGAGGACACGGTGGAGCATACGGTGGAGGTATGCCCAGCTTGGGCGGAGCACCGCAGTGTCCTCGCGGAGGCGATTGGCGGCGGCGATCTCTCGCGTCCGGCCCTGGTCCAGGCCATGGTACGGAGCGAGAGGGAATGGAATGCCGTCACCTCCTTCTGCGAAGCAGTAATGCTCGCAAAGGAGGAGGCGGAGCGCGTGAGGGAGAGAGCCTTGCGCCCTCACGCCCCTAGTCGCCGCAGGAGACGCCCTGGGCGTCGGGAATCGCAAGCAGATTCCCGGCCCCCGTAGGCGCGGGCTTGCGGACGGCGAGCCATGGGTAGCTCGCCGTCCGGTAAGGACCAGGCCCGGGTCAACGGCGCGTTGTGTTCCACGCGCGCCTCAAATAGATGTCAGCACAAAATGACGGGGTCCGATAGGGCCGACGCCTCAGGGTCGCGGGTTATTCCACAGAGAAAACCGTGGCCCTGGCACAGGCAACTGAAGGAACACGGGTGGGTTTTAGTCAGTAAAAGTCTGACACGCCCTCCCGCTCCACCCAGAGCGGGAGAAGTCATTTGATGATTTCCCACCCAAAAAAAAAAAAAAAAGATGGAAAACCCCACGTTGTTCCGAACTCGCCATTTGTACTGCCCTTTTTGTAATTGTTTCAGTTTTCTATTTTGTCTCTTCATGATTTCATTGCAATTTCTTAGACCTGTAGGTTTCTTTACTAAAACAGGCATTCCCAATCTATCATTTCTCGCAGTTGCTGTACTGTCTATGCCGTGGTCATATTAATACTGAAGAAGGTCATAACTACTAAAAAAGTTGTCAAAGCTAATATGTGCTGAGCAACCTTCATCAATAAGTGGTTGAGCTAGAGTTTTTACCACACTACTTCCTAGACCAGTTTCCACATTGTCACTTTTACCAGTATAGACTTGGAAGTGAAACAAATAACCAGTCTTGCTATCTGCTCTATCCCAAATTTTGTAACCGCGCTTGATAGGTTTCAGGGGCATATACTGTTTTAGCGCACTGTGTCCCTTGAATTTCACCATTGATTCGTCAATGGACTGAGATTTTGTATTTCTGGCATTATTTTGACATCTCTGGTTTATTTGATCTAGTAGTGGGCGAATTTTATAAAGTTTGTCGAAACCTGTTTCACCTCTTCTGGGCATCTGTTCGTTGTCATTTACATGTAGACATCTAGAAATCTTTTGAAATCTTTGGAGTGTCATGGTTTTAGCAATCTCAGGGACACATAATGCTGGATTGCTAGACCAGTAATTTTCAATTGACGGTAGTTTGTGTATCCCCATTTGTATTAGCATTCCAAGATATGCTTTGAGTTCGTCTTTAGTAATTTGTAAAATTTCTAACATTTGATTGACTAGCAAATAAGTTTGATTGAACAAGTAGGTTTTCAATCACTTCATTATCAAAAAATACTTCGAAGTAAGCGATTGGTCTAGATCTACTCGGAAAATGGTTTTGCGATTGAAGTATCGTTCGATGCAAGGTTGAAAAGAGGAATCGTTAGCCGTAAGCATTTGTACAAGGTCATCAGTATCGGATTCTTCCAAACTGTCTTCTGAATCTGTACCATCTGGAAGGCCAAACATGGCTTCCAACTGCCGTTAAATTTCGCGATCGTTTATCGACCGACGACGGTGCTCCATTGTTTATTCTGTAAATAAAAATAAATCTCACTGGTACTGGCAAATATATTGCCAACAACGGGTAATGTACTAATTGGTAGTGGCAAATATACCGCTGACGTGATTTCCAGATTTCGCCAATAATATTACGTATTGATCTAAAATAATTATCTAAGATTGTCATAAAAACACAAATCTAACGATTATAAAAAAAAACTTACCACAATAACAGTTTTTTTTTCGAGATTTTGCCGGATTACTCTCGAGAATATAAAAAGCCGCAAATTCAAACTAACGTGACATATAATTGGTACATGTCATATGAATGTTACCATTTTTTTTTTTTCGTCGTACTAGTTTGTGCTCTAGTACCCGAAACGATAAAACGTTTGGTTAATACAAATCTTATTTTTGTGGAGCAAAGAAAACATGTCGGCAAAAATAATGCCTCTACTAGACAAAGGGTTAACTGGTTTAATGTAAATAACCTACTTCTTAACGAGTAAAAAACTAAATGTATTAAGTTTGTGGCGACATCTACACCGCCACATGCGAACAAACGCATCAATCCTGCATCGCGCAAGCAGAGTTTACCGCGCAGATAGCATATATACAACTGCCCGATGTTTGTTGTCGGGACCTGAACAAGGTCGACGCTGAAGTCGAACGAAGAGCCTCCCTCCCTCCCGTAGAAGACCCTGATGATCCTCTGCCTCCCGTCACTCCAGACGAAGTGCACGACATCATTAAAGGGCTCCACGCTCGTAAGGCCCCCGGTTCGGATGGTATTACCAATAAGGTATACAAACTCCTTCCTGCCCCGCTAATAATGCTTATGACCGCCATCTTCAATGGCGCCTTGAGCAACAACATCTTCCCACAAGCATGGAAAGAAGCCACCGTCATCGGTATCCCAAAGCCAGGCAAGCCAAAGTCTGAGCCCTCCAGCTACCGCCCTATTAGTTTACTCAATGTTCTCGGCAAAATCTACGAGAGGCTTATTTATAAGCGTCTCAAAGACTACGCCGAAGCAAAGAGCCTCATTCCCAACGAGCAGTTTGGTTTCCGTAGCCAACACTCGGGCACCCAACAGGTCCACCGTATAGTAGAGCACTTATGCGCTGGTCTGCAGCGTAACGCGACGACGGGTGTGCTATTCTTCGACATAGCGAAAGCCTTCGACAAAGTCTGGCACAACGGCTTGATATACAAGCTCTACCAACTAGGAGTGCCAGATCGTCTCGTGCTCATCTTACGAGACTTTTTGTCGAACCGGACCTTTCGCTATCGCGTCGAGGGAGCACTCTCGTCCCCTCATCCTATTCGCGCCGGTGTCCCTCAGGGTTCCGTACTATCTCCTCTCGCCTTCACGCTGTTCACTAGCGATATCCCAAAAAGTAAAAAGGCTCAGTTGGCTCTCTTCGCCGACGACACTACCGTTTACTATACCGGTCACTGTCCCAACGCTATAGCTCGTACACTCCAAACCTCCGCAAACGTCTTAGGCGCTTGGTTCCGGAAATGGAGAATCGAAGTCAACCCCGATAAGAGTCAGGCGGTTCTCTTCTCGAGACGTCGTCGACTCCCTCCCCCACTTCCCAGCCCGATCACTATGTACGGCAAGCCCATCCCTTGGGAGAAGCAAGCCAAATACCTAGGCGTGATCCTCGATGAGAACCTTACTTTTAAGGCTCATATAAGGGCGGTTCGCGCGCGCGCCTCCTTCGCTCTTAGCAGGCTGCAATTCGTACTGACAGCCCGTAGTAAACTGTCCCTCAAATGCAAGCTCCGCATCTATACCGCAGTCATCCGTCCCATCATGACCTATGCCTGCGTTGTATTTGCGCACGCTCACCCACGTCATCTCCATAAGATGCAGACCCTCCAAAACCGTTTCCTCAGAAGGGTCACGGGTGCCCCCTTCTATGTCCGTAATATTGATCTTCACGTCGACCTCAAAATGCCAACCATAAAACAGTTCATGAAACGCTTATCAAAGCGTTTCTTCGACTGCGGCATCAAACATTCTAACCCCCTGATTACAGCGGCCGCCCGCTACACTCCCTCTCGCATTAGCAGTATTCGCCGACCAAGGCATACTTTAATCGACCCCGACGACGCCACTACCCTCCTCCAGGAGAGTAGTAAGGCCACTAGCACGCTACATAAGCCCAAAACCCGATCGCCGTCCTACCGCCCTCACCGCCGAGGCCCGCCGCGACGCCCAAATCGACGCCCCTCCCGACCCTTGCTCGAGCCAGCCCGCGCCGCTGAGCCTGTAGCTTTAAATTCGTCCCTAATTAATACCAATCCTGATCCAGCTAGTCATTTGCTGCCCTCTTCCAGCGACGCCCTAAGCCGAGGTTCGTACCCCACAGGGGGTGCCCTTAGCGTTGTCGCTTAGTTTTATTTAGTATATAAGTTTAAGTCCTGGCTGGAGGCCTTAATTTATTAGGGAATCCACAGGCAAGTCCGCTTAAGCAGACGACAACCGCATAGGTTGACCTGCGAGATGCCAAACAAACAAACAAACAAAATTTGTTGTCGGGAAGTTGTATATATGCTATCTGCGCGGTGCGGATCAATGTAGCGTGGACGCTCTTTGAAGGCTTCAAGTTAACTGCTCGAGGGACGGTCTCGACTGCCGCAGCCGACGACCGCGGGACGGCGGCGGGGCGGCGGCGGCGCGGGGCGAGGTAAATGTCTGCACAGGTGTGGCGGCCAACTCGTACGCACACCAGCGTAGGACGTACTCCGGCGCGCGACAATCGCGCTTCGACTAAACCCAAAAGGGTAAGCAGAAACTCTGTGGACACAAAAATACAACGTTAGTGTGGTCTTATTAACATGACGCCACAGGACCCCCTTACGAATAAAAGGGCCGCCCTAATTGTATCGTTCAGGGAACCTAACAGTCCGCCCTGAACGAGTAGTACGCAATGGGCGTGTAATTTGTGTCTCACGACTATGTGTCTCACTCTCAACGCTATCACGGTGTGCATAGGCTGGTTTTACCCTGTCAATCGATACCTTGACAGTTTTGTTATTGAGCACAATGTCGACCGTCTTGGGACTCCTTGTAATGACCTTGTATCGCGCGCCGGAGTACGTCCTACGCTGGTGTGCGTACGAGTTTGCCGCCACACCTGTGCAGACATTTACCTCGCCCCGCGCCGCCGCCGCCCCGCCGCCGTCCCGCGGTCGTCGGCTGCGGCAGTCGAGACCGTCCCTCGAGCAGTTAACTTGAAGCCTTCAAAGAGCGTCCACGCTACATTGATCCGCACCGCGTAGATAGCATATATACAACTTCCCGACAACAAACATCGGGCAATTGTATATATGCTATCTGCGCGGTAAACTCTGCTTGCGCGATGCAGGATTGATGCGTTTGTTCGCATGTGGCGGTGTAGATGTCGCCACATCAGCGTAGGAAGTACTCTGGCGCGCGACAATCGCGCTTCGACTAAACCCAAAAGGGTAAGCAGAAACTCTGTGGACACAAAAATACAACGTTAGTGTGGTCTTATTAACATGACGCCACAAGTTTACGATACCTCATATTAGACAAGTTTTTTTTTTTTGTATGGCATCTCGCAGGTCAACCTGTAAGGTTGTCGTCTGCTTAAGCGGACTTGCCTGTGGTGCCCTAATAAATTAAGGCCTCCAGCCAGGACTTAAACTTAAATACTAACTAAAAACTAAGCGACAACGCTAAGGGCACCCCCTGTGGGGTACGGACCTCGGCTCAGGGCGTCGCTGGAAGAGGGCAGCAAGGGACTAGCTGGATCAGGGTTTGAGTGATTTAGGGACGAATTTAAAGCTACAGGCTCAGCGGCGCGGGCTGGCTCGAGCAAGGGTTGGGAGGGACGTGGATTTGGGCGTCGCGGCGGGCCTCGGCGGCGAGGACGGCGATCGGGTTTTGCGCTTGTGTAAGGTGCTGGTGGCCTTACTGCTCTCCTGGAGGAGGGTAGTGGCGTCGTCGGGGGCGATTAAAGTATGCCTTGGTCGGCGAATACTGCTAATGCGGGAGGGAGTGTAGCGGGCGGCCGCTGAGATCAAGGGGTTTGGGTGTTTGATGCCACAGTCGAAGAAACGCTTCGATAAGCGTTTCATGAACTGGTTTATGGTAGGCATTTTAAGATCGACGTGGAGATTTATATTATGGACATAGAAGGGGGCACCCGTGACCTTTCTGAGGAAACGGTTCTGGAGGGTCTGCATCTTATGGAGATGACGTGGGTGAGCGTGCGCAAATACAACGCAGGCATAGGTCATGATGGGACGGATGACTGCGGTATAGATGCGCAGCTTGCATTTAAGTGACAGTTTACTACGGGCTGTCAGTACAAAGTGGAGCCTGCTAAGAGCGAAGGAGGCGCTCGCGCGAACCGCCGTAATATGAGCCTTAAAGGTAAGGTATTTGATCGAGGATCACGCCTAGGTATTTGGCTTGCTTTTCCCAAGGGATTGGCTTGCCATACATAGTGATTGGGCTGGGAAGGGGGGGAGGGAGTCGACGACGTCTCGAGAAGAGAACCGCCTGACTCTTATCGGGGTTGACCGCGATTCTCCATTTCCGGAACCAAGCGCCTAAGACGTTTGCGGAGGTTTGGAGAGTACGAGCTATAGCTATTAGACAAGTAGAAACTAGTATTCTTTTAAAGGGTGAAGAGTTGAAACCCGAAAACTCCACAGTATTCTAAGGCATAACTTTGGATGCCAAGCTTCAATGGGGCCCCCATATAGATAAATTGTCAAAAAAACTAAGCTCTGCAGCATACGCCGTTAAAAAAATTCGTAATTTTACTGATTTAGAGACAGCGCGTTTAGTTTACTTTATTTATTTTCATAGTCGTACGGTGTTCTTTTGTGGGGAAATGCCGCCGATATTCAAACAATTTTTGTTTTTATAAAAAAGGGCAATTCGTTCAATTTATAAATTAAGTCCCAGATACTCCCTCAGAGACAAATTTAAAGAGATTAATATAATTACTGTGCCTTCTCAGTATATTTATGAAAATCTTTTATATGCACATAAAAATATTAATGTGTTTAAAAATACAGTGATATCCATAACATAAATTGGACTGATGAAGTGATGACTTGTAATTGGCTGTCAGTCTCATATGCAATTTTTTATTCTGTAAATTCTAGCTGTAAGTCATCCATAGTTATAGTTCATAAATAAATAAATACTAGGAACAAACACAAATTTGTTGTTCCCACTACCAGGCTCAAGAAAATAGGTGGCTCGTTTAAATGTCAATGTATACGTTTTTATAATAAACTTCCTAGCCACATTGAAGAACTAAGCCTTAATAAATTTAAATCCTTTATAAAGCGGAAATTATGCCAGAAAGCCTATTATACTGTCAAGGACTATATTGAGGACAAGAAGGCTTGGGATAGAGCTGCTCCAATAAGTTTACACAGACATAGTTGATGTTTAATTTGCTATTTTAATTTTTTTCTTTTAATGTTTTTTTCTGTATACGTATTTTTTTTATCTAAACAATGGCATGCATATATTAACTGTATAAAGTATAATATTGTTTTTATTTTTGTGAATGTGTGGACTATGTGGGTCATTTTTTTTTCTTTTAATGAAGGTCTAGCTGTTTGAGTACTTTACGCGGCCTCCCCAAATGTCCTTTCTTTTGTATTGTTCGTCGAATCGTTGAGCTCCTTAGTTCTGAGTTGAGCTGCACAATGATTGACAAATGCGTACACTGACTGGACAGGTCCACTCAAATCTGTGTGGTTCTTTCCTCAAAAGACCATTTCAGACACCAGTCTACATGGTCCTCATATGATTTGACCAAGATTACTTTCATATTTTTATTTACACTTTGACATTGATGGATGCAAAGACATTTACTTTGTAAATCCTTTCCTTTCCTCTCTCTGGAACCCTGACCGCCGGTAATTTGAACCCTGTTCCCGATACTGGTGGGATAATATTGTTTTAAATTTTTTAAAGTTTTTATAAGATGTGTGAAAAATATTTAAAAATGTAATTTATAAGTTTTATATGAAATTATTTTAAATTATTATCTCCAACAATACTAAAACACTTATTTCAGGCTACCCTGGCCCATAGACATCGTCCTTGAACGTTCTCATTCCTACTCCAGTGTTGAAGATTAATTTAAATTTAATCGAACAGAATAATATAATAATCGCAATTAAAAAACAGGAGTTGATTGTAAAAGGGTGAAAATTTGAGGTTGTATATATTTTTCAATGCTTAATCATAATTAAAATAAAAAATTAATTGTCAAAAAAATGTTTATGGGACCCTTATTATTTCGGGGTATGATAAACAGATGTTGGCCGATTCTCAGACCTACCCGATATGCACTCAAAACATCATACAAATCGGTCGTGCCGTTTCGCAACAGTTTGGTAGCAAACATTGCGACACGAGAATTTTATATATATAAGGATAAAACCAAGTTTCTGTTCATAAATATCGCTTAAAACTATGTTAATAGCACTTCACTAGCTTGTTTTCATGCTGTCCTGTGGTACTTGTCCGCGGATGCGACGGAACACCACGTTTTGCGACCAGAAGTCTTCTTCTATGACGACGGGCAGATAACAATTCGGCACGCGCACCACGAACGCCTTGAAGTTGACTTTGTGGTGCGACTCCAGTAACTGCACCCTCAGCGTGTACTGTCTCCAGGCGCACGTACTCCACGATGACTTCCGCCTTAGTGGTGTAGTGTAGGCGAGAGATGTAAACCGGTGTGTTCGGCTTTGCGGCGCGCAAGCTGACTTCGGGCATCTTTGGAGCTTTGCCGCTGCGGAGTTGAATGACAGGTAAATTAATTATGTGATAGACAGATGGTGCTCACATATTTTCATAATTTTAACAATACACGTTGTAATTTAATTTGTGCGAGTTAAGTTATTACAGACTGTAAAATCAATGTCATATAAATTGTAAATTATACCATGTTTTCATGCTGCTTTGACCAAAATCAGATAGATATCTTTTATCCGTGGAAAAAAATTGAAATATGACATTAAGGAAAAACTTAAAAAAATATTTTCAGACTATGACTTATTCTAGGTTTATAAGTTTGCTGAAATTCGTCCTTAGTGGCATAAAACACACTGGATTACATATTTTTAGTGTGAATGGCATCTCGCAGGTCAACCTATGAGGTTGTCGTCTGCTTAAGCGGACTTGCCTTTGGTTGCCCTAATAAATTAAGGCCTCCAGCCAGGACTTAAAAAACTTAAAAACTAAGCGACTACACGCTAAAGTCACCCCCTGTGGGGGTACGGACCTCGACTTAGGGCGTCGCTGGAAGAGGGCAGCAAGGGACTAGCTGGATCAGGATTGGTGTTATATATGGACGAATTTAAAGATACAGGCTCAGCGGCGCGGGCTGACTCAAGCAAGGGTCGGGGAGGGCGTGAGTTTGTGCGTCGCAGCGGGCCTCGGCGGCAAGGACGGTAGGACGGCGGTCGGGTTTTGGGCTTGTGTAGAGTGCTGGTGGCCTTACTGCTCTCTTGAAGGAGGGCAGTGGCGTCATCGGGGACGATTTAGGTATGCCTTGGTTGGCGAATACGGCTAATGCTTGAGGGAGTATAGCGGGCGGCCGCTAAAATCAAGGGATTTGGGTGTTTGATGCCACAGTCGAAGAAACGCTTAGATCAGCGTTTCATGAACTGGTTTATGGTTGGTATTTTAAGGTCGCCGTGGAGATCTATATTACGGACATAGTAGGGGGCACCCGTGACCTTTCTGAGGACGCTTAGATCAGCGTTTCATGAACTGGTTTATGGTTGGTATTTTAAGGTCGACGTGGAGATCTATATTACGGACATAGTAGGGGGCACCCGTGACCTTTCTGAGGAAAGGATTCTGGAGGATTTGCATGTTATGGAGATGACGTGGGTTAGCGTTTGTAAATACAACGCAGGCATAGGTCATGGTGGGACGGATGACTGCGGTATAGATGCGCAGTTTGCATTTTAGTGACAGTTTGCTACGGGCTGTCAGTATGAAATGTAGTCTACTAAGAGCGAAGGAGGCGCGCTCGCGAACCGCCTCAATGTGCTGCTTAAAGGAGAGGTTTTGGTGTAGGATCTCGCCTAGGTATTTGGCTTGCTTCTCCCAAGGGATCGGCTTGCCGTACATAGTGATCGGGCTGGGAACGGGGAGGGGGAATCGACGACGTCTCGAGAACTGGCTGACTCTTATCGGGGATGACCTCGATTCTCTATTTCCGTTACCAAGCGCCTAAGACGTTTGCGGAGGTTTGGAGAGTACGAGCTATAGGTTTGGGACAGTGACCGGTATAGTAAACGGCAACGTCGTCGGCGAAAAGACCCAACTGAGCATTTTTACTCTTTGGAATATCGCTGATGAACAGCGTGAAGACGAGAGGAGATAGTACGGAACCCTGAGAGACACCGGCGCGAATAAGGTGAGGGGACGAGAGTGAAACCTCATTGCGATAGCGGAAGGTGCAATTCGACAAAAAGTCTCTTAAGATGAGCCCGAGACGATCTGGCACTCCTACTTGATAAGTTTGTTTATACAAACTTTACCAACTAGGAGTGCCAGACATTGTCGAAGGCTTTCGCTATGTCAAAGAATAGCACACCCGTCGTCGCGTTACGATGCAGACCAGCGCATAAGTGCTCTACGATGCGGTGGAGCTATTGGGTACCCGACTGTTGGGTTCGGAAACCAAACTGCTCGTTGGGAATGAGGCTCTTGTTTTCTCTCTTTCATAAGCATTATTAGAGGGGCAGGGAGGAGTTTCTATACCTTATAGATGATATATGATGTTGTGCACTTCGTCTGAGTGACGGGAGGCAGAGGATAATCAGGGTCTTTGACGGGAGGCTCTCTGTTCGACTTCAGCGTCGACCTTGGTCAGGTGAGCTTGGTCCACTGATTGAGAGCTGGAAGAACATTGGGACTCTAGGCTGTCAGTAAGACATTCGGCCTTGTCGGGTCTGTCGAAAGCGACGCTCTTGTCGAGGACACTGGATTACACGAAATAATATTACATTTATTTATTTTTCTAATGGTTACCCGGGGACGAGAATATAATAACTTTTAATAAATCCATTAAATAGCACGCCACTTTGGCACTCTATCATCGTTACAAGCACAACTACCTTACTTAGCTTTTTTTTAACTTAAGTTTACAGCTGTCTGCAGTAGGTTTCAGCCATTGTAATTTCACTAAATAACGGAATGACATTTACGAAATAATGTCAATCCGAGTGTCAACCAAATTTCGCGTGTGTACAAGATAAAAATAAGTTATGATGTAATTTTGACCGGCAAAGGCAATTATTTGCGAATCCTCTATTTTTTCTGTACAATATGATACACGTGCATCTCGAGGTAAATGTTTGGGCAAAGTTATATTGGATCTTGTTGACCTTCTTTTGATACTTTCCATGCTCTGACCGCCCTTATCAGAGCACTTCTATCTTCCCTTATCCCTCCCCCTATGGGGCCCCCCCGTCCTTTTATCTTCCCTTTCTTTTTTTCTTAGCTTTTATCTTGCGATATATCGCAACCTCATTCAACATTTTTAAAGCGTAAAAATAACCATTGATTACACCATAAAATTTTGTTTTTTTTATTGTTCGAATAATTTCGTTATGGTGATCTCTATTCAATTGCCAAGCATATGGAATTCGGTCGGAACTTCTGAAATGAAAATCTTTTGTTGACTCTATTACGTGTCGGTAATTAGTTGCAATGTTTTTTTTTAATAGATATCAAAATTGTCATTTAAATAAATCGACAGATACAAACATTGTGTATACCGTCCTACTTACATAATAAGACATTTCTGCTTTATCTGTTACTTCTCATATCGCCAAAAACAATGTTGAAACATCCAAATAATTCTTAATAGCAGTGTTGATTGGTGATGAAAACCGCTATTTTAAAGGGTGACTACGCATTGTGTTCATCAAACTATGTCACATTGCACAAAAATAATTGCTGGAACGACTTTTTTTTGTTGTATAAGAGTTCTGGTTTCGGTAGTGCGCAATGTAACACACGTAAAACATTGTGCTTATGGGTGCATGCAACAGAACATGGGTCGTTGTTCAAAACTTTTGGCAAAAAAAACGGCAGTAAAAGTTGGAATTTTGTTCTTAAATATCTCCGTAACCAGAAGATTCCCAGGTATGGTCCAGTGCAAAAAAATTGATAACAATGAATGGGAGTACAGTCTATTACTACTAAAGTGTTCCGGTTGTCACATCAGGCCACACAACACATCGCCATCCCGGTCTTCGTTCGCCACTCACTCCTTCACCGATACATGTAGCGTGCAAAATCGTCGGGCGTCTTAAATTATAAATGATTTTATTTCTGTAAGTAGGTTTGTACAAACACTTTTATACGTCAATCATATTTTTAAAACTAGATGAGGTCGCGGATGGCGTTTCCGATCTGGCTACTCTGAGGAGAAAGGCCGAAACAAGCTCAGAGGTCTCAGTCTCTTTTAAAGTCCAGACTTAATCTTGCTTAGATCGTGGGAAGACTATGTAGTTTTGTGTCTGAAATAGTATTTTGAGGAAATAACCACACAGTTTGAGCTCACCTGTCCAGCCAGTGCACTCGTTTGTCAGTTATCGTGCAGCTCAACTCAGAACATAAGGAGCTCAACCTATTATGTTATGCCTAAGAATACTGTGGTATCTTCGGGTTTCAACTCTTCACCCTTTATGAGAGCACTAGTTTCTCCTTGTCTGACATGAGGTATCGTAAACTTAATACATTTTAGTTTTTTCTCGTTAAGAAGTTGGTTATTAACATTAAACCAGTTAACTACTTTTGCGAGGGCGCTTTTTATATTGTCAGTAACCAGCAAGGCAAGTCATTTATAAAAATAAGTAATGAAAATGGACCAATAATTGATCCCTGGGGGCCTTCTTACTACATATCCGGGTGATCTTTTTCCGTTAACACAAACTTTCCGAATCCTATCACATAAGTATGAAGATCCAGAGAGGCGTTCTGGATTTCATAGTTGTGCAGTTTCCTGATTAATTTTTAATGAAGAACTCAATCGAATGCCTTGGACGACCCGCAAAATATGCCCAAAGCATCGCATTTGACCTCCCATGCATTACAAACATGTCTTAAAAGTTCAACTCTGGCGGTCGATCAGTAGTCAAACGACCCTTTGTATAACCGAACTGCTTGTTATGCATTAATTTGGGTTTATTACAAAATCATTTGATATATCTATTATAAGTTTTTCAAAAATGTTACTACAGGGAAAGGAGAGCACTGAAATAGGGTTATGCTTAGTTGGGTCTGATGTACTACCCAATTTTAATAATATAGGAAACTTACATAACTGCTGGAATAAGTGCTACAATGTTTAAAATTGTCTTGGCAACATCCACAGAATTACCCCATAAATCTTAATTGTGGTAATCAGTACCTACTTCAAGAAAATTATATTGTATTACTTGTATTTGTTTTAAATTCAGACCAAGTAGTTTTATTAAGCGGTCAAGGCAAACAAACAGCAGCACACCTGGAGGTTGAGACTCAAAAAAGGAAAGAGATATTTTATCCATTCCGTTTGAAGCGTTTATAAATATTTCCAAAGTTTCAGTTGGTAACCAAAATAATCCGCTTTGTACGTTTCTGTGCCCAGTTACGTACAATTGCTAGAAAATATTTTCAGATCCAAATTCTAACAATAGGCATTTGACAATGCGAGTTTTTACACATCAAGTGGTCAACAAAGCGTGCTTACTATGCAACATACCATTCTGTGTGAGCGCTGCTATTTTTATCCTGTTTTTATTTTGTTTGTAAAAGTAGGTTTTACTTATAATATTTATTTTCATTAATTGGGAAGGAGCTTATGAATACCGTTTTTTAATGAACTCGAAATCAATCGTGCAGTTTTTCCCTCTCAATGAGAGTTCATACTGACTGTTTTTCATGAAGGCAGGTAAGCATTCATGGCAACTCACCCTCTTTTTAGAATGGATATTTTGTATTTATATTTTGCAAACGACGTGTGCTTTTTAGCTTGTGTTAAATATATATACTTTCTTTCTTTATTTTACTTTTTTTGGACCCATTTAGGTACAAGTGTATGCTTGAAATACCAAAGGGCACAACTATATGATGCAGACGAATATTGAACAAAAATATTGGTCTGTCTGAATCATTTCTCTTACTTTCGCCTTCATGGCAAGTAATAAATAGCACCAATAAGATTTAACCTCCATTCCTCTTGCTATCACCCCTGCCGTCGCTATGACACGTAATACCAGGATACCCGCCACCCCAGGTGGGAACTAATATCGCGCCAATTTTAATTACGCACACTTCAAACAATGGAACTGTGGATGGGGTGGAGACTTCAAACGTAACGAAGTTTTTTAAACATAAAATTATTCTATACTCCTTTTTTGTGGTTGCAAGCACAACTGCTGAGTGTCCTGCTGATCATGGTCGTGATCCTGGTTTCTTAGATTATTGCAAAAGGAAATTCTCAGTAGCAGCTCGAAATTTGGATTTGAACGTGACAATAGGGTGGATTGCCACCAATTACATGTAACACAAAAAGTCTAACTGGCGAAATGTAAGTGTGGAGAACACAATATTTTTATCTCACTAAGCGACGCGTGCTTTACATGTGATAACCAAGTGTAAAAGTACAAACACGCTGTGAATGTGTGCGTGAAAAAGAGTAGCGTCAGCACATAACACACACACTTCCCACTTCACCATGGTCTCGGACGGTACCGAGCTCCTGCGCTCACACACACATTCACAGCGTGTTTGTACACTTGATAACCACAAGTAAAGCGCGCATCGCTTAGTGAGATAAAAATACTTTACAAGCGGGATTATAACACCTAACTTCCATAATTTCAAGAAACATATCAAACTAATCACAATTATAATTTTTAGTTTACGGTAGTGCGCAGTGTAATTCACGCAAAACATTGTGCTTATGGGTGCATGGGTCGTGGGGGTATTTAAAGTTATGTTATAACACTAATAACTTGATTTCGTGAAATTTTGTACATAAATAACTCCGTAACCATAAGGTTCCCAGGTATGGTTCAGTACAAAAAAAAATACAATGACCGAGAGTACTCTCGGTCATTGTATTAGTGACTCTCGGCTTCGTTAAGAGTCTTTTTACACCCGTTATTTAATCATCATCTGTGTCCCTTTCATCTTCAAACGTTTGAAAGAAACAGAACGATGCTTTAAACGTATTGAGTGTTTTGTAGTGCAAGCGGGTCTAAGTTTAAGTATTTACTTTATTGGAGTTCGACTTACCGACCGGATACGGAACACGGTACTGCGCTATAAGACACAACTCGCAGCACAATCAGCCTATAATGTTCCCACTGCTGGGGCACAGGGCTCCTCTCGGTGAGAGGGAGTGGGCCGTAATCCACCACGCGAGCCCAGGGGCTTGGCGGATGTCACATGAGATCGAATTTTTGGTTCTAAAACACGATGTTTATCTTTACCTTTTTGAGAGCAGTGGTGAAGACATTATTTACACAAAGTAAAACGCCTGTTTGGGTTTGAACCTACGGCCTACAACTCGTAAGTCGCGACCGTTATCACTGCACCAACACTGCTCTCTTAACCAGCAGACGTCACCCAAAAAGCAGCCAAACTCAAATATCATAGGAAGTATTGTGGGCAATGATACAGCATGGGTTCCTGAAAACGTCCACCGGCATCGTGGAAGACCCTGGCGTAGATTGCGGGACGAAATTGACGCTTATAGGCGGGATTGGTCCATGTTCGGTCAGGATCGAGTTGAGTAGGATAAGGAAAGGGAGGACTTTGCCCTGCAGTGGGACAATACAGGCTATTATATTTAATATTATTATACGTTAAGTCTATGCTAGTACACTATTAAAATAATTGGGATGATGACTAATATTTAAAATGTTCATAAAAATATTGTCATTTCAAAGAAGGCTTAGTAAAAATGAGATAATCGAAAAAATAAGTTAAATCGGTGTAAATTTGAAGAAGATACACGCTTTAAAAGTTTTTCGAGAGGATTAATCCCGTCCTTGTCGCGCGGTACTGATAATGTACGGCGCTAGAATGAAGTTGCATAGTCATGACGTCATTTCTACGATAGTGCTGTCTTTGTCTAACAATTATCTTAAAACGTTTATAACTTGGGATTTTTTAAAGCTTTTACATTTTTGTAATATAGTTTGCGCTATTTGGAAACAAACAGTCTTTTGAGACAAAAATAATAAAAAATATCATCATCCCAATTAAAAACCATTTCAAAAGGCGACTCCACTTCTCTGTCCAACCACCGAATGTCTATCGGATCCCGGCTATAATTTGAGCTGAAAATTCACCGAAGCCAATAAAACTCAGAGCCGTTGGCCTGTAGCCAACCAACTAATAGCCCAGGATCTGGGCTATTGTACCCATAATGAGATTTCAAACAATCTATAGCCCTTTGATTGTGAACTCTGAAAACTTATATGGGTTTAAAGTTCTGTAGTCTATTATCTTAGGTTCTCTTTATGATCTAGGGTTTGGTTGGAGTACATTTAATAGCTTAGTTTCCTAGTTTTTCATTTTAAAAGCCTAAGACAATTTCTCAGATGTAAAAATTAGATGAGGTTACTGTTTTAAGAAAGCTTTCGAAGTTTATTCAAAATAAATACATAGGTTGTCTGTAAAAGATCGCCTGTAGCGATAACAGCGCACATTGTACACTATATAAAATACCATGCCACTCAGAAAGTATTCCGAAATGTTTTTTATGTATGAAAGACTGGCCAATTAAAGTCATTTTGAAAATATAATTATTTGTAAGTAAAAATAGCTACGTTCCCATTTCAAAATTTCCCGCCACAGTGTTGCGAGCTAATTAAAATTATTGTGTCTCATAAAAAATGATTCTGCGCCGGGAACATTTTCGCGCTATGATTTTTTACGATTTCAAGTGTCGGCTGAAACCGGACGAATCGTACGATAGTCTTCAAATGGCATTCTGGATGGAGGCCCTTCTAAGGCAACCGTGTAACTTTGGGGGATGAAGAAAGAAGTGGTCGGCCTTTGACGGCTGTTACGGAAGAAAACGTACTAGCAGTGAAAAATTTAATCCAAGACAATAGGCGAGATACGTATCAAGAGATTCAGCACATACTGCAGGTTGGACCGGGAGCCTTCACGAAATTCTACACTTGCATATTCGCGTGAGGAGGATAGTTTCACGCTAGGTGCCGCACAACTTCACCCATGCTCAGAAGCAGGCCCGAGTGGAATGGTACCTTGATATGATAAACAAATTAGAAGCAGGCTCATCTCGGCGTCTTTACGACATCATTACAGGCGGTCCCAGAAACGAAGCACCAGTCGACGGTTTGGATGTTTCAAAACGAATCAACGCCTACCAAAGTGAAGCGATCTAGAAGCGGGGGGAAGATTTTGATCGCGAGCTTTTTCAATGTGACTGGCTACTTAGTGTTCATTCCTTTACGAAGCCAAAGAAGCATTAACGCTGAATGGTATACTACCAAATGCTTGGCAGAAGTTTTCTCTGTGGTGAGCAACAAGCGACCAAACACAGGGCTCCGCGGGCTACTGCACCACCATGACAGTCCGTTTTCGCACACCGCGCTTAAAACCATGGACTTCCTGGACAGCACGCCGGTCAAACTCCTATGACACCCTCCTTACAGCCCTGACCTAACACGGTGTGACTTCTTTTTATTCCTGAAAATAAAAATCTGCTCAAAGGGACACAATTTTGGTAGCCGGAAGATGCTATGTCAGCGTTCGAGCAAGCTTTAATCGAAGTGTCTACGGTGGACTGGAAAAAGTGTTTCAAAAACTGGTTCAGACGCATGAAACTTAGTATTGAGGCTAATGAAGAGTACTTTGAAAAGATTTAATAAAAAATATTTACCCATAGAACTTTTATTTTTATTTTTGCAAAACTTTCTGAGTGGGACACTCAGAAAGTATATACATTTAAGTAAATCTGTAATTTTAATCGTCTACATAATAACGAGTATTCTTTCTATCTTTTCTCAGGTCCTAACTTCTTTAGTTCTGGTAAAATTATGGCCCTGTTTTGGGCGAATTTCAACAATCTTTATATCTAGAATAAGTCATATCCTGAGAATTTTTATTTTTTTATTTTTGTTTATTTTTCCAAACTAGAACTGTCTGAAGTCAATTTTATTCCACGCATAAAATATAATCTGACTTAGGTAAAATCAGAGTTATTAAAATAAATACATTTTATTAAGTTTTAGTTGTAAGTAAAACTAAAAAAAAAAAAAACTTTTACCATTTTTATGCGAAATCTGCTTCAAATTCAACCCTATCATAATATTACCCAGTATTTCCAAAATTCATTGAAGCAACTCGGTCATTCAATCCCTTAAACAAACCGTCTCAATACCTAAACATTCTAGTTGGTAATTATCATCAGCTCCTTCCCCTACAGGTCCCGAGGAGAGGTTCATTTGAGGACGCTGGCTGAAAAGAGGCGAAACAATATGCAATTACACGGCAATGGCCGAGATTAATACTCCTTCAAGACAACTGATTTCATAATAGGCGGATGTTGGAAGGTTTGGAGGTGGCTTCATGCGCGCTTGCACTACAAATTACTAATTAATTTTAACTATAAACTTATTTATAACAACGTTTTATTATTGTCAATCGTTTGAATGTGACAGAGATGGAATGATGTTATAATACAAGTCGTCGTTACATTGGTATATCGCCAACAAGCAACGAGCAAGCATGATCAAGAATGCTCGTTATTTCTACGATTATAGAATATTACCAATAAGTGAAACAACCGATATATTAATTATTAGTTACGTCCTCGCCACCGAGGCCCGCCGTGACACTCCATTCCATGTCCGCCACGACCCTTGCTCGAGCCAGCCCGCGTCGCTGTGCCTGTAGATTCAAATTCGACCCAATATAACTCCTTAACACTATCCCTTTTTGTCCGCCCCCTGCGAGGCCATAGGCCGAGTTCCGTACCAACAGGCGGTGCCCTCAGCGTGTAGTCGCTTGGTTTTTAAGATTATGAAGCTCTGGCTGGAGGCATTTATTTATTGAGCCACCCACAGGCAAACTCAGTTAAGCAGCTTGACATGAGAGATGATACGAGCTCAAAAAAAGTCTATAAGATATAATGTTTTTTTTTCTATAGCCAGATTTTAATGTTGAGTACTAAACTATATTACGAGTACTCTTGAATTTTACCAGAAGCACAGTTTAAATAATACCTTTCAATCTAAAATGCAATCAATGCTTTCAAAGGTGCAGGGTGCAGACTACAAGTGGTTAACAAAAGGATCCATTTATCGGTATGTGGTGGCATCGCTACATTGGAACTACGCATCCCACTTACGTCACGCAATCCTGTATCAATCCTGCATCGAGCAAGCAGAGTTTACCGCGCAATTAGCATATATAAAACGTCTGTCATTTGCCCACCAGACGCAACACTCGGTCAGTAAATCCTTCTTTTTTATACAGGATGAGCAACTTTACACGTTGTTCCTCATACCTCTGTTAGTATTTAGATTTCACCCTTGCCCATTTTAGGTACTGCGGTATTAAGCCCGTATCTTAGAACTTGACCTGAAAAAAGCAGCTACCCATTAAAATATTAAAAGAAAAAAATACATAAATTACCACCTCCATCCCTTACACCTTCTACCGCCAACTTCCACAAAAGATCCAGTATAATTCCGGCCGTCATTTGCAGCCGTCCCTATGCCAACACAATAAGGTTTACAATCACGTAATTTCTCCCCATTGTTGTGCGGCTAAGTTATTTATGCCCTTAGTTAATAGACGCCTCTGTTGAGTTTCTCCTTTGTCTTAAAACACTGCTTTTGGCTTGATGGATGCTGTTTCTTAATTCTTAAGGTTTCTCTTGAGATACATGTTTGGCGTGGAGTTGATTTGGTGTGAAAGAGCTTTTAAATACACTTGGGAGCAAATAAATCGAGCCACTTCCTTTTTCACGCATTATGGTTATTATTTTTGGTATTATGGAACGCATCGATTCGAAACATATATCGCCTAAAAGGGTATTTAATAACCTTTACAATGAGGGTAGTTACTTGTCAAAATTTCATTTTAATTAAAGTTTAAAGGGTAGAATAAAATTATCGCATTTAATTTGCTTATGACATTTTTATTGTACTCTGTTAAGAAAAGATTAAATTTGAGGTTTTTGTTAATCATACCCATATTACTTGTTATTGTTGTCTTTATCTGTGTCTGTGTAATCAAAATAACCTGATAAAATGGATACTACACCGACGGAAGCTGCCCAAGTTGTAGCTTTACTTGAGGTTGGACACGGACAACGTGAAGTGGCACGCAGACTTCATTTGAGTCGTTCAAAGGTACAGCGGGTATACCGTAGGTATCTGGAGACTGATGCTTTTGTTCGGCGACCTGGAACTGGCCGACCACGGGCAACAACAGAACGTGACGACCGCTTTATTGCAACCAATTCGTTGCGCGACCGTGGACTTAATGCTGTTCAGCTACAGCAAGCGTTACGTGACGTTCGAGGTGTCGCAATCAGTAGGTGGACAGTGAGACGAAGACTAAAGGAACGAAATTTAACATCACACAAACCAGCAACTGGCCCAAAATTGACTGTAGCTCATCGCCGATCTCGCTTGGAGTTTGCTCGAGAACACATTAATTGGACGTTAGAAGACTGGAGGTCAGTTTTGTTTTCTGACGAGTCAAGAATCTGTCTTTTTAGCAATGACGGGAGAAACCGAGTGTATAGACGTCCTGGTGAAAGATTTGCCCAATGTTGCATTCGAGAAACTGTGAGTTTTGGTGGTGGTTCTTGTATGGTGTGGGGAGGAATTTCTCTAGACGGAAAAACGGAACTTGTCTTCGTCGACCCCGCCAACGATGGCAGTGGTAGACGTGGATTAACAGCTGACCGATACATAACTGACATTCTTGAAGACCACGTAATGCCGTATGCTGGTTTTGTCGGAGAAAATTTCTTGTTTATGCATGACAATGCGAGACCTCATACCGCGCAGATCGTTACGGAATACTTGTCTGCGATCGGGATTCAACAAATGGTATGGCCAGCACGAAGTCCCGATTTGAACCCGATCGAACACCTATGGGACGAGCTAAAACGGAGAGTCCGAGCCAGGGTTCCCGCTGTTTCATCCATTCCCGAGCTTAAAGTCGCTGTGCTTGAAGAGTGGGAGAACATACCACAATATGTCATCGTAACTCTGATCAGATCGATGACTAATAGGCTACAAGAATGCATCAGGGCACGGGGGGGTAATACCAGTTATTAAGAATATTTTTTTTGCAATAATTTTGTTTTTTATTGTTTTTATGGACTGTTTTAGCCCTACTAAATTTTCTATCAAAATTACCATTTTTCTTGCAGAGCCAATAATTTATCATTCAATAAGGTTATTATTTAATAATTTACCCCCATTGTTAACGTTATTAACTTAACTTTTAGGCGATATATAGTTCGAATTGATACGTTCCATATTCCCAAAAATATTTACCATTTTACGTGAAAAAAGGTAGTGGCTCCATTTATTTGCTCCCAAGTGTATTTATAAATATTAGTAAGTTATTATTAGTAAATATTAGTAATTTAAATTTTATAAATTACAGCATTCCTCATCATCAGGTGGATGCGTCATGATGAATGACGTATCTTTTTTCCTCGAAGTCATTGTTATTTTCATTCGGTGCGCATTGGAGCTACCTTGCTTTTAGCGGTAAGAAGATGTACGTTAACCTCGCCGTCTCTCGAAATACTGCGAACATAAACACACGCCCCATAAGCCTTTTCGGATGCGTCAGTGAATATATGCAGCTGTAGACAGGACGCAGATTCACACAAAATCCACCGCACCGTTTGCATTTTTAACCAACCGTTGTAATTTCATTTTAATTTCTTATTTTATTATACTTACATGTTATACAGTCCACTACAGCTTTCATTTTGCTCCACTACGATTTATCGTCGCGATCAATTAATCTTCTTACAAATCGATTTATTGGCAAAGAATTTTTACACATGGAGTAAATTAAATGACTTATTTGGTAACTACGAGTATACAAAAGAATATATATGATATCTTCTAACATGTTATAAATACATTTTTAAATATGTACACCAAAAACAACATACAAAAACATTTAAATTTAAAAAAATTGTGGCCCATCGGCTTCAGGAACAGGGTCCAAACAGCCGGTGGTCAGGGCTCTAGTGAGAGGAACCTTCTCACTATGTGTGCCGTGTCCAGGAGTACTGCTTTCTGAATCAAGCCCTTGACTACTCCGCGCAATGAGAGCCTCCTGAAGTGTTCGTATAGGCTCTCCGCTATTGGGGCGTTTATTGTAACGATACCGAACAAGACACTTTATTTTTTATCTTTCTCGGATTTCACGAGATTCTCGTCATGAGGGCATAAATTGTTGGAGGCAAAGAGTTTCAAATCATCCATGTAAGGGAGGTGTGAAATCACCTGACCACCTCTTCCTTCTGAATCCTCCAGTAGTGCGCTTAGAGGATACAAGGCTAAGCAAGATCTGATCGGTTCATCGATCCCCGGATCTGTTGTCATCCTGTATAGAGAAGGACCGTCCTCCACTGCCCCATACAAGACATCTAGAAGGTGCGTAGAGTTGCATCTATTTTGTACAACTTCAGTGCCCTAATAAGCCATGTATGTGGCACCAAGTCATAAGCCTTCTTCTTATTCAACATGTCGACAAATCCTTCCGGTATCTATAAACCTGAGGGCCTAGACAAATTAACATTTGATTAGCAATGACGCTAGAAGACAAGCCAAAAACTGTATGGCATTGACATAAGCTATCGAAATGTCACGTGATCATAGGTCAAAGCCTAGTATCTGAAGTGATAGCGATTGTAGAAATAGAATCACTCCGAAGCGAATGCCATTTGTCTAGGCCCTCTGTTGGCTTATGGCTTTGTCTATAGGCAGCATCTCTTTACTACTTATTTTCATCATAATAAGCTCAGTCAAAGTTGCTGGTGAAATTCTCGTATGCATAACTCTAGCAATAAAAAGTTTTGATGTTCAAGCGTATCGTTGGGGCTCGTGGCTATATAATAACAGCGCAGGGATCAATCGAAGGTCCATCTATGCTTGCCGCGGTCTGCTCATGGAAGGGTCTCAAACTTAAAGCATTTATTTCAAATAAACCAATTACAGGCACTTTTGAATTGCCAAGGTCGGTTGATCAGAAAAATGAAAGCTAGTTGCCCATTCCAACGCGTAGAAGGTACCTACGGAGACAAACGGGCAAGAAATTCCACAGACACTCTTTTAAATTAAACTCAAACTCAAAACTCAAAGCATTTACGAGTATTTTAAATAAACCAATTACAGGCACTTTTGAATTGTCAAGGGGTCGCTCAGTCAGAAATATGAAGCTAGTTGCCCATTTCAAAGCGTAGTAGGTACCTATGGAGAAGAACGGGTAAGAAACTCCATGGACACTCTTATAAATAATATGGTTACAGAAAATTTGTTACATCAGTCTTGTTGAAATGATACATGTGAGAACGATGTAGAAAGACCCGTTATGAAAAACCAAAAATACAAAGAAAAAAAAAAAGGTGGCTGCCAAGAGATGACCAGTCCCCACTGACGGCGCCCGTTCACGAACATGACGTATGGATCAGCACCATTCAGCTCAACCATTTTGAAGGGAACTTAATGATCCAACACACACGCCACCACCAGCGAGACATTTGAGTGAGCGTGACATACTCTCAGCCGCCAGGGCACATTCAAGTCAATGACAGACGTGCCCAGTATAGGGGTAATAATGCCATAACATTTTATATAGTACCCCATGAAGGATGAATCTACTTACTAAATTGAAAAATTAAATCAAATTCTATTACTAAATTAAAATATGGTTACAAAATATTGGTTATATCATGCATGTTGAAAAAATGGGTGGCCATCCATTACATTCAGAGACCCCTCCGTGCCTCGGAAAGCACGTTAAGTCATTGGTCCCGGCTGCCATTCTTAAATCTTTGACAGTCGTTACGGAGAAGCCCAAAAGTCTGACAGCCAGTCTTACCAAGGAGAATTGTGTTACAGTTTTTTTTGTTTTTTTGTATGGCATTTCGCAGGTCAACCTGTTAGGTTGTCGTCTGCTTAAGCCGACTTTCCTGTGGTGCCCTAATAAATTAAGGCCTCCAGCCAGGACTTAAACTTAAATACTAACTAAAACTAAGCGACTACGTTAAGGGCACCCCCTGTGGGGTACGGACCTCGGCTTAGGGCGTCGCTGAAAGAGGGCAGCAAGGGACTAGCTGGATCAGGATTTGAGTGATTTTGGGACCAATTTAAAGCTACAGGCTCAGCGGCGCGGGCTGGCTCGAGCAGTTGATTTACAGATAGGCAGTCGCTCCATTTAAATACTGGTATTCAGCTTCGTCCAGTAAGACTATTTACAGTAACATGGTTGGGAGAGGGCTAGGTAGATTGATAGAGTTTATAGCCCATCACAAGGTTGGCTATAAATGGTAGGATTCAACTTTCAAGAAGGTTTTCATATTAAGTTTCATTCCGTCATTCGATCTAATAGCTTCTCTCAGAAACAATAAAGATTTCCCTACAACAGCGAGGAAGTAATGTTTTCTTTCCATTCGCTCTTCGAATGTAAGATAAACGTAGCCTTTAAAGTCAGAAGGTACATAGTATTTATCTTAATCACGCTGCGAGAAGTTCCGTATAAGATATTACAGTATTGTATTTGCCATTGTTCCTTTTTTTTATTTGTGTTTTTTCGTTATGCGTCACATTTTGTACTTTTGTTTCTTCAATCAGTTTTCATTGTTAAGTTGGTAAGGAGGGCTTAGCAGTGAGCGGTGGTGGCCCAGTGGTAACGACCGCAACTTACGAGTTGTGGTTCGTGAGTTCGAACCTAGTCAGGCGCTCATGATTTAGAAAACGGTAAAAACTAAAAAGTTTTCGAAGACATGTGACATCTACCAACCCGCCCTGGGTTCGCGTGGTAAATTACGGCCCACTCCCTCAAACCGAGAGGAGGCCTGTGTCCCAACAGTGGGAACATTAAGGGCTGATATAGTGTTATGTAAGGAGTGTTAATACGTTATAGAAGTGCATAAGACACAAGACTTTTTGCAGCACTGTCTTTTCATCTAAATCAACTCTAAGAAAACAGACAAACACTACTAGTGTGACATAAGACTTCAGCAAAGATGGAAAGACAGAAAGAACATACACATATTACAAAGAAAACTAACTCCATCTTACATTAACCTTTACAAACTAAGGCTGCAAGGACTCAATCAGAATAAAACAGAACTCATTTCGACCAATGAGGACAAAGTTCTGATCAAAGTTCAGAATCGGACTATTTGTAAAATTACTACCCCGAGGCGAAGAGATAAGGACTGGGTTTTTGTTGAAACTTTCTGATCTTAAGTTCGGCCATTGCATTTCGATTTCAAAGGCGTTTGAGATTGGTTTAATTATTTTTCTCGAAGGTTGTTAGTGAAGACGTGGGTTAGAGTTTATGGAAAGTCGGGTTTTGAGTTGCTTAAATTGAGAAATGTGTAATTTAAATAAGAAAAGAAAGATGGCGAGGTTGGTCCTACATAATTTAAAAATTAACGAAGCACCGTTCACGGGCGAGTTTATATTAATTATAATAACAAGTTTACAGGAGTTCTACATAAAAAAATATTGAGTTGCTAGTTGATGCGAATTAAAAGTTATTAATGTTATATTTTTTTTTATAAATAAATAAGTTTCCGATCGAAACATTTTTCGCGAATTACAATGATACATTCCAATCTACACTAATGATTTACCTTCTTACACTTAAGTACGTTTTTGCATGGCGGTTTTCCTTCCTTTATTCTTATTTCTAGACAAATAAACTAAAAATATGTTAAACTAAACATGAAAAGCACCTACAATGTAAATATACCGTACATAAAAATACATATAAATTATTTTGCATTACAACGGTATTGAAAACATGAAACGGAAAATGGAACGTCAGTGTCAAATTGTCCTGTCAAATATCATATTTGTCATTTGTCATTCCATTGTTTGGGTTCAACGGCTAACGTGGGGTGTATTGCGATTATGTGGAATCTTGACGACTTGGCTTACCTTTGTACGGACTGTTCTGCACACCAACCTAGACTACGCCATTTACTACTGCATAACGATTTGCAAGTGATAATATCCATATGTAGGGGAGCACTTAAGAGCCTACGGAATGTATGCAATAGAAGTTTGCCGTGATGAGTCCCCTCTAGAAGGGATATTTGTTGGTAACCACCCATCTATTCTATGTGCCTGAATTCAATCTACGCAAATAGTTAGCAAGTCTTATTACACGTACATCGCAGTAGATAAGAGGCTGGAGGGTCGAACTGCCATATTAGAAAATTATTTTAATTGCCCCGTGCGAACACGGACAGCAGGCAATTGCTCTCATATTATAAACATATTCTGGTACATGGGCGATGCAAGAAACCACTGTTTTGCCTCTGCACCAGCCTCTTTCTTATAATTAGAAAATATTTTTATGATTGAATAAGAAAATAAAAGAGAAATTATTATGTACAGTGATTGCCTTGAATATTTTATAAGCAAAATATGTATTTTATAAGTAGGTAGGTATTAAACAAACCCCTAGTTATTATGAAATGACGGACATGAGGATGATGCTGTTAAAACTATCTGATACCCCTTTTTTCCAGCGTGGTTTAATCCGACCAGCGTAATAAGAGTACATAGAGTTCCCTTAACCGTGCAGTCGTATATTTGCAGTTTTATGAATCATCAATTAGACGGCAACGTATATGTGTTTAGGTATACGAGTTTGAATAAAGACGAAAATTAGCACTAAGTATACCTAGTTATCGCCTAAAATACCAGCGATGCAACTCTTCCACTACATTTTGCATAAGGAACCTTAGTACTTCATATACACCAGGTTTATCTGGCTAAGCAGATGAAGAAGGAACATATAGATACCTACCTATTGATAATATTTAAGATTTTTATTCAGATTCAACATTATTTTATTGGCCAGGAGAACACACCCTGATGTTCTTAAAAGATCAAGTAAATAGTACTGCATCGCGCGTTTGTGACTCGGATGTATAAACGTGGACGAAGCAAAAGGAATAGGTTTGTAAGAATCGTAGCAGGTGCTACCTTCCCCCACGTATGTCTGAGTTTAAGTAAATATGTATAAATAAGCAATGTGTTACTAAATATTAAAAAATAAGTACATGCCCAAAATCATAACCAGGTCAATGTTGTGCGATGGTCGAGTGCATATTCCGAGCCGTACAGGTTGGAATGTGGGGTGAGGCGGGGGGGAATAACCTCACCCAAACTCTTAAACCTATACGTCAATGCGCTGATAGAGAAGCTCAGCAGCACCCGTATCGGCTGCCATATAGATAATGTCTGTCTCAATAATATCAGTTACGCGGCATGGTGCTGCTGAGTGCTTCTGTATGTGGCCTTTCAAAGCTGTTGGGCATCTGTGAAAAGTACGCTCACAGCCATGGCCTGACATATAATGTAAAAAAAAGTGAATGCATGGTCTTTCAGGCTAGAGGAAAATGTCCAGCAACGATACCTGCCATAAAATTATGTGGAACACCACTGAAGAGAAAATTTTAAATACCTTGGACATATGATGTCCTCTGATCTGAAAGACAATGCGGACATAGAGCGAGAACGCAGGGCGTTGCATGTAAAGGCAAATATGATAGCCCGCAGGTTTGCTCGTTGTACCCCAGAAGTAAAAACAACATTGTTTAGAGCATATTGTACATCATTCTACACGAGCAGCCTGTGTGTCTCATACACGCGCAGACAGTATAACGCTTGGCGTGTGCAATATAATAATGCATTCAGGGTGCTGATGGGGCTGCCCCGATTCTGCAGCGCATCAGGGATGTTCGCTGGGTCGCAAGTAGACTGTTTTTACTCTACTATGCGAAAACGATGCACATCCCTGGTGCGCTGGGTTCGGGCTGGCTCCAACGGCATCCGCGCAGAGTTTCGATTGCCAGTACCTGAACCATTGCTGTCTGGTTCACATACTGACCAATCGAGATTTTTAGTATGTTTGTGTTGTATGTTTCAGAGCATGTAATCATTTTTATGTTTTGTAATTTTTATCCCACCAAAAACCTTCTATAAAAAACTAGCCAAGTCTCGATGGAGCTGCTTGTTTATCTGTAAAAAGTAATGAAATCTAGACAACTCAGTAACCAGTGATGATTTGAAGTATGCTTGTTTTATGATTCTAAATTTGTTATAGTTTTGTTTTTATTTTTCGCAACATTTTTTCACAACATTGCTATATTAACTTAAAGAATGTTAAAGACTAACATAAGTTTAGAAAAAAAAATCGGTTAGACATAAATGACAAAAACTATAAAAATGCTTAATTAAAGAAAATGTTCATAGAATAATAGAAAAGTTACAATGTAACGGGTGCGTCTAACATTTAGGTAACAACCACACAACTGGATTGAATGTTACTAACAAAGTTAGATGCGTCCATAACAAAATGTACCGAATGAATTAATAAAATAGCAAAATAATAACCTAAATTCCACATCGCTGTCGACTGATAATGTACCAAAGAGATTGGCGGCTTATCGAATATATATGTACAGGAAGTGTAATAACCAGAGTAACAATTCAACTCACTAAGTTAGAATGGACCTCAAATGTCATGATTTCATGAAGTTATCATAATAATTCAATCGGGCAAATTGAACTGTGTCGTAAAAACAAGTTTATTACCATAAAAATTGATGCCGGGCGGCCAATTGCACAAAACGTAAGAAAATCGGGCTACTTACGGGTATATTTATTTGTGCTTATATTTATATATAATTAGGTATATATGTATATCTATGTCTAGATTAAATATTTATTCCTTGGGTTTTTATAAATTGCACCTACCACTGCTGACTGGTAGAAAATGCCTATGGCATTAAGTCCGCCGCTGTACAAAATGTGCGTGAAGTATAAATAAATAAATAAATAATATTGTGAATGTGCTTGCAATGTCTTCACCAAAGAGTGTCAGAATGATTTCTGTTTATTTCTTTCAACATAAATGTTCTTTCAACTTTTGGCATCCGATGTTTGCAAAATACAATCTACATTCAGGAAGAAAAATACACTTGTATTTGTTGTGGTGATGACGGAACTTCAAATTGTGTCCCATCCAGTCGTTTGATTTAAATGGAACCGACAAATTTATTTTAGAAAACATACCGCATCACATTATAGTTAAAGGTATAAAATACACTCTTTGTGGGGCAATAGAATTTGTTCCAGCTCTCAGTGGAGTTGGCATGGGCCATTGAAACTCAAATTCAAACTCAAACTCAAAGCATTTATTTCAAATAAACCAGTAACAGGCACTTTTGAATTGTCAAGGGGTCAGTCAGAAATATGAAGCTAGTTGCCCATTCCAAAGCGAAGTAGGTACCTATGGAGAAGAACGGGCAAGAAACTCCATGGACACTCTTTTAAATAATATGGTTACAAAAAAATTGTTACATCAGTCTTGTTGAAATTATACATCTGAGAACGATGTAGAAAGACCCGTTAAGAAAAACTACAAAATTTCGAAAAAAAAAAGCCGTGGCAGCCAAGAGATGACCAGTCCCCACTGACGGCGCCCGTTCACTAACGTGACGTATGGATCAGCACCATTCAGCTCAACCATTTTGAAGGGAACTTAATGATCCAACACACACGCCACCACCAGCGAGACATTTGAGTGAGCGTGGCATACTCTCAGCCGCCAGGGGACACTCAAGTCAATGACAGACGTGCCCAGTATAGGGTAGCTTTATAGAAGGTACATAGTGCTCACACTAAAACAATCATTATAAATGTCACTTCATTATGGAAAGTCAGTTTTTTTGCTACGACGATTATGAAACCAAAATTCGCAATAGTACAAAATCACCAAAATATGTTCATATAATAACTTATGGCAAAATATAAATTTCACGGGCGGGAAGTGTTTTTAGAAGGGGAGTAAAACAATCAAATAAGTTTTCTATAAATACAATAACGAAACTCTATTTTCCTCAAAACTTTACAAATATCAACACCTTTCAGATTGAAAATACGGTATTCGGTTTGAATCGTGTTATTAAGGTTTGTTGAATATTGAGAAGTTAGATCTTGATACAGATTACTGAATTAGAGAAGATAACATTTACAGGTACAGAGTTAATAGAGATTACAGAATTGAACAGATTAGAGATAGGACCATGATTAGGGATTTAACAAAAAAAAGGCATAATCCTCTTTTAGTATATTTTTATTTTTTGTGTTTAATTAAAGTATTAAATCGTCGTAAATAAAACTCTGTTTATGATCATTGTTTGATTTAGTTATGGTACTAAATTGTCGAGGAATGTTTAAATTATTGATATCTTTTAAAATACTGAATGTGCAGGAAGTTGAATTACAACAATATTTAGTAGAAATTTCTACTAAATATCTACACTCTTATTTTCCAATTTAATCAACTGCTTTAGTAGTACGAACATATATTTACTATAGACCGTCAGGACTGAGGAGCTCGCCCCCGACGACGCCACTACCCTCCTCCAGGAGAGCAATAAGGCCACCAGCACTTTACACAAGCGCAAAACCCGATCGCCATCCTATCGTCCTCGCTGCCGAGGCCCGCCGCGACGCCCAAATCTACGCCCCTCCCGAACCTTGCTCGAGCCAGCCCGCGCCGCTGAGCCTGTAGCTTTAAATTCGTCCCAAAATCACTCCAATCCTGATCCAGCTAGTCTCTTGCTGCCCTCTTCCAGCGACGCCCTAAGCCGAGGTTCGTACCCTTAGCGTGTAGTCGCTTAGTTTTTAGTTAGTATTTAAGTTTGAGTCCTGGCTGGAGGCCTTAATTTATTAGGGCAACCAAAGGCAAGTCCGCTTAAGCAGACGACAACCTCATAGGTTGACCTGCGAGATGCCATTCAAAAAAAAAAAAAAATAAGGACTGAGGAGCCACATAAAATGTATTTTATTAACGAAATTATATAGCTTTACCAGTTTATTTTTATAGTACATATTAGAACACATTTACTACTAAATGATACTTAAATATTGTTTCAATCGTAAATGTGTATTTTGTAAATGTGAGAACGTCGTAGGCCCTGTGGATTATAAATTTATAGAAAATTGTCTATTTGTTTAACATATGGTACTTGTTGACAGGCCTACACTGTCCTCCCATACCTGTTAGCACTGTAACTGGAAAACATTGTAAAAGACTTATTTTTAAAAGAGTAACCATGGACTTTCTTGCCGGATCTTCTCCATGGGAAACGACCAATTGGAACCGTGCACCTAGAATCTGACGTTTCATAAGTGCCCATGTAAGTCTATGTGAAATAAAATATTTTGATTTGATTTGATCGACTCATAAGTTTCCGAGAAACAGCTAGGTGTAATTTGTGGATGTTATGAAAAATCAAAGCATTGTAGCTATCTCAAATTCAACCGTACAAAACCCTTTTCTTTTTTACAGATTAAGCATAAATACTACAAAATCATATCAAATTTTCAAGAATATCGGTAGTCTAGTTTTCGAGTTCTAAGGTGGCTCCTCAGTTCAGATGTCTGAATTGAGGAGCCACCTTAAACATCCTGTAACTTTTAAAGGGTTTTACTACAAATTCCGGGATCGGGCCTACAAAATCGGATAAAGTACTACTAAATATTGGTAGTACCCGCTTTTAAATATGATACATGGCTCCTCAGTCCATACGGACACATTCAACTGCACTTATACCAATCTAAATCAGCATAAGTATATATACAAAACAAAAACAACGTGCGTACGTGTTTATTATGAGTATAATGTAATAATGTTTTCATGTTTAGGAAAGGCCGACATGAGTAGGGTTAATTATAATTCAGTAACGAACAGCATACAGAACGACGGAAGCATCATATAATTATTTTCTTGATATTATATCAAGGACTCCAGACCCTATTTCTTAGAAGCGACTGCTGATACAATCAACTTGAAACATGCTGGTAAAAGGTTTATTGGAAGAAGATTGTTTTTTAAAAATATATCAGCTATCAGCTACTTTAGGAATTACAATACAATATCAAATCATCAGGTACCATGGACAAGCGGATAACTGTTCAAAACTGGATACACCTATCAAAAATTAATTAATTAATGCGTTACGGGAAAATTTTACAGTTTTTTTTCGTGGTTGGTTTCAAAGAAGAAAAAAAACGTATATTTGCGGTAAACACGACGCAGTGAACGAAGATAAACACAAAAAAAAACAATTCGGGCGCCACATCCACGCAAAACGGCCATCGCTCAGCTTAATGCTACGACCCTATGCTAGACAGAGACTCAGCGCTGCTTTTCAGCGACCTCCGGCGTGGAATGACGTCGACCGGTGCAGCAAACGCTAAGATTAAAATAAAATACATACACATAATAACTATATACACACAACATCAACAAAATCTAGGGATACCTTAATCCTAAATTATTTACGAATCTATAGTTTAAAATCTGTTTAGTTTCTATAAAAAGTTTATATACAGATTGAAACCTCATTTATTATATTCTCTAAATTTAAAAATGGAAATAAAAAAACAAAAGAAACAACAAATTACAGCGGCAAAATTGTTAGTAATTCGTTACGCTAAGAAAAGTTAAAATTGTTTTATTAATATTAATTTATGAAAAGGGATTAGATTGCTTTTCTTTATTAATTTAACGTGTCGTGTGAGCCTTAAGAGTCATGTCACGTCGTCATGTGAGTCGAGATGAAATGTTACGAGCCGTGGGCATGTTAGATATCATGATATCAAGGTTGTGGTCACGTTATCGCAGTTCTGGGGATGTGACTGAACGGCACACTGGTAGATATCGTGTTACTACGCAGAGACAGGATCGATATCTCCAAATGACCGCCAGAAGACAACCCAATATCACAGCGATGCAACTAGTACAAAGGCTCCAGGAGGACCATCAGCTGCTGGTAAGCGACCAAACCGTGCGAAGGAGGTTGCATGAAGTTAGTCTTCATGCTCGAATACCGCTCCGTGTTGCAGCATTGTGACGTGGCAATCGCGGTTGCGGCTTTCGTGGGCTCGGGAGCATTTACCATGGAGTGAACGAACAATGGTCTTTGGTGCTGTTCACCGATGAGTCCCGGTTTGAGTTGCATCAGGATTCACGAAGAACACACGTTTGGAGTTTACGGCACCCTCAGGAGGTCCACTCATACCAAGGCGGGACTATCATGGTGTGGGCAGGAATTCGTTTTGGCGGACGAACCCAACTTCAGCTTTTTCAGCATCCAAGGCAACATGACTGCACAAAAATACCATGAGGAGGTATTAGAGCCTGTTATTGTCCCACACAGAATCCAAATGGGCCAGGAATTTCTACTCATGCACTATAATGCTCCTTCCCATACGGCGCGTCTCGTGTCGGCCGCTCTCCGAGACCACAATATTCAAGTTTTGGATTGGCCTGCACAGTCGCCCGACTTAAATCCTATCGAGCATGCCTGGGACATGTTGCAACGAAAAGCTTCGAGAGATTTCCTGCCACATTTGATGACGGTACAACAACTTTACGAACACTTGCAAAGAACATGGGACCTCCTATCGCAGCAAGACATTGACAATTTAATTTTAAGTATGAACAATCGATGTCGATGTGTAATTAATGTAAGAGGTGGCAACACTGATTATTAATAATTAAATTTTATAAGAGTTTATCAATTTTAATTAAAATAAATAGTTTTATATGAAGAAAAGAAGTTTTTTATCATACTAATTTTCTACGGCGATTTAAAAAAAAAAATATTTTTATTTAAAACAAAAGAATCACGAAATAGTTTTTTATTATTATTAAAGACCTTAAAAGAACCTATCATTCTTCCATTTACTATATCAGAAAATTCTTCATCGATTAATAGATATTTGATTAAATATAAAATATAAAATTTGTTGATGTGTGTAAGTGTTCAACAAAATAAATAAAATAAACAATATTTATAAAATGGTAACATCGAATGCTCACGCGCCGTAAGTCTTTGATAATCTGTGCACGCAACTGTCTTTAAATACAGGTTTGAAGTTTTGACATAATACAACATCTATCTAAAAATTTCCGTTTATAAATAAAAAATGTAAATAATTGTTTCAAGAACTCTCATCTTATGTTTTAACCAGGATAAAACGGCTACAAATCCCTCGATTTTCCGTTCACCCAAACACCTCTAATACCCAAAAAGAAAAACAAACCAAAGCGGATAAAATAAGCAGTAATTTTCCAAGTTTCTCGATTCTATCCGTTATCTGCAACTCAACTCGTCGACTCGGTAATAGGAGGAGGAAATGCGATTCCTATGAAATATAATCAAACTTTTAGGTACAATTTGTTGTCATAACTTATGATTTGAAATGCTTACCTAACTTTGAGGTTAGGGAAGAATATATCTATTATCTGATTTCCGGGTGTGAAGTTTTATTGTTCATCTAGTCTTAAAATATTAACAATTTTTTTTCTAAAAACAGCTTTGCTGAGAAACATGATATCGGCAGAAACTGCACATTGTAGGTGTCAACTATTCGATGCAGCGGTGAGCGTACGCCTGAGTTAGTTTTACAGAAAGTAGTTGCAAACAAGTGTATCGAGCGAACATCCCGAATATGTACGGTACGAGGGATCAGGTAGCAGAAACTGAGATCAGTACAGTCGAATTTATTACAACATATATTAAATAGGGTCATCATCTCAAGTCAAAAAGATTTTAGAGTAATAAGATCATATTTTTGTAGTAATATGACAAGAAATTTTCTTTGTAAGTACATCTTTTAAGTTACTTCTACACGTCAAATTGGTCAATATTTTCAAACTTAATGGCGCCGGCATTTCCTGTGACTGAGGAGGAATGCTGGAGAGTGATTGTCGAACTGTCGAGATTCTGTCTACTCGTTATAGTACGACCAACTTATCTGGGCAATTATTGGTGGCGCTCGTTAAACACGAATATCAAAACGTTAAACAAAAACCGATCGTATGTCCCATTCAAAATGTAAGCCGAAAAACGGTCGTTGTACATATATGTTGGTTGAAGTATACGACCTCTAGGAGTATGGATTTAAAGCATATTCCTACCTAAAATTCACACCATTAAGTTCAATGCCATTCAATGTTCATTCAAATTCATTCGCTCTTTCATTCACGACCAATATAGAACGTGCATGTTCTTGAATAGATGCCAGGCAAATCACTTTTTGATAAAATCCTCTCGGCCGTGCTCCCACATAGCAGGAATGCGTTCTCATACCCTTTACGGATCGCTAAAACACGGGTTCCGTACTCTTCTATTTGAGGTACAATAGGTGGGATTATTTTAAAACGTTTATGGATAAAAGGTGGAAGGAAAACGGGGATTTAAGGAATAGAGTGAAAAGTGTATCTTCCGCCACAGAAAAGTGTAAATCAAACTCAAACTCAAAGCATTAATGTCAAATAAATTAATTACATACGCTTTTGAATTGTCAAGGGGTTGGTCAGTCAGAAAGATGAAGATATTTGCCCATTCCATAGCAAATTAGGTACCTATGGAGAAGAACGGGCAAGAGTCTCCACCGACACTCCGACTTGAAGAATATTTTTCAAAAAATTTTTAAACACAGTCTTTAGACATAAAAAGTGTTGTCTAAAGTAGCGCTTTCAAAATAAGACAAAAAAAACTAAATTGTTTTATCTTAAGCTGTTGAAATACTATTGAATAAATGTAAATTTATGATTTTTAAATTGTTGAAGCAATTTATCAAATTCAAATGTAAATTATTTTGTGTTCTGTCAAAAAAGTATCGGGAATGGTTTTTTTTTTGTTTCCAAATCCATTTTGTTTGTTGTTGTTTGATTGGCACAAATACTTGCCATTTTGGCCCGTAGTTTGAGTTGCATTTGTTATTTAGATTAAATACAGTACTGTTTTTAGTAACGTCACTTAAAACTACTGAAGATTTTAATTCCTCACCCGCGCTTTCTGCTGCCTTACTTAAAAATAATGTAAAACCATGCCCTTTGGCGTTTAGGTTTCAGCATACAAACCCTCAAGCTGTTATAAAAGCTTTTGAAGATCTTAAAATTAAATCAACAGAAGATCTCTGGGGAATCTCTGTTAAAGTCTGTAGATCTCTCATCGAAACCCTTGCGCCCTATTTAGCTTTCATATTTAACACCATAGACCAAGGAGTCTTTCCGGATCTTATGAAAAATAGAAAAGTGATCCCATTGTTCAAATCCGGTGATAGTAAGGAGCTCAATAATTATAGGCCCGTGTCAATTCTGCCAGTTCAGTAAGGTGTTTGAAAAGTTGATGCTCAATCAAATATTACGTCACTTTAATAAAAACTCCATCTTGCATGAACATCAGTACGGTTTCACTAAAGAACGTTGTACCACTGACTCCGGTGTCACCCTAATAAAAAACATGTTTAGAGCCTGGGAGGAATCACAAGATGCCATTGGAATCTTTTGCGATCTCTCTAAGGCGAGACACTTCTGCTGAAACTGGAGCACTATGGGATTAGGAATAAACCTCTTGATTTGCTAAGATCATACTTGAAAGACAGAAAGGTTAAAGTACAAATAAACGGCACAAACTCATTAGGGTCTGAAATATCAATGGGCGTTCCTCAAGGTTCAATATTGGGTCCATTCCTCTTTTTAGTTTACATTAATGATTTACCCCAGTTACTTCAAAATCAACCGAAGATGGTGTTATTTGCAGATGACACTTCATTGATCTTTAAAATAGACCGAAGGTCACAAAATCTTGACGATGTGAACAACTCTATTCTTCAGGTCCAAGATTGGTTTACGGTAAATAATTTGGTACTAAATGAGAAAAAAACCAAATGCATTCGATTTAAATTACCTAATGTTAGAAGTAGCGAATGTGACATCATATTGAACGGAGAAAAACTGGAATTTAGTAATCAGACGGTTTTCCTAGGAATCTCGCTAGACGAGAAGTTACAATGGGGACCCCATATAACATCTCTCGCGGGGCGACTAAGCTCGGCCGCGTATGCTGTTAGAAAGATAAGACAGTTAACAGACGTAGAAACCGCGCGTTTGGTTTATTTTAGCTACTTCCACAGCATTATGTCATACGGCATTTTACTGTGGGGTCGGGCTGCTGACATTGAATCCATTTTTATTTTGCAAAAGAGAGCTGTCAGAGCCGTTTACAATCTACGTCGCCGCGAATCTCTTAGGGAACTATTTAAGAAGATTAATATAATGACTGTACCTTGCCAGTTCATTTATGAAAATATTTTGTATGTTAGAAAAAATCTGCATCTATTTAATAAAATAAGTGATAGACATAATATTAACACTAGAAATAAAAATAAAATAGATCAACCATTTTTCAAACTATCTAAAGTACATACATCTTTCATGGGGTACTGTGTTAAATGTTACAACCTGGTGAAATATTGCAATTACGAGTAAATGAAAGAAAGTTTAAAACTCATGTTAAAAAAACACTTTGTAAACAAGCATATTACAAATTAGAAGATTATATCCTAGATAAGAATGCTTGGAAACATGCTGGTCCTGCTCCATAGGACAATCTAGAGGCTAGACAAAATCATACTATTTGCTTATTGTATTGTATAATTTGTTATTTTTACTTTACTCACACACTGACTTATTCCTAGTTAATATTTTAGGAAAATCATACATTTTTACAATTGTTTGTAAATATGTGAGCACAATGTACCTATCACGTGATTAATTTATATGCCTTTGCTTTATTTTATTTATTTTTTTACCAATTGTGCTATAGTATTTTTATTCTTGGTGCATCGTCTTCACATATAGAAATATAATTAATGTATACAAAACATTGTAAAACATTTTACAAGAGTAACGGTGGAGTTTCTTGCCACTTCTTCTCCATACGAAACTACTTTTTGGAAGTGGCGCCTAGAATCAGTTCTATTTTTAATGTAAAATTTGACGTTCAAAAGTGCCTTTTTATGGGCCTATTTGAAATAAATGCTTTGACTTTGACTTTGACTTCATCTAGTTTGCATTGCGAGTTTCATAATGGACAAAACATCGAACAAAGAGTTTGCCTTAAATTTTACATCGCCAATGGAATTTCGTATTTGGAGTCACTGAAAATGTTATAGAAGGATTATGGTGAATTGACTTTATCAAAAACACGTGCTTATGAGTGGTACAAAATGTTCAAAAGCGGTCGAGATGTGATGCAAGATTTGCCTCGCTCTGGTAGGCCATCAACGTCTTCAACTGAAGTTAAAAGTGAAGGACTATTGTAGTGACTCAAAATCCTCATTCAAGTTTGAGAGGGATAGCCGCTGAACTTTCTGTGTCTCACAAGTCGATCCGTACCAGTTAAATTATCATTTGGGTATAAAACCTGTTGCCGCTCGGCTAGTTCCAAAAGACCTGAATTTTCTCCAAAAACTCAATCGCATAAGAGTTGCTGAGGACATGCTAGAAAGAGTCAATACCGACCCAACATTCATGAAAGGCATTGTTACTGGTGACGAGACGTGGGTTTACGAATTTGTCTCGAATGCTACGCAAACCGTTTCGATACCCGACTGAACAATTATATCAGGACTGCATGTTGCTCACCGTCAGACAACTCTTTGTTTTCTGATCCAATCTTCGCAAACATGTCTCCGTCTTACCAAGACAAGTACTCCTTACTCGACGTAGGTGTGCTCGAGTATGTCAAGTCGAGCGTTACAGGACCAAATTTGCTACTCGACAATATATCATCCTAAGTCCTAGAATTTACAACAAGCTTCAAAACAAATTAACAATAAATCGTCTTTAACCCTTTTGAATTAAAAAGAAAATGAATAAATTTCCTCTTAAATTTAAGTTATTTCGAAACGGAGGAACTCATTTATTCTAAGAATAAACGACAAAATTACATAACTTTTCATTTCCTTGACAGATGTTTAACTAAGTCTACCCCACCCACACACACACACACACAATCCTCAACGGACCGGCTTAACTCCACACACACACACGCACAAACACTCCTTGCAATTAACTTTTAAGCTCATTCAATAAATATGTACGTTAATACGTGTCAATCCCACTAAAGTACACTGTCCTATATGATCCAGGATTTTTCCTGTTTGAAGGGCACGGGTCTTACTCATCTATTATAGCCATAACTACCCACCCATCCTTTATTGAAACAACACCGATGTTAATTTTTTTTTTTACATAAAAACTAGTCAACAAGCTTCGAAGTGGCGCCTTTCAACTGAACCGAAACCGAAAAAAACACGCGAAAGTCGATCAAAAGTCAAAGTCATGTTGACTGTTCAAAGTCATGTTGACTATCGTGGTGTTGTTGCATCGCAATTCTTGCTGGAAGGTCAAACAGTAAATAAAGAATATTATTTGAGCGTTATGCGGTGTTTAAGACAGCAAATTCGACGAAAAAAGGCCAGATTTGTGGAAAGACAATTCTTGGATTTTGCACCACACCTTCGCACAAGGCCATCATTGTGAACGATTTTTTGACCAAAAACTCATCAAATACCATAGAGCAAGCATCTTATTCACCAGACATGTCTCCAGCCGACTTCTTCCTTTTTCTTAAACTCAAAAAACCACTTCGTGGCACCGGTTTTGATTCGGTAGAAGAGATTAAGGAGGATTCGCGGCGAGAACAGAACTCAATTCTGGAAAAAGCGATTAAAAATTATTTGATGATTGAATTATTCGTTGGCGTAAGTGTATCGTTTCTGAAGGAGCATACTATGAAGGCGATAAAATAAATTTGGAAGAATAACTAATATTTTGTGTATAACTGATCTTTTCCCGGTACTTTCTTGACAGAGTAGTATATACTGCAATTGTTTAATGTTGTGTAAATTCAGATACAAGATTTTCATATCAAAATATACTTTTTTTTATATCATTCATGTTGAAACTGTACATGCGTAAACGACGTAGAATGACTTGCACGTTAGAAGCGTGGTAATAAAAAGCTAAAAACAAAAGAAAAACAATTTGGAATTTTAAAAATCCGTAACAGCTAAGAAAAGATCAGTCCCTTCTGTCGGCGTCCGTTCTCGAACATGAAGCATGGATAAAATGGTTGAGATGAATGGTTCAGCTCAACCATTTTGAAGGGAACTTAATGATCCAACATACGTGACACCACCAGCGAGACATTTGAGAGCATACTGTACTCTCAGCAGCCAGGGCACACTCATGTCAAGGAAGAACGTAAATGGTAGCCAACCCAGTAAATGGCAGCTTAAGAGGAGGTACATAGCGCTCACACATGTACTATGTAATTATACAATACTTAAAACATTGAATTTATACAATACAAAGACAGTTTTGCACAATCTTCAGCAGCTCCAACAATATTTTCGAATGCTTATCAATTATTTTATGCACCCTTGTGGAGCAGGACCAGCGTTGAGCCAAGCATTTTGTCAGCGATGTAATCCTTAACTTAACTCAGATAAAAAAAATCGTTTAATTCTGTTGAAAAAGGCGGACGTTCCATCCAGACCGGTGTTGTTTGGTCGGCTACTGACCAACGGTTGATGTCGGGATGCTGTTATATATTCTAGTCGCGCGGATAACTTTGCCTAAACAAGCATTGAAAAGGTCTTGGCTAATCAACATCTGCCAAGACCTTTTCAATGCCTGTTTCGGTATTAGACATAGAGATCTATAAACCTAAGAATCATAATATATGTAATCATTCTTAGGTTTATAGATCTCTATGTCTAATTAAGTTACCGTAGAAGCTAGCTTTTTATTCTATATAAACTCTATTTTACTCTAGGCCATCTCAAGGTCAAAGGGTTCCCCTGACGTGCAATCGACTGCACCTAACATAATCGTATTATTTCGGAATTCATGGAGCCTTTGATTTTTGTAAAAAAAAAAACACTCCCCCACAATGTGATAAGTAGATGCGCGCGTATTACTGAAATCGTGTATGTCTTTGTTTTCCAAACATAGAATCGAATACTCAAACTCAAACTCAAAGCATTTATTTCAAATAAACCCATTACAGGCACTTTTGAATTGTCAAGGGGTCGGTCAGTCAGAAATATGAAGCTAGTTGCCCATTCCAAAGCGAAGTAGGTACCTATGGAGAAGAACGGGCAAGAAACTCCATGGACACTCTTTTAAATAATATGGTTACAGAAAATTTGTTACATCAGTCTTGTTGAAATTAAACATGTGAGAACGATGTAGAAAGACCCGTAATAAAAAACATAAAAATCGGAAAAGAAAAATTTTAAAAAAAAAAAATACAAAAAGGCGTGGCAGCCAAGAGATGACCAGTCCCCACTGACGGCGCCCGTTCACGAACATGACGTACGGATCAGCACCATTCAGCTCAACCATTTTGAAGGGAACTTAATGATCCAACACACACGCCACCACCAGCGAGACATTAGAGTGAGCGTGACATACTCTCAGCAGCCAGGGCACATTCAAGTCAATGACAGACGTGCCCAGTATAGGGAAGCTTTATAGTAGGTACCACATAGTGCTCACACGTGTGCTTTGCAATTATACAATACTAAAAGATTGAATTTATACAGTGCAAAGACAGTTTTTACAATCTTCAGCAGCTCCAACAATATTTCCGAATGCTAATCAATTGTTTAGGCGCCCTTGTGGAGCAGGACCAGCGTTGAGCCAAGCATTTTGTCAGCGATGTAATCCTCCAACTTATAATATGCTTGGCTGCATAGTGTGCGTTTGATACAGGTTTTGAACTTCGTTTCGTTCAGTTGGAGTATGTGGGGTGGTATTTTATTATAACATTTTAAACAGTACCCCATGAAGGATGAATCTACTTTAGCCAGCCTGAAACCCGGTTGAACCAATTGGTCCCTATTTCTAGTCCCATAGTTGTGTCTCTCACCTCTTTTACTGAACAGATTTAAGTTTTTCCTTACGTACATGATGTTTTCATATATATATTGACAAGGTACGGTCATGATGTTAATATCTTTAAACAGTTCCCTTAAAGAATAAAGAATCGCGCCTGCGGAGGCCATATATTGCTCTAATGGCTCTTTTTTGCAGAATAAAAATAGACTCGATGTCTGCAGCGCGTCCCCATAATAAGATACCGTAAGACATGATACTATGAAAGTAACTGAAATAGACCAGCCTCGCGGTATCTACATTAGTAAACTGACGGATTTTTCTTACAGCATATGCTGCTGAACTTAGCCGTCCTGCAAGAGATGTTAAATGACTTACACTTTAAGCCGGTTAAATATCAAAAAAATGGACGTAATATTTTAGCTATAGAAACCACATATCGCCGTGCGGTGAAAACCTAAATATATATTAACCGTTATTTAAATAGGTGAAAACAAAAAAACTAAAAAAAAGGCATTCATTGACGTTCCCCGAGGTTCTCAGTATCATCAATAAGGGCATTAGAAGCAACTTAGACCTCTGCTCGTTTGTTCCAAATGTTTTCTACCCAACAAATGCAGAAAAACAATTTATTTATCTTTACGAGATATTCACTGCACGGCGACAATTTCAAATATTTTCCCATAAACACCAGTTACTTCTACAACCATACCTACCTACCCACATACACATCAAAAGGGAACAAGACTACCCTACAATATTGCAGATAAGTAACAACCTACGTCACAGCCGGCTGGTTATCGGTGACCGTAAATGACCGGTCAAGCCATAGAGTACGTATAACATGATGTGTATTGTTTATGGTTGAGGCAATTTATTTATTATCTATGGTGGAGTCAAGTGGGGGTGAGTTATGGGGTTGAGTTCAAGTATTATGTAGGTTGTTTTACTTTATGGTGTTAGTTGTGAGATGAGACGTTAATAAGAGAGGATAATATAAAAGATGTCAGAGACGTATTACACTTAATTTTGTCAGATAATAGGATAGAAAAGAAACAGAATCGCGATGACACAAAGCTGGTAATTTATTGCAAAACATGAAGCAGTTATGTATTTACAAAAAATCTGTTGATTGGACTTGTTGAGCAGACCTATTTTTCGAATTTATGAAGCAATGGATTATCAATATACTTCAAAACGACTCAGATTGTTTTTAGAAGTTATTTTTGGAAAAGCACGTTAATCGGAAGTAGCTGTAAAAGACTTTTTAAAGCGACAAAGGTTTTATTGAACGCCACTGATAAATCAATGCTTTAAATATCTAAGCCTACTTATTATAAATTGAATTCGCTTTTCGTGTCTATGAGACCGCGTTGTTCGTTTTCCAAACCACTCTCAACAGATTTTGATGCGGTTTTCACCAACATTTATAGATTCCAGGAGGCTTGTGTGTAAAATACATTACTATTAAACTTACATTACTATCAATATCTAAATTCTATCTGTCTGTTATTCTAATAATAAAGCTGAAGAGTTTGTATGTTTGAACGCCAGCTAATAACGAAACTTAAGTAAGACAAATATCGTCCGTCGCGGTGAAGTCAGAAGAAGCGAGTGGTCATCGGGTCGAACCGTGTCGACGCCGCGACGCGCTAAACACTCGGCCTGCGCATGCAGACCATGCGCAATGTGTTGTGTAGGGTTCGATTCCCAACAGTGACAATTCTACTTTTGGATAGTTCGAAAAACAACATTTGAGACTCGAACGATAGCTCAAGACTTTAAAGATTTCGACAGATTCAATTATTGGATGGACACGGTGGAAGATCAAGAACGCCGCTAATGAGATGTACAAAAACCGGAAACGGTTAGTAGCAAGAACTCAGATGAATTGAAAAGAACAGCAACATTTATCACAGCAGAGCAGTGACATAGAAAAGAGCCGAGAAACCAGCTGAACCCCGTTTAAAGATTCACCGATGAAGCTCGACCTGAATCAACCCTACTGTGACGTCGTTAAAAGATGCCCTTCTATAGACAAATTTCACCCGCCTCTCCACTAATCCCATGCTTACGTTAGGGTGCATACTCCGTAGGCTCTTAATCCTTCCTATCCTAAGGGCACGTCTTCCCTACCATTACAGTGCCCCCCGGTCTATTCCTTGATATGCAATGGTCTTTGTAGCACCATGAAGCATGGGGCTTCAGGAGCTAGTGCAAACGTATGGTCAAACCATGCTGGGGTCGGTGCATTTCATTAATTCATTCATTCATTCAGAAATTCGATGTCTTGTCTACTCTTTAAAACTTTGGTGGTTGGGTGGCTTGGTAAATAAATAAAATTTTAAAATTCATTCCTTCACTGACAGACATCGCACAAGAGTGCTTTAATAGTGAACACTAAAAAGGATGATCGAAAATCCTCCAGCATCGAAAAGCATCCCCTATAGGGGTTAAATAGAATCCACTATTGAATGTACTCGTAAGTTCGTCATTTTTGCCGACGGGAAACCGTGGGCACACGACTTGTTCTATTAATCCTACTAATATTATAAATCTGAAAGTTTAGATATTTCTTACTCAATCACAAAAAAACGGCTTAATTTAAGAGTGTCTATGGAGTTACTTGCCCGTTCGTCTCCATAATACTACGCTTTGGAATGGGCAACTAGCTTCATCTTTCTGACCGATCGACCTTGACAATTCAATAGTGCCTGTAATTGGTTTAATTGAAATAAATGCTTTGAGTTTTGAGTTTTAAACGGATTTGGATGAGATTTGGCACACAGTTAGTTTACCATAACTTGGATTAACGCAGTATACTTTTTATTTCGGTGGTACGTATCTGTGGGATAACTTCCAAGGTCAACAGGGGCGAAGCCCCGGGCAAAAGCTTGTAACTTTTAAGCAATACACAGATCAACAAAGAGCAATCAGAAATATTCCCATAACCCTTTCAACAAGTTGAAACAAATGTCATCAATTCAAACGTATGTTGTTTCACTTCAGCGTAGGTCGTTATTCGGGACTTCATATGCAGAGTATAATTGAAGAGAAATACAACATGTGTTACAGAGACAGACGATGAAAACGGAAAACCTCAAGCGGCGGAAGTATAAAACCTTATCAATAATTATATTTTTGAGGTCTTGAAACTCTTGGGCCGTCGGGTCCAAGTGCTCATGGTTTCGAAGTGTTACGAGGTAGTTTCAATAAAACTACCTACCTCGGCACTTCCTTTTAAGCTACTTTATAATAAAATAACAACAAAACAACGAAGGACAGTTTACACGAACAGAACATTTAACAATTAAAATGAATTTAAGAATGATCTAGATGGCGATTAAAGCTAGATTTTGGAGCGAACCGATTGTAACTTGGAACAAAGAAGGATACTGTGGTCTACGACCTGCCAAAAAATTGCAGATCATGTGTGTGATCTATTTCACGGCTAAACACATTTGCTTCTTCCGCCTAAATATGTACCTATTAAACTATAAATGTGGAGTGTAAATAACTGTTAGAATAGTTATGTAGGTACATAAAAATTGGGCGAGATGTAATTATATAAAATTAGCAATTGTTATAAAATATATTTTTCACCACACTACCTATTATTTGCAATTTTTACCCATCGATTTACGTGGGTAAAAGCCTTTTTTGTTATCTAGAGTGTAAAAGTGTTTTAAAATTCGAAGGCTTCCGATTCAACATTTATTCGAAGTTTTACATAAAACCAAAGAGGTAGGAACAAAAAAGTTTTTAAGACAAAAGTTAGAAACGTTCAAAACCTGTCAACCGAAAATACCTGGTTATTCAGAACCGAAAATATCCGCTTTTTAATTTATTTTTATTGCTAACACTATAAAATTATGTAATTTTTAATGTTAATTTGAAGTAAAAGGTAATAAAAGTAATGGTTAACTATACTTAGTGTAATAAATAAATAAAGTGTATGAAGCATTTGTTTTGAACGTACCTTTTTTTTTTTGTTTTTGGTTGTGGCAAGCGGCCTTAGCCATTGTTGCCAGTGTCGAGTGTTGCGGAAATTAAACGTGGGAAGAGGGAGGTTGGCATAATGTGACGGGATATTTTTTTAGGATGGGCAATAAATAATTATATGTAATAAAATTATAACAAATTGTACTATAAGGAAATGTTGTGAAAAGAAATAAATTTACTAAGAGATGCTACGTATGACCTATTAGACAAAGAAAGGATGGAAGACAGATTACAAGGAAGGGGAGCTTTATACATAATAAGGAAGTCATATAATGGAAAGGAATTATATTTCGAGCAATTAAAAAGAATATGGACTAAATCACCAATTTCTCCGACACCACAGTCACAGAGGGGGGAATCAAAAACCCCTATTCTGTTAAGATGCACAGCTGAAGAGCAATGGCCAAATCTTAGTCGAGCAAGAATGGAAGTTATTTTCTTATTAAGTTTTAACTTGCTGAACCACGGTTATAAATTAATGATGGGTTGAAGTAATTTATAGAATTGACCCTTTGTTTTCTCACAATCCCAAACCTGAGACCAACTATTAACCATAGCCGTTACTGGAATTGATTGCAACAAATCCCCACAGTATACATCCGGGATCCATAGACCCTGCTTCGCAGCCAATTTTGCCAGCTGATCCACTGTCATATTGCCTTCTATTCCAGAATGGCCTGGAATCCAAGCCAATGCGACAGATAAGCCTAATTCGTAGCAGTTCTTTAGTAAGGATTTGATCAAAATGATAATAGGGGACAAGTTGCCCCTGTCAAATGGATTAGAGAGAAGACATTGAAGACTACTCAGACAGTCACTAAAAATAATTGAATTTTGAATTTTTTCATTAATTATGTATTCAATACAATGTTTTATGGCTAAACACTCGCCGGAAAAAGTGGAGAGAAATGAAGAATATTTAAACAATTTAAAGTGTCCTGTGTGATGTCGAATAAATGTAGCCCCTATAGTTGACGCTGACTCATTTGCCTCATATTTCGAAGCATCAGTATAAAAGACCTCAGCCCCTTGTGCATTCTTTAACAGAAATGAGGCAAGTTTACCATTAGGATCTGAACTGTTTTTCCCTATACCGGTGGTCAGAAATATTTTAGGTTTAAATATAAGGTCATCATACTGAACCGAATAAATCGGATGTACAGGATATGTTTTAATATTGCGTTCGACATGTTTTATCTTTTTATAGCCTTCTATGATGTTCGGTATGGGACGCGACACCCAAAAGTGATTCCCATCTGATATTAGTTTGTAAAGATCTTTAATTTTAGGAATTAGAGGATGAGTACTAGATTGAAACACCTTAATTAAGTAACGGTCACACAGATATTGACGTCTAAGATGTAGGGGTGGGTCAGCACATTCAACCTGTAATGCCATAACTGGAGTGCTCTTCATTGCACCTATAATAATGCGGAGACATTTAGATTGTAATCGGTCTAATTTAAGCATCTCCGTTTTACTGACTAAAGGTAGCGAACACGTTCCAAAATCTAAAGTACTTTTAACCAAAGCATTATATACTAGTCGTAACGTAGAAGGATGAGCCCCCCACCAAACACCTGCAAGAGCCCTGATCAAGTTTATACTTTTTTCACATTTACTAATAATATGTTTAATGTGCGAGGCACCATTAAATTTAGAATTGAGTTTACACCCGAGAAATGTTACTTCGTTAGAATTTGGAAGAGTAAAACCATTGACTTTTATAAAAACCGAAGGAATATTGCGAATGCAAGTAAAAGGGACAACGACACTTTTCTTCACCGACAGTTGTAGGCGATGATCATCGAGCCACTCTACCAGACTAGTCAAAGATTTTTCGACATTATTAGCCGCTGTTTCAATTGATGAATGAGAGGAGTAGACTACAATATCATCAGCGTATTGTAGGATTAAGCATGGATATATAACTGCTTCTAAATCTTTTGTATAAATATCATACAATAATGGGCTTAAAACTGAGCCCTGGGGAACACCGTTCCACAAAACTCTCGAAGGACACGGACAACCAGCAACTCGAACTGTTACAGTCCGATCCGAATATAGATTAAAAATAAAGTTGGAAAACTTTGAAGGAACTTGTAATGCTTCCAGTTTTAATTTTAAAATGCCCAAATCCACGTTATCATAAGCCGCCGCTATATCCAAAAAAGACGCTACCATTGATTTATTCTGACTAAAGGATAACAAAACATCTGTAGTGAAAATATTTAAATTGTCTGCTACTCCCTTTCCTCTTCTAAAACCAAACTGAGACTGGGGTAAAATATTATTGTGTTCAAAGTACCATTCAAGCCTCATTTTAACTAGGTGTTCCGCAAGTTTTGCAAACACGCTAGATAAAGATACCGGTCTGTATGATGAAGGATCTGAAGGATCCTTATTAGGCTTTAAAATTGGGATAAGAATATGCTTTTTCCAAGAACTGGGAATAATCCCGGAGTCTATAATAGTGTTAATAATATCTAAGATAAATGCTAAAGTATCATCTTTACAATTACTAATAAAGGAATATGGAATGCCATCCTCTCCAGGAGCAGAATCCGACACGCGTTTTAAAACTAGCTTAAATTCATTTATTGAAAAGGGACTATTCCCAGAAACGGAAGATTGACTGTATATGAAGGGGATTTGATTTAAATTAGGAACAGAAGTAGGGGCAATTTTAGAAATAAATGGCGTAACCCAGTCGAGGGAGAAGGAAGATTGTGAACTGATCGCTTTGGAACATTTGAAACGTTTTACATTTTTCCAAATTAATGAAAGCGGGGAGTCGGGAGAAAGAGAAGAACAGAAACTATGCCATCCCTCTACTTTCTTTTTCCGCAAAAGCCTTTTGGTCGCAGCTGTTGTATTTTTAAACTGCAAAAAAGAATGCATGTCAAGGTTATCTTTACATAAATTCTCTGCCTCTTTCCACTTTTTTACAGCTTCAGTACAATCCTTATCCCACCAAGGCGGCGAAGGGATTTTACCATTGGAAAGACATTTAATGGGAAAAAAATCATCTGCTAGTGTCAACATTGTTGATGTCAACAAATGATAACATTGTTCAACATTTTCTCGAGAAACCTGCGGAAACTCCATAACTCTTTCATCTAACCCGGAACTATACGATTCCCAGTCACAATTATTAAGTTTGTATTTTAATAAGGGAGGCAGTGGTGGAATTCGGCAATTCGACGTGGCTTTTGAGAGGAGAATTGGATAGTGGTCGCTGCCATGTGAAGTATTCAAACGTTTCCACGTAAAACTGGGGAACAAAGATGAAGAACATAATGAAATATCAACATAACTCGGAGACTGACCCGGAACAAAAGATCGTGTAGGAGACCCATCATTAAGCACACATAAGGCCAAATCATCAATAAGTTCTGCTATGCAAATTCCAACACCATCGTCATTAGGAGCACCCCAAAGACTATGATGAGCATTGAAATCTCCTAATACTATAACCGGAGACGGAACTAATTGAATAATGCGCTTCAAAACCGATATAACAGATGGATCCTTACGAGCTATATATATAGACACATAAGTTATGCCACCCATACGAATGGCAACTGCATTCAATATATCGTTGGAAAATGATGGCAGTTGGATGGATGAGAAAATACAATTTTTCCTAACTAGAAAAGCAGAGCCACCCCAACCATCAGCTCTGTCATCTCTAATTATGTTAAAACCTGAAATATGAAACCTAGAACTTGGTTTCAACCAGGTTTCGGATATCGCTAACAGAGAAATGTTAAATTTGTTTGTTAGATAAATAATTTCAGATGATTTGGAAGGTAAACTTCTACAGTTCCACTGAAGAACTTGTTCCATGTTTTAAATGATTGTAAATAGAAAGAGTAATATTGTTAATTAATTTTACTGCAACGTGGTCCGGTAAACATGAATTTGAAATAATACTCATTAATGTGGCTAATAAATTATTGATGTCTTCATTATCTGTATTTTTAACATACTCAGCACGATTTAGAAGAGCACCACCATTAATTGAAGATGGAACATTGTATTCCTTAATTAAATTATTATGAGCAACTTTATCATAACCTTTTTGTAAAGGTTTGTTTGGTTTTATTTTTCTTGTTATTGTTTTTGTATATGAAAAAGACTTTAAAGGACTAACACCAGGAGGTTTAGTTTCTGAAATGGCTTCAGTGGAAACCACCTCTGAGAATAATCTTTTGCTTGGTTGAAATAATTTTGATGCCTCTATGTATGAAACATTGTTAAGTGACATGTGTCTCGTAATCTTTGTTTGTCTCTCATATTCTGGACAGATTTTATTTGTGCACATATGAGCACCTGAACAATTTAAACAATTAAAGTCCTCAATAGTGCAGTTAACGCCATCATGGTTATCACCACATTTGAAACAACGTGGTTGGCTGCGACACTTAACACGAGTATGTCCAAATCTACAACAATGAAAACATTGAATAGTAGGAAAGAAATATTGTTCTACTGGTATAGAGGTAAAAAAAGAATAAACATGTGATGGAAGTTTCTGACCGTCAAATGTAAGAATAACCGTCTGAGTTGGTACCCAAACAGAACCTTCAGAAGATGCAACTTTACGACTCATTCTTCTTGATTTAAGAATAGCTCCAAAATCTGAGGGAACTTGAATATTTACACAATTTCTTCATGACTCCACTCTACTGGAATACCCCTAACAATACCTAGTTTGTTGATATTAAAGGTAGGGATGTAAGCTCTGTAATCATTTTGTGTTAGGAGCTCATTTGACAAGAACAAATTTGCCGCCTCTGCTACTTGAAAATAAATGGCTAATCTATTGCGACCCACCCGTTTAATACCGTCATTCAAAATATTTCTTAAATTATTCCTAAACAAAAAATGGCCGAACTTAATAGGGTGTAGATTAGTTCCACTGCGGGGATCTGCCGTAACAGACTCCACATGGACTAAATAAGGACCAGTGTCCTTTTCAGTATAAAAATTACGGCTATGGATAGGGTCTGACATTTGCTGCTCTGAATCTAAATGGGTATTTTTATTATTGGAAACAATGGGTTGATCTGAATGAACAGGATTCTGCATGAGGATCGACTTTTGTTTTGAAATATTTGGTAGATGTTTGGAAGTGTGCTTGAAAATTGGTGTTCCTAGAATTTTTTTCGGTTTTGGTCCTTTACTACTAATCGTAGATGAAGGAGAATTGAATTTCTTCAAGTGCTCTTGAGAAACCGTGGCATTAATAAATTTATCCGCTTCTATCAATGATATTAAGGGATTTTTGTCGGGAGGTTCCGGCTCAACGTCCATATTTACATATAGTTAAAAATTAAAGAAAAAAAACTTACCGCTATATGTATATAGCGGTAAGTTTTTTTTCTTTAATTTGTATAGTTTAATTGTATAGTAGGTGTACCTACTATACAATTAAACACTAATCTAAGGTATATAACAAATTACTACACTAAATAACAAAAAACATAAATTAAAATATTTTAAACAAATTATTTTAGACCGCCCTTTTCAAAAGCCCGCCAAAAAGTCTTGAACGTACCTTCTCATTAAGAAATGACAAAAAAGACAAGGCTGTATGGCTCACTTCCTTTGCCTGCATGAGCGAATTATAAAACAACAGGCACTTGAAAGAAGCCTTTGAAAGAATCCCGTTGTGGCCTGCCTGTGTCCCACGCTAACATTCAAAAACTTTTACAACGACAAGTTTTTACAAATTTCTCAAAATGCGATGAAAATTTGACTCCGTCAGAATTAGTTGATAAGACGGTTTTCTTTTACTGGTTTTCTTTCTTTTTTGCAAGTTCCTCGTAGTGTGTTGAAAATTGTTGTGTTTCACTTATGGGTAAAAGTTTATAGCGTTTCGTGATTTGAAACCTTCGCGACGCTCAGGGTTCTTCTTTTAAACCACTCGCTTCGCTCGTGCTTTAATTATAGAACCCTTCGCTAGCTCAGGTTTCAATCCAAGCACTCACGGCAAAAAACACTTTTACCCACATGTAAAACAAATAACTATTGTTACTCATGATTAGCGGAAAAACGAATTTTATAATAAAAAAAGCACCGCATAAATCAATTGATTTAATAAGAACAAGTCAAGTTTATGGAACTCTTTGATAATTGAGCTTTGTCGGAGCCGACTAATTTGTGTACATTTTACTCTTCTTTGATTACTTATTAACGCCCAAAGTTGCGTTAAAATAAGCAAGAAAAACGAATCTTTGTTGGCTCATAACTTTTTAATGGTTTTTAATTTTACTGTTTCCGCACAGACAAAATTAATAATGCGACAAAACGATTGTATGTATAACTTTGGATTTACAATGTCAAACAGTGAAGTAATACCCTCCTTTTTTTTCATTTTTTTTTTTTCGGGTGCGAAATCATCTAATGACTTCTCCCGCTCAGGGTGGAGCGGGAGGGCGTGTCAGACTTTTACTGACTAAAACCCACCCGTGTTCCTTCAGTTGCCTGTGCCAGGGCCACGGTTTTCTCTTTAGAAAAACCCGTGACCCTGAGGCGTCGGCCCTATCGGACCCCGTCATTTTGTGCTGACATCTCTTTGAGGCGCGCGTGGAACACAACGCGCCATCGACCCGGGCCTGGTCCTTACCGGACGGCGAGCTACCCATGGCTCGCCGTCCGCAAGTCCGCGCCTACGGTGGCCGGGAATCTGCTTGCGATTCCCGACCCCCAGGGCGTCTCCTGCGGCGACTAGGGGCGTGAGGGCGCAAGGCTCTCTCCCTCACGCGCTCCGCCTCCTCCTTTGCGAGCATTACTGCTTCGCAGAAGGAGGTGACAGCTTTCCATTCCCTCTCGCTCCGTACCATGGCCTGGACCAGGGCCGAACGCGAGAGATCGCCGCCGCCAATCGCCTCCGCGAGGACACTGCGGTGCTCCGCCCAAGCTGGGCATACCTCCACCGAATGCTCCACCGTGTCCTCCGGGCGATCCACACAATGGTGACACCCGGGCGTTTCCTCCCGCCTTATGCGAAACAGGAACCTCCCGAAACAACCGTGTCCGGTGAGGACCTGTGTCAGGCGGAAGGTGAGGACGCCGTGGCGCCTCTCCAACTACTCCTCAAAGAGGGGATTTACCGCCGCTATTGTGGCGTGCCCAGCACTGGGTTGCGACAATCGCACCCTCCATGTCGCCATGAGATCCCGCCGGAGCTCTGTCCACTGTACCGTGATTTCTCGCGGCAGCGGAGTTACACCCCGGCGTTTTGCCTCCTCGCGCCACTCCCATACGTGCGCGAGGGCTTTTGCCTCCAGATCCGATGGCGGCAATCCGGCAAGGAGGCTCGCCGCCTCGCATGAGACCATGCGGTATCCCCGGACCAGCCGGATGGCCATGACCCTTTGGGACGCGTTCAACCTGCGGGCCGGTCGGCGCCTCAAAGAACGCGCCCACACCGGTGCCCCGTAAAGGGCCATGGACCGCACGACTCCCGCGTAGAGCCTCCGGCAGGAGGCGTTGGAACCTCCTAGATTGGGCAGGAGCCGCCTCAAGGCAGCCCCAGCCCGCTCCAGTCTGGGAGCCAAACGTCGGAAATGCTCCACGAAGTTCCACCAGCTGTCGAGGACGAGTCCCAGGTACTTCATCGTCGACTCGACGCCGATGTGAACCCCTCCCGCCGTTATCTGGGAACCCGACAGTGGCGCGTTCCGAGGACCGTGAAAACACATGGCCTCGGACTTGTGCAGGGCCACTTTGAGTCCCAACTGCCGGATCCTCTCGACGATTGTCGCAACCCCGAGTGTCGCTTGTTAGACCGCCTCCTGGTGCGACCTCCCCTGTGCCAGGACCAGCGTGTCGTCAGCGTAGCACACCACGCTGACGCCATTCGGGAGGTCGGCGCGCAGCACCCAGTCGTAACCGATATCCCACAGAAGCGGCCCCAGGACCGATCCCTGTGGGACACCGCACGACATCTCTCGCCGGTTCCACTCTCCCCGGTGACCGGGTTAGATGACGGCCCTGTCCGTCAAATATGCCTCGACCACGCGACAGAGGTAGGTCGGCATCCGGTGATACCGCAATGCCTCCCTGATGCAACTCCAGGGCAGGGTGTTGAAGGCATTGGCGATGTCTAGAGACACCGCCAAGACGACCCCACCCCGGGCAACAGCATCACCCGTCGTGAGGGCTCGCACGCGCATGATGGCGTCCACCGTAGAGCGCCCCCTGCGGAAACCAAACTGGCTCTCCGCCAAATCCGGCCCCACCCGCACCAGCCGCCCGACGAGGCGGTTTGCAATAACTCTTTTAAAGAGCTTGCCCACCTCGTCGAGCAGCACGATGGGCCGGTAAGCGGACGGAGAGTCCGCAGGGCGCCCCGGCTTCTTAATGAGGACCAGTTTCCCCGTCTTCCAGCGAAGTGGGAACTGGCCCTCCTCCAAGCATGCGCTTAGGAGCCCCATAAGTCGAGACCCAAGAGCCTCCATGGCCAGAACCCAGGCTCTTCCAGGTAAGCCGTCGGGTCCTGGGGCGGTATTTTTGGCACTAAGCCTATGTACCGCCACTATCAGCTCTACCTCGGTCACCTCCGAAGCATCGTCGTCGTCGTCGGCAGTGTGGTCCGCATCCGGCACCGCAGTAGGCGGAGTCATGGGCGGGGGAGTATGCTCCCCCCGCGAAGGGAACAAAGTGCTCACCACCTCCTCCATGAGAAGTAATACCCTCCTGAAAGGGGCATGCTAAGTCGCCAAAATAACTTAGGCCCACTGTGCACACATATAAAAATCACGATAATAATAGGGGGCAGTTCAAATAACTAATTTGTAAAAGAAATGATTTACAAAACCCTTAGCGTTTTAAAGTTATTTATGATTCCTATATTTCATCAGTACTGGTTATTTTAAATATAACTCAATACATAATTTTATTTTAATAGTGAACGTAACTAACTGAGAGTCAAATAAAACAACAAACATTGAAGTTTTACATATTTATTCATTTAGTTAATCATCCTACACCACTAAAACATCTTCCAAAAATTGTGCCGTTGGAAAAACATTATTTTGATATCGTGCCCATCATAAGTACCATATCACTGTCATGACGTGGAAACAGCATCCTCCAGAATGGCGGCCGACCAGTGGAAAATAATGACTAGTGCAACCTGAGACGACGGAACTGATATCTAGATACAGAAACTGATCGATCCACTGGTTACACCAACTCACAGCTTAGTTATTCATGCGTAGTTTGACTGGATTTTGTCGACAAAAGAATAGACAAAATGACAGATACCCGTTTCAATGGTCACTCGTGCTAGACCGACACAATATTTAGATTGCCATCGATACACTAATTAAGAATTAGACTTCTAAAGTAACCGACCTACCTACCGACATAATATGTTTGAAAAGCTCTCAATGTACTTCAAGACCGCCGCCGTCAACTATATTAATAAATGTAACTACGTGAACATTCTCATTCATTGGCATGCGCGTCACAGTCGGGCGAACAAGCGAAACAATTATTTCTCTCGCATCACCCACCGTTGTATGACCGTTGTATGGACGAGTAGAGACGCGTACACACTGCTGTTTTACCGACTGGTTGATGACAAAAGTGGTATTGTGTTTGACTCTAAAATAATCACTCTTTACACTACAATGCCAGCTTCTATAACTGTATTTTTTTCACACAATTTTGCAAAATATTTACAAAATCAGTTACACAATCGATATCCATAAACATTAAACATCTAGCGTCGTTAGAGTAGGTAGCATCTAACCTATAAAATAATTATCGGTTTTTATTCATTCTTTATCAACTATTATGGAGTTATTACTGTACCATATGTGTTTAATAATTTTATAAAAATAGAAATGCGGGAAATTTAGCACACATAACATAACATAACGCCTGTAATCCCGGAAGGGTTAGGTAGAGGTGTACCTATAGTACACCCACACTTCGCCAGGTATGCTTAAGTCCCATGTAATAGGGAGCGAGCCTATTGCCATCAACCGGCCACAAATCCAGACTCCAGGCTGCTACTGAAAAATTCTAGACAAAAAAAAAACTTTACCCGACCTGGGAATCGAACCCTCATGCTCAGAAGTAGCTCTTGTGACCACTCGACCAACGAGGCAGTCAATTATTTTAGTAGTAAATTTGAAATTCTATAAATTCAAAAACTTATTTCAACTCGCATAAAATTGGGTTAGCAACATTGCCCTCAAAATAGAGTGTTAGAAAACAAAACGATAAGGTGACACATGTAACTGACAGCAGTGAACGATATATGGACAATCCACACTGACAAGGCTCCCTCCCGCAAACAGGTGCGACGCCACAACGCGACACAAAGGCACAAAGGCACCGTTTGTCGTGTGACACGCGGTGCCTTTGTGTCGCGTTGTGGCGTCGCACCTGTTTGCGGGAGCCTTCAGCTGTCAAAAAAGAAAAGACTACATAATACTTGATTAAACTTTTTCCAACCCATCCCTAGTACATTGTAGTTAATGTGAATGTCCGTAAAACGAAGTGTTAGTAAACAACACGATACGGTGACATATGTAACTGACAGCAGTGAATTATAAATGGACAATCCACTCTGTCTTTAAAAAAAAGACGGGAGGTGTCACGGGATATCAGATTGGGACGAAGTTCCTTTCGCTGTTTATTATGCACTAGCACATCGCCCGCGACTTCGTCCGCGTGGATTTAGAAAAAAAAAAAAGTTGCCTATGTTCATCAGACGTAATTTCGGCTTCAAATCGGTCCAGTAGTTTCGGAGCCTATTCAATACACACAAACAATCAAATATTTCCTCTTTATACTATTTGTATAGATTAAAACAGAGCCCTAAACGGTCTCAAGTTTCAAGTGTCAGATGGCTGTAGTAAAAAACAAAAAAGGTGCATGGAGGGGCATAAAACCTTTTCCGTGATGTGACGATTTCTAAAATTCTACTCCTACATGCACGCAAGCTCCATTAAAAAACTTCGTTCCAAAAAAGGATACTTAAAAAAAATACATGCACCAACTGCCTTAGGTCTTCAACAATCCAATTACTGAGTAATACCGATAGTCTAAGGTTAGACTAGTTGCCAGGCTTTGGGGATTCTGGCTTCCAATAATCACACCTGAGGTTTGACGTGCTCGCCGAAGCACGCAGGTAAATCATGTGTTATAGATGTCTATCGTAGCGAAAGCTTCATAACTCTTGGCTACGTAATAACTGCCGCACGGGTCAGTCGAGCAGGTAAACCTACGCTAACAGCGGTTGGTTCGTGGATAGTTGACCATCTTTACACACCGAGACCTCCCGTGCCTCGGAAAGCTCGTTAAGCCGTTGGTCCCGGCTGTCAGTCTTGGATCTTTGACAAACGTTACGGGCCGTCAGAAGCCTGAAAGTCTGACAACCGGTCTCACCAAGGGCTATCGTACACTTCAGTTACTGGGTAGATAGATTGTTCTATGTTAGATGATTTGGTTTCCGCACTTAGTTCTTCATGTGGACCATTGTGCGTGGGCCATGGCGGCAGTCTATGATTTTATTCTAACCAACCCAGCTTCCTCCAGAAGCCGATCAAAGCTTCTGGTTTGCTGAGAACATCTGTGCCGGGTGCCCCGTGGGTTTCTGTCCTAATATATAGATAGGGTAGATAGATTAGATGGCAAGGTAGATGAGTTAGATGACTGGAGAAATGTGGGGACAACTCCTTTTCCAGTAGGTGAGCTGTTGGTCTTTCAGATAATATACTTAGCTACTCATAAGATAGATAGTATACTTACATAACACAAAAGAAGTAAAAAATCCTCATTTTAAGGCATACTGCCAGACCTTTTTTACGCCTCCATAACAAGCGGAGATCTTTCAATGCTCTACGGGTCCTGCACAATAATGGTTTTAGGATGTTGTTGGTGTTGCCTCGCTTCTGCAGTGCATCAGGTATATTTACTAAGGCCAGCACGGACTGTTTTACGAAGATAGTATGTATAAAAAAGTGTACCAACAGCCTTTTGAATACCACATTGGGAAGGATTGATTGCCCAGTTGTGAGGCACTAGACGTGCACGCATCTAGAGGTGCCCTCTATAGAGTAAAAAAAACATCACGCCTTGTATCCCAGAAGGGTTGAGCAGAGGTGTACCTGTTGTAAACCCACATTTCGCTTTTATATGTTATGCTTTTAAGTCCCATGCAATAGGGGACCTATAAAGTTGAACAAAATAATAACCAGCCAGTGTTGTCTCACTGCGGGGCAAAGTCCTCCCTTTCCTTTTTCCCCTCAACTCGATCTTGAGCCTATTTGGACCAACCCATCCTTTAAGCGTCAAGTTCATCCCGCTGTATACGACTGGGTCTTCCGCGAATACGTTCGACGTTTTCAGCGATCCATGCTGTGGTGATCTTAGCCCACAATGCATCCGACATGCGGCAAACGTGTTCGGCCACGTCCCATTTGAGCTTGGCTGCTTTTTGGGTGAAGCCTGCGATTTGAGTTTTAGGTTGAGGTGCGAAGGATAAATAGTGCAATTTAAAAAAAAACACAGTTATAGGTATTTTTTACTAATAATGTAAGGAATGTAAGTTCTGAAATAAAATGTTTAATAGTATTCACAAATAATCAGCGTACAATGCTTCCACTGCTGATACACATGCCTCCACTCTTCGATAGTACACTTGGAACTTTGTTAAAGTTCGCCCAAGTCACCGCACAAAATCATTTGTTTTTAATTTTCAATTAACCATTGTTGAAATTCGAACACAGTTTCATTTGGAATTCGAAAATGGTGGACTTATTTTGATGGGGTTTTCGTATCTACGTCACTACTTTCTCTATTTTCTTTTGTTTTCAGAGAATAAAACTAGTGTATCCACACCACCACACCACTGATGTTTAAATGATAGGGTTTCTAAAAACACTTACCACAGTTATTATTTAGCCCCAAAACCTCAGGCCCTGTTATTCAAAGCGCAATTAAAGTCAAAAGATCAATGTTCAAAGTTGAACCATGCATCCACGCCCTAACCATGTACTGTACGAGTGTGCGTGTTTACAACTTTGCTCTCTGTGAAGCACAGTCCCTGTATATAATTGTTTATTGCCTCCATTCCTGGTAATTGTAGCGTATATGTAAATTTTCCGAGCATGGGTTTTCGAGCGAAAAGCTTGAAATCTATACAAAACAATTTCGTGTTGTTACTGAGGAATAATAATGTACGGCCTCTACTCCTGCACATGCAAAAACATTTGTAATGTCACTCCATGTCACTCCACAAGCCACGCTTGTGGCTAAAGTACGCACGGGTCGATCGATCAGGTTATACTACGCATGCCGCGGTTGGTCCGTGGGTCTACTACTCTATGTTTACATACCAAGAACGGGTCGTCAGACTCCCGAAGTTTTGACAACCAGTCTTAGCAAGCGTATTATTGTTATTTAGATTGACTTGAATGTGCCCTGGCGGCTGATAGTATGTCATGCTCACTCAAAAGTCTCGCTGACGGTGGCGAGTGTGTTGGATCATGTAGCTCCCTTCAAATGTTTTTTTTTTTTTTTTGGCAGGAGAAATCCTCATGGACAGTGCCAGACTCTTACCGGCTAAAACCACACTTCTGCCTTACATTTGAACCACAGACATGAGTCCGTGCCTTTGTTTTCATCATACATTTTACAATTTTTATTTCCATCAAGTAGTTTATTCTACAAAATATACAATGTTAAAGCTTCATCAGATTCTTATATATATCCCTATATCTGTATAACATCAACTCATCACATTTCACGTTTGGGTTTGTTACTATCTCAGTTCGGACATTTTCAACGAGATCGTTGTTATGCTACTGTTATATATTATGAACAAATATGAATACTAAGCACATAATTTCGTTTACTTGTTCCTCCTAATAACCTTGTTGGCTAGTTTTATACAAAACCCAATAAACTTGGATCTAGTTTTGTTACTTGTTACTAAGGCACTCATCGTTTCTGCCGTTATTTCGGTGCCTAGTTCCTGCTCGATCTCATGCCTCTCCAGGCAGTAGGCGGGGCACTCTGTCAGTATGTGAAGAACCGTTTCCAGTTTGTCCGGATCACATATGCACGATGAGCTTTCCTTACACTTGAACCTGTTCAGCTATTCTGAGAACCCACCGTGCCCTGTCAGTACTTGTGTCAGCGTGCCCGTCGGTTTCAGTTTCTTCACGTGAGTAAAAGCTTGGATGGCATCCGGGAAAAATACCTTAGTTACTCCGGCTGTACCCTCGGATCTGTATCTTCGATTCCATTCTTCGAGCGTGTCCGCATGGATCTGCTGCTTGACGAATGAAATCGGGCATTGATCGTAATCTGGCCGTGTTTTAAATTTTAGGGCGGCGTCCTTAGCCAGCTGGTCTGCTCTCTCGGTACCCTCCAGTCCTGCACGAGCTTTGATCCAAAAAAGTTCGCAGGTCGCGGGAACATATGATTCTTCCGCAACCCCGACTGGTGCCGGCCCGCTTGCGTGGGCCCCGTCTGGGAGTTGAGGTGTACTCCCCCCGCAACGTCTGTGAGCGGCGCGCGCGAAACACCACGCGCGCCGCCCTCTCGGGTCCTGTTGGGTGGCGACGGATGTCCCCGAATCCGTCGCCCCTTGACCCATTTAGGGCGGCCAGAAGTTTTCCGCCCTCCTCCGACGCCCGGTGCGTCTGCTGAGGGCCGGGTCGAGAGTCGAAATCTCTCTTTCCTTTCCGCAGCCTCCTTCTGCGAGACGTTTCGCAAAAGGAGACCACTGCGTCCCAAGACTCTGCGCCGCCGACCATCGCGTTCACGACGGCCGGCAGCGACACCTTCGCCTCCAGGTTCCCTGGCGGGGATCCGGCCAGCGCACAATCCGCCTCGAAGGAGATCGTGCGATACCCCCGAATGACTCTGACGGCCATTGCCCGCTGCGGCTCGCGCAGGACAGCTATGCTGCCGGCCGTTAGGTCAGACGCCCAGATCGGCACTCCGTAGAGCGCCATGGATCGCACGATCCCCATATAGAGCCGCCTACAGGCGGCACTCGGGCCCCCCAGATTGGGAAGCAGCGTTGCCAGCGCCCCGGCCGCGCCAAACAACTTGGGCGCCAGCCGCCGGAAGTGGGGTCCGAAGTCCCACCGGCTGTCGAGCACCAATCCCAGATATTTCATGGTGAGCTCGACAGCGATCCGGACCTCCCCGACCACAATGTGTGATCCGGCCGGCGGCGCTCGCCGGGGGCCATGAAACACAATGGACTCCGACTTGCTGAGGGTCACTTCCAGGCCGAGGCGCCGTATGCGGCTCACTGTCAGTGAGATCAACGCGGCCTCCCTGTGCGAACTCCCCCGGGCCGTGACCAGCGTGTCGTCCGCGTAACACGTCAGGTCTGCTCCCGCGTATCTTACTCTGACGCTCCTGTGTTCCAAGTAACTATCCACCACTCTTCTGACATTTATCTTCAAATGGTTGAGCTAAATGGTGCTGATCCATGCGTCATGTTCGTAAACGAACGCCTTCAGTTGGGACTGGTCATCTCTTAGCTGCCACGGCTTATTTTAATAATTTATTATTTGGATAGTTTTAAATTATGTTTTGCTGCACTCTTTTAACGGAGGCTTTTAACGTGTACGGTTTTTGTACATAGTTCTCACTTATAGTGTAAACATTAATCGATGTAACTTATATATTTGAAACAACAATATTATTTAAAAGATTGTCCATGGAGATTCTTTCCCGTTCTTCTCCATAGGTACCTACTACGCTTTGGAATGTGCAACTAGCTTTATATTTCTGACTGGCCGACTCCTTGACAATTCAAAAGTGCCTGTAATTTATTATATGTATTTAGTTTTCGGTTTAATTGAAATAAATGCTTTGAGTTTGAGTTTACAGTAACTGGGTTATGGAAGTCACATAGGCAGTCTCTCCATGTGAAATTCAGCTACATCTGGTCAGACTAGAAGCTGATCCCAACAAATTTGGGAAAAAGCTAGGCTAGGCTATGATGATGATGAGTCTTTGGAAACAGAAGACCTGCACTAACATTTTTTTTTATAACACATCCCCTTAAAAGTCACAGGTAAAAAACATTTTATTATTGTTTTTTAGACAGAAACTTCAAGCATAACACTTGATAGTTGGTTGATGGATCCACGAAATTAGAGGTGGGAATAATAGTTAGTCGATTATAGTTACTAAATTTTATATTACTAATTTGTCCTTATTTTTCGTTATAATTGCGTGTTTAGTAATCTTGTCCAGTGAAGACGGATAGTACCTATGAATTGATTTGAATCGATTCAAAGACCGAATTTTTCGATGAAGGTTATGTCTAAAGTTGACATTAAATGACTTTTCATTTTTTCAATCTGCCTACCTTTAAACTTAATTTTGGAGGTCAAATGGCTTTTGCTGGGCCCTCTTTGCAGCACTCGCCTCCGCTATGTTGGAACCCAACAGGAACGTAGTGGAGCCTCCGGTTTGGTCCTCCAACGCGGGCGCGGAGTCGGGCTCCACAGGAACCGGCGTGTCGGGGCGCTTGAGAAAGCGACCCCGAGCGTCGCGCGACGTCGACGAAGCTGACGTATTGTTTTTCGCGCGACCGCGCCCTCTTCTGCCCGTTGGTCCCAAGGGGGCCGACAGGTTCTCCTCACTTAAGGAGAGGTCTGTCTTCCAAAATTTGGAAGTTTGTCCAATCTCCTCTGTTTCAGTCAGAGAGCGCTTTGAGCTTACGCTCGCCACGCTCACCAAACTCATCCTCTCATTTTTCTCATTTCATGTGTTTATGTTAAAATAAACTTATTTCAAACGCCAAAAAATTTATAAAAATAAGAGAAACCTAAAAGCTCCAATTGATTTTGGAATCAGCGTAGGACATTTTTCCTTTACACACCGATTTGGAATCGTTCACTTAGCTTCTGACGTTTCATAAGTGCCCAAATAGGTAGGTGTGAAATAAAATATTTTGATTTTGATTTTTAATCATGGTTTACCAACATTTAACAAGATTCTGACAATGATTGTCACAGAATTGGACGTCTTTAAATATGGGAATAGCCTTCAGATTACACTCAATAGGCTTTCAGAAATTTGAAACAAAGCTATGTTTTTTCCTGATGTTTTTCTTTACAATTAACCAGAGCATTCAATAGAGTGGTGTTTTGAATTACCAAAAATTCTCATAATTAAACTCACAAAAAAAATATTATAATTTAGGCAAAACCCATATTACACAAAAAAACACTCTTTTTTACAGTACTGTAACAGAAAATATGAAATGGCAATGTGATGTTCTTGTCAACAAACGAATGAATAACATATTAGGTACAAATTATTAATGTTACATAAATAGAATAAAAGTACATCCACAAATTCAAACTACAACCGACTGAGTACATAATAACATAATACATAATAAAATATATGATTATAAGGGTCACGGACAATAAAATTAAAAATAATTAAATAAAATACAAAAACCAATTGAATTAATAAAAACGCCATACATTTAATGTAATCCCACCACAATCGTGCCTACAACGAGATACCTGAATTCTAAACTAGAGGCACAGTCAACGAGTTCGATGACGTCACGCCACTAAATTACCGGTTACGATTCATTCGGGCGACGCCGAAATTTACGGGTTGCGAAGTAACCTGTTCGTCATTTTGTGTGAGTGTATACGGGAGAGGAATGTAAACGGGTATGTTTGAGCAATTCATTTTTAAGATATATCTTTATCTTAAAAATGAATTAAAAAGTTCATGTCGTTGAAGTCTTTTGAAGGTCACAAAATATCAAGAATAATAATAAGATTCGTAATCATTTATTTGCAGAAAATATATCAGTTGTTAAAATGTATAGTCCATATTTTGCCTGTTTAGGGCATGCAAATGAAAAGTGTCATAATGGTGGCTGAACTAACGCCCCATCGTATTCACAAATGTTTACCAACTGCGCTTTAGTGTTATTATCATCAAAACACAAAAGATCCTTGTTGGAATTTAGGCTATAACATTTCTGCTGCTACTGCTGTGTTTAATTAATGTCGAAAAAATTACAGGCATTTGCAACTGTCATGGGTGTGATGGTACCATTTGTGGGAATACAAATGACAAATGACTGAAACGTGTTGCAGGTGAGTTTAACAACATTTCTGCTCTCTTACATAAACACTAGAAAGCATTAAAGGTTTTCCGATTTTAGGGGCTGTCTTTTAAGCATACTTAAATCAAAGAAAATAAAAAAAGTCACAAATTAGAATATTTTTTAAGGTTCCGTGACACAAAAGAAAAAAACGGAACCCTTATAATATCATTTCGTTGCCGTATCTCTGTCCGTCTGTCTGTCTAGACCTCCTTCTCCGTAACGCGTGGAGGTATCAAGCTTAAATAATACAAATACGGGTCTACGGTCCCTTAGAGTTAAAAAAAATCCAGCTCCAAAGTCACTGAATAAAAAAAATCTGCTATTTATGCGATATATTTTGATACTCGCAAATAATTCAAAACCTATAGGGTAATTGCCGTAGACCTAGAATCATGAATTTTGGCGAGAAGCAAGGTCTCATAGCACAGGTAAAGAAAAAAGTCTGAAAATCGTTGTTTTGTAATTTTATCACATTAAAAAACACAATCTTACATTTGCAGTTGGAGAATTGACCAGAACGTATGTCGATGTAGTAGGTAGGACATGTTTTTCAACTGTTACAATGTTATTTTGTTCTTGGGGTTAATACATCCCAACTACGGAGCCCTTAATTGTACGTGGTCCGACACACACCTGACCGTTTTTTTTGTTTTTTTTTTCAATAGGTATGATAAAATGAAATTAATTTCTGTAAGTCGTCTTAAAAGATTTACGTCAATTTAAATTGTGTTTTTTTTTTGTTCACGTCAATTTAATTTCCAGTCTGTCGGTCTCTGAGAAAAAAATATCGGAACAAATTCACATCTGAAAACGGAGAATTTGGCAATTGTCCCGCGCACAATACACGTCCGTATCCACCATCATAGTTTCCGAACAATTTTGTGCCACATAAGCGGATTTGCCGATAGCTCATGTTCCCAGCTCTAATATAAGTAATTGGTTTTCACTATCGATCCAACTTTGTACAATAAGACTGTTATAATATATCGTGCGTGGATATATAATAGACAAGGACTATTTTCTAATCTGCACATATACCAGGGCACGGAAAGTATTGCGAAAATATAAATATGTATGAGAGACTGGCCAGTTTGACATCTTACGAGACTTTTTGTCGAACCGCACCTTCCGCTATCGCATCGAGGGTGCACTCTCGTCCCCTCACCCTATTCGTGCCGGGGTCCCTCAGGGTTCCGTTATCATCTTTTGGAGATGACGTGGGTGAGCGTGCGCAAATACAACGCAGGCATAGCTCATGATGGGACGGATGACTGCGGTGTAGATGCGCAGCTTGCATTTAAGTGACAGTTTACTACGGGCTGTCAGTACAAAGTCGAGCCTGCTAAGAGCGAAGGAGGCGCGCGCGCGAACCGCCTTAGTATGAGCCTTAAAGGTAAGGTTTTCATCGAGGATCACGCCTAGGTATTTGGCTTGCTTCTCCCAGGGGATCGGCTTACCGTACATAGTGATCGGGCTGGGAAGTGGGGAAGGGAGTCGACGACGTCTCGAGAAGAGAACCGCCAGACTCTTATCGGGGTTGACCTTGATTCTCCATTTCCGGAACCAAGCGCCTAAGACGTTTGCGGAGGTTTGGAGAGTACGAGCTATAGCATTGGGACAGTGACCGGTATAGTAAACGGCAGTGTCGTCGGCGAAGAGAGCCAACTGAGCCTTTTTACTCTGTGGGATATCGCTGGTGAACAGCGTGAAGACTAGAGGAGATATGACGGAACCCTGAGGGACACCGGCGCGAATAGGGTGAGGGGACGAGAGTGCACCCTCGATGCGATAGCGGAAGGTGCGATTCGACAAAAAGTCTCGTAAGATGAGCACGAGACGATCTGGCACTCCTAGTTGGTAAAGCTTGTATAACAAGCCGTTGTGCCAGACTTTGTCGAAGACTTTCGCTATGTCGAAGAATAGCACACCCGTCGTCGCGGTACGCTGCATACCGGCGCACAAGTGCTCTACTGGTTGAGAGCTGAGAGAACACTGGGACTCTAGGCTGTCAGCAAGGCATTCGGCCTTGTCGGTGCTGTCGAACGCGACGCTCTTGTCGGGGCGGATGAGGGGAGGCATAGAGACCTCCTCGGAGGAGCGCAATTTCCTCTGAAGGTGCCAGAAGGCTTGGTGAGTGGGCTCGAGTTCACTGAGCATCTTGTTCCAACCCTCTGAGCGAACCTCCTCTATGCGTTTCTTTACAGCACGCTGTAAATGGCGCATGTGGGCTTTGTTCGCGTCACAAGGGAAGGAGTCGTAGGCACGAATAGCCGCATTCTTCTCGGTTACCAAGTCACGTACGTCAGTAGGTAGTTTCCAGCGATGGTCTTCCATCACCGGAACTTCCCGTGAACAATCCGTCAAAACGGATTGAACGTGCTCAGTAAACGAGTCGATTGCGGCCGTCGTATCGGCGACTGACACTATGTGATCGGGGATGGTGTCCAATTGAGGCGACGTGGTGGATTTCAGTCTTTCACTTATTTTCCTCCAGTCGGTTATCATCTGGGTCTGAGGGGGGCGGTTGGGATCGCTTGGGCCAGAGTAGGGGGCAAGATGCATGACTACTGGGCGGTGGTCAGAGTTAAGCTCGTGGAACGTCTCTTTCGAATGCAAACGAAGGTTCACATTCTTGAGCAGCGCTACATCGAGAACATCGGGAAGGTGATTAGGATTTCCTGGGAAATGAGTCGGGCTCATCACGGGTGCCCCCTTCTATGTCCGTAATATAAATCTCCACGTCGATCTTAAAATGCCTACCATAAACCAGTTCATGAAACGCTTATCGAAGCGTTTCTTTGACTGTGGCATCAAACACCCAAACCCCTTGATCTCAGCGGCCGCCCGCTACACTCCCTCCCGCATTAGCAGCATTCGCCGACCAAGGCATACTTAAATCGCCCCCGACGACGCCACTACCCTCCTCCAAGAGAGCAGTAAGGCCACCAGCACCTTACACAAGCGCAAAACCCGATCGCCGTCCTACCGTCCTCGCCGCCGAGGCCCGCTGCGGTGCACAAATCCACGCCCCTCCCGACCCTTGCTCGAGCCAGCCCGCAGACGACAACCTTACAGGTTGACCTGCGAGATGACATACAAAAAAAAAAGGCCAGTTTGAGAGAATAGTTTATTGATTTTCTTTTACAGGTACAAAGACACGTAGATGCCTTGAAACGTTTTGCTCGTACGTACCCGTAGGTTTGGTTTCAAATATTAACAAATAAAAATATGTGACCTACGTTTACTAACAGAATATCGTAGCCACGTAGAAAATGGCTACGGCGTAGAGGCAAAGGTATACGTGACTGAGACGATCTTTGGCAGTTTTCGTTGGAAGTAAATAAATTGAAAAATTGGTGATATTTTAATTATGATTTTTAAATTAATAAACAAGAATTGTGTAGTGTAGACAAATCAATGCTGAAAGCCTCTTAACCTATATCGTCGTAGTGTAGCACAAAAAATGATGAAATCAATGTTCAAGCCGTTTGCGTAACTGGCATGCTGTAACTGCTACGCATACCTACTTTGTAAGTAAAACGTAATAACTAATGGAAATAAAATCATTTATTATTATTATTTATTTTATTTTATCATTTAATTATTTATTTATTTATTTATTTGAATCACACACAACTATCATCACAGGCTTACCTAATACAATAGTGTAGTTATAGTTAATAAAGCTTACAATAATTATATCATTATGAACATCTACTTATGACTAATTATAAAATTTGCGGCCCGTGTGAATTCACTCAGAGTACAATTGAAGCAGTCAATCTGTTTTGACACCATATTGAGCGTATGCAGGGCGCGCGTCAGTGGCGCGTGCTGCAGCAGGTTGGTTCGAGCGGTCATATTTACGGAAAGAGGCAGGAATAAAATAATGATAAAAAGTCGTTTTCAACAGTAACTAAATAAAAAGCGACAATGAAACATTATTCATGTATTTACAACACAAAAACGATATAATTCGTCATAATAGCAAAAAATATAAATATCAATCCTCTTTAAACATAAGCATGAATAAAAGAATATTTCAGCTGGCAACACTGTGAAAGCGAGTAGTTTTAAATCGCGGAATACCATTTTTGAATTTCATGTTTATACTGCAACACTCGCTTTAGTCGTGTTCAAATTTGTAATTCGAATTTGCACCGAAACGCAAACAGTTTTTAACGGTTTTTCTTTTAATCCATGTTCTGTATTTAAATTATGGTTTGTTTGCTTTGATAATGAGTTGGCTGCATAAATCTTTGAGTTAGATTGTTTTTCTTTACGTAATGAGGTCTCGGTTTTATTATTCTTCTTTTGTACCTACATAGGAAACGTTTCTCATCTGTGTAATAAAATTGCTCCTAACGCGTGGGGTTACTTTTATAAAAACAAAGCTCAAAATTATACACAAAAAAAACTGCCTGTATTCATAATTTTTATACGAGCTAAAATTGATACCGCAAATAATGGTGCATAAACCGCTCGCTTATTAATTATTATTTCTAACCAACATTTTATGGAACAGTTTTTTATTTTTTATTTTGTGGATGCCTACGAGTGATGTATTAAAACAGTGTTGCAGACTCCTTAAAAAAAGGTTATTTATTTATTTAAAAGTTTACAGTTATACACTTAAAACTATGCCAGCCACTGTACAAGTTATCCCATTTTCATTGTCAAATGGCATTTACAAGTTTAAACGCGATCGCATTATTTGCAAATTTTAATTGCTCGATGTTGCTAATCCATGGCTTTAAGTACACATCACAATTTTAAGTACATACACATCAGAACATCGAGTCATTATTAATACTCGTATGTTATACTTAACATAACATAAATTACACTTGGATTGCATAAAAAAGCTATGAATTAGCCATTGACAGGGCGAAAATCCAGACTCAAGGCTTCCCAGACTGTGAAACTAGAGAGAAATACCAACCTCTCCTTTCTCTTCTTCTCTTCATAGTTTTGACAACTTTCGTTTGACCAAAACATTGACAGGATCCAACATATAAGTGGTATAAGAACGAGGGGTGAAAGTTGAAGTATTTCATTCGGCGAAGGGTGCGGCGGCCGTCAAATAGACGGTCGTAAACGAAATATCCTGCACATGTCAAATGCTGTCAGTTGTGGTAGTGAGTCCATTGTCCTACGAGAAAATATCAAGCGGGAGGATGATGCGGATGGCCGCTGTAATATTGGATATTCCACCCTCACAGAGTGTTCTGTTGAAGTACACCACTTAAGAAGCAACAATAATTAAGTACCCAGGATTTTATAAAATCTTGATTTAAAAGAGTGTCCTTGGAGTTTCATGAACGTTCTTCTCCATACTTTTCTTCTGAATAAGTGACAGACTCTTTGACAATTTAAAAGTGCCTGTAAATCGATAATTTAAATAAATGCTTTGAGCTTGAGTTTGCGTCATGGTCCATGTGTCATGTTCGTGAACGTGTGCCGTAAAAATAAGCCGTTTCAGCTAAGAGATGACCAGTCCCTGACGACTGGTCATCTCTTAGCTGCAACGGCTTATTTTAATTAAATTTAATATTTGAATTGTTTTATCTTTTTTACTGACGCTTTTAACTTTCTGCATCGTTCTCACGTGCATAATTTCAAAATGAATCATGTCACGAATATTTCGATTTAAAAGAGTGTCCGTTTCTTGCCAGTTCTCCATAGGTACCTAATACGCTTCGGAATGGACAATTAAAAAGTGCCTACATGGTTTATTTGAAAATCTTCGTTTTCCGATATTAACATCAATTGAAACAAACAGGTCAAACTTGAGCATCATCTCTATTAGACAAGTTAATATTAAACGCACGTAATACTTTTCAAAGTTTCTAAATAATTTGAAAATATATGTTCAATGTCGTAACACATAACACATGACAGTGTTTTAAAGTTCGAGTGAAACTATTAAGAAGCTGTCACTAAACAATATTCCGTTAAGGAGAAAAGGTCGTTGTGTATTACATTACTGTAGTGTAAATAAATTTGTTCCCTCCAAAAAGCCTCTTAATTACGATATAAGGTACTAGGTGACATCAGGTGCATGTCAAAATAAAAACTAACTACACTAATTTTGCAAGACATTTCCAATTTCCATTTCACAGGTGCATCCTTGTGATATTCCAAGCCATAGTATGAGGCTTTTCTTCAGAAAAAGGCGTGAAGTTGTGTAGGCGCGTTCCTCTCTATATCAATATTGGTTGAAATTGTGTAGGCGTGTTCCTCTCTATATCAATATTGGTTGAAATTGTGTAGGCATGTTCCTCTCTATATCAATATTGGTTGAAAAGTCGTGCCATAAGTAAAATGGACACGAACTCAACCCCAAAGAAAACGAATCTCATGAAAATAAAAGGTCGCGGCGGCAGTTTTATGTAAGCTTTACTTCAGTCCCGTTACGCCGGGTATGTTTCACCCCCAGGCAAGCGTCAAGTGTGTTTGATTGTATTATTGACCCTATGATTTTTGGTACATTTGATAGATTGTGTGGTCAAGGAGTCGGTGAACCTATTTGTTATGGTGACTGTTACAAGGTTGGTCGATTGGGTTCTGAAGAAATACAGACTTTTTGCGTGACCAAAATGTGATTCGATAACATGTTTACTTACAACACACTCTACGCTTTATGTGCTGTATTCAATTTAAATAAAATAATGTTTTTTTTTTTTTTATTAATTCACGAAAACAGCATCAATATCAAATCGCTTTAGATTTCGATGGCGTTGTTTAGAAGTATGTATAAAAACAGAATAACTGACGGAACACACACACACAGACACAATAAATGAATGTTCTTCCAACTATGCTTTAATTTTATCACAATCACACTAAAAACTCAGTACAAAGCGAGTCTTTAATGCTCTAGAGCAATAAAAATGTATGAAATTTCATTATTGCACAGTTTTTTTTTTATCGCACCAAAAGGTGCCAATCTCAATGGATTAGCTCTATTCAGCCAGCCGATATCAATACTTTTTTTTTACGTACGCATTATTCGTTTCTATCCTACTTGATCCAAATTTAAATATAAATTTGCCCAACAAAACTCTTAACCTTACGTTTAATAATTGCTCAAGTATAACTTTTAATTTCAATAATTATACTTATATTGTAACTGTTTGATATGAGTTTCTTTTATCTACTATTCCTATAGGTAATAGTTGAAAGAAAAGCAGATTATGCACCTCGCCTTAAGTAATCAAACAGGCACGAGGGCAATATAAATTACTATGTGCTCGATGCTATAATCTACTATTGTTGTTATAACTTTTTATTATAACTATGGATAAGGAGGAAATAAAAGCATACAAAATTACTATTTTCATAACATAAAAACCATCTTTAACTGTAACCTTAGATTGATAGATTTATGCACGGTCACAGAAAGATAGCTACGACGTAGCAGCCATTGTGTCTACGGCGTAGCAATTAAAGCTACGACATCTACAAGAGCTACGCTTCCCAAGACAACCCATAGTTATTTGAATATCAGTCTCAATCTTTTAAAAATTACATACACTTTTGACAACATTTTGACCTTGATTGTTGCTGAGATGAGAAGACTTTTTTTTTTTATGTACCTACGTGAGTTGGCCTTCTAAATTACTTTTTAAACAAAGCCTTTGTCACTAAGTATGACTTGTCCTGTAGGTGTTGTGGGAGCGTTCCAAGGCAAATATCTCACAAACACTTCACTTAAAACACGCACGGACTTGGCCCAAAAGCATAGCCATCTCTAAAAAACAAAAAAAATATCTATTTTCCCGCACGCCCTCAACAGATAACCAGACACAACAAGAAAAGTTGCGCCACTATCGTCAAACAGGAACACTTTATGATAAATTAGCTTCGTAATTAAGACATTTTTTTAAAACTTCGCTCTCCTTCGTGTCATTAATCTTGAATAAGAAAAGGAGGTTGTTGTTGAGAAAACATGAATTTATGAACTTCCCCCATTTCCCCCTTAATGAGTTAAACATTTTTAGAAAGATTTTTAATCTTAAGTTTATTATTTCGCTGGAGTTATAATTGTTTGAAATGGAACAACAGTGACAGCTTGACTGATCACTTCGGAATCGTCGGTAAGTTTGCTGTTTCTATATTTAAACGACCGTAAGCCTAACTAATATAATAAATGCGAAGGTAAGTTTGCTTGTTCGTTACGCTTTCACGCCAAGCTGTGTTTGGATGAAATTTGACATTCAGATAATTATACTCGTACCAACACCTGCGTTAAGACATGGGCTACTGTTCAATATGGATCGAGCAATTGCCAGTATACATGACATGACATGACATCACGCCTGTAATCCCAGAAGGGTTAGGCAGAGTTGTTCCTGTAGTACACCCACATTTCGCAAGTAATGCTTAAGTCCCATGTATGTACAGCCAGTATATTATATTACAATATATTATATTATATTATATTATATTATATTATATTATATTATATTATATTATATTATATTATATTATATTATATTATATTATATTATATTATATTATATTATATTATATTATATTATATTATATTATATTATATTATATTATATTATATTATGCATCGTATACTATTGTCACGGGATCAAGACTTATGAGGGTCCGCGCGGGTCTATAGTGGGGCGCAGCTAGTTAGTTTATATTTAGGCGCAATGACCTGTTATATTTAGCCCCCTCCCGACCCTTGCTCGAGCCAGCCCGCGCCGCTGAGCCTGTAGCTTTAAATTCATCCCAAAATCACTCAAATCCTGTTCCAGCTAGTCCCTTGCTGCCCTTAGCGTGTAGTCGCTTAGCTTTTAGTTTGTAATTAAGTTTAAGTCCTGGCTGGAGGCCTTAATTTATTAGGGCAACCACAGGCAAGTTCGTTTAAGCAGACGACAACCTCATAGGTTGACCTGCGAGATGCCATTCACAAAAAAAAAAAACTGTTATATTTAGCGAGTAATTTGTTAAAAGTGATGTAAGTGATGAATCATGGTTACGTCTATTTTGGTTTTAAGATAATATTCTTTAATGAATCTGTGGCCGTCTAATTTCGCTTTAAAATACATATTTTGTTTAAATCCTTGCCCCGCAAAGCATGTTTTATTTCGCCCTTAATGAAATAAACTAAAGACAATCATGTGACAAACATGTGTCATGCAGCAAAATTAAAATCAGTTACCTGTATTAAGCTTACTGTCTTTATGATGATGACGTTTTTATAAAATACCCTCATGTTAGGATATTTTGTTGTTACTTATATTGATCAAAAGTGTTTTAACACCCGGACGAAACCTTACGAGGTATTTGTGACGTTTCCGCTTATATTTGTGGTATCCTGTTATTTTTTTTTTTTAAATAGTTCGTGTCAGCTCAGACGCGTGACCGGAGATTACTCCTGAAAAACGAGTGTCTTAAAATATATACCATAGGCAAATGAATTAAATGAACCCACATATTTATTTATATTGATTTCATCAAATATATTACATGATAAAATAATATTACTTATTAAATACTGTGACAACAGCTTTGCATAATCAGCCTATTATGTCCCCACTGCGTACCCCCAGTGGGCCGTAATCCACGCGGGCCTAGTGCGGGTTGGTCTTCGAATTTTTGGTTCTAAGACATGTCGGTTACCTCACGATGTTTTCCTTCACCTTTATGAGAGCAGTGGTGATGAAATATGTCTGGGTTCAAACCTACGATCTACAACTCTTAAGTCGCAGCCGTTACCACTGGGCCAGCACCACCACTGCTCTCAATAACACAACAGTAGACAATAGGTATGTGTAAACTAAAATACAAAACTGGAACGGCAGAAGTTCCATGAGTTAGGAATTGTAAAAACATCGCATCAATGGTTGTTCCATATCTAGTTGTCACCAGTGTTCTACCAGAAACTAGATTTTAGTTCGTTCTTTTTCAGCTCCCTCGAAAACCAAGAAATACCCATTAAGAAAAAAATCAAATCTTTTCTTAGCCGCTTTCTTGAATTTTCACTTTGACCGACATCCATGTCGAAAACTATAATGCATGCTGATGGTCAGGACAACCGTTCAAGCCGTGGTTGCTGGCTGGCTGTGTGACTTGCGGGAGTGATGATGATGACGTCACGCTGAAGTAGTTGCACGAAGGCTGCGCTGAAGTTCATACTCCCGAGTATGAACTTCAGTCACCAGTGAAGAGGTGATGTTCATCACGTCGGGGACACCAGTGAAGATATATCAGGAACAGGGTGTGAAGTTCAGTCATACTCTGTAGAAATGGGAGAATCCTCCGACCAGACGGGTGTTGTGTCTGGTGGGCAACTGCCCGACGATTGATGTCGGGACGTTGTATATACGCTAGCTGCGCGGTAAACTCTGATTGCGCGATGCAGGATTTGTGTGACGTCAGTGTGATTCGTTGTTCACATGTAGCGGTGTAGATGCCGCCACAAAACAGAAATGAAAAATAATTAAATTTAAAAAATACTTGGCGCTGAGGAGCGGGGAGCGCTATAAGATGCGTGAGGATGTTGCGCAGAGGAAAACCATAACGTCTTCACTTTTTGTTAACGCTTCATTTTACGTACTATTTATTTTTCATACTGTGCGCACGATATATATTAAACTCCAAAAAGTAACTATTAAAACCAACTTACAACACGCAATGAGGGACCTTGACATTGCCCATTCCAATTTTGCCAAATACTGTACTTAATTATTCCTCTATTATATTTTGTCACTGTTTATCCGTATTATGACCATAAAAGCAATTCAAATATCGTACCAAAATAGATTACAAAACTAGTCGCCTCAGCTACCTTTAAACACACGCGAATATCGCTGACAGCTCTGCCAACCCCCCAAGGAAATAAGTGCGAAGGATCGAGATAAGCATTCCCTGATCACGAGAGTGTAAGATACCCAATTTCCGAACTTTGCTTAAAATTTCTAAACATTTGTTATTTTGCTTGAAATTGCTTGCGATCAAGTATTTTAAGTGACCTTTGTTGAAAGAGGTGTGTGAATTTAGGTAAATTGATCATAGTAGATAGCCTTTGTAGCTTGCTTATATATTAATAGGGTTTTAAGTAAGTTTTGTATCTTCTCCCGTATCAAAATATCAGGTATTAAGTCCGTCTTTGTACCTACAGTTTTTTTATTTATTTAATTTATTTGAGTCAGTTTTTTTTTGGGAATGGCATCTCGCAGGTCAACCTATGAGGTTGTCGTCTGCTTAGACGGACTTGCCTGTGGTTGCCCTAATAAATTAAGGCCTCCAGCCAGGACTTAAACTTATGTACTAACTTAAAAACTAAGCGACTACACGCTAAGGGCACCCCCTGTGGGTTACGAACCTCGGCTTAGGGCGTCGCTGGAAGAGGGCAGCAAGGGACTAGCTGGATCAGGATTTGAGTGATTTAGGGACGAATTTAAAGCTACAGGCTCAGCGGCGCGGGCTGGCTCGAGCAAGGGTCGGGAGGGGGTATTTGAGTCATACTCAGTGATCCATATTTATGTCAGTATACTTAAAAATTATGTAAGTAACCAAAGATTAAAATGCATGTCACAATTATACTAATATAAATAAAATTAGTAAGTGAGGAATTCTCGTATTCTCGCATTATAATCTCAGGCTCAATCTGTCAAAACTACCTGTAATATTCATACATTTTTGACAAGTTTTTCAGATTTGATGGTGGCCAAGGTGAGACTGAGACTAGATTTTGAATTGGCCTTCTGAAGTAGTTCATAAAGAAACTTGTAAAAATTCGTAAGTGTTAGTTTGTATATTGTAATATATTTAAGAATATTGTTAATATATTTATAATGTACAAATATATTATAAAAAGGGAGAAAGAGCTGTCAACGGGACAAGTGCCCAAAAGGCTGGAAGTATTACCACTAATTCATAAGTTAAATCGCAAAAATTTAGCTTGTGCAAACAGTTTTAATAAATAAAAAATCTCATAGAATAAAACGAAGTCAGTCTAATTATGAAGAGTAAAATAAATAAGCGGTTTTGTTATAGATCTCATATGATTGTGCGGTATCTCATTTCATTAAATCTCTACTCGATCACATAGATCTTTATAAAATAACATTAAAATAATCACCATTTCTAACACAATCCAGATGTTATTGTTACATTCTAACAATAAAAGCTAGGTAAATTACATAATATACCTATAATAATTTTAGCTGAAAAAATTATTTGTTTGAACGCGCTAATGTCTGGAACTAACACTCACATTAAAAAAAAATCTTTTGCATCTGAAAGCACAATGTTTGAGCAAAGTTATAGGCTATTTTATTGAATACGATCATTACGCTAAGATCCTTAGGAGCCAAGCAAAAATAAAAAAGCCAGAAATAACGCTAAGCGAAAACGAAGTAATAGCGCAAGCGGGCGATTTGATGCGACGCGGGCGCAGGGTCGTGGCCGAAATTTCACGCAGACGTAGTCGCGGGCAGAAGCCAGTGTACATAATATAATACATACATAAATAAACTCACTCCTTCTTCCCATGGGGGTAAGCAGAAACCACAGAACGCCACTTGCTACGATCCTTACATACTCCTTTTGCCTCGTTTACGTTCATACATCTGGCATCTGGTTTGGTGACAAAAATTGAAAAGAGTATGCTTAGATGGTTTGGTCATGTTGATCGGATGAATGAAAGGAGACTAACAAAAGGTATTTACAAGGCAGATGTGAGTGGAAACGCCGAGAGAGGACGCCCTAGGAAGACATATAATGTCCTTATTGGTGATGTTCTTCAGAAAGGTCAGGTGCGTAGTACTCGCAACTGGCGCTCGTGTATGACATAATTTAATCTTCAATTATTATTATTTTGCCTGCTTGAAAAAAACCCATGCAACCCTGAGTTCAACACATGGTTCTAGACCCCCTAGCGTAGAAAGCTTTCGTCGTTAATCAAAAATTCTGTTTCAAAGAAAAGTGCAATTACCTACGAGCGATCTCAAAATGTATGGCAGAGTGTTATTTTTTTTAAATAACTGATAAAAAAATTCAACGCAGGGGGGTTCAGAATAATGTACTGAGTCAATGGTAACAGATTGTATTTATTTCACTTACAGGAACCATATTGGGATTGTTTTTAAGATTACCTGAAGCGCCGGAAACAGACTCATGAATAAAGATAGTGCAGAACCGTGTACTGTGGCGTATCTTGGGAGAAAACAATATCTCGCAGACTTGGATAGACTTCCGCTAAACTGACAGACAATACCTAAGACAAACAAGACAAAGTCTTTTACAAAGAGAAGACTTAAAGTTAAAAGAATAGTTCTCTTGGCTATAAATAAGATCACGTTCAGATGCGTTCGCGTTTATACAGGTCATACTCGTAAAGAAGACGCAACGACATACGACGATCGCCTATAAAGTGCGCAGTACACTGTGTAAGGGTAGACAGTAAAGCAAGTTGTGTTAGTCTTCTGAACATTAAAATAAATTGTGATACCCAAATTTAGATTTACTAAACCTAGCAAGTCATTTCTAAGAAACAGTATCCGCTTTTAAAATAACTTTGCGATGGAAAGTTCAAAACCCACATCAAACGTGTCCTTATCAAAAAAGCATTTTATAAGATTAAATTCAAGGAACTTTGGCAATAATCCCTTCTGCACATTTGTGGCTTCCCTGGTACTTCTTGACGGCATAATTATGTAAATTTTTACTAACTGCTCCCTAATCACGATGTATATGTTTCTTTATTATTTTACATACTTCTTTGTCAAAATGTTCTCAATATTTGATATCATATAGGTACCTACAATTCTAATTTCAACTCTGTATTAGTGGTTGTAGTGGCAATCATTTTATTTGGTTTAAACATAGTTTCTTTTTTGGTTTTTTGTTTTAAAGATCCTTTTATATTTTTTGAGAACGTTGTAATAGTAATAGGTAATAATAGGTAATACGGGCTGGTGTCCGCAACTCCACGACAATGCGCGTATTTTGCGTACGGTGGGAAAATCAATCATTCGATCCACCCCAGCTCCTCGAAGAAGGCCAGCAACGCCTTGGGTAGGGTACCTGGGTTACCGAAGTACTTTGCCCTGTATGTGGCGACCACCGGGCAGTGTACAAGCACATGAGCTGCTGTCTCGTCTTCCTCCATGCAGGCCCTGCACAGCGGACTGTCTGTGACTCCTATGACAAAGAAGTGTTTTTTAAAAGACCCGTGGTCGGTTAAAGCTGCCGTAACTATACGCAGCTGTTGTTTGGTTAGTCGGAGAACCTGTTTCGTGATGCGGCCGTCTATAGCAGGGAGTGCTGCCCTAGCCTGCCTGCACTCACCTTGTTCCGACCATAGTTTGTAATCAGGCAGTAGATTTGTAGACCATTTTCTATTTTAGAAAGCTCGTGGTACTTGTCGGTCATTATGCACCAAATCGTTATCCCAAAAAAAAACTAGAAACTTATTCAGGATAATTTGCGGCTCCTAGACAGTCCAAAAACGCATCTAAGTTCATATTATTAACTACTTCTTTTAAAGTCGGTGCCCAGAACTTGTTTTTTTTTTGTTAAACGGCAACTTTTATGAAGAAGTTTTATGAATAGTTATGTAGCTTTCTTTTAAAGCCAAAAAATTATACAAATTACTTTGTAAATAAACTTATTAAGGCCTCAAAATAACTGGTGTCTTACTGCATCCCAAGTGTCTGTGTACTAAGAACATCACAACATGAAAATTTGATGATCACCCACGGCGGCCATAATACCTTTTGTAATAAAACCTTTTGTCTTTTACATTTTAAGATATTTGCAGTTTTGCTTGGCGATCTGGGACTTGGGAGTTTAAGGATATAAGGTTGGGACTCATTTTGGATGATTACATACATTATTTTAAACGTATCATGGTAAATAGGTACAATGTGTACCTGATTAGATGCAAATTATAAAATAAAAAAAGCAGTAGGAAGTGGTGAAGGGCGGGCGTTTTGGGGGACTGTCTTTTGTAATTTTGACGTTCTAAAAGTGCCGATTCTCAGCCCAGTTTGAATAAATGAATTCTAATTTTGATTTTATAAAAGTAGTTTGTTCAGAATCGTTCTCTGTTTTTGTTATCTTTAAAATAAAACAATGTCGGGTTAAGATTCATGCACACACGTCAACGTCACGTCGCGTCACCGGTAAGTCAAAATTTGTACCTATTGCAAGTAAAAAAACATAGATATAGACTAATTTATTGAGGCGTTCCTATAACTGACTTACTGACTATCAGAAGACAAATTCTCCAATTAAAAACGTTAAAAATCTAGTCGCAATCCCAGCTCAGTGACAATCCACGTCAAAAACTTGTTAAAAATATACTTACGGAAAGTATAGATATTTTTGACAGATTGAGAACGTTCTTAAAATTATGGGAACTGTCCCCCCCTCTCATTATCATTGTTCACACACGTCTCTGAAATTGACGTGACTGATCGGCGAGTTGACGTTGACGTCACTGCGTATGTGCATGAACCTCTTGTTTTACTATACCTATATAACTAGAGAACGGCTGGACCAAATTTAAGATCATTGATTTGTTAGATTTGTCTCCGCCCCGAATAGCAGAATAACTATTACTTATTATTAATCATGAAAAAAATAACGTTTTTTTTTGGTCATATTCTGAGGAGGTACGAGGTTCGCCGGGTCAGCTAGTTTTTAATATTCTTAAGTAATTTCTTAATCCAAAAATAACGCCTTAACTACACACGTAAATTACAGTCACACTTCCGCTGTCCACTCAAAACAAACCAAAATGGACGAAGTACCTACTACACTAGACCCTTATAATACGTACGACTGTGTGCGTGCTTAGATTAGTAATGTGACCACAATTTTCTCCCACAATCAGTATAATTAATTTAATAAATAAACAAAGTCTTATACATACATAATTGTAGTGAACATTCAGTATATTCGTAAGTATGATTATATCATAACATTCTAATTGGGGTGTTGCGTGGTTCCCTAACTCCGGAACAAGTTGGACACTGTTAATAAATAAAAAAATCGCACTATACATAGTGGATTTAAATCAAAATTATGACGTAGGTTTGATAAATAATGGTATAAGGCCTGAAAGTATTCATTTGAGTACACTAGTTGAAGAACTATTTCTTTTCATCATGAACTAGTATTTCCACCAAGAACCAATATTTCAATTACACTTTTTACCATGAACTAATTTTTCAACTATTATTTTCACCATTAACTAGTTTTGTCACCATAAACTAGTTTTTCAAATAGTTTTTTCATCCGGAGGGGAGTGATGTGGCGGCATCTACACCGCCACATGCGAACAATGCATCACACTGACGTCAAACGATTCCTGCATTTCGCAATCAGAGTTTACCGCGCAGCTAGCATATATACAACCGACAACAATCATCGGGCAGTTGCCCACCAGATACGACATACATCTGGTCGGAATATCCTCCCTTTTTCAAAGAGTATGAGTGAACTTTACACCCTGTTCCTCATATCTCTTCATGTTCATGGGTCTCAACTATTTTTTTCACCATGAGTTAGTTTCTCAACTAGTTTTTTTCACAATTAACTAGTTTCTCAACTGGTTTTTCACCATGAACTAGTTTCTCTACTAGTTATTCCACAATTAACTAGTTTCTCACCGAGTTTTTTCACCATGAACTAGTTTATCAATTAGTTTTCGCTCGTTCCTTCTCTGCATGAGATGGCCTTACAGTGGAACAGTTCCAAATATGGATTTTTGACGTTAGCACTTAGCTACATGTTTTCACTGCGAATCACTAAACATATTCAAAACATCATTCCTTCTCTATCATCTTCAAGCGATTGAGAGAATCACAACGATGTTTTACATTTGGTTAGCGTTAAATGTGTTTTACGTGATTTTTGGTGCAAGCGAACCTGAGTTAGGAGAAGAGGCAAGAAATGTTCATCCTAATTCATGTGAATGCAGAGGCGAGAGTTTACATGTGAATTTGATGGCCGTAATGAATGGGGGCGCCATAAATTAGAACTGTAGACCTCTGCAGTGTAGGTGGGTTGGAAAACCTGTGATATTGCGGAAGCTATGCTTTAGCATTGAGAAGCTATATCTCTACCATAATAAAAACTAGCACGTTCAGTGTCCGCAAAGCAGACAAATACTTTAAACGTGGGTAGACTAGGGACACGATTCTGTTAGTTACCAAACGTTTCAATACAGTGTACGGCCTTTAATAAAAACCAATTCGTGTTTCCGTTTTCAATAAACCAACAAAGACTTGGAATTTATTGGAGTCTGCTAGAGGGACGATGACAATTACAGTCAACCACTGCAGATTTACAGTGGTTGTTTTTTTGTGAAACAATACAATTGTTTAATACTGTTTTTCACGGCTAAAAGTAACACATTTTATGTTATCTATTTGTTTTCGTGTAGAATTCGTATGAAGTAAAACAAATAATAAATATCTATTATTTTATGGCAAACTAGCCATCTACTTTGCCATAAAATAACACTAAACACATGATGACGAATCAAACAATGTGATAGACTAGCTTAGCTCTAAAAACACTGGAAAACACGGGTATTAGACGGCGTGAGTCAAATCTATTGAGAACTCACGTGCGCAAACTTTTTGTGGACTAACTGTAGTAGCAAGATAGGCTTTTTCGTACCTGTGGTACATTTTATAGGGAACGGAATGGACAGTATTGAACTGGATTTCAGGTTTTTGAATTGTTATAGTTATAAATTAGAATAACTATTATTGTCTGTGTGTACCGTTAGCCTTGGAGAGATGCTAACGGTACATACAACGGCTGTTTAAATTTATCGCGTTATTATTTGGATCTTTAAATTAATTTTAAGGGTTACGTACCTCAAAAAATGGAACCCTTGTTATCACTTCGTTGTCCGTTTGTCTGTCAAAACCCTTTTTTTTCAGGACCGCGTGGAGGTATCAAGTTGAAATTAATATCAAATACGTAGATCTAAGATTCCTTAGAGTACTAACAAAATCAAGCGTCTGAGTCAATACAATAAAATATACGGCGATTTATGCGACATACTTTGATACTCGCAAATAAATCCAAACCTATGATGGGTACTTCCCATTCAAGAAGAAGCAAGGTCTCACGGCACAAATCGAGGAAAATGTCCGAAAGTCGTTAATTTCTATTTTTATCACATTTTTAATTTTTTTGCAAGTATAGACTTACATTAGCAGATAGAGAATTGACCGTGACGTGGATCGATGTAAGGGAGATGTCATGTTTTGCAACTGCAATGTTAAGTTTGTTCTTGGGATAAATTCATCCCAACTACTGCACCCTTCACTGTGCGCGGTCCGACACGCACTTGGCTGGTTTTCTACATACAACCATGTCAGATTATAGCCTTTACAGTACCAACTACGGTGATACCTACTCTATAATGTTGTAACACCTTATGATTTGATTTGAGATTTTTAGCGCGTATGTACTTCATGCTGTTGTAATTGTCAGAAGGTTTATGAGAACCAAGTAGCAGGTTCATACATGGAAATTAACCTTTTTTTTTGGGTGGGAAATCATCAAATGACTTCTCCCGCTCTGGGTGGAGCGGGAGTTCGTGTCAGACGTTTACTGACTAAAATACACCCGTGTTCCTTCAGTTGCCTGTGCCAGGGCCATGGTAATTCTTTCGAAATTCCCGCGACATGGAACGTAGCCTGTAAGTTATGCTAAGTAATTTCTAACTTTCTGTAACGTACATTACAGAAAGTTAGAAGTTAGAAAAGTTAGAAATACATATAGAGAATTCTAGACTTTGGTTTAAAGTCGTCGACACCCAGTGGCAAAGCGTGTTGATCAATCATAATTTTCCCAGAAAAACAGGAGAATGACAGAGTGCTTCAGTAGTTTTATCAGGTGAAGCGACAATCGCTTTGCTTGTGTTGTGTGTCACGCTGTGATTGTGTGTGTGAAGACGAGTAGCGTCAACATTTAGCACACACACACACATATACACAATTCCGATTTCGCTAATGTTTTGGACGGTACCGAGAGCTTCTGCGGTCTAGCTTGGTCTACTGGTTGAGAGCTGGGAGAACATTGGGACTCTAGGCTGTCAACAAGACATTCAGCCTTATCGGGACTGTCGAAAACGACACTCTTGTCGGGGCGGATGAAACTAATCAATTTTTAACGAGATTTTTATAAATATAGGTCAGTCTTTAACAACGACACTTGTAGAAGTGATAAGGGAATTGGTAACAAACAAGTTTTATATGTCTACTAGCGACCCGTCACTGCTTTGCACAGAGCGCTACCTATCGGGTCCAAAACTATTATATCTTTAAAGCTGGAAGCAACTATACACATTCACAAAATTTGATTGAAATCGGTTGTGCAGTTTCGGAGATAAACGAGTAGGTACGAACATAGTGACGTGTTTTTTTTTTATAATAATAAGTCTACAAGTAACAAACGTTCCAATCTACTTTTTGTTCCTACTGGCCTATTACTATCCGCCAGTAATTTAGTGACAGCGATATTGCGTGAGTCTTGAAGTTAAATCGATATACGGAGGCAGTTAGTTAGGCGGGGTCTAATGTCTGTTTTATTGGTGTCCACTACGTGCCAGGTTGTGGGGTAGAGAGAGGCATGGAGTAGCTTGAGGATACATTTTGACGCTATGACTCTTTTCTTTTTGCTCGGCTCCTAAGGTTTATAGCGTGATGTTTAATAGCCTAAAGCATCCCTCAAGAATTGGGCTACTTTTATCGACTTTCAACAAGACGTCATGGCGGATTTAGTTAATCTGTGCTCTAAAAAAATTACAGTCCACGATAGATCGACCAGTGAACATAGAGAGACAGCTGTCACAACAGTGTCAGTTCAGTCACTTTCGTCACGTCAAACGTCAATAATCAATCAAAATTACAGGTCACCGCGATTACGTTTTTTTTGTGTGTTTCAATTTCAAGTGTTTACCAACAAACAAAGCCATTTTAAAGTAATTGGAACGTTGAGGACTGTCTTAAATGTGTTCCCTATTTTTAAGTAAAGAGTACAAGCGACTGGCCCAGACTCCATATTAGTATAGATGATGATCTTGTTTTTTAAGTTATTTTCATGAATCAATCTTTACGAAAAGAGTACTTAGCCGCGTAAACCTGTAGAATTTTTTACACACACAGCGACTCCACCCTCTTCCTTATTCTACTAGGCATGAGACGTATGTAGGCACCCTGCCATGAGATATTGAGTGTAACACATCACCTGGAGATACTTTATATTGTAACAACTATTATGTGCCTTTATTTACTTTTTCTTTTTCGTGTCGGCACGAGTTATACGAAAATAAATGATGAGGAGAAATTAAGCTATTTATGGTTGCAAAGTTTGTTCCGTGGATGGGTGGGACCATACATTGCTTTGTTTAGAAGAATAACGCAGTCGCACGATTTTTTCTTACAGGTATCTACTTTCTATTTATAGACTTATTATTTTAATGTTCGTGGGTAATACGCAGATATTTAATCACAACACAAAACACACACATGTACTTATGTCACAACATTTATTTGATGTTTTAAGAGCTTTATATATTATCCCTTTGAATAAAATCTCCTTATTTATTAAAACGGACACACACTTTTCTACGTGTTTAGTAGTAACATCACGCCTGTAATCCCAGAAGGGTTAGGCAGAGGTGTACCTATAGTACACCCACATTTCTCCAGTTATGCTTGCGTCCCATGTAATAGGGCGAACCTATTGCCATCAACCGGGCACAAACACAGACTCCGGGCGACTACTGAGAAATTCTATATAGAAAAACCCAATAACACTTTGCCCGACCTGGGAATCGAACCCAGGACCTCATCATCAGCAGTAGCTCTTTTGACCACTAGACCAACGAGGCAGTGGCACTCGTTGTAGCTACACATCAGCATCAGATCGTGGCCTTGTGCTGTCATCTGACATTATGCTGAGCTTTTGGCATTAAAATCATTGTTTTCTGTTTTTTTTTGTAGTTTTAAGGTGTTTTTTCTTTGCAGGAATGCCGAGGAGATGGGGAGAACAGCAATAACATCTAGCTGACCCAATCGTCAACCTCACCTGCACGCGCTGGTGGTTGGTGGTCCTTCTGGGACAAGGTCTAACAATATGCCTTAGAAAGGGTATTCTTCACTAGTTCAGAGCAACGAGAGAGTCTGCGGGTCAGCATATTACCCTACGCTCCCTTTATCTGATGATACATATCTACATCGTCCTCACGGCCTTCGGTAAGAAAATTTCCCAATATTTAAACTTCGCGACACGATTTACGCTCAAGCCATTTAGGTTAATATATTTTGAGAATGATCAGGAAATCGACCGGCGGCCTTAAAGACCATGTATTAATAACCTTTGACTAACGACCAGGCCTATTTGTCGCATTAACGCCGGTAATAAGTGACGGCTGTGGGACGTAAAAATCTGGAGTGCTAATATAAAATGCTGAAGATAGTAAGAATTTATTTGCATTATATAAACTCAATCTCCTTTTTATTATATAGATGCATTGCACAGATGTGAGTACTTTGTACTATAGAGCTACCATTTACCGGGTAATGTCATAGATTGACTTGAATGTGCCTTGGCGGCTGATAGTATGTCATGCTCACTCAAATGTCTCGCTGACGGTGGCGCGTGTGTCGGATCATTTAGCTCCCTTCAAAAAGGTTGAGCTGAATGGTGCTGATCCATGCGTCATGTTCGTGAACGGGCGCCGTCTGTTGGGACTGGCCATCTCATAGCTGCCACGGCTTATTTTTTTTAATTGTTTTTAATTATGTTTTGCTGCACTCTGGACGCTTTTAACGTGTACGGTTTTTTGTACATCGTTCTCACTTATAGTGTCAACATTAATCGATGTAACTATGATATATGTAAAAACATTATTATTTAAAAGAGTGTCCATGGAGTTTCTTGCCCGTTCTTCTCCATAGGTACCTACTACGCTTTGGAATGGGCAACTAGCTTCATATTTCTGACTGACCGACTCCTTGACAATTCAAAAGTGCCTGTAAATGGTTTAATTGAAATAAATGATTTGAGTTTGAGTTTGAGTTTGAAAATCTAATATTAAGTTAGAGGTTCAGTAACTTACTTTATTGGTAAGTTAGTTTTGTTATCTATATAAATAAAAGGTTTAAAATAAAATATAGCACATGTTAAATGCACAATCAACCTTTATTTATGAGTTCACATGTTTCCTCCTGAACTTACTTCAGTCCTTCTTTTATACAAATCAACTTAAAAACTCAAAAAATATTATCTCCTTTATACATTTATCAAAATATAATACATTTAAAAACTAATAATTAAATCAATAAAAAAATTACAGCACCTCAATCCGACCGATGGTTACTGGGACAAATTAGCAGTCACTACATACTTGTATGCAACAAGTAACGCACATAGGCTTATTACACATATGACAAGAATGCTTTGTACGTCTTTTTAGGCGACTAGGACATATTGCACAGGTCTTCCGAACAGCTGGACCTGGAACCGAGTCATTTGCAGGCCACAGGCGGAGATTGAGGCATATCATTGGGGCCTGTAAATCGTTGATTAGTTAGGCGCAATTCCTGTGGAATCTTGTTGTTTTATACCCGCAATATCATTTGGGGTAGAACTAACTCTCGTGCAAGTGAGAGTAAGAAAAGCCCACGACATATAGTTTCCTTACACCGCTCAGATATATCAACCTGTAAAACAATACCATGGGCCAGCGTCGTGTTCTTCGAGAATATGAATAGTTGAAACATTTTTATCCACTTCATCAACAATTAATATATTTATATTTTAATGACAGGCTTGCCAGATGCAACATCAGTTTCTCTACAGTGGTGCATTGAAGATACCATTATGAAATCTTTTAAGGTTTAGGCACAAAAGACAACATGGTATACTCTTTAGTAAATCCTTATAAAGCCGATTCTACCACTCTATTTCTACTGGGTTGAAATTCTGGCAGGATTTCGATCATTAATTTTCAAAATAAGTGGTTATATAAGGCAGTTTGTTTACATTAAGTATTTCACATTTTATTTGGCTTTAGTGAATATAGATTACATATTGAGGATAGCTTAAGTATTCATTTTGTCTAAGAAAAGAGGATTGAAACTAAAACTTAATTTCTTATAATTAAATAAACAGAAATAAAAAATAAAAACAGGAAAAACTATTCCGAAACTTAAACGTTATTGTTTGCTGGGCTTCGGTGATGCAACCTCTAAAGCGTGGAGTACACGGCGAACAGTTTTTAATGACGTGTTGAATAATTCAGCAAAATGTCCGGTTGGTATGAAACCATTTGGTTCGTATTCATTCACCATGTTAAGTCTTCTATAAGCTTTCCACTTCATAAACAAGCGCTCCGACTAGCAAGGATTCCCTCTTCCTCACATTTCTTAACCCACAGACTCACAGTATTTCTGTAGAACAAAGAATGTAATACTATTATAGTTACCTAAGCAAAATACTACAAACTATAATAATTAAGAAAAAATATATTATACGTAACATTATGTTTATAACACTGTAAAATGTCCAACTACCAACATATTGTGTTATCAAATCATTATCGTCCACTTTTACGCAAAAATATTGCCAACGCTTCAATATTTATGTTTCACTGCATTTTGAAAATTATAACCACAATACCGCTAATTAACAGATTTAAACATTCGTCACTAACCAACAACGTTCAATTAGGTGAATCGTCGTAACGAATTGCATCTACCTCACAGAAATCGAAATAACTTACTCAGTTTTCTGTGGCCTACATACAAACTTTTATTATCTAAGTAAACAAGATGAACGAGACAAATATCGAATGATTATCAAACCACTTCAAGTATTTTTTTTTAAATAAACAAAAATTGTTTATTTAACTCAGGGCTTGCCATAATCGCTCCTACCCAAGCACGGTAACGACTAAGCTAACATGCCATAATGTAAAGATAGTTGAAATTATGAACTACTATCAATTACAGACAAAGTGAGTATGTGTGCGTGTTTATAGTATAGAAACAACTTATAGAAGAAGTTCGTAAGTGAAACCGAAGCGTCAATCTATTGCTTTGTGAGATTGCTTAAGGACTTATGAGCGCTACTGTACATGTGTAGAGAAAGGGTACATTATTTGCACGCTTGAAATTGTAATAGACACTAATCAAATTCAAAGCAAACAATTCACATTTGTAATCCCCATAATATATCTGCAATCATCCGCTTTTACGGAACCTATTCTTGTTTTCTCAATAATACCAAGATTTCTCGAGAACACAATATAGACAGTCGCTTTGTATTGGTTATAATAACTAGGGATGGCAGCTCGCTCCTCGATATCGATAAAAAAAAAAAAAATGAAAACTAAAGGTGGCGCCGGCGGCGATTAGTCACGTCAATTTGTTCGACACAAATTGACGTGACTAATCGCCATGTCGACATGTGTGAACAGATAGTCAGTCAGTCAGACAGCGACGTCTCGGTTTACAAATTTTCTTTGTCGCAATGCCACGTTGAACAAATACGCAGTTAGCAATGATTTCATTAATTATAGATGAAGAAGAGGAGCAACTCGTGCTCTCTAAAGTGTGGCTGGCACTTACCGTCGACTCTAAGCTCTTCATCGATTTTATTACATATTAAAATCTTGTATTTAGAATCCAGGAGCTTTGGATTGGATGAATCATAATAATACTTTATACTTTCTGACAGCCTCAATAAATTATTCTACGAGTATATCCATGGTTTTTTAGTGGCATTGCAAGTTTTGACTTGCCGGTGACGGAACGTCGAATGAGACGGGCCGTTAGTGACGTCACTGATGTCCATAGCCAACGTCCTACAACTTCTACATAACTATATTTTGTTCACGTGACTGATCGGTGACTAAACTTTTACGTGACTGTCTTGTGTGCATGAACCTTTACTTGTAATTTCGAAATGTCGTGTTGCATCGGAGTTTGAAGTTCCACTTCTGAAGCCCCAACTTAGATATAATTTATATTATAAATTATCATCATCTTCATTTCAGCCAAAAATCGTCCACTGCTGGACAAAGGCCTGCCCCAAGCACCACCACTTCGACTGGTTCTGTGCTTCCCACATCTGACTTATTCCTGCGGCTTTCACAAGATCATCGTTCCACCTTGTGGGAGGCCTTCCAACGCTACGTCTTCCGGTACGCGGTTGGTACTCCTGAACCTTTTGGCCCTATCGGCAATCTGTTCTGCGAGCCAATATTATAAATATATGTGTGTGTTATCAGTGTGTGTTTATATTATAACATGTGTGTGTATTGTGTGTGTAACTGGAGAAATGAGGGTGTACTGTTAGATGTACCTCTGGCAAACCCTTCGAAGAAGCCATCACAGCCGTGATGTTATTTTATTTATGTCATAAATGTGTTAAAGAAACAGCTAAATAACTTTATTACTGCTTAAACTATAAAGGTAGTGCTGCTTTTTGGGTTTGACTCGTCTTGGCGGGGGTACTACCGTGTCCCCAGATCCTAAAAACAAACTTGATATAATAGTTGAAAAACATATAATGAGTAATTTTAGCGATTTGATGTTAGTCTTTCATATGAAACGGATGTTACCAACGCTTTCTTCTAGAATGATTAAATATTCTATTATAAAATTAATAATAAATGAAACATTTTATTTCGAGTATCACTGACTCATATTAGAATAACACACTCCTACAGTCTAATTACAAACATAACTTTACTAATAAATTAAGCTTGATTCCATCCAATTCATAATCATTTAATTTAATTCAATTTAATTCGATTATGTCAAACACAATAAAACAAAAATAAAAATAATCAATTCATTCAAGTCATAATTAAAAACAGTTCTCGTAATTATCAATTGAGGTTTGTTAGTCGCATCAGCCAGTCACATGCCGCTTACAACAGTGGGAGATTATGGCACAATCAAGCCTTTCCGCGAGCGCGGCCAGCATTTTGTTTGTTGCACCAGCGACGTGCCTCTTTTGCGCATAGTGGCATGGAAGCAATCTACGCGCGCTTCCGCAAACATAGTCGAAGCGCTGCAATAGCGGGGGAGCGCCAACATCATCCTGACCGCGTTGTTGAACTGGACACTTAGGGCGCTGTACGACTTTTGCGTTTAGTCAGTCCACAAGCTGCACGTGTCTTTTTAGAGCCTACTGTACTACACTGTTGTAGTACAGTAGGCTCTAAAAAGAGTTATTTTCACCTCTTAAGAGCACCGTGCAAACCTGCGGATAACCATGTTCGCTCCAATTATGCAAGCTGATGTTGCATTACCAATTAATTTGCAATTACAACAACATCAGCACGTCAAAGGCAATTGCAAAACATGCAATTGCAAACGGTTGGTGCATCTCGTTTGGTAGATGAATTGCCGTTTGTATATTTGATTCCTTCAAAGTAAAGTCAAAATTATTTATTTGCTCTAAATTTGGTACAAAATATTTAAGTGCATTGATAAATTTGATCACAATATTGGCATGGAAATATGATCTGATCGTTCTGAAGTTTATCGGTATTAAAACATAATGATGAGATTACTACAATAGGTTTGATGACATTTTTTTTTTATCTCAAAGGAATGTTTGTTTTCAAATAGTGCAAAGAATATTACAAAAAGTGAAAAACCTTAAAATAAATGCCAAGTAATAAACGCTTTAAAATTTATGTAAGACAAAGACAGCACTATCGTAGAAGTGACGTCACGACTATGTAACTTCATACTAGCGCCGTACATTGTCCGTACCGCGCGACAAGGACAGGTTTTTTTTTTTTTGGGAATGGCATCTCGCAGGTCAACCTCGGCTTAGGGCGTCGCTGGAAGAGGGCAGCAAGGGACTAGCTGGATCAGGATTTGAGTGGTTTAGGGACGAATTTAAAGCTACAGGCCCAGCGGCGCGGGCTGGCTCGAGCGAGGGTCGGGAGGGGCGTGGATTTGGGCGTCGCGGCTGGCCTCGGCGGCGAGGACGGTAGGACGGCGATCGGGTTTTGGGCTTATGTAGTGTGCTGGTGGCCTTACTCTCCTGGAGGAGGGTAGTGGCGTCGTCGGGGGCGATTAAAGTATGCCTTGGTCGGCGAATACTGCTAATGCGGGAGGGAGTGTAGCGGGCGGCCACTGAGATCAAGAGGTTGGAGTGTTTAATGCCACAGTCAAAGAGCTCTGAGGAAACGGTTCTGGAGGGTCTGCATCTTATGGAGATGACGTGGGTGAGCGTGCGCAAATACAACGCAGGCATAGGTCATGATGGGACGGATGACTGCGGTGTAGGTGCGCAGCTTGGACTAAAGTGACAGTTTACTACGGGCTGTCAGTACAAAGTGGCGCCTGCTAAGAGCGAAGGAGGCGCGTGCGCGAACCGCCTTAATTTGAGCCTTAATGGTAAGGTTTTCATCGAGGATCACGCCTAGGTATTTGGCTTGCTTCTCCCATGGGATCGGCTTACCGTCCATATTGATCGGGCTGGGAAGTGGGGGAGGGAGTCGACGACGTCTCGAGAAGAGAACCGCCTGACTCTTATCGGGGTTGACCTCGATTCTCCATTTACGGAACCAAGCGCCTAAGACGTTTGCGGCGGTTTGGAGACTACGAGCTATAGCATTGGGACAGTGACCGGTATAGTAAACGGCAGTGTCGTCGGCGAAGAGAGCCAAATGAGCCTTTTTACTCTGTGGGATATCGCTGGTGAACAGCGTGAAGACTAGAGGAGATATGACGGAACCCTGAGGGACACCGGCGCGAATAGGGTGAGGGGACGAGAGTGCACCCTCGATGCGATAGCGGAAGGTGCGATTCGACAAAAAGTCTCGTATGTTGAGCACGAGACGATCTGGCACTCCTAGTTGGTAAAGCTTGTATAACAAGCCGTTGTGCCAGACTTTGTCGAAGGCTTTCGCTATGTCGAAGAATAGCACACCCGTCGTCGCGTTACGCTGCATACCGGCGCACAAGTGCTCTACGATACGGTGGACCTGGTGGATACTCGAGTGTTGGGGACGGAAACCAAACTGCTCGTTGGGAATGAGGCTCTTTGCTTCGGCGTAGTCTTTGAGACGCTTATAACTAAGCCTCTCGTAGATTTTGCCGAGAATGTTGAGTAAGCTAATGGGACGGTAGCTGGAGGGCTCAGACTTGGGCTTGCCTGGCTTTGGGATACCGATGACTGTTGCTTCTTTCCACGCTTGTGGGAAGATGTTGTTCCTCAAGGCGCCATTGAAGATGGTGGTCATGAGCATTATTAGAGGGGCAGGTAGGAGTTTGTATCCCTTGTTGGTAATACCGTCCGAACCGGGGGCTTTACGAGCTTGGAGCCCTTTTATGATGTCGTGCACTTCGTCTGGAGTGACGGGAGGCAGAGGAACATCAGGGTCTTCGACGCGTGGAAGGGAGGCTCTCCGTTCGACTTCAGCGTCGACCTTGTTCAGGTGAGCTTGGTCTACTGGTTGAGAGCTGGGAGAACACTGGGACTCTAGGCTGTCAGCAAGGCATTCGGCCTTGTCGGTGCTGTCGAACGCGACGCTCTTGTCGGGGCGGATGAGGGGAGGCATAGAGACCTCCTCGGAGGAGCGCAATTTCCTCTGAAGGTGCCAGAAGGCTTGGTGAGTGGGCTCGAGATCAGTGAGCACAAGGACGGCAATAAACCCCTCCAAAACTTTTAAAGCGTGGCGGTAGTTCGTCAAATTCCGCCACGCTTTAAAAGTTTCTCATTTTACTATGGCTTCTTTGAAATTGCGTTATTTTTACGAACATTTTTAATATTAGTCATCATTCCTTTTTTAAAGTTAATTGATCGTCTGAAAACACTTTGTATATGCTAAGCATATTGACAATCCAATAAAACAACTTTACTTCTCAATTTTATCGATATTATATCAAAGTACAGAATACTAAATCAAAGTCAACTCATTAAATACTCATGTCAATAAAAGACACCTATGAAAGTCAACATTTTATTTTGATTAATCCGAATGGGCCTGCTCTTGACTTCACGCCTGATGCAAAGCGATGGATGAGGTCTTTGATGGAACGAGCGTGCCCAGAAGATGCCTGTTCATTTATTTACAAGATAATAGAATTGAATCTAGTTTCCCCTTCCGAATCAAACGCAGATATTAAAGTAATTCCGTTTAATTGTAGGAACGAAATCTTTACAAATTACATCTCTAAAGTCACCCGACCACGAACCAATTGCAGCAAACATAGTTTTGTTATCATTGGACCTCGAGGCCCTCTACTACTAATACTTAAAGTCCCAAGCAAACTTTAAATAATAAAAATATATTTATCGACACATCCCCATCGCTAGTTAAACTAGAGGCAGAGGATACAGGATTAAAAAGGAAAACCCTGCAACAATAAAGAATGGTGGTTGACTGTTTAAGATAGTGATACAGCGGGGGCGAGTTTTTGTTATTAGCCGACTGTGACGAGTGCTGTTTTAAGTGATGGTGGGGTGACACAAAGGAGTGTCTGGGATGTGAATGATTGTTTTCAGTTCTAAGTAAGTGTTTCGGTATTGCGTGACTAGTTTTAGACTTCAAACACGTGTGAAAAAATTTATGAGTTATGTTTAAACTGAAGTTATTGCAAGTGAAACTGCCTCATTTAAGAGAAATCAATAAATCGGATTCGGTCGGATTAAGATAAATTTTCGTAAAAATTACCCTAGCACCTCACAAACGCGTGCACTGGCTGGAGATGTCCACTCAGCCTGTGTGGTTCTTGCCTCAAAATACCCTTTCAGACACTAATCTACATGGTCTTCACATCTGACCAGGATTATGTCTGGACTTTAAAAGAGACTATGACCTCTGAGTTTGTTTCGGCCTTTTTTCTCTGAGTAGTCAGATAGGAAACGCCGACCTCATCTAGTTTTTAAAATATGATTGACGTGTAAAAGTGTCTGTACAAAGCTACTTACCGAAATAAAATCATTTATTATTATCATTATTTTTATTTTTGTAAATTTTTGTCTCTGTGTAGAGCCAAGGGGCACATACGTGAACATAAATCGGCAAGGTAGGTATAAAATTTAATATTATTTTAATTTAAGTATCGCCATTCGTGGAGGCTATTTTTGGCCCCGTAAGCTCATTGTGTACCTATCTGATTGAAGGTTCACATGTGAAGTACAAAATCGATTGTAGTAACAACTCTCAATGTTTCTACAGCACAATAGTATCTGATTACTGAGTGCATGTGGCACGAGTTTAATCCTAACAAAACATATTTGTTTCGACTCCAGTGTTTTGAAGAGAAAACGAAGTTTTAAATTGTTAATTAGCAAGTAACAAGTTTTGTATTTAGTAGATCAGTGAAGTATGTCTAAACTAAGTAATTACCGCGAGTTTTCAGGTTTTTACGATATTCGCAGTGGCTGGTGTCATCTAGATGAGAGTGCCCTATGATTGAGTCATAAGGCACGCGATTGACGAGCCGTTTCGTAGTACTGACGGATCTACAGACGCAAAGTATACAAGGTGTTATTTTAAGCATACCATAACTCTAGGGTATGAATGAGACCATTAATCATCAAAGAATCAACAGACATATGAGGTTTTTTTATTTATTTGTATTTTTCACACAAAATTATTCGACAAAGTCGCTATTATTAATGTAAAATAGCCTGACGTGAAATATGATGACGTCACATTTTCTTAGTTTTAAATATGAATGAAAATGAATAATGACGTATTTTTCAATGAAACTTAGAAAACTACACACATATTAAGATTGATGATTTCTTCGAAATTATGAATTTTTGGACCACATTTTCTAGGACTTTTTGTATTATTCTTACTTATAGAATATAACTCTAGAGCTATGGGTTATAAAAACACGTTATCTAAGGAACGGTTATCTTTTAAATCATGGTTTTACAGGATAGGGTTAAAACGCAAAACTGTATAGTTAAAAGAGAAGAAAGCTATCTTCTTCTGTTTTACAACATTTGGCATTACCAAGGAAATAGTTAAGGCAAATTACTATTGTTTTTACGGTATAAAATACCGTAGTGGTCTGTAGAGTTAACTGCCATATATATTATCCGCTTCTACGAGCGATCTCCTAATTGCTGAAGCATATTCATATAATTTTAAATATTAAAACGGATATTACTATTCTTTTGTATTTTAAGTTGTTGATTGCTATAATAAAAAAAGATTTGTTACAATTTTACTAAATATTTAGTATTTGTAACGCCGATGTGACTGATTAAAGTTATTATTGTTGCTGTACTAAAATAATGCAAGTTTGAAAAACCGACGTTAAAACGGCAATGTGACTGATATCTTGGTTTACAACAGGTGAACGTTCCGATTGTCCGACGTATACCCGGAGTTATGTAGTGCTATTCTGTAACCATCTCACCGTGAAAACTTAGATGAAGAGAGCGTGGAGTGAGCTGTCAGTGCCACTGATGCTAGGGATTGACCAAGACACTGATAGCTCACTCCACGCAAGTTTTCACGTTGAGATTTTTACAGAATCGACATGATGGTAAATGTCCGTGTCTACTTCTCACGTCACATTGTGGAAAATAGGTGTTGGTAGTTGTCTTTATATACGTGACTTAATAATAGTAAAAGTTGAGAAATGAACAGCAAAAACATCCTATGATAAAACAAAGAAATCTGAGTACACAAAATGACATATAAATAAAAGAAACCTGTCATTTTGTCTAATCTATTTCACACATATAAATAAAAGAAACCTGTCATTTTATATATTAAAAGTCATATAATCAACTAAAGCAGCACATCCATTATCGAATGATCAATTTTGACGTGAAACCAACCAACAATATCTTATCTCATTATATAGGTAGGTAAGTATTAATTAAAATGAATGCAAACAGTTTCATCAAACTCTCGTCATTCATTCTAATTTATACCACTCCCATTCCACAAACAAAAGTGTGTCGCTGTGCCGTGGACACGGCCGTGTGTTTTACGTGAATACGTAAACGTAATGAGTAAAATTTACTGAACGAGCGTCGCAGCTTCACCAAGTCAAAATTGTGTAACACTGCGAAATTACCTAGAAAAGGCAGCGTCTCCCCCTCCACCGCGCGCAGTTTCTCATAGTCCTTACTCAACGTAACAAATTCTTTGATTCTTTAGCTATATAATGGTGTAATTTCATTTTGGATGTAGAAGATAGATAAGTGGTTACAACAACAAACTGTTTCCCCTGATTTTGTTATAATCAGCTTTTTGAAATGCCTCTCACTATGACAGCAAATATTTTTTTATCAAATACATTCGCTTCAAATACAGTCGCTTTATTGGCAAACCCCTAGTCAGTCCATACCTACTACCTATTTAAATTAATTGAAAAAAAAACACGCTTCTGACTACCTGTAACGGCTGTTAAAGATCCACGAATGACAGCTGGGACCAACGGCGTAAAGCTCTCGAGGCGAGGCATGGAGGGGTCTTGGTATGTAAAGATGGTCACCAATCCACGGACCAATAGCGGCAATAGTTGTTCTTAGCCACAAGCCTCTTTGATTGCCAGTTATTTAGTTTTCATTTATTCAAGTATTTTCGTCCCACATGATACTACTCTGTCAAGAAAGAACCGGGAAAAGATCATAGAATAATACACAAAATGTTAGTTTCTCATCCAAATTTATTATACCGCCTTCAAAGCATGCTCTTTCAAAAATGATGCCAACGAATAATCCAATCATCAAAACATTTTTGAACGCTTTTTCCGGAATTGAGTTCAGTTCTTGCCGCGAATTCTCCTTTATGTCTTCTACCGAATGAAAACGGGAGCAACGAAGTGGTAAATTGAGTTTAGGAAAAGAAAGAAGTCGGCTGGAGACATATCTGGTGAATAATGTGCTTGCTCGATGGTATTTGTTGAGTTTATGGGCAAAAAGTCATGCACAATGACGGCCATCATTGTAAACAAATTACGCATTAGCGTGATGCGAAATCCTAGAATTTTCTTACCACAAATCTGGTCTTTTTCGGCGAATTTGCTCTCTTAAACGCCGCATAACGATTAAATAAAATTCTTTATTCACCGTTTAGCAAGATTTCCAAGTGCACAACACCGCGATAGTCAAAAAAAACAGTCGACATGACTTTGACTTTTGATCGACTTTGGAGTGGTTTTTTTCGATTTCGGTTCTGTTGGCAGGCGCCACTCCGAAGCTTGATAACTAGTATGCATGTCAAACTCGTAATACCACGTCTCGTCACCAGTAACAATGCGTTTCATGAATGTTGGGTCGGAATTGACTCGTTCTAGCATGTCCTCAGCGACTCTTACGCGATTGAGTTTTTGGAGTAAATTCAGGTCTTTTGACACTAACGGAGCGGCAACAATTCCCAAGTGATTATTTTAAATGGTACGGATCGACTCGTGAGACACAGAAAGTTCAGCGGCTATCTCTCTCAAACTTGAATGAGGACTTTCAGTCACCACTATTTCCTTAATTTTTGCGATGTTAACTTCAGTTGAAGACGCCTACCAGAGCGAGGCAGATCTTCCATCACATCTCGACCGCATTTGAACGTTTTGTACCACTCCTAAGTACGTGTTTTTAATATAGTCGATTCACCATAAGCTTTCTATAACATTTTCAGTGACTCCGAACACGAATTTTCATTGGCGATGCAAAATTTAGGACAAACTCTTTATTCGATGTTTTTGCCCATTATGAAATTACGCAATACACACTAGATTATGATCTAACAAAAAACAGCACTGTATTTAATCTTAATAACAGATGTACATTCATAAACTCCGCGCCAAAACGGAAAAGAGTTGTGCCAATCTAACAACAAAAAATAACAAATAAATTGAATTTGTAACCATAAACAAATTATCCATTCCCGATACTTTTTTGACAGAATGTATGTATATCAAGCACTCGTAGCCTGAGCACTGTGGTAACAGATTGTAGAAATATTTGTACGTTGCAGTGTAAAAATAATAAAAACATACATTTTAATAGAAAGATAAAGTCTCTTCTTCGTAGAGCAGAAATAGGTGTTTTACACTAACGTGAAATAAAAGACTAGCTGCGACCCAAAGGAAACCTCGGGTCGCAGCTCCCATGGGGTTGTGTCTAATGCGGGTTTTCACCCGCAATAAAACCGATCAATCAAACCCACATTAGTCTAAACATTAAGGGAATATCGGGATAAAAAGTATTCTACGTCCTAATACAGGTCATGGTCTACCAATGCGCCACATTTCATCCAAATCCGTTGAGCCGTTTTAGCGTGAAAGCGTAACAAATAAACACACAAATATACAAAAAAACTTTTCTCTTAGTAATATTAAGTTTATGCAACCTTGTGTGGAAACCTGCACTCCAATTGCGCAATACATTTTCTATTTAAAAGGAAATTGGTAATCCATTAAATGATAAATGATTTAATTCTGTAAGCAGGTTTGTACAAACACTTTTACACGTCAATCATAATTTGAAAACTAGATGAGATCGGCGTTTCCTATCTGAGTACTCTGAGAAGAAGGCGGAAACCAACTCATTTTTATTTTATTTTATAAATGGCATCTCGCAGGTCAACCTATGAGGTTGTCGTCTGCTTAGACGGACTTGCCTGTGGTTGCCCTAATAAATTAAGGCCTCCAGCCAGGACTTAAACTTATGTACTAACTTAAAAACTAAGCGACAACGCTAAGGGCACCCCCTGTGGGGTACGAACCTCGGCTTAGGGCGTCGCTGGAAGAGGGCAGCAAGGGACTAGCTGGATCAGGATTTGAGTGATTTAGGGACGAATTTAAAGCTACAGGCTCAGCGGCGCGGGCTGGCTCGAGCAAGGGTCGGGAGGGGCGTTGATTTGGGCGTCGCGGCGGTCCTCGGCGGCGAGGACGGTAGGACGGCCATCGGGTTTTGGGCTTATGTAGTGTGCTGGTGGCCTTACTACTCTCCTGGAGGAGGGTAGTGGCGTCGTCGGGGGCGATTAAAGTATGCCTTGGTCGGCGAATACTGCTAATGCGGGAGGGAGTGTAGCGGGCGGCCGCTGAGATCAAGGGGTTGGACTGTTTAATGCCACAGTCAAAGAAGCGCTTCGATAAGCGTTTCATGAACTGGTTTATGGTAGGCATTTTAAGATCGATGTGGAGATTTATATTACGGACATAGAAGGGGGCACCCGTGACCTTTCTGAGGAAACGGTTCTGGAGGGTCTGCATCTTAAGGAGAATACGTGGGTGAGCGTGCGCAAATACAACGCAGGCATAGGTCATGATGGGACGGATGACTGCGGTGTAGGAGCGCAGCTTGCATTTAAGTGACAGTTTACTACGGGCTGTCAGTACAAAGTGGAGCCTGCTAAGAGCGAAGCAGGCGCGCGCGCGAACCGCCTTAATATGAGCCTTAAAGGTAAGGTTTTCATCGAGGATCATGCCTAGGTATTTGGCTTGCTTCTCCCAGGGGATCGGCTTACCGTCCATAGTGATCGGGCTGGTAAGTGGGGGAGGGAGTCGACGACGTCTCGAGAAGAGAACCGCCTGAAAAGAGAACTCTTATCGGGGTTGACCTCGATTCTCCATTTCCGGAACCAAGCGCCTAAGACGTTTGCGGAGGTTTGGAGAGTACGAGCTATAGCGGAAACGAACTCAGAGGTCACAGTCTCATTTAAAGTCCAGACATAATCTTGGTCTGATCATGTAAAGAACATGTAGATTGGTGTCTGAAATGGTATTTTGAGTAAAAAACCTTTTTTGAAAAAAGTAAAGACCTGTCCCATCATCGTGCAGCTCAACTCAGAACTAAGGACAAAACAAAACATCAGAAAGGACATTTGGGTAGGCCGCTTATAGTACTCAAACTGCCAGACCATCGTAAAACTTAGTAAAAGAAAAAATACCTATACATCAAATTCACAAAAAAAAAAAAAAACTTTGAAAAATTGTTAGCAAAGCCATATTAAACATCAAATAAATGTATAAATTTATTGGAGCCCAATACATTTCTGCAACATAGTCTTTGACAATATACATAGTAGGCTGTCTGGCATAGTTTCCGCTTTATGAATGAGTGAAAACGTTTATTTCGATCAACAAAGGGTCATAGGCAATGGTTCAGGTACTGGAAATCGAACCGTTGATGCCGTTAGAGCTAGCCCGAATCCTGCACACCAGGGATGTGCATCGTTTTCGCATAGTACAGTAAAAACAGTCTACTTGCGACCCGGTGAACATCCCTGATGCGCTGCAGAATCGCTGTGCGTGTTGAAACCCACAGACTGCTCGTGTAGAATGATGCACAATATGCTCTAAACAATGTCGTTTTTACTTCTGGGGTACAACGAGCAAACCTGTGTGCCATAATTTTTGCCCTTTCAGACGCCCTGCGTTCTCGCTCTATGTATCGTCTTTCAGATCAGAGGACATCATATGTCCAAGATATTTAAAATGTTCTACCCTCTTCAGTGGTGTTCCACATAATTTTATGGCAGGTATAATTGCCGGACATTTTCCTCTAGCCTGAAAGACCATGCATTCCCTTTTTTAACATTAAATTTCAAGCCATGGCTGTTAGCGTACCTTTCACAGATGCCCAACAGTTTTGAAAGGCCACATACAGAAACACTCAGCAGCACCATGTCGTCCGCGTAACTGATATTATTGAGATAGACATCATCAATATGGTAGCTGACACGGGTGCTGCTGAGCTCCTCTATCAGAGCGTTGACGTACAGGTTAAAGAGTTTTGATGAAGTTATTCCCCCCTGCCTCACCCCACATTCCAACCTGTACGGCTCGGAATATGCACTCGACCATCGCACAACATTGAACTGGTTATGATACCAAAACTTAAAGATACTGCCGAGTTCCGCTGGCAAGGATATATCTTCAAGCCTGTGCCACAGGATATCGTAATTAACCAGGTCAAATGCCCTCGATAAGTCGAGAAAACATGCATAAATAGGTGTTCGTCTTTCTGTGTTTCTTGATAGTTTGCTTCACGCACAAGATGGCTGTCTTTGTGGAGTGTCTCGGCCTGAAACCGAACTAGTTGTCAGTAAGGTTCAGGTTTATATACAGTTTATTATTAAGCAAACTATCAAGCACTTTCGCTACTGTCTGTAGTGGCAAGTGAAATCGGCCTGTAGTTGGATTTATCAGAAATATCACCAGGTTTATTTTTTACTATTGGCACCACCACAGTTTTCATAAGTGCAGGAGGTAAGTACGAATGTCCCATACTTAAGGTATAGAACATTGCGAGAACTCTAGGCAAGCGAGGGCCTGCGTGTTTGAAATTTTCGATGCTGATGCCGTCATGGCCAGGAGACTTCCCACGCGACATAGCTTTTATAGCTTGCTTAATATGTTTAGCCGTAATTATAGCTCCAATCTCCTGACAAAGCGGCCCAACATCTTTCGCCAACCGTGATAGTCCCAATGGTGATTGTATAGTGAAGTGATCCTTAAACCTATCAGATATACAACTGTGATCATCGATACCGTTAACGCTCACTGGGAGGCTTGGCTTGCCATTGAACTTCTTGGTGGATTTCCAAAAGTGTTTAAAATTATGCTTCAAATGGTGCGATGCCAAAATGTCAATTTTCATTTCTTCTCTATGATTCTGACACCACTTTAAGAGAGACTTAGAGATATTTCGACAAACTTCCATTTCCTCAAAAACACGGCCCGGCTTAGGTTTTCCACACCATACCCGCAGCTGAAATTTACATCTAGCCTCCCTATGAGAATCTCCAAAATGTCTGTTCCATCCAACTTCAGGCTTCTGAATGTCAAGCCGTGTTACGACTGCATAACTGTCAGTGGCAGCCTTGCTAAGCACAAAAATTATACCGTCGTAAAGTTTGTGATCCACATTAATACAAACATGCTCACTACAGTCGCGAAACACACTAGGAAAATCGACAAGTCTCAATCTCTCATGACATTTCTTCAAACAACAAAAACACAAATTCTTTGTTCCTGCCTGGTAGTAGGCTTAAGAAAATAAGTGACACGTTTAAATGCCAATATATACGTTTTTATAATAAACTTCATAGCCACATTCAAGAACTAACCAATTGTTCCAATGTTTATTACCAAACTGCATAAAGATGCAACGGAAAGTGATATAACAAATAACGTTTATCGAAAAACAAACAAAATTATTAAATTGGAGAAAATATATTTTCTACGAGATAAATATCATAATGCCTACAAGTTTTTATTTTGGAACAAAAGTTGCTCACGTTCTTGGATCACAAACTGTGGCCTCAGGGAATTATATTTAGGCGATTCTCAAACTTTTAGCAAAAGAATGCGAACGGTGAAGGCAACACTGTAAGCGGCCCCACCATGTAACATTGTGATAGTAAACAGTCACAATAGAAACAGATTAGTCAGCTAAGGAAAAGGAAAAAGCAAGCAGCTGCCCTCCTATGTGTCTCGTCTGCAAACTTTCAAGATGCTCTCTTTATCGACTCGAAGAGATTTTATGGATGCCCTGTTTCTGTACAAACTCCTCAGGAAGCAAATAGACTGTCCGCAGTTACTAAGCTCATCAAGTTTCGAGCCCCAAACCGATGTCCTCGTAAACCCATTACTCCGCTCCACCCGCCTTTGCGTAAAACTGTCCTAGGTGCTAACTCACCTATTCCAAAAATGTGCAATATATTAAACAGTTGTATTGACCTAATCGATGTACACCACGATAGCATAGGAAATTTTTGTAAATTCATTATTAAATACTACTCGCATAAACAAGGCAAGACCTGAATTTTAATATAGTTAAGCTACATAATTATTAAACATTACTTTATTGGTTTTTAATTGATTATTCTTTTAATTTATTATCCAATGTGCACCAAGTATTTAATCTTGGTTTAATTTTATTTATTTATAATCCATCACTGCACATCGTGCATGTGGTGTTAGCCTGTAAATAATTGCTTCACTTAAAAATGTATATCGTGTACTTTTAAATGTAATGTAATGTGGAAGCAGTTGTAGGCTAACCTAAAATAAATAAAAATAAAAATTTCATTAATATTATTAAGTAACAAAAACGTGCCAAGAATTGAGCCCTAGGGACCCCCATTCTTACTACAGATCCAGGTTAACTTTTTCCGTTAACATCAACTCTCTGAATCCTAATACTTAAGTGAGAAGTAAGAAGATCCAGAGAGGCGTTCCGGATTCCGTAGTGGTGCAGTTTCCTAATTAAAATCTCAAGAAAAACACAATCGAATGCCTTGTACAAATCGCAAAAAATGCTCAAAGCATCGCATTTGTCCTCCCCTGCATTATACATGTCTTTAAAATTGCACAAAATGTTTAAAAAAATAGTCTGTTCGCAACGAAAATGACCAATGAATGTTGTTGAACTGTCAAAATGGATGGCAAGGCAATGTCATTGTTAGTGTGTAACGCAATTACCAGGCTGGACATAATTATCTGGAATCGTCAACATTCAGTGTATGGTATGCTGAATAGTATACCATTACTTGACATTACTTCTATTGATCTACTACATTAACGATTAATGAATTAATTACAATAACATTCAACATACCACAATTATTCATAGCACACCTAAGCAATATCTGAGTAATGTGACAAACGAGCAGTAATTTGTAAGTATCGATACATTGTAGTGCGGCGCTCATATCGATTTATGAGCTGTCATTAATCGATACTCTGATACTGATTTGTCGATGTTTGAGATTGCAGAATTAATATCGATGGTAGGAATATGTTAGATGTCATGATATGGCTGTCTGTGGTACACTGTCACATACGCAATAGGTGTAACATTGATACATTGAATTAATTTGCTATCTTATTATTGATTAAGTAGAAATGATTAACGTTACAAAAACATGTTTTGTTGATTCTATAATTTGACATCATTCGAATATACTTCCTGTTAAAAAGTATCTCATGATAGTGTACACAAACTTCTGACCAAAGGCAATTCTTAACACATTCATCAGTATTAAAAGATTTCAACTTTTTATCTTACCATCTAACCTTTCTTTTTGTTTGTTATTTCTTTTGTTACATTATCGATATGTACTTGAAAAATCATCGACGGAAATTGAGGTTATGAAATTAACCCCAATTGCTGAATGAAAAATATGTTTAAGGTGATTTTTAATAAGAATTTTGAGATGATTATTAAGTATACATAAAATCAAATCAAAGCACTCAAATTGTAAGTGTCAATATAAATTGGCAACCACAAGTAAGTTTTTTTAATCCATTTGTTTACATTTTCATCTGATACTCCTGGAAATGACCATAAATACGCAAAAAACTTTAAAAACAAATGAGTTCGCTTTCGGTTTGTATGCGGTCACTTTAGTGAATACCTATACTAAATATGCCTAAAAACCACGTCGGTAAATCTCCAAGCAACCTCATTTTGGCCTAAAAAATTAAAAAACCTTCTTACAACGACGTTCTCCTCATTCAACGTCAGCCAATTAGTATTTCCGACGAATTAATGAATGTTTTTTCTGCTAAAATTTACGGGTTATATTTTAAAAAATCACAATAAAACATGTCTGGAACAATTAAACGTGGAGTTTACGAAGCGCTGAAATATTGCGCGCAAACTTTAGGGGCATTAAAAAGTTTTCGTTTTGGGGTACCACTACTAACTGAATATCGGATATGTGAGTTTTGAACGTGAATGGTCACCCTCATCTTTCTTTTACGAATCGAGTTTTAAAGATATTTTTTAAAGCCCCCAAACGCAAAACTTCTCTAGTCGCAACATCGCTAAGCTCTTGTACCGTAACCGTGTAACGCAACCTTGCATTATACTGCCATGAAGCTATTAGCCAGTAAGTAAAGCTGACTCATTTACTTAGGTAATATAGTAATTCGTAGCATCTCTATACAGCTTGTATTTCCATGCTGCTCTAATGGGGAAGGCAACTGTCAAAGTGGCGCTGTATACGATTGTTCCGAAATAGCTGTCAAATTGTATAGCATCCTAAAGAAATTGATCACAAATAACATAGAAATTACAAAGTGTTGTGTAATTGGGTGTTAAAACGTAGGCCAACACAAATTTCCAATAAATCATATTAAAAGAATTAAGTGGATAGCTGCCGTAAAGATTAAAAACTTTGAGCCTACTAGGACGACGAGGTTATGTCGAGATCATTTTCATGAAAATGATTACCAAACAAAGTGTGAGTACAGGTGGGTGTTATAAACGATAAATCTTCTATTTAAGCTAGTGTCTAAATACATAAATTGTTAACATTACTTTATATCTTTAAACATTTATCATTGTTCATCTTGTTTTAAGGTTTGCCCTGTGTACACAAACTTTTAAAGAAAGAAGCAGTACCAAGTGTCTTTTCATGGAACCAGAAAAGGATATCAACCAGTGCTCGTGCGAGAGACGAAAGACATGCTAAGATAAACATTCAAAAGAATCTTTTCCAACATCTTTCAAGCAATCAAAACCCACATCCTTCTATTTCTCAGAATCAACATTCTAATGTAATACGAAAGAGAGTTAGAAATTTTTTCTCTTGTTACACCTGTTGATTGTGGTGACAATGTTAACAATGAAATTAGCAAAACATCAGTTTCTACCCAGACTGCCACAATGCTGTCTCTTTTTTCAGCAGACCTTTTAGAAAGTCATGATGAGTATGTCAAGTTTTACACTTGATTAGAAAATTAGAGTGGGGTAAGCGGAGTTTCTACTGAACAGCTTAACTAAGACCTATAAGAATTTAAAAACTGAGCTTAATGCTTACTATGTTCCTTTAGCTTCAAAAATATTTTAAATGTATAATGTTATGCAATTTCCGAGAGTGTATCATAAATAAAACTCATAAATAACTTATAGGTGTTTTTATTGTCTCTTCATACAGATATTTATTCATAATTTCAGCCTTTATATGGTTATCGCAAAATAATCTAACTTTAATAATATGTTTTCTACGAACAACTCATCTTTTTCAATATAAATAAATTACTGAATTTATTGCCACTGCAGTACAGTTGTTCTTGTACTTGAAAATCATATAGGCAGGTTCGTTTTAACAGTAATTCCCCATTTTGACTGTGTATATAAGGTACAGATTCAGGGCTAATAAGCCTGTTTCTGCTTACATAGGGGCATAGTATTTCGATAACTGTATCTACACAAAGTAAGACATCTGGTGACGCACTTAAGTAAGGCCTATCTTTAGATATGAACATGACATGCCATGCCACCCTGGTCATCTATCTTGATGTCAATTTGATAGTTGAGTTTTTTCATTGTCTTCTTGACAAATCCTTTTATATAAAAGTGACCATTTAAAAATGCAGATCTCATCAATATGAGGAATCTGGCTTCATGTAACTTTCCTAATGCATCTGTTTTTTGTTGAAACTGCAAAATGGCAGAAATATTTAGTATTAGTAAAATAGGAACTACACAAAATTAACATAAAATTAAACCGATAAGAATTATTTACGTTTCAAAATTATCTTATACATTGTCTTTCAAGAGGAGGTAAAATAGAGTTAATATTTATGTCATGGTACATCTCCAATGGTGGAAGTATGATAGAGGGTTCTGTTGGATTTGGAGAGAGTTGTGGTGTAATAAGTTTTTGTCATACAGCTCTAACCTGGAAAAATATAACCAATTAATCATGTCTCTTTAACTCTAAAAGTAAAAAAAAAACTACCTTTTACATAAATAAAGTTATGCATCAGTTAAGCTGTTGTAAATATAATCCTGAATTAGTTTGATTCAATAATTTTAACTTATATACAATACATGAATGTATTCACCAACAATATTAATATGTAATTAATATACGTATTAACGACTAACAAGTTATTTAATTATAATATTATTCGTTCAAACATTGTAAGCGTATTGATTTCAATGGTCTACGTTGACCTAGGTCTATGCAAACAGCTCCAAAAGAGATTTTTTTCAAGAGTCCGACCTTTCCACTAAATCAGTTTTTCTTCCTTTACAGACGCCCCTCTTCTCTTTAACTCGGCTTTAAGTTCAAGCAAGCTCCAAGTAGAATACATTGCCGCGTCCATGTTAACAAATAAACTACACTAATCGCCAAAATATTTGTTTTTTTGGTTTGTTTACACGATTCAAGAAATGTCATACTGACGCCATTGAGAACAACCGCACGCAGCGCCATCTGAGATTAGCTTTAACTTGCCATCCCCATTCAAAAGCTCACTTTTGAAGCTGTCATTTCGAATCACAATTCAAATGACCAAAAATATTCGAAACAAACTCATTTGTTTTCAAAACCAATTATCGCGGATTCACATCTCGCAACCATTCGCATTTTGTTACTTTTTGGAATTGTTATTACAAATTAACGAAAGTTACCGCGCAGAATACGTAAGCGGACTCATTTGTTTTTAAATTATCACGGATTTACTCCACATCGTTCGAAATTCAAATGGATATTTAGAGAACACCACCGCAAGGTTTTCTTTCCGTATCTAGCAGTGAAACTCTCCATTCCATTCTCGATCACAACTCGTCCCAAATTTCAGTAGTAAGGTCCCTCACATTAAAACCCAACCGCGGGTGTTATGAGCCCCCAATATGTTTTTCACAAATCACTTGTCTGTCTGTCTACACAACAAGTTAATCCCTGTTTAAGGACGAGTTTCGCGACAAGCTTTTCATAGAATTTTTAAAAAATTGACGCATTTGCAGTCGCGTTTGGGGGATGTTAAAACCACTGAAGAGATTTGGGTGTAAGTGAGAATTGGTTTGATGTGTCCGTATTTCAGTTGTTAAATTAGAATGGTGTAATTTTTCTGTTGTTATACAATGTACAACCGAAATCACACATTATGAAAATATTTTGTTCAGTATCGTTTACTGAATCGCTTTCTGCCTTTTATTACATTGGTATTTTTGTATCCAGAAGATTAAAACAACGTTAATTAAGGTCAAAGTTGCGCTGTACAGTAAAAAAAACAAAATTGAAGTACCTACTACACTAGACCCTTATAAAACGTGTGCGACTGTGTGCGTTCGTATATTTGTAATGTGACTACAATTTTCTCTCACAATCAGTATAACTAATTTAATAAACAAGTAGTATTTTATACATAATATGTAGTAAAAAAATTGTGTATGTATTATGATGCAGGATTTAACGCGACGTCAGTGTGATACGTAGTTCGCACGTGGTGCTGGACAGTCGGCCCCGCCCCGGTGCCATTTTGCTAACTGGTTAGTCTTCTTCTTCGTGTCAGCTTTTCTGTTTATTTGGCTTTTCGCAGGTCAACCTATGAGGTTGTCGTCTGCTTAAGCAGACTTGCCTGTGGTTGCCCTAATAAATAAAGGCCTCCAGCCAGGACTTAAACTTAAATACTAAAACTAACTAAAAACTAAGCGACTACACGCTAAGGGCACCCCCTGTGGGGTACGAACGAATCTCGGCATAGGGTGTCGCTGGAAGAGGGCAGCTAGGGTCTAGCTGGATCAGGATTGATGTTATTTTGGGACGAATTTAAAGCCACAGGCTCAGCGACGCGGGCTGGGACACTCGACGCTCGACTCTCGCCGCGGACGGACGTGTCTGTGCGCTCTCCCGCTCCCGGCCCAGTGTTGTGTTTCGTGTTATTATTCGTAGCAACCACGTGACGTCATCGTAGTCGCCCCGACTACTCCGATTTAAAATCAAGTCAAGAAATTGATTTGATTTTAATCAATCAAAAAGTGCCTTTTTCAAGGCAAATCTTATTTCTTTTTCGCGCGTTTTGTGAGTAGCTTCACTAGGCCCCTTCTGGGTAAAACCACAGTTTCGTGGTCCTCGGTTGAAACCTTACGGTGCCAACGAAGCCGAGTGGGGTGTTGTCCCAATCACACCCGCCGAACCCCTTCAGGGAGAGGCAGTCAATTGGACGGGTCCCAGATAACCGGCCTTGGGGGATCTCCTAGTCGGCTCTGGTGACAGTTTTGCTTTTCAGCTACTCACCTAGTGTCTTTAGGGTGTGTCTACACCCTTCGCGCTAGACTGGTCAGGGCCCCGTTCGCACAATAAGACTGGCGACGGGTTACAAGCTTAGGGCTCACCAATAGGTACTCACCTCTCTGTCTACACCCGACACATCCCCGGGCCCATCCACCCGGGGAGATAGGTATAGGGTTTAGGCCACGTAGGATTTTTTTTTCCACCATTCTCTCCCTAAAATAGCTCCTCCTCCGACCATGGAGGACGCCTTTATTTTGGCGTTCTTCAGAGAGGTATTTTTTAAGGACCCCGAGTTCTTGGCGAAATATGGCGCCAAAATACGCCAACGGTCCACCCCCACTCCGTCCCACGGGTCACTTGTGGAATTCAGTGACGCACTGGAGAGCCCGCTATCGCCACTTGCAAGTGAACAAGGCATTCCGCCCTTTGTTCCGCACCACAATGTTCCGGCAACTATCTCGGCCCCCATTGTGTCACCCGCCTTTGTTCCGGTAGATAATACCCCGGACGCTAATCCGGCCCCTATTGTCTCGCCCGTCATTATCCCGGCAGTAAATACCGCGGCCCCTATTGTCTCGCCCGTTTTTGTACCTGCCGCCATTGTTACGCCGTCTATTGTTCCGGCCGCCATTGTTTCAGAGACAACGCAGCTGCGCACCGCAGTATCAAACTCGACTCAACCGGAGAGCATGGACACGTCAGTCCCACTCTCAGAGGACGAAGCCCGCACCTCCTCCTCCAGCGACGACGACTTCCAAGTCGTCGTTAAAGGAGGCAAGAGGAAGGGTAATTCCTCCGCCCCCGCTGGCCCGGTCACCAAGGCCCAGAAGCAGAACACCTTACCGTCCAGCTCTACTTCCGCCCCTAGTCCGCGGGACAGTCGCCCCGCCAGCCCTAAGGCTTGCCCACCTGCTCCTACCGCGAGGAAGCAAAAGCCTCCTCCCCCCATTTACGTCCAAGACAAGTCCAAATGGACTGAAATTTCCAGGATGTGTGTTGATCGCAAGATCAACTACACCAACGCCCGATCCACCCTCCAGGGTATCAAAGTTACCGTCCCCACGTCTACGGACTTTAGGGATCTCTCCCGCGCCCTGCGTGAAAGGAACTATTACTTTCACACGTACTCCCTTCCGGAGGAAACTCCCACTCGCGTCGTCATTAGGCGCGTTCCCCAAGAAATCCCCACTGAGGAGATTAAGGACGACCTTATTGCACAAGGAGTCCCAGTATCCGCCGTCCATCGCTTGCACAAAACGAGGCAGGGCCTTGTATACGACATGGTCCTTGTCATCTGCGACCCCACGGAAGGTCACCACCCGATATTCAAGGTGAAGTCGGTGTGCTCGCTCTCGGGCACCTCTATCGAGAAGCCCTACCGAGCCAACTTGATAGGCCAGTGTCATCGCTGCCAACTGTACGGTCACTCGCAGACCAACTGCTATGCGACCCCTAGATGCGTCAAGTGTCTAGGTGAGCATGGCACCGCCGACTGCTCTCGCCCTAAAGATAGGGAGCTATGTGCAGAGCCGCCGAGCTGCGTCCTCTGCGGCCAATCTGGTCACCCGGCAAATTACCGGGGCTGTCCGAAAGCGCCAAAGTCATCCTCTCCGAAACTCGCGAAACGCGCGAGTGACCGCCAGCACAGGGAATGCCCCTGGGGGAAGCTTCCCTCCGCGCAAATGCCGGAGCGGCTTAGCCCTCAAAGGCCCTCTCCCTGGGCAAACCTTACGCACCTTAAAGCTCCCGCAGCTTCAGTGCCCTCCAAACCCGCTCAACCCGCTGAAGTTCCAGCGCTGATGGCTACCGCCATCCCAGCGCCTCCGGCAACCACCGCGGCCCCTACGGCTCCACCGGTTGCACCGCAAAGAGCCCCGGGCCGCGACAGCGCCCAAATCATAATCAGCACATACGCGGCCCTCTATTCCTCCGCCGCGGAAAAAATGGCCGACGAAATCGTTGCTGCAAACGGCAACCCTCGTCGTCTCTTAGAAATCCTTAACGCGTATCCCGAGATCGCGTTAGTCCTGAAAACCTTAAAATTCTAATTTCCAAAGGATAACACAAGGTTAAATTCCACAAAACCCCGATCCCTCAAACTAGGATTTTTCAACGCTAATGGCGTTTCCGGTCAACGCGATGAGATCGCCGCTTTCCTCCGCGACCACCAGCTCGACATCCTCCTAATACAGGAAACCTTCTTAAAGCCTCATCACCGCAACCCGAACATTGCCAACTACAAACTAGTTCGCAATGACAGGTCTCGATGCCACAAGGGTGGCACACTCATATACTTTAGGAAATCTCTGTATTGTATCCCTATAGACCCACCTCCTCTCTTCTCCCATCTGGAGACCTCTATCTGCCGGCTCGGCATGACCGGCCACCAACCGATCACCATCATCTCCGCGTATATCCCACCCGAGAATGGTCCGGAGGATCCCATCTTGCTCCAAAAGGACTTCACTGCCCTCTTCGGTATGAGTGACTCCGTCATCATGGCGGGGGATCTCAATGCCAAGCACCCGGCGTGGAATAGTAGCACAACCTCAACCAGAGGTAGGTTAGTTTTCAAGTTAGGTGAATCCCTTTTGACGTCATCGCTCCAATGAGCCCGACTCACTTCCCAGGTAATCCTAATCACCTTCCCGATGTTCTCGATGTAGCGCTGCTCAAGAATTTGAACCTCCGTTTGCAATCGAAAGAGACGTTCCACGAGCTTAACTCTGACCACCGCCCTGTAGTCATGCATCTTGCACCCTACTCGGGCCCGATCGACCCCAACCGCCCCCCTCAGACCCAGACGATAACCGACTGGAGGAAAGTAAGCGAAAGACTGAAATCCACCACGTCGCCTCACTTAGACACCATCCCCGATCACTTAGTGTCAGTCGCCGACACGACGGCCGCAATCGACTCGTTTACAGAGCACGTACAATCCGTATTGACGGATTGTTCACGGGAAGTTCTGGTGATGGAAGACCATCGCTGGAAACTACCTACTGACGTACGTGACCTGATAACCGAGAAGAACGCGGCCATTCGTGCCTACGACTCCTTCCCTTGTGACGCGAACAAAGCCCACATGCGCCATTTACAGCGTGCTGTAAAGAAACGCATAGGGGAGGTTCGCTCTGAGGGCTGGAACAAGATGCTCAGTGAACTCGAGCCCACTCATCAAGCCTTCTGGCAATTACAGAGGAAATTGCGTTCCTCAGAAGAGGTCTCTATGCCTCCTCTCATCCGCCCCGACAATAGTGTCGCTTTCGACAGTCCCGACAAGGCTGAATGTCTTGCTGACAGCCTAGAGTCCCAATGTTCTCCAAGCTGGGAGCTTACCTGAACAAGTAGACCAAGCTCACCTGAACAAGGTCGACGCTGAAGTCGAACGAAGCTCCCGTCGAAGACCCTGATGATACTCTGCCTCCCGTCACTCCAGACGAAGTGCACGACATCATCAAAGGGCTCCACGCTCGTAAGGCCCCCGGTTCGGATGGTATTACCAATAAGGTATACAAACTCCTCCCTGCCCCGCTAATAATGCTTATGACCGCCATCTTCAATGGCGCTTTGAGCAACAACATTTTCCCACAAGCATGGAAAGAAGCCACCGTCATCGGTATCCCAAAGCCAGGCAAGCCAAAGTCTGAGCCCTCCAGCTACCGCCCTATTAGTTTACTCAATGTTCTCGGAAAAATCTACGAGAGGCTTATTTATAAGCGTCTCAAAGACTACGCCGAAGCAAAGAGCCTCATACCAAACGAGCAGTTTGGTTTCCGTAGCCAACACTCGGGCACCCAACAGGTCCACCGTATAGTAGAGCACTTATGCGCTGGTCTGCAGCGTAACGCGACGACGGGTGTGCTATTCTTCGACATAGCGAAAGCCTTCGACAAAGTCTGGCACAACGGCTTGATATACAAGCTCTACCAACTAGGAGTGCCAGATCGTCTCGTGCTCATCTTACGAGACTTTTTGTCGAACCGGACTTTTCGCGTCGAGGGAGCACTCTCGTCCCCTCATCCTATTCGCGCCGGTGTCCCTCAGGGTTCCGTACTATCTCCTCTCGCCTACACGCTGTTCAGTAGCGATATCCCAAAAAGTAAAAAGGCTCAGTTGGCTCTCTTCACCGACGACACTGCCGTTTACTATACCGGTCACTGTCCCAACGCTATAGCTCGTACTCTCCAAACCTCCGCAAACGTCTTAGGCGCTTGGTTCCGGAAATGGAGAATCGAGGTCAACCCCGATAAGAGTCAGGCGGTTCTCTTCTCGAGACGTCGTCGACTCCCTCCCCCACTTCCCAGCCCGATCACTATGTACGGCAAGCCAATCCCTTGGGAGAAGCAAGCCAAATACCTAGGCGTGATCGTCGATGAGAACCTTACCTTTAAGGCTCATATTAAGGCGGTTCGCGCGCGCGCCTCCTTCGCTCTTAGCAGGCTCCAATTCGTTCTGACAGGCCGTAGTAAACTGTCCCTCAAATGCAAGCTCCGCATCTATACCGCAGTCATCCGTCCCATCATGACCTATGCCTGCGTTGTATTTGCGCACGCTCACCCACGTCATCTCCATAAGATGCAGACCCTCCAAAACCGTTTCCTCAGAAGGGTCACGGGTGCCCCCTTCTATGTCCGTAATATAGATCTTCACGTCGACCTCAAAATGCCAACCATAAAACAGTTCATGAAACGCTTATCAAAGCGTTTCTTCGACTGCGGCATCAAACATTCTAACCCCCTGATTACAGCGGCCGCCCGCTACACTCCCTCTCGCATTAAATGATAAATGATAAATGATTTTATTTCTGTAAATAGGTTTGTACAAACACTTTTACACGTCAATCATATTTTAAAAACTAGGTGAGATCGGCATTTCCTATCTGACTACTCTGAGAAGAAACGCCGAAACAAACTCAGAGGTCACAGTCTCTTTTAAAGTCCAGACATAATCTTGGTCAGGTCATGTGAAGACCATGTGGATTGATATCTGAAATGGTCTTTCGAGGAAAAAACCACACAGAATGAGTGGACCTGTCCAGTCAGTGCACGCATTTGTCAGTTGTCATGCAGCTCAATACAGAACTAAAGGAGCTAAACGATTCGACGAACATTACCAAAGAAAGGACATTTGGGTAGGCCGCATAAATTACTCAAACTGCCAGACCATGATTAAAACTAATAATTTAAAAATAAAATGCATTAAAAAAAAACAACAAATCCACAATGTCTTCACATTCACAATAATTAAAATAGTATAATCCTTTACAAAGTAAATGGCATTGCATATATAAAGTGCATCAATGTCAAAGTGTAAATAAAATATTAAAATAATCTTGGTCATATCATATGAGGACTATGTAGACTGGTGTCTGAAATGGTCTTTTGAGGAAAGAACCACACGGATTTGAGTGGACCTGTCCAGTCAGTGCACGCATTTGTCAATCATCGTGCAGCTCAACTCAGAACTAAGGAGCTCAACGACTCGACGAACAATACAAAAGAAAGGACACTTGGGGAGGCCGCGTAAAGTACTCAAACAGCCAGACCATCATCACTAAAAGAAGAGAAAAAAAAAACGCAAAGACCCACACAGTCCGCACATTCACAAAAATCAAAACAATATTATACTTTATACAGTAAATATATACATGTCATTGTTTAGATAGAAGGTAAAAGAAAAAGAAAAAAAAGTAAAAATAGCAAATTACACATCAATTATGTCTGTGTAAACTTATTGGAGCAGCTCAATCCCAAGCCTTCTTGTCCTCAATATAGTCCTTGACAGTATAGTAGGCTTTCTGGCATAATTTCCGCTTTATAAAAGTTTTAAATTTATTAAGGCTTAGTTCTTGAATGTGGCTAGGAAGTTTATTATAAAAACGTATACATTGACATTTAAACGAGCCACCTATTTTCTTGAGCCTGGTAGTGGGAACAACAAATTTGTGTTTATTCCTAGTATTTTTGTCATGGATATCACTGTATTTTTTAAACAGATTAATATATTTATGTGCATATAAAAGATTTTCATAAATGTACTGAGCAGGCACAGTCATTATATTAATCTCTTTAAATTTGTCTCTGAGGGAGTGTCTGGGACTTAATTTATAAATTGAACGAATTGAAAGGACTTAATTTATAAATTGAAAAAAAAGGTTTTGTAAAACAAAAACTGTTTGAATGTCGGCGGCATTTCCCCACAAAAGAATACCGTGCGACATCACACTATGAAAATAACTAAAGTAAACTAAACGCGCTGTCTCTAAATCAGTTAAATTACGAATTTTTCTAACGGCGTATGCTGCAGAGCTTAGTTTTTTTGACAATTTATCTATATGGGGGCCCCATTGAAGCTTGGCATCCAAAGTTATGCCTAAGAACACTGTGGAGTTTTCGGGTTTCAACTCTTCACCCTTTAAAAGAACACTAGTTTCTACTTGTCTAACATGAGGTATCGTAAACTTAATACATTTAGTTTTTTTCTCGTTAAGAAGTAGGTTATTAACATTAAACCAGTTAACTACCTTAGCGAGGGCGCTATTTACAATGTCAGTAACCAGCTGCTGACGTTTCAGTTTAAATAAAAGTGAAGTGTCGTCTGCAAACAATACTATATCATGATTATCCTTTATGAGGTATGGCAAGTCATTAATATAAATAAGAAACAAAAATGGGCCAAGAATTGAGCCCTGGGGGACCCCCATTCTAACTACAGATCCAGGTGATCTTTTTCCGTTAACATCTACTCTTTGAATTCTATCACTTAAGTAAGAAGTAAGAAGATCCAGAGAGGCGTTCCGTATTCCGTAGTGGTGCAGTTTCCTGATTAATGTTTCATGAAGAACACAATCAAATGCCTTGGACAGATCGCAAAAGATGCCCAAAGCATCGCACTTGTCCTCCCATGCATTATAAACATGTCCTAAAAGTTCAACTCTGGCATCAGTAGTCGAACGACCCTTTGTAAAACCAAACTGTTTGTTAAGCAGTAATTTGTGTTTATTAAAAAATCTTTGCATTTGATCTAAAATAAGTTTCTCAAAAATTTTACTTAAGGTAGGTAGCACTGAAATAGGTCTATAATTAGTAGGATCAGATGTGCTACCCGATTTAAACAATGGTATTATTTTACTGTTTTTCATAAGATCGGGAAACTCACCACGGTCAATACAATTATTAAAAATAACAGCTAAAGTAGGTGCTACAATATCTATAATTGACTTAGCAACGTCCACAGAATTACCCCATAGATCTGCGGTCTTTTTAACATTTAATGTGTGAAAGGTTTTAATTATATCTCTACAGGTGACATATTGGAAATTAAACTGAGAATCACAAACTGGAACGTTTTCTTTAAGCAAAGACTCTGCAGTAGTGGGCGATGAGTTCAGAGATTTAGTAGTCGATACGGGAATCTCTGCAAAGAAATTTTCAAAGGCCGCGGCGACTTGCGAATCTGATTTAATTATGTTGCCATCAAGATCAAGGCTGAAGTCACTACTTCGGTTGCATGACCTTCCCGTTTCGCTATTAATGATATTCCATGTCGTTTTAATTACATTACTACTATTTTTAATTTTTGAACTCAAGTAACGTGACTTGGCCATACAACAAACTTTTTTAAATAATTTTGAATAATTCCTAACATATAAATTAAATTCAGAAGTGTTTATACAAGTCCGTTCATCATACAACTCATAAAGTCGTTTTCTACTTTTATGTATACCAATGGTAGCCCAGTCACTGAAGGAAGCATTACTGTTAACCGAAAATGTCTTCGGAATGAAAGTATTATCAAATTGTGTACAATACATTTTGAAAAAAGCATTATATTGGTGATTAGAGTCATCATTAGTTGAAAAAAGTGGTAAATTACTTAGAAGTTTAGTTTTAAATGTTTCCAAACGATTATTAGTTTTTGGATTAACAGTGATATCTTTTTTTTTTAGTTTTTTTGGTAATATTTGAAATAGTGACCAACTGTCCACAATGATCTGAGTTCATTCAGATCATTAGCAGTATTCGCCGACCAAGGCATACTTTAATCGACCCCGACGACGCCACTACCCTCCTCCAGGAGAGTAGTAAGGCCACTAGCACGCTACATAAGCCCAAAACCCGATCGCCGTCCTACCACCCTCGCCGCCGAGGCCCGCCGCGACGCCCAAATCGACGCCCCTCCCGACCCTTGCTCGAGCCAGCCCGCGCCGCTGAGCCTGTAGCTTTAAATTCGTCCGTAAATAATACCAATCCCGATCCAGCTAGTCATTTGCTGCCCTCTTCCAGCGACGCCCTAAGCCGAGGTTCGTACCCCACAGGGGGTGCCCTTAGCGTTGTCGCTTAGTTTTAGTTAGTATATAAGTTTAAGTCCTGGCTGGAGGCCTTAATTTATTAGGGAATCCACAGGCAAGTCCGCTTAAGCAGAACGACGCGGGCTGGTTAGAGCAAGGTTCGGGAGGGGCGTGGATTTGGGCGTCGCGGTGGGCCTCGGCGGCGAGGGCGGTAGGACGGCGATCGGGTTTTGGGCTTATGTGTGGTGCTGGTGGCCTTACTAATCTCCTGAAGGACGGTAGTGGCGTCATCGGGGGCGATTAAGATATGCCTTGGTCGGCGAATACTGCTAATGCGGAAGGGAGTATAGCGGGCGTTCTTCGTGTCAGTGGCACGACACTTGTTTAAATACTGTTGGCCCAGCACTTTGCCACTTCCACGGCGTTATTGGTGGCAGCCCACAGGTCACTTTCTTCTGAGTCACTGGCTAGTAAATTTACCTTGGCATGAGCTAGATAGTTGCAAGCTTTGCTTAGAAAAAATATGAAGATGAATAAATATAACCGTTTCAAATCAATCACTCAAAATAAATGAATCTAGAATTCGGCCATTCATCTAAAACAGTATAAAAGATTTTAATTAATAACTGAACTTCAGTTCGTTTCAACAAACAACATCGAAACTGTCAGAGTAAAATAATTAAACGTTAGAAACGAATAACTCAGGACCATTGCTTTGTTCATGAATATTTTTGTGACCGGAGAGGGGTTTGCTTAGCTAAATGCTAACAGCCACACGGGTGGATCTTCAAGGTCAAGCAACGCTTGTCGAGTCGGGCAGTGGATGGGTGTCCATCCGTTACATACCGAGACCCCTCCATGCCTCGGAAAGCACCCTAAGCCGTTGGTCCCGGCTGTTTTTCGTAGATTTTTAACATTCGTTACGGATAGTATGAAGCCTGACAACCAGTCTTACCACGAGTTGTCTTGTTACCCGGACACTGAGTTGTTGAGGTCAGATAGGCATTTGCTCAATTATACTCAATTAGACTGGAAGCCACGCCAAGGAAAAGGTTAGGCATATTGATTGACACGATTAAGAATGCGGCGGCGGCACGTGAGTCGCCCGGAATGTTACCGTTTTATGTATATTTTTTTTTTTTACAAACAGTTAGAACGAGGTTCATTCTATTTATTTTATGTCGTATTTTCTTCCTTTTTTTTTCTTTTCGTATAATGCACCGGTTCACGTCATTAAGTCTATGCTTTCGCTGAAAATCAGCGCTGGGGCTCTCAAACTCAACCTCAAAGCATTAATTTCAATTATAACATCAGGCACTTTCGAATTGTCAAGGAGTCGGTCAGTCAGAAATATGAAGCGACCTATGGAGAAGAAAGGGCAAGAAACTCCCTTTTAAATAATATTATTACAAATATATTAGTTACATCATTAATGTTCATCTTATATGTGAGAACGATGTACAAAAACCGTACACGTTAAAAGCGTCCAGAGCTGCAGCAAAAAATAAATAAAACAATACAAAAAATAAATTATTAAAATAAGCCGTGACAGCTAAGAGATGACCAGTCCCAACTGTCGGCGCCCGTTCACGAATATGACGCATGGATCAGCACCATTCAGCTCAACCATATTGAAGGGAGCTAAATGATCCAACACACGCGCCACCGTCAGCGAGACATTTGAGCGAGCATGACATACTATCCGCCAGGGCACATTCAGGTCAAGATAAGATTAGGTCATTACCCGGTAAATGGTAGCTCCATAATACAAAGTAATCACACCAGTGCCATGCATTTTATAATACAAAGGAGATAGAATTTATACAATGCAAATATATTCTAACAATCTTCAGTAGCTCCAGCAGTATTGCAAATGTTAATTAATTAGTTGTGGTGTGGAACAGGACCAGCATTTTTATCAGCGATGTAATCCTCTAACTTATAATATGCCTGCCTGCATAGGGTGCGTTTTAAAAAAAGATTTGAAATTCGTCTCATTCAGTAATAGTCTTTGGGGAGGTATTTTATTGTAACATTTTAAACAGTACCCCACGAAAGATGAGTCTACTTTAGCCAGTCTAAAACCTGTCTAAAAAATCTTAACATTTAACAGATAGCGGACAGCAAGAAAAATCTTATGCACTAAGTTTTATTTCCATTATTAGCACTGAATTAAATTATTATACTAGTACTAAATTATTAGCCGTGAACCAATTTTGGACCAGCAGTAGGGAGTTATTTACGTCGTCATAATTTTAAGCACGTCTTTCTACCTTAAAAAGTAAGAAAGTATCGTCAGCAAATAACACCATTAGTGGTTGCTTTATAAATTAATGGTAAGTAGATCATAAGTGTACACTAAAAAGAGAAAAGAACCCAATCTCGAGCCATGTGGAACACCCATTTTTACTTTTAAACCAAGGGAATTGACACCATTAAATTGAACTTGCTGTTGTTTATCTATGTCGTGGAAAACGATATTGTTAAATTATAATTTGCTGATTTGACTACTGTAGTACTGAGGAATTGGTAAACGCCGTGACGTCAGTTACCATTTCTGTGCCGAGGAGCGCACTTTGACTCGAGATGCCAACCAAGACACTCCTCAAGAACGAAACTGTCGGTTTACCATTTAAATTAAGTATTGTGATCAAGCTAAATAAAGTGAAGTTATAACTAAAGTGAATATTATTATTCTACGCAATGAACCCGATGCCACCGAACCCAAAAGATGACGGCGCTATCGCTCAGCCGTCGCTGACGCCGTCATTTAAATAAGATTTAACTAAACTGAGCGCAAGTTTTCCAAGTCCGTAATACTCAAGTTTCGAAAGCAAGGTTTCGCGATCGACTAGATCAAATGCCCTGGAGAGGTCACAAAAGTTTCCTATGCCGTCTTGGGCCTCTTCCCACGCGTTAAAAATATCTTTTAATAAAGTAACATCCGGCATCGGTCGTACAACGCCCTTTGGTGAAACCGTACTGTTGATTGTAAAGGATTTTATTAGTGTTGCTATGATTGAGCAATTGATTAACCATTACTGTGTCTCGCATAGGGTCGTATCATTATGCTGAATGATGGCTGTTTTGCGTGGATGTGACGCATATTGCCCCCAACTTTTTTTTTGATTTTGTGTTATTTCTCTGCGTCATGTTTACAGCAAATACGAGTAAACGTATTTTATTTCTTATTAACTCAGTACAATTGTGTTGTTTATATTTTAATTTAATAAAATACTTGCTACACGGCCCTGGATTTACACGATTTTTACGATTTAACAAATCATTACAAAAATACAAAAATATTTATTTAGCTCGAAACATTATGTCGTAAGACACTTATGAAGGGTTAAGGACGCGTTTAGAATATAAAGCTTTCTAATTGTGAGCAAGTTGCATACTTTATAGAGGTCTGTTGTAGGCAACGTAAATCGTTTAAAGTACATCACCTTTATAAGAGATCGCTGAGCTCTTTCCAGCTCGAGGAATTTCATTTTGGTAGCCCCACCCCACATCGGAATGCAGTTAGTTATTACAGATTGCGCCAGAGGTATATAAATCTTGTTTATAAGTTGCGCGGACATAACAAGTCGTAAAGTTTTGAACACCCAAATAAGCTTCCTGATTCTTTTCATAAAGATCTCGATGTGATTGTGCCATGACAGTCTCTGATCAACAATTATGCCTAAATACTTTGTGGAGCTGACTTGTTGAATGGTTTGACAGCCAGAATTATAAATATGGACAGCATTATTTTGGCAATCATGAATCGCAATGCCAAAATCAGGTCCAGGCTGTGACCTCTGGCTTGGGGAAAAGCGAACAAAATTTGTTTTCTTAACATTAAGAGTTAAAAGGCTCGCTTTAAGCCAGCCAGCTATTTTAGTCAGACCCTCTTCAGCGACATCTTTAACATTTTTCCATGAATAATAAATAGAAATGATTGTGAAAACCGCATCAAAATCCGTTGCGTAGTTTTGTAGAACAAAGCGGTCACACATACTCGTAGGTACGCACGACGACATATGAAGCCATACATTTTCAGTATAAGCTTATTCATTGTACGAAAAGCATAAACAATGCGAGGTCAGATAAAACTGGAAAAGCTATAGCTTGATATGTAGGTCGTGAATATACGCACAAAGAGCATCATAAATCTAAACTAATATTATAAAGAGGTAAAATTTGTTTGTTAGTAAGTTTGTATATAGAGAAGTTTGTTTGTGAGTTTGTATGTAGGGAAGTTTGTTTGTAAGTTTGTATATAGAGAAGTTTGTTTGTGAGTTTGTATGTAGGGAAGTTTGTTTGTGAGTTTGTATGTAGGGAAGTTTGTTTGTATGTAGGGAAGTTTGTTTGTAAGTTTGTATATAGAGAAGTTTGTTTGTGAGTTTGTATGTAGGGAAGTTTGTTTGTAAGTTTGTATATAGAGAAGTTTGTTTGTGAGTTTGTATGTAGGGAAGTTTGTTTGTGAGTTTGTATGTAGGGAAGTTTGTTTGTAAGTTTGTATGTAGGGAAGTTTGTTTGTAAGTTTGTATATAGAGAAGTTTGTTTGTGAGTTTGTATGTAGGGAAGTTTGTTTGTGAGTTTGTATGTAGGGAAGTTTGTTTGTAAGTTTGTATGTAGGGAAGTTTGTTTGTAAGTTTGTATATAGAGAAGTTTGTTTGTGAGTTTGTATGTAGGGAAGTTTGTTTGTGAGTTTGTATGTAGGGAAGTTTGTTTGTAAGTTTGTATGTAGGGAAGTTTATTTGTAAGTTTGTATGTAGGGAAGTTTGTTTGTAAGTTTGTATGTAGGGAAGTTTGTTTGTAAGTTTGTGTGTAAGTTTGTATGTAGGGAAGTTTGTTTGTGAGTTTGTATGTAGGGAAGTTTGTTTGTGAGTTTGTATGTAGGGAAGTTTGTTTGTAAGTTTATATGTAGTTAAGTTTGTTTGTGAGTTTGTATGTAGGGAAGTTTGTTTGTGAGTTTGTATGTAGGGAAGTTTGTTTGTAAGTTTGTATGTAGGGAAGTTTGTTTGTGAGTTTATATGTAGTTAAGTTTGTTTGTGAGTTTGTATGTAGGGAAGTATGTTTGTGAGTTGGTATGTAGGGAAGTTTGTTTGTAAGTTTGTATGTAGTTAAGTTTATTTGTGAGTTTGTATGTAGGGAAGTTTGTTTGTGAGTTTGTATGTAGGGAAGTTTGATTGTGAGTTTGTATGTAGGGAAGTTTGTTTGTAAGTTTGTATGTAGGGAAGTTTGATTGTAAGTTTGTATCTCTGGAACTTGCCAACGAAATTGAAAATAAACTTTTTGCATTTGATAGCTCAATTATTTATAAAGTCTAATAAACATCACGCTATGATCCTTAGGAGCCGGGCAAGAAGAAAAAAGCCAGAAAGAACGCTAAGCAAAAACGAAGTCATAGCGCGGGGAGGCGATGCGATGCGGGGGGGGGGTTCGGGGGAACAGGATATTTCACGCGGACGAAATCGCGGGCAGAAGCTAGTTTATATTTTATTTTTAATTAACAGCCTTTACATTTCTCTGTCTTTCTTAATTGAACAACGCCTTTTCATACCTATGTTCAGGTTGGCTTCTAGTCTTACTTGATGCAGCTGAATACCAGTATATAACATACAGCGAATGCCTATCTGACGGCCACAACCCAGTTACTGGGTAGCTCCCCTCTTGGTAAGACTAGTTTTTAGACCATATAGGTGGTAATGAACAGCAGATAAAATAAAATAACACCTTCTAAGAATGGTGAACGACACTCTTGTATGATACAATTCATCTCCCTGACTTTACAAGTAACGTTTGTGTAAATATTATGGATGTACCTACGTTTAATAAAATACTTTTAAAATGTGCACAGATAGTCTTGATAAATGTTTTCTTGCATGTATGCAAGTTGTACTCATATTTCTTATTTATTATTCAGGTATGAACATCTCCTCGCGAGGATAATTCGCCTATATGGCTGGCGTTTACTTACTATGTTTGTTGTTTGGCATCTCGCAGGTCAACCTATGCGGTTGTCGTCTGCTTAAGCGGACTTGCCTGTGGTTGCCCCAATAAATTAAGGCCTCCAGCCAGGACTTAAACTTAAATACTAACTAAAACTAAGCGACAACGCTAAGGGCACCCCCTGTGGGGTACGAACCTCGGCTTAGGGCGTCGCTGGAAGAGGGCAGCAAGGGACTCGCTGGATCAGGATTGATATTATTTAGGGACGAATTTAAAGCTACAGGCTCAGCGGCGCGGGCTGGTTCGAGCAAGGGTCGGGAGGGGCGTGTATTACTTACTTTAATGTATATATTTTATATAGAAAATAAAGTGCTTTTATAATATTTCAAATATTAATCAGGGATTAAGTTTAGGAAGAAAATGTATTCCATATTCAAATCATCGTCTCCAATTTGATATTATTAACTTCCTGCCACAAAGAAGAGTAAGGAACAATATTATTTTAAAACCACATAACATAACATAACATAACATCACGCCTTGTTTCCCCGAAGGGTTGGGCAGAGGTGTACTTAAAGTACACCCACATTTCGCCAGTTATGTTTTTAAGTCCCATGTAATAGGGGGCGAGCCTATTGCCATCAACCGGGCACAAATCCAGACTCCGGGCTGCTACTGAGAAATTCCAGATAGAAAAACCCAATAACACGTTGCCCGACCTGGGAATCGAACCCAGGACCTCTTGCTCAGTAGTAGCGATTGCGACCACTAGACCAATGGGAATTAAAAAAAAGTCTCCATACTTATTCATTTATTATAATATATTAACACCACCAAAAAAGCAGACGATGCTAAATCACTCGGCCATTTGCCTGAATCCGGATGGCAGAATGTAATTGGTGGTAAAATTCAAATCTTTAACTCTCTCTCAGTGAACGAAATTTTTCTTCTTCAATTTTGGCTTTGTCAAAGTAGGAAACAGAAAACGGAATACTCAATACTCAATCATTTATTTGCATTCCACATGTTTACTTAGATGGTAACTTAAAATTATATCGATCATTGTGGACCCTGTCGGGCACAGCAAAAATAGTAGGAGAAATTTTATATGTTTCAACAAACAAACATACATACATACCTACCCACTAGATACAATTATTCGTCTACCCCTAACTATATTATATACATATTATGAAAGACTGAGAGACATGTACATATGGAAAATGTAACAGGATAGAATGAGACGGAGGATGTCGTAGTTTCATATTGTCCTCATCTCAATATTGAGATTAAAAGTGACGCTTGGCTTGGCGCAAATTATTAGACGTAGGGTCAGCAAAAACGGGTGATGTAAATATCAGCATATTAAATGTGGGTAGTTTTGTTTTCTGGTAGTGCAAAAAGAGGGTTGTCCTTAGTTTGGGGTAATGGGGACGGATGTAATGAGGGCTAATAGGATTTGTTGACTGCCTAGTGGTCGCAATCGCTACTGCTGAGCATGAGGTCCTGGGTTCGATTCCCAGGTCGGGCAACTTGTTATTGGGTTTTTCTATCTGGAATTTCTCAGTAGCAACCTGCCAAAGTCTGGATTTGAGCCCGTTAGTAGCAATAGGCTCGCCCCCTATTATATGGGACTTAAACATAACTGGCGAAATGTGGGTGTACTATAGGTACACCTCTGCCCAACCCTTCGGGGAAACAAGGCGTGATGTTATGTTGTGTTATCTTTGTTTTCTGTTTTTCATATTTTTGAGGTGTAATTTTTTTTGTTCTGTATTGCCAATAAAAGCATTTTGCTTTCTACTTCTTTTTATGCTATCGTAAAATGTAGCTGCAACACCACACTCCTTAAATAACTGACCCACCGAACTTCGTAACGTCTCAGAATATTATCTTCATTATTATTTTGTTAATCGACTTTCAAAAGTAGGAGGGTCTCAATTTGCCTGTTTGTCTTTTTTTGTATTTTTGTTACGCTATATCTCCGGCAATTGTGAATCGATTTCGGAAATTCTTTTTTCAATCGATAGGGTATGCTTCAGGGGTGGTCTTATATAAATTTTATTAACTTTGCTTGGGTAGTTTTTCAGTTAGCTTTAATACGTATTTTTCCACTTAGTGTACATTGGTTATATTAAAATAACTTCCTGACTCTGTTATTTACAATTTTACATAGCAAGTGGTATACGAATTCATCAGGTAGGTAAACAACTATAAAGTGAAAAGTACATAAAACTTGTTTACGAAAAAAAAACACTTCAAAGTGAAAAATAACTTCAATTTTGGAAGTCGGTGACAAAAAACGAAACTAAAAAACCGAAGAAACCGTTTACCGAAGTTAAAGTTATTTTCACATTGTAGTGTTTTTTTTTTTTAAAGTCATTTTTATTTGTTTAGTCATTCTGCTATTCGGGGCGGATACAAATCAAAGATCATTGGAATCGGTCGAGCCGTTCTTGAGTTATAAATGGTGTTATTATCTCGACTTTGTTTTATTTAGATATAAGTAGGTATAATATATGCTATTTGTTATATGAGGTAAGATGCAGAAAGCAGATTGATCAATACCTGCGCCAAGTAAGAACTGGACTATTGTCATAACATAACATAAACATAATCAGCCTATAACGTTCCCACTGCTGGGACACAGGCCTCCTCTCTATGAGAGGTAGTGAGCCGTAATCCACCACGTGGGCTCAGTGCGGGTTGGTAGATGTCACATGTCTTCGAATTTTTGGTTCTAGGACATGCCGGTTTCCTCACGATGTTTTCCTTCACCGTTTTAAGAGCAGTGGTGATTAAATTATTTACACAAAGTAAAGCGCCTGCTTGGGTTCGAACTCACGACCCACAACTCGTAAGTCAGGACCGTTACCACTGGGCCACCACTGCTCTCAATATTGAATATTGGAATATTGTCGATCACGAGTAATGTGATACTTGGGCAAAAACTTTAATGAAATGTACCTACTTAAAAATAACCTTAACACATAATAGTTAACGATACTTCATGATCACATGATAGTGACTATAATATACTAGGAGCTAGTGTACATTTAATAATACATAACGCTCTCATGGACGCAAAATCGGACTGTGATGTTCGCATCAGGAGCAAATTCTTTCTATAGCTATGTAGTTGGCAAATTTTCGTTATAAGTTAAAGTAAAAAAAAACCTGCACTAAATTGTAGCTGAAAACAAAACTTATTGAGCTTATCATTACAGCGAATGACATTCATACTCAAAACTTTCCTCACGATTACTTTTTTCACTCTCCAAATCTCATGAAAACCCAGAAAGTCAATTGAGCTAAGGGACTTATAAGTAACACTACCAAATCAAATCATACCTTACACACTTGAAAAAGACAAGGAAGAGCTCAGACACTCTACCACTCAATAATATTTAAAAATTAATTCCCCCTTTGTCTGCTGTCGCTACCGAGTCAGAGCTCACTTCACTGAAACGTAGCACTGCAGGCGACGTTTTTGCGCACCGTACCTCTGACACAGACACCTTTTTATGTAAAGATGGAGACAAGATATACAGGATTACTAGATGAGGTCTTGTTTTAGCAAATTAACGTTTGGATTTTCTCATTTGCAGTTTAAACGTCTTTCTTTTTTAAAGTACTGTAAGAAAATTTGGTGGATATATGTAGATATACCTGCAGCTAGACTAGTTTTGGTGTTCAAAAATCTCATGGCTAGTCTAGTAAAGTCGGCGACGTATTTAACAAACGACCGGGCGATCACCACCTTATATATCCAATTATGCTGACTATTATTATGCCAAGATTAAGCCTAAGCAAAAGCTTTTCATAATTTATGTATTACTGGCTGTTGCTCGCGGCTTCGTCTGCAATACAGGATGAAAGGTAACCTATGTACTTACCCAGGGCATGATCTATCTGTGTACTAAATTTCATCCAAATCCGTTTTGGCTTTTTGACGTGAAAGCGAAACAAAGAAACGGACTTACTTTCGCATTTAATTAATAACAGTTAGGATTATTTTAATAACGCCATGAATCAACACTTTTTGAACAATCAAATATCTGTCCGAATAAAGCTACTGGGTGATTTTTCATAGTTTATCTCTGTGGGTCCAATAGTCAACTCACCTATTCCATGTTCAAATTCTTGATTCTAATTATTGAAGTATTTCCACTTAAAAAATATCAACATTGTTGATTTCAGTTACTATCAAAAGTTATAAAAAAATTGAAGTCGTAGCACAATCTGAACTTTATGTTTGAGTCTTAAAATTATTTTTCGATAGCCACATATTTATTTACATGACGTAGTTTAGTTCGTTTAGCACACAAACGAAAGAAAACAAGGCTACTTCGTCTAACTTTGCGTCTTTACGTCGGATCACACATTGTCTGTCCTACATCATTTCTTTGGCTGAAAATTCACTATAGCTGGTCCAAGCTCACCAATGAATATCCTCAAGCTGTCTTGAGGCATCTGTCGCACTAAAAATGAACGCAGATGACGTCACACAAATCCTGCATCGCGCAAACAAAGTTATCCGCGCGATTAACAAATAAAGAACAACCGTCAGGTAGTGGCCCACCAGACCCAACACCCGTCCGGTCGGAGGATCCTCTCTTTTCACTGGAGACCTCTAAAGCCTCATCTAGTAAACGTAACATCTATCTTGCATTGGAACACCGAGAATACGTCTTTCTTTACCTCTGTTTGACTATTTACTAGCTTTGAATACGACCGCTGTGAATATCATTTCGAGCACTCTGAATATTGTGTAAATATTACGATTTATGGAGGTATTGTACCGGACAGCTGATATTGTGTAAGAAGGGAATCATCCAGTCTATCCTGTTAAAATATCACCGGGACACTGGGGTTCGTTCCGAATTTCGCTGTAGTCGATTTGAGCCGGCGTCCTGAATTAGCATGAGCGTGATAACGATCTCCGTGAATAGTCATAGATAATGTCATGAAATGCGCCATCTTACGATAACGCCGACCATGCCCTAAAGTAATATCACCGTCAGCGCTGTCAAAAATTACACTTGTGCTTGTGCTGTTTTGGCTAGGTGCTGAGAGGTTAACGTGGCATTTTCGAAAGTGTGCTTCTAGCCACAGTCGCCACCTAACCAAAGAAGGAAAAATTTGTGGTTTATACACAAAGAAACACTGTTATCCAACCGTGAGTATTCAAGTGAATTAGAGCCTTGCGGGAGACAAATTTCTGTCATGATCAAATCAGAGCAATACGAGAGCGAGTGTCAATGCGTTGAACTTCTATTTTCTGAATAGCCAATCTGTATTTCTTGTGCCAGGTATGAGGTCATGTTATGTTGACGTTGAGCGAGCACTGTGAGCGCGTTCACAAGCCTTCCAAATTGTTTAAAGCTCTCAGCTGTCATATTTGTAAAATCTAAATCGGAACGCAAATGATTGATGTAAGCGCAAAAGCGATTATGGTCTAATTCGGAATGTACCCTTATGTGAAGTTAGCTTGAAGTGAGCCGTCATTAATATCAATCCCAAGCATCAGATCATTCCAACAGTTCGCCGTTACGCTTGAAGCTTACTGCACCTCTTTCACGGTGTTTACATAACACGGCTGTTTTTATTGATACAAATGTTAATCTATCGGAACATCATATTTTGTAGAATATTCGTTTTTATGGTCCCCCAATCGAAGGATACTTACGTCTGTGTCTATCTCTTCAGAGTCCTGTCGTGCAACTCTCTGTCATTAATAACTTATATTTACTCTTCAATCCTCCGTTTTTTTGTGCTTATTAATATCTGTGTACTATGCTTCGAAACTAAGCTATCTGAAATAACTAGTTGCATGTCGATTCTGTAAAAAAATCAACGTAAACAGGAATCAAGACACCTACGTACAAACATGGACAAGGTAAATTTAATGTGACGTCATAGAGCCTATAACCAGTGGACGATCAAGACGGTTCCAACAATATAATTTTAGAAGTTATGAGGGAACAGATGAACATACATACTGTGGCAAGCGGGTTTCTTATTAGTTGTAGGAATAGTAGGAATGAAACCAAGGGTCACTCACTTTACACATTTATAACATGGGTCACAGAAATCAGGGAAGTAGGTTGGAAGGTCTCTGAAGTACTGGTTCACTGGTCACTGTAGTTAGCAAGGAAAGAACGTCACTGCCCTGGGCTTGGCTACGCCGCAGCACATGGTCCGCGCGAGGGCACAGGGAAGGCAGCAGAGTGGGGGAGCGACCCCAGAGGTCACCAGGCGTGGGCAGGGATGAATGACCGTGTGTGTAGGCACGTGGTTCTCTCAGGCAGGGGCCTCAACACGTGGCGGGCGTGGGATCTCGGCACCCATGAGCTACGTGGATGGCAGGTTCAGGCGGCGGTAGCGGCCGCGTGGGTAGTCCGCGTGACGGGCGTCTCTCCGGCGGTAGGGCGGAGGCAGCGATGACGTCAGTCAGCGTAAGGCAGGAAGTGTAGCCTAATACTGGAACCCTGGAATCAGCGCAAGGCGGATGCTCCCGTAAGCGTTGTGCCAGAACTGCAAGCCTCCGTCGATGTGTGCGTCTCCCAGCCGTAAGCCCAAAGCAAGGTGGATGGAGGAAGACTCAACCATCGTGGCGGCTTACAATTATAGGTTATGACGTGCACATGCTGCGGGCATTGTCGGAGGTCCCTCGTCGCGTGGCCAGGCGATTTAAGCGAACAGCAAGGCGCAGCGCGGCGAGACAAGCATAGCGTATTATGCGAGAAGCATGCGCACGCATTCACAGAGAGGTGCAGTAATGGTGACCGGTGATGTGGCAGAAGCCACTATCGGTAAATAGCTTTCTCGACAGTCATGGTGGGGCTGCCGAGAACAATTACAATAGCTGCCAGACCGTGCAGACAGAAATACATAGAGAATGCGATCTGACAGGACACAAATAAGAGTATAGGCAATCACACTGAGCACTTACCCGTTTATCTCGGAGTTATGTTAACTTACTGCTTGATGCGAAGGAAAGAGGACGTTAGGCGTCCAGCAGGGATATTTATAGCGCAACCCGCACCTCGACAATGCATGACGTGGTGGGAATTTGAAAGATTTAGGGATGTTACTCTCGTAAACCGTAACTAATAGAGACGTGCGTTTTAGTTTATCTTTAGGAAATCGACTGCAACTACAATACATAAGCACTACAATACATAAGCACATTCATACAAACTGGTCAAAATAATAACCCACTATTTTAAGGCCTAAAAACGCTGCCTACGAGCAATATTTTTGTTTTAGTTTGAAAGTTACTTACAGCTGTTCCAATTTTTAAAATCATAATAAAATTTATTGTCATTTTCGTGCCTTTACATTTTAGAAATTGCTCAAGCGGAACGCAGATAATGAGATATCACTTTGCGATCTCAATACCAAATCTTCCTACACACATTTCTAATTCCATAAAAGTTGAAACAACTAACAAAAAGAAACTATCTATGTAAATATATGTTACTACTCCGCATCGGATTTTCCAGCTGATAAATTTTAGTTTGAGTATGCAGTTCACCATCAAGAACTGCATCAATATTTGAATGCCAAAATGGTAGAATGTACAAGGATTCTTTAACATTATTGTCACCACCTTACTGTAAACATCTACAGTCTGAGCAAATAAATGAATTTTCTATTCCCTCGAGTACAAAATAATGCAATAAAATGGTCAATAATTTTCTGCTTATTATTTTGAAAAATCTAAATGTGTGTCTAAGCAATTAGGAGATAATTTCCTTGCAATGACCAGCCCCGGACATTCAAACCACATACCTCTACGTCCTCCAACTAACCATTTACCAGACACTCAATGATGCGTAATCCGCTAGGTAACTACATAGTTAATACACTCAGGCCTAGTTAGTCTAATTGGCTTCCAATTGGGCTTCAACATCCAGTAATCTAGATTCTGAGCCTGTTCTAATTACTTAAGTACTGTATGGTTTGGAAATTGTGAGCAGAAGGTTAAAAGACATTGTAATTAACTGGTGGAAAATAAAACGTTAGAGGGCAAACGCCGTATAACAATTAGTTAGATTAACCGTAGTCAACTGTTCAACTAATGATTAAATATATAAAGGGATATTACTTACGATTTTCAATGTCTTTTATAGCAGTCGTACACTTTTTTTTATTTCTATGAAACATAACAATTGTGAAGTTCTTTGTTTATTTATATAGTATTTAGGGCCGGTTATTAATTGTGGAAAATATTGTCAAAGTCAAAGTCAAAGTCAAAATAAAATGTTTATTGTCAGACAAAGGTCCACCTCTAACAGCATGACAGATGTGAACCCTTTTCATTGCGTTTTTCATAATTTTTCCACACATTTCCGGTGTTATCTCAGTGACTGTGTCTCTGTTTTTTTTTATTATGTTAAAGGTTCATTAGCCTGCAAGCATAGACACGTCCCTTTAGATGGCCTTCACATAAATAATTCAGGAGCTGTTAAATCCAAGGATCTTGGGCGAAACCAATCAATGTCACCGTTTCTCGAAATAATTCGACTCGGAAACGTTATTTAAAAAAAAACATTTTCTTGTTTTAATCGCTCTATAGCAAATTTGCCATATCTAAAAAAAATATTTTTCATGAAACAACTATCATATTTGCCGCCAAAACAAAATGACGGCAAAATGAAGTTGTATACTTCCAAGTAGCCCACTCTGTATAATCAAAGCTAACCATTGGTTATTATGTTGCCAGTGTAATGAGAAATCATTTCCCAAAAATAGCTAGGGTTTTGTCGGGGTAATATTTGTCTATGTGACAACACTAGCCATAATGAGTGAATGAAACGTCTTTTTTGACAGTCTAAACGTCAATCCTGTCAAACTGCATTCCCGTATAAATCGTACCGCGGATTTTGAACCAAATCGAACTATTTCTCTTTTATTCAAAATCCGCTCTACGCATTGCGCACATGCGATATTTTTAGGTCGGCACCTGCTGCTACCTGGGTGTTTATAGAAAATTCGTCCTTCTTATTTTTATTACTTACTTAATTTTTAAAAAACGCATATCTAAGCAGTTACATTGCTTTATTTTATTTAAAATTTAATTAATTTTTACCTAGGCTTAAAATACATAAAGAAGTGCAGTCAATTGCTCCCATTACACTTGAAAATTTGGCAATTAGATAGAACTTCGCCACTACTTCTCTTATTTTCTCTGTGGTGTGCAGTATTTCATGAAATTAATTTAATTTTGTGCAAATACTTAGTTCTAGAGACCGCGTGGATAACTTTACATGCAGATGATTTCGATATCCAAAATAATCGCATCGTAACATAGTGCCTGTGGCGTAAAATCGCAATGTAGGCAATATTTGTTAATGCGTTTGGCTTGATTCCTAGGTAGGGTAATGTTGTTGTAAAGATAAGTTTGCCAACTAAAGATGTAATCATTGAAACTTTTATGAGGTACATTACCTACCTTTTTTTTGGATGGGAAATCATCAAATGACTTCTCCCGCTCTGGGTAGAGCGGGAGGGCGTGTCAGACTTTTACTGACAGTAAAAGTCTGAAGTTGCCTGTGCCAGGGCCACGGTTATCTCTTTAGAATTTCCCGCGACACTGACTTTTCCTAACTTGTGGTGTAAGTTTAGATAATCTCCAATATACCGATACCGTAGGCAAAAGTCTACATTATCCAAGATATGAGTGACGTGGTCTAAATTTTTTATTATATATTTTCGGTATTTTCATTAACACGTACTCCCCAAAACTATAATCGTCTGATGAACTTTCCGACATAATATCACAATATGTAACTATGTTTAAATCTGTCAAAAATAATACAAAAAATACTTGAGAAATACGACGTTGACAACAAGAAAACTTGTACAAAACATCTGTAGTGCTATTCCGTAACCATCTCACCGTGAAAACTTAAGTGAAGTGATTGTGGAGTGAGCTGTCAGTGCCACTGATGCTAGGGATTGACCAAGACGGGATGACACTGACAGCTCACTCCACGCAAGTCTACACGGTGAGATTTATATCTTAGATCTTTAGAATCAACATGATGTTGTGTCTAAGCCATAACATAGATAAATGATAGGTCTCGCAGCGCTCGACTAGACCGCGGTCTATACAAACAATAGCTCCGTGAATGCGGCAACTCAATATTGTAGTGTGTGCAAGACATCGCCACTTGACATTTGTCAGTTGACATTGAGAACTAGTGTGTGTGAAGAATTGTGTTACCAGCTGCTCAACTGTTACCCGAGTTAATGGAAAAATATTATAAATAGTTAGTTATTATAAATATAGCTCAGGAAATACTTAAAAATGAACAATAAATTAAAAGCGAATGTATAAATATGTTTGTGTATAGGTTAGGCGTAGGTTTCTTCTTTAGAAAAAAGGAAGGTATATATTTCAATGATTAGGCCTAAATTTAATACTTTTTATTATTATTTACATACGAGGATTTTATTTTGTCGTTTTTCGATCAGGTTCCTTGTGGAAAGTTGTTCATTTTTATAGGTAGAATCGCCCCTTGAAATAGTGTCAGCTAACATTTTTGCACCTTATGTGTATAGATTATAAAGACAAACACTAAATAATCTATAGAACTAGGTTAGATAAATGAAATAGGATATTTAATAAAATACAAAAACAATAAATTCACATTTCACAAAAATCTCAACCCCTGGAAACTTGACTCTTGTATACGCGGCAACACTGAATGGCGTTTAGGGTTCATGTTACACTATGTTGAAATTTCGAAATTATACGGGACTTATGGATGGTATGGTATGCGATCCCACTATCCCTCTTATTTCTTGTACTATTATTGTTACACAGTTTCACCACGCAAACTGGCATTTTACTTCTGATTATGACCAAAATTTTATAAAAATCGGCAAGAGCCAGAAAGAGACAGACAGCTTGCAGTGTGACGGGCTCGGGTACGCCTACTTGGGCGTGGTATTTGTTGCCGCATTTGACAATTACGCCGGTGGTATCTAGTCTAGCGCAGCGAGACTAATCATATATCTAAGGCCATAATGTTAAATCTCCAACTTTGGGAGTTATTTTAATTTTAAACGAATAGTCAATTATTTGACCATTGGATAAAAAAACACATTTTATCAAAATGTTACCATTAGTTACTATTTTTAACTAATATATCTCTATGATTTAACTTCACAAGGCTTCATACTCCGTTGTAACGATCGTAGCAAACTCAAACTCAAAGCATTTATTTCAAATAAACCAATTACAGGCACTTTTGAATTGTCAAGGTCGGTCGGTCAGAAAAATGAAGCTAGTTGCCCATTCCAAAGCGTAGTAGGTACCTATGGAGAAGAACGGGCAAGAAACTCCAAGGACACTCTTTTAAATCAAGTTATGTTTACAATAGATTGGTTACATTATTCATGTTGAAATAATGCATGTGAGAACGATGCAGAACGTTAAAAGCGTCCGTTATATAAATATGAAAACAATTCAAAAATAAAATTTAATTAAAATACGCCGTGCTAAGAGATGACCAGTCTCAACTGACGGCGCCCGTTCACGAACATGACGCATGGATAAGCACCATTCAACTCAACCATTTTGAAGGGAGCTAAATGATCCAACACACGCGCCACCATCAGCGAAACATTAGAGTGAGCATGACATACTCTCAGCCGACACATTCAAGTCAATGAAAGACGTACCCAGTAAATGGTAGCTTTAAAGCATGTACATAGTACTCACATATACATAGCAACTGGCGTTCTGTGATTTCTGCCTACGCCCATGGGAAGATGTATGTATCTGTATGTTTAAGTAATGGTTGAATTAACTACGGATCAAAAAACCACCCCTAATTCGAAGATGACGACAAAAACGATTACGTTTAAATTTATGACTAATAGCGGTCACGAATTACGAGATCTTGTTGCCCTCGTTTGTCAAGTGGTCGCATAAGTAGCGAAATGTAGGTGTACTACAGGGATACCTCTGTCTAACCCTTTGCGGATTACAGGTGTGATGTTGACTGCGCTTGCGACCACAAAACCAATGAGGCAGTCTGCTGACAAGAGCTAATGCGCGGTGACTGTCAGACTGCATAGAAAAGAAAGAGAAGCGCGATAACAATCTGGTAATTTTTTGCAAAAAATGAAGCAATTTTCACAAAATTTGATGGGACTACAAAAATAAAACACTATCACGTTAACATGTTGCTTGTAGATTATATAAAAAATCAGAATTATTGAATGTATGGTAATGGGTATGTGTATGGTTTTTAATCGTTAAAATATTTTTTTTGAGGTATCTTCGTGTTTTTTTTTGTATCGTATCAAATTATTATTTGTAATACGTTTTCAATACACTATATAACTAGCTTATATGCTGAAGAATATCATGTTTTTTTCTGATTTTGTTTACTGCAGTGGATCATATTTTACTTTTAGGCATTCTAAAACTAGCGTTAAGGTTAGCCTGCAGTCCCGTAATGTTATTAATCATATTCTGTATCTGGATTTGGTTTTCTGTTCTTACCTGTCTATTAAAGATTCCCGAATCACTAATCCCCATAGGCTGGAATTTAATTTCTTATCGGAGCTTATAAGTGGTAACTACGTTATCTTGAAATCTGTCCCTGGTCTCAAAAATATTACTGTCATTTTACGACAAAGGTTGGCAAAGTGTCTGTTTCAGCATATTTTAGTAATATGTTTATAGTATATTTTTATCATTAATCATTTAAATTCTCAATTTGATTTTTTTATGAACCTAACTATATGTGCATGCTGTGGTCTCCTGTAATTGAAGGAGCACACATAAATTGAACCTTGTTGTTATTGTGATTTATAGTGTACATGAGTATCCTTTGTTGGAGGTCCAAAAACAATAACGCTCAAGACTCTTTTATTTAAATTTAAAATTAATTTTTGATTTTTAATCGCCTGAGGTATAAGCAGAAACTATGAAACGACACACACGATCCTTACATATTGCTCTTGCTGTACGTTCATACATCATCGTAAAGAATCGTCAAAAATAAATGATATTTTAAACCTAGATGAGTGCGGGGTTGCTTATCCGACTACTCTGACACTCACTCACTCAGTCACTTTTATAGTCCAGACATAATCTTTGTCAGGCCATATGAGCACCATGCAAATTTGTATCTGAGGTGGTCTATTGTTGTCCTGAATTTCCGTTTTAAATGTCCTTTATATAACAGATTGTCATGGGATTGGGGCAATGCTATATCACCGGGATGCATTATGTTGATCAACATCGGCCTAATGTTGAACAGAGGTGTACACCAAAATTTCGTCAGTTATGTTTAAGTCCCATGTAATAGGGGGCGAGCCTCTTGCCCTCAACCGATCACAAGTCCAGACTCCGGGCTACTACTGGGGAATTCCTGATGGAAGTGTTTTATCTACTAATAATAACATTCGATGATCAGATCAGCAAGCTCTCTGCTATGTGAGGTGATTAATCATAATCTCTCCATTAACCTGCCATAGTAGGTACAGATTATTGGCATGTGTGTTTTGTGTTTATTAAATAGTTGTGAACAAAAACTAAACTAATGTGAAAAAAAAATCTTTAATATAAGAATAAGAACTGCACATTTATTGGGAAACCAGAGTCAAGATCAGAACACACTAAGAGGCAATGAGGACACGACCTCATCAGTATCAATATCGAGAACATCCACTTTTGAATTAACGAAGAAGCCAAAGAATAGTCTCATTCAAAGCATCATTTTAGCAGTTGCGGCCACTAGACCAACGAGACAGCCATGTTTATTAGTAATCACTGGGACGTTCCTCATTGTACATAATATAAATACTAATCAAATTAGTTTCGGTTTTTATAGTACGCGTCAAAATTTATGACAGCTCTGAAGTGCGCCACTCGCTGCGCAGTACCTCACCCCTCACCCCCGCTGACACGTGAATTTGTTCAGTGCGCAGCGACTTGCCTCATGTTCAAGTTTGAATCGGGATGTACCACTGCAATGACCCCCGTTACAAATAAATAATCAGTTTTTAGCCAATTTTCCTTTTTTGCTTCCCAGCTAAAACCTTGCACAAGAATCAGACCCAAGACTATTATATCAAACCTTCTTCTTATATCGGCACGGACTATATTAAGAGAGAACAATCTGATTGGTATTTCCCAACTATGTTGTGGTCAGCTTCCAGTAAACTGGATGCAGCTAATTACCAGTATTTAACATGGAGCGACTGCCTATCTGACCTCCACATCTCTGTTACTTGGTAATACTCATAATCATCAAACTCTTGTTCTGATCCCAATTTATTTGTGGTATGCGCGACATGTACTTTTCTTCCATACTTCTATATTCGAAATCAATACAAAACTTTTTTATTTCCCATAAACAACGTTTCATAAGTGCCTTCAAGGGCACTTATGAAACGTCAGAAGCTAGGTGCACGGTTCCAATTGGTCGTTTCCTTCGGAGAAGAGCCGGCTAGGAACTCCACGCTTTGAAAAATAATTGACTTTTACAATGTTTTCAAATTACAGTATGAATAGGTATCGGAGGTCAGTGTAGGTCTGTCAGCAAGTACCATATGCTTAACAAATAGACAATGGTCTACAAATCTAGAGTCTTAAATGAAATACTATTTATACCAAATGACATGATTGACCTATCATATCCTGTTCACAAAAGCCACTAGATAATGCAAATTAGAATATAATGTCAAATTATGAGAAGATTATGTCAAAGAAGTAAATAAAAAATAAATATTTAATAATTAAAACTAAAATCAAACACCATAATTTGGGACCAGTTTATAAAAATTCATAGAATTACATGAGGTACCAAGGAAGCCACATGTGAAGAAGGAAGTATTGTCAACCTGCTTTGTCTTACGACTTAGCCACTGTATGGCCCGATTCGCGCGCAAATAACAATTATCTACCAGAAATGACGTTTCCCGCCAAACGACATTTTTCCGCGAAGGCGCACTTACTTATAGATTATTATCTAGCAACCTATTGCGGCTATAACAAAATAAAATTCGTGTGTATAGCTGAAACTACACAAAATCAATTTATGTGAAAACTTAATCACAAAAACTAGTCCAAAATACTTAAAAACAAATTAAATATCGGGTTGAAATTGTGTAAAATATTACTTCTACCCACATTTTTTGGAATTATTTTGTAGTTAGTGTCAATAAAACCTATGTATAATTAAACTAGATTATATTACCTACGTTTTGATGCCCATATGTCCTTACTTGGTATTTTCTGAGTAGCACAATAAACCAAAATAAACAACCCTTAACCTTGTGATATACCGCGGTGAAAAGTAATATTTTAACGTAATTTCGTTGTATTTTTACTGCCTTGGTGTGTTAAATTTCGAATTATTATCTGATTTCCATATTCTAATTAAATTCCAGTTAGAAAATTTTATAAATCAATCCAGTCGTAATGTTTACAAACACCGGCGCGAGGATCGTGTTTATCCATTACGTAATATCAACATAAAAAAACTTTTAACACTATGAAATATTTACTTAATCTCAAAGCACGAATCTCGAGAATTGTTTTGTTATATAACACTTCAACATTGCGATAACAAATGAATTGTAAACAAAACCGATAGCACAACCTCTTGAAAACTTTTTACGATGACACCAGTTGAAACTTGACACATTTTTTTTGTCGTCTTTAATTTTGGTCACTAGTGTCCGGCGGTCGCGAACGGCTTTTAGTTTAATAGAGAATGACTCTACAACGTGTAACGGAACTAACGCAAGAGCTCATACACCCCAATTAGAATATTAAATTATAAGTCTAAAATAACATCTGTAATTTAATTTAGATAAACCACACCTTGCATTTTTTTTTTTGAAATAGTTGTCCTGATTAAACATAAAACGTTTGAGCGCACTACTCGATCTATACCCACACTAATAGCGCACGCACCGCACACTCATGTGCCTGCCAGCTGGCTCGGTAGGTAAGCACTGCAAGAGTAGGAGTCCGCACTAGGTATGTGTGTACGTTAGTTCAATGACCGAATATTACGTACAGATCACACGTAAAGTCTCGTACACACTGGCGCGACGCCGCAGCGCGACACAAAGGCACCGCGTGTCGCGCGACGAGTGGTGCCTCTGTGTCATGCTGTGGCACCGCGCCTGTTTTGGGAGCCTTAATAAATAAGCTTTGGATTATTTTGTTCTAAGTTATGTTTAGTAAAGGGGAAGCATTTTCAAATCGAGCAACTTTTAGCCCGTCTGCGATAGGGTGTCACCTCCGGCGTGCGCCTGCGCCCTTTCGCCGCACGGTCGTCCCGGAGACTGACTCATTTAAGGTTCGTACCCACGGTCCCGTCGCGCCTTGTTTGTGCGAGCCTTTTTCTCTGATGCGTGCTTAACTGTTGCGATATCATATTCTGAGTCGGCGTGTATGAATGATTTTCCCACAAATAAAAGTCTAAAGGCGTTAGATCAGCCGATCTGGGAGGCCACTGCACTGGCCCTCCACGACCAATCCAACGGGGCCCATATTCCGCATCAAGATGCTGCCGAACGTTCCATGAGAAATGCGCGGGAGCACCGTCGTGTAGGTAAAACACGTCTCTTTAAAAGAAGAGCGGGACGTCCTCCAATACCTCGGGCAATGTTTCCCGCAAGAACTGCAGGTAGGTATCTCCAGTTAACCTCGGCAGAAAAACAGGGCCGAGTACGCGTGTACCTATGACGCCCGCCCACACGTTCACGGAGAACCTGTGCTGAAACGAATCAACACGGCATGCATGTGGATTCTCACGTCTCCACAAATGCTGGTAAATGCCAATTCGCGTGAAGGTGCTCTCGTCCGTCCAGATGATGTTTCCTTGCCAGTTCTCTAACAACCATCTACTAAATTCCAGACGTGGCAAGTAGTCGTTCGGCGTCAGCTCCTGACAACGTCGCAGGTGATACGGGAGTTCACCATAAGCGCGTAACGTTCGCCACACGTACATGTGGCTGCAGTCGAATAATGGCGCTGCTTCTCTTGTGCTCTTCTCTGGGTTTTCGTCAAAATAGTTTAATATTGTTGCTTGTAAGCGAGTAGTGCGCACATTTGGCACTCTATCTATTGCCGTGTTAGGACGAAAGGTACCGGAGTCCCTCAGACGCTGAGTTGCACTTAACATTGTCCTGGCGCTCACTCTAGTATCATATCGTTCGTTGAACTCTCGACACGCTAACTCGACATTATGGTTGCAACGAGCCAGTGTCCTCACCATCTCCGTGTACTGAATATTGGTGTACTGGAACGCCATCGCGCGCGTAAATAAATAAATGTGACAGCAACAAAAATTAAATTCGGGAACACTTGTCGCTGCCGTAGAATAACTAAACCTTTGATGTGAGGCGGGCAGTGGCGGCGCGTGCGTCTGCATGTCAAACGTCAAAGCTGTATGTCGGCAAATTAATACATCTCGCTATTTCACATTAATCTTTCATTTGCAAAAGAAGTACTACTCGTACAAATGTTCTAATATTTTGGCTTTTCTAAACAAACGAATGTGTAAAACGATCTACAAATTTAGTCGCGCAATTAAAAAAGATTTATTTCTTTGAGATAAGATCTTAATTGCCTTAAATTAACTTCTTTTTTTAACAGGACAAGATTAAATGTAATAAAAAGTAAAAAGCAATGCTTATGTGTGTAAGAAAGCTATGATCGGACTACAAATTTTGCATTTAAATAAGACGTACTGCTTTGGAAGAAGGTTTAAGTTTCCTTAAATTGACTTTTTTTTTACGCGCTTTACACATAGAATAACTATGAGTGAGTTGCAAATTCGGTCGTGCATTTGAAAAGGCTTTATTCCTTTGTGATAAGGCTTAAATTTTCTTAAATCAAATACTGTATTACCTTGTTACGACGCGGTGGTACTAATTTCAGGTAAATTAAAGATTTTTCCGGGAAAAATTAACACATATAAATAATGACGGAAATGGATTCAGAAGCTGATTCTGAGAAAACTACTTTCAGGTCTTGCGCTTATTCTGTTACACGTTGTATAAAGCTATTTACACACACAAAACGCATTATTCGATAAAAAAAAGACATTTTTAAAACTTGCGGAACAATGGTATACAAAGTATACCATGGCGGTTGAGTGGAGTTGTTTAACTGACTTTGATAACTTGTTAACACAAACACACAATACACATTAAGATAGTCCGTTGCATTCCGAATTCATTAAATACGTGCCATCTTATCTTTAAAAAAAGCGGATACTGATATTAGACGTCATCTCTCTAGTCAACTTACTAGCCATATTTTTATCATCTTTCACACAATCTGTCCATCCTTTCTTTGGTCTTCCCCTACTCTCATACTCTTTCAGCAGGGTGGTAGCTGAAGGTACATTTAAGCATCGCTACTAAGCTATTTTATATTTACCCATCTCCCCTTAACCAATAAAAATATACATTCCGCTCCCCAAACTTTAGCCGTAAATTCTTTTAAGCCTCTTTTAATTCCTTCGTACAAAGTTTATTGGTGTTGCCCATCTTAATATATCTAGCCTTACATTAAAGGTATTGGCTTAGTTAATATTGTATGGGGCGCGTAGCCGGCTGGTCACGTTTGTGCCATTAGAGGAAAAAGTTCTATGGACATGCATGCGTGGCTGTTCACAGATGTGTGTGTAAAAGGTGTGACCATATTTTAGGATACAGCTTTTTTTGTCAAAAGCTCTGGAGGAAGTTAGAGGACGCTGGAGTTCCTCCAAAGTTGATAAACATTTTTAAATTTTGATTTTGGAGGCCAGATCACTAAAGTACGCTGGGCCAAGGCTTTTTCAGAGCCGTATACTTTGAAGTGCGGGACGAGGCAGGGGGTTGCCTTCGCCCACGCTCTTCAATCTATATGTCAATGAGCTGATCGAGGCGCTCTGCAGAGATCGTGCCGGCTGTTACATTGAAGGAGTATGTGCTAACAACATTAGTTACGCCGATGATATGGCGCTGCTGAGCGCCTCGGTTTGTGGTCCTATGAGGTTGGTGACCATCTGTGAAGAGTATGCGTTAGTTCACGGATTGGTCTACAATGTCACTTAAAGTGAAGTCATGGTCTTTGGTGTCAGGTCAAGTTGAACGGAATATCACTTGTAAGAGTATATTTAAGGTGAAATATTTGGAACATCTTTTGACCGCTGATCTCAAAGATGATGATGATATTGAAAGAGAAATAAGGGCGTTGTCGGTGAGCACGTTGTTTTAGAGTAGCGAAGCAATCCTTATTTCGTGAATATTGCGCCTCATTTTACACGTGCAGCCTGTGAGTAGATTAAACTCAAAAATCGTACACCGTACTTCGCATTTAATATAATAATGCGTTCCGGTTGTAGACTACCATATCTTTATTACTGCAAGACGGCGTAAATTACCACGCAGCGCGTGACACTTTCAGAGGTTGCATTATTTCACGTATGCGTGACGTCAACTGGTCGCCAAGATCGTGCGATTTTAGGCCTTTGGTTTTATTTTGTGGTGTTTTTTGGAGTTGGAGCACCTGAGAACTAACATCTGCCAAGTTGAACCTCCAAAGAATCAACTGCTGCAGAAGGTCCAGAGGCGGCCATTTGCCTGACAATAGTTTCCATAAATAATGAATTATACTAAATATTCGATTAGAGATGAAGAATTAAGGTATTGTTCCATTGTGTGTATTTTTAAAAGTAAAAGTTATGAACCTCGAATGGGATCACCCATTATAAATAAAAAATTAAATAAAGCCCTCTTCCTCTCTCCTACTTTCCTGTATTGAGCTGATTTACAGCTTGATTTTAATAAATGTTTTTTTTTGTTGTTTGTACCTTTAGACATTAATCACCAACCAGTCTAAGTGAATTTTCTCTTTAAAAACCAAACCTAAATTTGGCTAAGATCTCATAGGTATTTCGTTTTGTTTTTGTTAAATTGTAGTTTATAATGTTTTTATTGTTGACCTTTTGTAACGTTTTTTTTATTTTAACTGTATTTTTTTTACTATTTCTTTATGTATTTAATATATTTTTTTTATTTTCACATGAAAATAAATTTATTTTTTAAATAAAATAATTTAAAAAAGAAAAGAAAGAAAAACTGTTTATTCTACACAAACAAAGCCAAAGGCCTCGTATTAAAAAAATTAAAGGTTTACAATTTTGTCCATTGCTTGATGAGGACCAAAGAAAACTCGAAGAAGATGAAGCTCGTTGAGAATAGCCATGATGATGATAAATGAGTAAAATCAGCCTATAATGCTCCCCCTGCTGGGACACAGGCCCGCTCTCTTCGAGAGGGAATGGGCTTTAATCTACCACGCGGGCCCGTAGCCTGGTAGATTGGTAGACGCCACGTCTTCGAGTTTTTGGTTATAGGACATGCGGGTTTCCTCACGATGTTTTCCTTCACCGTTTTGAGAGCAGCGGTGATGAAATTATTTACATAAAGTAATGCCTGGTTGGGTTCGAACCGAACCTACGACCAAAATCAAAAGCCATTTATTCAAACTAGGCTAATTACGCCCGCCCTTCACCACTTCCTAGTGCATTATATAGTGCTGGGAAGAAGAAACACAACAGACTCCCCAGCAGCACAGCTGTTCAGTTATAAGAAGTTGATTCTATACAATAGTAAGTAATTAACATTACGAAACACAAAACATCATTTGCCATAAGTCAGCTAGCACACGCCAATATACCAACAAAAACATTGTTAACTATACTCAAGCAGAAACAAATAATAAATAGTAAGAGAAATGAATATCTGAATAAAAGCCTCCAGGCATAATGAGCGTGCCCGCTCGCATTTGCAATGCTGCTTATGCATTATGTTTATATAAATGATAAATGATTTTATTTCTGTAAGTAGGTTTTTAAAACACTTTTACATGTCAAACATATTTTAAAAACTAGATGAGATCGGCGTTTTTCTATCTGACTACTCTGAGAAGAAAGGCCGAAACAAACTCAGAGGTCACAGTCTCTTTTAAAGTCCAGACATAATCTTGGTCAGGTCATGTGAAGACCATGTAGATTGATGTCTGAAATGGTCTTTTGAGGAAAGAACCACACAGAATGAGTGGACCTGTCCAGTCAGTGCACGCTTTTGTCAGTAATCATGCAGCTCAACACAGAACTTAAGGAGCTCAACGATTCGACGAACATTACCAAATAAAGGACATTTGGGTAGGCCGCATAAATTACTCAAACTGCCAGACCATGATTAAAACTAATTTTAAAAATTGTAAATAAACTGAGATAAAAAAAAAACAACAAATCCACACTGCCTTCACATTCACAATAATTAAAATATTATAATACTTTACAAAGTATATAGCTGTAACTTGGTCGTTACCTCGTCGTTGGTGGTTCCCTCGTTGGTCTAGTGGTCGCAATCGCTACTGCTGAGCATGAGGTCCTGGGTTCGATTCCCAGGTCGGGCAAAGTGTTATTGGGTTTTTCTATCTGGAATTTCTCAGTAGCAGCCCGGAGTCTGGATTTGTGCCCGGTTGATGGCAATAGGCTCGCCCCCTGTTACATGGGACTTAAACATAACTGGCGAAATGTGGGTGTACAGGTACACCTCTGCCCAACCCTTCGGGGAAACAAGGCGTGATGTTATGTTATGTTGAAGTTACTAATTATAAACTAGGACTTTCGAAGTAAAATAAATAAACAGTCAAATTAATAATAACAATAACAACACCATGCTCAGTAATACGACCTGAGGGCCTAGACAAAGTAGCATTCATAATATTCGATTATTGATGACGCTAGTAGAAAAACCAAAAAATGTATGAGGTTGACATAAGCTATCGAAGTGTCACGTGTTTGTCATAGTGTAGTATCGTAGTGAAGCGATAGCGGTTGTAGAAATAAAATCGCTCCGAAGCGAATGTCATTTGTCTAGGCCCTCTGTCACCACAAGCAGCACCCATTCACGAGCATAACGCAAAGATAAGCTGATCTACATATCGTTTGTTGAGACAGTTACCTTAAGGCTAGTGGTGGCTCGCCATGTTGATGATGTAATGATATCCCAACATACGTATAAGCTCATTCAGTGCGGATTTCACCGATGTTACTGAACGCGTTCAGCAAATATAAAACGTGTTCAAGTGCTGTAAGTGTCAATATTCCATAGAAAATAATGACACTGACAGCTCTTAATCGTAGTTTATGTGCTGATCGCGTTCAGTTTCATTGGTGAAATCCACCCTCAGTAACAGTCGTCAATTACTTATTGTAGAAATAGACAATGGTTGCGAACTTAATGAGTCGAAACTGCGGACTGCACAATGAGCGTGTGATTTATAGCGTAACGGGGCAAGTTGGAGTGCAGGACGTATTGAGAAATGACTAATCAAATCGAAATCTGTAGTTGCTTAAAATGTGGTTGGTAGTATAAGAAATGTTCCTTACAAAATTCAGTACTAAAGTCACATTGCTTAGGCATAGGCATCATGCAAGTATTTTGTAGATAATATTATTATGTTCGTTGTTAAAACACAAATGGTACAATTAAGTACACAAATTAATAGCAATTATTGGGTATTCAATTCGAGTTTTTACTAACTAGGCAGTGTGGAGTAGACAAATGACGCTTTTTCTCAATTGAACACTAAAAAGCTTAGCTATCATCTAAGTTCCAATGAACTCCTATTAAAATGCTAAAACAGGTGTTTTATTTTTTTTTTTTAAATCTGTGCTCAACTTTTGGTGTTGAATTCGGGAATAAATATAACTGGATAATATCCATCTGGATAATATCCATCTGGATAATATCTATATTATAGAGAAGAGTTAAATTTAAAACTACATAGAAAGACGCTAGCTCGCAGGATCAACTTCATGGAAAAACCCCTAGAGAAGAGGTTAATAGCTTTAAAGCGTTTTGAAATTCTACAACCATTTTCAACAGGATTGACATAAGCTTTTCGGTCTATGTCAATTCAATACATTTTTTTTTTCCTTCATAGTTATCGCTGATAGAAATTTAATTTTACATGTAGTAAAGGCGCAAATTCGTTTTAACATTAGAAGATATCGTTCGGCGGTATTAAAGCGTGTTATTTTATGTAAGTGGACATTTTATTAGGTTGTAATATTAGAATGAATATGGCTTCGAAACTCTTACAGTAAGCCGCACATCAGCGATATGTCATACAACTGTCAAAAATTACACTTGTAATTTGAGTTTAAGAATTAATTTTAGTTGGTAGTCTATTTGCTTGATAATTATTTCCCTGATGTTACCTAGAGTTGAGTTTTACAGTAACGTATTGAATACCGTTTATGAGCGGCTTACTGGAAGTTCCACTGACACTAACAGCTCTCAAACGGAGTTTAAGTACAGATCGCGTTCGGTTTCATTTGTCAAATCAGACCTAAGAAAGCTAATTTCTCACTACCACCGCATAAAACATGATAAAATTTTAAAACCTGTACAATATCACGTCTAGTTTCCCCTCAGTATTGGGCAAAGGTGTACCTATAGTTCACCCAAATATCGCTAGTTATATTTAAGTCCCGTGTAATGGGAGGCGAGCCTATTGCCGTGAACCGGACGCAAATCCTGACTCCGGGCTGCTACTGAGAAATTCCAGAAAATCAAAAAGAAAACAAAAACATTTATTTCGCACAGACTAAAAGGCACACAGTTTAATAAAATTGCAGATTAAAAAAAAAACAAATGAAACGTGTAAAGTGCGATGTAATAAATTCAGGGAAGTGTGCCTCACGGCTTCGCTTAAAAAAACCATTTCAGCAAAAATGCCAAAACAGCCGGTTTTCAATTGGACCTGAGGAGTGACGGATGTAAATCAGTTTTATACTGCATCGTGACGTGTGTATGCATACTCAAATAAAACAAAATTTTGTCAGATAAAATTGTATTGAATTTAAATACGTAAGTACATAAATAGTGTGATATTGAATAGAATTGCAAAAAAATATATAAATACTTATGTTTCATTTTCATTTTCTCATTTGAGACGGATGCTTAATAGATCTTCGAAACGAATCAGAACCAAAACCTATTTTAAACGTTCAAAACAACCCAATAACTGACCTGGAAATCGAGCCCATGGCCTTATGCTCAGCAGAAATGCTTGCGACCTCTTTAATAGACCAACAAACAGTCATTATTAAAATCCAGTCATTCATTAAACTTCTTATTTCAAACTTGCACTACAACACAGAGTTTAATAGGTGGAAGTGCTATGTGCGCACATTTGCGATCTGTTCGACTGCAACACAGTTTGTTTGCGCTTTGACCGAATTTGAATCTCACAGACACATAGATTAGTTTTTGAAAATACGGAAAAATTCCTTCTGTTAGTAGTCGGAGATTTTCAATGTTTATTTTTATTGTATTACAAAATGTTGAGCTTTTTGCGGTGACGAAATGTGAAATTAATGAAAAGAAGGATGTATCACATTTTGTGTTAATCAAACGAAAGGAATAAAAGAAAAAAGTAAGATCCGTGTGTGGTCTTTGTAAAAGAATATCCTTCGTGACAGATGACATCCTTGAAGACATTTCAAAATATATTTTATATAAATACAATCATGCCTGTAATCCTGGAAAGGATAGACAGGTGTATAGCACATTCAGATTTCGCCTCTTATGTTTTGACGGGGTCGAGCCTATTTCCACCGACCGCGCACAAATTCAGAATCCGTGCTTCCTGGCGACCATGATTAATGAAAAATCCAATGAAAGTTCAACAAGACCGACGAGGCAGTCAATTGCATTCAATTTTATCCGTTGGTTATGAAAGAAAAGAAAGAAAGAAAAATTGTTATTTGCACACAGTTCGTGAAACACAAAATACAATTGTGTGTGCCTCATGGCTGCGCCAAACAGGTTCATTTCAGCATTAATGCCAGACAGACTGCCCGCCAAAAGAGATGACCGACCTGGTACAAAACTGCGAGCGCGCCAACCTAGACCTGATCATGTGCACTGACTCAAACGCTCACCACCCACTCTGGGGCATCGACGCACCGATCTCCAGAGGAGAGGTACTATCCACCTATTTATTCTCTACTAACCTTAACATTGTTAACCGTGGCTCTGAACCCACTTGGGTCACAGTCCGAGGACAAAAAATCATAGATCTAACCCTTGCAACAGAAAATGCGACAAACCTTATCACAAACTGGCACGTATCCGATGAGCCTTCTTGCTCAGACCACAGAAGGATTCGTTTTACACTAGCTACCAAAACAAGCAATCCAGTGCCAAGGTGGAACCCGCGGCGCACTAATTTACGCGGGTATAAACGCCTCCTAGCCCCCCTACTAGGCCGACACTTATCACAAGTAACCATAAGAAATCCTGCACAATTAGAATACGTCGTGAAAAAACTATCAGAATACCTAACCGAAGCATACGCGCCAAAAAGCAACAGCGTTCCACCATGGGTTCCACGCTGAACTTAGTAAACTCAGAGATGCATTACGTAAGCAATTTAACTGAGGCAAAAACACTAGACTCCCGGACGACTGGGATTTATACAAAGAGATCCAATATATACACAATAAGCAAATCAGAACTGCCAGAAGAACAGCATCGCGGAAATTCTGTGAATCCAACAATGAAGCCGCAAGCCGCAAGGAAAACCATATCAACAAAAAAAGATCAGGACCGAACCCTCAGTGCGCTGAAAAAACCCAATAACTCATACATACTAACTGACCATGAAACCAGTAAGGTCCTCCTAGAGACTCACTTGCGAGACTGCAAACTCCTAGAGATCAAGGGGTGGGAAGCTGAACTAGACTGGACCCCAACGGATCAAGACTGGTCTAGAGACACAGTCCACAGAAGACAGGATAAAGTGGGCCATCAACACCTTCGAACCCTATAAGTCTGCAAGGCTGGATGGCATCTTCCTAGCCCTGCTCCAAGGGGGGGGGGTTGATTTACTGACACCATGCCTGGTGTAGACCTATCGGGCCTGCATAGCACTCAGGCACATACACCTAGCTTGGCGAAACCAAACCACGACAAAACAACGTTTGGTAGCATCAATATAGCCATCGATAGACACAACATCGACCCGACCCTTAGCGGGTGAATCACCAATTTGCTCAAACTGAGAGGTATACAGGTAACTGTGAACGACACCACAAGGGGCATTGTGGTGAAGGCCAGCCCGCAGGAGGGCGTCGTCTCGCCGCTTCTGTGGAAACTGGTTGTAGACAGCCTTATCAGAACTCTAAATGACATAGGCTAATGTACTGTAGGCTATGCCGATGATATAGCAAGCATTAAAAATAGTAGACGACTGGTGCAACAGACACCAGCCATCCGTCAACCCCACAAAAACCGAACAGATTCTCTTTACAAAAAGAGGAAACTGACGACACTACGACTACCACGCTTCTTTGGTACTACCCTAAGCCTATCAACCGAAAGCAAATACCTAGGCATCTATTTGGACAAACAGCTGAATTGGGCAAAACACTCCAAATATATCACTACAAAAGCCAAGCATATCTCTGTGGCAGCGCAAGCGAATGCTTGGCAGAAATTGGGGAGTAGCCCAAAGGGCACCTTCTGGTTATACACTACTGTCATTCAACCAATTATCACGTACGGCTCGTTGGTCTGGTGGCTTAGGACAGACCTGAGAACAGCCCAAAGAGATCTCGAAAAATTGCAGCGGTTTGCTTATGTAGTAATCACTGGCTGCATGAGAACTACACCTACTGCTGCCCTTCAGGCAATGCTTGGGCTGCCACCTCTACACCTCATCTTGCGGGAGGAGGCGACCCTGGACGCCTTCAGGCTCCACAATCGGGAACCATAAGCAAAGACTCTAGGGTTCAGCACATACGCATAAACGAAGATGCGGTGCTGGCATCACCCTGCGACAAAATCCCGAAGCGACACTACTTTCAAAAGCACTACAACATCATACTCTCAGAAGAACAGCGTGACTACTCAGGCACAAATGACCTGAGAGTACACACCGACGGCTCAAAGACCGGATTCGGTACAGGAACCGGAGTTTTCTCACATGACCTCAACATAAACATAAGGGTAACATAAACAGTGTGTGGGTATTATACTAGCGATGTACACCACAGAAGCCAGGAGAGTTACGGACACCCATATACGTATACTATCCGACAGCGCCTCAGTCCTCCATTATAGTAACCTTTTTTTTTCTTCTTTCTTAGTGTAATTTGTTATTATTGATTTGACAGTTTATACTAAAATGTATTATTGTTGTTTTTGTATTTGTTATTGGTGTTGTGTATGACCAGATGTATGAACGTAAACGAGACAAAAGGAGTACGTAAGGATCGTAGCAGGTGGAGTTCTGTGGTTTCTGCCTACCCCCATGGGAAGAAGGCCTCACGCCTTCTTCCCATGGGGGTAGGCAGAAGTATGTGTATGTTTATGTTTTATGAAATATGTGTATGTTTTATATTTTATTGGAATGAGTCGAAAAATTGAACTAGAATTATTTGATAATGTGTGATAACTGTTTCATAATTTATAGTAACCAGCATGCTTGTAACAAGATAATATGTGTACGCCGAGGACGGCTAGACACAGCGTTCATTAATAATTACAAGATCTGTACCTAACCTACCAATGTTCAACAAATAAAAGTATTTGTATGAGTCTGCCAGTGGCTTTTTTAGGCCCACTGGTTGTAGGTATAGTCTACATTTAATATAGTCAACAGATCACAAAAAGTACCATCAGATTTAACAAAAGGCTAACACCATCTCCGTTTGTCAAATCTGATGTTGATGTTTTGTTAAATCTGATGGTACATCAAGGTATAGAATAGAAAACTTCTGGTTTTAAAACCTGAAACCTCGGCTTAACAAATGTTGCAACCTCCATTAATCAAAAATTTAAAACAATAGCATGCGATCGCTATAACAAACGATGTGATCGGGTGAGCAGGCGAGGCGAGCTGCGGGCGCTAGTTGTATCACTGAGCTAGTGCCAGCGTTGAGTTATAGTAGCTCGCAAGAGTTCCCATCGCGCCATTTATATTGTGAGCAGAGTCGGTTACTACTATCGGTTTTCGAGGTTTCGGGTTGTTGAAATTTTATTTTTCTTACGATTTTGTACGTTGAAAATTGAACAAACTGTTTTTAACCAAACTTGCCCTGAAAATGTTTACAGAATAGAAAGTCATGAAGCATTAAGCTAACTCTCTACCTAAGTGTTGGAGTCAGCAGTCATTGCGAACAAATAATAATGCGTTTAATAGCATAGCAGCAAAAAAATTACACGAAGCTATAAAAAACAGAAAACAAAGATAGTAATACCAAAAGGGCCTCAGCTCAGCATAATGTGGATGACAACACATGGGGTACCATCTGACGTTGATTTTCAGCTGCATAACTATAATAGAATAGAATAAGAAAATTTTCCCACTGTTTAAGTTAACAAGAAATAAGAAAAAATCGTTTATTTGCGGTAAAAAATCTGTCGACGCAGAGAACGAAAACAGACTTAAAAAAGAAAAAAATTGAGGAAAATACGCGCCACATACGCGCAAAACGGCCATCGCTCAACATAATGCTACGATCCCAAGTGAGACGGTTCCCAGCGCTGGTTTTCAGCGACAGTAGGCAAATGTTATAATTTTCTCTAAACTCCTTTACTGTCTATTTTTTTTGTTCTTCTTCAACAAACTTAGAACCACCACGCTGCTTTTAACTGCCTTAAAAAAGCAAGTTTTTATAAAGCTACCTCTCTAACCCATTGAGGCGTGCGACGCGATTCTGATTGAACAATTTCCATAAAGTTTTCATAGATATTGTTCTATGAAAACAAATTCACATTCACACACAAGAAATAAAATTCTATGAATGTGAAGGATGGAAACGTTTTTCATTCATATTAAAAACGATTGCATCCTTCACATTCACGCGAACAAATAGTACAACCAAAATCAGATTGTGAAATTTTCCTCACATTTAACTCTTCGACGTCGAATCCGATTTATTTTGACGTAATCGAGTGATATCTCTCGCTGATATTATACTTTTCGATCAAACTGGCGAAGTTTTAGCATACAACGACTGTGTTGTTGGGTCATGGGTTTTGTGAAACTATTCTCATGTGTTGAGGCTCGTTATGTTTTTAGGGCAGCGCAGCGGTAAGATATTTTTCAGAAATAGGAGTAGGTTCTCTTTTTTATGATTTATTATAAGTTATAGGAAGAAATCGTGAGTTTGTATAAGTTTACACAAGCATACTTAAGCGACCACTAGTATCTGTAATACCAGTGGTATCGCAGGTGCGTTACTATCCCAGAATCCGCCGGAATCACTACACTACAGGCACTGAAATGACCAATGTGCCTTTAACTACCGGCACCCATACACTAAAAACCGAAACACAACAACGCTGCGGGGCGGAGGGGTTTGTTAGACTCAATCTGTCTAAAAACCACCCCGGTCTTCCCTTCCCACACTTGCACCGAGGATCATGGGAACATGTGCGCCTTTCACGATCCCCGGCTAGCGCCGGCCCGCATCTTCGGGCCTCCTCATATCCACGGGGGGAGTGAGGTGTCAAACTCCCCTGACCACGATGTGTATTCCCGGCGGAGGCGTACGCCGGGGACCGTAAAAGACTACGGCCTCCGACTTGTTGAGGGCTACCTCCAGGCCCAGGCGCCGTATGCGGCTCACCACACGGTCGCCAGCAACGCTGCCTCCCTGTGCGAGCTCCCCCGGTCCGTGACCATCCCGATTGGAGCTCATCCCTCAGAGCACCCAGTCGTAACCGATGCTCCACAGGAGAGGGCCCACAACCGAGCCCTATGGAACCGCACGACATTTCGTGCGGTTCGGGGGCACTTTGTGGTAGCACAGTTCCTCCCGAATACAGCTCCAGGACAGGGTGTTGAATGCGTTGAAGATGTCCAAAGAAATCGCCAGCGTCACCCAGCACCAGGACACCGCTTGCTCCACCAGGAGTCCCGTTATGGCATCCACGGTGGAGCGCCCATGCCGAAAAACCGACCTCAGTGTCGTCAGGATCCGGCCCCTCTTTTTACAAGTGGCCGACGAGGCGGGCAGCAATTATACGCTCGAAAAGCTTACCCACCACGTCCAGCAGCACTATAGGCCGGTATGCGAACGGCGAGTCTGCTGCGCGCCCCGCCTTTCTGAGCAGGACCAGATGACCTGTTTTCCACAGGGTAGGGAACTGGCCACGCTCAAGGCAAGCTGAGTAGAGTCCTCTCAGCTAGGGCTCTAACTCTTCCAGAGGACGAGGACAAGCGCGTGGCCAGGAACGCCGTCGGGCCCCGGGGCAACGGTTTTGGCCTCCCTGGCTCGAGTCTTCGGCTCGCTGACGGCCAGCCACAGAGCCTTCTTAGCCGCGCTGTACGAGGTGTACTCGTACAGCGCGGCTTCTTCTTTTGAAACCCGAAGACGTCTCCACCGTTATCGGGTGTAATGGCGCGTAACCTCCACACATGTCACGCGCAACTACGCTATGTCGGCTGACCATCAGTACAGCTGGCGCCTCATGGGCTGTGTGCGGACACGGGGCATGGACGCATCGCAGACTTGCTGTCATTCTGCTTCTGCCGCACCTCTGCTAGGACCGACTTATAGGTCACTCCCCTGTTCAAAGCTTCGGGCTGCAGCGGCAGAACTCCTGAGTGGGAGGTACCGTCGCCGGGAGTGCGCTCTCTTGAAGAGGAGCCGCAAATGCACCTCTGACCCACCGTCGCTCGGATGGGAGAAGCCGACGCTGGTAGCACGCTTGCTGGGGAAGGGGGTCTCGGACGCACTCTCCGTTGGCTTACTGGGCCCCTCCGCGGGCTTTTTGGCCCCGTTGCCAGGTTTTTGGGCAACTGCTTCTCTGCGGTGGGAAGAGTGGTGTTATGGGACTGCGAGGAATTCTTGAGAGTGCACGTAAATTAAAGGCGTGCAATATATTTTGTGTGCAGCCAATTTTGTGGTTCATCACTATGTAAACAAACATTGCGTCATTAAAGCGTCGGTGATTGTCTAGCGAAACTTAAAGTGTTTCAATCTGTTACAGTACGAACGTACATTTTTAGTTTTTCCGCTAGAAAACGCCAGGTGCCATAGAAAACACGTTCTAGACGCAACAAGTATAGACGCCAGATTACGCTACAATACTCCAATATACTTCGAATTAAGCATTTATAAAACATAATTTTATTTTAAAACAACACCTAAACTGTTTGGAAAAATTCCTGATATCAAATCCTAGCATTTCAGAGGGCTTAATTACCATATTGTCCATATGTGGAATAAACGTTAGCTTTCGATAAAACGTAACACCAAGGTCTCTTACTCGTATTCTGTCCAGTTCCGCAATTTTTACTCCATCGATATAAAAGTCATGGCAACATTTGCTTGGATTTAGATGCCCCTTGTTGGATTGACACCATTGCACAAGCCTTTCTAGATCGCTCTGTAGGCCAGAGGCATCTGGGCACGCCACAATAGCGGCGATAGGTCCCCTCTTTGAGGAGTGGTTGGAGAGGCGCCACGGCGTCCTCACCGGACATGGTTGTTTCAGGAGGTTCATGTTTCGCATAAGGCAAGAAAACGCCCGGGTGTCACCATTCTTCCGGGTGTGGATCGCCCGGAAGATACGGTGGAGCATACGGTGGAGGTCTGCCAAGCTTGGGCAGAGCATCGCAGTGTACTCGCGGAGGCGATCAGCGGCGGCGATCTCTCGCGTCCGGCCCTGGTCCAGGCTATGGTACGGAGCGAAAGGGAATTGAAAGGCGTCACCTCCTTCTGCGAAGCAGGAATGCCCACGAAGGAGGAGTCCGAGCGCGTGAAGGAGAGAGCCTTGCGCCCTCACGCCCCTAATCGCCGCAGAAGACGTCCTGGGCGTCGGGAATCGCAAGCGGATGCCCGGCCACCATGGGCACGGGCTCGCGGACGGCGAGCAATGGGTAGCTCGCCGTCCGGTATGGACCAGACCCGGGTCGACGTCGCGTCGTGTTCCACGGGCGCCTCAAAGAGATGATAGCACCAAAAGACGGGGTCCGACAGGGCTGACGCCTCAGGGTCGCGGGGAATTCGAAAGAGAAACCGTGACCCTGGCACAGGCAACTGAGAAGGAACACGACCTCCCGCTCCACCCAGTGAGGGAGAAGTCATTTGATGATTTACCAACTAAAAATATATAAAGGCCAGAGGCATCATCTTTAAATTTAACTATTTTACTTTAAAGTCTTTATGTAGTTAGTGTAGCAGAAAGTTTCAAGGTCATCACAGAGTTTTCTAATAGGTTAATGGGTTTTCATCAATGTTGTACCGTTTTCTGTATTTTTATTTATTAAAAACTTTGACTTGAAGAATGAACCCCGAGGAAGACCAGCTACTAAGGTAAATTACAATTCATTGAATGCGATGGTGGAATCCGATTTGTATCAAATTATCAAGGAATTGGCGGCATGGTTTGATGTTAAACAATGCTGCCACAATACCCACAAACCCGCTACCCACAATATTGACCCGTTCGCATCGAATCGGTAAAATAAACAAAGCTTGAAAAATGGGTGCTCCATGATTTGACTAATCTGCTCAGAGAAGCAAGCGTTGAAGCTTGCCTTACCTTGTTGAACCGGTATAGAACTGAAGAAATTTTGGGGCGAATGGTGACGTGTGATGAAAAGTTTAATATTTATGATAAATATTCGCAAGCGAACAAAGCAATGGCTGACTCCAGGTCAAAAGCCGCAACATTACCCTAAAGCGAAGCTTACCCATAGTGATGGTAACTGTTTGGTGGTCACTTCATGGTGTACTTCACTACAGCTTTCTCAGATCCGCTCAATCAATAACAGCAATGTCTACAGTACATAACTTCAAACAATGATGGCGAGACAGCCCCGCCTCGTCAAACGTTCTTACACACTATTGCTCCATGATTACGCAAGACCTCACACTGCTCGAGAAACTGTTTTAACACTACCGGACCTACAGTTAGAAACCATCCGTCATTCTTGTAATATAAAATAATAAAATTGTAATCAGTTGTGGCTAGGTCTGGCGAGACCTGGCCCCAACTGATTACAATTTTTTACAAGGTTAAATGCCCTCACATCGTTTACAAAATGCCTTCACACAATTTGTTGAGTCCAGCACCCTAATTGCGTTATACACAATCAATCGGAATCTGAATCGTTTTGAAACAGATTGCTAATCCATTGCTTCTTAAGTTCGTTAAAAATTCTGCTCAACAATATAAAGAACGCAATGAATGTTCTTGAACCGTCAAAATCAAACAGATTAGTCGTAATCGTTTACGAAAATGTGTTACGCAATTAGGGTGCAGGTCCCCAGAGTTAAATAAAATACCAACAAAGGCATAAAATGACCTTCCCATGAGATGGCAGAAATGAATAGAAAATGAGGGTAAATACGGTAAATACATTGATTCAATAAATATTGTTACCTTAGGATGTAGTAAAACTATTGTATTCATTGGAAAACGGCAATTTCATGTTTAAAACCCTGCCACAATGCAGAAATTCTATTTTTTTTTCTTTTTGTGATTTTTTATATTGAAATATAATAATTGCGAAATTCTTGTTTTTTTTTAATCATCCGACAAGCAGGCCACCCCACATAAGTGAATATTGGCAGCGGCCGCCAAAGGACATTAATAAAACAAAAGGCATTGCAGGTTACGGCGTCACCTATCACAAATACAAAACTCCTTAGATTACAAAATTATTCAATTATGTGATTGACGGAAATAGCTCAAAAAACCTGAAAGCTCTATTCCACTATCTAAGGAACCACTATAAATCTTGAGAAGACAAAAAATCTAGCCGGCAAACTATCACACCGTATTGTAACAATTTATCGGTATAATTTTGTCTGTAATTTGTTACAAAATGAAGAAAGAAAGAAAAATATATATTGGAACGCGGTTCGTGTAACACAAAATCCAATGACAAAAAAAACAACAACAATAGTGTGTGAAGCAAACAATGTCACGTCAATTAAATTGTGATAAATAATCCTGTTGGTATATTTCAGGGTTGAAGTGATCCCCAGAGGTTTGAATATGAAGGAAAATAAAATAAACATGCACGCGATGCTTAGCGTTACCGAACGACGCTACGCCATGATACTCTGCTGTACACTACTCTTTGCTCTGCTGCTGTCTAGCAAGTCAAATTTTGCCAAAAATAAATAAATAAAGTGTCATGCGAAATATTGAGGGATTTTGTCTATGTGCAGTGTAACTGTTATCTTCCATATCACCTTGACTTGCCCTGCTTATAGGCCTTGCTTGAATAGCGTGGTGATTGCCAACGTTTAAAACAAATCCATTTTCTCTCTTGGTTTCCAAAAATTTTTTTATTTAGTTGAGATCCTTTGTAGACACCTTCTAACTAACACATCTATTATATTACAGAAGGATTGGGATCATAACTCACTTCAACTACCACATTACACGACTGCCTAAAAACAGTCCCACAACCCCAAAAAATCCAATACATCACCACTCATGACGAGAATGCAAATGTGACGTCTATCATACGTCACACGCCACACCGCGCCCCAATATGTACGCCAACAAAAAACATTGCGTTGTATATTAAATCAAGTAAATCGCGTTACAGGTAGGGATTTATATCGCACGAACATAGCTTGCTAAATTGCTGTTATACGCCTGCTTGGACTGTGGTACGAATGTACGGTGTGAATGAGGACAAAATTTTTAAGTTTGCAGTGTTCTGTTTTTCGAAGTTCCGTTTTATATTCGAGCTGGTTATCGATGTTGAAATAATTAAGACTATTTAATCATTGGCTCAGCAAGACGTCCACTAAACTGCAAATTGTGCAGAAACTGGGTTCAACCGACGTCGTGTTGTGCTACGAGGGCCTCTAAACTGTCGACAATTGAGCAGTTCATTTGCTCCAGGCGTTTATTTTTAACTACCGTCATAGGGGGTGAATAGGGATGCAGGGGCGAATCGGGATGAAACTTTTAAAGGCATTTTAACATTGAAATTATATAGTTTGTTGCCACTCAAATGTGTTGACTAGTCTTGTCGGTTCCTCCCGTGGATTGGGCAGACACACGGCAGTTACAATGCAGTTAGGTATGTTTACTGCACAAAAACCGCGTCTAAGCTGCTATTTTGCAGTTGACTTGCAATCTACCTAAATACAAGATAACAGGGCTTTAATAGAAAATTGTTTGTCTCTACCGGTAGGCTAAATGGTTAGAAGACTTTTTGTTCAGGAAAACCGTTGATTTCACTTCAAACTATCATTGTATGATATCCGAAACCAGTTTGTGCGATTGATCTTTTAACGAAGATACGTACGTACCTACCAACAAAATTTGTAAAAATCTAATAAAATATCAAAAAATTTCGTCCACATCCCCCCGCGTAACATCCCACTGTGCATTCGTAATACTACACATTTGTCGGAGGGTGAAATTCCCTGAAAAAATGGCGACCCACCGAATGAAAGCGATGTGAAAAGTGCGCCTATTACGCGAAAAAAAATAAACAGCCTATAGAGTTATGAGATTATTTTTTTAATAACGTATTAATACCTCGCTCTCTGGATTTTTGTTGAGAAAAAAAAATTATGTGAATGCTGAGCTTGGGAAGGGAGCTAATTCGGTAATATCTATTTTACGCCATCTAAAAAACTGGGGTAATACAAGGAAGGACGCTCCTTGACCTCCTGATGTGATGGAAAAACAAAACACTATCCTCTTCAACACGTACTTACCTACTGTTTTCGAAGCTTTAATGGTTTCCTGATAACTGACGGGCTGGAAAGAAAAATGTGGCAAACGAATTATTGATAGTTGCAGATAGAAGTTACTAGAAGGGCTCGTGGCTACATAATAACCGCGCAGGTTGGACCGTGGATGGGTGACCATTTTTACGTATCGCGACCCCTCCGTGCCTCAGAAAGCACGTCATGCTGTTAGTCCCGGCTGTTTTTTTTTTAAATATATTTACTTACCCAGAAGAAGCCTAAGGAAAATGAGGCTGGAGCAACAGTTACGGTGAATGGATTGCGCGCTATCGAGAGATGATTAATGATTTTTATGGCCGGAATTGTATGGTATTTATCTGGACAATGTTTACTTTCTACGTGCCACACAAGCAACGAAACCATTGATGTTTTACGGGAAAAGTATCCGGACTGTGTTATCTCTCGAAGAGGTGATCACAATTGGCCACCGAGAAGCGGCCTACCCAAATGTCCTTTCTTTGGTATTGTTCGTCGAATCGTTGAGCTCCTTACGTTTTGAGTTGAGCTGCACGATTAATGACAAATGCGTGCACTGACTGGACAGGCCCACTCAAATCTGTATGGTTCTTTCCTCAAAAGACTATTTCAGACACCTACCTACATGGTCCTCATATGATCTGTAAAATAAAAAATGACATGAATACTTACCTAGGTATTATTTTATTGTTATTATTGTGAATATTAAGACTATGTGGGTCATTTTATTTTTTACTTTTGTTTTTTTATATTTTATTATCTCAGTTAATTTTAATCGTAACTTGGTCTGGCGGTTTGAGTAATTATGCGGCCTATCCAATGTCCTTTCTTTGGTATTGTTCGTCGAATCGTTGAGCTCCTTATGTTTTGAGTGGAGCTGTACGATTACTGACAAATGCGTGCACTGACTGGACAGGTCCACTCATTCTGTGTGGTTCTTTCCTCAAAAGACCATTTCAGACATCAATCTACATGGTCTTCACATGACCTGACCAAGATTATGTCTGGACTTTAAAAGAGACTGTGACCTCTGAGTTTGTTTCGGCTTTTCTTCTCAGAGTAGTCAGATAGGAAACGCCGACCTCATCTTGTTAAAAAAAAAATGTTTGACGTGTAAAAGTGTTTTTACAAACCCACTTACAGAAATAAAAATCATTTATCATTTATCGAGATCTTGTGATTTAACACCTTGCGACTTCTTCCTTTGGGGCCACGTGAAAGAGAAGATGGCTTACGCCAACAGACCAGCGTCGTTTCAAGACCTCAAAGATGGAATTCGTGAGGACATGGGGCAGCCACTTTGCTATTTGGTCATGGAAAATTTCATAAAAATGATATGGTCCTGTAAGCGTGGTCGTGGTGGTCATTTGCCTGATGTTATTTTCCACTATTAACGGCATACCTTCCTCTTTATAATTAAATAAACATCCGATCATTTATATAAAAAATTGCATTTTTTTTTGAATATCAAAATGACACCTCTTATTGGAAAACCCTGTAGATCCTTGGCAACCGTTACGGGTCGTCAGAAGCCCGAAAGTCTGACAACCAGTCTTAACAAGGGGTTTCGTATTACCTAGTAATTGGGTTGGGGAGATCAGATAGGACAGTCACTCCTTGTAAAATACTGGATATTCAGCTGCATCCGGTGAGATTGGAAGATAACCCAACAAAGTTAAGAAAAGGAAAGGCAGATAATGATGCAGACAGAAGTAACTGGGTGCATGGAATTAATTATTAGGCCGTGGTCGCATACCTGTATACCATGTGGATACCATGTGCTATTCTGTAACCATCTCACCGTGAAAACTTAGGGGAAGAGAGCGTGGAGTGATCTGTCAGTGCCACTGATTGACCAAGACGTGATGACACTGGCAGCTCACTCCACGCAAGTCTTCACGGTGAGATTTTTACAGAATCAGGAACACCTACAAAATTATAATGTCATGCGACCACGGCTACCCTGACCATTTTTGTTCCTATGTCTTTGTCTCGTATTTATTTCGTCTTTGTCTTTTTTTTTCTTATATCATACTTTTTAGAGCGTGATTTTTCAGTAGTTGAGTTTCAGTTTTTAACTTACTTATTATTACAATTGTTTTAGGGTTATATAACCATATATATATACTACTATGTCAAGAAAGTACCGAGATAAATAATACACAAAATGTTAGTTATTCATCCAAATTTATCTTATCGTCTTCATAGTATGATCCTTCAGAAACGATACACTTACGCCAACGAGGAATCCAATCATGAAAACAGTTTTTAACCGCTCCTTTATGTCTTATACCGAATGAAAACAGGTGCTACGAAGTGGTGATTTAAGTTTAGGAAACAAAAAGAAGTGGCTGGAGACATATCTGGTGAATAAGGTGCTTGCTCGATGATATTTTTTGAGTGTTTTGTCAAAAATTCGTTCACAGTGATGGGCTTGTGCGAAGGCGAATAATCATGATGTAAAATCCAAGAATTTCCTTTCCACATATCTGGCTTTTTCATCGAATTTGCTCTCTATAACGCCGCATGACGCTCAAATAATAATTATTCTTTATTTATCGTTTGACCTTCCGGCAAGAATTCCGATTACACAACACTGCTACATTCAAAGAAAAAAGTCGACATGACTTTAACTTTTGATCGAATTTGGCGTGTTTTTTTTTCGTTTTCGGTTCAATTTGAAGGCGCCACTCCGAAGCTTGTTGACTAGTTTGCATGTCAAACTCGTAAACCCATATCTCTTCACCAGTAACAATGCATTTCATGAATGTTGGGTCGGAATTGACTCGTTCTAGCATGTCCTCAGCGACTCTTATGCGATTGAGTTTTTGGAGAAAATTTAGGTCACTTGGGACTAGCCGAGCGGCAACATGTTTCATACCCAAGTGATTATTGAAAATGGTACGGATCGACTCATGAGATACAGAAAGTTCAGCGGCAAACCTCTCTCAAACTTGAATGAATTCAATTAAATTAAAATGAAATAAATGGAAATAAAACTAAGTGCATATGATTTTCTTTGCCAAATGTCACGGGTAGCGATTGTGAGATAGTATTGAATCAAAAGTAACTAGAATTCATCGAAAAAACCGTTTTCCTGGGGATCACGCTCGACTCATGGCTACAATGGAGTCCTCATTAAAAAATCTTGCAGGACGGCTAAGTTGAGCAGCTTACGCTGTCAGAAAAATATGTCAATTTACTTATGTAGAAACCGCGAGTCTGGTCTATTTCAGTTACTTTCATAGTATCATGTGTTACGGTAATTTACTTTGGGGACGGGCTGCAGACCGACGAGTCTATTTTATTTGTGCAGAAAAGAGCCATCAGAGCCATATATAATCTCCGCAGTCGCGATTCCCTAAGGATATTATCATCATGACGGTACCTTGTCAATAGATCTATGGAAACATCACGTACGTAAGAAAAAAATCAACCTGGTTTCAGACTGGCTAAAGTAGACTCATCTGCCATGGTACTGTTTAAAATGTTACAAATAAATACCTCCCCACATACTTCAACTGAATGACGAAATTCAAATCTTTTATAAAAAGCACACTATGCAGGCGCCTAGGCATATTATAAGTTACGGGATTACATCGCTGATAAAATGCCCACACCACAACTAATTAATTAACATTTGAAATACGGTTGGAGCTGCCGAAGATTGTAAGAATATATTTGCATTGTATAAACTCAATTTCCTTACAAAGGAATATAAATATATACCACAGCCGCACATGTATGTGTGCTATGTACTATAGTTAGTTAAGTTAAGTATAAGTTAGTTCCATTTACCGGGGAATGTCTTTTATTGACTTGAATGTGCCCTGGCGGCTGATAGTATGTCATGCTCAGTCAAATGTTTCGCTGACGGTGGTGCATGTGTTGGATCATTTAGCTTTCTTTAAAATGGTTGAGCTGAATGGTACTGATCCTTGCGTCATGTTCGTGAACGGGCGTAGTCAGTTGTAACTGGTCATCTCTTAGCTGCCACGGCTTGTTTTAATAATTTATTCTTTGGATTGTATTATTTTCGTTTTACGTATTGTATTATATCAAAAACTCGTATTACGATTACAATAATTATGATAATGCGTAACGTATATGTTGTTTAAATTGCTTTATAACAATTATAAACTGCACCTAACCTATAATATCAATGTCATTATTGTTTAAAGATTTTGACAGAAACCGCAAGTTCTACAGGCATTAGGACAAATGTTTAGTTAACAGTAATATATAAGCTATAAGATGCTGCATATTGCAGGCTTGTAAATGACTTTTTTAACTGACTTTGTTCTTAACACTCTTTGCTCGATGTGTTCGTCCATTATGTGATTCGCAATACACACTATATATCTAACTAAAAACTGAAACTGAAAAACTGTATTTAGTCTAAATAACAAATGCAACTCAAACTCCTTTTCTTCCTCCTCCGGTTATATGCTTGTTAGCTATCGTGTTAAAAACATAATAAAACTCAAAAAAAAAAAAAAAAAAGATTATTAAATATGTACATGCAATAATTCTGATTTTTTGTCAGATTATTCTACAAACAATATTTAAACGTAATAGTGGGTTTTAATTTTTTATTTAACCATTTATGTACACACATATAAACAGACAAGAAGAATAAAGAGAACAGAAAAGTACGTACAAAGGTAATGCTTATTTCTAAAGAAATCTCTTCCAGCATACCTGCAATAGGATAGTATAGTATATAGATGTAGTATAGGATATAAAGTATATAGATGAAGACAACGTGTGTAAGAGTTAAAGAGAAAACAAAATATATAAAAACGAAACAATTCACTAATTTAAAATAAACAAACAATGACAAAATATACTAAGACACGTACAAACTTCTGCAATAAATATCACTAAAAATATAAATATAAAGTGATAAAAATAAATATATATATTATACAAATGCAACTACGACACAGTGGAATGATAGTGTTCTTTCACTCTCCTCTTAAACACACCAACAGTTTGATAGTTCCTAATTTCAGGCGGAAGTGAATTCCACAACCGAACCGCGTGCACAGAGAAAGAATAGGAATAGAGGTAGGTTGAGTGGGGAGGGGATTTGAGGAGTTTTCAAAGGTGCGACCTGCAAGGCGCATCAAAAGGACGGGCATAGGAGAAGAGTTCCCGCAGTTCAGACGGCGTAAAAGGGTTATGGAGTATGTTAAATAGCAGACACAATATACGAGAGTTCCTGCGAAGTCGAATAGGGAGCCACTTGAGTATCTTGCGAAAGTTAGAAACGTGGTCATACTTTTTAAGGTTAAAAACAAAACGAATAAAGACATTTTGCAAACACTCAAGCTTATTTAAAAGCTCCTCGGTGGCATCAAAATAACAGGCATCAGCGTAGTCTATGATGGGCTTTATGAGAGTTTCAGCAACGGAGATTTTTGTGTTCAAGGGCAAGAAGCTCTGGAGGCATTTCAACGAATGGAACGTGTAGTGCACCTTGCGACTAACTTGAGCAACATGAGCAGTCCACGATAAGTAAGAGTCCATGGTCACCCCCAGTTTTTTTACCGTTTTTCGTATTCTATCTGAACTCCATTCAGACGTAGTGGAGACAGCGACGCAACATCGAGTCTATTTCGCATATACCTGCCGCCGATAATTATGGCCTGAGATTTCTTAGGGTTGATCTGCAATCCAAAAGACCGCGACGACTCGCTTATCAAATCCAGGTCTCTGTTCATAGCAGACACGGCGGCTTCCGCATCATGCGTCAAGAAATGATCGTAATCGTCGGCATTTTATAAATATAGATGGAAGTGGGAAGAGATTACCCTGGTGACAGAGTTAATGAAAATAGAAAAGAGAAGAGGAGAGAGAACGCCGCCCTGAGGCACACCAGTGGTAAGAGAGCACCATTCAGAAGAAGACTCTTTGAGACGAATTCGCTGAGAGCGGCCTTTAAGATAGGAATCGAACCAACCAATCGTAGAAGAAGAGAAATTGAAAGATTTTAGGACACCGAGGAGGCTATCATAATCGACAGAGTTAAAGGCACTGCTAAAGTCCAGAAGTACAAGTAAGGTGACAGATTTATGGTTCATAGCCCAGCGGATCTCATCAGTAACCTTCAATAGAGTCGTTACAGTGCTATGACCAGGTCAAAAACCAGATTGAAAAGGACTAAGAAGGTCATTCGAAGAAAGAAAGGTAGAAAGTTGCTGATGAACAATGTGCTCAAGCACTTTGGAGAGATATGGAAGGATAGAAATAGGTCGGAAATCAGTCGGTGAGACCAGGTCGGAAAATTTGGGTAAGGGGATGATATGGACTTGTTTCCAGGCCTCAGAAACAATACAAGAAAACAAGGAGATATTAAAAATGTGGGTCAAGATGGAAAGTAATGTGAGGAGAATTGGAGAAATCATTCTTGAGAAAAGATTATCATTACCTACTGCAGCGGAGGAGATAGCACAAATAGATTTTTTACCTCACTTTCACCAATAGGACTTTCGAAAGAAGGACACTGCGGCACTGGCAAACAGAACAGTATATTTAAAGTAGCTGATTTGACGGGTGGATCCAATGTAACAGGGGGAAGTGAGTAATGTTTGTTAAGAGCAAACACGTCAGCGTCATTACTGGAAACGACTGGAGACTTACCAATACCGACAGTTACCACAACGACATTTTCATGTAAATAGAAAATTGTTTAATGTTTTGATTTTTTTATGCAAATCATTACCAACGTTGTGTCATCGCGCTTCTCTTTCTTTTCTAAGCAACTCTGACAAACCATAACCTCGAAATCAATTTCTCTAAAACTGAAATAATAGCCTTCCACCCTCGTCAAAAAACTTCACTAGATATAAACTTTACCTACAACGGCACTACAATAGAAGTCGTTCAAGAATTTACTCTACTAGACCTGTCCATAGACACTAACATTAATTAGAAATCACATAATAAAAAAAACTTGATCTAAACTATCCAAATTTGCATATGCCCTTCGTGAAGTCAAAAAGACTACTAACCTAGAAACTGCACTAGTTACCTATTACGCCTACGCTTATGCACCGCTCAGTTACGGCATGATATTGTGGGGGAAAATAAGAATATTAGTAAATATAGAAGACACCGACAGCTGTAAACCTCATTTTCAAGAACATAAAATACTCACCGTCCCCTTTTTTTTTTTGGGAGGGACATCATCTAATGACTTCTCCCGCTCAGGGTGGAGCGGGAGGGCGTGTCAGACTTTTACTGACTAAAACCAACCCGTCTTCAGTTGCCTGTGCTAGGGCCACGGTTTTCTCTTTAGAATAACCCGTGACCCTGAGGTGTCGGCCCTATCGGACCCCGTCATTTTGTGCTGACATCTCTTTGAGGCGCGCGTGGAACACAACGCGCCGTCGACCCGGGCCTGGTCCTTACCGGACGGCGAGCTACCCATGGCTCGCCGTCCGCAAGCCCGCGCCTACGGTGGCCGGGAATCTGCTTGCGATTCCCGACGCCCAGGGCGTCTCCTGCGGCGACTAGGGGCGTGAAGGCGCAAGGCTCTCTCCCTCACGCGCTCCGCCTCCTCCTTTGCGAGCATTACTGCTTCGCAGAAGGAGGTGACGGCTTTCCATTCCCTCTCGCTCCGTACCATGGCCTGGACCAGGGCCGGGCGCGAGAGAAAGCCGCCGCCAATCGCCTCCGCGAGGACACTGCGGTGCTCCGCCCAAGCTGGGCATACCTCCACCGTATGCTCCACCGTGTCCTCCGGGCGATCCACACAATGGTGACACCCGGGCGTTTCCTCCCGCCTTATGCGAAACAGGAACCTCCCGAAACAACCGTGTCCGGTGAGGACCTGTGTCAGGCGGAAGGTGAGGACGCCGTGGCGCCTCTCCAACCACTCCTCAAAGAGGGGACTTACCGCCGCTATTTTAGCGTGCCCAGCACTGGGTTGCGACAATCGCACCCTCCATGTCGCCATGAGGTCCCGCCGGAGCTCTGTCCGCTGTACCGTGATTTCTCGCGGCAGCGGAGTTACACCCCGGCGTTTTGCCTCCTCGCGCCACTCCCATACGTGCGCGAGGGCTTTTGCCTCCAATTCCCATGGCGGCAATCCGGCAAGGAGGCTCGCCTTCTCGCATGAGACCGTGCGGTATCCCCGGACCAGCCGGATGGCCATGACCCTTTGCGACGCGTTCAACCTGCGGGCCCGTAGGCGCCTCAAAGAACGCGCCTACACCGGTGCCCCGTAAAGGGCCATGGACCGCACGACTCCCGCGTAGAGCCTCCGGCAGGAGGCGTTTGGACCCCCTAGATTGGGCAGGAGCCGCCTCAAGGCAGCCCCAGCCCGCTCCAGTCTGGGAGCCAAACGTCGGAAATGCTCCACGAAGTTCCACCGGCTGTCGAGGACGAGTCCCAGGTACTTCATCGTCGACTCGACGCCGATGTGAACCCCTCCCGCCGTTATCTGGGAACCCGACAGTGGCGCGTTCCGAGGACCATGAAAACACATGGCCTCGGACTTGTGCAGGGCCACTTCGAGTCCCAACTACCGGATCCTCTCGACGATTGTCGCAACCCCGAGTGTCGCTTGTTCGGCCGCCTCCTGGTGCGACCTCCCCTGTGCCAGGACCAGCGTGTCGTCAGCGTAGCACACCACGCTGACGCCATTCGGGAGGTCGGCGACTCACCGTCCCCTGCCAATACATTCTGGAAATTGTTCGAAAGTACCAACACTTTTGCACCACGAGAGAAAATATACAGTCTGCATACACATTACGCCATAAAAACAGATTAAACCTACCAAGCTCTAATCTAAAAATGCACTCAGCAAGTACCCTAGTCATGTCAATGAAATTATATAATATACCATTTACATTTACATTTTGGCAGATTATTATTATTCTTCTGTAATTTTGTTTATTCTTCCGTCGAAAAAAACGTAATTATGTTGTTCGTGCTGCGCGTGCAGGAGGAACTGCTTCTCTCACGAACAACTCAATATCGCTTGTTCCAGCGTGACCCTGATAGTTTGGCTGTTGAGACCAAAACTACAAAAGCAGGAGCATCAGGGTAGTTTTATTAAAATTTGACTGTTATTTTAGTATACTGTGGTGTTTTACGACTTTAGAAGCTACAATAAATATTTTTTGTATTTTTTCAGGTTATTAAATATTTCACTATATTCTACGGATCGTGCATATATATATATATAGTATGTGGCGGCATCTACACCGCCACATGCGAACGACGCATTACACTGACGTCACACAAATCCTGCATCGCGCAATCAGAGTTTACCGCGCAGCTAGCATATATACAACTTCCCGACATCAATCATCGGGCAGTTGCCCACCAGATACGACATGCATCTGGTCAGAGGATCCTCCCTTTTCCAAAGAGTATGAGTGAACTTTACACCCTGTTCCTCATATCCCTTCATATATAATCATGTTTTCTGTGGTATTTGCTGTATGTAATAGGAAAATACAAAATGTAGGAGCCTACAATCGCGGACTACAAACGATCCTTTTCAAAACTTAAAAAAAAACCGAAGAAGTGCGAGTCGGACTCGCACTTGGTATTAAGGGTTCCGTACCACTAAGCAAAAAAACGCCGAAGGTTATAAAATATTTGCCATAACGGCAACTATTAACATACCTATTCCATTTGGAACCCTATAAAGGATCTTGATTTAATTTGATTTAAAAGAGTGACCGTGGAGTTTCTTGCCCGTTCTTCTCCATTGGTACCTACTACGTTTTGGAATGGGCAACTAGCTTCATCTTTCTGACCGACTGACCTTGACAACTCAAAAGTGCCTGCAATTGGTTTATTTGAATAAATGCTTTTCAGTATTGATTATTAACGTTTTCAAAAACAAATATTAAGAAGGTATTTATACCACGAAATGACGTAAGTTTGTATTTAATAAAAATATTTTAGGTATTCTGAGTTTATTAAAATTAGTGTTGCTTATTTTGGTTACTGTGTTGCTTAAAGGACATCCTGGCTTCCATTTTCATTCCATAATATTTGCATGACAAACCGGTTTCCAATAATTGGCAACGCAACATCACCTTTATCTATTATTAATCATCATAAGGTACTTAAATCCTTAAAACACGACCCCTTTTCATTTCTAGATACCAAAGCACGGACACAACTATATTCTCTCCTTTTTAGTTTGCTGAATACAAAAATTAAACTACAATTTCCACTCACTTAGTCCATTAGAACGAACTTTGACTCAAAGCACACTAGAGCTACAGTCGCTAAGCAAACTATTACCTAACACAAAAGGGACAAAGGAAAACTCTAATTACAATCCTTAGTCGCACGACAAAAAATACACCAAAGGCAACCAGGTAATACTTTACTTTTGATAAAAGTCCACAAACAAAAGAGTAAAAAAACATCTTTCAAAGACTTAACAATCAACGGACGAGGCTGCCTAGTTGATTGCCTGTGCCTTCACTTTAACGAACTTAAAAAAAGAAGGGAAAAAACAAAACAGTGAGGCAAAGGCATCGCAACTTCTGCCTCTTGATTGTTGGACAACAAGTGAGAATCAAAATGGCCGCAAGTCCAAAATGAGTTCCGAATTATACATGCGTAACGTCTGCTAAATTGAAACTGTGTACAAAAGTAGAAAAAAGCGGGAAAAAGCCCACGAAAAAAGTCCTTTGCTTTGTTTAAGTGGCGATCATTATTTAAGTATGTTAAACAGTATTTCACAAAAGAGATTCTCGAATTGGGATAAAAGAAAAATGTAGTGTATTAGCGCTTGTTAGCAAGCACAACTTGGAGATTCATGTTTTATTTTCGCATTTTTATTGCCTTCGATAAGTGGTGGACAATACTGTAATTTGTACCAACATTATGACAATAATAAAGATGAACAGCCGCGTTCGTGTAACTGTAGGAATTGCATTCCGACTTTTAGCGCTTCTCCTAATTTATGGGAGTGATTGTCAGAAATCTGTCACCGTCAATGCAACTGTGATCAGTGCAATCTCGAATCCGTTTTCAGGCGGGTCAATCATCAATGCAACTGTGATCAGTGCAATCTCGAATTCGTTTTCAGGCGGGTTAATTATTACAACTTTTCATCACAAACACTTAACAGCAGGTAATCCATGCAAATAAAATGCAGCCAGGTAATGCTCTAAAGGTCTCTCTCTCTCCCCCCAAATCCCGCGTGTGATGCGCGACTACATTCGGTCGCAACGATTGCGTCAACAGACTTGTATGGAAATGTTCAAACTGGAGCGAATAGTTATACTTCTGAGCCTGTTAGGGCACAGGCCCATACGGGTCCATAATTTCTATATATATAACTTTTATTCATAATGGAACGCAATAAATGAATACGAATATTTATGGTTATGTCCTTGATACTTTACATTCTGAAAATATAATAAAGCTATATATAGGTGGCTATTTGATATGCTCGTGTAAAGATAAAAGTCCAGAAATTCACAACTTTTAGGTAACTTCGAAGAACGAGAAATGCGAAAAACATTAAAAGAAAGTTATTCAAGTTATAAGAATGTTCGAAGTTTGAAAGTTGGTTACACCTGCAATCCGAAAATGAAAACGCGAAAAGTGTGCCATCTTGTTGTGAATATAACATGAAGCAATTTGTACTTTGCACTAAATGCGAAGCAACTAATTTGATCCTGCTTTTCACAAAAAAACCTTTAAAAAATGGAAGCCAGGATGTCCTTTAAGAACCAAAAATTCGATTATAATAATTATGTGACATCCGGTTAATCCGCAATGGATGATAGACTATCATTTTAAAATACTAATGATTGGCCATTACAGCCATTACTGCGTGCTCCTCACAGAGAAAAGGCCTTAGTCCCGGTATTCGAAATATTTTGAGCTAATTTTGTACTTAAATAAAATTAAAAGAGACAAGAGGTTGGTACCACAGTAATCCCATAGTGACGCTTTCTTCTCTCCAATAACATAATTAATAAGTACAATAACAAAACTTGACTTGTATTTCAGCGTTTTTAGCGGAGTGGATTCGGAAATAGGGGAGGACAGTTATAAACAAAAAAATAATGAAAGCCAAGGGAAACTCGACAAATAAATAGGTGGGGGGAATAAGTAATTTGTCTTTGCCGGCCCCACTTGCACGACTGAGGTAACTGTGGAGTTGAGGAAAAATTGCCTGAAAATACCTATATTTAATGGTTATTTTTAGGGATGTTTGCGGAACAGCCTTAACATAAAGCCACGCTTTATCTTAACTTACCTACGTAAGTACCTACTCACAGTTTACTAATGGGAAATCGGCATAATAAATTCCGACAGTATACGTATTTCCTGAAGGGTTCGGAGACTTGTTTATTGTAACGCTGCAAAAATACATAATTAAAGCAACTAGTAGTGACACGTTTTGTGGGTCTGCGCAAGCACAAATTGATGAGAATTCTATTGATTCTGTTGAAGAGGATTCTCGAAGGACGTCGATAGGTTGATGTCAACATGGTTGAGAAGGATTTTCCCTTCAAGTTGTGACAACAACGAGGAACACGTTTTGGGAGAGGGACCAGGCTGGAATAACCAGATTGTGTCCAAATAACCCGATCGTTTTCTATTAGTCCAATCAAACTTGAACCTTGTGAGTATTCAACCTTTTTCTCGGTTCTTGTGATATAACCTAGGTCTCAGTTGTGAGTATCGACACGAGGATGTTGTTGTCGAGCAAGTCTGGCTGATTTTGCTAGCTGCTTATAAAATAGTTTTTGATGCGAAATTAAGAAGTGACGACTTGGTGTATCCCCGTGGTCAGGTGATTTAGAATTGATCCGGCTGCGGGTAATTTGAAGGTTATCTCTTGAGGTTTGGCTGGTGAAAAAGACCTTACTTAACCGTTTGATGGTAAATGAGGGAAGCTCGCCACTACAGGTAACGATAGCGTCACCATTTATACCCGTAGGACGCGTTTATGCGTGTGAACACAGGTCAACGTGTTCCGTCATTTGAAAGGAGTAGTATACAGAGAGAACTCTCCGAACACCGAGTTAAACTCAATTGTCATGATTTGACCTGTGAGAGAGGCCTTTTGTAAGAACTAGGTAATAAGACCAGTCGTTTTGATTATAGTGTTTCGGGTTTCGGGTTGCTTTGCATAAACGTTATGTTCCCTTATGAGCACAACCATATTAGGTCGATACTGATTCGATGAGCTATAAGTTATTATGCAGTTCATCTCACGGACTCGCTAAAGCGACTCTTGAGTTACTGTTTCAGTCCCATTGCACGTGTAAACCCCGATACAACTGGGAACGGAGAACCAGTTTTGCGAAGTGAATACCTAAGTGTGTGGGAAGGGTTTGGTTGGTGGCTTGTCACAATTGAGTTTGTTCCTTCATTTCTGTGTGTTTACAAAAAACTTTGTATTAGTAAGAAGGTACTGGTTTAATTGAATCTTTTCCGTACAGCTTATAAATAAATTTACTTAAGCACGGGAGTGAGTAGTATTAGGTAGACTATATTGAAACCATCAGCGCCTTTTATCAAAAATATCTGTAAACTACAGGAACCGAGTTACAGTTGGCGCCCAAAGGTATATAATGATTTAATTGTATAAAGTGAACAAATTAATAACCAGTATATCACTCTCTCTCAATTCACCCAGTCCTTTCAATGCAACATTGTTATTTCGACATTAGTTTTCGTATTGGAACAACTTTACTAATACTGAATTAAAATGCCTACGGAATAAAAAAAAACGTCTAGGGACCTCCGCTTTTTCCTCAACTCCAAAAGTAGTTGACTTCACTATCGGCTGTAGCACACTCAAAAACCACGAAAACAACACCCTAGAAGAAAAATTTTAACATTTTCGCAGCCACCATCTTGGATTTTCATTTTGATCCTCACCTCGGCTTCAGCACCGTCGAAAACCATGAAAACTATTTTTATTTCTATGTATCTTTGTAATATATAATCAAAAACTTGCATGGAAAGAAAAACTTGGATGCAAGAAACTTGCATCTAGCATTTTCATTATTTCAATCCAAGATGGCACATAACGGTTTTTCGGTAAGTTACGATTTCTTAATCGTTTCTAAAATATTCGCTCCTACCGTAAGCTGCGATAAAGGACTTAGTTAAAAAAAAAACAATAACACTTTTCACGATGTAGGGATCGAACACCAGGAACTAACACACGACTACAAGTTTCTGTAGTTTTTACTGAGAAAATACCAACCCAGATAAATTACCAAGAAAATGTTCCAACTCCAAAGTTCTCTCCTAGCCGACCAGTAACAAATGATTCCGTCCATTGTGAAATTATTAATTAATTCCTTTATACAAAAATACAAAACTCTGTAGCAGAAGGAAAGCCAACAAAACGATCATATCCCGTCGTCTGTCGCGAATTAACTCAATTATAATAAACAATTGATTAATGTAGCTGTATTCTACTGTTTTGTTGGTATTTTTGAGATAAGAATTAAAGAAAAGTTTTTTATTAAAATCGGGGTGGGTACTACATTATTCGTTTTATTATTTATTAAAATATTCAGACAACATTGATCCATTTGATTAGTAAAAAATGTGTTTATGCTATGTTAGGTTCACACATCATAATCAGCCTCTAACGTTTCCACTGCTTGGACACAGGCCTCCTTTCTGTGAGAGAGAATAGGCCATAATCCATCACGCGGGCCCATTGCGGGTTGGTAGATGTCACATGTCTCTGAATATTTGGTTCTAGGACATGCCGTTTTCCTCACGATGTTTTCCTTCACTGTTTCTGAGAGCAGTGATGATGAAATAATTTACACAAAGTAAAAATCCTGCCTTGGTTCGAACAACGCGATTCATACAATGCTCGAAGAAAGGAAAGTCATACCTGTCCGCTACTCTGGTAGCGGACAGGTATGACTTTCCTTTCCTCAGGTTGCTGTTGCTACTCACTACACGCACACTGTTAGCAGTGATGCCGCTTTCTTGCGTAACATTGCCGAGAAACCATCTGCGTGTGCCTCCATGAACATGGCGTACGCACTGGAGTACGGCAGGAGTCTCAGCAGCAACCTAAATGCGTCATTGTTTTGGACCCGCAGAGCATTGACAGTCCTTTGTGTATAAGATGTCCACATGCTGTTGGAGTAAAACATCTGAGAAAAGGATTTAAACACCAGCTTTGAGCCTAATGCCCAGTACTACCACAGACCTCCTCACCACCATTCGAAAAGGCGTCCACTCTTGTATGCAGGTCTTGATTTTGGACAATTTATTTTATTACCACTGCTCTACGGGTTCAGGAAAACATCGATCATGAGGAAACCCGCAAGTCCCAGAACCAAAATTCTCAGACATGTGACATAAAAAAACCTGCACTAATCCCGCGTGGTGGATTAGATGCGGGCATTATGGCCCACTCCCTCTCACAGAGAATGACTGTGACCCAGCAGTGGGGACATTACAGGCTGATAATGGTTTTCGTTAACGTGTTTTCTTATAAAGATAAACGCACATACCAGTCACATCAGGCAGCAACTTAATTAATTGCATAACACACTGACAGTAGAAAAGGCTTTCATTTTGTCAGCTCAACAACATTCATAGCTTGATTTTCGTTGTTGAGTAGACAATTTTTTCAAACATATGAAGCAATGGATTAGCACCATCCTTCAAAATGATGCAGATTGTGTGTTACGCAATTAGTCCGCGCTACTAAGCGATTGAATTATTCTTTCTCGGCGATTCAAATAGTCGACCGTTTGTGTTTTCCTTTGTAGAATATTGTAATACAGACCGCTATCATCCAGTTACCTTGTTTTAGTCCTCGTACCACCTGGAGAATATTACCCATTAATGTTTATGGTTCTTCGAGCCGGATGATCAGTTATGTTGGAGGATTTCTGCAATGCGATGATAAATAACTCTGTACCTATTTTGAACACAATACAATCTGCATTCCTGATTGATTGACTCAGCATTCCCATAATCAAGCAAGTCTATGTATGCCCTAAACTCGTAATTAACCATCGGCCGCTGTGGTGGAACTCGTTAGCACAATCAAGTGCCCTAAACTTCGCAGTTTGGCAGCTGTGGAGGGTTGACGGTTGCTAGCATGGCAATTAGAAGGATGATAGATTGTGTGTGAAGGGATGTGTGTGTTTATATTTAGACGTATTGAGGCATTAGTGAGATCATCCGGGCAAGGACCAAAATAACTTTATTAATTCATGTTAGCTTTCTGTGCGGCTCGTGGATAAATAATTACTGCAGCAGGGGTGGATGAAAGGTTAAGCTACACTTGCCGCAGTCGGTTCGAGGATGGGTTACACCCATTAGGTATACTTAGATATATCGAGAACCCCGGTGACTCTGAAAGCACGTAAAGCCATAAATCCCGGCTGTCATTCGTAGATTTTCGACAGTCGTTACGGACAGTCTAACTTGATATAAACTTCTTGATCATTCGTGTCGCAAATACGCTAATTTTTTGGTAAATCTTAATTTTAAAAAGTGTAGTAAGAAGCTCAAAATTCTGACAACCAGTCCTTACAAGGGGTGTCGTTTTACCCAGTAATGCGTTTGTAGATTTCAGATTGGTAGTCTCTCCGTGTAAAATTCTGGTATTCATCTGCATCGAAGCCGACCGCAACATACTTAATTGGGAAAAGGCTTGACAGATTGATGTTTCCACTTTCTAAGTTTAACTTGGACTTCACTGACTTCGGTGAAGACAAACATTGTGAAGAAACCTCACGCGTTTCAACCAATGTTTTTCTTTATATGGGTCGTGACCATTTTCTTTGCAATCGTGTTTTCACAAGATAATAAAATTAATAAAATAATTTATTTTTTGACACGAAAAATATTATCAGTGCAACAACGCTAAGCATAACAAGTTTTGTTATATATAATGTAAAATACATAGGTGCACCTGCAGTTGAGCTAACTGAAAAACCAGTATTTCGGCACACAGCGCCATACCTCTCTGATCTGATTGGAAACCTTTTAGCCAACATTTATAATTTTGTTACAGAATATTTAACGGAAAAAATATATATTAAAATATAGAAAATGATCATAGTTAAATGAGTTGTACAGAGTCGGTTGTTGTTGTGTGTGATTCGCTGTTTGTGAAATGCGTGTGATTGTGGGTGAGTGTGTATGTGAGTACTCATTCGCCTTACATTGGGTCTTGTTCAGATAATGTATTTGTAAGTTGGAGTTAATTTTATTATATATAGGGACCCAAGAAATCAAAAAATCTTCTAATGAAAGACGTGTGTGGTTGGTGTTCACGAGTACACACTATTTGATTTCTCCGCCTACGTTTAAGGTTGGGGTCATAGTTAGTGGCGTAACTATGGGGGGCGTCGGGAGCGGTCCACACCGGGTGCCACCTATTTGGGGGTGACAGCAGACCGTGAAAAAAAACCAAGAATGTGAGATACATTCTGTGCGTGAAACATTTTTCGGAACAGTAGAGACCATTTTTATTTTATTTTCCAATAGCCGCTGGGAAGTGCTTCTTAAATACAGGAAAGCATCTGTTAAAAGACTTTCAACAATGCGTTGAAGTGCCCATTATGCTGCAGTTAAATATTGGCTAAAAAAATATATGGGATTGAGAAATTATATGATAAACAAGAAAATTTAGACACCAGAGGTACACAGAACTTTATAGCTGCTGTGTGTGATTTCACATTTCTTTGCTATCTTTGATTCTTAACCCCCGACGCAAAAACATGGATGTTATAAGTTTGACGTGTCTGTCTGTGGCATCGTTACTAAAATAGGGGCTTCATCTTTATATTGAAGAAAAACGTAGTCATATTGAATGGCCGCGCCGGCCGTTGAGTTGGGTACCGACGCAGGACTCACACTGAGAGCTGAACTTCAAAAGGAATTGGAATGCCTTCACCGTTTCAGTATTAAACTCCGAACTAGATCGAAGTCCGTTTCTGATGTAGCTTCATTGTTTGGGGTTGTGCTGAAAAAATGCTTTGCTTTTGGCAAACACCGAAGTGTTGAAATTTGCTGTATCAAAATATTGTGTTTATTTATGAGGTATCAGAAACACAACTGCTAAAAATATCAAGACCAATGTCACAGTATCTAATTTGGTATCACTAGACCTTTTGAAGTGTATCGTGGAATGGGACTCCACTGAATCTCTTTCGAAACTTATGGTCGTTATTTATGAAAATCTGCGTATCAGTTGCTTCGGGTGAGAGGAGTTCCAGTAAACTAAAATTAAAGAAAAATTAATTAATTTTAATTCCTTGCGGGCAACAAACACCCTAATGAGACTTAACAATCTTATCTTAATAATCTTAAATCAATAGAATAAGTCCGAGACAACACATAATATTCATTTTTATGATGTGATTTTTGAGTTAGCAGTTGTTAAAGCTAGAAAAAAGAGAGAGAAGAAAGAGATTTGAGTGTTTATACATTCAGGTTGACTTATAATTTGACGTATTCCTTTCAAGGCGTGACAGCGTGACCCATTTGCAACAATTAAGTGTCCCATAAATCAATGCCTAGAAAATTCTTTTTTATATTCTCTGAATTTGTCACTATTTATCATTTTCTCTGAACTTTCAAATTACATAGCCTTCTTGTTAAGCTATTGGGTACCCAATAGCCTTTTAATGTATGCATGTTTTTGTCGGATGTTTCAAAATTTACTTTTATTTTCTGCTTCTTAAACTTAATAAACTTATGGTAGACACGCTACGACACGACACGGTCCTCGAATAAATCTACGCAGCTGTACCTTGTTACTAATTTCTCCGAATTTCTCTTTGCTACTCCATCATCAGACCCTGATCACCGTCTATAGATAACCTATTTATGCACACCTATTGCTTAATTATGTCTGTAATTTATAAGGTGTACATAATAAAGAGTATTCTATCTATCTATTTATTAAGACCATTCCAATGAACCCAAATACGATACTTCTGCTGTATGTTGATGAGGGAGTTGGGTATACTGCAAATTCCAGGTGATCGGTGGTCGTCGCGCACTCGCCGCTAGTTGCTCGCCAACTCGTTTTTACATAAGCAAGCTCTACTCGCTTCTCGTATAACGCTGACAGTGGGACAGATGCCTTAGCCTTCCTTTTTTTTGGGTCCAATAGTTTTTGAATCTTGCATAGTTATGTTGAATCTTGTATATATCTTGTCTTGTTGGAGTCAGAAGGATGAGTAAAATGATCACGATTATTCAGAGAAATATTGCTTGTTTATTGAAAAAAGATACTGCCTTATATTGTTATCTTGGGTTATACAATTAGTTACTATGCTACGACATTTAAAATATTCAACCAACCAATAGGAGAACACTAATATTCCTTATTAACTAAACTTAAAACATAACGTTCTATGATGAACGGGCACCCATCTCACTCTAGAACGCACGCAACGTATAGTGCCGTCTGTACGCACACTATAAATATTACCGACGCTCGCGCGACTCCTCAGGGATTGGCTTGTGGTCGACACGCAAGCTTCTCCTACAGAGTATTAATTATTTTGAGGTTAAGTTTTGTGCCGCGCGGACTGCTTTCTGTTTTACTCGCCTGCCCGGTACTTACTGCCGACGCGGTCGCGGAGGCTACGCCCCCTTGATGCCGAAACCCGGCACGCCCGGCTCGTTGGGCCGCGATGTCGGGTCACCGGAGTCCCGCCCGGCGCTGGATAGGACGTCGTCGATGCTGAACATCGGTGCCGCGTCGTCCGGTGTACCGCCGGCCGGCTCCACAAATAGTGAAGAGAAGAAGAAGCCGACAACGAAGGAAGCAAGAAGAGGAGGGGGATCGAGCGCCGCTGCTGCTGCCGGCCCACCGACGTCATCGGCGCCTGCGCGCGTTGCGCCCACGCCGTCGTCGAGCCGACCGCACGCGGTAATGATCCGCCCCGCTGCGTTCCGCCCGGTGCCCATCCAGGCCCCGGGGCCTGCCGCAAACCCAATCCGCGAAACACAAGCGCGCGCCGCAGCTCCGCCCGCGCGCGCCGCAGCACCGCCCGCGCGCGTGCCCGCGTCCGAGCGCTCCGCTGCGCACGCCGCGCCGCATGACTCCCCCGCGTTGCCCGCACACCCGCATACACCATCCGAGCGCGCCCGCGCACCCCCCGCACGCACCGCTGCGCCGCCGCGCTTCGCTTCTCCGCCCGCGCCACCAGCGAGTGACGAAGAAAAAATCAAAGCTGGGCCAGCTCCGGGCACCACCACACCCGGTCCCCGCCTCCCGCTGGCGGGACCGGCGATGGCTGGGCAAGAGCGGTCAGCAAGAAACCGAGCAGCCGAGACTACAACTACAAGGACAAGGTCAGTAAACAGTGATGCCACCAGTACGCCTGCCTCGCCGGCGCCCCCCCGTGCCTCAGCCTATGACTCGCCCGCGCCCGGTCCTCGGCATGTTCGTCCAACGGATCAAACATGTCGCTGGCTTCCGTGGGCTCGGCCGCCTCCGGTCGCGTAGACGTGTCCAGGGATACGATCTCGCTACCCGTATATCGGCCCACCGAGTCTAGGGCTAACGCCACCATGATGTCGCCGGCGTCACCGACGTCAGCCGCAGGGGAGAGGGCTATTGCCGCCCCTGCCGGCGCATATAAATGCAATGATCGCCGCGAAGAGGCGCATCCGCAAGCAGTGGCAACAACTGAGATGCCCAACCATGAAGACGCAGCTTAACCGTCTCGCGGAAAAGGTAAAGGCCGAGTTACAGGCTCACACCGCCGCGGGCTGGGAGGAACGAATCGACGCCACGACAGACAGTTGGCCGCCGGTACATCGACTATGCCGCCAGCTCACAAATACCCCAGCCCCGGTGCGTCCGCTACTCAACAGCGATGGGGCGCTCAACTACGTAGCGGAGGACCGGGCGGAGGTCTTCGCCGAACACCTGGAGCGTCAGTTCCGCCCAAACCCGACCAACGACACCGTCCATGTCGCAGCAGTCGAGAAACACCTGGGAGACTACTTCGCAACGCCGATAGCTCCTGATGAAGATCCGATCTTCTTCTCGCCTGGCGAGGTTAGACGCGCCATCCGCAAGACGAAGCCGAGGAAGGCCCCCGGCGCTGACGGTATCACCAACACAGCGCTGCGCCACCTGCCGTACCGAATGGTAGCGGCGCTGGCGCGCCTGTTCACGGCGATACTGCGCACCGGAACCTTTCCCGGCTCGTGTAAGGAAGGGCGCGTCATCATGCTCCCCAAGGCGGGGAAGAATATACTGAAGCCAGAGAGCTATCGGCCGATCACTCTGTTGCCGACGGTCTCCAAGGTGTTCGAAGCACTCCTGTTGCGACACCTACTGCCGCACATCACACCGCGACCCGAACAATTTGGGTTCCGGGCGGAGCACAGCACGACGCATCAGCTGTCGAGGGTACTGCACCTACTCACAGCTGCGCACAACAAAAAGGAATATTCGGTGGCAGTATTCCTCGACATGGAGAAGGCCTTCGACCGTGTATGGCATGAAGGCCTCGTATACAAGATGGCCACATCCGACGCGCCCCGTCGCGTTGTAAAGGTGGTCTCTACTTTTCTCACCCACAGGACCTTCAGGGTGGTCGTCGACGGCGCGCTTTCAAGCGCCCGGCCGGTGCTGGCCGGTGTGCCGCAAGGCAGCTGCGTGTCGCCGGCGTGTTACTTATGATACACGGACGACATCCCCACTACCACAGACTCGACGCTCGCGCTGTACGCAGACGACGCCGCGTACATCACTACATCGCTCAATGCGAAGTACGCGGCGGTCAAGATGCAGCGCGCCCTCGATCTTCTTCCCGAGTGGCGGCTGTCGGTGAACGTGGGTAAGACGCAGGCGATGGTCTCTGTATCAGCGCGCCTCCCACCAAACCTGAAACTAAAGGGGGCCGACATCGAGTGGTCGCCCCAGGTGAAATACCTAGGGGTAACCATAGATCGTCGGCTCACAATGGGACCGTTGCTCTCGTCCCGCCTCCCGGTGCGCGTCAAGCTGGGCGTGTACAAGCTGTACGTACGCCCAATCTTGACGTACGCCCCACCCGCATGGTTCGTCCTCACTAGTGAGCCGAGCCGAAGGCTGCTCCGCACGCAACAAAACCTGGCGTTGCGGACCATTATGACGCCCCTCGCTACGTGAGGAACAACGTCATCCAGAGGGACCTCGGGATTGAGAGCCTGGATAAGTTTGTGGAACCTCGCGAAAGGAATGTTCGTGCGTGCCGACGCATCGGATTTGACCCACGTCAAAGACATTGCGCCTTGGCATGCGCGCCCCCCTGACGCGAGACCCCTCCCCCGCGACCTGGTAGCGGATGACGACCCCATCACACCGGACTGACTCCCAAATAAGCCGTAACCAGGTTGCACGCGGCTTATCTGTGACAGTAAGACTCCACACCCACAACACACATACCCGTTTGCGTAGCGTGTTCTAGGTTAATATAGGCGCGTTACGTAATCGCAAACAGACATCCACCTCTACACATGCATCCAAACTCACACGTAAACGCGCGGTGCGGGCCGCGGTTCGCGTAGACACTGAACGGTGTCACACAGCACAATACCGTTCACACACACATGACGGTCCCTTAGCCCGGACAGTGAACGGCTAGCTGTGTGATCTGGACGGGCGGAGACCACTCACCTACTCTGTAGGCGCGTCGAGTCACCATCTCCGTCGCTGGTCGTAGTCGCCGGGCCTCCCCTAGGTAACTAGGGGTCTCACCTGGCGGTGACAGACCGCCGAGATGTCGTGATGAAAGCGACGCTTTAGCTATAAGCGTCGCGGCGCTCCCACAGAAACAAACAAGAATCCACACACATAGGCCCACGTATCTCGCGTGCGCCTAGTATACCACCTGCCAAGTCGCAACCCTTATGAGGGGCCCATATTTACGGGCCACCGTATGGCATCTGCGGCCGGGGGGCGAAGCCCCGGCACCGCACCGCCCCTTACGGGGGCGCCGCGATATAGCTCGAAGGCGACTCCTCAGTACGCATTTGCTTACAAGGTTGTCAGTTCGCGCAGCGAATGTTTACATAGGGCGCTGACGTAAGTATGTGGATATACGTAAGTCCCACATCACCTGACGTAAGTATGTGGATATACGTGAGTCCCACATCACCTGACGTAAGTATGTGAATATACGTGAGTCCCACATCACTCCCCTCTAAGTGTAGCGTACCACAGGCTTCACGATTCTGCCAGATCTGGTGGTGTAGGGCTGAGTGGGATTGTTATCTTGTTGGTGATCTTTATCTTCACTCGGCTCGTTGTACATGAAGGCCGGTTTGAGTCTGCCAAAGATATCACTGATGTGCGTAGCGGTAACTTGATTTTGTAGACTTGAACTGACTTGAACTTGTCGTAGCGCTTGATAACTTCATACGGTCCATCGTATGGCGGTGTTAGCGGCGATCGTACTGTGTCGTTCCGCACGAAAACATGTGTGCTCGTCGCGAGGTCCTTGTTTATAAATGGCTCAGAATGACTACTGATCGAGCGCGGTGCACTTTTGACTGACGCCATTGTTTCCAATAAGCGACGTACGTAGTCGTTTTTGTTTTCACAATGAAGTCTGATGGCAGGTGCAATGTCGTTCCGTATGCCATAATTGCCGGGCTGAAGTTATTGTTGCGTAATGCTGTGCGCAGTCCTAATAGCACAGTGGGTAGCTCTTCTGTCCACTGATTGGTAGTGCCGCGAGCCATTAATGCTGCCTTCAACGTCCGATGCCACCTTTCAATCTGGCTGCGAATACGTCTTATGCAAAATTTCTTCATAAGTGATTGGAAGAGTAGGGATTCAAATTGGCGACCATGATCCGTTGATATTCGCAGTGGGCATCCAAATCTTGCGATCCAATTCTCGTATAGGGCCTTTGCCACCTTTTCCGCGGTTATATCGAGCAACGGAATTGCTTCAGGCCACTTGGTGCAACGATCGATTATGGTGACGCAGTAACGGCAATCATTTGATATTTTTAGTGGGCCGACGATGTCAATATGTATATGTTCAGTTGCTGGGAACTCCCTCAGTGGAGTCACGACGTGGCGATATACCTTAGCTCGCTGGCAGTCGTTGCACGCTCTGGTCCAATTCTCTGGTCACGCTTAACTCCAAAAGAATTTTGAAGTTGTCTGCTTCCGTGTCGTTTTTACACCGGGATGACATAGATCATGTTGTGCTTTGAATGCAACAAAACGATATGTACTCGGTAGGTATGGTCGGGGCGTTCCAGTCGAAGTTTCGCACGTGATGAGTCGGTTGATCCCAGGCATTGTGACGTCAGTAAACTTTAAGTTGGATTGGCTCTTGAGTTGCTTTAATACGAGATCGCTTGCTTGATCGTTCGCAAACTTATTGTAGTCGATAATGGTTGGGTATTGCATATCTTCTATTCGTGACAGAGCATCGGCTACTGTGTTGTTTTCCCCTTGTACGTACTTAATGCCGGTACAGAACTGACTGCTAAAATGCAACTGTCGCTCTCGACGAGGTGTGTCACTGCTACTAGCTGGGCGTGTCAGTGCGTGGGCAAGTGGCTTATGGTCCGTATACACTGTTACGTCGCCTCCTTCAATAAGAGTTCGAAAATGCTTCACAGCTGTATAGATCGCTAATAGCTCGCGATCGTATACACTGTAGCGTCGCTGTGTCATACTCATCGCTTTTGAGAAATAAGCGAGAGGTCTCCACGCGTTATTGAGTCTATGTTGTAGTACTGCGCCAAGGCTGTAGTCTGAAGCGTCTGTCATTATGGCGAGGGCACCGCCGGGTACTGGATGCGTTAGTTCGGTAGCTTCTAAAATGCTATTACGGCATTTTTCAAAAGCTATTTCTGCTGCTGGGTTCCACTCGATAGGTGTCTTGTCATTGCGCTTTCGGTTGTGTAGAAACTTGTTGAGTTCAGATTGTAATTCGGCTTGATGGGGTAAGCAGCTACGATAAAAATTGAGCATGCCCAGGAAGCGTCGTAACTCGGCGACCGTGTTCGGTTTCGGGTACTTTGATATGACTTCTGTTCGCTCTTCCGTAGGCTTGATGCCGTTATTTGAGACCTCGTAGACAAGAATATTGATCTTTTCTTTGCCAAACTCGCACTTTTCTACTTCCAACATGACGCCGTATTCCTTTAGACGTTCCAGTACTTGACGTAAGAGAAGCTTGTGATCCTCTTCACTCTGCTAGTAGATCAAGATATCGTCGATGTAGCAAAAACAGTTGTCTATGCCCCGTAGTACTTGGAGCATGAATCTTTGGAACGTTTGGCTGGCGTTCTGTAAACCGAACGTCATGTATTTGAATTCAAACAGCCCAAATGGTGTAGTAATTGCTGATTTCTGCTCGTCTTCTTGATTTATTGGTATTCAGTAATATGCCATTTTGAGATCAAGTTTCGAAAAGATCTTCATGTTTTGCAGCTGGTAGGTGAAGTCTTGTATTCGGGGTATGGGGTATCGGTCGGGTTGAGTGACTGCGTTTAACCTACGATAGTGGGCTCGCCCATTGGCTTTTAGAAGGACTGCAGATGCCCATCTCCAGCATGTGATCAAACTCTTCTTTTACAGCCTTGTTTTTATCGGGTGGAAGCGGGCGGCTTTGGGCCAAAAGCGGGGAGCTTGTCGTTTCTATGTGGTGAACGACGTCGTGTCTTGTTGGTTCTTTCAAGGACATTGGTCTTAGAACCTCTGGAAATTGCTTCAAGATTTCGTAGTAATCTTGATCAGAGCTAATGACGTGTGCCGTTTCTTCGCCGGTCGTTATTTCAAGCGCATCGATCGATAAGTCCGTCACATTGTCGATGAGCTTTTTCCTGTGAAGATCTACCAGTAATTTGAAATGACGTAGGAAATCGGCTCCCAGGATAGAAGTTTTGACATCAGCCACGATAAACTGCGATAGAAAGCTACGACCAAGACCAAGATTCAGTCTAAGTGTCTTTTCACCGTAGGTATTTATGGGCGTATTGTTTGCCGCATATAATCTGTATGCACTGGCAGTCTTCATTTTCCTTTTGCTTGCAACGGCTAACACCGAAATATCGGCGCCTGTGTCTACAAGAAAACGTTCTCTGGTATCGCGATCGTTGTATATGAGTACCGCGGTCGCGTTCGCCCGCCATGCATTTTGCTCCTTGATCTCAAAATTGCAACAACCCAGTGATCGCGAACCACGGCTCCGTAGGCAGAGGGTCGTTGGCGGCTGCTGATAGCAATGGCCAATTGCAGCCAGTATGGTCCTTCTCTCCCGCGCGCCTTTCGCTCGCACATGCCCGCCACCGCCCGCGATGACCTAATGTAGCCCTTGCCGTATTTACCAGACTCAGAACGGCAACAGTCTTGACTGGATGGAGACTGCGGCCAAGTAAATTTTGGGCTTCATTGATTTGCTTCCTTTGCCTAGGTTTTCTTGCGACATTTTCTGTGTTCGGGGTCACCAGTTGTGAGAGTTAGTCTTGTGTCTGCTCGGTCATTTTTAAGATCGCTCCGTACTATTTCATTTCGGACAGTGAACTAGTACATTCTATTAGTTCTAATAGCTCTATCTAAAATGTTTCTTCTAGTACAGTGCGAAGATACGGTTCCTATTCGTTCATCGTTCACGAACTACACAAGACTAGTTGGAGTCAGAAGGATGAGTAAAATGATCACGGATATTCAGAGAATTATAGCTTGTTTATTTTTATTTTTATGTATGGCATCTCGTAGTTGACCTTGAGAGATCGTGACTACTTAACCGGACTATCCTGTGGCTGCCTTAAGCGGACTCAAAGCCTCCAGCCAGGGGCGTAAAACTACTTACATTACTAAGCGAACGCTCGCTAAGGGCACCCCCTGTAGGGTACGGACCTCGGCTTAGGGCGTCGCTGACGGGAGGACAGCAAGATGGGACAGGCTGGATCTGAATTATATTATTATTATTAGGGCGGCTGACACTTCGTCGAGCAAGGGTCGGGGAGGACAGTTACGTCGGGGTCTTCGCGAGGGACCTCGGCGGCGAGGTCGGAATGTCGGTGTGTGTTTGTGCACTGTACTGGTGGTCCTACTGCTCTCCTGGATGAGAGTTATGTGGTCATCGGGATCGGTGAGGACATGCTTGGGACGGCGGACATGACTGAGGGTGGACGGAATATAGCTAGCGGTCTTGACAACCGCTTTGAAATGCGTTTCATGAACTGGCGGATAGTGGGAATCCTGAGGTCAACGTGGAGGATTTCGTTGCGAACGTACCAGGGGGAGCCTGTAATCCTACGGAGGAACTTGTTCTGGAGGGTCTGCATTCTATTGAAGCGATGGGGCTTGGCGTGTGCAAAGACTGCACTGGCATAGGTCATGATCGGGCGGATGCACGCTGTGTAGATACGCAATTTGCACTTTAATGACAATTTGCTACGTGCATTTAGGACGAAGTGGAGTCTACCTAGAGCGAAGGCGGCGCGCGAATAAGTCGCCTTAATGTGCTCTGAAAAAGAGAGGTACTCGTATTCGTCGAGAACCAAACCTAGATATTTGGCTCGCTTCTCCCAAGGGATCGGCTTGCCGAACATGGTGATCGGTCGAGTGTTTATATTAGTTTTTACTTTATTTTTATAAATGGCATCTCGCAGGTCAACCTATGAGGTTGTCGTCTGCTTAGACGGACTTGCCTGTGGTTGCCCTAATAAATTAAGGCCTCCAGCCAGGACTTAAATTTATGTACTAACTTGAAAACTAAGCGACAACGCTAAGGGCACCCCGTTTGGGGTACGAACCTCGGCTTAGGGCGTCGCTGGGAGAGGGCAGCAAGGGTCTAGCTGGATCAGGATTTGAGTGATTTAGGGACGAATTTAAAGCTACAGGCTCAGCGGCGCGGGCTGGCTCGAGCAAGGGTCGGGAGGGGCGTGGATTTGGACGTCGCGGCGGGCCTCGGCGGCGAGGACGGTAGGACGGCGATCGGGTTTTGGGCTTATGTAGTGTGCTGGTGGCCTTACTACTCTCCTGGAGGAGGGTAGTGGCGTCGTCGGGGGCAATGTTTATTATAGTAGTAAGATACTGCCTTATATTGTTATCTTGGGTTATACAATTAGTTACTATGCAACGATATTTAAAATATTCAACCAACCAATAGGAGAACACTAATATTCCTTATTAACTAAACTTAAAACATAACGTTGTACGATGAACGGGCACCCATCTCACTCTAGCACGTACGCAACGTATAGTGCGTCGGTAATATTTATTGTGTGTCCGCTCACTATAAATATTACCGACGCTCGCGCGACTCCTCTCCCCCCCGACCCTTGCTAGCTTTAAATTCCCCAGAAAATAATAATATAATCCAGATCCAGCCTGTCCCATCTTGCTGTCCTCCCGTCAGCAACGCCCTAAGCCGAGGTCCGTACCCCACAGGGGGTGCCCTTAGCGAGCGTTCGCTTAATAATGTAAGTAGTTTTACGCCCCTGGCTGGAGGCAGTGAGTCCGCGTGAGGCAGCCACAGGATAGTCCGGTTAAGTAGTCACGACTTCTCAAGGTCAACTACGAGATGCCATACATAAAAAATAAAAATAAACGCGACTCCTCAGTACGCATTTGCTTACAAGGTTGTCAGTTCGCGCAGCGAATGTTTACATAGGGTGCTGACGTAACTATGTGGATATACGTGAGTCCCACATCACCTGACGTAAGTATGCGGATATACGTGAGTCCCACACTTACTTACTCAAACTCAATCCATTTATTAAAAAAAAAACAATTACAGGCACTTTTGAATTGTCAAGCGGATCAGCCAGAAAGATGAAGCTAGTTGCCATTCCAAAGCGTAGTAGTTACTCATACAGAAGAACGGGCAAGAAACTCCACAGACACTCTTTTATATAAATACAAAATTGATTACAGGCATGTTGAAATAATACAAGTGAGAACGATGTAGAAAGATGCGCACGTTAAAAGCGTCCGTAATCAAAAATTTATAGACAACAATAAAAAACAATTAGTGGTAAGACTGTACTTAAATACTTTTCAGCCACAACGGGAAAAACCCTATCGAACACCCCATTACAAAGCTCATTCTTCACGAAAATGATGAAACGCTCCTAACAAAAGTAAATAACCCGACACTACAAATCATTAGCTTCAGCTGTAAAGGATCCTTTTAATAACTTACCTAAAAAAATATACGTATGTAGGTAGGTATGTATGTATCTTTCAAACGTTTTTTCCTCCAAATACTCTATCGTACCTAAATGTAATTATTGACTGAGTGACTGGGGTTCGGTCACAATAAAGATACGTCTTAAAAGGCCAACTTCATACGGCTACATAACTCACACCGCTGAACAAAGCCCCCCCACAAAATCCGCTTCCTTGTTTACCCTGGCCTGCCTGGTTCTCCAAAGAGGATAAGCATAACTTCTCGCCTGTTTATCAGGTAGGGGTATAAAGCAGACTCCGGGCTGCTTCTCGAGCAAATTTCGCGAAGAAGCGGTTACTTAATAGGGTAATACCTCCCGTATGTCGGTGGTATAATATCTGTAATTTGGGGATATTTTTTAAACAGAATAACAGTCAGTTCTCTATGCAATACCATTCAAGCGCTTATGAGTCGTTACGAGCGTCAGGAGGATAGTAAACAAACTTTTTTGACAATTGGATCAGCGGATGTTAAAAAAGGAATCGAGCCAAATGGATCCAGTGTTCGTATTGTTTGACGCCATACCACGAGATCTGCGCATCTATGAAATATACTGATCCCGAGATACAGCTATATTACAGATGTGATCGTTGCATGGGAGGATTTTAATTAAATGGTCAAACATTTTTAATGTTTAGTAAAAAATATCTGGTTATTTAGACAATTTCTATTCTATAAATAAATTTCCTACGTATCACTAATCTACCGGACTGTGTTGCCAACTTACCTTAGATTTCTTGTGTATTCAATAGAATTTTTTTCTAATTTTTAAAATGGAGTAGGAATGTAAAAGGCAGTGAAATAAATAATCTTGATGACACCTTTCGTCATATTTTGGTATGCTAAATTTACTATCTTTATAGGTAGTGAAACTTCTGCTTTTACTATCTAGTGGTCATCTGCTAGGGTTCCCTGCTCTTAGCAGTGGGTACGGTACCTGAGTGCCTCAATAAAATATTTATTGGAATTAAATATGGCGTCCTCCAGTAAATTAGAGGTCCCTTAGCTCGTAAGGAGTTAGTACAGAGTCACTTGATAGAAGGTCAGCATCGATTAACTTTTTGTTGGGGTTTTAAATGGAAACGACGGAAGATGTTACTTACTTACTATTGTATAGAATCAAGTTCTTACTGAACAGACAGCTGTGCTGCTTGGGAGTTTGTTGAGCCACTTCTTCTCAGTTAAAGCAGTAGGAAGTGGTGAAGGGTGGGCGTTTTGGAGGGGACTTTCTTAACGTAATTTTGACGTTCAAAAAGTGCTGATAATCAGCCTAGTTTCATTTAGAAGACTTTTGATCGATTGATTTGATTGATTGGTACTTACACCTACCTACAATTATTAGTTGATTTACAATTATTGGTGATAGATATTAAATGTCAATAGTGCTGCATGATTTGTGTCCTAGTCCTAAAATCTTTTATCGTTTTAGCTTGAAAGCGTAACAAACAAACATTCTTTAGCTTATAAAATATTAGTTAGGAATAAGATGAGCAGGTCTTCCCGTAAAAAGGTCTGTTGAATATTCTATAACTTCACGACTGTTTTTCCCGAAAAAGTAGGCAGTTGAGTATATAGGTAATAATAAAAACAACTGTCTACATTTCGCTAGCTATTTTGAAGTCCCAAGTAATCGTTAGGTGATCAATATCAACAATCTAACATCATGTTAAATATAACAATTTAGGAGAGTGGTACAAAATGATCCCTCTAAGGGAAAACATATATTACATAAAAAGTACACAGAAAGTGAATTTTGTGAAATTGATAAGTTTTCTGTAAGGCTAGTATATCGGCCTATAATAATTAGTAAGAGTAGAATAGGGTTCTATTAACAAGATCTTTAAAAATATTATTTTTTGTCAAGGTACAGTAAGTGATCATTTTGTACACCCGGATGTCTAAAATGATCCCTGAGGTTGGGGAAATATGATCCCGGGATCATTTAAGTTACAGTTGGATATTATTTTTTTTTTTTTTTGTAAATGTGGTATATTTTAGCAAAAAAATATTACTAACACTGTTTCTAATAATTAAATCTTTTTAGTAACAAAAATTTAAGCATCTTATACTTGAATAAAACTTTACTTAAATTGACTTTTGTCATAAACAAAAAATAAAAAAAAAATACGCAAATAATATGCTCTTATTACACCGTTTAAAACCGTTTTACAGTCTTAAATGTTGTATAACAAAATTAAAACTGTCTTCCACACAAAAGTCGCACGTGAAGTCGTCAGGGTCATCGAGATCAACTCCAGCACATGCCTCTTGTTCTTTAGAAATTCAGTACAGAACAAACATTCTGATTCATCATCATCTTCGCCTAAAGATGATTCTGAAATGTATTTTCTTTTTGTTGACCCGTATATCCTAGCTTCCGTGTCTTTAATATGTTCGTAGAGTTCAAGCTCCCTATTCTTGACTAAACACTTTGCGTCTGCTACCCATGATCTAGAAGCATCTAACACATTTACCATGGAAATTTCGTTCCAGTTTTGGCGCTTTGTTTTTCGTAATTCCGCGGCATTGTTCCTGAACTAAAATATAATTGGATAACTTACTGATCTAATTCCATATAAAAACACAACATCCATGATTGATAGTGGTAAATTAAATATATAAAAAAACTATGTTATTTTAACCAGTTCAAACGAATTTTAAAAATAGTGCATTTTAAACCACAACCTGAACATAGCAATGTGGGCAAAATGATCCCTGGGATCATTTTGCCTTCTCACGAGAGGATCGTTTTACCCCAATTGCTTAATTAGAAAAAACATCAAATCGTAACCTATCGGTAGTCATTTACAACAATCGATCATTGCTGATTATATTGATATATAACATAGAAAACTAACGCAAACACTCATATTACAGTATAATGACTAAACTAAAACAACATCATATTGAATTATTGCTTTTCTACCTTACATAAAAAAAACTATTTTTGTTTTGTTTCATTAAAATCTTCCGATTTTATCGCCTTCAAAGTATGCTCCTTAAAAAACGATACACTTACGCCAACGAATAATCCAATCATCAAAACTTTTTTTTAACGTTTTTCCGGAGTTCATTTCTCGTCGCTAATTCTCCTTTGTCTTCTACGGAATGAAAACGGGTGCCATGAAGTGGTCATTTGAGTTTAGGAAAAAAAAGAAGTTGGGTGGAGACATATCTGGAGAACAAGGTGCTTGCTCGATGAAATTTGTTGAGTTTTTTGTTTAAAAAATCGTTCACAATTATGTTCTTGTGCAAAGGCACATTATCGTGATACAAAATCCAAGAATTTTCTTTCCACAAGTCTGGCCTTTTTCGTCGAAATTACTTTCTTAAACGCCGCATAACGCTCAAATAGTATTCTTCATAAACCGTTTGACCTTCCGGCAACCGCGATAGTCAAAGAAAACAGTCATCATGACTTTGACTTTTGATCGACACTGGCGTATTTTCGGTTTCGGTTCAGTTGGAAGGCGCCACTCGGAAGCTTATAGACTTATAGACTAAGTAGTTTGCATGTCAAACTCGTAAACCCACGTCTCGTCACCAGTTACAATGACTTTTATGAATGTTGAGTCGGGATTTACCTACTCGTTCTAGCATGTCCTCAGTGACTCTTATACGATTGAGTTTTTGGAGAAAATTCAGGTCTTTTGGGACTAGCCGAGCGGCAACATGTTTCATACCCAAGTCATTATTTAAAATGGTACGGATCGACTCGTGAGACACAGAAAGTTCAGCGGCTATCTCTCTCAAATTTTAATAAGGATTTGCAGTCACCATTTCCTTCACTTTTGCGATGTTAACTTCAGTTGAAGACGTTGATGGCCTACCAGAGCGAGGCAAATCTTCCACCAAATCTCGACCGCTTTGTACCACTCATAAGTACGTGTTTTATAAAGTCGATTCACCGTAAGCCTTCTGTAATATTTTCAGTGACTCCGAACACGAAATTCAAGACAAACTCTTTTTTGGATGTTTTTGTCCATTATGAAATTCGCAATTCACACTAGCGGTGGGTAACTCCGGAGGTACTGATCCAAAGGAGCCGGTACCGAACGCGGATACGTAAACCTTATTTATTCCTCACAATCCTTACCGGCACCGCGGTACCAAATGATTCCGGAGCGCGCGTTCACTGTTCACTCTCGTTCACTCGCTCAAGTCACTCGGAAGTACTCGGAACACGTCGTATCGCTCTAACTAACCAATTACTGTTCAATTCAAAATGTGCCAAATGATCCAGTGAACCAAATGAATAAAATGTTCTGCGAAACCGGGGAACCAAAATGAGCGAGTGAGTGCCGGTGCCAAACGGTGCCAAAGGAATAAATAAGGTGAACCGGTACCGGACCCGGAGTCGGAATAAGTGAATCAATTCACTTGCCGGAATAAATATTACCCACCGCTAATTCACACTAGATATGATCTAACTAAAAACAGCACTGTATTTAAACTAAATAACAGATGCAACTAAAACTCCGCGCAAAAATGGAAAACAGTTGTGCCAATCTAACAACAACAAAAACTTAATTTGGAACCATAAAAAAATCATCCATTTCCGATACAGTTTTGACAGAATGTACCTGCATTACTGCTGCGGCCGACAACAGATGCATTGATAAGAGTGATTGAGTAATTTATTCGGCCGCTTAACACGACAGATATGGATTCTCATATTAACATTACCGGCCGCTGCGTGTATTTGAACAGTACAGCATTGTCGATTCATCTCGAGGAAGGTTGTCAAAATAACTCTCGAATTTCCAAGCGTGTTTGGGAAATAAAACATTTATTATTTATACAAAAATATGGCGTCGAAAAATTCATCCTTATCTAGACTGGTCTTGTAATATACCTACCCAAAAAACTGGCGGTATTGCCATGTCTTGTTTTATGGGAATGCTTAGCCTCAGGCCAAGGTTAAGGCAAGCCAGCCACAGTTTTGATCCAGTAGGCGGTTTGTCGTTTCAGAGCTGAAATCGGACACTAGCCACGAATTACACGAAATGCTTTTAATTTTCATCGATTGGTATGCTAAGCCATGTTGAAATTAGTTAGAGCAGGGAAACTAAAATCACAATATTCCTTAAAAATATTTTTATTGTGGTATAAATAAATGTTTCCTTGTATAATCGTAGATATAATAGGTACTCTTAAATCTAAAATTAAATCATAAACGTCTGTCTGTTTCATTGATTTAAATTTTCAGGAACTTTTTGTGAAAGGTCACAAAAAAAAAGAGTAAAATGATCATTAGGCTCAGGCACAGACAAATATAGCAAAACTTTTAGAACCGCTAGCGTTGAAAAAATTGACATATCACAAAAGTTCACAGAGATCGATACAGTCGGCGAGACCTAAGCTGAGATTTGCATTTGTTTGGCCTGAGGCACTGTGCGTCCCTCCATTGCGATTGGTGGGACTCACACAAATGCAACGCTCAGCTTAGGCCTCGTGGACTATACCTACCCATCTAGTCTGTGAAGTTGAGCCTCAAGATTTAATTGGACCTTGTTTTGCACTGATTAATAACATCAGACAGACAGACTGCTTAATAAGAGGCGAATTAAAACGTAGTGTTCCTATTGTTTAACTTCCACTGTGACTTTTAGACTTTCGTATCAAACTACTTTTCAGTCGGCAAACTCCTTGTTATATTTGTAAACTCCATCAAAGGGAAAAATAAAATAGCTATTCGCTATTTTGTTTGTTATACATCATTTCATACAACTTCCTAACAAGCTGAGAGTAGGGACATTTAAGACAAAAGCGAGTATAAATAATTTGAACCTGAGCTTTGAACACTGAATATAACGTGTGTTTTTAAAAGCCACAAATGTAGTTTTAGACTGTTGAGTTTCAATTTGTCCATTGATGGAAGGGTTAGTTGGTTGGTTGTTGCCCACCCAATTTTCCTTTTTATTATTGATAAACCCGCGTTTCACCGCATCTTACCTAATGGAAAGCGATGATGTGGTCAACCATGGAGCACGCTTGCTTATAATATAACAATATCTTAAAACTTATGCTAGAATATTCTAGATCTTATTTCAATTTTCCTAAGGCTGTATTTCCAATTCAGGCGGCAAAGGAATGTTCTTCATGATGGCAAATCGTTTCAAAGCGTCGTATTTTCCTCTTAGAGCTTCTACTTCATCCCGAATTCTGTTGTTTTCGTCCTGCATTAGTTCCATGTCTTGCCACTCCTGAAAGTTAAGGGAAATTGATAACAGATGGCGCTAGTTGCTGTTGGGTTATTAGACAGCGCCGCTTTCGTTCGGTGTCAGAAATTGATAAAAGATGGCGTAAACGAAGTCGTTTGTTCAATCAGAATAACAGAATTCCAAGAAATCCACGGTTTTAATTCTGTTTTAATTTTTTTTCTCACTTTATTCTAGACTGAATAACGCAAAAAAAAAAAATTTCAAGTCTATTTTATTTCTGAGTCTTGTGTTTATGTGTCGAGCAGAAGATAAATACAATTATTCCTTTTAAAATCTCATTTATGTGCGGTATGACGCGGGCGTTACCTTTCCCGTTCTTTTGTTATTAGGACCATTTGCTTGTAGGATGAGTTGCTAATAGGACATTTTGCTAGTGTCGTTTTGATAGGTCATGCTGCTATTAGGTCCATTTGCTTAGGACTTTTTTAAACGGAGGGATTAATTTTATGGTGTATGTTTAAGGGTGCCTTTTCCGACCTCATTTTTTTTCTTAGTTAGAGTTGGAATTGAAGAATGTTTCAAAGTTTTTTTGTTAATACCTGACTCTTCTCAGTCTCCAGCTCATCTTTCTGCTCTATTCGTTTGATGCGACACGAGGCGGCGTAGCCACGGTTCTTGAGAGTTCTACGACGCTGTTTCATCCTGGAATAAAAACCAATCATCTATACATAAAAAGTAAAATAGTAACAAAGTAAAAACTGTACTTGCATTGAATGTTTTTGAAAATAAAAACAAGTTGTACGAGGTGTGGGAACGAGTCTGATTCCGAAAATATAGTTTTGATTTGCGCAAAAACGGCTAACGGCCAAACCCCTTATCATATCATCTATCTCCAATTTTTGCGTACTGGAGATAGAAAAACCTATCAATATCTGGTTTTAACGTCCCAATAAAGCCAAGATATGCGACTCTATTACGTGTTGTATTTGTTTGACAGGGACAGAAATAATGGTACTGTCTATCATCAGTAGCGATCTGTCTTAGGTTATTGGGTTTGGCCGTAAACGGATTTGGGTGAAATTTGGCACACAGACAGTTTATAACCGATTAACACACATAGTTCGTTCCCGTGGGATATTTTCGCACATCCAAGCGGGCGAAGCCGTGGACAAACGTTAATCGTTAATAAACAAATCATTATTCTTCCTAAGATCAAAATTACCAAATTTACATAACATAACACATCACGTCACGCCTTTAATCCCACAAGGGTAAGGCAGAGGTGTACCTATTATACACCCACATTTCGCCAGTTATGTTTAAGTCCCATGTAATAGGGGGCGAGCCTATTACCATCAACCGGGCATAAATCCAGACTCCGGGCTGCTACTGAGAAATGCTAGATAGAAAAACCCAATAACACTTTGTCCGACTTGGGAATCGAACCCAGTAGCTCTTGCGACCACTAGACCAACGAGGCAGTCAACCACCAACTTACAAACCAAACCAAATTTATCCAAAATTAAGTTTAATTACGGTTTAAGATATAAATGTAATATTAGCTTGTAACTGTCACCGACGAAGACGTTGATGAGACAACCTGGACGCGTACCGCGAGGGCTGGCTCGAGGTGGAACAGGAAAAGAGTTCCTGAAAGGATTTGGGGCAGGCCTTTGCCAGCAGTGGGAAAGTATGAACTAACAAAAACAAGTCCCCGAAGAGCTAAGGCCCTCATAACAAAGATGGAACGAGGATTGATCACCACGCTTGCCGCATGCGGGCAATTTCGAAAGTCTTAGATATCCAGAAGCCAGTGCTGCTTGAAAAGCACAATTACAGTAACGATTTCAAATTGGTACAGTCTGTGCCCCAAAAGGCTGATGGTAAGTCTGAAAAATAATAAAACACTAACATGCACGAAGCCACTCGTTACGGACCGTCAGAAGCCCGATAGTCTGACAACCAATCTTACCAACGGGCATCGTTAAACTGAAAGGCGACAAAAACTGACTCGGGTGGCTTGAACCGGAGGGGATTACAACCATCAGTATTGGTGATACTGTCGGGGCGGGAGTAGAAGGTTAAATTTCAACGCCGGCTGTCGGAGAAAACCAGCGCTGGGATAAATGTCATGCATTAATATACAAGATAGGAATGCTTGTAAACATAATGGTCCAGCTCCATAGGACAATATATATAGTCTAGACCACATCATACTGGTTGCTAATTTAATTTTATTATTTGTTATTTCACACTGACTTATTCCTTGTTAATATTTTATGAGAATCATTTACTTTTACAATGTTTGTAAATATGTGAGCACCATGTACCTGTCGGCGTGATCTATGTAAACAACAAGTGCAGCGGGCCGAGTTCGCTGTGCAAAGTGGCACATTCACCTCCCCACTCTCCCCACTACTCAGGCCACTTTATGTAAGCGAGTGCGCAGCGTTGGAAGGGATCATTCTTGTGGCAGGCTCGGCCCGGTGCGCCTGCTGTAGCGCCTAGAGCTATTATAGCGATCTATTTAATTAATTAACAAGCGGTTGGAATAAATAAGTTGGTTACTGCTATATTTCATACTTTCATTTAATATGTCGGACCTCTGCCTTCAGGTTATTTCATGGTGATTATTTTATAAGAAGTTGTGAGTGAAATAAAGTGATTGTGCTGTAACTAGTTTCTCTATTTTCTTCGCCCGACAATCCACGCCTACTTACAAAGTGCAAGTGTAATATCGCTGATGAGGGCCTATCCCGATATCAGAATTGGGATTCGCAGGGCAAAAACCTGAAGAAAATAGTGACGACAGTGAAGTGTGGACCAACGTCTAATCTATTCAAAATATGGAGTTTTTGCTATCACGACTTCCGGCAACCGCTTAACCGCAAACTTCAAATTTCACGGTTTGATCGTGATAATGACAATAGTTTCAATGGCACATCTCATCGTTGAAGCACAACGGACCAAAAATCAATTGATTGAAGCAAGTGGCAGTACGAACCTTTGAACGAAGTGAAGAATTGGAATCGAGCACCAGCACCGGTCGTGATACGAACCGTCTCACCTGTTACGTGTATGGACAACCACATCATCCGGTGAGCTCGTTCCTTTTCTTTTTAATAGATAATGTGCTAGTTCGTTTGTAGCTTTTAGCTTTTTCAAAAAGTTCCCGGGCACTATGCGCTGTGATTTAGTTTACCTTACGTATATAGGTAAAGAAAACGTTAAATATGAATAGCAGAATACTGAGCCATGATGAAGTTCAACACGTCATTGTCCTTTTATGTTTCATGTTGTGCCTGTTAACTCAATTACAGAACCAGTTATTATAGGTAGAGATCTATTAGATAGTGGTATCCATGTTCGTACAGATATTGACAAAATTACACTATATCCGGGGAAAGAAGTTAACGTTACTGAAGAGATTCATTATTCATAAATAACATTAATACTGACCTACATGGTGAAGGTAAACTCGCATTAGTTCAGATATTGCAAAAGGATTATGATTTCTTTATGGCAGGTATACCGCGTTGCATTACGACTGGTGTTTATGACTAAATAAATTTATTTCTCATTAAGAACTTACAAAGATTTCACTTACTTGAGAACATTTTTAAACTTTAAATATAACTTGCACACACAAACTAAGCTGCTATTCTAATTATCATCTAAGTAGTAATAACATTTCTTTTCGTACTCAAATAACATTAATAACTAACACAAAACTTAAAACTTTTCGATCCACCCGCAAAAGAAATAATTACCGTAGATAAGGAATGCGATCCCGGTGCCACAATAAAGCAAAACAGCAGCAGGGCAAGTCTGTTTATTGGAGTAGTATTTGATCATTCAGATTGTGATTTTCTTAAATTAAATTTTGGAAATACCCAACGAGTTTGCATTCTTACCTCTTTAGGTAGCTTATTATATTATTGTTCCTTGAAAAAAATAACTGTTCTCTCGCCATTGACTGTCCGCACTCGCGGTAGTAAAATGTGATCCTTCCTACGACAGCCGCGATTGTGTCACTGATGTATTTGTTGTGAAATGTGACTGTAGGTGCAAGGTAATCATAGTGAAATAATATGTAGTTTAATCATTTTATTTTGAACGATCTGTAGGTCCTTGAGGTTAGTTTTTGGCTCGTTGCCCCATATTTCACGTGTTTTACGTTTTGAACCTTGAATCAAATCAAAAAGGGCCTATCAAATGGACAGACATAAGATATCCACAAGAAAGTGATCGAATTACTTACATCAGAACCGGTTCTGACTATAATTATTTGACTGTAACGCACTGATGGAACTAAACACCGAGCTCTGAGGGTACGGGGCAATATTGATATAAAGTAAGTTTTTTGTTTCGTCTTGTCTGACTTTAGCCGACGAATAACTGATACAGAATCGTTGTTTTTGCAATTTGGAGACCCTGGCCGTCATTGAAGCTGTTGAAGGTTTCCAGCGACGGGCGTATACTGTGTTTACAGATCGTAGCTCCGTCAAGGCATCTAGTTTAGTGATCGGCCTCGTTCCAGGTGCTCACGTGAGGTGGGCCTTTTTGTGGGTCTATGACTTCGATAGAATCCACGGGCCGTGGAGTGGCATAGAGCATGCAGGTTTTCTGTTCCCGAAATCGAATTACGGAGTTGGTGCATGGTCACGTCCCATGGTCTGGCAGGAAAAATTGTGTAGTTTGTTAAATTGCATCTGCGTTGGCTTTCATTGGTCGGGCCGCCGCGACTCTAGATCCATGATATCATGGGTGGGCGAAGCAGTCAGGCTGTGGCTCACACTTGCGACGTTCGTGGGTTAGTATAGTGCAGGAGAATTGAGCGTGGTAAGTGTGTATTTTGGCTTCCATTAGTTCCGGGGTCACTAACATGGACTTTGATAAGTCGTGTTCACACAGAGGTTGGATTCTTTGGTGCTGATGAAGCCCTTGCTGGGGTTTGTGAGCAATTCTGGTTCCCTGAGATGGCTAGTTGGGTGCGAAAGTAAGTCCTGCATTGTTTGCTGGGCCTCAAGGGATTGTTCGGGGCTCAATAGGTACGGGGACTCCATCCGATGCTTAGGGTTTCTGCACAATGGCATACTGTACATTTAGACACCGCGGGGAAGTTTAGTGGAGAAATCGATAGCAAGGAGTTTTCTTGTCATTGTTAACTCTTCCACTAAATGCATCCTTTTCGAGTGCACTTCCTAGTTGGATGCAGCTGGTGCAGTTTAAGTTCTTAAGGATGCTGTCTGTCTTTTCGGTGCGATTTCGCGGATCATTTCGGATCGGAGCAGGTATTGTATAGGCGCAGACAGTGCAATGTTATGGTGCCCATGGTGAAAAGTTGCACCTTGTTGCTACCGGTTCTGGCAGAGCTGGTAGAGAGTCATGAGAACATTTGGTGCTTACTCGTTATAATCGAAAGTGAATTGGGTGGGACCTGGCGCGGCAAGCTTCTCGAAGTGCAGCTAGCGACGGATTGTGCAAGGTCTATGGTACACACGAACAGAACTTGTGTTCGGCACTCGGGCGCGGCTTTTAAGTCTGGCTTCATATTTTGAGTCTGGGTTTCGGTTAGGTTTGGTTGAAATTCGTAAGATAGCATCTGAGAATATTGGGAGAGCTGCTGCGTCGCAAAGGGAAAAATGAGACCGTTTTATAGTGGCGATACCTTCTTCATTGAATGTGCCAGATGGGTCACCTTGCAGGGAGTACCGACTTCCCTTTGTTGTGTGTCTTAGAGCATACAAATATAGTCGTGAGCGTTTGCCTGCCATGCCCGGGGAATGTGAGGGCTTGGTGGATGTAGCTACCACCTTGACTGGTAGCTTGAAGGAGGCCAAGATGGCGGCAGTCCGGGATTGACGAGTGGAATGGGTGTCGTCGGGTGGTGGCAGTGATGTATTGTCTATTTGTAGTTCATGTACGTTAACCACCAGCTCTGGAAACCTCTCGGTATCGGAAAAGGAATATATAAGGGACAGACTCATGCGGGTTGACGTCCTATGATGTGTGTCATTGGGTGGACTATAGAACTGGAATATGCAGGCTGATGTTCTGGATCATAATTATTATAAAGTGATCGTCTAGTCTGAGAGGCTATGAGATCAATGGAGATATGTGTGGGTGGTACTAGTGAGTGATCGGAGCGACGCCGATGGGTTGCCCGGTCCATGTTATTTGGCGAGATAGCTGGTTGGAGGGACGCCTATTTCAGTTGTCCGGGTCAGCTCCTAAAGGTTGAGTTTGTGGGAATATAAAACATTGTAATGTGTGTCACTGATGGACGAGCGTAAAAGTAATGTTTCTACCAGTTTTATTCTCTTTACAGAAAAATGGGCCCGCGGTTACTTACGGCGACATATGAGGATGGAGACGCACAAGGACGCGCGAATGTCAGTCTGGTCGTGACGGCGCTTCAATACTAAAATTATTGTTATTTAGATTTCATAGTTGTCGCTGCTAGTTTAGTGTCATGAACATGAATTATGTGTCTGATACGACACATTCGGTGACATGACACTATGACACAACACCGAACGCTTATGCACATTGAAGTGACGATTTGCTGGCTTTATGACTTGAGACTCGGTCGGCATTACACAGGCCTGCTACGTGTTCGGTGGAGTGTCTAAGTTGTGTCTATTATTAAAATTCAAATAAAAACTAATAATTAGCATATGAGGTAACCCTGTAGAGTTCGCAATGACTGGTCCAGAGAACAAAAATAAAGGAAAAAAAAAAAGATGAGTACTGAAGGTTCAAAAATGAACGGTCCAGAATTAGTAGCAATCTCTGAAGGGGTGAACCGGTCCAGATTGCTAAAGTCCTGTAGGCTTAATAACAAGCGGTCCTGAATTAGTTGCAAACTCTGCAGGGGTGAACCGGACCAGATTGCTAGTATTAGGATAAATAACGAAGGCTCGATGTCGAGCGGTCTAGAGTAAGTGGCAAACTGTGAAGGGATGATCCAGACCAGATTGCTAGTCAGGATGAACGAACATTAGTACTAACGTTCTGTCATTTTAGATAATGCTTGATGAGACTACGCGTACGAGGACGTCCGCACGTCAGTATGGCCGTGTCGGCGTGATCTATGTAAACAACAAGTGCAGCGGGCCGAGTTCGCTGTGCAAAGTGGCACATTCACCTCCCCACTCTCCCCACTACTCAGGCCACTTTATGTAAGCGAGTGCGCAGCGTTGGAAGGGATCATTCTTGTGGCAGGCTCGGCCCGGTGCGCCTGCTGTAGCGCCTAGAGCTATTATAGCGATCTATTTAATTAATTAACAAGCGGTTGGAATAAATAAGTTGGTTACTGCTATATTTCATACTTTCATTTAATATGTCGGACCTCTGCCTTCAGGTTATTTCATGGTGATTATTTTATAAGAAGTTGTGAGTGAAATAAAGTGATTGTGCTGTAACTAGTTTCTCTATTTTCTTCGCCCGACAATCCACGCCTACTTACAAAGTGCAAGTGTAATATCGCTGATGAGGGCCTATCCCGATATACCTATCACGTTATTGGTTTATCTGTCTTTGCTTTTTATTAAATTGGTTTTACCTATTGTGTTATAGTATTTCTAGTGAAGACACATATAAAAATATAATTAATGTATAGGTACAAAACATTGTAAAATATTTTAAAAGAGTAATGGTGGAGTTACTTGCCCCTTCCTCTCCATGCGAAACTACCTTTTGGAAGGGCGCCTAGAATAAATTCTATTTTAATGTAGGTAAATGTTGACGCTCAAAAGTGCCTTATAATTGCCCATTTGAAATAAATGATTTGACTTTGACGCATAGGGTCGTAGCATTATGCTGAGCGATGCATTTTGCGTGGATGTGACGCATATTTTCCCCCCCACTATTTATTTTTTGTGTCGTGTTCTTTCTCTGCGTCATTATTAACGGAAAAATAATGTATTTTCTTTTGTTTCTTTCTTTAAATGGCGAAGTAAACTTACCTAACAATCTGATCCCTAGTCAACCCTCTCATCTTCAGCTGCCTGTTGAGGTCCCTAACAGAGATCGAGACCAGCTCATCATCACTGATCTCCGCGCAAGGCGTAGGCGACAAGGGAGCCTGGAACAAATTAACGTGAAATCATTTGATGTGTATGGCTGATGATGTTGTGTAAATAACTAAGATCGCAGATTTATCTCCTCCATGGAGAAAAACATTGGGGTAATTGCGTAACACATAAAAAATGATGATGCGAGTATTTGACTACTATAGAAAATATACATATAACTAATACATATTTTAAAGATGTTACGAAAAAAAAATGCAAAAAAGAAACTCGGTGGAAAAATGGAGAAATTACCAACTTTTCAAATCAATCTTCTATAATTTCGATCACAATGGGTTTCATTTACACAGTTCACCCGTTCATTGCGTTATTTACATTGTTGAGCAGACAAATGTTTCAAACCTGTGAAGCGATGGATTAGGAATTTCCTTCAAAACTCGTAGTGTTTGAAAGTGTGTTACGCAATTAGGATGCTGGACCTTATTGTAGACTTAAAAGACACTGACGCTACTGAAGAACACTACCCTATTTCAAATTATTATAGACTATTTTAATGTAGGACACTGTGTGGTTACAATTCAGATTAAGAAAAATACTAAAACACAACATGCTTCCACAAAAGAGCTAGTTGACTCTAGCATCAAGCCTTCGTGTGATGCCCTGGCTAAAGTGATCTCGTAGTCGTAAACAAAAAAGACTGTTCATGAATTATTCACGAAAACAGTCTTGAAGACGACGCACCTAGAGAATCATCACAAGATGCAATGTTTTTTAAGCAATTTAAATTATAATGCTCACCTCGTCATCCCAATTATTATCCATGGCTCTTCCCTGTTTATCAACCAAAAAAGGTAAATATTACAATTAAATTAAAAGCAAAAATCCATTAAAATCACACTGTCTGTATCAAATAACAACTGAGGTATGAGCCAAAAATTATTTGCTAGCATTATGAAAAGAAATCGTTTCGCAAGTCATCATGATATGCTAAATTCTAAATGTATGTTTATCTTGTTTTTGTGTCCTAAACCATTAACCTTTAAATATAAAGCTTAACCTAAGAACTTTCATATTATATAATCTTAGGAAAAACCAATTTCCGATGCAATAAAATAAAAATATACATTCTCTGAAAAAAAAGAATTTTTCTGGGAACTTCAGAAACGTTCTTCAGTTCCCAGAAAAATTCTCATTAGCTATTGATTCAATAAAGTTATAAATGACTATGAATAAGAAATAAATAACTATGAAACCAATAACCAATAGTTCTGACACTGCTATTGTTCTGTCAAAATCTTTAGTGTATGTATTTTTATTTTGTAGCAGTACTTCATTTTATTGCTGGAGATAACCTTTCCCAAAACCACAGCCTGCCCAATCATTAGTTGAAAATAATTTTATAAAATAGCCAATTGACTAATTAGTACACTATGTTTAGGATAGTCACCATACCATGACTTCTTCAATCACAGATGTGACAATGATTTAATTTGACTTATTTTTGAGTTAAAATGTCTTTTTTTTGTTGTTGATTAAGTAGTAGTTATGCATGGTGCACTTCTACACTCAGTGTTATATATATAACCTTATGAAAAACAAAAATCCAGTGCACCAGTACCTTAAACATTCTAGTTACAGCAGTGTTCCTGTAGCCACAAGGTTTAGGGGCCTTGTAAAAGATAAGAGACCATAACAGACCAACAAGACCAGCCTCCTTGGACTTCATGGGCTGAGACTGTTCTTAACTTTTGAGACATTTTGATCTACATTCACCAATTTTGAAAAAAAGTACAGACAGCAAGAAAATAAGCAACTTTCCCAAATTTTTTTTTGATACCCATTGATCCTGTCTCAAAAACTGTATTGGAGCAACTGAATTTTGTTGAGTACTTAAAAAGTCTTCAATCAAAAACATGTTAGATACTAGCTCATTTACCAGCACAAATGCCCTATGGCGGGTTGATACTGAGAATTTCATTTTACACTCAGTTATAGTCTACATTGGATATCACATCACATAACATCACGCCTGTAATCATAGACGGGTTAAGCACAGATGTACCTATAGTACACCCACATTTCACCAGTTATGCTTAAGTCCCATGTAATAGGGGGCAACCAATTGCCATCAACCGGGCACAAATCCAGACTCCAGGCTGCTACTGAGAAATTCTAAATAGAAAAACCCAATAACTCTTTGCCCAACCTGGGAATCAAACTCAGGACTTCATTCTCAGCAGTAGCTCTTGCAACCACTAGACCAACAAGGCAGTCTACATTGGATATCATTACTAGCAATTCGGAGATAATATGCAGAAAAACGTTTTTTAATATTGACAACTGCATCAAACCTTACAAAAACTGGGGACTTGCTACAATTGATAAAAATAATTTAAGCTCATAATTTTGTTGATGCTGTAAAAAGGTAATAATGGTAAGAAATTCACTCTATCTTGGGCACCACACCTAAACTTTAGTACTTAGGTCGGTTACTGCTCGATTTACAACCAAATTCTGAACTATTGCCGAAAGGGCACTTTGAGAACAGAAATGAAATTCCATGTTTATCTCTTGAAATTCAAATGATAGGATACAGTAAACCTCTTCTACGACATATGAAATACGAAGGCCAAGGACAAATCTAATTCAACATCAAGATAAGGACGACGTAAGACTTAATTAATGACAAAACATAGGATATTTACGCTGATAACTGCTAAAACTGCTCATTTACATAATAATAGGACTTTAACTTACCATTACCACTGTTTTCCTTCCACCCAACTCCTTTAGATCATGAGGCATAGTAAGTTTTTGATGAAATTATTAGAATAACGGGAGACCCCGTTACAGCCTAGTTTCGAGAATGATTTGCACTTTCACCCTCTGAATTGCAGCAGCACCTGACGCAAGTTTGATAATCTAACACAAATAATAACAGGATACAGGTAATTTCTGGAATATTTACGATAAAAATAAACAATGGTCAGTCTCAGTGGCACAACACAATCCTTCAGAAAAAATATTGCAATAGTGATGTGCCTGCGATAGTTTGTTTCTAGAAGCCAAGCCGCTATTTCCTACTATTAGTACTTTCACTGAGAAATTATAAAATCAATAAATACATAATAATGTATTGGAGTATTTTAACAAGATGCATTCAGTCATATGATGTTAAGGTGATTTTTTTTTATTCTAGAACATTCATTATTTTGGCTTACCTTTTTTGTTACGTGTAATCCTGTCGCCAAAAGTTACAAGTAAAAATTCGTTTTTTTTTTCTTTTTAGTCTGTGGTTGATTGGCGACTTCGAGAAGAAGGAAAAAGCAAGCAGACGCATTTAATTATCGTTTTCCAGTTTTATATTAGTGCAAAATGGCTAAAAGGAAGAATAAACCGTTGATAGACTCTGACTCCAGCAGCGAGTGCTCAGATTTGGACTCAGTGAGTTAATTTTCTTTAAAAACCTTAGGTTATAAGTTCACGTCCGTACGTAACGATTTTGACGGCATTCTTCATTAATTTGACTGCGTAAATAGGCCAAGATCAATGTTCCTTCGTTCTAAATTGATCTTTTGCGCATTACATGAAAAACAAATAGTGTATGTAACAAGTTCTAATATCCAAAATATCGCTACCAAATATTCCCTTATCTTTTTCTTAGAAAACGTCGTTGTTTACGTTATAGCTTTATTAAATGGCTTCTGTTGCGTGAGTCATGTAAAAATTAATGAAAGTCAACATTCCTGCCTTTATTTTTGCGTTGAAACACTACAAAATTTTAATTAAATTGAAATAGATCCAAAACAGATGTTTTAGAACTTATTTCAAAGTTGTGCCTGATTTAGAAAAAGTTTCGATTTCGGCATGGCACTGTTGCTAAGTTATTCAGCCAAGAAATGTCCAATGGTTATATAATTTTGGGTCTAGACTTTCTCTTTTGATCATTCACATGATGTATCATTCAATTTAATAATTTATTCTTCCATTATAATAAGTCATAACTGTATGCATATTACCAGTGTTTCAAAGGTAAATAATGTCAACTCATTTGATATAATCATTCAAAACATAATCAATAAAAATGTTTTGAGATAAAATAATTTATCTATAATATTTTTTGAGATTATGTACCCACCCCAAATTACCAACCACACCTCTCTATCCTGTAAATCCATTGACAAATAAGGCTGCCAGCTGCTAAAAATAATTGTGAAATAAAAATAAGCAGGATATCTTGAGATGAGTCATGAAAATAAAAGCGGTTAATGTTTTAAAAATGGATGTGATAAATAAATATAATCTATTACTAACTAAATAAATGGACATAACAAAAAGGTTATTAGAAAAGTAAGGCTTGTTAAATAATAGTGAAACTTAATTTATTAAATAATATACACAGGTTTTTTGTAACCATTTATTTTATCCTCTTATTTATTGTAAGTACCTACTTACTTGTGTTTAGTTCTGACCTATTGTAAGGGATTTAAAATAAAACAAGGAATTATTAATAATCCAATTTTGTTTATATTAAAAAAGTTTTCTTTTAGCATTGTCTCCATTTTGCTTGTAGTGCTTTCTTATCTTCTTCTGTATATATATTTTTTTCTTTTTGATATTTAACTTTTGGCAAATTTTTAACTCATCAACCAAAAAAGGATAAACATGAAAAGCCAGAAAGATAGGGCTTTTAACATTTATTCTTTTTTGGTTTTTCTCTGTAAGCTTTTTGCCTTTTGGCATAGTTTTTAGAAAAAAATTTTTTTCCTAGGGAAAAAAATGCTATACCATGTTATAGTGTTCTTTTGTTTTATTTTTTTTTATTGGTTGTGGCAAGCGGCCTTAGCCATTGTTGCCAGTGTCAAGTGGGGTATAGTATTCTTAATCCGGTTATAACCGTATACATTCAGCTTTACACTGTACTTAATTGTAATGTAACGAAATTTATAAAAGATGTTGCATGATTGTGATAAAATTTAGACAAAATGGGGTTCTAAGAAGTTGATGGTTTGCTATCACGTGAAACTGCAAATTATACAGAAGTTTAAATGTTCGTACAACACATATTACAATAAGATAGTTCAATCAAGACTTACCATATTGTGAATAACTGGTACTTATCACATTTTCTGTACCTAATAAAAAAGCTGTCTCACCCAAGAAACACACTTACTGATTTTCACATTAAAATTAATGGCGGGAATGCTAGATCAACAGATTTTTTATTATGAAACTCCATAGAAAAACACTTTAAAACAGAAACTACATTTAATCAAGGTCTGTAGTTCACAAAAATGCACAATATAAATGTGACATACCTATATCGTATTTTAAGAAGTAGATAGGGTTGCAATTAGATTTTTGTATGAAAGGCAAAAAACATTGTTTTTAAAAGTTTACTAAAATGTGTAGTTTATTCAGATTTATACCATTTATTCTTTACAACTTTATAGTTTAATATTTTTCCTTCACAATTGTGTATTTTATTTTATGTATTATTAAATAACTACCACTTCGATCGCGACTTCGTCCGCGTAGATTTCGTATCAAATCTTTCCTCTTTAAAATATAAGTGTAGATAACAAAAAAAGTTGCATATGTTCATCAGGGATAATGCTGGCTTCTAACGGCAAAACTATTTTTCAAATCGGTCCAATAGTTTGAGCCTATTCAATACAAATAAAGAATCAAATCTTTCCTCTAAATATTAGTGTAGAAAAACATTGTAACTTGTTACTTTTATAATATATTGAGGCACACTTTTTTTTCAACAGATGTACATTTATTTTGAGAAATACTCATTCATACTATTTAGTTTCCCTAACAAATTGTTAGTAAAAACATTGAAAACTGAGAGGTTAAAAGCTTCACTATATCATCCATCGAATTGGGAATCCATATTTTTTTACAGAAATAATATTATTAGAAGCTTCTTCTATGTGAAGTTTTAAGTTGTGTTCGATACTTAGGACCCCTCTTTTTGAGGTATTTTTTTTTTTTTCACTTCCACTGTTTTGTTTCACTTCCGATGTTAAGCTGAAGTCCTACCAACAGATAATCTGTATGGCTGTGTACTAAAGATGACATAACTTTACTGCCTGGGAGCCGATTCCAACATAATATGTAGTTGGGAAGTTTCTCTGCTCCTGTGTTGGTCGAAATAAAAATGTGTTATTATTATTTACAGCAATTCCTAAACTTAGCAAAGAAAAAGAAAAAAACTGGTGATTCTCCACCTCCATCAAAATCTAAGAGATCTGGATCAGGATCTGACAGTGAATCAGACTGGGATGACGATGATACTAAGAAGAATAACTGTAAGTTTCTTGTTTCACTATAAAATTTCCAGTAAAACACTATTACGGTTCGATTTTTGTGTGAATACCAGTAAGAGTCATTTTCCTATGAGAATTATCACTCTCCAGCCATCTATTTGATTCCCATTCCAACTATGTTTGGAGCCATAATACTTTTTTAGTAAATCTTCATTTAAACATGATGATTTGTTCACTTAGTGCCGATTTCACCAATGTTACTGAACGCGTTCAGCACATCTAAAACGCGTTCAAGAGCTGCCAGTGTCAAAATTCCCTAGAAAATAATGACACTGACAGGTCTTATACGTAGTTTATTTGCTGATTGCGTTCAGTTTCATTGGTGAAATCCACCCTTAGTACTTGTCATAGTATTTTTATCTCATTAGGCGACGCGCGCTTTACTTGTGTAATCTTGTAATCTAGTGCACAAACACGCTGTGAATGTGTGCGTAAATACGAGTAGCGACACATACATACACGCACTTCTGACTTTGCCATTGTCCCGCCAGGACTGTACCGAGAGCACTTACACACACATTCACAGCGTGTTTGTACACTTGGTTACAAGTAAAGTGCACGTCGTTTTGTGAAATAAAAATACTGTTGGTAGGTATGTTACATTTAGGCAGAAGAAAACTCGTCTATGAATGCTATTATAATAAATTCTTAATGGATTTCAGCAGCATTCAGTTATACGGGAAGCAGATTTTAGGCAGATGATAACTTATAAATTCTTTCTCCTTCCAGCAAAATCCTCATCATCTTCTGGCTCAGATTCTGAAAGTGATGCCAGAAGCGATACTTCAAAAAAGAAAGAACCGACTCCGCCTAGCAGAAAGACTTCCTCGGACCATTCAGACGATAACCGGAAGCGACCGGAGCCTAAAAAGGCAGAAACCAGAAGAAGTACTGATAGTGCGGGGTCCACGAAGAAGAAAGATACTTATAGTGAACCAGAAGAAGGTAAGCCAATTAAATGGTGCTGGACATAGGCTTCTTCCACAGGGCACGGAATTGCATCATCAGGGCAGTGTCTACCGCCATGGGATCTGGAGGGAAAAGCCCTCGCGCACGTGGCGCGAGGAGGCAAAACGCCGGGGTGTAACTCCGCTGCCGCGAGAAATCACGGTACAGCGGACAGAGCTCCGGCGGGATCTCATGGCGACATGGAGGGTGCGATTGTCGCAACCCAGTGCTGGGCACGCCACAATAGCGGCGGTAAGTCCCCTCTTTGAGGAGTGGTTGGAGAGGCGCCACGGCGTCCTCACCTTCCGCCTGACACAGGTCCTCACCGGACACTGTTGTTTCTGGAGGTTCCTGTTTCGCATAAGGCGGGAGGAAACGCCCGGGTGTCACCATTGAGTGGAGCATACGGTGGAGGTCTACCCAGCTTGGGCGGAGCACCGCAGTGTCCTCGCGGAGGCGATCGGCGGCGGCGATCTTTCGCGTCCTGCTCTGGTCCAGGACATGGTACGGAGCGAGAGGGAATGGAAAGCCGTAACCTCCTTCTGCGAAGCAGTAATGCTTGCGAAAAAGGAGGCGGAGCGCGTGAGGGAGAGAGCCTTGCGCCCTCACGCCCCCCTAGTCGCCGCAGGAGACGCCCTGGGCGTCGGGAGTCGTCTGCAGATTCCCGGCCACCGTAGGCGCGGACTTGCGGACAGCGAGTAATGGGTAGCTCGCCGTTCGTTAAGGACCAGGCCCGGGTCGACGGCGCGTCGTGTCCCACGCGTGCCTCAAAGAGATGTCAGCACATAGTGACGAGGTCCGGAAGGGCCGATGCCTTAGGGTGGCGGGATGTTCGAAAGAGATACCGTGGCCCTGGCACAGGCATCTGAAGGAACACGGGTGGTTTTAGTCAGTAAAAATCTGACACGCCCTCTCGCTCCAACCGAGAGCGGGAGAAGTCTTTTGATGAAGACGTCATTTGTGTCGTCGTGCGAGTAACGTTTTCAGGTCATGGTCTACCCATGTGCCAAATTACAGCTAAATCCGATCAGCTGTTTTATTGTGAAAGCCTAACCAAAAAACAAACTCACTTTCGTATTTATAATATTATAGTTAGAGGGTTTAGGGTGGATTTCACCAATGGAACTGAACGCGATCATCACTTTTAATTCCAGTTCAAGCTGTCAGTGTCAATATTCCATATTTTTTTTGACACTGACAGCTTTGTACGCGTTTTATGTTCAGTTTCATTTGTGAAATTCTCCCTTAGTTCTTCAGGTGGGCACAAGTATGATCATACTGTACTCAGTCTTTGTTTTTCTTTTTTTTTTTCGCAGGCGAAGTATCATCACATTCATCAGACAATGATTCAATTGATTCTGAAGAGGAATTTGATGATGGGTGAGTACGTTATCGCCAGTTATCGTGCGTATACACACCAACGAATGTTACCTAACATGGTAGATTTTTCAGTCTATAAAACTAGTTTATCATTGTGTCTTTCATACACGGATAAGGTTGACATGAACTGAAGTTTTAACACAGTATTCACATTCTGACCTTGTTGATGTGGGTATAAGCTGGATGCTGGAAGCACCACCCAATCCTTTCAAGCCGTAAGGCGTCCATTAACGACCTAGACGATGATTGACACTTACAGAAATTAACTAATAAACATACACACGTAATTTCATTACTTAATCAAATCATATCCACTACACCACTTCTCAATAAAGATTAACTGCATTCATAATTCAACACTACAATTCCCCCTTTTTCACCCAGATACGATGAGAACCTCATGGGAGATGAAGAGGACAGAGCTCGTCTGGCCGCCATGTCCGAAAAAGAGAGAGAACAAGAGATCTTCAAACGTATCGAGAGGAGGGATCTTATGAAGACCAGGTAAGGACTCGAATATTTTACGTGTTAGGTTAAAGGGCAGTTTATGTCCTGAATTGTAATTGTTCAGTGTGTCGTTCATATGGAGGTAAACATGACTTGAGCTATGATTTGTAAGTCAAGATGTACAGGGAGCGGGGAATCAGGGTCGCGGGATGTTCGAAAGAGATACCGTGGCCCTGGCACAAGCAACTGATGGAACACTGGTGGGTTTTAGTCAGTTAAAGTCTGACACGCCCTCCCGCTCCACTCAGAGCGGGAGAAGTCATTTGATGATCTCCCACCTAAAAATAAAGGGTGGCGGGGATATCGACGCAAAAAATTAAACCTCGCACTTTCCAGCGTATACACATTTCGTAAGTTCTCAAAAAATAAAAACTGCATTTTCATAAAAAAGTGTTATACTAACGAGGTCTAAATAGATCGCAGAGCAAATTTATCGACGGTTATTTTATTTGTTCAGAATCATGCAGAACGGAGTCTGTGTTCTATGTTACCATTGTTAAGATCAGGTTTTTCGTCCAGAGTTTCCGTTAAACTAAGTAAGACGTATGTCCCGAGCTGTCATAGTCCTCGGGCCGTATGTCTCATGATACCAAAGTCTCATCCGAATTAGAAGCAAGAATTAAAAATTGTTTATTCTGCACAAATAAAGCGCAGGCCACACAGAAAACGAAGCTAAGTTCGTTTAGCTTCGCTCATGTAGCTACCGCGTCTTTTCGTACTACAACTCTTTCCCTTGTCTGTCTTCACTCATAATTAAAACACAACACAGATGGGAAATAGAACGAAAACTACGATTAGCGCGACGCTCAGCGGCCGAACGATCAGCGTCACCAGGAGAAATACAAAGAAGAAGAGAAGCGAGACGAAGGAGGCGAGCGTTAAGGGAACAGAGGCAGAGAGAGAGGGAGAGAGAACGACAGGAGAAGAGAGGTGAGTGACAGAGATAGAAGATACAGACCCATTTAAGACCAAGATACCTTGTACCGTGTATAGTCGTTTAGCGTACGTTCATTTTTAAATTTACGTATCTAGAGAGAAAAAAATAAGTGTTGGAAGGTTCAAAATTAATCGAGAAAATGAATTGACGTTTGGATTTATTTTGTATAAAGTACTAGCGGCCCGGTACGAGCTTCGCTACGTATAAAGTGAAATAATAAAAAAAAAAATTTGGTACATCAATTCATTTATTCAAACTAAAAAATATCTTATTAATTGCTAGCTATTTTTCTGTACATGTAGACCTGAAAATAGTGCAAAACATGACTTTAGAAAATTATACAAATGAAATGTCAACACACTGAAAATAGGTCAAATAGTTACCTGTTCCTGGATCAATCATTGGTTATTGATATGGCAGCCATCGTCACCTTTCCAATGCAATATTTGGTATTGTAAAATTGATGATCAGCGTCGGTGTATGGCAATAACGAACCAGCTTGATGATAAATCTGGCCCTGATCTGTAACATGTATGCAATTTTAGGTAGATGTTGGATCATAATTTTTAAAACTATCGAATACTTTATGATTCAGATTGATATAAACATGGGACAATCCTCTTGAAGTATTTACCTTAGTCGTCGGCATAAAATTATCTCTAATAATTTTAGTAGCACCAAAAGAAGTCATTTGAAATGTCGAATACAATGTTTCGGGTGGAGTTTCTAATGCTGGCAATCTGACTTTGCCATTTAAACAACTCATTCTGGGTGTTTCACCTGGAAAGTTAGCCGCATCACAATGTGGAAATATTGCGTCCCTCATTCCAATGTATCCGTACATACTATAATCAATCTGACTGTTGTAATTAAAAGAAGCACGCATAATTCCAGCCAAAACAGCACGACGTATTCTTGATCGCCGTGCAAGATTCAGTACAGGTACAGGGTCAACAGATCTATTTCGTGCATTACGTTCACGCTGCGATGCATTAGCTTTTGCGCGTTCACCTGCAGTCTGTGATCGTCTTAGTAATGCCACATCATTTGCATTACGCGTTCGCCGAACTATATTTGCTCGTCTGGCTCGTGTCATTTTCCCCTCATATAAAAAAGAATAAATCAAATGGAAAACAAATTGCTACATTAATAGTGGTGTATCAGTATTTATACATGTGCGTATATGTGTGTATGGAAATATATATTATGACTGCATACTTCAATGTACCTCTAAAAAAAGATGAAAGCAAGTAGATTTAAAAATGAATTATTTAATGACAAATAATTAATTTTTAAATCTACTTGCTTCCATCTGTTACAAAATAATAAAACACCCGTATGCACACAATATGTTTTTTTCAAATAAACACACATACATATACATGTAATTCACTTCAATGCAACAGTTCAAAACTTACCTTTTGTGTAAATGCGTTTGACAATTTAATTCAAATAAAGCCTGTAAACGATATGAAACACCGACGGCTCGCAAAAAAACTTAGAAAAGTACACGCACACATATACATAGTACATTTGAACAATTCAAGACTCACCTTTTGTACAAAGCAATAATTATCTCTGACAATTTGCTTTAATCGAAGCACGTCCATAATGAAATGACTGCATGAATGACATTTATTAATTTATACATTTTTTATTTAAAAAACGAAAAAAGTTTTAAGTTAATTTGACAGCACAATCCCCATTAAAAAAAAAAAAAACAATTTGAAACCGAAATCCTCACTAACAAAATAATCCGCCATTTATTGAATTCATTTGTTACAAAAAATGTGATAAATGAAGAACCGCTCGACCGATTTTGTGCAAACTTCACATAAACCATCTACTAAATAGTCCGAACAAAGCCAAAACATTTGGTTTGGATAGATGAGCCCGTTCTTGAGTTATAAAATTACAACGAAAAGTGGCATTGATTTTTATAATAGATGAAGCAAATCGCATCGTTTTGTAAGAAACCAAAGATAGCGTAATATTCGCTACTTATTTTGCGTCGTATATTACGCCGGGTGAAGCTTATCTGCATAATAAGGTTTTTTTTTTCAATTGGAAGCGTTTAAATATTGCTTTTACCTGTTATTTGTGTTTTCAATTCACAGAAGCGGAAGCTGAAAGGCCTGAACCTAAAGAGCCTGAAAAGGAGATGGAACAGACACCTCCAAGTCCTGGGGAAATCCTGGATGACCCTAAGGATGCAGGTGAGAATATAGGTAAAACCAATGTTCTCATACTTACAAATATTGTTTTCAGTAAAAGTCAAATCATTTATTTTAATAATGCACTTAGAAGGCATATTTGAATAACAAAATGTATTAGAAAATAGAGTTGATTCTAGTTGCCTCTTCCAAATCTGTTTTGTATAGAGAAGAACGGGCACTCTTTTAAATCAAAATATTGGTTGCATCATCCATGATGAAATTATAGGTACATGTTGTGAGAATGGTGTAGAACGTCTAAAGAATCCAGAGGTTTTCCTCTGAAACAAAGAATAGGTAATAGGTAATACGGGCTGGTGTCCGCAACTCCACGTCATTGCGCGTATTTTGCGTACGGTGGGAAAATCGATTATTCGATCCACCCCAGCTCCTCGAGGAAGGCCAGCAACGCCTTTATGTTACTGACAGCCTTCAGCCAGTTTGTTTGAGGCTGTAGCCAGTCTGGTTCGGGGCCACCAGACCGCGGCTCCATAGGTGATCATGGGGCGGATCACTGTGGTGTACAGCCATAGTATAATTTTAGGGGATAGTCCCCACTTTTTACTAATCATTTTCTTGCACTGCCAGAAGGTTATGCAGGCACTGTTTAGTTTGTTGACCAAATGACTACTCCAGTTTAACTTACTGTCTAGAATGACCCCCAGGTACTTGACCTCGTTGGCCAACTGAAGTTCTGTATTGAACAGTTTTGGTAGGCGGAAAGGGCCTAGTGCTCGTTTTTGAGTAAACATGACAAGTTCAGTTTTGGTGGGGTTCACTGATAGATCATATTCCCTGCACCAATTTTCTACGATACGTAGTGCTTGCTGGGTGAGGTTGCAGATCGTACCCGTCACCTTCCCCGACACAAGGATTGCGATGTCGTCTGCATACCCTATAGTATAATAGCGGCTGGCGTTGAGTTTGGTGATGAGGTCATTGATCACCAGATTCCATAGAAGGGGGGACAGCACCCCTCCCTGGGGGCACCCTCTGGCTATCATGGCCAGTTGCTGCTCACCCTCAAGGCGAACCACACGTTTGCTAAGCATGTTTGTAATCCAGTCCGTTAGTACCTGTTCTACTCCATGTCTGGTGAGGGCGCTAGTGATGCTGGAGAAGTTGGTTTTGTCGAAGGCTACTTCGATGTCTATGAAAGTGCCCAGGCATGTGCCTTTTTGATTAATCGCTTCCTCTATCTGGCTGACTACCCGGTGAAGAGCGGATTCGGTCGACTTACCAGAGCTGTATGCATGTTGGTTACCGTGTAGCGGTATGGTTTTCAGAGCGCCGTCCATCACCTCCCTATCACACAGCCTTTCCAGAGTCTTTAATAGAAACGAGGTCAGGCTGATTGGTCGGTGGGATTTGGCGTTTGTGTAGTCACCCTTACCTGGCTTAGGGATGAATATTACTTTCACTTCCCTCCATCCTTTAGGAACGTATCTAAAGGCCAGGCACGCTCTCATTAAAGGCACCAGTCTTATAGCGACAGCGGTGTCACCCCACTGTAGTAAGGCGGGGAACACTCCGTCAGGACCAGCTGCCTTAAAAGGATGGAAGCTCTGGATAGCCCATTGGAGTTTCTCCAACGTGATCACCCTGCTGGCGTAACGCCATTCATTGTCTGAAGGCGTTTGGATTACCTCTTGCCAGTCGATTACTTGTGCGAAGATACATCCAGGGAAGTGAGTTTCAATAAGGATGCGCCTCGTTTCTTCTGGCGAGGAAGAGAGTGTGTTGTCGGGTTTCCGGAGGGTAGCGGGCCCAGGTGTATTCTGTTGCGCCAGTACTTTCCTCACCCTGTTAGCTTGCTGACAGGATTCAATGCTACCACAGAATTTGCGCCATCCCGTGGTACTTCTGAATCTGATGCATCTTTTGTAGCTGGATTTGGCTGCATAATATTTATCCCAGTCCTCATCCGCACAGGTGTTCATGGCTCTATTTAGAGCTTTCCTTACCTTGCCACGCTTGCGCTCCAGATCAGCACCCCACCAGGGTTGTTTGCCTGGTGTGTTACGTGGGGTGGTTTCTGGGCAAGCAGTTTGGTAGCTGTCTATCATTGATTTAGTAAGATGTCTTACTTGTACCTCAATTTGTGCCGTATCCGCAAGTGACAACGGAACGCTTGATAACGCCAGCTTGGATTCAAGGCTGCGTGTGTAGGTGGCACGATCCGTGCTGCGCGGATTGCGTCGTGGTGGTATTGGACTGACACGGACTTGGATGTCAAAGCGGATCCACCGATGATCAGAGCAGGAGGCCTCCTTAGAGACCTGCCACCCCGTGGTAATACCCGCCGCGCCCTCTGTTGCCAGAGTGAGATCTATGATTGTGCGGCTTCGCCTAGTTACGAATGTTGGTTCGGAGCCAGTGTTTAGTAGGGATAGGTTAGTCGAGAATAAGTAATCAACCAAGGCCTTACCCCTCTCGTTCTGCGTGTCCATACCCCAAAGTTGGTGGTGAGCATTGGCATCGGCTCCGACGACGGCCTCAAACCCGCTTCTCTCGCAAAGGCGAGCGAGGCCGTGCGGGGGCGGCGCCTCCGCCTCGGGCATGTAGGCCGAGGCGAAAACGATCACCATCTCCTCGGCTCCGTCACGCTGTATTAGCAGCTTTACTGCAGAGACATCTCTGCAACAGAAGTTAAAAGCTGTGTTTTAAGGTTACCTATGATATAGATGCACGATCTAGGATGATTGTGATCTGTGGTGACCAGGAGCTTACCGCCAAGATTGGAGAGTCCTTGTATGCGGCCAGCCCTGACCCACGGCTCCTGGATCAAGGCAATGGCTGTGTGTTGTACTTCCAACCACTTACGAAGCTGAGCCGTCGTGGTCTGGCTGTGGTGGAGGTTGGCCTGGAGGACTTTAAAGGTCGACGAAAGGGACGCCATCGTTGGCCGAACCCTCTTCGTCTCCCTCCAGTCTGAGCCCGGCAAACAAATCGCCCTCGTCGAAGCCGTCCCCCTCCTGGGCCGAAGCCGGGGACAGGATGATGTCGTCCAGCTCCTCACCCGATGAAGGGACGACGTCCACGATGGCGGCAGCAGGGGCGGCCAACTCTGCTATAGCAGGTTTAGCCGCTGATGCTTCCGGGTTGCTTGATGGGGGAGTGGACTCCCCTGCTGGTGCTGGCGTCTCGCCGATGGATTCCGTGGCGGGGTCCCAATCCTGGGGGACGTCGGTGAACCTGCCGTTCCGACCCTGGAACTTCACGTACACCGTCCCCAATCCTATTGAGAGACGGCGTCCGGCCTTCATCAGGGTCGGGATTTGGTCCACAGGGACACCGGCCACCACGAACCATGCCGCAGCCTGTTTATCGGCATGCAGGAGTACCCACCTCTTTATATCGACCCAGGGGTTCTGGTAGCTGAGAGCGCGCCCAATATTGGTCGGCTCTCCGAAGACCCCCTGCTCGTCTGGGATCACGACTCCACATCGTGCTCGCTTCATAATCTCCGACTGGCTCTTGACAACTAGCGAGATGCTAGTTGGGAGAGAAAGGTCGGAGACAGTTTTCCTTAGCCAGGCTAAGGTGTGGTCGTTGCCGCACCACAGTTTTAAAACACCCCCGGCGAACAGCGGCTTGGCGTTGAAGGTCGGCCCTGGAGTGTCTTGCTTGGGGGAGCAGGCCTCGAGTATAATCTGCTTCTGGATAGCAGCGAGTACCTGGTTCGAAACGTCCTTGCTGAGGATCCCCGTGCGGTCGCAGGTGATCGCGACGTCAAGGGCAGCGCTGGCAGCTTGGGCGTAGGTTCGTTGTGCGACTCGTTTGGATTGATCAAGGCGCGGCCGCTTATGCTCTCCCCGAGGTGTTAAGGTCTCGTTGAGAGCTCGCTTGGCCGCGGCCTGATCCCTCCAACCGGGTCGCTGTGTTTTGTTGGTACCTTCAGCTCCTTCTAGGACGCCGGTTGGCGGTTGACTGGGCGCTGGTCGGCTAGTGCCGGCCTCTGCCTGTGACCGCTTCCCGGCGGAGAAGTTTAGCTGGCCGCTGGTCGGTTTGACGGACCTGGCGGCAGTAGCCTGTTTGTTACTGGAGCCTTTACCTTGCTTCCATCGTGTTTGGCGGCGCTCCTTCCTCGTGATCCTGTCCCTCTGGTCGCCTTGTAATGAGCCGGTGGACCTGAAGGGTCAGTGCAAGGGCAACGGGCTTGTTTATTGGCTTTACCCTTGCCCTTGCGTTTCTGCACTTGCCAGGCGCGTGAAAACGCGTCCTCAGTGCACCTAGCCGTCTCCGTTTGAACGTTGACGGCTTTCTGGTGAGGGGAGGCTAGAAGAGCCACAGGAGTTGGAGGAGGTTTAGTGAGAGACCCGGTGCCAGTATTACCCAGCGCCGGGGTCTGTGTGGAGAGCGTCAGACCGGCAGTGGTATTAATCGTCGCCGTCTTCGCCGCTGTATTAGAAGGGTCAGTACTGGTCCCAATCAGCGCCGACGTCCTTTGTTTAGGTTGGGACTTTTGTTTTTTGGTCTTAGCTGCGGTTTTCGCCACAGCCGGACCGACGCCCGCGCTGGTACCAACGGCGCTAGCCGCATGGCCACCAGGGGCGAGGGAAGTGCAAGCACCTCCCTTGTGAGTCTCATTGGCTTTTGCCTCCACTCCGCTGTTTTGGTTTTTTAATTGGCCTGTTTTGTCCATATTAAAAATTTATTTTAAAATTCGTCTCTCTGGCTCCCACCCTCCATGGAGCCCGCAACTGGGAACGTCTCACTGTAAAAAAGCTCGAACGTTAGGACTACCAGAGAGATATAGGGGCGCAAGGTTGGCTTACAGTGCGACATCGGGCGCTCGATCGGGCTGGCATAGGGGGTCCTAAGGGCCACCCCCCATGAACTGATCAACCCTCACTTACACCGTCAGCATGACCTTTACCTACCGCTTCGGCCGTCCGAGGACGACCTCAGCGGACCTCACGCACCTCGCCTGTGGCCCTCTGACGGGACACTATGACCATTTCCCTACCCCTGGCTAATGGGTAGGACCACCGTTTCGCTTGAAATCCAGACCAAAGGGGGCGTGTTGCCTTACGGGCACATTACAAACCAGAGCCGCTCGGCTCTGGTTTGTAATGTGACCCCCCAGGACTCCTTCATCCCCGCTCACGGCGCTCAACTGCGCAGGTCCTAGCGCAGGTAACTGCTTACTCCTACTCGCCATCAGCTGTCTTTAGTGACGGACGAGCCCGCCACCACCCAGTTACAGGGGGTCGCAGTTAGGAGTGGGAATTGTGGAGATGGAGGTGGAGGGAGTAGGGATGTAGGTAGGATGGGGTGGGGGAAGGATGAGATTTGGGGCAAGGGGGGGAATATGAAGGAGCAGATAGGGGTTAAGGGACTTTTGGGAAAGGATGTGCTGTGATGGCGCCTGGAGGTTTTTGTTACGTCTATTTCTTAAGGAATTAGACCAAGAAACGGGGTGGCAACCTCGGGAAGGTGCATCCTCCAGACTTGCCTTGAGGATCTACACGACTGTAGCGCTCTCCCTCAAGACCCCGCCACCTTACCTCCTCTGAAGGAGGCGGCATGGTAGGCCTGCATCTATACTACCAAGCAAAGCAAAGCAAAGCATGTCGTTGTGCAACCGTGAAAGCATAAAAACAGACCCCCCCCCAAACAAAGAATAAAAAAAAACAATTTGTAAAAACACCGTGGCAGTTACAATATGACCAGTCCTAAATGACGTACCCTGTTCACGAACATAACGACTCAGCTCAACCATTTTGAACGGAACGAAATAATACAACACTATTCTATCTACGATCCACTCATACATCTTCTTTCCAGACCCCTCGGAACGTTCAGCGTCTCCCCTGTTCGGCGCTAAGACGGAGCGTAAACGTAACGTGGATGATAAACGACAGAACGCAATGGCCCTGTTACGAGCACAGAGGGATGCTAAGGCGAGCAGAGTGGAACAACACAAGCAGAAGAGACGGCTCGAGGAGGAGACTAATAAGGACAAGGATGACGATGATGTGAGTAGACCATTCTGTATTTGATCCGTCATGCTAGGAAATGTGGATTTTTGTTTTTGTGTGGAATTGTTGCGAAAACAGATGGAGATCTGTCTGGCTGGAAAGTCTGTCTTCTACAATATTGAACAAGAGCTTAATATACAAAAAGTCCACCCGTCTTCCGTTTTTTAGTAACTGGCTAGAAGCAAAGCAACCGACACATCAACAACACTCCTAGGAATGAAACATCAAACACATGTCAGTCTGATGCTCCGCCTTTGACTCATTTCGGGCAATTCATTCTAGTTTATTAATATATTGATAGTTAAAAGACCGTCTAGTTTCTAACTTAAACAGTCATTCATCTAAAAACATCTTCTGCCCTTGTTGTAACCTGGAAGGTCAAGGTCACCGCTTGTTCTCAGGACGCTGACGCCGAGATCATCGCTCTATCAAACAGAGCGTCAATTTGAAAGAACATTTTTGAAGCAAAAAAGAATTCATAATAGTTTACACACATACTCTTTCCCATAAGGGTAGGCAGAAACTACAGAACGCCTCCGCTAAAATCCTTACATACTCCTTTTATACATAATATAACATCACGCCTTGTTTCCCCGAAGGGTTGGGCAGAGGTGTACCTATAGTACACCCACATTTCGCCAGTTATGTTTATGTAATAGGGGACGAGCCTATTGCCATCTACCGGGCACAAATCCAGACTGGGCTGCTACTGAGAAATTCCAGACAGAAAATCTCAATAACACGTTGCCAGACCTGGGAATCTAACCCAGGACCCCATGCTCAGCATTAGCGATTGCTCTTTTTTATAATTTTAGATTATTAATATAATTTTTCACAACATCACTCACGTAATTCATTAATGACAGTTTCGCAATAGCACGATTAATGTCCAACTAAAATGGAGTAGTAAATCATTAAAACGACAAAAAAAACACCATACGCATCACAGACACATACCATCAAAAGAATCACCCACAAACAGTAGTCATTTATTTAGTTCTGCCCTTGTTGTAACCTCAAAGGTCAAGGTCAAGGTCACCGCTTGTTCTCAGGACGCTGACGCTGAGATCATCGGCGGCTCTAGCAAACAGAGCGTCAAGCTGAAAGCGTCAGATATCTATTCAGATGATTCCGGGTCCGATTCTGACGATAATAAGTCTCAAGGTAAGTGTTTTTAATTATTTAGTTTAGCAGCACATCTGCCGAAATTATGTCAAGGAAAGTTCGGCGTGTTAACACCCGCAATGTGTTTTAAATTATCTATAATGACACTTCAGACCGAAATTACGTTGCATTGTAATTGTTGTCTAACCAAGAGTGGAATAGGCTCCCGAAACTGGTTGTGACGGCTCCCACACTGAACTGCTTCAAGAACCGAAGGGACAGCTAAATATATCCAAGCTGTTTCATACACACGCATCAGCTAATTGGCTACTGGTGTGTCTAACCAAATAATAATAATTTTCACAGAAAACATAAGCGCACGGGGATTCCTTGGCTTAATTTTTGGTAAATGTGCCGCAACGCTTAAATTTAGGATGAAGGAAAATATCGTGATGAAACTGGAGAGTCCTAGAAAAAGAAATTTGAAGATCTGTGCCATCCGCCAACCCGCACTGGGACCGCGTGGTGTGTTATAGCCCACTCCCTTTTACTGAGAGGAGGCCTGTGTCCTGTTGGATGGAACATTGTAGGAAGGTTTTCGCAGTAGCTAAGGAGTTTTGCTCTTGGTAGCGAGTTCAATTCTTGCACTGAAAAATGTTGTGACCTCCAAAAGATTACCTAAAGTTATGAAAATACTGACTGGACATTGTGTTATCGAGAACATCTAATTTTTAATCACTTTTTGACATGCCTGAATGTGTGTGCATAAGTATGTGGTATTCTATGACATACTATTATTTTGGAATATTTAACGATTCTAATCCTTTTCTATCCATAAACGCGTTTATCCAAAATATTTTAATTTTTGGCCGTCTGAATATTCTTTAATGTTTTTTCTGCCTCAAAACATCAAATAAAATATATCCTACTAGCAGTTGCTCGCGACTTCGTCTGTGATCCAGTATTAAAAGTAACATATGTCCTTACCCGAGCCATGGTCTATCTGTGTACCGAATTTCATCCCAACCCGTTCAGCAATTTTCACAAACAAACTAATTGGGGAATATTAGGTTTGGTTACTTAAACTCAACTGGAACTGACTGACCCCTCTCTTCAGGTCGTCGTAGTTCTTCAAGTTCCTCATCATCAGGTGGAGAAGAGGTGGTGAAAAAGCGAGAGCGTGAAGAAGTTGAGATCAAATATGCAGACACCAAGGAACAGATCAACAAACTAAGACTTAGCAGGTATGTTTTGTGTTTTCAGTGTTATGTAAGTATCAAATTGCCTACTATGAACACACCTCTGCGAGTGTTCCTATACTATTTGAAATGTCCAACGGCATCGCGGAAGACCCAGGCGTAGTGGCGGGATGAACTTGACGCTTAAAGGATGGGTTGGTGCAAATTGGCTCAGGATCGAGTTGAGTGGAAAAAGGAAAGGGAGGCCTTTGCCCTGCAGTGGGACAACACAGGCTGATTATTATATTATGATTTTTTAGTTCTTGTCTAGTCGTGATTATTATATTATGATTTTTTAGTTCTTGTCTAGTCGTGATTATTATATTATGATTTTTTAGTTCTTGTCTAGTCGTGATTATTATATTATGATTTTTTAGTTCTTGTCTAGTCGTGATTATTATATTATGATTTTTTAGTTCTGGTCTAGTCGTGATTATTATATTATGATTTTTTAGTTCTTGTCTAGTCGTGATTATTATATTATGATTTTTTAGTTCTTGTCTAGTCGTGATTATTATATTATGATTTTTTTAATTCTTGTCTAGTCGGACGGATATTGGTTTTGGCGCGAAACGAGGCGCACGTACACCTCCCCAACTTTTTGTCTGTCATGAATCTCATCATCATGATGTCATCAATCTTTCGTCTCGCATGGCAACCAAAAACGTTGTCTGCTGCTTAGGCCTCTAGCCAGGGTACAAAACTTATACTAGCGACTATAAGATTAGGGTTTGCCTTTATGGTTTTATAAAAATGTATAAAGACGAAGAAATGGTCGTAGAGATTCGTCGTAATATTAAGAAAATATAAGTAGGACTTCCCCGACCAAGGTAACATTTTTTTTGCTTGGTAACTTTTTTGATTTTGGGTCCAATATGGCTGTCCCAATATCTCCTTTTTACTATTTCATTTAATTTTGTTGTCAGCATCATGATTCTCAAGCCTCATTAACACAGTGCTATTTAATTACTTGTGGCATAACAAGTTAAAGCAACAACACAAGTTACACCTATTGACCGCTAGGTTTTATGTCAATAGCCGTGCCCCCAACGCCCAGGTAATAAATCGACAAATATCTCACCTCAAACAACACAAAAACTAATTTAACACTTTACTTACTTTAAAACAAAATTAATACTTTGTATTGCCTACACGGGCTCTTCTCACACCTGCCAGGCGATTGGACGTGCTGTTTATTAAGTTTCTTAAGCTATGTTGCGGGATATTGGTCCATTCTGCGGGGTCCTGAAGCTTGGGTGTGGTTTCGATTTCTTTCTTGAACACGCTTGGGACGAGCTTGGGAGGTGTGTCCTCCCAAGCTCGTCCCAAGCGTGTTCAATTATAATTATAAATAGCAATAAAAAAACAATTGGATTCAGGTCATTGGGCCAGTCCATGCGATAGGTACCAATGTCCTCAAAATACTCATTTACAATTTGATCCAACTGGGGCGTTCAATAAAATTAGACGATGCAAGTCTTTAAGCATCTTGCATCATGCCTTCTTAGCCAGTGCTTCATTGGGCCCTCCCCTGCCCAACACATCCTCCCTTGCAGCTACAACTAAAGGAACATATTACTTCCTTTCATACACATCACTCCGGCCTATTTCCTTTATTGCCTGCGTATAAGATCCTCCGTTAGCGTTATGGCTGAAGGAACCTAGAAAAATGTTGGTGGAAAATATGCGTAACATCCACGCCAAACGGCCATCGCTCAGCATAATACTACAACCAAATGCGAGATCTGTCTCGCAGTGCTGGGGGCTCTGGTTTTCAGCGACAGCCGGCGTTGACGTAATGACGTCAAGCAGTGCAGTACACGACCTCGTTTTACTACGTCTTTACGTGACCAGCACAGCATAATAGCGATGATGACTAATATTAAAAATGTTCGAAAAAATGAATTTCAAAGAAAGCATAGTAAAAGTTAGATCATGGATACTTAACAGAAATGTAAATATGAAGAAGCCACACGCTTTAAAAGTTTTTGGAGGGGATTATTTCCGTCTTTGTCGCGCGGTACGGACAATGTACGGCGCTAGTAACGTCGTAACGTCACGTCGAGATGCATCGATAGCGTAGGTGCATATTTTCGAATGACAGAAAAACAAAATTACTAACTTTCTTTGTACTAAACGGCAATTTCATAGGTAACCTATTATTAATGTAAGTATTCATTGTCTATGTCAGGTTTAAGCTGGAGCGTTTGGTGCACCTTCCGTTCTTCGCGCGCGTCGTCAACGGATGCTTCGTCAGGATCGGTATTGGGAACAATAACGGGAATCCAGTTTATAGGGTGAGTTTGTTGAAAGAAATAACTTGTTGTATAAAGTCAACCGCACGTCTGAAGTAACACTTGATGAACACCATCGCTACTTCTACGATAAAAAGGTTATTTATTCCTTTAAACTGTCAATTCGAATTTTGTATCATTTTGTATTCTTAATTATGTTAAGTTTGTGTAAATTCAATAATAATATGAGTTACATGCCCATGTAACGTTAGAACATGGAGGATGCTTATAATAAAACATCTAGGTACTAATTACCCGTGTTTGCTAACCAATACATATTTTATTTGTCAAAAATAATCTTGCTGTCTTTGACCATAATATCTTACCGAATCCATTATGGATACTTACACTTGCAGAAGCCAAGGTCTTCTTGTTTGAGGTGCCAAGTCATCAAGTCGGTTTCGAGTTTATCGGTGCCATTTCTTTATAAAACCACGTCCTTGATCGATGTTGAGTTGGCGATGTCTTTTTAAAAACGAATAACAATATAGCCTCATATTCACATAAATACTCCATGTTATCAAAAGACAACTTATTTTTTTGCCATGGTTCTTAAAATCCTCAAGAATTTTTTTAAACCCCGAAAATTTCTGTTAAAATACTGCCACAATAATATTTTTTTTATTTATTCACAGGTAGCAGAAATCATAGACGTATTTGAGACGGCAAAAGTATATAATTTAGGAAACACTAGAACGAATAAGGGACTTAAGTTAAGGCATGGGACACAAGATAGGGTGTTCCGATTGGAGTTTGTTAGTAATCAGGTGAGTTTTTAATGTTTAGCATAATAATATCACGCATAATCAGCCTGTAACATTCTTTTCTGCTGGGACACAGGCCACCACGCGGGTTGGCTTTAATTATTTATTTGTGTAAATTATGAGTAGAGATTGGATGTTGGGATGCATATTCACCTAAAGTTGAGACGTTGGCTAATATGGAATGCGCTTTTGTATCGAAAAAATCCCACGGTTCCGGAGTCAACAAAAAACTGCTAATTCATAGTAAAGTGCAATACATGTGCAGTCAAAATGTATGGAAATAATTTTTTTTTCACGACTAAAAATTTCAACGCAGCGGTGTTTAGAATCATGTTCTGAATCCATACTGATTACAGATTATTCATATGTTAATAGAAATTCTGTTTTCACAGGAATTCACCGAAAGCGAATTCCAGAAATGGAACAAAGCAATAAAGGACGCGAACAAGAAACCACCGACCATGGAATTTGTTAGGAATAAGATACAGGAAGTTAAAGAAGCGCTTATGTATGAATTTAAGGTAAGCACAAACATTTTATTGTACTTTTCACACTCACTGTTTAAACCATATGTAACATAATTATCGTAAGACCTCAGCTCGTAGACCTCATGTCGTTATGTTATGATTGAATATGTGAAGCTACTATTATACTACCATTGTAAGAACTTTTGTAACCATATTTAACTGAAAATAAATCTTTGACTTTGACTTTGACCTCATAGAGTATTAAGTTAAAAGCATAATACAAAAACAAAGTTAACTATAATTATTAAGAAAATCGTGTTGATCCCATCATTTCTTTATGCATTTAAAATTTAGTCTTATCAACTTGCAATAAGATTAAATTTTCTTTGGCTCGTTCGGTTCGTCAGTATGGCAAAATAAATAGTAAAAAAAAAAAAACAATTTAAAAAATTACTGTAATCGATTCAGTAGTCTAATTATGAACAAACTACTTTCAGGACGAGCGTTTATTCTGTTATACGTTGTATAGTCTGTTCCAAAAGTATGAAATTAAAGTATAAACAAACGACGCTCGTGTTAAATTCTCTATCATTAAATATCTCTCTAAAGATAATTAATAACACATTCATCTGCATTTAGATGGTTTCAACTACTTGTATCTCACAACTTTTTACAACAAAAATTATTTGTTTTTTTTTATTAAATTGCGATTGAAAAATCATTGACGAAAATTATCAAATTATTGACAGTTGAGGTTAATTTTATAAGCCCAATTATTTTCGTCGAAATCAAAGCACTCGATTAATTCTAAGTAAACTTCTGTGAAATTGTTTTGTGAATTGTATTTAATAAAACAAGATAGGGATCCTCGTTCCGTATTTGTCACGCGCCAAAAAGTCTTTGTAACTCTTCCTAATAACTTTACTTCAGAGAAATTCATGTTTTTGATTGCTTAAGGGTTGAAATAGTTTCCAACTCAAACGACGGAGCTGCTTTTTTTAATCCGTATGTTTTTAATAGTAGATTAGAGACTGTCCGAATTTAATCGGGCTCTGGTTTTAACTCTGCCATCGCATTGCTGCTCTTATACCTTTCCCATGAATTTCCTTACCATTCGCACACACTGAAAATAAAATATTAACAAAAATATTTATTTAAAAGCATGTCTATGTATTGTATCTAATAAAAATATTTCATTATTTCAAGAATACCTTTTTCAGGAAGAAGATGTAGAGAAGATAGTCGCTGAAAAGGACCGCTTCAGATCCCACCCGACAAACTACGCCATGAAGAAAACACAACTTATGAAGGAACGAGATGTCGCGCAACTGAGGTAAGTCACGAGGACGTCTTACGGATGTAAATAAGTTTTATCGTGTGTGTAAATATTTTTTGGTTATATCACATGCCGGTTTCCTCACGATGTTATCCTTCACTTGTTTGTGTGTCTTGTATTATGATATCGTAAAAATGAATGATATGAAACACATATTTATTATCCACATAATCCTGTTTTGATAGTAGTTATAGCCTACTACATATTTTGTACTTACCAATTTGACATTTTCAGGGGCGACGACGAAATTGTATTAGATTTAAACGCAAAAATCCAAGAATTAGAAGAACGCGCAAATCAATTAGACAAGACTCGAACGTCGTCTATACAGAGCATCTCCTACATCAACAACAGGAACCGGAAGCTTAACGTGGAGACTGCCGAAAAAGCCATCATGGAAGAAGTAAGTCATCTATGTAAAAAAAAAACTATTGCCATAAATGTTTGTCCACTCATCACTTCAAAGCTGCTATACCTATTGAGATAATTATTTTTGTAATTGTCAGGACAAGGTTTGTTTTGTCAAGGTTGAAAGATTTTTTTGGAAAGTTCTCCGGTAAAGTCAGAAACTTGAATGCTTTTTTTTGTATGAAATTCACCCCGGGCTATGAACACGAACAACTAGTTTAATTATAATAAATAATCCCAGCCTATTAATGACCCACTGCAGGGCAAAGACCTCTTCTCATACAGAGAAGGTGTATGTAACGCTCCATAAACTCGGAAAAGTACATGTGAAAAAAATCTTAAATTCTTTCACTGAGAGACAACACAGAGCCGAAACCGCTGGGTTTAGAAGCATGAAATTTTGTACAAATGCTCCTTGTACAGAGTAGCGATTATGTTATCAAAAAAAGGGTGGATTTTTAAATAGTCAGATATCTTAACTGAATATTACCATTTGACAGTTTTTGTACAGAAAATATGTCAAGTGAGTGGTAATGTCTTACAGTATATAATTATGTGTGTAGACGATGCACCTTCAATAAAATAACTGTAACAAAATAAGAAAAAGAATCACAACTGCAAAAGACTAACCGGATACAGAGCAGTATTTTACATGAAGCGACTGCTTTGCTGTCAACAACCCTGAACACAACTGGTTGTCAGACTTTCGGGCTTCCATCTAATATAGATCTGTAATTTAAAAAATACTAAAATCTATGGAAACTAATTACACTCGTCCTTTATACCATATATTGCCACTTTAAACTCATTCTACACCGATTAATATAACAATGTTTATTTTAAAGGTCAAAGCGATGAAAGGCAAGAAAACAGATGACCCCTTCACGAGGCGGCATACCAAACCTGTGATGAACTTCAAATCCGGAGGAAGTAAAACTTCGGTAAGTTATTTCCACACTAAAAATGTTATAACAGAATAAAGTATGCCAGTATTGAGCCAATAACTCACTATTACGTAACTTCACGTAACTCCGACTATGTAACTTCAAACTAGCTCCATACATTGCCCGTACCGTGCGACAAGGACGGGAATAATCCTTTTCAAAAAAAAAAATGTAGCTTGTAAATTCTCCATATTTCCTTAAATTTTACTGATTATTTCAGTTTATAATGCCTTCGTTGAAATTACATTATTTGTTTGTCTCTGACTTTGTCAGGCTTTCAGACATTGTCTAATATATGTAATTGTGTTAAGATTTAAACTATAAATTCATCTTTTTCAGGACATCGTAAGAACCGAAGAAGAAATAGCTGAAATATTAAAAATCAAAGAGGAAGAGGAAATTGCACTTAAAGAACACAAAGAACGGGAAAGACTAGTAAGTATACCGTACTATTACCTCAGCATCTTATTGTAGCGGCATGCTGCCGAAATAGACGTGTTCTTGAGTGGAGACCGCGAATCGGCAAACGTAAGGTAGGACGCCCTCGGGACACGTGGAGCTACGATACGAGCAGCGTGGCTGGGAGCTGCTGGGTGAGAGTTGCCGACAGTCGAGCTATTTTTTTTTATGTTTTTATTTGAGATGGGTTTGCTCTAGTCTAGGTCAGAAGTGACAGCGACAAAGTACGAAGGAGTGAGCTTACCCAGAAGAAGCCTGTTCAATCTAACTTTGAAGAGATTCGGGTTGAATGCGTTCGGGAACACAGACGCAGGTAGTGAGGTCCACTCTTCTGCCGTGCGCATTATGAATGGTGTTTGGAAGCGCTTAAATGGCGTGCTATTGGAGAGGCCTATGTCCAGCAGGCTGATGATGATGATGACTGCCGAAATTACTTCGCGTCTCGGCGGCGGCGGTTAAATATACACAGCTTCACCAACTAAGTACTCCAGCAAAAGACATACAAGTTCAAATTAGACATAGCTGCATAACAGTTTTTGTATTATTACAAAAACATTTCATAATGAGAATATCGACAAGCAACGATACAGCACGCATGACCACCTTATACACGAGTTTTTGTCGGAACAGTAGGCAAAATGACAGATGTATAAGAAAAACTGTGTTTTTAATACATCAAACAAAATCAAAATTCGACAAAACCCGGTAATGGTACGCGTGCAGAAGAACATTGAAGCACAGATATTATAATACTACGTACAGATACCCAATCCCATGAAAAGAAATGACACCTCCCTAAGTCTGGCAATTGAGCTGGCAATTTTTCGTCATCAAAATGTTCAACAGATGGCAGCATCAGCGATTCACAAATTGTCAGAGACAGTAGTTTTACAACGCCATCTAGGAGTCGACCTACTTTTAAATATTTTCGTGCCATCCTTTTAAAATAAAGTTTTATACTTCCGGTTTCAGAAAAACATGTTAATAGATTTATTTAATGTTTCTATGTAAAGAAATAGTTTTAAAATAAGTTGTTTGATTTAAATTTGTGACTATAAAGGTTATTTTGAAGACAGGACAAATTGAGTTAAAACACCATCTATTGCAAAGAGCTCTAAACAAAAAGATTAACAGATGGCTACTTTTATCATTGTATGGGTTCGAATTGAAGGTAAAAGCTTATTTTATGTTTGTTTCTTGAAAAACGAGTGTGAATAGATAAATCAGCATTTAACAAGGAAGTCTTGATTTTTACTAATCTTACTTTAGCCAAAATTCTGCCGTTTATCGCTTTCTAATGATTGTTAATTTCATAATGGTTACCTATGCTGCCATCTTTGACTTTTTTTGAAGACTAATTATAAAATGTTCTAGTTGAGACCCCATGATTGAAGTAATGTTTGTGTTAAAAATGACCTGATGACAAGTTATGATAATATAGAAATACTCGCCGAATGCTACATAAGCTCCTCCGGCTTTGGAAGTTGGTTAAAAAGATGTTAATGTGTATCTTTTATGTTTTGCAGCAACAAATCCAAGACGAAGAGAAAGCTAAAAGAGATAAGCCGGCCGCGAACGACACTAGCTTATACTCTCTACATGACTTCGATATTAATATAGAGTTGGATATGCCTATTGCTAGTAAGTATATTTCCATAACAATATCTTTATCTAATACCCTCCTTACCGAATCTCAGTCATCACGGACTCACGAAACTAGATAAGGAAGAAAAATACATGTTGCTATGATCCCAAGTAAAGTAGAATAAAGGTTTAGACGTATGAGGAATGGGGTGTAAAGTTCACTCATCCTCTACAGAAAAGGGAGGATCCTCCAACCAGACGGGTGTCTGTCAGGCAATTGCCCGACGTTTTCTCGTATTCGTCTCTGCACGAGGACTCGGTGTTGGGGCTTTTTGGCCTCTTGCCCGAGGGTGCGGAGAGCCCGCACTTAGGATTTCCTTACCAATTTTGGAAGGGGGTGGGGGTCCTTATTGCACACCTAGTCGCTGAGGGCTTTGCCTCCCGTCAGCGTTCTCCAGCGTGTTTCTGGGGCGTGACTGTAGGAGACCACGAAGTGCTTCTCGACGCCCGTGCGACCGCGCCCTTGTTGGGTGAGATAACTAGTTCCTTATGGAAGGCCCGGGAAGCCAATCAAGCAACGAGGGCGTGCCCGACGACGTGCTAGTTGCTCGGCAAACTCCTTGCGCGATGCAGGATTTTGCGTGACGTAAGTGTGATGCGTAGTTCGCATGTTGCGGTGAGATGCCTCTACAAGGCCAAGAGAATGATGATCATGTCTACCAAGTACGCAGAGATACAAAGTACAAATGCATTTTCTTTTTTGGGATTTGTGAATTTCTATAACCGACCTCAGTTAGTCCTAGTAGAATATTTTAACCCTCACACGACTGTCATGCAATTCGAAAATGGTTTTTCTAGCTGAGTGCACTGCTTTACCCTATCTGTAAATTCAGTAAGACAAATAATCCAAAAGTTATTAATGATCTCCTGAGAACATTTTCCTGTAGCTGCATGGTTTAAGGTAGCCCTTACTGTTCCTTTTCGCAAATTACTACCCTGTGTACAGTTTTATTTTCCTCACGAAGCGACGCGCGCTTTACTTGTGGTAAGGTTGTGTTTTTTTTCTTTTAAATACAGGTACATCTTTAAACTTGTGCCATCACCTTATCTTAGGAATGCAGTGAACTCTCTTCCAATTTTGTTGACAGTGATCGTACTTTATTTTTTACTTTTTGTTTTTCATCTACCCGCACTGATGTAATTTAATTAGTAATAAAATAAGATTTAATGTTCTCATGTAAGTGACGATTGTTTTATTGAGTTTGACATTATATACCTACAATTTTTAATTACTTTTTGATTTTACTTTATTAGATTATTTTATATTTTGTAAATGTGAGAACGTCGTAGGCCTTGTGGATCGTAAATTTATAGACCATTGCCTATTTGTTAAACATATGGTACTTGTTGACAGGCCTACACTGTCCTCCCATACTTATTAACACTGTAATTTGAAAACATTGTAAAACACAAATATTTTTAAAAGAGTAACCATGGAGTTTCTTGCCGGCTCTTCTCCATAGGAAACGACCAATTGGAACCGTGCACCTAGAATCTGACGTTTCATAAGTGCCCATGTAGGTTTATGTGAAATAAAATATTTTGATTTGATTTGATTTAAGTTCTTCGTAAGCGCCGGAGTCCGAGACAATGGCGAAGGCGGAAGTGAGTGTGTGCTTGCGTGTTATGTGCTGACGCTACTCGACGCGTCTTTACACACGTTCACAGCGTGTTTGTACACTTGGTTACCACAAGTAAAGAGCGCTTCGCTTTAGGAGATAAAAATACTGTACCCCGTATAGAGCTTTAATCCTAAAAATTTATCCATGTGATGCCCCCAATACTAGTAAACCTACATTTATTTCCAGAATCAGTATCAAGCCAACCAAAGCAGGTGACAACTAAAGTGAAAGAGACGGGTCCCAAGCGTTCTCTCAACTTAGATGAGTACAAGAAGCGCCACGGACTCATATGAGTGTGGTTTACGCACAGACAGACTGAGTGCATGTGATCTAGCGTCCGGAGTATTGGTGAAATAGTGTTTTTCGAAGTGATAAAGTGAAATTTAGTGTTTTTGTGGTTGTGTTGGTTAATTGCAACCGTTGTTGTGTTTGGTAAATATTCTACACACATCACAATGTTTAAGGGAACATAATATGTGGTGAAGTAAGACACCTTTCGCATCGAACGTAGGCCTTAATCCTTGTAAAGCTTTGCTATCCTGGGAAAGCGGGTCCATCATTTTATCAGTATTTGCTATTAGTGTCAGTAAAAATAAAAATAAAAAACCCCAACACAAACAAAGATTTTCTTTTTTTTAGCTTTGAACACCCAAGGGTGCAGTTGGTTAAATCACCTTCCAAACAAAATACTGTTCATCTGTTTGGGAGCTACAATGCCGCAGACACAGAAATACGCGTTAAACTTATAACAACCCCTCTTTTTCCGTCAGGGGTAAAAAAAAACACGTGCCCCTGGGAGACCCGCGTCAGGAATCGTTCCTTACGCGGTACTCGCACGCACACAAGAGATAAGCATTTTCGTTACGTGAAGATTTCTACCAGTCAACACTTACCGCAAGCCGCATCAAGGAACTTTGTTCCAAAAACGCTCTAATTTGGACAGCCGTTAAAGTACCGTTTACCGCTTTCTTTGGACACTGTAGCTTAAGCGGCGGTAACGCCTCGTCAACGTGATATTGGTTTCGATATAATCGTGTCAACAGTCCTTTACAGTTATTTTACCTCTGATTTTACATCACCGTCAAAATCAAAGTGATCTTTATTGTCGTTGCAATTGGGTTGCTATTAAATTGCTGCCATCGACAAGTCTGTTAAATTCACAGTGATCTATATTTGTGTTACAATAAGGTTGCTATTGGGTTGTTGTTGTCAGAGGTAAAATAACTATGAGGGAGTGTACGTGACGTCGAACCCTCAATGTTTGATGATGTTGCAAAGTTTGTCACATGTATTATAAGATTTTTATTTGAGTAGTGTGAAATTCACATTCTTATGGTAGCCATAGACGTTATGATATAATTGTGCAAGTTTATACTTGCACAAGTCTGCGTGACACCAAATGACTTTGAAACAATCATGTGCTAATTCATCCGATGCAAGTGAATGTAAACTTATGCAAGTCCAATTTTGCGCAAGTATATCGTAACGTGTGTGGCTTGCATAAAATAAAATTATCACCTATGTGATGTTTAGCTTTTGGTCAAATTGCCAATTATGGTGATATATAAATATAAGCAATAAATTAATGTTTGCTATCTACCACAATGATGATATTGTTTTAACTTTAAATTGGTAAAATTAATAATAACAAAAAATTGTAGCTAAATTCTTAAGATCACCCAAAAATCACGTGATTATTTGCATTTTTTTAAAATTCATGTTTTAATGTGATTCTAATAATTGCACATTGAAATATAGTAAGTACCTGGCCGAAAATATGACACATGGAGTTTTAGAGAAATTCGGCTTTGTAGAGCGTTGTAGGACCTCATATACCTATTAATTTATATTTCACGAAGCGATGCGCGCTTTACTTGTGTTAATCAAGTGTACAAACATGCTTTGAATGTGTGCGTGAGAACGAGTAGCGTCAGCACATAACACCATTGTCTCGGACGGTACCGAGAGCTCCTGCGCTCACACACACATTCACAGCGCGTCTGTACACTAGGTACCCACACGTCAAGCCGTTGGTCCAGCGCTGGACCTCCCCCGGTCGTGTCGGATTGTCGTCCCATCGGGCTTTGAGAGTGAGGGAAGAGAGAGTGCACCTGTGCCTACGCACACACTTGTGCACTATAATATCTCCCGCGCCGAATACTAGTCTCAATTGAGATTGATAGCCATGGCTGAAATACGGCCTGGAAGACTATTATTATCTCCTTTATTTCATTATTTAAGAATACAAAGAATATAAAATCATGTAAAAATATAAAAATTAGTAGCCCTTCGGTATCGAGAACAGGGTCCAACCGGGGTCAGGGCATCAGAGAGAGGAACCGCCTAGCAATGCGAGCCGTGTCCAGAAATACCGCTTTCTGAATCAAGCCCTTGATCCAGCTGCCCAACGAGAGCCTCCTCAGGTGTTGGTCGAAGCTTTTGGCTATAAAGCCATTGGCTGTCGCGACTATCGGAACAATGATCGCTGAGTCCACATCCCACATTTCGATAACTTCACAAGCCAAGTCAAAATACTATTTTATTAATATTTAGTTTATTTATCTTATCCGTATTTAAAGTCATTTATAATTTTTAAAAATAATCATTTTAAAATACAACAAATAGTGGTCCGTTGGTATTGGGACCAGAGTCCAAGATACCGGTGGTTAGGGCTCCAGAGACAGGAACCTCCTGACGATGCGGGCCTTTTCGAGGAATACAACCTTCTGAATCTATCATTTACCACAAGTAGAGCGCGCATCGATGCGAGAGACAAAAATACTGTACTGTAATACTGTGACGTCTCTTTCTAAGCCTCGATGGTTCATATTTTACGCCAGATTATTGTGATTTGTATTAAAATAAGCGTAACGAGATGATTTCGGTAAAAAATAGTAAAAACAATGTGAAACCAATACTCCCGGACACATTTTAATTAATAATTAATGTATGGTGAATTAATACTGTTTTTCAATATTAAAACAAGATAGGCTGTTCTTAATTTTACCCAGAAAATACAGTCAATATAATAATAATTCATTCTCTTTTTTTATAAATGAATCCGTATAATTAAAAACGGGGGTTAATGCCTGGCTTCGTCCAACGTAAGCGCGTATACGCGACGTAATTTTCGATCCATAGACTAGACATACGCTCAGTGCAAACAAATCTAGTAAATCATCGAATCAATGTGTAACGTGTTAGTATTATCATTCTTCCGACGCAAGACAGAGAAACAAGCCATACAGGATAAATGATACATTTAAATCCTTAGATTTGCTCTCACCATACTTGGGTCACGAAAAAGTGTCTGTGAAGAGTGGGCTCACACCTCCCGCGTTGAACGATAGATATGATTTTAGAGAGCGAGACAAAATGATTCAAACGCCATTGTCAACGAAAGAGAAACATGATCTTTTGAGGCGGTCGGGCGAATCTTAAAGATTTACATAGTTGAGATAAATGGCACTATCATTTTGCGAAACGGAACATTCATGACTTTGACACATCAAAATATGGCTCCAGTTCTGCCCAACCCATAGAAGAAATTAGCAGTTATTTTTTCTAATAAAACTTGCCTCACAATCTTGTCCCTTCAATAAATATGTAGTCAAACGCTAGGTCCTTATTAAAACTGCTGAAAATAATAACCTTTTTTTGACTCCATAATCGGGTAAAAGTAAAGTTTCACGTATAGAAAGTACCTAATTGAAATACAGAGTGTATAAAACTTAAAAAGGACAATTCTCGCAGAATGGATTGTAGTCCAAACTCGGTAAGAACTTGCAAAACTGCTGCTTTTTCCTGGTTCGATGGTTGTTGTAGTCTGTAAAATACTGATATTCAGTCTGATTTGTATCCATCATAACCAGGTACTCGCAAGAAAAGTCCTACAAACTTTTACACTTTATATTTTGGACCACGGATACGAAGCAAATGGAGTGTTCGTGTTAAATTTTCAACTCAAATCATACTGGCATCATTTAATTTTAACAGCTGCAAAGAAAAGTGTGTTATCGAGAAGAATATCTAGCGAAATACCTTTTAGACAGAGTTCAGATGGTCGTTTAAAAACGTGCTTATACTGTTTTGCAGTAATAAGTCTGTAAATGACGCACTAGTTTGCGTTTCAATGTTACAGGTAAAGTTCTGTAGAATTAATATAACGTGTGTTTTATGCGATCATCTGTACTTGGCCGTAAAAATGTATCTTGTATTTATAGGCAGTAGAATGGTATAATTATTCTGAGAAAATTGAGTTAAATGCAAGCGTGCGCATTCCATTTTTTAGTGTTTTTTTCATGAAGCGACGCCCGCTTTACTTGTTTGAATGTGTGCGTGAGGACGAGTAGCACACGCACACTTCCGACTTCGCCATTATCTCGGACGGTACCGAAAGAGAGCTCCTGCGCTTACACACACATTCACAGCGTGTTTGTACACTTGGGAACCACAAGTAAAGCGGGCATCGGTTCGAGAGATAAAAATACTAAACTCCTCCGTGCTACAGTACCCAGCCTTAAATATAACACATTGAGTAGTTATAAAAAGTTCGGCTTTTCTAGAGCGTCGTTGTCACTCTGAGGACTTCTCTTTCTAATCCTCGATGTGTTATTTTAACGCCTCATACTGTACGTAGACTTAGGATATAAAATAATTACCTCCAATACGGCGGATGCCTGTTAGCCTTAATTATCATAAGTAGTTGTTATAACTTATTTATTATTGTTCCTGTTCTTGTTAGAACGCTGGGATGACATACAAATCCATCCTATCCTGGTGGTTGCAGTATTTAGCTAGAAAGATATTATGCTTGAATGTCATTGAAAAATATTGATATGGCCACATCCAGTCTAGGAAGACTAGGTAAAATTACTCTGTATGAAAACGTCCAGCGTACTAATTAAAAAACAGTGTTTTAGTATTCATTTTTACTGTATATCATTTAAATTCAAGTTGCAATAGCAATAAAAAGAAAAAAAATGTTTTTTTAAGAAATGGTAAAAATAGATAGCTTCGTTTAAAGACAAGACGTATGAATGCATACGCCATGTCGTAAAAGTTACGGAAATGAACTAAAAATATGTAGTTCTCGAAAAAACTGTCTGTTTTATTCGTGTGTAATTTGCCCCTAAATTAGCATAATCCCAAATAGGCAAAATTTATTTCATACCTTTTTTAAACTTCGCCAATACGGAATACACTGACCCGTTATTTTAAACAGAGCACTCATTTTTTACTTGTTCACACCACGAATAATTAATTTCTTCCTTAAAATACGAAACGGAACTGCGTATTTTGAATTGGCGTAGTCGACATTTCGTTGTAATACGACTATTCGTATTAATTTGTACCGTATTAATAGTACCTACTTTTATTTATTTGACTAAGTATGAACAAATAGATAATGGTTAATACTTAATTCATTGTAAATGAGAAAGCTCAAAGGCTTGAATAAAATTTGATAAAGCGATCACTTTTGTTTTAATAACACCTTTATCCCGGGGTGGGCAGAAACTATAGCAGAGTTCTCCCAAAAGGCTTTGGACCAATATTAGAAAGGGATGATTAATTTAAAAAAAAAGTACGTTATTCTCATTGTTTATTGTCACCGAATATACATGATATATATTTTCATCTGCATACTGGAAGCCGACCCAGGAATTTTGGGAAAAGCTTGGCAGATTTTTAATTTTCATTAGTCTGTCTTTACATATTTTAAAACATTGTAAAACTTGATTAACTATTCTTAATGATTGTTGTTATAAAAAGTAGATTGTAATTAATAATAAAATCACATTTGAGATGGCTGGCGGAAACCTAGCCAAGCGAAGTGTGTTTAATTGCCAAACAAATAAGTAGCAACATTTTCTCGCTGTAATAAAGTCGAAAATAAATTAACTGAACAGCGCTCCTCGGTTTGCTGTTTACTGATGCGGACTTGTTTATATTTTATTTTCGTCTTAAGTAATTGCAATATTAACATTTGCTTGGCAGTAAAAACAAACTTCTGCGCTGCGCTTCGTTAGGTATTTCATGGTTTTAAAGAGCCGCAACAGTGCTATTATTTTCAAATGTTACTTTCGAACGCAATTCTTTACAAGACTCGACGAAATTGTGACATTGATAACAGAGAAAATAACTACGTAGGTATATCCGTATTACACAAATATAAAATTTTACATTTTAGTTAAAATACCTATGTTGAAGACAACGTGGGTCAGCATGTCGATTCTGTAAAAATCTCACCGTGAAGACTTGCGTGAAGTGAGCTGTCAGTGTCATCCCGTCTTGGTCAATCCCTATCATAAGTGTCACTGACAGCTCACTCCACGCTCACTTCACCTAAGTTTTCACGGTGAGATGGTTACAGAATAGCACTACAGGTGATGTAGGCGGGGGTGACGGTGTTCCCGATATGAAGGAGTGAATTAAACCACAGTATTCAGAGTCAATCAAAACACATATTATCTATTCAAACACACACAGGCAGAAGAAAATACACACACAGATAAAGTAGTTACAAATAATGTCCAACTTACACACTAAACTTTAGACTAGAGGTGCTCATTGCACATTGCTTTTACGCTTTACTTGGCGTATTTGCACAAATTTTAACGTTATTTGGCAACACAAAATACACGCTATTCGAAAAATCTACATTTTGGATTAACAAAAATAAACTCGAATTTTTGTATAATTATGATATGTAAAGTACGTGTCTGCAATAAAATGGGTCATTTTTTACAATTGCGTCAATTAGGCGCCTTTAACAAGCAATCAAGTTTTTCTGCGTCAATGCGTCTTAAAAACTAAATCGCTTTGACTTTGCTGTTTAAAATCTCCTAAGTTAACAAACTAACAAATACTAGAAGTTTTTGTAGAAATCATCCTTCAAAATATTAGCTGGCCTCGGATATTTTTTTCTGTGGGGTAGGGTTTATACAGTATCTACAAAACTAAACATCTACTCAGCGAAATTAAAACACTGTTTAGTTCTACAGTACACCAGACGACTTTTTGAAATTTGAATGTAGGACGAAAACCTATAGTATGAGAAAAAGATAAAACTTACCAAAAGATACATTATTTTGGAGAAAAAAGTGCGTTTTAATTTTTTTGAAAACAATTTTGTTTTGTTTTTGGCCAGGAATCGAAACCGATGTTTCGTAATAAATTGCTATTCTATAACATGCAAATGAATGCAGCTGATTGAATTTAATTGAATATTGAAAAAAAAAAACAGAATGGTATAAATGGTTTTTGTTTAAAAAATTGGGTTCGATATCTGGCTAAACTATTAACCAAGTGTTTTTCAAAAGATTAAATAAACAGTTTTATATTACTATAACAGGTTGTAATCATTAAAATCATTGGTATCTTTTTATCTGTTTTAAACAATTTTGTATAAAACAGCAGATATTTTTTAGATATTTAAAAGATGCAGATAGCAGAAGTTGTTCATATTCATAAGAAATGTCAGTATCTGAAAGGATGCCCAAATTTAGATTAACTAAAACAAGCAAATCATTTCTGATAAACAGTATCCGCTTTTATAACAAGTTACCAAAGTCGGTTACAGAACTTGGTGATGGAAAGTTCAAAACCCACATCAAACGTGTCCTTATAAAAAAAGCGTAATATAAGATTAAAGACTACGTCGAAGACAAGAAAGTTTGGCAATAATTCCCTCTGCACATGTGGCTTCCCTGGTACCTCATAAACGGCATCACTATGTAAATTTCTAATAACTGCTCCCAAATAATGTGTCAAATTTTTATTTTTTATTATATATTGACTTTTACATAACTCTGACAAAATATTTTCATTGTTTGACACTATATACCTACAATTTTTAATTAGTTTTTGATTTTACTTTATTAGATTATTTTATATTTTGTAAATGTGAGAACGTCGTAGGCCTTGTGGATTGTAAATTTATAGACCATTGTCTATTTGTTTAACATATGGTACTTTTTGACAGGCCTACACTGTCCTCCCATACCTATTAACACTGTACCTAATTAAAAATCATTGTAAAAGACAAATATTTTTAAAAGAGTAACCATGGAGTTTCTTGCCGGCTCTTCTCCATAAGAAACGACCAATTGGAACCGTGCACCTAGAATCTGACGTTTGATAAGTGCCCATGATCAAAATATTTAATTTCACATACACCTATGTATGTGAAATTAAATATTTTGATTTTGATTAGATTTTTTTGATGTAATTGATTTTAACAACTTCAACCGGTGCGCTGATTCGTTAGCAAAGTATGCCACATCGAATCCGGTGGATCGAAAGCACTACGTAGCTCACAACTACGATTTGCGAAATGGTGCCAAGCCCAAATTGTTCGTCTCATGGACAAAAACGTGGAATGAGACCTCAAAAGCCAAGGGTGCCTACTACGCAGCTATACAGCCCAACATCCAGCGGAAACCTTGGTATTTCAAATTTCCAAAATTGACAAAAAGAACTGTATCGACGCTTTGCAGGCTAAGACTCGGACATTGTAGTAGCCCAGTGTTTCTGAACAAGATCCATGTTAGGGACAGTTCCCTGTGTGAATGCGGTCTTGCGGAGGGTACTTTGGACCACATATTTTTCTCCTTCTCCTTGAACACCAAATCCTTCGATCTCTATCGAAAAATTTCCAAATGCAACATTCCTCTCCCAACTAACTTCCGTTCTCTTTTATTCCACTTCTCTCCTAAAATTATTAACATTTTAACAACTTTTTTAAACGAAAATGATATTAAATTGTAATTGTTGCGTAATATTATGTAAATACGAATTATATGTCTTTGTGCTGTTTGTCACCCTACTTATAAGATAGTAATTTAGAATAATATTTGTTATACTAACCCCTGTCCTCGTCTTTCAGCGACTAACATCGGTAGTTCTACCACAAAGTGCAAAGTCGACGGCGCGCCTATACGCTGCCGTCTCAACGTGACGCTGGCAGAATAGTCGACTCAATATGCGACTCAATTGCCATTAAAGAAAAAAAAAAAAAAACTTCAACCGAAATTTATGAAGTTATAACTGTTTTGGCTACATTTCTCCATTTATTTGAAATCCTGTTTTCAGTCTAAAGGCCAATCTTATTAATCAGATTTGAATTAAGTTATATTTCACAGATAGTAACGTACTATATGTGCAATATTACATAATTTCTCATCTGAATCCTTCTTATCGACAGGACTATTAACACGAAGCAATTTAATTACTTGGTGAAAACAAAACTTTAAAGTAATATTAAGAGTGCTCATCGCACATTGCTTTTGCACTTCACTTGGCATATTAACGTTATTTGGCAACACAAAAATACACCCTAATCGAATAAAGCACATTTTGTAGTAACAACGCGAATATTTGTATAAATAAGACAAGTAGAGTGCATTAAAATGGCACAACCTTTACTATTGCTTCAATTAGGTGTATTTAACCAGCAATCAAGTTACTCTGTGTACATGAGTCTGAAAAACTAAATCGCGTTTGACTTTGCTGTTTAAAATCATCTAAAGTTAATTAACTTACAAATACTAGGAGTTCTTGTTGAAAACATCCTTCAAAATTATAACTGGACTTGGATTATAATCCTGTCGCGTAAAGTTTAATATTATGTAAGTATCTAACTAAACTCAGCGAAATTAAACCAATATTTAGTACAGTAAATAAGACGACGCTTTGAAATGGGAATGCAGGACGAAAACCTATACTTTGAGAAAAAGATAAAACTAACCAAAAGAAACATTATTTTAGAGAAAATTAAAAATACATTTTCAACTTTAAAAAAACACGCTGTTTCTGGCCGGTAATCGAAACAGATGTTTCTTGCAAAAATTACCATTGTGTATCATGCTGAAAGCAATATTACATCTGATTATCAATTCTGATAATATGGATTGAAATCCACAAAGTAATTATTATGTGGCTAATTAAAGTAAATACAAAGTTTTCTTTGAATTTCCAAACATGTCCTTTGTCATAAAAATCTTTGGTGGAAACTTTCAGTGATGAAAATTAGAAATAAAGATTATTTCTAGTCAGTTTATAAAACGTATGAAAATTGTTCTAAATAATCTACTTACTTTCATTTTCCACACAATTTTTTTTTTAAAGATAATCGAGTAACGGGGTCGATTTTTGGCTGAACAAAGCAATTCTTCAAAAGAAAAAATATACAGTGTTATTTTTACGATACTGGCCGTGCTAATTAATGTTATTTGTATATTTCAGGGAGTGGATTATTATTATTACCTACTCAGGAATATGAACAAATTTTACCATGAGATTCATACCAAAATAGCGAAATAAAACAATTTATTCAGTTTAAAAATACTATGTTTGACATTGAATTTTTTATATAACAGTAGATTTTTTTCGATATTTCAATGTTGGGCCCATAGTAAAAGTTGTTTATATTCTTAAGCACATTATTTTACCCTTCTGTAAAAAAAAAAGGATTTTAATTTAAAAGTTAAATCATAACTCTTTTGTCCATTTCTCTATTTCTTTGAATTCCTTATTTCGGTCTAAAAGCCAATCTCAAAAATTCAAAGATTTTAATTAATATATATTTCACAGATAAAGCATTAACTATGTGTGCAATATTCCATAATTCTACTTTAAAACCTTCCTATCTACAGAACCATTAACACAAAGTAATTAAGTTGCCCCTTGAATGCAATAAATTATAGCAACTTCGAAACTTGCTCCTTTGAAACAATTCCGTCACTTGCGTAGTTGCTCAAATGTTCGCCTTATTTTGGTCCTTATTTGGTTAATACAAAATATATATATATTCTTTTCGAATAGAATTTAATTTTCTATTAGCGAAATAACTCAATAAACAAATACGCCAAGTGCCAATGTTGCATTAAATGGTGCAACTATGATTGCTTAAATTTTTTGCTCCTTTTTTTTTTTTTTTTTGAAATGGCATCTCGTAGTTGACCTTGAGAGGTCGTGACTACTTAACTGGACTATCCTGTGGCTGCCTTAAGCGGACTCAAAGCCTCCAGCCTCTTGGGTTCTTCAAGAGTATTTCAATGTTAAGTCATTTTATATGAACACAATACAACCGGGCTAGGAATTTTATATTCCAGCTGGAATATAAAATTCCTAGCCCGGTAGTAGATCGTAATCGTATGTGATCATCATCCAATTCAATTGGTCTTGCAAAGAGATCAACATTTTCTCTTTGAGAGGTCCAAACTTATCCGTAAAAGTATGGTCTTCATAATCGTATAGAGTCTTCATTTTCGGGGGGTTTCAGTTGACTGGTTTTAACAGTTATTATAATCAGGTCTTCGAAATCAAGCAGGACATTTGCCATGTAAGAAGTCGCCAGCATAAATAGATCCTTAAACACATTAAGAATCCTTTCATCAAAAGTTCCTAAATGTTTGGTCCCATCAAGATATTTCTCATTTGATATTCCGTATTCATTATTGCCAATGTCCTTATTAGAATCTTGGTTTATCATTGTAAAGGTTTTAAGGTCTTAACAGGAACACTCTCCAGCTTCAGCAGAACAGTTACATGTTATGCCTGAACTGTTCATCTTGACGAAGTTTCGTATGTTAACAAAGTCAATTGACGTTGGAGTGGCTATTTTGTTGTTCTTCTTTAGCAGCGTTGAACAGCTGTAAAAATATGAAAATTATTTTAGTTAGAAAATAATTAATTGTAATTAGGACTGGTTGGAGTGAATGATAGCTAAAATAGGACGGCCGGGTAATCATTTGCGCCGACCGCAACTAACATAGCAGAAGTGTGCCTATAGTATAGTTACGCCAAAAACCAAAGCATAAAGACATGGCTTGGTAGCTATACTTTATATCGTAATAAAATATTTTTACTAGTATCATTAAATAAATAGAAAACAGAGGAATACGTGAGTATGGAATAAACGCCAACGATCACGTGATCGCGTTTCCTCTTAAGTCTTAAGTTAAGAAAGGTGAGCTTATAGCCATCAACCGGGCACAAATAGCCAGACTCCGGACTGCTACTGCGAAATTCCTAATGGAAAAACCCAAAAACACTTTGTTTCAGCAGTAGCAATTGAGGCCAGTAGACCAACTAGGCAGTCTCTGCCTGACTCTTCTGGGAAGTAGGCGTGATGTTATCTAAGTAGTTAAGTACCTAGTTATGTAATGTAACTAACATAGGATAAATGATATTGTATTTTTAAAGAATTGTAGTTGTGAAAGTAGTATGGAGGGAGGTAACCCGACCCCCGTCTTTACCGCAAGCAGTGACATCTACGGGATCATGATGAACTTGCAGCCGGTTGGTTAATCGTCGACGTCGCTATCTAACCACATATTGCAAACATACAACTCATTAAAAAAACATTGTTATGAGTTGACTATACAGTCAAGAAATGAATGAAAATAAAATAAAATAAATTGACTCAAACAGTCAAGTATATGAAATCATCGTTTTTCCTCAGGTGACGCACATCAAAACAAATAAAAGAGTAATCTTATCATAATACCTATGAATAAAAATTCGAATCGTTGTAGGCAGACAAGATACGAATTGTAAGAAAACAACACAAAAAATATTGCTTAGCTTCTTATATTTTTAGATGAAACTTTTTTTTAAACTTGACATTACCCTCACGGGCCTGTTTTCCGCGGCAGAGATGTACACCAACATATTGCCAGTTATTGTTATGCCCCTTGTAATAGGGGGCGAGTCTATTGAACTTTTATTTTATTGAACAAAATCTTTACTTTGGCGAAAATTTCTACACATCATAGAGCTATTTATTTAAGTTTACAACGAACTTTCCTTGTTATAAATAGTTTCTTCCTTAAATAATCAGCTCCGTTTAATACATAATTAGCTATGTTAAATCCACTAAATTATTAAAAAAGAAATTACTTACACAAGGTATAATAAAGCACTATTGCCAAACACTTTTCACTCAAAACTTTTTAAAAGGAACTAATCGACGAGCACTTTTTTAAACTTAGATTTTGATTACTGTTTTCACTGTTGCTTCGTCGGGTCTCAATGAAGAATTGATGGTTTACCGATTTTTTTTTTTCTGTATGGCATCTCGTAGTTGACCTTGAGAGGTCGTGACTACTTAACCGGACTATCCTGTGGCTGCCTTAAGCGGACTCAAAGCCTCCAGCCAGGGGCGTAAAACTACTAGATTTACCGACAGGCCGTTCCCGTTTTTATTCTCAAATTGAAGGGAAGTTAGCAGCATCAAAGACTAGGGTGTCCATGCTATTCAATTCAGGAGAGACATACTCACACGCAATAATGCAACATGCCTTGTTTCACGTAAGCTCACGCCTTTTTTCATGCCACAGCAAAACGATGAAACAAACGAACGCCTGCTACGATTTTTACATACCAAACTAATCCTTCATTCAGATGTCTTGATTTTTCATTTATTTAAGATTTCATTTGTTTATTTATTTAAGATCTCCAATTAAAATACATGACACATAAATAATGGACAACATCAGGTATTAAGTAGGTGTACTATTTTACGGATTCAATTAAAGTTAGACCACAGTATGCGCAATTTTACAACCAACATGTTTGCCCTTTGTGTTGGAAAAATCTTCGTTCAGGGACGTATCGACCACCATACAATTGTGTGAATTAAATAACAGGCACAGGGTATAAGTTAATTTTGTCTATGAAAATGGGGATCTCTTAATTAACGTTGTAATAACCTAAAGTAAGGTTTCATACTCACACGTACGATACGTAGACAAAAAAGATAAGAAAAGCTAGAAAAATGCGTGACATGATTAAGCTCTGGCTTGCCATAATCTTTTGGTTAAAAAGAGTTTAAACCCATTGAGTATTTATCCTGAAATTAGTTCATAACCATATGGTAATAATACTTATGCAGACCACTCCATGCCGAACTGATACAGTCAACAAAAATGATACAATTAAATACAACATTTTGCTAAAATTTCCATGAAAATTATTCAGAGAGTTAATTAATTTCATCAAAATATTATGTCAACCCGTAGACTGGATAATAACCAATCAGGTAATATGTCTGATGCAATTTAAATATAGGTATTTACATACCTAATAACACTTTTTAATGTGATAATTTATCATGTTCTGAAAATTTCTTCTCCTTTAACAAATTCATATTATTTTATTTAATAAAAAACCTACATGGGCACTGTATGAAACGTCAGAAGCTAGGAGCACGGTACCAAGAAACTCCACGATTACTCTTTTAAAAATGATCATAATCATATTTTATTTGTCAAGATAAAAAATAAAAACATACTGGAGTCCAATGCCGAAATCTGTAAAACTAGTACTGAGATCGAGCGGTCGATGTCGTTCATGAACCAAAATTTTGAAGAACTGAGGAAGGAGGTAGAAGAACTTAAGAAAGACCGTCAAGAACAACAAAGCTACATAGAAATCCAAAAGGCTTTTGGGTTTTTTGAATGTTGATTGACTCTGTTTTGGTTTTGTACTTGGAGTAACATTCATCGTAGAGCTTATGACAGCGAGAGCGGAGTAATTGATATTCGATTTTGTCTCGGGGATTACCAAATTTTTATATTTCTTGCGAATTTTTTCCTTTTCAGATATAAGCCTTATTAATGAAATACTAAACCACGATGGGAATTTAACTCTTACGGTTCCCGTTTTAGGCACAAATTTTTCAATAACAGTTCCAATATTGTAAAACTCTGCGACCATACTGTCCATGCCATTACAGTTTAGAAATCGCTCTTGCCATTCTACACTCTTTAGCTCACTGACGATGGCTTTGTAGTCAGCTCTAAAGAAATTAAGTTTTGTTTCAGGCTTTGATCGCAAATAAGTTAAACTCTTATTTTATTTTATTTTTACAATTTTAAGAAAGCTTACAGACTAATTACACTTTTATAGTAGCTAAACAATAACAGCTGACAATTGCTAATTACAAGCTTCCACATATATAAGTGAAACATTTAGCAATAAATTAGGATGGTTTGAGTAACATTTGCTAAGAACATTTCTTGGAACATAGGCGCTAGGCAAACTTGTAATAGTCAAATCTAATAATCTATTGTCACAATTACTAATACAATTTACTTGATACAGGTTTTTCATGTTATGGAAGTCAACAAGTAAGTGTCCAAGAGTGTGTTTGTAGTTGGATGGAGTCAAATATTTGCAGTCAACTTTGGCGTTCCAAGTAATAAAGCCTAGGTTAAAGTCACTTAGAAAGACCAGATCATCTGCTTGATCACAAAGGACAATGCCAAGATTAGGCTCGAAACATATGTAGCGCCCGACAGACTTTCTGTAATAATGATAATTGTTTTAAAAAAAACCGTAAGAATTATGCAATATAAATAAAATCTGTGGAAGCCCACCGTTGAAAACTCATTTTAAATAGTTATTCAATATATCAACACATTTCATAATCTACAATACCTACAATTTCAATTAGAAATGTTGCCAATACCAAAATATTTATATCGATACGAAACTGCTCTTGCAAATCAATTTCAAAAATGTCAATATGTAACTATGTAAGTGAATTAATTACTTACTTATAAGATAAGATAAATAATTTATTAACCAAATCGTGTTCTTACATTTCCTTATAACTAAAGTACAAAACAAATTATTCCTAAAATTATAGTAACAAAGGAAACATAGTTTTAATATTTTAACTTGAGGACTCCACACTAGGTCGAGCCTGTCTCGTAGAATCTCGAATCTCAATTTGAAATTTCAGGGTCGTTTAATTGTAAATGTATATATTACTAATTGTTTTGATACTTTTACGTAAAACAAAATCAAAAATTAAAACATGAAAAATTAAATATGTATGATCGTTAAAACAATTGAAAAACAAGTGTCGAAGGAATGTGTTTAACAAATTTAATGTATGCCGGAGGTAGTGTGAGAGTGATATGAGTGAATGTGTGTATGTGATTGGTATAAAGTGTTTGTTATAAATATGTTATGCCATTACTCTAACGAAGGCTTCGGTTTCTGTGTAGGTTTGAGCTAACAGCCATTGTTTAAACATTTTTTTAACTTCTTAATTTTTTTGTTACAAATTTTTGCTAATTTATGATAAACGAAACTGAGCATAAATTCTTGCATATGTTGTGTAAAGGCGGTTTTTACTACAGTAAGTGGACATTTTTAAATTCGTTGTTTAAGTAGTTTTTGATATTCTTTGGATTGGATATTCTGTTTTGTTTTAGTACTAATATAAGGATGTATAACTGTCGGATATTAAGGACTGATGCTTCTATAAGCAGGTGATCTATAGGATAGCGAAAGTGTTTTCTTTACATAACCTTAAGCACTGATCTTTGGGCTCTTTCCAATTGTATCATTGAGGCTATACCGACTCCGCCCCATACTGGTATGCAGTAGCAGAGAACTGACTTACATAATGCCACATACACCAGGTCTAAGATCTTTTTGCTGGCCGAGTTACGTTTCATTACGAGAATCAGCTTTCTGGTTCGTTTAGCTACCAACTCGATATGAGGTCTGAATGAAAGACGTTGATCTAACAGAACCCCTAAGTATTTGAGAGATTCAACTTTTTTAATATCCTCACAGGTTCAGGGAGTTGAACTGCAAGTTGAAGGGTGGATTTGAAGCTGTAAAGGAAGTTTAGGTGCTGATGAGAGAGTTTTATGGAAACAGATGTAGTTCGTTTTTTTTAATATTAAGTGACAGAAGGTTAAGGTCAAGCCAGTTTTTGATACTAGTTTAGCCAGTTTGGGCTTCTTCACGGACTGTTACCCAAGATTTGTTATGTAAAATAATAGCCGTGTCATCTGCATAGCCGATGACCTCTGCATTTTGTGTAATGGCTTGATGAATATCAATAATATAAATGATAAATAGTGTCGGACCCAAGACACTACCTTGAGCCACTCCAAATTCTACGCTGCTATGACTACTGATGGTGTCCCCAATTTTCACACATTGTCTTATGTTAGAAAGGTAGGTTTCAAACCATTTGAGTGGCAGTCCTCTTATACCAATCGTCTCGAGCTTTTTTAGAAGTATAGGAATGACAACGGTGTCGAAAGCTTTTGTAAGGTCTGGGAATATTCCTATGCATTTTTCATTCTCATCTAAATAAGAAGTTACAAGATTAGCTTAGAGACTTACTGCATTTTCCCTGTCTGAAGCCAAATTGCTTGTTAGATATTATATTTTTGGAATACAGGTATGAGGTGAGTCGTTTATTTACAATTTTTTCAAGAATTTTGGAGAATATTGCTAACAGTGAAATGGGTCTATAGTTAGTGGGGTTTTGTTTTGAACCACTCTTATGTACTGGAGTGACCTGTGCCTCTTTTCATTTGTTAGGAAATATGCCTGAGTCTAAGCTAAGGTTTATAATATGTGTGAATGGAATTATGATTTCACTTTTTATTTGTTTAATAAGTGTTGGTGTAAAGTTATCCGGGCCTGGGGCACTGTCGTTTCTCAGATTTGAGATTATTTTATCTACCTCAAAAACGTCAGTAGGATGCAGAAAGAAGTTTGTATTTTGAGGCTCTCCTAGCTTCAGTTTGGTTATAACTGATTCTTGTGTTTCATTAATATTTGTCAGAATTTTATTGGCTAAGTTTTTGCCAATGGAGGAAAAGTAATCATTGCAGTTGTTTATCGAAATCTGTGCCGAAGATTCACAGCTTGCAACGACTTGTTGGACGGTGTTAAATGTTCAGAAACAAAGACCGACCTTATTGAACCTCCTATGCCAAGATGTTGAGTGGACAGTTTACCATCAGGAGTTTTCCGGTTAACCACATTATAAATGAACACGTACACACACATACTTCGCCACTCCACTATTCTTAATTTTCAAGAAAAAGCGGTTCTGTTTCTATGTACCATATGCCTACGCCACCGGAACATACTATATTCCCGTTTTTGGTACTAACTAATATCTCCAATGGCTAATATAGACAGCATCAATCATGACCTTGACAACCTTAATCTCGAGAATTATTTCTCATGTGACCACCCTGAGTGTATAAATTACATAAATATAACTGACAGTAGCATTAAATTACTGCATATGAATATAGGTAGTGTAAATTAAATGTTGATAGTCTACAAGTATTACTGTGTCTAATTAACGTTAATTTCGACATTATTGTTTTAACTGAGTGCTGGCTGAGCAGAGTGAGTAATATTAAATTAAATTAAAATTAAAATTCATTTGTTTCAGGTACCACAGACCCATATTAGAAAATAACAAAAAATAATACAAAACCACACATAAATAATAACAAAACGAATTTTCAACATTACAGTAGTCTCTTACGTGCCAAACTATATGTAACTTGTCTGTCACAGCAGTGTCGCACATAGGGACAGTCCAACCTATCGGCTATCATCCTCAGAACGACGTTGGAGCTGGCCCACACTCTGCGCACTTGAGACGCGCAGCGCTTCAGCATCGTCGCATGAAAACAGTCCGTGCGCGCCCATGCGAACATACCCGAAGCTAAATGCTTACCAGTCGCACTCTACTAAAAACGTATCGAATTAAAACGATGGAGTAATTCTTTATACAAAAGTTGGCCTAAATGTAACAGTATGGGAGTCGACCATAAACTTTGCGAACAGGAAACTAAGAATTATAAAACCATGGATAAGTACTGGCCTATTGAAATGTATAAAGCATAGAGATAAATTACACACAAAATCGAAAAAATCACCAGACAATTTAATATTACATGAAACATATACACGCTATCGAAATTTCCGTAATGCGCTACTGCGTAAATTGAAGAGGGCATATGAGAGGAGCGAAGTTGAAAAGTCACACGGTAATCCAAGAATGTTATGGAGAACGCTCTAGTCCATAAGTGCTATTAAAAATAGTCGATAACCCTAAATCCTCCCTAAACAATGTATGTTCCTTCTTCAGTAGTATAGGTAAAAACATGACAGGGGCAATACTAAATGATCCTAATAAAATACCTCTTACTCTAGATAAACCTCCCGGTTTCATAAGCATGACGCTGAAACCGCCCATTAATTCACTCGCTATACAAAAAGTCGACGACAGTGACGTCCATTCTATTATACTACAGCTGCGAAGCGATTATACCGTAGGCTGGGATGGGATCCCATCATCGCTTCTCAAGACATGTCGCCACACTCTCATACCAGTGATAACACACATATGCAATCTTTGCATCGACACGGGAGTCTTTTTGGATTCTCTTAAGAAGGGTACTCGTCAGAGCCTGAAGAAGTGCACATTGCTGGTCTCGTGCGCGCTCGCGTTTGTTTCTTGAGTTAGGTTCGTTGCATGTATAGTACACCCAATCTATAAGGGTGGGAACAGGAGCTGTGTCAATAATTTTAAGCCAATATCTGTTCTACCCCCGCTCTCGAAAATACTAGAAATGATATTAAACAATAATCTTAGAAGCTTTTTAGACAGTTACAAAATTATTGTTGAAAACCAGAATGGCTTTAGGTCTGGTGACTCAACTGACGATGCTGTTACTGTAGATTTAACTCAAACTATAGCAAAGACACTAGACAACAAAACTAAGTACCTTGGCATATTTTTGGACTTCTCGAAGGCTTTCGACACAGTTTCTGTTCCCAAACTAATAGCCAAGTTTGAGTGTGTGGGCGTGCGTGGCATTGCTTTGAAACTCTTTACTGATTACCTGATAAATCGCACCCAGCAAGTTAGGATAGGCTCGAGACATAGTGATGAAGAATCAGTGTCATTCGGTATGCCTCAAGGAAGCATACTAGGACCCATGCTCTTTTAAGTATATATAAACGACCTTTGTAGAATATCAACACCTGATAGTAAGATCTATGCATATGCCGATGACACGGCGATTTTAATTCGCGTAGGCCACGTGGGACGATGTGCCCCCTAGGGCTGAATCTACACTAACTTCCGTTATGACCTGGTTTAATCTGAACCTGCTGACTCTAAACCTGGATTTAACCTATTATATACTCTTTGCGATCCGACGTAACACCCTACCTCCGAATACTTTTTCGATCACAGCTCACTCATGCCAAAATCGGCTGATGTCGTGCTCTTGTGCTGCCATTGTTAGAACTATTAGTTCTAACAATGTAACGAACGTAAAATATCAATCCGTGCACATAGATGAGAGCTTTAGATGGGAAAAGTAGCTTGATACTCTTACTACTCGAACTATCCGTCTGATACACATCTTTAAATCTATGAGAGAATGTAATATATTTCATTTTCCTCAATTTGCATGAACTTCGTAACTATTCTGCAGGTTTTTAAAATTGCGGCTGTTTGGAGTGTTATTTAAATTGAGTGTTTCAGGTATATTAGTTAAAGACTGTGGTGGTGGTGATTGGGTATAACACCCTTCGTGGAGACAACTATGGGTACCACGTACACTTTTTCTTGCCTCCAAATTCTTTCACTTCTTCTTTCAGTTCAGCTTATTTACTTATTTTCTCACCTATTGTTTTTTTGTAAATAATGTGTATTAGGACCTGCAATATCTATTAGGTATGTGACTTTATTAGCTTTATCTAAAAGGGTAATATCTGGTCTATTATAGTGAACGGTCCTGTCGGTTAGTATGGCGCGATCGTAGTAGATTTTGTGTGTGGTACTTTCTAGAACTGTTTGTGGTATGTACTTACAATAAGGAGTGTTGGATCTTCTATGAGTTTTTATTTGAGTGCTAGCTTTTGATGGATGACGTTTGCTACCTGATTGTGTCTGTGTGTATAGTCTGTTTGTGTGAGTGTTGTGCATGCCCCTGTTATGTGTTGTATGGTCTCTGGTTAGCTGTGACGTTTGTTACTGTCGGGTCTTTTATGATGAATTTCCTGTAGTTTCTAGTATTTATGATTTGATCCTGTATTGCAATTATAAAACCCTCTATTTCCGGAAATAAGTTACCAATTTTGAGCCATTTATTTGGTGCTATTGTGTCTACATGAGATTGTTCTAGATCATGGGGGTGCCGTCCATGCAACGCTTTCTTTTTCCAGTCTTCTAACTTTTGCTTATGTGTGTTTTCAATGCTAGTATGTTGTGTATCAATCGGTTCGTGTAAGTTAAGTGGAGTGTAACTGATATCGTTCACAACTACGGCTTTATGAATATTGCTTGTATGTGATTTAGACTGAAAGAATGTTCTTAGTTTAGCTATCTGCTTCTGCCAAAGATGATGAACGTCTATAAGGCCTCTCCCACCGTACTGCCGTTTGAGGGTCAGTGTTTCTATTGCAGATTTGGGGTGAAGGTGTTTAGTGAGTGTGGTGCGTGTTGTTCTCTCTATTTGCTGGATGTCCGTCTTTGACCATTTCATTACTCCAAAAGAGTATGTTAATATTGGAATCGCATAGGTGTTCAATGCCTTTATTAAATGTTTTCCGTAGAGCTGAGTTTTACATACTGCGATCACCCTTCTTTTGTATTCAGTGATTAAGGTGTGTTTTATTGCTGTGTGATCTATTCCTTTGAGTTTTTTGTATCCTAACTATTTATATAAATCCACTGGTTTCATAGCTGTGATTGTGGCAGTATTATTAACAAGATAGTCACCCGTTTTTACTTTGCCTCTTACTATATGAATTGTTTTGCATTTATCTAATCCAAAGTGCATGTTTATGTCTTTACTGAATTCTTCCGTGGTATCTATTAATTCTTTCATCTCTTTTTCAGACTTTGCGTATAGTTTTATGTCATCCATATAAATAAGATGTAAGATGACTGTTTCTTCTGTGGTGTATTTAAGGGAATATCCGATTTGGCAACGATGAAGTGGGTGGGACAGTGGGTTCAGAGCTAGGCAAAACCATACAGGAGTAAGAGAACTTCCCTGATAAATACCTTTTTTATGGATATTTGTCGAGTAGTGATAGCGTTGTGTCGATAATTTATCTGGAGTGTAGCTTTCCAACGGGACATGATGTTCTGTAAGAAATCTTTTGTTTGAGTTTATTTTATAATATATCTGTAATATTTGAACTAGCCAGGAGTGTGGAATGCTATCTATATATGTATGTACGTTTAAATTTTTTTGTGGCGGCATGTTTGTGGACTGTTGAATCTATAACAAGTTGCTCTTTACAACCCATGTGGCCCCTTTATTGATTTTTGTAGTGATTGTTCACATTAGGATCTTGTATATTGAGTGGGCAGGCATGTCATCAGTCTGTATTGTGAAGGTTGTGGTGAGTATTGAGTTTTTGGCAACATATAAGTTATTCCTATAGCAATAAATTCAGGAATGTTATTTTTTTTTAATTTTTGTCTAAAATGTTGTGCAATGACTCTAATTTTTTATACCAGTAATTATGTATTTTATCAATACCAGGGGATTTCCAATTGTGTAGTCTCGCTGCTATGCTAGCTATGTCAGGCTCAGTTAATTCAATGAATTCCATTTCTTCTAGTGAACTCCATTTAGTTACTTTGTCTGTTATCCAATCAGATTGTTCGTTATGTTGCACTTGCTCTTCCCATACGCCAGACCATAGTGTTTCTAGTTGTTCCGCTGTTGGTAGGTCAATGTTGTTTTCGGCTGTCGATATTTCGATGTCAGTTTGTGGATTCTGTAATTTTCTGAAAAAGTTCTTTTCGTTGTTTAGCAAACAAGGAGTTATCATTTTTACCGTTCTTGTGCCTTTTTGTATCTTCTCAACCTGTATACTTGTAGGGCTAACTTCTGTTTCAATGTGTCCAAGAACTCTTCCGGTTTCCTATTGTCGTTTTCGTGTCTAGTGTGGGTAGCCATGTTTTTAATCATTGCTTCTACTCTCTTAAATACTTTGTTTGATCTATTGTTGTTAATGTAATGAGTTAGTCTAGCAGCTGCAGTCTGCTCTAAGTTTTTCTATATCTTTTTCAAGTCTCTGCTGCCATTCTGGTTTGGTAATATTTCCTTGTCTTCTGTTGCCTGTGTATTCTGTGATTTTAAAATTAAGTTCTTCGGAAATAACTAATGCTGTGCAATATATCAGGGTATGTACGTCTAAAAGTTGAGTTTCTTTACTAATACAATGGTTTAGAATATTTTTATTGAATAAATTAACGAGATGTAAAAGTTTTGGTGTGAATCTAAGTTTGGGTAGTTTTGGTCGCGCTGCCGGGTTCATGCCAGAATATTGACTAAGAGTTGTTTTAAATTTATCGTGTAATTCTTGTATACTTGTGTCTGTAGGCCCATTCTGACTGGTTTCGGCTAGGGTCTCTATTTCATTTTCTAACATTATTGTTATACTTTCGGTTTGCGTGGATATGTATGCACGGTTTCTGAATATGCAGATGATTGAAAGTATGATTGAGATTGTGTGATTAGTTGTGATTGAGTGTAAGGTTGTGGTTGATCTTGGTGGTTATACTCAGTTGCGTTTTGTGGTTTTAATGCGAACGTGGTGGCACCCTCAATATTTTCTGGTTCTTCTAGTAGTTTTGTACGTACTTCTTCTTTTAACTGATCTATTATTCCTTGAGACAGGAGCTTATTTCTTACTATGGTTCTTCTTTGATCTGAAATATTTGTACTGTGACTGTAATCTCTGGGTATTGACGTGTAAAAAGTTCATGCATTTGTTTACTATATGTGATAAAAACTGTCTCTAATTTAGTGACGTATAGGTAAGTTCGCATGATGAATAGGTTAACTACTTTGCTCCATCTCATGCAAACTCTTGCTTTTCCAGCCTTGGTGGACGCGGGTAAAAAGGTAGATAGCTCCCGCGGAACATTCAAGGTAGGAGTGGTGGGACTGTATTTAAACTATTAATGGGAGGTAATGATGGTATGGCCTAGAAGGTGTGTAAGAAACTGTACTTGGAATATACGGTTCTGCAGGGGTATTTGTTCTGTCCGTCAGTTGTCACCATCGTCAATGATTTCGGCTGTAGCATCTTTGTCGGTGGCAGCCCGCCTGTTCAGCTCCTCACCGCTGACGGTTCGCATGCTGAGGTATTTAGCGTCAGGTCCAAGTGCGCCCCGGCGATCGCCCCCGGGCAACGATCCTTTACGTTTTATTTTAGAACGAGTCTCCATTTTTTGTGGGTTTCCAAAGCCACGTTAGCCACGCCAGTAATTTATCATTCGTTTGTCCGCCCCCTACGTGATTAGATGGTCAATCAGGACGTGTTGTTGTTTGGGGGCTTATTATTATTGTTATTACATTATTATAGGTAGTGGATACAGTTCTTAAATAAAATTTCAAATGTCGCTATGTTATGCCAAGAGGCGCCACAAGTATGGTTGCATGCGAAGTAAAAACAATATGGAATAACTTCTATAGTTAATGTCTAAATTAATGATCATAAATTATGTACAATTAGTCACAATATTCAATCAAAAATTGTTTCAGCAGTCAAATAAATAACTAAGTCTAATCAGAAGTCATTTATTCAAATTAGGCTGAGAATCAGCACTTTTCGAACGTCAAAATTACATAAGACAGTCCCCCAAAACGCCCGCCCTTCGCCACTGTAAAAGGCGGGCGGAGTTCGAAAAGTGCTGATTCTCAGCCTAATTTGAATAAATGACTTTTAATTGTGATTGGTTGGGCAAAGTGTCATTGTGTTTCCGTCGGGGTTTAAAAACAGTTGAATAAACCACTTTAGTTCCTTCATTTTGTTTCTAATTCCCATAGGTTTTGAAAGGCCTTTCTATCTATGCCTGTATATGCATAATCAGCCTATTATGTTCCCACTGCTGGGCTGGGACACAGGCCTCCTTTCTGTGAGAGGGAGTGGGCCGTAATCCACCACGCGGGCCCAGTGCGGGTTGGTAGATGTCACATGCCTTCGAATTTTTGGTTCTAAGACATGCCGGTTTCCTCACGATGTCTTCCTTTACCGTTTTGAGAGCATTGGTGATGGTATAATTTGCACAAAGTAAAGCGCCTGTCTGGGTTGGAACCTACGACCTACAACCCGTAAGTCGCGGCCGTTACCACTGGGCCACCACTGCTCTCAAATGCCTGTGTATAGGACTAGGTATTTATTTTTACAGCTTAGCCGGATTTAAGGTATTTGCGTCATATTGAGCACACTCGGCCTTTTTACGAAACAAGGTTTATTTGGACTGCCTCGTTTGTCTAGAAGTCGCAAGCGCTAAGTTGAATCTATGCATGTGAGAACGATGCAGAACGTTATAAGCGTCCGTAACGTAAAGATGAAAACAATTAAAAAATCAAATTTAATTAAAATACGCCGTGGCAGCTAATAGATGACCAGTCTCTACTGACGGCGCCCGTTCACGAACATGACGCATGGATTAGCACCATTCAACACAACCATTTTTAAGGGAGCTAAATGATCCAACACACGCACCACCATCAGCGAAACATTAGACTGTAATCCCGGAAGGGTTAAGCAAACATGTTCATAAAGTAGCTACACCCACATTTCGCTAGTTATGTTGAAGTCCAACGTATAAACGTATACGTATTTTTTATTATTATTTTAAATTATAAATGTGAAAGCTAGCAAATGTTTGGATGTTTGTTACTTAAACCGGCTAAACGTATTATATGAAATTTGGCACACAGATAGTTAATAACCAGGATTAATAAAGGATACTCTTTATCCCGGGTCTCCGTGCATAAGCTAGTAGTAATAATAATTTAAACTATATGCGTATGAGGAACAGGGTGTAATAATAATATAAAGAAAGAAAGACGGCACGGTTGACATCTTTCGGTCATGCCACCGTCTGGGTGAATCAATAAGACACATTATCTCTGGGTGTTCTCGTCTAGCTAATGAAGAGTACTTGCATAGACACAATTTTGTAGCCAGGATTATCCATCAGCAACTTGCTCTGAAATACAGCCTTGTGGAGTCAGAAGTGCCGTACTACAGGTATGTGCCCGACCCAGTTCTCGAAAATGGAAATATCTCATTATACTGGGATCGATCCATCATCACTCACAGGACTATTATTGCCAATAAACCTGATAAAGTGGTCGTGGATCGATTAGAGCGGCGCGCAATGATTGTTGACATAACGGTCCCACATGACGGGAACTTCGTGAAAGTCAAACATAAACAAATCAAGTATCTTTACTTAGCTCACGAGGTTGTCGACATATGGGATGTGGATACAGCAATCATTGTGCCGATAGTCGTAACAGCCAATGGATTAATAGCCAAGAGCCTTTTCTTTTTTTTTATGTTCCCGGGGAGGAAAATCCTCATGGATGTCCTCCGGAGGGGTCTGTCAGACTCTTACTGACTAAAAACCACCCGGTGTTCCATCTCACACCTACGCCGGGGTCGCGGAAACACATAATTCATCCGCATCCCCGGCTGGTGCCGGCCCGCTTGCACGGGCCCCGTCTAGGGCGGGGGGAGTGAGGTGTACTCCCCCCGCAACGCCTGTGAGCGGCGCGCGCGGAACACTACGCGCGCCGCCTACTTGGGTCCTGATGTTGGGGGGCGACGGATGTCCCCGAATCCGTCGCCCCTGAACCCATTTAGGGAGGCTGGAAGAGGGCGTTGTCCGCCCTCCGCCTGCGCCCGGTGCGCCTGCTGCGGATCGGGAGAGTGGACGAGATCTCTCTCTCCCTTTCCGAAGCCTCCTTCTGCGAGATGACTGTTTCGCAGAAAGAAACCACCGCGTCCCAGGACTGGGCGCCGCCGACCATCGAACTCACTACGGTCTGCAGCGACAGGTCACTGCCTACTTCTGAGATGAGGGCACGGCGCGGCTCCTCCCAAGCGGCACACTCTGACAGCGTATGCCACGCCGTGTCCTCCCGGCAGTCGACGCAGTGGTGACACCGAGCGTCCGGCTCCCTGTTTATGCGACACAGGTACTTCCCGAAGCAACCATGCCCCGAGAGCACCTGCGTCGCCCGAAACGACAGGGAGCCGTGCCTCCTCCCGAGCCAGAGGTCGAGCACTGGCCGGACCGCCTCGGTGGTGACGAGGCCGGCGGTAGGGCGTGAAAGCCTGTCCCGCCATTCCGCCACCAGGACCTCGCGAAGCTGCGACCGACGCTGCTCCATATGGCGCTGCATCGGCCGCTCGCCCCGCGCCCTCGCTTCCTCGCGCCACCGATATAGTGACACGAGCACCTTCGCATCTAGGTCCCATGGCGGGGATCCGGCCAGTGCATAAGCCGCCTCGCAGGAGATCGTGCGATACCCCCTTATGACTCTGACGGCCATTGCTCTCTGCGGCTTTCGCAGCACAGAGATGCTGGCGGCCGTCAGGTCTTCCGCCCAGATAATAGCCAAGAGCCTGGACCAACACCTGAAGAGGCTCTCGTGTAGCAATAGACCAGTTGAAAACAATGATAAGCAGTTGACTTAGAGGATCATCAGTTGACTTAGAGGGCATGTCCCAACCGTTGAAGGCGCGCACCTTGTTTCCGCCTGATAGAAGACTATTAAATACTTTCTTCAGGCGGCCAAAGAACCGCTCCTTCACCGATTACTTATAGGAGTCGGATGAGGAGAGGGCTCTAAGGCTTATGGAACCCGAGAGTTGAGTTCCCACGGATTCCACAATATCCCCTCGCTTTACGAGCATGGTCACATATTTGTCCACACCAAATTCTATCTTGATGGTGCTACTGAAAGTTTCAGTTACTTTCATCCATCAGTTGCAAATCGTTTGTGGCAAACATTTTTTAGGTCATCCATGTAGTGAGATATAACCTGACCACCTATCCTCAGCCGATAGCCTAGTCCTGAATTCTCCAGCAGTGTGCTTAGAGGATTCAAGGCTAAGCAGAACCAAAGCAGACTCAAATTATCACCCTTAAATATGCCACGCACGACCTCTATCGGCTCGCTATCCCTCTGGATATTTCGACATCCTGGATAGCGAAGAACGACATCAAGAAGACGGTTTAATTGAATACAGACCCACAGAGACTTGTGTCATCACTTTTGATGGCCCAGTTTAACCAAAAAGAATTTTCTGTTTTATACTTTGACTGTAGAACAGTATATTTAGTCCACCATACAATGCCTCAAGTGCTGCCGATTTGGTCATGTATAATCTCTTAGTCGTTCCAAACCACGTTGCAACAAGTGTGGCATTGATCACCCTGGTGCTGGTTGTAGCATTGCTGAGAGCGAAGCCTTCTGTCTGGAAGTCACTTTGCAAATAGCAGAGCCTGTGAGTGAGTTTTAATTGACCTCTGCCTGCTGTACCCGGAGTACAGCAGGCAGAGGTCAATTAAAACTATTATGGCTGAGAAAGTAATTTCCTATTCAGAAGCAAGTAAAACAGTTCCAATCTCTACTAGTAGTTATGCAGACATAGCTAAATCACAGACTCAGCCATACCGTAAAACTATGTTTCTCAAGCCAAAGACCCATGCTGCCCTTTCTCCCTCCTATGATAAAACAGCTCATCAGCAGTTCTCTAGCACCCCCCAATCTTCCCAGGCTAATCGCTGTGCTCTCAATTGTCTACTAACAGAATCTACAAAAAATATCTTTACTTATTAACTCACTCTCATCCGATAATAATGGCTCGGTTAGTGTTCTTTCAATGGAATGTGAGGAGCGTGTGGCATAAGAAACACGAGCTCACATTTGTTCTGAACTAATACAAACCTTTGAGACTTGGCTAGTTCCAACTCTTAGTTTTCGTTTACCTTTCTTTAATATTCTCAGATGCGACCGATCTGATGGCTATGGCGGGTCGGCTCTCTGCGTGAAAAATCGTGTTCCACGTGTGGCTGTATATTTGCCTTCTCTAGGTGATGATATTAACATTGTGGCCGGTAAGGTGGAGGGTATAACCCTCTTATCTGTTTATATTGCCCACCCTCATCAAAGTTTTCTCCCATTAATAAATCGTACGTAGAAAACATAGAGGGCCCTGTACTTGTTATGGGAGACTTCAACTGCCATCACTTTAGGTGGGCTTCTGAACGTTGCGACTCTTTTGGGGAAGGTTTGGTTGAAGTCTTGGATGACCTTAATTTCTGTATCCTAAACAATGGTTGTCCAACTCGCAGGTCTCTCCCTGGACAGCATAAGAGTTATGTTGATCTCACATTTTGCACACTGGATATTGCAGCATCATGCCATTGGGAATGTACCAGTTTGTCACATGGCAGTGACCACTATCCAATTGTAATATCTTTGGCTGAAAAAACTTACTTAGAAAAATTGAGCCCTCCACTCTTGAGGTATATCTTGTCTAATCCTGATTGGGCAAAGTATTCCTCATTATTGGAGGACCAAATTGACTCACTTCCAAATTTAGTACCTCTTGATTTTGATCATCTTAGTCCTCTCCATGAGTCAAACTGCTACAATAACTTCATTTCTGCCATAACAGCCAGTGCTGACTCATGTTTTCCTGTTAAAAGCTCAGCACGTGGGAATATTCCTCCTCCACCATGGTGGGATCAGGAATGCACAACAGCCATAAGAGAAAGGGATGATACTGAACTGGTGTATAATGAGGCAATGGTTAGCGAGAACCTCATAGAATTTAATAGGATCCTCGCTAAATCTAAAAGATTGCTGCGAAGGAAGAAACGTGCCGGTCGGGCTGACTTTTGTGGGTGTCTGTCCCCCTCCACTCCTTTATCAGTAGTATGGAAGAAGATCAACCGCTTTCGATCTGGATGTTCCCCTTCAATTTCTTCCCCAATCCCTCGAGTGACTGCAAAGCAGTTCTTTGATAAACTGGCTCCTCCGTATGTACCATCAGCAACAGAACATAATCAGCAGTGTTTCATTTCTTCAGATGATCCCTTTGATGCGCCATTTTCTATGCAGGAGCTTAACTCTGTATTGACGGTATTGTCTGTTCCTTTATATCACACGCAGGTCATAGAGCAAAAAAATATTTTTTAGACATTTTAAATTTTTGTTACACCAATGGATGGGCCATGTCCCTGATGAGTGGGAAACTCAAATTATCATACCCATTTTAAAACCTGGCAAACACGCTGATGACCCCAACTGCTTCAGACCAATCGCTTTGTCATCAGTCCTTTCAAAAATATTGGAATACCTAATAAAGAACCGTCTAGAATTTATAGTAGAATCGAGAGACGTACTTCCTAGGTCTCAATTTGTTTTTAGAAAGGGACTCAGTACCATGGACAGTGTTGGAGTTTTGGTATCAGATATACGCTTATCGCTTTCGAAAAATGAATCCGTAGTCGCTGCCTTTTTAGACATCTCATCTGCATATGATAATGTCCTTCTTCCCATTCTCAGGCACAAATTGCAACAGCTGAGAATACCGGAGAGGATGGTACAGTGCATCTGTAGTTTGCTCATGTCTCGTACTTTGGTTTTGAGAGTCCCAGGTGAAAAATTTTACTTTAGGATGTCATGGAAGGGCCTACCACAAGGCTCTGTTCTTAGTCCCTTACTGTACAACTTATATACAGCTGACATTGGTACATGCCTCAATAATAATTGTCAAATATTTCAATATGCTTGGCCTTAAATGTTACGAGTACCTCAGTTAGCGACGCCGCATTATCTCTCTGCGTATCCCTAGACTCTCTAAACCAATGGCTAAATTCCCACGGACTGTTTGTCTGCTCCAAAAAGTACTGTAGTTGTGTTTTCCTGCAGGAGGTTGATCCCACAACTTTCATTGAGCATCCAAGGACATTGTATACCGGTTACTTCAAAAGTAAAATTCTTAGGTGTTTTTTTTAGATTCCAATTTGAGTGGTTTTCATCACCTAAATTAGTTAGTTAATAGATGCGAGAGGACTATTCCCATTTTAAGAGTGCTTGCCGGTGTTTTGTGGGATGCACATCCCTACACCATGAAACTGGTATACAATGCCTTAATTCGGAGTCTTCTGGACTACGGATCTTTTCTTTTAATCCCTTGCCTTGGCAAGGTTAGACAGAATTCCGTCTAAGTTTCTACGGATCATATCGGGATGTATGAAGCCCTCACCAATTAACGCATTGCAGGTAGAGTGCGCAGAACCACCGTTAAACTTGAGAAGGCAGTATCTAGCATCGAGATTCTGGGCTAGAGTCATCACCAAATCCTCTCACCCTCTTGTTCAAAATGTGGACGATTTAGATGTTGCATACAACAGTTCCAATTCTTGGAACCATAAAGAAGTCCCTTTGTTTTTTAAATCCCTCCGTTGTTATTGAAATTTAGATTCCCCTATTATTCAGTATCCGAAACTTCCTATTTACAGTTTTGACTATGAAATTATTTGCTTTAAACCAGATATTTTCTACAATATTGGCATATCGAAAAAGTCTCCTTCGGCGGACTCTATTTTCAATGCGGCGGTTGGTGAGCGATGGTACAATTTCGAAAGATTTTTCACGGATGCCTTTAAGTTATATCAAGCTGCACAGGTGTTGCGGTATACTACCAAAACTCCAAAATTGTTCTAAAATTCAGATGCCCTGTACAATCATTAGTGTTTACAGGTGAGTGCGTGGCCATATTAGAAGTGTGTTTATTTATAGAGGCTCATAGCATAAGTTTTGGGGTCATCTTTACAGATTCAATTAGCTGCTTGCAAGCTTTGGAGCAGAATCCTTTCAAGAGCAAACTTCACAGTCCAATACTGCTTCAAATCAAAAAGTATATTTTCTCTTGTGCCAAGAATCACAAAAACGTTGGATTGGATTCCAAGTCTTTGTGGCATAGGAGGAAACGATTATGTTGATTCTCTTGTAAGACAGTTAACAGACGTAGAAACCGCGCGTTTGTTTTATTTTAGCTACTTCCACAGCATTATGTCATACGGCATTTTACTGCGAGGTCGGGCTGCGGACAATGAATCCATTTTTATTTTGCAAAAGAGAGCTGTCAGAGCCATCTACAACAACAACAATCTACGTCGCCGCGAATATCTTAGGGAACTATTTAAGAAGAATAATATAATGACGGTACCTTGCCAGTTCATTTATGAAAATATTATGTATGTATTAAATAAAATAAGTGATAGACATAATATTAACACTAGAAATAAAAATAAAATAGATCAACCATTTTTCAGACTATCTAAAGTACATACATCTTGGGGTACTGTGTTAAATGTTACAACAAAATACCTTGTGATATATTGCAATTAAATGAAAGAAAGTTTAAAACTCATGTTAAAAAAATTCTTTGTAAACAATCGTCTTCACATAAATAAATATAATTAATGTATACAAAATATTGTAAAACATTTTGAAAGAGTAACGGTGGAGTTTCTTGCCCCTTCTTCTCCATACGAAACTACCTTTTGGAAGTGGCGCCTAGAATCAGTTCTATTTTTAATGTAATTGTTGACGTTCAAAAGTGCCTTTTTATGGGCCTATTTGAAATGAATGCTTTGACTGTGACTTTGACTTGGACTTGCTAAGGATGCAGTAACGTCCCAAGCCGTTGACCTGAAACATTTTCAATGTCAGGGTTACGATTTGCTGAGCCTTTCAAAAAAGAACTTGATAACCTCGTGGCAGGTACAGTAGCTAGATTCAAGTAAACGGAAAAGTGCTTTTTATCACGCAATACAGCCTAATGTTACTCCCAAGCCTTGGTTTTATCCGTACAAAAAAATATCCAAGAAAGTGATCTCTATTCGTTGTTTGCCGGTCTTCCTTAATAAAATTCGGGTCGGAGACACATCGCTCTGCGAATGTGGGTTGGACGAAGGTACTTTGGAGCACATCTTTTTAAACTGCTCCAATAATAACCCAGCCCATGACATGTAAAGCTATCTCCCTAAATTAAAGATCCCTGTCCCAAATAACTTTCCATCCCTACTAACACATTCTTCTCCAAAGTTCTTTGAGGCTTTGATGTTTGTTGTTCGTGTCAATGACATTTTACGTGTAGATTATCGAATATTAATATACATTTATCATATGACTAACCATAATTTTTGTTTGTTTGTTTCAGTTTACCCACTAATAAATTTTTGTCTACTAGTTTCACAGTAAACTCAAATAGTTATTGTTTGTTTTTATTTTTTTAATGTTTTTTATTTTTTTTTCGTTTTTCCTCCTTCGCACGTTTTCTCAGATCACATTCGACATTGGCAGAATTGTCGACATCGGCACCATTGCCATAAATAAAAAATAAAAATAATGAAAAACATAGAAATGACATTGTCAAAGTGACGTTTCAGGGGTAGTCAACATATCCCTAGTCATTCTAATAATTTGGTTTTATATAAAAAAAAAAACACTATTTAACACAACAAAATAAACAATAACGTAAAATACAACAAAGACAAACTTATCGACAAATAAAAACTCACGAGGGACATATTCAATCCCTACAAACGTCAGAAACCGAATGATGCAAAACAAAATGACGACCAGTAGTGCTATTCTGTAACCATCTCACCGTGAAAACGTAGGTGAAGTGTGCGTGGAGTGAGCTCTCAGTGCCACTGATGCTTGGGATTGACCAAGACGGGATGACACTGACAGCTCACTCTACGCAAATCTTCACGGTGAGATTTATACAGAATCGACACACTGTACAAACACCCTCTTGAATCAAATGTTCAAGTGAGCGATAATATTCTCTTGTTTAGGAACAAAAACATTTTATTTACCTAGAGAAAAGAATAAATGAACGTCCAAATGTTTAGAGCGTCTGCTTTATTGCCAGTACCAGAAAGATCATTTGTACTATTTTATTTCAAACAGTTATATTTTGTTCTTGGATCGTAGTTTTCGACACTTTAAAACTGAAAACTGCGTGCAATAATATATTTTAGGTACCTGTTTAAGATATGCCTACAAATTAAGCACTATGTTATAGAATTTTTCGACAAACTACACAATTGAGGTCATTATTTTAAATTGGCACCACCTTTGTTAACTTTTTTTTTTCTCGAATTCCATTTCCGAGTTATGGGTTTCCAAAATTATTTAAATATTTTTTATCTACGATGTACCGTGGTCTAGTAGTGGCAATTGCGACTGTTAAACGAGGAGTGATAGGTTCGATTTTTATGTCGGGCATAGCGTTACTGGGTACCCTATTGTCCATATTGAAATTCTTTCCAAGAACGCGACCCAAGAATCGAAATGTTCTAAGAGTTTAAACGACTATTTATACTTTGACATCTTACTCTTTGATACTCTGATATTTAATTATACTTTGACATCCTGTGGCGGCATCTGCACCGCCACATGCGAACAAACGCATCACACTGACGTCAGGCAAATCCTGCATCGCGCAAGCAGAGTTTACCGCGCAGATAGCATGTTAACAACTTCCCGACACCAAAACGGTCCAGATATGACATCCATCTGGTCGGATCCTCCCTTTTCTAAAGAGTATGAGTGAGTGAACTTTACACCTTGTTCCTCATATCTCTTCAATCCTAAATGAATGGTTGTGCAGATATTATTTATAGAAGACATATGCAAATCAATAATGTTAAGTAACTAATATAAGCCCTGTAATTATCCGTAAATCTCAGGTCACTAAATTACCTTTTGAAAAAGTAACAAAAAAAAAATGGTTTCTTTTGATCTCCTTTAGATACCAAATTGTATGAATATATTAGACTATTTCAAGATACAGCTGCTCCTTAAAGCAGGAATTTTATTTGATATGGCATAAAAAGCAGCTAACGGGAATGCCAAATCAATGTACTTGTACCAATACTTGCACGCCACAAGGCAGAATGTGATGATACCATTGACTTATCTCAGAGAAAAAAATATTATGATTATGATTATCGAAAAAATGACCCTGCGCTCAATCAAGTACCTACAGGCAACGAGTGACTGTCGACAATCCGAAAATCTGACAATTTTACAAGTTTCTTTCATGCATTTTCTGCTTTATTAAATAAGCACATAACTAACAAAACATCACACCTGTAATCATCGAAAGATAAGGCAGAGGTATACCTATAGTTCACCCACATTTCGACAGTTATGTTTATGTCGCATGTAATACGGGGCGAGACTATTGCCATCATCCGGGCACAAGTCCAGACTCCGGGCTACTACTCTGGGAAGTTTCTGATGGAAGTGTTTTGTCTACTAATAATAACATTCCATGATCAGATCACCAAGCTCTCTGCCAAGTTAGGTGATTAATCATTATCTCTCCTTAACAGGCCATAGCACAGATTATTGGAATGTGTGTATATTGTTTATAGGTTCGAACATAAAACTAAACATATGAGAAAACAAAACTTTAATATAAAAATAAGGAATGCACATTAATTGGGTAACTAGAGTCAAGATCACACACCATGAGATAATGAGGATACGACTATTCAGTATCAATATCACGAACAACCACATATGAATTAATATAGAAGCCAACATCAATGAATTCTTTTGAGACATGAACCGTCTTATTCAAAGCACCAACATCTAACACATCATTGATTTCCATAGTCCAGAAATGATTGTACTCTTTACCGTAGTTCACAGCCCACACAGACCCGGATAAACTGGCAACGTACTCCAGCTGCACCTTCAACAAGCCTTTATTCGCATACAGTTCAGCGATCACGGACTTTTTCGGTTGCACAAGAATTTCGAACTCGTTTTCGGAACCCACACTCACTTGCTGGGGCTTCGTGAAGTTTTCTCCCCATCTGGAGTTGAAAGAGTAAGTGTTTACAGACACAGCCATAGCCCTAATATTGAAATTGTATTTGGTATCCTGAGTCACAGAGACCTCGCCGCTTCTCTCCCAAGTAGATGAAGCTGTTGCCTCCAAATTTTGCCATAATTTAGTTTTAACCCAGACTGGTTTCGTGCTATTGTTTTTGAAAACTTTACTATCTACTAAATATGGATGTAGGTCCTGTGATATAATCAAGGGTTTAGTGGGCTTAAGGATTCTGGAGACCTGCTGCCATTTGTTATTTGTGTACAGATCGCCCGAAGGTGTAGGACTCCTTAAGAAAACATCGTCAGGTTTGCCACCGAAGTGTGCTTCGACAGCTGCCTTTAAGTTCTTGTCTGTCAGTTGGAAGGTCTGTCTTTCCTGGTCGCTGATGATGTCTTCGTTGCTTCCATAGAGGGTGAGAAATACTTCGGTCTCGTTATCGGATGCTATGATGTCGATTTCGAATCCGGCCAGTGCCAGGACTGGAAGTACTAGGAGTATTGCGACCGTCTTCATGTTGTTGTCCCAATTTGTTCTGAAAATGAAAAATCATGTTAGTTTTATTCGTCACCTTTACAAGTTTTAGTTAAAAAACTCTGCGGGGTAATGTAAGTAAAACCTTTAATTATGGATACATGATTTTTACGATTACCTTGGGACCCGTGGTTCAAATATAAACAACGATTAACTCGAAAAGTTCGTCCAGATTTATTATACAGTTTAAAGTAATGAAAAAAATACGAGAAATGAATTACGACGAGATTATTAAAATAAAAGCGAAAATTAAATCAAAATATGAATTTCGTAAAAAAACTTACTGTTTACTTAATTTGTTAGTTCAGAACTGCCGAGAAACATATAGAACACTGAAGAAAAATAGCTATGATTTGCGCATTTATATGTTTTGCTAGGTACACATATTTAGTAAGGCTGTATTCACACGATGTTCAGTGACGAGTCTAAATACCTACCTTAAAAATACCACTTACGCAAAGTTCAAAAACAATTTGCGGAAAAAGATTGGGAATTAAAAAAAAAATACCTAGGTAGGATTCTAAAAAAAAAAAAAAAACAATGGGCCTGCTCTTGACCTCGATCACGCCCGATGGATAGCGACGAGCATCTTCTGGCCAGAAGATGCTTGTTTACTCTTGCTTTGAAGGCAGACGGTTTAAATGTGAAATGGAACACAGACGCAGGCAGAGAGTTACACACTTTAGCTGTGCGCATAATAAATGTGAAGGAGAAGCGCTGAGTACTACTGGGCGGGATATCAACCAAGTGCAGCTGGTACCCTGCACCACATCTGGTATATGGTTTCGAAGAGACTGTTTAGTTATTGATTTATTTAATACCGTAGGCACCTAGGCACACAAATGTTTGGTGTTTCTACTAGTGTAATGCCATAGGCATTTTCTACCAGTCAACACTTCATAAAATTTCAATCAATAATTTATGGGAAAATCGCTTTTCAATCTTTCACAATTATAATACTGTTCGTGCGTGATTGTTCACAACCGTTCTGGCCATTATACTTCACACCATCCATCTTTTAATTGAACTGTCTCTTTTATTTGCTTACTCAAATATAATACACATAAAACAACCGGAATAAACTCTTGAAATAATGATGAAAAACGCATCAAAATACATGGTGTAGTTTAGAATAAATAAGCAGTCACACAGACAGACAGAATAAGTGACTTATAATATGTATCAATCAGCCTTTCCCAAAGTGGGCGATAACGCCCTCTTGTGGGCGCTGCAGGCCCAACGGCCGGTAAGAGACCCAGATAAAAAATAGGGGCGTTGTATAGAGGCTTGGGGGGCGATTTGTAATTTCATCTACTAGGAGGACTCTTAGACACCGACTGAGCTCTCGACTCTCGACTACAACTTGTGAACATCAACTAATATTAAATAAGAGATTGATCAAACCAACTCGGTTCGATATTTCTCTCCGCGTAGTTCATAGATTTGTCCTGTTTTATTGAATAAATAAGATAAAAATCATGTCAATCGGTCGCTCCGTTTTGAAATGAAAGTGGACACAAACAAACAAATAAAAGGCAACAGACACACTTTCGCATTTTAATACTTATTATTATTCCTAGATATGTATATTTCGTAGATAACAGACCGCGGGCAATCATGTCAAATAACCCGATTTATGCATATCTGTATAAATCGGCTGGTTCATAGAATACTTGTTCTTATTTGTTGAGTACGATTGAGCGTCGAATGAGATAAACGAGTTTATGCATGTTTGTCTTATTCCTTTAGGTGCGTGCTACTTACGCAATCCTATAAAAAAACTAAATATTTATTTTATTTTTTTATTTTCATTCCCGGTAGCGCGCGTAATAGATAATCAGTACTTAAGTTCAATAGTTACTGACGTATTTCTTAAAACAAAACAATGTCGGAAGTAAAAAAGAAGAGACGGCAATACTGTGCGGAATATATTAAATTCGGATTCATTGAAAACCCCACAAACCCATCGTCGCCTTTGTGCCTTCTATGTCTAAAAACATTTTCAAGCAATGAAGCCTTCAAGACTGCAAGATCATTTGAATAAAATGCATCCAGTTCAGAAAGACAAGAATGTAGCCTATTTTATTGACCTAGAGAAGAAGCATAATGCTCAGCCAATTGTAGTAAAACTATTTTCGGCGGCTGCTAAACAAGACGACGACGGACTCCGAGCTTCATACAATATCTCTTTGTTAATTGCTCAAAAAGGCAAACCACACAACATAGGACAAGATTTAATTTTTTCAGCAATAAAGGAAGTAATAACTACTGTGCTTCATAAACCGGCCGCAGATATCCAAAAAAATCCTTTGAGTAATAATTCTGTGCAAAGACGAATTGATGAAATGGCTGAAAACATTGACGAATCATTGTGCAATCATCTGAGGACTAGTCAATTCTCAATTCAACTCCACTTACCAACTAATGAAGCATGTTTGCTGTCTTACGTGAGGTTTATTAAAGATGAGAAAAATGTGACGAACTGTTGTTTGCTAGAAATTTAGAGACAAAAGGCGAAACCATATTAATAAATAAATTGGAAAGGTTTTGTGATAAAAAGAGATTCCCTTTAAAAACATTATATCAGTTGCTACGGATGGCGCTCCGGCTATGACAGGGTGCCATAAAGGCATAGCGTACTCAAAAAATAATATTTCAGATGTTTTTTATCGTAGGTAGAAATTGTTCGCAAATTGGCAGATCACGCAAAACGTTATAACTGCACGCGTGCTCAGTTTTATTTAATGACTACGGATATGCAAGAGTTTACCAGATTTTACAAGAATTAATGTGCATGTATTACACCAACTAAAACAGGCTACAATCGGCTTCGATGAAAACATTCTTGATAACAAATAATTAGCAATTGTGTACGCACCCGTGAAATAATTACGACGTCTGCGCTGCCGAAGCAACGAGAAAAAGCTCCTTACTTTAAATGTATAACATGGCACCTGTACCCTAATTGCGTTATACACAATCAATAGGAATCTGAATCGTTTTGAAACAGATTGCTAATCCATTGCTTCATAAGTTCGATAAAAATTCTGCTCAACAATGTAAATAACGCAATGAATGTTGTTAAACTTTCAAAATCAAACAGATTAGTCGTAATCGTTTACGAAAATGTGTTACGCAATTAGGCTGCTGGTTCGAATGTCGTTTGTTGAATAAAAGTATTTGAATATATTTAATAGTATTATCTTAATATTACACCATACCATGACATAACAAGTTCCTAAACATTGGCTTTTAATATTATTAACACTTAAAACTATATAATAATAACTCTAATAGTTCTGAACCAGGTGCCATGTTAATTCGCCCGAGGTGTACTTATATAACGGGTGTAATGGGGAAGGCAACTGTCAAAATGGCGCTGTCGTAGCTAGTTCCCAACACAAGCCAATAATACAAGGCGTGATGTGGTTTTATTTAATTTTAGCGAAAATTGAAGCGTTGTTGTGTTCCTAGATACTCCGAAATTGAAGTCTACAATTTCCCGAAAGCCTCAAAATTAGAAGATTGTGGTTTAAAGCTATTCGTAGAGATTTATTTGAGTTCCAATTAATGTCGGAAACATTTTTAAGCAAGTGAATGAATACGAGGAAATATTCAAGGTTTATAATTCTGACACTTTCCATGTCAAGTTCTTGGAAATTTTAAATACTGAAATCACCGAAAACTAATAAAATAGTGAAATAAAATCAAACTCATGAATGAACATAAAATGAAATGAATGAACGAAATGTCAAATTTATCTTAGGCCGTAGGGACCTAGCTATGGTCACGCCATCTACAATTAGCTTTGTCCGACCTTCCCCATTGCCGTTATGTATCAACCAGGCAAAAACAAACTTTTAAAACCTGTATTTATACATATAACCTGTTTTAATAGTACCTCATTTGTCAAATTAGAATAAGTAGTTTAAAAGTTATGAGGGAACAGAGTAACATAATACATATCGGTCAAAATCATAACATTTTACTTTTCCGTTATCGGGTAAAAATAATAACAGTGATATAGGTACATTATGTACAACTTAGACGCACCTAGATTGCAGTTTCATGAAAAGGTAGAATGTTTGATATTTTATCTTTATGTTGTCCATTCATTTTCTTCATTGTAAATTGCATTGTTAATTAATATTGTAACGGACGCCGAGAATCACTTAAGAAGTAAGATAAGATTGTTTTCTATTGATTAAAAAGTAGGATAAGATTGTGTTCGGGATAGCGTGACCTTGTTGAATAAATCACGTGCAGGGATTTTCTGGAGGCAAACGGCGATGAGGAACTGATTCGGAGCTGGCAGACTTGTTCCTTCTAGTAGTAGCTTTCTTTTCGAGCGCTGGAACTGAAGTGTCTCGGCTTACTTTTTTTTTGATTGGCATCTCGCAGGTCAGGTTGTCGTCAGTAGTGTATTATTGGGGGTTCTGCATCACTTGGTCTCGCATGCTCTCGAGCCGCGTAATGCACAAGCCTCCAATAATACCCTACTAGTGTAGCGAGAGTGAAATTTTTACATACTTATTTACTTAAATATTGCTGATCCCGGTTTCAATTTTACAGGACCAATCTGCTTATCGTTAACTCGAGAGAATGTTTGCTCTCTATTACCACTTTTAAAAGACAAGTTCTTGAATGTTTTCCGAATTTAAAGCAGTATGCATGTTTCGATAGAATAAATCTTCTTGCACTATATCTCTGATCTGAGGTTTTGATGAAACTGAGCTCGATTTTTTTATGAGCGGGCTGCATATCACGGACAAATGGACCAATCTGCTTATCGTTAACTCGAGAGAATGTTAGCTCTCTATTACCACTTTTAAAGACAAGTTCTTGAATGTTTTCCGAATTTAAAGCAGCATGCATGTTTCGATAGAATGAATCTTCTTGCGCTATATCTCTGATCTGAGGTTTTGATGAAACTGAGCTCGATTTTTTTATGAGCGGGCTGCATATCACGGACAAATGGACCAATCTGCTTATCGTTAACTCGAGAGAATGTTAGCTCTCTATTACCACTTTTAAAGACAAGTTCTTGAATGTTTTCCGAATTTAAAGCAGCATGCATGTTTCGATAGAATGTTCTTGCGCTATATCTCTGATCTGAGGTTTTGATGAAACTGAGCTCGATTTTTTTATGAGCGGGCTGCATATCACGGACAAATGTAGTCTTACCATTAGTAATAATTTTACAAGTGCCTTCCGAAGTATATTTTGCGGAATCTTGCATTGTAGCAAATATAATTTATTTAGTTTATTTTTAAATTCAGTTTACGATTCAACCTTTGTAGAAATCGAATGTCGTACCCTTACCACGACACGTATTAAATATATACTGTCTTCCTTCCACAGCGTTCAAATAAAAACATCGAGGAATTTGTATTGCATGTTGCATCCAAGGATCGTCATAAATGTCCCAATCTTCTAGAACACATCCGCATGAAAAACATGCTGCTTTATCATTTATACTATTTCCACAGTAAAAGAATCCAGCTTCAACCAATTCCATTACCAATGATTTCTTTGAATCTGCCGTTGCTCATTAATAGTTAAATGAAAATTGACGCATTTTAAAAGTATTATACATGTCTTATCGAGGTTTGTATTTATTTTGAGACATGCCCTGTTTTATAGCTATCCGCGTAATGACATCGTCTGGCTGCAGTCGGCAGTTTATAACGATTTCACAACGTTGATAGGAAACGTTTTACCTAAGTAAATAAATTAAACAAGAAAATGTTTATTTTGTTATTTTATTATCATTAAACAGAATAAATTTTTTGAAGCACATACAGAGTCATGATAATTAGCAACTATAAAAATCTTGAGAATATTTATATTGATTGTACAGACTTAAAAAACTAGAACAACCTTTGTCTTCTAAATTAAATATGTTACTATTATATATACTGTTACTATTATAAATAATGTATAAACTGTTTTTTATATTTTTTTAACCATAAGACTTTTTCCAAACCTTAAACATAGACACGTTTATCTCTTATAATATCAACAGTAAAGTTCTGGTAATTGGGATATGGTACAAATCCTTCATGCCAATACCTCTTTCTGTAACGTTCAATCCAACTAACTTGCTTTCTTTCTGCTTTTGTCAATTTGTAAAATGGATGTGGCGGCTTCATTAAAAAGTTTTTTTTTTAAATAATACAATATAGCGATTTCTTTTAATATAAATTCAATTGTTTCTGTTCGAAAACTTTGAATATCTACAATAAAGATCATGATAACCTGCGTATAGTGTTGCTAAGAGGTTTGTATTCCTTAAGTCGATATTTTATTATCAAACAATATGCAGTTGTCTTGTATGGTAGTGGCGTTGAACATTCAATTTCTAACCGTACGTCTACTGGAACTGATTTTAGAGTATCGTTTTGTCTTGAGCAGTCTAAGATAAAGAGGGGCGGTTTTCCTTTGAATTCCTTTAGGTCGAGCAATGGGTCCACTGAAAAGTAAATACGACTGGCGAAATTTCACATATATTTCGTATAATATACTGTATTTATTGTCAGAAAACTTTAAACCCAAAGGCTCATGAGGATAACATGTGTGTGCTGTCTTTAGTTTTATTATTTTTTCTATTAGTTTGTAGGCAAAAAATGATATATCAAGGCTTTTCTAATTGTGAAGCAGTCTTAGCTGACCAAGAATGTTTTGTGGTTTCAGGTTTATCTCTTTCTAAATGCTTTAAAAGTGTTAATCGTTCTCGATCTAACACTTCTATGTGTGGCACCCTCCACTGAAGTTTTTGCATATCTATTTGAAAATGAGTAACATCAGTAAGAGTCACGCTGTTTAAGTTAGAGTTACGTCTATTCAATATAAGTTCGTGTTTACAATTTATAACGATGTTATTGTAATCATCTGCAAACCCTAAAATCGTATTTAACGGTATCACAACGCTAAAACGTCCATCACTTTCGAATCCGTTTTAATTCCAACCCCATAATGCAGTAACTTTATTTTCAGCTTCATTTAGTATGATTTTATTGATGACGTTATTCCAAAAAAACAAATTGCGATCTATTTCAATGCCATTAATTTCGTACCTGATGTCTTTAAACAAAGACATAACAGTATTATTAGCAAACGTAACAATTTTCTTGATCGGATTCCCATCTTTGCCGTACAGCTTTGCTGGGCCTTCGATGTAAATTGAACTGTTCGATAATTCGATGTAAGTTGATTGGCTGATGGTAGCACGTAAATGTCTTGCTGATGGATGAGGATTCGGATTTCATCGTTTTCTCTAAAGCTGTTATTGTAGGGGTTATATGAATGGATTTCATAACTTTCGATTGAACTATCTAAGTGCCGTAATTCAGTAATCTGTAGTATATTCATACTTTAAAAGCTACGGCTCTAAGAAAATCTCAATTTGCTTCAGTCAATTTCTTAACTTTTTTCTTACGTCTATGCACCTTAGTAGTCGTTGAAGGAATAAGACGTTTTATTTTAGCGTCAACAGACTGCATTAATTCCATTTTAATTGTATTCTCCATCTTCGTTTATAACAACTGAATTCAACTAAGGATAGAATAGCACCAAACTTATATTTCTATGAAATTCGTATACAAAACTTCATTCGAAGTAATAAAAGTTATAGAAATTCTGTTTGTATCTTCTCTTATTTATAGGAGACTCTTTGTTAATAATTAAAAAATTAAAAGGGGTTTTCCAAACTGTTTTACAAATACCTTTAAACTGATTCCATACTAAATCAGAGCTGACAAATGTGCTTTAAGTTCACATCATCTTTTTTGAAACTTATAAAAAAAATTACGTTATCAGTAACAATTATTTCAGAATTTTTGAATAGGTTTGTGATAAGTAGAAGCAATCGATTTGCTTATGTCTGCCTATACAAAAATAAACACAAATGTTTATTTGATTTACACATGCTACATCATCAAAAATAAATACAGAGTTAGTTAAAGCTTCACTCAGAGATATTACATCTTTATCATCACTAAACTCATACATTTAACTTTATTTGAAGTACTCTCCTTAACACTTCGCTTAAGAAACGATATTTTGACTGAAAACTGGTTTTTTAGTAAAGATAAAGATTATTCAATTTGGGCCTATTTTTATGCAATGGCAAACTGATCACAACGTTTGTTTTACCACAATTTGAGGGACTTAATTATGTAATTGAGGGAATTAAGCACTAAGTCGTATCTCTTGAGTAGACTCACAGAGATTTAAATTTTTAATATTTAGTGATATGGGTTGTTTGATCAACTTCGTATTGTCAATTAATATAAACTTTATTTTGGCCCATCTTTAGACTTGTCACTACAGGAACGGTTCTATTCTCCTCTTACAAGATAGGTATGTTTAAATATGAGCTATGTAATGACTCGTGTTGCACATCGTGCATCAATTAATTTACGTATATATTACAAAATAAGCGATCACTTCGCAGGTATTCTTTGCAAGCAGATCGTTTTGTTTACAATATTTCAAGGTGAGTTTTATTTTTTAGTTTTTACTTTTTGATTATTTTTTTAATTCAAAATTATATTTGTGTAATGCATCTTTTTTTTACAGAATCATGTCATACTCGCCATCCTACAGCCCCGTTTTAGATATCGCCGACCCACGAAATTTAGAGGAATGTTTTTTTTTTTTTTTGTGAATGGCATCTCGCAGGTCAACCTATGAGGTTGTCGTCTGCTTAAACGGGTTTGCCTGTGGTTGCCCTAATAAATTAAGGCCTCCAGCCAAGACTTAAACTTAAATACTAACTAAAACTAAGCGACAACGCTAAGGGCACCCCCTGTGGGGTACGGACCTCGGCTTAGGGCGTCGCTGGAAGAGGGCAGCAAGGGACTAGCTGGATCAGGATTTCTTTGATTTAGGGACGAATTTAAAGCAGGCTCAGCGGCGCGGGCTGGCTCGAGCAAGGGTCGGGAGGGGCGTGTATTTGGGCGTCGCGGCGGGCCTCGGCGACGAGGACGGTAGGACGGCGATCGGGTTTTGGGCTTATGTAGTGTGCTGGTGGCCTTACTACTCTCCTGGAGGAGGGTAGTGGCGTCGTCGGGGGCGATTAAAGTATGCCTTGGTCGGCGAATACTGCTAATGCGGGAGGGAGTGTAGCGGGCGGCCGCTGAGATCAAGGGGTTGGAGTGTTTGATGCCACAGTCAAAGAAACGCTTCGATAAGCGTTTCATGAACTGGTTTATGGTAGGCATTTTAAGGTCGATGTGGAGATTTATATTACGGACATAGAAGGGGGCACCCGTGACCTTTCTGAGGAAACGGTTCTGGTGGGTCTGCATCTTATGGAGATGACGTGGGTGAGCGTGCGCAAATACAACGCAGGCATAGGTCATGATGGGACGGATGACTGCGGTGTAGATGCGCAGCTTGCATTTAAGTGACAGTTTACTACGGGCTGTCAGTACAAAGTGGAGCCTGCTAAGAGCGAAGGAGGCGCGGGCGCGAACCGCCTTAATATGAGCCTTAAAGGTAAGGTTTTCATCGAGGATCACGCCTAGGTATTTGGCTTGCTTCTCCCAGGGGATCGGCTTACCGTACATAGTGATCGGGCTGGGAAGTGGGGGAGGGAGTCGACGACGTCTCGAGAAGAGAACCACCTGACTCTTATCGGGGTTGACCTCGATTCTCCATTTCCGGAACCAAGCGCCTAAGACATTTGCGGAGGTTTGGAGAGTACGAGCTATAGCATTGGGACAATGGCCGGTATAGTAATAATAATAATAATATAATTAGCATTGACCCCTCTCAGGTAAAGGCCTCCTCCAAGGCTTTCCATGTATCTCTATTTTTTGCTGATATTAACCAGTTTGTTCCTGCTGTCTTCTTTATATCATCCTCCCATCTCATGTAGGGTCTCCCTACTCGGCTTTTGCCTGGCGGGCCCTTCCATGTAGTGACATTTATGGTCCACCTATTATCCACCTAACGGGCAACATGGCCGGCCCATCTGAATTTTAGTGTTTGAGCATAACTCAGCGCGTCTATCGCTTTAGTGTAGTTTCTTATTTTTGTGTGTCGTATTTTGTGCAATTTCTTTATGTTCAGCATACTACGTTCCATTCCTTTCTGACACGAACTAATTTTGTTTTTAACTTTCTTCGTATTTTTCCACGTCTAGCAGCCATACGTTAGGGAGGCCAGAATGCATGAGTCCATAGTTTTCTTTTTAAGCTTTATCGGCATGTTACTTTTTGATATTTCTTTTAGACTCCAATACTTGTTCCATGCGTTTTTAAGACTACGCTCTATATCCAATTCGTTGTTATTGTTTTTGAAGCTTATTTGTTTACCAAGATAGATATACTGGTCCACGTACTCCAGTGGCTCATTCTCTAACCTCATACACTTTTTGATACAGCAATCATTATCAGGACAGTATTGGAGCTGGCTCGCTCCCTGCGCAATAAGGACGCGCACCGCTTGCGCATGGTGGCGTGAAAACAGTCGGTGCGCGCTTCCGCAAACATGCCCGAGGCGCTGCAGAAGCGGGGTAGCCCCAACACCACCCTGGACGCGTTGTTATACTGGACGCGAAGGGCGCTGAACGACGCTTTTGTGTAGCGAGCCCACAGGCTGCACGTGTACAGTGAAGTGCAATATTCTTTGAAAAGGGTGATCTTAACTTGATCGGAGCAACGTGCAAACCTGCGAGCCAACATATTCGCTCTTTTTGACAAGGCCCTCCGCAGCCGTTCGATGTCAGCATGATCCTTGAGGTCAGCCGTGACTATATGCCCCAAGTATTTAAAATGGTCTACTCTGTTTAGGGGAACACCATTGAGAAAGACTGGTGGCATTTTTCTAGGCATTTTAAAGTAAAGTAAAGTAAAGTAAAGTAAAGTAAAGTAAAGTAAAGTAAAGTAAAGATTTATTCTTTCAAGTAGGACTAGATTACATAGCAAGGTATATTATATAAAGCACAAGCATAAACTTACTTATCTAGTTAGTGGGTGCCGTACTGATCTCCTAGATAGGTTACAAAATAACCTGTGTTTAGGAGAAACAGTTCCGATCCCCGTCATGAATGGTTGACTTATAGCACGTGTTAAATATGTATAATAATCATTACAGCACTACATGAGAGCCAAATTGGTAAACAAACAAAATAAAAAATAAAAAACATTGATAATAAAATTAGCGACAATTATAAATAATAATAAAAAAAAAAAAATATGTTCGGTATATTGGTGTGGTGAGTATATTGTTAGTGTGGTGAGTGTTTCGCTGACTTATGTGGTGTGTGATGCATGTGTGTGTTTGAGTGATCACTTCTTTAGAAATTCTTCGGTTTCGTCGTAGTTTAGCTTCAAGAGGAAAGAGCGAACTGACTTTTTGCAGTTAAAATGTGTTAAGCCGTAAATCGGCGTTTTTGCGTTTATTTTATTGTAGAGTGCTGGGCCAAGGTAGAGGGCAAACTTTTTTATAAAAGCTGTGCGTGTAGGTGGTATTGTGCAGATTAGGTCTTTGCAGCGCTTGGAGATTTTTTTGAAAGGTGTTCGTTTGTGTTGCAGAAGGACTATATGTAAAATATATTGCTGTCTTACATTAAGTACGCTACATGAATGATATAGTTCAATAGTTGGGGAGAGTATGGGTCTGAACGTAGCTACTTTTAAAATAGCTCTGTGTGCAACCTCCAGCGGCTTAAGAGTGGTCTTTGCAGCACCACCCCAGCATGAGATACAATAGATTAGGATAGACTGACAAAGAGCGAAGTAAACGTTACGGATGATTAACGGGTTTGCTACATGTCTCAGGGTTTTAAAAATGTAAATTAACTTTCGTATGCGACCAGAAAGAGTGTTGATATGGGATTTGAAATTAAGGTTTTTGTCCAGAATTATACCAAGATATTTAACCTGCTCTACTGAAGTTAAGTTATGACATTGACAATTAAGTTGAGTTTGAAATTTTGCACCGCTGGCTCCACATACCATGCATTGACTCTTGCCAACATTATATTTGAGCCCATACCTACCCGCGTACTCCTCACAGACCTCAACTAGCTTTCTCAGGCCACAGATCAACGCGCTTACTCAGCAGCACCATGTCATCAGCATAACTCAGATTATTGACGCAGACGCCATCAACGTGGCATTTTAATTTTCACGTTTCATTCTCAAGGAGAAACCTCCTACCTCCTACTGGAAGCTTTTGCATCATAGCATATCCATATAAGTTAACACAATCAAGATAAATTAGAAACCTATTAGGTTCTTCAATATTATATTCGGTAAGATATTCATTATTTGCCTTAGCATCTCTAAGTGAACATTGTGCAAGTCCTCCTCATATACCTTTTTCTATCATTTAATGTATTTCTACGTCAGAGATTAGATTTAACTTGATTTTAGTATACAATAACATAGCATACCAACATATGGATGGTGATGAAACGTAATAGCAAAGATCCAGACCATAGTTATTTAAACTCATTTTCCAATTTTTTTCAAAAACATCGTACAGTAGTAAAACGTCACATTTAAGAAGAAGACACAAATTCGTACATTCACCCAAATTTTTATATCGAAAGGTTCCAAACGTTTAAAGCATGATCATAGTCTTTATAGATTCAGATGTAAGTTTGTTAATAAAATGAGACGGTTATGGTAATTTATTCTTATCATATCATTCCCAGAAATCTATGTAATGGTAACAATATATGCATTTTCTTCGAGCAATATCAAATGAAGTAGTAGAAGTACCAGTCCGGCCGATTCGGGCTTTTAAAGGCCCAGTAATTCGCCAATACCTTTGAATCCCACCGGGCCCGTACGGGCCCACCCCAGTTCACGCTGTTAAATCTCGTATTGTAAAATAAATAAAGGTTAGACTGCACTGTGGTTTGTGTCAGGGTCGAGACTGATAGATAATCTGTGCCAATCATTCGTATCCAAACGAAAAGTCACTGATTGTGTATCTAGTTCTTTATTAGTGATCGATGGTTGCGGTGATTCGCGGCGGTATCGAAGAAGCGCTTTGAGATGCGTTTCATAAACTGACGGATAGTGGCAATTTAGAGGTCGACGTGGAGGATTTCGTTACGAACGTACCAGGGGGAGCCTGTTATCCTACGAAGGAATTTGTCTGGAGGGTTTGCATTCTATTGAAGCGATGGGGCTTGGCGTGTGCAAAGACTGCACTGGCATAGGTCATGATCGGGCGAATGCACGCTGTGTAGATACGCAATTTGCACTTTAGTGACAATTTGCTACTTGCATTTAGGACGAAGTGGAGTCTACCTAGAGCGAAGGCGGCGCGCGAACGAGCCGCCTTAATGTGCTCTGAAAAAGAGAGGTGTTCGTCGAGCACCACACCTAAATATTTGGCTCGCTTCTCCCAAGGGATCGGCGTGCCGAACATGATTATCGGTCGAGGGTGGTATGACGCGGCTTCGAGAATAGAACCGCTTGACTTTTGTCGGGATTTACTTCAATTCTCCACTTTCTAAACCAAGCGCCAAGCTTTTTGACTTGGGTTTGGAGAATGCGAGATATCGAGTCTGGATCGCGGCCGGTGTAGTAAATGGCCGTGTCGTCTGCAAACAGAGCCAACTGCGCCTTACTACACTTGGGCATATCGCTGGTGAATAGCGTGAATGCGAGAGGAGAACTCGCAGAGCCCTGAGGGACTCTTGTGCGAATGGGATGGGGGAAGGATAGCGCACCTTCGATGCGATAACGGAAGATGCGATTCGAGAAAAAGTCCCGTAAGATGAGCACGAGACGATCTGGCACACCGAGTTGGTACAGCTTATATAATAAGCCGTTGTGCCAGACTGAGAGTTGGGTTCGAAAACCAAACTGCTCGTCAGGGATGAGGCCTTTTGTCTCGGCATAGTCTCTGATTCGCTTATAGATAAGCCTCTCATAGATCTTGCCGAGGACATTGAGCAGACTGATGGGGCGGTAACTCGTAGGCTCCGACTTTGGCTTGCCGAGCTTGGGGATACCGATGACGGTGGCTTCTTTAAATGCCTGTGGGAAGATGTTGTTGCTCAGAGCTCCATTAAAGATGGTGTTCAATGGCATTATCAGGTGGGCAGGAAAAATTTGGAATACCCTATTGTTGATTCCATCTGGACCGGGGGCTTCACGAGCCTTAAGACCCTTGATGAGGTCGTACACTTCGTCTGGCGTGACGGCGGGCAGCGGATACTCCGGATGTTCGACGGGAGTGAGGGAGGTTCTATGTTCGACTTCAGCGTCCACCTCAGAAAGGTGAGCTTGGTCTACTGGAGAGCTAGGCGAGCATTGGGCATCAAGACTGTCGGCTAGCAGTGTAGCCTTTTCGACATCACCGAAAGCGATGGTCTTGTCAGGGCGGATCGGGGGGCATGGAGACTATTTCTCCGGATCTGAGCTTCCCCTGAAATTGCCAGAAGGCTAGGTGAGTTGGCTCTAGTTCACTCAGCATCTTGTCCCAGCCGGTGGTACGCAGCTCCTCTATGCGTGTCCTTACAGTACGCTGTAAGTAACGCATCTGGGCTTTGTTCGCGTCGCAGGGGAAGTTGCAGTAGGCACGGACAGCCGCATTATTCTCATTCCCACTGGCGCCTCACTCGACCCCTCTCTGGCAAGTTCGTCGGCTGCATCGTTGCCCAGCGAAACGCTGTGTCCCTTGATCCATTGAATGGTTATGTTATTGACGCTACCCACCTGATTGAGGCGCTGGTGAAACTCGTTTATTAGCCCAGATATAACTGTGTGGCTGTTCAGCGCTTGCAGAACAGCCCTGCTGTCTGAGAGTATGCGGATCGAGTAGTCCTTAACTTCCCTGGCCATGATGGCCGAAGCAGCCAGAGAAATACCCATGCATTCGGCCTGGAACACTGTGTTATGGACCCCCAATGGTGTGGCTATGGGTAGCACCTGTGCCATTAACTATTTTGAATCAGTCTGTGAAGATGCGCAGCTCTGCAGGGCACAAACCCTCGCACCTACGAACCTCGTGAAGCTGAATCTTGTATTTTTTTATCGAAGATAAATTGCTTGGGTACCCGATCATTAATGGCTTTCGTAAAGGCGAGCTCCTTGTTGAGTCCCTCATGTAGCGCGGTGTGTGGTGTGTCTTTCTTACCCCAGAGATCTAGTTCCTTAAGACTTACCGCCGCCAGTGCCTCTTCCTGCTGTACGAACAGGTGGAGCGGTGGCAGTTTCAGCATGGCTTCAACTACTGCAGTCGGAGTGGTCGTAATGCAGCCAGGAGCCGCCAAGCAGGCGAGTCGTTGCACGTGTTGTAGTTTGTTTGAGGTTGTAGCCAACTTGGTTCGGGGCCGCCAGACCGCGGCCCCATAGGTGATCATGGGGCGGATCACTGTGGTGTACAGCCATAGTATAATTTTAGGGGATAGTCCCCAACTCTTACCTATCATTTTCCTGCACTACTCCAGTTTAACTTACTGTCTAGAATGACCCCCAGGTTCTTGACCTCGTCGGCCAACTGAAATTCTGTATGCTCGTTTTTGGGTAAACTACTACGACTAGTTAAGTTTTAGTGGGTTTCACTGATAGGTCAAATTGCCGGCATCAATTTTCTACGAAACGTAGCGCTTGCTGAGTGAGGTTGCAGATCGTACCCGTCACCTTCCGCAACAAGGATTGCGAGGTCGTCAGCATACCCTATTGTGTAATAGCGGCTGGCGTTGAGTCTGGTGATGAGGTCATTAATCACCAGATTCCATAGAAGGGCGGACAGCTCCCCTACCTGAGGGCACCCTCTGGCTATCATGGCCAGTTGCTGCTCACCCTCAAGGCGAACCACTGCTGGAGAGCGAGGGCGCTGCTGATGCTGGAGAAGTTAGTTTTATCGAAAGCTTCTTCGATGTCTATGAAAGTGCCCAGGCAGGTGCCTTTTTGATGAATCTCTATCTGGCTGGCTACCAGGCGAAGAGCGGATTCGGTCGACTTACCCGAACTGTATGCATGTTGGTTACCGTGAAGTGGTTTGGTTTTCAGAGCGCCGTCCCTCAGGTCCCTATCACACAGCCTTTCCAGCGTCATTAGTAGAAAGGAGGTCAGGCTAATTGGCCGGTAGGATGTGGCATTTGTGTAGTCACCCTTACCTGGCCTAGGGATGAATATTACTTTCACTGCCCTCCATCCTTTAGGAACGTATCTAAAGGCCAGGCACCCTCGCATTAAAGGCACCAGTCTTATTGCGACTCCGGTGTCACCCCACTGTAATAAGGCGGAGAACACTGCGTCAGGACCAGCTGCCTTAAAAGGATGGAAGCAGGTAAGGGTGACTACACAAATGCCACATCCTGGCATTTGTGTAGTCACCCTTACCTGGCTTAGGGATGAATATTACTTTCACTTCCCTCCATCCTTTAGGAACGTATCGAAAGGCCAGGCACGCTCGCATTAAAGTCACCAGTCTTATTGCGACTCCGGAAGTGGAATGGAAGCACCGGATGGCCCATCGGAGTTTCTCCAAAGTGATCACCCAGCTGGGGTAAAGTCTGCCCTCCCGACGTTTGCCTCTCCATAGAAATCGTAACGCATCTCTATATTATTCTCTTATTTTGACGTATGCATGTTTTTGGAACCTAATAATGACCGGGAAGTGACTGTAGCAGGTCTGGTCCCGAATATAGCATGTCGTTCATACATACGCCGACTGATTTGGATGATGCGTCATGAACCAGTCTTGGTGGTTTGTGAGGCTTCGCTAGGTTGATGATTGGAAAATGTGGTAGGTACCGCGTTCTTCTTTCTGAAGCTAGAGTAGATGTTGGTTCTGTATAACTCGACAGGAACAGATTTTCCATCCCCTTCATATTTCTGCTCGAGGTCTTCATCTTTGTCCGGTCTCTTCTCTAGGGATCGCAGGCGTCATTCAGCCGACCGCCAGATACCAAACAACTATAAAGAGTTTTAGTTGTTTGGTATCTGGCGGTCTTTTTCTTTCCACAGCAGGTCTGTTTCGAATCTTCCTTCAGGCAGTCTTCTGCTGGTTTCCTCTAATATCTGGATAGCTTACTGTTCAGGATCTTTGTTCGGTCTTCTCGGCTCGATGCATAAGGATTCGAAACTGAAGTGGTTCCTGACGAGCTCTTCCAGTGTTGGTTCGTCTTCATTTTGTTGGAGTCTGCAGCAGAACGCTACTTTGGCTGTGAGCGAACTGCGACAGCCATGAAGAACCCTGCCGAGCTGTGTGAGTGAAGCTACGGGCTGGTTTCGACGACCGATGCGGAGCTTTCTTGACACGATGAGATAACAGTTGTTATGTCCAATTAACAACTTGGGCGAAGCGTGCTGATAGGTGATCTGATCTTGGATGTCGATCAGATGTTCACAGTCTTCTAGGTGCTGGTTGTATTCCGTTTCTGGTGTGAAGCTCAGTCTGTCGGCAGTACGTGCGGCTTATATTTTTATTCTTCCTCTGCATATTTTCCTCTGATGCTGAGACTAACCTCTTTGCTGTTGTCGTGTTTCATCTAGTTGCCGATTCCTTGAATCCACATAGTATTTCCAGGTCCATCTGCTCCAATGACGTCGGCTATTGATGCGTCCAGTAGAGTGATGGTACTTCCTTCATCTAATAGTGCATATGTTTCAATGCTGGAGTGCGGCCCCTCATGGTGGACCCATGTCTTCCACACGGTGTCGCTTTGCATTGAAGTCGTCGATGCTTGCTTCGAAGGCAGCGGTAGCAGATGTGGTTCTTCTTTGCAACATGTTGTGTTTATGTCGTGGGCAGAAAACTGCTTGCATTCCGGTAGCTTGTGGTTTGCTTGCACTGAGGGCATTGATCTTCTGATGAGCTTCACTTCTTTTTAGCGAATGTGCGCTCTGCTCTTCTGTTCTTAATCCGGTCTCTTCCCCCGATTTCATAGATGGCGGCCTCTGGTAAGGCATATGCGCCACAATTCTGCTTCTTCGTTCAAGAAGATAGATATCTTCTTTCATTCTGGAGTATCTTCTCTCATCGTTGCTGCGTAGTCATACCACTTGCTGTTCAGTATAGGAGTACGCTTTTCTTTAATTGTTCACGCTATCTGAGGACTGCGCAGGTATTGTGGCTTCTTCAATGCTTCAATGGTGCCCACTATGTTTGCCCGGCAAAGATGTATGAGTCTCGATGGTTGTCGCTGACTCGGTTCAGTGCCTTGAGCTTCTCCAATTCGACGTGAATGATTGCTTCTGGTCTTCCGAATCGTCTTTCCAATGCTTCTATGATGACTCTTGGATCTGGAAGGCTCACAATGATACAGCCAACAGCAACTCTTGCAGTTCCACGCCGGCTTCGACGTATGCGTGCTATGTTTTCATTTTGTGTAAAGTACTTGAGTGTTTCTCCGTATGCTGTCTTGACGCCGAGCCAGTCTGTGCTGCTTGCATTGAAAGGCGGCAGCTCTTGAACATACTTCGGCTTGTTTGTTTTCATACTATCTTCTTGTGTCTTCTTGATGTGTCTCCTTATGTGCTGACTGTGGTTGGTTCGACTCGGTGGCTTTTAACCAGGTGCTAAAGCGAACGGAAGCCAAGTCATCTTCTGTCTTCTTCTTCTTCAACTTCTGAGGTGTTTGCTTCTGCTTGACGACGTAGTACACGTAGTTGCTGAATTTCTGTTTCAGCCGGTACCTGCGGTTGCTTGATCTTCCCCTCGGCTAGCCTCTCATTCGCCTCCAACTCCGCGAGGAGTTTCTTGCGGGAGGCCTGAGTATATGCTGAGAGGTCTGCTTCTTCTGGATGAATTTAAAGCTACAGGCTTAAAAACTTAAAAACTAAGCGACTACACTCTAAGGGCACCTCCTGTATGGTACGGACGTTGGCTTAGGGCGTCGCTGGAAGAGAGCATCAAGGGACTAACTGGATCCGGATTGGAGAGATTTTGGGACATATTTAAAGCTACAGGGTCAGCGGCGCGGGCTGGCTCGAGCAAGGGTCGGGGAGGGCATGAGTTTGGGCGTCGCCGCGGGCCTCGGTGGCGAGTACGGGAGGACGGCGATCGGGTTTTGGGCTTATGTAGAGTGCTGGTGGCCTTACTGCTCTCCTGGAGGAGGGTAGTGGCGGCGTCGGGGGCGATTAAGGTATGCCTTGGTCGGCGAATACTGCTAATGGCTGTATCGCGGGCGGCCACTGAAATTAGGAGATTTGGGTGTTTCATGCCACAGTCGGAGAAACGCATAGACAAGCGTTTTATGAACTGGTTTATGGTGGGCTTTAAAGTCGACGTGGAGATCTACCGGCAGATTTTTTTTTACCGTCTCGAAAAAAATATGGTGTGTTGTGTAAGTGGAACAGAAACCACACACGAGAATATTTGCTTAGAACCAGCCAAAATAGGGATATTAGCTGCGATCCTGCATGAATGAAAATTGTACGTGCGAGCGAGGACGTCGACAGGTCGTTCGGTCGCCCCGTTGCTAAGCAACGACGGCGGACGCGCCTGTTTTAGCGTTCTGCACAAACACGTACAGAGAAACTTGATGTGTGCGAGTTCACCTACGGGATCACGTCGCGTCGACGAAATGTTATGAAAAACAAACAATGATTATCCGTGCGTGGTGACTAGGTACTCTATGGTCTGTTGGCCGTCACTAACTAAACCATCCAAGGTCGAGGTGACCTGTTTGTTTACATTATTACTTTGTGATTTCGATCATTCCTTCATACTTTTGTGGGCCGTCTAATATGCTGTAGTTTCGTAGAGTTACGTACAATTTTAAACTGTTTTCGTAGTAAATTGATAAAATATTTCTAATTAGTTTTTTATGTCAATCGTATAATACAACATTCTAGGCGTATTTAAAAGATCGAAATGAAATTATTTACAAATTACACTGATTGATTAAAAAAATATTATTATTTACAAAAAAAAATTGTTACCTTTTTAGCGATATCGCAGTAATTGTTCAAAATGTCCACCGTTTCTTTCTAAACATACACTAACACGTCTTTGCAAATTGTTTGTTAAACTTCGAAGCGTGTCTCTATCACTTTTTAAAACATTAGAAGCGTCTATTATTCGCTGTTTTAAATCATCAACACTTTGAGCTTCTTCGGTATACACTAAACGTATTAGTTCGGCCCACAAATAAAAGTCTAAGGGTGTTAGGTCTGGTGACCTCGGCGGCCAGTTCACAGGTCCACCGCGACCTATCCACTTATTACCGAATTCACTATCGAGATATGCACGTACAGATCGTTCGTAGTGAGCTGGACATCCGTCGTGCTGGAAGTAGATGTCTCGCAGGTAGAGCACCGGAACGTCATCCAGCAAGGTGTCAATGACGGAACGTATCATTTGTAGATACGTTATTCCCGTCAAACGACCTTCTATCCAAACTGGACCAATTATGCGATCGTGAATTATCGCTTCCCAAACGTTGACACTGAAGCGAACTTGATGTGCATGTTCTTTCGTAATATTAGAGCAGAGCTAGGAATTTGAGGAACAGGGATACCGTTTCTTCGCAACGACTGTAGGTGTTCTTCTTTTGCGTACATTCGCCTAGCAACGTATAAGTTTTCACCAGACAGGATATAAAATCGCACCATTGCTAGGTACTCTACATTAGAATATTCGTACGTCATGTTCTATCACTCAGGTGATGCACACGCGGAAACGTAAACAATGCGCCGTCACACCGTGACTAATCGCAGATGACTAGAGAGAAAGAGAATTATAATAATTAAGTCGAGAGAGCGCGGGGTGCGGGCGGGCACTCGTGCGCTTGCGAAAGGATATTATTATCAAAAAGGCCGACGGCTCGTGCGGCGAGTATACCTACCTACCGGCCGGCTTCAAGAAATAGGATCGCGCTAGGATTTCATTGATAAACTCCGCGCATTTAGTAGGGTGCGTATGATTTCAATTTCGATTTTTTTTCCTATTTTTTTTTTTTCTCTTTTAATTGTTCTGGTATGAAAAGTTTACTTCAAATGTGTAGTATTCATTGATATGTCAATTTCTTTTTTTGTTATTGAAAAAAATAATTTAAAAAACAAAACTATGCCATCGGCTTCTATTCCGTTCACCTAATATACCCTATTTTTTTCGAGACGGTAAAAAAAATCTGCTGGTATATTACGGACATAGTGACTTTTCTGAGGAAACCGTTCTGGAGGGTCTGCATCTTATGGAGATGACGTGGGTTAGCGTGCGCAAATACAACGCAGGCATAGGTCATTATGGGACGGATGACTGCGGAATAGATGCGCAGTTTGCATTTTAGTGACAGTTTGCTGTGGGCTGTCAGTATGAATTGGAGTCTACTAAGAGAAAAGGAGGTGCGCGCGAACCACCTTGATGTGCTGCTTAAAGGTGAGGTTTTCGTCGAGGATCACGCCTAGGTATTTAGCTTGCTTCTCCTAAGGGACCTTCGTGCCGTACATAGTGATCGAGCTGGGAAGGGGGAGGGGGAATCGACGACGTCTCTATAAGAGAACCGCCTGACTCTTATCGGGTTTGACCTCGATTTTCCATTTCCGGAACCAAGCTCTAAGACGTTTGGAGAGTACGAGCTGTAGCTTTGGGTCAGTGACCGGTATAGTAAACGGCAGTGTCGTCGGCGAAGAGAGCCTTTTTACTTTTTGGGAAATCGCTGGTGAACAGCGTGAAGACAAGGGGAGATATTACGGAACCCTGAGGGACACCGGCGCGAATAGGGTGAGGGGACGAGAGTGCACCCTCGATGCGATAGCGGAAGGTGCAATTCGACAAAAAGACTCGTAAAATGAGCACGAGACGAACTGGCACTCCAAGTTGGTAAAGCTTGTATAACAAGCCGTTGTGCCAGACTTTGTCGAAGGCTTTCGCTATGTCGAAGAATAGCACACCCGTCGTCGCGTTACGCTGTAGACCAGCGCACAAGTGCTCTACGATACGGTGGACCGTTTGGGTACCCGAGTGTTGGGTTCGGAAACCAAACTGCTTGTTAGGAAAGAGGTCTCTCTCAGATTTTGGCTTGCCTGGCTTTGGAATACCGATGACGGTTGCTTCTTTCCACGCTTTTGGGAAGATGTTGTTGCTCGAGGCGCCATTGAATATGGCGGTCATAAGCGTTATTAGAGGGGCAAGAAGGAGTTTGTATACCTTATTGGTAACACCATCCGACCCGGGGGCTTTCCGTGCGTGGAACCCTTTAATGATTTCGTGCACTTCGTCTGGAGTGACGAGAGCCAGAGGATCATCGGAGTCTTCGACGGGTGGGAGGGAGGCTGTCAGCAAGACATTCGGCCTTGTCGATGCTGTAGAAAGCGCCGCTCCTGTCGGGGTGGATTAGAGGAGGCATAGAGACCTCTTCAGAGGAACGCAATTTCCTCTGTAAGTGCCAAAAGGCTTGATGTGTGGACTCGAGTTCGCTGAGCATCTTGTTCCAACCCTCAGAGCGAACCTCTCCTATGCATATCTTTAAAGCACGCTGTAAATGGCGCATGTGGGCTTTTTTCGCGTCACAAAGGAAGGAGTCGTATGCACGAATAGCCGCTTCTCGGTTACCATGTCACGTACGTCAGTAGGTAGTTTCCAGCAATGGTCTTACATCACTGGTACTTAACGTGAACAATCCGTCAAAACGGATTGAACGTGCTCAGTAAACGAGCCGTTAGCCGTTCACTGTCCGGGCTAAGGGGCCGTCATGAGTGTGTGGGCGGTATTGTAGTGTGTCACTCCGCTCAGTATCTACGCGGATCGCGGTCCGCACCACGCCGCATGTACAGCTTGTACACTGTGATGTCGTCTGGAATACGGGGCACTTTATGTTGCACGCGGGGTGCGGGCCACCGCAGTTGATGCAAGTGGCCGGCTCCTCCCGCGGGCGCGGGCAGTCGCGTGCTGCGTGTTCGTCCCCGCATCGTACACAAGCGAGCGGGCGGTGGCACTGGTGTGAGCTGTGCCTGAACTTCGGTCTCAGCTTACAAAACCGTCCGTCTTTTATACATAAAATTTGCCCCTCTGCTGGCTCCGTCCTTCCTCACCCCGCTTCCATTTATTTATCATTATTTTCAATATATATGTTTTACACTATTTTATGTATTACATTCTTATAGCCAGTTCTCAAACCTATCTAATGACGCAAAGATCTACTCTCTGCGATGTCCCAGTGTGCCATGGCGTGAAGATATATTTTAATTTCCCTGCCCCCCGCCTCACTGCTATAAAAACGCCTCGTTATTCTTATTGTGGCCGTCGCAGAGGTAAGACAATGAAACGCACAACATAATGATGCTTTATTGGGTTGGAATTACATCTTCCTTAACCTAATTAAGCTAATTAATTAGATATTAAACATATATAAAGTTCTGATCGCTTACTTCCTACTAATAAATTATGTTTTACAGTTTTACAGCAGATAGACATAAAACACGCTAATTCCTTATTCTACGTAAGAATCAGACTCCTATTATCACTGTATACTAATACAATACAAAATAGTTATTGAAACGTAAATTATGTACTGTAAGCGTTAAAAAGTGGATAGGCACGTTAAGAGTCGTATTGGTGTGAACTCGCGGTACGACTGTATGTGTTTAAACGACACATCGCAAAGATCGCAGTTTTGCACGGCACACACTGACGTATCGTCGCATACTCGCGCCGTTCTGCACGAAACAATTATATATTTCCGTCGCTTTTGTTAGACACGCATCATGCCCGTGACCTGGCCAGTTTATGGCATTGTTAAAATTCGAGTTAATCGAATACGATCTGGTAGCAGTAGGCGCCAAGCGTTGGACTGAGAAGCCGCAGCACTTAGGTTCTGATCTCTTAAGATGCAGCGCAGTTTTATTGCCAATTTTTTATTTTGGTATGAATTAATAATATTACTTTTAAAAATGCTGCTTTTTTATTTTTGTTGTTATTGCAATAAAGACTTTAGAAAAAAATGTGTTACAAGTGATAACAAAAATGAAAACATATTTATTTGTTATAATATTTTACTTAAAGATAAACGCTAAAATTTTTATAATAACTCCTTCAGCCAAATAGGATGTCCAATACTATGTTAAGGAACTTAGAAGCAATTTGTTTTATTTTAACATGTGAGCTGTTAAAAAAAATGTTTTGTAGATTTATTTTACCATAAACGTTAAGCTTCGATCATGAATTTCCGAAGTAAGTGATTTTAATAAGTGGTTATGTATATTTCACATTTTATTTGGCTTTCGTGAATATATGTTAAATATTGAGGACAGCTTAAGTATTCATTTTCTTTAAGAAAAGAAGATTTAAACTAAACCTCAATTTTTATAATAAAATATACAGGATAAACTATTCCGGACCTTAAACGTTCTTGTTTATTACGTTATTATTTGCTGGGCTTCGATTGTGTAACCTTTTTTGGCGTGGAGTACACGACGAACAGTTTTTTAATGACGCTATAATTAATTCAGCAAAATTTCCGGTTGGTATGAAACCATTTGTTTCATATTCATTCACCACGTGAGGGCTTATTTAAATAAGCCTTTCACTTCATAAAAAAGCGCTCCGACTAGCAAGGATATCTCACATATCTTAACCTTCAGACTCACATAGTATATTATACGTATTTCTCTAGAACAAAGAATGTAATACTATTGGAATCAAGAAAGAAATATTATAAATAACATTATATTAAAACACTTTACTCATCATACACTAATTTAAACAAATAATAATTTTATTATATTACGAAACATTTAAATGATAATATTCACACTTAGTCCGGTTTCAATTCATATTTTTTGTGTTATCACATCATTTACATTCACTTTTACGCAGCGCAATAATATTTGCCAATGCTTCAATATAAATTATAACCACAACACTACTTATTAACAGATTTAAACATTCGTCATTAACCAACAAAGTTCAATTAATAGTCGTATCGACCTCACAGAAATCGAAATAATTTACAAATTTTTCTGTGGGCTACCTTTTTTTTTTATGTATGGCATCTCGTAGTTGACCTTGAGAGGTCGTGACTACTTAACCGGACTATCCTGTGGCTGCCTTAAGCGGACTCAAAGCCTCCAGCCAGGGGCGTACAACTACTACTGTACTTACATTACTGAGCTAACGCTCGCTAAGGGCACCCCCTGTGGGGTACGGAACCTCGGCTTAGGGCGACGCTGACGGGAGGACAGCAAGATGGGACAGGCTGGATCTGGATCATATTATTATAATTGGGGAATTTTAAGCTACAGGCTCAGCTACGGCGCGGGCTGGCACTTCGTCGAGCAAGGGTCGGGGGGGACAGTTACGTCGGTATCTTCGCGAGGAACCTCGGCGGCGAGGTCGGAATGTCGGTCTGTGATCTGTGGGCTACCTACAAACTTTTATTATTTATGGAAACAAGATGAACGAGACAAGTATCGAATGATTATCAAACGACTTCAAGTAGTTTTATTAAAACAAACAAAAATTGTTCGTTCTAGGTATTATTAATAACATATCAAAAACTATAAATACATTTTATTTGAAAATAACATCAAGCTAAATCCGCAGGCGCAGGTGAGATTCGAACTCAGGGCTAGCCATAATCGCTCCTACCCAAGCACGGTAACGACTAAGCTATTATGCCTTAAAGATGAGTTGGTTGAAATTATGAACTACTTTCAATTACAGAAAAAGTGAGTGTGTTGTATAGAGTTTAGAAACAACTTATAGAAAAAGGTCATAAGTAAAACCGAAGCGTCAATCTATTGCTTTGTGAGATTGCTTATGGACTTATGAGCGCTACTGTACACAAAACATGTGAATCTTAATAATAAATTATCTTACAATAGTCTGATCATCTAAGCGCTCGGCATACTACTTGCGCCTACGTACGAAGTGACCTTAGGGCGTCGTGCACAGATCCTTTTGCATTGATTAAAAAACTTAGGTTAGAGACCCTATCAGCGCTCTAGGGCGCAAGTAGTGCGCGGACCGCCATGAACGCGATCTCGTTTCTAAGTCAATAGTTAAGAGTTCAAAGATATTCTAATTAGTCTAATGTTTGTGTATTTCTATCTAGTCTGGTTAGTTTAGTTTAGTTCTAATGTGAATCTTATAAGCGTAGGAAGGTAATTTTTAAAACATTTTAGGATTATGTAAAACTCTTAGTATAAATACTTTACTTGAAAATGAGAACATTTGTGTGTATATCGAAGGCTACTTTAGAAATTACAGACCCATTTCGTTATTGCCAGTGATGTCGAAAATGCTGGAGAAATGAATTCATTCTAGATTTATGAACTATCTAGATTATTTCGGTTTTCTTTTTGAACGGCAATACGGATTTAGACCTAAATCCAATGCACTAGCTGCTGCGACTGATTTGGTTATGAAAGTTACGACCAAAATTGATCAAAAGAAAATTGCTCTGGGTGACTTTATAGATTTAAAAAAGGCTTTCGATACCGTAAGTCATATTGTAATCCTGCAAAAATGTGCATATATTTACAGGAAGCTTTTTCAGAATATTCGAGTCTTACCTAGAAAATCATTTGCAAGTCGTTAAAATAGGAAACAACATCAGTAGCCCCAAGTTGATAAAATGTCGTGTGCCTCAAGGATCAATATTGGGTCTTTTTTTGTTCCTTATCTTAATATAATAATGTACACGAATTAGGATTAAAAGTACATATAACACTCCATGCTGATGACGCTTGTCTAATTTATTTCGGTATCTCCATTGAATCAATTACACAAGGCGCACCAGATAACCTAGTCATTTTGCAAAGGTGGTTCTTGGACAACCCATAGACAATGAATATATCCAAAACGAACTACATAATCTTCTCGACCAATAACAAAAAAAAAACACAATCACAAGCCTCTGTAGATAAATGGAGATGTCCTTAATACACAGAGAAGTGTTTGGGTCTTACATTTGACAGTCACTTAACGTGGCAGCCACACATTAAAAGGATTTGTTCTAAGTTGTCAAGTCTGACGGGTGCGTGGAATAACTAGATGTCTACCATCAAAAAATCAGTATACTGTGTACAATTCATTAGTAAAGCCATTGAATATTTAATTGTGGTCTGGGGCTCGATAGCAAAAACAAACATGCACAAACTTCAAATCGCCCCAAATAAAATTATTAAAGCCCTCCTTCAATATTCCTATTTAACATCCACAAATAAAATCTATAGCGACACTAAGCTCTTTAACGTCACCAAAATTCATCAATATAATACCTTTATATTAATAACAAAAATACTAACAAAACAAATACACACACATTACATATAAAGGGAATCATGTGTAAAGGAAAAGTGCAACCACGGTCGTCACGTCGGCAAAATGGCCTAGTACTATTACACAGACCTAGAACCAATCACGGAAAGAGAAATATTAGATATAAAGGAGTACAATAACTATACAATTCACCACCAAAAAACAAGAATCTAAAACAAATGTATAAAAAAAATGTTAAATACCGTCACAGGCTTTAATATATATTTGACGCAGGAAGATCGTCCGCATCATCATTAGCACTCATCGTTGGTCCCCCTAACTGTGGGCGTCCGTAGGTGGGTAGTGTTGGATGAACAAAACAGATTCGTATACACAATCACACTATATTTACAGTCCATCCAGTAACAAGACAGTAGATAGGCAGGCACATTTAGTTCAGTAGGTACGTATCACAGAACGCGCGATGGTTTGGTGGTGTCCGCGCGCGCCGCCCGCCAACAGAACAAGTGAAGTCTAGCCTCGATTCATGTGGCGCGCGCCCCAATAACTCCATCGAACGACTCGATTGCGACACGGCCAACCTCCTTGCACACGTCCTCGTGTGACGTTTACCCTGCGAACAAATATTCCATGAGAGAATTTTATTCCACTCGGTCACTCCTGACCAAAATCTAGATTCATCGGGTCGGTGTAAAATAAAGAAATTTTACTCTACAGTTTTATTTCAACCAAATCTTACTCTTTCACTAAATCAAACATGGTAAAATTGGAAATAATCGAAAATACAAAAATCACTACTCTGGGCCATGTACCATTGTCGTTTGAATCAATCTTTAAAACTCTACTGCAACAAAAACTGCCAAGCTTACAGAAACCCTCGAGTAAAACCTCTATCGCCACGGCTCTCCAGCCGACCAGCAATCGCCTTGCTCTCACACATCCAGCGCATGGATCAACTGTACGCATATCCATCGAGTGGATCGCCCGTGTGCATCACCCACTGACTACACACTACGGTCTCTCCGGATCCCGACCTCCGCCAGAGATACACGCTCATCGCGCACCCACTGACTACTTGAGTTGCCTCAAGAGACACCGATTTCTAACGGGCTACGACTACGTTATAACTACTGGTACGGTAGCATGAAATACGGCCGATAGAACCCCTTTCTCGACTTTCTACCACAACTTAAGCTTGCTCATCATCAAAATCCTAATCAACATCAACATCGACTGGTACGTGACCCGCTGGTATCGTCCTTAGCCTTTTACCGTGTGCATACTTGTAGGTACGCTTAGAATTTAGGGCTTTCAGTGTATAACGATCACCGTCCAAAATCTCAATCACTCTAAACGGACCTTTAAACTTTGGTTCTAATTTAGTTTGATTTCGTTCTTCGTTTTGTAATAAGACAAAATCGCCAATCGCATAATTTTGAATTTTTGTCTTTGTTTTGTCAAATCGTGTTTTGTCATATTTCGCACACTCCCTAATATTCTCCGACGCGCGCTCGCGCATTTCCTCTATGTCGACATCGGTCGCTACATCGCTACACATCAATGTTAGTGGTCTCGCAACTTTTCCTATCAAAAGCTCCAGAGGTGAAGCTTTTGTAACTCGATTCATCATACAATTTAACGCAAGTTGAACATCTCCTATAGAGTCCTGCCACGATCTGTTATTGTTCGTCTCTATAGCAGTTAGCATCGATTTAAGGACACTCAAGACACGCTCTACCTGCCCATTAGCACGAGACGAACCTGTCGCCATCAGATGCAAGTCGATATTCTTGCTCACGCAAAAATCGCGAAACTCTCTACTGGCAAAACATCGTCCTTGATCTGCTATTACGCGAGTCGGAGCATCAATAAGCGCTACACTTTGAGTCGGAGAGTAGAGGGAGCGGGTAACGATCGGAGACGGTGTTACTATTAAGCTCGCGGTAGTCTATACACATGCGGTCTGAACCATCGCGTTTCTTTACTAGCAGAGCTGGGCTTGCAAATGGGGAGCAGCTAGGTCTGATAATATGAGCTTCTAAAAGTTCTTTCACGCGGTCGCGCACAACGCTTCGTTCATCCACGGACATCCTATACGGTCGCCGCTGCACCGTGCGATTCGGATCAATCAACTTAATCTTAAGCTCGCCTGTGTTCACTCGCGTCGTAGGCAAACCGGTAATGAAAAAGTCTGAAAACTGATTAAGCGTTTGCAAAAGCCTAAGCTTGTCATTGCCTGTTACATCCGTCGCGATAATAGTTAAATCCGATTGGAGCGATTTATCACCATTATGACTCACCGAATTAAAACAAAGTACTTTCGTTAACGATAGGTCCGTTGCCGTCATGTTTACAGCAAAACCCCGATTTAAAATACGACGACGACGCAGAATACGACGCGCCGCTCGCTCCGCGGCCCACCGCGTGCGCCGTCGGCCGGCCCGCTGCCACCACCGCTCGTACACCGGACGGCAATGTGACCCGGCATGCCACATTTGTAGCACACCAAGGGCTTCGCTGCCGTCTGCTGCGCCGCTTGACTCGATGATGGTGTTGTTGGTCTTCCCCTAGTTTCATGTCAGTGTCACTTATAATTGATTATTTACGTTGCATTTTACTATTTTGTATTCAAGTGACATGCGGTTACAGTTGTCATAGTATGACAACTGTCTATTTCATTTGAGTAGCTCACTTGATATTCAGCCATCGAATAGAACGGATTCAATCCAAATATTTCTAAACAATCTCTATTTTATTTGAATAAACCTGCATTGATCTATCAAGATTTTGTATATTTATTAAATTTTGAAGATACGGAATGTTCCATTTGTTTACCGAATGCCTACCCGACGACGTCCGTGCTCGATGCGCACGAGCATTTCTCTCCCGTCCTCTTCACCTACGACACCTACTCACCAATTGTTTGTGTCTCTGCTGTGTTCGAGCTCGCATTTGCCCGCCACTCACTACCTGTTATTTGTTCGTGGATAGAGCGTGCGCTTTATTTAATAAGGAACATTTCAAATTAAATTCGTAACGAGAGACTTTTGTTTTATATGCGACTCTGCCCAGATGGTTCTATTTTTCGTTCGTGACAAGGCAACATACATATCACATTCATCATCGGAATCATCCTCCGAGGTACTTTCAATTAGATCTAAAATTCGTGCTCTTGTAGAATTCATTTAGGTAGGTACCTAGATTGATTACAGCGTTATTTCAAAATATGAACATCCTGCACAGAAAATAAGCTTTAAAACCGTGCGCTTGCAAGGACGACCCCAGAGCGAGTGAAGGCAAAATATATATTATAGTATAGTTCCCGTGTGTGGTAGCTTGCTATACTAAAATATAGATGACGATATATTAATATATATTAAAGCTACGTCTGTGACGGGCATAAAGAAACACATTCTCGACGGCTTTAGCATAAATAAATAAAATATAAATTACAATTTCTAGTGTTGTATAGTGTGCACGGCTCTTTATACTCGTAACAGTGCTAATAGGAATAGTGCGCTCGATGTATACAAAGACGCGCGCGTTCTGAGTAATTTACTTCGATGTACCCACTCACCAGATTTATTAAAACGACAAATTTTATTACTAGTTAACTGCACGACGAGCGCTCTGGACTATCTTAACTAATACCCACATGTTATTATTAAAACTTTGTTTCTCATTTGGTGATTATGTAAATCTTTGAGAAATAAATTATATTTAAAACCTTAAACCGTAAATTATTATGTATGATCCAGTCTTGGAAGGTAAAAAAATTGACAAAAACAATCAATATCAAACGTTTTATTTTAACATGCTTAAAAAATATTGGTATCGTGCAAAATGCATACTGACTACAGTATCTTTCGTGCAGAGCATGTGAGAAAGTTGGCAATATAGCAAATAGCTATCAAATATTTCACTGTTTTGTTTACATAACAAAATATAACATCAAGAATATCATCCCGGTGAGTAAGGCAGAGGTGTGCATAAAGTAACTACACCCACATTTCGCTAGTTACTAATGTTGAAGTCCAACGTCATAACGTATACGTACGTCGATAATATTGTTTTTTTTAATAATAAGTGTGAAAGTTAGTATGTTTGGACCTTTTTTACTCAAAACGCCCAAACGGATTTAGATGAAATTTGGCACACAGATAGTTAATAACCTGGTTTAACACAGGATACTTTTTATCCCGTGTCTGTGGGCAGAAGCTAGTATTGATTAATTATACTATATGATATTAGGTATGAGGAACAGGGTGTAATAATAACAGTGGTTTACAAGGTCGCACGCTCGCTTGGCGGCCCAGTACCAGACTGCTTAGAAATCTGGTTCGCTACCCCAGTTCCTAACAACAGGAGTTACCCACCTGCTCCATAAATCAGATAGCACTGCGGAACCCAAAAATTCCGATGCCGTGTTTACCGACGGTCTGTAAAGTTCTTACATCCATTTTGAGAGCTAAAATTCACAAACATATAGACACCAGTCATCATTTCTGCCTCTTAAAACGGATTTAGGAACGGGTTTCGCGGTACTAAGGAACTAATCCTCACTGATATGCCCATTAGCGAACCGGTTTGTCATTCCCGAAAGGATCTGTGGACATGTTGGGTAGATTACAGGAAGGCGTATGACTCGGCGCCACATTCATGGCTGATGAAGGTGCTGAAGTGGTATAAATTAGATGCAACTCTGCGCACCTTCCTGATGGTGTGTATGGGGCAATGGAGGACGGTTCTTCGCTATCCAGGATGTCGAAATATCCAGAAAAATATCGAGCCGATAAGGATCGAGCGAGGAATATTTAAGGGTGACAGTTTGAGTCCGCTTTGTTCTGCTTAGCCTTGAATCCTCTAAGTACACTGCTGGAGAATTCAGGACTAGGATATCGTCTGAGGCTCTCCTCAGCTGATAGCGGTTATGCACGTAAAGCGAGTGGAGATTGTGGAATCCGTGGGAACTCAACTCCCGGATTCCATAAACCTTAGAGCCCTCTCTTCATCCGACATCTATAAGGATTTGGGTATGTCAGAAACGTTCGGCATCAATGTTACTGACATGAGGCAATCGTTGAAAGAGCGCTTCTTTGGCCGCCTGAAGAAAGTATTTAATAGTCTTCTATCAGGCTGAAACAAGGTGCGCGCCTTCAACGGTTGGGTCATGCCGGTTTTGATGTACTCTTTCGGCCTACTCAAATGGAGTCAGACCGAACTTGACGCCCTGGATAGGAGGAGCCGTACACTGCTGACTGCACACCGAATGCATCACCCACGGTCATCGGTAATGAGACTGTATATCCCGCGAAAATGTGGAGGACGAGGCTTTTTAAACCATAAGACCCACCACAGTCGCGAGACAAGCAGTCTTAGGGAATATTTCTTAGAAGCCGACGTGGGGATGCATCGAGATGTGGTCGCAGTGGACAAGGGCCTCACCCCGCTCTCAGTAGTGCTTGACACTAATGATCGCATGGATTTATGGCAGAGGAGGAGCTTCACGGACGCTTTTTCCGGGCTCTACATGGACCGGATATAGATCAACTAGCGTCTGTAGCCTGGCTGCGTTTCGGTGATATCTTTGGGGAAACCGAAGGTTTTGTCTGTGCAATTAGGGATGAAGTTATGATAACGAACAACTACCGGAGGTTTATTGTGAAAGACGGCACGGTTGACATCTGTCGCGCATGCCACCGTCCGGGTGAATCAATAAGACACATTATCTCTGGGTGTTCTCGTCTAGCTTACGAAGAGTACCTGCATAGACAGCACCTTGTACCTAGGATTATCCATCAGCAACTTGCTCGGAAATACATCCTTGTGAAATCAGAAGTATCCAGTTCTCGAAAAACCACTCCATCATCACTGACAGGACTATTACTGCCAACAAGCCTGATACAGAGGTGGTGGATCGATTAGAGCGGCGCGCAATAAATATTGACATAACGGTAAAAAAATCAAGTATCTTGACTTGGCTCGCGAGGTTGTCGACATGTGGGATGTGGACTCAGCAATCACTGTGTCGATAGTCGTAACAGTTAATGGCTTAATAGCCAAGAGACTCGACCAACACCTGAGGAGGCTCAGTGATGCAGCTCGTTAGGCAGCTGGATCAAGAGCTTGATTCAGAAAGCGGTACTTCTGGACACGGCTCGCATTGTCAGGAGGTTTTTTAATGATTTTTGAAAAATAATTTTAAATGTAAGTTATGCGTTTTAAATGAAGTATAATAATAATAAATGTTTGTTTTTAATAACTTTTTAAGAATAAAGTTCACAAATCCTCTATAGAAAACCCCAACCAGACCCTCCAACCAGACGGGTGTCGTGTGTGGTGAGACACTGCCTGACGATTGATGTCGGGACGTTGTATTTAGGCTAGTTGTGCGGTAAACTCTGCTTACGCGATGCAGGAGTTGGGGTGACGGCAGTGTGATGCGTAGTTCGCATGTGGCGGTGCATATGCCACCACAAAAGCAAACAGCAATATATTTGACAGCTTATTTGCGACGTTGCCAACCTTGTAGAATGCACAGCCTTAATAAGATACCTGTGTCACCGCCCCGCCGACGAGGAAGCGAAGCTAATAATCAACGATTTTCTCGCTCAAGAAACGTTCAAATAATTGTAGGTCCCGGGTAAGCAAAAGAGATACATGTAAAGTTGATCGCTAACTGTTCACACCACGGAATAATAAGAGTCTCGTTATCATTATTCCGTGGTTCACACCGGGCGAGTATTCGTTTGTCACTGCGACAAGAGCTATCGGAGTGAGAACTGAGCGACGCTCGCTTGATGGGCCAACAAAAGACATTCTCGGTTGGTACATACGTATAACAGCGAGTAATTGCTCGTCGCTGTCGCGCACTCGCTGCTTGCCAAGTCGTTTTTAGTTGCTAGGTCTACTCGCTATTCGTTGATCGCCGGCAGTGAGGCAGGCGCCTAAATAAGAGGATGACACTTTGTTGTGCAATATGCTGTTCTTCTGTTACACCTCACTGTCGCATCCAGGGTGGTGTGAGTCAACCTCGCAGATACCATCTTTGTAGTGAACATCTGCTGTGTCGCCGAGTATGTCAATGAGTTTGTCAGTGCTGCGATTAGACACATGTGCGGGACTCTCTGGGTAGTCCGGTCGCTTGTCATAGTCCTCATTCTTCTGCTTATGCCGTGACGGCAGCACGAACACCCCCACAGCCATCTAAAGAAGGAAAGAAAGATTAACACAGACAGCTCATGAAACATGAAATGCCAATTAAAGCACTTGAAGGTTATGTTAGCGGGTACCCGAAATTGGAACAAACGGCGCCATCTGGTTTTTCTAAATACATTTTAAGTGACATTTTACAAAACAATAGACTACATGATTGTACTTTTTATTCGATTTTTCTTGTAAAATATGAGCTACAGTAAAAAAAATAAGATTATCTCAAAAATTGGTGAAGTTCTATGTGTTTTAAAGTAGACACTACGGCAGTATTAGCATCTGACGTCACAACAGAGCAACGCCACAGTATTAATTATTAATTAATGTATATTTTTGAAAGTGCCATTCGTGCGCCAAAATATTCTTGTACCTGAGACCATTCACAGTTATTTTACCTGACAGCAGCAACCCAATAGCAATCCAATAGCAACCTTATTGTAACGATAGTAAAAATCGTTGTGAATTTGACAGACTTGTCAATGGCAGCAACCCAACAGCTACCTTATTACAAGGTGAATAAAGATCACTGTAATATTGACAGGGATGCAAACTCGCACTTCAAATAAATAAACAAATATATATCTACCTCTTTCTTAGTGGGTACTTCGTCTACAGTCTGGTCCAGTAAATCGTTCCTGCGTTGCAGATCTGAGATGTTCTGGTGGAAGAACTCCGATCTATGTCGCTCCCGAATAAACATGCAGTAAGCTATCCATATGACAACTAGTGCTGCCTGCAAACAAGAAAAGATAAATAACATCAGAATTTGAAGTAATATCATGGTTCTGTTCGCTCTTAGGAAGAAGGCGAGACTTTGTATAAGATATTTCTCAGAAGCGCGGAGTCTGGATTTATGCCCGGTTGATGACAATAGGCACGCCCCATAGTACATGGGATTTACATACCTAACTTAACAAACAAAATCACAACTAACATAACAACAAAACACAAGTGGCAAAATGTGAATGTACTATAGGTTTCTACCTACACCTGTGTTGTACTAGGCGTGATGTTTTGATAAGTTATTCAAATAACTTGTTTTTAGAATGACGTTGAATACTCGTCATCATAAAAACAAGATTTTCGACCAGTATTGACGATAATAAAGAGACATTTAAATACTTTATTAATAGAGTTGAAAATCAAAATAGACAATGCAGTTCTAACTGTGCAACGAATAAAATATTCTTAAACAACTCACCAGAACCAGAGCGACGACAAAACCAAGGATATAGAGACTCATTTTAAAAAGATTTTGCGTCGTATTTAGCGAGACGAGTGCAGCAGACGAGGCTTGATTGGTACAGTCGAACCGAGCGCCGTCGTCGCTCTCAATTAATGTCACTTTGAACTTGTGGCTCATGTAGTCTGATGATGTCACTAGAATTTATTGAGAGATCACGATCAGAACAGTTATTTACTACGAAACACACGACTTTGCTTTCGAAACGATCGAAGTAAACAGGGTCTCACAAGCAAGTCCAACGTCTCGTGAGTCGTTCGGGAATTACCTAAATTATATTTTCCTGTCACCGATCACCGATGACGCTGTGATATATCTACGTACGTACACACCTATGCAAATGATTTCAGAGCGTTCGATAACGTTTTGAATAGTTTTCTTTGTGAGTAGTATAATAGTCAACAAATGGACCATTACAGTGTGTATTACGTAGACTCATGTTGTAATTCTCTCTGTGTGTGTGTCTGTGATACTGCACCGTTGGGTCTTGTTGTTGCGAACGCGATGTGGGAATGTGGTCCTGCGTTCGATTACCGGGTCGGGCAATGTGCTATTAGTTTTTTTTTGCCCGGAGTTTGAAAGTTGGTGGTGTGACTAAGTCCGGTAACGAAGATACGTTCCCGTTCGGAAGTAGTTGATCCGTCAAAACAAGGGACACATTTCTTCAGACGGGCACAAACACATTGGGAGGAGTGACAGCTGTCAAACCGTCTGGCAAAGTTTTAGTTTATCAGCCGTTTAGTTAAGTTGGGAGTACATTTATTTTTCCAGAAATATCATATCATTGGAAGCCTCCACGTGAAGTTTTAAGTTCGGTGATAAACGTTTTACGAGTGAAAATAAAATCGTAGTAATTTTTTTAAGGGCTGGTTTTATTAATACGAGAATTGTAGTAGACACTTAAAGTTTTGTGCAAAGTTATTTTTATCTTCAACAATCTCACGAAGTTTCAGGTCTGGGATATGTCAGACTTTCGAGTTTCTGACTACACATAAAACTGTCAATAATCTACTAATGGCAGCCGGGACCACGTGCTTTTGGATGCAGTATGTAATGGATGATCACCCATCTACAGACCAACCTCGGCAAGCATTGCTTAACCTTGAAGTCAGCCACGAGCTTATATATATTATTATTTAATAAACAACAACACTGCGATGAAGGTCGTTGTGCATGGTACCTACAGTAAAAATAGCAAGCAACCAGTTATAAAACTAGCACTAAATGAAGATCAAGTGTTATTGAGATGACCTGCCATGTGACCTCGAGTCCTTACCGAGAGTGACCGTTGCGCGAATACGGTATTGACGCGATCGTTTATTTTAATATGAATAAAATCATGACGTACTACAAACGCGACTTCATAGATCGCCTGAGTACGTCATATTAATACCCTGAGTCCTAACCAAAAGGGACTGACGCGCGAAAACGCAACTACCCGACATTTTATTGACTTCGTAAATAATAGTAGGTAGTATGTAGTAGGCCACAAGTGAGTGGTAACACTTTGACCGTCAGCTGGCCTAGCGTAGTACAGAGTTTCAATAGAATGCGAGGCTAACTAATACTGGCTTCAATACCACTGACGTGCGGTCTTCCGAACAAACTTGACTTTTCCAGTTTTTTTGACATTCATTTATATATAATATAAATATATAGATCGTACGTATCGTTTAATATATCGTCTAGGTATAAATTATATATAATTTATAATAATGTTGAACTCCTCTTCCTCTCTCCTTATTTAGCCGTACCCGACCTAGAGACATAGACCCTCTATATTGATCTTTTACTTCGTCATACCATCTTTGAAATACATTATGGAATGCAATAAAGAATTGAGTTTTGCGTTAAAGAAAACTTGATTTTTTTGACTGGGAACATTATTCGATCACATTCTTACCTACGAAGTATTATTACCCGTCTTTAGATAGAACGCGTTTTTCCTACTTAAAACTAGTTTTTACTAAATGCCAATGTTAAAACTAGAAATACCTAGTCGAAACTAGAATTTACCACTGACATAATTGATTTTCAGATAAAACTTGTTGTCACTCCGAGCTTTAGTAGAGAGAAACTAATTTGTGATTGAAAACAAGATATACTTAAACATATTAATTAAAAAGATCTAGGACACACAGTCATGTTCCTAGTAAAAAGTAAAAATAATAATCTTACGCTAAAGGAATATTTGAGGGAACATCGACATAAAGTAGTTGCCAAGGTGACATTATTAATTAAAAGTAATTAAAGTAATCGAACAAGTCAACAGACCACAACTATAAAATTTAAAAATAGATTGCCAAGGAACATACTCGTATTTTGTTAATATAAAGTAAAAAATAATTAAACAACCATAAAATTAAAAAAGGATGAGGGTCTAATAATAATAATAATAATGCATCACCCACGGTCATCGGTAATGAGACTGTATATCCCGCGAAAGTGTGGTGGTCGAGGCTTTTTAAACGCTAAGACCCTACACAATCGCGAGATATGCAGTCTCAGGGAATATTTCCTAGAAGCCGACGTGAGGATGCATCGTGATGTGGTCGCGGTGGACAAGGGCCTCACCCCGCTCTCCTTGGCTAAAGAGAACTGGCGCAAACCTGTAGTGCTTTACACTAATGATCGCATGGAAGTATGGCAGAGTAAGGAGCTTCACGGACGCTTTTTCCGGGCCCTACATGGACCCGATGTAGATCTTTTAGCGTCCGTAGCCTGGCTGCGTTTCGGTGACCTCTTTGGAGAAACCGAAGGTTTTGTCTGTGCAATTATGGACGAAGTTATGATGACGAACAATTACCGGAGATTTATTGTGAAAGACGGCACGGTTGACATCTGTCGGGCTGTCTTGCTCTGAAATACAGCCTTGTGGAATCGGAAGTGCCGTACTACAGGTACGTGCCCGACCCAGTTCTCGAAAATGGAAATATCACATTGTACTGGGATCGATCCATCATCACTGACAGGACTATTATTGCCAATAAGCCTGATATAGTGGTGGTGGATCGAGTACAGCGGCGCACAATGATTGTTGACATAACGGTCCCGCATGACTGTAGCCTCGTGAAAGCCGAGAAAGATAAAGAAATCAAGTATCTTGATTTGGCTCGCGAGGTTGTCGACATGTGGGATGTGGACTCAGCAATCATTGTGCCGATAGTCGTGACAGCCAATGGCTTAATAGCCAAGAGCCTCGACAAACACCTGAGGAGGCTCTCGTTGGGCAGCTGGATCAAGGGCGTGATTCAGAAAGCGGTACTTCTGGACACGGCTCGCATTGTCAGGAGGTTCCTCTCTCTGGAGCCCTGACCGCCGGTAGCTTGGACCCTGTTCCCGATACCGGTGGGATACTATTTTTTATATTTTTAAATGTTTTTTAATTATTTTTTTTCAGATTTTTTAAAAAATATTTTAAAATGTAATTTATAAGTTTGTAAAATATAATAAAGGAGATAATAATAATAAGTTTATTGATCCAAAAATATATACGTAGACACAGGTTGCATAGTAGTATGCTAAGACTTAATCAACTAACAATGGACACAAAGGGAGAAAGAAATAATTGTCTATATTACCTAAAACATTAAATTCTGTCTCCTAAACTAGGGGTGGCCTGTATCTTATATATACATTATTATCTGGTCTACTTGTTATATATACATTTTGAGTTACAAAGGTAACCATTTTTCTTGTAGAGACACCTTTTTGTCATACATCCTCTCTTGCATACGCATCGCATAAATCCTTGGCCTGTTCCTATGGCTGCTTCCTTAGCAACAGTTCTCACAGGTAAATAGTTTTATCTGAAAATCAAATACATCAGTTCTAAATTTTAGTTTTGACTAGGTATTTCTAGTTTTAACAAAGGTTAGTAAGAACTACTTTTAACTAGGGAAATCGCGTTATATCTAAAAACGGTTTTAACTGTAACATATATATTAATCTAATCTTTTATCGAAAAAAAAAATTGTCGGAAATAATCCAGGTTATAAACTCACAAAACGTATTACAAACATTAAAAAAAAAACTCATATCACACACTATTTAAGTTTCGAATAATATATTTCAATAATGATTCGAGAGACACTTAGCACCTTCTGTCCTCCAATGTCGCAATTGTGAGTGTCGAAAACTATTGTTCTTTTCCCCGGGAACAATACTTTTTTCCGGATGAAAGATACCCTATGCCCTTTTCTGTACCTACCCCTGACAACGTATAGGCAACATTTCTTGATGATCGGTTCAGTAGTTTAGGAGGGAAAAGTAAGTATACAACCAGCCCGATCACTATGTACGGCAAGCCAATCCCTTGGGAGAAGCAAGCCAAATACCTAGGCGTGATCCTCGATGAGAACCTTACCTTTAAGGCTCATATTAAGGCGGTTCGCGCGCGCGCCTCCTTCGCTCTTAGCAGGCTCCAATTCGTACTGACAGCCCGTAGCAAACTGTCCCTCAAATGCAAGCTCCGCATCTATACCGCAGTCATCCGTCCCATCATGACCTATGCCTGCTTTGTATTTGCGCACGCTCACCCACGTCATCTCCATAAGATGCAGACCCTCCAAAACCGTTTCCTCAGAAGGGTCACGGGTGCCCCCTTCTATGTCCGTAATATAGATCTTCACGTCGACCTCAAAATGCCAACCATAAAACAGTTCATGAAACGCTTATCAAAGCGTTTCTTCGACTGCGGCATTAAACATTCTAACCCCCTGATTACAGCGGCCGCCCGCTACACTCCCTCTCGCATTAGCAGTATTCGCCGACCAAGGCATACTTTAATCGACCCCGACGACGCCACTACCCTCCTCCAGGAGAGTAGTAAGGCCACTAGCACGCTACATAAGCCCAAAACCCGATCGCCGTCCTACCGCCCTCGCCGCCGAGGCCCGCCGCGACGCCCAAATCTACGCCCCTCCCGACCCTTGCTCGAGCCAGCCCGCGCCGCTGAGCCTGTAACTTTAAATTCGTCCGTAAATAATATCAATCCTGATCCAGCTAGTCATTTGCTGCCCTCTTCCAGCGACGCCCTAAGCCGAGGTTCGTACCCCACAGGGGGTGCCCTTAGCGTTGTCGCTTAGTTTTAGTTAGTATATAAGTTTAAGTCCTGGCTGGAGGCCTTAATTCATTAGGGAATCCACAGGCAAGTCCGCTTAAGCAGACGACAACCGCATAGGTTGACCTGCGAGATGCCAAACAAACAAACAAACAGTAAGTATACAAACAAACTTACTTTCGCATTTATAAATGTGGTTTGGAAGTTAGGATTGTCGTCTCCACCTTTTATAAGTACGTAGGTACCTTCCAACCTTAACAGATGTCATCTAATTAAACTAGCTGTAAAAGGTCCGTTCCTTTAGTTTTCTAGGTGAAGCTGAATCCCTCCGGTGTCAATAAACATAATGCAACAATATCTGATGCAATCCAGTACAATCTGATTAAATCTTACCTACTGTGGGATGAGTCAATCAACTGCATTCTACTTAATAAAATCTTAAACACATTCATTCGTTGACAGACACCGCTGAGTCATGCTTCTAGCATGACATTTTGTTCCTTAAAAAACTAAAGTGAGGAATAACGAAAAAAAATGGAAATTGACATCCAAAAAGGCTTAGATGGTGAAGAAAATTTCAATAGGAGTTCGTCATTTTTGAAGTTAAAACGAGGAAATCTTCGTTTACTCTTTATAAACACAAGTCTGTTGTATTTTCGTTTTTTTTTGTTACTCATGGGTAATCTAACGGGAACACGGCTTGTCTCCTGATTAAATAGCCAGCTTCAAAACGAATATTAGTACAACACGGGGGAAATAACATATCACAAGGCTCGAATGTCGTTTGTTGAATAAAGTAATAAAAATAAAATAAGTTATTTACACAGTTTTGTATTTTTTGACAAAGTATGGTGTAATACTATTACATCATACTTTGACAAAAAATACAAAACTGTGGCTATTAATATAAATTAGACTTTAAAGAAATATCTTTAATAGTTCCGAGCCAGGTGCCATGTTAATTCACCCGAGTTGTAGATCTCCGTGACTTTGCTATGTCAATATGTACGGGTCGTGTGATAGATACGTTATTGGCTTTGACATAATACTATCAATAATTGACATTAACATACGATTCTAATTTCATTAGTGCCTTTTGTGGACAGCATAATTAATTTTTTGTTACAGTTGAAAAAAATGTTGAGCAGTGGTGGCCCAGTGGTAACGGCCCCGAGTTACGAGTTGTAGGTCGTGAGTTCGAACCCAGGCAGGCGCTTTACTTTGTGTAAATAATTTCATCATCACTGCTCTCAAAACGGTGAAGGAAAACATCGTGAGGAAACCGGCATGTCCTAGAACCAAAAATTCGAATACATTGTGACATCTACCGATCCGCACTGAGCCCGCGTGGTGGATTACGGCTCACTCCCTCTCATAGAGAGGAGGCCTGTGTCCCAGCAGTGGGAACGTTATAGGCGATTATGATGATGATGACAGTTGAAATGGCAATCATGTAATTTGGTGTAAATTGTTTATTTTGATTTTTTCTATCTTATATTCTTTTATATTTTGTAAATGTGAGAATGTTGTAGGCCTTGTAGATTTATAGACCATAGTCTATTTGTTAAGCAATGATAAGCTGTAATTTGAAAACATTGTTTTTCGAGTTTCAATCGAACACTCAGCGAAAATGCATAAGTGCATCGAACGCAAGTATGCACATTCGCTCGTCCACCAAAATGTGGGCCAGTTCGCGTTTAGATCTCATCAGAGACACCTCGTGCTCATTACCATTACCATTTAACCGTACATTTTACCAACAAGTTAGTCATATAATTTACCATTTTACCATTTCTTGTAACTAAGTGTTTAAATATTGTTATTTCCCTTATAATTCAAGACTTAAACTTTTACCGTACCAAAACAATTCAATCAAAACGAGAAAGGTGTGCTAGGTCACCATATCGCCGAGCACTAAGTTCTACAATTGTAAAAGTGAAATATTTTAAAAGAGTAACCATGGAGTTTCTTGCCGGATCTTCTCCATAGGAAACGACTAATTGGAACCGTGCACCTAGATTTAGGATATCAGATAGTAGATTTATTTGTAATAAAATATTTCGATTTGATTTCGTTGAGCCGACTAGTCGGCCAGTCGGCTGGACGGCCAAAGTCATAGTTGGTCAATCCCTAGTCGTGACGGACTTGTAAAAACTCAACTCAAAACTCAAAGCATTTATTTCAAATAAACCAATTACCCAGGAGTACCATGTCGCAGCATAACTGATGTTATTGACGCTAACTCCTTCCACAACACATCCTACATGATTACTATTGAGCCCACATTTTTTTTTAGTGTTTTACAAATCGGGCAATACAATAAAACTTACATACTGGGAAAAATTAACAATCGAAGAACCGTCACAGTTCGATAACCATCCAGTGTTGATCCCTAGTTTACAAGATTTTAATTTGCTTGCTTCCGATGTAAAAAAGACTCCAATGCGTTCTCAATACATAAATCAATTGTGCGACATAAAATGCAGAACCACTTTGATGAAAAAGAGTTTTTTTTGGAATGTCTTCGAAAATTTATAATAAAATACCCGATAGTATAAAAAAAAAGCCACTATCAAAGTTTAAGAAAGCTCTCTCCTCGCTATTAATAGAAAAATGTTACTATACTGTTCCAGATTTTATAAATGAAATTTTTAATATTTTTAAATTTATTTTGTCTTGTTTTATTAAGTTTTTAAGTATTTTAGTTTTTAATTACATTGTACCTTATATTTGTACGCCTTCACGGCAAAACATAGCGCCCAAATATGTTAACCTAACACCTTTATGTAAATACCTATGTTTTACAAATAAATATTCTGATTCTGATTCTGCCAATGGCCTGTAGTATAACCCTTTTCAAAGAATAGTTCGAATTGAATTTCCCTGTCACCCTGTAGAAGCTGGCTTGAACCAATCCGTTAATATGACAGTGTCATTGACAAATCTGTTAGCGAACCTGTCCATCTGAAAAAAAAGGTGTTTGCATTCCCTAACATCATTTTCAGTCCACATCAACACACTGCTGGATTTTATTTTATAATGAAAAGGTTTTGCTTTTTTCCGTTAATTTATGGGGCGGCAAACCTTATAGGCCCAGTGCGCTGAATCTTAAAATACGCCACTGGTCATACCGAAGTATTCTAACTTTGATACATAGGATTTGAGGTTTCTACATTGGTTATTAACATAAGACAGTTGGTACAAAATCGTATGTGAATTCGCTCTAATTTACTAGAGTAGACCTCATAAGTAGGATTCCATACTTGACTTCCATACACACTGCGTCACAATACCAGTATTTAACTGCATAGTTATGCAGTTAAATACTGGTATTGTGACTGCAGGATCCCTAAATTCCTTGAGTTGTCGCGCAAAAAAACCTGACAGACGCGAGGCTTTCGAGCTATGTTATCAATATGATGTCTAAACTTAAGTTGGGAATCCATTATTACGCCTAAGTCGCGAATCTAAGACACCTCTTCTAGAGGTACATTATCAATTGAGTAAATTGCATCAGTTGGATGTCATTTTGTTTTGTTGGATGTCACAAATGAGGTAATTAACGTACAGGTTGAACAACAGAGGAGAGGTAATTCCCCCCTGCCTCACGTCACACTCCATGCCATATTCCTGTGAGAGAGTGTCAGCCCATCGTACTTGGTTTCGCTGCTACCGATACCAATGTCTTAACACTGAGACAACCTCTACCGGCACCCTAGCACTCTCCAGCTTCATCCACAGTATATCGTACAAAACAGTATCGAAGGCTCTGGATAAATCCAGTAAGCACGCGTATACCGGCGTACTCCTCTCAGTGTAGTACGAGTACCCTACAGCCCGCTTAACACACAAGATAGCACTTTCCGTAGAAAGAATCGTGTAAATCCACATAAGTTTTAAGGGTGTCATTAAGCAAGCTGTTAAATACCTTGTTTATTACCGGGCGGCAGGTGAACTCCTGCATTGCTTAGATGCTCAATGCTCAAAACTGTCACAGCGCGGAGACGTACCACGATGCATGCTGTGGATAAATTTTTGCACGTGTTTTGCTTTAAATCTCAGAACTCGCTTCTGGGTAATCGTCTCAGCACCATTACATCCAAAAGTTGAGGAACGCCTCTGATCCGTAGAATCATAATGTGGCGTTATTATAAAATAGTCATTAAAGAGATCAGCGATTATGTCGTGATCACTGACCTCATCCACGCTCACAGGAAAGCCACTAACATTCATTTTCCAAGTTTGCTTCCAAAACAACTTAAAATCTTTGTCAGTATGATCCTGCCTATCCTGACACCACATTTTTTTAATGCTGTTCTGCTCTCGCACCTAACGCAATACACTTGACCCTTATTCGGCTTACCAGTTTGAACCCGTAACAAAAATTTCAGTCTGGCTTCCCTATGGTAACCAGCCACGTGTTAATTCCACCCAGCTATATATCCACCCCTCCTTAGCAGCGCTCCCCTGCGCTTGTAAGAGGCAGTGACGGCATCCGACAGGATAGATACAAGGTTTACATACATATATTTTAACAAGGTCCTATGAGCAATATTGTAACAGTAACCACCGCAGCATAGTGAAAATTCTTATGGAAAATCGATTTCCCGAAGCTGAGAGTGACACCGACGATGATATTACCCAATTTGATCTTTCGTTCTTTCCGCCCAAATGATCTTCGGTCGAAGAACGGACAGCCTCCCTATTACAAATCAGTCTACCCAAATTACATTCAACAGAAACTGGGAAATGGTCAGACCACTGCACATTGTAATCTACCCTAATTTAATATTGAGGTCAATTTTAAGGCAACGTGGTCAGGTGTTGATCGAGTACCATTGGTAAGAACAGTCATTAACATGTTAGTGATTAATTCCAGTATGTTCTACGAGCTGTCCTCATTTCTGTAGATCATTGGTTCGGCAGCTTTCAATAGGAAGGTGCAGCCATTTTTGGAGGGGGAAAAGGAGTAGTTTTGGGTAAGTTCTTGATGACCTTGCTTATTATAGCCAGGAGGAGGGGGGTACGGAGTTTAGGGTTAAGTAAGACCGTTTTACGGTATGACCTTTGGGAAGTAGGGATTGGGCTTGAAGGCTGGGATTTTGTAACCTTGTTACTAGGGGACGATTTTGAAACATCGGCATATGATCTGGAAACAGGGGGAAAACCCGACTTGCTTCCACATATGAAATTAATTTTTCCGCCATCAGAGCTTTGATGCTCTTCTGTCGACCTAATTCAGGACAAGCACTGTCATTTGCGAAATGGTTCCCAGAACAAGTTACACAGAATCCTGACTCAGGGGTGATTTCACATTCATCACCTGGATGATCTTCACCGCATTTGAAAAAACGTGGTTCGACCTACAAAGTGTACGGGTATGACCAAAACGACAGCAAAGGTAGCACTGGATTGTTGGGTATGTGTACCTCTCAACTGGAAGAGCTGAGTAGAAACAATACACCCGCTTAGGCAAAACTTGTCCGTCAAAAGTTACTGCAACTGTCTGCGTAGGCTTCCACTCACTACCCACCCACTACACCAGAAGAGGTCACCTTGCGGCGCATCCTCCTGGCCTTCACAACAGCACCACATCATTCACGAACCTTAATATTTTCTATTATTTCCTCTTCCGACCATTCAATAGGGATATCCCTAACAATACCCATTTTTGTAATGTTGAATTGCGGGATGGAGGCAGTATAGGAGGCACCTACCTCTTCGAACAACCTATCAGAAGAACTGAGGTACCAGTTTTTCTCAAAAATCTCTCCAGCTTATGTTCCAGGTGTAGAGGACATTTGCGTTGGCATCGATGATGTAGACAACACTAATGATCCAATGAACATGCCATTCAGCTTGAAAGAGTTAAAAACTGTGCTATCCCGGGTCAAGGTCTCCGCACCAGGGGTTGATGGATTCCCTTACTCTTTTATTGTCAAAGCTGGTCCAAAACCCACCAATACTACCTGGAATTGGCTAATTATTGCTTCACTTCCGGATTTGTTCCCACCGACTGGAAGGTTCAAGTAGTCATTCCAATATTGAAACCTGGCAAAGATCCTAATGATCATTGCTTATATAGACCTATCGCTCTATCATCCGTAATAATTAAACTCTTAGAACATTTAATCAAGAATCGTTTAGAGTGGTTGAGGGAGGGCAGGAGACTGCTACCAACGACTCAGTTCGGCTTCAGGAAAGGTCTGGGCACAGCTGCTAGTGTAGGTATCCTCACATCTGCGGTCCGGCTGGTCCTCAGCAGGAATGAGTTTGTGGTGGCAGTTTTTCTGGATATATCAGCTGTTTATGATTCGTTCCTCCTCACTAAACCAATGGCTCCTTGATCACGGGTTATCTCTAAGTGCACCAAAGAGTACAGCGGTCATTTTTACCCGCAAGCGTTCTGTTTCCCAAGTAGATATAAATTTTGATGGACAAATAATTCCAGTCAAGGATAAGGCTAGGTTTCTGGGAGTAACGTTGGACTCGAGATTGTCTGGGGTTGATCATTTTAACAACGCGGTTAAAAAATGTGAACGCTCCGTGTCGGTTCTTAAGGCTTTGGCCGGGGTGTGGTGGGGTGCTCACCCCTACACCCTTAAACTGGTCTATAATGTGTTGACCAGGAGCGCCCTGGACTACTGTTGCTTCCATATTGAGTCTTGCAACAATGAAGCGCTCAAGAAATTTGACAGCATCCAGGCCAAATGCCTGAGAATTATTATAGGAGCCATGAAGTCATCTCCCATAAATGCCCTTCAAGTTGAATGTGCGGAACCGCCCCTATATCTTAGAAGACAGTATTTGGCAGATCGTTTCCTATCTAAAGTATTCTCTCTTTTTTTGAGCACAAAAAGCTCAATTTTAGAGCAAATCGACCTTTCCTTTAATAATTCTCCGTATTGGAACAATAAAATAGTTCCTTTATTGATAAATGTGCACAGAGAGCTTATACACCTCTCCTCGCCTGTTTGTCAATATACAATTCCTCCTGTGTTTTCCGCTGCATATGAAATTATTCACTTTGAACCAAAAGCCGTTTTGGGACTAGGTGTATCAAAGCATTCCCAAAACGCAAGACACAACTTCGAGTTAGCCGTCAAACGTTACTGGGATGGATGGATTTTTTTCTTTACTGATGCATCAAAATTATCACAAACATAAAATACTGGGGTAGCAGTTTATTTTCAGAATTCAAAAATTGTCTTACTTTTTCAATGCCCACCAGAAGCATCAGTTTTTATAGGAGAGTGTATTGGCATTTTAGAAGCCATGCACTGTATCAAATCACATAAAATAACAAAAGTAGTATTTTTTTCAGATTCCCGTAGTAGTATCCAGGCCTTAGAACTAAATCAACTTCATAGTTACATTCATAGTCAAATCATAGTGGAAATTAAAAGCTTGTTATTTGAGTGTTCCCAAAACGGCTTGGACATCGAGATAGCCTGGATCCCCGGTCACTCGGGTATTGTTGGCAATGAGTGCGCTGATTCGTTAGCAAAGTATGCCACATCGAATCCGGTTGATCGAAAGCACTACGTAGCTCACAACTACGATTTGCGAAATGGTTCCAAGCCCAAATTGTTTGTCTCATGGACAAAAACGTGGAATGAGACCTCAAAAGCCAAGGGTGCCTACTACGCAGCTATACAGCCCAACATCCAGCGGAAACCTTGGTATTTCAAATTTCCAAAATTGTCAAAAAGAACTGTATCGACGCTTTCCAGGCTAAGACTCGGACATTGTTGTAGCACAGTGTTTCTGAATAAGTAGTTCCCTGTGTGAATGCGGTCTTGCGGAGGGTACTTTGGAACATATATTTTTCTCCTGCTCCTTGAACACCAAATCCTTCGATCTCTATCGAAAAATTTCCAAATGTAACATTCCTCTCCCAACTAACTTCCGTTCTCTTTTATCCCACTTCTCTCCTAAAATTATTAACATTTTAACAACTTTTTAAACGAAAATAATGATGTAAATATGTATGAATATGTCTTTATGCTGTTTGTCACCCTACGTAGAAGATAGTAATTTAGAATAAAATTTGTTATACTAACCCCTGTCCTTGTCTTTCAACGACTAACATCGGTAGTTCTACCACTAAGTGCAAAGTCGACGGCGCGCCTCTAAGCTGCCGTCTCAACGTGACGCTGGCAGAACAGTCGACTCAATATGCGACTCACTTGCCATTAACGGGAAGAAAAAAAAAGAAAAACTTTGACATTCTAAACGAATGGATGTGCAGATATTATTCATAAATGACATTTGCAAATAAATAATGTTAAGTAAATTATATATGTCCTGTAATAAATCAATGTACTTGTTCTAATATTTGCACGCCACACGTCAGAATGTGATGATACCATTGACTTATCTCAGAGAAAAAATTATTATGATTATGACTGTCGACAATCCGACAATCCGACAATCTGACAATTTTACAAGTTTCTTTCATACATTTTCTGTTTTATTAAATAAGCATATAACTAACAAAACATCACACCTGTAATCATCGAAAGATAAGGCAGAGGTATACCTATAGTACACCCACATTTCGACAGTTATGTTTATGTCGCATGTAATAGGGGGCGGGGAGACTATTGCCATCATCCGTGCACAAGTCCAGACTCCGGGCTACTACTCTGGGAAGTTTCTGATGGAAGTGTTTTGCCTACTAATAATAACATTCCATGATCAGATCACCAAGCTCTCTGCCAAGTTAGGTGATTAATCATAATCTCTCCTTCACAGGCCATAGTACAGATTATTGGAATGAGTGTATATTGTTTATAGTTACGAACATAAAACTAAACATATGAGAAAACATAACTTTAATATTAAAATAAGGAATGCACATTAATTGGGTAACCAGAGTCAAGATCAAAACACACCATGAGATAATGAGGATACGACTAGTCAGTATCAATATCACGAACAACCACGTATGAATTAATATAGAAGCCAACATCAATGAATTCTTTTGAGACATGAACCGTCTTATTCAAAGCAACAGCATCTAACACATTATTGATGTCCATAGACCAGAAATGATGACGCTTGTACTTTTTTCCGTAGTTCACAGCCACAGACCCGGATAAACTGACAACGTACTCCAGCTGCACCTTCAACAAGCCTTTAGTCGCATACAGTTCAGCGATCACGGACTGTTTCGGTTGCAAATGAATTTCGAACCCGTTTTCGGAACCAACAGTCACTGGCTGGGACATCATGAAGTTTTCTCCCCATCTGGAGTTGAAAGAGTAAGTGGAGACAGACACAGCCATAGCCTTAATATTGAAGCTGTATTTGGTATCCTGAGTCACAGAGATCTCGCCGCTTCTCTCCCAAGTAGATGAAGCTGTTTCCTCAACATTTTGCCCTAATTTAGATTTAACCCAGACTGGTTTCGTGCTATTGTTTTTGAAAACTTTACTACCTATTAAATATGGATGTAAGTCCTGTGATATAATCATGGGTTTAGTGGGCTCAAGGATTCTGGAGACCTGCTGCCATTTGTTCGTTGTGTACAGATCGCCCCAAGGTGTAGGACTCCTTAAGAAAACATCGTCAGGTTTGCCACCGAAGTGTGCTTCGACAGCTGCCTTTAAGTTCTTGTCTGTCAGTTGGAAGGTCTGTATTTCCTGGTCGCTGATGATATCTTCGTTGCTTCCAGAGATGGTGAGCCTTACTTCGGTCTCGTCATCGGATGCTATGATTTCGATTTCGATTCCGGCCAGTGCCAGGACTGGAAGTACTAGGAGTATTGCGACAGTCTTCATGTTGTTGTCCCAATTTGTTCTGAAAATTAAAAATCATGTTAGTTTTATTCGTCACCTTTCCAAGTTTTAGTTAAAAAACTCTGCGGGGTAATGTAAGTAAAACCTTTAATTATGGATACATGATTTTTACGATTACCTTGGGACCCGTGGTTTAAATATAAACAACGATTAACTCGAAAAGTTCGTCCTGATTTATTATACAGTTTAAAGTAATGAAAAAAAAACGAGAAATGAGTTACGACGAGATTATTAAAATAAAAGCGAAAATTAAATCAAAATATGAATTTCGTAAAAAAACTTACTGTTTACTTAATTTGTTAGTTCAGAACTGCCGAAAAAATATAGAACACTGAAGAAAAATAGCTATGATTTGTGAAGGAGGAGCGCTGAGTACGACTGGTCGGGATATCAACCAAGTGCAGCTGGTACCCTGCACCACACCTGGTATATGGTTTCGAAGAGACTGTTTAGTTATTGATTTATTTAATACCGTAGGCACCTAGGCACACAAATGTACATAATGCCATAGGCATTTTCTACCAGTCAACACTCCATAAAATTTCAATCAATATTTTATGGGAAAATCGCTTTTCAATCTTGCACAATTATAATACTGTTCGTGCGTGATTGTTCACAACCGTTCTGGCCATTATACTTCACACCATCCATCTTTTAATTGAACTGTCTCTTTTATTTGCTTACTCAAATATAATACACATAAAACATCCGGAATAAACTCTTGAAATAATGATGAAAAACGCATCAAAATACATGGTGTAGTTTAGAATAAATAAGCAGTCACACAGACAGACAGAATAAGTGACTTATAATATGTATCAATCAGCCTTTCCCAAAGTGGGCGATAACGCCCTCTTGTGGGCGCTGCAGGCCCAACGGCCGGTAAGAGACCCAGATAAAAAATAGGGGCGATTAGACGATAGAGGCTTGGGGGGCGATTTGTAATTTCATCTACTAGGAGGACTCTTAGACACCGACTGAGCTCTTGACTCTCGACTACAACTTGTGAACATCAACTAATATTAAATAAGAGATTGATCAAACTAACCCGGTTCGATATTTCTCTCCGCGTAGTTCATAGATTTGTCCTGTTTTATTCAATAAATAAGATAAAAATCATGTCAATCGGTCGCCCCGTTTTGAAACGAAAGTAAACAAACAAATAAAAAGCCAACAGCCACACTTTCGCATTTTAATAGTTATTATTATTCCTAGCCAAGTAATTTTCGTAGCTTTTAGACCGCGGGCAATCATGTCAAATGACCCGATTTATGCACGACCACACATAATTATTTATTAATCAATTTTTTACTTTTAAAAGCTTGTAAGTTCCCGTTTATAACGGTTTCAGCTTACTCAAAATAATTCGACAATAACCATGTTCTAACATTTACTTAGACTGCACGACTCATTTACGCCATTATGTCGGTAATAGCAAATTACGAAAATTCAATACTTTACGCAATATAGTAGTATTGTATTGATACGTAAAGATACTTTTCTTGTCATAATTTTTGTTTTTAATTTCCCTACAATAAAAGTGTTATTCATAATATCTTTGTAAATCAAACTAAGAAATATGAAAAATAAAAATAACTAAGATGTATCCCAACCCGAAAGACGAATTTGATATAACAATAAAAATTCACTTTTACTTACTTATTGCTTGAGGAATCGACTCAGCTCAAGAAAATAAAGTTTTTTTTTTCTTGGTCTGAGTTTCACACTAGTAGGTACCTGAGTACATTTTGTATAAATTAGTATTTTCCTACCTATCTACCTATGAAGTCGTTTGTTCCGTTTCTTTAGACCATGTTCGCACGGACGAAAATATTTCGCGACGGGATTGTTTCGAGCACTACATTTTCAACTCTTTGTGTTGAACTGAGCATTGAGAATCCAACAGAGTGCTACCCAGCACGTCGACTAAACACTGTTGGATTTTCAACTCTCGGTGCTAAGCAGTGCGTTGAAGATCCAGCGCGCGAAACAATCCCACCGCGATAATTTTACGGCGTAGATACTTATCTCAATGACTCTGAGGGCCTAGACAAAGTAACATGCGATTAGCGATGGCGCTACTAGAAAAACCAAAAAAATTATAGGCTTGACATAAGCTATCGAAACGTTACGTGATCATAGGTCAAATCTTAAATCATTGATAATTATTGTATATAACAAACAGATAACAAATACTATTGTCATTATACATATAATCAAGGTCATGGCGTAGTATCTTATTGAAGCGACAGCGGATGAAATAAATGGAAAATCTTATTGTGATTACAACAGTATCACAACAGTTATGCATGCTTCCTTTAAAATAAGTCAATATCATAAATTACTGTTGAACGTTTATTTGCAAGTTTGTTTACGCATAACATGACTTGGAGAGTGAGGGACTAGGGAGTGCAACTGTGTCTTGAGTCTGAATCTGAGTTACTATATTGTGACCGAAACCGGTAAGGATCAGGAAGACATTATTATTATTACATGTTTGCTGGACGTTACCAGGTTTGATAAAATACCACATCTAAGATGGCAAATTCTATTCATGCCTCAATAATCAGTTTGTCTAAATTGAGTAGATAGTACTAATAGTAGTAATAATATAGGTAGTAGTATTAGTAGTAATAATGGCTGAATAGTATAAATGATATTCATATTCATTCGATTGTCTGTAGCACATTCGACACAACAACAACATTTCGTATTGTGTCGCATTTACTTTGCTTGCAAGGTTTTTATTTTTACTGCATAATAAAACTTCTTGCCGCTAGAATACGGTTGATTATAATCTTATGCAAATCAGTGTTTAGTGTGGATCTTTGATAATCGTACTACCATAATTGTATTATTCGTTTAGTCGATAGTATATCGACCTTTATACTTTTTTTTATTTTTTTATAGTTGAATCAATAATAACAATGATATTTATGAAGTAAGAACATAACAAAATAAATGTTTATACAAAATCCCTGTTTTTTTTTTATTTTTATTGTTCTTAGCTCAGAATGCTATTATTTATATGTAAGCTTATCGCGTAAATAGGTATAAATTATTGGAATATTTATCTTTTTTTTTTTTCACAACTCTTTATTATATGACTTATATTCATTATTGCTTAGAGAGTAGTGGTGGCCGAGTGGTAACGACCGCGACTTACGAGTTGTAGGTCGTAGGTTTAACCCAGACAAGCGCTTCACTTTGTGTAAATTATTTCATCACCACTGCTCTCAAAACGGTGAAGGAAAACATCGTAAGGAATCCGGCATGTCTTAGAACCAAAAATTCGAAGACATGTCACATCTAACAACCCGCACTGGGCCCGCGTGGTGGATTACGGTCTACTCCCTCTCACAGAGAGGAGGCCTGTGTCCCAGCCGTGAGAACATTATAGGCTGGACATGGATTATTGCTTTGTACCAATTTTTAAGTTTAGTGAAAGGAATAAGTAAAAATTAAGGCTTCTTAAGCCTAGTTGTTTAAAATGGAGACCAAGGGAATAAATAATCTTATACAGGCTTAAAATGAATCAAGACAATAATAATAAAAATCTCTACAATTTATATTTACACGTCGTCGGCCGGTTCCCCCAAGACCGCGGGCGATGACGATATATAGGTACCATATGTAATTTATTCAAGAACACCGACAGCATATAGGTACGTTCAACATTGGTTTACAAAAGTATTTAGGATAGGTATGTATGACATATCTGCTAGATTTTCTCTACAATGCCGGTATTTTAACATATATGTTGAGATACCGGCATTGTAAAGCAATTTCCAAAAAACGCATTACTAGTATGTAGATTTACAAACGATTCCCCAAAGTAGTCAACAAAAATAAAGCAAATCATGAACATACCTAATTACTAATAGATAGAAATATCTTCCGAGTTGTTAAGAAAGAATGGTAGATACAGTAAGTACAGTACAGCTAATAATAGCTATCTACCTACTCACACAGACACACACACACGACTGCGCACCGCGTCCCTCGCTCGCCTTCTTTTGTCAAACAGAAATAGCAATATTCCGAACGAATGTTGTACTCGATTCGAATCGTTATAACGTGCTTGGTACGTCGGCCCCTTAAGTTCAACACTTACTTACGTATTTCTTAAACCAAAACAATGACAGAAGTAAAGAAGAAGAGACGGCAGTACGTGAAATATATTAAATTCGGATTCATTGAAAATCCCACAAACTCATCGTCGCCTTGGTGCCTTCTATGTCTAAAAACATTTTCGAATGAAGCTATGAAGCCTTCAAGACTGCAAGATCATTTGAATAAAATGCACCCAGAAAAGAAACACAAGAATGAAGCATATTTTCAAGACCTAGAGAAGAAGCATAATGCTCAGACAAGTGTAGTTTAGTTCAACCAGGTTTCAGACTGGCTAAAGTAGACTCATCTTTCATGGGGTACTGTCTAAAATGATATAATAAAATACCTCCCCACATACTTCAAATGAATGAGACAAAATTCAAATCCTTTGTCAAACGCACACTATGCAGGCTCAGTATTATAGGTTAGGGGATTACATAACTGATAAAAATTCCTGGCTTAATGCTGGTCCTGCTCCACACCACAACTAATTAATTGACATTTGAAACACTGTTGAAGCTGCTGAAGATTGTAAGAATATATTTGCATTATATAAACTCAATCTCCTTTTTATTATATAGATGCATTGCACAGATGTGAGTACTTTGTACTATAGAGCTACCATTTACCGGGTAATGTCATAGATTGACTTGAATGTGCCTTGGCGGCTGATAGTATGTCATGCTCACAGAAATTACTCGCTGACGGTGGCGCGTGTGTCGAATCATTTAGCTCCCTTCAAAATGGTTGAGCTGAATGGTGCTGATCCATGCGTCATGTTCGTGATCGGGCGCCGTCAGTTGGGACTGGTCATCTCTTAGCTGCCACGGCTTATTTTAATAATTAATTTGCTGGATTGTTTTTAATTATGTTTTGCTGCACTCTAGACGCTTTTAACGTGTACGGTTTTTGTACATCGTTCTCACTTATAGTGTCAACATTAATCGATGTAAGTAATATATTAGTAACAACAATATTATTTAAAAGAGTGTCATGGATTTTCTTGCCCGTTCTTCTCCATAGTGACCTACTGCGCTTTGGAATGGGCAACTAGCTTCATATTTCTGACTGACCGACCCTTGACAATTCAAAAGTGCCTGTAAATGGTTTAATACAAAATAAATGATTTGAGTTTGAGTTTGAGTAGCAAAACAACATAGCCGCAAATGTTTTCGGCGGCTGCTAAACAAGATGACGATTTTTTTTAAAAATTGACAAAGCTGATTTTGATTTTCAAAATTAATTTTGTATTAATAATATAAGCTTTACGTCTATAGGCATTGCCTAAATGATATATCAGACCACAAATTTCAATTACCGCGTCAAGAAATGGTAATTAACTTAAAAATATTACTTCTAAATAAAACAATAATGACTAACTTTTCTAATAACTCCGTAACTATTACTACAATTACTGACAATCACGACGAAAGAGGTAAGAAATAAAATAATTTTTAAGTATGTTTGTGTGACTTATACCCTTCTTACTACCGAGTGCAAAATGGAAAGAAGGAGTGTTATCCACCTCAACAAGGTAACTTTATCACAGTAACAGATTCATCCGCCAGAATTACTTTGCAAGCTTTACTTGATATCACAGAAAATAGAATACTAAAATCCCTACACGATGACTTAAAAGGGAAAGAAATGGTTTTAATATCCAAATGGGGTTTTGACGGAGCATCCAGCCAGAGCAGGTATACGCAAAAAATGGATTCTGCCCAAGATGACTCCAGTATTTTTATGACTTCACTAGCACCATTGAAAATCACATGTGAGGGGAAGACCGTTTGGGAAAATCCGAAACCTTGTTCAGCAGCATTTTGTCGTCCGGTGCAGTTTATATTTTTAAAAGAAAGTGAGGCAGTCGTGAAGGAAGAAGAAATACAAATGAAAGAAGAAATATCCGCTCTTCGACCAACAAAGTGCAACAGCAATACTATCAATCATAATCTTCTTATGACCATGATCGATGCCAAGATATGCACTTACTTTTCAGAAGTTAGATCGATCGCAGCTTGTTACATTTGTTTAGCTAAACCGTCTGAGCTAAACAATTTGGGAGCTATGAGAAGAAAGACGACATCAGCAGACATGATGAAGTTCGGAATCTCGTCACTGCATGCTCGTATAAATATGATGGAATGCCTCTTACACATTTCGTACCGGCTAGATATCAAGAAATGGGCAATAAAAGAAAAAGCTGACAAAGATGCAAGGGACGCAAGGAAGAAAATTATTCAAAATTGCTTTAAAACCGAACTCGGCCTACTTATTGATGTTGTGAAGTAAGGCAATGGTTACTACCAACGACGGAAATACCGCAAGAAGATTCTTTAAAGATCCAGAGAAAACAGCTGCCATCACAGGTTTGGATGCAGAGCTGATCCGTAGATTTGCTGTCATCTTACAGGCAATAACTTCTGGAGAGCAAGTAAATGTTGAGAAATTCAAAGATTATGCTTACAAAACTGCTGAAAGATACGTGGCATTATATAATTGGTTCTACATGTCGGCAACAGTACATAAAGTGCTTCTTCATAGAGCTGATATTATTGCTTGTAACTTAATCGTAACAATCGGGAGTCTTTCTGAAGAGGCATCGGAAGCCCGGAACAAGGACTTCCGTAGTGCTCTTCTTACGGGAATTGTGTTCCCTGAACACAATTCCCGTAAGAAGAGCAGAGTGAGTTCCAATGTGGATATTTTCCAATGTGATAATTTCCTTCTTTTTTCGTCGGATCCACTTATATCATCAACAAGACCCACTTGGACTTTTAGCAAAAGAAAACTTTCATTGAGGATACAACAACTTTATTAAAACTTCAAGAAACTGAGTTCGATTTTGTAGATGTTTCCCAGCTAAACTCAGACTATGATTCTGAGTCGGACTCCGATAACAATGATGCAGAATAGATACCTTTCTATAATATTATGGAACTCCTTTCTTTTTTTCTGTTGGTTTCGGTGAATTATTACCATTTTTGTTTTGTATGTACTATTTTTATTTAATTTCTTACGTGTACAATAGAACTAATTTATTAAATACTTTTTTTCTCTATGCAAACCTATTAATGACCTACATAACAATTATTTTATTTCTAACGTTTTTCGTCGTGATTATCAGTCATTGTAGTAATAGTTACGGAGTTATTAGAAAAGGTAGTCATTATTTTTTTATTTATAATTAATATTTTTAAGTTAATTACCATTTCTTGACGGGGTAATTGAAATTTGTGGTCTGATAAATCATTTAGGCAACGCCTATACACGTAAAGTTTATATTATTCATAGAAAATTAATTTTGATAATCAAAATAATCTTTCTCAATTTTTTAAAAAAAACTCGCACCTTTGGCCGTGTCATGGCGTATGTCAAAAAATTCCAAATAATATATGGATTAATCCCCTGAAAAAGAATAACGGCCAATTGTGCGAGAGCGGAGATATGATGATGTTTCTTACCAACTCCATACAAATTTTTCAAAAAAAAAAACTATTAGTGCTGTTTCCTATATTATTCCATAAACATGATATATTTAGGCATGTAGTTGGTCTTTCAAATCATATTCAAGCATAAAAGTCGTCACTTGAAACATTAAGATTATAAGTCTATGAAAGCCGGAATCCAGCCCACAGTGCGCCGTTGTATACTATCTACTGCGGGATAAAGTAAAAGTCTCGTTTAGAATAAATGTTTAATCTCCGTTAATATAGCTCACAATAATTAATTTAATTTGAAGTTATAGTGGTTGGTGAAAAAATGGGGGCGCAAAATAATAATTTGTTCTCAAAGTGGGCAGTAGACAAAAAAGTTACCCCTGCTATAGATTAACAGTCGAAGCAGCTATATGGTATAAAGGCAGCTTATTTAAAAATAAAATATTGGTCAGTCAACTCAGCCTATCGCAGTCTCCCAGGGCGCCACAACACACTGTCCTCCGCTTGCCGGATCCAGTCTGTCCCAGCTACTTTCTTAAGGTCATCGGTCCACTTAGCTGGGGGGCGTCCCATGCTACGCTTGCAGATACGCGGTCTCCACTCCACGACTCGTCTGCTTCACCGACCAGACCGGTGTCCTTCGACAAAACGACAAACATGGCCAGCTCACTGCCATTTCAGCTAGCTTACTATGCAAGCTATGTCGGTAACTCTGGTTCCTTTCCGGATAATTTCATGTTTGATTAAATATTGATGACGTGGAAAAATAAATGCCCGGTATCCCTTTTTTTTTCTTTGGTTTGTTCCGGGGTGGAAAATCCTCGGGCTTCCAGTTCAGTTAGGTGTTCCTCAAGGCTCAATACTAGGTCCATTCTTGTTCTTAGTGTATATCAATGACTCACCATTCTTTTTAAATGATATCTGTGACGTTGTACTGTTTGCAGATGATACCTCTCTTATTTTTAAAGTAGACAGGAATAGACAAGATTTTGACGACGTAAACAGTGCACTCTCCATGGTTACGGATTGGTTTACGTCAAATAACCTAGTTCTCAATGCTAAGAAAACGAAATGTGTAAAGTTCGTCTTACCGAATGTTAGAAATCCAGGACCCAACATCGTCTTAGATAAAGAGCTGCTTGAAACAGTAGACTCGGCAGTTTTTCTGGGCATAACAGTAGATGCCAAATTTCAGTGGGGCCCACATATATCAAGCCTAGCGGGTAGGCTCAGTTCAGCCGCCTACGCCGTCAGGAAAGTAAGACAATACACTGACGTTGATACAGCACGGTTAGTCTATTTTAGTTATTTCCACAGCGTTATGTCCTACGGTATTCTGCTGTGGGGCAAAACTGCTGATATTCAAAATATTTTCGTCCTTCAAAAACGAGCTGTACGAGCAATTTATCAGCTAGGAGCCAGAGTTTCTCTTACAGATTTTTTTAAAGATATTGCTATTCTTTCGGTAGCATCACAATTCATCTTCCTCTCTCCTACTATTTTTGCTGTGCCCGACAGGGTCCACAATGATCGATATAATTTTAAGTTACCATCTAAGTAAACATGTGGAATGCAAATAAATGATTGAGTATTGATTGAGTATTGAAATAAGAACAAACTACGTGCTCCCTTTCACCGGCTTCATAAGGTTCATAACTCATTTGTTGGGCTTGGTATAACCTTTTATAACAAGCTACCCTCTTCTTTGCTAGATTTGCCTTTTAATGCATTTAAAGCTCAAGTAAATCCAACCTTTGTTCAAAGGAATATTATTCAATTAACGACTACTTAAACGATAAGAATAGTTGGTCGCTGTAATTAACTCAAGACAATGTTCATGTTCTTTCTCCAGAATCAGCTTACCTACTGACAGGGTATACGAGTACGGGGTACGGGTAACCGGCAGCGAGTTCGTCATGCTCCCGTAGATGTCACTGCTTGCGGTAGCGTCGGGGATCGGGTTGCCTCCTTCCCTCAAATATGGCGAGGGGGGCAATGGCTGATCTTTGCGTTATGCTCGTGAACGGGTGCTGCTTGTGGTGACTGGTCGTCTTGCTGTCTATGGTTTTGTTACTGTTAAAGTAATTGTTCTGTTAATTTATTTTACTTCGATGGTCCTTGTTTATCATTTGTGTGTACTTAAAAATAATCCAATAATGCATATGTAAGGTGTCACGCCCCTTATGCAAGGAGGCTTTTATTTGTGTAGTTGTTTTTTTCATTGATTTTTATTGGTTTATGTTTTGGGTATATTGGCGTGGCTAGCTTACTTATGGCAGATAATTTAATATGATTTTTTGTGTTTCGGTTTTTCTTCTTTGATTACTTTATAATTGTACAATGGTTTTTCTAACTAAACAGACAGCTGTGCGGCTGGGGAGTGTGTTGCGCCACTTCTTCTTCCCAGCTAAAGCACTAGGATGTGGTGAAGGGCGGGAGTTTTGGGGGACTGTCTTATGTAATTTTGACGTTCGAAAAGTGCTGACTCTCAGCCTAGTTTGAATAAATGACTTTTGATTTTGATTTCATGGATGTCTTTCGGCCCGGGGCCGGTGGGGGGGTCTGTCAGACTCTTACTGATTAAAAACCACCCCGATAACGATTCTTTCGCAACCCCGACTGGTGCCGGCCCGCCTCTGCGGGCCTCCACGGGTTGGAGGGGGGAGTGAGGTGTTAGACTCCCCGCGCAACTTCTAAGAGGGGCGCGCGTGGAACACTACGCGCCGCCACCTCGGGTCCTGAAGTGTGGGGGGCGGCGGACGTCCCTAACTCCGCCGTCCCTGGACCCATTTAGGGTGGCTGGAAGAGGGCGTTGTCCGGCTCCCTGTTTATGCGACACAGGTACTTCCCGAAGCAACCATGCCCCAAGAGCACCTACGTCGCTCGAAACGACAGGGAGCCGTGCCTCCACCCGAGCCATTCGTTGAGCACTGGTAGGATCGCCTCGAGGGTAGCGAGGCCGGCGGAAGGGCGTAGAAGCCTGTTCCGCCACTCCGCCACAAGGACCTCGCGGAGCTGCGATCGAAACAGCTCGATCTCTCGCTGCATCGGTCCAACGCCCCGCGCCCACACCTCCTCACGCCACCGGTAAAGTGACGCAAAGGCTCTTACCTCCAGGTCCCATGGTGGAGATCCCGCCAGTGCACAAGCCGCCTCGTAGGAGATTGTGCGATACCCCCTTATAGCCCTGACGGCCATCGCCCTCTGTGGCTTTCGCAGCATCGCGATGCTGCCGGCCGTCGAGTCAGAGGTCCACACTGGGGCCCCGTACAGGGCCATGAATCGCACGACCACCAGATACAATCTCCTACTTTACTTTGTTTACTATCTAAATATTACACCATACCATAACATAACAAGTTCCTAAAGATTGGCCTTTAATATTATTAATACTAAAAAACTATTTATCAATATCTCTAATAGTTTCGAGTCAGGTGCCATGTATTTGCCCGAGTTGTACTTACTAATTCCATGGATAATATTTAGTCCACCGACTATCTAAGGAGTATCTTACCTAAATAAATGACCTATTGAAATGTACCTATTGAAAATAAGATTATACTGCCCAATACTTTGGGAAAAGGGCACATCCTCTAGATTAGTCTAGAATGAATTATGTAAGAAGTGTCTGTGTAGGCACACGTAAGTAGTTCCAATTTCAGCCCCAAATCAGTTAAAGGTTGTGGCGCTACACAGTACGTGAACAGTATGAACTACATAAATCCAGGACGAGTACCGTCCTGGATTTATGTAGTTCTACCTACTTATTGGTCATCATAGTACACTTAGCAAAAGCTTTTTGTTTGAATATTTATAGAGTTGGTGTTACAGATAATGTTATCAACATAACCCAGGCACCTACGTGCTTATCAATGTTATTAATAAAAATTGACCATTGTACAGAAGTTATGGTACGTAGACTAGGTACATTTCGCTAATTAAACTGTTGTGTAATTTTGTTACATCAGGATGTCCTCAAACTATGATAGGTACCTATGTTGAGGGAAAAGGTCATAAATAACACACATATAGATACAGCAGGTAGCACGTCAGTGGTAACAAAACTAGTAGGTGTACTTATAAGCTGACTTAAGGCTCAGAGTTTTCATAGAATTTGTTCTACTAGTCTCTCTGCGGGAGCCTCTATTCTATTGAAACTCCTTACTACGCTAGGCCCGCTCAAGGTCAAAGTGATACCACCGACGTGCAGTCGTCTTAAAACCTTGTTACCATATAAATATATGCTTGTTACACTCAGGCGAGGATACAGCGGGGGGGGGGGGGCAATGGGTGTAATTGCCACCCCCCTGTGATTCAACCAGGCATAAAGATATCATAATATAACATTACATATCATTACGCCTTCTTTCCCTGAAGGGTTGGGCAGAGGTGTACCTACAGTATACGTACATTTCGCCAGTTATGTTTAAGTCCCATGTAATAGTCGTCAGAACTTGTTGTAATACAAGAAGAATTAGAAAGCATTAAGAGCAAGTCACAATTCAATCAAGAAACTACATATTCCAACATTGCGAAAGAAAGTAGCGAAAAAAGTAACGGCCAATTTTTTAAAGAATTTTGTGAGGTAGACGTAAACGCGTCTGTGGCGTAGTCGACAGCACCCGCGCGGGTGTCGCGCCTACCCGCACCATCAGTACCGCATGCGCTGTTGCCGTCCCGTGCGTGCACGCCAACGAGTGGTGCGCCTCCCGCATCGCTCCAAACGTCATTGGAGTGTCTGAGCATGAATAAACTTCCGAACCAACAACAATCGAATTGCATGCCTAGAACAAGCAGTCCTACTTGTGCATTGGGAATAAATGCTAAAAAGGATACCTCGACCGATGATAGTTTTACGACCGTAGTAAATAAGAAAAACAAATACAGAAACATACGAACAACAAACAGAAATCAAAAAGGAAGGGCAGTGCTGAGGTCGACTAAAATTAAAATAGTGCCTAGACAGTCGTTTATTTACGTTTCCCGATTAGTCGCGGAAACTACCGAAGACGATATTAAAGAATTCATTCATGACTGTGAACACACGGTTGTGAAGGTTGAAAAACTAACCCAGTTCAATGAAACGACATTTTCGTCGTTTAAAATCACTGTCGAACAGGAACAAGAAAAAAACCTTCCTTGATGCTAATTTCTGGCCTCGTGGTATAGTCTATAGGAGATACACCGAAAGGAGAATTTCTTCTGGAACCTATAGTCGTCTGGGAAAACAACAATGATAATCAGCCTAGTATCATTTAATTGTCGATCAATAAAACGTTCGTGTAATCATGTCACTGATCTCTGTAAAACACATGATGTAATTGCACTTCAAGAACATTGGTTGATACCTGATGATCTCGGTTACTTGGGAAAAATACATCCAGATTTTACCTATCATGGAATATCAGCTGTGGACATGTCTGCTGGCGTGCTAAAGGGAAGACCGTATGGAGGAGTAGCAATTTTGTGGCGGACATCCTTATTCAATCGGGTAATTCCCATTGACACCGGATCGACACGCGTGGCAGCCGTGTGTGTGCAGGTCAACGATGGTCGCAGTTTCATCGTTATGTCGGTTTACATGCCGACACAAGATGCGGATAATCTACCCTTATTTACGGAATGCCTCGGTGTAATCAGTGCGGTTATCGAAAATAATTATGTGGAGAGTGTGTTGCTTCTAGGTGACTTTAATGCTGACGTTTCGCGTCCAAATAGTTTATTTGGGAATGAGCTACTGGAATACTGTGACGATCAAGACTGGTTGTGTGCGGACTTCATCGATCACTAATAAAAAACTAGATACACAATCCCATGCAAAAGTTCTCTTAAAACTGTCCCCAATTATGTTTACGAAATTCTAGTTGAAATAAATATACGTAATGGAAATTCAACCTTAAACGCTACGGTCAAAGTTGTATTCACAAAGCTATGTACAAAAAGCAATGAATTTTTACGAGCGATACTCGCTGGTCAACATACATCAAAACAAATTCAACCTTACAAGCATGTTTCAAAGTCGGAAATACAATGTGCCAAATGAAAGCAATAAAACTTTACGACCGAGGGTCGCCGCTAGGACAAGGAGTGAGTGGAGTTGAACTGTTCAATTTATTTTTTTAGTTTGTAATGGTAAATGTTTTTTTTTTGTCAATGCATCAAAAAGTTGGTGTAAATATGGTTTTGTACATATACGTATGGCGCTTAGTACATAACTTATAAAAAGAAAATGTAAAGGGGTGGGATCCTGGTGTCCTGAAACACAGGCCACGAGCCTAGCTTAGGCACCAGTCTCCCACAATATATATACTTACCAGAATTATGTATCTTTCTCGAATCTGACCAATGTAAAATAATTTATGTATATAGTGGTGAGAAAAAATAAAGTTGATTGATTGATTGATGGTTTTGGATAGGGCACCACATTAAATTAATAATTAAACTAAAAATTATATTATTTATTTTTTGTTTAATTTGTGATAAAATAATAAAGGTATTGCTTGACAAACAACTTATATCAAAATTCAATAGTTACATAATATAAAAAGTAGGTTCAGAAAGTTATTGTAAAATCAAAAAGAAATTGTTGACGTAATATTCAGATTTAAAATTTTCGATAGATTTTTATGTTTTCCGTGTATTGTATAGCCTTGTAACTTTTTTCGTAGTCACACTTACCATCACTCATCATCACTTTCTAAAAAATACCTCGAACAAACAACGCTTCCTTGGGTTGGCTTTAATACTGATATACATTCTTCACACCTCACTGGTTCTCGTGGAAAGCAAAAAAGGCAAAAATAAAAATCTATGAAATAATACTGCAATATTTATAGAAGCAGTAAAGAAGTCTCATAATACAAAAAACAAAACAATCATTCTTTAATAATAAAAAAAAAAAAGAAACAATAGCGTCCCCAACAATGGAACAGAGTCAACGCACGTAATCCGAACAATTTAAGTGGACATGCGATAGTACGAGTAAATACGTTAACTAAGAGTCTTTACAATTAAGATGCTTTATAACTCGTGCTGTTTATTTGGATTTAATTTAAAAAAATGTTTTACGATGATTTCTTGACAAAATATCAATATTTACAATAAAGTGATAACAATAGTATAATGATAATATTAATACTTACCGAAAATATAAAACTCCATCCTTTTTTAGCGTTCTAGATGTGTTATTTTTACAGTTTTTATACGAGCAATGAGGCGTGTTTACCGTTCGAGCGTTCGAATTCCACTAGATTAAAAGCGCACCCGAATGTTCAAATGGGTGCGCGTTTGGTGAGGACACTTTTTGTCGCTGATTGTGTATCTAGTTCTTTATTAGTGATCGATGGCGGACTTGAATGTACTCGGTATTTCGTCAAACACCTACACATACTTAAGTGACTCACATGGCACCACGAGTTGGCTCGACCACTGTGTTACAACTTCCGCGGGTTTTAGTATGATTGATAATATTTGTGTGCTGAATGATGTTTACTATTCTGATTATTTTCTATTGTTGGTCGAGTGTAATATTGATGTTGTGTTACCAAGAATTGATACAAAGCATAGTCAGTTAGTTAAAATAAGGTAATTTGGGGAAACAGAACATATGAACAAAACTGTAAATATGCAAAGCTTTGTAATGAATTCTTACACTTATGCGACTGGTCTGATTTTGTCTGTAATGAAACCTCTTGTAAAGATTCTGGTCACTGTAGCTTAATTGATGAGTATTATGTACAAATTGTGAGCATAATGAATAGGGCTGCCAAACTTTCATTTCAGGGTAAATCGTACATTAAAAACAGAATGGTAATTGGTTGGAACTATCATGTGAGGGAGTGTCATGTGGAGGCTCGGCAGAGTTATACATTATGGAATATTTATGGACGCCCCTCACAGGGTAAAATATGTAATGATATGGTAAGCAGTAAAAAAGTTTTTAAAAATAAAATAAAATGGTGTCAGTCAAATGAAAATAAAATTAAAATGGATATTATAGCCACCCATAGATACAATAAAGATTTCGGTAAATTTTGGAAGGAGACAAATAAATTGAATTATAAAGCTAGTGTGCCAATTAATGTAAATGGTAGTGATGACCCAGATATTATTGCAAATATGTTTGCAAAACAGTTCAACTCTACACCCTTGTCGCGAATAACGCCGGCGCGAAGGGCGAGTGTGGCGCGCGGGGCCGATGGTGAGCCTCCGCCGCGGTCGCGTGAAACACATGACTACTAGCGGTGGGTAACTCCGGAGGTACTGATCCAAAGGAGCCGGTACCGAACGCGGATACGTAAACCTTATTTATTCCTCACAATCCTTACCGGCACCGCGGTACCAAATGATTCCGGAGCGCGCGTTCACTGTTCACTCTCGTTCACTCGCTCAAGTCACTCAGAAGTACTCGGAACACGTCGTATCGCTCTAACTAACCAACTGTTCAATTCAAAATGTGCCAAATGATCCAGTGAACCAAATGAATACAATGTTCTGCGAAACCGCGGAACCAAAATGAGCGAGTGAGTGCCGGTGCCAAACGGTGCCAAAGGAATAAATAAGGTGAACCGGTACCGGACCCGGAGTCGGAATAAGTGAATCAATTCACTTGCCGGAATAAAGATTACCCACCGCTAATGACTACGATACTAGCGCATTGCACGTCACTGCGGACGAGCTGTATCGTTGTGTGAAAGGTATGAAACGCGGCAAGTCGCCGGGTCCCGATGGGCTCAGTGTCGAGCACCTTATGTACGCTCCTGAATTGCTATTTACGAGAATTTCTAAATTGTTTAATGCATGTATTGATCATGGTTATTTACCTGATAATTTCATGAGGACCATAGTCGTACCAATTGTAAAGAATAGAACTGGCGATGTGTCTAGTATGTCTAATTATCGGCCTATATCATTAGCGACCATTTTTCTAAAGTTTTTGAACGCTTAATTATGACTCATTTGAGTGAAAAGAATTTCCCAATAAATAACGCACAATTTGGTTTCCGAAAGGGCCTGTCTACTGACCTGGCTATCTTTGCTTTGAAGAACACAGTATATAAATACGTACAAAGAAACACTAGTGTCTACGCGTGTTTCCTAGATCTAAGCCGCGCGTTTGATAGTATCAATTATGAATTACTATGGGATAAGTTGAGAAACTCTAAAGTGCCATCAAACATTGTGGACATTTTAGAATACTGGTATGCAAATCAATGTAATCAGGTGAAGTGGAATAATGCCCTGTCGGAAACATATAAGTTGAGGTGTGGCGTGAGGCAGGGTGGACTCACTTCGCCGATTTTATTTAACATGTATACTAACGAGTTGATTGAGGAACTGAGCAGTACCCGAGCCGGTTGTCGTATTGGTGATGTATGTGTGAACAATCTTAGTTATGCAGATGACATGGTGCTACTCAGTCCCTCAGCCAACGGTTTAAGGAGACTTGTTGCGATCTGCGAGAATTACGCAGCTGAACATTATCTCATCTATAATGTTAAGAAATCGGAGGTTATGATATTTAAATGCAATAACTTTGTTCAAGGCTTACTGTCAGTCGTTCTACACCAGCCAACTCTGGTACAGGTACACGAAGGGTGCTTATAACACTCTTCGTGTTCAATACAATAACGCCTTTAGAGCTGTATTAAAGCTGCCCTGGCGGTGTAGTGCGACTGGCATGTTCGCTGAGAACAGAGTTTATGATTTTTATGGGCTCATGAGGAAACTCAAGGCATCTTTCCTGACTCGGTTATGTGCTAGTACTAACCAAACAGTGTCTGCAATATTTAACGGTGTGTACCTGCTAAGACTAGCCAAATCATGAAATCTTGACATTAATGTAATGTGATTTAATTTAATTTAATGTAATTTGTTTAATTTTTATGTTTGTACAATGTTTAATAATGTAATGTGTGTTGTGTATTTTTTTTATAATGTATGTAATTTCATTTCATTTTAATTTATTGTGTTATAATTTAATTGTGTTAGAATTTTAATTTAATTGCATTGTATTATTGATATGGGTTTAATACCTGAAATAAACATAGATTATTATTATTTCGGTAAACAAATTTTGTTTCTTAGCTCTTTGGCTAGTTTAAGCTACATTAACGGGCCGAAGCCAAGTCAATGTAGCGTGTGTGATGATTTTTGTGTTATTTACGTTGGATTAATGTTATGAGGACTAATTTCATTTTCCTCAATTTGCATGAACTTCCTAACTATTCTGCAGGTGTTTAAAATTGCTGCTTTTTGGAGTGCTATGTAAATTGAGTCTTTCAGGTCTATTAGTTTAAGGCTGTGGTGGAGGTGATTGGGTATAACACCCGTCGTGGAGACAACTATGGGTACCACGTAGACTTTTTCTTGCCTCCAAATTCTAATCACTTCTTCTTTCAGTTCAGCATATTTACTGATTTTCTCGCCTATTGTTTTTTGTAAATTATGTGTATTAGGGACTGCAACATCTATGAGGTATGTGACTTTATTAGCTTTATCTAAAAGGGTTATATCTGGTCTATTATAGTGTACGGCCCTGTCGGTTAGTATGGCGCGATCTTAGTAGAGTTTGTGTGTAGTACTTTCTAAAACTGTTTGTGGTACGTACTTATAATAAGGAGTGTTTGTATCTTCTATGAGTTTATACTTGAGTGCTAGCTTTTGATGGATGACGTTTGCTACCTGATTGTGTCTGTGTGTATAGTCTGTTTGTGTGAGTGTTGTGCATGCCCCTGTTATGTGTGGTATGGTCTCTGCTTGGCTGTGACATTTTCGGCATTTGTCGTTTGTTATTGTGGGGTCTTTTATGATGAATTTCCTGTAGTTTTTAGTATTTATGATTTGATCCTGTATTGCAATTATAAATCCCTCGGTTTCCGGAAATAAGTTACCTATTTTAAGCCATTTATTTGATGCTATTGTGTCTATATGAGGTTGTTCTAGATCATGGGGGTGCCGTCCATGCAGCACTTTCTTTTTCCAGTCTTCTAACTTTTGCTTATGTGGGTTTTCAATGCTAGTATGTTGTGTATCTATCTGTTCGTGTAAGTTAAGTGGGGTGTAACTAATATCGTTCATAACTACGGCTTTATGAATATTGCTTGTATGTGATTTAGACTGAAAGAATGTTCTTAGTCTAGCTATCTGCTTCTGCCAAAGATGATGGACGTCTATAAGGCCTCTCCCACCGTACTGCCGTTTGAGGGTCAGTGTTTCTATTGCAGATTTGGGGTGAAGGTGTTTAGTGAGTGTGGTGCGTGTTGTTCTCTCTATTTGCTGGATGTCCGTCTTTGACCATTTCATTACTCCAAAAGAGTATGTTAGTATTGGAATCGCATAGGTGTTCAATGCCTTTATTAAATGTTTTCCGTAGAGCTGAGTTTTACATACTGCGATCACACTTCTTTTGTATTCAGTGATTAAGGTGTGTTTTATTGCTGTGTGATCTATTCCTTTGAGTTTTTTGTATCCTAACTATTTATATAAATCCACTGGTTTCATAGCTGTGATTGTGGCAGTATTATTAACAAGATAGTCACCCGTTTTTACTTTGCCTCTTACTATATGAATTGTTTTGCATTTATCTAATCCAAAGTGCATGTTTATGTCTTTACTGAATTCTTCCGTGGTATCTATTAATTCTTTCATCTCTTTTTCAGACTTTGCGTATAGTTTTATGTCATCTATATAAATAAGATGTAAGATGACTGTTTCTTCTGTGGTGTATTTAAGGGAATATCCGATTTGGCAACGATGAAGTGGGTGGGACAGTGGGTTCAGAGCTAGGCAAAACCATACAGGAGTAAGAGAACTTCCCTGATAAATACCCTTTTTATGGATATTTGTCGAGTAGTGATAGCGTTGTGTCGATAATTTATCTGGAGTGTAGCTTTCCAACGGGACATGATGTTCTGTAAGAACATCATGTGGCGGCATGTTTGTGGACTGTTGAATCTATAACAAGTTGCTCTTTACAACCCATGTGGCCCCTTTATTGATTTTTGTAGTGATTGTTCACATTAGGATCTTGTATATTGAGTGGGCAGGCATGTCATCAGTCTGTATTGTGAAGGTTGTGGTGAGTATTGAGTTTTTGGCAACATATAAGTTATTCCTATAGCAATAAATTCAGGAATGTTATTTTTTTTTAATTTTTGGCTAAAATGTTGTGCAATGACTCTAATTTTTTATACCAGTAATTATGTATTTTATCAATACAAGGGGATTTCCAATTGTGTAGTCTCGCTGCTATGCTAGCTATGTCAGGCTCAGTTAATTCAATGAATTCCATTTCTTCTAGTGAACTCCATTTAGTTACTTTGTCTGTTATCCAATCAGATTGTTCGTTATGTTGCACTTGCTCTTTCCATTTGCCAGACCATAGTGTTTCTAGTTGTTCCGCTGTTGGTAGGTCAATGTTGTTTTCGGCTGTCGATATTTCGGTGTCAGTTTGTGGATTCTGTAATTTTCTGTAAAAGTTCTTTTCGTTGTTTAGCAAACAAGGAAGCGAGGGCTCGGGGCGAGCGGCCGATGCAGCGCCATATGGAGCAGCGTCGGTCGCAGCTTCGCGAGGTCCTGGTGGCGGAATGGCGGGACAGGCTTTCACGCCCTACCGCCGGCCTTGTCACCACCGAGGCGGTCCGGCCAGTGCTCGACCTCTGGTTCGGTAGGAGGCACGGCTCCCTGTCGTTTCGGGGGACGCAGGTGCTCTCGGGGCATGGTTGCTTCGGGAAGTACCTGTGTCGCATAAACAGGGAGCCGGACGCTCGGTGTCACCACTGCGTCGACTGCCGGGAGGACACGGCGTGGCATACGCTGTCAGAGTGTGCCGCTTGGGAGGAGCCGCGCCGTGCCCTCATCTCAGAAGTAGGCAGTGACCTGTCGCTGCCGACCGTAGTGAGTTCGATGGTCGGCGGCGCCGAGTCCTGGGACGCGGTGGTTTCCTTCTGCGAAACAGTCATCTCGCAGAAGGAGGCTGCGGAAGGGAGGGCTGCTAAATGGGTTCAGGGGCGACGGATTCGGGGACATCCGTCGCCCCCCAATATCAGGACCCGAGTAGGCGGCGCGCGTAGTGTTCCGCGCGCGCCGCTCACAGACGTTGCGGGGGGAGTACACCTCACCACCACACCACCACCACCACCAGCCACGGATGCGGATGAATTATGTGTTTCCGCGACCCCGGCGTAGGTGTGAGATGGAACACCGGGGTGGTTTTTAGTCAGTAAGAGTCTGACAGACCCCTCCGGAGGACATCCATGAGGATTTTCCACGCCGGGAACAAAAAAAAAAAAAAAAGAAAAGGCTCTTGGCTATTAATCCATTGGCTGTTACGACTATCGGCACAATGATTGCTGTGTCCACATCCCATATGTCGACAACCTCGTGAGCTAAGTAAAGATACTTGATTTGTTTATGTTTGACTTTCACGAAGTTCCCGTCATGTGGGACCGTTATGTCAACAATCATTGCGCGCCGCTCTAATCGATCCACGACCACTTTATCAGGTTTATTGGCAATAATAGTCCTGTGAGTGATGATGGATCGATCCCAGTATAATGTGATATTTCCATTTTCGAGAACTGGGTCGGGCACATACCTGTAGTACGGCACTTCTGACTCCACAAGGCTGTATTTCAGAGCAAGTTGCTGATGGATAATCCTGGCTACAAAATTGAGTCTATGCAAGTACTCTTCATTAGCTAGACGAGAACACCCAGAGATAATGTGTCTTATTGATTCACCCAGACGGTGGCATGACCGAAAGATGTCAACCGTGCCGTCTTTCTTTCTTTATATTATTATTACACCCTGTTCCTCATACGCATATAGTTTAAATTATTATTACTACTAGCTTATGCACGGAGACCCGGGATAAAGAGTATCCTTTATTAATCCTGGTTATTAACTATCTGTGTGCCAAATTTCATATAAGTCCGTTTAGCCGGTTTAAGTAACAAACATCCAAACATTTGATAGCATTCACATTTATAATTTAAAATAATAATAAAAAATACGTATACGTTTATACGTTGGACTGCAACATAACTAGCGAAATGTGGGTGTAGCTACTTTATGAACATGTTTGCTTAACCCTTCCGGGATTACAGTCTAATGTTTCGCTGATGGTGGTGAGTGTGTTGGATCATTAAGCTCCCTTAAAAATGGTTGTGTTGAATGGTGCTAATCCATGCGTCATGTTCGTGAACGGGCGCCGTCAGTAAAGACTGGTCATCTATTAGCTGCCACGGCGTATTTTAATTAAATTTGATTTTTAATTGTTTTCATCTTTACATTACGGACGCTTATAACGTTCTGCATCGTTCTCACATGCATAGATTCAACTTATCGCTTGCGACTTCTAGACAAACGAGGCAGTCCAAATAAACCTTGTTTCGTAAAAAGGCCGAGTGTGCTCAATATGACGCAAATACCTTAAATCCGGCTAAGCTGTAAAAAAAAATACCTAGTCCTATACACAGGCATATGAGAGCAGTGGTGGCCCAGTGGTAACGGCCGCGACTTACGGGTTGTAGGTCGTAGGTTCCAGAAAGCGGGACTTCTGGACACGGCTCGCATTGTCAGGAGGTACCTCTCTCTGGAGCCCTAACCGCCGGATGCTTGGACCCTGTTCCCGATACCGGTGGGCTAGTTTTTTTTTTTTTTAATGTTTTAAATTTTGTTATTCGCATATTTAAAAATGTAATTTATACGTTTTTCAATGTAATAATGGAGATAATAAGAATTTAAAAGATCGCACGCTCGCTTGGCGGCCCAGTACCAGACTGCTTTGGAATCTGGTTCGCTACCCCAGTTCCTAACAACAGGAGTTACCCACCTGCTCCATAAATCAGGTAGCACTGCGGAACCCAAAAATATATATGTGGCGGCATCTACACCGCCACATGCGAACTAACGCATCAATCCTGCATCGCTCAATCAGCTTCCCGACAACAATCATCGGGCAGTTGCCCACCAGATACGACATCCATCTGGTCGGAGGATCCTCCCTTTTCCAAGAGTATGAGTGAACTTTACACCCTGTTCATCATATCTCTAAACTGGTGACCCCGAGTATGAACGTCAGCGCAGCCTTCGTGCAACTACTTCAGCGTGACGTCATCATCATCACTCCCGCAAGCTTTAGAGCGGCGAGTCACACAGCCAGCCAGCAACCACGGCTTCAACGGGTATTCTGACCATCAGCATGCAGCGCGAGCGCATACCTGGTCATCACCCTCAGCCTCATCAGCAACTTTGGCACAGCACACTGCACATTCGGCCGGTCCACAAGAAGAGCCTTAATCACTCTCCTGGTCGAACAGCAGCAGCCAGCCACAACCCGGCAATGTACCACATCCGACCCACTGGAGCACAAGCAGCGCCACCCCGACTCACTGGGGGCATCTTCGCAGACAGTTCCGACTCACCGTGAACTACGCGACACCTGGTTCCGACCCACTGGAACCTCAGCTGACACTGGCAAAAAGCATCGCAAGATACAAGACTTAGCCCACTATCGACCTCCGGTCTCCGGAGGGGAGTGATGTGGCGGCATCTACACCGCCACATGCGAACTAACGCATCAATCCTGCATCGCGCAATCAGAGTTTACCGCGCAGTTAGCATATATACAACTTCCCGACAACAATCATCGGGCAGTTGCCCACCAGATACGACATCCGTCTGGTCGGAGGATCCTCCCTTTTCTAAAGAGTATGAGAACTAATAGACACCATATATAGACACCAACTCCATCAGGTCTGCCTCTGAAAATGGATGTAGGAACGGGCCCCACGGTGTTAAGGGGCTACTCCTCATTGATATGACCACTAGCCAACAGGTTCGTCGTTCCCGAAAGGATCTGTCGACTATTTAAAAAAAAAACAAGAAGGCCTATGACTCGGTGCCACATACATGTCTCATGAGGATGCTGGAGTTGTATAAAGTAGATGCAACTCTGCGCACCTTCTTGATGTCGTTCTTCGCTATCCAGGATGTCGAAATATCCAGAGCGATAGCGAGCCGATAGAGGTCGAGCGAGGCATATTTAAGGGTGATAATTTGAGTCTGCTTTGGTTCTGCTTAGCCTTGAATCCTCTAAGCACACTGCTGGAGAATTTAGGACTAGGCTATCGGCTGAGGATAGGTGGTCAGGTTATATCTCACTACATGGATGACCTAAAAATGTTTGCCACCAACGATTTGCAACTGATGGAGCTACTGAAAGTAACTGAAACTTTCAGTAGCACCATCAAGATAGAATTTGGTGTGGACAAATATGTGACCATGCTCGTAAAGCGAGGGGATATTGTGGAATCCGTGGGAACAACTCTCGGGTTCCATAAGCCTTAGAGCCCTCTCCTCATCCGACTCCTATAAGTAATCGGTGTAGGAGCGCTTCTTTGGCCGCCTGAAGAAAGTATTTAATAGTCTTCTATCCCTCTGGATATTTCGACATCCTGGATAGCGAAGAACGACATCAAGAAGACGGTTTAATTGAATACAGACCCACAGAGACTTGTGTCATCACTTTTGATGGCCCAGTTTAACCAAAAAGAATTTTCTGTTTTATACACCTTTGACTGTAGAACAGTATATTTAGTCCACCATACAATGCCGCAAGTGCTGCCGATTTGGTCATTTATAATCTCTTAGTCGTTCCAAACCACGTTGCAACAAGTGTGGCAATGATCACCCTGGTGCTGGTTGTAGCATTGCTGAGAGCGAAGCCTTCTGTCTGGAAGTCACTTTGCAAATAGCAGAGCCTGTGAGTGAGTTTTAATTGACCTCTGCCTGCTGTACCCGGAGTACAGCAGGTAGAGGTCAATTAAAACTATTATGGCTGAGAAAGAAATTTCCTATTCAGAAGCAAGTAAAACAGTTCCAATCTCTACTAGTAGTTATGCAGACATAGCTAAATCACAGACTCAGCCATACCGTAAAACTATGTTTCTCAAGCCAAAGACCCATGCTGCCCTTTCTCCCTCCTATGATAAAACACCTCATCAGCAGTTCTCTAGCACCCCCCAATCTTCCCAGGCTAATCGCTGTGCTCTCAATTGTCTACTAACAGAATCTACAAAAAAAATCTTTACTTATTAACTCACTCTCATCCGATAATAATGGCTCGGTTAGTGTTCTTTCAATGGAATGTGAGGAGCGTGTGGCATAAGAAATTCGAGCTCACATTTGTTCTGAACTAATACAAACCTTTGAGACTTGGCTAGTTCCAACTCTTAGTTTTCGTTTACCTTTCTTTAATATTCTCAGATGCGACCGATCTGATGGCAATGGCGGGTCGGCTCTCTGCGTGAAAAATCGTGTTACACGTGTGGCTGTATATTTGCCTTCTCTATGTGATGATATTAACATTGTGGCCGGTAGGGTGGAGGGTATAACCCTCTTATCTGTTTATATTGCCCACCCTCATCAAAGTTTTCTCCCATTAATAAAACGTACGTTAGAAAACATAGAGGGCCCTGTACTTGTTATGGGAGACTTCAACTGCCATCACTTTAGGTGGGCTTCTGAACGTTGCGACTCTTTTGGGGAAGGTTTGGTTGAAGTCTTGGATGACCTTAATTTCTGTATCCTAAACAATGGTTATCCAACTCGCAGGTCTCTCCGTGGACAGCATAAGAGTTATGTTGATCTCACATTTTGCACACTGGATATTGCAGCATCACGCCATTGGGAATGTACCAGTTTGTCACATGGCAGTGACCACTATCCAATTGTAATATCTTTGGCTGAAAAAACTTACTTAGAAAAATTTAGTCCTCCACTCTTGAGGTATATCTTGTCTAATCCTGATTGGGCAAAGTATTCCTCATTATTGGAGGACCAAATTGACTCACTTCCAAATTTAGTACCTCTTGATTTTGATCATCTTAGTCCTCTCCATGAGTCAAACTGCTACAATAACTTCATTACTGCCATAACAGCCAGTGCTGACTCATCTTTTCCTGTTAAAAACTCAGCACGTGGGAATATTCCTCCTCCACCATGGTGGGATCAGGAATGCACAACAGCCATAAGAGAAAGGGATGATACTGAACTGGTGTATAATGAGGCAATTGTTAGCGATAACCTCATAGAATTTAATAGGATCCTCGCTAAATCTAAAAGATTGCTGCGAAGGAAGAAACGTGCCGGTCGGGCTGACTTTTGTGGGTCTCTGTCCCCCTTCACTCCTTTATCAGTAGTAAGGAAGAAGATCAACCGCTTTCGATCTTGATGTTCCCCTTCAATTTCTTCCCCAATCCCTCGAGTGACTGCAAAGCAGTTCTTTGATAAACTGGCTCCTCCGTATTGTGACTGTCTGTCACTTATTCCTATTTAATAACAAAATATTATAATTATTTATTCTAAAACCATGCACGTGGTTCGGCCCACTTTACGAAACACATTAAATCTTAATTTTATGGTCTGACAGCTTGACGCGTTACCCTAATAAATAACAAGATATCCTAATTCTTTGCACTTGTAAAATAGTTTAGAAACTCTTAGAGGTCCATTCCATTTCTATTTAATGGCACACGCAAATGGCCACTTATGGCAGCCGTCGTCGCTTGAAAGAAATGTTTAGACAATCGAAACCCATAGTTCTTTACAAATTCTGAGAAAGTTAAAGCGAGGGCGCGTTATTGCAACCAGCTGTGAATCGTAAAAGCAATTAAAAAATAGAAAAATGTGTTTTAAGTCGAAGTTTACAAAAAAATAGTGTGGGAAAGTACCGAGCCCAGATTTTGGATAGTTGGCGGGGGTGTTGAGGAAGGACAGTTGGTCTTAAGACATGACAGGGTTCGGTCGTGATAGTCTGAAGAAGGAAAGCTAGTTAAGTTAGGAGGTTGGTGAGTGTTGTGAGCTGGGAGGAGCTGTGTTCGAGGTGAAGTTGGTACTACGTGCGGCATTTCGTGAGTAGTAATCTAATTCCCTACAAAGATATCATTGGTAAGTGTTAAACTCTTTACTAATAATGTGTCTTTTCCATTGTATTGTTCTCGTAGGCTGATTTGTTTTATGATTTGTAGGTATCATTTAGATAATATCGCTGCAGAGCTATTAATAATCATTTATTTCAGCATAGCGACATTGCGCTATTAATTAACTCTATTTTCTATTGTATTACATGTCCATCTCCTAATCCATACCCTGACAGATATTTGTCAGTTGCGTTTGATTATAGGGAAACGGAGAAGGCCTTCCACTTTATTTGACACTGAGCACTGACGCTCGACTTTTGACGACTTTGACCTGTAATATGCGCAACCACATACGGAAGGCAGAACCGTAAATACTCTCAGTTCATTTAAAACAACATATGCTATAAAGTCGATCTAAATCGGCATTATAAAACAATCAAACGTTAGTGATAATTACTGCTTCCAAAAAGGTTTGGCCACACAACTCTTTACGAAAGGCTCGTTATATGCACGTCTCCGGGGAGAGGGGGTAGGCTTCACACACTTCCCCAAACTGGATTGGTAGTCGTTGTAAGAACGCTAGGGACCGTGTCTCGATAAAACCTACACCCGGCATATGGTACGCCAATTTCTAAATCGACACTATTTATCGAAACACGTCAATTTGGACGCTTTGCCGCTTACAGCCGCACTGTATCCACGAAATGGGGAAGATTAACGAGATGTGAGGTGACGATATAACCACCTCGGCAGACACCGAGTACGATCGCATTGAGTTTTGCTACAGACTGAGTCTACGGTACGCTTGTGTAATATTTTCTGTTATTTTAGAAATGGGGCTAGGCTGCCGTAAAGGTGATATTAACATAAATACGCGTTTAGAATTCTATACTCAATACTTGTCTCACTCAATGGCAGTTGGGCTTCGTAGTTCACTGTCTCTAGGATTGAGTAAGACATTTATATTGTGCTTAGGGAACATGTTCTACTAAAATCGTATATTGCCTTCAGAGGTTTTATGCGTTAGGTTTAGTAGAACACGTACAATGAGACACACGTTGTAAAACGGTTCCCCGCCTCACTGAAATGGGTATATCATACACAGATACATTAACGTAGCTATTATTGTTGATTAAAGCGCAAGCGTAACGATTCCCTTACCTCTTCACATTGATGATTCTATTACAGGTATTATTAGCGCTACCTGCGAGAAGGAAGACAGACCGCGGTAGGAAACGGTCGGTGTAAGGCTAGGCTAAGAAAGTTAGGAGAATTATTGAGTGCCAGAGGCCTTGTCCAAGTGGGCTGTTGTAGGAGAACGAGTTAATAAATAAGTAAAATATAGTTGTGTTGAAGCACAGATTTAGTTTATTATTATTCTATAATCTAGTTTTTAACGTAGTATGTGTTAGTGTTTGTAGGTGAGACTGGGTGAGCCTTTAGTTATTATAGTTATCCTAGGCTGATGGAGTTGATAGTCATTATAACTAATCAGACAGACATGTGTTGCTGGGGAGTTTGTTGCGCCACTTCTTCTCCCCAGCATAAACACTAGGAAGTGGTGACGGGTGGGCTCTTTGGGGCTGTCTATAGACTTTCAAGAGAGTTGATTCACAACTCTATTAATTATGCTTTAGTTTGATTCTCTACTCTCATAACTAGTAATTCTAGAATGTCGTATTCGTTGCCTTGGGCCGATACTAAAACTCTAAACTCTATTTAATAATGACCCTTGATTCTCAACTAAAATTATAGAATAATTCAAAGAATATTATATTCTTTATCTTAGACTAATAACTCGGTCAGACTGATATGAGCACGTGTCTTGCAAATATGCTTGTTGTGCCAAGAGTGAACTTCCGGGGGTTTGGGTGACCACAACTATCTCATATCCAGTCTAAGGACTGATAGGGACCATGTCTCCTTAAGAGCATGATGCAGACGCAATGCCGCTAGAACTAGCCGCTCCGTTGCTAGACAAGGACAGTCGCACGGTTGCCGCAGGAAAAGCCGCTTCGTCACGTTCATCAGTTCGAGAGAACTGCTAGGGGCCATGACTCCAAAAGAGCATGATGTAGACGCTATGCCGCTGTAAAGCCGCTTGCGTCACTTTATGGAAGTGTATCTCTGAGTACTCCGAGTGTAGATGCGAGGTATTGTGTGAGTTACGACTGATCAAATACCTGTTACGCGCTAGCGTTTGGGTTACTCACAAGTTTATATAATAATTTACTCTGCATCCCTCTATTATTTAGCTTTCTAAAATCACTTCCAATATATTTCATAACAATGAATTCCCAAGTATCGTCTAATATTGATACATTGTTTCTTTGCCTCATTAATAATATCAAGGCATTTGGCTTCTATCAATTTGGGAATTCACTTCTATTATCGGTGGGAGAGTGACCAAGTCTGGTGACGAGCTCTACAGGGCCGCACGGGGTTGGAGTGCGGCCTTTTCCCCTTAGGGGGAAACCGACCTTAACGCTAATATTAACATAATTAGGAAAAACGAAAAATTTATCAGCCTAGGGTAATTTAGGTACTGTCACAGTATGTACCATCAGCAACAGAACATAATCAGCCGTCTTTCATCTCTTCAGATGATCCCTTTGATGCGCCATTTTCTATGCAGGAGCTTAACTCTGTATTGACGGTATTGTCTGTTCCTTTATGTCACACGCAGGTCATAGAGCAAAAAAATATTTTTTAGACATTTTAAATTGTTGTTACACCAATGGATGGGCCATGTCCCTGATGAGTGAAAAACTCAAATTATCATACCCATTTTAAAACCCGGCAAACACGCTGATGACCCCAACTGCTTCAGACCAATCGCTTTGTCATCAGTCCTTTCAAAAATATTGGAATACCTAATAAATAACCGTCTAGAATTTATAGTAGAATCGAGAGACGTACTTCCTAGGTCTCAATTTGTTTTAAGAAAGGGACTCAGTACCATGGACAGTGTTGGAGTTTTGGTATCAGATATACGCTTATCGCTTTCGAAAAATGAATCCGTAGTCGCTGCCTTTTTAGACATCTCATCTGCATTATGATAATGTCCTTCTTCCCATTCTCAGGCACAAAGTGCAACAGCTGAGAATACCGGAGAGGATGGTACAGTGCATCTGTAGTTTGCTCATGTCTCGTACTTTGGTTTTGAGAATCTGTGGCATACAGCCTCACTTGCTATGCTGGGTTTGGTGAGAAATGAAACCACTGTGTCTTCTTGCTTCTATATTGAGTGTTTCTTCTAGAGAGCTTGCCGCCGACTGTGTCGAACGGGTTTTGTTTGTTTGTTTGGCATCTCGCAGGTCAACCTATGCGGTTGTCGTCTGCTTAAGCGGACTTGCCTGTGGATTCCCTAATAAATTAAGGCCTCCAGCCAGGACTTAAACTTATATACTAACCAAAACTAAGCGACAACGCTAAGGGCACCCCCTGTGGGGTACGAACCTCGGCTTAGGGCGTCGCTGGAAGAGGGCAGCAAATGACTAGCTGGATCAGGATTGGTATTATTTATGGACGAATTTAAAGCTACAGGCTCAGCGGCGCGGGCTGGCTCGAGCAAGGGTCGGGAGGGGCGTCGATTTGGGCGTCGCGGCGGGCCTCGGCGGCGAGGGCGGTAGGACGGCGATCGGGTTTTGGGCTTTTGTAGCGTGCTAGTGGCCTTACTACTCTCCTGGAGGAGGGTAGTGGCGTCGTCGGGGTCGATTAAAGTATGCCTTGGTCGGCGAATACTGCTAATGCGAGAGGGAGTGTAGCGGGCGGCCGCTGTAATCAGGGGGTTAGAATGTTTGATGCCGCAGTCGAAGAAACGCTTTGATAAGCGTTTCATGAACTGTTTTATGGTTGGCATTTTGAGGTCGACGTGAAGATCTATATTACGGACATAGAAGGGGGCACCCGTGACCCTTCTGAGTAAACGGTTTTGGAGGGTCTGCATCTTATGGAGATGACGTGGGTGAGCGTGCGCAAATACAACGCAGGCATAGGTCATGATGGGACGGATGACTGCGGTATAGATGCGGAGCTTGCATTTGAGGGACAGTTTGCTACGGGCTGTCAGTACGAATTGGAGCCTGCTAAGAGCGAAGGAGGCGCGCGCGCGAACCGCCTTAATATGAGCCTTAAAGGTAAGGTTCTCATCGAGGATCACGCCTAGGTATTTGGCTTGCTTCTCCCAAGGGATTGGCTTGCCGTACATAGTGATCGGGCTGGGAAGTGGGGGAGGGAGTCGACGACGTCTCGAGAAGAGAACCGCCTGACTCTTATCGGGGTTGACCTCGATTCTCCATTTCCGGAACCAAGCGCCTAAGACGTTTGCGGAGGTTTGGAGAGTACGAGCTATAGCGTTGGGACAGTGACCGGTATAGTAAACGGCAGTGTCGTCGGCGAAGAGAGCCAACTGAGCCTTTTTACTTTTTGGGATATCGCTAGTGAACAGCGTGAAGACGAGAGGAGATAGTACGGAACCCTGAGGGACACCGGCGCGAATAGGATGAGGGGACGAGAGTGCTCCCTCGACGCGATAGCGAAAGGTCCGGTTCGACAAAAAGTCTCGTAAGATGAGCACGAGACGATCTGGCACTCCTAGTTGGTAGAGCTTGTATATCAAGCCGTTGTGCCAGACTTTGTCGAATGCTTTCGCTATGTCGAAGAATAGCACACCCGTCGTCGCGTTACGCTGCAGACTAGCGCATAAGTGCTCTACTATACGGTGGACCTGTTGGGTGCCCGAGTGTTGGGTACGGAAACCAAACTGCTCGTTGGGAATGAGGCTCTTTGCTTCGGCGTAGTCTTTGAGACGCTTATAAATAAGCCTCTCGTAGATTTTGCCGAGAACATTGAGTAAACTAATAGGGCGGTAGCTGGAGGGCTCAGACTTTGGCTTGCCTGGCTTTGGGATACCGATGACGGTGGCTTCTTTCCATGCTTGTGGGAAGATGTTGTTGCTCAAGGCGCCATTGAAGATGGCGGTCATAAGCATTATTAGCGGGGCAGGAAGGAGTTTGTATACCTTATTGGTAATACCATCCGAACCGGGGGCCTTACGAGCGTGGAGCCCTTTAATGATGTCGTGCACTTCGTCTGGAGTGACGGAAGGCAGAGGATCATCAGGGTCTTCGACGGGAGGGAGGGAGGCTCTTCGTTCGACTTCAGCGTCGACCTTGTTCAGGTGAGCTTGGTCTACTGGTTGGGAGCTGGGAGAACATTGGGACTCTAGGCTGTCGGCAAGACATTCAGCCTTATCGGGACTGTCGAAAGCGACACTATTGTCGGGGCGGATGAGAGGAGGCATAGAGACCTCTTCTGAGGAACGCAATTTCCTCTGTAATTGCCAGAAGGCTTGATGAGTGGGCTCGAGTTCGCTGAGCATCTTGTCCCAGCCCTCAGAGCGAACCTCCCCTATGCGTTTCTTTACAGCACGCTGTAAATGGCGCATGTGGGCTTTGTGTCGAACGCTCGGAGCTCGGAGCTATATCGCGGCGCCCCCGTAAGGGGGCGTTGCGTGCGGTGCCGGGGCTTGGCCCCCCGACCGCAGAAGCCATACGGCGGCCCGTAAATACGGGCCTCTCATTTTGGTCGCTTCTTGGCGGGTGATACTTGGCGCACGCGAGATACGTGCGCCTATGTGTGTGGATTCTTGTTTGTTTCTGTAGGAGCGCCGCGACGCTTATAGTGAAGCGCCGCTTTCTTCACGACATCTCGGCGGTCTGCCGCCGCCAGGTGAGACCCCTAGTTACCTAGGGGAGGCCCGGCGACAACGACCAGCGACGAAGATGCCGACTCGACGCGCCTACAGAGTAGGTGAGAGGTCCCCGCCCGTCCAGATCACAGAGCTAGCCGTTACTGTCCGGGCTAAGGGGCCGAATGTGGGTGTGAACGGCATTGTAATTGTGTAACACCGTTCAATGTTTGCGTGCCTCGCGGCCCGCGCCGCGCGTGCACGCGTGAGTTTGGGTGCCTGTATAGACATGTATGTCTGTCTGTATTTACGTAACGTGCCTATATTAACCTAGAACACGTTACGCAAAGGGTGTGTGTGTTGTGAGTGTGGAGTCTTTTTGTCACAGATAAGTCGCGTGTAACTTGGCTGCGGCTTATCTGGAAGTCAGTCCAGGTTTCAAGTGCCGTCTTCATGTCCCGAGGGAGGTGGCGGAGGGGGGGGCGGCCTTGTGCCAGAAGGCCGCCGGCGTCCCATTTTGGGCCGCCCTGGGTGACCTAGCCGCGGTACAGAGTCAGTAGTGCGGCCAAGCCATCCAGGATGACCAACTCGACATCCTGTCCCTGCCTGATGGCCTTTATCAGGTCCATCAGTAGTTTGATGGCACAGGTTGTGAAATCCGACTTTTCGGTGGCTGTTCTGGCGTCGGTGGCGCCGCCACTGGATTCTTTTAGGAACTCCTTCTTGGGTAGTTCCTTTGTTGTCCGCTGCGCCGTGGCGGCGCTAGCGGTAGTTTGCTGCTTAATCACAACCTGTGCCTCGTTGAAGGCAGGGGTGGCAATTGGGTTTTCTTGGGTCGCCTGGGGTGGGTCGGGTTTCTTCCCCTTGCCCTTTCCCCCGCGTCTCTTGTTTTTCCTCCGCCCAGAGGAGGTAGCTGGTTTGTCTGAGGGCCCGTTGGCCGCCGCCATAAGCGTCGTGCCTTGGGCCTCTTCTGGCATCACTTGTGGCCTCTCAAAGGACACTTTGGGACGGCGTGATGTGGCCGTTATGGCGGCGGTGCCCGCCCGCTTGTTCCGGGTCTCTCTCTGGAACACCGGACACTTGATGTTGCACGCCGGGTGCGGGCCACCGCAGTTCACGCAGGTGGCCGGCTCTTCCCTCGGGCGCGGGCAGTCTCTCGCCGCGTGCTCCCCTCCACAGCGCACGCAGGCGAGCGGGCGGTGACACTGATGCGAGCTGTGTCTGAACAGTTGGCATCAGTGGCACTGGGCGGGTCCTCGTTTTCCGCGCCAGGCCTCTATCTTGACACCACGCATCAACATGAACGTCGTGGTGTCATAAATGGCCCGGACGTCCGGAGTCTTCTTTAAGATTGCGTGGAATACGCAACCGGGTCGTCCTTGTGCGGCCTTGATATGGCGCACATACTCCGGCTGGTATCCCAGCGTTTGGAGCTCCTCCTCTATCTCCTTCGGGTCCGTATCCGCCGGTAGTCCCCGTATGGCGATCTTCAGGCTCTTCTCTGCTGGCAGCGAGTAAGCGAACCAGCTGACGCCGCTATCCTTCTCTAGGCCAGTCAGGTATCGCTGGACCAGCCTATACTCCTCCTCGCTGTCTGGGGTGAAGCGGACTCCACCTCCGTATGGACGAGCGTTAGGAGGCCGGCCCAGTTTCTCCCTGATGGCCCGGAAATGGGCGGCCCAGTTTGGCAGCTTCTCAACTACCAGCGGCGGGTACCTGGGCTTCTTTTGTCCCGGCTTTTGTTGCCACGTTCTTGTCGCGGCGCCGGGGGTTGCATCGGGGGTGTTGGCAGCGGTGGCGGGGGCGGGGGGTGGCCTGACCCCCGCGGTCGGTGACGGTGGCGGCGATGGTGACGCAGGTGGCGGGGGTGAGCGGCGCGCCGCGTCGGCAAAAGTAGGCGACGCTGGCGGGTCCGGACTCCGCGGCGCGCTTTCGCGCGGTGGCCGCGGCGAGTCGGGGCAGAGCCGCTTCCCCTCCGCCGCTGCGGTCTCGCTTGAGCTCCTGCGTCGACGTTGTCGTTGGCCTCTGGGTTCTGGCCGGGACTCGATATAGCCGCGCGCACAGCCATCGCCGGTCGAGCCCGCGGATGCCAGCGACATGTTCGATCCGATGGACGAACATGGCGACATAACCGCGGGCGAGTCGTAGGCTGAGGCACGAGGAGGCGCCGGCGAGTCGGGCGTATGGGTGGCGCTTGGTACTGACCTTGCTGACGTCATGGTGGTTGCGGAATTTTTAGCTGGCCGCTCACGCTCAGCCATTGCCGGTCCCGCCAGCGAGAGGCGGGCGCCGGTCACGGCGGTGCGCGGAGCTGGCGCAGCTTTGGTCTTCGGTTGCGCGGTCACAGTAGTCGCTGCGGCAGGCGCGGGCGGAGTCGCGAATCGCGGCAGCGCGTCGGTGCGTGCAGGGGGCGCGCGGGGGGGCGCGGGCGGTGTGCGGGGGCGCGCGGGGTAGTCGCGCGGCGTGGCGGGGCGCGCGGCGTAAGCGGCGGCGTACGCGGCGGCATATGCGGCGCAGCGCACGGGCGCGGGTGCGGGAGCAAGCGCGGGCGGTGCCACGGCGCGCGCATGCGGCGCGCGACTGGGGTTAGCGGCAGGCCCCGGGGCCTGGCTGGGTACCGGGCGGAACGCAGCGGGGCGGATCGCTACCGCGTGCGGTCGGCTCGACGACGGCGAAGGCGCAGCGCGCGCAGGCGCCAGTGGCGTCGGTGGGCCGGCAGCAGCAGCGGCGCTCGATCCCCCTCCTCTTCTCTCTTCCTTCTTCTTCTTGTTGGACGTCTTCTTTTCTTCGCTCCTTGTGGAGCCGGCCGGCGGTGCACAGGACGACGCAACACCGATGATCGGCATCGACGACGTCCTATCCAGCGCCGGGCGGGACTCCGGTGAGCCGGCATCGCAGCCCAACGAGCCGCGCGTGCCGGGCTTCGGCATCGCTGGGGTATGGTCTCCGCGACCGCGTCGGTATAAAAAACCGGGTAGTCAGAAAATTTTTATAAATTTTAGTGACGGTCCGCGCGGAACAAACTCAACGGAATGGAAAATTCCGTAGGACGAGCTTGTGTGACGACCACAAGCCAATCCGTGTCGAACGGGCATTTTGCTCCTATTTTTATACAATTTTTGCCTCGAGAACTAGCCGACTAATCACAATAAATCACATTTTACATTAACCAATCAGAGCGAGGCAGGATTTTGGTACATTTTAGCTTAAGTACAACGAAACTATACCGTAACGAGGACCGCTTGACAATTTATCTTACATACAATCAAACTTTACCGTAATGAGGCCCGCGTTACAATATTACGTTTTTTGGGTTCTTATTTGTTATTGATTGTTTATTAAATAACATTATATAAAACATAGACTTAATTAGGAAACTAAACTACCTACTGCTTAAACCTATATTTATTTCTATAACCTATTTCTTACTAAACTATTCTACTATCTATTCACGTATGCACTTGTTCACTTAAACTGTTTATTTGTGTTCATCAATCATATCACTGTCCCGCACAGAATCCCAGGTGAAAAATTTGACTTTAGGATGTCATGGAAGGGCCTACCCCAAGGCTCTGTTCTTAGTCCCTTACTGTACAACTTATATACAGCTGACATTGGTACATGCCTCAATAATAATTGTCAAATATTTCAATATGCTGACGGCTTGGCCTTAAATGTTACGAATACCTCAGTTAGCGACGCCGCATTATCTCTCTGCGTATCCCTAGACTCTCTAAACCAATGGTTAAATTCCCACGGACTGAGTTTGTCTGCTCCAAAAAGTACTGTAGTTGTGTTTTCCTGCAGGAGGTTGATCCCACAACTTTCATTGAGCATCCAAGGACATTGTATACCGGTTACTTCAAAAGTAAAATTCTTAGGTGTTTTTTTTTAGATTCCAATTTGAGTGGTTTTCATCACCTAAATTAGTTAGTTAATAGATGCGAGAGGACTATTCCCATTTTAAGAGTGCTTGCCGGTGTTTGGTGGGATGCACATCCCTACACCATGAAACTGGTATACAATGCCTTAATTCGGAGTCTTCTGGACTACGGATCTTTTCTTTTAATCCCTTGCCTTGGCAAGGTTAGACAGAATTCCGTCTAAGTTTCTACGGATCATATCGGGATGTATGAAGGCCTCACCAATTAACGCATTGCAGGTAGAGTGCGAAGAACCACCGTTAAACTTGAGAAGGCAGTATCTAGCATCGAGATTCTGGGCTAGAGTCATCACCAAATCCTCTCACCCTCTTGTTCAAAATGTGGACTATTTAGATGTTGCATACCGCAGTTCCAATTCTTGGAACCATAAAGAAGTCCCTTTGTTTTTTAAATCCCTCCGTTGTTATTGAAATTTAGATTCCCCTATTATTCAGTATCCGAAACTTCCTATTTACAGTTTTGACTATGAAATTATTTGCTTTAAACCAGATATTTTCTACAATATTTGCATATCGAAAAAGTCTCCTTCGGCGGACTCTATTTTCAATGCGGCGGTTGGTGAGCGATGGTACAATTTCGAAAGATTTTTCACGGATGCCTTTAAGTTATATCAAGCTGCACTGGTGCTGCGGTATACTACCAAAACTCCAAAATTGTTCTAAAATTCAGATGCCCTGTACAATCATTAGTGTTTACAGGTGAGTGCGTGGCCATATTAGAAGTGTGTTTATTTATAGAGGCTCATAACATAAGTTTTGGGGTCATCAATACAGACTCAATTAGCTGCTTGCAAGCTTTGGAGCAGAATCCTTTCAAGAGCAAACTTCACAGTCCAATACTGCTTCAAATCAAAAAGTATCTTTTCTCTTGTGCCAAGAATCACAAAAACGTTGGTTTGGATTCCAAGTCTTTGTGGCATAGGAGGAAACGAATATGTTGATTCTCTTGTAAGACAGTTAACAGACGTAGAAACCGCGCGTTTGTTTTATTTTAGCTACTTCCACAGCATTATGTCATACGGCATTTTACTGCGAGGTCGGGCTGCGGACAATGAATCCATTTTTATTTTGCAAAAGAGAGCTGTCAGAGCCATCTACAATAACAACAATCTACGTCGCCGCGAATATCTTAGGGAACTATTTAAGAAGACTAATATAATGACGGTACCTTGCCAGTTCATTTATGAAAATATTATGTATGTATTAAATAAAATAAGTGATAGACATAATATTAACACTAGAAATAAAAATAAAATAGATCAACCATTTTTCAGACTATCTAAAGTACATATCTTTTATGGGGTACTGTGTTAAATGTTACAACAAAATACCAGGTGAAATATTGCAATTAAATGAAAGAAAGTTTAAAACTCATGTTAAAAAAATTCTTTGTAAACAATCGTCTTCACATAAAGAAATATAATTAATGTATACAAAATATTGTAAAACATTTTGAAAGAGTAACGGTGGAGTTTCTTGCCCCTTCTTCTCCATACGAAACTACCTTTTGGAAGTGGCGCCTAGAATCAGTTCTATTTTTAATGTAATTGTTGACGTTCAAAAGTGCCTTTTTATGGGCCTATTTGAAATGAATGCTTTGACTGTGACTTTGACTTGGACTTGCTAAGGATGCAGTAACGTCCCAAGCCGTTGACCTGAAACATTTTCAATGTCAGGGTTACGATTTGCTGAGCCTTTCAAAAAAGAACTTGATAACCTCGTGGCAGGTACAGGAGCTAGATTCAAGTAAACGGAAAAGTGCTTTTTATCACGCAATACAGCCTAATGTTACTTCCAAGCCTTGGTTTTATCCGTACAAAAAAATATCCAAGAAAGTGATCTCTATTCGTTGTTTGCCGGTCTTCCTTAATAAAATTCGGGTCGGAGACACATCGCTCTGCGAATGTGGGTTGGACGAAGGTACTTTGGAGCACATCTTTTTAAACTGCTCCAATAATAACCCAGCCCATGACATAAAGCTATCTCCCTAAATTAAAGATCCCTGTCCCAAATAACTTTCCATCCCTACTAACACATTCTTCTCCAAAGTTCTTTGAGGCTTTGATGTTTGTTGTTCGTGTCAATGACATTTTACGTGTAGATTATCGAATATTAATATACATTTATCATATAACTAACCATAATTTTTGTTTGTTTGTTTCAGTTTACCCACTAATAAATTTTTGTCTACTAGTTTCACAGTAAATTCAAATAGTTATTGTTTATTTTTATTTTTTTACTGTTTTAAATTTTTTTTTCGTTTTTCCCCCTTCGCACGTTTTCTCAGATCACATTCGACATTGGCAGAATTGTCGACATCGGCACCATTGCCATAAATAAAAAATAAAAATAATGAAAAACATAGAAATGACATTGTCAAAGTGACGTTTCAGGGGTAGTCAACATATCCCTAGTCATTCTAATAATTTGGTTTTATAAAAAAAAAAAACACTATTTAACACAACAAAATAAACAATAACGTAAAATACAACAAAGACAAACTTATCGACAAATAAAAACTCACGAGGGACATATTCAATCCCTACAAACGTCAGAAACCGAATGATGCAAAACAAAATGACGACCAGTAGTGCTATTCTGTAACCATCTCACCGTGAAAACGTAGGTGAAGTGTGCGTGGAGTGAGCTCTCAGTGCCACTGATGCTTGGGATTGACCAAGACGGGATGACACTGACAGCTCACTCTACGCAAATCTTCACGGTGAGATTTATACAGAATCGACACACTGTACGGACACCCTCTTGAATCAAAAGTTCAAGTGAGCGATAATATTCTCTTGTTTAGGAACAAAAACATTTTATTTACCTAGAGAAAAGAATAAATGAACGTCCAAATGTTTAGAGCGTCTGCTTTATTGCCAGTACCAGAAAGATCATTTGTACTATTTTATTTCAAACAGTTATATTTTGTTCTTGGATCGTAGTTTTCGACACTTTAAAACTGAAAACTGCGTGCAATAATATATTTTAGGTACCTGTTTAAGATATGCCTACAAATTAAGCACTATGTTATAGAATTTTTCGACAAACTACACAATTGAGGTCATTATTTTAAATTGGCACCACCTTTGTTAACTTTTTTTTTCTCGAATTCCATTTCCGAGTTATGGGTTTCCAAAATTATTTAAATATTTTTTATCTACGATGTACCGTGGTCTAGTAGTGGCAATTGTGACTGTTAAACGAGGAGTGATAGGTTCGATTTTTATGTCGGGCATAGCGTTACTGGGTACCCTATTGTCCATATTGAAATTCTTTCCAAGAACGCGACCCAAGAATCGAAATGTTCTAAGAGTTTAAACGACTATTTATACTTTGACATCTTACTCTTTGATACTCTGATATTTAATTATACTTTGACATCCTGTGGCGGCATCTGCACCGCCACATGCGAACAAACGCATCACACTGACGTCAGGCAAATCCTGCATCGCGCAAGCAGAGTTTACCGCGCAGATAGCATGTTAACAACTTCCCGACACCAAAACGGTCCAGATATGACATCCATCTGGTCGGATCCTCCCTTTTCTAAAGAGTATGAGTGAGTGAACTTTACACCTTGTTCCTCATATCTCTTCAAGCCTAAATGAATGGTTGTGCAGATATTATTTATAAAAGACATATGCAAATCAATAATGTTAAGTAACTAATATAAGCCCTGTAATAAATCAATGTACTTGTACCAATACTTGCACGCCACAAGGCAGAATGTGATGATACCATGGACTTATCTCAGAGAAAAATGATTATGATTATCGAAAAAATTACCCTGCGCTCAATCAAGTACCTACAGGCAACGAGTGACTGTCGACAATCCGACAATCTGACAATTTTACAAGTTTCTTTCATGCATTTTCTGCTTTATTAAATAAGCATATAACTAACAAAACATCACACCTGTAATCATCGAAAGATAAGGCAGAGGTATACCTATAGTTCACCCACATTTCGACAGTTATGTGTATGTCGCATGTAATACGGGGCGAGACTATTGCCCTCATCCGGGCACAAGTCCAGACTCCGGGCTACTACTGGGAAGTTTCTGATGGAAGTGTTTTGTCTACTAATAATAACATTCCATGATCAGACCACCAAGCTCTCTGCCAAGTTAGGTGATTAATCATTATCTCTCCTTAACAGGCCATAGCACAGATTATTGGAATGTGTGTATATTGTTTATAGGTTCGAACATAAAACTAAACATATGAGAAAACAAAACTTTAATATAAAAATAAGGAATGCACATTAATTGGGTAACTAGAGTCAAGATCACACACCATGAGATAATGAGGATACGACTATTCAGTATCAGTATCATGATCAACCACGTATGGATTAATATAGAAGCCAACATCAATGAATTCTTTTGAGACATGAACCGTCTTATTCAAAGCACCAACATCTAACACATCATTGATTTCCATAGTCCAGAAATGATTGTACTCTTTTCCGTAGTTCACAGCCCACACAGACCCGGATAAACTGGCAACGTACTCCAGCTGCACCTTCAACAAGCCTTTATTCGCATACATTTCAACGATCACGGACTCTTTCGGTTGCAAAAGCATTTCGAACTCGGTTTCGAAACCCACATTCACTTGCTGGGGCTTCGTGAAGTTTTCTCCCCATCTGGAGTTGAAAGAGTAAGTGTTTACAGACACAGCCATAGCCCTAATATTGAAATTGTATTTGGTATCCTGAGTCACAGAGACCTCGCCGCTTCTCTCCCAAGTAGATGAAGCTGTTGCCTCCAAATTTTGCCATAATTTAGTTTTAACCCAGAATGGTTTCGTGCTATTGTTTTCGAAAACTTTACTATCTACTAAATATGGATGTAGGTCCTGTGATATAATCAAGGGTTTAGTGGGCTTAAGGATTCTGGAGACCTGCTGCCATTTGTTATTTGTGTACAGATCGCCCGAAGGTGTAGGACTCCTTAAGAAAACATCGTCAGGTTTGCCACCGAAGTGTGCTTCGACAGCTGCCTTTAAGCTCTTGTCTGTCAGTTGGAAGGTCTGTATTTCCTGGTCGCTGATGATATCTTCGTTGCTTCCAGAGATGCTGAGCCTTACTTCGGTCTCGTCATCGGATGCTATGATTTCGATTTCGATTCCGGCCAGTGCCAGGACTGGAAGTACTAGGAGTATTGCGACAGTCTTCATGTTGTTGTCCCAATTTGTTCTGAAAATAAAAAATCATGTTAGTTTTATTCGTCACCTTTCCAAGTTTTAGTTAAAAAACTCTGCGGGGTAATGTAAGTAAAACCTTTAATTAGGGATACATGATTTTTACGATTACCTTGGGACCCGTAGTAAAAATATAAACAACGATTAACTCGAAAAGTTCGTCCAGATTTATTATACAGTTTAAAGTAATGAAAAAAATACGAGAAATGAGTTACGACGAGATTATTAAAATAAAAGCGAAAATTAAATCAAAATATGAATTTCGTAAAAAAACTTACTGTTTACTTAATTTGTTAGTTCAGAACTGCCGAGAAAAACATAGAACACTGAAGAAAAATAGCTATGATTTGCGCATTTATATGTTTTGCTAGGTACACATATTTAGTAATGCTGTATTCACACGATGTTCAGTGACGAGTCTAAATACCTACCTTAAAAATACCACTTACGCAAAGTTCAAAAACAATTTGCGGAAAAAGATTGTGAATTAAAAAAAAAATACGTAGGTAGGATCCTAAAAAAAAAAAAAAAACAATGGGCCTGCTCTTGACCTCGATCACGCCCGATGGATAGCGACGAGCATCTTCTGGCCAGAAGATGCTTGTTTACTCTTGCTTTGAAGGCAGACGGTTTAAATGTGAAATGGAACACAGACGCAGGCAGAGAGTTACACACTTTGGCTGTGCGCATAATAAATGTGAAGGAGAAGCGCTGAGTACGACTGGGCGGGATATCAACCAAGTGCAGCTGGTACCCTGCACCACATCTGGTATATGGTTTCGAAGAGACTGTTTAGTTATTGATTTATTTAATACCGAAGGCACCTAGGCACACAAATGTATATAATGCCATAGGCATTTTCTACCAGTCAACACTTCATAAAATTTCAATCAATAATTTATGGGAAAATCGCTTTTCAATCTTTCACAATTATAATGCTGTTCGTGCGTGATTGTTCACAACCGTTCTGGCCATTATACTTCACACCATCCATCTTTTAATTGAACTGTCTCTTTTATTTGCTTACTCAAATATAATACACATAAAACAACCGGAATAAACTCTTGAAATAATGATGAAAAACGCATCAAAATACATGGTGTAGTTTAGAATAAATAAGCAGTCACACAGACAGACAGAATAAGTGACTTATAATATGTATCAATCAGCCTTTCCCAAAGTGGGCGATACGCCCTCTTGTGGGCGCTGCAGGCCCAACGGCCGGTAAGAGACCCAGATAAAAAATAGGAGCGTTGTATAGAGGCTTGGGGGGCGATTTGTAATTTCATCTACTAGGAGGACTCTTAGACACCGACTGAGCTCTCGACTCTCGACTACAACTTGTGAACATCAACTAATATTAAATAAGAGATTGATCAAACCAACTCGGTTCGATATTTCTCTCCGCGTAGTTCATAGATTTGTCCTGTTTTATTGAATAAATAAGATAAAAATCATGTCAATCGGTCGCTCCGTTTTGAAATGAAAGTGGACACAAACAAACAAATAAAAGGCAACAGACACATTTTCGCATTTTAATAGTTATTATTATTCCTAGATATGTATATTTCGTAGATAACAGACCGCGGGCAATCATGTCAAATAACCCGATTTATGCATATCTGTATAAATCGGCTGGTTCATAGAATACTTGTTCTTATTTGTTGAGTACGATTGAGCGTCGAATGAGATAAACGAGTTTATGCATGTTTGTCTTATTCCTTTAGGTGCGTGCTACTTACGCAATCCTATAAAAAAACGAAATAATTATTTTATTTTTTTATTTTCATTCGCGGTAGCGCGCGTAATAGATAATCAGTACTTAAGTTCAATAGTTACTGACGTATTTCTTAAAACAAAACAATGTCGGAAGTAAAAAAGAAGAGACGGCAATACTGTGCGGAATATATTAAATTAGAATTCATTGAAAACCCCACAAACCCATCGTCGCCTTTCTGCCTTCTATGTCTAAAAACATTTCAAGCAATGAAGCCTTCAAGACTGCAAGATCATTTGAATAAAATGCATCCAGTTCAGAAAGAGAAGAATGTAGCCTATTTTATTGACCTAGAGAAGAAGCATAATGCTCAGCCAATTGTAGTAAAACTATTTTCGGCGGCTGCTAAACAAGACGACGACGGACTCCGAGCTTCATACAATATCTCTTTGTTAATTGCTCAAAAAGGCAAACCACACAACATAGGACAAGATTTAATTTTTTCAGCAATAAAGGAAGTAATAACTACTGTGCTTCATAAACCGGCCGCAGATATCCAAAAAATCCTTTGAGTAATAATTCTGTGCAAAGACGAATTGATGAAATGGCTGAAAACATTGACGAATCATTGTGCAATCATCTGAGGACTAGTCAATTCTCAATTCAACTCCACTTACCAACTAATGAAGCATGTTTGCTGTCTTACGTGAGGTTTATTAAAGATGAGAAAAATGTGACGAACTGTTGTTTGCTAGAAATTTAGAGACAAAAGGCGAAACCATATTAATAAATAAATTGGAAAGGTTTTGTGATAAAAAGAGATTCCCTTTAAAAACATTATATCAGTTGCTACGGATGGCGCTCCGGCTATGACAGGGTGCCATAAAGGCATAGCGTACTCAAAAAATAATATTCCAGATGTTTTTGCTGTACATTGCGTTATACATAGACAACGTTTGGTTGCTAGAGATTTAAGTGAACGACTATTTCAATCACTGCAATATGTCATCAAAGCTGTCAATAAAATCCGTAACAGCCCTTTGAATGATAGATTATTTCATCAGATTTGTGTTACTAATGACGAAGATTTCAACTGTTTGGTGTTTCATACTGAAGTTCGTTGGCAGTCAAGAGCCAATGGTCTGACTCGATTTTACAACCTGTTTGACTCTGTGATAGAGTTCTTGGAAACTAAAGATACAGAATTGCGCAACAAGCTCATAACATCAAAGAAATTGTTCATCGACATGAATCTCCAACTGCAAAATACCTGCAGGCAAAGAAATTTAAGATACTAAAAAGTCATTGCCTGAAGGAGACGTGGAAGACGTCTTTAGTTGACGTAAATGACTGATGAAAGATCTCAGGCAGTTCCGGTACTTCTATACTAATATTTTAAACGTGACAATAACTCGTGTCTTTTTGTTTATTACCTTTTAACGCCTTAACAGCTGAAAAGACATAAATCACGTTCAAAAAATTTATCGTAGGTAGAAATTGTTCGCAAATTGGCAGATCACGCAAAACGTCATAACTGCACGCGTGCTCAGTTTTATTCAATGACTACGGATATGCAAGAGTTTACCAGATTTTACAAGAATTAATGTGTATGTATTACACCAACTAAAACAGGCTACAATCGGCTTCGATGAAAACATTCTTGATAACAAATAATTAGCAATTGTGTACGCACCCGTGGAATAATTACCGACGTCTGCGCTGCCGAAGCAACGAGAAAAAGCTCCTTACTTTAAATGTATAACATGGCACCTGTACCCTAATTGCGTTATACACAATCAATAGGAATCTGAATCGTTTTGAAACAGATTGCTAATCCATTGCTTCATAAGTTCGATAAAAATTCTGCTCAACAATGTAAATAACGCAATGAATGTTGTTAAACTTTCAAAATCAAACAGATTAGTCGTAATCGTTTACGAAAATGTGTTACGCAATTAGGCTGCTGGTTCGAATGTCGTTTGTTGAATAAAAGTATTTGAATATATTTAATAGTATTATCTTAATATTACACCATACCATGACATAACAAGTTCCTAAACATTGGCTTTTAATATTATTAACACTTAAAACTATATAATAATAACTCTAATAGTTCTGAACCAGGTGCCATGTTAATTCGCCCGAGGTGTACTTATATAACGGGTGTAATGGGGAAGGCAACTGTCAAAATGGCGCTGTCGTAGCTAGTTCCCAACACAAGCCAATAATACAAGGCGTGATGTGGTTTTATTTAATTTTAGCGAAAATTGAAGCGTTGTTGTGTTCCTAGATACTCCGAAATTGAAGTCTACAATTTCCCGAAAGCCTCAAAATTAGAAGATTGTGGTTTAAAGCTATTCGTAGAGATTTATTTGAGTTCCAATTAATGTCGGAAACATTTTTAAGCAAGTGAATACGAGGAAATATTCAAGGTTTATAATTCTGACACTTTCCATGTCAAGTTCTTGGAAATTTAAAATACTGAAATCACCGAAAACTAATAAAATAGTGAAATAAAATCAAACTCATGAATGAACATAAAATGAAATGAATGAACGAAATGTCAAATTTATCTTAGGCCGTAGGGACCTAGCTATGGTCACGCCATCTACAATTAGCTTTGTCCGACCTTCCCCATTGCCGTTATGTATCAACCAGGCAAAAACAAACTTTTAAAACCTGTATTTATACATATAACCTGTTTTAATAGTACCTTATTTGTCAAATTAGAATAAGTAGTTTAAAAGTTATGAGGGAACAGAGTAACATAATACATATCGGTCAAAATCATAACATTTTACTTTTCCGTTATCGGGTAAAAATAATAACAGTGATATAGGTACATTATGTACAACTTAGACGCACCTAGATTGCAGTTTCATGAAAAGGTAGAATGTTTGATATTTTATCTTTATGTTGTCCATTCATTTTCTTCATTGTAAATTGCATTGTTAATTAATATTGTAACGGACGCCGAGCATCACTTAAGAAGTAAGATAAGATTGTTTTCTATTGATTAAAAAGTAGGATAAGATTGTGTTCGAGATAGCGTGACCTTGTTGAATAAATCACGTGCAGGGATTTTCTGGAGGCAAATGGCGATGAGGAACTGATTCGGAGCTGGCAGACTTGTTCCTTCTAGTAGTAGCTTTCTTTTCGAGCGCTGGAACTGAAGTGTCTCGGCTTACTTTTTTTTTTGTGATTGGCATCTCGCAGGTCAGGTTGTCGTCAGTAGTGTATTATTGGGGGTTCTGCATCACTTGATCTCGCATGCTCTCGAGCCGCGTAATGCAGAAGCCTCCAATAATACCCTACTAGTGTAGCGAGAGTTAAATTTTTACATACTTATTTACTTAAATATTGCTGATCCCGGTTTCAATTTTACAGGACCAATCTGCTCATGCTGCATCACTCGAGAGAATGTTAGCTCTCTATTACCACTTTTAAAAGACAAGTTCTTGAATGTTTTCCGAATTTAAAGCAGCATGCATGTTTCGATATAATGAATCTTCTTGCGCTATATCTCTGATCTGAGGTTTTGATGAAACTGAGCTCGATTTTTTTATGAGCGGGCTGCATATCACGGACAAATGTAGTCTTACCATTAGTAATAATTTTACAAGTGCCTTCCGAAGTATATTTCGCTGAATCTTGCATTGTAGCAAATATAATTTATTTAGTTTATTTTTAAATTCAGTTTACGATTCAACCTTTGTAGAAATCGAATGTCGTACCCTTACCACGACACGTCTTCCTTCCACAGCGTTCAAATAAAAACATCGAAGAATTTGTATTGCATGTTGCATCCAAGGATCGTCATAAATCTCCCAATCTTCTAGAACACATCCGCATGAAAAACATGCTGCTTTATCATTTATACTATTTCCACAGTAAAAGAATCCAGCTTCAGCCAATTCCATCACCAATGATTTCTTTGAATCTGCCGTTGCTCATTAATAGTTAAATGAAAATTGACGCATTTTAAAAGTATTATACATGTCTTATCGAGGTTTGTATTTATTTTGAGACATGTTTTATAGCTATCCGCGTAATGACATCGTCTGGCTGCAGTCGGCAGTTTATAACGATTTCACAACGTTGATAGGAAACGTTTTACCTAAGTATATAAATTAAACAAGAAAATGTTTATTTTAATATTTTATTATCATTAAACAGAATAATTTTTTTGAAGCACATACAGAGTCATGATAATTACAACTATAAAAATCTTGAGAATATTTATATTGATTGTACAGACTTAAAAAACTAGAACAACCTTTGTCTTCTAAATTAATTATGTTACTATTATATATACTGTTACTATTACAAATATTGTATATACTGTTTTTTTTTTTTTTAACCATAAGACTTTTTCCAAACCTTTAACATAGACACGTTTATCTCTTATAATATCAACAGTAAAGTTCTGGTAATTGGGATATGGTACAAATCCTTCATGCCAATACCTCTTTCTGTAACGTTCAATCCAACTAACTTGCTTTCTTTCTGCTTTTGTCAATTTATAAAATGGATGTGGCGGCTTCATTAAAAAGAATTTAATTTTTTTATTACACAATATAGCGATTCCTTTTAATATAAATTCAATTGTTTCTGTTCGAAAATATCTGCAATAAAGATCATGATAACCTGCGTATAGTGTTGCTGAGAAGTTTGTATTCCATATGTCGATATTTTATTATCAAACAATATTTATTTATTTGTTTGTTTGCTATCATGTACATCACACATTTTACACATTTTACTGTCGGTTTTTGTACATAAACCCTGTCAGGGCACTGCAAACATAGATGTCACATACACGCTACGTTATCTTAATGGAGTGTAAACTTATCAGAATATGCAGTTGTCTTATATGGTAGTGGCATTGAACATTCAATATCTAACAGTACGTCTACTGGACCTGATTTTAGAGTATCGTTTTGTCTTGAGCAGTCTTAGATAAAGAGGGGCGGTTTTCCTTTGAATTCCTTTAGGTCGAGCAATGGGTCCACTGGAAAGTAAATACGACTGGCGAAATTTTACATTAGGAGAAGCGACCTTTCGCATTAGGAAAGCAAATTTTGCCGATGGATAGTGCCCCGATCGGAGTCTTAGTGCTAACTTAACATAACTTCTACCCAAACTTGTATCCTCAAACCAGGGCACGCGAGGAGGCTCATTTTGAATTACTTTATACCAGATCCCTTTCTTTTTTGATATTTCATCGAAGTAATTCCTCCATCCGTCAAAACACAACAGTTTAAACTTTGTGCAATATTCCCAATAATCTGGGATATACGGCTTCTCACAACCCGTCTCCACTGCAAGCTTTGACAGACGGTCAGCCTCCTCGTTGCCCCGTAAGCCTATGTGTGCTGGAACCCATTGCAATATTACCCTAGTCTCGTCTTTGTTAATATTACTAATCAAATTGAGAATATCATAGGCTATCGATGCACCTCTGCAACCAGAGACGCATCGAGCCACATGTTGTATAGCACTCCTGCTATCAGTAAAAATAACTACTTTATTGAGATTTTCACTAACTACATAAGCCACTGCCTCATATATTGCAATAAGTTCCAGAGACATTATACATACAGTAGCATTGATTTTAAAACTAGCTTTATAATCTGTGTTTTGGAAAAAGAATGCAGCTCCACACCCATTTACACTTTTTGAAGCGTCCGTGAAAATTTTATTCCAATCACTATATTTGGATACTAATTCTGACACCACCTCATGAATCAATATAGTGGGATTATACAATTTTTTTGAGTACTTTATACATTCCAAATCCGTTTTGATAGGCATTTTAATTGGTATAGCGGATACCCATGTATCTAGAGTAAACATTTTAAGAATATCCGAGGAGTTAATTTGTAATTGCCCCACTTCATTGAAGGTAGTAGCAAGTAATGGTTTTTTTTTGTTGGACCAGTAACTATAATGGCTCATTGTGCCCAATTCTGAAATTGTGCTTAAACACATACTACTAGACCATGAAAGTGATTTTAGGATATACTTAAATGCTAGATATTGTCGTCTTACAAATAGTGGTGGTATGTGCAACTCACTTTCCATCACATGGATCGGAGTACTTTTTATGAAACCTCCTACTACCCTAAGTGCTTGATTTTGTAGCTTATCCAATTTTGATACATGTGTTTTTGCACTAGAATCATGCAAGTAACAAGCATAATCAAGTCGACTTCTTACTAGCGAGACATATAATCTACGTATGTGTTTAGTATGAACACCCCAGGAGGAACCTGCTAGGACTTTTAATAAATTTAAAAAAATTGTACATTTACTGACTATTTCATTAATATGTTTGCGCCAGTGTAAACTTTTATCCAACCATACACCCAAGTATTTCACACATTCTACCAATAATAAAGGTTGCTCATTAACTTTGAAGGAAGGCAATATTCTTCTTCGACCCCTACTGAAAACACAGTAATTAGATTTGGTTGGTGATAATGTCAATCCGATCTCCCCCAGTAAAGTTTCTAAACAGTTTAACGCATCCTGTATATAACGTTCAGATATTGTTATATGTTTGTCGCTTAAATAGATAACAAAATCGTCGGCATACTGCGATATCATGACATTTTCAATTTTACGACAGATTTGGTACGTAACTAAGTTAAATAATAAAGGGGACAGAGGGTCCCCTTGTGCTAATCCTCTATTAGTCCATCTAGCACCAAGTTCTTCACTATTAAATGACTTAATTTTTAAGTGTCTTTCATTCATAAAAGACAAAGATAGACACAAATTCTATACCCGACCTGAACATCATCCAATACATTTATAACTGACTCAATTGTAACATTGTTATACGCATTTTCTATGTCTACAAAACATGCCACTGTAGAAACATTTTTAGTGAAGCCAATTTGTATGTAAGTGACTAGTCGAGATAGGGAATCCAAACAGGATTGTGATTTTCTAAATCCTACAGTGTTTGGGGATAGAAGTCTGTTTTTTTCTACGTGCCATTCTAACCGTTTGCATATCATTACGTGAAAATTTTTACAAACACATGAGATAAGCGAAATAGGCCTTAACTTAGACTCGCTATTATGGTTAATTGCGGGTTTGGTAATAGGAATAATTTGTATGTCTCGCCATTGATGAGGTACGGTACCAGATTTAAAAATGTTATTATATATTTTGAGCAACAAAAGTTTTCCAGATTCCGGTAAATTGTATAACATTGAGTAGGATATGCCATCTTGCCCCGGGGCCGAGTCCTTCGTTTTGAGACAGTTATCGAGTTCTTGACTAGTAAATTCAGTTTCTAAACAATCACTTCTTGACTTGAAAGTGGGGGCTAGATTAGGGACATAATCTGGAGTAAGTGAGCGTAACAGCGCAGATTGTTTTTCGCTGGGAGGACACGATGCTTGCTGTTTAAAACCTTTCATCCATCTCATACGCCGCCACATCTCGGGAACGGATGTAACTTCATCAATAGAATCACAGAATTTTTGCCATCCACAGTTCCTAGCTTTCTTAATTAACGTTTGCGATTCTAACGTGTTGGATTCCAATTTGTTTAGATTTTCAGGGGTGGGATTTTTACGAAAGTTTGACAAGGCTAATCTTCGTTGTGCGACTATTTCAGACAATTTAGGATTCCAATAATTTTTTGGTTTAAACTTTTCTTCTGTCTCTAGACTGATTTTAAAATACGGAATATGATTATCAGCTGCGTATTCTATGATATTTACGAATAAATCATACATTTGCTGAACACCTACACTATTAGAGAATTCATTCGTACAATTGATTTTATCTGAAACTGATTGACAATATTTACTCCAGTTCGCAGTTTTCCAGTTTCGTTTTCTGCCAATATATACTAAACTAGATAAGTTTGCCGTCATTTTAATTATCAGGTGATCACTGCCGAGATTTTCATTAATCACCTGCCAGTCAAATTTTATTGCTACGTCAGAGGAGACAAAAGACACATCCGGGGAGGTTTGCTGTAAGTTGTCATTCACCAACTTAATCCGTGTTGCCATACCGTTATTAAGAGAGATAAAGTCGTTTTCTAGGGATGAGTCTAATATTTGAATACCTCTCACGTCAGATTTAACCGACCAGTTAGTATGATGGCCATTAAAGTCGCCAGCTATTATTGATTTACCTGTAAAGTGGGAAAAAACCTCATTCCAATCGGATAGCTGAGTTCGAACAGATGAAGGACAATAAACCGACACGACATGTTCTAAGTCTTTGCAATTTAATAACTTCACGCATATTACTTCGATACCCCCATTATTAATATTAAATGGTACTAGATGAGATTGAATCGACCGGTGAATCAGTAAAGCTACACCACCATAACTATCGTGTCTATCGTTCCTATATACATTGTATCCGCTTATGTTAATATTAATATCACAATTGAGCCATGATTCGCATATTATTGCGATGTGTATGTTTTCTTGTATTAAAAGTTCAGAAAAGGATACAAGTTTAGGTCGTAAACTTTGTGAGTTCCATTGGAATATGTTAACCTTAATAACTTTTTGCAAATTAGCCATTAATTAAACGGTTTATATACCCTAAAATGTCTTCTCCGAACATAATATTAACCAAAAATTTCTTTAATTCCTCACCAACAATTTTCAATACTGATAATAATTTTTCTTTCAAATTGAATTTCGATTTAAAAATTTCTTTTATCTTTTTCCATATCTTCGCCCATTCAAATTTATACAACAGATGTGTACTTTGTTTGCTACTTAATTGATCTTCCTGTGAATGATTTATTTCTGCAAATATGGTCTGTTCCAAGGGTTCATAATTTTGCTTTTGACCCGTTTTCTGCTTGTTTGATTTATGTATTGTTCTTTTTATATATTGCTGTGTATTTACAATTCCATCATTTTCTTCTTCTTCTTCAGTATTAGACATCGGTTCTTGGTGTATTACGGCATTGGTCAATACACTACTATAGGTTTTTTTTTCATTGTTAATTGTGGTTGCAGATTCATTGTTATTCTTCTCCTGCGCGAACTCATTTGTGATTTGTTTTACTTTCTTTTCCTTGAAAAGTTGTAAGGCTCTTCTGTATGTAACATGTTCTTCACTCATGATGTTACGGATAGTTCTTTCTTTCAGAAAGACGGGACACTTTTTATCCAGGACAAAGTGACTCCCCTTACAGTTTAGACATTTGAAGTCTGTGATGGTACAGTTTTCATGCCTTCCTCCACATTTTGGACATATGACTTTTTTAGTAGGGCAAAATTTTATGAGATGTCCAAATTGCCAACAACCGGAACATTGCGTTACTGGGAATACATACGCTTCAACTTTAAATCGGCAGTCATAGGCATAAATATATTGAGGTAACACATTACTTTTGAAGCTCACTCTAACAGACTCACAATCAATCCAGTTCCCTTCTGGCATCAAACGTTTTAATCTCCTTACCGATAAAACATCAACGCTCGCTTTTAAAATGTTCATAAGTTCTTGTTCATTTAGTTCAAGGTCGATTCCTTTCACTAATCCATATGACACCGACATTTCTTGTATTAATTGGCAACGTAAACCCATTTCTTTGATTTTTTGACACTCAATTAGTTTTAAAGCATCTTCCTTTCTTAGAAATTGAATAAGTACCTTATTGGAGCTTTTATATTTTATTTTAAGAATATCCTTAATGTTCTCGGAACGAAGTAATTTAGCAAAAGCTATTGGTTTCGGTAAATTCTCCAACGAAGTTACACAAACCTCATGATTAGCCACGGTTTCAGATGTGCCACTATCTTCCTTATTTTTTCCTTGATTGTTGCTTTTGTTCACCGAGTTACTTCTTATCAAACGTTTAGGTTTATTTCTAGTTACAGTAATAAAGTCATCTTCAATATTGTCATCTTCTCGTTCCTTTCTCTTCTCTGCCATTCGTACAGTTACGTCATCAACACTTCTCCCTTTTGCCAAAATGTCCTCATCCATCTTATTATTCTCATTTAATTGTTGTTCGCATTTATCTAAAATTTCTGAATCACTCAGATCTTCACCACTTGAGTCACCTTGCATTTCACAAAGAATATTTCGTAAATACGCGTAAAAAGTTTATGCACTCGCAACGAGAGGCAAAAACGCGTGCGCACTGCTCAACGTCACAGCGCCACTGGCGATCTATTTCAATGCCATTAATTTCGTACCTGATGTCTTTAAACAAAGACATAACAGTATTATTAGCAAACGTAACAGTTTTCTTGATCGGATTCCCATCTTTGCCGTACAGCTTTGCTGGGCCTTCGATGTAAATTGAACTGTTCGATAATTCGATGTAAGTTGATTGGCTGATGGTAGCACGTAAATGTCTTGCTGATGGATGAGGATTCGGATTTCATCGTTTTCTCTAAAGCTGTTATTGTAGGGGTTATATGAATGGATTTCATAACTTTCGATCGAACTATCTAAGTGCGGTAATTCAGTAATCTGTAGTATATTCATACTTTAAAAGCTACGGCTCTAAGAAAATCTCAATTTGCTTCAGTCAATTTCTTAACTTTTTTTCTTACGTCTATGCACCTTAGTAGTCGTTGAAGGAATAAGACATTTTATTTTAGCGTCAACAGACTGCATTAATTCCATTTTAATTGTATTCTCCATCTTCGTTTATAACAACTGAATTCAACTAAGGATAGAATAGCACCAAACTTATATTTCTATGAAATTCGTATACAAAACTTCATTCGAAGTAATAAAAGTTATAGAAATTCTGTTTGTATCTTCCCTTATTTATAGGAGACTCTTTTTTAATAATTAAAAATTAAAAGGGGTTTTCCAAACTGTTTTACAAATACCTTTAAACTGATTCCATACTAAATCAGAGCTGAAAAATGTGCTTTAAGTTCACATCATCTTTTTTGAAACTTATAAAAAAATTACGTTAACAGTAACAATTGTTTCAGAATTTTTTAATAGGTTTGTGATAAGTAGAAGCATTCGATTTGCTTATGTCTGCCTATACAAAAATAATTACGGATGTTTATTTGATTTTCACATGCTACATCATCAAAAATAAATACAGAGTTAGTTAAAGCTTCACTCAGAGATACTACATCTTTATCATCACTAAACTCATACATTTAACTTTATTTGAAGTACTCTCCTTAACACTTCGCTTAAGAAACGATATTTTGACTGAAAACTGTTTTTTTAGTAAAGATAAAGATTATTCAATTTGGGCCTATTTTTATGCAATGGCAAACTGATCACAACGTTTGTTTTACCACAATTAGAGGGACTTAATTATGTAATTGAGGGAATTAAGCACTAAGTCGTATCTCTTGAGTAGACTCATAGAGATTTATATTTTTAATATTTAGTGATATGGGTTGTTTGATCAACTTCGTATTGTCAATTAATATAAACTTTATTTTGGCCCATCTTTAGACTTGTCACTACAGGAACGGTTCTATTCTCCTCTTACAAGATAGGTATGTTTAAATATGAGCTATGTAATGACTCGTGTTGCACATCGTGCATCAATTAATTTACGTATGTATTACAAAATAAGCGATCACTTCGCAGGTATTCTTTGCAAGCAGATCGTTTTGTTTACAATATTTCAAGGTGAGTTTTATTTTTTAGTTTTTACTTTTTGATTATTTTTTTAATTCAAAATTATATTTGTGTAATGCATCTTTTTTTTACAGAATCATGTCATACTCGCCATCCTACAGCCCCGTTTTAGATATCGCCGACCCACGAAATTTAGAGGAATGTTTTTTTTTTTTTTTGTGAATGGCATCTCGCAGGTCAACCTATGAGGTTGTCGTCTGCTTAAACGGGTTTGCCGGTGGTTGCCCTGTGGTTGCCCTAATAAATTAAGGCCTCCAGCCAAGACTTAAACTTAAATACTAACTAAAACTAAGCGACAACGCTAAGGGCACCCCCTGTGGGGTACGGACCTCGGCTTAGGGCGTCGCTGGAAGAGGGCAGCAAGGGACTAGCTGGATCAGGATTTCTTTGATTTAGGGACGAATTTAAAGCAGGCTCAGCGGCGCGGGCTGGCTCGAGCAAGGGTCGGGAGGGGCGTCTATTTGGGCGTCGCGGCGGGCCTCGGCGGCGAGGACGGTAGGACGGCGATCGGGTTTTGGGCTTATGTAGTGTGCTGGTGGCCTTGCTACTCTCCTGGAGGAGGGTAGTGGCGTCGTCGGGGGCGATTAAAGTATGCCTTGGTCGGCGAATACTGCTAATGCAGGAGGGAGTGTAGCGGGCGGCCGCTGAGATCAAGGGGTTGGAGTGTTTGATGCCACAGTCAAAGAAACGCTTCGATAAGCGTTTCATGAACTGGTTTATGGTAGGCATTTTAAGGTCGATGTGGAGATTTATATTACGGACATAGAAGGGGGCAACCGTGACCTTTCTGAGGAAACGGTTCTGGTGGGTCTGCATCTTATGGAGATGACGTGGGTGAGCGTGCGCAAATACAACGCAGGCATAGGTCATGATGGGACGGATGACTGCGGTGTAGATGCGCAGCTTGCATTTAAGTGACAGTTTACTACGGGCTGTCAGTACAAAGTGGAGCCTGCTAAGAGCGAAGGAGGCGCTGGCGCGAACCGCCTTAATATGAGCCATAAAGGTAAGGTTTTCATCGAGGATCACGCCTAGGTATTTGGCTTGCTTCTCCCAGGGGATCGGCTTACCGTACATAGTGATCGGGCTGGGAAGTGGGGGAGGGAGTCGACGACGTCTCGAGAAGAGAACCGCCTGACTCTTATCGGGGTTGACCTCGATTCTCCATTTCCGGAACCAAGCGCCTAAGACGTTTGCGGAGGTTTGGAGAGTACGAGCTATAGCATTGGGACAATGGCCGGTATAGTAATAATAATAATAATATAATTAGCATTGACCCCTCTCAGGTAAAGGCCTCCTCCAAGGCTTTCCATGTATCTCTATTTTTTGCTGATATTAACCAGTTTGTTCCTGCTGTCTTCTTTATATCATCCTCCCATCTCATGTAGGGTCTCCCTACTCGGCGTTTGCCTGGCGGGCCCTTCCATGTAGTGACATTTATGGTCCACCTATTATCCACCTAACGGGCAACATGGCCGGCCCATCTGAATTTTAGTGTTTGAGCATAACTCAGCGCGTCTATCGCTTTAGTGTAGTTTCTTATTTTTGTGTGTCGTATTTTGTGCAATTTCTTTATGTTCAGCATACTACGTTCCATTCCTTTCTGACACGAACTAATTTTGTTTTTAACTTTCTTCGTATTTTTCCACGTCTAGCAGCCATACGTTAGGGAGGCCAGAATGCATGAGTCCATAGTTTTCTTTTTAAGCTTTATCGGCATGTTACTTTTTGATATTTCTTTTAGACTCCAATACTTGTTCCATGCGTTTTTAAGACTACGCTCTATATCCAATTCGTTGTTATTGTTTTTGAAGCTTATTTGTTTACCAAGATAGATATACTGGTCCACGTACTCCAGTGGCTCATTCTCTAACCTCATACACTTTTTGATACAGCAATCATTATCAGGACAGTATTGGAGCTGGCTCGCACCCTGCGCAATAAGGACGCGCACCGCTTGCGCATGGTGGCGTGAAAACAGTCGGTGCGCGCTTCCGCAAACATGCCCGAGGCGCTGCAGAAGCGGGGTAGCCCCAACACCACCCTGGACGCGTTGTTATACTGGACGCGAAGGGCGCTGAACGACGCTTTTGTGTAGCGAGCCCACAGGCTGCACGTGTACAGTGAAGTGCAATATTCTTTGAAAAGGGTGATCTTAACTTGATCGGAGCAACGTGCAAACCTGCGAGCCAACATATTTGCTCTTTTTGACAAGGCCCTCCGCAGCCGTTCGATGTCAGCATGATCCTTGAGGTCAGCCGTGACTATATGCCCCAAGTATTTAAAATGGTCTACTCTGTTTAGGGGAACACCATTGAGAAAGACTGGTGGCATTTTTCTAGGCATTTTAAAGTAAAGTAAAGTAAAGTAAAGTAAAGACTTATTCTTTCAAGTAGGACTAGATTACATAGCAAGGTATATTATATAAAGCACAAGCATAAACTTACTTATCTAGTTAGTGGGTGCCGTACTGATCTCCTAGATAGGTTACAAAATAACCTGTGTTTAGGAGAAACAGTTCCGATCCCCGTCATGAATGGTTGACTTATAGCACGTGTTAAATATGTATAATAATCATTACAGCACTACATGAGAGCCAAATTGGTAAACAAACAAAATAAAAAATAAAAAACATTGATAATAAAATTAGCGACAATTATAAATAATAAAAAAAAAATATATATATGTTCGGTATATTGGTGTGGTGAGTATATTGTTAGTGTGGTGAGGGTTTCGCTGACTTATGTGGTGTGTGATGCATGTGTGTGTTTGAGTGATCACTTCTTTAGAAATTCTTCGGTTTCGTCGTAGTTTAGCTTCAAGAGGAAAGAGCGAACTGACTTTTTGCAGTTAAAATGTGTTAAGCCGTAAATCGGCGTTTTTGCGTTTATTTTATTGTAGAGTGCTGGGCCAAGGTAGAGGGCAAACTTTTTTATAAAAGCTGTGCGTGTAGGTGGTATTGTGCAGATTAGGTCTTTGCGGCGCTTGGAGATTTTTTTGAAAGGTGTTCGTTTGTGTTGCAGAAGGACTATATGTAAAATATATTGCTGTCTTACATTAAGTACGCTACATGAATGATATAGTTCAATAGTTGGGGAGAGTATCGGTCTGAACGTAGCTACTTTTAAAATAGCTCTGTGTGCAACCTCCAGCGGCTTAAGAGTGGTCTTTGCAGCACCACCCCAGCATGAGATACAATAGATTAGGATAGACTGACAAAGAGCGAAGTAAACGTTACGGATGATTAACGGGTTTGCTACATGTCTCAGGGTTTTAAAAATGTAAATTAACTTTCGTATGCGACCAGAAAGAGTGTTGATATGGGATTTGAAATTAAGGTTTTTGTCCAGAATTATACCAAGATATTTAACCTGCTCTACTGAAGTTAAGTTATGACATTGACAATTAAGTTGAGTTTGAAATTTTGCACCGCTGGCTCCACATACCATGCATTGACTCTTGCCAACATTATATTTGAGCCCATACCTACCCGCGTACTCCTCACAGACCTCAACTAGCTTTCTCAGGCCACAGATCAACGCGTTTACTCAGCAGCACCATGTCATCAGCATAACTCAGATTATTGACGCAGACGCCATCAACGTGGCATTTTAATTTTCACGTTTCATTCTCAAGGAGAAACCTCCTACCTCCTACTGGAAGCTTTTGCATCATAGCATATCCATATAAGTTAACACAATCAAGATAAATTAGAAACCTATTAGGTTCTTCAATATTATATTCGGTAAGATATTCATTATTTGCCTTAGCATCTCTAAGTGAACATTGTGCAAGTCCTCCTCATATACCTTTTTCTATCATTTAATGTATTTCTACGTCAGAGATTAGATTTAACTTGATTTTAGTATACAATAACATAGCATACCAACATATGGATGGTGATGAAACGTAATAGCAAAGATCCAGACCATAGTTATTTAAACTCATTTTCCAATTTTTTTGCAAAAACATCGTACAGTAGTAAAACGTCACATTTAAGAAGAAGACACAAATTGGTACATTCACCCAAATTTTTATATCGAAAGGTTCCAAACGTTTAAAGCATGATCATAGTCTTTATAGATTCAGATGTAAGTTTGTTAATAAAATGAGACGGTTATGGTAATTTATTCTCATCATATCATTCCCAGAAATCTATGTAATGGTAACAATATATGCATTTTCTTCGAGCAATATCAAATGAAGTAGTAGAAGTACCAGTCAGGCCGATTCGGGCTTTTAAAGGCCCAGTAATTCGCCAATACCTTTGAATCCCACCGGGCCCGTACGGGCCCACCCCAGTTCACGCTGTTAAATCTCGTATTGTAAAATAAATAAAGGTTAGACTGCACTGTGGTTTGTGTCAGGGTCGAGACTGATAGATAATCTGTGCCAATCATTCGTATCCAAACGAAAAGTCACTGATTGTGTATCTAGTTCTTTATTAGTGATCGATGGTTGCGGTGATTCGCGGCGGTATCGAAGAAGCGCTTTGAGATGCGTTTCATAAACTGACGGATAGTGGCAATTTAGAGGTCGACGTGGAGGATTTCGTTACGAACGTACCAGGGGGAGCCTGTTATCCTACGAAGGAATTTGTCTGGAGGGTTTGCATTCTATTGAAGCGATGGGGCTTGGCGTGTGCAAAGACTGCACTGGCATAGGTCATGATCGGGCGAATGCACGCTGTGTAGATACGCAATTTGCACTTTAGTGACAATTTGCTACTTGCATTTAGGACGAAGTGGAGTCTACCTAGAGCGAAGGCGGCGCGCGAACGAGCCGCCTTAATGTGCTCTGAAAAAGAGAGGTGTTCGTCGAGCACCACACCTAAATATTTGGCTCGCTTCTCCCAAGGGATCGGCGTGCCGAACATGATTATCGGTCGAGGGTGGTATGACGCGGCTTCGAGAATAGAACCGCTTGACTTTTGTCGGGATTTACTTCAATTCTCCACTTTCTAAACCAAGCGCCAAGCTTGTTGACTTGGGTTTGGAGAATGCGAGATATCGAGTCTGGATCGCGGCCGGTGTAGTAAATGGCCGTGTCGTCTGCAAACAGAGCCAACTGCGCCTTACTACACTTGGGCATATCGCTGGTGAATAGCGTGAATGCGAGAGGAGAACTCGCAGAGCCCTGAGGGACTCTTGTGCGAATGGGATGGGGGAAGGATAGCGCACCTTCGATGCGATAACGGAAGATGCGATTCGAGAAAAAGTCCCGTAAGATGAGCACGAGACGATCTGGCACACCGAGTTGGTACAGCTTATATAATAAGCCGTTGTGCCAGACTGAGAGTTGGGTTCGAAAACCAAACTGCTCGTCAGGGATGAGGCCTTTTGTCTCGGCATAGTCTCTGATTCGCTTATAGATAAGCCTCTCATAGATCTTGCCGAGGACATTGAGCAGACTGATGGGGCGGTAACTCGTAGGCTCCGACTTTGGCTTGCCGAGCTTGGGGATACCGATGACGGTGGCTTCTTTAAATGCCTGTGGGAAGATGTTGTTGCTCAGAGCACCATTAAAGATGGTGTTCAATGGCATTATCAGGTGGGCAGGAAAAATTTGGAATACCCTATTGGTGATTCCATCTGGACCGGGGGCTTCACGAGCCTTAAGACCCTTGATGAGGTCGTACACTTCGTCTGGCGTGACGGCGGGCAGCGGATACTCCGGATGTTCGACGGGAGTGAGGGAGGTTCTATGTTCGACTTCAGCGTCCACCTCAAAAAGGTGAGCTTGGTCTACTGGAGAGCTAGGCGAGCATTGGGCATCAAGACTGTCGGCTAGCAGTGTAGCCTTTTCGACATCACCGAAAGCGATGGTCTTGTCAGGGCGGATCGGGGGGCATGGAGACTATTTCTCAGGATCTGAGCTTCCCCTGAAATTGCCAGAAGGCTAGGTGAGTTGGCTCTAGTTCACTCAGCATCTTGTCCCAGCCGGTGGTACGCAGCTCCTCTATGCGTGTCCTTACAGTACGCTGTAAGTAACGCATCTGGGCTTTGTTCGCGTCGCAGGGGAAGTTGCAGTAGGCACGGACAGCCGCATTATTCTCATTCCCACTGGCGCCTCACTCGACCCCTCTCTGGCAAGTTCGTCGGCTGCATCGTTGCCCAGCGAAACGCTGTGTCCCTTGATCCATTGAATGGTTATGTTATTGACGCTACCCACCTGATTGAGGCGCTGGTGAAACTCGTTTATTAGCCCAGATATAACTGTGTGGCTGTTCAGCGCTTGCAGAACAGCCCTGCTGTCTGAGAGTATGCGGATCGAGTAGTCCTTAACTTCCCTGGCCATGATGGCCGAAGCAGCCAGAGAAATACCCATGCATTCGGCCTGGAACACTGTGTTATGGACCCCCAATGGTGTGGCTATGCGTAGCACCTGTGCCATTAACTATTTTGAATCAGTCTGTGAAGATGCGCAGCTCTGCAGGGCACAAACCCTCGCACCTACGATCCTCGTGAAGCTGAATCTTGTATTTTTTTATCGAAGATAAATTGCTTGGGTACCCGATCATTAATGGCTTTCGTAAAGGGGAGCTCCTTGTTGAGTCCCTCAAGTAGCGCGGTGTGTGGTGTGTCTTTCTTACCCCAGAGATCTAGTTCCTTAAGACTTACCGCCGCCAGTGCCTCTTCCTGCTGTACGAACAGGTGGAGCGGTGGCAGTTTCAGCATGGCTTCAACTACTGCAGTCGGAGTGGTCGTAATGCAGCCAGGAGCCGCCAAGCAGGCGAGTCGTTGCACGTGTTGTAGTTTGTTTGAGGTTGTAGCCAACTTGGTTCGGGGCCGCCAGACCGCGGCCCCATAGGTGATCATGGGGCGGATCACTGTGGTGTACAGCCATAGTATAATTTTAGGGGATAGTCCCCAACTCTTACCTATCATTTTCCTGCACTACTCCAGTTTAACTTACTGTCTAGAATGACCCCCAGGTTCTTGACCTCGTCGGCCAACTGAAATTCTGTATGCTCGTTTTTGGGTAAACTACTACGACTAGTTAAGTTTTAGTGGGTTTCACTGATAGGTCAAATTGCCGGCATCAATTTTCTACGAAACGTAGCGCTTGCTGAGTGAGGTTGCAGATCGTACCCGTCACCTTCCGCAACAAGGATTGCGAGGTCGTCAGCATACCCTATTGTGTAATAGCGGCTGGCGTTGAGTCTGGTGATGAGGTCATTAATCACCAGATTCCATAGAAGGGCGGACAGCTCCCCTACCTGAGGGCACCCTCTGGCTATCATGGCCAGTTGCTGCTCACCCTCAAGGCGAACCACTGCTGGAGAGCGAGGGCGCTGCTGATGCTGGAGAAGTTAGTTTTATCGAAAGCTTCTTCGATGTCTATGAAAGTGCCCAGGCAGGTGCCTTTTTGATGAATCTCTATCTGGCTGACTACCAGGCGAAGAGCGGATTCGGTCGACTTACCCGAACTGTATGCATGTTGGTTACCGTGAAGTGGTTTGGTTTTCAGAGCGCCGTCCCTCAGCTCCCTATCACACAGCCTTTCCAGCGTCATTAGTAGAAAGGAGGTCAGGCTAATTGGCCGGTAGGATGTGGCATTTGTGTAGTCACCCTTACCTGGCCTAGGGATGAATATTACTTACACTGCCCTCCATCCTTTAGGAACGTATCTAAAGGCCAGGCACCCTCGCATTAAAGGCACCAGTCTTATTGCGACTCCGGTGTCACCCCACTGTAATAAGGCGGAGAACACTGCGTCAGGACCAGCTGCCTTAAAAGGATGGAAGCAGGTAAGGGTGACTACACAAATGCCACATCCTGGCATTTGTGTAGTCACCCTTACCTGGCTTAGGGATGAATATTACTTTCACTTCCCTCCATCCTTTAGGAACGTATCGAAAGGCCAGGCACGCTCGCATTAAAGTCACCAGTCTTATTGCGACTCCGGAAGTGGAATGGAAGCACCGGATGGCCCATCGGAGTTTCTCCAAAGTGATCACCCAGCTGGGGTAAAGTCTGCCCTCCCGACGTTTGCCTCTCCATAGAAATCGTAACGCATCTCTATATTCTTCTCTTATTTTGACGTATGCATGTTTTTGGAACCTAATAATGACTCCGGGAAGTGACTGTAGCAGGTCTGGTCCCGAATATAGCATGTCGTTCATACATACGCCGACTGATTTGGATGATGCGTCATGAACCAGTCTTGGTGGTTTGTGAGGCTTCGCTAGGTTGATGATTGGAAAATGTGGTAGGTACCGCGTTCTTCTTTCTGAAGCTAGAGTAGATGTTGGTTCTGTATAACTCGACAGGAACAGATTTTCCATCCCCTTCATATTTCTGCTCGAGGTCTTCATCTTTGTCCGGTCTCTTCTCTAGGGATCGCAGGCGTCATTCAGCCGACCGCCAGATACCAAACAACTATAAAGAGTTTTAGTTGTTTGGTATCTGGCGGTCTTTTTCTTTCCACAGCAGGTCTGTTTCGAATCTTCCTTCAGGCAGTCTTCTGCTGGTTTCCTCTAATATCTGGATAGCTTACTGTTCAGGATCTTTGTTCGGTCTTCTCGGCTCGATGCATAAGGATTCGAAACTGAAGTGGTTCCTGACGAGCTCTTCCAGTGTTGGTTCGTCTTCATTTTGTTGGAGTCTGCAGCAGAACGCTACTTTGGCTGTGAGCGAACTGCGACAGCCATGAAGAACCCTGCCGAGCTGTGTGAGTGAAGCTACGGGCTGGTTTCGACGACCGGTGCGGAGCTTTCTTGACACGATGAGATAACAGTTGTTATGTCCAATTAACAACTTGGGCGAAGCGTGCTGATAGGTGATCTGATCTTGGATGTCGATCAGATGTTCACAGTCTTCTAGGTGCTGGTTGTATTCCGTTTCTGGTGTGAAGCTCAGTCTGTCGGCAGTACGTGCGGCTTATATTTTTATTCTTCCTCTGCATATTTTCCTCTGATGCTGAGACTAACCACTTTGCTGTTGTCGTGTTTCATCTAGTTGCCGATTCCTTGAATCCGCATAGTATTTCCAGGTCCATCTGCTCCAATGACGTCGGCTATTGATGCGTCCAGTAGAGTGATGGTACGTCCTTCATCTAATAGTGCATATGTTTCAATGCTGGAGTGCGGCCCCTCATGGTGGACCCATGTCTTCCACACGGTGTCGCTTTGCATTGAAGTCGTCGATGCTTGCTTCGAAGGCAGCGGTAGCAGATGTGGTTCTTCTTTGCAACATGTTGTGTTTATGTCGTGGGCAGAAAACTGCTTGCATTCCGGTAGCTTGTGGTTTGCTTGCACTGAGGGCATTGATCTTCTGATGAGCTTCACTTCTTTTTAGCGAATGTGCGCTCTGCTCTTCTGTTCTTAATCCGGTCTCTTCCCCCGATTTCATAGATGGCGGCCTCTGGTAAGGCATATGCGCCACAATTCTGCTTCTTCGTTCAAGAAGATAGATATCTTCTTTCATTCTGGAGTATCTTCTCTCTTCGTTGCTGCGTAGTCATACCACTTGCTGTTCAGTATAGGAGTACGCTTTTCTTTAATTGTTCACGCTATCTTAGGACTGCGCAGGTATTGTGGCTTCTTCAATGCTTCAATGGTGTCCACTATGTTTGCCCGGCAAAGATGCATGAGTCTCGATGGTTGTCGCTGACTCGGTTCAGTGCCTTGAGCTTCTCCAATTCGACGTGAATGATTGCTTCTGGTCTTCCGAATCGTCTTTCCAATGCTTCTATGATGACTCTTGGATCTGGAAGGCTCACAATGATACAGCCAACAGCAACTCTTGCAGTTCCACGCCGGCTTCGACGTATGCGTGCTATGTTTTCATTTTGTGTAAAGTACTTGAGTGTTTCTCCGTATGCTGTCTTGAAGCCGAGCCAGTCTGTGCTGCTTGCATTGAAAGGCGGCAGCTCTTGAACATACTTCGGCTTGTTTGTTTTCATACTATCTTCTTGTGTCTTCTTGATGTGTCTCCTTATGTGCTGACTGTGGTTGGTTCGACTCGGTGGCTTTTAACCAGGTGCTAAAGCGAACGGAAGCCAAGTCATCTTCTGTCTTCTTCTTCTTCAACTTCTGAGGTGTTTGCTTCTGCTTGACGACGTAGTACACGTAGTTGCTGAATTTCTGTTTCAGCCGGTACCTGCGGTTGCTTGATCTTCCCCTCGGCTAGCCTCTCATTCGCCTCCAACTCCGCGAGGAGTTTCTTGCGGGAGGCCTGAGTATATGCTGAGAGGTCTGCTTCTTCTGGATGAATTTAAAGCTACAGGCTTAAAAACTTAAAAACTAAGCGACTACACTCTAAGGGCACCTCCTGTATGGTACGGACGTTGGCTTAGGGCGTCGCTGGAAGAGAGCATCAAGGGACTAACTGGATCCGGATTGGAGAGATTTTGGGACATATTTAAAGCTACAGGCTCAGCGGCGCGGGCTGGCTCGAGCAAGGGTCGGGGAGGGCATGAGTTTGGGCGTCGCCGCGGGCCTCGGTGGCGAGTACGGGAGGACGGCGATCGGGTTTTGGGCTTATGTAGAGTGCTGGTGGCCTTACTGCTCTCCTGGAGGAGGGTAGTGGCGGCGTCGGGGGCGATTAAGGTATGCCTTGGTCGGCGAATACTGCTAATGGCTGTATCGCGGGCGGCCACTGAAATTAGGAGATTTGGGTGTTTCATGCCACAGTCGGAGAAACGCATAGACAAGCGTTTTATGAACTGGTTTATGGTGGGCTTTAAAGTCGACGTGGAGATCTACCGGCAGATTTTTTTTTACCGTCTCGAAAAAAGTATGGTGAGTTGTGTAAGTGGAACAGAAACCACACACGAGAATATTTGCTTAGAACCAGCCAAAATAGGGATATTAGCTGCGATCCTGCATGAATGAAAATTGTACGTGCGAGCGAGGACGTCGACAGGTCGTTCGGTCGCCCCGTTGCTAAGCAACGACGGCGGACGCGCCTGTTTTAGCGTTCTGCACAAACACGTACAGAGAAACTTGATGTGTGCGAGTTCACCTACGGGATCACGTCGCGTCGACGAAATGTTATGAAAATCAAACAATGATTATCCGTGCGTGGTGACTAGGTACTCTATGGTCTGTTGGCCGTCACTAACTAAACCATCCAAGGTCGAGGTGACCTGTTTGTTTACATTATTACTTTGTGATTTCGATCATTCCTTCATACTTTTGTGGGCCGTCTAATATGCTGTAGTTTCGTAGAGTTACGTACAATTTTAAACTGTTTTCGTAGTAAATTGATAAAATATTTCTAATTAGTTTTTTATGTCAATCGTATAATACAACATTCTAGGCGTATTTAAAAGATCGAAATGAAATTATTTACAAATTACACTGATTGATTAAAAAAATATTATTATTTACAAAAAAAAATAGTTACCTTTTTAGCGATATCGCAGTAATTGTTCAAAATGTCCACCGTTTCTTTCTAAACATACACTAACACGTCTTTGCAAATTGTTTGTTAAACTTCGAAGCGTGTCTCTATCACTTTTTAAAACATTAAAAGCGTCTATTATTCGCTGTTTTAAATCATCAACACTTTGAGCTTCTTCGGTATACACTAAACGTATTAGTTCGGCCCACAAATAAAAGTCTAAGGGTGTTAGGTCTGGTGACCTCGGCGGCCAGTTCACAGGTCCACCGCGACCTATCCACTTATTACCGAATTCACTATCGAGATATGCACGTACAGATCGTTCGTAGTGAGCTGGACATCCGTCGTGCTGGAAGTAGATGTCTCGCAGGTAGAGCACCGGAACGTCATCCAGCAAGGTGTCAATGACGGAACGTATCATTTGTAGATACGTTATTCCCGTCAAACGACCTTCTATCCAAACTGGACCAATTATGCGATCGTGAATTATCGCTTCCCAAACGTTGACACTGAAGCGAACTTGATGTGCATGTTCTTTAATTTTGTGTGGGCTTTGGAAGCTCCACTTCCAGCTTCTGGCATGACTGGGTAGCTGGAACTGCCCATGATCAAGTAATCGCTGATACGTCCGTAATATTAGAGCAGAGCTAGGAATTTGTGGAACAGGGATACCGTTTCTTCGCAACGACTGTAGGTGTTCTTCTTTTGCGTACATTCGCCTAGCAACGTATAAGTTTTCACCAGACAGGATATAAAATCGCACCATTGCTAGGTACTCTACATTAGAATATTCGTACGTCATGTTCTATCACTCAGGTGATGCACACGCGGAAACGTAAACAATGCGCCGTCACACCGTGACTAATCGCAGATGACTAGAGAGAAAGAGAATTATAATAATTAAGTCGAGAGAGCGCGGGGTGCGGGCGGGCACTCGTGCGCTTGCGAAAGGATATTATTATCAAAAAGGCCGACGGCTCGTGCGGCGAGTATACCTACCTACCGGCCGGCTTCAAGAAATAGGATCGCGCTAGGATTTCATTGATAAACTCCGCGCATTTAGTAGGGTGCGTATGATTTCAATTTCGATTTTTTTTCCTATTTTTTTTTTTCTCTTTTAATTGTTCTGGTATGAAAAGTTTACTTCAAATGTGTAGTATTCATTGATATGTCAATTTCTTTTTTTGTTATTGAAAAAAATAATTTAAAAAACAAAACTATGCCATCGGCTTCTATTCCGTTCACCTAATATACCCTATTTTTTTCGAGACGGTAAAAAAAATCTGCTGGTATATTACGGACATAGTGACTTTTCTGAGGAAACCGTTCTGGAGGGTCTGCATCTTATGGAGATGACGTGGGTTAGCGTGCGCAAATACAACGCAGGCATAGGTCATTATGGGACGGATGACTGCGGAATAGATGCGCAGTTTGCATTTTAGTGACAGTTTGCTGTGGGCTGTCAGTATGAATTGGAGTCTACTAAGATCAGCTGATATTTTATTGTAGGCTTACGCACAATGACCCCGATTTCTGACCTTCTGTTTATCAAGAAACAATTATTATTGAGTTAATGTGATGTGCTTTTGGCAATGTACCCACTGTAGGTATCAGTTTATTAAAACATTTACTTGTTACATACCTCTATCTATCTAGAACATTAGTACACATTCGACACCTTTTTATTAAATTTGCACGTACTCTACGCAGCGCACATGTGTACGATTTGAGTGACTCGAAAGCTTCCACAATCCGAGCTGTTACTTCGATTTCCGAATCATGCATTCACTCACAAATAAAAATTAACATATTCAAATATTCCTGATTGCCCACAGTTAGGGGGACCAACGATGAGTGCTAATGATGTTGCGGACGATCTTCCTCCGTCATGGCTATCTCAAATAGCATAGGAAGGAATGACATGGAAGGAATTCAAGATACTTTTCACAACACGATTTATTTCGACCGAGACATTGGCGGGTACCCTCATTAAAATGAATGGCGAAAAACAGAGTGAAAAGGAAACACTACCCGCGTTTGCAAGTCGTTTAATCGCTTCGCTGACTAATCATTGGAAAGATGTAAACAAAGAAGAAATCGCCGTAGCGTACTCGCTCACATTTATGTGAGCATTAGCACTCATCGTTGGTCCCCCTAACTGTGGGCGTCCGTAGGTGGGTAGTGTTGGATGAACAAAACAGATTCATATACACAATCACACTATATTTACAATCCATCCAGTAACAAGACAGTAGATAGGTAGGCACATTTAGTTCAGTAGGTACGTATCACAGAACGCGCGATGGTTAGGTGGTGTCCGCGCGCGCCGCCCGCCAACAGAACAAGTGAAGTCTAGCATCGATTCATGTGGCGCGCGCCCCACTAACTCCATCGAACGCCACCAGATGGCGATGGTGTTGGCGTACCAGATACGACTCGATTGCGACACATTAATATGAATCATTGCAAGGCATATTACGACATATTTTCAATATAACATTTCGAGTGACCGCACACGCAGCTATAATATACATTTCTATGACGTCACCAAGAAATGTCGATATATTTATATCTCGGTGTATTTTGGCTTATTGACATATACAATATGTAACAAAAACCCTGTCCGATCCAAAAAAGGCGTATTCGTACTAGCAAAAATTGTAAAAAAAGTAACTCATAAAAACCAAAAGTTATTGATTTTTTTATTTTTAGTTACCATGCGAAATGTAACACTAAATATGGTAAATTTTCATAAGTTGACAACACTCCACCGGCCGGCGAAATCTTTTATTTTTTGCCTATTTTTATTTCAAAGGACACCGCCGTGCTCTAGCCGCATTGTAAGTACTCATAACGAGTCCTCGACCCTTTGATGTAGCCGACTTGGTTGCCAGTCTCATGTGGAGATAGCTTGCGATCGGATGTCCGTACGTATCACGTGCCGCTATCGTATCGCGAACAATGTCAATGTCGCAATCAGGAATATTTGAATATGTTAATTTTTATTTGTGAGTGAATGCATGATTCGGAAATCGAAGTAACAGCTCGGATTGTGGAAGCTTTCGAGTCACTCAAATCGTACACATGTGCGCTGCGTAGAGTACGTGCAAATTTAATAAAAAGGTGTCGAATGTGTACTAATGTTCTAGATAGATAGAGGTATGTAACAAGTAAATGTTTTAATAAACTGATACCTACAGTGGGTACATTGCCAAAAGCACATCACATTAACTCAATAATAATTGTTTCTTGATAAACAGAAGGTCAGAAATCGGGGTCATTGTGCGTAAGCCTACAATAAAATATCAGCTGATACCTACGCGTAGGCAAAACGTAGATGTCTTTAGTCCTACGTTTCTTTGGCGGCGTGCGACAAAAGACCGCCGCGCTCAGGTGGCTTCTTTGACACGAAATTGTAGGTGAACTCTGGTGAACCCTGTCGAGCGATCAGTGTTGCCTTTGGTATGATTATTTTTAATTTTTTAAATTAATTGTTTTCATTGGGGAAAAATAATTATCTCGTATCCATTAAATGATTACGTATTTGTGTACGCACTACGATACCAAATAATACCCTTCAGGATCGGACAGGGTTTTCGATACATGCTGTATTATTAGCTTAATCATATATAGTCGAGTTAATTCATGTCAGTGTCACTTATAATTGATTATTTACGTTGCATTTTACTATTTTGTATTCAAGTGACATGCGGTTACAGTTGTCATAGTATGACAACTGTCTATTTCATTTGAGTAGCTCACTTGATATTCAGCCATCGAATAGAACGGATTCAATCCAAATATTTCTAAACAATCTCTATTTTATTTGAATAAACCTGCATTGATCTATCAAGATTTTGTATATTTATTAAATTTTGAAGATACGGAATGTTCCATTTGTTCACCGAATGCCTACCCGACGTCGTCCGTGCTCGATGCGCACGAGCATTTCTCTCCCGTCCGCTTCACCTACGACACCTACTCACCAATTGTTTGTGTCTCTGCTGTGTTCGAGCTCGCATTTGCCCGCCACTCACTACCTGTTATTTGTTCGTGGATAGAGCGTGCGCTTTATTTAATAAGGAACATTTCAAATTAAATTCGTAACGAGAGACTTTTGTTTTATATGCGACTCTGCCCAGATGGTTCTATTTTTCGTTCGTGACAAGGCAACATACATATCACATTCATCATCGGAATCATCCTCCGAGGTACTTTCAATTAGATCTAAAATTCGTGCTCTTGTCGAATTCATTTAGGTAGGTACCTAGATTGATTACAGCGTTATTTCAAAATATGAACATCCTGCACAGAAAATAAGCTTTAAAACCGTGCGCTTGCAAGGACGACCCCAGAGCGAGTGAAGGCAAAATATATATTATAGTATAGCTCCCGTGTGTGGTAGCTTGCTATACTAAAATATAGATGACGATATATTAATATATATTAAAGCTACGTCTGTGACGGGCTTATAGAAACACATTCTCGACGGCTTTAGCATAAATAAATAAAATATAAATTACAATTTCTAGTGTTGTATAGTGTGCACGGCTCTTTATACTCGTAACAGTGCTAATAGGAATAGTGCGCTCGATGTATACAAAGACGCGCGCGTTCTGAGTAATTTACTTCGATGTACCCACTCACCAGATTTATTAAAACGACAAATTTTATTACTAGTTAACTGCACGACGAGCGCTCTGGACTATCTTAACTAATACCCACATGTTATTATTAAAACTTTGTTTCTCATTTGGTGATTATGTAAATCTTTGAGAAATAAATTATATTTAAAACCTTAAACCGTAAATTATTATGTATGATCCAGTCTTGGAAGGTAAGGTATAATTAATTCAGCAAAATTTCCGGTTGGTATGAAACCATTTGTTTCATATTCATTCACCACGTGAGGGCTTATTTAAATAAGCCTTTCACTTCCTAAAAAAGCGCTCCGACTAGCAAGGATATCTCACATATCTTAACCTTCAGACTCACATAGTATATTATACGTATTTCTCTAGAACAAAGAATGTAATACTATTGGAATCAAGAAAGAAATATTATAAATAACATTATATTTATAACACTTTACTCATCATACACTAATTTAAACAAATAATAATTTTATTATATTATGAAACATTTAAATGATAATATTCACACTTAGTCCGGTTTCAATTCATATTTTTTGTGTTATCACATCATTTACATTCACTTTTACGCAGCGCAATAATATTTGCCAATGCTTCAATATAAATTATAACCACAACACTACTAATTAACAGATTTAAACATTCGTCATTAACCAACAAAGTTCAATTAATAGTCGTATCGACCTCACAGAAATCGAAATAATTTACAAATTTTTCTGTGGGCTACCTTTTTTTTTTTTTTTTTATGTATGGCGTATGACGCTGACGGGAGGACAGCAAGATGGGACAGGCTGGATCTGGATCATATTATTATAATTGGGGAATTTAAAGCTACAGGCTCAGCTACGGCGCGGGCTGGCACTTCGTCGAGCAAGGGTCGGGGGGGACAGTTACGTCGGTATCTTCGCGAGGAACCTCGGCGGCGAGGTCGGAATGTCGGTCTGTGATCTGTGGGCTACCTACAAACTTTTATTATTTATGGAAACAAGATGAACGAGACAAGTATCGAATGATTATCAAACGACTTCAAGTAGTTTTATTAAAACAAACAAAAATTGTTCGTTCTAGGTATTATTAATAACATATCAAAAACTATAAATACATTTTTTACCCAAGCACGGTAACGACTAAGCTATTATGCCTTAAAGATGAGTTGGTTGAAATTATGAACTACTTTCAATTACAGAAAAAGTGAGTGTGTTGTATAGAGTTTAGAAACAACTTATAGAAAAAGGTCATAAGTAAAACCGAAGCGTCAATCTATTGCTTTGTGAGATTGCTTATGGACTTATGAGCGCTACTGTACACAAAACATGTGAATCTTAATAATAAATTATCTTACAATAGTCTGATCATCTAAGCGCTCGGCATACTTAGGGCGTCGTGCACAGATCCTTTTGCATTGATTAAAAAACTTAGGTTAGAGACCCTATCAGCGCTCTAGGGCGCAAGTAGTGCGCGGACCGCCATGAACGCGATCTCGTTTCTAAGTCAATAGTTAAGAGTTCAAAGATATTCTAATTAGTCTAATGTTTGTGTATTTCTATCTAGTCTGGTTAGTTTAGTTTAGTTCTAATGTGAATCTTATAAGCGTAGGAAGGTAATTTTTAAAACATTTTAGGATTATGTAAAACTCTTAGTATAAATACTTTACTTGAAAATGAGAACATTTGTGTGTATATCGAAGGCTACTTTAGAAATTACAGACCCATTTCGTTATTGCCAGTGATGTCGAAAATGCTGGAGAAATGAATTCATTCTAGATTTATGAACTATCTAGATTATTTCGGTTTTCTTTTTGAACGGCAATACGGATTTAGACCTAAATCCAATGCACTAGCTGCTGCGACTGATTTGGTTATGAAAGTTACGACCAAAATTGATCAAAAGCAAATTGCTCTGGGTGACTTTATAGATTTAAAAAAGGCTTTCGATACCGTAAGTCATATTGTAATCCTGCAAAAATGTGCATATATTTACAGGAAGCTTTTTCAGAATATTCGAGTCTTACCTAGAAAATCATTAGCAAATCGTTAAAATAGGAAACAACATCAGTAGCCCCAAGTTGATAAAATGTCGTGTGCCTCAAGGATCAATATTGGGTCTTTTTTTGTTCCTTATCTTAATATAATAATGTACACGAATTAGGATTAAAAGTACATATAACACTCCATGCTGATGACGCTTGTCTAATTTATTTCGGTATCTCCATTGAATCAATTACACAAGGCGCACCAGATAACCTAGTCATTTTGCAAAGGTGGTTCTTGGACAACACATAGACAATGAATATATCCAAAACGAACTACATAATCTTCTCGACCAATAACAAAAAAAAAACACAATCACAAGCCTCTGTAGATAAATGGAGATGTCCTTAATACACAGAGAAGTGTTTGGGTCTTACATTTGACAGTCACTTAACGTGGCAGCCACACATTAAAAGGATTTGTTCTAAGTTGTCAAGTCTGACGGGTGCGTGGAATAACTAGATGTCTACCATCAAAAAATCAGTATACTGTGTACAATTCATTAGTAAAGCCATTGAATATTTAATTGTGGTCTGGGGCTCGATAGCAAAAACAAACATGCACAAACTTCAAATCGCCCCAAATAAAATTATTAAAGCCCTCCTTCAATATTCCTATTTAACATCCACAAATAAAATCTATAGCGACACTAAGCTCTTTAACGTCACCAAAATTCATCAATATAATACCTTTATATTAATAACAAAAATACTAACAAAACAAATACACACACATTACATATAAAGGGAATCATGTGTAAAGGAAAAGTGCAACCACGGTCGTCACGTCGGCAAAATGGCCTAGTACTATTACACAGACCTAGAACCAATCACGGAAAGAGAAATATTAGATATAAAGGAGTACAATAACTATACAATTCACCACCAAAAAACAAGAATCTAAAACAAATGTATAAAAAAAAAATGTTAAATACCGTCACAGGCTTTAATATATATTTGACGCAGGAAGATCGTCCGCATCATCATTAGCACTCATCGTTGGTCCCCCTAAATGTGGGCGTCCGTAGGTGGGTAGTGATGGATGAAGAAAACAGATTCGTATACACAATCACACTATATTTACAATCCATCCAGTAACAAGACAGTAGATAGGCAGGCACATTTAGTTCAGTAGGTACGTATCACAGAACGCGCGATGGTTTGGTGGTGTCCGCGCGCGCCGCCCGCCAACAGAACAAGTGAAGTCTAGCCTCGATTCTTTGGCGCGCGCCCCAATAACTCCATCGAACGACTCGATTGCGACACGGCCAACCTGCTTGCACACGTCCTCGTGTGACGTTTACCCTGCGAACAAATAGTCCACGAGAGAATTTTATTCCACTCGGTCATTCCTGACCAAAATCTAGATTCATCGGGTCGGTGTAAAATAAAGAAATTTTACTCTACAGTTTTATTTCAACCAAATCTTACTCTTTCACTAAATCAAACATGGTAAAATTGGAAATAATCGAAAATACAAAAATCACTACCCTGGGCCATGTACCATTGTCGTTTGAATCAATCTTTAAAACTCTACTGCAACAAAAACTGCCAAGCTTACAGAAACCCTCGAGTAAAACCTCTATCGCCACGGCTCTCCAGCCGACCAGCAATCGCCTTGCTCTCACACATCCAGCGCATGGATCAACTGTACGCATATCCATCGAGTGGATCGCCCGTGTGCATCACCCACTGACTACACACTACGGTCTCTCCGGACCCCGACCTCCCCCAGAGATACACGCTCATCGCGCACCCACGGACTACTTGAGTTGCCTCAAGAGACACCGATTTCTAACGGGCTACGACTACGTAATAACTACTGGTACGGTAGCATGAAATACGGCCGATAGAACCCCTTTCTCGACTTTCTACCACAACTTAAGCTTGCTCATCATCAAAATCCTAATCAACATCAACATCGACTGGTACGTGACCCGCTGGCATCGTCCTTAGCCTTTTACCGTGTGCATACTTGTAGGTACGCTTAGAATTTAGGGCTTTCAGTGTATAACGATCACCGTCCAAAATCTCAATCACTCTAAACGGACCTTTAAACTTTGGTTCTAATTTAGTTTGATTTCGTTCTTCGTTTTGTAATAAGACAAAATCGCCAATCGCAAAATTTTTAATTTTTGTCTTTGTTTTGTCAAATCGTGTTTTGTCATATTTCGCACACTCCTTAATATTTTCTGACGCGCGCTCGCGCATTTCCTCTATGTCGACATCGGTCTCTACATCGCTACACATCAATGTTAGTGGTCTCGCAACTTTTCCTATCAAAAGCTCCAGAGGTGAAGCTTTTGTAACTCGATTCATCATACTATTTAACGCAAGTTGAACATCTCCTATAGAGTCCTGCCACGATCTGTTATTGTTCGTCTCTATAGCAGTTAGCATCGATTTAAGGACACTCAAGACACGCTCTACCTGCCCATTAGCACGAGACGAACCTGTCGCCATCAGATGCAAGTCGATATTCTTGCTCACGCAAAAATCGCGAAACTCTCTACTGGCAAAACATCGTCCTTGATCTGCTATTACGCGAGTCGGAGCATCAAAAAGCGCTACACTTTGAGTCGGAGATTAGAGGGAGCGGGTAACGATCGGAGACGGTGTTACTATTAAGCTCGCGGTAGTCTATACACATGCGGTCTGAACCATCGCGTTTCTTTACTAGCAGAGCTGGGCATGCAAATGGGGAGCAGCTAGGTCTGATAATATGAGCTTCTAAAAGTTATTTCACGCGGTCGCGCACAACGGTTCGTTCATCCACGGACATCCTATACGGTCGCCGCTGCACCGTGCGATTCGGATCAATCAACTTAATCTTAAGCTCGCCTGTGTTCACTCGCGTCGTAGGCAAACCGGTAATGAAAAAGTCTGAAAACTGATAAAGCGTTTGCAAAAGCCTAGGCTTGTCATTGCCTGTTACATCCGTCGCGATAACAGTTAAATCCGATCGGAGCGATGTATCACTATTATGACTCACCGAATTAAAACAAAGTACTTTCGTTAACGATAAGTCCGTTGCCGTCATGTTTACAGCAAAACCCCGATTTAAAATCTCGCGACCTAACATAACGTCACTTTGCAAATAATTGTCGGGTAAAACATGCAACAATATTTCGAGTGGGTGATCGTTAATGACTTCACAACATAAAATCTGTTCTGTACTGAATACTCGCGTTTGACCAATAGCAGTCATAGCAACAACATTACTAACACGTTTACCATTGAATTTCGATGCAAAACTTTCCTTTACCAACGAGCATTTAGCACCAGAATCGTAAGTAAAGCGTAACAATTCACCTTTGTGTTGTAACGTACTCGATGGTGGTTGAACGACGCAGAAATCGACGCGCCGCTCGCTCCGCGGCCCACCGCGTGCGCCGTCGGCCGGCCCGCTGCCACCACAGCTCGTACACCGGACGGCTATGTGACCCGGCATGCCACATTTGTAGCACACCAAGGGCTTCGCTGCCGTCTGCTGCGCCACTTGACTCGATGATGGTGTTGTTGGTCTTCCCCTAGTTTCCAACGGCTCGCTTCTGCACTCAATTCGCTTATGACCGGTTTTTCCGCAATTGAAACATTTAATTGATGTCAACTTTGCTCGCTTAATATCAATTGTAGTCGAAGATTCACCGATGGTGTTTATCTTGCGCTTTAAATGTGAAAACGCGTTCAGTTCTTGCTGTAGTTTGTCCCTCGATGTAATGTTTGTATTGAACGCCATTCGTTGAAGTCGCGGATCAAACTGTGATATGTGAGCGAGTACGCTACGGCGATTTCTTCTTTGTTTACATCTTTCCAATGATTAGTCAGCGAAGCGATTAAACGACTTGCAAACGCGGGTAGTGTTTCCTTTTCACTCGGTTTTTCGCCATTCATTTTAATGAGGGTACCCGCCAATGTCTCGGTCGAAATAAATCGATTTGTGAAAAGTATCTTGAATTCCTTCCATGTCATTCCTTCCTATGCTATTTGAGATAGCCATGACGGAGGAAGATCGTCCGCATCATCATTAGCACTCATCGTTGGTCCCTCTAACTGTGGGCGTCCGTAGGTGGGTAGTGTTGGATGAACAAAACAGATTCATATACACAATCACACTATATTTACAATCCATCCAGTAACAAGACAGTAGATAGGTAGGCACATTTAGTTCAGTAGGTACGTATCACAGAACGCGCGATGGTTAGGTGGTGTCCGCGCGCGCCGCCCGCCAACTAGGCTTATTGAAAAAATATCGATACATTGATGTATCGATATTTTTGATTCGATATATCGATATTTTTAGCCGATATATTTTGAACCGATACATCGATATATCGATACAAAATATTCAATTTCGAAAATCGTATCAAAAACGATTTTTTTTTTCAAATTTAATTAATAAACATAATATTTTAGGAGAAATTCAAAACCACATGACAGCGGAGCATGTCAAGAGCAGAGTTTTTCCTACTTTCACTACCGGACAAATACTGGTTTGCCTGATAAAATAAATTGGTCTTAAAAATATTACTCAGAACATTGCTATTTAGTTTTTGATATTTTGTTGTTTTGCCTAATAATAAAGAATAATGATTGAAATACCTTAATTTTGTTATGATGAATGATATGTAGGTTTTTACAAACACTTACACGTCAACCATATTTTAAAAGTATATGAGATCGGCGTTAAGATTCTCACACATTAGAATATTAACTCTTATTGAACCAGACTGAAATAAATGCATTATTATTTTAAAACCGAGAACTTCTGAAAATTTGACCGATACATCGATATATCGATATTTTTTTCTCGATATATCGAGGTCGATATTGATATTTTAATAAATATCGATACATCGATATATCGATATTTTTTTTCACTTCCGACATCCCTACCGCCAACAGAACAAGTGAAGTCTAGCATCGTTTCATGTGGCGCGCGCCCCACTAACTCCATCGAACGCCACCAGATGGCGATGGTGTTGGCGTACCAGATACGACTCGATTGCGACATATTAATATGAATCATTGCAAGGCATATTACGACATATTTTCTATATAACATTTCGAGTGACCGCACACGCAGCTATAATATACATTTCTATGACGTCACCAAGAAATGTCGATATATTTATATCTCGGTGTATTTTGGCTTATTGACATATACAATATGTAACAAAAACCCTGTCCGATCCAAAAAAGGCGAATTCGTACTAGCAAAAATAGTAAAAAAAGTAACTCATAAAAACCAAAAGTTATTGATTTTTTTATTTTTAGTTACCATGCGAAATGTAACACTAAATATGGTAAATTTTCATAAGTTGACAACACTCCACCGGCCGGCGAAATCTTTTATTTTTTGCCTATTTTTATTTCAAAGGACACCGCCGTGCTCTAGCCGCATTGTAAGTACTCATAACGAGTCCTCGACCCTTTGATGTAGCCGACTTGGTTGCCAGTCTCACGTGGAGATAGCTTGCGATCGGATGTCCGTACGTATCACGTGCCGCTATCGTATCGCGAACAATGTCAATGTCGCAATCAGGAATATTTGAATATGTTAATTTTTATTTGTGAGTGAATGTGTGATTCGGAAATCGAAGAAACAGCTCGGATTGTGGAAGCTTTCGAGTCACTCAAATCGTACACATGTGCGCTGCGTAGAGTACGTGCAAATTTAATAAAAAGGTGTCGAATGTATACTAATGTTCTAGATAGATAGAGGTATGTAACAAGTAAATGTTTTAATAAACTGATACCTACAGTGGGTACATTGCCTAAAGCACATCACATTAACTCAATAATAATTGTTTCTGGATAAACAGAATGTCAGAATTCGGGGTCATTGTGCGTAAGCCTACAATAAAATATCAGCTGATACCTACGCGTAGGCAAAACGTAGATGTCTTTAGTCCTACGTTTCTTTGGCGGCATGCGACAAAAGACCGCCGCGCTCAGGCGGCTTCTTTGACACGAAATTGTAGGTGAACTCTGGTGAACCCTGTCGAGCGATCAGTGTTGCCTTTGGTATGATTATTTTTAATTTTTTTAAATTAATTGTTTTCATTGGGGAAAAATAATTATCTTGTATCCATTAAATGATTACGTATTTGTGTACGCACTACGATACCAAATAATACCCTTAAGGATCGGACAGGGTTTTCGTTACATGCTGTATTATTAGCTTAATCATATATAGTCGAGTTAATTCATGTCAGTGTCACTTATAATTGATTATTTACGTTGCATTTTACTATTTTGTATTCAAGTGACATGCGGTTACAGTTGTCATAGTATTACAACTGTCTATTTCATTTGAGTAGCTCACTTGATATTCAGCCATCGAATAGAACGGATTAAATCCAAATATTTCTACACAATCTCTATTTTATTTGAATAAACCTGCATTGATCTATCAAGATTTTGTATATTTATTAAATTTTGAAGATACGGAATGTTCCATTTGTTCACCGAATGCCTACCCGACGTCGTCCGTGCTCGATGCGCACGAGCATTTCTCTCCCGTCCGCTTCACCTACGACACCTACTCACCAATTGTTTGTGTCTCTGCTGTGTTCGAGCTCGCATTTGCCCGCCACTCACTACCTGTTATTTGTTCGTGGATAGAGCGTGCGCTTTATTTAATAAGGAACATTACAAATTAAATTCGTAACGAGAGACTTTTGTTTTATATGCGACTCTGCCCAGATGGTTCTATTTTTCGTTCGTGACAAGGCAACATACATATCACATTCATCATCGGAATCATCCTCCGAGGTACTTTCAATTAGATCTAAATTTCGTGCTCTTGTCGAATTCATTTAGGTAGGTACCTAGATTGATTACAGCGTTATTTCAAAATATGAACATCCTGCAAAGAAAATAAGCTTTAAAACCGTGCGCTTGCAAGGACGACCCCAGACCTAGTGAGGGCAAAATATATATTATAGTATAGCTCCCGTGTGTGGTAGCTTGCTATACTAAAATATAGATGTCGATATATTAATATATATTAAAGCTACGTCTGTGACATGCTTATAGAAACACATTCTATTGTTGTATAGTGTTGTATAGTGTGCACGGCTCTTTATACTCGTAACAGTGCTAATAGGAATAGTGCGCTCGATTTATACAAAGACGCGCGCGTTCTGAGTAATTTACTTCGATGTTCCCACTCACCAGATTTATTAAAACGACAAATTTTATTACTAGCTAACTGCACGACGAGCGCTCTGGACTATCTTAACTAATACCCACATATAATTATTAAAACTTTGTTTCTCATTTGGTGATTATGTAAATCTTTGAGAAGTAAATCATATTTTAAACCTTATGTATGATACAGTCTTGGAAGGTAAAAAAATAGACAAAAACAATCAATAACAAACGTTTTATTTTAACATGCTTTAAAAATATTGGTATCGTGCAAAATGCATACTGACTACAGTATCTTTCGTGCAGAGCATGTGAGAAAGTTGGCAATATAGCAAATAGCTATCAAATATTTCACTGTTTTGTTTACCTAACAAAATATAACATCGAGAATGTCATCCCGGTGAGTAAGGCAGAGGTGTGCATAAAGTACCTACACCCACATTTCGCTAGTTACTAATGTTGAAGTCCAACGTCTTAACGTATACGTACGTCGATAATATTGTTTTTTTTAAATAATAAGTGTGAAAGTTAGTATGTTTGGACCTTTTTTACTCAAAACGCCCAAACGGATTTAGATGAAATTTGGCACACAGATAGTTAATAACCTGGTTTAACACAGGATACTTTTTATCCCGTGTCTGTGGGCAGAAGCTAGTATTGATTAATTATACTATATGATATTAGGTATGAGGAACAGGGTGTAATAATAACAGTGGTTTACAAGGTCGCACGCTCGCTTGGCGGCCCAGTACCAGACTGCTTAGAAATCTGGTTCGCTACCCCAGTTCCTAACAACAGGAGTTACCCACCTGCTCCATAAATCAGATAGCACTGCGGAACCCAAAAATTCCGATGCCGTGTTTACCGACGGTCTGTAAAGTTCTTACATCCATTTTGAGAGCTAAAATTTACAAACATATAGACACCAGTCCATCATTTCTGCGGTATTTCTGCGGTTACGGTTGGGTCATGCCGGTTTTGATGTACTCTTTCGGCCTACTCAAATGTAGTCAGACCGAACTTGACGCCCTGGATAGGAGGAGCCGTACACTGCTGACTGCAAACCGAATGCATCACCCACGGTCATCGGTAATGAGACTGTATATCCCGCGAAAATGTGGAGGACGAGGCTTTTTAAACGCTAAGACCCACCACAGTCGCGAGACGTGCAGTCTCAGGGAATATTTCTTAGAAGCCGACGTGGGGATGCATCGAGATGTAGTCGCAGTGGACAAGGGCCTCACCCCGCTCTCAGTAGTGCTTGACACTAATGATCGCATGGATGTATGGCAGAGGAGGAGCTTCACGGACGCTTTTTCCGGGCCCTACGTGGACCGGATGTAGATCTTTTAGCGTCCGTAGCCTGGCTGCGTTTCGGTGACCTCTTTGGAGAAACCGAAGGTTTTGTCTGTGCAATTATGGACGAAGTTATGATGACGAACAATTACCGGAGATTTATTGTGAAAGACGGCACGGTTGACATCTGTCGGGCTGTCTTGCTCTGAAATACAGCCTTGTGGAATCGGAAGTGCCGTACTACAGGTACGTGCCCGACCCAGTTCTCGAAAATGGAAATATCACATTGTACTGGGATCGATCCATCATCACTGACAGGACTATTATTGCCAATAAGCCTGATATAGTGGTGGTGGATCGAGTACAGCGGCGCACAATGATTGTTGACATAACGGTCCCGCATGACTGTAGCCTCGTGAAAGCCGAGAAAGATAAAGAAATCAAGTATCTTGATTTGGCTCGCGAGGTTGTCGACATGTGGGATGTGGACTCAGCAATCATTGTGCCGATAGTCGTGACAGCCAATGGCTTAATAGCCAAGAGCCTCGACAAACACCTGAGGAGGCTCTCGTTGGGCAGCTGGATCAAGGGCGTGATTCAGAAAACGGTACTTCTGGACACGGCTCGCATTGTCAGGAGGTTCCTCTCTCTGGAGCCCTGACCGCCGGTAGCTTGGACCCTGTTCCCGATACCGGTGGGATACTATTTTTTATATTTTTAAATGTTTTTTAATTATTTTTTTTCAGATTTTTTAAAAAATATTTTAAAATGTAATTTATAAGTTTGTAAAATATAATAAAGGAGATAATAATAATAAGTTTATTGATCCAAAAATATATACGTAGACACAGGTTGCATAGTAGTATGCTAAGACTTAATCAACTAACAATGGACACAAAGGGAGAAAGAAATAATTGTCTATATTACCTAAAACATTAAATTCTGTCTCCTAAACTAGGGGTGGCCTGTATCTTATATATACATTATTATCTGGTCTACTTGTTATATATACATTTTGAGTTACAAAGGTAACCATTTTTCTTGTAGAGACACCTTTTTGTCATACATCCTCTCTTGCATACGCATCGCATAAATCCTTGGCCTGTTCCTATGGCTGCTTCCTTAGCAACAGTTCTCACAGGTAAATAGTTTTATCTGAAAATCAAATACATCAGTTCTAAATTTTAGTTTTGACTAGGTATTTCTAGTTTTAACAAAGGTTAGTAAGAACTACTTTTAACTAGGGAAATCGCGTTATATCTAAAAACGGTTTTAACTGTAACATATATATTAATCTAATCTTTTATCGAAAAAAAAAATTGTCGGAAATAATCCAGGTTATAAACTCACAAAACGTATTACAAACATTAAAAAAAAAACTCATATCACACACTATTTAAGTTTCGAATAATATATTTCAATAATGATTCGAGAGACACTTAGCACCTTCTGTCCTCCAATGTCGCAATTGTGAGTGTCGAAAACTATTGTTCTTTTCCCCGGGAACAATACTTTTTTCCGGATGAAAGATACCCTATGCCCTTTTCTGTACCTACCCCTGACAACGTATAGGCAACATTTCTTGATGATCGGTTCAGTAGTTTAGGAGGGAAAAGTAAGTATACAACCAGCCCGATCACTATGTACGGCAAGCCAATCCCTTGGGAGAAGCAAGCCAAATACCTAGGCGTGATCCTCGATGAGAACCTTACCTTTAAGGCTCATATTAAGGCGGTTCGCGCGCGCGCCTCCTTCGCTCTTAGCAGGCTCCAATTCGTACTGACAGCCCGTAGCAAACTGTCCCTCAAATGCAAGCTCCGCATCTATACCGCAGTCATCCGTCCCATCATGACCTATGCCTGCTTTGTATTTGCGCACGCTCACCCACGTCATCTCCATAAGATGCAGACCCTCCAAAACCGTTTCCTCAGAAGGGTCACGGGTGCCCCCTTCTATGTCCGTAATATAGATCTTCACGTCGACCTCAAAATGCCAACCATAAAACAGTTCATGAAACGCTTATCAAAGCGTTTCTTCGACTGCGGCATTAAACATTCTAACCCCCTGATTACAGCGGCCGCCCGCTACACTCCCTCTCGCATTAGCAGTATTCGCCGACCAAGGCATACTTTAATCGACCCCGACGACGCCACTACCCTCCTCCAGGAGAGTAGTAAGGCCACTAGCACGCTACATAAGCCCAAAACCCGATCGCCGTCCTACCGCCCTCGCCGCCGAGGCCCGCCGCGACGCCCAAATCTACGCCCCTCCCGACCCTTGCTCGAGCCAGCCCGCGCCGCTGAGCCTGTAACTTTAAATTCGTCCGTAAATAATATCAATCCTGATCCAGCTAGTCATTTGCTGCCCTCTTCCAGCGACGCCCTAAGCCGAGGTTCGTACCCCACAGGGGGTGCCCTTAGCGTTGTCGCTTAGTTTTAGTTAGTATATAAGTTTAAGTCCTGGCTGGAGGCCTTAATTCATTAGGGAATCCACAGGCAAGTCCGCTTAAGCAGACGACAACCGCATAGGTTGACCTGCGAGATGCCAAACAAACAAACAAACAGTAAGTATACAAACAAACTTACTTTCGCATTTATAAATGTGGTTTGGAAGTTAGAATTGTCGTCTCCACCTTTTATAAGTACGTAGGTACCTTCCAACCTTAACAGATGTCATCTAATTAAACTAGCTGTAAAAGGTCCGTTCCTTTAGTTTTCTAGGTGAAGCTGAATCCCTCCGGTGTCAATAAACATAATGCAACAATATCTGATGCAATCCAGTACAATCTGATTAAATCTTACCTACTGTGGGATGAGTCAATCAACTGCATTCTACTTAATAAAATCTTAAACACATTCATTCGTTGACAGACACCGCTGAGTCATGCTTCTAGCATGACATTTTGTTCCTTAAAAAACTAAAGTGAGGAATAACGAAAAAAAATGGAAATTGACATCCAAAAAGGCTTAGATGGTGAAGAAAATTTCAATAGGAGTTCGTCATTTTTGAAGTTAAAACGAGGAAATCGTCGTTTACTCTTTATAAACACAAGTCTGTTGTATTTTCGTTTTTTTTTGTTACTCATGGGTAATCTAACGGGAACACGGCTTGTCTCCTGATTAAATAGCCAGCTTCAAAACGAATATTAGTACAACACGGGGGAAATAACATATCACAAGGCTCGAATGTCGTTTGTTGAATAAAGTAATAAAAATAAAATAAGTTATTTACACAGTTTTGTATTTTTTGACAAAGTATGGTGTAATACTATTACATCATACTTTGACAAAAAATACAAAACTGTGGCTATTAATATAAATTAGACTTTAAAGAAATATCTTTAATAGTTCCGAGCCAGGTGCCATGTTAATTCACCCGAGTTGTAGATCTCCGTGACTTTGCTATGTCAATATGTACGGGTCGTGTGATAGATACGTTATTGGCTTTGACATAATACTATCAATAATTGACATTAACATACGATTCTAATTTCATTAGTGCCTTTTGTGGACAGCATAATTAATTTTTTGTTACAGTTGAAAAAAATGTTGAGCAGTGGTGGCCCAGTGGTAACGGCCCCGAGTTACGAGTTGTAGGTCGTGAGTTCGAACCCAGGCAGGCGCTTTACTTTGTGTAAATAATTTCATCATCACTGCTCTCAAAACGGTGAAGGAAAACATCGTGAGGAAACCGGCATGTCCTAGAACCAAAAATTCGAATACATTGTGACATCTACCGATCCGCACTGAGCCCGCGTGGTGGATTACGGCTCACTCCCTCTCATAGAGAGGAGGCCTGTGTCCCAGCAGTGGGAACGTTATAGGCGATTATGATGATGATGACAGTTGAAATGGCAATCATGTAATTTGGTGTAAATTGTTTATTTTGATTTTTTCTATCTTATATTCTTTTATATTTTGTAAATGTGAGAATGTTGTAGGCCTTGTAGATTTATAGACCATAGTCTATTTGTTAAGCAATGATAAGCTGTAATTTGAAAACATTGTTTTTCGAGTTTCAATCGAACACTCAGCGAAAATGCATAAGTGCATCGAACGCAAGTATGCACATTCGCTCGTCCACCAAAATGTGGGCCAGTTCGCGTTTAGATCTCATCAGAGACACCTCGTGCTCATTACCATTACCATTTAACCGTACATTTTACCAACAAGTTAGTCATATAATTTAAATATTGTTATTTCCCTTATAATTCAAGACTTAAACTTTTACCGTACCAAAACAATTCAATCAAAACGAGAAAGGTGTGCTAGGTCACCATATCGCCGAGCACTAAGTTCTACAATTGTAAAAGTGAAATATTTTAAAAGAGTAACCATGGAGTTTCTTGCCGGATCTTCTCCATAGGAAACGACTAATTGGAACCGTGCACCTAGATTTAGGATATCAGATAGTAGATTTATTTGTAATAAAATATTTCGATTTGATTTCGTTGAGCCGACTAGTCGGCCAGTCGGCTGGACGGCCAAAGTCATAGTTGGTCAATCCCTAGTCGTGACGGACTTGTAAAAACTCAACTCAAAACTCAAAGCATTTATTTCAAATAAACCAATTACCCAGGAGTACCATGTCGCAGCATAACTGATGTTATTGACGCTAACTCCTTCCACAACACATCCTACATGATTACTATTGAGCCCACATTTTTTTTTAGTGTTTTACAAATCGGGCAATACAATAAAACTTACATACTGGGAAAAATTAACAATCGAAGAACCGTCACAGTTCGATAACCATCCAGTGTTGATCCCTAGTTTACAAGATTTTAATTTGCTTGCTTCCGATGTAAAAAAGACTCCAATGCGTTCTCAATACATAAATCAATTGTGCGACATAAAATGCAGAACCACTTTGATGAAAAAGAGTTTTTTTTGGAATGTCTTCGAAAATTTATAATAAAATACCCGATAGTATAAAAAAAAAGCCACTATCAAAGTTTAAGAAAGCTCTCTCCTCGCTATTAATAGAAAAATGTTACTATACTGTTCCAGATTTTATAAATGAAATTTTTAATATTTTTAAATTTATTTTGTCTTGTTTTATTAAGTTTTTAAGTATTTTAGTTTTTAATTACATTTTACCTTATATTTGTACGCCTTCACGGCAAAACATAGCGCCCAAATATGTTAACCTAACACCTTTATGTAAATACCTATGTTTTACAAATAAATATTCTGATTCTGATTCTGCCAATGGCCTGTAGTATAACCCTTTTCAAAGAATAGTTCGAATTGAATTTCCCTGTCACCCTGTAGAAGCTGGCTTGAACCAATCCGTTAATATGACAGTGTCATTGACAAATCTGTTAGCGAACCTGTCCATCTGAAAAAAAAGGTGTTTGCATTCCCTAACATCATTTTCAGTCCACATCAACACACTGCTGGATTTTATTTTATAATGAAAAGGTTTTGCTTTTTTCCGTTAATTTATGGGGCGGCAAACCTTATAGGCCCAGTGCGCTGAATCTTAAAATACGCCACTGGTCATACCGAAGTATTCTAACTTTGATACATAGGATTTGAGGTTTCTACATTGGTTATTAACATAAGACAGTTGGTACAAAATCGTATGTGAATTCGCTCTAATTTACTAGAGTAGACCTCATAAGTAGGATTCCATACTTGACTTCCATACACACTGCGTCACAATACCAGTATTTAACTGCATAGTTATGCAGTTAAATACTGGTATTGTGACTGCAGGATCCCTAAATTCCTTGAGTTGTCGCGCAAAAAAACCTGACAGACGCGAGGCTTTCGAGCTATGTTATCAATATGATGTCTAAACTTAAGTTGGGAATCCATTATTACGCCTAAGTCGCGAATCTAAGACACCTCTTCTAGAGGTACATTATCAATTGAGTAAATTGCATCAGTTGGATGTCATTTTGTTTTGTTGGATGTCACAAATGAGGTAATTAACGTACAGGTTGAACAACAGAGGAGAGGTAATTCCCCCCTGCCTCACGTCACACTCCATGCCATATTCCTGTGAGTGAGTGTCAGCCCATCGTACTTGGTTTCGCTGCTACCGATACCAATGTCTTAACACTGAGACAACCTCTACCGGCACCCTAGCACTCTCCAGCTTCATCCACAGTATATCGTACAAAACAGTATCGAAGGCTCTGGATAAATCCAGTAAGCACGCGTATACCGGCGTACTCCTCTCAGTGTAGTACGAGTACCCTACAGCCCGCTTAACACACAAGATAGCACTTTCCGTAGAAAGAATCGTGTAAATCCACATAAGTTTTAAGGGTGTCATTAAGCAAGCTGTTAAATACCTTGTTTATTACCGGGCGGCAGGTGAACTCCTGCATTGCTTAGATGCTCAATGCTCAAAACTGTCACAGCGCGGAGACGTACCACGATGCATGCTGTGGATAAATTTTTGCACGTGTTTTGCTTTAAATCTCAGAACTCGCTTCTGGGTAATCGTCTCAGCACCATTACATCCAAAAGTTGAGGAACGCCTCTGATCCGTAGAATCATAATGTGGCGTTATTATAAAATAGTCATTAAAGAGATCAGCGATTATGTCGTGATCACTGACCTCATCCACGCTCACAGGAAAGCCACTAACATTCATTTTCCAAGTTTGCTTCCAAAACAACTTAAAATCTTTGTCAGTATGATCCTGCCTATCCTGACACCACATTTTTTTAATGCTGTTCTGCTCTCGCACCTAACGCAATACACTTGACCCTTATTCGGCTTACCAGTTTGAACCCGTAACAAAAATTTCAGTCTGGCTTCCCTATGGTAACCAGCCACGTGTTAATTCCACCCAGCTATATATCCACCCCTCCTTAGCAGCGCTCCCCTGCGCTTGTAAGAGGCAGTGACGGCATCCGACAGGATAGATACAAGGTTTACATACATATATTTTAACAAGGTCCTATGAGCAATATTGTAACAGTAACCACCGCAGCATAGTGAAAATTCTTATGGAAAATCGATTTCCCGAAGCTGAGAGTGACACCGACGATGATATTACCCAATTTGATCTTTCGTTCTTTCCGCCCAAATGATCTTCGGTCGAAGAACGGACAGCCTCCCTATTACAAATCAGTCTACCCAAATTACATTCAACAGAAACTGGGAAATGGTCAGACCACTGCACATTGTAATCTACCCTAATTTAATATTGAGGTCAATTTTAAGGCAACGTGGTCAGGTGTTGATCGAGTACCATTGGTAAGAACAGTCATTAACATGTTAGTGATTAATTCCAGTATGTTCTACGAGCTGTCCTCATTTCTGTAGATCATTGGTTCGGCAGCTTCCAATAGGAAGGTGCAGCCATTTTTGGAGGGGGAAAAGGAGTAGTTTTGGGTAAGTTCTTGATGACCTTGCTTATTATAGCCAGGAGGAGGGGGGTACGGAGTTTAGGGTTAAGTAAGACCGTTTTACGGTATGACCTTTGGGAAGTAGGGATTGGGCTTGAAGGCTGGGATTTTGTAACCTTGTTACTAGGGGACGATTTTGAAACATCGGCATATGATCTGGAAACAGGGGGAAAACCCGACTTGCTTCCACATATGAAATTAATTTTTCCGCCATCAGAGCTTTGATGCTCTTCTGTCGACCTAATTCAGGACAAGCACTGTCATTTGCGAAATGGTTCCCAGAACAAGTTACACAGAATCCTGACTCAGGGGTGATTTCACATTCATCACCTGGATGATCTTCACCGCATTTGAAAAAACGTGGTTCGACCTACAAAGTGTACGGGTATGACCAAAACGACAGCAAAGGTAGCACTGGATTGTTGGGTATGTGTACCTCTCAACTGGAAGAGCTGAGTAGAAACAATACACCCGCTTAGGCAAAACTTGTCCGTCAAAAGTTACTGCAACTGTCTGCGTAGGCTTCCACTCACTACCCACCCACTACACCAGAAGAGGTCACCTTGCGGCGCATCCTCCTGGCCTTCACAACAGCACCACATCATTCACGAACCTTAATATTTTCTATTATTTCCTCTTCCGACCATTCAATAGGGATATCCCTAACAATACCCATTTTTGTAATGTTGAATTGCGGGATGGAGGCAGTATAGGAGGCACCTACCTCTTCGAACAACCTATCAGAAGAACTGAGGTACCAGTTTTTCTCAAAAATCTCTCCAGCTTATGTTCCAGGTGTAGAGGACATTTGCGTTGGCATCGATGATGTAGACAACACTAATGATCCAATGAACATGCCATTCAGCTTGAAAGAGTTAAAAACTGTGCTATCCCGGGTCAAGGTCTCCGCACCAGGGGTTGATGGATTCCCTTACTCTTTTATTGTCAAAGCTGGTCCAAAACCCACCAATACTACCTGGAATTGGCTAATTATTGCTTCACTTCCGGATTTGTTCCCACCGACTGGAAGGTTCAAGTAGTCATTCCAATATTGAAACCTGGCAAAGATCCTAATGATCATTGCTTATATAGACCTATCGCTCTATCATCCGTAATAATTAAACTCTTAGAACATTTAATCAAGAATCGTTTAGAGTGGTTGAGGGAGGGCAGGAGACTGCTACCAACGACTCAGTTCGGCTTCAGGAAAGGTCTGGGCACAGCTGCTAGTGTAGGTATCCTCACATCTGCGGTCCGGCTGGTCCTCAGCAGGAATGAGTTTGTGGTGGCAGTTTTTCTGGATATATCAGCTGTTTATGATTCGTTCCTCCTCACTAAACCAATGGCTCCTTGATCACGGGTTATCTCTAAGTGCACCAAAGAGTACAGCGGTCATTTTTACCCGCAAGCGTTCTGTTTCCCAAGTAGATATAAATTTTGATGGACAAATAATTCCAGTCAAGGATAAGGCTAGGTTTCTGGGAGTAACGTTGGACTCGAGATTGTCTGGGGTTGATCATTTTAACAACGCGGTTAAAAAATGTGAACGCTCCGTGTCGGTTCTTAAGGCTTTGGCCGGGGTGTGGTGGGGTGCTCACCCCTACACCCTTAAACTGGTCTATAATGTGTTGACCAGGAGCGCCCTGGACTACTGTTGCTTCCATATTGAGTCTTGCAACAATGAAGCGCTCAAGAAATTTGACAGCATCCAGGCCAAATGCCTGAGAATTATTATAGGAGCCATGAAGTCATCTCCCATAAATGCCCTTCAAGTTGAATGTGCGGAACCGCCCCTATATCTTAGAAGACAGTATTTGGCAGATCGTTTCCTATCTAAAGTATTCTCTCTTTTTTTGAGCACAAAAAGCTCAATTTTAGAGCAAATCGACCTTTCCTTTAATAATTCTCCGTATTGGAACAATAAAATAGTTCCTTTATTGATAAATGTGCACAGAGAGCTTATACACCTCTCCTCGCCTGTTTGTCAATATACAATTCCTCCTGTGTTTTCCGCTGCATATGAAATTATTCACTTTGAACCAAAAGCCGTTTTGGGACTAGGTGTATCAAAGCATTCCCAAAACGCAAGACACAACTTCGAGTTAGCCGTCAAACGTTACTGGGATGGATGGATTTTTTTCTTTACTGATGCATCAAAATTATCACAAACATAAAATACTGGGGTAGCAGTTTATTTTCAGAATTCAAAAATTGTCTTACTTTTTCAATGCCCACCAGAAGCATCAGTTTTTATAGGAGAGTGTATTGGCATTTTAGAAGCCATGCACTGTATCAAATCACATAAAATAACAAAAGTAGTATTTTTTTCAGATTCCCGTAGTAGTATCCAGGCCTTAGAACTAAATCAACTTCATAGTTACATTCATAGTCAAATCATAGTGGAAATTAAAAGCTTGTTATTTGAGTGTTCCCAAAACGGCTTGGACATCGAGATAGCCTGGATCCCCGGTCACTCGGGTATTGTTGGCAATGAGTGCGCTGATTCGTTAGCAAAGTATGCCACATCGAATCCGGTTGATCGAAAGCACTACGTAGCTCACAACTACGATTTGCGAAATGGTTCCAAGCCCAAATTGTTTGTCTCATGGACAAAAACGTGGAATGAGACCTCAAAAGCCAAGGGTGCCTACTACGCAGCTATACAGCCCAACATCCAGCGGAAACCTTGGTATTTCAAATTTCCAAAATTGTCAAAAAGAACTGTATCGACGCTTTCCAGGCTAAGACTCGGACATTGTTGTAGCACAGTGTTTCTGAATAAGTAGTTCCCTGTGTGAATGCGGTCTTGCGGAGGGTACTTTGGAACATATATTTTTCTCCTGCTCCTTGAACACCAAATCCTTCGATCTCTATCGAAAAATTTCCAAATGTAACATTCCTCTCCCAACTAACTTCCGTTCTCTTTTATCCCACTTCTCTCCTAAAATTATTAACATTTTAACAACTTTTTAAACGAAAATAATGATGTAAATATGTATGAATATGTCTTTATGCTGTTTGTCACCCTACGTAGAAGATAGTAATTTAGAATAAAATTTGTTATACTAACCCCTGTCCTTGTCTTTCAACGACTAACATCGGTAGTTCTACCACTAAGTGCAAAGTCGACGGCGCGCCTCTAAGCTGCCGTCTCAACGTGACGCTGGCAGAACAGTCGACTCAATATGCGACTCACTTGCCATTAACGGGAAGAAAAAAAAAGAAAAACTTTGACATTCTAAACGAATGGATGTGCAGATATTATTCATAAATGACATTTGCAAATAAATAATGTTAAGTAAATTATATATGTCCTGTAATAAATCAATGTACTTGTTCTAATATTTGCACGCCACACGTCAGAATGTGATGATACCATTGACTTATCTCAGAGAAAAAATTATTATGATTATGACTGTCGACAATCCGACAATCCGACAATCTGACAATTTTACAAGTTTCTTTCATACATTTTCTGTTTTATTAAATAAGCATATAACTAACAAAACATCACACCTGTAATCATCGAAAGATAAGGCAGAGGTATACCTATAGTACACCCACATTTCGACAGTTATGTTTATGTCGCATGTAATAGGGGGCGGGGAGACTATTGCCATCATCCGTGCACAAGTCCAGACTCCGGGCTACTACTCTGGGAAGTTTCTGATGGAAGTGTTTTGCCTACTAATAATAACATTCCATGATCAGATCACCAAGCTCTCTGCCAAGTTAGGTGATTAATCATAATCTCTCCTTCACAGGCCATAGTACAGATTATTGGAATGAGTGTATATTGTTTATAGTTACGAACATAAAACTAAACATATGAGAAAACATAACTTTAATATTAAAATAAGGAATGCACATTAATTGGGTAACCAGAGTCAAGATCAAAACACACCATGAGATAATGAGGATACGACTAGTCAGTATCAATATCACGAACAACCACGTATGAATTAATATAGAAGCCAACATCAATGAATTCTTTTGAGACATGAACCGTCTTATTCAAAGCAACAGCATCTAACACATTATTGATGTCCATAGACCAGAAATGATGACGCTTGTACTTTTTTCCGTAGTTCACAGCCACAGACCCGGATAAACTGACAACGTACTCCAGCTGCACCTTCAACAAGCCTTTAGTCGCATACAGTTCAGCGATCACGGACTGTTTCGGTTGCAAATGAATTTCGAACCCGTTTTCGGAACCAACAGTCACTGGCTGGGACATCATGAAGTTTTCTCCCCATCTGGAGTTGAAAGAGTAAGTGGAGACAGACACAGCCATAGCCTTAATATTGAAGCTGTATTTGGTATCCTGAGTCACAGAGATCTCGCCGCTTCTCTCCCAAGTAGATGAAGCTGTTTCCTCAACATTTTGCCCTAATTTAGATTTAACCCAGACTGGTTTCGTGCTATTGTTTTTGAAAACTTTACTACCTATTAAATATGGATGTAAGTCCTGTGATATAATCATGGGTTTAGTGGGCTCAAGGATTCTGGAGACCTGCTGCCATTTGTTCGTTGTGTACAGATCGCCCCAAGGTGTAGGACTCCTTAAGAAAACATCGTCAGGTTTGCCACCGAAGTGTGCTTCGACAGCTGCCTTTAAGTTCTTGTCTGTCAGTTGGAAGGTCTGTATTTCCTGGTCGCTGATGATATCTTCGTTGCTTCCAGAGATGGTGAGCCTTACTTCGGTCTCGTCATCGGATGCTATGATTTCGATTTCGATTCCGGCCAGTGCCAGGACTGGAAGTACTAGGAGTATTGCGACAGTCTTCATGTTGTTGTCCCAATTTGTTCTGAAAATTAAAAATCATGTTAGTTTTATTCGTCACCTTTCCAAGTTTTAGTTAAAAAACTCTGCGGGGTAATGTAAGTAAAACCTTTAATTATGGATACATGATTTTTACGATTACCTTGGGACCCGTGGTTTAAATATAAACAACGATTAACTCGAAAAGTTCGTCCTGATTTATTATACAGTTTAAAGTAATGAAAAAAAAACGAGAAATGAGTTACGACGAGATTATTAAAATAAAAGCGAAAATTAAATCAAAATATGAATTTCGTAAAAAAACTTACTGTTTACTTAATTTGTTAGTTCAGAACTGCCGAAAAAATATAGAACACTGAAGAAAAATAGCTATGATTTGTGAAGGAGGAGCGCTGAGTACGACTGGTCGGGATATCAACCAAGTGCAGCTGGTACCCTGCACCACACCTGGTATATGGTTTCGAAGAGACTGTTTAGTTATTGATTTATTTAATACCGTAGGCACCTAGGCACACAAATGTACATAATGCCATAGGCATTTTCTACCAGTCAACACTCCATAAAATTTCAATCAATATTTTATGGGAAAATCGCTTTTCAATCTTGCACAATTATAATACTGTTCGTGCGTGATTGTTCACAACCGTTCTGGCCATTATACTTCACACCATCCATCTTTTAATTGAACTGTCTCTTTTATTTGCTTACTCAAATATAATACACATAAAACATCCGGAATAAACTCTTGAAATAATGATGAAAAACGCATCAAAATACATGGTGTAGTTTAGAATAAATAAGCAGTCACACAGACAGACAGAATAAGTGACTTATAATATGTATCAATCAGCCTTTCCCAAAGTGGGCGATAACGCCCTCTTGTGGGCGCTGCAGGCCCAACGGCCGGTAAGAGACCCAGATAAAAAATAGGGGCGATTAGACGATAGAGGCTTGGGGGGCGATTTGTAATTTCATCTACTAGGAGGACTCTTAGACACCGACTGAGCTCTTGACTCTCGACTACAACTTGTGAACATCAACTAATATTAAATAAGAGATTGATCAAACTAACCCGGTTCGATATTTCTCTCCGCGTAGTTCATAGATTTGTCCTGTTTTATTCAATAAATAAGATAAAAATCATGTCAATCGGTCGCCCCGTTTTGAAACGAAAGTAAACAAACAAATAAAAAGCCAACAGCCACACTTTCGCATTTTAATAGTTATTATTATTCCTAGCCAAGTAATTTTCGTAGCTTTTAGACCGCGGGCAATCATGTCAAATGACCCGATTTATGCACGACCACACATAATTATTTATTAATCAATTTTTTACTTTTAAAAGCTTGTAAGTTCCCGTTTATAACGGTTTCAGCTTACTCAAAATAATTCGACAATAACCATGTTCTAACATTTACTTAGACTGCACGACTCATTTACGCCATTATGTCGGTAATAGCAAATTACGAAAATTCAATACTTTACGCAATATAGTAGTATTGTATTGATACGTAAAGATACTTTTCTTGTCATAATTTTTGTTTTTAATTTCCCTACAATAAAAGTGTTATTCATAATATCTTTGTAAATCAAACTAAGAAATATGAAAAATAAAAATAACTAAGATGTATCCCAACCCGAAAGACGAATTTGATATAACAATAAAAATTCACTTTTACTTACTTATTGCTTGAGGAATCGACTCAGCTCAAGAAAATAAAGTTTTTTTTTTCTTGGTCTGAGTTTCACACTAGTAGGTACCTGAGTACATTTTGTATAAATTAGTATTTTCCTACCTATCTACCTATGAAGTCGTTTGTTCCGTTTCTTTAGACCATGTTCGCACGGACGAAAATATTTCGCGACGGGATTGTTTCGAGCACTACATTTTCAACTCTTTGTGTTGAACTGAGCATTGAGAATCCAACAGAGTGCTACCCAGCACGTCGACTAAACACTGTTGGATTTTCAACTCTCGGTGCTAAGCAGTGCGTTGAAGATCCAGCGCGCGAAACAATCCCACCGCGATAATTTTACGGCGTAGATACTTATCTCAATGACTCTGAGGGCCTAGACAAAGTAACATGCGATTAGCGATGGCGCTACTAGAAAAACCAAAAAAATTATAGGCTTGACATAAGCTATCGAAACGTTACGTGATCATAGGTCAAATCTTAAATCATTGATAATTATTGTATATAACAAACAGATAACAAATACTATTGTCATTATACATATAATCAAGGTCATGGCGTAGTATCTTATTGAAGCGACAGCGGATGAAATAAATGGAAAATCTTATTGTGATTACAACAGTATCACAACAGTTATGCATGCTTCCTTTAAAATAAGTCAATATCATAAATTACTGTTGAACGTTTATTTGCAAGTTTGTTTACGCATAACATGACTTGGAGAGTGAGGGACTAGGGAGTGCAACTGTGTCTTGAGTCTGAATCTGAGTTACTATATTGTGACCGAAACCGGTAAGGATCAGGAAGACATTATTATTATTACATGTTTGCTGGACGTTACCAGGTTTGATAAAATACCACATCTAAGATGGCAAATTCTATTCATGCCTCAATAATCAGTTTGTCTAAATTGAGTAGATAGTACTAATAGTAGTAATAATATAGGTAGTAGTATTAGTAGTAATAATGGCTGAATAGTATAAATGATATTCATATTCATTCGATTGTCTGTAGCACATTCGACACAACAACAACATTTCGTATTGTGTCGCATTTACTTTGCTTGCAAGGTTTTTATTTTTACTGCATAATAAAACTTCTTGCCGCTAGAATACGGTTGATTATAATCTTATGCAAATCAGTGTTTAGTGTGGATCTTTGATAATCGTACTACCATAATTGTATTATTCGTTTAGTCGATAGTATATCGACCTTTATACTTTTTTTTATTTTTTTATAGTTGAATCAATAATAACAATGATATTTATGAAGTAAGAACATAACAAAATAAATGTTTATACAAAATCCCTGTTTTTTTTTATTTTTATTGTTCTTAGCTCAGAATGCTATTATTTATATGTAAGCTTATCGCGTAAATAGGTATAAATTATTGGAATATTTATCTTTTTTTTTTTTCACAACTCTTTATTATATGACTTATATTCATTATTGCTTAGAGAGTAGTGGTGGCCGAGTGGTAACGACCGCGACTTACGAGTTGTAGGTCGTAGGTTTAACCCAGACAAGCGCTTCACTTTGTGTAAATTATTTCATCACCACTGCTCTCAAAACGGTGAAGGAAAACATCGTAAGGAATCCGGCATGTCTTAGAACCAAAAATTCGAAGACATGTCACATCTAACAACCCGCACTGGGCCCGCGTGGTGGATTACGGTCTACTCCCTCTCACAGAGAGGAGGCCTGTGTCCCAGCCGTGAGAACATTATAGGCTGGACATGGATTATTGCTTTGTACCAATTTTTAAGTTTAGTGAAAGGAATAAGTAAAAATTAAGGCTTCTTAAGCCTAGTTGTTTAAAATGGAGACCAAGGGAATAAATAATCTTATACAGGCTTAAAATGAATCAAGACAATAATAATAAAAATCTCTACAATTTATATTTACACGTCGTCGGCCGGTTCCCCCAAGACCGCGGGCGATGACGATATATAGGTACCATATGTAATTTATTCAAGAACACCGACAGCATATAGGTACGTTCAACATTGGTTTACAAAAGTATTTAGGATAGGTATGTATGACATATCTGCTAGATTTTCTCTACAATGCCGGTATTTTAACATATATGTTGAGATACCGGCATTGTAAAGCAATTTCCAAAAAACGCATTACTAGTATGTAGATTTACAAACGATTCCCCAAAGTAGTCAACAAAAATAAAGCAAATCATGAACATACCTAATTACTAATAGATAGAAATATCTTCCGAGTTGTTAAGAAAGAATGGTAGATACAGTAAGTACAGTACAGCTAATAATAGCTATCTACCTACTCACACAGACACACACACACGACTGCGCACCGCGTCCCTCGCTCGCCTTCTTTTGTCAAACAGAAATAGCAATATTCCGAACGAATGTTGTACTCGATTCGAATCGTTATAACGTGCTTGGTACGTCGGCCCCTTAAGTTCAACACTTACTTACGTATTTCTTAAACCAAAACAATGACAGAAGTAAAGAAGAAGAGACGGCAGTACGTGAAATATATTAAATTCGGATTCATTGAAAATCCCACAAACTCATCGTCGCCTTGGTGCCTTCTATGTCTAAAAACATTTTCGAATGAAGCTATGAAGCCTTCAAGACTGCAAGATCATTTGAATAAAATGCACCCAGAAAAGAAACACAAGAATGAAGCATATTTTCAAGACCTAGAGAAGAAGCATAATGCTCAGACAAGTGTAGTTTAGTTCAACCAGGTTTCAGACTGGCTAAAGTAGACTCATCTTTCATGGGGTACTGTCTAAAATTATATAATAAAATACCTCCCCACATACTTCAAATGAATGAGACAAAATTCAAATCCTTTGTCAAACGCACACTATGCAGGCTCAGTATTATAGGTTAGGGGATTACATAACTGATAAAAATTCCTGGCTTAATGCTGGTCCTGCTCCACACCACAACTAATTAATTGACATTTGAAACACTGTTGAAGCTGCTGAAGATTGTAAGAATATATTTGCATTATATAAACTCAATCTCCTTTTTATTATATAGATGCATTGCACAGATGTGAGTACTTTGTACTATAGAGCTACCATTTACCGGGTAATGTCATAGATTGACTTGAATGTGCCTTGGCGGCTGATAGTATGTCATGCTCACAGAAATTACTCGCTGACGGTGGCGCGTGTGTCGAATCATTTAGCTCCCTTCAAAATGGTTGAGCTGAATGGTGCTGATCCATGCGTCATGTTCGTGATCGGGCGCCGTCAGTTGGGACTGGTCATCTCTTAGCTGCCACGGCTTATTTTAATAATTAATTTGCTGGATTGTTTTTAATTATGTTTTGCTGCACTCTAGACGCTTTTAACGTGTACGGTTTTTGTACATCGTTCTCACTTATAGTGTCAACATTAATCGATGTAAGTAATATATTAGTAACAACAATATTATTTAAAAGAGTGTCATGGATTTTCTTGCCCGTTCTTCTCCATAGTGACCTACTGCGCTTTGGAATGGGCAACTAGCTTCATATTTCTGACTGACCGACCCTTGACAATTCAAAAGTGCCTGTAAATGGTTTAATACAAAATAAATGATTTGAGTTTGAGTTTGAGTAGCAAAACAACATAGCCGCAAATGTTTTCGGCGGCTGCTAAACAAGATGACGATTTTTTTAAAAAATTGACAAAGCTTATTTTGATTTTCAAAATTAATTTTGTATTAATAATATAAGCTTTACGTCTATAGGCATTGCCTAAATGATATATCAGACCACAAATTTCAATTACCGCGTCAAGAAATGGTAATTAACTTAAAAATATTACTTCTAAATAAAACAATAATGACTAACTTTTCTAATAACTCCGTAACTATTACTACAATTACTGACAATCACGACGAAAGAGGTAAGAAATAAAATAATTTTTAAGTATGTTTGTGTGACTTATACCCTTCTTACTACCGAGTGCAAAATGGAAAGAAGGAGTGTTATCCACCTCAACAAGGTAACTTTATCACAGTAACAGATTCATCCGCCAGAATTACTTTGCAAGCTTTACTTGATATCACAGAAAATAGAATACTAAAATCCCTACACGATGACTTAAAAGGGAAAGAAATGGTTTTAATATCCAAATGGGGTTTTGACGGAGCATCCAGCCAGAGCAGGTATACGCAAAAAATGGATTCTGCCCAAGATGACTCCAGTATTTTTATGACTTCACTAGCACCATTGAAAATCACATGTGAGGGGAAGACCGTTTGGGAAAATCCGAAACCTTGTTCAGCAGCATTTTGTCGTCCGGTGCAGTTTATATTTTTAAAAGAAAGTGAGGCAGTCGTGAAGGAAGAAGAAATACAAATGAAAGAAGAAATATCCGCTCTTCGACCAACAAAGTGCAACAGCAATACTATCAATCATAATCTTCTTATGACCATGATCGATGCCAAGATATGCACTTACTTTTCAGAAGTTAGATCGATCGCAGCTTGTTACATTTGTTTAGCTAAACCGTCTGAGCTAAACAATTTGGGAGCTATGAGAAGAAAGACGACATCAGCAGACATGATGAAGTTCGGAATCTCGTCACTGCATGCTCGTATAAATATGATGGAATGCCTCTTACACATTTCGTACCGGCTAGATATCAAGAAATGGGCAATAAAAGAAAAAGCTGACAAAGATGCAAGGGACGCAAGGAAGAAAATTATTCAAAATTGCTTTAAAACCGAACTCGGCCTACTTATTGATGTTGTGAAGTAAGGCAATGGTTACTACCAACGACGGAAATACCGCAAGAAGATTCTTTAAAGATCCAGAGAAAACAGCTGCCATCACAGGTTTGGATGCAGAGCTGATCCGTAGATTTGCTGTCATCTTACAGGCAATAACTTCTGGAGAGCAAGTAAATGTTGAGAAATTCAAAGATTATGCTTACAAAACTGCTGAAAGATACGTGGCATTATATAATTGGTTCTACATGTCGGCAACAGTACATAAAGTGCTTCTTCATAGAGCTGATATTATTGCTTGTAACTTAATCGTAACAATCGGGAGTCTTTCTGAAGAGGCATCGGAAGCCCGGAACAAGGACTTCCGTAGTGCTCTTCTTACGGGAATTGTGTTCCCTGAACACAATTCCCGTAAGAAGAGCAGAGTGAGTTCCAATGTGGATATTTTCCAATGTGATAATTTCCTTCTTTTTTCGTCGGATCCACTTATATCATCAACAAGACCCACTTGGACTTTTAGCAAAAGAAAACTTTCATTGAGGATACAACAACTTTATTAAAACTTCAAGAAACTGAGTTCGATTTTGTAGATGTTTCCCAGCTAAACTCAGACTATGATTCTGAGTCGGACTCCGATAACAATGATGCAGAATAGATACCTTTCTATAATATTATGGAACTCCTTTCTTTTTTTCTGTTGGTTTCGGTGAATTATTACCATTTTTGTTTTGTATGTACTATTTTTATTTAATTTCTTACGTGTACAATAGAACTAATTTATTAAATACTTTTTTTCTCTATGCAAACCTATTAATGACCTACATAACAATTATTTTATTTCTAACGTTTTTCGTCGTGATTATCAGTCATTGTAGTAATAGTTACGGAGTTATTAGAAAAGGTAGTCATTATTTTTTTATTTATAATTAATATTTTTAAGTTAATTACCATTTCTTGACGGGGTAATTGAAATTTGTGGTCTGATAAATCATTTAGGCAACGCCTATACACGTAAAGTTTATATTATTCATAGAAAATTAATTTTGATAATCAAAATAATCTTTCTCAATTTTTTAAAAAAAACTCGCACCTTTGGCCGTGTCATGGCGTATGTCAAAAAATTCCAAATAATATATGGATTAATCCCCTGAAAAAGAATAACGGCCAATTGTGCGAGAGCGGAGATATGATGATGTTTCTTACCAACTCCATACAAATTTTTCAAAAAAAAAAAACTATTAGTGCTGTTTCCTATATTATTCCATAAACATGATATATTTAGGCATGTAGTTGGTCTTTCAAATCATATTCAAGCATAAAAGTCGTCACTTGAAACATTAAGATTATAAGTCTATGAAAGCCGGAATCCAGCCCACAGTGCGCCGTTGTATACTATCTACTGCGGGATAAAGTAAAAGTCTCGTTTAGAATAAATGTTTAATCTCCGTTAATATAGCTCACAATAATTAATTTAATTTGAAGTTATAGTGGTTGGTGAAAAAATGGGGGCGCAAAATAATAATTTGTTCTCAAAGTGGGCAGTAGACAAAAAAGTTACCCCTGCTATAGATTAACAGTCGAAGCAGCTATATGGTATAAAGGCAGCTTATTTAAAAATAAAATATTGGTCAGTCAACTCAGCCTATCGCAGTCTCCCAGGGCGCCACAACACACTGTCCTCCGCTTGCCGGATCCAGTCTGTCCCAGCTACTTTCTTAAGGTCATCGGTCCACTTAGCTGGGGGGCGTCCCATGCTACGCTTGCAGATACGCGGTCTCCACTCCACGACTCGTCTGCTTCACCGACCAGACCGGTGTCCTTCGACAAAACGACAAACATGGCCAGCTCACTGCCATTTCAGCTAGCTTACTATGCAAGCTATGTCGGTAACTCTGGTTCCTTTCCGGATAATTTCATGTTTGATTAAATATTGATGACGTGGAAAAATAAATGCCCGGTATCCCTTTTTTTTTCTTTGGTTTGTTCCGGGGTGGAAAATCCTCGGGCTTCCAGTTCAGTTAGGTGTTCCTCAAGGCTCAATACTAGGTCCATTCTTGTTCTCAGTGTATATCAATGACTCACCATTCTTTTTAAATGATATCTGTGACGTTGTACTGTTTGCAGATGATACCTCTCTTATTTTTAAAGTAGACAGGAATAGACAAGATTTTGACGACGTAAACAGTGCACTCTCCATGGTTACGGATTGGTTTACGTCAAATAACCTAGTTCTCAATGCTAAGAAAACGAAATGTGTAAAGTTCGTCTTACCGAATGTTAGAAATCCAGGACCCAACATCGTCTTAGATAAAGAGCTGCTTGAAACAGTAGACTCGGCAGTTTTTCTGGGCATAACAGTAGATGCCAAATTTCAGTGGGGCCCACATATATCAAGCCTAGCGGGTAGGCTCAGTTCAGCCGCCTACGCCGTCAGGAAAGTAAGACAATACACTGACGTTGATACAGCACGGTTAGTCTATTTTAGTTATTTCCACAGCGTTATGTCCTACGGTATTCTGCTGTGGGGCAAAACTGCTGATATTCAAAATATTTTCGTCCTTCAAAAACGAGCTGTACGAGCAATTTATCAGCTAGGAGCCAGAGTTTCTCTTACAGATTTTTTTAAAGATATTGCTATTCTTTCGGTAGCATCACAATTCATCTTCCTCTCTCCTACTATTTTTGCTGTGCCCGACAGGGTCCACAATGATCGATATAATTTTAAGTTACCATCTAAGTAAACATGTGGAATGCAAATAAATGATTGAGTATTGATTGAGTATTGAAATAAGAACAAACTACGTGCTCCCTTTCACCGGCTTCATAAGGTTCATAACTCATTTGTTGGGCTTGGTATAACCTTTTATAACAAGCTACCCTCTTCTTTGCTAGATTTGCCTTTTAATGCATTTAAAGCTCAAGTAAATCCAACCTTTGTTCAAAGGAATATTATTCAATTAACGACTACTTAAACGATAAGAATAGTTGGTCGCTGTAATTAACTCAAGACAATGTTCATGTTCTTTCTCCAGAATCAGCTTACCTACTGACAGGGTATACGAGTACGGGGTACGGGTAACCGGCAGCGAGTTCGTCATGCTCCCGTAGATGTCACTGCTTGCGGTAGCGTCGGGGATCGGGTTGCCTCCTTCCCTCAAATATGGCGAGGGGGGCAATGGCTGATCTTTGCGTTATGCTCGTGAACGGGTGCTGCTTGTGGTGACTGGTCGTCTTGCTGTCTATGGTTTTGTTACTGTTAAAGTAATTGTTCTGTTAATTTATTTTACTTCGATGGTCCTTGTTTATCATTTGTGTGTACTTAAAAATAATCCAATAATGCATATGTAAGGTGTCACGCCCCTTATGCAAGGAGGCTTTTATTTGTGTAGTTGTTTTTTTCATTGATTTTTATTGGTTTATGTTTTGGGTATATTGGCGTGGCTAGCTTACTTATGGCAGATAATTTAATATGATTTTTTGTGTTTCGGTTTTTCTTCTTTGATTACTTTATAATTGTACAATGGTTTTTCTAACTAAACAGACAGCTGTGCGGCTGGGGAGTGTGTTGCGCCACTTCTTCTTCCCAGCTAAAGCACTAGGATGTGGTGAAGGGCGGGAGTTTTGGGGGACTGTCTTATGTAATTTTGACGTTCGAAAAGTGCTGACTCTCAGCCTAGTTTGAATAAATGACTTTTGATTTTGATTTCATGGATGTCTTTCGGCCCGGGGCCGGTGGGGGGGTCTGTCAGACTCTTACTGATTAAAAACCACCCCGATAACGATTCTTTCGCAACCCCGACTGGTGCCGGCCCGCCTCTGCGGGCCTCCACGGGTTGGAGGGGGGAGTGAGGTGTTAGACTCCCCGCGCAACTTCTAAGAGGGGCGCGCGTGGAACACTACGCGCCGCCACCTCGGGTCCTGAAGTGTGGGGGGCGGCGGACGTCCCTAACTCCGCCGTCCCTGGACCCATTTAGGGTGGCTGGAAGAGGGCGTTGTCCGGCTCCCTGTTTATGCGACACAGGTACTTCCCGAAGCAACCATGCCCCAAGAGCACCTACGTCGCTCGAAACGACAGGGAGCCGTGCCTCCACCCGAGCCATTCGTTGAGCACTGGTAGGATCGCCTCGAGGGTAGCGAGGCCGGCGGAAGGGCGTAGAAGCCTGTTCCGCCACTCCGCCACAAGGACCTCGCGGAGCTGCGATCGAAACAGCTCGATCTCTCGCTGCATCGGTCCAACGCCCCGCGCCCACACCTCCTCACGCCACCGGTAAAGTGACGCAAAGGCTCTTACCTCCAGGTCCCATGGTGGAGATCCCGCCAGTGCACAAGCCGCCTCGTAGGAGATTGTGCGATACCCCCTTATAGCCCTGACGGCCATCGCCCTCTGTGGCTTTCGCAGCATCGCGATGCTGCCGGCCGTCGAGTCAGAGGTCCACACTGGGGCCCCGTACAGGGCCATGAATCGCACGACCACCAGATACAATCTCCTACTTTACTTTGTTTACTATCTAAATATTACACCATACCATAACATAACAAGTTCCTAAAGATTGGCCTTTAATATTATTAATACTAAAAAACTATTTATCAATATCTCTAATAGTTTCGAGTCAGGTGCCATGTATTTGCCCGAGTTGTACTTACTAATTCCATGGATAATATTTAGTCCACCGACTATCTAAGGAGTATCTTACCTAAATAAATGACCTATTGAAATGTACCTATTGAAAATAAGATTATACTGCCCAATACTTTGGGAAAAGGGCACATCCTCTAGATTAGTCTAGAATGAATTATGTAAGAAGTGTCTGTGTAGGCACACGTAAGTAGTTCCAATTTCAGCCCCAAATCAGTTAAAGGTTGTGGCGCTACACAGTACGTGAACAGTATGAACTACATAAATCCAGGACGAGTACCGTCCTGGATTTATGTAGTTCTACCTACTTATTGGTCATCATAGTACACTTAGCAAAAGCTTTTTGTTTGAATATTTATAGAGTTGGTGTTACAGATAATGTTATCAACATAACCCAGGCACCTACGTGCTTATCAATGTTATTAATAAAAATTGACCATTGTACAGAAGTTATGGTACGTAGACTAGGTACATTTCGCTAATTAAACTGTTGTGTAATTTTGTTACATCAGGATGTCCTCAAACTATGATAGGTACCTATGTTGAGGGAAAAGGTCATAAATAACACACATATAGATACAGCAGGTAGCACGTCAGTGGTAACAAAACTAGTAGGTGTACTTATAAGCTGACTTAAGGCTCAGAGTTTTCATAGAATTTGTTCTACTAGTCTCTCTGCGGGAGCCTCTATTCTATTGAAACTCCTTACTACGCTAGGCCCGCTCAAGGTCAAAGTGATACCACCGACGTGCAGTCGTCTTAAAACCTTGTTACCATATAAATATATGCTTGTTACACTCAGGCGAGGATACAGCGGGGGGGGGGGGGGGGCAATGGGTGTAATTGCCACCCCCCTGTGATTCAACCAGGCATAAAGATATCATAATATAACATTACATAACATTACGCCTTCTTTCCCTGAAGGGTTGGGCAGAGGTGTACCTACAGTATACGTACATTTCGCCAGTTATGTTTAAGTCCCATGTAATAGTCGTCAGAACTTGTTGTAATACAAGAAGAATTAGAAAGCATTAAGAGCAAGTCACAATTCAATCAAGAAACTACATATTCCAACATTGCGAAAGAAAGTAGCGAAAAAAGTAACGGCCAATTTTTTAAAGAATTTTGTGAGGTAGACGTAAACGCGTCTGTGGCGGAGTTGACAGCACCCGCGCGGGTGTCGCGCCTACCCGCACCATCAGTACCGCACGCGCTGTTGCCGTCCCGTGCGTGCACGCCAACGAGTGGTGCGCCTCCCGCATCGCTCCAAACGTCATTGGAGTGTCTGAGCATGAATAAACTTCCGAACCAACAACAATCGAATTGCATGCCTAGAACAAGCAGTCCTACTTGTGCATTGGGAATAAATGCTAAAAAGGATACCTCGACCGATGATAGTTTTACGACCGTAGTAAATAAGAAAAACAAATACAGAAACATACGAACAACAAACAGAAATCAAAAAGGAAGGGCAGTGCTGAGGTCGACTAAAATTAAAATAGTGCCTAGACAGTCGTTTATTTACGTTTCCCGATTAGTCGCGGAAACTACCGAAGACGATATTAAAGAATTCATTCATGACTGTGGACACACGGTTGTGAAGGTTGAAAAACTAACCCAGTTCAATGAAACGACATTTTCGTCGTTTAAAATCACTGTCGAACAGGAACAAGAAAAAAACCTTCCTTGGTGCTAATTTCTGGCCTCGTGGTATAGTCTATAGGAGATACACCGAAAGGAGAATTTCTTCTGGAACCTATAGTCGTCTGGGAAAACAACAATGATAATCAGCCTAGTATCATTTAATTGTCGATCAATAAAACGTTCGTGTAATCATGTCACTGATCTCTGTAAAACACATGATGTAATTGCACTTCAAGAACATTGGTTGATACCTGATGATCTCGGTTACTTGGGAAAAATACATCCAGATTTTACCTATCATGGAATATCAGCTGTGGACATGTCTGCTGGCGTGCTAAAGGGAAGACCGTATGGAGGAGTAGCAATTTTGTGGCGGACATCCTTATTCAATCGGGTAATTCCCATTGACACCGGATCGACACGCGTGGCAGCCGTGTGTGTGCAGGTCAACGATGGTCGCAGTTTCATCGTTATGTCGGTTTACATGCCGACACAAGATGCGGATAATCTACCCTTATTTACGGAATGCCTCGGTGTAATCAGTGCGGTTATCGAAAATAATTATGTGGAGAGTGTGTTGCTTCTAGGTGACTTTAATGCTGACGTTTCGCGTCCAAATAGTTTATTTGGGAATGAGCTACTGGAATACTGTGACGATCAAGACTGGTTGTGTGCGGACTTCATCGATCACTAATAAAAAACTAGATACACAATCCCATGCAAAAGTTCTCTTAAAACTGTCCCCAATTATGTTTACGAAATTCTAGTTGAAATAAATATACGTAATGGAAATTCAACCTTAAACGCTACGGTCAAAGTTGTATTCACAAAGCTATGTACAAAAAGCAATGAATTTTTACGAGCGATACTCGCTGGTCAACATACATCAAAACAAATTCAACCTTACAAGCATGTTTCAAAGTCGGAAATACAATGTGCCAAATGAAAGCAATAAAACTTTACGACCGAGGGTCGCCGCTAGGACAAGGAGTGAGTGGAGTTGAACTGTTCAATTTATTTTTTTAGTTTGTAATGGTAAATGTTTTTTTTTTGTCAATGCATCAAAAAGTTGGTGTAAATATGGTTTTGTACATATACGTATGGCGCTTAGTACATAACTTATAAAAAGAAAATGTAAAGGGGTGGGATCCTGGTGTCCTGAAACACAGGCCACGAGCCTAGCTTAGGCACCAGTCTCCCACAATATATATACTTACCAGAATTATGTATCTTTCTCGAATCTGACCAATGTAAAATAATTTATGTATATAGTGGTGAGAAAAAATAAAGTTGATTGATTGATTGATGGTTTTGGATAGGGCACCACATTAAATTAATAATTAAACTAAAAATTATATTATTTATTTTTTGTTTAATTTGTGATAAAATAATAAAGGTATTGCTTGACAAACAACTTATATCAAAATTCAATAGTTACATAATATAAAAAGTAGGTTCAGAAAGTTCTTGTAAAATCAAAAAGAAATTGTTGACGTAATATTCAGATTTAAAATTTTCGATAGATTTTTATGTTTTCCGTGTATTGTATAGCCTTGTAACTTTTTTCGTAGTCACACTTACCATCACTCATCATCACTTTCTAAAAAATACCTCGAACAAACAACGCTTCCTTGGGTCGGCTTTAATACTGATATACATTCTTCACACCTCACTGGTTCTCGTGGAAAGCAAAAAAGGCAAAAATAAAAATCTATGAAATAATACTGCAATATTTATAGAAGCAGTAAAGAAGTCTCATAATACAAAAAACAAAACAATCATTCTTTAATAATAAAATAAAAAAAGAAACAATAGCGTCCCCAACAATGGAACAGAGTCAACGCACGTAATCCGAACAATTTAAGTGGACATGCGATAGTACGAGTAAATACGTTAACTAAGAGTCTTTACAATTAAGATGCTTTATAACTCGTGCTGTTTATTTGGATTTAATTTAAAAAAATGTTTTACGATGATTTCTTGACAAAATATCAATATTTACAATAAAGTGATAACAATAGTATAATGATAATATTAATACTTACCGAAAATATAAAACTCCATCCTTTTTTAGCGTTCTAGATGTGTTATTTTTACAGTTTTTATACGAGCAATGAGGCGTGTTTACCGTTCGAGCGTTCGAATTCCACTAGATTAAAAGCGCACCCGAATGTTCAAATGGGTGCGCGTTTGGTGAGGACACTTTTTGTCGCTGATTGTGTATCTAGTTCTTTATTAGTGATCGATGGCGGACTTGAATGTACTCGGTATTTCGTCAAACACCTACACATACTTAAGTGACTCACATGGCACCACGAGTTGGCTCGACCACTGTGTTACAACTTCCGCGGGTTTTAGTATGATTGATAATATTTGTGTGCTGAATGATGTTTACTATTCTGATTATTTTCTATTGTTGGTCGAGTGTAATATTGATGTTGTGTTACCAAGAATTGATACAAAGCATAGTCAGTTAGTTAAAATAAGGTAATTTGGGGAAACAGAACATATGAACAAAACTGTAAATATGCAAAGCTTTGTAATGAATTCTTACACTTATGCGACTGGTCTGATTTTGTCTGTAATGAAACCTCTTGTAAAGATTCTGGTCACTGTAGCTTAATTGATGAGTATTATGTACAAATTGTGAGCATAATGAATAGGGCTGCCAAACTTTCATTTCAGGGTAAATCGTACATTAAAAACAGAATGGTAATTGGTTGGAACTATCATGTGAGGGAGTGTCATGTGGAGGCTCGGCAGAGTTATACATTATGGAATATTTATGGACGCCCCTCACAGGGTAAAATATGTAATGATATGGTAAGCAGTAAAAAAGTTTTTAAAAATAAAATAAAATGGTGTCAGTCAAATGAAAATAAAATTAAAATGGATATTATAGCCACCCATAGATACAATAAAGATTTCGGTAAATTTTGGAAGGAGACAAATAAATTGAATTATAAAGCTAGTGTGCCAATTAATGTAAATGGTAGTGATGACCCAGATATTATTGCAAATATGTTTGCAAAACAGTTCAACTCTACACCCTTGTCGCGAATAACGCCGGCGCGAAGGGCGAGTGTGGCGCGCGGGGCCGATGGTGAGCCTCCGCCGCGGTCGCGTGAAACACATGACTACTAGCGGTGGGTAACTCCGGAGGTACTGATCCAAAGGAGCCGGTACCGAACGCGGATACGTAAACCTTATTTATTCCTCACAATCCTTACCGGCACCGCGGTACCAAATGATTCCGGAGCGCGCGTTCACTGTTCACTCTCGTTCACTCGCTCAAGTCACTCAGAAGTACTCGGAACACGTCGTATCGCTCTAACTAACCAACTGTTCAATTCAAAATGTGCCAAATGATCCAGTGAACCAAATGAATACAATGTTCTGCGAAACCGCGGAACCAAAATGAGCGAGTGAGTGCCGGTGCCAAACGGTGCCAAAGGAATAAATAAGGTGAACCGGTACCGGACCCGGAGTCGGAATAAGTGAATCAATTCACTTGCCGGAATAAAGATTACCCACCGCTAATGACTACGATACTAGCGCATTGCACGTCACTGCGGACGAGCTGTATCGTTGTGTGAAAGGTATGAAACGCGGCAAGTCGCCGGGTCCCGATGGGCTCAGTGTCGAGCACCTTATGTACGCTCCTGAATTGCTATTTACGAGAATTTCTAAATTGTTTAATGCATGTATTGATCATGGTTATTTACCTGATAATTTCATGAGGACCATAGTCGTACCAATTGTAAAGAATAGAACTGGCGATGTGTCTAGTATGTCTAATTATCGGCCTATATCATTAGCGACCATTTTTCTAAAGTTTTTGAACGCTTAATTATGACTCATTTGAGTGAAAAGAATTTCCCAATAAATAACGCACAATTTGGTTTCCGAAAGGGCCTGTCTACTGACCTGGCTATCTTTGCTTTGAAGAACACAGTATATAAATACGTACAAAGAAACACTAGTGTCTACGCGTGTTTCCTAGATCTAAGCCGCGCGTTTGATAGTATCAATTATGAATTACTATGGGATAAGTTGAGAAACTCTAAAGTGCCATCAAACATTGTGGACATTTTAGAATACTGGTATGCAAATCAATGTAATCAGGTGAAGTGGAATAATGCCCTGTCGGAAACATATAAGTTGAGGTGTGGCGTGAGGCAGGGTGGACTCACTTCGCCGATTTTATTTAACATGTATACTAACGAGTTGATTGAGGAACTGAGCAGTACCCGAGCCGGTTGTCGTATTGGTGATGTATGTGTGAACAATCTTAGTTATGCAGATGACATGGTGCTACTCAGTCCCTCAGCCAACGGTTTAAGGAGACTTGTTGCGATCTGCGAGAATTACGCAGCTGAACATTATCTCATCTATAATGTTAAGAAATCGGAGGTTATGATATTTAAATGCAATAACTTTGTTCAAGGCTTACTGTCAGTCGTTCTACACCAGCCAACTCTGGTACAGGTACACGAAGGGTGCTTATAACACTCTTCGTGTTCAATACAATAACGCCTTTAGAGCTGTATTAAAGCTGCCCTGGCGGTGTAGTGCGACTGGCATGTTCGCTGAGAACAGAGTTTATGATTTTTATGGGCTCATGAGGAAACTCAAGGCATCTTTCCTGACTCGGTTATGTGCTAGTACTAACCAAACAGTGTCTGCAATATTTAACGGTGTGTACCTGCTAAGACTAGCCAAATCATGAAATCTTGACATTAATGTTATGTGATTTAATTTAATTTAATGTAATTTGTTTTATTTTTATGTTTGTACAATGTTTAATAATGTAATGTGTGTTGTGTATTTTTTTTATAATGTATGTAATTTCATTTCATTTTAATTTATTGTGTTATAATTTAATTGTGTTAGAATTTTAATTTAATTGCATTGTATTATTGATATGGGTTTAATACCTGAAATAAACATAGATTATTATTATTTCGGTAAACAAATTTTGTTTCTTAGCTCTTTGGCTAGTTTAAGCTACATTAACGGGCCGAAGCCAAGTCAATGTAGCGTGTGTGATGATTTTTGTGTTATTTACGTTGGATTAATGTTATGAGGACTAATTTCATTTTCCTCAATTTGCATGAACTTCCTAACTATTCTGCAGGTGTTTAAAATTGCTGCTTTTTGGAGTGCTATGTAAATTGAGTCTTTCAGGTCTATTAGTTTAAGGCTGTGGTGGAGGTGATTGGGTATAACACCCGTCGTGGAGACAACTATGGGTACCACGTAGACTTTTTCTTGCCTCCAAATTCTAATCACTTCTTCTTTCAGTTCAGCATATTTACTGATTTTCTCGCCTATTGTTTTTTGTAAATTATGTGTATTAGGGACTGCAACATCTATGAGGTATGTGACTTTATTAGCTTTATCTAAAAGGGTTATATCTGGTCTATTATAGTGTACGGCCCTGTCGGTTAGTATGGCGCGATCTTAGTAGAGTTTGTGTGTAGTACTTTCTAAAACTGTTTGTGGTACGTACTTATAATAAGGAGTGTTTGTATCTTCTATGAGTTTATACTTGAGTGCTAGCTTTTGATGGATGACGTTTGCTACCTGATTGTGTCTGCGTGTATAGTCTGTTTGTGTGAGTGTTGTGCATGCCCCTGTTATGTGTGGTATGGTCTCTGCTTGGCTGTGACATTTTCGGCATTTGTCGTTTGTTATTGTGGGGTCTTTTATGATGAATTTCCTGTAGTTTTTAGTATTTATGATTTGATCCTGTATTGCAATTATAAATCCCTCGGTTTCCGGAAATAAGTTACCTATTTTAAGCCATTTATTTGATGCTATTGTGTCTATATGAGGTTGTTCTAGATCATGGGGGTGCCGTCCATGCAGCACTTTCTTTTTCCAGTCTTCTAACTTTTGCTTATGTGGGTTTTCAATGCTAGTATGTTGTGTATCTATCTGTTCGTGTAAGTTAAGTGGGGTGTAACTAATATCGTTCATAACTACGGCTTTATGAATATTGCTTGTATGTGATTTAGACTGAAAGAATGTTCTTAGTCTAGCTATCTGCTTCTGCCAAAGATGATGGACGTCTATAAGGCCTCTCCCACCGTACTGCCGTTTGAGGGTCAGTGTTTCTATTGCAGATTTGGGGTGAAGGTGTTTAGTGAGTGTGGTGCGTGTTGTTCTCTCTATTTGCTGGATGTCCGTCTTTGACCATTTCATTACTCCAAAAGAGTATGTTAGTATTGGAATCGCATAGGTGTTCAATGCCTTTATTAAATGTTTTCCGTAGAGCTGAGTTTTACATACTGCGATCACACTTCTTTTGTATTCAGTGATTAAGGTGTGTTTTATTGCTGTGTGATCTATTCCTTTGAGTTTTTTGTATCCTAACTATTTATATAAATCCACTGGTTTCATAGCTGTGATTGTGGCAGTATTATTAACAAGATAGTCACCCGTTTTTACTTTGCCTCTTACTATATGAATTGTTTTGCATTTATCTAATCCAAAGTGCATGTTTATGTCTTTACTGAATTCTTCCGTGGTATCTATTAATTCTTTCATCTCTTTTTCAGACTTTGCGTATAGTTTTATGTCATCTATATAAATAAGATGTAAGATGACTGTTTCTTCTGTGGTGTATTTAAGGGAATATCCGATTTGGCAACGATGAAGTGGGTGGGACAGTGGGTTCAGAGCTAGGCAAAACCATACAGGAGTAAGAGAACTTCCCTGATAAATACCCTTTTTATGGATATTTGTCGAGTAGTGATAGCGTTGTGTCGATAATTTATCTGGAGTGTAGCTTTCCAACGGGACATGATGTTCTGTAAGAACATCATGTGGCGGCATGTTTGTGGACTGTTGAATCTATAACAAGTTGCTCTTTACAACCCATGTGGCCCCTTTATTGATTTTTGTAGTGATTGTTCACATTAGGATCTTGTATATTGAGTGGGCAGGCATGTCATCAGTCTGTATTGTGAAGGTTGTGGTGAGTATTGAGTTTTTGGCAACATATAAGTTATTCCTATAGCAATAAATTCAGGAATGTTATTTTTTTTTAATTTTTGGCTAAAATGTTGTGCAATGACTCTAATTTTTTATACCAGTAATTATGTATTTTATCAATACAAGGGGATTTCCAATTGTGTAGTCTCGCTGCTATGCTAGCTATGTCAGGCTCAGTTAATTCAATGAATTCCATTTCTTCTAGTGAACTCCATTTAGTTACTTTGTCTGTTATCCAATCAAATTGTTCGTTATGTTGCACTTGCTCTTTCCATTTGCCAGACCATAGTGTTTCTAGTTGTTCCGCTGTTGGTAGGTCAATGTTGTTTTCGGCTGTCGATATTTCGGTGTCAGTTTGTGGATTCTGTAATTTTCTGTAAAAGTTCTTTTCGTTGTTTAGCAAACAAGGAAGCGAGGGCTCGGGGCGAGCGGCCGATGCAGCGCCATATGGAGCAGCGTCGGTCGCAGCTTCGCGAGGTCCTGGTGGCGGAATGGCGGGACAGGCTTTCACGCCCTACCGCCGGCCTTGTCACCACCGAGGCGGTCCGGCCAGTGCTCGACCTCTGGTTCGGTAGGAGGCACGGCTCCCTGTCGTTTCGGGGGACGCAGGTGCTCTCGGGGCATGGTTGCTTCGGGAAGTACCTGTGTCGCATAAACAGGGAGCCGGACGCTCGGTGTCACCACTGCGTCGACTGCCGGGAGGACACGGCGTGGCATACGCTGTCAGAGTGTGCCGCTTGGGAGGAGCCGCGCCGTGCCCTCATCTCAGAAGTAGGCAGTGACCTGTCGCTGCCGACCGTAGTGAGTTCGATGGTCGGCGGCGCCGAGTCCTGGGACGCGGTGGTTTCCTTCTGCGAAACAGTCATCTCGCAGAAGGAGGCTGCGGAAGGGAGGGCTGCTAAATGGGTTCAGGGGCGACGGATTCGGGGACATCCGTCGCCCCCCAACATCAGGACCCGAGTAGGCGGCGCGCGTAGTGTTCCGCGCGCGCCGCTCACAGACGTTGCGGGGGGAGTACACCTCACCACCACACCACCACCACCACCAGCCACGGATGCGGATGAATTATGTGTTTCCGCGACCCCGGCGTAGGTGTGAGATGGAACACCGGGGTGGTTTTTAGTCAGTAAGAGTCTGACAGACCCCTCCGGAGGACATCCATGAGGATTTTCCACGCCGGGAACAAAAAAAAAAAAAAAAGAAAAGGCTCTTGGCTATTAATCCATTGGCTGTTACGACTATCGGCACAATGATTGCTGTGTCCACATCCCATATGTCGACAACCTCGTGAGCTAAGTAAAGATACTTGATTTGTTTATGTTTGACTTTCACGAAGTTCCCGTCATGTGGGACCGTTATGTCAACAATCATTGCGCGCCGCTCTAATCGATCCACGACCACTTTATCAGGTTTATTGGCAATAATAGTCCTGTGAGTGATGATGGATCGATCCCAGTATAATGTGATATTTCCATTTTCGAGAACTGGGTCGGGCACATACCTGTAGTACGGCACTTCTGACTCCACAAGGCTGTATTTCAGAGCAAGTTGCTGATGGATAATCCTGGCTACAAAATTGAGTCTATGCAAGTACTCTTCATTAGCTAGACGAGAACACCCAGAGATAATGTGTCTTATTGATTCACCCAGACGGTGGCATGACCGAAAGATGTCAACCGTGCCGTCTTTCTTTCTTTATATTATTATTACACCCTGTTCCTCATACGCATATAGTTTAAATTATTATTACTACTAGCTTATGCACGGAGACCCGGGATAAAGAGTATCCTTTATTAATCCTGGTTATTAACTATCTGTGTGCCAAATTTCATATAAGTCCGTTTAGCCGGTTTAAGTAACAAACATCCAAACATTTGATAGCATTCACATTTATAATTTAAAATAATAATAAAAAATACGTATACGTTTATACGTTGGACTGCAACATAACTAGCGAAATGTGGGTGTAGCTACTTTATGAACATGTTTGCTTAACCCTTCCGGGATTACAGTCTAATGTTTCGCTGATGGTGGTGAGTGTGTTGGATCATTAAGCTCCCTTAAAAATGGTTGTGTTGAATGGTGCTAATCCATGCGTCATGTTCGTGAACGGGCGCCGTCAGTAAAGACTGGTCATCTATTAGCTGCCACGGCGTATTTTAATTAAATTTGATTTTTAATTGTTTTCATCTTTACATTACGGACGCTTATAACGTTCTGCATCGTTCTCACATGCATAGATTCAACTTATCGCTTGCGACTTCTAGACAAACGAGGCAGTCCAAATAAACCTTGTTTCGTAAAAAGGCCGAGTGTGCTCAATATGACGCAAATACCTTAAATCCGGCTAAGCTGTAAAAAAAAATACCTAGTCCTATACACAGGCATATGAGAGCAGTGGTGGCCCAGTGGTAACGGCCGCGACTTACGGGTTGTAGGTCGTAGGTTCCAGAAAGCGGGACTTCTGGACACGGCTCGCATTGTCAGGAGGTACCTCTCTCTGGAGCCCTAACCGCCGGATGCTTGGACCCTGTTCCCGATACCGGTGGGCTAGTTTTTTTTTTTTTTAATGTTTTAAATTTTGTTATTCGCATATTTAAAAATGTAATTTATACGTTTTTCAATGTAATAATGGAGATAATAAGAATTTAAAAGATCGCACGCTCGCTTGGCGGCCCAGTACCAGACTGCTTTGGAATCTGGTTCGCTACCCCAGTTCCTAACAACAGGAGTTACCCACCTGCTCCATAAATCAGGTAGCACTGCGGAACCCAAAAATATATATGTGGCGGCATCTACACCGCCACATGCGAACTAACGCATCAATCCTGCATCGCTCAATCAGCTTCCCGACAACAATCATCGGGCAGTTGCCCACCAGATACGACATCCATCTGGTCGGAGGATCCTCCCTTTTCCAAGAGTATGAGTGAACTTTACACCCTGTTCATCATATCTCTAAACTGGTGACCCCGAGTATGAACGTCAGCGCAGCCTTCGTGCAACTACTTCAGCGTGACGTCATCATCATCACTCCCGCAAGCTTTAGAGCGGCGAGTCACACAGCCAGCCAGCAACCACGGCTTCAACGGGTATTCTGACCATCAGCATGCAGCGCGAGCGCATACCTGGTCATCACCCTCAGCCTCATCAGCAACTTTGGCACAGAAAGAAAAGAAAGAAAGAAAAATAGATTTATTTGTCACAGAAACAGGTGCATACAAAATAAATCGCATACAAACTAAAAAAAAAAAAAACAAAGCTGATTTATTATTACAACACAGAACATAAATACTCGGCAGCTGCACGCCGTGACTGTGACAAGAAGGCTTCCACTCAGCATGATGCTGTGCTATAGTGGGCCTACAGCACAGCGCTGATTTTCAGTGGTCACCCAAAAATGACGTACGGAAACCAAGTCAGGTTTAGGGACTCAACATATTAAATGAAAATTAGTACATAATAAATTAAAACAAGTAAAACAGTAAGTAGGTTCTCAAAAATTAAAATTAACTACATATCAAATAACATTTATATAATAGCTTAAATAATAACAAAACAACACCATTAAAATAATTAAATGCAGGGTACCCACCCAAAATACATAACACCTGCAGAGTTGCACACTAAAGTGTCTTGTTTCGCTCCCACCCACTATCACCTTAGCGTCGCCTGCGCGCGCGCGAACACCCGCACATTGCTAACTATTTAGAGACATTTCCCTACTGCGCCTATGAGCGTGATGACGTACTGCCCGTCATCGGGCGCCCTGCCTGCACTACACGCATGTCGCGCGTGGCTAGTTTTGTGGTATAGTAGGCGCGTGAACCTAATTGTGTCTTTCGCTTAATCAAAAGTGAGGCGCTTAGTGTATAAAAACAAGCGCCTATACATCGCTATCGCCGCGAGGAAGGACTACGGGATGCAACCGAGACGACACATGGCCCATTACGGCCATTTCGAGCCATTCGCCATCGAGCACCGCTAATCACTATGCCGATGCCGGCTGCCTCGCACCGCTTGGCTATTGATGTACCTTGCCCATAGATGATAAACCTAATGTAAGTATTTATTTATAAAATATTTGCTGATCATCCTTTTGTTTTTCCAGTAGTTTTTTTTTCAGATGTAATTTAAAATTTTGTTTGGTTTTCAGGGATCTTATGGGAGGTGGTAAATCATTCCAGCAGCGAGAGGCAGCATACTTGAAACATCCTCTGAAGGCTGTGGTCCTATGTCGAGGCATAGAGATCGGGTTGGACGTCGAACGAGCAGAGTAGCTGTAGTGCTCGTGCCTCCAGCAGATTTTTTTAAACAAATATTCGGGTTTGTGTGATTCTATGATACCGAACATTAAAACGGCCAAATGTAGTTTCCGTCGTGCAGCCATTTTTAATACATTGTGTTCATTTAAATACGGTGTGATATGATGCCTCCGGGGTATGCCAAAGCAATACCGAGCACACGCATTTTGTACACGCTGTATTAGACGTTCTGTGCGGGAAAGAAGACACGGCCCGTATACAGAGTCACAGTAATTCAGTTTAGATAGTACTAAGCTATCCACCAATCTCTTCTTCATCGTGACACTAAGGAAGTCCCTCACCCTGTATAGAACCTTTAGTCTATAAAAGCAGTTTTTTACTACGTCATTAATATGCTCCTCAAAACGAAGTTCCGGATCGATGATTAGACCCAGGTTACGTGCGATTTCTACTCTTTGTACACTTTTGCCCATGATTTTTACATCTGGTTTCGCAGATAAAATTGTTTTTATCTGATTTCTGCTCCCCATGACCATAAACTTAGATTTTTGAGGGTTCAGTACTAGTGAGTTGCCCACAGACCACGAAGCAATTTTATCAAGTTCCTCATTTAGGGTACGCACGGCGGATGCTGTGTTACTGGCGTTAAACGAGATATACAATTGAGTGTCATCTGCGTATATATGATATTTGCAGTTCTTAATGCACGTAGTTATGTCGGCACTATACAATATATAGAGTAGCGGGCCGAGCAGTGATCCCTGAGGAACCCCCCTGGTTATTGATCGTGGGGTAGAAGATACCGTAGAACCATTTTGCATACGTATCTCAACCCTCTGCGACCTACCCGTTAGGTAACTCTTGAACCAATCTATCGTTCGGCTATCAAAACCGTAATACGACAGTTTGGACAGCAGAAGAGAAATATTAATTGAGTCGAAAGCACGCGAATAGTCGAGCAGCACCAGAATAGATCCCTCACCACGGTCCCGCGCTTCAAGGATATTACCCAAGACGTCTGCCAAGGCAGTTGTGGTTCCGCGTCCCTTTCTGAAACCCGACTGCAGGTCAGGTAAAACACTATGTGCTTCGAGAAAATCGGAGACCTGCAGATACACTACTCTCTCCAACACCTTGGACAAACATGGCAATATGCTTATTGGACGAAGATCCTTGTAACTCTGTGGATTATTATTTTTTGGGATAGGCCGCACAATTGCATTACGCCACAGATCAGGAAATGTATTCGAGTTTATAGATCTATTAACGATCTCAGTTATAGCAGCTAATGATTGCGGGAGTGTAAGACTCAGCATTTCCATCGATATACCGTCAATCCCTTGCGCATTTGTTGAAATACTTTTTAAAATATTTAAAACTGTCATCGGGTCTGTTGGCATCATGGTGAATTCCGCGGACCCGTACCTATTAGATTCAAAAAATAATTGCTGGGTAGTGTTCACATTAGGGTCGCCCGGAACATCTAGGAACGCTGAGTTTATCCCGTCTGGGTCGTTAAATTCCCCTAAGAGCCCCTCGCCGTTCCCACTGACTGGAAGCACATGCTTTTTTATATTGTACCATAATGATTTTGAATCGTTAATATTGTCATTTATATACTTAGTGAAGAATGCTTTTTTCTCATTGAATAAGCCAACTATTGCTTGGTGCTTAAGGTCCAAGTAATAATGTTTGTGCGCTTCCAGTTTGGTTTGACGATATTGATAGCGGGCATCGTTTCTCAACTTAAACATTAATTTTATAATGTCCGTTATCCATGGCGTAGGTTGCTCCTTGAAAATTCTAGTTTTTAAAGGTGCGTGGGCATCGAAAAGTGCAATGACATGTGAATTGAAGGAATTCACCATGTCGTTTACATCCTGTAGTTTGCAGATTGAATCCCACGGGATTGCCTCCAAATCTCTCCGGAAATCATCAGCTGATATGTCTCTAAACGGTCGATATGTAACCTTTTTTCGTAATGGTTTCTCTTTTTTAAAAATGATTTCGCAAGTTACGAACGAGTGATGGCCTAGTTCCGTTATGTGGTCCACAACAACGTCCCGATACCGTGCATCAGTACATATCACATCGATCAGAGTAGCACTGTCCCCTACGAAGTGCGTGGGCATGAGTACAATTTGATCCATGTTGCAGTAGTCTAGAAATTCCGTAAGCTTTTTTGTTTTAGAATTATTTATGTCAAGCATATTAACATTGAGATCGCCTAATAAAATAATGTTATCGTACGGAGCCAGTGCACAGATGCTGTCCGTGATCGCGTCTAGGTAGATATCTAAATCCAACCAAGGAGGCCGGTATGCAGTTCCTACAAGTAATCTTTTTCCCTTAGCCGTTATATTAAGCCACATTTGCTCCACCTGTGGGTGATGTGGGTGAGCTCTAGTTCTAGCGCTGGTTCCGATTTTAATATAAAACGCGACCCCTCCCCCGCGCCCCCCACGGATGGTCTCCGGGCGTGGCTTATGACGCAATTGATATCCAGGAACCACAGGCGCCCTGCCCTCCTCCCCCTCCCGCAGCCACGTCTCATTTATTGCCATGACATCGACGGAGTGATGATTCATAGCAATAATAAATTCATCATGATTTGTTGATAATGAGCCGGCGTTCAGAAGTCCAAATCTAATATGTTTATTGCGCGGCATCTGTGCATGAAATATGAAGATACACTTTCAAAGCTAGGGTTGAGCGAGACAATACGTGTAGAAACGAAACATACGAACAACAATAGTACGCATAAATAACAATTTGAGTAAAACACGGGTACAGAGACGCAACACAGCAGAGCAATGATAGAGAAACAGATATGAAAAAGGGTAAAATAATCTTATACTGATACCCGTACGCTATACCAACAACAGATGCATACCTGTTTCTCCCACAGTCAAGACGTGCAGTACCAGATGCAGAACCTTTCAAAACAAAGATAAACTGACTTAACAGCTTTATGAAAATAACAAAACTTAACATAAAAAATAAACTAAACTTAATATTAATAGAATTAGTTCTGAGGGAGTTCTTCACCATCTGGTCCAAAGACCTCCAGTAGATCCACCTCATTGCGTATGAGCCTCGCCTTGTCACCAGGCTTACGTCGCGCAAGGATACGGCCATGTTTCGTCCACACAAATTGCCAACCGAGACGTTGGCCCGCCTGTCGTGCCCGCCGAAATAACTGACGGTTACTTTTCGTTAGGCGTTCATTAAGGTAGTACCTACTTGATGGACCGGACATCCCGAGATCCGTGGTGCTTGCCCCGCGCCGCACTCGGGCTGCGCGCAACAGCTCGTCACGCAGGTCGCGGCGCACTAGGCGCACGACCACCGTACGCGGGCGGGTCTCCACTGGGCCCGCAGCGCTCGCAGCATTCACTTGCCTGCCGCCCATGCGGTCCACGCTTACTAAGTCGCGATCTTCAAGCTTAACGCCTAACTTTGTGGCTATTATCTTCACCGTATGCGTAAGATTTTCTGCAGTTAATTCCGGCAAATTCGAGATTTCCAAATCGTTGGATAATAGTTGTTGGTCCCGGTCGTTCAATTCACGCTTTAATTTAGCTATTTCCTCTATCACTCCCGACCCGCCCGTGGCAGTAAGTTTATGGTCCAGACTATCCATTCTGCTATCCATGCCATCCATTCGCTTTTCATACTGCTCAATTGTCCCTTTCGTATGATCTCTGTCCTCCTGGAGCTGAGTCAAATCCGAACGAAGACTCTGTAATTCGCTTTGGAATTGTTTTTGCATGGCCTGCAGTTCCGCCCGCAACTCCTCCTTAAACATTACGCGAAGCTAAGCCTGCAATTCCTGTTTAAAACTGCTTAGGATGGCAGACAAACCTGGGGCAATATTTTTAGTATCACCCAGTGTGCTGCAACTCAAGCCGCTGGTATCCATAGACTCATCCATCTCATATACCTCTGCTGGCGCAGCATCCGCCTTGCTCTTGACCGATGTGTTATTACAGGTAGTGCACATCCAGGTGGGTTTAATAAAACCCGACAGTGGTAGAAAAGCGCATGCTCGATGAAAGAGGGCGTTGCAGGTGCAACACCTAGCGGCCTCTAGGGGCGATATAAATTTTGCGCAACCACCACACTTTGCTGCCGGCATGTTGCTGCGTACAATAATTAACTGCGCACTTATTAGCGGTCGATGTTGCTGACTTGGTACCCTGGAGCGTCAAAAGATGGCGCTGCACCAACAAATTGTGTTTATGATGGGATAAACGTATGGGAAGTATAATGGGGTGACAAACACCATAAAACGCTGCACCGCTTGCAACACAACACACACCAGACCGCACTCCGATACCCGGGCTTTTTCAACTTTTGAAACTAAACGTTATAACTTTCACTTTTTGTACTGGTAGGTACTTTTTTGCACTTTAGTTTTTAGGTTTATTGTTTTGCACTTCTGCTGCCCCTTTATATCACTGTTTCAAAATATGATAGACTATATTGAGTGTGACTTTATACATATGACTTTGAAACAATAAATACTTTAAATGGACTACTTGTTTTATTTTAAAAAGCAAAAATTAACTGACTGAGCTAACACCCGCTTGACGTCCGTCCGTCGATTCAACTCACAGCACACTGCACATTCGGCCGGTCCACAAGAAGAGCCTTAATCACTCTCCTGGTCGAACAGCAGCAGCCAGCCACAACCCGGCAATGTACCACATCCGACCCACTGGAGCACAAGCAGCGCCACCCCGACTCACTGGGGGCATCTTCGCAGACAGTTCCGACTCACCGTGAACTACGCGACACCTGGTTCCGACCCACTGGAACCTCAGCTGACACTGGCAAAAAGCATCGCAAGATACAAGACTTAGCCCACTATCGACCTCCGGTCTCCGGAGGGGAGTGATGTGGCGGCATCTACACCGCCACATGCGAACTAACGCATCAATCCTGCATCGCGCAATCAGAGTTTACCGCGCAGTTAGCATATATACAACTTCCCGACAACAATCATCGGGCAGTTGCCCACCAGATACGACATCCGTCTGGTCGGAGGATCCTCCCTTTTCTAAAGAGTATGAGAACTAATAGACACCATATATAGACACCAACTCCATCAGGTCTGCCTCTGAAAATGGATGTAGGAACGGGCCCCACGGTGTTAAGGGGCTACTCCTCATTGATATGACCACTAGCCAACAGGTTCGTCGTTCCCGAAAGGATCTGTCGACTATTTAAAAAAAAAACAAGAAGGCCTATGACTCGGTGCCACATACATGTCTCATGAGGATGCTGGAGTTGTATAAAGTAGATGCAACTCTGCGCACCTTCTTGATGTCGTTCTTCGCTATCCAGGATGTCGAAATATCCAGAGCGATAGCGAGCCGATAGAGGTCGAGCGAGGCATATTTAAGGGTGATAATTTGAGTCTGCTTTGGTTCTGCTTAGCCTTGAATCCTCTAAGCACACTGCTGGAGAATTTAGGACTAGGCTATCGGCTGAGGATAGGTGGTCAGGTTATATCTCACTACATGGATGACCTAAAAATGTTTGCCACCAACGATTTGCAACTGATGGAGCTACTGAAAGTAACTGAAACTTTCAGTAGCACCATCAAGATAGAATTTGGTGTGGACAAATATGTGACCATGCTCGTAAAGCGAGGGGATATTGTGGAATCCGTGGGAACAACTCTCGGGTTCCATAAGCCTTAGAGCCCTCTCCTCATCCGACTCCTATAAGTAATCGGTGTAGGAGCGCTTCTTTGGCCGCCTGAAGAAAGTATTTAATAGTCTTCTATCCCTCTGGATATTTCGACATCCTGGATAGCGAAGAACGACATCAAGAAGACGGTTTAATTGAATACAGACCCACAGAGACTTGTGTCATCACTTTTGATGGCCCAGTTTAACCAAAAAGAATTTTCTGTTTTATACACCTTTGACTGTAGAACAGTATATTTAGTCCACCATACAATGCCGCAAGTGCTGCCGATTTGGTCATTTATAATCTCTTAGTCGTTCCAAACCACGTTGCAACAAGTGTGGCAATGATCACCCTGGTGCTGGTTGTAGCATTGCTGAGAGCGAAGCCTTCTGTCTGGAAGTCACTTTGCAAATAGCAGAGCCTGTGAGTGAGTTTTAATTGACCTCTGCCTGCTGTACCCGGAGTACAGCAGGTAGAGGTCAATTAAAACTATTATGGCTGAGAAAGAAATTTCCTATTCAGAAGCAAGTAAAACAGTTCCAATCTCTACTAGTAGTTATGCAGACATAGCTAAATCACAGACTCAGCCATACCGTAAAACTATGTTTCTCAAGCCAAAGACCCATGCTGCCCTTTCTCCCTCCTATGATAAAACACCTCATCAGCAGTTCTCTAGCACCCCCCAATCTTCCCAGGCTAATCGCTGTGCTCTCAATTGTCTACTAACAGAATCTACAAAAAAAATCTTTACTTATTAACTCACTCTCATCCGATAATAATGGCTCGGTTAGTGTTCTTTCAATGGAATGTGAGGAGCGTGTGGCATAAGAAATTCGAGCTCACATTTGTTCTGAACTAATACAAACCTTTGAGACTTGGCTAGTTCCAACTCTTAGTTTTCGTTTACCTTTCTTTAATATTCTCAGATGCGACCGATCTGATGGCAATGGCGGGTCGGCTCTCTGCGTGAAAAATCGTGTTACACGTGTGGCTGTATATTTGCCTTCTCTATGTGATGATATTAACATTGTGGCCGGTAGGGTGGAGGGTATAACCCTCTTATCTGTTTATATTGCCCACCCTCATCAAAGTTTTCTCCCATTAATAAAACGTACGTTAGAAAACATAGAGGGCCCTGTACTTGTTATGGGAGACTTCAACTGCCATCACTTTAGGTGGGCTTCTGAACGTTGCGACTCTTTTGGGGAAGGTTTGGTTGAAGTCTTGGATGACCTTAATTTCTGTATCCTAAACAATGGTTATCCAACTCGCAGGTCTCTCCGTGGACAGCATAAGAGTTATGTTGATCTCACATTTTGCACACTGGATATTGCAGCATCACGCCATTGGGAATGTACCAGTTTGTCACATGGCAGTGACCACTATCCAATTGTAATATCTTTGGCTGAAAAAACTTACTTAGAAAAATTTAGTCCTCCACTCTTGAGGTATATCTTGTCTAATCCTGATTGGGCAAAGTATTCCTCATTATTGGAGGACCAAATTGACTCACTTCCAAATTTAGTACCTCTTGATTTTGATCATCTTAGTCCTCTCCATGAGTCAAACTGCTACAATAACTTCATTACTGCCATAACAGCCAGTGCTGACTCATCTTTTCCTGTTAAAAACTCAGCACGTGGGAATATTCCTCCTCCACCATGGTGGGATCAGGAATGCACAACAGCCATAAGAGAAAGGGATGATACTGAACTGGTGTATAATGAGGCAATTGTTAGCGATAACCTCATAGAATTTAATAGGGTCCTCGCTAAATCTAAAAGATTGCTGCGAAGGAAGAAACGTGCCGGTCGGGCTGACTTTTGTGGGTCTCTGTCCCCCTTCACTCCTTTATCAGTAGTAAGGAAGAAGATCAACCGCTTTCGATCTTGATGTTCCCCTTCAATTTCTTCCCCAATCCCTCGAGTGACTGCAAAGCAGTTCTTTGATAAACTGGCTCCTCCGTATTGTGACTGTCTGTCACTTATTCCTATTTAATAACAAAATATTATAATTATTTATTCTAAAACCATGCACGTGGTTCGGCCCACTTTACGAAACACATTAAATCTTAATTTTATGGTCTGACAGCTTGACGCGTTACCCTAATAAATAACAAGATATCCTAATTCTTTGCACTTGTAAAATAGTTTAGAAACTCTTAGAGGTCCATTCCATTTCTATTTAATGGCACACGCAAATGGCCACTTATGGCAGCCGTCGTCGCTTGAAAGAAATGTTTAGACAATCGAAACCCATAGTTCTTTACAAATTCTGAGAAAGTTAAAGCGAGGGCGCGTTATTGCAACCAGCTGTGAATCGTAAAAGCAATTAAAAAATAGAAAAATGTGTTTTAAGTCGAAGTTTACAAAAAAATAGTGTGGGAAAGTACCGAGCCCAGATTTTGGATAGTTGGCGGGGGTGTTGAGGAAGGACAGTTGGTCTTAAGACATGACAGGGTTCGGTCGTGATAGTCTGAAGAAGGAAAGCTAGTTAAGTTAGGAGGTTGGTGAGTGTTGTGAGCTGGGAGGAGCTGTGTTCGAGGTGAAGTTGGTACTACGTGCGGCATTTCGTGAGTAGTAATCTAATTCCCTACAAAGATATCATTGGTAAGTGTTAAACTCTTTACTAATAATGTGTCTTTTCCATTGTATTGTTCTCGTAGGCTGATTTGTTTTATGATTTGTAGGTATCATTTAGATAATATCGCTGCAGAGCTATTAATAATCATTTATTTCAGCATAGCGACATTGCGCTATTAATTAACTCTATTTTCTATTGTATTACATGTCCATCTCCTAATCCATACCCTGACAGATATTTGTCAGTTGCGTTTGATTATAGGGAAACGGAGAAGGCCTTCCACTTTATTTGACACTGAGCACTGACGCTCGACTTTTGACGACTTTGACCTGTAATATGCGCAACCACATACGGAAGGCAGAACCGTAAATACTCTCAGTTCATTTAAAACAACATATGCTATAAAGTCGATCTAAATCGGCATTATAAAACAATCAAACGTTAGTGATAATTACTGCTTCCAAAAAGGTTTGGCCACACAACTCTTTACGAAAGGCTCGTTATATGCACGTCTCCGGGGAGAGGGGGTAGGCTTCACACACTTCCCCAAACTGGATTGGTAGTCGTTGTAAGAACGCTAGGGACCGTGTCTCGATAAAACCTACACCCGGCATATGGTACGCCAATTTCTAAATCGACACTATTTATCGAAACACGTCAATTTGGACGCTTTGCCGCTTACAGCCGCACTGTATCCACGAAATGGGGAAGATTAACGAGATGTGAGGTGACGATATAACCACCTCGGCAGACACCGAGTACGATCGCATTGAGTTTTGCTACAGACTGAGTCTACGGTACGCTTGTGTAATATTTTCTGTTATTTTAGAAATGGGGCTAGGCTGCCGTAAAGGTGATATTAACATAAATACGCGTTTAGAATTCTATACTCAATACTTGTCTCACTCAATGGCAGTTGGGCTTCGTAGTTCACTGTCTCTAGGATTGAGTAAGACATTTATATTGTGCTTAGGGAACATGTTCTACTAAAATCGTATATTGCCTTCAGAGGTTTTATGCGTTAGGTTTAGTAGAACACGTACAATGAGACACACGTTGTAAAACGGTTCCCCGCCTCACTGAAATGGGTATATCATACACAGATACATTAACGTAGCTATTATTGTTGATTAAAGCGCAAGCGTAACGATTCCCTTACCTCTTCACATTGATGATTCTATTACAGGTATTATTAGCGCTACCTGCGAGAAGGAAGACAGACCGCGGTAGGAAACGGTCGGTGTAAGGCTAGGCTAAGAAAGTTAGGAGAATTATTGAGTGCCAGAGGCCTTGTCCAAGTGGGCTGTTGTAGGAGAACGAGTTAATAAATAAGTAAAATATAGTTGTGTTGAAGCACAGATTTAGTTTATTATTATTCTATAATCTAGTTTTTAACGTAGTATGTGTTAGTGTTTGTAGGTGAGACTGGGTGAGCCTTTAGTTATTATAGTTATCCTAGGCTGATGGAGTTGATAGTCATTATAACTAATCAGACAGACATGTGTTGCTGGGGAGTTTGTTGCGCCACTTCTTCTCCCCAGCATAAACACTAGGAAGTGGTGACGGGTGGGCTCTTTGGGGCTGTCTATAGACTTTCAAGAGAGTTGATTCACAACTCTATTAATTATGCTTTAGTTTGATTCTCTACTCTCATAACTAGTAATTCTAGAATGTCGTATTCGTTGCCTTGGGCCGATACTAAAACTCTAAACTCTATTTAATAATGACCCTTGATTCTCAACTAAAATTATCGAATAATTCAAAGAATATTATATTCTTTATCTTAGACTAATAACTCGGTCAGACTGATATGAGCACGTGTCTTGCAAATATGCTTGTTGTGCCAAGAGTGAACTTCCGGGGGTTTGGGTGACCACAACTATCTCATATCCAGTCTAAGGACTGATAGGGACCATGTCTCCTTAAGAGCATGATGCAGACGCAATGCCGCTAGAACTAGCCGCTCCGTTGCTAGACAAGGACAGTCGCACGGTTGCCGCAGGAAAAGCCGCTTCGTCACGTTCATCAGTTCGAGAGAACTGCTAGGGGCCATGACTCCAAAAGAGCATGATGTAGACGCTATGCCGCTGTAAAGCCGCTTGCGTCACTTTATGGAAGTGTATCTCTGAGTACTCCGAGTGTAGATGCGAGGTATTGTGTGAGTTACGACTGATCAAATACCTGTTACGCGCTAGCGTTTGGGTTACTCACAAGTTTATATAATAATTTACTCTGCATCCCTCTATTATTTAGCTTTCTAAAATCACTTCCAATATATTTCATAACAATGAATTCCCAAGTATCGTCTAATATTGATACATTGTTTATTTGCCTCATTAATAATATCAAGGCATTTGGCTTCTATCAATTTGGGAATTCACTTCTATTATCGGTGGGAGAGTGACCAAGTCTGGTGACGAGCTCTACAGGGCCGCACGGGGTTGGAGTGCGGCCTTTTCCCCTTAGGGGGAAACCGACCTTAACGCTAATATTAACATAATTAGGAAAAACGAAAAATTTATCAGCCTAGGGTAATTTAGGTACTGTCACAGTATGTACCATCAGCAACAGAACATAATCAGCCGTCTTTCATCTCTTCAGATGATCCCTTTGATGCGCCATTTTCTATGCAGGAGCTTAACTCTGTATTGACGGTATTGTCTGTTCCTTTATGTCACACGCAGGTCATAGAGCAAAAAAATATTTTTTAGACATTTTAAATTGTTGTTACACCAATGGATGGGCCATGTCCCTGATGAGTGAAAAACTCAAATTATCATACCCATTTTAAAACCCGGCAAACACGCTGATGACCCCAACTGCTTCAGACCAATCGCTTTGTCATCAGTCCTTTCAAAAATATTGGAATACCTAATAAATAACCGTCTAGAATTTATAGTAGAATCGAGAGACGTACTTCCTAGGTCTCAATTTGTTTTAAGAAAGGGACTCAGTACCATGGACAGTGTTGGAGTTTTGGTATCAGATATACGCTTATCGCTTTCGAAAAATGAATCCGTAGTCGCTGCCTTTTTAGACATCTCATCTGCATTATGATAATGTCCTTCTTCCCATTCTCAGGCACAAAGTGCAACAGCTGAGAATACCGGAGAGGATGGTACAGTGCATCTGTAGTTTGCTCATGTCTCGTACTTTGGTTTTGAGAATCTGTGGCATACAGCCTCACTTGCTATGCTGGGTTTGGTGAGAAATGAAACCACTGTGTCTTCTTGCTTCTATATTGAGTGTTTCTTCTAGAGAGCTTGCCGCCGACTGTGTCGAACGGGTTTTGTTTGTTTGTTTGGCATCTCGCAGGTCAACCTATGCGGTTGTCGTCTGCTTAAGCGGACTTGCCTGTGGATTCCCTAATAAATTAAGGCCTCCAGCCAGGACTTAAACTTATATACTAACCAAAACTAAGCGACAACGCTAAGGGCACCCCCTGTGGGGTACGAACCTCGGCTTAGGGCGTCGCTGGAAGAGGGCAGCAAATGACTAGCTGGATCAGGATTGGTATTATTTATGGACGAATTTAAAGCTACAGGCTCAGCGGCGCGGGCTGGCTCGAGCAAGGGTCGGGAGGGGCGTCGATTTGGGCGTCGCGGCGGGCCTCGGCGGCGAGGGCGGTAGGACGGCGATCGGGTTTTGGGCTTTTGTAGCGTGCTAGTGGCCTTACTACTCTCCTGGAGGAGGGTAGTGGCGTCGTCGGGGTCGATTAAAGTATGCCTTGGTCGGCGAATACTGCTAATGCGAGAGGGAGTGTAGCGGGCGGCCGCTGTAATCAGGGGGTTAGAATGTTTGATGCCGCAGTCGAAGAAACGCTTTGATAAGCGTTTCATGAACTGTTTTATGGTTGGCATTTTGAGGTCGACGTGAAGATCTATATTACGGACATAGAAGGGGGCACCCGTGACCCTTCTGAGTAAACGGTTTTGGAGGGTCTGCATCTTATGGAGATGACGTGGGTGAGCGTGCGCAAATACAACGCAGGCATAGGTCATGATGGGACGGATGACTGCGGTATAGATGCGGAGCTTGCATTTGAGGGACAGTTTGCTACGGGCTGTCAGTACGAATTGGAGCCTGCTAAGAGCGAAGGAGGCGCGCGCGCGAACCGCCTTAATATGAGCCTTAAAGGTAAGGTTCTCATCGAGGATCACGCCTAGGTATTTGGCTTGCTTCTCCCAAGGGATTGGCTTGCCGTACATAGTGATCGGGCTGGGAAGTGGGGGAGGGAGTCGACGACGTCTCGAGAAGAGAACCGCCTGACTCTTATCGGGGTTGACCTCGATTCTCCATTTCCGGAACCAAGCGCCTAAGACGTTTGCGGAGGTTTGGAGAGTACGAGCTATAGCGTTGGGACAGTGACCGGTATAGTAAACGGCAGTGTCGTCGGCGAAGAGAGCCAACTGAGCCTTTTTACTTTTTGGGATATCGCTAGTGAACAGCGTGAAGACGAGAGGAGATAGTACGGAACCCTGAGGGACACCGGCGCGAATAGGATGAGGGGACGAGAGTGCTCCCTCGACGCGATAGCGAAAGGTCCGGTTCGACAAAAAGTCTCGTAAGATGAGCACGAGACGATCTGGCACTCCTAGTTGGTAGAGCTTGTATATCAAGCCGTTGTGCCAGACTTTGTCGAATGCTTTCGCTATGTCGAAGAATAGCACACCCGTCGTCGCGTTACGCTGCAGACTAGCGCATAAGTGCTCTACTATACGGTGGACCTGTTGGGTGCCCGAGTGTTGGGTACGGAAACCAAACTGCTCGTTGGGAATGAGGCTCTTTGCTTCGGCGTAGTCTTTGAGACGCTTATAAATAAGCCTCTCGTAGATTTTGCCGAGAACATTGAGTAAACTAATAGGGCGGTAGCTGGAGGGCTCAGACTTTGGCTTGCCTGGCTTTGGGATACCGATGACGGTGGCTTCTTTCCATGCTTGTGGGAAGATGTTGTTGCTCAAGGCGCCATTGAAGATGGCGGTCATAAGCATTATTAGCGGGGCAGGAAGGAGTTTGTATACCTTATTGGTAATACCATCCGAACCGGGGGCCTTACGAGCGTGGAGCCCTTTAATGATGTCGTGCACTTCGTCTGGAGTGACGGAAGGCAGAGGATCATCAGGGTCTTCGACGGGAGGGAGGGAGGCTCTTCGTTCGACTTCAGCGTCGACCTTGTTCAGGTGAGCTTGGTCTACTGGTTGGGAGCTGGGAGAACATTGGGACTCTAGGCTGTCGGCAAGACATTCAGCCTTATCGGGACTGTCGAAAGCGACACTATTGTCGGGGCGGATGAGAGGAGGCATAGAGACCTCTTCTGAGGAACGCAATTTCCTCTGTAATTGCCAGAAGGCTTGATGAGTGGGCTCGAGTTCGCTGAGCATCTTGTTCCAGCCCTCAGAGCGAACCTCCCCTATGCGTTTCTTTACAGCACGCTGTAAATGGCGCATGTGGGCTTTGTGTCGAACGCTCGGAGCTCGGAGCTATATCGCGGCGCCCCCGTAAGGGGGCGTTGCGTGCGGTGCCGGGGCTTGGCCCCCCGACCGCAGAAGCCATACGGCGGCCCGTAAATACGGGCCTCTCATTTTGGTCGCTTCTTGGCGGGTGATACTTGGCGCACGCGAGATACGTGCGCCTATGTGTGTGGATTCTTGTTTGTTTCTGTAGGAGCGCCGCGACGCTTATAGTGAAGCGCCGCTTTCTTCACGACATCTCGGCGGTCTGCCGCCGCCAGGTGAGACCCCTAGTTACCTAGGGGAGGCCCGGCGACAACGACCAGCGACGAAGATGCCGACTCGACGCGCCTACAGAGTAGGTGAGAGGTCCCCGCCCGTCCAGATCACAGAGCTAGCCGTTACTGTCCGGGCTAAAGGGCCGAATGTGGGTGTGAACGGCATTGTAATTGTGTAACACCGTTCAATGTTTGCGTGCCTCGCGGCCCGCGCCGCGCGTGCACGCGTGAGTTTGGGTGCCTGTATAGACATGTATGTCTGTCTGTATTTACGTAACGTGCCTATATTAACCTAGAACACGTTACGCAAAGGGTGTGTGTGTTGTGAGTGTGGAGTCTTTTTGTCACAGATAAGTCGCGTGTAACTTGGCTGCGGCTTATCTGGAAGTCAGTCCAGGTTTCAAGTGCTGTCTTCATGTCCCGAGGGAGGTGGCGGAGGGGGGGGCGGCCTTGTGCCAGAAGGCCGCCGGCGTCCCATTTTGGGCCGCCCTGGGTGACCTAGCCGCGGTACAGAGTCAGTAGTGCGGCCAAGCCATCCAGGATGACCAACTCGACATCCTGTCCCTGCCTGATGGCCTTTATCAGGTCCATCAGTAGTTTGATGGCACAGGTTGTGAAATCCGACTTTTCGGTGGCTGTTCTGGCGTCGGTGGCGCCGCCACTGGATTCTTTTAGGAACTCCTTCTTGGGTAGTTCCTTTGTTGTCCGCTGCGCCGTGGCGGCGCTAGCGGTAGTTTGCTGCTTAATCACAACCTGTGCCTCGTTGAAGGCAGGGGTGGCAATTGGGTTTTCTTGGGTCGCCTGGGGTGGGTCGGGTTTCTTCCCCTTGCCCTTTCCCCCGCGTCTCTTGTTTTTCCTCCGCCCAGAGGAGGTAGCTGGTTTGTCTGAGGGCCCGTTGGCCGCCGCCATAAGCGTCGTGCCTTGGGCCTCTTCTGGCATCACTTGTGGCCTCTCAAAGGACACTTTGGGACGGCGTGATGTGGCCGTTATGGCGGCGGTGCCCGCCCGCTTGTTCCGGGTCTCTCTCTGGAACACCGGACACTTGATGTTGCACGCCGGGTGCGGGCCACCGCAGTTCACGCAGGTGGCCGGCTCTTCCCTCGGGCGCGGGCAGTCTCTCGCCGCGTGCTCCCCTCCACAGCGCACGCAGGCGAGCGGGCGGTGACACTGATGCGAGCTGTGTCTGAACAGTTGGCATCGGTGGCACTGGGCGGGTCCTCGTTTTCCGCGCCAGGCCTCTATCTTGACACCACGCATCAACATGAACGTCGTGGTGTCATAAATGGCCCGGACGTCCGGAGTCTTCTTTAAGATTGCGTGGAATACGCAACCGGGTCGTCCTTGTGCGGCCTTGATATGGCGCACATACTCCGGCTGGTATCCCAGCGTTTGGAGCTCCTCCTCTATCTCCTTCGGGTCCGTATCCGCCGGTAGTCCCCGTATGGCGATCTTCAGGCTCTTCTCTGCTGGCAGCGAGTAAGCGAACCAGCTGACGCCGCTATCCTTCTCTAGGCCAGTCAGGTATCGCTGGACCAGCCTATACTCCTCCTCGCTGTCTGGGGTGAAGCGGACTCCACCTCCGTATGGACGAGCGTTAGGAGGCCGGCCCAGTTTCTCCCTGATGGCCCGGAAATGGGCGGCCCAGTTTGGCAGCTTCTCAACTACCAGCGGCGGGTACCTGGGCTTCTTTTGTCCCGGCTTTTGTTGCCACGTTCTTGTCGCGGCGCCGGGGGTTGCATCGGGGGTGTTGGCAGCGGTGGCGGGGGCGGGGGGTGGCCTGACCCCCGCGGTCGGTGACGGTGGCGGCGATGGTGACGCAGGTGGCGGGGGTGAGCGGCGCGCCGCGTCGGCAAAAGTAGGCGACGCTGGCGGGTCCGGACTCCGCGGCGCGCTTTCGCGCGGTGGCCGCGGCGAGTCGGGGCAGAGCCGCTTCCCCTCCGCCGCTGCGGTCTCGCTTGAGCTCCTGCGTCGACGTTGTCGTTGGCCTCTGGGTTCTGGCCGGGACTCGATATAGCCGCGCGCACAGCCATCGCCGGTCGAGCCCGCGGATGCCAGCGACATGTTCGATCCGATGGACGAACATGGCGACATAACCGCGGGCGAGTCGTAGGCTGAGGCACGAGGAGGCGCCGGCGAGTCGGGCGTATGGGTGGCGCTTGGTACTGACCTTGCTGACGTCATGGTGGTTGCGGAATTTTTAGCTGGCCGCTCACGCTCAGCCATTGCCGGTCCCGCCAGCGAGAGGCGGGCGCCGGTCACGGCGGTGCGCGGAGCTGGCGCAGCTTTGGTCTTCGGTTGCGCGGTCACAGTAGTCGCTGCGGCAGGCGCGGGCGGAGTCGCGAATCGCGGCAGCGCGTCGGTGCGTGCAGGGGGCGCGCGGGGGGGCGCGGGCGGTGTGCGGGGGCGCGCGGGGTAGTCGCGCGGCGTGGCGGGGCGCGCGGCGTAAGCGGCGGCGTACGCGGCGGCATATGCGGCGCAGCGCACGGGCGCGGGTGCGGGAGCAAGCGCGGGCGGTGCCACGGCGCGCGCATGCGGCGCGCGACTGGGGTTAGCGGCAGGCCCCGGGGCCTGGCTGGGTACCGGGCGGAACGCAGCGGGGCGGATCGCTACCGCGTGCGGTCGGCTCGACGACGGCGAAGGCGCAGCGCGCGCAGGCGCCAGTGGCGTCGGTGGGCCGGCAGCAGCAGCGGCGCTCGATCCCCCTCCTCTTCTCTCTTCCTTCTTCTTCTTGTTGGACGTCTTCTTTTCTTCGCTCCTTGTGGAGCCGGCCGGCGGTGCACAGGACGACGCAACACCGATGATCGGCATCGACGACGTCCTATCCAGCGCCGGGCGGGACTCCGGTGAGCCGGCATCGCAGCCCAACGAGCCGCGCGTGCCGGGCTTCGGCATCGCTGGGGTATGGTCTCCGCGACCGCGTCGGTATAAAAAACCGGGTAGTCAGAAAATTTTTATAAATTTTAGTGACGGTCCGCGCGGAACAAACTCAACGGAATGGAAAATTCCGTAGGACGAGCTTGTGTGACGACCACAAGCCAATCCGTGTCGAACGGGCATTTTGCTCCTATTTTTATACAATTTTTGCCTCGAGAACTAGCCGACTAATCACAATAAATCACATTTTACATTAACCAATCAGAGCGAGGCAGGATTTTGGTACATTTTAGCTTAAGTACAACGAAACTATACCGTAACGAGGACCGCTTGACAATTTATCTTAGATACAATCAAACTTTACCGTAATGAGGCCCGCGTTACAATATTACGTTTTTTGGGTTCTTATTTGTTATTGATTGTTTATTAAATAACATTATATAAAACATAGACTTAATTAGGAAACTAAACTACCTACTGCTTAAACCTATATTTATTTCTGTAACCTATTTCTTACTAAACTATTCTACTATCTATTCACGTATGCACTTGTTCACTTAAACTGTTTATTTGTGTTCATCAATCATATCACTGTCCCGCACAGAATCCCAGGTGAAAAATTTGACTTTAGGATGTCATGGAAGGGCCTACCCCAAGGCTCTGTTCTTAGTCCCTTACTGTACAACTTATATACAGCTGACATTGGTACATGCCTCAATAATAATTGTCAAATATTTCAATATGCTGACGGCTTGGCCTTAAATGTTACGAATACCTCAGTTAGCGACGCCGCATTATCTCTCTGCGTATCCCTAGACTCTCTAAACCAATGGTTAAATTCCCACGGACTGAGTTTGTCTGCTCCAAAAAGTACTGTAGTTGTGTTTTCCTGCAGGAGGTTGATCCCACAACTTTCATTGAGCATCCAAGGACATTGTATACCGGTTACTTCAAAAGTAAAATTCTTAGGTGTTTTTTTTTAGATTCCAATTTGAGTGGTTTTCATCACCTAAATTAGTTAGTTAATAGATGCGAGAGGACTATTCCCATTTTAAGAGTGCTTGCCGGTGTTTGGTGGGATGCACATCCCTACACCATGAAACTGGTATACAATGCCTTAATTCGGAGTCTTCTGGACTACGGATCTTTTCTTTTAATCCCTTGCCTTGGCAAGGTTAGACAGAATTCCGTCTAAGTTTCTACGGATCATATCGGGATGTATGAAGGCCTCACCAATTAACGCATTGCAGTTAGAGTGCGAAGAACCACCGTTAAACTTGAGAAGGCAGTATCTAGCATCGAGATTCTGGGCTAGAGTCATCACCAAATCCTCTCACCCTCTTGTTCAAAATGTGGACTATTTAGATGTTGCATACCGCAGTTCCAATTCTTGGAACCATAAAGAAGTCCCTTTGTTTTTTAAATCCCTCCGTTGTTATTGAAATTTAGATTCCCCTATTATTCAGTATCCGAAACTTCCTATTTACAGTTTTGACTATGAAATTATTTGCTTTAAACCAGATATTTTCTACAATATTTGCATATCGAAAAAGTCTCCTTCGGCGGACTCTATTTTCAATGCGGCGGTTGGTGAGCGATGGTACAATTTCGAAAGATTTTTCACGGATGCCTTTAAGTTATATCAAGCTGCACTGGTGCTGCGGTATACTACCAAAACTCCAAAATTGTTCTAAAATTCAGATGCCCTGTACAATCATTAGTGTTTACAGGTGAGTGCGTGGCCATATTAGAAGTGTGTTTATTTATAGAGGCTCATAACATAAGTTTTGGGGTCATCAATACAGACTCAATTAGCTGCTTGCAAGCTTTGGAGCAGAATCCTTTCAAGAGCAAACTTCACAGTCCAATACTGCTTCAAATCAAAAAGTATCTTTTCTCTTGTGCCAAGAATCACAAAAACGTTGGTTTGGATTCCAAGTCTTTGTGGCATAGGAGGAAACGAATATGTTGATTCTCTTGTAAGACAGTTAACAGACGTAGAAACCGCGCGTTTGTTTTATTTTAGCTACTTCCACAGCATTATGTCATACGGCATTTTACTGCGAGGTCGGGCTGCGGACAATGAATCCATTTTTATTTTGCAAAAGAGAGCTGTCAGAGCCATCTACAATAACAACAATCTACGTCGCCGCGAATATCTTAGGGAACTATTTAAGAAGACTAATATAATGACGGTACCTTGCCAGTTCATTTATGAAAATATTATGTATGTATTAAATAAAATAAGTGATAGACATAATATTAACACTAGAAATAAAAATAAAATAGATCAACCATTTTTCAGACTATCTAAAGTACATATCTTTTATGGGGTACTGTGTTAAATGTTACAACAAAATACCAGGTGAAATATTGCAATTAAATGAAAGAAAGTTTAAAACTCATGTTAAAAAAATTCTTTGTAAACAATCGTCTTCACATAAAGAAATATAATTAATGTATACAAAATATTGTAAAACATTTTGAAAGAGTAACGGTGGAGTTTCTTGCCCCTTCTTCTCCATACGAAACTACCTTTTGGAAGTGGCGCCTAGAATCAGTTCTATTTTTAATGTAATTGTTGACGTTCAAAAGTGCCTTTTTATGGGCCTATTTGAAATGAATGCTTTGACTGTGACTTTGACTTGGACTTGCTAAGGATGCAGTAACGTCCCAAGCCGTTGACCTGAAACATTTTCAATGTCAGGGTTACGATTTGCTGAGCCTTTCAAAAAAGAACTTGATAACCTCGTGGCAGGTACAGGAGCTAGATTCAAGTAAACGGAAAAGTGCTTTTTATCACGCAATACAGCCTAATGTTACTTCCAAGCCTTGGTTTTATCCGTACAAAAAAATATCCAAGAAAGTGATCTCTATTCGTTGTTTGCCGGTCTTCCTTAATAAAATTCGGGTCGGAGACACATCGCTCTGCGAATGTGGGTTGGACGAAGGTACTTTGGAGCACATCTTTTTAAACTGCTCCAATAATAACCCAGCCCATGACATAAAGCTATCTCCCTAAATTAAAGATCCCTGTCCCAAATAACTTTCCATCCCTACTAACACATTCTTCTCCAAAGTTCTTTGAGGCTTTGATGTTTGTTGTTCGTGTCAATGACATTTTACGTGTAGATTATCGAATATTAATATACATTTATCATATAACTAACCATAATTTTTGTTTGTTTGTTTCAGTTTACCCACTAATAAATTTTTGTCTACTAGTTTCACAGTAAATTCAAATAGTTATTGTTTATTTTTATTTTTTTACTGTTTTAAATTTTTTTTTCGTTTTTCCCCCTTCGCACGTTTTCTCAGATCACATTCGACATTGGCAGAATTGTCGACATCGGCACCATTGCCATAAATAAAAAATAAAAATAATGAAAAACATAGAAATGACATTGTCAAAGTGACGTTTCAGGGGTAGTCAACATATCCCTAGTCATTCTAATAATATGGTTTTATAAAAAAAAAAAACACTATTTAACACAACAAAATAAACAATAACGTAAAATACAACAAAGACAAACTTATCGACAAATAAAAACTCACGAGGGACATATTCAATCCCTACAAACGTCAGAAACCGAATGATGCAAAACAAAATGACGACCAGTAGTGCTATTCTGTAACCATCTCACCGTGAAAACGTAGGTGAAGTGTGCGTGGAGTGAGCTCTCAGTGCCACTGATGCTTGGGATTGACCAAGACGGGATGACACTGACAGCTCACTCTACGCAAATCTTCACGGTGAGATTTATACAGAATCGACACACTGTACGGACACCCTCTTGAATCAAAAGTTCAAGTGAGCGATAATATTCTCTTGTTTAGGAACAAAAACATTTTATTTACCTAGAGAAAAGAATAAATGAACGTCCAAATGTTTAGAGCGTCTGCTTTATTGCCAGTACCAGAAAGATCATTTGTACTATTTTATTTCAAACAGTTATATTTTGTTCTTGGATCGTAGTTTTCGACACTTTAAAACTGAAAACTGCGTGCAATAATATATTTTAGGTACCTGTTTAAGATATGCCTACAAATTAAGCACTATGTTATAGAATTTTTCGACAAACTACACAATTGAGGTCATTATTTTAAATTGGCACCACCTTTGTTAACTTTTTTTTTCTCGAATTCCATTTCCGAGTTATGGGTTTCCAAAATTATTTAAATATTTTTTATCTACGATGTACCGTGGTCTAGTAGTGGCAATTGTGACTGTTAAACGAGGAGTGATAGGTTCGATTTTTATGTCGGGCATAGCGTTACTGGGTACCCTATTGTCCATATTGAAATTCTTTCCAAGAACGCGACCCAAGAATCGAAATGTTCTAAGAGTTTAAACGACTATTTATACTTTGACATCTTACTCTTTGATACTCTGATATTTAATTATACTTTGACATCCTGTGGCGGCATCTGCACCGCCACATGCGAACAAACGCATCACACTGACGTCAGGCAAATCCTGCATCGCGCAAGCAGAGTTTACCGCGCAGATAGCATGTTAACAACTTCCCGACACCAAAACGGTCCAGATATGACATCCATCTGGTCGGATCCTCCCTTTTCTAAAGAGTATGAGTGAGTGAACTTTACACCTTGTTCCTCATATCTCTTCAAGCCTAAATGAATGGTTGTGCAGATATTATTTATAAAAGACATATGCAAATCAATAATGTTAAGTAACTAATATAAGCCCTGTAATAAATCAATGTACTTGTACCAATACTTGCACGCCACAAGGCAGAATGTGATGATACCATGGACTTATCTCAGAGAAAAATGATTATGATTATCGAAAAAATTACCCTGCGCTCAATCAAGTACCTACAGGCAACGAGTGACTGTCGACAATTCGACAATCTGACAATTTTACAAGTTTCTTTCATGCATTTTCTGCTTTATTAAATAAGCATATAACTAACAAAACATCACACCTGTAATCATCGAAAGATAAGGCAGAGGTATACCTATAGTTCACCCACATTTCGACAGTTATGTGTATGTCGCATGTAATACGGGGCGAGACTATTGCCCTCATCCGGGCACAAGTCCAGACTCCGGGCTACTACTGGGAAGTTTCTGATGGAAGTGTTTTGTCTACTAATAATAACATTCCATGATCAGACCACCAAGCTCTCTGCCAAGTTAGGTGATTAATCATTATCTCTCCTTAACAGGCCATAGCACAGATTATTGGAATGTGTGTATATTGTTTATAGGTTCGAACATAAAACTAAACATATGAGAAAACAAAACTTTAATATAAAAATAAGGAATGCACATTAATTGGGTAACTAGAGTCAAGATCACACACCATGAGATAATGAGGATACGACTATTCAGTATCAGTATCATGATCAACCACGTATGGATTAATATAGAAGCCAACATCAATGAATTCTTTTGAGACATGAACCGTCTTATTCAAAGCACCAACATCTAACACATCATTGATTTCCATAGTCCAGAAATGATTGTACTCTTTTCCGTAGTTCACAGCCCACACAGACCCGGATAAACTGGCAACGTACTCCAGCTGCACCTTCAACAAGCCTTTATTCGCATACAGTTCAACGATCACGGACTCTTTCGGTTGCAAAAGCATTTCGAACTCGGTTTCTAAACCCACATTCACTTGCTGGGGCTTCGTGAAGTTTTCTCCCCATCTGGAGTTGAAAGAGTAAGTGTTTACAGACACAGCCATAGCCCTAATATTGAAATTGTATTTGGTATCCTGAGTCACAGAGACCTCGCCGCTTCTCTCCCAAGTAGATGAAGCTGTTGCCTCCAAATTTTGGCATAATTTAGTTTTAACCCAGAATGGTTTCGTGCTATTGTTTTCGAAAACTTTACTATCTACTAAATATGGATGTAGGTCCTGTGATATAATCAAGGGTTTAGTGGGCTTAAGGATTCTGGAGACCTGCTGCCATTTGTTATTTGTGTACAGATCGCCCGAAGGTGTAGGACTCCTTAAGAAAACATCGTCAGGTTTGCCACCGAAGTGTGCTTCGACAGCTGCCTTTAAGCTCTTGTCTGTCAGTTGGAAGGTCTGTATTTCCTGGTCGCTGATGATATCTTCGTTGCTTCCAGAGATGGTGAGCCTTACTTCGGTCTCGTCATCGGATGCTATGATTTCGATTTCGATTCCGGCCAGTGCCAGGACTGGAAGTACTAGGAGTATTGCGACAGTCTTCATGTTGTTGTCCCAATTTGTTCTGAAAATAAAAAATCATGTTAGTTTTATTCGTCACCTTTCCAAGTTTTAGTTAAAAAACTCTGCGGGGTAATGTAAGTAAAACCTTTAATTAGGGATACATGATTTTTACGATTACCTTGGGACCCGTAGTAAAAATATAAACAACGATTAACTCGAAAAGTTCGTCCAGATTTATTATACAGTTTAAAGTAATGAAAAAAATACGAGAAATGAGTTACGACGAGATTATTAAAATAAAAGCGAAAATTAAATCAAAATATGAATTTCGTAAAAAAACTTACTGTTTACTTAATTTGTTAGTTCAGAACTGCCGAGAAAAACATAGAACACTGAAGAAAAATAGCTATGATTTGCGCATTTATATGTTTTGCTAGGTACACATATTTAGTAAGGCTGTATTCACACGATGTTCAGTGACGAGTCTAAATACCTACCTTAAAAATACCACTTACGCAAAGTTCAAAAACAATTTGCGGAAAAAGATTGTGAATTAAAAAAAAAATACGTAGGTAGGATCCTAAAAAAAAACAATGGGCCTGCTCTTGACCTCGATCACGCCCGATGGATAGCGACGAGCATCTTCTGGCCAGAAGATGCTTGTTTACTCTTGCTTTGAAGGCAGACGGTTTAAATGTGAAATGGAACACAGACGCAGGCAGAGAGTTACACACTTTGGCTGTGCGCATAATAAATGTGAAGGAGAAGCGCTGAGTACGACTGGGCGGGATATCAACCAAGTGCAGCTGGTACCCTGCACCACATCTGGTATATGGTTTCGAAGAGACTGTTTAGTTATTGATTTATTTAATACCGAAGGCACCTAGGCACACAAATGTATATAATGCCATAGGCATTTTCTACCAGTCAACACTTCATAAAATTTCAATCAATAATTTATGGGAAAATCGCTTTTCAATCTTTCACAATTATAATGCTGTTCGTGCGTGATTGTTCACAACCGTTCTGGCCATTATACTTCACACCATCCATCTTTTAATTGAACTGTCTCTTTTATTTGCTTACTCAAATATAATACACATAAAACAACCGGAATAAACTCTTGAAATAATGATGAAAAACGCATCAAAATACATGGTGTAGTTTAGAATAAATAAGCAGTCACACAGACAGACAGAATAAGTGACTTATAATATGTATCAATCAGCCTTTCCCAAAGTGGGCGATACGCCCTCTTGTGGGCGCTGCAGGCCCAACGGCCGGTAAGAGACCCAGATAAAAAATAGGAGCGTTGTATAGAGGCTTGGGGGGCGATTTGTAATTTCATCTACTAGGAGGACTCTTAGACACCGACTGAGCTCTCGACTCTCGACTACAACTTGTGAACATCAACTAATATTAAATAAGAGATTGATCAAACCAACTCGGTTCGATATTTCTCTCCGCGTAGTTCATAGATTTGTCCTGTTTTATTGAATAAATAAGATAAAAATCATGTCAATCGGTCGCTCCGTTTTGAAATGAAAGTGGACACAAACAAACAAATAAAAGGCAACAGACACATTTTCGCATTTTAATAGTTATTATTATTCCTAGATATGTATATTTCGTAGATAACAGACCGCGGGCAATCATGTCAAATAACCCGATTTATGCATATCTGTATAAATCGGCTGGTTCATAGAATACTTGTTCTTATTTGTTGAGTACGATTGAGCGTCGAATGAGATAAACGAGTTTATGCATGTTTGTCTTATTCCTTTAGGTGCGTGCTACTTACGCAATCCTATAAAAAAACGAAATATTTTTTTTATTTTTTTATTTTCATTCGCGGTAGCGCGCGTAATAGATAATCAGTACTTAAGTTCAATAGTTACTGACGTATTTCTTAAAACAAAACAATGTCGGAAGTAAAAAAGAAGAGACGGCAATACTGTGCGGAATATATTAAATTCGGATTCATTGAAAACCCCACAAACCCATCGTCGCCTTTGTGCCTTCTATGTCTAAAAACATTTTCAAGCAATGAAGCCTTCAAGACTGCAAGATCATTTGAATAAAATGCATCCAGTTCAGAAAGACAAGAATGTAGCCTATTTTATTGACCTAGAGAAGAAGCATAATGCTCAGCCAATTGTAGTAAAACTATTTTCGGCGGCTGCTAAACAAGACGACGACGGACTCCGAGCTTCATACAATATCTCTTTGTTAATTGCTCAAAAAGGCAAACCACACAACATAGGACAAGATTTAATTTTTTCAGCAATAAAGGAAGTAATAACTACTGTGCTTCATAAACCGGCCGCAGATATCCAAAAAATCCTTTGAGTAATAATTCTGTGCAAAGACGAATTGATGAAATGGCTGAAAACATTGACGAATCATTGTGCAATCATCTGAGGACTAGTCAATTCTCAATTCAACTCCACTTACCAACTATTGAAGCATGTTTGCTGTCTTACGTGAGGTTTATTAAAGATGAGAAAAATGTGACGAACTGTTGTTTGCTAGAAATTTAGAGACAAAAGGCGAAACCATATTAATAAATAAATTGGAAAGGTTTTGTGATAAAAAGAGATTCCCTTTAAAAACATTATATCAGTTGCTACGGATGGCGCTCCGGCTATGACAGGGTGCCATAAAGGCATAGCGTACTCAAAAAATAATATTCCAGATGTTTTTTTATCGTAGGTAGAAGTTGTTCGCAAATTGGCAGATCACGCAAAACGTTATAACTGCACGCGTGCTCAGTTTTATTTAATGACTACGGATATGCAAGAGTTTACCAGATTTTACAAGAATTAATGTGCATGTATTACACCAACTAAAACAGGCTACAATCGGCTTCGATGAAAACATTCTTGATAACAAATAATTAGCAATTGTGTACGCACCCGTGGAATAATTACCGACGTCTGCGCTGCCGAAGCAACGAGAAAAAGCTCCTTACTTTAAATGTATAACATGGCACCTGTACCCTAAGTACCCTAATTGCGTTATACACAATCAATAGGAATCTGAATCGTTTTGAAACAGATTGCTAATCCATTGCTTCATAAGTTCGATAAAAATTCTGCTCAACAATGTAAATAACGCAATGAATATTGTTGAACTTTCAAAATCAAACAGATTAGTCGTAATCGTTTACGAAAATGTGTTACGCAATTAGGCTGCTGGTTCGAATGTCGTTTGTTGAATAAAAGTATTTTAATATATTTAATAGTTTTATCTTAATATTACACCATACCATGACATAACAAGTTCCTAAACATTGGCTTTTAATATTATTAACACTTAAAACTATATAATAATAACTCTAATAGTTCTGAACCAGGTGCCATGTTAATTCGCCCGAGGTGTACTTATATAACGGGTGTAATGGGGAAGGCAACTTCTCATCCGCCCCGACAATAGTGTCGCTTTCGACAGTCCCGATAAGGCTGAATGTCTTGCCGACAGCCTAGAGTCCCAATGTTCTCCCAGCTCCCAACCAGTAGACCAAGCTCACCTGAACAAGGTCGACGCTGAAGTCGAACGAAGAGCCTCCCTCCCTCCCGTCGAAGACCCTGATGATCCTCTGCCTCCCGTCACTCCAGACGAAGTGCACGACCTCATTAAAGGGCTCCACGCTCGTAAGGCCCCCGGTTCGGATGGTATTACCAATAAGGTATACAAACTCCTTCCTGCCCCGCTAATAATGCTTATGACCGCCATCTTCAATGGCGCCTTGAGCAATAACATCTTCCCACAAGCATGGAAAGAAGCCACCGTCATCGGTATCCCAAAGCCAGGCAAGCCAAAGTCTGAGCCCTCCAGCTACCGCCCTATTAGCTTACTCAATGTCCTCGGCAAAATCTACGAGAGGCTTATTTATAAGCGTCTCAAAGACTACGCCGAAGCAAAGAGCCTCATACCCAACGAGCAGTTTGGATTCCGTAGCCAACACTCGGGCACCCAACAGGTCCACCGTATAGTAGAGCACTTATGCGCTGGTCTGCAGCGTAACGCGACGACGGGTGTGCTATTCTTCGACATAGCGAAAGCCTTCGACAAAGTCTGGCACAACGGCTTGATATACAAGCTCTACCAACTAGGAGTGCCAGATCGTCTCGTGCTCATCTTACGAGACTTTTTGTCGAACCGGACCTTTCGCTATCGCGTCGAGGGAGCACTCTCGTCCCCTCATCCTATTCGCGCCGGTGTCCCTCAGGGTTCCGTACTATCTCCTCTCGCCTTCACGCTGTTCACTAGCGATATCCCAAAAAGTAAAAAGGCTCAGTTGGCTCTCTTCGCCGACGACACTGCCGTTTACTATACCGGTCACTGTCCCAACGCTATAGCTCGTACTCTCCAAACCTCCGCAAACGTCTTAGGCGCTTGGTTCCGGAAATGGAGAATCGAGGTCAACCCCGATAAGAGTCAGGCGGTTCTCTTCTCGAGACGTCGTCGACTCCCTCCCCCACTTCCCAGCCCGATCACTATGTACGGCAAGCCAATCCCTTGGGAGAAGCAAGCCAAATACCTAGGCGTGATCCTCGATGAGAACCTTACCTTTAAGGCTCATATTAAGGCGGTTCGCGCGCGCGCCTCCTTCGCTCTTAGCAGGCTGCAATTCGTACTGACAGCCCGTAGTAAACTGTCCCTCAAATGCAAGCTCCGCATCTATACCGCAGTCATCCGTCCCATCATGACCTATGCCTGCGTTGTATTTGCGCACGCTCACCCACGTCATCTCCATAAGATGCAGACCCTCCAAAACCGTTTCCTCAGAAGGGTCACGGGTGCCCCCTTCTATGTCCGTAATATCGATCTTCACGTCGACCTCAAAATGCCAACCATAAAACAGTTCATGAAACGCTTATCAAAGCGTTTCTTCGACTGCGGCATCAATCATTCTAACCCCCTGATTACAGCGGCCGCCCGCTACACTCCCTCTCGCATTAGCAGTATTCGCCGACCAAGGCATACTTTAATCGAACCCGACGACGCCACTACCCTCCTCCAGGAGAGTAGTAAGGCCACTAGCACGCTACAAAAGCCCAAAACCCGATCGCCGTCCTACCGCCCTCGCCGCCGAGGCCCGCCGCGACGCCCAAATCGACGCCCCTCCCGACCCTTGCTCGAGCCAGCCCGCGCCGCTGAGCCTGTAGCTTTAAATTCGTCCATAAATAATACCAATCCTGATCCAGCTAGTCATTTGCTGCCCTCTTCCAGCGACGCCCTAAGCCGAGGTTCGTACCCCACAGGGGGTGCCCTTAGCGTTGTCGCTTAGTTTTAGTTAGTTTATAAGTTTAAGTCCTGGCTGGAGGCCTTAATTTATTAGGGAATCCACAGGCAAGTCCGCTTAAGCAGACGACAACCGCATAGGTTGACCTGCGAGATGCCAAACAAACAAACAAAAAGGGGAAGGCAACTGTCAAAATGGCGCTGTCGTAGCTAGTTCCCAACACAAGCCAATAATACAAGGCGTGATGTGATTCTATTTAATTTTAGCGAAAATTGAAGCGTTGTTGTGTTCCTAGATACTCCGAAATTGAAGTCTACAATTTCCCGAAAGCCCCAAAATTAGAAGATTGTGGTTTAAAGCTATTCGTAGAGATTTATTTGAGTTCCAATTAATGTCGGAAACATTTTTAAGCAAGGGAATACGAGGAAATATTCAAGGTTTATAATTCTGTCACTTTCCATGTAAAGTACTTGGAAATTTAAAATACTGAAATCACCGAAAACTAATAAAATAGTGAAATAAAATCAAACTCATGAATGAACATAAAATGAAATGAATTAACGAAATGTCAAATTTATCTTAGGCCGTAGGGACCTAGCTATGGTCACGCCATCTACAATTAGCTTTGCCCGACCTTCCCCATTGCCGTTATGTATCAACCAGGCAAAAACAAACTTTTAAAACCTGTATTTATACATAAAACCTGTTTTAATAGTACCTTATTTGTCAAATTAGAATAAGTAGTTTAAAAGTTATGAGGGAACAGAGTAACATAATACATATCGGTCAAAATCATAACATTTTACTTTTCCGTTATCGGGTAAAAATAATAACAGTGATATAGGTACATTATGTACAACTTAGACGCACCTAGATTGCAGTTTCATGAAAAGGTAGAATGTTTGATATTTTATCTTTATGTTGTCCATTCATTTTCTTCATTGTAAATTGCATTGTTAATTAATATTGTAACGGACGCCGAGCATCACTTAAGAAGTAAGATAAGATTGTTTTCTATTGATTAAAAAGTAGGATAAGATTGTGGTCGGGATAGCGTGACCTTGTTGAATAAATCACGTGCAGGGATTTTCTGGAGGCAAACGGCGATGTGGATCTGATTCGGAGCTGTCAGACTTGTTCCTTCTAGTAGTAACTTTCTTTTCGAGCGCTGGAACTGAAGTGTCTCGGCTTACTTTTTTTTTTGTGATTGGCATCTCGCAGGTCAGGTTGTCGTCATTAGTGTATTATTGGGGGTTCTGCATCACTTGGTCTCGCATGCTCTCGAGCCGCGTAATGCAGAAGCCTCCAATAATACCCTACTAGTGTAGCGAGAGTGAAATTTTTACATACTTATTTACTTAAATATTGCTGATCCCGGTTTCAATTTTACAGGACCAATCTGCTTATCGTTAACTCGAGAGAATGTTAGTTCTCTATTACCACTTTTAAAAGACAAGTTCTTGAATGTTTTCCGAATTTAAAGCAGCATGCATGTTTCGATAGAATGAATCTGCTTGCGCTATATCTCTGATCTGAGGTTTTGATGAAACTGAGCTCGATTTTTTTATGAGCGGGATGCATATCACGGACAAATGGACCAATCTGCTTATCGTTAACTCGAGAGAATGTTAGCTCTCTATTACCACTTTTAAAGACAAGTTCTTGAATGTTTTCCGAATTTAAAGCAGCATGCATGTTTCGATAGAATGAATCTTCTTGGGCTATATCTCTGATCTGAGGTTTTGATGAAACTGAGCTCGATTTTTTTATGGGGGGGGTGCATATCACGGACAAATGTAGTCTTACCATTAGTAATAATTTTACAAGTGCCTTCCGAAGTATATTTCGCTGAATCTTGCATTGTAGCAAATATAATTTATTTAGTTTATTTTTAAATTTAGTTTACGATTCAACCTTTGTAGAAATCGAATGTCTTACCCTTACCACGACACGTATTAAATATATACTGTCTTCCTTCCACAGCGTTCAAATAAAAACATCGAAGAATTTGTATTGCATGTTGCATCCAAGGATCGTCATAAATCTCCCAATCTTCTAGAACACATCCGCATGAAAAACATGCTGCTTTATCATTTATACTATTTCCACAGTAAAAGAATCCAGCTTCAGCCAATTCCATCACCAATGATTTCTTTGAATCTGCCGTTGCTCATTAATAGTTAAATGAAAATTAACGCATTTTAAAAGTATTATACATGTCTTATCGAGGTTTGTATTTATTTTGAGACATCCGCGTAATAATGACATCGTCTGGCTGCAGTCGGCAGTTTATAACGATTTCACAACGTTGATAGGAAACGTTTTACCTAAGTATATAAATTAAACAAGAAAATGTTTATTTTAATATTTTATTTTCATTAAACAGAATAAATTTTTTGAAGCACATACAGAGTCATGATAATTACAACTATAAAAATCTTGAGAATATTTATATTGATTGTACAGACTTAAAAAACTAGAACAACCTTTGTCTTCTAAATTAAATATGTTACTATTATATATACTGTTACTATTACAAATATTGTATATACTGTTTTTTTATTATTTTTTTAACCATAAGACTTTTTCCATACCTTTAACATAGACACGTTTATCTCTTATAATATCAACAGTAAAGTTCTGGTAATTGGGATATGGTACAAATCCTTCATGCCAATACCTCTTTCTGTAACGTTCAATCCAACTAACTTGCTTTCTTTCTGCTTTTGTCATTTTGTAAAATGGATGTGGCGGCTTCATTAAAAAGATTTTTTTTAAAATAATACAATATAGCGATTTCTTTTAATATAAATTCAATTGTTTCGGTTCGAAAACCTTGAATATCTACAATAAAGATCATGATAACCTGCGTATAGTGTTGCTAAGAGGTTTGTATTCCTTAAGTCGATATTTTATTATCAAACAATATGCAGTTGTCTTGTATGGTAGTGGCGTTGAACATTCAATTTCTAACCGTACGTCTACTGGAACTGATTTTAGAGTATCGTTTTGTCTTGAGCAGTCTAAGATAAAGAGGGGCGCTTTTTCCTTGAAGTCCTTTAGGTCGTTGTAATACGTCTGGCGAAATTATTTCGTATAATATACTGTATTTATTGTCAGAAAACTTTAAACCCAAAGGCTCATGAGGATAACATGTGTGTGCTGTCTTTAGTTTTATTATTTTTTCTATTAGTTTGTAGACAAAAAATGATATAGTCTTAGCTGATCAAGAATGTTTTGTGGTTTCAGGTTTATCTCTTTCTAAATGCTTTAAAAGTGTTAATTGTTCTCGATCTAACACTTCTATGTGTGGCAACCTCCACTGAACTCTTTGCAAATCTATTTGAAAATGAGTAACATCAGTAAGAGTCACGCTGTTTAAGTTAGAGTTACGTCTATTCAATATAAGTTCGTGTTTACAATTTATAACGATTTTATTGTAATCCTCTGCAAACCCTAAAATCGTATTTAACGGTGTCACAACGCTAAAATGTCCATCACCTTCGAATCCGTTTAAATTCCAACCCCATACTGCAGCAACTTTATTTTCAGCTTCATTTAGTATGATTTTATTGTGGACGTTATTCCAAAAAAACAAATTGCGATCTATTTCAATGCCATTAATTTCGTACCTGATGTCTTTAAACAAAGACATAGTATTATTAGTAAACGTAACAGTTTTCTTGATCGGATTCCCATCTTTGCAGTACAGCTTTTCTTGGCCTTTTATGTAAATTGAACTGTTCGATAATTCGATGTAAGTTGATTGGCTGATGGTAGCACGTAAATGTCTTGCTGATGGATGAGGATTCGGATTTCATCGTTTTCTCTAAAGCTGTTATTGTAGGGGTTATATGAATGGATTTCATAACTTTCGATCGAACTATCTAAGTGCGGTAATTCAGTAATCTGTAGTATATTCATACTTTAAAAGCTAGGGCTCTAAGAAAATCTTAATTTGCTTCAGTCAATTTCTTAACGTTTTTCTTACGTCTATGCACCTTAGTAGTCGTTGAAGGAATAAGACGTTTTATTTTAGCGTCAACAGACTGCATTAATTCCATTTTAATTGTTTTCTCCATCTTCGTTTATAACAACTGATTAGCACCAAACTTATATTTCTATGAAATTCGTATAAAAAACTTCATTCGAAGTAATATAAGTTATAGAAATTCTGTTTTTATCTTCCCTTATTTATAGGAGACTCTTTGTGAATAATTAAAAAAATAAAAGGGGTTTTCCAAACTGTTTTACAAATACCTTTAAACTGATTCCATACTAAATCAGAGCTGACAAATGTGCTTTAAGTTCACATCATCTTTTTTAAAACTTATAATAAAATTAACGTTATCAGTAACAATTGTTTCAGAATTTTTGAATAGGTTTGTGATAAGTAGAAGCAATCGATTTGCTTATGTCTGCCTATACAAAAATAATTACGGATGTTTATTTGATTTACACATGCTACATCATCAAAAATAAATACAGAGTTAGTTAAAGCTTCACTCAGAGATATTACATCTTTATCATCACTAAACTCATACATTTAACTTTATTTGAAGTACTCTCCTTAACACTTCGCTTAAGAAACGATATTTTGACTGAAAACTGGTTTTTTAGTAAAGATAAAGATTATTCAATTTGGGCCTATTTTTATGCAATGGCAAACTGATCACAACGTTTGTTTTACCACAATTAGAGGGACTTAATTATGTAATTGAGGGAATTAAGCACTAAGTCGTATCTCTTGAGTAGACTCATAGAGATTTATATTTTTAATATTTAGTGATATGGGTTGTTTGATCAACTTCGTATTGTCAATTAATATAAACTTTATTTTGGCCCATCTTTAGACTTGTCACTACAGGAACGGTTCTATTCTCCTCCTACAAGATAGGTATGTTTAAATATGAGCTATGTAATGACTCGTGTTGCACATCGTGCATCAATTAATTTACGTATGTATTACAAAATAAGCGATCACTTCGCAGGTATTCTTTGCAAGCAGATCGTTTTGTTTACAATATTTCAAGGTGAGTTTTATTTTTTAGTTTTTACTTTTTGATTATTTTTTTAATTCAAAATTATATTTGTGTAATGCATCTTTTTTTTACAGAATCATGTCATACTCGCCATCCTACAGCCCCGTTTTAGATATCGCCGACCCACGAAATTTAGAGGAATGTTTTTTTTTTTTTGTGAATGGCATCTCGCAGGTCAACCTATGAGGTTGTCGTCTGCTTAAACGGGTTTGCCTGTGGTTGCCCTAATAAATTAAGGCCTCCAGCCAAGACTTAAACTTAAATACTAACTAAAACTAAGCGACAACGCTAGGGGCACCCCCTGTGGGGTACGGACCTCGGCTTAGGGCGTCGCTGGAAGAGGGCAGCAAGGGACTAGCTGGATCAGGATTTCTTTGATTTAGGGACGAATTTAAAGCAGGCTCAGCGGCGCGGGCTGGCTCGAGCAAGGGTCGGGAGGGGCGTGTATTTGGGCGTCGCGGCGGGCCTCGGCGACGAGGACGGTAGGACGGCGATCGGGTTTTGGGCTTATGTAGTGTGCTGGTGGCCTTACTACTCTCCTGGAGGAGGGTAGTGGCGTCGTCGGGGGCGATTAAAGTATGCCTTGGTCGGCGAATACTGCTAATGCGAGAGGGAGTGTAGCGGGCGGCCGCAGAGATCAAGGGGTTGGAGTGTTTGATGCCACAGTCAAAGAAACGCTTCGATAAGCGTTTCATGAACTGGTTTATGGTAGGCATTTTAAGGTTGATGTGGAGATTTATATTACGGACATAGAAGGGGGCACCCGTGACCTTTCTGAGGAAACGGTTCTGGTGGGTCTGCATCTTATGGAGATGACGTGGGTGAGCGTGCGCAAATACAACGCAGGCATAGGTCATGATGGGACGGATGACTGCGGTGTAGATGCGCAGCTTGCATTTAAGTGACAGTTTACTACGGGCTGTCAGTACAAAGTGGAGCCTGCTAAGAGCGAAGGAGGCGCGGGCGCGAACCGCCTTAATATGAGCCTTAAAGGTAAGGTTTTCATCGAAGACTCCAATACTTGTTCCATGCGTTTTTAAGACTACGCTCTATATCCAATTCGTTGTTATTGTTTTTGAAGCTTATTTGTTTACCAAGATAGATATACTGGTCCACGTACTCCAGTGGCTCATTCTCTAACCTCATACACTTTTTGATACAGCAATCATTATCAGGACAGTATTGGAGCTGGCTCGCTCCCTGCGCAATAAGGACGCGCACCGCTTGCGCATGGTGGCGTGAAAACAGTCGGTGCGCGCTTCCGCAAACATGTCCGAGGCGCTGCAGAAGCGGGGTAGCCCCAACACCACCCTGGACGCGTTGTTATACTGGACGCGAAGGGCGCTGAACGACGCTTTTGTGTAGCGAGCCCACAGGCTGCACGTGTACAGTGAAGTACAATATTCTTTGAAAAGGGTGATCTTAACTTGATCGGAGCAACGTGCAAACCTGCGAGCCAACATATTCGCTCATTTTGACAAGGCCCTCCGCAGCCGTTCGATGTCAGCATGATCCTTGAGGTCAGCCGTGACTATATGCCCCAAGTATTTAAAATGGTCTACTCTGTTTAGGGGAACACCATTGAGAAAGACTGGTGGCATTTTTCTAGGCATTTTAAAGTAAAGTAAAGTAAAGTAAAGTAAAGATTTATTCTTTCAAGTAGGACTAGATTACATAGCAAGGTATATTATATAAAGCACAAGCATAAACTTACTTATCTAGTTAGTGGGTGCCGTACTGATCTCCTAGATAGGTTACAAAATAACCTGTGTTTAGGAGAAACAGTTCCGATCCCCGTCATGAATGGTTGACTTATAGCACGTGTTAAATATGTATAATAATCATTACAGCACTACATGAGAGCCAAATTGGTAAACAAACAAAATAAAAAATAAAAAACATTGATAATAAAATTAGCGACAATTATAAATAATAAAAAATAAAAAAAAAATATGTTCGGTATATTGGTGTGGTGAGTATATTGTTAGTGTGGTGAGGGTTTCGCTGACTTATGTGGTGTGTGATGCATGTGTGTGTTTGAGTGATCACTTCTTTAGAAATTCTTCGGTTTCGTCGTAGTTTAGCTTCAAGAGGAAAGAGCGAACTGACTTTTTGCAGTTAAAATGTGTTAAGCCGTAAATCGGCGTTTTTGCGTTTATTTTATTGTAGAGTGCTGGGCCAAGGTAGAGGGCAAACTTTTTTATAAAAGCTGTGCGTGTAGGTGGTATTGTGCAGATTAGGTCTTTGCGGCGCTTGGAGATTTTTTTGAAAGGTGTTCGTTTGTGTTGCAGAAGGACTATATGTAAAATATATTGCTGTCTTACATTAAGTACGCTACATGAATGATATAGTTCAATAGTTGGGGAGAGTATCGGTCTGAACGTAGCTACTTTTAAAATAGCTCTGTGTGCAACCTCCAGCGGCTTAAGAGTGGTCTTTGCAGCACCACCCCAGCATGAGATACAATAGATTAGGATAGACTGACAAAGAGCGAAGTAAACGTTACGGATGATTAACGGGTTTGCTACATGTCTCAGGGTTTTAAAAATGTAAATTAACTTTCGTATGCGACCAGAAAGAGTGTTGATATGGGATTTGAAATTAAGGTTTTTGTCCAGAATTATACCAAGATATTTAACCTGCTCTACTGAAGTTAAGTTATGACATTGACAATTAAGTTGAGTTTGAAATTTTGCACCGCTGGCTCCACATACCATGCATTGACTCTTGCCAACATTATATTTGAGCCCATACCTACCCGCGTACTCCTCACAGACCTCAACTAGCTTTCTCAGGCCACAGATCAACGCGCTTACTCAGCAGCACCATGTCATCAGCATAACTCAGATTATTGACGCAGACGCCATCAACGTGGCATTTTAATTTTCACGTTTCATTCTCAAGGAGAAACCTCCTACCTCCTACTGGAAGCTTTTGCATCATAGCATATCCATATAAGTTAACACAATCAAGATAAATTAGAAACCTATTAGGTTCTTCAATATTATATTCGGTAAGACATTCATTATTTGCCTTAGCATCTCTAAGTGAACATTGTGCAAGTCCTCCTCATATACCTTTTTCTATCATTTAATGTATTTCTACGTCAGAGATTAGATTTAACTTGATTTTAGTATACAATAACATAGCATACCAACATATGGATGGTGATGAAACGTAATAGCAAAGATCCAGACCATAGTTATTTAAACTCATTTTCCAATTTTTTTCAAAAACATCGTACAGTAGTAAAACGTCACATTTAAGAAGAAGACACAAATTCGTACATTCACCCAAATTTTTATATCGAAAGGTTCCAAACGTTTAAAGCATGATCATAGTCTTTATAGATTCAGATGTAAGTTTGTTAATAAAATGAGACGGTTATGGTAATTTATTCTCATCATATCATTCCCAGAAATCTATGTAATGGTAACAATATATGCATTTTCTTCGAGCAATATCAAATGAAGTAGTAGAAGTACCAGTCAGGCCGATTCGGGCTTTTAAAGGCCTAGTAATTCGCCAATACCTTTGAATCCCACCGGGCCCGTACGGGCCCACCCCAGTTCACGCTGTTAAATCTCGTATTGTAAAATAAATAAAGGTTAGACTGCACTGTGGTTTGTGTCAGGGTCGAGACTGATAGATAATCTGTGCCAATCATTCGTATCCAAACGAAAAGTCACTGATTGTGTATCTAGTTCTTTATTAGTGATCGATGGTTGCGGTGATTCGCGGCGGTATCGAAGAAGCGCTTTGAGATGCGTTTCATAAACTGACGGATAGTGGCAATTTAGAGGTCGACGTGGAGGATTTCGTTACGAACGTACCAGGGGGAGCCTGTTATCCTACGAAGGAATTTGTCTGGAGGGTTTGCATTCTATTGAAGCGATGGGGCTTGGCGTGTGCAAAGACTGCACTGGCATAGGTCATGATCGGGCGAATGCACGCTGTGTAGATACGCAATTTGCACTTTAGTGACAATTTGCTACTTGCATTTAGGACGAAGTGGAGTCTACCTAGAGCGAAGGCGGCGCGCGAACGAGCCGCCTTAATGTGCTCTGAAAAAGAGAGGTGTTCGTCGAGCACCACACCTAAATATTTGGCTCGCTTCTCCCAAGGGATCGGCGTGCCGAACATGATTATCGGTCGAGGGTGGTATGACGCGGCTTCGAGAATAGAACCGCTTGACTTTTGTCGGGATTTACTTCAATTCTCCACTTTCTAAACCAAGCGCCAAGCTTGTTGACTTGGGTTTGGAGAATGCGAGATATCGAGTCTGGATCGCGGCCGGTGTAGTAAATGGCCGTGTCGTCTGCAAACAGAGCCAACTGCGCCTTACTACACTTGGGCATATCGCTGGTGAATAGCGTGAATGCGAGAGGAGAACTCGCAGAGCCCTGAGGGACTCTTGTGCGAATGGGATGGGGGAAGGATAGCGCACCTTCGATGCGATAACGGAAGATGCGATTCGAGAAAAAGTCCCGTAAGATGAGCACGAGACGATCTGGCACACCGAGTTGGTACAGCTTATATAATAAGCCGTTGTGCCAGACTGAGAGTTGGGTTCGAAAACCAAACTGCTCGTCAGGGATGAGGCCTTTTGTCTCGGCATAGTCTCTGATTCGCTTATAGATAAGCCTCTCATAGATCTTGCCGAGGACATTGAGCAGACTGATGGGGCGGTAACTCGTAGGCTCCGACTTTGGCTTGCCGAGCTTGAGGATACCGATGACGGTGGCTTCTTTAAATGCCTGTGGGAAGATGTTGTTGCTCAGAGCACCATTAAAGATGGTGTTCAATGGCATTATCAGGTGGGCAGGAAAAATTTGGAATACCCTATTGGTGATTCCATCTGGACCGGGGGCTTCACGAGCCTTAAGACCCTTGATGAGGTCGTACACTTCGTCTGGCGTGACGGCGGGCAGCGGATACTCCGGATGTTCGACGGGAGTGAGGGAGGTTCTATGTTCGACTTCAGCGTCCACCTCAGAAAGGTGAGCTTGGTCTACTGGAGAGCTAGGCGAGCATTGGGCATCAAGACTGTCGGCTAGCAGTGTAGCCTTTTCGACATCACCGAAAGCGATGGTCTTGTCAGGGCGGATCGGGGGGCATGGAGACTATTTCTCCGGATCTGAGCTTCCCCTGAAATTGCCAGAAGGCTAGGTGAGTTGGCTCTAGTTCACTCAGCATCTTGTCCCAGCCGGTGGTACGCAGCTCCTCTATGCGTGTCCTTACAGTACGCTGTAAGTAACGCATCTGGGCTTTGTTCGCGTCGCAGGGGAAGTTGCAGTAGGCACGGACAGCCGCATTATTCTCATTCCCACTGGCGCCTCACTCGACCCCTCTCTGGCAAGTTCGTCGGCTGCATCGTTGCCCAGCGAAACGCTGTGTCCCTTGATCCATTGAATGGTTATGTTATTGACGCTACCCACCTGATTGAGGCGCTGGTGAAACTCGTTTATCAGCCCAGATATAACTGTGTGGCTGTTCAGCGCTTGCAGAACAGCCCTGCTGTCTGAGAGTATGCGGATCGAGTAGTCCTTAACTTCCCTGGCCATGATGGCCGAAGCAGCCAGAGAAATACCCATGCATTCGGCCTGGAACACTGTGTTATGGACCCCCAATGGTGTGGCTATGCGTAGCACCTGTGCCATTAACTATTTTGAATCAGTCTGTGAAGATGCGCAGCTCTGCAGGGCACAAACCCTCGCACCTACGATCCTCGTGAAGCTGAATCTTGTATTTTTTTATCGAAGATAAATTGCTTGGGTACCCGATCATTAATGGCTTTCGTAAAGGGGAGCTCCTTGTTGAGTCCCTCAAGTAGCGCGGTGTGTGGTGTGTCTTTCTTACCCCAGAGATCTAGTTCCTTAAGACTTACCGCCGCCAGTGCCTCTTCCTGCTGTACGAACAGGTGGAGCGGTGGCAGTTTCAGCATGGCTTCAACTACTGCAGTCGGAGTGGTCGTAATGCAGCCAGGAGCCGCCAAGCAGGCGAGTCGTTGCACGTGTTGTAGTTTGTTTGAGGTTGTAGCCAACTTGGTTCGGGGCCGCCAGACCGCGGCCCCATAGGTGATCATGGGGCGGATCACTGTGGTGTACAGCCATAGTATAATTTTAGGGGATAGTCCCCAACTCTTACCTATCATTTTCCTGCACTACTCCAGTTTAACTTACTGTCTAGAATGACCCCTAGGTTCTTGACCTCGTCGGCCAACTGAAATTCTGTATGCTCGTTTTTGGGTAAACTACTACGACTAGTTAAGTTTTAGTGGGTTTCACTGATAGGTCAAATTGCCGGCATCAATTTTCTACGAAACGTAGCGCTTGCTGAGTGAGGTTGCAGATCGTACCCGTCACCTTCCGCAACAAGGATTGCGAGGTCGTCAGCATACCCTATTGTGTAATAGCGGCTGGCGTTGAGTCTGGTGATGAGGTCATTAATCACCAGATTCCATAGAAGGGCGGACAGCTCCCCTACCTGAGGGCACCCTCTGGCTATCATGGCCAGTTGCTGCTCACCCTCAAGGCGAACCACTGCTGGAGAGCGAGGGAGCTGCTGATGCTGGAGAAGTTAGTTTTATCGAAAGCTTCTTCGATGTCTATGAAAGTGCCCAGGCAGGTGCCTTTTTGATGAATCTCTATCTGGCTGACTACCAGGCGAAGAGCGGATTCGGTCGACTTACCCGAGCTGTATGCATGTTGGTTACCGTGAAGTGGTTTGGTTTTCAGAGCGCCGTCCCTCAGCTCCCTATCACACAGCCTTTCCAGCGTCATTAGTAGAAAGGAGGTCAGGCTAATTGGCCGGTAGGATGTGGCATTTGTGTAGTCACCCTTACCTGGCCTAGGGATGAATATTACTTTCACTGCCCTCCATCCTTTAGGAACGTATCTAAAGGCCAGGCACCCTCGCATTAAAGGCACCAGTCTTATTGCGACTCCGGTGTCACCCCACTGTAATAAGGCGGAGAACACTGCGTCAGGACCAGCTGCCTTAAAAGGATGGAAGCAGGTAAGGGTGACTACACAAATGCCACATCCTGGCATTTGTGTAGTCACCCTTACCTGGCTTAGGGATGAATATTACTTTCACTTCCCTCCATCCTTTAGGAACGTATCTAAAGGCCAGGCACGCTCGCATTAAAGTCACCAGTCTTATTGCGACTCCGGAAGTGGAATGGAAGCACCGGATGGCCCATCGGAGTTTCTCCAAAGTGATCACCCAGCTGGGGTAAAGTCTGCCCTCCCGACGTTTGCCTCTCCATAGAAATCGTAACGCATCTCTATATTCTTCTCTTATTTTGACGTATGCATGTTTTTGGAACCTAATAATGACTCCGGGAAGTGACTGTAGCAGGTCACTTCCCGGAGTCATTGTCCCGAATATAGCATGTCGTTCATACATACGCCGACTGATTTGGATGATGCGTCATGAACCAGTCTTGGTGGTTTGTGAGGCTTCGCTAGGTTGATGATTGGAAAATGTGGTAGGTACCGCGTTCTTCTTTCTGAAGCTAGAGTAGATGTTGGTTCTGTATAACTCGACAGGAACAGATTTTCCATCCCCTTCATATTTCTGCTCGAGGTCTTCATCTTTGTCCGGTCTCTTCTCTAGGGATCGCAGGCGTCATTCAGCCGACCGCCAGATACCAAACAACTATAAAGAGTTTTAGTTGTTTGGTATCTGGCGGTCTTTTTCTTTCCACAGCAGGTCTGTTTCGAATCTTCCTTCAGGCAGTCTTCTGCTGGTTTCCTCTAATATCTGGATAGCTTACTGTTCAGGATCTTTGTTCGGTCTTCTCGGCTCGATGCATAAGGATTCGAAACTGAAGTGGTTCCTGACGAGCTCTTCCAGTGTTGGTTCGTCTTCATTTTGTTGGAGTCTGCAGCAGAACGCTACTTTGGCTGTGAGCGAACTGCGACAGCCATGAAGAACCCTGCCGAGCTGTGTGAGTGAAGCTACGGGCTGGTTTCGACGACCGGTGCGGAGCTTTCTTGACACGATGAGATAACAGTTGTTATGTCCAATTAACAACTTGGGCGAAGCGTGCTGATAGGTGATCTGATCTTGGATGTCGATCAGATGTTCACAGTCTTCTAGGTGCTGGTTGTATTCCGTTTCTGGTGTGAAGCTCAGTCTGTCGGCAGTACGTGCGGCTTATATTTTTATTCTTCCTCTGCATATTTTCCTCTGATGCTGAGACTAACCACTTTGCTGTTGTCGTGTTTCATCTAGTTGCCGATTCCTTGAATCCACATAGTATTTCCAGGTCCATCTGCTCCAATGACGTCGGCTATTGATGCGTCCAGTAGAGTGATGGTACTTCCTTCATCTAATAGTGCATATGTTTCAATGCTGGAGTGCGGCCCCTCATGGTGGACCCATGTCTTCCACACGGTGTCGCTTTGCATTGAAGTCGTCGATGCTTGCTTCGAAGGCAGCGGTAGCAGATGTGGTTCTTCTTTGCAACATGTTGTGTTTATGTCGTGGGCAGAAAACTGCTTGCATTCCGGTAGCTTGTGGTTTGCTTGCACTGAGGGCATTGATCTTCTGATGAGCTTCACTTCTTTTTAGCGAATGTGCGCTCTGCTCTTCTGTTCTTAATCCGGTCTCTTCCCCCGATTTCATAGATGGCGGCCTCTGGTAAGGCATATGCGCCACAATTCTGCTTCTTCGTTCAAGAAGATAGATATCTTCTTTCATTCTGGAGTATCTTCTCTCTTCGTTGCTGCGTAGTCATACCACTTGCTGTTCAGTATAGGAGTACGCTTTTCTTTAATTGTTCACGCTATCTTAGGACTGCGCAGGTATTGTGGCTTCTTCAATGCTTCAATGGTGCCCACTATGTTTGCCCGGCAAAGATGCATGAGTCTCGATGGTTGTCGCTGACTCGGTTCAGTGCCTTGAGCTTCTCCAATTCGACGTGAATGATTGCTTCTGGTCTTCCGAATCGTCTTTCCAATGCTTCTATGATGACTCTTGGATCTGGAAGGCTCACAATGATACAGCCAACAGCAACTCTTGCAGTTCCACGCCGGCTTCGACGTATGCGTGCTATGTTTTCATTTTGTGTAAAGTACTTGAGTGTTTCTCCGTATGCTGTCTTGAAGCCGAGCCAGTCTGTGCTGCTTGCATTGAAAGGCGGCAGCTCTTGAACATACTTCGGCTTGTTTGTTTTCATACTATCTTCTTGTGTCTTCTTGATGTGTCTCCTTATGTGCTGACTGTGGTTGGTTCGACTCGGTGGCTTTTAACCAGGTGCTAAAGCGAACGGAAGCCAAGTCATCTTCTGTCTTCTTCTTCTTCAACTTCTGAGGTGTTTGCTTCTGCTTGACGACGTAGTACACGTAGTTGCTGAATTTCTGTTTCAGCCGGTACCTGCGGTTGCTTGATCTTCCCCTCGGCTAGCCTCTCATTCGCCTCCAACTCCGCGAGGAGTTTCTTGCGGGAGGCCTGAGTATATGCTGAGAGGTCTGCTTCTTCTGGATGAATTTAAAGCTACAGGCTTAAAAACTTAAAAACTAAGCGACTACACTCTAAGGGCACCTCCTGTATGGTACGGACGTTGGCTTAGGGCGTCGCTGGAAGAGAGCATCAAGGGACTAACTGGATCCGGATTGGAGAGATTTTGGGACATATTTAAAGCTACAGGCTCAGCGGCGCGGGCTGGCTCGAGCAAGGGTCGGGGAGGGCATGAGTTTGGGCGTCGCCGCGGGCCTCGGTGGCGAGTACGGGAGGACGGCGATCGGGTTTTGGGCTTATGTAGAGTGCTGGTGGCCTTACTGCTCTCCTGGAGGAGGGTAGTGGCGGCGTCGGGGGCGATTAAGGTATGCCTTGGTCGGCGAATACTGCTAATGGCTGTATCGCGGGCGGCCACTGAAATTAGGAGATTTGGGTGTTTCATGCCACAGTCGGAGAAACGCATAGACAAGCGTTTTATGAACTGGTTTATGGTGGGCTTTAAAGTCGACGTGGAGATCTACCGGCAGATTTTTTTTTACCGTCTCGAAAAAAATATGGTGTGTTGTGTAAGTGGAACAGAAACCACACACGAGAATATTTGCTTAGAACCAGCCAAAATAGGGATATTAGCTGCGATCCTGCATGAATGAAAATTGTACGTGCGAGCGAGGACGTCGACAGGTCGTTCGGTCGCCCCGTTGCTAAGCAACGACGGCGGACGCGCCTGTTTTAGCGTTCTGCACAAACACGTACAGAGAAACTTGATGTGTGCGAGTTCACCTACGGGATCACGTCGCGTCGACGAAATGTTATGAAAAACAAACAATGATTATCCGTGCGTGGTGACTAGGTACTCTATGGTCTGTTGGCCGTCACTAACTAAACCATCCAAGGTCGAGGTGACCTGTTTGTTTACATTATTACTTTGTGATTTCGATCATTCCTTCATACTTTTGTGGGCCGTCTAATATGCTGTAGTTTCGTAGAGTTACGTACAATTTTAAACTGTTTTCGTAGTAAATTGATAAAATATTTCTAATTAGTTTTTTATGTCAATCGTATAATACAACATTCTAGGCGTATTTAAAAGATCGAAATGAAATTATTTACAAATTACACTGATTGATTAAAAAAATATTATTATTTACAAAAAAAAATAGTTACCTTTTTAGCGATATCGCAGTAATTGTTCAAAATGTCCACCGTTTCTTTCTAAACATACACTAACACGTCTTTGCAAATTGTTTGTTAAACTTCGAAGCGTGTCTCTATCACTTTTTAAAACATTAAAAGCGTCTATTATTTGCTGTTTTAAATCATCAACACTTTGAGCTTCTTCGGTATACACTAAACGTATTAGTTTGGCCCACAAATAAAAGTCTAAGGGTGTTAGGTCTGGTGACCTCGGCGGCCAGTTCACAGGTCCACCGCGACCTATCCACTTATTACCGAATTCACTATCGAGATATGCACGTACAGATCGTTCGTAGTGAGCTGGACATCCGTCGTGCTGGAAGTAGATGTCTCGCAGGTAGAGCACCGGAACGTCATCCAGCAAGGTGTCAATGACGGAACGTATCATTTGTAGATACGTTATTCCCGTCAAACGACCTTCTATCCAAACTGGACCAATTATGCGATCGTGAATTATCGCTTCCCAAACGTTGACACTGAAGCGAACTTGATGTGCATGTTCTTTAATTTTGTGTGGGCTTTGGAAGCTCCACTTCCAGCTTCTGGCATGACTGGGTAGCTGGAACTGCCCATGATCAAGTAATCGCTGATACGTCCGTAATATTAGAGCAGAGCTAGGAATTTGAGGAACAGGGATACCGTTTCTTCGCAACGACTGTAGGTGTTCTTCTTTTGCGTACATTCGCCTAGCAACGTATAAGTTTTCACCAGACAGGCTATAAAATCGCACCATTGCTAGGTACTCTACATTAGAATATTCGTACGTCATGTTCTATCACTCAGGTGATGCACACGCGGAAACGTAAACAATGCGCCGTCACACCGTGACTAATCGCAGATGACTAGAGAGAAAGAGAATTATAATAATTAAGTCGAGAGAGCGCGGGGTGCGGGCGGGCACTCGTGCGCTTGCGAAAGGATATTATTATCAAAAAGGCCGACGGCTCGTGCGGCGAGTATACCTACCTACCGGCCGGCTTCAAGAAATAGGATCGCGCTAGGATTTCATTCATAAACTCCGCGCATTTAGTAGGGTGCGTATGATTTCAATTTCGATTTTTTTTCCTATTTTTTTTTTTTCTCTTTTAATTGTTCTGGTATGAAAAGTTTACTTCAAATGTGTAGTATTCATTGATATGTCAATTTCTTTTTTTGTTATTGAAAAAAATAATTAAAAAAAAAAACTATGCCATCGGCTTCTATTCCGTTCACCTAATATACCCTATTGTTTTCGAGACGGTAAAAAAAATCTGCTGGTATATTACGGACATAGTGACTTTTCTGAGGAAACCGTTCTGGAGGGTCTGCATCTTATGGAGATGACGTGGGTTAGCGTGCGCAAATACAACGCAGGCATAGGTCATTATGGGACGGATGACTGCGGAATAGATGCGCAGTTTGCATTTTAGTGACAGTTTGCTGTGGGCTGTCAGTATGAATTGGAGTCTACTAAGAGAAAAGGAGGTGCGCGCGAACCACCTTGATGTGCTGCTTAAAGGTGAGGTTTTCGTCGAGGATCACGCCTAGGTATTTAGCTTGCTTCTCCTAAGGGACCTTCGTGCCGTACATAGTGATCGAGCTAGGAAGGGGGAGGGGGAATCGACGACGTCTCTATAAGAGAACCGCCTGACTCTTATCGGGTTTGACCTCGATTTTCCATTTCCGGAACCAAGCTCTAAGACGTTTGGAGAGTACGAGCTGTAGCTTTGGGTCAGTGACCGGTATAGTAAACGGCAGTGTCGTCGGCGAAGAGAGCCTTTTTACTTTTTGGGAAATCGCTGGTGAACAGCGTGAAGACAAGGGGAGATATTACGGAACCCTGAGGGACACCGGCGCGAATAGGGTGAGGGGACGAGAGTGCACCCTCGATGCGATAGCGGAAGGTGCAATTCGACAAAAAGACTCGTAAAATGAGCACGAGACGAACTGGCACTCCAAGTTGGTAAAGCTTGTATAACAAGCCGTTGTGCCAGACTTTGTCGAAGGCTTTCGCTAGGTCGAAGAATAGCACACCCGTCGTCGCGTTACGCTGTAGACCAGCGCACAAGTGCTCTACGATACGGTGGACCGTTTGGGTACCCGAGTGTTGGGTTCGGAAACCAAACTGCTTGTTAGGAAAGAGGTCTCTCTCAGATTTTGGCTTGCCTGGCTTTGGAATACCGATGACGGTTGCTTCTTTCCACGCTTTTGGGAAGATGTTGTTGCTCGAGGCGCCATTGAATATGGCGGTCATAAGCGTTATTAGAGGGGCAAGAAGGAGTTTGTATACCTTATTGGTAACACCATCCGACCCGGGGGCTTTCCGTGCGTGGAACCCTTTAATGATTTCGTGCACTTCGTCTGGAGTGACGAGAGCCAGAGGATCATCGGAGTCTTCGACGGGTGGGAGGGAGGCTGTCAGCAAGACATTCGGCCTTGTCGATGCTGTAGAAAGCGCCGCTCCTGTCGGGGTGGATTAGAGGAGGCATAGAGACCTCTTCAGAGGAACGCAATTTCCTCTGTAAGTGCCAAAAGGCTTGATGTGTGGACTCGAGTTCGCTGAGCATCTTGTTCCAACCCTCAGAGCGAACCTCTCCTATGCATATCTTTAAAGCACGCTGTAAATGGCGCATGTGGGCTTTTTTCGCGTCACAAGGGAAGGAGTCGTATGCACGAATAGCCGCTTCTCGGTTACCAAGTCACGTACGTCAGTAGGTAGTTTCCAGCAATGGTCTTACATCACTGGAACTTAACGTGAACAATCCGTCAAAACGGATTGAACGTGCTCAGTAAACGAGCCGTTAGCCGTTCACTGTCCGGGCTAAGGGGCCGTCATGAGTGTGTGGGCGGTATTGTAGTGTGTCACTCCGCTCAGTATCTACGCGGATCGCGGTCCGCACCACGCCGCATGTACAGCTTGTACACTGTGATGTCGTCTGGAATACGGGGCACTTTATGTTGCACGCGGGGTGCGGGCCACCGCAGTTGATGCAAGTGGCCGGCTCCTCCCGCGGGCGCGGGCAGTCGCGTGCTGCGTGTTCGTCCCCGCATCGTACACAAGCGAGCGGGCGGTGGCACTGGTGTGAGCTGTGCCTGAACTTCGGTCTCAGCTTACAAAACCGTCCGTCTTTTATACATAAAATTTGCCCCTCTGCTGGCTCCGTCCTTCCTCACCCCGCTTCCATTTATTTATCATTATTTTCAATATATATGTTTTACACTATTTTATGTATTACATTCTTATAGCCAGTTCTCAAACCTATCTAATGACGCAAAGATCTACTCTCTGCGATGTCCCAGTGTGCCATGGCGTGAAGATATATTTTAATTTCCCTGCCCCCCGCCTCACTGCTATAAAAACGCCTCGTTATTCTTATTGTGGCCGTCGCAGAGGTAAGACAATGAAACGCACAACATAATGATGCTTTATTGGGTTGGAATTACATCTTCCTTAACCTAATTAAGCTAATTAATTAGATATTAAACATATATAAAGTTCTGATCGCTTACTTCCTACTAATAAATTATGATTTACAGTTTTACAGCAGATAGACATAAAACACGCTAATTCCTTATTCTACGTAAGAATCAGACTCCTATTATCACTGTATACTAATACAATACAAAATAGTTATTGAAACGTAAATTATGTACTGTAAGCGTTAAAAAGTGGATAGGCACGTTAAGAGTCGTATTGGTGTGAACTCGCGGTACGACTGTATGTGTTTAAACGACACATCGCAAAGATCGCAGTTTTGCACGGCACACACTGACGTATCGTCGCATACTCGCGCCGTTCTGCACGAAACAATTATATATTTCCGTCGCTTTTGTTAGACACGCATCATGCCCGTGACCTGGCCAGTTTATGGCATTGTTAAAATTCGAGTTAATCGAATACGATCTGGTAGCAGTAGGCGCCAAGCGTTGGACTGAGAAGCCGCAGCACTTAGGTTCTGATCTCTTAAGATGCAGCGCAGTTTTATTGCCAATTTTTTATTTTGGTATGAATTAATAATATTACTTTTAAAAATGCTGCTTTTTTTATTTTTGTTGTTATTGCAATAAAGACTTTAGAAAAAAATGTGTTACAAGTGATAACAAAAATGAAAACATATTTATTTGTTATAATATTTTACTTAAAGATAAACGCTATAATTTTTATAATAACTCCTTTAGCCAAATAGGATGTCCAATACTATGTTAAGGAACTTAGAAGCAATTTGTTTTATTTTAACATGTGAGCTGTTAAAAAAAATGTTTTGTAGATTTATTTTACCATAAACGTTAAGCTTCGACCATGAATTTCCGAAGTGATTTTAATAAGTGGTTATGTATATTTCACATTTTATTTGGCTTTCGTGAATATATGTTAAATATTGAGGACAGCTTAAGTATTCATTTTCTTTAAGAAAAGAAGATTTAAACTAAACCTCAATTTTTATAATAAAATATACAGGATAAACTATTCCGGACCTTAAACGTTCTTGTTTATTACGTTATTATTTGCTGGGCTTCGATTGTGTAACCTTTTTTGGCGTGGAGTACACGACGAACAGTTTTTTAATGACGCTATAATTAATTCAGCAAAATTTCCGGTTGGTATGAAACCATTTGTTTCATATTCATTCACCACGTGAGGGCTTATTTAAATAAGCCTTTCACTTCATAAAAAAGCGCTCCGACTAGCAAGGATATCTCACATATCTTAACCTTCAGACTCACATAGTATATTATACGTATTTCTCTAGAACAAAGAATGTAATACTATTGGAATCAAGAAAGAAATATTATAAATAACATTATATTTATAACACTTTACTCATCATACACTAATTTAAACAAATAATAATTTTATTATATTATGAAACATTTAAATGATAATATTCACACTTAGTCCGGTTTCAATTCATATTTTTTGTGTTATCACATCATTTACATTCACTTTTACGCAGCGCAATAATATTTGCCAATGCTTCAATATAAATTATAACCACAACACTACTAATTAACAGATTTAAACATTCGTCATTAACCAACAAAGTTCAATTAATAGTCGTATCGACCTCACAGAAATCGAAATAATTTACAATTTTTTCTGTGGGCTACCTTTTTTTTTTTTTTATGTATGGCATCTCGTAGTTGACCTTGAGAGGTCGTGACTACTTAACCGGACTATCCTGTGGCTGCCTTAAGCGGACTCAAAGCCTCCAGCCAGGGGCGTACAACTACTACTGTACTTACATTACTGAGCGAACGCTCGCTAAGGGCACCCCCTGTGGGGTACGGAACCTCGGCTTAGGGCGACGCTGACGGGAGGACAGCAAGATGGGACAGGCTGGATCTGGATCATATTATTATAATTGGGGAATTTAAAGCTACAGGCTCAGCCACGGCGCGGGCTGGCACTTCGTCGAGCAAGGGTCGGGGGGGACAGTTACGTCGGTATCTTCGCGAGGAACCTCGGCGGCGAGGTCGGAATGTCGGTCTGTGATCTGTGGGCTACCTACAAACTTTTATTATTTATGGAAACAAGATGAACGAGACAAGTATCGAATGATTATCAAACGACTTCAAGTAGTTTTATTAAAACAAACAAAAATTGTTCGTTCTAGGTATTATTAATAACATATCAAAAACTATAAATACATTTTATTTGAAAATAACATCAAGCTAAATCCGCAGGCGCAGGTGAGATTCGAACTCAGGGCTAGCCATAATCGCTCCTACCCAAGCACGGTAACGACTAAGCTATTATGCCTTAAAGATGAGTTGGTTGAAATTATGAACTACTTTCAATTACATAAAAAGTGAGTGTGTTGTATAGAGTTTAGAAACAACTTATAGAAAAAGGTCATAAGTAAAACCGAAGCGTCAATCTATTGCTTTGTGAGATTGCTTATGTACTTATGAGCGCTACTGTACACAAAACATGTGAATCTTAATAATAAATTATCTTACAATAGTCTGATCATCTAAGCGCTCGGCATACTACTTGCGCCTACGTACGAAGTGACCTTAGGGCGTCGTGCACAGATCCTTTTGCATTGATTAAAAAACTTAGGTTAGAGACCCTATCAGCGCTCTAGGGCGCAAGTAGTGCGCGGACCGCCATGAACGCGATCTCGTTTCTAAGTCAATAGTTAAGAGTTCAAAGATATTCTAATTAGTCTAATGTTTGTGTATTTCTATCTAGTCTGGTTAGTTTAGTTTAGTTCTAATGTGAATCTTATAAGCGTAGGAAGGTAATTTTTAAAACATTTTAGGATTATGTAAAACTCTTAGTATAAATACTTTACTTGAAAATGAGAACATTTGTGTGTATATCGAAGGCTACTTTAGAAATTACAGACCCATTTCGTTATTGCCAGTGATGTCGAAAATGCTGGAGAAATGAATTCATTCTAGATTTATGAACTATCTAGATTATTTCGGTTTTCTTTTTGAACGGCAATACGGATTTAGACCTAAATCCAATGCACTAGCTGCTGCGACTGATTTGGTTATGAAAGTTACGACCAAAATTGATCAAAAGCAAATTGCTCTGGGTGACTTTATAGATTTAAAAAAGGCTTTCGATACCGTAAGTCATATTGTAATCCTGCAAAAATGTGCATATATTTACAGGAAGCTTTTTCAGAATATTCGAGTCTTACCTAGAAAATCATTTGCAAGTCGTTAAAATAGGAAACAACATCAGTAGCCCCAAGTTGATAAAATGTCGTGTGCCTCAAGGATCAATATTGGGTCTTTTTTTGTTCCTTATCTTAATATAATAATGTACACGAATTAGGATTAAAAGTACATATAACACTCCATGCTGATGACGCTTGTCTAATTTATTTCGGTATCTCCATTGAATCAATTACACAAGGCGCACCAGATAACCTAGTCATTTTGCAAAGGTGGTTCTTGGACAACCCATAGACAATGAATATATCCAAAACGAACTACATAATCTTCTCGACCAATAACAAAAAAAAATCACAATCACAAGCCTCTGTAGATAAATGGAGATGTCCTTAATACACAGAGAAGTGTTTGGGTCTTACATTTGACAGTCACTTAACGTGGCAGCCACACATTAAAAGGATTTGTTCTAAGTTGTCAAGTCTGACGGGTGCGTGGAATAACTAGATGTCTACCATCAAAAAATCAGTATACTGTGTACAATTCATTAGTAAAGCCATTGAATATTTAATTGTGGTCTGGGGCTCGATAGCAAAAACAAACATGCACAAACTTCAAATCGCCCCAAATAAAATTATTAAAGCCCTCCTTCAATATTCCTATTTAACATCCACAAATAAAATCTATAGCGACACTAAGCTCTTTAACGTCACCAAAATTCATCAATATAATACCTTTATATTAATAACAAAAATACTAACAAAACAAATACACACACATTACATATAAAGGGAATCATGTGTAAAGGAAAAGTGCAACCACGGTCGTCACGTCGGCAAAATGGCCTAGTACTATTACACATTTACTAGAACCAATCACGGAAAGAGAAATATTAGATATAAAGGAGTACAATAACTATACAATTCACCACCAAAAAACAAGAATCTAAAACAAATGTATAATAAAAAAATGTTAAATACCGTCACAGGCTTTAATATATATTTGACGGAGGAAGATCGTCCGCATCATCATTAGCACTCATCGTTGGTCCCCCTAACTGTGGGCGTCCGTAGGTGGGTAGTGTTGGATGAACAAAACAGATTCGTATACACAATCACACTATATTTACAGTCCATCCAGTAACAAGACAGTAGATAGGCAGGCACATTTAGTTCAGTAGGTACGTATCACAGAACGCGCGATGGTTTGGTGGTGTCCGCGCGCGCCGCCCGCCAACAGAACAAGTGAAGTCTAGCCTCGATTCATGTGGCGCGCGCCCCAATAACTCCATCGAACGACTCGATTGCGACACGGCCAACCTGCTTGCACACGTCCTCGTGTGACGTTTACCCTGCGAACAAATAGTCCACGAGAGAATTTTATTCCACTCGGTCATTCCTGACCAAAATCTAGATTCATCGGGTCGGTGTAAAATAAAGAAATTTTACTCTACAGTTTTATTTCAACCAAATCTTACTCTTTCACTAAATCAAACATGGTAAAATTGGAAATAATCGAAAATACAAAAATCACTACCCTGGGCCATGTACCATTGTCGTTTGAATCAATCTTTAAAACTCTACTGCAACAAAAACTGCCAAGCTTACAGAAACCCTCGAGTAAAACGTCTATCGCCACGGCTCTCCAGCCGACCAGCAATCGCATTGCTCTCACACATCCAGCGCATGGATCAACTGTACGCATATCCATAGAGTGGATCGCCCGTGTGCATCACCCACTGACTACACACTACGGTCTCTCCGGATCCCGACCTCCGCCAGAGATACACGCTCATCGCGCACCCACTGACTACTTGAGTTGCCTCAAGAGACACCGATTTCTAACGGGCTACGACTACGTTATAACTACTGGTACGGTAGCATGAAATACGGCCGATAGAACCCCTTTCTCGACTTTCTACCACAACTTAAGCTTGCTCATCATCAAAATCCTAATCAACATCAACATCGACTGGTACGTGACCCGCTGGTATCGTCCTTAGCCTTTTACCGTGTGCATACTTGTAGGTACGCTTAGAATTTAGGGCTTTCAGTGTATAACGATCACCGTCCAAAATCTCAATCACTCTAAACGGACCTTTAAACTTTGGTTCTAATTTAGTTTGATTTCGTTCTTCGTTTTGTAATAAGACAAAATCGCCAATCGCATAATTTTGAATTTTTGTCTTTGTTTTGTCAAATCGTGTTTTGTCATATTTCGCACACTCCCTAATATTCTGCGACGCGCGCTCGCGCATTTCCTCTATGTCGACATCGGTCGCTACACATCAATGTTAGTGGTCTCGCAACTTTTCCTATCAAAAGCTCCAGAGGTGAAGCTTTTGTAACTCGATTCATCATACAATTTAACGCAAGTTGAACATCTCCTATAGAGTCCTGCCACGATCTGTTATTGTTCGTCTCTATAGCAGTTAGCATCGATTTAAGGACACTCAAGACACGCTCTACCTGCCCATTAGCACGAGACGAACCTGTCGCCATCAGATGCAAGTCGATATTCTTGCTCACGCAAAAATCGCGAAACTCTCTACTGGCAAAACATCGTCCTTGATCTGCTATTACGCGAGTCGGAGCATCAATAAGCGCTACACTTTGAGTCGGAGATTAGAGGGAGCGGGTAACGATCGGAGACGGTGTTACTATTAAGCTCGCGGTAGTCTATACACATGCGGTCTGAACCATCGCGTTTCTTTACTAGCAGAGCTGGGCTTGCAAATGGGGAGCAGCTAGGTCTGATAATATGAGCTTCTAAAAGTTCTTTCACGCGGTCGCGCACAACGCTTCGTTCATCCACGGACATCCTATACGGTCGCCGCTGCACCGTGCGATTCGGATCAATCAACTTAATCTTAAGCTCGCCTGTGTTCACTCGCGTCGTAGGCAAACCGGTAATGAAAAAGTCTGAAAACTGATTAAGCGTTTGCAAAAGCCTAAGCTTGTCATTGCCTGTTACATCCGTCGCGATAATAGTCCGATTGGAAATCCGATTGGAGCGATTTATCACTATTATGACTCACCGAATTAAAACAAAGTACTTTCGTTAACGATAGGTCCGTTGCCGTCATGTTTACAGCAAAACCCCGATTTAAAATACGACGACGACGCAGAATACGACGCGCCGCTCGCTCCGCGGCCCACCGCGTGCGCCGTCGGCCGGCCCGCTGCCACCACCGCTCGTACACCGGACGGCTATGTGACCCGGCATGCCACATTTGTAGCACACCAAGGGCTTCGCTGCCGTCTGCTGCGCCGCTTGACTCGATGATGGTGTTGTTGGTCTTCCCCTAGTTTCCAACGGCTCGCTTCTGCACTCAATTCGCTTATGACCGGTTTTTCCGCAATTGAAACATTTAATTGATGTCAACTTTGCTCGCTTAATATCAATTGTAGTCGAAGATTCACCGATGGTGTTTATCTTGCGCTTTAAATAAGAAAACGCGTTTAGTTCTTGCTGTAGTTTGTCCCTCGATGTAATGTTTGTAGTGAACGCCATTCGTTGAAGTCGCGGATCAAACTGTGATATGTGAGCGAGTACGCTACGGCGATTTCTTCTTTGTTTACATCTTTCCAATGATTAGTCAGCGAAGCGATTAAACGACTTGCAAACGCGGGTAGTGTTTCCTTTTCACTCGGTTTTTCGCCATTCATTTTAATGAGGGTACCCGCCAATGTCTCGGTCGAAATAAATCGTGTTGTGAAAAGTATCTTGAATTCCTTCCATGTCATTCCTTCCTATGCTATTTGAGATAGCCATGACGGAGGACGATCGTCCGCAATATCATTAGCACTCATCGTTGGTCCCCCTAACTGTGGGCGTCCGTAGGTGGGTAGTGTTGGATGAACAAAACAGATTCATATACACAATCACACTATATTTACAATCCATCCAGTAACAAGACAGTAGATAGGTAGGCACATTTAGTTCAGTAGGTACGTATCACAGAACGCGCGATGGTTAGGTGGTGTCCGCGCGCGCCGCCCGCCAACAGAACAAGTGAAGTCTAGCATCGATTCATGTGGCGCGCGCCCCACTAACTCCATCGAACGCCACCAGATGGCGATGGTGTTGGCGTACCAGATACGACTCGATTGCGACACATTAATATGAATCATTGCAAGGCATATTACGACATATTCTCAATATAACATTTCGAGTGACCGCACACGCAGCTATAATATACATTTCTATGACGTCACCAAGAAATGTCGATATATCTCGGTGTATTTTGGCTTATTGACATATACAATATGTAACAAAAACCCTGTCCGATCCAAAAAAGGCGTATTCGTACTAGCAAAAATTGTAAAAAAAAGTAACTCATAAAAACCAAAAGTTATTGATTTTTTTATTTTTAGTTACCATGCGAAATGTAACACTAAATATGGTAAATTTTCATAAGTTGACAACACTCCACCGGCCGGCGAAATCTTTTAGTTTTTGCCTATTTTTATTTCAAAGGACACCGCCTTGCTCTAGCCGCATTGTAAGTACTCATAACGAGTCCTCGACCCTTTGATGTAGCCGACTTGGTTGCCAGTCTCATGTGGAGATAGCTTGCGATCGGATGTTCGTACGTATCACGTGCCGCTATCGTATCGCGAACAATGTCAATGTCGCAATCAGGAATATTTGAATATGTTAATTTTTATTTGTGAGTGAATGCATGATTCGGAAATCGAAGTAACAGCTCGGATTGTGGAAGCTTTCGAGTCACTCAAATCGTACACATGTGCGCTGCGTAGAGTACGTGCAAATTTAATAAAAAGGTGTCGAATGTGTACTAATGTTCTAGATAGATAGAGGTATGTAACAAGTAAATGTTTTAATAAACTGATACCTACAGTGGGTACATTGCAAAAAGCACATCACATTAACTCAATAATAATTGTTTCTTGATAAACAGAAGGTCAGAAATCGGGGTCATTGTGCGTAAGCCTACAATAAAATATCAGCTGATACCTACGCGTAGGCAAAACGTAGATGTCTTTAGTCCTACGTTTCTTTGGCGGCGTGCGACAAAAGACCGCCGCGCTCAGGTGGCTTCTTTGACACGAAATTGTAGGTGAACTCTGGTGAACCCTGTCGAGCGATCAGTGTTGCCTTTGGTATGATTATTTTTAATTTTTTAAATTAATTGTTTTCATTGGGGAAAAATAATTATCTCGTATCCATTAAATGATTACGTATTTGTGTACGCACTACGATACCAAATAATACCCTTCAGGATCGGACAGGGTTTTCGTTACATGCTGTATTATTAGCTTAATCATATATAGTCGAGTTAATTCATGTCAGTGTCACTTATAATTGATTATTTACGTTGCATTTTACTATTTTGTATTCAAGTGACATGCGGTTACAGTTGTCATAGTATGACAACTGTCTATTTCATTTGAGTAGCTCACTTGATATTCAGTTAACAAACAAAATCACAACCAACATAACAACAAAACACAAGTGGCAAAATGTGAATGTACTATAGGTTTCTACCTGCACCTGTGTTGTACTAGGCGTGATGTTTTGATAAGTTATTCAAATAACTTGTTTTTAGAATGACGTTGAATACTCGTCATCATAAAAACAAGATTTTCGACCAGTATTGATGATATTAAAGAGACATTTAAATACTTTATTAATAGAGTTGAAAATCAAAATAGACAATGCAGTTCTAACTGTGCAACGAATAAAATATTCTTAAACAACTCACCAGAACCAGAGCTACGACAAAACCAAGGATATAGAGACTCATTTTAAAAAGATTTTGCGTCGTATTTAGCGAGACGAGTGCAGCAGACGAGGCTTGATTGGTACAGTCGAACCGAGCGCCGTCGTCGCTCTCAATTAATGTCACTTTGAACTTGTGGCTCATGTAGTCTGATGATGTCACTAGAATTTATTGAGAGATCACGATCAGAACAGTTATTTACTACGAAACACACGACTTTGCTTTCGAAACGATCGAAGTAAACAGGGTCTCACAAGCAAGTCCAACGTCTCGTGAGTCGTTCGGGAATTACCTAAATTATATTTTCCTGTCACCGATCACCGATGACGCTGTGATATATCTACGTACGTACACACCTATGCAAATGATTTCAGAGCGTTCGATAAAGTTTTGAATAGTTTTCTTTGTGAGTAGTATAATAGTCAACAAATGGACCATTACAGTGTGTATTACGTAGACTCATGTTGTAATTCTCTCTGTGTGTGTGTCTGTGTTACTGCACCGTTGGGTCTTGTTGTTGCGAACGCGATGTGGGAATGTGGTCCTGCGTTCGATTACCGGGTCGGGCAATGTGCTATTAGTTTTTTTTTGCCCGGAGTTTGAAAGTTGGTGGTGTGACTAAGTCCGGTAACGAAGATACGGGCCCGTTCGGAAGTAGTTGATCCGTCAAAACAAGGGACACATTTCTTCAGACGGGCACAAACACATTGGGAGGAGTGACAGCTGTCAAACCGTCTGGCAAAGTTTTAGTTTATCAGCCGTTTAGTTAAGTTGGGAGTACATTTATTTTTCCAGAAATATCATATCATTGGAAGCCTCCACGTGAAGTTTTAAGTTCGGTGATAAACGTTTTACGAGTGAAAATAAAATCGTAGTAATTTTTTTAAGGGCTGGTTTTATTAATACGAGAATTGTAGTAGACACTTAAAGTTTTGTGCAAAGTTCTTTTTATCTTCAACAATCTCACGAAGTTTCAGGTCTGGGATATGTCAGACTTTCGAGTTTCTGACTACACATAAAACTGTCAATAATCTACTAATGGCAGCCGGGACCACGTGCTTTTGGATGCAGTATGTAATGGATGATCACCCATCTGCAGACCAACCTCGGCAAGCATTGCTTAACCTTGAAGTCAGCCACGAGCTTATATATATTATTATTTAATAAACAACAACACTGCGATGAAGGTCGTTGTGCATGGTACCTACAGTAAAAATAGCAAGCAACCAGTTATAAAACTAGCACTAAATGAAGATCAAGTGTTATTGAGATGACCTGCCATGTGACCTCGAGTCCTTACCGAGAGTGACCGTTGCGCGAATACGGTATTGACGCGTTTATTTTAATATGAATAAAATCATGACATACTACAAACGCGACTTCATAAATCGCCTGAGTACGTCCTATTATTACCCTGAGTCCTAACCAAAAGGGACTGACGCGCGAAAACGCAACTACCCGACATTTTATTGACTTCGTAAATAGTAGTAGTATGTAGTAGGCCACAAGTGAGTGGTAACACTTTGACCGTCAGCTGGCCTAGCGTAGTACAGAGTTTCAATATAATGCGAGGCTAACTAATACTGGCTTCAATACCACTGACGTGCGGTCTTCATATAAAGCGACATTCATATATATATAATATAAATATATATATCGTACGTATCGTTTAAAATATCGTGTAGGTATAAATTATATATAATTTATAATAATGTTGAACTCCTCTTCCTCTCTCTTTATTTAGCCGTACCCGACCTAAAGACATAGACCCTCTATATTGATCTTTTACTTCGTCATACCATCTTTGAAATACATTATGGAATGCAATAAAGAATTGAGTTTTGCGTTAAAGAAAACTAGATTTTTTTGACTGGGAATATTATTCGATCACATTCTTACCTACGAAGTATTATTACCCGTCTTTAGATAGAACGCGTTTTTCCTACTTAAAACTAGTTTTTACTAAATGCCAATGTTAAAACTACACTTGGGAGCAAATAAATCGAGCCACTACCTTTTTTCACGTAAAATGGTAAATATTTTTGGGAATATGGAACGTATCAATTCGAACTATATATCGCCTAAAAGTTAAGTTAATAACCTTAACAATGAGGGTAAATTATTGAATAATAACCTTATTGAATGATAAATTATTGGCTCTGCAAGAAAAATGGTAATTTTGATAGAAAATTTAGTAGGGCTAAAACAGTCCATAAAAACAATAAAAAACAAAATTATTGCAAAAAAAATATTCTTAATAACTGGTATTACCCCCCCCCCCGTGCCCTGATGCATTCTTGTAGCCTATTAGTCATCGATCTGATCAGAGTTACGATGACATATTGTGGTATGTTCTCCCACTCTTCAAGCACAGCGACTTTAAGCTCGGGAATGGATGAAACAGCGGGAACCCTGGCTCGGACTCCCCGTTTTAGCTCGTCCCATAGGTGTTCGATCGGGTTCAAATCGGGACTTCGTGCTGGCCATACCATTTGTTGAATCCCGATCGCAGACAAGTATTCCGTAACGATCTGCGCGGTATGAGGTCTCGCATTGTCATGCATAAACAAGAAATTTTCTCCGACAAAACCAGCATACGGCATTACGTGGTCTTCAAGAATGTCAGTTATGTATCGGTCAGCTGTTAATCCACGTCTACCACTGCCATCGTTGGCGGGGTCGACGAAGACAAGTTCCGTTTTTCCGTCTAGAGAAATTCCTCCCCACACCATACAATAACCACCACCAAAACTCACAGTTTCTCGAATGCAACATTGGGCAAATCTTTCACCAGGACGTCTATACACTCGGTTTCTCCCGTCATTGCTAAAAAGACAGATTCTTGACTCGTCAGAAAACAAAACTGACCTCCAGTCTTCTAACGTCCAATTAATGTGTTCTCGAGCAAACTCCAAGCGAGATCGGCGATGAGCTACAGTCAATTTTGGGCCAGTTGCTGGTTTATGTGATGTTAAATTTCGTTCCTTTAGTCTTCGTCTCACTGTCCACCTACTGATTGCGACACCTCGAACGTCACGTAACGCTTGCTGTAGCTGAACAGTATTAAGTCCACGGTCGCGCAACGAATTGGTTGCAATAAAGCGGTCGTCACGTTCTGTTGTTGCCCGTGGTCGGCCAGTTCCAGGTCGCCGAACAAAAGCACCAGTCTCCAGATACCTGCGGTATACCCGCTGTACCTTTGAACGACTCAAATGAAGTCTGCGTGCCACTTCACGTTGTCCGTGTCCAACCTCAAGTAAAGCTACAACTTGGGCAGCTTCCGTCGGTGTAGTATCCATTTTATCAGGTTATTTTGATTACACAGACACAGATAAAGACAACAATAACAAGTAATATGGGTATGATTAACAAAAACCTCAAATTTAATCTTTTCTTAACAGAGTACAATAAATATGTCATAAGCAAATTAAATGCGATAATTTTATTCTACCCTTTAAACTTTAATTAAAATGAAATTTTGACAACTAACTACCCTCATTGTAAAGGTTATTAAATACCCTTTTAGGCGATATATGTTTCGAATCGATGCGTTCCATAATACCAAAAATAATAACCATAATGCGTGAAAAAGGAAGTGGCTCGATTTATTTGCTCCCAAGTGTAGAAATACCTAGTCGAAACTAGAATTTACCACTGACATAATTGATTTTCAGATAAAACTTGTTGTCACTCCAAGCTTTAGTAGAGAGAAACTAATTTGTGATTGAAAACAAGATATACTTAAATATATTAATTAAAAAGATCTAGGACACACAGTCATGTTCCTAGTAAAAAGTAAAAATAATAATCTTACGCTAAAGGAATATTTGAGGGAACATCGACATAAAGTAGTTGCCAAGGTGACATTATTAATTAAAAGTAATTAAAGTAATCGAACAAGTCAACAGAACACAACTATAAAATTTAAAAATGGATTGCCAAGGAACATACTCGTATTTTGTTAATATAAAGTAAAAAATAATTAAACAACCATAAAATTAAAAAAGGATGAGGGTCTACTTGTTATATACACATTTTGAGTTACAAAGGTAACCATTTTTCTTGTAGAGACACCTTTTTGTCATACATCCTCTCTTGCATACGCATCGCATAAATCCTTGGCCTGTTCCTATGGCTGCTTCCTTAGCAACAGTTCTCAAAGGTAAATAGTTTTATCTGAAAATCAAATACATCAGTTCTAAATTTTAGTTTTGACTAGGTATTTCTAGTTTTAACAAAGGTTAGTAAGAACTACTTTTAACTAGGGAAATCGCGTTATATCTAAAAACGGGTTTTAACTGTAACATATCCTACATTCTAATCTATTATCAAAAACAAAAAAATTGGTTGGAAATAATTCAGGTTATAAACTCACAAAACGTATTACTTAAGTCGTGGATGGCACCACAGTACAGCGAACAGCGCCATCTAACAATTTGATTCAGAAACGAATGATCATGTGATCGGAAACGCAAGCGAGCCCTACCGCTTGGACACGATCGTCCATAGAGGGGATGCAGTGAGGACTGGCGGAGAGACCCGAGTGTTTCGACAGTCAACAGAATACGGTCGAGTCAACTCGAGTCTGGACAGTCTTGGCAAACGCTCGGTACCACGCACGTGTCTGTTTCCGTTGCACTTGTTTATTTCTTTAGCCAGTGTATTAAAGTTATTTTTGAATTCGAATTATCTCTTCGTTCGAGTACCCACTACAGTGCCCACACAAAAAATGTGTCGGATTGTGAAGAAGACCCGATGGTTCGCATCTCGGCCACCCCTGATTCCGAAGCATACATTTAAAAAATTCTCATATCACACTACTTCAGTTTCGAATAATATAATTCAATAATGATTCGAGAGACACTTAGCACCTTCTGTCCTCCAATGTCGCAATTGTGAGTGTCGAAAACTATTGTTCTTTCCCTCGGGAACAATACTTTTTTCCGGATGAAAGATACCCTATGCCCTTTTCTGTACCTACACCTAACAACGTATAGGCAACATTTCTTGATGATCGGTTCAGTAGTTTAGGCGTGAAAAGTAAGTATACAAACAAACTTACTTTCGCATTTATAAAATTGGTTTGGAAGTTAGGATTGTCGTCTCCACTTTGTATAGGTACGTAGGTACCTTCCAACCTTAACAGAAGTCATCTAATTAAACTAGCTGTAAAAGGTCCGTTCCTTTAGTTTTCTAGGTGAAGCTGAATCCCTCCGGTGTCAATAAACATAATGCAACAATATCTGATGCAATCCAGTACAATCTGATTAAATCTTACCTACTGTGGGATGAGTCAATCAACTGCATTCTACTTAATAAAATCTTAAACACATTCATTCGTTGACAGACACCGCTGAGTCATGCTTCTAGCATGACATTTTGTTCCTTAAAAAACTAAAGTGAGGAATAACGAAAAAAATTGGAAATTCACATCCAAAAAGGCTTAGATGGTGAAGAAAATTTCAATAGGAGTTCATCATTTTTGAAGTTAAAAACGAGGAAATCGTCGTAAACTCTTTATAAACAAATGTCTGTTGTTTTATCGTTTTTTTAATAACTTATCCCCTAAAGCTCCTGAAGGAGTAGTTACTCATGGGTAATCTAACGGGAACACGGCTTGTCTCCTGATTAAATAGCCAGCTTCAAAACGAATAGTACAACACGGGGCAAATAACATAGCACAAGGCTCGAATGTCGTTTGTTGAATAAAGTAATAAAATAAATAAGTTATTTACACAGTTTTGTATTTTTTGACAAAAAATACAAAACTGTGGCTATTAATATAAATTAGACTTTAAAGAAATATCTTTAATAGTTCTGAGCCAGGTGCCATGTTAATTCACCCGAGTTGTAGATCTCCGTGACAGTGCTATGTCAATATGTACGGGTCTCGATAATGAAACGTCTTTATTTCTTTGTTGAATAATTGGTTCTTTAGTAAAATTGTCCAACTGAGAGAACAGAGGAACTTTAGCATACCCCACGGTCTTACTTTGGCTTTATTAGGCACGTTAAAACCAGAGATTGATAGGCTTTTCTATCTCCAGTACGCCAAAAATGGTGATACGTTATTTGCTTTGACATAATACTATCAATAATTGACATTAACATACGATTCTAATTTCATTAGTGCCTTTTGTGGACAGCATAATTAATTTTTGTTACAGTTGTGAAAAAATGTTGAGCAGTGGTGGCCCAGTGGTAACGGCCCCGACTTACGAGTTGTAGGTCGTAAGTTCGAACCCAGGCAGGCGCTACTTTGTGTAAATAATTTCATCACCACTGCTCTCAAAACGGTGAAGGAAAACATCGTGAGGAAACCGGCATGTCCTAGAACCAAAAATTCGAATACATTGTGACATCTACCGATCCGCACTGAGCCCGCGTGGTGGATTACGGCTCACTCCCTCTCATAGAGAGGAGGCCTGTGTCCCAGCAGTGGGAACGTTATAGGCGATTATGATGATGATGACAGTTGAAATGGCAATCATGTAATTTGGTGTAAATTGTTTATTTTTATTTTTTCTATCTTAGATTCTTTTATATTTTGTAAATGTGAGAATGTTGTAGGCCTTGTAGATTTATAGACCATAGTCTATTTGTTAAGCAATGATAAGCTGTAATTTGAAAACATTGTTTTTCGAGTTTCAATCGAACACTCAGCGAAAATGCATAAGTGCATCGAACGCAAGTATGCACATTCGCTCATCCACCAAAATGTGGGCCAGTTCGCGTTTAGATCTCATCAGAGACACCTCGTACTCATTACCATTACCATTTAACCATACATTTTACCAACAAGTTAGTCATATAATTTACCATTTTACCATTTCTTGTAACTAAGTGTTATAGTGATTAAATATTGTTATTTCCCTTATAATTCAAGACTTAAACTTTTACCGTGCCAAAACAATTCAATCAATTCAATCAAACAATCAGTCGTCGTGTGCGCGCGACATAGTGTAGACGTGTCAATCCGTTGACCAGTGACTCGCAGCGGAGGACAATGACCTCGGTTATAGTCAAGTGTGTGAACTGCAACATTGTTATCAACGAACTATTGGCGTTCCTTAACAATGTTCTCGGTTTTATGGATGAACAGAGTATTCATCAACTGTGTACTACGGCCTTTTCGGCTGAGGATGTCATGAAAGCCAAGTCATTGCTTTCTGATTCATTACCCAATGCGAAGAAGATGACGATACGACGTAAAGAAGGAAAGAAAAAAATGCTGCGAGATCTAGAGGACATAATCTGCCTTATGAAGACAACAAACCCTGAGGAATTTCCGATATTCGTGGCTAAGGAGTTACATAAGCTGCCTCCTGTTACGTTTGATCACGTTGATGTGACCAGGCTTCTTAAGGACATTTTGAATATGCAAAATCGACTCAGTGCAATGGAAGAGAAAGTTGTAACAACGGATAAGTTTGACTTACTTAAGAGCGAGGTAGAAAACATGAAACATGCTTCTATAATTGATAACTTCTCCTCCAACGTGAACAGAAGAAGAGGGGCTTGTTTACAAACCAGCCCTCTTGATAGTGGTCCCATAGGTCTACAATATGTCCCTATAAAATCAACGCAATTAACAGCTGATATCAGTGTAAATAACCGTCTGGCATCTATGAGTCACTCATCACTAACAAGTAATGGCGAAGATGATTTTGTCTCTTTTCTTCGCAAGCAAAATGATGTGACAGAGACTCGAGGACACGTGGAGGCGCAGGTAACCACTGTGGTTTCGAAAAGTGCGAGCGAGAGTAGCGGTCAACCCACCCAAGGACACGGCGGCGGCGGCGGCGCTGTAAGAACGAGCGAGACAGACAAGTTAATGAGGCGCGTGGAGGCCACTGAGAGCACTGCGGTTTCGTCAGAACCAGTTAGCACACCGGCCGCATGCGCTCACGCATCGGTGGGGATGGCTACTAGTGTCGATCGAACGTTGGCTCCCGCTGCATTGTTACAGAAAAATAATGGCGGTATGAGTACAAATAATCTCAACACGGAATGGACTGTGGTGCAGAGGAAATCGTCTAAACGGTATAAACTGATTGGTCAGAAAGGATGTGCGGCCACTTCCCCGAACGGTAAATTCAAAGCAGCGGATGTTAAAGTGCCTTTGTTTATCTCTAATGTAAGTACTGAAACGAGTGAACAGGACATAATTAGCTACATAAAAGAGAAAACCAGTGAGAGTGTTACCTTAAAAATGATAAATATGAAAGTAACGAAGAAATACAATGCTTATAAACTGTTTGTTTCTAAAAACAAACTGGACCTGTTTTTGAACGACCAATTGTGGCCAGATGGCATAACTTTTAGGCGTTTCGTACGTTTTACGTACCGAAAACAGACGGAAGTTTAGGTATAAGTTATAGTATTAGTATAGACTTTTATTATGAATAGTACGCAAAACAAATATTGCAAGTTTACCAGTTTTAACTGTAAATCATTGAAACGCTCAATAGATAGTGTTAGGGATGTGTGCGAGATGTCAGACATTGTAGCCCTCCAAGAGACGTGGCTTCTGCCCCATGATATTCCTTTCTTAGGTACTATAAGTGATAAGTTTGAGTATACGGGTAAGTCAGCTGTTGACACATCCGCAGGTCTGCTAGTAGGAAGACCTTATGGAGGAGTGGCCATCCTCTGGAGAAGGGGCATTTTTGAAGATGTATCAGTAGTAACATGCACAAGCTCTCGTTTAGCTGCTATCAGAGCTACAATAGGTGATCGTTCTATTATAGTGCTATCGGTGTACATGCCAACTGATTCGCCCGATAACTTGCCTATTTTTACAGATGTTCTAGGTGAGATTGGTGCCATAGTGGCAAGCTTAGATATTGAGAGTGTTTTTGTATTAGGAGATTTTAATGCGCATCCCTACGAATTGTTTTTTAGGGAATTAAATAATTTCTGTGATGACCATTCTTGGGTTTGTGCCGATGTAGAAAAATTGGGTTCCGGGACAGATAACTACACTTTTGTAAGCGAAGCTCACGGATGTAGAAGGTGGCTAGACCACTGTGTTGTGTCTTTTTCTGCTTGGCAGACAATTATTAAGGTGGGTATAGAGGAAGACGTATATATGTCGGATCACTTACCGATATACATTGAGTGTGACCTGAATATAGTGAGGCCTAAAATAGTAACGCATAATGCACCGCGCTCTAGGGTTATATGGGGGGAAAGGGACGGATGTCAGGTCAAACGTTATCATGACTTGTGTACCAATAGGTTGCGTGACATTGATTTTCCCAAAGAGTTTGCGGAGTGTAGTTATGGGTCTTGCAGCTCGGTAGCACACAAAGGTATATTAGATAATCTGTACAAGGATATTATAGGTATTTTATGTAATGCTGCGGAGTTGACCAATACTGCGGGAGAGTGCAGGCCAAGGAGAGGCAAAGTGTTGTGTGGATGGAACAGTAATGTACGAGACGCTCACCGGGAGGCCAGACACAAGTTCAAATTATGGGTAGCACTTAACAGGCCGACAAGTGGAACAGTATTTGACGAAATGACCGAGTCGCGTAAAGTATTTAAGGGGCGCCTGAAATGGTGTCAAAAGAACAAAGACCAAATCAAAATGGACATCATAGCAAAGCAAAGAGCCACAAATAACTTTGGTGAATTTTGGAAATCCACTACTAGGTTGGATGCTGGGCCTGGGCTACCGGTGAGAGTAGGAGGAATCAGTGATCCAGTGGGGATTGCAAATATGTTTATGGAACATTTTAAGGTGCAGTCGCCTCTGGGCCCCTCTGTTGCAGTGGGTGATGCTGAGTCCGACCGTAAGACGGGGCAACCACTGATACATTTTTCGGCAAAACAAATAAAAGCCACCATTCAAAACATGAGCAGAGGTAAGTCCCCCGGCCACGACGGACTCAGCATTGAACATTTCAAATTTGCGGGTGTGCACCTGCCGAGAATTCTTTCCTGGTTCTATGCAATGTGCATTAGTCATTCGTTCTTGCCAGCCGAACTAATGCGAACTATAGTTGTACCTATTGTTAAAAATAGGACAGGGGACATCTCGGACAGAGGAAACTACCGTCCAATTTCCCTGGCGACTACCTTGGCTAAAATACTGGACAGTATGCTTAACTCATATTTGAAAAAATATTTAAGTTTGCACGACGCACAGTTTGGGTTTCAACCTGAACTGTCGACCGAAAGTGCCATACTGAGTCTAAAGAATACTGTCCAGTATTACACAGAACGCAAAACGCCAGTGTACGCCTGTTTCCTGGATCTTTCCAGAGCCTTCGACCTGGTGTCATATGATGTGCTTTGGAGAAAGCTAGGGGACAGAAATGTACCAGAGGAAGTTCTGAAAATCATGCGGTACTGGTATGCGAATCAGACAAATAGTGTCAAGTGGTCTGGAGCTTTCTCTGAGCCATATGGGTTGAAGTGTGGTGTGAGGCAGGGGGGGTTGACGTCTCCCGGACTCTTCAACCTATATGTCAATGATCTCCTAGAGGAGCTCAGCGGTATGCGTGTCGGCTGTCGAGTTGGTGGTGTTAATATTAACAACATCAGCTACGCGGACGACATGGTACTGCTGGGCCCGACTGAGGGATCTATCAGAGATATGCTGAAGGTGTGTGAAAAATACGCTGAAGCGCATGGACTTGTCTACAATGTCAAGAAATGTGAGTACATGGTCTTTAGGGCCGCCGGTAAGTGCTCTGATCATACACCTAATTTCACCCTAAATGGCATGAACATAACTAAAGTCAACCAATTTAAATACTTGGGGCACATACTTACCGACGACCTTAAGGATAATGTAGACATCGAGAGGGAACGTAGGGTACTAGCGGTCCGAGGTAATATGTTGGCCCGTAGATTCACCCGTTGTACCGACCAAGTCAAAATCACCCTATTCAAGGCGTATTGTCAAGGTTTGTATGCGGGGGGTCTATGGGTTTGCTATGCCAAAAGATCGCTAGATGCCTTGCGAGTCCAATATAATAATGTTTTTAGGATGCTGTTGAGACTGCCCCGGTTCTGTAGTGCATCAGAGATGTTCTCGCAGAACCGAACCGACGGATTTAACGCAGTCATGCGCAAAAAAGTTGCATCACTGATGTTTCGAACACGGGTCAGTAACAATAGCATCCTGAAAACAGTGGCGGAGAGTCCTTACTCCCCCATTCTGAGGCATTTTGTGGGGATGATGGTCAATCAGGGTTTACCACCGTGAAGTGATCGTTCTCTGCGCAACCTGCTTCGGACTCAAAAATTGTGACTGTGTTTTTTGTTTTATGTTATCTTATTTTCTAACACTAGTTTTAAGGAGTTTTACTAACAAAATGGACCATATTGTTGTCTGAAATCAATAAATAATAATAATAATAATAAAATACGAGAAAGGTGTGCTAGGTCACCATATCGCCGAGCACTAATTTCTACAATTGTAAAAGTGAAATATTTTAAAAGAGTAACCATGGAGTTTCTTGCCGGATCTTCTCCATAGGAAACGACTAATTGGAACCGTGCACCTAGATTCAGGATATCAGATAGTAGATTTATTTGTAATAAAATATTTCGATTTGATTTCGTTGAGCCGACTAGTCGGCCAGTCGGCTGGACGGCCAAAGTCATAGTTGGTCAATCCCTAGTCGTGACGGACTTGTAAAAACACAACTCAAAACTCAAAGCATTTATTTCAAATAAACCAATTACAGTATACCTATACTTGTATACCTGTACTTGTATAACACTTAGTAGCACTTAGTTGTAGCATGACACTCAAATCGATTGCTGGACTTTAGCTATTAACGAATTAGTGAGTCTTATTGATAGATGGTGTGTGTGAAAGACGAAATGGCTGGATAGGGGGGACTACCGAAATAACAAATAATAGAGAAATATGTTAAATTCTTGGACTTGCTAAGTTATTCAGTTCACAAAATCTTTATAGTGTCTATTACAAAAATAAAAATTTAAAAAGTATATTTCATTCAACACAAAATAATTTGATGCTTGACTTTGTCTCTTATAATTTTTTAATTCCTATAATTTTCGGACTGATATTGGTTAAATTCATTACCAATAATCAAGTGAAAAACACATAGCTTCCCATGGTAGACGCTCCCATTTAGAAGTAGCTATCACAGGTAAAATAAGCTTACGAACCTTTTTAAATGCTTAGTTTGGCAAAAAAAATATGCTATCATTGGTAAGCAAAACGTCCGTAGAATTAACAATGTTAGTAAGACGAGAGTTAAGTTTTTCCTAATAATTTGCAACGACACAGCCAGAGAGTTTAGCTTCATAGTCTACTTCCATTTGTAAAGTACCGTGTGTGGCTGACAGAGTGGAAATAAAGAAAGAATGAGTAAAATTAATCTGGACACAGTTCGTTAACACAAAATAACAAATAACAAATAAAAGTGAAAATAACAACAACAATAGTGTGTGCCTCATGGCTGCGCCAAAAAAGTTCATTTCACCATTAATGCCAGACAGATGCTGCCTGACGCTGGTTTTATAATGAACCTTTATGTACAAGGTGACGGGGAGTACATACAAACAGTTTCAACATACATGATATACAACCAAAACAAACAAGAAACGAAAACTGTCACAGTAAAACCTGTTCTTAGTGAGTAGCTACTCTTGCTTGTCCAGGTTCCAAAGATACTTCCACACATGCGTCACATCCACGCAAAAAAGCTATCGCTCATCATAATGCTGCGACCCTATGCAAGATAGAGCCCCAGTGCGCTGGTACTGATATCTCTATCTCTGCTAGTGCTGCTAAATCTCGTAGATACGATGACAGATTTCGTATGCATCCCTAAGACCCTCGATCTGACTGGGTTCAGCGTTCTTATGACTTGTTTTCGAGTATCTGAGGTAGACATCGTAACAAGGTGTTGGGCTTTTGGTCTTGGCTTTTGGCTTTATTTGGTCTGACTCCTTTTACGATTTTACAGGCTTTTTGAGTCCTTGGTCTCTAATTTTGAAAGTCTTCCGTTCCTCGTCACTGATGATTTCTATGTTCTCACCACTTAATTCTACTGATGCGTCGGTCTCGGGATGTCCTGTCCTTAGGCTGCAAATGATGACGGCAGGGCAGTTCAATTGTTTTAATGTCAAAAAGGACTTAATGGTAAGGATAAGTTGCAGGTCAGCGTGCTGCAAGGCTGTCACGTAGTCGCTCACCGGCTTAGGTCACGTGATCGCTGGCTCGCCTGCTACTTGAAGCGCTCATGGTACAAACTAGCACGGCAGGTTATTTTTCGTCGAAAATTGACCTGCTATAAGAGTTTATGGTAAGGCCCCTTATCTTGACTGCTATGCGGCCGTAAATTGCAAATTGATTACCAACTTTAACTGTCCGTATATTCAAAACACAGCTGTTATTCTTTGACCGTTGTAAGAAATGGCTATAATGGTTAATTTCCCCGACTGAACATAGTACACGTGTAGAATGACCAACTTTTGTCGACGGAAGAATAGACAATGAATATAAAATGACTGAAAGAATAGACAAAATGACAGATTTATTTTATTATTATTTAGTAATTCATTAATTTCAGATATATTATAATTCATAGAATACATTAAATTAAATAAGAATCAATTGGTACGTATACCTACATCAAATTAAATTAAAATCAATTTACACAATATTAACATTACATTAAATTAAATAATTAACTATAAAATCAAAATCAAAATCATGTTAGAATATGACGTATGTTAAATACGGATCCCTAATGCATATCTCCGACGCTGCAATTCCTTCAATTTACGCCGAGTGCATAAAAACTGCATCGATGACATCCGTCCAGCCACGAGCCGCCGACGCAGCGAAATTCGACATTAGCAATTAGTTATTTTTGATACATATTTTTGTCATTCCATATTCTAGCATCGAATAGGTTTCACCAATTTAATTGTAGTAATTTCCTTTAAAATAAATTAGTTTTAAAATAACTTTGGTTTTTTTTCGATCCTCCGTCTGCAGTTTACATAATTGGCGCAGTCGGTAGGATACTCGCGGGCCGGTTCGCGAATCGCGTTAGAATCACTTCACATCGATAATCACGATCGCGAGTCACCCGGGTGGCTATCAAGTCACGGTACGAGTATCCTGAATCTACAGTAAAGCTGCGGAGCCGGGTGGAGAATCCAGACTTCGATTCACGGAGAAGAACCAGAGATGAAATATATGTGAGTACACCAGAATCTTTCTCGTGTTGCTTCCCATCTATCCCTAGTTACTTTTATGTCCAAGATTTTCCATCGCGAGAAATCTTATACCCGGGAACCTGCATCGCGACAGGCGCGCCGACACATAGTAGATATTAATAGAGACTTAGATAGTGAATTACATTTTAACTTAAGTAGTTTGTTTGAACCTAAAATGCCGTACGATCCCGACGTAATCTTTAAGGCCTTACGCCTTGTGCCCGATTTCGACGGAAACCCCAACGTATTGACCAGGTTTATTAACATCTGTGACCGGATAGTATCTCAGTATGCAAGCCCCGAGCTAGGAAGTGAGCTAGGAAATCTGTGTCTCTTAAATGGCATTCTAAACAAGATCACAGGGCCTGCCGCATCTACTATCAACTCGAACGGCATTCCCGAAACTTGGGCAGGTATTAGATCAGCTCTAATTAATAACTTTTCGGACCAGAGAGACGAAACGGCTTTGTACAATGACCTCTCGTTGGCTACGCAAGGTAATCGAACCCCTCAGGAATTCTACGATCAGTGCCAAACCTTGTTTAGTACTATAATGACATTTGTGACGTTACACGAGACTTTACAGACGACTATTGAAGCTAAACGGACGCTTTATAAGAAAGTTACCATGCAGGCTTTTGTACGTGGACTAAAAGAACCCTTAGGCTCACGTATACGATGCATGCGGCCAGAAACTATAGAGAAAGCTCTGGAGTTCGTGCAGGAAGAATTAAATATTATATACCTGCAGCAACGTCATGATGTTTCAAAGACTCAAACTGCTCAGAGCGCACCTAAAATGTATAAACCTCCTCTTATGCCTGCTTTGCCGTTTAACCCATTAAATATTCCGCGACCCCCAGTACCTAACTGGCCTACTCCCGTAGGACAGCGTGGATATCAACCTCAGCCTCAGGCCTTCAAGTTCAACATGCCAGGCAACCAATATCAAAATCGTATGCCTACTCGAACACAACAAATGTTCCGTGCACCATTACCAAACTATCACCCTCAAAGTAACGTTTTTAAATTTCCATCCAGGAATAATCCACCACAAAATTCGGGTCCGAAACCCATGAGCGGCGTTCAACATTTCAGTCCGAAACCATTACCCATGACGCACGATTGGCAAAGAAACGGGAACCCATCACCGAATAATTATTTTAAGACGCGCGAGTTAAATCTTAATGAACTCGCTTTGCCTGATAGTTCCTATTATTCTGCTGACTACTACTATGAACCAGGATATGATTACTACACAGACTGGAACGGCTTTTACAATTTTTATGACTATGACTATAACACTAATACGACTGACTGTAATGCGACTTGTGATAATCAGGTAACAGGAGAAACAGAGCCACAACCAGGCCCTAGCCGTGCTAACCAGAATCAGGATTTTCAGTCGGACCAGACATCCATAGAGCAAAAATAGACCTCAATTTACAGACTCAAAGACAGTTACCTTACATAGAAATTTCTAGCCCTCCTTTAAAATTTTTAATTGACACTGGCGCTAACCAGTCCTTTATTAGCCCCGAGGCTGTACAAAAGTTTTTTCATGATTATCCCCTCAACTATGACCCTTTCGAAGTTACAAATGTTCACGGTGTCAGTAAAAATGATAACTCCATAACTCTACCGTGTTTTAATGAATTCAACGAGGCCGATAGTATAAAATTATTCGTATACCGTTTTCACAATTACTTTGATGGCCTTATAGGATTAGACTTATTATCCAAATGGGAGGCTAAAATAGACTTAAAAGATTTTCAATTAGTAACGCGAACTGCTACAAATCCAATTAAAGTATATAATTCACGCAACATCAACTTGTATGAGGATATTATCCCTGCCAAAAGTACTAAATTAGTAAGACTACCTATTAATGCCCCGGATGGCGATGTTTTAGTAAGCGAACAAGTTTTTTGTAATTGTATTATCCATGAGTGCCTTACCACTGTAGCTAATAGTCGTGGATATGTGGAGTTAGAGAATCCAACTCCCAATGACGTAATTTTTTCATTAGATCAGCCAACTTGTGCAGAACTGTTCAATGCTGAGTGCATGCAAGTAAAACAATCGAATCGCGTAGATGACGTATTATCGCGTTTGCGCACGGACCACCTTAATGAAGAGGAAAAAGCTAATCTTTTAACACTTTGCTCTCGCTATGCGGATGTATTTTACATTGACGGGGAACCATTGACTTTCACTAACAAAATAAAACATCGCATAAGAACAACAGATGAAATTCCCGCATATACTAAAAGCTATCGATACCCTTACGTCCATCGGGATGAGGTTAGGGACCAAATTTCAAAAATGCTACAGCAAGGTATAATAAGACCTTCCGATTCTGCATGGAGCTCGCCCATTTGGGTCGTGCCAAAAAAAATTGACGCTTCCGGAAAACAGAAATGGCGTCTCGTAGTTGATTTTCGCAAGTTGAACGAAAAAACCATTGACGACAAATACCCCATACCTAATATCAGTGACGTCCTTGACAAATTAGGAAAGTGCCAATACTTTACGACTTTAGATTTGGCAAGTGGCTTCTACCAAGTGGAGATGGACCCTCAGGACATATCAAAAACCGCATTTAATGTGGAACACGGGCATTTTGAATTCCTTCGAATGCCCATGGGACTAAAAAATTCACCGTCCACCTTTCAACGAGTTATGGACAATGTTCTAAGAGGCCTTCAAAATAGCATATGCCTCGTATATCTCGACGATATCATCGTCTATAGTACCTCTCTTCAAGAACACATGGATAATTTGGAAAAAGTTTTCCAAAGACTTAGGGAGTCCAACTTCAAAATCCAGATGGACAAGTCCGAATTTTTGAAGCTCGAAACTGCCTATCTGGGTCACATTATTAGTAGAGACGGCATAAAGCCGAACCCTGAAAAAAATTCCGCAGTCCAAAAATATCCAATCCCAAAGACCCCGAAGGAAATCAAACAATTTTTAGGCCTTCTAGGTTATTACCGGAAATTTATCCCCGATTTTGCTCGCATCACCAAACCTCTTACCCTTTGCCTAAAGAAAGGTAGTAAAATCACTCTCAGCCCTGAATATGTCAACGCCTTTGAAACTTGTAAGACCTTATTAACTAATGACCCTATCCTGCAATACCCAGACTTCAAAAAGGAATTTAATCTCACGACGGACGCTTCAAATGTCGCTATTGGAGCAGTGTTGTCTCAGGGACCAATAGGTTCTGACAAACCCGTCTGTTACGCATCTCGCACACTTAATGAAAGTGAGCTAAATTATAGTACCATCGAGAAAGAGTTACTTGCCATAGTCTGGGCAACAAAGTACTTTAGACCTTATCTTTTTGGTAGGAAGTTTAAGGTACTGACTGACCACAAACCATTACAATGGATGGTGAACTTGAGAGAACCCAACTCACGACTGACCAGATGGCGACTAAGACTTAGCGAATATGACTTTACCGTAGTGTACAAGAAAGGCAAATTTAACACCAATGCTGATGCTCTCTCCCGTGTAGAAATTTATAATGAGGAGACAGATGAGATCAACTCACTGATCGAAAGTATTAAGGATCTCAGGTCAATAATTAACAACCCATCTGAGGCACCACCGCCACCGACAAACTCCTCTACGGACACCGTACATACCAGTAATGAACATCCTATATTAGAAATCCCCATTACAGATGAACCTCTCAATAAATTTCATCGACAGATTCGTTTTACCATAGTTGGTGACATAAAACGCCGTCCGACAGTAACTAAACCTTTTGAAAACCATACACGAATTGAAGTCCAAATCTCACAATCTAACCTAGAGTGCGACATTATCAATGCTATCAAAGAGTATGTCAACCCTAAGGTTAAAACGGCCATATTAATAAATCCACCGTTAGCCATGTATTCAATAGTACCAATTGTACAAGACAAATTTAGAAGTTCTTCATTTAACCTAGTATTAGCTAAAACGGAACTCGAGAATGTTAAAGAATACCTCCGACAACAAGACATTATCCGACACTATCATGACGGTAAGACGAACCACCGTGGGATAAATGAATGTAACCTAGCCCTCTCACGAAAATATTACTGGCCAAAGATGAAAGATCAAATCACCAAATTTATTAATGAGTGTACCATTTGCGGTCAAGCTAAATACGACAGAAATCCAATTAGACCTCAATTCAACATAGTGCCCCCAGCTACAAAACCACTTGAAATCATTCACATGGACCTCTTTACAGTTCAGAACGAAAAATACGTGACTTTCATTGACGTTTTCACGAAATATGGGCAAGCGTATCATTTGCGCGACGGTACCGCTATCAGTATCATACAAGCATTGCTACGTTTTTGTACTCATCATGGACTACCCATGACTATTATCACTGATAATGGCACCGAATTTACAAATCAGCTTTTCTCCGAATTTATACGTCTTCATAAGATAACTCACCACAAAATTCTACCTCATAGTCCAAATGACAATGGTAACATCGAACGATTTCATTCAACGTTATTGGAGCACATTAGAATTCTTAGACTGCAAAATAAAGACGAACCAATAGTCAATCTCATGCAATACGCCATCATAGCATATAATAGTTCTATCCATAGCTTCACTAAGTGTAGACCCTTTGACCTATTGACTGGACATTTTGACCCCAGGGACCCAATCGATATAGACCTGACAGAGCACATCTTGCAACAATATGCACAGAATCATAGACAACAGATGAAAAAGGTTTATGAAATCATTAACGAATCATCTCTTGCAAACCGTACAGCTTTAATTAATAACAGGAACAAAACCCGCGAGCCCGAGATAGAATATGCCCCACAGCAACAAGTTTTTATTAAAAACCCTTTTGCTAGTCGCCAGAAAGCGGCACCGCGTTACACGCAAGATACAGTACTCGCCGATTTGCCTATACACATATACACTTCAAAAAAACGTGGTCCTATAGCCAAATCGCGGCTGAAACGAGTTCCTAAAGCGAGCCAATTGTTACAGGATCCTGCTGCTACTGACAATCCATGCGACACACCCTCAAGAGATAAGACTTGAGACTTTAGCCGATGGACCAGGACTATTACCGTACAGATTAGGACTGACTAGACTAACCACACATTACCACTCATTCATACAGTATATACAACTAACTGACATTGAAGATAAAATAAACTCCGTACAGTTGCAACTTAAGACTTTTAGAACTAGACTTAATAACGAGACTTACATGCTTTACGAATATCAGATTGAATATCTTACTCACAAACTTAGTAAGGTACTACAACAAGTAAAATCTTTGGAACCTGTTAGAGCCAAAAGAGGTCTTGTAGATAGCCTTGGGTCAGTAGTAAAAAGTGTAACTGGCAATTTAGATTATATAGATGCCTTAAAATATGACGAGGCCATTAAAACTTTACAAAATAATGAAAATAAAATAGTCTCAGAATTCAATAACCACATCAGTCTCAGTAAAGAATGGATGTCCCAGCACAGCACTATCTTAGACCAAATAACAAAAAATCAGGAAAAAATTAATGCAACATTAGAACTACTCCTTGAGAAAAATGCTTATACCGATTATAGTTTAATAAAGTTTGCAAAGTTTGCCCAAATTTTAGGAATCATAACCAATAATGTAGAAGATTTAATGTTTGAAATTATCAGGTTAGAAAATATAATGGCTTTTATACGCGCGTCTAGCACCCACCATTCTATGATCGATATAGAAGTGTTAAGGTCTATGATAGATAGGTTAAAATCGATATACAATCAAGATCAAATCTTAAACTTAGAGTTACGAGAGTATTATAATCTAATAAAACCAGGTTCCTATTTTATTGAGAAAAGAATAGTTATAGTATACAGTTTCCCCATAGTCTCTAAAGACACCTACGATCTATACAAGCTATCCATTGTACCTAATAAGAAACAACTCGCCCTAATTCCTCCCACTCCCTACATAGCAACAAACGAGAAATCATTCGTGTACATGGAGGCTGAATGCCCGAAGTACAGCAGCATCCATCTCTGTGAAAAGAAGACAAGTCATCAGATCCGGACAAAGCCTGATTGTATCCAAGAGCTCATCATCAACCAAGGTCTAGAAGACAACTGCCAATTCACCAAGATTTCACTCTCCAAAGAAGCAGTAGAACAACTGGATGACCAACACTACGTTCTTTCATTGCCCCAGCCGACCAAAGTACAATTAGCCTGCGGCAGAAAAGACTTTAATATTTTACAAGGAAGTTACCTCGTCACCATCCCCATGGATTGCTACTTGCAAACAACGGAATTCACAATCATTAACGACAGCAACGAGATAAAAGGACAGCCACTAAAGTTATCAAAGATCCCTTATAACCAGATGAACCAAACGATTGATTCCACCCCCATCATTGGCCTCAATTCAGTAAACCTGGAAGAACTTCACAGCATCCAGAACAAAGTATTAATGGAAAGCCCTATTCAGATCGACAAGACTCAGTCAGTTGTCTTATACCATACAACCATACCATTTTACATCATTGTTCTATGCGCAGCCATACTCATCATTACGGTAATAAGTCGCAAATATAAATATTGGAACCTCAGAACAGACGACAAGAAGCAGCATAACTATGAAGATGTGACCAGCGATACCAGGAAGCGAGATGGAGTCCCAGCAATATTTTCTCTCAACATGAGCAAATAGTTGCTGATCTGCGGGTGGAGGTGTTAAATACGGATCCCTAATGCATATCTCCGACGCTGCAATTCCTTCAATTTACGCCGAGTGCATAAAAACTGCATCGATGACATCCGTCCAGCCACGAGCCGCCGACGCAGCGAAATTCGACATTAGCAATTAGTTATTTTTGATACATATTTTTGTCATTCCATATTCTAGCATCGAATAGGTTTCACCAATTTAATTGTAGTAATTTCCTTTAAAATAAATTAGTTTTAAAATAACTTTGGTTTTTTTTCGATCCTCCGTCTGCAGTTTACATAATTCGTAAACAAACAATGTGTCAGTGAGCGCCCAAAACAATACGTATCCATTTGTTTTGGATAGCGCAATCTGCACGAGATACAATCATCCGCAGGATGCCGTTGCTAGTGCCTCGCACACGCAGCGTCAAGGAAGCTACCCTTTTGCGCACAATCGCATGGAAGCCGTCCGCTCACGCCTCCGCAAACATACCCGACGCACTACAATAGCGAGGCAGACGCAAAAGCATTCTGACAAAAGTTGTTATATTGGACACGCAAAGCATTAGCAGCCCTGTGAGGGTAATTTATCCACAAGCTGCTCGAGTATTGGCAACACGTCCTAAAAAGAGTTATCTTGACTTCCCTCGAGCAGCCAGCAAACCTACGCGCACCCATGTTCCCCCTGACAGCTAATGCTCTGCGCTTCCTCTCAATGTCCGCGTCATTCTGCAAATCAGATCAGTCACAATGGGCCCCAGATACCTGAAACTGCTCACCACTGCTAGCGCTGCCCCATTAAGCTTAATAGGCAGAACATGAACTAGACCACGTTTTACACTCTTAAAAACCAGAACTTTACTCTTTTTACAGTTATATTTCAGACCATGTTCCGCCGCGTACGCCTCACAGATCACCACAAGTTTACGAACTGCGCCCACCGAAGGACCCAGGAGTAACATGTCGTCAGCATAACTGATGTTATTGACGCTAACTCCATCCACAACACATCCCACATGAGTACTATTGAGCCCACATTTTTTTTTTGTGTTTTACAAATCGGGCAATACAATAAAACTTACATACTAGGAAAAATAAAATAAACACAAACAACATTGCATGCCCTAAAATAGTGAACACAGCATGCACAATGTGTGATCTAGATAATTTTTTTTAAAAATGTCACAAATTTGTTTATAATATAATAATAAGTTTCCATTTGACTGATTATTATTAGTCGAATGGTTGCCCAGGCACATCTTAATCTTACGTTTGGCGGATAATAAGGTCCCAGAGAAAATATCAAAATGCTGCCTCATAGCGTTGTAGCTGGAAAACATTCTATAAAATGGAGCGTGTTGTTTTATTTTTGTTCTGCATTAAGACATCACAAATGTATGCCTATTACATAAACGACTGCTCTGGCGTGACAAGTTGAATTCTCTCCAGCAAACTTTCACAATCTACGTGGGCATTGATCAATTTATAAAAGTATACCATATCTGCAGCTTTTCTTCTAGAGCATAAAGTGGTCATACCCAGGGGCGTATTTCTCCTAGGGCCAAAAGGTCCATGGCCCGGGGCAACAGGCTGCGAGGGGCGAAGCCTCGCACCTCGTGCTCAGCTTTCTCCGTTTTTCTTTTTGATTATAAATGCCTCAAGCAATTACAAAAAAACCTACCTAAGGTTGTAAGTTTGATAAACATCAAGACGCGGGGCTATCGCTTTAATCGGCGGCAGGGCGGCGGCGTATCCGTTGGACACCGTTGCACTCCGGACTAGTCAGGATGTTTCGACGTTGCTCGTGTCGTTTTCATTCATGTCCATATGCGAGAACTATGTTCGCGAGAGACGATGCTTGTTTCTTTATAAAGCCATCTTACCTTTATAAGGTCACTTTGTAGAGTGAACAGCCTTTATAAAGTTTGGAGCCAAATAAGCGGCTCTTGAAGTTAAAAATGAAGCTGTAGGGCTATTGGCTCGACGACACGGTGGAGCATACGGTGATAGTCTGCCTGGCTTGGGCAGAGCACTGCCGTGTCCTCGCGGAGGCGATCGGCGGCGGCGATCTCTCGCGTCTGGCCCTGGTCCAGGCCATGGTACGGAGCGAGAGGGAATGGGAAGCCGTCACCTTTAGCCGTAACCACAAGCATTAATGCTCGTGAAGGAGGAGGCAGAGCGCCTGAGGGAGAGGCAATCCTTGCGCCCCCACGCCCCTAGTCACCGCAGGAGACGCCCCGGGCGTCGGGAATCGCCAGCAGATTCCCGGGAACCGTAGGTGCGGGCTTGTGGGCTTGCGGACGGCGAGCAATGGGTAGCTGGCCGTCCGGTAAGGACCAGGCCCGGGTCGATGGCACGTCGAGTTCAATGTGAAGAATGAGATGTCAGCACTAACTGACGGGTTCCGATAGGGCCGATGATGCCTGCTAGGATCGCGGGTTGTTAGGATTGTTCGAAAGATAAACCGTGGCCCCGGCAGAGGCAACTGAAGGAACACGGGTGGGTTTTCGTCAGTAAAAGTCTGACACGCCCTCCCGCTCCACCCAGAGAGGGAGACATCATTTTATGATTTCCCACCCAAAAAAAAAAGGGCTGTTGGTTCAACAAAATCCACTATAAACTGCTCTATTATCGGAATTTTGGAGACCTGCACCCTAATTGCGTAACACAGTATTAATCAGAATTTGAATATTTTTTTAAGGATATTGTTACTCATATGCATATGTTCGAAAAATAACCAACGTAAATAGCGCAATGAATGTTGTTAAACTTTTAAAATGAAAGCCATTCCTACTGTTAGTGTGTTACGCAATTAACCCGCTTTTATAAAACAATTTAATATATGTAGTTTCCAAAATTCTACAAGGTGTCAACTCAGACGTAGAGGTAGTTTGTAGTTTCCAGGCTTTACTAGTCACTCATTCCTTTTTAGAAAATCAATGGGAATCATTTGACACTTTTGAAGATTCTGGTACAAGAAAATTCTAAGAATAATGCAGAAACAGTAACAAGAGAATAAATGATTAAGAGAAAGAAATGAGACGATGAGTGTCGCGAGGGAGAAGTGTTGCTACAGGGCGACGTGACCATTTCAGGGTTAATTCCTTCTTCCCAATATGCGATTCATTTTTGGGCGAGCTAAGGAAGCGCAAAACTTCGTATGACGTGGTAACCGCCAATTTTGCTAATTGGACCCAATGTCTGAAGCAGAAGTAAGAATGAATGCCAAAATTAAAAAAAAAGTATGTAAATACCCGATTGATCTGGCGGATGATCTACAAGAAGAATGTGTTCTTTTAAAACAATTCTGGACGTCTTATGAAAATAAATAAAAGGATTTGAAGGAAGCATTTCCATTTACGGAAAAACTGCGGTGACAATTGCAATGCGAAACGTTCGTTTCCCGTACATTAAATAATAATAAATTATCTACGTTTATGAGCAGTTTCAATTGCCCTGTCACCCTGTATATTAAGAATAGCTGATTCTTAATATACAGGGTGACAGGGCAATTCGACCTGTTCCTTGAAAGGGGTTATACTAGAGGTTATTAGCAACAAATTAGGCCCAGTTCGCTAATGGATAGTTACCGAGCTGCGACGGTTCTTCTATTTTTTATAAGTTTTCTGAATTGTTACCAATAACAATTTATTATGAAAAAAAAACTACTCCACTCTAAACATTAAATTGATGTTTTTTTGTAAGATGAAAATTTTGTGATCATTTAAAAAAATATGCTTGCCCAAAACATACATAATCTCAAATATAAAAGATCTTCAATTAACAATCGAAGAACCGTCACAGTTCGATAACCATCCAGTGTTGACCCCTAGTTTACAAGACTTTAATTTGCTGCCAATGGCCTGTAGTATAACCCTTTTCAAAGAATAGTTCGAATTGAATTTCCCTGTCACCCTGTAGAAGCTGGCTTGACCCAATCCGTTAATATGACAGTGTCATTGACAAATCTGTTAGCGAACCTGTCCATCAGAAAAAAAAGGTGTTTGCATTCCCTGACATCATTTTCAGCCCACATCAACACACTGCTGGATTTTATTTTATAATGAAAAGGTTTTGCTTCTTTTCGTTAATTTATGGGGCGGCAAACCTTATAGGCCCAGTGCGCTGAATCTTACAATACGCCACTGGTCATACCGAAGTATTCTAACTTTGATACATAGGATTTGAGGTTTCTACATTGGTTATTAACATAAGACAGTTGGTACAAAATCGTATTTGAATTCGCTCTAATTTACTAGAGTAGACCTCATTAGTAGGATTCCATACTTGACTTCCATACACACTGCGAACTATGCAGTTAAATACTGGTATTGTGGCTGTAGGATCCCTAAATTCCTTGAGTTGTCGCGCTAAAAAACCTGACAGACGCGAGGCTTTCGAGCTATGTTATCAATATGATGTCTAAACTTAAGTTGGGAATCCATTATTACGCCTAAGTCGCGAATCTAAGACACCTCTTCTAGAGCATAAGCATAGCATAATCAGCCTATAACGTTCCCACTGCTGGGACACAGGCCTCCTCTCTATGAGAGGTAGTGAGCCGTAATCCACCACGCGGGCTCAGTGCGGGTTGGTAGATGTCACATGTCTTCGAATTTTTGGTTCTAGGACATGCCGGTTTCCTCACGATGTTTTCCTTCACCGTTTTGAGAGCAGTGGTGATTAAATTATTTACACAAAGTAAAGCGCCTGCTTGGGTTCGAACTCACGACCTACAACTCGTAAGTCGGGACCGTTACCACTGGGCCACCACTGCTCTTCTAGAGGTACATTATCAATTGATTAAATTGCATCAGTTGGATGTCATTTTGTTTTGTTGGATGTCACAAATGAGGTAATTAACGTACAGGTTGAACAACAGAGGAGAGGTAATTCCCCCCTGCCTCACGTCACACTCCATGCCATATTCCTGTGAGAGAGCGTCAGCCCATCGTACTTGGTTTCGCTGGTACCGATACCAATGTCTTAACACTGAGACAACCTCTACCGGCACCCTAGCACTCTCCAGCTTCATCCACAGTATATCGTACAAAACAGTATCGAAGGCTCTGGAAAAATCCAGAAAGCACGCGTATACCGGCGTACTCCTCTCAGTGTACCCTACAGCCCGCTTAACACACAATATAGCACTTTCCGTAGAAAGAATCGTGTAAATCCACATAAGTTTTAAGGGTGTCATTAAGCAAGCTGTTAAATACCTTGTTTATTACCGGGCGGCAGGTGAACTCCTGCATTACTTAGATGCTCAATGCTGAGACTGTCACAGCGCGGAGACGTACCACGATGCATGCTGTGGATAAATTTTTGCACGTGTTTTGCTATAAATCTCAGAACTCGCTTCTGGGTAATCGTCTCAGCACCATTACATCCAAAAGTTGAGGAACACCTCTGATCCGTAGAATCATAACGTGGCGTTATTATAAATAGTCATTAAAGAGATCAGCGATTATGTCGTGATCACTAACCCCATCCACGCTCACAGGAAAGCCACTAACATTCATTTTCCAAGTTTGCTTCCAAAACAACTTAAAATATTTGTCAGTATGATCCTGCCTATCCTGGCACCACATTTTTTATGCTGTTCTGCTCTCGCACCTAACACAATACACTTGACCCTTATTCGGCTTACCAGTTTGAACCCATATCAAAAATTTCAGTTTGGCTTCCCTATGGTAACCAGCCACGTGTTAATTCCACCCAGCTATATATCCACCCCTCCTTAGCGCTCCCCTGCGCTCGTAAGAGGCAGTGGTGGCATCCGACAGGATAGATACAAGGTTGACATACATATATTTCAACAAAGTCCTATGAGCAATATTGTAACAGTAACCACCGCAGCATAGTGAAAATTCTTATTGAAAATCGATTTCCCGAAGCTGAGAGTGACACCGACGATGATATTACCCAATTTGATCTGTCGTTCTTTCCCCCCAAATGATCATCGGTCGGAGAACGGACAGCCTCCCTATTACAAATCAGTCTACCCAAATTACATTCAACAGAAAGTGGGAAATGGTCAGACCACTGCACATTGTAATCTACCCAAATTTAATATTGAGGTCAATTTTAAGGCAACGTGGTCAGGTGTTGATCGAGTACCATTGGTAAGAACAGTCATTAACATGTTAGTGATTAATTCCAGTATGTTCTTCGAGCTGTACTCATTTCTGTAGATCATTGGTTCGGCAGCTTCCAATAGGAAGGTGCAGCCATTTTTGGAGGGGGAAAAGGAGTAGTTTTGGGTAAGTTCTTGATGAGCTTGCTTATTATAGCCAGGAGGAGGGGGGTACGGAGTTTAGGGTTAAGTACGACCGTTTTACGGTATGACCTTTGGGAAGTAGGGATTGGGCTTGAAGGCTGGGATTTTGTAACCTTGTTACTAGGGTACGATTTTGAAACATCGGCATATGATCTGGAAACAGGGGGAAAACCCGACTTGCTTCCACATATGAAATTAATTTTTCCGCCATCAGAGCTTTGATGCTCTTCTGTCGACCTAATTCAGGACAAGCACTGTCATTTGCGAAATGGTTCCCAGAACAAGATACACAGAATCCTGACTCAGGGGTGACTCACGAACCTTAATATTTTCTATTATTTCCTCTTCCGACCATTCAATAGGGATATCCCTAACAATACCCATTTTTGTAATGTTGAATTGCGGGATGGAGGCAGTATAGGAGGCACCTACCTCTTCGAACAACCTATCAGAAGAACTGAGGTACCAGTTTTTCTCAAAAATCTCTCCAGCTTATGTTCCAGGTGTAGAGGACATTTGCGTTGGCATCGATGATGTAGACAACACTAATGATCCAATGAACATGCCATTCAGCTTGAAAGAGTTAAAAACTGTGCTATCCCGGGTCTAGGACTCCGCACCAGGGGTTGATGGATTCCCTTACTCTTTTATTGTCAAAGCTGGTCCAAAACCCACCAATACTACCTGGAATTGGCTAATTATTGCTTCACTTCCGGATTTATTCCCACCGACTGGAAGGTTCAAGTAGTCATTCCAATATTGAAACCTGGCAAAGATCCTAATGATCATTGCTTATATAGACCTATCGCTCTATCATCCGTAATAATTAAACTCTTAGAAAATTTAATCAAGAATCGTTTAGAGTGCTTGAGGGAGGGCAGGAGACTGCTACCAACGACTCAGTTCGGCTTCAGGAAAGGTCTGGGCACAGCTGATAGTGTAGGTATCCTCACATCTGCGGTCCGGCTGGTCCTCAGCAGGAATGAGTTTGTGGTGGCAGTTTTCCTGGATATATCAGCTGGTTATGATTCGTTCCTCCTCACTAAACCAATGGCTCCTTGATCACGGGTTATCTCTAAGTGCACCAAAGAGTACAGCGGTCATTTTTACCCGCAAGCGTTCTGTTTCCCAAGTAGATATAAATTTTGATGGACAAATAATTCCAGTCAAGGATAAGGCTAGGTTTCTGGGAGTAACGTTGGACTCGAGATTGTCTGGGGTTGATCATTTTAACAACACGGTTAAAAAATGTGAACGCTCCGTGTCGGTTCTTAAGGCTTTGGCCGGGGTGTGGTGGGGTGCTCACCCCTACACCCTTAAACTGGTCTATAATGTGTTGACCAGGAGCGCCCTGGACTACTGTTGCTTCCATATTGAGTCTTGCAACAATGAAGCGCTCAAGAAATTTGACAGCATCCAGGCCAAATGCCTGAGAATTATTATAGGAGCCATGAAGTCATCTCCCATAAATGCCCTTCAAGTTGAATGTGCGGAACCGCCCCTATATCTTAGAAGACAGTATTTGGCAGATCGTTTCCTATCTAAAGTATTCTCTTTTTTTTTTTGAGCACAAAAAGCTCATTTTTAGAGCAAATCAACCTTTCCTTTAATAATTCTCCGTATTGGAACAATAAAATATTTCCTTTATTGATAAATAGGCACAGAGAGCTTAAACACCTCTCCTCGCCTGTTTGTCAATATACAATTCCTCCTGTGTTTTCCGCTGCATATGAAACTATTCACTTCGAACCAAAAGCCGTTTTGGGACTAGGTGTATCAAAGCATTCCCAAAACGCAAGACACAACTTCGAGTTAGCCGTCAAACGTTACTGGGATGGATGGATTTTTTTCTTTACTGATGCATCAAAATTATCACAAACATAAAATACTGGGGTAGCAGTTTATTTTCAGAATTCAAAAATTGTCTTACTCTTTCAATGCCCACCAGAAGCATCAGTTTTTATAGGAGAGTGTATTGGCATTTTAGAAGCCATGCACTGTATCAAATCACATAAAATAACAAAAGTTGTCTTTTTTTCAGATTCCCGTAGTAGTATCCAGGCCTTAGAACTAAATCAACTTCATAGTTAAATTCATAGTCAAATCATAGTGGAAATTAAAAGCTTGTTATTTGAGTGTTCCCAAAACGGCTTGGACATCGAGATAGCCTGGATCCCCGGTCACTCGGGTATTGTTGGCAATGAGTGCGCTGATTCGTTAGCAAAGTATGCCACATCGAATCCGGTGGATCGAAAGCACTACGTAGCTCACAACTACGATTTGCGAAATGGTTCCAAGCCCAAATTGTTTGTCTCATGGACAAAAACGTGGAATGAGACCTCAAAAGCCAAGGGTGCCTACTACGCAGCTATACAGCCCAACATCCAGCGGAAACTTTGGTATTTCAAATTTCCAAAATTGTCAAAAAGAACTGTATCGACGCTTTCCAGGCTAAGACTCGGACATTGTTGTAGCACAGTGTTTCTGAATAAGTAGTTCCCTGTGTGAATGCGGTCTTGCGGAGGGTACTTTGGAACATATATTTTTCTCCTGCTCCTTGAACACCAAATCCTTCGATCTCTATCGAAAAATTTCCAAATGTAACATTCCTCTCCCAACTAACTTCCGTTCTCTTTTATCCCACTTCTCTCCTAAAATTATTAACATTTTAACAACTTTTTAAACGAAAATAATGATGTAAATATGTATGAATATGTCTTTATGCTGTTTGTCACCCTACGTAGAAGATAGTAATTTAGAATAAAATTTGTTATACTAACCCCTGTCCTTGTCTTTCAACGACTAACATCGGTAGTTCTACCACTAAGTGCAAAGTCGACGGCGCGCCTCTAAGCTGCCGTCTCAACGTGACGCTGGCAGAACAGTCGACTCAATATGCGACTCACTTGCCATTACCGGGAAGAAAAAAAAAGAAAAACTTTGACATTCTAAACGAATGGATGTGCAGATATTATTCATAAATGACATTTGCAAATAAATAATGTTAAGTAACTTATATATGTCCTGTAATAAATCAATGTACTTGTTCTAATATTTGCACGCCACACGTCAGAATGTGATGATACCATTGACTTATCTCAGAGAAAAAATTATTATGATTATGATTATCGAACAAATGACCCTGTGCTCAATCAAGTACCTACAAGCAACGAGTGACTGTCGACAATCCGACAATCTGACAATTTTACAAGTTTCTTTCATACATTTTCTGCTTTATTAAATAAGCATATAACTAACAAAACATCACACCTGTAATCATCGAAAGATAAGGCAGAGGTATACCTATAGTACACCCACATTTCGACAGTTATGTTTATGTCGCATGTAATAGGGGGCGGGGAGACTATTGCCATCATCCGTGCACAAGTCCAGACTCCGGGCTACTACTCTGGGAAGTTTCTGATGGAAGTGTTTTGTCTACTAATAATAACATTCCGTGATCAGATCACCAAGCTCTCTGCCAAGTTAGGTGATTAATCATAATCTCTCCTTAACAGGCCATAGTACAGATTATTGGAATGAGTGTATATTGTTTATAGTTACGAACATAAAACTAAACATATGAGAAAACATAACTTTAATATTAAAATAAGGAATGCACATTAATTGGGTAACTAGAGTCAAGATCAAAACACACCATGAGATAATGAGGATACGACTAGTCAGTATCAATATCACGAACAACCACGTATGAATTAATATAGAAGCCAACATCAATGAATTCTTTTGAGACATGAACCGTCTTATTCAAAGCAACAGCATCTAACACATTATTGATGTCCATAGACCAGAAATGATGACGCTTGTACTTTTTTCCGTAGTTCACAGCCACAGACCCGGATAAACTGACAACGTACTCCAGCTGCACCTTCAACAAGCCTTTAGTCGCATACAGTTCAGCGATCACGGACTGTTTCGGTTGCAAATGAATTTCGAACCCGTTTTCGGAACCAACAGTCACTGGCTGGGACATCATGAAGTTTTCTCCCCATCTGGAGTTGAAAGAGTAAGTGGAGACAGACACAGCCATAGCCTTAATATTGAAGCTGTATTTGGTATCCTGAGTCACAGAGATCTCGCCGCTTCTCTCCCAAGTAGATGAAGCTGTTTCCTCAACATTTTGCCCTAATTTAGATTTAACCCAGACTGGTTTCGTGCTATTGTTTTTGAAAACTTTACTACCTATTAAATATGGATGTAAGTCCTGTGATATAATCATGGGTTTAGTGGGCTCAAGGATTCTGGAGACCTGCTGCCATTTGTTCGTTGTGTACAGATCGCCCCAAGGTGTAGGACTCCTTAAGAAAACATCGTCAGGTTTGCCACCGAAGTGTGCTTCGACAGCTGCCTTTAAGTTCTTGTCTGTCAGTTGGAAGGTCTGTATTTCCTGGTCGCTGATGATATCTTCGTTGCTTCCAGAGATGGTGAGCCTTACTTCGGTCTCGTCATCGGATGCTATGATTTCGATTTCGATTCCGGCCAGTGCCAGGACTGGAAGTACTAGGAGTATTGCGACAGTCTTCATGTTGTTGTCCCAATTTGTTCTGAAAATTAAAAATCATGTTAGTTTTATTCGTCACCTTTCCAAGTTTTAGTTAAAAAAACTCTGCGGGGTAATGTAAGTAAAACCTTTAATTATGGATACATGATTTTTACGATTACCTTGGGACCCGTAGTAAAAATATAAACAAAGATTAACTCGAAAAGTTCGTCCAGATTTATTATACAGTTTAAAGTAATGAAAAAAATACGAGAAATGAGTTACGACGAGATTATTAAAATAAAAGCGAAAATTAAATCAAAATATGAATTTCGTAAAAAAACTTACTGTTTACTTAATTTGTTAGTTCAGAACTGCCGAGAAAAATATAGAACACTGAAGAAAAATAGCTATGATTTGTGAAGGAGGAGCGCTGAGTACGACTGGTCGGGATATCAACCAAGTGCAGCTGGTACCCTGCACCACATCTGGTATATGGTTTCGAAGAGACTGTTTAGTTATTGATTTATTTAATACCGTAGGCACCTAGGCACACAAATGTACATAATGCCATAGGCATTTTCTACCAGTCAACACTCCATAAAATTTCAATCAATATTTTATGGGAAAATCGCTTTTCAATCTTGCACAATTATAATACTGTTCGTGCGTGATTGTTCACAACCGTTCTGGCCATTATACTTCACACCATCCATCTTTTAATTGAACTGTCTCTTTTATTTGCTTACTCAAATATAATACACATAAAACATCCGGAATAAACTCTTGAAATATTGATGAAAAACGCATCAAAATACATGGTGTAGTTTAGAATAAATAAGCAGTCACACAGACAGACAGAATAAGTGACTTATAATATGTATCAATCAGCCTTTCCCAAAGTGGGCGATAACGCCCTCTTGTGGGCGCTGCAGGCCCAACGGCCGGTAAGAGACCCAGATAAAAAATAGGGGCGATTAGACGATAGAGGCTTGGGGGGCGATTTGTAATTTCATCTACTAGGAGGACTCTTAGACACCGACTGAGCTCTCGACTCTCGACTACAACTTGTGAACATCAACTAATATTAAATAAGAGATTGATCAAACTAACCCGGTTCGATATTTCTCTCCGCGTAGTTCATAGATTTGTCCTGTTTTATCGAATAAATAAGATAAAAATCATGTCAATCGGTCGCTACGTTTTGAAACGAAAGTAAACAAACAAATAAAAAGCCAACAGACACACTTTCGAATTTTAATAGTTATTATTATTCCTAGCCAAGTAATTTTCGTAGCTTTTAGACCGCGGGCAATCATGTCAAATGACCCGATTTATGCACGACCACACATAATTATTTATTAATCAATTTTTTACTTTTAAAAGCTTGTAAGTTCCCGTTTATAACGGTTTCAGCTTACTCAAAATAATTCGACAATAACCATGTTCTAACATTTAATTAGACTGCACGACTCATTTACGCCATTATGTCGGTAATAGCAAATTACGAAAATTCAATACTTTACGCAATATAGTATTGTATTGATACGTAAAGATACTTTTCTTGTCATCATTTTTGTTTTTAATTTCCCTACAATAAAAGTGTTATTCATGATATCTTTGTAAATCAAACTAAGAAATATGAAAAATAAAAATAACTAAGATGTATCCCAACCCGAAAGACGAATTTGATATAACAATAAAAATTCACTTTTACTTACTTATTGCTTGAGGAATCGACTCAGCTCAAGAAAATAAAGTTTTTTTTTTCTTGGTCTGAGTTTCACACTAGTAGGTACCTGAGTACATTTTGTATAAATTAGTATTTTCCTACCTATCTACCCATGAAGTCGTTTGTTCCGTTTCTTTAGACCATGTTCGCACGGACGAAAATATTTCGCGACGGGATTGTTTAGAGCACTGCATTTTCAACTCTTTGTGTTGAACCGAGGATTGAGAATCCAACAGATTGCTACCCAGCACGTCGACTAAACACTGTTGGATTTTCAACTCTCGGTGCTAAGCAGTGCGTTGAAGATCCAGCGCGCGAAACAATCCCACCGCGATAATTTTACGGCGTAGATACTTATCTCAATGACACTGAGGGCCTAGACAAAGTAACATTCGATTAGTGATGGCGCTACTAGAAAAACCAAAAAAATTATAGGCTTGACATAAGCTATCGAAACGTTACGTGATCATAGGTCAAATCTTAAATCATTGATAATTATTGTATATAACAAACAGGTAACAAATATTATTCTCATTATACATATAATCAAGGTCATGGCGTAGTATCTTATTGAAGCGACAGCGGATGAAATAAATGGAAAATCTTATTGTGATTACAACAGTATCACAACAGTTATGCATGCTTCCTTTAAAATAAGTCAATATCATAAATTACTGTTGAACGTTTATTTGCAAGTTTGTTTACGCATAACATGACTTGGAGAGTGAGGGACTAGGGAGTGCAACTGTGTCTTGAGTCTGAATCTGAGTTACTATATTGTGACCGAAACCGGTAAGGATCAGGAAGACATTATTATTATTACATGTTTGCTGGACGTTACCAGGTTTGATACAATACCACATCTAAGATGGCAAATTCTATTCATGCCTCAATAATCAGTTTGTCTAAATTGAGTAGATAGTACTAATAGTAGTAATAATATAGGTAGTAGTATTAGTAGTAATAATGGCTGAATAGTATAAATGATATTCATTTTCATTCAATTGTCTGTAGCACATTCGACACAACAACAACATTTCGTATTGTGTCGCATTTACTTTGCTTGCAAGGTTTTTATTTTTATTTTTACTGCATAATAAAACTTCTTGCCGCTAGAATACGGTTGATTATAATCTTATGCAAATCAGTGTTTAGTGTGGATCTTTGATAATCCTACTACCATAATTGTATTATTCGTTTAGTCGATAGTATATGGTCACCTTTATCATTTATTTTTATTTTTTTATAGTTGAATCAATAATAACAATGATATTTATGAAGTAAGAACATAACAAAATAAATGTTTTATACAAAATCCCTGTTTTTTTTATTTTTATTGTTCTTAGCTCAGAATGCTATTATTTATATGTAAGCTTATCGCGTAAATAGGTATAAATTATTGGAATATTTATCTTTTATTTTGCACAACTCTTTATTATATGACTTATATTCATTATTGCTTAGAGAGTAGTGGTGGCCGAGTGGTAACGACCGCGACTTACGAGTTGTAGGTCGTAGGTTTAACCCAGACAAGCGCTTCACTTTGTGTAAATTATTTCATCACCACTGCTCTCAAAACGGTGAAGGAAAACATCGTAAGGAATCTGGCATGTCTTAGAACCAAAAATTCGAAGACATGTGACATCTACCAACCCGCACTGGGCCCGCGTGGTGGATTACGGTCTACTCCGTCTCACAGAGAGGAGGCCTGTGTCCCAGCCGTGACATTATAGGCTGGACATGGATTATTGCTTAGTACCAATTTTTAAGTTTAGTGAAAGGAATAAGTAAAAATTAAGGCTTCTTAAGCCTAGTTGTTTAAAATGGAGACCAAGGGAATAAATAATCTTATACAGGCTTAAAATGAATCAAGACAATAATAATAAAAATCTCTACAATTTATATTTACACGTCGTCGGCCGGTTCCCCCAAGACCGCGCGCGATGACGATGTATAGGTACCATATGTAATTTATTCAAGAACACCGACAGCATATAGGTACGTTCAACATTAGTTTACAAAAGTATTTAGGATAGGTATGTATGACATATCTGCTAGATTTTCTCTACAATGCCGGTATTTTAACATATATGTTGAGATACCGGCATTGTAAAGCAATTTCCAAAAAACGCATTACTAGTATGTAGATTTACAAACGATTCCCCAAAGTAGTCAACAAAAATAAAGCAAATCATGAACATACCTAATTACTAATAGATAGAAATATCTTCCGAGTTGTTATGAAATAATGGTAGATACAGTAAGTACAGTACAGCTAATAATAGCTATCTACCTACTCACACAGACACACACACACGACTGCGCACCGCGTCCCTCGCTCGCCTTCTTTTGTCAAACAGAGATAGCAATATTCCGAACGAATTTTGTACTCGATTCGAATCGTTATAACGTGCTTGGTACGTCGGCCCCTTAAGTTCAACACTTACTTACGTATTTCTTAAACCAAAACAATGACAGAAGTAAAGAAGAAGAGACGGCAGTACGTGAAATATATTAAATTCGGATTCATTGAAAATCCCACAAACTCATCGTCGCCTTGGTGCATTTGAATAAAATGCACCCAGAAAAGAAACACAAGAATGAAGCATATTTTCAAGACCTAGAGAAGAAGCATAATGCTCAGACAAGTGTAGTTTAGTTCAACCAGGTTTCAGACTGGCTAAAGTAGACTCATCTTTCATGGGGTACTGTCTAAAATGATATAATAAAATACCTCCCCACATACTTCAACTGAATGAGACAAAATTCAAATCCTTTGTCAAACGCACACTATGCAGGCTCAGTATTATAGGTTAGGGGATTACATAACTCATAAAAATTCCTGGCTTAATGCTGGTCCTGCTCCACACCACAACTAATTAATTGACGTTTGAAACACTGTTGAAGCTGCTGAAGATTGTAAGAATATATTTGCATTATATAAACTCAATCTCCTTTTTATTATATAGATGCATTGCATAGATGTGACTACTTTGTACTATAGAGCTACCATTTACCGGGTAATGTCATAGATTGACTTGAATGTGCCTTGGCGGCTGATAGTATGTCATGCTCACAGAAATGTCTCGCTGACGGTGGCGCGTGTGTCGAATCATTTAGCTCCCTTCAAAATGGTTGAGCTGAATGGTGCTGATCCATGCGTCATGTTCATGATCGGGCGCCGTCAGTTGGGACTGGTCATCTCTTAGCTGCCACGGCTTATTTTAATAATTAATTTGCTGGATTGTTTTTAATTATGTTTTGCTGCACTCTGGACGCTTTTAACGTGTACGGTTTTTGTACATCGTTCTCACTTATAGTGTTAACATTAATCGATGTAACTAATATATTAGTAACAACATTATTATTTAAAAGAGTGTCATGGATTTTCTTGCCCGTTCTTCTCCATAGTGACCTACTGCGCTTTGGAATGGGCAACTAGCTTCATATTTCCTACTGACTGACCGATTCCTTGACAATTCAAAAGTGCCTGTAAATGGTTTAATACAAAATAAATGATTTGAGTTTGAGTTTGAGTAGCAAAACAACATAGCCGCAAATGTTTTCGGTGGCTGCTAAACAAGATGACGATTTTTTTTTAAATTGACAAAGCTTATTTTGATTTTCAAAATTAATTTTGTATTAATAATATAAACTTTACGTCTATAGGCATTGCCTAAATGATATATCAGACCACAAATTTCAATTACCGCGTCAAGAAATGGTAATTAACTTAAAAATATTACTTCTAAATAAAACAATAATGACTAACTTTTCTAATAACTCCGTAACTATTACTACAATTACTGATAATCACGACGAAAGAGGTAAGAAATAAAATAATTGTTAAGTATGTTTGTGTGACTTATACCCTTCTTACTACCGAGTGCAAAATGGAAAGAAGGAGTGTTATCCACCTCAACAAGGTAACTTTATCACAGTAACAGATTCATCCGCCAGAATTACTTTGCAAGCTTTACTTGATATCACAGAAAATAGAATACTAAAATCCCTACACGATGACTTAAAAGGGAAAGAAATGGTTTTAATATCCAAATGGGGTTTTGACGGAGCATCCAGCCAGAGCAGGTATACGCAAAAAATGGATTCTGCCCAAGATGACTCCAGTATTTTTATGACTTCACTAGCACCATTGAAAATCACATGTGAGGGGAAGACCGTTTGGGAAAATCCGAAACCTTGTTCAGCAGCATTTTGTCGTCCGGTGCAGTTTATATTTTTAAAAGAAAGTGAGGTAGTCGTGAAGGAAGAAGAAAGACAAATGAAAGAAGAAATATCCGCTCTTCGACCAACAAAGTGCAACAGCAATACTATCAATCATAATCTTCTTATGACCATGATCGATGCCAAGATATGCACTTACTTTTCAGAAGTTAGATCGATCGCAGCTTGTTACATTTGTTTAGCTAAACCGTCTGAGCTAAACAATTTGGGAGCTATGAGAAGAAAGACGACATCAGCAGACATGATGAAGTTCGGAATCTCGTCACTGCATGCTCGTATAAATATGATGGAATGCCTCTTACACATTTCGTACCGGCTAGATATCAAGAAATGGGCAATAAAAGAAAAAGTTGACAAAGATGCAAGGGACGCAAGGAAGAAAATTATTCAAAATTGCTTTAAAACCGAACTCGGCCTACTTATTGATGTTGTGAAGTAAGGCAATGGTTACTACCAACGACGGAAATACCGCAAGAAGATTCTTTAAAGATCCAGAGAAAACAGCTGCCATCACAGGTTTGGATGCAGAGCTGATCCGTAGATTTGCTGTCATCTTACAGGCAATAACTTCTGGAGAGCAAGTAAATGTTGAGAAATTCAAAGATTATGGTTACAAAACTGCTGAAAGATACGTGGCATTATATAATTGGTTCTACATGTCGGCAACAGTACATAAAGTGCTTCTTCATAGAGCTGATATTTTTGCTTGTAACTTAATCGTAACAATCGGGAGTCTTTCTGAAGAGGCATCGGAAGCCCGGAACAAGGACTTCCGTAGTGCTCTTCTTACGGGAATTGTGTTCCCTGAACACAATTCCCGTAAGAAGAGCAGAGTGAGTTCCAATGTGGATATTTTCCAATGTGATAATTTCCTTCTTTTTGATGATTGTGCTCACTCTGCTCTTCTTACGGGAATTGTGTTCCCTGAACACAATTCCCGTAAGAAGAGCAGAGTGAGTTCCAATGTGGATATTTTCCAATGTGATAATTTTCTTCTTTTTTCGTCGGATCCACTTATATCATCAACAAGACCCACTTGGACTTTTAGCAAAAGAAAACTTTCATTGAGGATACAACTTTATTAAAACTTCAAGAAACTGAGTTCGATTTTGTAGATGTTTCCCAGCTAAACTCAGACTCTGATTCTGAGTCGGACTCCGATAACAATGATGGAACTCCTTTCTTTTTTCTGTTGGTTTCGGTGAATTATTACCATTTTTGTTTTGTATGTACTATTTTTATTTAATTTCTTACGTGTACAATATAACTAATTTATTAAATACTTTTTTTCTCTATGCAAACCTATTAATGACCTACATAACAATTATTTTATTTCTAACGTTTTTCGTCGTGATTATCAGTCATTGTAGTAATAGTTACGGAGTTATTAGAAAAGTTAGTCATTATTTTTTTTATTTATAATTAATATTTTTAAGTTAATTACCATTTCTTGACGGGGTAATTGAAATTTGTGGTCTGATAAATCATTTAGGCAATGCCTATACACGTAAAGTTTATATTATTAATACAAAATTAATTTTGAAAATCAAAATAAGCTTTGTCAATTTTTTTTTAAAAACTCGCACCTTTGGCCGTGTCATGGCGTATGTCAAAAAATTCCAAATAATATATGGATTAATCCCCTGAAAAAGAATAACGGCCAATTGTGCGAAAGCGGAGATATGATGATGTTTCTTACCAACTCCATACAAATTTTTCAAAAAAAAAAAACTATTAGTGCTGTTTCCTATATTATTCCATAAACATGATATATTTAGGCATGAAGTTGGTCTTTCAAATCATATTCAAGCATAAAAGTCGTCACTTGAAACATTAAGATTATAAGTCTATGAAAGCCGGAATCCAGCCCACAGTGCGCCGTTGTATACTATCTACTGCGGGATAAAGTAAAAGTCTCGTTTAGAATAAATGTTTAATCTCCGTTAATTTAGCTCACAATAATTAATTTAATTTGAAGTTATAGTGGTTAGTGAAAAAATGGGGGCGCAAAATAATAATTTGTTCTCAAAGTGGGCAGTAGACAAAAAAGTTACCCCTGCTATAGATTAACAGTCGAAGCAGCTATATGGTATAAAGGCAGCTTATTTAAAAATAAAATATTGGTCAGTCAACTCAGCCTATCGTAGTCTCCCAGGGCGCCACAACACACTGTCCTCCGCTTGCCGGATCCAGTCTGTCCCAGCTACTTTCTTAAGGTCATCGGTCCGCTTAGCTGGGGGGCGTCCCATGCTACGCTTGCAGATACGCGGTCTCCACTCCACGACTCGTCTGCTTCACCGACCAGACCGGTGTCCTTCGACAAAACGACAAACATGGCCAGCTCACTGCCATTTCAGCTAGCTTACTATGCAAGCTATGTCGGTAACTCTGGTTCCTTTCCGGATAATTTCATGTTTGATTAAATATTGATGACGTAGTGGAAAAATAAATGCCCGGTATCCCTTTTTTTTCTTTGGTTTGTTCCGGGGTGAAAAATCCTCGGGCTTCTAGTTCAGTTAGGTGTTCCTCAAGGCTCAATACTAGGTCCATTCTTGTTCTTAGTGTATATCAATGACTTACCATTCTTTTTAAATGATATCTGTGACGTTGTACTGTTGCAGATGATACCTCTCTTATTTTTAAAGTAGACAGGAATAGACAAGATTTTGACGACATAAACAGTGCACTCTCCATGGTTACGGATTGGTTTACGTCAAATAACCTAGTTCTCAATGCTAAGAAAACGAAATGTGTAAAGTTCGTCTTACCGAATGTTAGAAATCTAGGACCCAACATCGTCTTAGATAAAGAGCTGCTTGAAACAGTAGACTCGGCAGTTTTTCTGGGCATAACAGTAGATGCCAAACTTCAGTGGGGCCCACATATATCAAGCCTAGCGGGAAGGCTCAGTTCAGCCGCCTACGCCGTCAGGAAAGTAAGACAATACACTGACTGTGGAAACTGTGGAAATAACTAAAATAGACTAATCGTGCTGTATCAACAGCACGATTAGTCTATTTTAGTTATTTCCACAGCGTTATGTCCTACGGTATTCTGCTGTGGGACAAAACTGCTGATATTCAAAATATTTTCGTCCTTCAAAAACGAGCTGTCCGAGCAATTTATCAGCTAGGAGCCAGAGTTTCTCTTAGAGATTTTTTTAAAGATATTGCTATTATTTCGGTAGCATCACAATTCATCTTCCTCTCTCCTACTATTTTTGCTGTGCCCGACAGGGTCCACAATGATCGATATAATTTTAAGTTACCGTCTAAGTAAACATGTGGAATGCAAATAAATGATTGAGTATTGAAATAAGAACAAACTACGTGCTCCCTTTCACCGGCTTCATAAGGTTCATAACTCATTTGTTGGGCTTGGTATAACCTTTTATAACAAGCTACCCTCTTCTTTGCTAGATTTGCCTTTTAATGCATTTAAAGCTCAAGTAAATCCAACCTTTGTTCAAAGGAATATTATTCAATTAACGACTACTTAAACGATAAGAATAGTTGGTCGCTGTAATTAACTCAAGACAGTGTTCATGTTCTTTCTCCAGAATCAGCTTACCTACTGACAGGGTATACGAGTACGGGGTACGGGTAACCGGCAGCGAGTTCGTCATGCTCCCGTAGATGTCACTGCTTGCGGTAGCGTCGGGGATCGGGTTGCCTCCTTCCCTCAAATATGGCGAGGGGGGCAATGGCTGATCTTTGCGTTATGCTCGTGAACGGGTGCTGCTTGTGGTGACTGGTCGTCTTGCTGTCTATGGTTTTGTTATTGTTAAAGTAATTGTTCTGTTAATTTATTTTACTTCGATGGTCCTTGTTTATCATTTGTGTGTACTTAAAAATAATCCAATAATGCATATGTAAGGTGTCACGCCCCTTATGCAAGGAGGCTTTTATTTGTGTAGTTGTTTTTTTCATTGATTTTTATTGGTTTATGTTTTGGGTATATTGGTGTGGCTAGCTTACTTATGGCAGATAATTTAATATTATTTTTTGGTGTTTCGGTTTTTCTTCTTTGATTACTTTATAATTGTATAGTACAATGGTTTTTCTAACTAAACAGACAGCTGTGCGGCTTGGGAGTATGTTGCGCCACTTCTTCTTCCCAGCTAAAGCACTAGGATGTGGTGAAGGGCGGGAGTTTTGGGGGACTGTCTTATGTAATTTTGACGTTCGAAAAGTGCTGACTCTCAGCCTAGTTTGAATAAATGACTTTTGATTTTGATTTCATGGATGTCTTTCGGCCTGTTCTGTCAGACTCTTACTGATTAAAAACCACCCCGATAACGATTCTTTCGCAACCCCGACTGGTGCCGGCCCGCCTCTGCGGGCCTCCACGGGTTGGAGGGGGGAGTGAGGTGTTAGACTCTCCGCGCAACTTCTAAGAGGGGCGCGCGTGGAACACTACGCGCCGCCACCTCGGGTCCTAAAGTGTGGGGGGCGGCGGACGTCCCTAAGTCCGCCGTCCCTGGACCCATTTAGGGTGGCTGGAAGAGGGCGTTGTCCGGCTCCCTGTTTAAGCAACACAGGTACTTCCCGAAGCAACCATGCCCCAAGAGCACCTACGTCGCTCGAAACGACAGGGAGCCGTGCCTCCACCCGAGCCATTCGTTGAGCACTGGTAGGATCGCCTCGAGGGTAGCGAGGCCGGCGGAAGGGCGTAGAAGCCTGTTCCGCCACTCCGCCACAAGGACCTCGCGGAGCTGCGATCGACACAGCTCGATCTCTCGCTGCATCGGTCCAACGCCCCGCGCCCACACCTCCTCACGCCACCGGTAAAGTGACGCAAAGGCTCTTACCTCCAGGTCCCATGGTGGAGATCCCGCCAGTGCACAAGCCGCCTCGTAGGAGATTGTGCGATACCCCCTTATAGCCCTGACGGCCATCGCCCTCTGTGGCTTTCGCAGCATCGCGATGCTGCCGGCCGTCGGGTCAGAGGTCCACACTGGGGCCCCGTACAGGGCCATGAATCGCACGACCACCAGATACAATCTCCTACAGGCGGTGCTACGCCCCCCCAGATTGGGAAGCAGCGTTGCGAGCGCGCCCGCCGCGCCCATCAACTTGGGCGCCAGCCACCGAAAGTGGGGGCTAAAGTCCCACCGGCTATCGAGCACCAATCCTAGGTTCTTCATGGTAGACTAGACTGTAGTTCGGGCCCCCCGACCACGATGTGTGATCCCGATGGCGGCGCCTGTCGGGGACCGTGAAAGACCACGGCCTCCGACTTGTTGAGGGCCACCTCCAGTCCCAGGCGCCGTATGCGGCCCACTACCTGTGAGACCGCAGCCGTCGTCAGTAACGCTGCCTCACTGTGCGTGCTACCCCGGGCCGTGACCAGCGTGTTGTCTGCGTAACATGTCAGGTCCACTCCCTGTTGGAGGTCATCCCTCAGCACCCAGTCGTAACCGATGTTCCAGAGGAGAGGGCCCACGACCGAGCCCTGTGGGACACCGCACGACATCTCGCGCCGGCCCCCGCCGTCGCGTCCCTCCTCTGTAGGTGACACCCCTACCTGCCAAATAAGCCCCAACGATGCGTCGGAGGTACGGGGGCACCCAATGATAGCAGAGTGCCTCCCGAATACCGCTTCAGGGCAGGAAGTTAAATGCGTTGGAGATGTCCAAGGACACCACTCTATCTCCGCCAGGACTCTTACTCGCGTAATTGCATCCACGGTGAAGCGCCCATGCCGAAAACCGAACTGGCTGTCGTCCAAATCCGGCCCCTCTCTGTACCGACCCCTCTCTGGCCGACAAGGCGGCTGCGATTATCCGCTCGAACAGCTTACCCACCTCGTCCAGCAGCACTATGGGCCGGTATGCAGACGGCGAATCTGCTGGGCGCCCAGCCTTCCTGAGCAGGACCAGACGACCTGTTTTCCACAGGGTAGGGAACTGGCCCTGCTCAAGGCAAGCTGAGTTGAGTCCTCTCAGCTGGGGATCTAGCTCTTCCAGAGCGAGGACAAGCGCACGGCCAGGAACTCCGTCGGGCCCCGGGGCTACGGTTTTGGCCCGGAACCGCGTTACGGTCGTCCGGCTGTGTCACCTCAGGGACGCTAACGACCTCTACATCATCTTTCGACTCTGCGACTGTGTGCAATGCCATAGGCGGCGGCACATGCTCTTCTCTAGCAAGGAAGAGGGTTGCGACCACATCGTCCAGCAGCTGAGGCTGCAAACTCTCAGTGAGTGGGGGCGCCCAAGCACGAAGTTTCCTTCGGACTGTACGATAGGGGCGCCCCACGGATCCCCATCTAGGGTCGCCAACATCTCCTCCCTGGCTCGAGTCCTCGACTCGCCGATGGCCAGCCCCAGAGCCTCCTTCGCCGCGCGATACACCTCATAGAGCGCGGCTATTTCTTCCGAAACCCAACGACGTCTCCTCCGGTATCGGGTGTACTGGCGCCATACCTCCACGCACGTCACGCGCAGCAACTGCGCGATGTCGGCGGACCACCAGTACAGCTGGCGCCTTGTGGGTTGTGTGCGGACACGGGGCATGAACGCATCGCAGATTTGCTTCATTGCCCCGCGGAACTACTGCGTCTCCGTTTCGACTTCGACGGGTTCGTTCGTTTGCAACTCCCGGACCGGACGGAGCGCAGACTTTCCGCCAAGTCTGTGCTCCGTTGGCTTTCCTGCAGTTGCGCAAAGATTTCAATTATTTTATTTCTATTTGTGTATATCTCGTTTTAATGTCTATGATTCGTCAGTGGCTTACCACCTATAGTTCTCGAGTGACGGGTCGAAATGTAGCTTTACCGCCTGTGATATCCGAGTGACGGGCCGGAATCTCGTTTTACCGCCTATGATTCTCCAGTGTCGGGCCGTAATCTCATTTAACCGCCTATGATTCTCCAGTGGCGGGCCGGGCATCATCGAAGAAAGCACGTCCCCTTGGCGAGCTCAAGTACTAATTACAAGGAACGCTAATTAAAACAAGCACCCTTGTCATTGATTATTCACTTACGATAAACAGGTATACGCAGCTTGACGCTTATCCACTTCCCAATATGGAGGACTAAGTTTCGAATATTTCAAAGTATTCTATCTTCAGCGCAATCGATCTACAGAGTGCTTATCATCAAGCGCCGATCCTGGAAGAAGAAAAACCATATACTGCTTTCGAAGCTGCTAGCAATCTTTACCAGTTTCGTCGCATTCCATTTGGAGTAACAAACGGAGTGTCAAGTTTTCAAAGAACCATTGATTGGGTTATTCAAAAGAAAATTTAGAAGGTACTTTCGCATATCTCGATGACATAACAGTTTATGTGCGATCTTAATCTGAACACGATGCTTTGCAGAAATGTTTAGCAGCCACATAATTTATGGTCTTACTGTCAATAAAGAGAAGAGCAAGTTATCGCAGAATAGCATCGATATCTTAGGCTATACCTTCAAAGACCATGTCATAAAGTCAGATGCTGAACGACTGCGCCCACTTCTCAATCTTAATTACAGACCAAAGATCGGTAGCCTTTTTGTTCTATAACAAGCTAAATAGCAAAATCAAAAACGAGAAAATTCAATGATGGCGATTAGAACTAGCTCCGTTTAAATACGATATTGTTTAGAGTCCATGTAAAGAGAATAATGTTGCTGATGCATTGTCGCGTGTATGCGCTGCTATCGAATCTCGATCAACAAAACATGTTTCCCTGCATGAGATCCTTTGTCAACCCGGCGTAACAAGGATGGTACACTGGACGAGGTTTAAAAATCTACCCTATTCTAATGAAGAAATCAGAAATATAGCAAACTCTTGTCGTATTTGCTCGGAATTGACTCACTTCTGTGTGCGACGAATTGACTAACAGTTATAAATAGTATTTAATAAGTTATCCATACACCATTACAACTCAATACCACACACACACACACCTACACACTCACCCACACTGCACACCCACCCACACTGCACACCTAGGTATGTTTGGAGGGTGCTAGCCTGTCATCCTGTTTGTTTCTGTGCATTTGATAAGTGTAGGTAATAAATTGTAAATCCGTAATTGGCTGTAAGATTAGTTTATTCATTTTAAGTTAAATTATTTAAGGGCTGTGGATTTTGTGAATAAATAAATAAATAAATAAATTGAAGCCAAGATATGTCTTCAGTTTACTTTTCAAGTGTACAGAGTTAAGCTCCTTCCAACTTTTAGGCAACTTATTGTAAACAATTGGTGCCATACGAAAAATACTTTTACGCATAAGTACAGTCCTACAGGGAGGTACACATAGTTGGGTTTGGTCACGCCTGTTCCTGGGAAATCGATCTGCTCTCTAGGGAATAGTTTAGGATTGTTCCTGACAAACATAACGGTTTCAAGGATATACAAGGATGGCAAGTTAGAATTTTTATACATTTTAAAATAGGGTTTGCAGCTGATCGTAGTTTTCAAATGAAACATTGCTCTAAGGCATCTCTTCTGTGCTTTAAATGCTACTTCTCTATTGATCGAGTTACCCCAAAAGATACCGCATATCTGAGAACGGATTCGGCCAGACCGTAGTAAGCTGTTAATAACGCCTCCCTATTGACATTACGTGACAGCAAGTATAATGCATAGGCACTACTACTAGTTCTCTTACTCAGAGAATCTATGTGATCCTTCCAATTTAATTGTCGGTCAATAGTTAGTCCCAGAAACTTCGTTGTATTAACCGTGTCAATTGATATATTATTATATGATATGTCAAGATTGGAATATGTCAATAAACACTGGCTAAAATGCATAATCAGACAGAACCCGGCCCCAGTCTCATTAAGGCGATATTTCCATTCGAAATACTAAGTATTGACTTTAAAGGTCATATTTATCTAGTAATACAAAGAATAAATACATCCTGGTTGACGAATACGAGAGTATTCGTCAACCAGGATGTATTATTCTTGCTTTCCCTTTGCATTTTCATGCTTAGACATGAGCTCGACAACAGTCATCAAGAATCTCAATTAATTGTTTATGCTATTCGGAATGCCTGCATTCCTACATTCTGATTCTTATCATCTGAAGTCAAGCAATTTCGAAAAAACACTCGCGGTATTGCATCAAGCCGAACAATGCCGTATAATCCCCAAGGGAACGGACAAGTAGAGCGCCTTAACGCCACTCTTTGGAAAACTATCCAATTAAGATCCAGAAATATGCCTATAAAGAATTGGGAAAGGGCTTTGAACCAGGTTCTACACTCTATTCGCTCCCTGCTCTGCACAGCCATTAACTGTACGCCGCACGAGAGGATGTTTACACCCACAAGGAGGTCACCAAATGGCGACTCTATACCTACTTGGTTATCAAACTCAGACCAATTACTGATGCGGAGATCCGAGCGCACTAATAAATATCAACCAAAAGTAGAAGAAGTTGATCTGATACAAGTTAATCCGGATTATTTATACGTACGCCGACCGTATCAAATCGTTATTTATGGTCAAGACGGAGAAATAATCGAAAGCGAAACAGCTAATGGCGAATTAACTGATTCCATTCCACAAAATGAGCTTCCTGTCCAAGATATCGAGAATCCACCCATAACTGTAGAGCCATCCTAACGACAAGAGAATATGCAAGACAATACACAGGGTAATACGCCACTCTCAGAGCCCCGACGTTCAACAAGAGAACGCAGACTGCCTGTTCGTTTTGGAGATTACGTTGTTTCGTATTAAGGTCGGAAGAATGTGGTACACCAACAAACTCTTTAGTGATGTTAACATAATCTGGCATCTTTGTATTGTAATATCACTCATGTCATTGCTTACTTTATCAAATTACGTATCGTTTATTTTGTTGATTAAAACCGTTTTTCTAAAGTTTTATCTTTTTACAAATTGGCTACAATCTGCTACGATTAAAACATTCTTGATAACGAATAATGAGCAATTGTGTTCGCTCCCGTGGAATAATTACCGACATCTGCGCGGCCGAAGCAACGACAAAAAGCTACTTACTTTATATGTATAACATGGCATATGTATAGCCTTTTTCGAATGTCGTTTTTTGGCTAAAGGTGTATTAAAGTTTTAACTTTACTTTATTTAGTATCTTAATATTACACCATACCATGACGTAACAAGTTCCTAAAGATTTACTTTTAATACTATTAATACTAAAAAACTATTTATCAATATCTCTAATAGTTTCGAGTCAGATGCCATGTATTTGAGTTGTACTTACTAATTCCATGGATCATATTCAGTCCACCGACTATCTAAGGAGTATCTTACCTAAATAAATGATGTACCTATTGAAAATAAGATTATACTGCCCAATAATTTGGGAAAAGGGCACATCCTCTAGAATGAATTATGTAACAAGTGTCTGTGTAGGCACGCGTAAGTAGTTCCAATTTCAGCCACAAATCAGTTCAAGTTTGTGGCGCTACACGTACTCGTCCTGGATTTATGTAGTTCTATCTACTTATTGGTCATCATAGTAGACTTAGCAAAAGTTTTTTGTTTGAACATTTATAGAGTTGGTGTTACAGACAATGTTATCAACATAACCCAGGCACCTACGTGCTTATCAATGTTATTAATAAAAATTGACCATTGTACAGAAGTTATGGTAATTTTGTTACATCAGGATGTCCTCAAACTATGATAGGTACCTATGTTGAGGGAAAAGGTCATAAATAACATACATATAGGTACAGCAGGTAGCACGTCAGTGGTAACAAAACTAGTAGGTGTTCTTATAAGCTGACTTAAGGCTCAGAGTTTTCATAGAATTTGTTCTACTAGTCTCTCTGCGGGAGCCTTTATTCTATTGAAACTCCTTACTACGCTAGGCCCGCTCAAGGTCAAAGTGATACTACCGACGTGCAGTCGTCTTAAAACCTTGTTACCATATAAATATATGCTTGTTACACTCAGGCGAGGATACAGCGGGAGGGGGGGGGGGGCAATGGGTGTAATTGCCACCCCCCTGTGATTCAACCAGGCATAAAGATATCATAATATAACATTACATAACATGACGCCTTCTTTCCCCGAAGGGTTGGGCAGAGGTGTACCTACAGTATACGCACATTTCGCCAGTTATGTTTAAGTCCCATGTAATAGGGGGCGAGCCTATTGCCATCAACAGTGCACAAATCCAGATTCCGGGCTGCCACTGAGAAAAAATCAGTTAGAAAAACGTAATAACACGTTGCCCGACCTGGGAATCGAACACAGGTCCACATGCGCAATAGTAACGATTGCAACCATTAGACCAACGAGAATGGTTTAAACAGACTTTTAACAAAACCTGTATTTATAAAACCTGCTTTAATAGTACCTCATTCGTCAAATTAGAATACGTAGTTTAGAAATTATGAGGGAACAGAGTACACATACGGCTAAAAATAATAACGTACGTTAGGTACGCACGTACAACTTAGATTGCAGTTCCATGAAAAGGTAGAATATTTGATATTTTTATTTTTATGTCGACCAGTCATCCTCTTCATTGCACTATTTGCATTGTATTTTTTTTATTTTTTATTATAATATTTGATGGAAACTAGGTTTTCGCTGTCACTATGGCAGCTATATTTTAAAGTAGCACTTCTCCCGCGACTTCGTTCGCGTGGTTTTCGTATTATCTATAAATAAATAAATAAAAGTAGCCTATGTTCATCAGGGATAATGTCGGCTTCTAATGGTAAAACTTTTTTTCAAATCGGTCGAGTAGTTTCGGAGCCTATTCAATACAAACAAACAATCAAATCTTTCCTCTTTATAATAGTATTATATAATATATTAGTGTAGACTTACAAATATTTTCTTGATAAATAATTATTTCGACTAGGTACTAGCCAAATGTCTCTCCTATTTTTTTCCTTATAGCGTTTAATTTTTCCGTGGGTTTTTTTGTTTTTGAAACGGCGATAAATTTCATTAGCGGTTCTAGAAATATTTGCTGAATTCATTTGTCCGTTTGGAATTCATGGTTACAGGCCCTTCTAAGGCAACCGTGTATCGTTGGTACAATGAATTCAAGCGCGGTCGACTAACTTTGGGGGATGAAAACAGAAGTGGTCGCCCTTTGACGTTACGGAAGAAAACGTGCTAGCAATGAAAAATTTTATCCAAGACAACCGGCGAGTTACGTTTCAAGAGATTCAGCAAATACTGCAGGTTGGATCTAACGTGATGAGTCTTGGATTTATCAATACGATCCAGTCGACGGTTTGGGTGTTTCAAAACGAATCGACGTCTACCAAAGTGAAGCGATCTAGAAGCGGGGGAAGATTTTGAACGCGAGCTTTTTCACTTTGACTGGCTACTTGGTTGGTTGGTTGTCATTTCCTTTACGGAACCAAAGAAGCATCAACGCTGAATGGTATACTACCAAATGCTTGGCAGAAGTTTTCTCTGTTGTGAGCAAACAGCGACCAAACACAGGGCTCCGCGGGCTACTGCTCCACCACGAAGTCAAAGTCATAGCATTTATTTCAAATAGACACATAAAAAGGCACTTTTAAACGTCAACATTAACATTAAAATAGAACTGATTCTAGGCGCCACTTCCAAAAGGTAGTTTCGTATGGAGAAGAAGGGGCAAGAAACTTCACCGTTACTCTTTTAAAATGTTTTACAATATTTTGTTTACATTAATTATATTTTTAAATGTGAAGACGATGCACCAAGAATAAAAATTCTATGCCACAATTGCCAAAAAGGATTTAAAATAAAGCAAAGACAGATAAATCAATCACGTGATAGGTACATGGTGCTCACAATCATATTTACAAACATTGTAAAACTTTATGATTTTCCTAAAATATTAACTAGGAATAAGTCAGTGTGTGAGTTGAGTAAAAATAACAAATTATACAATTAAATTAGCAACCAGTATCTGTCAAAATCTGTTCTCATCTGTCAAAATCTGTTCTGTGAGATAGGTCCTGTTTAAAGTGCTCCCATTAAATAATAACTTATTGGCGTATAACCTGGCTAAAAGTGCGAACATTGTGTGTGACTGAACCGTGTGAGTGTATGGTGAACTGTAGCAGTATTGGTTTCATCAGCGATTTGTGGGATAAACGTTAAAAACGAATGATCTTGTGAGCGGAATTTATTTTACATTCCTTCGATTACCCTCAATTAACCGAACATACATCAAAACCTACTTTAGCATTTGTGTGGGCAAGTAATATCAGACTGTTTTGCTTTTTGCAAACTTATTGCTATTACTTGGGTGATAGGCGCATAAAATTACAGAATTGTGAAGTGCAAGAAGTGCGAGAAGGCTATTAAAACCAATGAGCTGAAGTGTTGCAGCCAGTGCTCTAACAACTATCACTACCAATGTCTCGGGGTTAGCGAAACCTTTGGATAGGAATCCAGCCAGGTCAAGTCTGCATGGGAATGCATTGATTGCAAGACCACAAATAAGCGAGGAGACGTTTCGGTAGCTACTATCAAATACCAAGACTCGATTGGATCCCCTGCCGCGCCAACATCTGCTGGTAGTGGTATTGTCGATGACCAGAAGGAGCACATAAACCTACAAATCAATGAGGCAACCACAAAAATTCTATATATTGAATATCTGTTCCGTTTACATGGCACCGCCTGTCAATGGCGAGTATGTCGAGGCGTTTCTCAATAACTTTGCCAACGTCTATCACAACAAAGTTGCAAAAAAATCAAATACTTTATTATTAGGAGACTTTAATTTACCTCGTGTCTCATGGCAATGGAACGCCTCTTTGGGGATATGTTCGCCATTGTTAAGTGGAGACTATGTTGAGTGGAGGTTTCTTGAAGAAATTGTGTTATGTGGTATAGATCAAAGCAATTACAATTATAACGTAACCCAACGTATATTGGATTTAATATTCTCTAACATCCCTGAGCGCGTTAAAGTAAGTGAGGTTGCTAATTCTTTGTCGAAGCTGGATTCGCACCGTCCGCCATACATAATTACAGTTAATATCACTTGTAACAGTAAGTGTCTCCGGGCGGACCGTACTCATTCGCTAAACTTTAACCGATGTGATTTCGATGCCGTCAATAAAAAACTGGGTTCTGTTGCTTGGGACGAGGTGTGGCGACATACTATAGACACAGATGTAGAGAATAAAGTGGACATCTTCTATAAAACAATTAAAGAAATAATTGATGAATTCACGCCACTCACACGCATACGTAACCGATATCCCGTATGGTACAGCAGTCCGTTGATCAATGTTTAAAAGAAAAAGTTAAATATCATAATCGTTTAAAAAATACAAGCATTTGATGGATAAATCTACGTATGAGTTACTTACAAATAGATGTGAGTTTATGATCAGAAAGTGTCTCCGGAATTTTAAAAATAATGCAACTGTTACCCTCCGTGACAAGCCAAAACATTTCTGGTCATATGTAAATGGTTTAAAGTTCAATAGCAGTTCGCTACCGATCCGTATGACATTAGATAACAAACAAGTAAATAGTGGTCAAGAGATATGCGAACTGTTCGCACAACATTTTAATGCGGTGTATTGTAAGTTACACAGAGCTCCCAAATCCAGTTAAGTGAACACGGATGCCTGTAACACTCCTTCTCTCTGTACAATACTTTTGTCTGATTCAGAAATTCTAAAAGCGCTCACTGATTTAGACGTCAATTAGGGCGCTGGACAGGACGGAATACCAACTATCTTTCTAACAAAATGTGCTGCATCTTTGCTAAACCCGCTATCTAAGATCTACAACTGTTCCCTGAGTCTGGGTATTTTCCCAAGTAAATGGAAAATCGCTCGTATTCCCCCATCCTCAAAAATGGCGATGTTTCTGATGTGTTAAATTACCGACTCGTCTCCATTCTTTCATCATTTGGTAAAGTTTTTGAATCTCTCGCGGTGAAAAAAATTTACTGGCATGTGAAGCAGCAGCTGCATCCTGCACAGCATGGTTTCCAAAGAGGTCCACTACATCAAATCTTTTGTGTTTTACTAGTGACATAGCAGATGCACTCGACGAAGGGAAAGAGGTACACGCTGTGTACACGGATTTCAGTGAAGCGCTTGATCTAATTGATCACAACATTCTTCTTAATAAGTTAGCAGACATGGGTATTCATGGCTCATTACAGCGATGGTGTGAGTTTTATTTGAAAAATCGGACACAAATGGTAGTTGTTCAAGGTTTTAAATTACAGACAAACGTTATACCATCAGGAGTGCTTCAGGGCTCGCACATGGGGCCTTTGTTGTTCTTGATCTTTAAAAATGATTTGGCAAGTAAGGTAGAATACATGGTACAATTTTAGGTCATCGGCGTAATTATTAAAGTACGCCGATGTCCTAAAATTGTACCAAACAGTAAACTGTGCTGAAGACTCAGTTAAGTTACAAACTGACCACGAAAGAACCGACTAAGGCGTAATTATGGATTCCCAACTTAAGTTTAGACATCATATTGATAATATAGCTCAGAAAGCCTTGCGTCTGTCAGGTTTTGTAGCAACTCAAGGAATTTAGGTGTTGTGGACTGTATGTAGGTTGTTGACTTGGTGTTGTTTCGGGGAAGGGTCGCTTCCAATAAAAGAGGCTTCTTGTTTCCTGATTTTTTCCTCAGTTATTTTTAGAGCGGGAGTACTGGTGGCGATCCGTGTCGAACTGTAGCTAACTGTCGTCTGTAGCGAGCTGACGTAAACAATGTTTTTTTTTTTTTTGGAATGGCATCTCGCAGTTCAACCTGTTAGGTTGTCGTCTGCTTAAGCGGACTTGCCTGTGGATGCCCTAATAAATTAAGGCCTCCAGCCAGGACTTAAACTTAAATACTAACTAAAAACTAAGCGACTACACGCTAAGGGCACCCCCTGTGGGATACGAACCTCGGCTTAGGGCGTCGCTGGAAGAGGGCAGCAAGAGACTAGCTGAAACAGGATTGGAGTGATTTTGGGACGAATTGAAAGCTACAGGCTCAGCGGCGCGGGCTGGCTCGAGCAAGGGTCGGAAGGGGCGTGGTTTTGGGCGTCGCGGCGGGCCTCGGCGGCGAGGACGATAGGACGGCGATCGGGTTTTACGCTTGTGTAAATTGCTGGTGACCTTACTGCTCTCCTGGAGGAGGGTAGTGGCGTCGTCGGGGGCGACTAGGGTATGCCTTAGTCGGCGAATACTGCTTATGCGGGAGGGAGTATAGCGGGCGGCCGCTGAAATCAGGGGATTTTGGTGTTTTATGCCACAGTCAAAGAAACGCTTCGATAAGCGTTTCATGAACTGGTTTATGGTAGGGTCAGGAACATTTTAAGGTCGACGTGGAGATTTATATTACGGACATAGAAGGGGGCACCCGTGACCTTTCTGAGGAAACGGTTTTGGAGGGTCTGCATCTTATGGAGATGACGTGGGTGAGCGTGCGCAAATACAACGCAGGCATGGGTCATGATGGGACGGATGACTGCGGTATAGATGCGCAGTTTGCATTTAAGACGGAACCCTGAGGGACACCGGCGCGAATAGGGTGAGGGGACGAGAGTGCACCCTCGATGCGATAGCGGAAGGTGCGATTCGACAAAAAGTCTAGTAAGATGAGCACGAGACGATCTGGCACTCCTAGTTAGTAAAGCTTGTATAAGAAGCCGTTGTGCCAGACTTTGTCAAAGGTTTTCGCTATGTCGAAGAATAACACACCCGTCGTCGCGTTACGCTGCAGACCAGAGCTCAAGTGCTCTACGATACGGTGGACCTGGTGGATACTAGAGTCGGAAACCAAACTGCTAGTTGGGAATGAGGCTCTTTGCTTCGGCGTAGTCTTTGAGACGCTTATAAATAAGCCTCTCGTAGATTTTGCCGAGTACATTGAGTAAGCTAATGGGGTGGTAGCTGGAGTGCTCAGAGTTTGGCTTGCCTGGCTTTGGGATACCGATGACGGTTGCTTCTTTCCACGCTTGTGGGAAGATGTTGTTGCTCAAGGCGCCATTGAAGATAAGCATTATTAGAGGGGCAAGTAGGAGTTTGTATACCTTATTTGTAATACCGTCCGAACCGGGGGCTTTACGAGCTTGGAGCCCTTTAATGATGTCGTGCACTTCGTCTGGAGTGACTGGAGGCAGAGGATCATCAGGGACTTTGACGGGTGGCAGGGAGGCTCTCCGTTCGAATTCAGTTTCGACGTTGTTCAGGTGAGCTTGGTTTACTGGTTGAGTGCTGGGAGAACATTGGGACTCTAGGCTGTCAGCAAGGCATTTGGCCTGGTCGGTGCTGTCGAAAGCGTCGCTCTTGTCGGATGAGGGGAGGCATAGAGACCTCGGAGGAGGAACGCAATTTCCTCTGAAGGTGCCAGAAGGCTTGGTGAGTGGGCTCGAATTCACTGAGCATCTTGTTCCAACCCTCTGAGCGAACCTCCCCTATGCGTTACAGCACGCTGTAAATGGCGCATGTGGGCTTTGTTCGCGTCACAAGGGAAGGAGTCGTAGGCACGAATAGCCGCATTCTTCTCGGCTATCAAGTCACGTACGTCAGTAGGTAGTTTCCAGCGATGATCTTCCATCACCGGAACTTCCCGTGAACAATCCGTCAAAACGGATTGAACGTGCTCTGTAAACGAGTCGATTGCGGCCGTCGTGTCGGCGACTGACACTAAGTGATCGGGAATGGTGTCCAAGTGAGGCGTCGTGGTGGATTTCAGTCTTTTGCTTACTTTCCTTCAGTCGGTTATCATCTGGGTCTGAGGGGGGCGGTGGGGATCGCTTGGGCCAGAGTAGGGGGCAAGATGCATGCCCTCAACAAGTCGGAGGCCATGGTGTTTCATGGCCCACGGCGGGCGCCGCCGCACTATGTGGAGGTGCCTAAGAGGGCCTGGCCATAAATACATTTCGTAAAAATCGGCGCAGGTACTCGTATTATACCTCAAACTGTAGCTAAGAAGTTAATCTACTATATTATACATAAATTATGTATGTGGTCGGTACTGGTTTATAAAAAAGATCATCTAAACACGATCATTCCTAAACTATCACAAAACGATCTGAATTTGTATTTTTTTCAAGATTATTTTCTAGCCACCTAGCAATGAAAACTATACAAGTATTATACCATTACAGAAAGCTTATACTATGTACTTTTGACTGATATGCATGCTATTTAAGTGTAAATATATTTACTAGAAATATTTATCTCGTGACATATCATTTTTGTGTACCTGAAACTTTCAATTAGAGTTTTGACAGTTGCCGAAATTTGCCGAAGGTCTGGAAATTATGTTATTTGATAGGAAATTTAATATTATAATAAAATAAGAAAAGAAAAGTTGCAATTTCGTTGCACAACATATGTTAATCTATTATAGCATAAAACAGTAAAAAATCCTACAAATACGTAGGTGATGCTATTTGACTACTTGCTTATTATAGGTCTTATTTGTGACATTTTATTAATTGCGGTTTACGTTAAGATAATGTATCGAGTGTTTCCCACCATTTTTTAGTTCACATACATAATAAATTATCAATTATACATATCGTAAACCGCATAACCACACAATGATAATTCGTTCTTTCTACCACAATTTTGCACACGTTTCAAATCAATATTTTTATATAAAATAGGGATTCTGAATACTCAATAATTACATACTGTTTTTCGTTCGTCATTGTCGTTACTTAAAGTGTAGTAACCTAACCATCTACCTTCTCGCAACAATGAGTGAATTCAACTGTACCAGACGTGACTTATGTCTTGTTTTGTTGGAATTATGTTGTTGCTTTAACAAGTTATATACGGAATAATTTTACCAACTTTTCCGAGGCAAATATCGCTAAGATTGTAGCAAGTGTGCAAAAAAATCTTATTACAAACTTTCGTCAACGTTACACAAAATCTGGCAGAAATAAGCAAATATTTTTAAACAAGAATAGCGTTTGGTTGGACGTCATATTTACTGTGAATCTGGAAGAACCTACTTGTGAATCCGAACCTTCGACATCGACAGGAAAGCGAGGACGCCCTTCGAAAACCTACGAAGACAGTTCCGATAGAACACAAAGACGAAAAAACAAGGAGTTGCTTGAAACATGTGGCCTTGATTTTATACTGAATTCATATCTTCAGGGATTGAGATCTCAAGGGGAAACCGAAGAAGCATTCATTGTCGAAATTTTACGAGTATTGCCCATGGAAAAAAAAGTGATATACGTCAAAATCTCCTAAACGAACCGGCACATTTAACAGCGTACTCTAAAGACGAAGCTCTCAGTGTTTTCATCGAGTTGGACCTTAATATGGCACAGTATGAAAACATGAGGAGTTACTTAATCGCGAAGAATTGCTTATTATTTCCATCATACAAATCAATTCAGGAAGCTAAAGGAAAGTGCTACCCACCAAGATCAAGCGTAGAAATTAATAATATTAAAGCAAAGGTGAAACTTCAAGATCTGCTGGATCACACTATTGCAAGAATTTTACAAATTGATGGTGTATACAAAGTTGGCAAAACACATTTAATGCTTTATTCTAAATGGGGCTGTGATGGTTCAAGCGGACAAAGTGAATACAAGCAAGTCTTAGTTGAAGAAAGTGAGTTAATTTCTGACACTAATTTATTTATAGCTTCATTAGTGCCTCTGAAACTTATAAATATTTATACAAATGAAACTGTGTGGGAAAACCCTGTTCCATCATCAGTAAGATTTTGTAGGCCCATTTTAATAGAGTTTTCAGAGGAGACACCGGAAAAGACAAGAAGTGTAGTTAATGAAATTGAAGCTCAAAAGGACGCTCTTACACCAAGTTTAGTCAATATAAATGGAGAAGGTATCGAAATTAAACATACAATATTTTTAACCATGGTTGACGGGAAAGTGGCTCAAGTTTTGTCAGAAACTTCATCAGGTGCTGTGTGCACTATTTGTGGTGCAAGACCAACAGAGATCAATAATTTAGAAAAAGTGCAAAATAAACCCGTTGATGAAAATGCTTATCAATTTGGGTTATCGACATTGCATTGCTGGATTCGATTTATGGAGTTAATTTTACATGTATAATAAAAATGGTCTGCTACAACAAACGAAAACAAAGATTTGAAAAATCAAAAGAAGGCATATGTACAAAGAAGGTTCAGAGAAGAACTTGGTTTAAATATAGATAAACCTAAACAAGGTACTGGTAACAGCAATGACGGTAATACAGCTAGAAGATTTTTTCAAAATTTTCAGTGCAGTGCAGAAATTACTGGTGTGGACGAGGAATTGATTAAACTATTTTATGTTTTACTTCAAGTTATGTCAAGTGGAAAAGTTATTAACGCCACAAAATTCGGTCAGTATGCTTTGGATACAGCACAAAGATATGTTAATAAATATATGTGGTATTATATGCCATCATCTGTCCATAAAGTCCTAATTCACGGTGAAAGCGTCATTCGGCATTATTCAGTGTTACCCCTAGGACAACTTTCCGAAGATGCGCAGGAATCAAGGAACAAAGAATATAAACGATTCAGACTTCATCATGCTAGGAAATGCTCTAGAATAGCTACAAATGAAGATGTTCTACATACACTTTTGTATACTTCGGACCCTTACATAACAAGTTTAAGAAAACCATCTAGTAAAAAGTCTATGGAACTTATAGATGAAGCTTTAGAGTTAGTTGAATAATACAGTGTTTTTTTTTTAAGTTAAAAGTAATGGTACATAATAATAGCAGAAATCATTTTAAGAGTTTAATTTGTGTTTATTATAGCATACATTTCTAAACATTTTTCAACATTTCAAGTTTACTATTTTTTTTAGACAATAAACATATGATTATATCCATTAAGTGTATATTATTTAAAAGTACATTTATTCAAGAATACACAAAAAAAAATCAGCTGCTAATCTATGAAAACATGGAAGTTATGGATTTATGACCCGAAACCGACTCAATCTCCACATAGTGCGCCGGCCGGATCACACATTGTGGTCGGGGGGGTCCGGATCGCTGTCGAGCCCACCATGAAATATCTGGGATTGGTGCTCGACAGCCGGTGGGACTTCGGACCCCACTTCCGGCGGCTGGCGCCCAAGTTGTTGGGCGCGGCCGGGGCGCTGGCAACGCTGCTTCCCAATTTGGGGGGCCCGAGCGCCGCTTGTAGGCGGCTCTACGTGGGGATCGTGCGATCGATGGCCCTTTACGGGGCCCCGATCTGGGCGGCTGACCTGACGGCCGCCAGCATCTCTGTGCTGCGAAAGCCGCAGAGAGCAATGGCCGTCACAGTCATAAGGGGGTATCGCACGATCTCCTACGAGGCGGCTTGTGCACTGACCGGATCCCCGCCATGGGACCTAGACGCGAAGGTGCTCGCGTCACTTTAATGGTGGCGCGAGGAAGCGAGGGCGCGGGGCGAGCGGACGATGCAGCGCCATATGGAGCAGCGTCGGTCGCAGCTTCGCGAGGTCCTGGTGGCGGAATGGCGGGTGAGGCTGTCACGCCCTACCGCCGGCCTCAGCACCATCGAGGTGATCCGGACAGTGCTCGACCGCTGGCTCGGGAGAAGGCACGGCTCCCTGACGTTTCGGGCGACGCAGGTGCTCTCGGGGCATGGTTGCTTCGGGAAGTACCTGTGTCGCATAAACAGGGAGCCGGACGCCCGGTGTCACCACTGCGTCGACTGCCGGGAGGACACGGCGTGGCACACGCTGGCAGAGTGTGCCGCTTGGGAGGAGCCGCGCCGTGCCCTCATCACCGAAGTAGGCAGTGACCTGTCGCTGCTGACCGTAGTGAGTTCGATGGTCGGCAGCGTCGAGTCCTGGGACGCGGTGGTTTCCTTCTGTGAGACGGTCATCTCGCGGAAGGAGGCTGCGGAAAGGGAGAGAGAGATCTCGACTCTCGACCCGGCCCGCAGCAGACGCACCGGGCGTCGGAGGAGGGCGGACAACGCCCTCTTCTGGCCCCCCTAAATGTGTCCAGGGGCGACGGATTCGGGGACATCCGTCGCCCCCCAACATCAGGACCCGAGAAGGCGGCGCGCGTAGTGTTCTGCGTGCGCCGCTCACAGACGTTGCGGGGGGAGTACACCTCACTCCCCCCGCCCGAGACGGGCCCGAGCAAGCGGGCCGGCACCAGCCGGGATTGCGGAAGAATTATGTGTTCCCACGGCCCCGGCGTAGGTGTGAGACGGAACACCGGGTGGTTTTTAGTCAGTAAGAGTCTGACAGACCCCTCCGCCCGCCCCAGGGCGGAGGACATCCATGAGGATTTTCCACTCCGGGAACAAAAAAAAAAAAAAAAAGGGAGACTTAGCCGCTCCGGCATCAGCGCGGAAGGAGGCTTTCCCCAGGGGCTTTCCCTGTGCTGGTGGTCGTTCGAGCGTTTCGCGAGTTTGGGAGAGGAGGACTTAGGGGCTTTCGGACAGCCCCGGTAATTTGCCGGGTGACCAGATTGGCCGCAGAGGACGAAGCTCGGAGGCTCAACGCATTGTTCCCTATCCTTAGGACGAGAACAGTCGGCGGTGCCATGCTCACCTAGACACTTGACGCATCTAGGTGTTGCGTAGCAGTTGGACTGCGAATGGCCGTACATTTGGCAGCGATGACACTACCCAATCATGTGCGCTCTATAGGGTTTCTCGATTGAGATGCCTGACAGAGAGTATACCGACTGTACTTTGAAAATCGGGTGGTGACCGTCTGTGGGGTCACAGATGACTAGGACCATGTCGTAGACTAGGTCTCGCTTTATGTAAGCGATGGACGGCGTATACTGGAATGCCTTGTGCTTCCTGTGGTACGCTCCTAATAACAACGCGTGTAGGGGTTTCCCCCGGAAGGGAGTAAGTATGAAAGGAGTAGTTCCTTTCACGCAGGGCGCGGGAGAGATTCCTAAAGTCCGAAGACGTGGGGTCGGTAACTTTGATCCCCTGAAGGGTGTATCGGGCATTTGTGTAGTTGATCTTGCGATCACCACACATTTTCGAGATTACGGTCAATTTGGACTTATCTTGAATGTAAATCAGGGGAAGGGGCTTTTGCTTCATCGCGGTAGGAGCGGGAGGACAATTCATCGGGCTGGCGGGGCGACTGGCCTGCTGAGGAGGGGTGGGAGGGGAGCTGGACGAGAGGGTGCCCTGTTTTTGGGCCTTTGTGGCCGGGCCAGCGGGGGAGGAGGATTTTACCTTCCTCTTCTTGCCTCCGTTTCCGACGACTTGGAAGTCGTTGGAGGAGGAGGAAAGGGCTCCTCCCTCGGAAAGATGGACTGACGTGGACGACCATGCTCTCCGGGCGAGTCGAGTTGGTTGCTGCGGTGCGCAGCTGCGTCGGGTTTATTGTAACATAACATAACATCACGCCTTGTTTCCCCGAAGGGTTGGGCAGAGGTATACCTATAGTACACCCACATTTCGCCAGTTATGTTTAAGTCCCATGTAATAGGGGGCGAGCCTATTGCCATCTACCGGGCACAAATCCAGACTTCGGTCTGCTACTGAGAAATTCCAGATGGCGACCGGAACAATGGTAGCCGAGACATTAGCGGGCGAGATAACAGGGGCCGAAGTATTTATTGCCGGGACAATGGTGGCCGAATTAGCGGCCGGAACATTCTCTGCCGGAACAAAAGGCGGAATGCCTTGTTCGCATGCAAGTGGCAATAGCGGGCTTTCCTATGCGTCACTGAATTCGCCGAGTGCGCCCTGGAACGGAGTAGGGGTGGAGCGATGACGTAACTTGGCGCCATATTTTGCCAGGAAATCGGGGTCCTTGAAAAGGACCTCTTTGAAGAACGCCAAAATATAGGCGTCCTCAATGGTCGGAGGAGGGGGAGCCACGGGACGGAATGGTGGAAAATAAATTTCCACGATGCCTAACCCTATACCTATCTCACCGGGTGGATGGGCCCGGGGATGTGTGATTTGATTAAAATCAAATCAATTTCTTGATTTTATTTTAAATCGGACTAGTCGGGCGACTACGATGACGTCACGTGATAGCGACGAGTATAAACACAAAACACAACACTGGGCCGGGAGCGGGAGAGCGCACAGACGTCGAGCGTCGAGTTACTGTTTTCGTTGGAAGTCGCTACGTCCCCGTAAGAGGGCGCGGCGAGCGGATCCAGGGCTATGCCCCCCGGCCGCGGAGGCTTTACGTTGGCCCGTAAAAACGGGCCCCTCATTGTGTAGGCTACAGTGGCCGGTAAGATAATAGGGCGCGCGGGCAACCCACGCCCATTTGAGTGATTGCTATATTGTTTCTGTAGGAGCGTCGCGACGCTTATAGTGAAGCGTCGCTTTCTTCACGACATCTCGGCGGTCTGTCGCCGCCATGTGAGACCCCTAGTTACCTAGGGGAGGCCCGGCGACAACGACCAGCGACGGAGATGCCGACTCGACGCGCCTACAGGGTCTGAAATTACAATGGGCGTTCCTCAAGGTTCAATATTGGGTCAATTACTCTTTTTAGTTTACATTGATGATTTACCCCAGTTACTTCAAAATCAACCGAAGATGGTGTTATTTGCAGATGACACATCATTGATATTTAAAATAGACCGAAGGTCACAATATCTTGACGACGTTAATTAATATATTCTTCAGGTCCAAGATTGGTTTACGGTAAATAATTTGGTATTAAATGAGAAAAAAAAACCAAATGCATTCGATTTAGAATGTATTAATCAGGCGATTTTCCTAGGAATCACGCTAGACGAGAAGTTACAATGGGGACCATCATATAACATCTCTCGCGGGGCGACTAAGCTCGGCCGCGTATGCTGTTAGAAAGATAAGACAGTTAACAGACGTAGAAACCGCGATTTTGGTTTATTTTAGCTACTTCCACAGCATTATGTCTGAAGTACATACATCTTTTATGGGGTACTCTGTTAAATGTTACAACAAAATACCTTATGATATATTGCAATTAAATGAAAGAATGTTTAAAACTCATGTTAAAAGCACACTTTGTAAACAAGCATATTACAAATTAGAGGATTATATCCTAGATATGAATGCTTGGAAACATGCTGGTCAAGCTCCATAGGACAATCTAGAGGCTAGACAAAATCATACTAGTTGCATATTGTATTGTATAATTTGTTATTTTTACTTTACTCACACACTGACTTATTCCTAGTTAATATTTTAGGAAAACCATATACTTTCGCAATGTTTGTAAATATGTGAGCACAATGTACCTCACGTGATTGATTCATCTGTCTTTGCTTATTTTTAACTATTTGTGGTAAAGTATTTTTATTCTAGGTGCATCGCATCGTCTTCACATATAAAAATATTATTAATGTACACAAAAAATTGTGAAACATTTTAAGAGTAACGGTGGAGTTTCTTGCCCCTTCTCCATACAAAAATACCTTTTGGAAGAGGCGACTAGAGTCGAGTCTATTTAAATGTTAATGTTGACGTTCATAAGTGCCTTTTAGTGCCTATTTGAAATAATTGCTTTGACTTTGACTTTGACAAAGTTAATCCTTACATAGTTTATACTTTTTATGTATAAATGGTAAAGAGTCGACCGCTCTCTCGCTCGCTCTAGCATCCTACATTCTCTTCATTTTCAAAGTTTTCTGCATATTTGATCATGTTCAAGTCAATTTAAACCATCCCAGACGAAGTGTAAAAAATTTCGATCCCACTTTGCTCGCTTTTGCCAAAGTATCTCCTATTTCTGTATAAATGGTCAAAAGAAAACTTAATCTTTCCAAAGAAGTGCTACAACTATAAAGTTCCCTACGCGCGCTCCTGCATCCTGTATTCTGTTTTTTTTTTTTTTGTTATCAGGCCCCATTTAGTTTTCTCTTAGCTTAGTCCGCCACTGCTAACATAATATTTAAGCATTAATTTATTTATTTTTAATTTCATTTATACATCAATCATAACTACATTCAATTCACATACTTTACAGAAAGGACAAGGGCCTCGCTGGGTATGCGTACTCAGGTAAACACAAAGCGTGAGTCTCTCAGCGAGGGTTCTGGCCGCCAAGTAAGCGTCGCTAAGCGAGTCTTTAATAGCTCATGTCGCTGCGACAAACGAGTACACATATCAGGCTATACATTTCCAGTATAAGCTGATCTCGAATTGTAAAGGTTTCCGTTCAATGAGAGGTCAGCTTATACTTGAAATGTTATAGCTTGATATGCAGCCGTTTGTACCTGCCGGCGGAGTGAACAAAGAGCGGTCAATTATTAATAAATGTATCTACACGGGACCTATAATTTTTTGTACGTTTCTTGAGCGAGAAAATCGTTGATAGCTAGTCGCTTCCTAGTCGGCGTTAGAACAGGTGAGTAAGATTCCCCTGCTGAGCAGAAGTTACGACGTGAACCCACAACATTGCTAATAGATGGTTAAGGCGCTTTTTACAAAAATAAAAACAACATTCAACACCACTGGTTTGTTTTAAAAGAAACAAAAAAACAAAACTTATGCTCATCTTATTTTAATAATTAAAATAATATTGTACAGCACGACATATTGTGTGTTATTTACTAAATAAATTATTGTTCACTACTTATTTAATAAATAAAATAAATGTATGATAACGATAACCGAAATTATTGTGTATTTAGTGTAGACTTCATCATGTTCTAAAATAAATCTGTAAAATATATATGAATAGTGACTTTTAATTTTTTTTCACTTTATATTACTCATTAATTTTAAAAAAAAAACATATTTTGGTACTGTATCCAATTTGAGGAATAAAGCCTACTTGCCAAATAAAACTTGTTTTTTCTTGGTTCGCTGAAATATTTGTTATGAGCAGGTGACTACTTATTCGATTATGGATATCAACGTTAAAATTACATTCCATTTTAATATTATTTAAAATAACTGTAACTACTTTTGAACTTAAACTATTTCGTATTTTTATATTGGTATCGTATTTATATTATTGTACAAAACAATTATAACATAAATTAATCATAAATATATCTTAAAATTGAATCGCCATAGGAAGCCATAGGTTAAAATCACAAATATTTTTATACTAATTTTAATATTTTTGGACATAACACAATTGCCTTAGCATTATTTTTACAAAAGAAAATTACAACTAAAAATAATATATTATAAAAGATTATTGAATTGTGATATGTATACAACTTTATTCAAAATTACTAGGGTGGAGCGCCCAATTGTTGGCCGAGAGTTGAGATATTACAATTTACTTTGACATGACAATAATATTTTTAAATAATTATTTCATACTCGTAGCACTTAAAATTAGACACTATACAATAAATAAATAAGTTTATAAGGTTTAAATGCCAAAGAAGCTGCCATTTCTGTAAGATATTTTTGAATTAAGGAATTAATAACAATTGAATGCTCCATAGTAATCGGTATATTAGCACAAAGGTGCCGTGATTTGTAATATTATTTATAAAAAATTACATGAATAACTGGCAAAACTTTCGATAAATGCTTATTATAATTATGTAGTTAGTTTAAGTATAATGAATTGTATTGTTGTAAGCACGTTGTTATTACAGTGACCACCACTAAGATTTTTAGGATTAATTTCGTTTATTTATAATGCTTTATAATTCTCGTTCACATTAATCCAACTTGTTGGTAATATCAGTTTCCCTCGTATCAGTCCCTTTTACGAAACTTTTTATCAGATATATTTTGATAAAGACTATTCGCCAGTATTAGACAGTGACGTGTTTAGCATATCAAATATCCTAAGCTTTATCTAAATTCTGGGATCCTGAGTTTATCTTCGAAAATTTCTTCTTAATTTTCTTCAACTAAGTTTGAATTTGTATTTGATAACAATATGTATTAATATAGCTTTATTGTTTAAGGAAATCGAGCGTGCAACTTTAAATTTAAAAAAATATTTTTTTTGTGTTACAGACCCAACAAACACAATTTGATCATTATCTTAAAAATATGTTTTTATTAACCTTTATTAATTGCTGAATTAATCCTTAAAATACACCAGTAGCTCGCAATTAAATTGTCAAGCAAGATAATATCAAAAGGTCAAAAACATGATTTAAAATCCTCAAAAAATCAAATAATTTAACGATCTGTTACTATAAAATCAATACATGTACTAAAGAAAGCGATAATATCGCTGGCAATCATAATTTTATGTAAAATTAAGTAGGTAGTTATGACGTTCAAATCCTCATTTGGTTGAGAACGGTTGGTATAATAATCCGTTTTACATAATTATGAATTTATGCTATTATCGTGCGTCGCCCACATTTTGTAAATTTAATGTTTATTATAATTAACGACGTAGAACATTATGATTAAATAGGAATAAGGATGAAACAAGCAATAATTAATTGTGTGGTTATTTATTATATAGATATTGAGAACTGTTTTTGTTTTATTAATCACGACTTCGTTATCGAGTATAGTGATGATGATCTACGATTATCATAAACGTTTAGGTAGCAAGATAAGCAGTGTTAAATGTGAGTGTCAAAATCAGGATGCTAAAAATAGGTAACTGTACCAACTTTGTATGCGATTATAGGTATCTTTGTTGTTAGGGATTAAGGAGATTGATATATGACCACTGTTCATGTATAAAAAGTAGTTTAATAATCTCTTTTCAAATAAAATTACTGCATAATACCTATGAAATGATTAGTACCTACATCAATTGGTGGTTCCACCCTACTTTTATGGTGTATCAGTGATAAAATATTAAATACTTATAATAAAGATAATTTAATAGTTGTTAAACTAAAATATACAATTAAAATACAAATAATTATATTGTTCTGTGGTCCTATACAACTTAAATTGAAAACAACTAACCTATTTATAAATACTAATTTCGATTTAATTCGATTTAAATCTTAGTAGGTAAGTTTTTTATGGATTTTTGTTGCTATGATATTTTAGTAATAAAATCTGTGTGAGCTTAAAAACATGTTTGCTGTTTTCAAGGTACACTTTTAAACAAGTTCCCGACTATAGATTTTAAAAAGTCCAGCTTATACAGCTGATCAACTTTTCTCCTGGACTTCTTAATGGAGCCAACGTCCATATTTACATGTAGGAGAAATAAGTCTTAAACATCAAAATAATTATGAGACAAAGGTTTTATGCAGTTTTAAAGCCGACATACCGGCCGTAATTTTGGTGTCATCGTCGGTCCAAGTAAACAGTAACAAGACCTTTAGAAAAAAAATGCAGGTTGGTTCGATTCAGGCGTTCGGAAGTGTAGTTTTATGAGTTTTACTTTGAAGCAGGTTTCACTACAATTTCCAGGATATGAACAGCTTTGACACTTGAGTAGAAATAAAGTCCGAGACCAAGCTTCATTCAATCGCAATGCAATATTTAGAAACAATCAAAAGAGTTAGCAAGCGGAGTTTGGTTTATCTGGCAAGTTTATTAAACACTTTTCTCTGTTCTATGCTGGTACTGAATAATTCCCAATTCGTTATTATATGTAACTTTACTTTTAAAATATACTCTCAGACGAGCAAAGCCTCAAACCACTAAATTTGTTTGTGGGGCCACAAACAAACTGGGATTCACAGGCACGTTTTCTGATCCTTTTGTTTACGTTTTTATGTGATTTTTGGAACAGACCTTAAGTCTCGTGACCTACTGATAGTGACTGTAGGGTCAGGTATGATGGTACTGTAGATACGCTAGTGGATGTTCGTACAGCGGATAGACAGGCTATGGCTATCTCAGAACATATTGTATGTTACTTGATCTCTATTCACTACTCCATATAACTGATAATTACTGTAGGGTCACGTATGATGGTACTGTAGATGCGCGAGAGGATGTTCGTACAGCGGATAGAGAGGCTGTGGCTATCACATGACAGACTGTATATCACTTGATCTCTATTCCCTACTCCCTACAGCTGATAATCACTGTAGGGTCACGTATGATAGTATTGTAGATACGCTAGAGGATGATCGTACAGCAGATAGACAGGCTGTGGCTATCACAGAACAGACTGTATGTCACTTGGTCTATATTCCCTACTCCCTACAGTTGATAATCACTGTAGGGTCACGTATGATGGGACTGTAGATGCTCTAGGATGTTCGTACAGCCGATAGGCTGTGGCTATCATAAAACAGACTGTATGTCACTTGATCTCTATTCCCTACTCCCTACAACTGAGTATCCCTGTAGGGTCACGTATGATTATGATTGCGTTAAAGGATGTTCATACAGCAGGTAGAAAGGCTGCGGAGTCTGTACCTATCACAGAACAGATCGTATGAAGCTAGGTCTCCTGTCTTCCACTCTCCCACAGCTGATAGTTACTAAAGGGTCACGTATGATGGTACTGTAGATGCGCGAGGGGGTGTTCGTACAGCCGATAGAGAGGCTGTGGCTATCATAAAACAGACTGTATGTCACTTGATCTCTATTGCCTACTGCCTACAACTGAGTATCACTGTAGGGTCACGTATGATTATGATTGCGTTAAAGGATGTTCGTACAGCGGGTAGAAAGGCTGCGGAGGCTGTACTTATCACAGAACAGATCGTATGAAGCTAGGTCTCCTGTCTTCCACTCTCCTACAGCTGATAGTTACTAAAGGGTCACGTATGATGGTACTGTAGATGCGCGAGGGGGTGTTCGTACAGCGGGTAGAGAGGCTGTGGTGCATGTGTGGGGAGCGCGTGCGGTGTGGGGCCGTGCGCCGGCGCGTCGCTGTCGTCGTCCGTGGATGAGTCCAGTTGCTTGTCGCCTGTGCCGCCGCTGGAAGTACAGAGAATAGATATTGGTTAGCATAAGCATAATCGCCCTGTAATGTTGCTCTCAGTGAGAGACAGTGGGTCACGGTCCACCATACACGCCGGCTTATTGCAGCTTGGTAGATGTCACATTTACATATCTTTGAATTTTAAGCTGAATTCATTACGATTGCTCCCGAAAAAACAGTCAATGCCATAAATATTACTCTTAATTACTGATAATCTAATATCAAGTGACCGATTAATTTCATTCCCATTTCGCATTCTTGAAATACGTACAAAACAGTACAACGCCCACCCAGCATCGTTCCCCAAAACCCACCTACACTAAATATTACCACGCTCGAAAACTTACTAATAAAATAGGTAGTCGTACCACTCGTTCAGACCCAATGAGGGGGAAGCACATCGAGACATATCGCCGATGACAGCCAGCCCTCCAAACTAAGTAACATGATACGTGGGGGCTCGTTTTTTTGTGTGTTGCTAGACAAACGATGAGCTGTTGTTGTTTTTGTATGCTTTCAGAAGTTTATAGTGCGTTTAAATAGTTAAATAAACTGGGAATTGTAGGTGAAACTTTTGATTAAAATTAATTGTTCGAAAAGTTGTGTTTTTCAATCGCCATATGTCGCATTTAGCATGGTGAAAAAAGACAAATCGGGATTTTGCTTGATCAGCAGCTGCAAGTCAATAAAGATATGTTGTGTTCAGTTTGGTGTAAAATATGTACATAATGGCAGACGTGTATTTGTCATCTCGTTCGACTGCATGTCATTAAAAGTCGATCATTTTCATCGAAGTACCAAAAAGGTTTCTAAAAACCTAGACTAGCTAAAAGTCTACTAAGACATTGTGACTATTTCCAGCCATGTCTACTTAGTTAAATGACGTGTTGTTAACACGTTGATCCAGCACACAGGGCAAAGATCTCCCTTCTCTATGTTTTTTTTTTTTTTGGGAATGGGATCTCGCAGGTCAACAGAGGTTGCCGTCTGCTTAAACGGACTTGCCTGTGGTTGCCCTAATAAATTAAGGCCTCCAGCCAGGATTTAAACTTAAAAACTAAGCGACTACACGCTAAGGGCACCCCCTGTGGGGTACGAACCTCGGCTTAGAGTGTCGCTGGAAGGGGGCAGCAAGGGACTAGCTGGATCAGGATTTGAGTGATTAAGGGACGAATTTAAAGCTACAGGCTCAGCGGCGCGGGCTGCCTCGAGCAAGGGTCGGGAGGAGCGTGGATTTGGGCGTCGCGGCGGGCCTCGGCGGCGAGGACGGTAGGACGGCGATAGGACGCTCTCCTGGAGGAGGGTAGTGGCGTCATCGGGGTCGATTAAAGTATGCCTTGGTCGGCGAATACTGCTAATGCGGGAGGGAGTATAGCGGGCGGCCGCTGAGATCAAGGGGTTTGGGTGTTTGATGCCACAGTCGAAGAAACGCTTAGATAAGCGTTTCATGAACTATTTTATGGTGGGCATTTTAAGGTCTACGTGGAGATCTATATTATGGACATAGTAGGGGGCACCCGTGACCTTTCTGAGGAAACGGTTTTGGAGGGTCTGCATCTTATGGATGACGTGGGTGAGCGTGCGCAAATACAATGCAGGCATAGGTCATGATGGGAGGGATGACTGCGGTATAGATGCGCCTTCTGTATGTAAACTTTGGCCAACTATATATTGGCTCCCCCACTACAGGAGTGACTGAATTTGCCAAGAACAGAATAATTTGACTATATCTATCTCTCTATCTAAACTAAACTTATACCGATACTTAATATCAGCTCAAATCTAAGTTACAGAATATCTTCTAAAAATAACTTATCGCAATACGGAGGATCTTCTGTTGGGAAATTTTAGAAATATAAATATTTAGTTAAAGTTATGTATAAAAGAATAATTATGATTATTATTATATTCTTGCATACGCTCGCACACTCACTCACAGTCACACACACTCTTTCACAAACAAGCACACACCCTCAAACACCCTAGACACACACACAAATAACTCCTGACAAACACACTAGAGGCAAACACAACACTTTCATTTCATGTTTTTTTTGTATTCTGTTTTTTTTTTTAATGTTTTTTTTGTTTCTTTCGGTCTTGCCGAAATGGATTTTTGTGTATAATGTGTGTCCTATTCTCTATACACACATGACTTTGAAGGGACACTGACTAAGATACTGGTACATAAACCTAGTTAGAAGTCAGGGTATTTCACTCTGGAACACAATTTTTAGAATAAAATAATGTAAATGCATTTTCCTTCTCAAAGAGAGGAGGGCTTTGTCCCAGGAGTGGGAACATTATAGGCTGATTATGCTTATGCTTATGCTAAATGCATTTTATGGAGAAATAAAGATTTACTATTATTATTTACTTAAATAGATACTAGCGACCAAATGTAGTTACACTTCCCGATACCGTCTTGAATAACATATGAAATGACAAGGCTGACATACTACATTCTGGTTACAAATTAAAGCCCAGATGGATGGAGTTCAAACGGGAATAGAACCCGGAACCGATTGCTTGGCAGCCGAACAGTATGCCGTTTGTCTACCAAAGGTCGTTCAAGTACAATAAAAATAAATTGCGTTATCTTGTGTATTGGATTTCTGTTGTTAAAATTTATCGGCCATGTTTTCCTACCGCTTCGAAGTAATAGTAAGTAGTATTGTGAAATATTGTGTCTTTTATTTTTCATTAAAACTCCTCTTTGTTGTAGAAATAAAATAGAAGTGTATTTTATTTTTATTTCTGAGCGTATATCTGGTGTTCCTACAACTTTTTAACATTAACTGTGATGAGTTATTTATAAAATGTTAGCAAGAATATTTGGCAACCAATAAAAAGCTTTATAAACATATTCATTAATTTAAAAATATTGTGCGCCATTTTTTGGCCCAACCATTTTTTTAATTTTTATTTGGGATGGGTTTGCTCTTGACTCCAGTCTAGGTCAGAGGTGACCATATATAATACACTATAACAAGGAGGTGACAGAGACAAAGTCTACGATGGAGTGAGCTTACCCAGAAGAAGCCTGTTCACTCTAACTTTGAAGTTTGACGAAACGATTTTAATAAGATAGATACAATTTGCGAATACCTACCTACTTCAGTTCCGTAAAGCACGTTTATGCGTAAAAAGAACCAGTAATTAATTATTTTGTACGTTGCATGATAATTATTGCAAAAGCAATTCACCAGCAGTCGTTTTAAACAAATCATCCAACTTGAACCAAATAAATTCGCGCCAAGACAAAACCTTTGTACTCCACAGATAATAAAGATTGTTTTTTTTAAGTCGGCAAAGATGCAGGTCCCATGTCCATTGAGCCGAAAACCTTCCACATGATCAAATACGAACAGGATTTAAGGTATTAGACCTTTTTGTTTGAAACCTTGGAAAAATGCTCATTTTGTTTTGTAATACAATACTTTTGTTGTTTTTGCGCTAGTTGACGTTTGTAAAAAAGCGTTTTACTACTGTAAGGTATTAAAAGGCAATATTTTAATTGACAATGTACTACAATTCATGTTAAACGAATCATATCCAGCTATTCTAGCTAGACATTATCAATAACCTAAGTATTTGATCATGAAGTTGCAAACCGTTGAGAATGTCAAAAGTCAAAGTAGCCAGTTTGACTGTCATCATCATTTTTCTAGTTGTAAACATCCATTGCTAAACACGGAGACTGACATTGAACAGACATTTTTGCCCTAATGGAGATTACACTTTAATTGAAACTAGCTGTTGCCATCCAAGATAAAAATAAAAAAATGTATGTCTTTACCCAGGTCATGGTCTATCTTAGTGCCAAATTTCATCCAAATCCGTTCAGCCGTTTTGGCTTGAAAGCGTAACAAACAAACTTACTTACTCTGTCTGTATGTTACCTTCTCACGCCTAAACCCATAAACTGATTTCGGTAAACTTTGGCAAGGAGTGGCATGCTGGGAAATGACATAAGCTACTTTTTGTCCGGTAGCACGTTCCCGTGGTAGAATGAAGGCTAGCGTGGAGTGAGCTGTCAGTGTCATCCCGTCTTGGTCAATCCCTAGCATCATTGACACTGACAGCTCACTCCACGCTCACTTCACCTAAGTTTTCACGGTGATATGGTTACAGAATAGCACTACTGTATGGATTGCCTACTGATTTTGAGATTTCTCCTAAAAAGGGAGTCGATGACTTTGCCTTCTTGCCTGTTTCACCATCGGGTTGGTCCCTCATTCTTCTGTGTTTGCCCGGGGACAGATTTTTGCAATCAGCGAAAATATGTCAACATGCTGTGAGGCGTGTCTTAACTTCGATAATGAAAATCATATGGTTGCTGAGGGCTGGCTTTTTTGGACTTCAAAAGTAAATTACCCTTACTCGCATTTTTTTACAAACGCTTGTGGTGGAGTCAGGCTTAAAAGGAAATAAAAAATTTAAAAAATCCAAGAAACGATTTTTTTCTGATCGTCGATACAAATATTTCGTCTAACCTCTGTGTATACTATAGTTACCTACATTTTATAACAGGCAGCTGATCAAACATTCCTTTAACTCTCAATTCAGGAAGTAAAACATTAAAAGTAAAATAAAATGAAAAAACTCAATTATTACAACAATACAGTTCCCAAGTACGTCCCTGTACGCTTTTAGACCGCAGATGTGAAGGTGTCAGGTTACATACGTCTGTCCCTTTCGCACTCATGCCATTGTCTTGCTCTTACATGCGATACGTCATCGGATGGTATCCAATATAGATATTGCATCCCACAGCTGGACTAAGTCAGATGGTGGTTGAGTTTTATTCACTATGAAGTAATTAAGTACTAAGTATACCTTTTTTGAGGTTCCTACAGACTGGAAACGTATATCATACAAAGAAAAAACCTTTTCTGCTATTGAGCGATTCGCTTAATTTCTATGAGATATCAGAAATTCAATACCGAGATCGGTGACCGCTGAAGAAAATGGAACCGAAGCTATGATTTTGGCTTGAAAATGAACAAGATTCGTAACCAAACCAGAGCCAAATAGGAACATAATTAATTATAGGTAAGTACCGAAATATTGTCCCGGAGAGAAAATTGTATCATAGCAACAAAATGGCACTTGCGCCATTTGATATTATAACACAGTGGCCACTGTGTTTTGGATTTGGATCATACACAGATTTCGAACGCAAAAATTCAAACATTCGAACCATAATATTCTAAATTGGAAATTATTAAAGTAACCGTAGGATGTACTATTTTTGCTCGTATTTCTGAGTTCCAAGCTTATTTTCAAAGCAGTAAGGTTCGTTTTTGCTTATAAAGGGCTTAATTTCCAGGGATGTACTGTGTAGGATATCGGGTTTCGTTTTGAAGCCAGCCAAATGGATAGGCAAACGTGTACTCCCCTCTTTGTGTGTTATTGTACCTATGTATGTATATTTGTGTACGTTGGCGGCTTTGTCGAAGAATAATTTGGTAAAATATACTTTGGAAAAGTTTTAGCGATGTTTTGGCTGTGGTTTTCTGGAATTATTGTAGTGGTATACATTTTAAGTAGGTACTCGTTGGCTCATTAATTAATGTTAATTGTATAAGATATCAAATGAAATATCAATGAGAGAAGTGGTAGCCTAGTGTTAACGGCCCCGAGTTACAAGTTGTAGGTCGTGGATTCGAAACCAGACAGGCGCCTTACTTTGTGTAAATAATTTCATCACCACTGCTCTCCAAACAGTGAAGGAAAACACCGTGAGGAAACCGGCAGCCTATTTGCGTAACACATTTTCGTAAACGATTACGACTAATCTGTTTGATTTTGACAGTTCAACAACATTCATTGCGTTATTTATATTGTTGAGCAGAATTTTTTATCGAACTTATGAAGCAATGGATTAGCAATTCAATTCAAAACGATTCAGATTCCGATTGATTGTGTAGTACGCAATTAGGGTACAGAAAGCCTAGAACCAAAAATTCGAAGAAAGAGATCTACCAACCCGCACTGGGCCCGCGTGGTAGATTATAGGCCGTTTCCTTCATTATTTGATTAATAGGCTGATTACGTGTAAAATATCTACTTTGACCAATTAAGTGCCGATTTCACCAATGAACGCCTTCAGCACATCTAAAACGCGTTCAAGAGCTGTCAGTGTCAAAATTGTTATGGAATATTGACACTGACAGCTCTTGGACTGGGTTTAAAAGTGCTGATCACGTTCAGTTTCATTGCTGAAATCAGCACTAAGTACAGCAAAGCCTCACCACTTGTAAATTGTAAAAATAAATGATAAATGATAAATGATAAATGATTTTATTTCTGTAAGTAGGTTTTTACAAACACTTTTACACGTCAATACTATTTTAAAAGTAGATGAGATCGGCGTTTCCTATCTGACTACTCTGAGAAGAAACGCCAAAACAAACTCAGAGGTCACAGTCTCTTTTAAAGTCCAGACATAATCTTGGTCAGGTCATGTGAAGACCATGTGGATTGATGTCTGAAATGGTCTTTTGAGGAAAGAACCACACAGAATGAGTGGACCTGTCCAGTCAGTGCACGCATTTGTCAGTAATCATGCAGCTCAACACAACACATATGGAGCTCAACGATTCGACGAACATTACCAAAGAAAGGACATTTGGGTAGGCCGCATAAACTGCTCAAACTGCCAGACCATGATTAAAACTAATTTTAAAAATTAAAAATAGATTGTGATAAAAAAACAACAACAAATCCACACTGCCTTCACATTCACAATAATTAAAATATTATAATACTTTACAAAGAGATAGATTAATTAATTAAAAAGAGAAAAATTAAAAAGAGAAAAATTAAAAAGAGATAGATTAATTAATCAGACCAAATAAAAAACAATGAGACAGATCGTCAGTCCCGTTCTCTCTTCACTAAAACTGATGACCCAGTTCTCATACTAATTTTGCAGCTCAGATAATTATGTAACACAAAACCCAAGAGTGAATTAACGACATGACAGGTAAATTAACACCGAAAAAACTATTTCATGCCAAAATTTTTGTAATTGATACCAGTGACATAAAAAAATATACACAAGAAGTGGCTTGCTTGGCACACGCCAAATAAAATAGTAACTTAGACCAAAATCAAGTCTTTGTTTCAGAGATTTATTTCTACAAATTATAATTAAGCAAACTTATTAATTACTAGCTTCTGTCCGCGACTTCGCCCGCGTGAATCGCATCACCCACTCGCGCTATTACTAGTTTTCACTTGGCGTTCTTTCAGAATTAACGCCACCAAAACAAAGGCTTGTCTCTTCACCGCAAAAAGAAGTCGTGTCGACAAAACTCCTTCTTTTCGGGGTACATTTCTTCCTGTAACTGATCGGCTCGAGCTCCCAGGCATGGAGTTGACGTCCAGTCTCAACTTTGGCGCCACCATTGAGCGCAAAGCCCAAACTGCGGCCAAAAAACTGGGCATCCTAAATAGAGTTCAGTGATACTTTACGCCTGGACAGCTTTTAACTTTTTATAAAGCGCAAGTGCGATCCTGCATTGAGTATTGCAGACACCTTAGGGATGGCTCAGCTAAATACCAACTTGCCGCGCTCGACTCAGAGGAACGCAGAGCTAAGAGGCTCATTGCCGACGTAAAACTGGTGGATGCCAACCTTCAAAGCTTGGCCTATCGCCGCAAGGTTGCCTGCTTGTCGGTCTTATACAGATTGTACTTCGGTGAGTGTGCGCAAGAACTCCACGACCTCATCCCACCTGCCCACTGCACCATCGGACATCCAGACGTACTGCTAATTACCATCCATACCTAGTTGCCATTCCACCAATTCGCACTAAGCGCTTCCAAACATACTTCATAATGCGCACGGCCAAAGAGTGGAACTCAATACCTGCGTCTATGTTCCCGAACGCATTCAACCCGAATCAAAGTTCCAACAGGCTTCTTCTGGGTAAGCTCACTCCATCGTATACTTTGTCTCTGTCACCTCTGACCTAGACTAGAGTCAAGAGTAAATCTCAAATAAAAAATTAAAAAAAAAGACAATTCTTTTTGCGCGGCTCAAGGGTCCTAGCGTGCTTTTTAATAGCCTTTAGCCAGCTATCAAAAATGTTAAAAGTAGTGGGTGCAACAAGGCTGTCAATAATGACGCTGATGACGTAAGGTATATTCCTCAATTTGGCAGATGATAATTCAACCATATCATTTGGCTTAATAGATTCTATGAAATGCTTGAAAGCAATTCCACCTATCAGTATTTTTTTTTTACTTACAACTTTATTTGTACAATAATGTAATATAAAAAAATATAGTTACTATATTTTTATTACTGTAGTAAACACCACTGAACATATTCTGGTAGGCGTCCAAAGTTTATACACCCTCTATTTTTGCCATCGTTGACTCGTACGTCAAAATTCAGAACCTTTATGCTCAAGCAAAACATCGTTATTTTGTTGACAAGCAACCATATTTTATGGGTCAGTTTATGTTATTATCGGTAGTTCCGGAGATTACCCCTTACATACAAACAGACAAATGTTACCACTTTATAATATTAGTGTATATGTAAAAGTCATTCCGATAATTAAATATGACGACTTTCCATACAGACTGATTGATATTCATAACTTAAATAACTCCTTTAAACAATACATTTTCAAAAATCCTTCATTAGTGCTGTTTCGTTATAATGTTAAGGAACTATTGTGCAAAATGTCATGCTTCTTGAGCCATGAGGTTAGACTGTTCGTTGTATGTCAATGATAGAATGAATTTAAGAACTTTATTAAAGTAGAAGATCAATTTCTGTTCACATCCAAAATTCCGTTCACGCTTAACCAATATTTCGGGCGGTCAAACCCGGGACTTCTGCATCACTGATCCGAAACAGATGCGCTCAGATTTAGATAAGAACTGATTTTACACGCCGATAACTTGACAATTTGGATGGATACTATATTCCATTATGTTGGTAGATAGTTCGGTAAATATGATGAGTTTAGTCGGTTGTTATTAAGTGATAATAATATTATTGCCACATCTGGTTAAGTTTGAAGCTGAACCAACAAACAGGAATGCAGATGACAGCCATCTGAAATGTGGACCAATGAGGTTTGATAGTTCATATCGGCTATGAGGATTACCAAGTCTCCTTGCTTTTTTTCCAATGAAAAGCGAGGAGATGATATTATTCATGCTAACGACACCTAATAGGTACTTAGGTACAATGTGGGATTTCTGGCTAAATGTAAAGGTGACAATGGTGTTTAAGATAGTTGGATTTCGAAAATAATGAATACTGGTGGACATCAAATAATTATTAGGACCCATTTTCTTTATCATCTTTGAAGGTCCTGATCTAACAGCAGTATTGGTGCACAATATGGCTATGTGAGGATTTTGACATACATATGACCACTTAAGACTACCCAAGAATGTTTCTCAATGATTTCAAAATCACTTAAAAGGTTATTGGCAAATAGCCAATGTCGATCATGCGTTATGATTTTCACACTCTCTCACACTAAAATCTGTGTGGTTCTTTCCTCAAAAGACCATTTCAGACACCAATCTAAATTATCTTCATATGATCTGACCAAGATTATTATCTGGACTTTGAAACAGACTGTGTGTCAGATAGGAAAAGCCGATCTCATCTAGTTTTTAAAATATGATTGACGTGTAAATGTGTTTGCTCAAACCTTCTTACAGAAATAAAATCATTTATCAAGATTCTGCTCTTTCAAATCAATTCTATGTTTATTTGCTAGAATAAGATACAAATTGATGGTACAATATTGGTTCCAGCATATCCTGCCATAATATGGCGTACAAATATTTCTTCATTTCTAGAACAAAACTTTTATGATTACCCATTTAACGATTAAGAATGAGATAATGAAATATTATCTATTATAGTTAATAAATAAAGATTGAAATTGTACTATAGTAATAATATTGGTGAATAATGAATGTGTAGTTGTAACATTGGTAGATTAAAGGCAATTTATTTTATTATATTAATAGCACCACCATCGCACCATGTTAAGTGCAGTTCATTCAATATCTAAACTTCCTGGTTATACCCACATTGACCTATCATACGCCTGTAATCATCCAAGGGCTGGGCAGAGCTCTACAAATAGTACACCCACCAGAATCTCAATTTCTGCCCTGTTGATGGCAATAGACTCGCCCCCTATTCACGCCATAGGAATCTGTTGTGACCTTTCCAAGGCATTTGATTGTGTCGATCATGAAACCTTGCTCTCGAAACTTGAGCATAACGGACTTAGAAAACTTGCGCTCAGTTTAGTAAAATCTTATATAAATGACAGACAACAGCAAGTTCAAATAAGTGGTGTCAATTCACTTGATTTAAAAGTAAAAATGGGTGTTCCACAAGGCTCGTAATTGGCCCTTTTTCTCTTTTTAGTGTCTATTAATGACCTACTCCATTTACTAATCTATCAACCCCAAATTTCCTGACGATACTTTCTTAATTTTTAATGTAGATTGATGTGCTTCAAATTTTGACGACGTAAATAACGCCCTACTGCTGGTTCAAAATTGCATCACTGCTAATAATTTAGTATTTTTGTTGACCGACTCCTTGATACTTCAAAAGTATAAATGCTTTGTAGGCTGACCACCATAGAAACCAAATTGTCGACGACAGATTAGATAAAATAACTGATGAACAAAAGAACTGTGTAATTTTGTCTTTTCTATCTGTCATTATGTCTATTCTTCCGTCGACAAAAGTTGGTCATGCTACGCGTGCTGGTTATACATACACTGACATAACATTGCATCACGCCAGTAATCTTCGAAGTGTTGGCCAGAGGTGTACAAATAGTGCGCCCACCAGAATCTCAATTTCTGCCCGTTTGATGGCAATAGGCTCGCCCTTACATGGGACTTAAACATAGCTGGCAAAATAAGAGTGTACTTATACCTACTTGCACATGTCTTTATTACTTACTAACCTACAAACACCCAAACCTCATTACGAGTGAATGTTGTAACTTAATATGATTATGATGAGTCGACGTTCGGCCAGACATTCTATACTCAGCGGTTATTGCAATAACAATTAATTGTTTGTAGCTCAGCTTATTTTGACTTTTTGAGACGCAAATGCAACGAGCTTCCTGACTACCAGTTAAATTTAGACATACTTTTTTTTTATAATATCTGACTGGGCTGCTTTTATATTTATTTATAGGTCACTCACAACATAGAGTCGAATTACTTAATTTAATTGTGATAAATATCAACCCGCACCTTATTTGCGTAAAACCTTTTCAATCACAGTCCGAGTGTTTTGAAAGATATTGCTAATCCATTGCTTCATCGGTTCGATAAAACAACCTCAATTACGCAATGAACGTGGGTAAACTGTCAAAATGAAACAAATTGCGATCAAGCATCATTTTATGTGTGTTAGACAATTACCCCGCTGTATTTTGATAGAGTCTACACACATTAGTAGAAGTCACATGCGTAAGTTACATCATTTAAATAAGAAACATGATTGAGTATTGTTTTGACTCACCTATCTTTGTGTTCGGCTTGTCTGTCTCGCTGGCGCCTGTTTTTGAACCAATTTGAAACCTGCAAGTATTACGAAAATAGTTACGATTTACAATATAGGGTGGCAGGGATTTTAAATATAAAAATATAAATCGCTTTGCATTCTTTACTGCAACAAAAAATTGTATTTATACCATAATATTTTTTTTAATGAAAATACTCTCCAGTGGACTTCACTTTTAAGTTACAAAACATCAGATAGATATAGTTTTAGCGGGGAAAATAGTCCTTCTTAAAGTCAGAAAGTCTGAAAAGCATGTCTTCACGGTGAGATTAGTGCAGGGATTTGTACAGAGTCGACATGCTGTTACCATGGATTCAGTACATGATTCCGAGAAACCCTGAGTTGAAATTGTTGTTGCTGTTCTATATATTTTGCAAAATCTGCTTAATATGATCCCACTGCTGGGTCGCAGGCTTCCTCTATGTGAGAGGGAGTGGGCCATAATCCACCACGCGGGCCTAGTGCGGGTTGGTAGATGTCACATGTTTTCGATTTTTTTGTTCTAAGACATGCCGGTTTCCTCACGATGTTTTCCTTCAAGATTATGAGAGCAGTGGTGATGAAATAATTTACACAAAGTAAAGCGCCTGTCTGGGTTCGAACCTACGACCTACAGCTCGTAAGTCGCGGCCTTTGCCACTGGGTCACCACGACTCCCTTACATTTTGACCGCGTGGGGTGGGACAACTAAATCGCAATGTTATTCTGACTTACATCATCGTGATCAAACGTGAACACGATTGACGAGAAGCTTTTCAGATTTTCTGACTTTCAGAAGGACTATTTTCCCCGCTAAAACTATATCTATCTGATATTTTGTAACTTAAAGGTGAAGTCCACTTTAGACTTTTCATAACAAAAATATTATGGTATAAATTAAAATTGGTATGTAATACATCATTTTTGTTGCAGTGAAGATAGGTGCATTTAGCGGGTTACAGTTACAAGGCGGTATATATTTTTATATTTAAAAATATATGTGTATATAAAATAGTGTGTATATCATAAGTATATCTTCAGTAACTCTATCCGTTCAGTTTGAGGAAGCGGTGTCGAGTTCCTGGCGACCACAACTGACCGTCTGCGAACGGTGCGTGCACTGCCATGACTAACTTGCTCTGATGAGTTTTTTTGTTCATTAATACATATAATAATAGAGGTATATTATGTACATAATATACTATGGGCGAAGATGCTACGCAAGTTCTTTTTCTGAAAGAATTCGTTCGAGGTATAGTATTTTTATCTCACGAAGCGACGCGCGCTTTACTTGTGGTTACCAAGTGTACAAATACGCTGTGAATGTGTGTGTAAGCAGAGGAGCTCTCGTTCGTTTATTCCTGATCCTACCTACCTATGCATATTTCAAGAGTGCATTCAATTCAAGATGATATGGATTTTTATCCACGTCTTTCAAAGAAAAAGAAAGTATCGGAAAACTAAACTTTTTATTCCCGATCATCAACAGTGAAACGATCGGGAATAATCGCTCTTGGTACCGTCCGAGACAATGGCGAAGTTGGAATTGTGTGTGTATTACGTGCTGACGCTACCCGTCCTCACGCACACATTCACATCGTGTTTGTACAGTTAGTTACCACAAGTAAAGCGCGCGTCGCTTCGTGATATATAATAAAAACGGAAGTACCCATATTTTGAAAAACAAACTATGTATTATTACTTGCTCTACTGCTTCTTAAACACAAAGAAATGATCTATCATTAATCATCATACAAATAAAAGACTATTAATAAAGAATATGAAGTTTATTGTAAAACGAACACACACCGAACAGTGGACTCCGAGCTGTTATTGAGAAATTCAAGATGAAAAAACCCAGCAAAACTTTGCCCGACCTGAGAATTGACCCTGGTCCCCGTGCTATGCAATCGTCTTTGCGATTTCTAAACTAGTTAAATTTTATAAAACTTACTTGTACAGTAGTAAGACCCGTGGTCTCTGCTAGCTCCCTCTTCTCCCGGGGTGAAGGATACGGATTGTGTTGGTACCAGTCTCGAAGAACTGATCGGGACTTCTCCTGGAGAACAGAAATAAATATTAGTTTCAACAGTCATAAGCAATTGGGATGATGACTAATATTAAAAATGTTCATAAAAATAATTTAATTTCAAAGAAGGCTTAGTTAATATGAGATAATCGAAAAATCTGTTAAATCAGTGTAAATTATAAGAAGATACACGCTTTACGCGTGTATCGTCATTGTCGTGTGGTACTGACAATGTACGGTGCTAGTATGAAGTTACGTAGTCGTGACGTCACTTCTACGATAGTGCTGTCGTTGGCTAACAATTATATTAAAATGTTTATAACTTGGCAAATTTTGGAGCTTTTACACTTTTTGTAATATTGTGTGCGCTATTTGGAAACAAACAGTTTTTTTTATATAAAAATAATAAAATTGTCATCATCCCAATTCATAAAGTGATAGCATCTGCCCGTGGCTAGCATCTGGGGCGGAAATTATCCCATGAGCCATAGCCTAAGTCCTTCTCAAGAATCATCATCATCTAGCCAAATTTGATAGTAATCTGTTCAGTTTTGTAGGCGTAAAACGGTACATACAGACTTTCAAATTTATAATATAAAAAGTATGTATTAGTATGGATTCAGCTGCATCCAGTTAGACTCGTTGGTCGTAGGTTCGAACCCAGACAGGCGCTTTACTTTCTGTAAATTATTTCATCACCACTGCTCTCAAAACGGTGAAGGAAAACATCGTGAGGAAACCGGCATGTCTTAGAACCAAAAACTCGAAGACATGTGACATCTACCCGCACTGGGCCCGCGTGGTGGATTACGGTCCTCTCTCTCTCACAGAGAGGAGGCCTGTGTCCCAGCAGTGGGAACATGATAGGCTGATTATGCAGTTAGACTAGCAGCCGACCCCAACATAGTTTGGAAAAGGCAGATGGTCATGCCAGAACCGACGAGATATTGCACTTGTAAAATGCAGAAGTTGCAGAAAGTAGGGAATGTTGTATGTTACAAATAAAATGACATATGAGCTTGCCCTCTTCAGACCTCCACTCAATGGATACTGACTAACTTTTCGCGAGGTTGTATCGCCAATGAATTTGCCACCACCGATTGCCCTGATTCCACCCGCTTTTGAGTATATGCCTGGCTTTTATGCCATGATCAAGAAAGATCACTGCATGAAAGATCTTGCAGAAGGCCTGCTCATTTATGTTACGGTAGATCTGCTAACACTTCATTTGCAGAATTTTTCACCAAGTGTCATGGGCATTCACTAGGTGTAAATTCGTTTCTTCATTGAGCGTCAAACTTTAAACCATTAGAGGTCTCCTCCCCGTTCCACATGGCTAAGCAGCGAGAACTTGCAATCTATTCTGTTTAAGACACTTACTTTAAAACAATAAGAGGTTTCCTCAACGTCTCATATCGTCCTAAGCAACGGAAACATGAATCGCACTTGATACTTGTCTATTTGTCTCTATAATGTTTGTGGCGGCATCTACACTGCCACATACGAACAACGCATCACACTTACGTCACACAAATCCTGCATCGCGCAATCAGAGTTTCTTCCCGACAACGATCATCGGGCAGTTGCCCACCAGATACGACATCCATCTGGTCGGAGGATCCTCCATTTTCCAAGAGTATGAGTGAACTTTACACGCTGTTCCACATATCTCTTCATATTCTATCTATTCTGTTCAAAACACTTACTTTAAAACAATAAGAGGCCTCCTCCGCGTCCCATACGGTCCTAGGGAACTGGAACTTGCATCACATTCCGTACTTGTCTATTTGTCTCTATAATGGTCTAACTATTATTTTTAAGACACTTACTTTAAAACCATAAGAGTTTTCCTCAACGTCTCATATCATCCTAAGCAACGGAAACTTGCGTCGCACTTGGTACTTGTCTATTTGTCTCTATAATGTTCTGTCTATTCTGTTTAAGACACTTACTTTAAAACAATAAGAGGTTTCCTCAACGTCTCATATCGTCCTAAGCAACGGAAACTTGCGTCGCACTTGGTACTTGTCTATTTTTCTCTATAATGTTCTGTCTGTTCTGTTTAAGACACTTACTTTAACACAATAAGAGGTCTCCTCACCGTTCCATATGGTCCTAGGCATTGGGAACTTGCGTCGCACTCGGTACTTGTCTATTCGTCTCTACATATAATGTTCTAATTATTCTGTTTAAGACACTTACTTTAAAACAATAAGAGGTCTCCTCCCCGTCCCAAATGGTTCGAGGTAACGGGAACTTGCGTCGCACTCGGTATTTGCCGACGGCGCCCAGCGGCCTGCCTCGTAGCCTCTCTGCTTCCATATAGTGTGCTGGACAATAAAGATACATAAAATTGTAATTCATTTTTAATATGAATTCAATTCTTATTTATATACAGTCTTAGGGAATTCTGGCTATGCGTGAGACCAAAGTATTACTTCTATTGCTGGTTTTAGCTTAGATAAGGCAGCAACAGTTTTCTGCAAAGTCGAAATACATTGTATGTAAGTATCATGTCGACAAAATTTTCAAACAAGCCCACGGACGACTAGAAGGTCCCTCAAACTGGCGCAACGCGACTCAAGTAAAAAAACTTCTAAGAAAACTTTAAGGATTTTTTTCTACCAGCATCGCGTCGCACCGTCGTCGTGGCATCGGGCCTGTCTGTGGAGACCTTAACTAAAAGATTGACAAGCAATAGATACTTCCAAGGAGCACATGAAATGTTATTAAGTACCTGAATTTACAGAATTCAATATACACATCGAACCAGAACGATGATAGTCGACCAAAAAAATGGGCATTCTAAGCTCCCTTATATTACAAACCAGCTATTAAAGATGTCTCCAATAATGCTAAGTCATACCACAATAGTGTTGTTGAATTAATTAAATACATCAGAAAGTTAAACGAAATTACTAGTACCATCAAAATCTACCTTTCAGCAATGCCAGTATGTGTCAAACACACACACAGCCGCAAAATCTGCAACTTGGGATGGTTATGAAGACTGAAGATAAGTGACTCCAGCATGTGGTATAGCTCTTGAAGTTCCTTATGTGTAAGTCCATATCTCCTCCGCCTTGGTCACTGAATCGTGTGTATGGAACCTCTCGCAAGCTAGGAGGGACTAGAGGCTTACAAGCTCAATGGAAACTAAATACCACCTAGACCTATGGAGATTGTGAAGGACTAGCTTGAAGATATGGATGGATTCAGAGGAATTTGCAATTGAGAAGCTTCGATGCTAAATTTTCATGACTGTGATTCAAAACTAGAATAAATGTTGAAAAAACAATGAAAGAGGCGTCTAGTTTAAGATACGGCTGATTTCGAAGGTCTTGAAACTATATTGAAAAACGAGAGCAATCGAAGTTGCGATGACATTTCCAGACTTGTCTATGAAAATTAGGATAACACTGAATGGAAGCTAAACACAATAAAGATAGAAAACATTGTACGAGTTTAGAGTACATTTAGAGTTCGTTAAGTAATTTCTTCTGCTTGCTCTTGTCCCAGGTTACTTGGGGTCAGAATCTCTTGAATTGTGCCATCAACAATTTAATTTTTAGTTGTCATTTCTCGCTCACCTTTAAGCCACAGATTCTGCAGCTTAGGATGGTTATGAGGACTGAAAGTGTGCGACTCCAGCAGGCGGTACAGTTCCTTGAAGTTCCCTCTGTGGAAGGCCACCATCGCCTTCGCTTTGAGGACCGACTCGTGTGCGTGTAGCCTCTCGCAAGCTGGGAGGGACCAGAGGAAGCGGCCGAGGCGCTCGATGTTACCCGCTTGTTGGAGGACCTGGGAAAAGAATAATGGAGGTAAAAATTTGGGTGTTCACTTTGTTTTGTACGAGTTTAAGTGCTCATAAGCTCTCATACACACGAGTGGCAGATGCAACAGGCCTGTAGCTATTGCAAAAGTTTGGAAGTGCATACGTTTACCTACCTACTCTCAATTTATTAACACGTTTAGGCCGGCGTGTACCACCGGTGGAGCACGGAGTACTCGCTGATATGGCGGGGTGTACCACCGGTGGCCACGTCACCATAGATTTTTAATGTTCTAAGAAATTCGCGCCCCCTTGAGAGAACGTGTTGTAGCCTTTAAATGTTATTAGTCTGTTCTAGATGCGACTACATTATATTTACATCATAAATATTAATCATACATTATAAATATGCCTGACTACGATTAATTTCCTACAACTTTCTGTAGTCAATAAGTAGTCAATGTCAATTAAGAGTGTCTGGACACCTACACGTACTAAACATTTTGTTGTAATCCGGGTATGATTCCTTGATGCCTCAGTGCAAGCATAGTCCAGGCGGATTTTTAGTGAATCATTCTGAAATATGGCTAGATACCTTCTTACGTTTTTTTTCTTGCTAATAATGTTAACATAAATGAGTGAACAGATAACTTCAGTCATACAAAAGAACATTGTTCCGAAAGATTAATCAATTTCTGAACTTAAACACCGTATTTTAGACACAAACAGTTTTCTATCAGCATTGACAACAGTCGAAAAAAATTGGCAAAGATCCCGTGAATTCCCGTGCAAGCGCCATATTTATTTAGAGTACCTACCTACAGAGTATTGGTTTAGGCACCGGATGTCCTTGCACATGTGCGCCTGCGCAAATAGCTTGATATGGCTGTTTGTGACCACCCTCGGGCTGTTGACGGGTCGAAAACGAAAGGATATTTTTATTGTTGCAAATTCCATGTTTTGAATTGTCACAGGAAAGAATCTGTAAGTACCTACCTACCTACTCAATTATGTATTCTCAATACGAGTGATGAACAGCCACTGCTTAGCATTAACTGACCCCTCTAACAAAGAAGAAGAGGAGAGGAGGCGTCGGGTGAAACACACAGGAAGTACAGTATTTAACAATGTTTTCACAAAAAAAGGATTGCTGTTACCAACGCTTCGTATCTTTTATAGGAATTTTCCGATTGTCGTAATTAAAAAGTATAAAATCTAGTCGCAGTCTCACCTCAGCGACAAGCAAATGTCGAAAACTTGTCAAAACTGTAGGTAAAATGAAGATTTTTAGACAGATTGTGACTGAGATTAAAATGCGAACGTTCTTAAAATTACGGGAATTGCCGCTCTGACTGTGTTTGAATGGAAAAATAGACAAAATTTCAAAACACTCAACCGATCATCATGAAATTTTGCATATACATGGTCAGGGGGACACAGACTACTGTTCCTGAGGAAAATAACAATGACTTTCGACAGTCACATTTGCTTTTGGACGCTAGATGGCGCTACGTGTATTTCGAATCATGATTTAATAATATTATTATAATCTTTAGTAGTTATTTTTTTAAATACAAGTATACATACATTTTGTATGTTTATAACCGGGATTAAGATACTTTTTATCCCGGTAGTTACTTTTCGTGGGATAATTTCCGACATCCACGCGGGCAAATGTAAGTAAATATAATATATTATTATTTATCCCACGTTGATAAAATCAGCAGTAAGTCGAAATATTCGCGCTTACCAAATAGCCGGGTTTACTAGATTTAATCCGAAAGAGACCTACGCAATTCATGTAACCAAAGCTGACACAAAACTAGTTATAAGTCTTTTATACTTTAACATCGAAAACAATAGGCTCGAAATTAACTGACAGAATAGAATTTAATTAAGATAAATAGTAGGAAGGTTGTTTTACGGGCCACACCCACATTTTTATTGTTTTCATTTCATTTGCGGGATCAAATATACATCTGATGGTATTTGCGTGGAAAAACTGCAAAAAACAACCCCCGATAAATATATAATAGCACAAAATTGCTGATACATATTTTCTTATAGGTAAGTGTATTTTCTACCTGTAAATCGAATAGGAAAAATAATCATTATTTTATACAGTAAGTAGTGCAAGAGCCTTTTTATCCACGTCAAATTACTCAAAGCACTAGCATGCATTCAGCCTCAAAAAGAAGTAGGTACCTAGGTACTTAGATCATCTACAATTTTGTGTTCCTTATAACTGTACTTATCAAATTCAAATTCAAAAACAATTTATTTGCAAACATGGGTAAACAATATGCAGATGTTTGACATTCATGAATAAGGTAATTGTATATTTTATCTTTCGGCTTGCAAAGTATAAAAACAGAAAACACAAAAATAACATAATAAAATTAAGAATTAGATCAATAAAACTAGCAACCATGCAGATAATACTATTTAGAAGAGTTGTTTTTTTTATTAGGACAACAAATTTTACCTGTGTGTCGTTTACTTTTATATATTTCACAGAAGTTAATGTTACATCTTACAAAATTATTATTTTTTAAAATGAACTTCCTAACCTATATTGCATGGAAGTGTCAGTAGTTTGAGATTATTGAAATATTGTTTGCAACTATCTGCGGGGTTATTGCGTTACACACTAACAGTAAGAATGGCTTTCGTCTTGACAGTTCAACAACATTCATTGCGTTATTTACGTGGTTGAGCAGACAATTTTTTCGAACATATGAAGCAATGGATTAGCAATATCCTTCAAAATTATTCAAGCTGTGAATGATAGTGTGTCACACAATTAGGGTGTTGGTTTGTATAAGTTTATATTGATCGGACACAAAGCCTCAGAAGACAATTAAGTACGTACACAGTGTGTAATATGTTTATTGGCTATTTATTTTGTATTATCAATTATCCGTAATATACAAGCTAACAGCCTTAAAATAATAAATAATATGAACATGAATATAAAAAAGAAGGTATCATAAAAAAATTCGTCCACATCGCTGTCAACAGGAAAAGTACCCAAAAGGCTGGCAGCATTGCCACGTTGTATGGCGATGTTGATTTGCTGTCACGTGACGAGTCAAACAACCGCTTGGTAATTAATGCCTCGAAAAACCAAGTGGGCACTCAGACCCAAACGGCTCAAACATATAACTCTCGTAGTTCTGAAATGAAAACAGAAGAAGAAAACCCAAAGATTACGACCACAAGTTATCTAATAAAACAAAATACACCGGACAACCCTAAACAACCACACCATAGTTATCAAAACTCAACCCTCTGAATCTCATTATCTACACCGGGCGCATCGCAAATTACTGTAACCGATACCAGACCATTAGGGGGTTGATCCTATTCAATTTGTGTGTAATGCCATGACGACCGGTTTATTGATGAAATGGAAAATGAAAGGTGATGGCTGTTAAAATGATGGAATTAACTGTGTGAGGGATGTATAAGGATTATTTCGGTTTTCTGTTTAAGTTATCTCATGAGTCACGCCAGCATTCCCCAAAGTGATTGGGAGTGGGGCTTGCAGAAAGAAGGTACAGCATGTTGATTCTGTAAAAATCTCACCGTGAAGACTTGCGTGGAGTGAGCTGTCAGTGTCATCCCGTCTCGGTCAATTCCTAGCATCAGTGATACTGACAGCTCACTCCACGCTCACTTCACCTAGGTTTTCACGATGGAATGGTTGCAGAATAGCACTACAGGTGTCTGTGCATAGAGTAAGAAAGGTATTTTTGAAGTGAAAACTTCTTGAGCGGCGTTGTACACCTTTTTTGTAATGGGTAAAAAATGTTAAACACGCGTCAGGACACGTGACTGATCAAAAATTGAAATCAAAGACGGATGATTGTTGGTTTTTATTGATTGATATTTTTTTAATGTAATATACGCGAACGCGGTCGATGCGTAAAGTCGAAATGGTTAAAAGAAACTCGTACCAGGGTCTCAGATAATTGAACTCAGAACTCCACCATGCAGTCAAGCTTGCGACCACTCAACCAACAATGAAGCAATATCTATCTACTCAATATTTCAAGAAATCAAGAATGTACATCTTCCATAAAGTAATACTACTAGAGTGTATTTTGACAGGGGGTTAGAAATTGTTAGTGTATTTAGATAGGCCACACTTAGTCACATCGTTCCTGCCTTAGGGCAAAGCTTTGTGCTCTACTGTAGCCTATTGTATAAGCTAAAGTCACGTCTAACCTAACTCTATATAGATAAGATCATCATCACACATCTCACAAAAAACCTCAACAACTTCATTAATTAATCAAAAACCAAAACTTGTGGGGTCGGGGTACCTCCGTCAGGACGAAGTTCCATACGCCTTTTCTTCAACTTTGAATGTAGATTTCGATATGAAGATTTCGTTTGAATTTTCATTTTGACCTCACTATCGGTTTCAGAACCCTCGAAAACAAAGAAAACGACACTCATGATGAAAAATTTAAAGATGTTCGCAGCCGCCATCTTGTTTTTTCTTATTGACCTCACTAATGGCTTCAGCACTTAAGAAAACCATGAAAACGACACCCATAATGAAAAAATCAATCCAAGATGGCGCATAACGCTTTTTCGTTACGTGAAGATGTTTAAAAATGTTCTAAAATGTTACACCTACCGTAAGCTGCGTTAAAAAACTTCGTTCCAATTATGAAACAAACCAATACTCAATACATACCTACCACACATCTCTCCTAAATTAAATTACTCAGCGGCACTCCATTGGTTCTACGATCCCCATCTCCAGCCCTTTGCCACGCCCCTCGGTAACCGGATATCCGGGTGGAAGCCCTGTCGTCAAGGTTACCTACCCTGTTTGTTTTGTCTAACCTCCAATTTTAGACTCGGGAGTGAGTATAAAATTAGATTGAGTTTGAACAGCTTTTTGAATAACGAATTCCAAAACTCCAGTAAAGAGTTCTACTCTTTAACTCGTTGATGACCTACTCAATTCTATATTACATATATCATCCGTTTATAAAGGGTGGAAGGGACATCGACGCACAACCTGATACCATGGACTCAGTACATGATTTAGAACCCCCCTGCGTTGAATTTTTTTGTCAGTTAAAAAAAAAATATTGCTCTGCCATACATTTTGACCGCGTAGATATTGCACTTTTCTATGATACAGCAGTTTTATTTTGATAACCGATGAAAAATTTCAACTCCAGGGGGTCCAGAATCATGTACTGAATCCATGGTATCAGGTTGTGCGTTGATGTTCCTTCCACCCTGTTTATATGTATTATATCCTTCATAATATGTAAGGAAATTTCTTTCGTTTTTCTCAGTAGAGTGGCAAGTTCATAAGTTAGTTCTTAGTGGGTCTTAGACTACTGATCTTGATGAATCAATGAGGTAACAATAGTTGTAAGACTTTATGGAAGCTGTGGGGGGTAAGCTATGTGAGCCACAAAAGCTCGGCGAAATATCTATCGCAGATAACTGGGAGAAGTCTTTGGCAATTGCATTTCGTGGGGCAATTTCCGTAATTTTTAAGAACGGTTACTGTCGAATCTGTCAAAAGTACCTACCCCTAATTTCCCTACATTTTAGACATTGATTGTCGCTGAGATGGTATTGCGACTAGATTTTCAACGTTTAGAATTACGAGAATTAGTCTTTCTTATGGCTGTAGCTTATATTTAGCAGCTTCCAGTAAATACGTAGCTATCCCCAAAAAAAGTGAAACCTAAGGATAATCCCCTAAATTTTGGATAACCTCTTTGGTCTATTCTGTAAAAGCCTCACCGTGGAATCTTAGGTAAAGGGAGCTGTCAATGATGCCATTCCCAATGCAGCTCATATCAAACTTGAAGTTTGGAAACGGTTTAACCATTGCAGTATATTTAATTATGTCCATCACTTTCGAGAACGATTAATTTTAAAACTGATAAAGCTGATAGTGCAGCTAATAAGAAGTCTGTACTCCTTCATCAATCAAATCTCAGACCGCTGGCTGTGCAGTTGTACTTACTAAAAGCTCCTTCAAACCCGACTTGGGTAAACAACTGGCGACAGACGTGACCGCAAGCAACGTGGACGGATTTAGATTAACCGTAGTACGTAGAGCACATAAGTTCTAAACACTTTGCAAGTGTACACTCCGTACAGAAACAATCGTAAAACGTAACACGATTTAGGGTTATGAGTGCCTGTGGTTAAGTCTAGATTCAGCTGCATGAACTATAACTGACTTCAGTAAGGAAACATAAGTTAGGGTAAATCTGTAGAGGTTTGAAAACCAAGACCAAAAGCTGAGATAGTTCCAATATTTTTAAACGTTCCTGGTTTAAAAACACTGGAACTATCTCAGTATTTGTTCTTCTTTTTTCGAATGGGCACAACGCTATGCAGAACGTTATGCACACGCTGTGGTAAAAATATAAGCCAATCAGAAGTTACTTGTATCTGTCTGTCAAGCCATTATTTTAACGGCACCCTTCAAATCGAAACACAATAACTAGAAAATCAAGAATTCATCGCGTTTCATCAGTATTATCTACATATATATCTATACATGTTATAGCTTAAAGACGCTTTTCGTATGGATCGGTGCGATCGCGTTGACTAAACTTTGCATTGGATATTGATGCGGTTTTCACTATCTTTTAGGGCTGATTTGACAACGTCTGATAGACACAACTCGGGCGAATTAACATGGCACCTGGCTCGGAACTTCTCGGAGCTACCTATTACTATAAACTTATTTTTATATAGTTTCTAAATGTTAATCATATTAATAGCCAATGTTTAGGAACTTGTTTTATGAAAGTATGGTGTAATATTAAGATATTAAACAAAAAAAGTTATAACTATATATTTTTTTCTTTATTCAACAAACGGCGCTCAGGTGCCATGTTAATTCGCCTGAGTTGTAGGTATATTTTATCTGTGGAATAAAATAGACGTTCGACAGTTCTAATACGGAAAAACTGTCAAAAATTCAACACTTATTCTCAGGATATGACTTATTCTAGGTATAAAAGTTTGGTGATATTCGCCCTTAGAGAATTTATTCCAGAAGGCTTAGGTTTATAATACATTTATATCAAACTAATATATAGTAAAGATATCTCGGTGTGTTGTCAAGTCGTCAACACCGTGCACCGAAGCAGGGGCGGGTTGCTAGTCCTAACTAATGATATTTTTGCGAAAGTAAGTTTGTTTGGCACGCTTTCTTTCACGACGAAATGGCTGAACGAATTGGAATGAAATTTGGCACACGTATAGACCATGACCTGGGTATGGACATAGGTTTTCATCCTGGATAACAGACGAAGGCGAGTTAAGCTAGTAACCTAATAAATACTTGAGTTTTACCTACTTGCAGAGAAAACTCGCAAACTGGTACCATGGATTCAGTACATGATCCTGAAACCCCCTGGGTTGAAATTTTTCTTCGGTTATCAAAAAAAAATTGCTGTTTCATAGAAAAGTGCAATACGTACGCAGTCAAATTGTATGGCAGAGCAATTTTTTTTAAAATAACCGACAAAAAAATTCAACGCAGGGGGGTTCAGAATCATGTACTGAGTCCATGCCGGTTGTGCGTCGATGTTCCTTCCACACTGTATTTTTGTAAAGTAGCGATACAGTTTCAGCGGGAAAGTAGCCCTAAGCACAGTGTGCAGTAACACGCTTAATTAAAAACCCAACACAGTGCGGTCTTTTACTCTTTCTAAATCGCTAACGTTACTATTAAAAGACCTACTTAATTTACGTTTCTCAGAATGCTTACCCAGTCGCTTAGCATGAACTCAAAACATTGTAAGCAGTTAATTGTTGTAAGTTATTTGTTTACTTAAGCAAGATTTATTGATACGTGAATATGGGGAGTTAGCAGTTTCTTTTTAAAGAAACAATGCTTATCTGAAGTGGCACACTTGTAACGTTGGTGCTGCAGGTTATTTCGGAATTCCTGGGTTTAGGTTTGGGGCAATAAACCATTTTACAATGCATGTGCTCGAAAAGAGCGTTTTCCAAGCAGCCAAAATGTGTGGAAAGTAACTCTTTTTCACACTAGTGATTTTAACTTTTCAGTTTTTTTTTTAACTCCTCCATCAATCTGTGCGACGAAAACAGCTTTTATGATTTGAGAAAAGTTGTACTAATTAGTTGAGTACAGATTACCATTTATGCAATATTTAAAAGTTACAATAAAACTAATACTTCATTCAACGCGACTTATATTTTGATCAATAAAATAATTTTCAGTATTATTTTTTTATTTACTCGCACAATGCATAGTAAAAAGTTGTAGATTATACGTGAGTAAGATGATTTCCGAACTTTTAACATAAATAACTACAACAGTGTCAGTTTTAAGTAACTCTTTGCCTTAAACTCATTTTTGGTAGGTTATCTACACAGTCGTTAGAGCCTTATTATATCAATTTTCGAATAGGAAGTCGCTCAATGTAAAATTCTGGTACTCAGCAGAACCTAACCCCAGAGAAAGGCTAGATAGATTAATTTTATTTATTATATAAATTATATAATGCAATTGATTCTAGTTGCCGATGGAGAAGAATGAGCAAGAAACTCCATAGTTACTCTTAAATGTTTTCCAATAAGTTATACAACTTATTGGAAAACATTTAACATTCCAAACTCTGTTTTATCTAGCATTACTTACATGGAAAGAAAGAAAGATATCAGTCATCCTGTAAGTCTTCAATTCTCAGACCAAAGAGTTCAAACCTAACGTACGGGATCCCCCGCTTCGACCAACAACGCCGACGGATATAAAAAACAAAAGCCAAGTCAAATTCAAATTAGGTTGAGAATCAGCACTTTTCGAACGTCAAAATGACATATTACAGTCCCCCAAAACGCCCGGCATTCACCACTTCCTAGTGCTTTAGCTGGGAAGAAGAAGTGGAGCTACAAACTCCCCAGCATATGGGAAGTCCAATTCATTTACGCTTCCTATAAAGTTCAGAGTCCGGATTTCTGCTCGGAAATTCCTTATAGTCTCGGCCTTCTATAATTCCTTCAATAGGTGTTGAAACGTGGCCAATTTCGGTCAGTGCGTAGTGCGTACACACACGTTAAAATACGAAAATACGCGAGGTTATATGCGTCCATCATAAAACACGTAGTTACGAAAACAAAACAAATGAATTCCTCTGCCCCGATAAAACATTCCACTGTTTTGCAAATAAATACTACTGAAGCTTTCTGTAAGATATAGAAATATTTTTGAAATAGGCTATTGTTCTCTACAACGCGGCGGAACTCAATCGTAGCTAAGTTGCTAGTTAAATTATGGTCCTGAAAAGTGGCATATTCTAACATAAAAAATGTGACTCTGCGACTTTGTCAATATCAGTGGAATCCCGCGAGAAGTTGCGCCGCGTTTTTCCGCTACGATTTTTTCCCTAGCTTTAGTGGTGTCCAAAAAGAAAATGAGTGTTTAGTTTTAGTCTCTACCCAAGAAACGAAAATGATAAAATTTTTAGTTTAGAGAAACATTGTAACGTAATTACCCTTAATAAAATTTTATTATGAGCATATTATAATTTTGGTTAATGTTTGGAACCATAAAAGATGACCAATTATAAATATTATTTACTGTTTACGTTATTGTATAAAACTTACCTCGCAAACGCACGCGACTTGCTCCTGTGTGAAGCCGAAACTCGGCAGGGGAGCATCTCTAGGGGGGCTCGACTCCCGCTGACCCCATTCGGGGCCCCCCAACATGTCCAAATGCTCGTCTCCAGCCACTTTGACACAATTTTACACCAATTTATGCGAAAAACTACCAAAAATGGCGGACAACCACCACAGTTCACAAATATTCACGAAATATCATTCACTTTCCCGCGCATTTACAATTTTTTATGTATGTTTTTTTACGAAGAGAATAACAGGCCGTTCAAAAATCGATTGTTTGCACTCCCACTGTTTTAAAAAAATACTTCTAACGGTAAATAAACATAAAAAGGCGGCAGTCCTAAAAATGTTTAAACAAAAGCGATCACCTTTTAAACGTCGATTACTTATTTGTGTTCCGATTTCGAAAATGGCCTTAAGTTTGTTTATGAATACGAGTGAGTTGTATTTAGAGTCAACTTTTTTAAATTTATTTTCGAAATCACTCCAGTCTCTGTCTGGCTAAAGTCCATTTACACCATGCTTTGTTTTTGTGATGAATGATTTTAAAATTATTATTTTGTTGATGTATTTCACTTCTTTATTGGTTTTCTCTTCTTTTTCATTTTATATTAATTACTGCAGACGGGTGCTGCGGTTCACCTGTAACGAAAGAAAGAAGTTTTAATTAACGTTGCATTTCAGCACCAAAATCTAAAAGGTAAGTACCATACTGCTTGTGTAGGCATTAACAAATTTAGCAGGAGATGTAGATAAAAAGGACCACTGAAATAGTTTGATATCATCCCCCTCCCGACCCTTGCTCGAGCCAGCCCGCGCCGCTGAGCCTGTAGCTTTAAATTCGTCCCAAAATCAAATAAATCCTGATCCAGCTAGTCCCTTGCTGCCCTCTTCCAGCGACGCCCTAAGCCGAGGTCCGTACCCCACAGGGGGTGCCCTTAGCGTTGTCGCTTAGATTTAGTTAGTATTTAAGTTTAAGTCCTGGCTGGAGGCCTTAATTTATTAGGGCACCACAGGCAAGTCCGCTTAACCAGACGACAACCGAACAGGTTGAACTGCGAGATGCCATTCAAAAAAAAAAGTTTGATATCATACTTGTTTGCCGAAGAAACTACAGGAAATCGAGCCCCTAATTGCGAAGAAGCTGAAACGCAAAGGAATATTTTCATAAATCCTTCTTAAAATTAAATATTTTGTACCTTGAACTTCCTACCCCATTAGAGCAGCTGACGAAATCCCGTTACTAATTATTACTGTTTTATGTACTATGAAGTTACAAAGAAACTTGCTTTAAAAATAACTTATAGTCTGGGGAGCGCCGGAAGTAGGTACAGTTGGTGCAAAACTTTATGAGCTCTCGGAACTTGCACGCGAGAGTGGCTGCAATAGTACCTAAAAGCTAATTTTTTGTGTGATGAACAAATGAATGTTGTAGGTAGGCAGGCATATAGGTAAGTACTATCGTAAATAATATTTTAAATGTTATAGTAAGTTTGTTTGTTTGTTTTGTTACCTTTTTACGCCTAAACCACTGAACCGATCATCATGAAATTTTGCATATATACGTTGTCAGGGGTACAGAAAAGAAGATATACCTTTAATCAAGAAAAAAAGTAATGTTCCCGAAGGAAAGAACCATAACTTTCGACGGTAAAAATTGCTTTAATAAGCTAGATGGCGCTACGTGTCTTTCAAATGATGAAATCAATAGACTATTAAAAACAACACTCGACACTGGCAACAATGGCTAATGCCGCTTGCCACAATCAAAAAGAAGAAGAAGACTATTAAAAACTTTAGTAGTGTTTTTTGTTAAGAGTTTATTTTAATTTTATAAAAGTGTAAATACATTTTGTGAGTCTACAGTGAACTCCAACACCGTTCAGTGAAAGTTAGCCCATAGGTATGTTTATAATGTATTTTTAATGGCGAAGGCTTTATAGGATTTTTTCCGATTTTTTATAGGATTTTTACGCAGGCAAAGTCGCGGGCAAAAACTAGTAAAAAAAATCGCAGCTCCAATAATGATTGTGCACTCAACTTGCATGCGCGGTTTCGTACTGAGGCCTACGTTCAGATCCTCATAAAGTTTTGCGCGAACTGATTAGGCTCCTCTAGAACCTATACTTCCGGCGCAAACAGCAGGTATGCGAATGACCTGGCTGACTGACTTATCTTTTTACTACTATACGGGTTTATTGTCTAGGATATGGTAGACAAAGAAGAAATCATAGCCAGATATTTTATTTTATAAATCAAAATGCTGTATTCTGTCGCTTTATAGATACATGACATACATATATAATCAGCCTATTATGTTCCCAATGCCGAGACACAGGCCTCCTCTCTGTGAGAGCGAGTGGGCCGTAATCCACATAAGTCAAATGTCTTCGAAAAGACATGCCGGTTTCCTCACGATGTTTTCCTTCGCCGTTTTGAGAGCAGCGCTTTATATAAAGTCCATTTCTATCTACATGACATGTAATTCCAAATTCTAACTCTTGACTTTAACTAACTTTTAACTACCCATTATTATCCCACTGCTAGGCATTGGCCAAATGGCGTGGGTAAGTAAACTTTTCCCGCGCCGTTTGTACTTTTTTTTTTTTTTTTTGTTCCCGGGGTGGAAAATCCTCATGGATGTCCTCCGCCCTGGGGCGGGCGGAGGGGTCTGTCAGACTCTTACTGACTAAAAACCACCCCGGTGTTCCATCTCACACCTACGCCGGGGTCGCGGGAACAAATAATTCATCCGCATCCCCGGCTGGTGCCGGCCCGCTTGAGCGGGCCCCGTCTTGGGCGGGGGGAGTGAGGTGTACTCCCCCCGCAACGTCTGTGAGCGGCGCGCGCGGAACACTACGCGCGCCGCCTACTCGGGTCCTGATGTTGTGGGGCGACGGATGTCCCCGAATCCGTCGCCCCTGGACCCATTTAGGGGGGCTGGAAGAGGGCGTTGTCCGCCCTCCGCCTGCGCCCGGTGCGCCTGCTGCGGATCGGGAGAGTGGACGAGATCTCTCTTTCCCTTTCCGCAGCCTCCTTCTGCGAGATGACTGTTTCGCAGAAGGAAACCACCGCGTCCCAGGACTCGGCGCTGCCGACCATCGAACTCACTACGGTCGGCAGCGACAAGTCACTGCCTACTTCTGAGATGAGGGCACGGCGCGGCTCCTCCCAAGCGGCACACTCTGCCAGCGCATACCACGCCGTGTCCTCCCGGCAGTCGACGCAGTGGTGACACCGAGCGTCCGGCTCCCTGTTTATGCGACACAGGTACTTCCCGAAGCAGCCATGCCCCGAGAGCACCTGCGTCGCCCGAAACGATAGGGAGCCGTGCCTCCTCCCGAGCCAGAGGTCGAGCACTGGCCGGACCGCCTCGATGGTGACGAGGCCAGCGGTAGGGCGTGAAAGCCTGTCCCGCCATTCCGCCACCAAGACCTCGCGAAGCTGCGACCGACGGTGCTCCATATGGCGCTGCATCGGCCGCTCGCCCCGCGCCCTCGCTTCCTCGCGCCACCGATAAAGTGACGCGAGCACCCTCGCGTCTAGGTCCCATGGCGGGGATCCGGCCAGTGCACAAGCCGCCTCGTAGGAGATCGTGCGATACCCCCCTATGACTCTGACGGCCATTGCTCTCTGCGGCTTTCGCAGCACAGAGATGCTGGCGGCCGTCAGGTCAGCCGCCCAGATCGGGGCCCCGTAAAGGGCCATCGATCGCACGATCCCCACGTAGAGCCGCCTACAAGCGGCGCTCGGGCCCCCCAAATTGGGAAGCAGCGTTGACAGCGCCCCGGTCGCGCCCAACAACTTGGGCGCCAGCCGCCGGAAGTGGGGTCCGAAGTCCCACCGGCTGTCGAGCACCAATCCCAGATATTTCATGGTGGGCTCGACAGCGATCCGGACCCCCCCGACCACAATGTGTGATCCGGCCGGCGGTGCCCGTCGGGGGCCATGAAACACCATGGCCTCCGACTTGCTGAGGGCCACCTCCAGGCCGAGGCGCCGTATGCGGCTCACCGTCAGTGAGACCGCCGCCGTCGCGAGCAACGCTGCCTCCCTGTGCGAACTCCCCCGGGCCGTGACCAGCGTGTCGTCCGCGTAACACGTCAGGTCCGCGCCCGGCGGGAGCTCGCCCCTCAGCACCCAATCGTACCCGATGTTCCACAGGAGCGGTCCCACGACCGATCCCTGTGGAACACCGCACGACACCTGGCGCTGGTTTCCGCCATCACGTCCCATGTAGGTGACACACCTCCCCGCCAGATAAGCCCCAACGATGCGGCGGCGGTAGAGAAGCACCCGATGATAACGCAGTGCCTCCCGAATACAACTCCAGGGCAGGGTGTTGAAGGCGTTGGAGATGTCCAAGGACACCGCCACCACCACCCCGCCCCGGGACACTGTTTCCTCCGCCAGGACTCTCACCCTCGACACAGCGTGGATGGTAGAGCGCCCATGCCGAAAGCCGAACTGGTTCTCGTCCAGCGCCGTTTGTACTAGCCCAACCAAACCGATTGTTGGTTTTTAAATACTTTGTACATTTACTAGTAACTACTACGTTTACTAGTCATAAATCAATATTATTCTTAGCCGAACACTACTTTAAATAGAGCTGTACATAATTATTTACATAGTCAGTCTCTGGCTGCTGTCATCTAGGTTTAAATAAACGTTATCCAATAGCTGCAAACATCCCTATCTCAAGATTTTCTTATACAAGATACGGTAGTTCATTATTATTGATGAGAATTAGGGAAGGGCAGAGAATTGACCCTTGTGGAACTCCCACCGTTTCGGTGATAACTTCCCATTGACAGATATGTTTAGAGGTGTTATCTTAAGTGCTTTTATTTGAATTAAAAATTTGATTGAGCGCTGCCAATAAAACGTTGCCAAGTTTTAACTTGTAAAGTTTACTTTGAATTTTGAATTTGCTAGTCTTTGAGGTTTTTAACTTTAGTATTTTCTAATTATTGACAATAAATCCACAGTGTCAGGTAGTTTTAGGAGTCAGGACTTTTTTTTTTTTTGAAATATCGGTGTTGGCCGATTCTCAGACCTACCCGATATGCACACACAATTTCATACAAATCGTTCCAGTCGTTTCGAAGGAGTTTGGTAACAAACATTGCGACACGAGAATTTGATATATTAAAACATAAAACGTTTATTTCTAACAGGAATCCACTTCATCAAATAATTTACAGTGAATTCATTCCTCTCATAAAAACCTCCAGTGTCAACCACATTAAATCAATTTCTCATCGCAATCACCCACAAAATCTTTTGAAAGGAGGCCCCACCATCAATTTTCCATATTTTTATCACCAAAAAAAACATACCATCACGTACTCTGAAGCATTACTAAGATTCACTGACGCGACAACGCAAGATTTAGTACAAAACTCTATAAAACAATCCAAAATTTTGTGTTACAAAGCCTAAAATCCTCTTTAAAGCCAAAACTTAGCTGTATTTCTCTCTCTTTCTCTTTTATTAGTCCAATAAAGCGTGAGAGAGACGCAGGAGGGTCGTCAGGGGGCACGATGTTAAATGTTTGGTGTTTTAAGTAATTTTTATCATCGACACGATCGCAAGGGAGGCCTCCTTGATATATGGAGTTGACGGGTTAACAGTGATGTACATTTATTGTCGATGGTTCCTGTTTATTTTTTTGTTTTGTATCACTTCGTGTTTTAGCGAGTGAATTGTGTCATAGAGGCGATGAGAATTTTTTTGTTGTTCTAACTTTGGTTTTTGTGGTATTTTTCTTTTGGAGTTCGTTGACACTGTTGTCGAACATACGACATTAATTATTTTGACTTTAGAACATGTTTATATTTTCGCGGGGTAATTCATAGAAATAATGTAGGTACCTACTACAAGTGTTTTCTCAGCAAAACAGCTATGATGGTGATCCTTAATTAAGAGATTAATCGGACTGTTTTCAAAGCTTTCTAAATGTGAGAACAAAAAACAAAAAGAAAAACCTTATTCTCCGTAATAGGGTCACTTTGTGAAAACAACGGACGTCACAAAACGTTCGAGACAATCCGAAACGTCTTCAAAATAATTTATATTTAGAATCATTGAAGAAATTTAGGTTGCGCTTTGTATTAACATTGTAACGTATTTGGATGCGTTCCAAGTGATTCTATTCGTCAACTCGAATTCTTTAAGATACTCATTTTCCTATATTTCTTAAAAGTACGCAAAAGATATTCAGGAGAGAAAAATAATGCTGTTTTCTGTGTCTTTTAAATATTTGAAACCTGTCATGGTTATTAGATTCCATTCAATTCCGTAAGCTCTTTTATCTATGATCAAAAACATACAGATCGTTATCAAACTGACACGAACAAGGTTCATTAGATTTTAAATGAAAATTAACTTATAAAATGCAAAAAAGACAAGATAACAATCTTTACATATGATCTAAAGTTAAATGCGAATATTTTAACTTAACATAATGAGCCTATACCTCCTTAATTTTGCAAACAGAAATATTTCCGAGAAGAGATACACTGTGCTAGAGACGTTCCGTCATAAACAAACTATAAAAATTTAATTCTCCAATTAACATTCCCTTACCCCGGTTTGTAGGCGCCACTACACAATAATTTACATTAATAACGACAATCGACATCGCGGACCGCATCACTATTACCCCACGTGGTGTCCACGATCCTTATCGTACAACACCAGCTGTAAAACGCAAGATTTATCGATATTTTACCACTCCACGATGGTCGAACAAATCACGGCACTATTTAGCGATTTGATTTTTCGATATTCCAATCATTCGGTTGTGGTTTTGTCGACAGATTCCTTCGAAGATAAAATTTTGTTTTGACTGATTTTGTTCTGATAAAATGTCTGAATTAATTAATTGGTTAGTTCAGTTAGCGTTTAAAAAGTGAGAATGTCGCTAGATTCGTTTACTTGGATATCAAACTAAACACCGAAAAAAAAGTTACATACTGATGCACTTTACTACCTTTCTTGATCATTATTTATTAAATGGTGCTTAAAATATTCTAAAATAAAACAATGTAGATTTTGCTCTGCCTTTGATTTTAATTCCAATACTTAAAAATATAATAAGTTTGAATGATTCTTTGTCGTTAACTTTCGAATCAGCCAATAAATCTTAACGATACGCATTAAAGGAAGTTACAAATTCTCTAATTTTTTCATAAAATTCTTGATAATCCCTTATCAGCCTTGTTTTTTTTTCAAATAGGTTTACGTTGTTGGCTTAGTAATAGACATAGGTACATAAAAGGAAAACGCAGAGTTAAATCTAATTTTATTCGTACTCAAAATTAAATCAAGGGTTTGCAAAACTAGCTTTCCCCGCGGCTTCGATCGTATGTCTTAGTTATTAGATATAAGAGTTCCAGTTTCACACTCCTTTTCCATGTATCAAAATTCTACCTGTGCCAAAGTTGGTATATAGTTTGGTTAAAACCCGTTTCTCATAAAAATCTTGCCTACATCAGTACAAAATAAATAGTATGGACCAACTCCGAAATCAACGAGTTGGTTGCTAACGTACTAACTACGCCTCTTAAATTCAAATTAAAAAGCCTTAAAATCTCCAACTGCCTTAGCCCATTTGACAAAACTATCAATTAACAAAACGATCCAACACTGCGCTCAAATAGGCCTAACTCAATTGGACCCAGATTTTATCGAGGGCCCATAAAATGGTACTTTTATGTTCCGAGACCTGCAGGAGGTTAATTAATGGCCATGTAAGACCATATTACACCACGACTTACGACCGAGGGCTTATAATAAACTTAGGAACATTCGTAACATATGTTTTTGGGATAATATTATTGAAAAATTTAATTAATTGGCCGATAAAACTTGGTTTGATGGTTTTACGGAGATCTTAATCTTTTTTTTTGTCCTTTGATATCGTGAGTTTGAAAAAAGAAGGAGGTTCAAATTTATCGAGGGATAGTTTCAAAGTGACACGTCATCGTTTTTATGAATAGTAAAGAGTTATGAAAAAAGATTGTCAACGTTTCAAAGACAACCCTTTAAGAACCTATAGACCACCATATATCATAAAAGATGGCAAGCAATGGTGGCATGGTTCACATCGGTAAATGGCGGCAAACGTCCTCAGCGGCTTTCATTTTGACAGTTCAACAATATTTATTTACGTTGCTGAGCAGACATTTTTTTTTTACATATGAAGCAATGGATTAGCAATATCTTTCAAAATGATTCGGATTCTGATCAATAGTGTGTTACTTAATCGTGCTGGTCTACCAATAACAACATACTGGATCACTGATGCGCCTACATTTAGAGGCCCGTTATACTTTCATGATTGGCCGTCATCATTTTTTATCCAATCAATCACATAATCCAACATGACATTTGACAGCTCACAGATTTGATCAATCTTTCACTAAACCTACAAATTGTATTTTATTACTCCTTCATTCAGTTAGGTCTTCACTTCAATACACGACTTTGTTTATTCCTCTTCAGAAGTAATGACCGAGTCTCCAAACCTTTTTTCCGTGACCTTTACAACGATTAAGTTACAAACCACATATTATTTCGCGAGGGACACTTCTATAATTTCATAAGAGCCATTAATCGGTCTCGACGTGTGGTCTCGGCTTCGAAAGGGCCACCCTGTTTTTTCTCAACGAGTAAAAGGAACGAGAAAAGGTTTATGTGAAGAGAAAGAAAGAAGAAACACGCAAAAGTAGCATGGACTTTTGTGCTGAAAATATTCGGCAGTTAGAAAAGGTGGTAGGAACTGATGGAACTGAAACTGACCGTACAGTAGTGCTGTTCTATTCTGTAACCATCTCAATTTAAAAACTAAGGTGTACGAGTAGTGAGCGTGGAGTGAGCTGTTAGTGCCACTCATGCCAGGGATTGATCAAGATGGGATGACACTGATAGCTCTCTCTACCCACACATGCCTTCACCATGAGATTTTTACAGAATCGACCATTCTGGTTGCGTCGGAAACACTTCTTTATGTATGTATCTGTATATCTTCGGAATACACATTATAAATTAAACTCGCTTTTCCTGTCTGCCTGTGATCGTCGCGTTGTTCTTCTAAACTATGCAATGGATTTTGATGCTATTTCCACCATTATTCAGAGAATTAATTGCAGAAGAATTTATGTGCACATTATTGAATTAAACTAACATGTAATAAAGCAATCTCGTTTTTTTTTCAACCGTGGGAGGCGATGTCGGGTCGCTAGTTAGTCATAATATTATCATATCGCCACTCGTAGAGCAAGACCATTTATGCAGCAGCTGGATCTGGATCCAGGTACTCCAGTCTGCCTTAGCTGTAGACTGGTGTACCTGTAAGTCAATGAGGGGAGGCCTTTGCCCTGCAGTTTGGTAATTCAGGTTGTCAGAAGGACAGTTTTGGCTTAAAGGTAGCCGTAGCAAAACGTGCATCAGTGTACTTTTTTTCTCTATTCAAGTACCAGATTAAGCAACATAATCTTTCTAGACATTTCCGAGATTTGAGTCTACCAAAATGACGTTACATTATTATCTAAGTACAATGTTCGGATGTGGCAAAAACTATACAGTTTTATTTCCTAGAACCAAAAATTCGAAGACATGTGACATCCGCCGACCCGCACTGGGCCCGCGTGGTGGTTTATAGCCCACTCGCCTTCACAGAGAGGAGGCCTGTGTCCCAGCAGTGGGAACATCATTGGCTGATTATGCTATAAGAACAGTTTTGAAAAAAATAACTTTGTAGATCATAGTATTTTTTCATTACATCTGTATGACAATCTTTAAACCTCTAAATGGCTAAGTTGCTAATCCATTTTCAGTTTTAGCAAAAGCCTGTTAGGTTAGAACTGTGTCCAAACGCGCGCGAGCCAAGCGAGCGCAGCGAGCGGTGCCGCAGCAGCGGCCGGCGAGCGCTACCAATTTTTTACCAACGAAAACAGGAGGTTCTCAAGTCGAGTCGATATGTTTTTTTTTTTTTTTTATCGTTAAAGTTATTATTTGAGGTTTATAAAAAGACGCGCTCAGTTTTCAATAATATTTCTAGGGGCGCATAATAAATTAATTAAGTACATGCAAATTTCTAATTTGTGCCTTATTAACAGCCAGGTGTTCATAGAAAAACATTACAGTATTAACAAACCTGTATTTAAACATCACTCTGTAGTCTCATGTCTGCCAAATACAAATGAGTCATAGAATTTGGAGCATTTGGCAAGTCCCTAAGTACTGACAATCGTTTGTAAAGCAAGAGGCCGATGATCTTAATTATTGTGACAGGGTGCTAATTAGGATGGCATAACATAACATTGCGCCTGTATAACCCGAAAGGATAGGCAGAAGAGTATTGTGCAGCCTTATTTCGCCAAGAGACGAGCCTATTGTCATTAATCGGGCACAAACACACTCCTGACTGAATGCAAAATCATGTCAGCGACAAATGACGGAAAAGTCGAAAATGAATTGGACTGACAAATGCTACCGAGAAGTTTATGTCAACGCCGTTGAAATTTGTGGTAAACGTACTCGTACAAAGTGCTTGTATAGCGATGTATACTTGTCCCGGCCACCCGGCAGATACCTACTGAGAATGTCCTAATGGAAGAACTCAATAACGCTACTCGAAACGGAAAGGGAACCAAAGATTCCTCGCTCAGCAGTCACGGTTGTAACAACTCTAGGCAACTAGACCAACGACGGCGCAAAATATATATAATTAGAATGATTTACCGTTTAAATCACAAGGTCATCGGTCAACATTGTGGGAGGCCTTCCCTTCGTGAGCCCTGCCCACTGCCGCTTAAGTTTTTCAATTCTGCGGGCTTTGTTGGTTATCTTGGTTCGTCTCTGAATTTGTTCACGTAGGTAGGCCGCAAGAATCCGCTTGGTGCGGGAATCATAGAACCGGTCGACGTGGCCGTGCTTGAGAGAACCCTATGTCCAGCAGTGGACGTCTTTCGGCTGAAATAATAATGATGATGTCTAAATCATCATTTTTTAAGTGTCCACTGCTGAATATCAATAATTATTCAAGAAGAATTTAATGGTGGGCATGTGGTTTACGTAAAATTTAGGCTCTTTGCTGCTGTAAACGTTATTCGTTTAGTAAGTACGTAAAGTAAATACGGCAGACGACATTGTTAACATCGAAGGTAGAACCTGGATGAGGCTGGCAAAGGAGGTTGGAGATTGGCACAAGACACCTCTTTCCAATCTCCAAATACTCAGCAGTGGGTCAAGTCGGGCTGTGGATGATGACGATGATGAAAGAGATATAGTGTAGTGTAAGACTGAACTTTGACAACAAAATAAGGAACTCCGGCAAGCTTTAATTTTGACGTTTGCAATGCAGTAAGAAATGCAACAGTGTTGAAACTTCAACTTCATATTTTATGTAGTTTTATTTATATAGGTATTTATTAGGAGCAGTGGTGGCCCAGTGATAACGGCCGCGACTTACAATTTGTAGGTCGTAGGTTCGAACCCAGACAGGCGCTTTACTTTGTGTAAATTATTTCATCACCACTGCTCTCAAAACGGTGAAGGAAAACATCGTGAGGAAACCGGCATGTCTTAGAACCAAAAATTCGAAGACATGTGACATCTACCAACCCGCAATGGGCCCGCGTGGTGGATTACGGCCCTCTCCCTCTCACAGAGAGGAGGCCTGTGTCCCAGCAGTGGGAACATAGTAGGCTGATTATGCTAAGCTATGCTTAAGCTTATGCTCACTAGTTGCATATAAGAACTGCATTACTGTTTCGGTGGTTATTACGACAGTAGATGGGCAAACGGTTCTGTTTATTGGTTTTCATCTAAACAGCGTTATGTAGTGCCCTTCACTGCTTAGTAAAATTCATGTATACCCTTGACCTTGTAGGTGGAAGAACATATGGGCCCTCCTCGGTCCAGAAAAACAGTGGCTCTCGAGTCCCGAAGCCTGTAGAACGCGTATAGTTTCAGTTAGATCTACATGCATAATTCTAGTTTCTTGAAATCACTGTTTTCTAACACTACATAATATGTGTTCAAAAGATTCTAGTCAGCAAAATGAGGCTAACTGTCCTAAGCTGGGACCGCTTTAATACTTCACTCTCATCATCACGTGTTTATCCCGTCTTATTAAATACCTGGAGAATAATAACCTCTGTTTCTGCAAGGTCCGCAGTCATAACTTATTTTGAATACAGCGCTGCAATATTTACGCCTAAGTTGCTATGTCATGTGCTGTCAGGAGCGGATACAGGGAGGGGGGCAACTCGTTGCCCCCTCTTGGCTTCAACCAAACTGAGTTATATAACCTGTATTTTTTATTTGTAGGTAAACAGTATATTAAGATATATTATGTAGATATCTCGTAGTAAATTTTGATAAGGGGTACATTGTTGAGTTTAGGGAAAATAGGTGACGAATTTTTATTTTAAAGGCTTTCACGACTTTAATGTCCCCCTCCCCTTTCATCAGAGAAAAACATCCCCCCCCCCTCTTGCGCGAAAACCTAGATTTACGACTGTATGCTGTTGCCATACGTCGTGATGTTTCTAGCAACTGAACGACTGATGGCAGCATGTCATCAAAAATAATTATAATGACGAAATATGTTTATAATCACCATACTACTGATAAGATGCTTAGCTCAAAGCTTCTGTGATCTTGTCTGGATTGCCATGCTATATTTAAGCTAGCTAGGGCTTTTGTCAGGTTTGGAGAAAGTTAGAACCAGTAAGATGATTAGAAGTAAATACGGCAGACGACATTGTTAACATCGAAGGTAGAACCTGGATGAGGCTGGCAAAGGAGGTTGGAGATTGGCACAAGGAAAGAGACACCTCTTTCCAATCTCCAAATACTCAGCAGTGGGTCAAGTCGGGCTGTGGATGATGACGATGATGAAAGAGATATAGTGTAGTGTAAGACTGAACTTTGACAACAAAATAAGGAACTCCGGCAAGCTTTAATTTTGACGTTTGCAATGCAGTAAGAAATGCAACAGTGTTGAAACTTCAACTTCATATTTTATGTAGTTTTATTTATATAGGTATTTATTAGGAGCAGTGGTGGCCCAGTGATAACGGCCGCGACTTACAATTTGTAGGTCGTAGGTTCGAACCCAGACAGGCGCTTTACTTTGTGTAAATTATTTCATCACCACTGCTCTCAAAACGGTGAAGGAAAACATCGTGAGGAAACCGGCATGTCTTAGAACCAAAAATTCGAAGACATGTGACATCTACCAACCCGCAATGGGCCCGCGTGGTGGATTACGGCCCTCTCCCTCTCACAGAGAGGAGGCCTGTGTCCCAGCAGTGGGAACATAGTAGGCTGATTATGCTAAGCTATGCTTAAGCTTATGCTCACTAGTTGCATAGAAGAACTGCATTACTGTTTCGGTGGTTATTACGACAGTAGATGGGCAAACGGTTCTGTTTATTGGTTTTCATCTAAACAGCGTTATGTAGTGCCCTTCACTGCTTAGTAAAATTCATGTATACCCTTGACCTTGTAGGTGGAAGAACATATGGGCCCTCCTCGGTCCAGAAAAACAGTGGCTCTCGAGTCCCGAAGCCTGTAGAACGCGTATAGTTTCAGTTAGATCTACATGCATAATTCTAGTTTCTTGAAATCACTGTTTTCTAACACTACATAATATGTGTTCAAAAGATTCTAGTCAGCAAAATGAGGCTAACTGTCCTAAGCTGGGACCGCTTTAATACTTCACTCTCATCATCACGTGTTTATCCCGTCTTATTAAATACCTGGAGAATAATAACCTCTGTTTCTGCAAGGTCCGCAGTCATAACTTATTTTGAATACAGCGCTGCAATATTTACGCCTAAGTTGCTATGTCATGTGCTGTCAGGAGCGGATACAGGGAGGGGGGCAACTCGTTGCCCCCTCTTGGCTTCAACCAAACTGAGTTATATAACCTGTATTTTTTATTTGTAGGTAAACAGTATATTAAGATATATTATGTAGATATCTCGTAGTAAATTTTGATAAGGGGTACATTGTTGAGTTTAGGGAAAATAGGTGACGAATTTTTATTTTAAAGGCTTTCACGACTTTAATGTCCCCCTCCCCTTTCATCAGAGAAAAACATCCCCCCCCCCTCTTGCGCGAAAACCTAGATCTACGACTGTATGCTGTTGCCATACGTCGTGATGTTTCTAGCAACTGAACGACTGATGGCAGCATGTCATCAAAAATAATTATAATGACGAAATATGTTTATAATCACCATACTACTGATAAGATGCTTAGCTCAAAGCTTCTGTGATCTTGTCTGGATTGCCATGCTATATTTAAGCTAGCTAGGGCTTTTGTCAGGTTTGGAGAAAGTTAGAACCAGTAAGATGATTAGCACGAGAATAACGCATCTAATTAATTTTGCTTTGGTATCTCATAAGTATTATTTCTTTCGTATTAAGGTGACATCAACATCATTGATGTTGCATCCCAATTCCTCGAAAAAAACCATGAAAATTAAAAGACCGATTATAAACGTTGACGTCCGTTTGTCACGGTCAACTTTATACAGAAGCCATAAAATTAACTGAAATGAAAATAATAACAGAAGAACAAAGATTCTAAGAAGTTTAACATCGAAAGGATTTTTTGACATCAGCCTAGCGGAAGTTATGTGCGTTCTTAATTTGAAATATTTCTGTCTTTTCTCTCGTTATTGTATCTTTTATATTTGGAACGACAATATTATCTTTGATAGTGCAACATTCGAGCTTTTGGGCTCTTTGGCTCAGATCTTTTAATGTACCATTTTCATTTGACAATACATAACACCTGAAAAATTATTTTTTTTAAAACTGGTTGTGTTGGGAATGTCCGAAATTCTTACTTTTATTTTCTGCCAGTATTTGATTTTAAGTACCATGTTCATATTTGTTTTTTTAAATACGGACCTTATTTTCAAAATGCCTGTTTGAATCATTCTAGACCAATCGTTGTGGCTATTCTTGGGCAGGCCTATGACCAGCAGTGGTAGTCTTTCGGCAAAATTTTGCCGTCCTTGTTTTAGTCAAACCTTCCTCTAAAAATTTTCTTAATGGCGTTAAAACAATGCACCTTCATTGACACACATTTGATAGGTCAAGTCTTTCGCAAAACATTAGCCATATCCATCTGTTTAAGGTAATCTATGATCAAATGTGATGCTTTCAGTATATTAACTTCATCATTATCTAGATACAATCCTATGTTCATCTCATAAGATTTTTCAGAAACGATTTTGTTTTTGTAGTAGACATGTTTTTACAATTTATGTGACTCATAAATTGGTTTACTACATTAAACTGCTCTCTGGATTTCCGCGCAAATCATGCGTGTTTTATTTTTATTAGCTTTGTTTAATTATAATAAAGTTTTTATACCAGATTTTTTATCCTTTCTTTAAGAATCTTCTAATTGAGTCACAACACGATTTCAGTAAATTTTACTGAAATCGTTCCCTAAGCTCACAGATAAAGTCCCGCTCCCTATTTAAAAACTAAAAATGTGGCGCTAAACAAACACGCTTGCCGGCGGCAGGCGAGCTTTAAAAATAAGGAAGACAGGCCGAAGCATACTCACACTCATGTGCACCGCTAAATTAAGATCCGTCTCACATCACACCAACATCTTTAACAAGCGAAATGCTAAAAATAATACCGCCACCAATGATGAAACACAACCTATTTACGATTTACTATTCAAAACTAACAAAACCGTTACGAATTTATGTGTCGAACACAGCAAAACACCGGCAACCAAACACACTGGCATACAACACGAAATGAGTTCGAAATCCGAATTTTTTTAAATGCCGTCAATACCAAGTTTGAAACGCGTGCGCGTCGGTCGAACGCTAAAATGGAACTGGTTTGACTTGAACTTCCGTCGGGTCCTCCGATTGGCCGTGATGAATTAAAGAGATGGAATCGTCCAATGGGGTTGTTTTGAACTGTTCAAGGGTACCGCCTCCTATTGGTTGGTGTGTAGGTTCGCCATTTTTCAGTTTCGTGAAACAATTGGGTTTGTTATGTAGGCGGATTCTTGACTATCACCGGTTAGTGGTTTGTGAGACGATGTGGATATTTTCGTTGCATCCCACAATGCGTGAATTAGGTTCGTTTCAGCTGACATGATTAAATCATCCGGTGAGCGTGATGTAACTGGTGTGAAGAAAGTCTTTCTCGGTCAATTAGTTGGTCGGTTGCTAATTTTGAATGTGCCAGACGGAGTGGGCGATACGGGTCAGGAGTCGATGGACTTTCGTTAAGTAAATGTTTTCATTTAGATTTGGGCGAAATGTTTTTGTTCGGAGATATAGCTGAATAACTATTTACAATTGCTGCTGAAGTCGATATTTCGCCTAATGCTATCTGAGACAACTTTAAAACTGAAGAACATCATTTCAGCATTTAGAACTTGTTCATTTCTGTACCAGTGCCTAGTGCTATTTTGTAAAAATCTCACTGTGAAAACTTAGGCGGAGTGAACTTGAAGCGAGCTGCAAATAGTATCAATCCTTTGCATCAGGTGGAATGTTAAAATGTTACATCGTCATCATTATATTATATTAATATTCACAAAATTGGGATTAAACCCTGTTTCTTTTAGAATATAATTTATAATCACAATGTTATTTTTAAATTAAGACCTAGTCTACCAAGACACAATTCAAACCTTTCACTTGACGAACTATTCTCTCTAAACCCATCTTTATCATCAAGTCTGTCACAGCCAGACGCAACACGACGCATAGTCATCCTATCTCATTCAATTGCTCTTGATTGAGACGTCTCTCATTAAATCATGAGCCACCAATGACCACGTGAACAAATATTAATACAGCACTGCTTGTTAAGGAATTTGAATAGGGTCGTTTACATGGAACGGCAACGGGTATTTAGATATTTTTGAGTTAGAGTTTCTTTGATAAGCTCCTTCTTAAAATCAATTCAGAGTTGTCACCATCATGAGTCCAGGTCTGCAACTAGATTTCAGTATTGTTTAGTCTTACAGTATGCATTTCAAAAACACGAAGAAAATAACTGAAATAAAACTGTACAGGCAGGCAGTATTTTGTATTTAAAAGTTATGACTGGTCCAAAACCATTTTTGATTTTGTACATCTCACACTAGATCACTATTTTATTGTTTGTTTTTAAAGTTTCTAAAAAGAGAACTGAAAACAGTAGGCAGTAAGTACTTATTATTGTTGTTCATGGATAACAATACATTCAAACAAAAGCTAACTACAGCGTTTGCATTTTACACAGATGTGTCAAGCTACTTCAGCTGTTCTTATAATTACAACATCCTCTGCCAATTTAATAATAGCACAATTAGCAGTTATAAATTACTTCAGCGAATGATTAGTAAATGTTTTAGGCGCAAGAGTGTGCATAATGCCATACGGTTACGAATATAGGCCATATTATAGCTACCGGGGGGACACTTTTGGTTTTAGAACATTTTAATTTCGAATCTCAATGCTTATGTCACTTTTTCATTACGTATTTAAAGCAATTCATTATTAGTGAAACCAATTAATAGAATATGACACCATTACAAGGCATATTGAGCACTTTCTAAACCAACTGCCTCGATGACTTTATCAAAAGTCGTATCGGAATCGTAACGTCAAATCGTCACGCCCCTCTAATGTAAAAGATCTTTTTCTTCAAATATCAAAGGAGGCGATCGTTTGCTCATTTCGCTTCTATTCTTTATTTAAATGCACCTTTGGAAAATATTGAGCTATATTCTTTCTTGCACTATGGTGCAGTTCCCTACAATTGAGTAGTGGTTTTCTTTGTTTAGTTGATTATGATTTGATAACACCTGTAGTAGCGACACTATAAAAGTAAGTTTGCATAAAGTTGACTGTATTTCTATTGAACTTGGGGCTACCAACTTTTAAACATATCTTTTTCTAATTTGTGCATTTCAATGTTAGCTTATGTTTTACTATGTGGCGGCATCTACGCCGCCACATACGAACGAACGCATCAATCCTGCATCGCGCAAGCAGAGTTTACCGCGCAGATAGCATATATACAACTTCCCGACAACAATCATCGGGCAATTGCCCGCCAGATACGACATCCATCTGGTCGGAGGACCCTCCCTTTTCTAAAGAGCTTTACTCCCTTTTCTAGAGAACTTTACACCCTGTTTCTCATATCTCTAAATACTATGTTAAACATCTATTCCCTATGTGTGTAGCTACAACTGAAACTGACTTCAAAATGTCAAATCTCTAAATGCCATATTGATATTTTAAAGTACCTGTTAGGTGTAGGAATTCAAGAATTCAATATTATTATGGTAGATAAACTTCAGTTCCATCAGAACAAAAACCCTTGAAGAGACAGACCAATGCGTTTAATGCACTGGGCTGGATAATAAATATATTCATACATAACACAATAATGACAAATTGATAGACAACCCTTGAATTAAACCCTCAACGCACAGATCTTTAAAAAAAAGTTTTAAAAGCTTAAACTATCACTAAAATAGACTTTATAGTTACCGACATAAAGTTGACAAAACTAGTTAAATATCGCTTATAATTTGTATAATGCATTGAATGTGATCATTATACGGTTGTTTGTTCTTTTGTTGCCTTTTGTGTTCGCCCGCCATTGTAGCTTGACGTTTAGCGGTAGCCGTCTTTTTTGGCGGGAAGCGGAGGACGTTTTTGGGGTCCCGGGTAATATTTGGTAGTTTGTTATGGTTTTTTATTTTGACTATCATGCTTTGCAGGACACTTGGGATGGTAGTTGAATTAATAGTAATAATTCCTTTCCTAGAATACACCATACTACAGGTCACATGGCAGCAGAATGACATCCAATAGAACAAGATGTGCACACGATTGTAGTTTAACGCTGAAGTCTCCGAAGTGAAGACAATCATAGACATATTATAATAATAATTATAACATGTCATTATCTCCAGAAGATACGCGAACGCTTATGCGAAATCTGAAATAGCACATAATTTTTCTTTGTTTATTCTGACTAATAAATAAAAAATATTGATTTCTGAATACTTACAGTCGACGTTCGAAATCTCATATCGACATTTTTTCTCCACCGAACCACGGGAACCCACCCATTCAAACACCTTTAAAAGACCCTTCAACAGTCAAGCACGACTCAATACAACAATAGTCTAAGATCATTCATGAGATAAAACTACACAATTGTGAAAGCTGTAAGCCCCCGATTAGATGGGGCTTAAAATAATAAATAGGATGTTTATTTAGATATACTAAGGGATTAACATCTTGCTACAAGATGGGCTGACAAACACGTGGCGAATGACATAATATCTGATTGTGACCAGTGAGGGGGTATCGTAGACGGTGAAAAGGGAGTCAGTTGTTTTTGCCGTGAATATTATGGTGAGTTGTGCTTGAAGTGAGCTGATGCCAGAGGTTGACAACACTATTGACGTCTCACTTCACCCAAGTTTTCACGGTGAGAATTTTACAGGAGAATAGACCGGTTGGATTCCAGATGCTGTATTCAAAAGTGATTATTATTATGAAAGGGATAAAGAAGAGAAAAGTTAAGAAAAATACCACTAAGAAATGGACTGCATTAGCCTGAAGTCATTCATCATAATCAGCCTATTATGTTCCCACTGCTGGGACACAGGCCTCCTCTCTGTGAGAGGGAGTGGGCTGTAATCCACCACGCGGGCCCTGTGCGGGTTGGTAGATGTCACATGTCACCGAATTTTTGGTTCTAAGACATGCCGGTTTCCTCACGATGTTTTCCTTCACCGTTTTGAGAGCAGTTGTGATGAAATAGTGAAGTAATGATGATGTAGTCATTGATGAAATGGAATTTCAATCCAGATTTAGCTAGGACTTGATTGACAGCCCTCGGCAACCTCTGCTAGTGGTATCATTGTTCATATTTTATTTTTAAGTACATAAAACAAGCTCGTCACTGGGCTTCACCTTTTACTCGCATTACGACACAAAAATGACGTAGGAATAGAAGTAAGCTCGATTCGCCAATAAACCTATAAACTAGACGTTGATTAATGGAAACACAAAGCACGGTGAGGCCTTGGCGACCGCACTTTACCACACTTTATATGTATGTTAGCTATAATAATAATAATAAATTATTATTTATTTCTTTCCACAAATTACAGATATAGTATTTATTAGTCTACAGACACAGTTTCATAGTTATTTGTGGAAGACTGGTGCCTAAACAAAGTTTTTTACAAAACCTGTATGTCAGGTCACCAGGCCCCCATAACAAAGTTTCACATTATTTTCGTTGCACTGGACACGATCTGATTCGTATATCTTTATAGAAATAAAAACATAACACATTATAATATTGCAATACTGCTCATTAAACATGATTTATAAAATTATTGAATTAAAGTAATTTATTAATTAATTTAATTAAGAATACATGCAAGGGAGGATGTATGTGAATGTGTGTGAAAGCGTGTTGGTGAGTGTGCGAGATGTGGAGTGAGTGTGCGTGCGTGGTTTGGGGTGCTTGGATGTGTGTTTTGCGAAGGGATTTTTGTAAATTTTTATATCAAGATATAGTTTTAAAAAGATCTTCAATTTGTGTATAATCTAATGTGATAAGCCAGTCAGTTATTTTCCTTTTAAAAACTGCTTTGTTTAGGTTATGAACAGAGAGTAAATGATTCAGTCTGTTATATAGAAATGGGCCAAGAAAAGAAAAGAAATTTCGGGCAAATTTGGATTTTACTGATTTAGGTTGGCATATATTCCTTCTTCTTCTTCTCATATCGTAATTATTATCGGTATTTACAAAAGGAATAAGAGATCGTTGTTTCAAAGCCACATGGAGAACAAAAAGCTGACGAATTGAGAGGACTTTAGCAGACTTATAAACTTCTACAGTGGGATGACGGAAAGGAAGAAATAGTGCAACTTTAAGGACTGCCCTTTGAGCCCTCTCCAGTGCTAAAAGGTTAGTTTTAAACGTTCCACCCCATGAAGTGATGCAGTACGTCAGGAGCGATTGGCACAAAGCACAATAAACAGATAGTAGTTGCTTGGAGTTTAGGATCGACCGAAGATTCCTAACCACATAGATAAATTTCCGTATTTTGCCAGTCAGACAATTTATATGTTCCGCAAAGTTTAATTTAGAGTCTAAGGTGATACCCAAGTATTTAATATGGTTTACTCTCTGCAATTTGGGACAAGAGCAATCACCGTTATGGGGGGATAAACATGTGTGAGCGACGATGTAGAATGATTGGAGAGATGACTGCGGACTGTCTCTCAGAGAAAATGCAACATACTTGGTTTTAGTGGCGTTTAAGGTGAGTATATTGGTTCTCAGCCAATCATTCACAGCATTAAACCCAACCTGAGCGTAGTTATGAACCTCTTCCCATGAGTCTGCACTGAAAAGAAGCACAGTGTCATCCGCAAAGGTAATAATACGACCATTTTTAAGGGAGAGATCGCAGAGGTCGTTAATATACACCAGGAGTAATGTGGGCCCAAGGATGCTACCCTGTGGAACTCCAAAAGCTACGGGAAGAGTATCACTAAAGTGGTTATCAATTTTAACAAATTGTGTGCGGTTAGTTAAGTAATCTTTGAAAAGTGACAATTGATTTCCACGTATGCCGAGGTTTTCAAGCTTACGAAGCAAGATCGGGACCGACACTGTATCAAAGGCTTTTGCTAGGTCTAAAAAGATGGCTAACGACTTCTTTCTATCATCCATGTTAGAAACAATAAAGTTTGTCAATTCGTGCACTGCCATTCCTGTCGATTTCCCTGGACGAAAACCGAACTGAAACTGGGACAGCAGGTTATTTGATTCTAGATATTTCACCAACCTGTTGTTCAATAGCCGTTCCAGAATTTTTGATAAGGCAGGCAGAATTGCTATGGGTCTATAATTATTAACACAGTGTCGGTCCCCGCCAACGTTTTTTGTCTTCTTTTTTTATATTATAGAAGTTGGCCGATTCTCAGACTTACCCGATATGCACCCAAAATTTCATCCAAATCGGTCCAGCCATTTCGGTGGAGTTTGGTAACAAACATTGCGACACGAAAATTTCACATATTAGATAAAACAAGCGAGTCAGTGGGCTTCACAAAACAAAAATGACGTAGGTATGGAAATGACGGCTTTTACTGGCTGGCCGTGGGCCGTGACTGAAGTAATGCGGTCAACGGACTTTAAGCGGGCGCCGCGAAATTTATTAGTACTGCAGCCATCTCTAGACGCTACCGTCGCCGCGTCGTGGTGGTCCGTGCTCTTTGGATGGAAAAGTTCAGATGAATGAGAAAATGTGAAAATCATTCTGCATCCTGCGATCTTCACTTCTCAGCATCTCTACAAGCGGCTCTTTCAGTAGTAATCACTTAAACGGACCAATAGACAAACAACAATAGATCAATGCATAGACAACAATAGTCTAAGATTACCAGATAACGGAGTCTTTGTCGGATTTGCTTGAAAGGCTTGTAAAAAGGCATCCGGATTTTAAGGTAATCCAAATGGTGCAGCGGCTTCATTGGTTGGTTCATGGCACGTTCCCAGGTTTGGAAAAAGTACATTCGAGATCTCAAAAATGTGGCAGCAAACTGAAACTCAAAGCATTTATTTCAATTAAAATTCACGAGTCGGTCAGAAATTGAAGCTAGTTGTCCCTGTTTGGGACAACTAGCTTCAATTTCTTGAATTACTAAGTGTTTTTGAGACTTTTATATTACTCCCTCATGTGCAAGGCAAAGTTTTTTTAAACAGAGCATTTAGGAACACGCAGACAGGCGCTTTACTTTGTGTAAATAATTTAATCACGACTGCTCTCAAAAACGGTAAAGGAAAACATCGTGAGGAAACCAGCATGTCATAAGAACCAAAAATTCGAAGACATGTAACATCTACCATCCCGCACTGGGCCCGCGTGGTGGATTACGGCCCACTCCCTCTCACAGAGAGGCCTGTGTCCCACCAGTGGGGACAATATAGGCTGATTATGCTTGCATTAGTTCTTACAGTTCACTTAATAGTTAAATCCTACCTGATAAGTTTTCAATAACTATTACTTACCTTATTCGAGCAACATAGTCAACAATAGTTTGAGATGACAAGATACCAACTGAACCTCTGTCATATGCGCTTGAAAGACGCCGAAGGGACGTCGGTCGTCCTACGTCTTTCCCTGCAGTAAAGAAAAAACATATAGGGATGTTGATTATTCGGATATTCGAGCCTAATGGTTCAGTGAAGCGTCACTTTCTGTGTGGGATAAAATGGTAGATCCTTAGTAGCTCATTATGATAAATCAATCAGCTAGACTTACCTGCTATGATGGTCCTTTTTGGTGATGGTTTGATTTTCTTAACTTTATAAGTTATCTTCAAGTCAAAACTTATCCTCGTTCCTCAGCTATTTCTACTTTCTTAAGGTTGCCAGTCCATTTCATTATCATTGTTCCACTCACTGTTGACTAAGTACAGGCCGACTGGATAATATTATGGTATTCACACACTGAGGGGCAATCCCCGTATTTTAAAAAAAACGCATTCTAAACTCATTCTCAATCTATCTAAAATACAATCAATTTACATTGATTTGCGACGAACACGAAAACACTACATGTGACAAGTATGGTATCAGAAGACAACGATTCACCGAGAAAATTCTGGGAAATTGAAACAGGTTTATACAAGAAAATAAACCTGCTTACAAAAGAAGAAGAGATGTGTGACGAGATTTACAAAAATACAACTAAAAGAGTGAATGGAAAATGCACAATGCACTTACCTTTGCGACAAAGAATAGTCGAGACACCGAAATTACGCGGAGTCACATAACATTAAGCTGTATATTCAAACAATTGTAGAAGAAAACTTGTCATAAATGTTTTTGACATTGATTGAACCTCAGATGAGATTGAATTTGAATTACGAAAAGGCCTTGAGGTTGGGTTTAATTCGAACTAATGACAACTTAGTTGCCAGAAGTAACGTTGTCGCCACCATGCCTTTGCACTATTCCTGCCAAAAAAAAAAACAGACCATAACTGGTTATAAAAACCAGTTATATTTAATTAATTAAATTATCACACAGTTTTAAAGTTCAACTATTTGAATTATATACATTATATTCTGCTTTTGCCAGCATTATCGATCGTTTCTTAACCTCTAACGGCCGAACCCAATAAAGTATTTAGCTCAAATTTTGGCTCACTGGAGATAGAAAACCCAATCAATCTCTGGTTTTAACGTCCCAATAAAGTCAAAGTATGGGACCCTATAACGTGTTGACAGCTATTTGCTTGACAGGGATAGATAGAACTGTACTGTCTATCATCAGTAGCGATCTGTTTTAGGTTATTGGGTTTGGCCGTCAATATTTTTTTTACCTCTTTCGATAGCTGATTAAATAAAGATGTTTTCTCTGTAATAAACTGTGTCCAACTTCATGTACTGTAGATGATTTTTATTTCTATATTTAGAACCATCATCAGTCAATTTAAATCTAATAAATCAATCAATATACACTGAATACTGTAGTGCTAATTCCGAATAAAAATTTCATCCCAAAACCTCATAAATCACAAGTCAAGTACAAGGCTCTCTCCAAAAATCGACAAAAAAAAACCCCAGAATATCGCGCCCTTATTAAAAGTATAACAAACTGGGGTATAGGGTACACCATCACCCCATTTCATCATGGGGTGCTAACAATATGCTGTGTAACGACATAAAAGCCCATAATGTTTGCCACGGCTCGGGGTCCCGTGGCGAATTTGTAAAACCATGGATAAGTCGCGTGAATAATGAAGAGGGTAATTGTTGGGTTGTTTTAATTGGGTCATTGCTCTTTTGCATCTTTAGCTTTTTTTTAAGTTTCTCTAGCCTTTTATGAAGTAGATGTTCTTGCTAGGGTTGGTTTCCAGCTCGGAGTGTCTACTAGTTGATTTTCATCATCTTCATTGAGCCGAAAGACGGCCACAGCTGGACATAGGCCTTCCCCAAGAACAGTCACTTCGAGCGGTGCTTCCCGCATCCAGCAGATTCCCCCGGCATTCACAAGGTCTTCGTCCTATGCAGATTCGTGCTATGAATGCCGGGGGAATCTGCTGGATGCGATTGTTTGATTTGATCTAGATAATACAGTCCGACTTGATGGAAAGAGAAAGTAGGACTGGGTTAGTTACTTTTACCATTTACAATTTCGAATTACCACTGTTGGTAACTTTTTCAAGGTCTTAAAAGGGCAGGCTAGACTTTCTCAGTGTATTTTTGCTTTGAGAACACCAATTTTTCATATTGACACCATAATCTGACATAGAAAACTTCTTCTAATAAAATCACTCTCAATATACTCGTATCGCCATACAGCGCAAACCAATTCAAGCAGCATTTTTTATCGCACCGCTACAGATTAAATTCCCCAATTTGATACGGAACCAACCCTAATTCCCACCCGATTGACTGCATTAAGAGTGCTTGAAACATATCCAGTAATTGTGGCATTGTACTCCACACATTGTGCACTTTATTACAACGTTACCACGGTTTATGGTAGATGCGAAACAAGGTCAAAACGTGAGAATTCGTTTTTATTTTTACTGTCTTTTTTATTTGGAACTTCCGTGTAGATTTTGACAGATCATATAAATCTCAGTTTCCGCTACTAATGGCATCTCTAGAGACATTTTCATTGGATTATTTTATAACAAAACTATAGCTTCTGCCTTTGATTTCGTCCGCGTCGAAGTCAACTTTATCTACCATAAATATAAGAACCATAATAGTGTATTTTTCTACCACTGGAAGATGTTTTTAATCGGAGCCGTTGTTGCAGAGATAACCCTTACAAACAACAAAAAAATACCTATAGGTAATAATAACAATAATTTCCCCACGGCCGCCGCGTGCTGTATCTCTACGTTGACGTCGTGGTGGGGCTGGCGCGCTCCTGAACCCTAGCTTTGTGCCAATAGAGATTGGCCGGCTGGAGTGAACACTGATGAGAAACAGAGCTCCCATCTCTTTCTTGCCACTTTTGGCCGGCTTGAGTGCAGGGGATTCGCAAGAGCAACCGTGCTCGGAGGAAGAAAGTATTCCAGTAAGATGCTGGTAGAGATCTTGACCGTCCATCCGGAATTTTCCTGATGGACGTGGAATACCTCTCCACTCCTCAAGCACCTCTGGTGTTACCACCTTGTCGCTATGTGCTAGCGTCGGGGGCCCATTAAACTCATCCCCTGGCATTTTATTTATCCATGTATAAGATAACATTGAACAATCGGGGTCCAACATACAAGTCAAGTCATACCATACTTCTAGGTTACCAGTGTTTTTAAAGAGGCATGGGGAACAGGGTTTAAAGTTTTCTCATATAGAACAGAGAGGATTTGCGGATCGGACGGGTGTCGTGTCTAGTTGGCAACTTCCCCACGGTTTTTTTTGTGTATGGCATCTCGCAGGTCAACCTGTAAGTCGTCTGCTTAAGCGGACTTGCCTGTGGTGCCCTAATAAATTAAAGCCTCCAGCCAGGACTTAAACTTAAATACTGACTAAAAAATAAGCGACTACTCGCTAAGGGCACCCCCTGTGGGGTACGGACCTCGGTTTAGGTCGTCGCTGGAAGAGGGCAGCAAGGGACTAGCTGGATCAGGATTTGAGTGATTTTGATACGAATTTTAAGCTACAGGCTCTGCGGGCTGGCTTGAGCAAGGGTCGGGAGGGGCGTGGATTTGGGCGTCGCGGCGGGCCTCGGCGGCGAGGATGGTAGGACTGCGATCGGTTTTTGTTCCCAACGGTTGATGATGACGTTGTATTTATGCTAGTTGCGCGGTAAACTCTACTTGCGCGATGCAGGATTTTGCGTGACGTCAGTGGGATGCGTTGTTCGCATGTGGCAATGCAGATGCACCACACACTTCAGCCACACAAACCCATAGTTGAATGTTTTGTTTCCATTATTCTGCAATAGTCCTGCACCAACAGATAATCTTCAGCTGGTGCCTCAACACTTAAAATTGTCTAAGGGGCCTCTGCGAGTTGGCTTCGGCACCTCGTACGCCTTGCAAAGGTCTGGGACCTAAGGGTACCGAGGTAATTATTTCAAAGACATTTTAATAACTTTCTTGTTGTTGTAAATATTAAGGTTAGGTTGACCGTTCTGGCTCCAATCGCGGAAATTGGATTAAAAGATTCGTGAAGCTCGGAGTCTAGATTTATGTGTTTAAGGCTGAACTTTAAAGCAAATGGTTTGCCTTGAAATGGGCACGTGATGATGAGGAATGAAATGCATGCGACGAAGAGAGTGTTGAGGAGCGAGGGAGATCTATGAAATTATGCATGGGTTGTGTGTGTCCTAAAATTTAACCTAGTATACCCTAAGCTGAGACCAGCGAGGTAATTGCGTAACATACTAACAGTGGTAATGGCATAATTTTGACAGTTCAACAACATTCATTGCGTTTTCTACGTTGTTGAGCAGACACGTTTTTCGAACTTATGAAGCAATGGATTAGCAATAACCTTCAAAATTAATTATTTTGTGTTACGCAAAGGGTGCTGGTCTGCCTGAAGAAGTAATTGTAATGCAGGAGATAGGTTCAAAGAAAATGGTCTTAACGGTCACGGAACCATCGCGCAATGGTGCCGCCACAACTAGGTACACAGGCCTACTTAACAAGCTATAAACAACTCTTATTGTACGGAAATCCTATACAATAGGAGATTAGCTTATACTGGAAACGTACAGCTTGAAATTTAGACGTGTGTAATTTATTACAAGTATTAAACATACGTAAATTTTGTTTCTTTGTAAGTTTTTATGTAGAGGGTTATCTCTGGAACGAACGGTCGGATTTAAAAAAATCTGTTTGCATTTGATAGCTCAATTCTTGAGAAAGGCTATAGGCTATTTAACATCGTGCTAGGACCCTAAGGAGACGAGCCGAAAAAGAAAAAAGTCTGAACGAACTCTACGCGAAAACGAAGTAACATCGCGACGGGATGGGTCGGGGGAACAAGAAATGTCACGTGGACGAAGTCGGACAGAACCTAGTAATAATATCACTATTAAGGAAATCAAGTTATGATTTAAAAAAAACGTAAAGTAAGTATTGTAAAACCTTGAACAACAGCTCCACTGAGAACTAGTCTTTTAAACTGTGAAACATGTGTTCCCATAGATAATCTCAATCATTTCAGGCATAAAATTATATCAGCCTTCCATTTTCATTTTCGGGCATTGAATTAACATTTCCAATCATTTTCCTCCGTTTTGAAACATTGAATAGAGCAGTGGGTGCGTCAGTTTAAACCACGCCCACCTGCGAAGCCTTCGATGTGCTATCTCCTTCGCACAGACTGTCTTACTCTTGCACAGTTATAATTATTATTAGGTACGCCTTTTGTCGAATGATACGTATTGTATTTTATTCATTTAGAACATCTGAAGGCCAATTCTTGTACTTTAAAAACTTTTTTTTTTTTTCCTTCTTTGGCGACTGAGCCGATGTCGACTATTCTGCCAGCGTCATGTGGTGACGGCAGAGCAACAAGGTGAGCCGTCGAAATTTGTACTTCGTGGTAGTTCTAGTTAAAATGTGTTAGTAGCTGACAGGACAAGACAAAAAACGTTGAAATTCAAGTCGCAATATCATCTCAGCGACAATCAATGTCAAAATCTTGTCAAAAATGTATGTAAATTGATTGTATTTTTAACACTGAAATATTTTTTAAAAATACGAGAATTGCCGATCAGATTAAATTTCGGAAACAAATGACTACCATTTTGATTTATGTTTCTATGGTTAATAGTAAGTAAGTTACGATAAAGAATGAGTGAAAAACTAATATTTCGCAATATCTGAATCCGAGAAATGCCGGTCCAAAGTAGCTATATTATTGTTTGTATGGTGTTGCACACTAGATCCGAAATTTGTCCGTCAAAATTAAGAAAATTCCTAATTCGGATTAAATTCGGATCTTGAATTCGGATTCGGATCGAACATAGTGCGAAACCGCTCAAACAGCTGAATTTCAAATACGAGGTAGTGTAGGTTATTTAAGAGGACTACAGGACCAATTAGGGTACTAATTGCGTAATACACAATCAATCGGAATCTGAATCGTTTTGAAACAGATTGCTAATCCATTGCTTCATAAGTTCGATAAAAAATCTGCTCTACAATGTAAATAACGCAATGAATGTTGTTGAACTGTCAAAATGAAACGATGGTTTACGCAATTATGCTACTGAACACTAATTTTATAAGTAATGCCTAAAAATATAATTATCATCCACTGCAGTTAACAAAATCAACCAACTAATTTGATCCGATAGAAAAAAAACACGAAGCTACATGTATATAAAAAAAGTTACGATTAAAAACCATAATTAAATACATACAACCATTCTATTTTTTTTTCAGATTATTCTACAAGCAACATATTAAGGTAATAGTGTTTTATTTTTTTAGTCCATTCAATAAATTATTTGACCTTACATAGCTAATTGCTTCATTTTTTTGCAATAAATTACCAGCGTTGTATCATCGCGGTTCTCCGTCTTTCTTAAGCAGTCTAACAGTGACCTTAAGTGCCAGTGTACCATCATAACATAATTCCTCGAGGGATCAGGCAGAGGTGTAGGTTCTTAAGATACACTACCCACATTTCGCCAGTTCACCACGAACTGTTCTGCGCTTCCCGTATCCAGCGGATTCCTGCGGCCTTCACAAGATCATCGGTCCACCTTGTGGGAGGCCTTCTATCGCTACGTCTTCCGGTACGCGGTCACTCCAGAATCTTTCGGCCCGTAATATTGTACGTAATAATTATAATGAATATCTATGCAGTAGTTCCGAAGATTTATCGTATTAATATAACTTTATCATATTAGTATAAGATAAGATAAGATACGATTTTTTATTAGCTTAAAACATGGTATACAAGGTGTGAAACATACATACAACGTATATAGTATAGACTAGCTGCTTCTGCCCGTGATTTCGTCCGCTTGAAGTTACTTGTACCCCCGACCCACCCTGTCTTATCGCATCTCCTGCCCGTGCGGCTTCACTTCATTTTCAAAAAAGAAAACAGTCTGAAAGAACGCTAAGGTTCTTTCTAACTTTTTTAAATTTCGCTCGGCTTCTAAGGGTCGCAGCGTGATGTTAAATAGCCTATAGACTTCCTCAAGAATTCAGCAATCAAGATTTTTTCAAATTCGTCCGGTAGTTCCAGACATTACCCCTACATACAAACTTACAAACGAAAAACTAGCTCTATAAAATATTAGTATAAATGTCTACAATTGGAATCGATTTCCAACAACATCAAATTAAAATTAAAAAATATCCAATTACCTACATCAGTAATTTCAATGCTCTGAACAAAAATTCCCGTGTCGCAATGTTTGTTACCAAACTCCTCCGAAACGGCTGGATCGATTTGTATGAAATTTTGTGTGCATATCGGGTAGGTCTGAGAATCGGCCAACATCTATTTTAAAAAAAAAAAGAAGCTTAACAACGTTTGCGGGGTCAGCTAGTGAATCTGTATAATTTATTTATACCTATAGATTTACTAGCTGACCCCGCAAACGTTGCAAATTCTGACCCGTTTTTTTGTTGTGTATGGCCTCGTAGTTGACCTTGAGAGGTTGTGACTACTTAACCGGACTATCCTGTGGCTGCCTTAAGCGAACTCAAAGCCTCCGGCTAGGGGCGAAAAACTTACATTACTAAACGACTGCTCGCTAAGGGCACCGGCTGTGAGGACCTCGGCTCGGCTTAGGGCGTCGCTGGAGGGAGAACAGCAAGATGGGACAGGCTGGATCTGATTTGGATGATTATTATTATCGGGGGAATTTAAAGCTACAGGCTCAGCTACGGCGCGGGCTGGCTCTTCGTCGAGCAAGGGTCGGGGGAAAGGCTGACCCGGCTTTGTTACATACTTAACAGATTTTTATGATCTTAGATTTGTTGGATTTGGCTCCGCCCCGAATACCAGAATTAAAAACTAAACTTATTAAAACAAGGGAAAAAATATAAATAAAGTTTATGAATAAAAAATACTAACTACATAGGTGATGAATGTACTCGAAAATAAAAAAAATAAAACCTTAGAAGACATGAAACGTTTAAACTTGAAACGTCCAAGACGAAGTTGTAGAAAACTAGCGTGTAAGATTCTTAACACACATACGAAAACTAAATAAAAGCTTGTAAAAACAACAACTTGAACCTACCTATAAAACAAAGTGTAAACACAAAAAATATAATAGTGATGTCAATAAAACACATCATTTGATTGTCCCGCGTCGCGTCGCGGCCCGAATTCCCGGGATTCTCACACGGTGTGGCGTTATGCCGTCCCGTCCAATTTACGACTTACTGAAACGTCTCTCGGTTTGGTATGGTCAGAGGAAAGTGTTGGATGATTTTTATTTTGAAGAAGTAATAACACTTACGACTTCATATTTTTTTTAAACAGATTGCTAATCCATTGCTTCATAAGTTCGATAAAAAATTCTGCTCAACAATGTAAATAACACAATGAACGTTGTTGAACTGTCAAAATCAAACACAATGGTCGTAATCGTTTACGAAAATGTGTTACGCAATTATGCTGGTTTAGTCGACGGAAAAATAGACAAAATGACAGATGTCTTTTATTCATCGGTCATTTTTGACTATTCTTCCGTCGACGAAACTCGCTTCTATGGTGGTCACGCTACGAGTACAGCATGTCGATTCTGTAAAAACCTCACCGTGACGACTTGCGTGGAGTGAGCTGTCAGTGTCATCCCGTCTTGGTCAATCTCTAAAAGCTTAAAGTCAAAAAGAAAAACTAACCTATACCTATGAGGCGGGATGCTTAATTTTTTATTTATTTTTTATTTTCTCTAACTTTTCTACATACTGTGACCACATAACTCCTGTAACAATTATGTATGGTCAAAAGTAAATCTATCCAATCTGTCAGGCCCCAGAAATATAAATTCTGGATCCGCCCTTGATTAGGCTCGTCCCCTATTACAATAACTGGCAATCGTGTGTACTATAGACCAAAACCTTCGAGGAAAACTGTTGTGATCATGTGATGTTATGTTTGGTTTATGAACAGATAATTATTATTTACAGCTGATATAAAACGTTGTGAGGAAGTGCGCATCATAACGACATTCAAACTTTGAGACGGTTAGAAAAATATTGTCTTTACCTATTTGTGTGTAATGAAAGACAATGCTGCTGCTTTTCTCTTGTCATATTTAACTGAATTTTACGTAGAACGTGTCTACCTCGCGTACCAGTTCCAAAACCTTTCTAGGGGCAAAAATATTGTCTTAGGTCGGTGATAGGTCTATCCTTCTATCATAAAGTTAGCAATTTGGGACATTCAGGAGATAAAAGACCCTCGCGATGTGACATCATAGGCAAATCAAAATCAAGACCAAAATATTTTATTTCAAATAAACCTACATGGGCACCTATGAAACATCAGAATCTAGGTGCACGGTTCCAACTGGTCGTTTCAAAGAAACTCCACGGTTCCTCGTTTAAATATTAAATACGTTTTGATACTCAACCATCACCATAACATTAAAAGACTTGTAGAGTGGTTCAAATCATACCTACATGTTTTTGTCGGTCAGAAATATTGAACTTGCCACTACTCAGTACAGAGAAAGACCAAAGAGTTTAGTTATTTATTGGTTTTAACTTTAAAAAAAACATGTCTGAATAATTAAAAAATGGGCGCTACGTAGTACTTTCGTGTTCCATGGTTCTCGACGGACAGGCCCACCTCACTGTAACTTGACACCAGCGTACGTCACCCGAGGTTCCACGCGAGTGACGGGGTAGGCAGAGCTCTTACTAAAATGTAGTTATTACCAGTCTGTAATTGTCCCACTGTAAATAAAGAAAAAAGTTAATCCAAAGTATGTTTAAGAATTCCTAAATGGTATGCTCTTTTTCAAAAGTATCTGTTGAAAATGAAAACAAATGGATCACAAAACGATATGTGGATGAAACTCAAAACTTCGAAATTCTAATTTAACAGATATTTTTCATTTGACAATTGAGGTTAATTTAATGTTATTCAAACAATCTTACTTGATTGAAAAAGTGGTGGGATTTAAAAATAAAACCTTCTGAAAACAGTTGAATGTGAATTACTCATTCTATTTAGGTGAGTTTAGATTACGTAAGCTGCCTCGTTGGTCTAGTGGTCGCAATCGCTACCGCCGAGCATGAGGTCCTGGGTTCGATTCCCAGGTCGGGCAAAGTGTTATTGGGTTTTTCTATCTGGAATTTCTCAGTAGCAGCCCGGAGTCTGGATTTGTGCCCGGTTGATGGCAATAGGCTCGCCCCCTATTACATGGGACTTAAACATAACTGGCGAAATGTGGGTGTACAGGTACTCCTCTGCCCAACCCTTCGGGGAAACAAGGCGTGATGTTATGTTGTATGTTGTAGATTACGAAAGAATTTAAAGGGAATAACTAATTAATTAATTTAATTTAATTAATTTACAGTACCTAAACGCAAGTTGTATAATGCCTAAAAGTCTACTATCCACTTCAGTGAACAAAATCAGAAAAATATATTTTAAGCTTCAGGATATTATATGCTAGTTAGTTAATATGTTAAAAAAAATATGTAACTAATTTGATACGATTGAAAAAAAACACGAACATCCCTCTAAAAATTTATTTTAACGATTAAAAACCATACTAATACACATGCAAATGCAATCATTCTGATTTTTGCCAGATAATTCTACAAGCAACATATTTTCTTATATAAATTAAACACTATTACGTTATAATAGTGTTTAATTTATTTTTTGTCAAATCAATAGTTTTTTTTTTTTTTTGTAAATAGATAACTGCTTATTTTTTTGCAACAAAATTACGAGCGTTGTGTCATCGCGCTTCTCTTTCTTTTTTATGCAGTCTGACAGTGACCGCGCTTTAGCTGTTGTCAGCCTCTTAACCTGTACAGGTTCTGTTTACACTTTCAGCACATAATTTTGGAACAGACATTAGAATAATTACATTCCAGTTAATAAAAATAAAATATAATTATGAAAAACGAGCATACCGCCAGCAGGAACTTGGAGGTGAGGGTACTCACCGAAGCCTGGACTTCTGCGTTACCAGACGCATTACATTCATCATTCTGCCTATTCATTTCTCCACTATGATGCGGTCAGCTTCCAGTCTAAACGGATGCAGATGATTACCAGTATTTAACATGAAGCGACTGCCTATCTGACCTCCACAACCCAGTTACTGGGTAATACCCTTTGGTAAGACTTTCGGGCTTCTGACGACCCGTAACGACTGTCAAAGGTCCACGAATGAAAGCCGAGAGCAACGGCTTAAACGGCTTACTCTTCAAAAGACATTAAGAAAATTTGATAAAATACGTGTGTTTAGGTTAAAAGTTCCTTGTTGACTACCTCAAGGAAGTCTCAAGATCTTATATTTGACTGTTGGTTCCTCAACTCAAACTCACCTCGACTGATTAAACTGTTTGAGATGAGGAGTAAAAAGTTACTTTGAATATCAAACCACCTAAGTCAGGTTGAGTCAAATCGAGGAAATCAGGAGGTTTTAACTTAAATATGGGTATATGCATATCGAAATTAATTGGCTTTCTCGTCTCTATTGCACTCACCTTTCGGAGAAGAAAGGCATAACTTCGATGTTGGTTACACATATTGTAATTTTTTCAACCACAATACTTTGTTACCAAAGCCGTCACTTGCGACCTTCTTCCACCAACGGACAGGCCCACCGTGCCACTTGTAACGTGATACTCGGTGATATAGTACCTACGTCAGACACCCTCAGACCTCGAGGCGCTAGTGTCGTTAATACTACGGTTGATGCTAAATCAAATTAGTAAGAATAATTAATTTAATAAGTGGTGCAAAAGTAAGATAGCTCTCATTTTTGCAAATGGCGTAGGTTTCCTAAACGTTAAGAACCTATAGAATAGATAGATAGAGAAAATACGAATTTTTCACACCCAGAAGTATAAATTAAACGCCTCAGAACACAAGTCTGCTGGTGGTCGCAAGCACGACTTATGAGCGTGGTGACCTGGTGGTTCGACTCCCGGACCGGCCAGTGTTTTTTTTTTTTTCAGTGACTGTTTATATTCTGGATTTGGGTCCGGGTCGGTTTCAAAAAGCATTAAGACTCGTATACACTGGCGAGAAACGACAGCGCGACACAAAGGCACTTGCTGTCGCTTCGCGCCTGTTTGCGGTGATGATATTTTGATGTTAGATTTGAGAGGAATTGGCAATGTATGCAACGTTTGTAGGAAATCCAACTTATCATTTAGAAAAGTTAGTACCACTGAAATCAAATCAACACAAAACTGACACGGCGTAATAATCGCAAGCGCGTTTGAAGAGTGTGGGTTCGATCACCGGTTCAGCATAGAATGACCGGGTTTTGTCGACAGAAGAATAGCAAAAATGACTGATTTCTTTTATCCATCTGTCATTTGTCTATTTATCCGTCGACAATACTCGTTTCTATGGTCGTCATGCTATGCGTGCAGCATGTCGATTTTGTAAAAATCTAACCGTGAAGACTTGCGTGGAGGAGTGAGCTGTCAGTATCATCCCGTCTCGGTCAATCCCTAGCATCAGTGGCACTGACAGCTCCCTCAACGCTCATTTCACCTAAGTTTTCACGGTGAGAAGGTTACAGAATAGCACTACAAGAGTGTTAGGATTGGTTGCTCTATTTGAAAATTCTCGGCTTAGAAGCCTGGAGTCTGGAATGCCCTTCCCTCTACAATCAAATGTGATATACCACGTCAAATGCAGATATGCTTTTTTTTCAATTTAAACCTCTGATTAATAAATATTCCCTTCGACTACGTAAACTAGCGTAATGATATCTAATATCGCATCGTACTGTACTACAGAAATAAATGAATAAATAAAAACGATTCAAACATTGTCCCTGGTACCAAAAGGTACAGAAATTGCACGAGAATTATGTAAAACCAACCATTTTGTTACATTTGCATTTTTATTACTTTTCAAACAACTGACAGCTCACTCCACGCTCACTTCGCCAGAGTTTTCACGGTGAGATGGTTTCAGAATAGCACTACAGATATTACCGGAACTCACGGATAGGATAAGCATCAGCTTAACACAACACTTTTTTTTTTATTCGTCATCCGTATGTCTAACACGTCTATAAAAAAAAATAGTGTTTTGATAATTCGATTGAAAAATCCTTTGACACTTAATTTATGCTCAAACATTTTACTTTACCGCCACAATGTCTAATTGAACCGATAGTTAGAAGCTGAGATTACCTTTAGACCCAGTATTTCCTATTTTGAAGTACATAATATCTAAGGCCTATATTTAGATCATCATCATCTTAATTTCATCCGAAAGACGTCCACTGCTGGACTTATATGACTCCCCCAAGCATCGCCATTCGCGGGCAAGCAGCGGATTCCAGCGGCCAAGGTCACCGGTCCACCTTGTAGAAGGCCTTCTAGCGCTACGTCTTCCGGTACGCGGTCGCCACTCCAGAACCTTTCGGCCCCATCGGCCATCTGTTCTTCGAGCAATGTGCCCTGCCCACTGCCACTTAAGTTTTCAAATCTTCGGGCTACGTCGCCGCGTCGGTTACCTTGGTTCTCCTGAGGATCTCTTCATTTCTGGTTCGATCACGTAGGGAACTTCCAAGAATAGCTCTCTCCGTTGCCCTCTGGGTGACTTTTAACCTTCTAATAAGGCCAATTGTGAGCGACCACGTTTCAGCGTCATAGGTCTTACTACTAAATAGGAAAAAATTATCAAATAAAAATGTTGAATAGAAAAAAAAAATGATTAGACTTGAAAAACGTTTACGTTTTTTTACAAATATATACAATATCTACATGAGAAAAAAAGGGTAGTTGTAAAGGATATTTTGATGCGTGACCAAAATCGGAATTATCGCTCGTTTTTTCTTCGTTGGTAAATCTTTAAGTAATGTCATTCAAGCGGCAAAATATCCTTGTAGACATGTTTTAAACATTGCGTCAATTTAGGTTTTCTTGAAATGACCTTCATTAGTTTCAGCACTGGTACGTCAGGTTCGGGCACCTGTCAAAAATTTCAAAGCGCCTGTATTTTCTTTCTTGACAATCTTTTCACTATTTCGGGCCTTTGTGACTGTATGATGAACGAATGATAAAATTCATCATTTTTATATTCATTGTAGAAAAAGAAGACCTCTTGTCACAGTGACGTCAACTGGTGGCGTGAATTTACATGAAAACCCTCATTGATGGTCGATTGCCTTTACAAAATATACTAGGCGCACTGTATCTATCTGGCACTAACTATTTCAACACAATATTTTATACAATATTTTATTATTTTAGCTTGTAGGTACAATTTTCTTATAGTTTATTAACATGTAAATACGTTAACAATAATTGCTTAGATACTTTCGCTTTGGACTCCCTTGCATTATTGCGCTTACAGAACCCCAGAAATATCTAGATCTACGCATAATTTTACTCCATTCATTCGCAAATAGATACATAGGTTCAAATAAGCGTTTAGGTAGTCACGCAGACATACAACTATGAATTTATCTTAACCACATAACCTCATACAACACTCCTAACGATGGATTTGTTTGTTGAGAATGATGATCATAAATATGAAGAGTCACACCAAAACACGACCATTTATTCTGCGATTGCCGCGCCATCTATTTATGCGGAGAGTAAGCAATTAAGTACTTTCGTGCGTACGTGACTTCCAAGGAGTATGTACTTACTTTTAAAACCAAAATAACTGCATGAAAACATTTAGGTTTCAGGGCGAACAGAACAACAAAGAAACATCGAGGTAGTTCTTTAGCTCCAATTATATAAACAGCAATCCTTTCGCTCTGTTACCCCCTGAACTTTGTATTGTTATATATCTACCTAGAAACCCACTTGTGTGTCAAAGGTTTCGAGTGATAAGAGTGTTTTGCTATCAACTTTCGAGTGAACTGTCATCGTGCTGCTTAGCAATTTAAATGATTTAAAACGTAGGTAAGGATAGGATTAGGATATTAAATTGAATTCAAATTTTATGCATTCGATCCGTATCAATCCAATCAATCCATGCTCTATATAAGTACCTATTCTATAACTAGATAGTAGTAGTTAGTAGATAGGAGGCGCCCGGCAGCAGCGCGGCTCGCGGCGCGTCATAAGTACGAACCATAGACATATAGAAGTTGAGTGCAATAAACAATGTTGCCATAGTTCGTGTCCTAAAGAAACTGGGCAAATTATTGTTTTCAAAGGTATCATCAAATAGTAAATTCTTATTATTCTGTCAATTACTAAAACCCTTTCAAAAATATATGAGTCACATACAAAAACTAACAATCTCCTACATTTTATACTATTCCAGAAAAACGATGGTCCTAATAATAAAAACACGTTTCTTCGGCTCACTGAATAACCTTATAATAGCTAATTATATATACTGACTCCTATTCAGGATGATGACTAATATTAAAAATGTTCGTAAAAATAATGAAATTTCAAAGGAGGCATGGCAAGAATGGGATAATCAAAAAAATCTGTTAAATCGATTTTATTAAGAAGAAGATACACGCTTTAAAAGTTTTTCGAGGGGATTATTCCCGTCCTTGTCGCGTGGTACGGACAATGTACGGCGCTAGTATGAAGTTACATAGTCGTGACGCCACTTCTACGACAGTGCTGTCTTTGTCTAACCCTTTTTTAAAACGTTCATAAAGAACATCGGCCAAATTTGTATAGACGCTGGACCTGACTTTTATTTTGAGTGTCCAGAAACCAATTATAGTGAGATTGGATTGTTTTTATGTAGTTATCACCATACTGTTCGAAAATATAATCTAAATGGCCAAGATATTTTAATAATGGAAAAAATTTATTTGAGGTTAGAATCACTAAATAAGTCGATTTAATGCTAGGCAGATGACATACAGTTTCAGTATTTTAGCGATAAGCGAAGAGTGTAATTAGGGATCTCATTTCGTACTTGTTTATTTATTTCGACTTCGTTCAGATCAATCAAAACGCACTAATACCTACAGAGAAAAAAAGGGATTTTTAAAGCTTTTTAATGCCCACCATGACTGATTTCAATTCTGACTGAACAGAGACGACTAATCGCAGATACAGTCTTTAGTCTGCATTATCACTGGGTAAACGAATGAAAAAGGGGTTTTGATAAAATAATTTTTATTCATCATCCTCTCTTCGATCGCCGGGTGTTAGACAATTAATCTTTATCGCGCGTCGATGACATTTAATGTATGTGCTACGTTGTACGCAATTGAACAAAATATGGTTTCTATGAACTTTTATTTTTTATGACAAGAATCTAATTCATAATGAAAACTTGTTGTTTTGATTCATTTTTATTTTTAGAATTAAATTACATTAATATTTTTTTTATAAAAACGTGAATAGTAATAATCTTTGAGTACTAGGTCATTTCATAAGCCAAACGAATCGTCAATAGGGTGCGTTTTGAACATGCTATTCTAAAAAATTCAACGAAATTACTTAAACAAGAAAAAATGTATATCTTTTTTTTCTGGCTTCATAATGAGATATTTCTTATGTTTTATGAGTATTTGAAAAATAACGGATTTTTTTATATATATGGCATAACGGGACGCCAGAGACTCATCGTCAGGTACGATTTGGCCATCCTCCTTTGCCATTTCTTAAGCTTTTACACTTTTTGTAATATTGTGTGCACTATTTGGAAACAAACATATTTTTGAAATAAAAATATAAAAATGTCATCATCCCTATTCCCGTAATCCCGTCACAACACATTGTCATAGTACAAAAAAAACTCACGCTCTAATTTGGAAAGATAAACTATATTAAAGTTTTTCCATGTTGAAACAAGAAAGAAAGTGCTCAATTAAAACGCAGCAGGAAAACATTGTTAGGAAACTAGCATTTCCTAGAACCAAAGATTCAAAGACATGTTACATCCACCAATCAGCACTGGGCTCGCGCCGCGTGTTAGATTACGTCCACTCCCTCTCACGTAGCGTTAGCCGAGGGTTTTACGCCAGCTGTGGGAACAGCACCCTAATTGCGTAACACATTTTCGTAAATGATTACGACTAATCTGTTTGATTTTGACTATTCAAGAACATTCATTGCGTTCTAGATATTGTTGAGCAGAATTTTTATCGAACTTAAGAAGCAATGGATTAGCAATCTGTTTCAAAACGATTCAGATTCCGATTGATTGTGTATTACGCAATTAGGGTGCAGTATGGGAATAGCGCTAGGTTAGCCCACGAAATCAAATTTTCTCACAAAATTTGTAGTTAGAGTTGTATTAATGATTATAATTCTGTAAATACATTCTCGTTAACTTGTTTTTTTTAAAGAAGTTTCAGCTACTTTCCAATACATTTCGGTTCAATAAATTAAGCGTTCTAAATATGGGTGGAAAGGTTTATGACATGGCAACATATTTCCAAAAACCTTCTAGATTATTTGTTTATGGTGCATAGGAAAGTGACTTCGAGTTAACATTTTAAATCGATTGTCTTTGACACTAATCGATCAAAATAGTAAGTTAATGTGTACTGTATGTATTTTAATTCAACATTTTGTAAACCAATAGAATATTTCACATTTTGGCAAATCTTAGAGAATTAGTTTATTTTCATACTTTTTATTAATGTTTTTATCATTTACTGCTAAAGAAATGTTAGTATTCGAAATATGACATTCCGAGTGTGTGACTGAATCCGATTCACGTGATTACGTCACTCGGGCCAAGCGAAGCGAGCGAAGGGAGATGTACGAGATTCGTACAGTGTTAAAATTAATACGTCATCTCGTAATCTAAAGTGATATTTGTAAATTAATTCGCGGCTCCGCTTAGAAATTTATAATAAAACTGTAAGTAAATAATTCTGGCGTCGTCCCACGCGTCGCCGTATGGTACGGACGCGTTGTTTGGTTCCCTGTGCAGTGCCTATACAAATGCATAATATAACCTATCTGCGCTTTGCATAAATCTATGAGGCCGCAGCCTTGTAATTGATGCAGATGCAGCCGATGTGGAAATAAGGCGTTAATGCGATTACAAAAGTAGTTAAAACGTCATCGGAGCGAAGCCATCAAGTCGGGGTGTTTTGCCGCGCTGTGTGCCGTGTTTATTGACGCGTTGGTTGCAATATTGCAGGCACAATGCCGGCGGCGCGAGGCGTTAAACGTGCTGCATCTAAATCATCCGCCGCTGCGGCATCAACGGCAGCCAAAAACAAGAAAAAACGTGGAGGTGAGTTCCTGTAAAGGCATTTTGCAATTGTTTTCTTTACATTTTTGCCTATGTCAATGACCTGTCAAACGCAATGGCGGGAAACGAAAGGCGCGAACTCTCGCTTCAGAACTTCTTTTTTGTGTTTACAAGTTAGCTGTACCTGAAATGAGACTGTAGTACTTATGTTTCGCCCTTTAGAACTATTTTTATGCGTAAATATCGCGTGGATTATGTAAGCGTCGCGTATGAATGTTTTTTTTAGGTTAGTTGGTCTGTTCGACGCTCCATCGTATTTACAAATGTATTTTTCACATAAATTAGTTTACTCCTTAAATAACTGTGACCAAATTATGTTAAAATTGCGGTTACATATGTGAATAAGAATGTATTTGTCATTTTAGTTTGGTAATTTGGTATAAATTAGCTAATGAGGATATAACTAGAACAAAATCATTATTCTGCATCTAGCTATTATACCATAGAGTTAAGCATGAAGAATGACATAGGTTTAAGATTATCTTTGTCTGTAACTTCTAAATATATAAAAGACATTTTTGTAGTAACAACTTGGTTAATTAGTTTACAGTTTTCATTATTATGACTGTTACAAATACTTTGTAGGTACCTGTAATAAAGGCTTGATAGGAGGTGATTATTTCAAATTTATTACCTTAAATACAACACTTAAACGGAAAGCTGAAAATTTCAGGACCGTCTTACTTAGATATACTATTTTCATGTTACATTTTGTGCTATTCACATAAAATAACAAATGCTGTCATTTCCTGAAAATTCAAATTATAAAAACCATATTTAGAAACATACAAAGTCAAGGTCAAATTAAAAAAAACACCACAACTCAATGTTCGATAAAACTTAATTTATTTGTATGGCAACACAGCACAACCCTGACCCTTTCTAACATAGAAAGAGTAGAGATTACCTTGTAATGTCATTATCTTTGAAAGTATTCCATTCATACATAACCCATCTTGTTTGTACTACACAATAATGTTTGCCTTGGGTTTATATTTTGCTCAAATAAAAACGGTGAGAGGTTTCCTGCAACAATTTTCTCAACTATGTTGTTTTTGGCTTCCAGTCTAACTGAATGCAGCTGAATATCAGTATTTTACATGGTGTGACTGCCTATCTGACCTCTACTACACAGTTACTGTGTTTTTTCTGTTTCCCAATGAATAGGAGGCTTTAGAACTTTAAATAGATGACAGTTCTTTATTGACTTTGAAAGACCACTTCAGACACCATTATGTAAAGTCTTAACACAATCCAACTAAGACTATGCTTGGACTGCTTACCTGTGAGTTTGTTTCGGGCTTTCTTCTCGAAAGTAGTCAGATAAGGAACTCCAACCTCATTTAGTTTTAAAATATGATTCACATTTAAAAGTGTTTGTACAAATCATTTAACATTTAAGAATGATTAATGAGTCCCCTCCCCCCCTCTCCCCCTTTTGTCTTGCATTCTAGTATTAAAAATGTCTATCTCAGTTAATTGAACAAACATTTTAGCTCTAAAAGACAGAATGACTGGAGTTTGTTCCTTTTAAACTAGTAGATTAGGGCTAGCTCACATTGTTGGATGACACTGCAGAAAATTATATTTTAAAACTTATCTAAACTAAATATTATGTCAATATTTCGATGTTATAAACTTGTGTCCTGGCCATTCGTAAGCACAAAGGTACATAGCCACTCTTCAGAATCAGAACTTTATTTGCTATGAATGTAGGTACATGTACATATAAGATATTGTACATAAATTAATGAGATTGGCCACAGTCTGCCTTAGGGCCATGCAAATTATTACATAAATTAAAATAATAATACAAACAAAATAATGTCATCAATGAACTAAGAAGTAAGAACTCTAATGCTTGCAAAAAACGGAATGTAAAATGAATCATCCTGATTATTTCATAGCCATATTCACACAAATGATGCAAAACCTTTAAACTTACCTAACACATTGAGCAACTTAAAATGGCTAAAATAAACAAATGGATTATGTCATACCTACGTCTTTTTATATTATTTATGTCATCATATTTGATAACAATGACCTCAAAATGTTATATTACCTAGATTTGGTTGCTTCAAATCAATTTGCACTAAATGATTCCTAAAATTACACTTACTGAAGATATGGTTGTTAAAATTGATGTTTTACTGACTTAGTACCAATATTTTTTTTGCTTAAGTTTCAGTACAGTTATTAAAGTATGGGTAACTTCCATAAAGAGATTTTATAAAACTAATATTAATCTTATAAAAACGTCATAATATTCATAATCCAAATAATGACGTTTTTGTAAGACTAAGTAGAAATCCCTTGTAGGTAAAATTATTCCTGCACATGAAAAATAATAAGGACCACACTTTGACTTCTTCTTAGCAAAATCAAATTACAAACATACCACACATTGCAAAATTGCAGTTGATGAAATCTAAACTTAATCAATATTAAAGCTGAAACTTAAAACAACAGACACGACTAACTCAGATCTCTAGAACTAACTACAAGTCATTTGAGAAAAAAAAAATTTGCTATTGATAACCCAATGCTTGAGGCAGGCAATAGGCTTAGGAGCCGAACAAAAAGAAAAAAGTCTGAAAGAACGCTGAACGAAAACAAAGTAACGCTGGTGGGCGATGGGAGGCGCAAGGTCGGGGGAATAAGAAATTTCACGCGGACAAAGTCGCGGACAGAAGCTAGTCATACATAGTTTCCAAGTTACAATTTAAGACATCAGCAATTTGCCACAAAATTGTTGCATCATATAAAAAAGAGACAGTGACATAATAAATTCTGTTCAAAATTACACCACAAAGTCATAAAATACTAATTTATAAACCTAGACCAGCCAAAAATGGCCCTGTAATGTCTTACACCTACAGAACTGACTAAAATGATGTGCAAATTACAAAAGTTTACATTTCAACTTCAAACTCAATGCTGAATGCAAATGTAATAAAATTATTTGTTTATTTATTTAAACATTTATGCACACACATATTTGTAAAAACAGACAAGTAGAAAAGAAAAATATGAACAAACTTAATGCTTATTTGTAAAGAAATCTCTTCCAGTGTACTTGCAATAGAAAAGTAGACAAAAAGAGATGATGCTGTTTCAATTTCCACAATTCTGTAACAGTTTCTATTGGTAGTTCTGTATCACTGTTAAACTTAACTGAGAATCATCACTTTTTGAACATTATTAGACAGCCTTGAACACTGTGTGGCCATAACAAAGAAAATGTAATAGGCTAAAGGTTCTCATAATTAAAGTTTTTCAAATCTTGGCACTCATTTTAAACAGTATGTGAAATCCACAACATGTTGTTCTACTGCAAATCATAAACATGCATGTATGATTTTTGGTAGGATCAGATAATTTTTGTGGGTTCAGTAGCAGCTCATAGTCAGGATTTGTACCTAGTTGATGGCAATTGGCTTGCCCCCTATTACATGGGATTTAAACATAACTGCAAAATATGGGTGTTCCTTAGATACACCTCTGTAACCCTTTGAGGATTACAAGTGTGAGGTAAAGTTTTGTGTTTAATTGGTTCATAGTATCAACTGTCAGCACTGACTGTGATGGGAAATATCCACTTAAAATGTTTTCGAAATACATAATATATACCCAGCACAAACTTGCAAGTTACAGTTCTTACATTTCACAAGTCGCGAAACTTACACATTCAGTGAATGGTCAAAATCAAAAGTAATTTATTCAAATTAGGCTTAGAACGAGTACTTTTTGTACGTCAAAACAACATTGCCCCTTCTTGCTCCGTAGTGTTTTAGCTGGAAAGAAGAAGTGGAGCAACAAACTCCCCAGCAGCACAACAGTCTGTTATATCAGTGATCAACATAATCAAATACTTGCAAAAATTAGTTTTAATGTGATGTGATGTTTGTGCAGCGATCCAATGGGAGATCCCGACGGCTCCTAAGAAGAGGGGGCGTGTGTTAGCGTGCGGGCAGGGTGACGTGGGACAGCTTGGACTCGGCGAAGATGTCGTGGAAACTACCAAGTGAGTTCACAGTATTTTTTACCGAAAGCTATTATATATTGCACAGGTCATGGTAGCATGGCACCAAAGGGAGGTGCAGTGGGGAGAACAAGCCTGCAGATGTTGTTGCTGATGATAACAGCATTAGCTCTTTTCGAATGTACAATATCACATTTAGAAGTATTGTGGTCCTCACAAAATCTAAGTGAAGCCTATGATAATAATTTGACAAAAAACAGTTATAATTTATTTGCTGAAACTTTTATGCCTGCCTCAGATTCAAAACTCTTTAAGTTGTGCTAAAAAGTGATTGGAAGTTCTCCATCCTCAGACAGACACACATTATCATTATCTCATACACACATTATTTGTAATTGACCTCACTATCAGTTTCAGCATTCTCATAAACCATAGAAACAACACCCATGCACCTGCACCACCATCTTAAACAATCTGTGTTTGTTTCAGATTCAAGTATGTGACAGCATTGGGTGACAAAATAGTGGATGTGTATGCAGGGGGCATGCACACAATAGCTCTTGACAGCAGTGGAAAGGTAACTCATACTTGATCTCTTATTGATGAAAGTCACTATATTTGAATACATATCTTGGTATGTAGGCTCACAATCATATGAAATATGAAGTTAGTATAACTGTGTGAAATGTCAAGTTACAGCATATGTAGCAAAAGATAAAAAAGAATACTGCACAGCAAAATGCAAATGTTGCAGACATTTGCATTGTAGTAGAAATAATGTGTGCTAAGTGATAAAGCTAGCTAGATGATATGTAAAAACTATAGCTCAATTACGTATGCAAAAAAAATAAAATAAAAAAAACCCATTAAAGAACAAAAGATGTTCATATGTGTGACTAGCATGGGGTAGCATCTCTCCTTTGGACTTAGGGGTGGGATGATACCGGGGTGTGTTGTGAATAGAAAGAAAGAAGAAATTAAATAAATTTATTAGACCCAGCTTAAGGCACACAAAAAAAAACACTTAAAATAGTATTGTGTGCCTCACTGCTGTCTCGAGTTCAGCATAAATGCCAGACAACTAGTGCCAAACAGTGATTTTCAATTGGACCCTATAAATGGCTCTGCAGTTATGATTTCTTTTGTCATAATTTGACACTATTTGTGGTCAAACGGTTCAATCACATTAATAACCTTGTTCTGTGTCCTAGGTATGGACGTTCGGCTGCAACGACGAAGGAGCCCTCGGGCGCGCGACGGGCGGCGACGGCGACGAGGGCGCGCCCGCCGCCGTGCTGCTGGCCGCGCCCGCCGTCAGCGTGGCGGCCGGGGACTCGCACTCGGCTGCGCTGCTGAACAACGGAGACGTGTATGCTTGGGGGGCTTTTAGGGTACGGATTTACGACTTCAAACGGACAATTCAACATTTTGAAACTAGTACCGAGTCCGACGTAAGGTCGTTTCTCATTGGCCTGGCTACTGTGTTAACCTAGTGCAGAAGTCAGGGCTTCAGTTAATTTGCACACATTTGTTATGCCTATAAATAATTATCATTATTAATTGGATATTCTTTGAAAAGAACCGGCTACTACAACTTACAACCAAATTCTGAAACAACTGTCTTTTCACAGGACTCTCACGGCAGCATGGGCCTGGTGGTCCGCGGTCGTGAAGGCAAGTCGTGTCGCGAGCCCGTGAAGGTAGACATCGGAGAAACAGCTGTGGCAATTGCGTCAGGCGGAGACCATCTTGTTATATTGTCGGTACGTCTTCATTATCATACTGGCTTCTATTGTCCGATTTTTTTTTTGGGATTGGCCTCTGTCTTCCATTAGTTTCTATTAATTTGATAAAAAAAGCTACATCATGCAACATTACAAAAAAAAATCTGCTGTATTATGTTCACAATGTCAATAAGAAAATTGTTTAATGATCGAAATATTAACCTCTACCAGTTTATGCAGCATAGCTTCTGATTATCCCTCCATAACGCCTATATTGTGTAAAACCAAGCGCACAATACAGTCGCAGCGCAGTTTTATAGAAAAAAGTGCGCGTTGGTTCATAGAAAATGTACGAAAGTGATTCGAATGGTGCACTGGGTTAAAATTATAAAAAAATATATCTGTAAATCTGTGTGTGGCCCAGTGGTAACGGCCCCGACTACGCGACTTACGAGTCGTAGGTCGTGGGTTCGAACCCAGGCAGGCGCTTTACTTTATGTAAATAATTACAACACCATTGCTCTCAAAACCGTGAAGGAAAACATCGTTAGGAAACCGGCATGTCCTTTGAACGAAAAAATCAAACACATGTGACATCTACCAACCCGCACTGAGTAGATTAGGCACAGCCCACTCCCTCTTGAAGAAAGGAGGCCTGAACATTATATGCTTAGTGGCTAAACGAATTTGGTTTTTTTAGTCCTTGATTTGGGTTGGGACAGAGATTTTTTTTATCCCGGTAGTAGTACATCCCTGTGGGACGATATCCAACATCCACGCAGACGATAGCGTACAGACGAAGCCGCGGACGAAAGCTAATCTGATTATATTTCGAACACGTTAAGAGCGTATACGTTTGGTTAGGAGTAGGACTGTGACTGTACCCGGTTCAACCCTTAATAATTAGCCATATTACAAGCTTGAAAAATAGGGAGTTCTTTAGAGCAATTATGAATAAGAAAAAGCAACAATTAATGAAGTGTTCCTTTTCTATGGATTAACTATCTATATCTAATAAAACATTTGACTGCAGGCGTCAGGAGGCGTGTACACAATGGGCTGCGGTGAACAGGGCCAGCTCGGCAGGTTGCCGCAGCGATCCGCTACCAGAGACGCTAGACAAGGATTCAGTAAGTACTCTATGCAAGCATTTGTAGAAACAAATAGGCTGTTATTTTGTGTCAGATGTGGTAGTTTCAGAGATTTTAAAGTATATTAATAGTGATCAACAACTTCTTACTATAATATTGGTATTGTATTGTAGAATATTGGTTATTTCAGAGAAAAATCAATAGAGGAATTTTAAGAGTCTTAACAGACATCCTGTTCGTACCATCGGCGAACGACTATTCCATTATATTCCATTATGCTATCTTCAAACGACGATTTTTAGGGTTCCGTACCTCAAAAGGAAAAAACGGAACCCTTATAAGATCACTTAGTTATCTGTCCGTCTATCAAGACCCTTTTTATCAGGAACGCATTTAGGTATCAAGTTTAAGTTAAAATAAAATCATGGTCTGCAATCCCTTGGAGCTGTGAAAAATCGACCTTATGAGTTAATGCAATCAAAAGATACGGCCTTTTATGCCGCATATTGCGGCATATTTTGACACTAGCAAAGGAATTAAAACCTTTAGGGTACTTCCCATTGACCTATAATTATGAAATTTGGCAAGATACAAGGTCTCACAAGTATGTAAAGGAAAAATCGAAACTCGTTAATTTGTTGTAGTATTATCATATTTAAAAAAATGCGATAACAAGCTTACATTGTGTAGTACAAACTTACAGTTTGCGGTTGCTGAATTGACCGTGATCGATGTATGGGAGAACATGTTTTTTAACCGACACCCTTCATTGTGCGTGGTCCAACACGCACTTGGCCAGTTTTTTTATTATTATTTTTTGTCGTTATTTACGTCAACTGTATTCAATCCGTCATAAATTTGTGTATTTCAAGAACCTTTACTTATTAACGTTTTGTGATCCAGGCGCTCTCTTAGTACCATCGAAGGTGACCCTGAAAGCAGGCGGAGCCCGCATCTGGGCCGGCTACCACGCCACGTTCGTGCTAGACAACAACGACAAGATGTTCGCGTGGGGACTCAACAACTATGGACAACTCGGTCAGTATACCAGCCAGCGTCTTTGTTCAAACGCGTCAGCATTCAAAGCAAGAGTGAATAGGCATCTTCTGTGCTTGTTCGTTCCATTGTAGACCTCTTCCATCGCTTTCAACCAGGCGCGATAAAGGTCAAGAGCCCAAAAAAACATAATTATCATTGAAAGGAGGAATTTTAAGGATACTGGCATGCATGTCCTAGAGCACAAAAATCGAAGATGTGACATCCACCAACCCGCGTGGTGGATATCAGCCCTCGAGCTCTCTTAGAGAGGACGTGGAAGTTCTAGTCCCTAAGGTACGTCCATGCTGTTTGGGGTTTTAATAAAAAAGACTTGACAGTGATATGACAATACTATCAACCATTACATGATCGATGAAACGGTAAGCTTACTTAGCTTAGCCTTGCGTTACGGGTATTGTTTTTTTTTCCTCAAGTTATAGCCTAAATAATATGTGAAGTAGATTTTCGGTTTGAAGAGCCACGGGCTTGATTTTGGGCAAACAAAGGAGTGTTTACTTTCAGAGCTTAAATTGTGCTTCTCTATCAATCAGACGCGGAGCGAATATGTACTTGAATGCTCTTCTTTCATACTAACTAAACATTTTTTGTCTAAACAGGCATAACGGGCGAAAAACGCAAGACAGCGTTATTCATGCCAACAGAATGCGATGCCTTCACGAGTCAGAACACGACTTGGAAGAGCGTGGCGTGTGGACAACATCACTCTCTAGCGCTGGACAACAACGGACAAGTGTACGCTATCGGGCGTTGCGAGTATGGCAGGTAAGATATAAAACATTTAATAACAAAAAACATTACTTTCGTTTTGAGCTTCACCGCAATCTGAAAGCCAATTCCCGTAATTAGAATCGTTCAAAATCTAGTCGCGGTCTCACCTCGGTGACAATCAAATGTCAAAAACGTATGAAAACTAGAGGTACTTCGTACATAATCTAGTCTTAATCTCATCTCAGTGACAATCAGTGTCAAAAACTTGTCTTAAAGTAGTAATTAGAGGTATTTTTTCGACAGATTGAGTCAGAGATTGTAATGCGACCATTCTGAAAAATACGGAAATTGTCTCCCTGTGATGTCTATTGATGCTAACGATTGTGTGTGTTGCAACTCATTATGGAACTCCCAGGATGGTTCTAACCATCTAACCTTTATTATTCCGCCAGGTTGGGTCTGGGCGACCGCGCTGGCGACGCTGAGGTGTTAGAGCCTGTTCCCAAGCTACAGAACAAGAAGGTTATCTGCATAGCAGCAGGCACTAGCAATTCTTTTGCTGTTACTGATTCCGGTAAGTTACTTATTTAAATTTGATGTACAGAAGTGGTATACATAGGTAGACTAAAGGTTACATTTCGACCTGTATTAGCTGGGGCAGGGGCCTCTGTAAATGAGACAAATGATAATTAAACCTGACTATTTGGGAAACTGGGTAAATTATATGTCTCTTTAAGTGATAAATAATCGTAGGTAAATATAAAAAATAACTTGGACAAGTGGGATGCCAGGGCATCCCACTTGTCCAGGTTATACTGTAGTTGAACAAAAAAGGCGTTAAAATGCCAGTGTAATTTGTACTGGAACTTTGAAATGGTTCATTATGTTTTTGACATGGGATTTCAGGCTAATTCTGAAAGTATGAAAAATAGAGGACTAGAAGTTAGTCGATTTTATAGAAAACAAATTGCATTTTTACTATTTTGAAGAGCTGCATTGAAATGATAGATGATAGCTTTGCAGTAGAATCAGTTATTTGACGAAATGTTATGTGATTAATCATTATTTTGTTAGTCCAGTTACCCCACAAAAATTTGATTTACTTGTGGCTTTCACTATGATAAGTTGAAGTAAGACTGAAAGTTGCACCATGTAGCGTTTGATTCTTCCATTTAATGTATGGCTCAGGCAAGAAACTTGCATCGTGAAAGTGGGGTTTAATATTAGCACATCACCCAAGGCATGATGATGTAACATCTGTATAATCTATTTTAGAAATTGACATCACATGTTCTCTCCCCGCAGGTGAGGTGATGGCGTGGGGCATGGGGTCGGAAGGCCAGCTGGGCACAGGCACGAGCAGCGACGCGGCCGAACCCACGCCCGCCGCCGCCACGCCCGCGCTGGCGGGACGCGCGCCTGTGCGGCTGGCGGCCGGCGGACAGCACACCGTGCTGCTGGTGGTACGTAGTGTGAGCTAGTGTGGGGGGCATGGGGGCGGAGGGCCAGCTGGGCACAGGAACGAGCAGCGACGCGGCCGAACCCACGCCCGCCGCCGCCACGCCCGCGCTGGCGGGACGCGCGCCTGTGCGGCTGGCGGCTGGCGGACAGCATACCGTGCTGCTGGTGGTACGTAGTGTGAGCTAGTGTGGGGGGCATGGGGGCGGAGGGCCAGCTGGGCACAGGAACGAGCAGCGACGCGGCCGAACCCACGCCCGCCGCCGCCACGCCCGCGCTGGCGGGACGCGCGCCTGTGCGGCTGGCGGCTGGCGGACAGCATACCGTGCTGCTGGTGGTACGTAGTGTGAGCTAGTGTGGGGGGCATGGGGGCGGAGGGCCAGCTGGGCACAGGAACGAGCAGCGACGCGGCCGAACCCACGCCCGCCGCCGCCACGCCCGCGCTGGCGGGACGCGCGCCTGTGCGGCTGGCGGCCGGCGGACAGCACACCGTGCTGCTGGTGGTACGTAGTGTGAGCTAGTGTGGGGGGCATGGGGGCGGAGGGCCAGCTGGGCACAGGAACGAGCAGCGACGCGGCCGAACCCACGCCCGCCGCCGCCACGCCCGCGCTGGCGGGACGCGCGCCTGTGCGGCTGGCGGCTGGCGGACAGCATACCGTGCTGCTGGTGGTACGTAGTGTGAGCTAGTGTGGGGGGCATGGGGGCGGAGGGCCAGCTGGGCACAGGCTCCAGCAGTGACGCGGCCGAGCTAGTGTGGGGGGCATGGGGGCGGAGGGCCAGCTGGGCACAGGCTCCAGCAGCGACGCGGCCGAGCTAGTGTGGGGGGCAATGGGGGCGGAGGGCCAGCTGGGCACAGGCTCCAGCAGCGACGCGGCCGAGCTAGTGTGGGGGGCATGGGGGCGGAGGGCCAGCTGGGCACAGGCTCCAGCAGCGACGCGGCCGAGCTAGTGTGGGGGGCATGGGGGCGGAGGGCCAGCTGGGCACAGGCTCCAGCAGCGACGCGGCCGAGCTAGTGTGGGGGGCATGGGGGCGGAGGGCCAGCTGGGCACAGGCTCCAGCAGCGACGAGGCCGAGCTAGTGTGGGGGGCATGGGGGCGGAGGGCCAGCTGGGCACAGGCTCCAGCAGTGACGCGGCCGAGCTAGTGTGGGGGGCATGGGGGTGGAGGGCCAGCTGGGCACAGGCTCCAGCAGTGACGCGGCCGAGCTAGTGTGGGGGGCATGGGGGCGGAGGGCCAGCTGGGCACAGGCTCCAGCAGCGACGCGGCCGAGCTAGTGTGGGGGGCATGGGGGCGGAGGGCCAGCTGGGCACAGGCTCCAGCAGCGACGCGGCCGAGCTAGTGTGGGGGGCATGGGGGCGGAGGGCCAGCTGGGCACAGGCTCCAGCAGTGACGCGGCCGAGCTAGTGTGGGGGGCATGGGGGTGGAGGGCCAGCTGGGCACAGGCTCCAGCAGTGACGCGGCCGAGCTAGTGTGGGGGGCATGGGGGCGGAGGGCCAGCTGGGCACAGGCTCCAGCAGCGACGCGGCCGAGCTAGTGTGGGGGGCATGGGGGCGGAGGGCCAGCTGGGCACAGGCTCCAGCAGCGACGCGGCCGAGCCCGCGCCAAAACAAAACAAACTAGTAAATAAATAAGAAAAAGACATTTCACACAGCAGGGCAAGTGTCCCAATGACCGGTTAGTTTGTTAAACGGATTTGTGTGCGTAGTTCTTAGCACTTAGAAGGATGCTGCTGGTCATTCCCATCTTTTTCTTTGCGACACAAATAAATCACGAATCACACAAAATTACTCAAAAATTTTGGGCATTCAGCTCAGTAACTGTATTTTGCAATTAGAGCGGGGATTCCTAGCTTATTTTCTTGACAAAATCCCTTGATAGTCTTACGTTCGTCTCCTAATAAACGACTATCCTAAAATCGCACATGCCGTGAAAAAATCGGGTCAAGCTTGACTGTCCAAATCACGCCGGATTGGGTGGGTATCCACTCACAAAGGTTCGTTCACCCCAGAAAATACTTTGTTATGACAAAGACACGACACATAAATTCATACCCATAATATTTTATTTTTCCTTTTACACAGGAGGACCCCTCATCCCAAAAAGAGTCATCCCCGCCTCCAGAAAGCGAGACATCAGAACAAAAAGGAGACTCGCAGTCAAACGAGTCAGAAGAGGAAGAGGTTGTGCCCACTAAGAAGCAAAAGAGTGAACAGGAAGGAGAGATCTCCTCGACCTCTAGCGCGCAGCCGAGTGATGTTGGCGAGGATGCTAAACCACAGGTTAGATAGTAATATTATGTTCATCAACCATACTGTAGAGTCATTAATATAAATACCTAACATTTACGCAAGATTCAAAGTTTCGCTTCTGTTTGAAGTTCTTATTTATCTGTATTCGATAGTGTTGTCGTTACCATGTCTCCATTGACAAAATTGTGTATTACATACTATTATTGTGGTTTCTGATTTTCTTGAACTATAATATACTATTTGACTTATATTGGTTGATGGGCAACTATTCGATACTATAAATCGATCTATATTTCTTTCTGTGCAACATAGTAAAGTTCCTTGCAAAAGGGCTTATATGGGGAAGTAACATAGAAAATATGACCTTGAGCATAAAAAGTGCAGGTCAACATAAACTTTTTTTTAAATTAACTTTGCATAAAAATGTATCATCCATCCACTATAGGCTAAAAAGAAACGGAACACGCCGTCGGTATCGTCCGCGAACGCTGCAAAGAAACCCAGGAAAAAGGCACGACGGAATTAGGTTCTTCATAGTTGTTTTGTTACAATGTATGGTATTATACATCAAATTTTTGTGTGGCACTTGGAAAAATAAAGATTGAATATTTACCCAGATGAGTCTCTTCTCTGTCAAACTGTTAATTTCAAATTATAATCAACTAGCTGTTGCCCGCGACTTAGTCTGCGTGTATTTAGTGTTTAATAATTAAAAAAATACAAATAAATATCCAGGATGAAAAGTAGACTATTTAAATTGGTTCAGTGGTTTAAGCGTGAAAAGGTTACATAGAGACAGACGAGAGATACTGTTTATTATTTTTATTGCTTAATTATGTCGTGGCAACGGCTTATATTCGTATGGATTGATTAACAACAGACACAATATAACTTTGATGAGAAAGACTTGCTCATCACATTCTCATTTTATAACATTAGTCTGGTTAGGTTAGGTTAAAATAAAGACTATTTTAGTGTTCCCATAGTGCAATTAAAAAGCCATTACATAGAACTAGAAAATCACAAATTTTCTCAGCTCCAATGCTAGGATTCCATGTGTCGTGTGCTCCTGTCTCTGCCCATGTACCAATTGAGCAATAAAATATTTTCTTTGCTAAACTCATTAATGTAATTTTACCTAATTATACCAACCTAATTATCTAACTAACAAATTAATTATAACTAACTAATTATACCGACCCATATCCCATTTACATTGTGGCGGCATCTACACCGCCACATACGAACGAACGCATCAATCCTGCATCGCGCAAGCAGAGTTTACCGCGCAGATAGCATATATACAACTTCCCGACAACAATCATCGGGCAGTTGCCCACCAGATACGACATCCATCTGGTCGGAGGATCCTCCCTTTTCCAAGAGTATGAGTGAACTTTACACCCTGTTCCTCATATCTCTAAAACATTATTATGATACACATTCAGCCGGCATACGGTATAAAGCCGTAACTAACATTTTATCAAAAAGTAAAAGATTCGTACGTGTCAATATATGGTCTACCTGTACATGTAGGTGACAAAGCTGCAATTCGTTTGTAGCCAGAATTACAAATAGGTAAAAATAATTTGAGGCTTTACTACATAAGGATTGAATAATGTTTTTTTTTTACAAAAATGAAAGGGAAAATCAAGTTTAATAAAATCTACCGATTCAATAGTATAGGTATTTTATAGAAATAAAAATAGGTATTATTAGAAACTATGTATATATTTACCGAATAATCATAAAGAGTTAAATCAACTGGATCGACAGTGTTTTAAACAACTCTTGGTAAAACATTTATTCAAAATACACTCTGAAGTAATTATGGCTATTCACCGTATGACAGCAGTAATATTAATTTATAATACAGTTATATTTAAGTTCGCGAAAGTGGATACTAGATAGTTATTTTTACAAGTGCAACACAAACTAAATAAGTAGCGAAATTATAAAGGTGAGGGCAGGAAATAGATAACATCAAAAGGCATAATAATGATGATGAGGTGATGGCATAATATTCAATTTATTTTTTTAGTTTTATTTTTCGTAATTTTTTTTATTTAGGTTTTTTGTCCATTGTGTTGTCCTTTTTATGTCTAGTTAGTTATTGTTGATTATTATTTTAAGTTTTTTTATTTATTTCTGTAAAAGTCGGTGTAGTCAAGAGTAGATGATGTTAACAGTGTATGTATATGTAATTTGTTTGTATATAGAGAATACTAAGCCAAAAACAATAAATTACAATTACTCATACATAATTTATCGATTTATTGGTTAATCAGTACTTGTAAATTATTGTTAGATTTGGGTAAACTGCCTTGAATTCATGGTAAACCAAAGTTGCGATATTGTTGCAGCAACATTTTGCTGACAACACTGCATACCATATGAGTGTGTAACATGTTTCCAACAAGACAAAATTATGTTGCTACCATTGCTGCAACATTATTTTAAGCAGCTTTTTTACTTTGAATACAGCTCTAAAAAACCTAAAACATATACGATTTTAGAAGATCAGCATGAAATGTATAGCACATTTAGAGAACATTATTATAGCAATGTAATTTAACTTTCAGAAGGTGAATGGTGACGAAAAGAAAGAGACTCCAATGGAAGTTGATGAAACTGGTGAGTTTGAGCATTTTACTAATAACCATAGACAGAATATTTAATTTAGTTGGAGGGGTAAATTAATATTAATAGAAAGACAGGCTCATTTATAAAAATAGTAACATTGGAGTTATAGCATGCCGCACTTTTTGGATTGAGTGACAGTAGCCCAAATTAACATACAAACAATTAGCCTGTATTCCCCGACGGGGTAGTCGAAATAATACAGTTCTAGCACTTACCCTGTTATACATATTTGTTTTTTATCATCTTTTATTGAGCATAGGCTTCCCCTTTATTTAAAACTGTAATTTCTAACATTCCAATTTACAAACCTCACATTTTACTCTCCTCAGTCGTATCCCTCACTGGTGAGGATCACGACGAACCTCAGGTGATGTCTGCATGCATTTGCTGTCACCAAAAATTAAGACAACAAAATAAATAATAATAAAACAATTTGCTTTCTCCCACAGACAATCCAAAAGAACAGAAAGACGAGACAGAGACCAAATCAGCAGACGAACACACAGACACTGACCAGGCCGAACCTGAAAACATACAGCCAGAGGACTCCAAACCAGAGACAACAGACACCTCCAGCCAAGAAACCACAGACAGTGATACCAAGTCTCAGGAAACGGACAAGGCTGATGTAGAAATGAGCGAAGAACGCGCAGAAGTGAATGGGACACCTGAAACCATTGAAACTAAGACCGTTGATGTTATACAGACAGCTAACCCCCTGACAACTACAGCGTGATGGTAAATGTGTTTGTGATTGGACAGTACATAGTTGGTTTAAACGTTTGGGTTTGCGTTTTGGCAGTTGAGTTATACATATCTCTATGCTAAGGTTCTGTAGCAGGAACAATGAAATTTAAAACTTGTCTCGGTGATTTTCTTAATAAATTTGAGCCCTCTGCTGTACCTCTACACATCACTTTAGCTAGCATGAATTTATTTAACACAATAGAATATAAACATTAGTTTATAAATAAAACTTATTCTAAATAAACCGCCTGGTTCTCGCATTTTTTTGTCTAAAATGTTATTAGATTTGATATTAGCGCCTTCATTGAATTCGTGCCTTTTCCTCTATTGAGGATTTCATCACGGATAGGCTATTAGCAAAACGCTTTTAAAAGGAATTGTATGTCAGTGTCTTGTGTTAGTGTTGTGGTGAGGTATGTGTCATAGTAAAGGGGCTGATATGGCTGGCAGATCGAGGTCACTCATATCTATAAGACGGTCTCTTTCCAAAGCTTAATATGATACATTAACACCCGGGTACGCACCTAGCTAGGGTTTTGTTGCACTCACGACCTACGTAGCAACGATATCTTCACATAAAATATTATTTCTGAAAATCCGCCTTTTTCGCGTTTGTTCAAAGCATTTATTTGATATTTACCATTACTGATTTGTTAATTAGCCGCCAAGTCCAGTGTTTAACCTGCTGAGAAATGATTTTTGGGTTTGGTTTCTGGATTTGTGTCGGGTTGTTGGCTAGCCAATAGGCGTTTCTTTCCAAACGCCTCTGAATACCATTAATTCGCTCATAATTGCAATTCATACCAACACCCAGTTAGAAAAGCCTAGTTTCAAAAAAAAAAAACTCATGATTCGCCTTTCGTCTGTCGCTAAACCCCTACGTATAAATTGACTTAAGTACCGAAGTGGTACTTTTGGACACTTGAGTACAGACGGTACCGAGTCTTAATGTACTGAATTGTATTGTCGTACAATACAGTGTATTTTTTACAAAAGTATATTCGAAGTTGATTTAATAGGTAAGCTGAGCTAATGTAATGTTTTTAACGGTCAGTTGAAATACGTCTTTAGGTGTACAATAAGTACATGACTGCCTATCCATGGCTGATTCTGGCGTGAAGGTTGTGTTATTAATAATTTAATATTATGTTTGACCTTTAATAAAGCTAAAACTTCAAGTAAATTTTCTTTTCTTCACTCTCCTAAGGTTTCCCTTTGCTACTACAACCATAATTTATAACGGCTGCCTCATATCCCCCATATTATAATGTTAGTATAAATAATTAATCATAATATTACTCTGATTCGACCTTATAAAGGTTTTAAATTCCATTTAATGGTAGCACTTGGTTCTAGTATTAGCAGAAATACTAGTTTTACTATATTTATTTATACATATACAACGATCGTTAAATACATTACATTCAGCAACAATTTCTCACTTCTCCAATAGTTGTCAATGTGTTAGTTGTTTAATAGTTACTGATCCGTTAGTTGTACAATTAAGTATTTAAGTCTTCGCGATTTGAAACGGCGCGATAGCCCGATTAGAGTTTCACTGCATTTTTATAATAGTTAAGATAACAGTTTTCAATGTTCACTTTAGAAAGAATTATATCGATGTCAAGTAGGTAATAGTTAGGGCACAGACCTGAAGTAGGAATAAAAGGGAAGAACGGATTCCAAAACACAGCAGCCAATCAGAGCGACGCTGTGTAACGTGCGCGTGCGTTCAGCCAATGAGAGACGAGTACTCCGGCGCATCATACCAGCGAATTTTGATGATAAAATATTCCATGTTCTTCCACCTTTCTTTTCTACTCCGGTCATAAGCCATTTTCACATTTTATCGTGACGTTTCGAATTGTTAGCAAGGCACTTAAGGAATTAGTAAAATCATTTTCAACTTCGAATATATCACAATAGTTGCGTTCAGAGACTGATGTATGCGTCGATATTGTTACAGAATTTTTGATATCCTGGCGTTTTGTTCGTCTTAAATATTTCTAGAAGGTACTGGGAGTTATTTAAAATGATTGGAATTGTTTCGTTTTGTAATAGACAGAGGCTTAGATAATTCCCCAAATTATTGATAATTCTAAGCATAGATAACTTAAGTTTAAATAAAATAGTGGGAAAGTCGCTATGGAATGAACAACGGAGTGTTTAACACCAAAATGTAGCGACATACTAAAATCTAATAATCGTATTAAAAACAGTTTCGAAGCGTAATTTAATTAATCACAAATGTAATTGCTATGGAGTTGAGAAATTATAGCTTTTAAGTTTTTTTAAATTAAATAAGTTGCCAAAAAGATAGGCGAACAAAATACAATGTTGTTGTCATCGCGTGCATTCTCGAACGCGACGTGTAAAATAGTATCTTTTAGCGTTAATGTCGTTTATAGTGCGGAAGTTGCTAGATAATAAAGAAATATAAATAATAATAAATAATTATAAGCGAATCGTTGATTGTTGTATGCGTGTCCTTACACTGGTACAAAAACAAACAACATTTCGGAAAATAGATTAGTATTGTAGGAAAAATATTAAAATAATTAAGTAAACGTTATGTTGAAAGTTTTTTTTTTCATTATTTTATAGAAACGTTTTTCGTGCATGACTATAGAAGTACAAAATGTACTGGTTCTTTCACGACGCTATATTTCTTAATTGTTAAAATAAAGATGAATTACTATAATGTATTGTGTTTTCCTAATAAAATAGTAGTGTAACATTTGTGTTTTATTTTTCGTGGTGTAGGAAAACAATATTCCCATGAAAATTCTACGTTTACCGTTAAAGAAAAATACAAAACATTTTTGATATGGTTTATTTATTCAAGTTGCAGTAACTACATATTTGGAATACAAATACTACGCTACATGCTTTTGAGAGCACATTTTATCATATCGACAGTAGAATATTTTGTTATAAATTATAACAATTAAAAATGCGCACACGACGATTGATTTCAAACAGTTTTGAAGAGACTAGCGCCCTACCCACATGCTACGATCCTTATTAATTTTTTGTTGCGTCTTTTAAATTACATGTGTGCATTTCAGACAATATTATTACTTTATATAATATTCTGCTTTGACTGCGACCTGCGCTGTGGTAATTTGTGCGATTCTATCGCGCAGTGGTAAACCTAACTGAATAGTAAAGAAGAACAATTCCGTTTTTAATTGCCCTTTTACACATATTCAACTACCGGTATAACTCTTCATTCGTTTTTATGGAAAAGAACAGAATTTTGTAAATATCACGTAGGTACTATGATAGACCATCAAAATGAGTTTTTGACAAACGATAACTTTAGTGCCCAATAGCCGGGGTACTGTTTGTACCTCATCACATCATACATTGTTAAGAATATTAGAGTTTATTCCATATCCCTAATCAATACTAGGTCTAGTACGACTATCAATCGTATTATAATAATTTTGGAAAACAATTTAACGGTATAATATAATGTACTTTATGTATCTACAAAAATATTTAAGTCCCTATTAGAATAAAAAACTGACGTTAATTTTTCGACAATTCCGTAAGTTTTACCACATTCCATAACCGATACTAAATACACAGGTATAGTTTGACCTCCACCGCTGCACCGCGGCTTCGGGACGCGCGCGGGCCCCTCACCGCTCACTCGCGTGTATCCTAAGGCGCGGTACAGCGATGATAGGTTTATTTTCGTCTTAGCTCCTTTGCAAATCAATCGCAGTGCGCACAAAAATGGGTAATCTCCATAGTAGTTTTAATACACAAATACACTGAGAGATTGTTACATACAATAAGTTTTCTATAACTTTACAACTACTTATTCAATGTTGCTGTGAATAAGCATTAAAATCAACGTTCTTGAATACTTATCGACTTAAAACCATGAAAAATAACTATGTCATTAAAATAGGAACAACCAATTTATATCGTCAGGAAAATGACAATTCAACAATATTGGAAACACTTGTAAAAATAATATAAAAATTTGAAAACTAGTTTTGAATCAATTTCGGCTGCATTAGACGGTCGAAATTAGGTTACAGCAGCTAGGTGCAAAAGGCACTTGATACAAAAATATCACAAATACATATCTGACGAATTCAAACTAAGAATGCAAGTTTGTGCATTAGTCTATTAATTATCTATTCGAAGAAAACTTTCTAGAGTTTTAGATCATATAAACTTCTGACAGTAAAATTTCTATATTCAGATTCTAAGAACTATTCGAAACTGTCCACCACCATTTAGGAACTTTAAAAAATACAATTTGTGTCGATTTCAAAATTTTATTGGTATTCTGGAGTATCATAAAGTAGTCTGACTTAGGGCTTGTTTAACCAACTGCGGATAAGTTCCGATTAACTTATCTACTAGATAGTGTATATCCGGAAACTGAAACAAGCCCTAAGGTAACTATGTCAATATGCATAAACGTGCATATCAGATGTTATAAGTACTTGCTGCATTCTTATTCGACCAACTTAACCCATCGGATGGGCGTTTTTATTATTTTTAACGTAAAGATATTACCGTGGACGTTCACAGTATCACGATAAGGGAGCTCGCCCACGAGTGACAATCGCTAAGCGATTATTTTGTTGCTGAATATTGAACATTCACAGAGACCGTGCACTAGGCAGCCTGGCTGCGCAGCCACGAGTGCGCGGTCCCACATAGCGAATGTGACGTCAGTTTCCGCGCACTTGTTGTAGCAGCCAGAAGTATTTTTTGTTGGAGTTTGCACGGAAGGGAACGACTGGCTCTCAACTGACTGCTAAATTATTTTGGCCGCCGTAGCCAGGCTGCCTAGTGCGCTTCAGAGTTCAATACTGAAACACCCACTCGCTACAAAAAGTCGTTCATTATAATACATTATTATAAATCTCGTAGTACGTGGGCAGGTCCCTAGAGGCACCTCCTAACAGGCGCGACACAAAGGCACCGCTCTTCGCGCGACACGCAGTGCCTTTGTTTCCCGCCGTCGCGTCGTGCCTGTTTGCGGGAGCCTTAACACGGAAGTGAAATGTATGAAACAAACTTTATTATGCTTTTAAATTTCCGTCCACGATAACGTTATAACGTGTACGTATTTGCATAAACGTTACTTCCCAGCCGTGTTCGATCTTCACGTTAGGATGTGTCCACATCTGTCGAATGCGCCGCACGCGAGCTGTTCGCGCGCTGCACGCGAGCAGTTACTGCAATGGTTAGGTGCGCCTCTTTAGCTCCACTCACGCCAGGCGTGCACAGTGAGCGCGCGCGGATTCAGTTTCGTTCGCTTTCACACAGTACGCGATGCACGAGCAACTCGCGAGCGGCGCATTCGCCTGATGTGGACACACCCTTAGACATTCCGAGGTTCATAAGTTTACATAAATATACGTAATGCACAAAACTGCATACATAGCCTAATCTAATCTATTGTTACAAGTCTTTAAAAAAAAAAAAAAACGTAGTTCAGACGCCTCTAAAATAATAATAACTCGTAATTGAGATTTTAATCGAAGTGGAAGTAAATGTCCGGCGTTTGGCTGAAAATACCGCTTCAAGTGTTCGAAAGCTGTTTCTATATTAATTTTGCCCGATATAAATGGCCTCAAAAACGAATAGATATTTTAAGTTTTTTTCCAAGACTACTGCGCTTCAAAGGTGGAGTATGAATTAAAGACAGGTATTACCTAGGCAAACTGTATTTTTGTAAGATATTCATCCTATTGTGCATCGTTTTTGTAACAGTAAAATACTTGTGAACTGTCAAATTCTGACAATTACATTCATTGGCTCGTTATATGTCAATTTCAAGTCTTCATTAATGGCTTTTGTGGAAGAGTCACCACCAATTGGCATATAACGTACAAGTAGGGCGCAGATTGACCTTGAGCAGGCCTTGCGTAGTACGAAGTTTCAATAGAATAAAAGGCTAGCTTATTCTGGTTTTGTTACGAATGGCGTGCGGCCCACTGTAATACGACTGACCATCAAACGTAGGTGAATGTTAAACGTTCATATTTCTCTATCATTTATCGACGATTTTATTGTAAATGACGTATGCTTGTTTTAGTTGAAATACTGAGTAGACCAAAATCTATTCTATGGCCCTAAGTATAAAAAAGCAAATGTGTATTTAAACAATGAAATACTAATAAAAATTAAAATCTATCCGTTTGAGAGGCAAACACTTAGGAATGGATGGGCATACATCGATGACACACAAACAGCTAAATCGTGTTAAAAGTAAACATCTATACATACACACATACTTAAACACTCAGCTTTCATACTAATATTTATGAAAATAAGAAAAATACTGACTTCCCGAGCAGCTATACTGCGACTCGGGACGCAAAATTCGCGCGGTGATATTTTAGACGCAGGTGTAATTTTATCAAAACAATTCATCTATCGCTCAGAAGACAAATCACACAGTTTCAAAAACCGTCTAGTACCTTTAAAACCGTAATTCGGTACTTCATTTGGCAGTAGACAATTATATATTTGAGATATTACTATCAAGTTTGTAGTTTTTTTTTTTGGACCTGTCAATTACAAAAAGGTCACTCAAACTCTACAACCATCTTGATTCTTCCCGATCACTCTAGAATGTATAACGCTAAATGGTTGAATAAAGGGCGATGGAATATTAATTATTTGAGATAATTATTTCAAATAACAGATTTAATCTAGTCAAATCTTCAAGTATACTAACGTCGCATCATCTGCGTGGATTCTAAAAGCAGAATGTTCGAGTATGTATGCCGTAAATAGGTGTACACATTGAAGAAGCAATAATAGTTAATTTACATAGATATAATGTGTACAGGGTGATCACTCGGCGATCTCGGCGTCCTCGGCTTCGTCTGAAATAAATGATATTAATTTAATAAATTTAAAGCGTGCAACCAAAAGAAGACGGAGAAACATGGAATTTTGGAAACAATTTATAAGTAAGGGGTAAAAAGGACAAAATATTTACTGGTGTCAGATGTCTAAGAAAGGATGTTCTGCTCTGAGCAACATTCGAAGACATCCTAAGAGCCGTTGGATCCTTTACCGATATTTGTAAAACTTTTTATGACACTATTACAGTATTTGTTTCTCACCAAGCGACGAGGGCTTTATTTGTGTCCACCAAGTGTACAAACACGCTGTGAATGTGTGTGTAAGCGTAGGTGCTCTCAGCTCCTGCGCTTACACACACATTCACAGCGTGTGACGGTACCGAGTACTCGGAAGTGTGACGCTACTCGTCTTCACGCTCACATTCACGTCTTTGTACACTTGATTAACACAAGTAAAGCGCGCGTCGCTTCTTGTGATAATGATATAAGCTCAAAATATCAGTGGTTGATTAATTAACGTTATCCGGCTGCAATACACCAACGTTGGATGTTATCGATCGACTAGTAGACGATCTAGTTCCAACTTTAGTTAGGCTAATATCCAGAAATGATGCCCAGACCCACAACTACAGTTCCAAACCCACCATTTAAACGCTCATGCTGTCCGTTCACGTTGTCCAGCCTCATCTGCCGCAGCCGAGCGGCCGCATCCTCGGGAGTATTGTTGCTTTCCTCTGCGTCTTCAAACTCGTCCTCTCCTGGGAATGTTAGACCTCGATATGGTATAATTACGTTGTTGGAGACAACAAAAATTACTACTGTGGTTGATTTCGAAGAAGGTTCGATATTCTTTTGTATTCAGTCAAGACCGCCCACAAAGGTCATGATTTTATTGGATGATTCTTGGAGATACGTCGTACGATTTTTCGAAGTTATATAAAGACGCGAAGATGGCAAAGATGAATCGTCAACATGCAATTTGACATCAGATTTGGTCAGGGACTTTGACTTACAAAACGTCCTCAAGGTCAACTTTTATTTTATTTAAATACTGTTTACTTAGTTAATTGAGAATCCCAAAGACAAGTGACAGTTCTGGTATGGAAAACCTGTCAAAAATTTAAAATTTATTCTCAGGATAAAACTTATTCTAGATATAAAAGTTTGGTGAAATTCACCCTTAGATCGTTACCTTCATCTAACTCCTCTCCATCCATAAAGGGTTCCTCGTCCTCATCTATCTCGTCCGCGGGGTCGGGGTTCAGCGACTGACCCTGGTTCATAGCCAGGAACATCCCTTCCAACTCGTTGTCATTTGGTGGGACGAATCTGGTTGGTGAAGAGATAGTCTTTGTTAGGGGAAGTTGGGATTGTTAGCCTATCAGAATACCAGCGCTGCGGTATTAGCGCTTTTTTTTTTAAATATATATCGCAGCATCATGCTGAAATAGGAGCCTTTTTGGCATAGCACTATTTCCTTAGTAATAGCAAGAGAGTAAGATTAGAGTTTGGAAGCTGGCGGTGTGATGCTTCCGTGCCTTGAAAAGCACGTTGAGCCGTTGGTTCTGCGCCTGATCTCTCCCCGGTCGTGTCGGATTGCCGTCCCATCGTACTATGAGAAAGCACCTGTGTCTGCACACTTATTTGTGCACTAATAGGTAAACTAAAAAGTTTAAATGTTCTTTTTTTTTTGTGGTATTTCCTGTGTGTGTTCCAAATAAAATATTTTTCTTTCTTTCTTTTACCAATAGTCCTTCCACAGTTATTTTACCTATGAAATTGCATCACTTTCAAAGTCACAGTGATCTTTAGCATCCTTATAATAAGGTTGCTGTTCGCTTAATGCCACTGACAAGTCTGTCAAAATCACAATCATCTTTATTCTTGTTATAATAAGGTTGCGGTTAGGTTGCTGCTGACAGGAGTAAAAGCAAGATACTAGTACTACCCTAATAATGATTTCTCGTGGATTATAAATGCACAACGCACAATAAAATTGCCCAACTTTAGTCGACGTAAAGTGAAAACACCGTGATTGCAATAAACGTTATTTTAAACAACGCGTACAGATAGAAAGACATAGAAATCAAATGTCATCATGTCTATTCCCCCGTCGATAAAATCCATTTCTATGGTGCCCAAGCTACACGAGCTGGGCAAAGTTGAAACTGCCTCGTTGGTCAAGTGGCCGCACGCAAGCGCTACTGCTGAGCATTCCTGGATTCGTATTACAGGTCGGGGCAAAGCGTTTTTGTGTTTTTCTATATGGAATTTCTCAGTAGCAGTTCTCTAGATTAGTGTTCGGTTGATGGGTCGCTACCTATTACATGGGACTTAAACATAACTGGCGGAATGTTGGTGGTCTTCTATAGGTAAACCTCTGCCTAGCGCTTTCAGGAAACAAGGGGTTATGTTAAGGTGAAAACTCTGAAAAATTACCGTCAGTGACGTTTCTCGAGGTTCTTATTATCATTAACGGCCAAACCCAATAACCTGAGACAGATCACTTTATAGATTTTTCTATCTCCTGTACGCCAAAATTGGAGATTTATACGTTATTGGGTGCGGTCGTTAGGCGAAAGCGCCAAGGAAGCCCGCGATAAAAAAAAAAACATAGAATTTGAGGGCTTTTGTAACTTTTAGAGTTGTAATAATGATTCTAATTATTATAATTCTGTCAATACTGGCGCGAAACATATTTTGATCAACATACCTGACAAAGACAGGTAAATTGGTAAAAACGTAAGAAAAATTGAATTTCGCTGACTACCTTGCGTTTCCCCATAATAGAAGGCATTAGAAGCATCAAAGGACTGTGAACGATTGTTCTAAGTATGCATTACGAGGTTTTCTACTCAACAAATAAATCATAATGACTGCCTCGTTGGTCTAGTGGTCGCAATCACTACTGCTGAGCATGAGGTCCTGGGTTCGATTCCCAGGTCGGGCAAAGTGTTATTGGGTTTTTCCATCTGGAACTTCTCAGTAGCAGCCCGGAGTCTGGATTTGTGCTCGGTTGATGGCAATAGGCTCGCCCCTATTACATGGAACTTAAATAAAACTGGCGAAATGTGGGTGTACTTTAGGTACACCTCTGCCCAACCCTTCGGGGAAACAAGGCGTGATGTTATGTTATATTAAATAAATAATAAGAAAAAGCAATGAATTTTCCTTGACGAAGTTTACGCTGTTTTTGTGTCGCGGGAAACATGTTGCTGGCAATATGTATTGTTTTTCGTATTCGTGGTCAACAAAAGACGAGCAACTTTGTTGTTGGGAAACAATGTTGCGCAATTATAGCTTAGCATTGTTTGCACTGATTAAATGGCTCAACAAATAGGTATTACAGTTTTACATATATTGTATTTCGTCGGCGGTTTTCATCACTTTAGTTATTACTTAACCTAATTGTAAGAAGAACGTAAACGAAGCAAAATGAGGTTTGTAAACATCGTAGTAGGTTGCGTTCTGTAGGTTCTGCCTACCTCCATGAAAAGAAGGCATGAGTTTTGTGTTCATTGTAACACGAAACTTGAACAAAAAGATCAAGTTTCGCCACTGCCTTGCGGTTACACCTTGTGAAAACCATTACCGATGCTTCTGCAAGTTTTTACTATAGCGAATTTCTCATACTGTGTCACCAACCAAATTATCTTTATCAGAAATGCTGGCCCTTCAATTGGCGTTTCTAACCAAACATTCGCATTGCGTAATATAAAATATGCCATATGATCATTAGTTTTTTTTTTTTTGGCTATAGGGCCAGTATTAATCTCAATGGTATTTTGTAACCTTCACTTAGAGTGTAGTAATTATTACTTTTGAGACATACAAACACCTGTTAATAAAAGCAAATTAGTAAAATGAATGCATTTCAAAAATAAAAAAATATTGAAATATCCCTATTATTTAAAATTGCAACCTTAGTCCTACTCCACTATAAATCACAAAAACATTGAAGTCTAAACTCAAGCAGAATCTGCAGAAATAAATAACGCGAATATTTGCACTGATACGACAAGTGTAGTGAAAACAGTGTATGTATTGAAGTGCAGTAGATTATCTTACCGTAGTTTAGTCATGGGTTCCTCATCAGCGTCGTATTCATCATCATCGTCGTCTGCTATCGCGTCACCAGCGCCTTGCTGTACCATCTCTGGTAAACTGGGAGTTAAAAGAAATCAGACTTAAAAAAAACGCCGAAAATAAAAACACGTTTCTTGTATGAGACACTTTGATAAATGATTTTTTTTCTCTAAGAAGGTATGAACAAACACTTTTACAGACAAATATATTTTAAAACTAGATCAGATTAGTGTTTATTAAATTTTTAAATTGACAATGGAAATATACACTGAAAAATTCAACTGTCTACCACGGTTCATGAGATACGCTGTCTGACAGACAAACGGACGGACGGACGGATGTACAGACAGACGAAAGGACCAACAGCAGAGGCTTAGTAATAGGGGGAACCAAAAAAGCTCCTACAAATTGAAAAATATTTTTTGTTTTGGAACTCAGCTATGGTTTTATGTGGTTTGTACATATTGCCACATTGCCAAAGAAATCACTGAGAAATCGTTGTCCATGCATGCTTTTTTTTAAGTCAGTTAAAACTGCTGTCTGGAGACTACTGCAAAAATGATTAAATGTAGACAATTGGCTAATCAATGCACGCTGCTTTGTTATGGTAAAGTTTAAAAACTCATTTGTTATTTGTTAACCCAATTGCAAACATGCAATGGTAATCAATACTTGTTATATCTGAATGTGAAAGTCTTAGCTTTCCAGTGATATTATTAGATTCAAAATCTTTTTGTACTAGTATATATCAATTCAAGCATCTCAGCACGCATGACAGAGCTTGGCAGGTCAGCTAAGTTATTAAGGGCCTGATTACCACAAGATAGTAGAGTTAATACAGTAACAGTACTGCTAAATGACATTTACTTTCATTTTTCTATTTGCAATTTAAATAGCACAGCAAAAGTTGGTGAATGTCACATATCTTAAAATTTCTAGGTTATAGACATGTTAGATTCCTTCATGTCAGTTCTCTCTCATATTTTCTCACATATGTCTTACCCAAGTTCATGATTGATGACCAGAATGAGTCCAGGGCCCGGGTCTCTCTGGACAGCGTGCAGGGAGATGTTCTGGTACAGCAGCGTCACTGTGGGGGACGGGCCTCCCTGCCTGCCTATACCTCCACCCCATACTACATTACTGGAAGAAAGTTTTTTTTTATTTCTCGGCAAAATGTGCAATATTGCATGCCAAGGCTTTACAAAAGGCCTACAAAATTGTGGTAAGTAGATGAGGAATATATTTATGGTGTATTATAAGTAATGTTATTGCAAAAATTATTCAGAGGTGCTATATAGATTTAATTTGCTTAATTTTTTTTCAGTTTAAAGTCACAATCTTTTAGAAAAAACATAATTGGGTTCTGATTGAATTTATTTCCTAATCTGAATATCACACCCTTTTATCCTAAATAACAACCCAAAGTTCTAAGGCCTATAACCATTTTGTGGAAACACAATGACTTGATTGTAATGCTTGTATGATGACATTTGTTTTGTTGTACTACGCTGATCACGAAGAAAATAGTAAACATTTCAGGGTATTTTTTCTTATCTACAAATATGGGCAGATTTTTCAATTTTCATAAAACTTTTTGCTGAGGAATAAATATTCCGGTTTGAGAGCTTTTGCATAGAAAATATGTCAAGTTGCCATAATTATTATTCTTCAGTTAGAAATTATCGGACTATTGAAAAACCAGCCCTTAGAAAATTAAATAGTCTTACTGTTTAAGACTTCTTTTAACCAGATTTTATTGTAAACAGAAAATCACGTTTTATATTGTTCCTTTTGTTATTCTGAGGAGGAAAATATGCGTCAACCTTCATGAAAAACGTGTCTTGCGCAAACTGTGTGACAAAACAAAAACATTGAATTTTCAGCCATTATGGACAAAAAATTATATTTTTACTTACTGCTCGGTGATATACAAAGTAGCAGTCCCCAAATCTACGTCGTTATTAACTATTAGCTGCACCGAAGGCAACTGCATTAAAATTCCCTCGGCCGGTACCGAAAATGTTGATGATACAACAACCATTTTGGCAAATTATACAAATAACACACTTAATTCCACAATAAGCACGCTATACGTGAATTTAACGCGTCTTTTAAGTATTTTAGCACATGAGCTGCGGCAAAAAATCTAATAACAAAATAAATTCACACGAAACGAAACACGCTTCGCCAGACCAGAGAATAAAAGCGTTTTGTTATAGCATAGCCCAGTATAGTGACAAAAAAACTGAAAAGGTTTAGTCAAAAAAGACGTTTTTAATTTTAAAGTTAGTATATCTGTAAGAATCAAAATAATTTCTACTGATGCTCGATTTACATTGAAACGTAATAAATGGTACATTGAATGAAAGTAGGAAAGCTGCAGTGGTATAATTAAACGTAGCTATCAAAATAATGTTGCTAGCCATAAAACCTACAGCTTAGTAATTTTTTAAATCCTAAAACATCATAATACTTATCGGAATCAAACTGTAAGCTACTTATAAAAACGATTAATTAAAAAAAAAACCTTTTAATTGCAAGCTTTTCATTTGCTTTTACCATCTTCCACAAAGAATATAACTACTCTCTACCGAGAGATCTTCCATGATAAAAATGCCCATTTTATGGTGTGGTATGGTAATATCGAAAGGTAATGTCATAATTCTAGCATGTCACAGTGTCACTAGAATCTCAAAATCACTCAAAATCCTCTAGGAGTAATAGTGTTCTGTGAATTAGACTTGTTCTTGCTCGTTCAATGAACGGACCGCTCCGATCTAGTACAATCTGTGAAACGTACTAGTTCGGTCTACTAGTACTATTAGTACATTTAGTACACTGTCGAATGAAGAGTTTTACGAGTGCTTGTATGGTATCACGCAGATATGTTATCAAATGCAAATTTTTACAACTTCACGAATTCGCTGGCAGAAGCTAATAAATAAAAATAGTAACATTTTAATATTTTATTAAGCAAATAGCATCATACATATGTAGACATATATCTTTTGAACAGAATAATAGCAGTTTAATAAATTGAAAATGAAAACTCACTAGAAAGTATTAAAACAATATTTTAGTAGAGAAATCAGAAATTAATTTGAAAACTCGGCAACCTCGCATAAATGTTTCAAAATACATAAAGCAAAATAGATTAAAATGTTATCATGATAATGATCTGAAACAACTTGGCAAATCAGAGTTATGAAGTTATAAGTTTGAGTACCTACTCAGAGTGCACCGAGTGCAACAGAGTAAAGAGTGCGTCTCTCTCGTTACTTCGCCTTCCCGCGTCGCCAGGCGTTCAGTAAAGTTCGGTTGCGTCAGTTAAGTGTCGTCGCAATGGCGGGCTTGCGCATCTTAGTACAAGCACATACATAGTCTGTGGATCCAAGTCCGAGCGACCGATCGGACGGAACGTGATCAAAACGAAGTACTGAAGTACTAAATGACCGAAGTACTAATAAGCTTAGGGAATAGTTCATTCTAGTACAGTGTCATGAATGAATTCCTAATAGAACTTAGTTCATGTACTACACAAGCCTACTGTGAATCTGTGCTCAAAATCGTCAAAGGCGATCGATCAATGAAAGCATTTCTAAAAGAAATCCGTGCAGTTAAATAAAACTGGGCGAAATTTAATAATTAAAAATGGAAGAATTTTTTGTATGTGATAACAGTGATGAACAAAGTAACAATGCTCATTTTGGGTCGGAAACCGATGTAAGTCAATTTTAATTTTCTTCATTCACTTAATTTTCTACCTTCTTTTTACTAGAATCTAGTACATTTACATTCATAAAGAAGACTTCCCTTATATTTGTTAAAAAGTAAAAATAAATGGTAGATAGTAAAACAAAAACTAGACTTCTTAACCACCAAACAAACTTATTTTTTAGCCTTTAGAAGAATTTGGAGCTGAAGGCAGTGAAGGCGCTTTAGCTACAAGAGCTACTAAACCAAGTTTCTATAGAAACAACAGTATCGTGTTCGCCGATCCTTTACTAAACACAAAAAATGATGATATCTCATCAAACGGTAATTCTTATTCTGTCATAGCCATTAAATACTCTGTGAAGTAGTAAGCTAAGAAATATAAGTAGATTAGATAGATACTATTTCCAACAGTTTTATCATAAGGCCTATAAATACTGTGAGGCAAGGCAGTACCAGCAGTAAGATTTGTGGCCCAGTGGTATCAATGCCGATTTTCGAAGTTGGCCGTGTGATACCGCCGTGCCAGGAAAAGCATGATAAGCTGTTGGTCCTGCGCCTGATCTCTTTACGGTTGTGTCAGGTTGCCGTTCCATTGGACCATGAGGGTGAGAGAAGAGAGAGTGCACCTGTGTCTTATGCACTATAATATCTCCTGTGCTGGAGGCTAGTCTCCATTGAGATTGGCGGCCATGGCCCAGATACGGTCAGGACGATTATAAGCAGTAGGTTATATATAATGTTATGGGTATGGTCTGCTGGAACCTTGTCACCACAGGAGTGACAAACACAGGAAGGAAGTCTGGTAAAGATTGATATCCATAAATTTCTTTTTACGTTATAGACTGTGAAGACAAAGATGAAATAACAATCCTGGACAGTATAACAATATGTAAGAAGACTGGCAAGGCATATAAAAAATATCAGTTCAAAATCAAAGAGACGTCCCCTATGAAATGTCCTCAGGTATTATAAATCACTACTTTTTGCTTGCGGCTTCGCCGATGAAATTATCCATGACATACCTATCCTAACCCGTGTCATGGCCTATCCGTGTGCCATATTTCAACAAAATACATTCAGCCATTACAGTGTGAGAATGTAACAGACTGACAAGCTTGCATGTCCGTACCCAGGCCATGGTCTATACGTATGCCGGATTTCATCAAAATCCGTTCAGACATTTTGGCGTAAAACGCGCGCGTAACAGACAAACATACTTGCGCATCTATAATATAAGTCAGTAAGGGAAATAAATGCCGTTTTATACAGAAAGTGACAAGTCATTCGTATATGAGTATTTTTTATTTGTATCAATCAAAATATGCACCTATGCTATTGTTGCATCTCTGCCATGGCAGTGGTATTTTTCCAATGCCCTTCTTGAAGAAGTCAGGTATACAGGAGCCAACAAACTCTTCAAATGCACGGCAACTTCATAGGTAAAGACCTAATGTATAATAACACACCTATTTGTCATGAAGGTGTGTACTACAGCCACATTTCAGTTATGTTACCCTGTAATATAGGCACTTTTTTCCATAAACTAGGATCAAGTCCAGACTTCAGGCTGTTATTGAGGAATTCCTATTGAAAAATCCCTTTTTAATTTGTCCAACCTGGGCATCAACTCCAGGACTCCTTGCTCAATTGATCAGCTTGCAACCCCTAGACCAGGGATGGCGAACCTCTTTACCATCTACGTGCCATTTTTTCAAATAAAAGTTGAATGTAGCCATGATGTGCCATCAAACAATCTTGACTTAGTGACTACTGGAAAAAATTAAATACGTAAACCTACTATCACAACAATTCTCTTTCTTTGCAACTATAAAGGTACATCCACAATTATACCTTTATTATTTCTTTGTAAAGGGTTGTGCACACTGGCGCGACACAAAGGCACCGCGTGACTCGCCACGTCCGGTGCCTTTCTGTCGCGCTGTGGCGTTGCGTTATTTCGCTACGTGCCACTGGTTTGCCATCCCTGCCCTAGACTAACAAATCTGTTAGCCTGTTTTCTCAACAGAATTCTCTTTCTTACAGATTTATCAAATGAATTAAAAAAACTTTTTTTTATCTTTTTTTGCCAACACTGTCTCACTGCTGAGAAAGGTTTCGCCGATCCTTCCAGGCATTCTTTTCCATAGCCACTTGGAGCCAACCCTTGCAACAAGCGTCAATAAACTTATAAGAAAAACATATTTTTAAGTTTTTGCCTGGCGATCTGTGTGCGCGTTACCGAGACCTAAAAATTATTCCATAATTGAATTTCTTTCTCTCGATAAAACCCTGTGTGACAGGCAGACAAAAAACAGTTCCGTTTTTTCGTTCGAATTGTTTTAAAAACCATCAATATTTTATTTCACATAAACCTATGGGCACTTATAAAACGTCAGAAGCTAGGTGCATGGTTCCAATTGGTCGTTTCCTATGAAGAATAGCCGGCAAGATGCACCATGGTTACTCTTTTAAAAATAATTGGCTTTTACAATGTTTTCAAAGTTAGTCAAATTAAAGTTTTTAGGTACGTGAGAAAAGTGTAGGCCTGTCAAAAAGTACCAGATACCTAGTTTCTTACTTGAGTTTCTTTCCCATTCTTCTCTTTAGAGATCCACATTTTGGAATGGGCATCTAGCTTCAACTTTCTGACTAAAACTGACCAACTCTTTGACAATTCAAAAGTGCCTGTAAATGGTTTAATTGAAATAAATGCTTTGAGTTTGAGTATGTTACAAAATAGGTCTACAAATACACAGTCAGTCTACAAGGCCCACATCCTCACATTTTTAAAATATAAAATATACAATATAAAAAAGCATTTGTTTCAGCTCAACTGTCTCCGTACATTCCCAACAAAACGACACCTCACAGCCCACCTGCGTAGAGTGCACTGTGCAGACCGCAAGAGGTACATTTGCGATCAGTGTGGGAGCGGCTTCGCTGAACCTCACCTGCTGAAACGACACGCTGATACTCACAGTGAGCAGACTGTGGAGTGTCCAGTTTGTAAAGTTCAGTTGAAAAAGAGAACCAGGTTGGTAGAGTTTTTGATGTTACTGAAAATCTTGATAAGCCAAGTTCCTGATAGCATACCTATAGAACGCACAAAAACACAGCTATACAAATCCTGTTCAGGTTTAAGTACTTACGCAAACACTCATTAACGCATTCATCTGATGTAGACTGCAGCTTTATATCTTTTTTTCAATGTTTACTGTGTGAATAACATTCTTAATTTGCAATTGAAAAGTCATCGACGAAAAGAGAGGTAATTAAAATAGCCTTAATTGTCAAATGATAAACATCTTTGAGGTGATTTAAAATTAGTCAAATTAAAATAAAAAACAAAAAAAACTAAATTATTTATTTTGGGACAACTAGGTCCAAAAGGTTGTTGGTTTTAGTTTAAGCACTTAATTTGTTAGTACCACTGCAAATTGGCATCCACAGGTACATTTTCTGATCCATTTGTTTAAGTTTTCCTATGACTCTTTTGGAACTGACTATAAGCCGATTTTCCGTCGTGCGACACATTCGTACGGACGTACAAATATCGCGACAGGATTTAATCGCGCACTGGATTTTCAACTCTCGGCACTAAGCAGTGCGTTGAAGATCCAGTGCGCGAAAAACCCCCCCGCGATATTCTTACATCCATGTAGACCTAGTCCCATTATTAAACGGCGAGCTTATTTCAACTGAGCACATCACTCTTGGAGGCTACTCAAAATTCTAGATTAAAAACCCAATACCACTTACCCCAATCTGGGAATCGACCCCAGGACCTCATGCTCAAAAGTTGTCAAAATTCGTGGCGCGACGTTAGTACTAATTCGAAAACATGAAGATTACCGAAGCGCATACCGCTTCTGGTTTAACTGTAGAAGGTTACCTACCCAACATTACATTTTCAAAAACGGCTCACGTCATTATCGTAATATTGTAATGTCACTACGCCGTCCCACTTCCACGATTCCTTCGTCGAAGTAGGACGGCATGTCGTAATTATCTGGAGCGAAAAAGAGGCAATCATACATATTTTGCTTCCGATCACGTCGCTAGCCAAGTTTTAATGTACCATTTGCGGAGCGCGTATAACCTATCTACCTCTTTTTACTTAAAATATCATTGCCTGTATGCAACCGTTTGTCTCCAGCCTGTCCACCCATCTTCGAACTCACTTCAACCAACGCTCTCACGAGTGCCCTGTCTGCAAAAAGAAGTTCGCCAGAGCCTCAAGCATGGCGATACACGTCAAGTTTGTACACATAAAAGGACTGTTGAAGTGTGACGAGTGTGACGAAAGGTATGTGTACTCTTTTATTTTCAGTGTTAGCTAGTGTAGTAAAAGTTACCGCAGACATGTACCTCCATGGCCTCAGAGATTTCGACACGTGATATCAGACACTCACTTGATGTCGGACACTTTCGTGATCTTAAATACTCACGCGACTACAGAAACTCACGTGGTCACAGACACTCACGTGGTCACAGACACTCACGTGGTCACAGAAACTCACGTGGTCACAGAAACTCACGTGGTCACAGACACTCACGTGGTCACAGACACTAACGAGATATCAAATACTCATGTGATCACAATTAAACACTCACGTGATAGGTTCCTTTCTTTGTTCTCACTCCAATAAACGCCCTGACGAGTACCTTGTCTGCAAGAAAAAAATCGCCAGAGCCTCCAGCATGGCGACACACGTCAAGTTTGTGCACATAGATGGACTGTGTGACTGAGTGTGATTAAACGTATGTGTGCCTTTATCTTCAGTGTTATCTAGTGTGAAAACAGTGTAGATAGTCATTCACATAACCTCAGACACTCCCGTGATCATAGACACTCACATGGTCACAGATACTCACTTGATCTAAGACACTCACAACTCACATGCTCTCCATCACCCACCTTCGTTCTATCTCCAACATACGGCCTCAGAATTGCGATGTCTGCAAGAAGAACTTCTGCCTGAAGCCTGAAGCATGGCGACACACGTGAATTTATACTACTTTAATTTGTTTTTTTTTCTGTGGTGTACAGATAATTTTTGTATTGAAGGGAAACTACTCTGCCTATTCTGCAGAGTAATTGCGTAACAGTCATAAAATTGTAATCGATCGCAATGTCTTTAATTTTGAACAGTTCAGCCATGTCATTGCGCTAATTACGTTGTTGAGCAGATAAATTAATATAGAGGGTATGGAATGATGGTGGACACTCACGAGACGTGAGATCTCTTACAATGATAATTCTAGATTTTGTTTGTCGTAGGTTCTCCTCTCGAAAGCAGTTGAGTCTACACATGACGACACACAGGCAAAAGAAACCTACACCAAAAGAAACTTAAAAGGCAAGTCATAGACCTGAAAGAGGAAGCGACATGGTAGCTCGCAAAATTCAAATTTTCTTAAGTTTTTTGCAGGTCAGTGTCTGATTTTACAAATACATAACATCACGTCTATAATCCCAGAAGGGTTAGGCAGAGGTGGATCTATAGTACACCCACATTTCGCCAGTTATGTTAAGTCCCATGTAATAGGGGGCGAGCCTATTGCCATCAACCGGGCACAAATCCGGTCTTCGGGCTGCTACTGAGAACTTCTAGATAGAAAAACCCAACAACACTTTGCCCGACCTGGGAATCGAACCCAGGACTTCATGCTCAGCAGTAGCTCTTGCGACAAAAAAAATATGCTTGTGAAAATATGATTCACGACCCGAACAAAAAAAAATACCAATACAACCCTCTAAACTAAACTCACAAGATGACTATTTCTTATGAAATATCAATCAATAAATAAAAAAAACTTTTTCTAAAACATTTAATTTAAAGTAGGTTGCTGAGACTTACATACGCTTTGACTGAGATATTAGATCTGATGTAATTTAATTCCCTAATTCTACAAACCCGTTCGCTTGGTTGTTTCGCGGCCGTCGTCGCACAGACACTCATCTGGGCATATGGTATGAAATTAAGAATTTTATTGTCTTTAATATTGTGAAAATATTGTTAAATAATGTACGGTGGTACGGAACCCTTCGTGTGCGAGTCCAACGTGCACTTGGTCGCTTTTTATGTCGAAGTAAGCGGATCTTTTTAGGTGGAACATACCGGTGGAAGCAATGGAAGGACACTAACTTTCGTTGTCATGACAACGGGTCATAAGCCCGTAGTTAGAAAGATGGTGCAATATTGTCGCATCGATTTGTGGGATACTTTTTAAGTTTTATCGTGGAAAGCCTAAACAAGGCCTACGCAATAATAAATTATGTAACCAGTATTTTGATTTCGAAGAGTGTTCTCCATCTTTCTGAATGACTGACTCCTTAACAATTAAAAAGTGCCTGCAATTGGTTTATAAAAAATAAATGCTTAGTTTTTTTTCAATAAATATATTTGAATAGAATCCTGATTAAAATCAAAACATAAATTGAAAAAACAAACTCTCTTCCAAAAATAAACGGATAACGAAATGATCCCATAAGCGTTTCGTTTTTTCCTTTTGATATAAATACGCAACCCTAAAAACACTGCTAAGTGAAAAATAACTTACATACATTTTTTTCACTTTGTAGGTTTTTTTTTGGAAGTCGGTTGTTTTTTTCTTGTAATAAAGTTTTTATTTGTCAACTTTTAGCTGTGGTGCCTATTCCACACAAATTATTATATATTCTCTTGCCATGTAAATATCAATGACATGAAGTTAATATAACATCATCAACATACACTGAGTGGAAAAAACGTAATAATACTTTGACGAATTATTGAAGTTAACTCAAAACTCATCAGAACTTGACCAAATTTATATGCGACCGCTCGATAAGTATACCCTTTCAATCAAAGGAAGAATTTTTAAATCGGTTTATAAATGACGGAGTTGTGAAGAAACACACATTAAAAAAAATGCAACCGAATTGAGAAACTCCTCCTTTTTTCGTAGTCAGTAATCTGGGGGGTTTCAGGAAACCCTTCAATTTAGGTAATTTGTTGTCGAACCATGTGATATGCAAGTCCCATCCTCCAGGACGCTGTACTCAATAGTAACGAGTTACAGACTCAAATCACCAATGAGTAGACAAAATGTCAAAGCACTAGTATTTCAATGGCAATGGTGGTCCAAACAAGCCGCGACTTCATCATGCCTCCATATATATGTACCTATATCTTGAAATGAAATGTTTATTTCTTTGAGTAGATTGATCTTTGAAGAGGTTTTTTTTTTTTTGTGTCACAAACATAAGTACCTACTTACATAATTATTTGTTATTTTAATGTTACTCGCCAAACTTACAAGTTTTATGGCGAGAAGCACTTGTTAACAATTTTATTTTATTTTATTAATCTAGCAAAAAACTAACCTTAAAAGTAAAACTACTAACTTACTATGGCAATACTTTAAAACTAGATGGCACCTGCATTTTCTAGCTGACTTAGTCAGTCAGACTAAGAAACCTGAGAAGAAATGCCGAAAAAAACTCAGAGGTGTGGGTTCTTTTTTATAGTCCAAACATTAAATTATTAGGATTTATATGAGTCTCACAATGCAGGGCCATGTCTGAATGAGCATTTTGAAGAAAGTGCCATTGCAGCTATGAGTTGACCTGTCCCAACAGACGGCATGCGTCATCGTCTACATAATCAGCCTATAATGTTCCCACTGCGGGGACACAGGCCTCCTCTCGGTGAAAGGGAGTGGGCTGTAATCCACCACGCGGGCCCAGTGCGGGTTGGTAGATGCCACATGTCTTCGAATTTTTGGTTCTAGGACGTGCCGGTTTCCTCACGGTGTTTTTCTTCAGCGTTTTGAGAGCAGTGGTGATGAAGTTTATTTTTATTTTTTATATTAGATCTGCAATTGGCTTATCTAGCTATAATCAGATGTGGTTTCAGGTTATATAAAATTTTGACAAAATCAGAGCTATTCTCAGTCTCTCTGATCCAGATTTAGTATATGCCATCTTTTTAGGCGTGTTGTGGTTTGGTTATTTATGAGGTTCTTAGCTAATTCATTGGCATGCTCTTGTAGTCTCTTCTTATATCGTGTACAGTTTATGTTTATTTCTTCCTTGACCGTGTGCATCTTTAGGTATTCATGATATTTGGAGTTTCTCACAAAACACCCTGCGCCTGATATTGATCGTAAGGCTATATTTTCGAAACTCTGTAGGATTTCTATATTGGAGTTACTGGCAGAACCCCATAGGTCTATACCATAAGTCCACACGGTTTTATGATGGCTTTATAGACCAATAATTTGTTGTTCGGAGATAACTGTGATTTGCGTCCCAATAGCCAAGAGTAGGTCTTGTATAATATGGTAGCCTCTTTTTTCTTTGCCTTGATGTGCTTGGCCCATGTTAATCTTCGGTCTATATGTAGACCCAAATATTTTACACAGTTTCTCGTTGGTAATTGTTTTCCTTCCATAAAGACTGGTGCACATTATCCCCTCCTTAGAGTAAAGGTTGTCTGCACAGATTTGCTTACACTAGGCTTTATTCTCCATTTTTGGAGCCACAGTTCTATTTTGCTTATTTGTGCTGTGCACTCGCAAGACATGCAGTGTCATCCGCATAGGTTGCTGTTCAGTGTTTGGCAGATCTGACGGTGATAAAGTAAATTACAGAAAGTAATGCGCCTGTCTGGGTTCGAACCTATGACCTACTCGTAAGTTGCGGTACACCCAACTAACACTTTAGCGCTAAGATAAGAGTTATAGTAAATCTATTAGAGCGCTAACCAGATCCTAAAGTTATAAATAAGTGTTATGCATTTGGAGTTAGAGCGCGTAATAACTCTACTATACCCCTGAAATGGGCACACTTTTTTTGACACCTTAGACTGTTCATTGACGGTAAAGCTAAGTTATAAAATAGGTTAAGAGGTATAATAATTATAAAGCAATAAGAGAGCTATAATAGCGATAACTGAAACTACAAGGGATAAAAACGTGGTAAATAGTAAAATATCGTTAACTCTTTGGGTGCTAAGAGAGCTGTAAATGGGAGAATAGTAACTCCTTAAGCGGTAAAGCAGAACTACAATGTCGCTCACTATATTTTTAAGTGATAAGAGGGTGGCAAATAGGTGACTATTAACGCTTTAAGCACTAGCATAGAACAACAAAGGCTATAAAAATGGCCTCAGGTGCTAACATTTTTAACATCAAGTTTTCGTTTTTCATCAACATTTTACTTCTAGTTTTTATGTGCGAACAGTATGCGCATATTTGCCGGATCCAAAACGCCGCCATTCGTTTGTGAAAGACAAATTAAAAGTAATCTTTTATTTTCAACTTAGTGTACACAGAAGTTGACTTTTACAGCGAAGTTAAGTACACTGTGAATAAGTAATATTATTAACAAATTATTCAAGCGCACGATGTATTTTGTCTTTATATTAAAAATAAATATTTAATTAGATATGGAATAACATAAAACTTTTGTAATAATCGAATAAAACGTTGCCTGTTCTAGTTTAACGTATCGTACTAGTAGTATTGGAACACAACTAAGCAAAATACTTCGATTAAACCGCGTTTTCTTATGTTTATCTAAACTTAGTCAAATCCATTCGTAACCTAAACATGGTGGGCAAATGAATTTAGGTATCCGTAGTAACTGCCCAAAACCACAATAAAATCGAGTATGTACATAGTTTTGCTTTACAATTTAAGACTACAAATACTTTATTTTTTAAGAAATTATGAGGAAGCTGAACGCGAACTAGATTTTTTATTGGCTAATACAGATACCGATGAAGAGACAAAAGACACCAATAGTAAACAAGCCAGCCAAAAAGAAGTTGATTTGAATGTGTTCATGCAAGGATTGGTATGTCTGGCTGTACTTGTGTTAATCAGTCAGTACTAGGTTATTAATACAAAGGGTTTAGATATTTGTATTTTTTTTTAACTATGTTTTTTTTTTCAGTATGCAGACCTAGAGAACTGGTACCACTTTACTTGGTGAACCTCACAACCCACCCGTCTTGTAAATGAATCAAATTTGTATTGTTAATCTTTATGAAGACAATAAAAGAAATGTGATTGAAATATTGAGTTTTATTTGAAATTTTAAACTGCGTGAAGTAACGGAAAAAATATTGTGGATGTTTATGCTCAATACACACTGGTTTACATTTTACATCTCTTGCTAATAACAAAATCTCTTCACGATAGTCAGCCTTATCCTCAGATGAATACATATTTAGATACGATGACTTTATCGGAGGGTGATATAACGATTTTGTTCTTCATTTTATAACCATCAATATGAATAACATCGAATTAAGGTAATGACTGAATTTGTCATTTGTCAGGCATGCAGTATCTGTCTTGTAGTTTAGGTGAACAAAATTATCAAAACGAAGCGTTAGGCGATTTCGACATTGTTTTACAAACGGGCCACTATATTCTGATATTTTATTTAAATTAGCCTTTAAATCAAGCATCGGTTCCTCAGTTATTCGTTTTCCTAATTGTGAAAGAGATTTATTACCCTGCCTCAGCATATTTTTGATTGTGTACAATTTGTTTTCAAAAGGGTGTGCATTAAAAGTTTGTAGTGGCCCAAAATTTTCCACTTTATCTGCAACATGCATCAAATTGAGCACATTACTGGTTATACAGTCGATACCATAGAAATCTTTAAATTGTTCCAAAACTATTAAAACATTTCTCAGGCTACTGGTAAGACAGCACTATATTTCTTAACTGTACATATAGTTAATGCACAGAAAAACTTCAGAAAGTATCTATCAATGCGACTATACGAATATAATGTAAAAAAATCTGAATTCTGATCCTTTCCAATGAGCAAGACAATCAAGTGTCCGTATTGATCTGTGTATCTCTGAAGGCATTCTACATTTAATCCATAATTCGTTTAAAATATCCCTTGCGCACAACTTTCTAGTGTGCATCTCAAAATTTCCATTACGCCAAAAACTAATAGCCTTTTTATTATTCCAAGATCAATAAAGTGCAGCAAATCTCCCACAGGAAAGTCTTCAACTAGTCGACTGCAGGTTCTCATAGTAGAGAATCAACTTTATGATGAGCACCATATTTCATGGCTCTAAACTCTTCGTCGTTTCTATTGGAAAATTTTTGAGAAGAAAATGTCACTGTATGAGAACGGGGAGAGTATTCGCCCACAGGTTGCACATTTTAAACAACCATGATATGGCATGCCATTAAAGTTGCATACGCCTGAAAAACTTTTTTTATTGTAAATACTGTCTTTATAGGTGGTGTTCTGAATAATAGGTGTTAATGGTAAAATAAATAGAAACAATTGAACAATTAACAAGGAACAATTGAAACGGGCAACGTGTTATTGGGTTTTTCTATCTGGAATTTCTCAGTAGCAGCCCGAAGTCTGGATTTGTGCCCGGTAGATGGCAATAGGCTCGCCCCCTATTACATGGGACTTAAACATAACTGGCGAAATGTGGGTGTACTATAGGTACACCTCTGCCCAACCCTTCGGGGAAACAAGGCGTGATGTTATGTTTTTTAAAACGTCATTGGATTCATCCTCACTGTTAGTATTTTCTTCAATATCAATCATGTTGACGGAGTATGCGGAACTTCGATCCACATTTTCGCAAAGGATTTCCTCATGATCGCTTGTAGTTGTAGCACCACTTTTACACACATTTTCTGGAGAATCATGTACGGAACCCAATTCCACATTTTTGCAGACAGCTCCCACTTGACTACTTGTACTAGTACCTAATAATTACAATCGCATTTTGTTATATTAATTTGGGATCGTCAACATAAAAAGAGTAGTTCAAACGATTATCATATTCTCTCAACAATTTTCGCCTTTTCCCACCAGTCTTTCTTTGAAGTTTCCAAGCATTTTTGACTGATTTAATTTTTTTTTGTTGCGTCGCCAAGAAATCAACTACAAGTGAACAAATTGGGGGTATAGAAGTGGTATTAAGCTCTGATACTCTACCTTAAGTTATACACAAGTCACATTAAACACTAGAAGTTCTATGATAGAAAAATGTTCCTGCTGTTTGACTTTAAGTAACATAAGAGAGAGTTTTGTACTTCTTTAGGCATTTGGTGATATAATAGAGTTGATGAGCACCATTGTAGAACTGGTAGCAGTAATTATTGCTTTTGTGTAACATTAGGTTCTTGGCAAGAGATTATTATCGCTTGCATAGCACTTTGGGGTGTTGTAGTTAATGCTTACTTCTTATTTAGATCTTATAGTTGTAAGATTCACTTAAACCTATGACAAAAGATGCTTTGCCCGTATTGTGGTGTTAAAAATTGCTGCTGTATGTCTTTAACCTTTAGACTCACCCTGTTATCGCCCTTGTAACTCTGTGATATAACCCTAAGTGAAATATTTTACTTATCTAAGCTCTTTTTTCAGTAATAGTGCAGTTCAAATCAAAACTTAAGGAGCTCAACGATACGACGAACGAAACCAAAGAAAGTACTTTTGGTTAGGCCGCATAAATGACTCAAACCGCTAGACCAAGATTAAGATTAAAACTAACTGAGAAAATTTAATAATAATAAAAAAAAACTAAAGTAAACAACAATGAACCACATAGTCTTTACATTCACAATAATATCAATAAATTATTACTTAAGTAAGTAAATATTCATGTCTTTGTATATTTTATTAAAAACATTAAAAAAAAATGTAGATAGGTTAGAGTTTCTTTTAATCATCTCGACTTAAAGACGACGGTGACGATTCGATTTAGCTTAGTAAAAGTCAAAAGTCTACCTACTTAACCCTAGACTGATACAATTGCCTATTCAACACTACACAGGCTGGCCTGAATTGCCCCATTACTCTAAAACGTGGTTTAAAAATAGCCTCGGCTTAAGTTTGAAACAAAGAGTTAAGTTCAGAATTGAGTCTTATCAAATGTGAATAAACATCATTGCATAATAGCGACTGCTATGCGACTAGGTGACCTCCCCAACAATAATTCGGCTTATGTCCGTTACGTTTAATTCCTTGTGCCAATTTCACCAATGAAACTGAACGCGATCACACTTTAAAACCCAGTTCAAGAGCTGTCAGTGTCAATATTCCATAACAATTTGACACTGACAGCTCTGGAACGTATTTTAGATGTGCTGACCTCGTTCAGTTTCACTGGTGAAATCGGCACTAAGGGGTGATTTCACCAACGAAATGGTACGTGATCAGCACATAAACTACGTTTAGGAGCTGTCAGTGTCATTATTTTTGTGGAATATTGACACTGACAGCTCTTAAACCCGTTTTAGATGTATTGAAAGCGTTCAGTTTCATGGGTGAAATCGGCACTAAGAAAGAAGAAGAAGAAAGAAAAAAACCTTTTGTGGCGGTAACTTGACGCAGTGATTGAACACAACATTAAGTCGAACTTAATCATATGTGCCAATTCCAGTTGCGTTATGTCGGAAATTGGTGAAGTACGATCAAATAGCGCTGGCTGGTCTACAAGATAGGGGCTCGAATAGCCAGCCGATCTGTTCTGTAAAAATCTCAACGTGAAAACTTAGGTGAAGTGAGCTGTCAATAATGTCAATCCCTTGCATCAGGTGGAATGACAGCTCACTTCAATAGTGACAGCATGTCGATTCTCCAAAAATCTCACCGTGAAGACTTGTGTCGAGTGAGCTGTCAGTGTCATCTCATCTTGGTCAATCCCTAGCATCAGTGGCACTTACAGCTCACTCCACGCTCACTTTACCTTAGTTTTCACGGTGAGATAGTTACAGAATCGACGTGACAGCTAACATCAAAGTAAAAACTTAGGTGGAGTGGGCTGTCAATACTGTTAATCCCAGGGGCGTAGCTACCGCCGTATCAATTATACGGGGCACCCGACATGAACGCAGTCAGACCTGTCACTATTGTCCATAGAAACTTTAGAAAAACTAAAATCATCATCAGCTATAAAGATTTAATAAATCAGTTTGCCGAAAAAAAGGCAAGGAGAGTGTATATTTAGTTTGAATTGTTTGTATAATTTTGGAAAATGTGACAGTATAATTATGATGAATAAATATTTCTTTTAATTTTATGCAAACTTTTTTTTTTTTGTGAGAATTCTTTACCCTTCATAAGGGCCCCCAAACTAATTTTTATACAGGGCCCCGCCAAGGCACGCTACGCCACTGGCCAATCCCCTGCATCAGGTGGAATGACAGCTCACTTGAATAGACCGGCTTTACCCCGGTTGTGTATCGCATTCACTGTCACTTTGAAGGGAATTATTTAAGGTGGATTTCACCAATAAAGCTGAACGCGATCAGCACATAAACTAGGTTTGTATAATACTGACAGCACTTGAACGCGTTTTAGATGTTGCTAATCTCATTCAGTTTCATTGGTGAAATTGGCACTTATTTGTCAGAATATGGTACCTACATTATAATAATGGTACCTACATTTTTCAAATGAAGCAAAGTAGTTTAGCTTTTTCTTTTAGGTTTTTTACTATGTAACGATACGTATAATAAACATGGTGACGATACGATGTCCAAAATAATATTTGGAAGCCTTCTTCCAAGGACTTCCCGAAACATCCTCTCTGTGCAACGCTTTTAGTTCAGGAACTAGATTGTTTTCAATATTTTTTTTGGGAAATTCGCACTGGACTTCAGTTTTTTTTTTGTTTTTCTCTTTCTGTGACGCTATTTTCAAACATTTTGTTTGATCATGAACCCTTGAAATATGATACGAGTATTATCGATATGATGATCGATAAAAATACGGTACCTATAGCTGCACATTCAGAGTGAGTGTTTCGGGAAGCCAATGGTTTTTTTTCTCTTTGACGTCTCGTCGTCGTTTGGGGTACCGTCGATACGAAAAAAAAGAAGAATGTTCAACTATTCTATTACTTCGTCCGTTCTGTAAATAACGCAATGAATATTGTTGAATTGTCAACATGAAAAGGATTTTGAGAGTGAATTTACGTAATAAGCGTGAAGGGTGCGTCAGACGTTTCAGAATCATCACTCGCTAAGACTATTTCAATCACCTCAAATCTGCACCGACAATACTCGTCGACTACGTCTGCGATCTAGGATGAAAAGTAGTCTATGTTGTTACCTAGGTCATGGTCTATCTGTGTGCCAAATTTCATTCAAATACGTTCAGATGTTTTGGCGTGAAAGCGTAACAAACAAACAAACTTACTAAAATTACATAATGCCTATTCTATTATCTGCGCATGACCATGATCGCCTTAATTTGTCCATAAAGTTGATATGGAAAGTTTTCTTGTTTCAATTAATTATGGAAGTAATTAATTCATTACAAATGTGAGTGTAGGCCCAGTGCTAACGGCCGCGACTTAAGAGTTGTAGGTCGTAGTTTCGAACCCAGACAGGCGCTTTACTTTGTCTCAATTATTTCATCAGCACTACTCTCAAAACTGTGAAGGAAACCGGCGCACAGTGGGTCGAAACTATGATTTTAGTGACTTAGGGCTCAACTTTGCTTTTTTACTTTTTTCCTCATGTGGATGGATAGAGCTCATTAACCTCAACAATAATTGTTCTGATGTATTTTTTCCTAAACTTTATACTTTGGGTAGAAAAATGTGTTTTGTTATTTTTTTGTATGGAGCGGATCAAATAACCTTAAATTCCTGCTAAGTAGCGTGTGATCCCGCGTTGAAACTTTATTTTTCATATACCTTGTCTAGTCTATTATCATTTGATGCTATTAACGTGTGCATAAAGTTGCAACTCTGCCAAATAAATGGATCGAAAAAAATGAAAAAATATATAGAATAAAAAGCTACATTTTTTACTTTCGTAAGTTCTTTTAAGTTAAATTTGATATGGAATAGTAAGTAAAAGCACGTAATAATACACATAGTTACTTAACAACTAACAACAATACATTTAAAAGGTCCCTAATTAGCTTAAATTTACTAATATATGTAGTATTAGTAAATTTAAAGCTAATCACACTAATCATAATACATTTAAAAGGTCCCTAATTAGCTTAAATTTACTAATATATGTAGTATTAGTAAATTTAAAGCTAATCACACTAATCATAATACATTTAAAAGGTCCCTAATTAGCTTAAATTTACTAATATATGTAGTAGTAGTAAATTTAAGATAATTAGGGATCTATGAATTTCAATTTCTTTGTTTTAATGACTTTAACATGTTTATGAAATGTTATTTTAAGTTAGATTTAATACTGAATAGTGAGTAAAGATAGGTACATAATAATACAAATTAGTAAAGGTAAACTAACATTACTACAACTAACACAAGCAAACTAAAAACTAACTATAAACAACATCAAACATTACTATTTCCTTTCAATTATGAGTTTGACATTTATAAACTAATAAAAAAAACAAGAAACTTACAAACTACCAAAAAATCTTATTCACTATCGCTATGACTATCTTGTAAATTATCTACATCAATAAAATCTATATCGGATTCTGTGGGAAAAATCAGCAGAAGCTCTTTAACTTTTGGAGAGAGAACCATTATATTTTGTTTCACCATTCGAGGTCTTAGACTTGTGATCTTTGGATCAGAAGACAAAAGAAGATTGTGTATAATATCCTCATTTGTCGCCGTTCTACTTACCTTTCTAGAATGACTCTCTCTATATTTCCGGAAATCTTTATTACGAGCTTCCGCTGCCTCTTCCGACAGTTTACCTATAGGTATGGCACCAAAGTGCTTAATTATATCACTCCCATGTACTAACAATTTATGTATACTGGAAGGCATATAATACCAGGGATATAAGTGAACGTACAATTGTGCAGTATCTCTACAAAATTCGGAAAACTTAGAAAGATCCACGCTCTCTCCAGATGCAACCGTCTGAAGAATCACATGAAACCTTTCTATTAAATCTTTATCTATTCCTGTTATGCGAGCTGTTGTTTCTGCATCCCTAAAAAATCTTCTGGCAGTATTGCCATCATTGGTTGTGCCTACTCCTTGCTTGACTACGTCAATAAGTAAACCGCATTCTTTCTTAAACGCTTGCTGTATAGCGCTCTTTCTGAGTGACATTTTTTCTTTGTCATCGCCCCTGTAACTCCATTTTTTGAAGTCCAAACGATAAGCTGCAAACAAAAAGAAATATCACTTAAATAAAAATCTCACAAGTAACTATATAACGTGAAAAAAATTATGAACTAATAAAATTATATTTACCGATATGAAGTAAGCACTCCATGCTTCTTATCCAGGCATGTAAAGATGACATTCCATACTGGAACACTTCTTCGTTGTTCTCTTTTTGAGCAAGTGACTCTAAATTGTTCATCTCTGACGGTTTTGCTTTGCAGATATCACAGACAGCTGAAGATGTGTCTGACAAATATGACGATATTTTGCCGTCTATCATCGTCAAGTGCAATTGATGCTTAACTTCAACTTGATTGAACTTGATTGGCTGAAGTGTTTCTATTTCTTCGGTTATGCTAGCTTTTATAGTTACCACTGTTGACTGCGTTTCTTTGGTAAATTTGAACATTATCGGACGGCAATAGAAAGTTGATGAGGGTCGATCGTTTTCCCAAACAATTGTTCCATCACATTGTTGAAGCCTTATAGGAACTAGACTGGCCATGAAGATAGTTGAGTCAGCAAACTCTGCTTCAGTCTTTTGTTTATAATTACTTTGACCTGAGGCTCCATCAAAACCCCATTTGCTTATTAGCAGTAACTCAGTTGGCGAATCCAAATCTAAAGTAATCACTTCTAAAAGCCTAGATACCGTCAAGTTGAGTAAAGCTTGCAGTTTAATAGCAGCTCCTTCTTCAGTTATAATTATGTCTTCTTTCCCTGGATAACATTTTGCCTTCGCTTGTTTTATTTTATAATAAGAAGGGTATAAATCAGACCTATTTTCACTTGCTGCTTCTCTTAGGCTTATATACTGCCACTTACTTAATTTAAGTGAAACTAATAAAGACAGTGCCTTATCGGGTGAATATGTACTACTTTTCGGTTTACTTGTACTTAAACACTCTTTAACTTTTTCTAGATCTTCGGGGTGATTTAGTAAATGGTTCATAATTTTTCCTACATCCTCATTTCCGGTGTTTCTTAAACTAGCAATTGTAGTAGCTTTAAGTTCATCCGGGGATAACGAAAGCGATTGGTTAATTTGATCAACGCGTCGTCGTTTTTGCCTGGAGCCCAATTCCTCGAAAGATTTTCGAGGTGTAAATGTAGATGTCGAAGCTTCTGTAGTAGATGGTGGTAGATTTTCGACATCTTCAGTATTACAAATCTCGAGCCTTTCCTGTTCAGTGTTCACAGCTTCAGGTATCATTCCTTCGGGCCAGTTTATTGCACGTTCCAACCAATCACCATTTTTTCTTACAAACTGTGCTAACGTGCGACTACTTCGTTCCCATCTTGCACTTATATTTGAACAAAAGCGCGTACAGAATTTTTGGAGCTCAACACTGTTCTCTTCGGTCACGTTTATTTTATGTTGTAGGAATTGAAAGAATTTTTGACTATCCGACAGTGACTTGACCTGCTCTCTTAAAATCATAAATAAATCTAAATTGTTAACTAAATTATCCATTATAACGAAAAAGGGACGATCAGAATCACGAGATGTTAGTAGTAGTACGAATAAACGAACACTAGTTAGTATATAATAAATTATGGTCATTTTATACTTCCAGAATCCAGTGACAAACAATGTTTACTAATTTTTCTACTACCCTCATTAACTAATTATCCTAATTAATATTACAGTAATGACTAAAAGTGAAAAACATTGTTATTTTATAAGGTAAAAGGTTAAGCTAATTACAGTAATTAAACACACAAATAGAAATTAATTGATTTCATATCCACATTTTTAAATAAAGGTCCCTAATTAGCTTAAATTTACTAATATATGTAGTATTAGTAAATTTAAGCTAATTAGGGACCTTTTAAATGTATTGTTGTTAGTTGCTAAGTAATTATGTGTATTATTACGTGCTTTTACTTACTATTCCATATCAAATTTAACTTAAAATAACTTACGAAAGTAAAAAATGAAGCTTTTTATTCTATGTATTTTTTCATTTTTTTCGATCCATTTATTTGGCAGAGTTGCAACTTTATGCATTTGTTTATAGCATCAAATGATAATAGACCAGACAAGGTATATGAAAAATAAAGTTTCAACGCGGGATCACACGCTACTTAGCAGGAATTTAAGTTTATTTGAGCCGCTCCATACAAAAAAATAACAAAACACATTTTTCTACCCAAAGTATAAAGTTTAGGAAATAATACATCAGAACAATTATTATTGAGGTTAATGAGCTCTACCCATCCGCATAAAAAAAAAAGTGAAAAAGCAAAGTTGAGCCCTAAGTCACTAAAATCATAGTTTCGACCCACTGTGCGGCGTGTCTTAGAACCAAAAATTCGAAGACATGTGACACCCGCACTGGGACCGAGTGGTGGATTACGGCCAACTCCGTCTCAAAGAGAGGAGGCCTGTGTCCCAGCAGTGGGAACAAAATAGGCTGATTATGCAAATGAGAGATCCTTGTGCCTTCCAGCAAAGAACATATAAAATGAACTGAAAAAAATAGCAATGCTATGCGCTTTGACAGTTCAACATCATTCATCAAACATAAATACGAAGGAAATGATTAGGAATGGTTCCAATTAAACGATTGCCTTCCAAATACTTCGTATTTTGATTGAAAGTGTGTTACGCAGGCCCTTTCCCTGAACACAGTTTCTTGCCAGTTACCGTAACCACCCCTACCGTCGCCGTGGTCTTCGTGCACCACCCAAAGTAGGCACGCCTATCTCGATAGACTTTGTGTGATGATGAAACGTTTTTCTTTCCCGTTTTTCTTCATCAGGCTAATTTTTACTACATTGGTATCTTTGGTTGGGTTATGTATCTACTAGGCGTTATAGAAAGCGTGATTTCTCTTCATTCAAACACACGGACAGACCAGCAACAACAGTTGATAAATTCTATTTTTAGGGTTCCGTATCTCAAAAGGTAAAAACGGAACTCTTATACGGAACTTCGTGGGCCGTCCGTCTGTCAGTCTGTCAAGACTGTCCATAAATCAACTGTCGGTGGTTTAAAAAAACCGTTTTCATTTGGTTATTAAATTGGAAGTTAAATACCTACCGTAGTTAAACTACATACTTTTTTAGGATCAGATAGACTGAAAACAATATTTCTATGCGTATTTATTAAAATATACTTTTTTTAAATGAAAAATGCAACGGTCTGATTAGGTTTTTACTCAGCCACTGCATATTTTTTTAATGAATAATTATAACTCTTTATTTTAATTGTCCTTGATATATGCTAAATCAGGAAGTAGGTGTAGTCTAGATCACTTTGTGTGAAGCCTCAGAGCATTTTATAAAAAAAAAACATTTTAAAAGCATTATTAAACCGATAACTTTGGTTTTAAATAGTTTTTTTTTACGAAAAATACTGTAGCAATAAAAAATGGTCTGATTAGGTTTTTACTCAGCCAGTGCATATTTTTTTAATGAATAATTATAACTCTTTATTTTAATTGTCCTTGATATATACTAAATCAGGAAGTAGGTGTAGTCTAGATCACTTTGTGTGAAGCCTCAGAGCATTTTATAAAAAAAAAACATTTTAAAACCATTATTAAACCGATAACTTTGGTTTTAAATAGTTTTTTTTTTACGAAAAATACAGTTTCAAACGTTTTAAATTCCGTTTTGTATATAGTCAAGACCGTTTTTTCAGGAACGCGTGAAGGTATTGAAATTAATATCTATTACGTAGGCCTACGTTTCTTGGAGCTCTAAAAAAAATCAAGCTCAAGTCAACGCATCCATAATCGCAATAATCCGTAAATAAATCAAAGAGCAAGAAGCAATGTCTCACAGCACAAGTAAAGGAAAAAGGCCTAAAATTTATTTATATCACACGAGTCGCTTACGGTCTTTGGTGTAGATTTCTACAACATCATGAGAATTCTAAAAAAATATGTGAATTGCGCTGTCAATAGTGTCAATTCATAGCTTAAGGTGGAATGACAGGTTCTTTCAAATATATTCTCACGGTGAAATGTTTACAGAATTGACAGTTCCTATGTTAAATATTAGTGTAAAATTGTCAATGCTATAGCATTGACAATAATCGACTTTAGAGATTTTATCGGCGGATTATTTGCGAATAGTAGTAGGTACCTCAGCTCAGCTCGGCGAGTTCCTTAGGGGATTACCGGGCGTTCACGAGGTTTTACACGTGAGTAACAAAGTGCTGACACGTTAGTTTAATTTCGCTCACAGTTGATTTGATAAATGACTAGCGACCCGCCCGTAACTCGCATGATTTTTACATCGAGATTTCTTTAATATGCGTAACTTTAATAAATGATTTGATTTCTGTTAGTAGGTTTGTACAAACACTTTTACACGTGAATCATATTTTAAAAACTAGATGAGATCGGCGTTTCCTATCTGACTACTATATGAAGAAAGTCCGAAACAAACGCACAGTCTCTTTTAAAGTCCAGACATAATCCTAGTCAGATCATGTGAAGACCCTGTAGATTTGTGTCTGAAATGGTCAAAGGTTGCATTCAAGCACCAAATAGGCTATAATCTGTAACTCAAACTCAAAGCATTTATTTCAATTAAACCATTTACAGGCACTTTTGAATTGTCAAGGAGTTCGTCAGTCAGAAATATGAAGCTAGTTGCCCATTCCAAAGCGTAGTATGTATGGAGAAGAAAGGGCAATAAACTCCATGGTCACTCTTTTAAATAATATTGTTCTTACAAATATATTAGTTACATCATTAATGTTGATCCTATATGTGAGAACCATGTACAAAAACCGTACACGTTTAAAGCGTCCAGAATGCAGCAAAAAATAAATAAAAACAACCCAAAAAAATAAATGATTAAAATAAGGCAGCTAAGAGATGACCAGTCCCAACTGATGGCGCCCGTTCACGAACATGACGCCTGGATCAGCACCATTCAGCTCAACCATTTTGTAGGGAGAAGGTCAGCGAGACATTTAAGTGAGCATGGCATACCATCAGCCGCAAGGGCACATTCAAGTCAATAAAAGACATATTACCCGGTAAATGGTAGCTCCATAGTACATACTCGTAGTACTCATGAATCACTCAATACAGTACCTACCGGGTAGTATTTATTTATTTATTCACAAAAACCACGGCTCTTTAAGCATTTCACCTAAAATAAATAAACTAATCTTACAGTCAATTACGGATTTACAATTTAATAGCTACACTTATTATATTCATGAGAAACAAACAGGATGACATGCTAGCACCATCCAAACTTAGGTGTGCCGTGTGGGTGGGTGCGTAGGAGTGTGTGTGAGGAGTTATAATGGTGTAGGGATACTTCCAATTCTATTTAGAACAGTTCTGCCTCGTTGGTCTACTGATCGCAAGAGCTCCGACCAGCCCGCCGGTTAAACGCGTCCCAAAGGGTCATGACTGTCCGGCTGGTCCGGGGATACCGCACGGTCTCCTGCGAAACGGCGAGCCCCTTTGCCGGATTGCCGCCATGGGATCTGGAGGCAAAAGCCCTCGCGCACGTATGGGGGTGGCGCGAGTAGTCAAAACGCCGTGGTGTAACTCCGCTGCCGCGAGCAATCACGGTACAGCGGACAGAACTCCGGCGGGATCTCATGGCGACATGGAGGGTGCGATTGTTGCAACCCAGTGCGGGGCACGCAACAATAGCGGCGGTAAGTCCCCTCTTTGAGGAGTGGTTGGAGAGGCGCCACGGCGTCCTCACCTTCCGCCTGACACAGGGCCTCACCGGACACGGTTGTTTCGGGAGGTTCCTGTTTCGCATAAGGCGGAAGGAAACGCCCGTGTGTCACCATTGTGTGGATCGCCCGGAGGACACGGTGGAGGTCTGCTTGGGCGGAGCACCGCAGTGTCCTCGTGGAGGCGATCGGCGGCGGCGACCTCTCGCGTCCGGCCCTGGTCCAGGACATGGTACGGAGCGAGAGGGAATGGAAAGCCGTCACCTCCTTCTGCGAAGCAGTATTGCTCGCGAAGGAGGAGGCGGAGCGCGTGAGGGAGAGAGCCTTGCTCCCTCACGCCCCTAGTCGCCTAGACGCCCCGGGGCGTCGTTCAATTTACTATTGAATGGGGTCCTCACAAAAAAACTTAAAGCAATACAAATTGGTTTAAGTTCAGTCACTAAATCTTTATTTAATAACGGTTCCTCTAGGCTTCTTCATTGTGAAGGAATCGACAATCCCAATGTTTTGAAGTTAAATGTTTAATTTTCAATTTACAATTGAATGGGGTCGTCACAAAAAAAACTAAAGCAATACAAATTCGTTTCAGGTCCGTCACTAAATCTTGATTCATTAATGGTTTCCCTCAGGTCCTCAGTTATGGAGATCAGGTTGGCCAAACGTCCTGATATTCCGGGAGCTAAAGGTCATTTTACTTTTAACCGGTGGCATTACGAGTAAAAGTAAAGTAGTGGTTGTTTGTCACCAAATCGTCACTAAATCCTTATTCAGTAACAGTTTCTCTAAGGTCCTCAGTTATGGAGATTCAGGTTGGCCGAACGTTCTGAGATCAGGACGTTCGGCCATACATAAATGCTTCTAACTTTCTAACTGTACTGTCACAAATTATTTGGCTGGCATCTTTGTGAGTCACCGAATCGTCACAAAAAACTGGAGTAGCAGCCAGCTCCCTACCTCGATTGGCCGAACGTTCTGATGTACATAAATAAAGTTAAAATCACAACAGATCTAAAAATAAATGCTTAAAAGTCAGAAATTCATTAATATTGTAGTTAATTATTGTAGAGTTATGTCATGAAGTCGAGTTAGAATTATTTATGTAACAAATCATTTAGATGGTAGGTAATAAAAATGTTTGCATAAAACATAATTTCAAAATTTATCTGATAAAAATCTCCAAGAGTGTTTTTTCTAACTTACACACACATAACATCACGCCTGTAATCCCAGAATGGTTACTAAGAGGTGTACCTATAGTACACTCACTTTTCGCAAGTTATGTTTAAGTCCCATGTAATAGGGGGCGAGCTTATTCCCATCAACCGGGCACAAATCCAGACTCCGGGCTGCTACTGAGAAAATCTAGATAGAAAACCCAACAACACTTTGCCCGACCTGGGAATCGAACCCAGCGCCCTAATTGCGTAACACATTTTCGTAAAGGCTTACGACTAATCTGTTTGATTTTGACGGTTCAAGAACATTCATTGCGTTCTATATATTGTTGAGCAGATTTTTTATCGAACTTAAGAAGCAATGGATTAGCAATCTGTTTCAAAACGATTCAGATTCCGATTGATTGAGTATTACGCAATTAGGGTGCAGGACCTCATGCTCAGCAGTAGCCTAGCAGTATTAGTAGTAGGTAGTAATTTAAAGTTAACTTAAACAAGTTAACATGTTTTTTTCAGCACCTTTGGCAATTTACTAAATCCTTATATAAAATTAAAATAAATGCTCTTTTGACATTCTCTGAAATCTACGCATATTATTTTGAATTTCATAATCTGGGTCCGGTGACGTAATTACGTAACACACTATAACAGCAAGAATGGTTTTCATTTTGGCAGATCAACAACATTCATTGCGGTATTGACGTTGTTGAGCAAACATATTTTTCGAACTTAAGAAGCAATGGATTACCTAGCAATTTCATTATGATTCAGATTGCGATTGATAGTGTGTTGCACTTGGTCTTGCACCATATGACGCTGGTTATATAAATAAAAAATACCTAGTGCATAGTCGCAGCTTCGATTTTACATGTTTAATTTTAACTAGTGTCCGACCAAAGTTTCGGTTTCGGCTGCAGTTCCGGTTTCGGTCAAAAAGTGGCCGAATCTACGTCCCGATTGAAACGTCCGTGAGAGGTCGGTTTTGAAAAGATACATATACATAAATATAATACAGATAAACAGACGGCGTAGACTTAGTAATGGGGTCCAGTTTTCAAGAGTTTTGGACAAAACCCAAAAAGAAAATTAAAAGAAAATTTTACTTATAAATGAAAGTAATTTAAGTTTTTAGCAGACATGCTGCTTTTAGTATCAGCGATTAGGAATCACAGCAGATGCATCTCGGCTAAAGTTATGCGGTGTTTACTGTCTGAGCTTCTGAAAATCGACTTTATTGCCAATGACAGATACCAATAGTAGCAAGTCTGCTAAGGCCTTTATTTAAGTTAGGTCTGAAGTTTCGTCCGCCGCCGTTTGAAAATTTTATAGTGTTTTACACAAAATCTGCCAAAAGTGTATTTTATCATTAAGTAAAAGAAATATGATATTGCAAAATCAGCCCTTAAACATATAATTTGTCACAAACCTCAGAGAATAATGTCAGTTCAAGTCACTTTTGCTTTACTTCATACGGTACGGTTTCGGTTTTGGCCGAAACTAGAAGGAGAGCCGTTTCGGCTGAAAATTGTGTTTGGGTTGGACACTTTATTTAAACCAAATGGAGTTTATGCATTATAAAACTAGAACAAAATTGGACGCTCGTGTTTTACCATATTTTTAGGTAATGTTAACCTGTTCGTAACGGAAAAAGCCTCATGTTATGAAATTGTCACTGAATGCGCAGTGCGCATAAATACCTGACTCAAATTAAACTTTTTTTGTTATTTCGCTACGTAGTTTTTAATACAACAGCGCGGTATTTTGTTCTGGTGTTTATTATAGTTATTTACATAGTAAGATTTTACCAATTTTATGATTTTTTTAAATATTACTGTAAGAAATCCTCTCCTAACTGATCAAAATTTTATCTAAGTATTTAAAAGTTAACATTCAAATCGGTTTACAAAACATAGTTTTTCTAAAGTATGTACCTATTCCAATATTTTCTATTTACTTACTTAGATTTGTCCAAAGTAAAATTTAACTTCGTACAGTACATAACTACAGTAAAACTTCGTTTCATATAATTTGACGCAGGTACGATTTATTCAGATCGTGTTGACGCATTTTGCTCTTGTTTATTGCATCGTTACATTAATTACGCACTTACTCGTTAATGAGCTAACTTGTTTCTTTTACATATCATGTTTAGTTGTTTACCACTCCTATTTTTGTCAACGTATTATGTACCCAGTAACTTGTCTGTGGAGGTCAGATAGGCAGTCACTCCATGTAAAATACTGGTGTGGCTTTCATTTGACAGTTCAACACCATTCATTGCGTTATTTACGTTGTTGCAGACAAATCTTTCGAACATATGAAGCAATGGATTAACAATATCCTTCAAAATTATACGGATTGTGATTCATCGTGAGTTACGCAACTACGGTGCTGATTACGATTGATTTTTGTCAGCGTATTGGAAATACTTTATTAACTTTTTAATGACGCTCTTGGAGATCTTTTGTTTTCTTTTCTGAGATTTTCTTGTTGTTTTTTAGGGTTCAAAATGGCAAAAACGGAACCCTTATGGATTCGTCATGTCTGTCTGTCTGTCCGTCCGTATTTCACAGCCATTTTTTTCCGAAACTATCAGAACTGTGAACCGCATTAAGATTTTCACACAAACATAATAAATTAAAAAAATATATGATGTACATGTACTACATTACCATGCAAACTTCCACCGAAAATTGGTTTGAACGAGATCTAGTAAGTAGTTTTTTTTTAATACGTCATAAATCGTAACCCAAAATTTAAAAAAAGTATTCTATTATTAAAACATCGTTCAAAGTTACAACGAACTACAAGAACTTTTATAATATGTTACTTGCTGCTACGGAACCCTTCATGGGCGAGTCCGACTCGCACTTGACCGCTTTTTTTTATTAATAATTTACAGACTATTTATAGACGTTTGCGTAAATGGGTCAGTTTCCCCCAATTTCTTAATCCCCTCCCGACCCTTGCTCGAGCCAGCCCGCGCCGCTGAGCCTGTAGCTTTAAATTCGTCCCTAATTAATACCAATCCTGATCCAGCTAGTCATTTGCTGCCCTCTTCCAGCGACGCCCTAAGCCGAGGTTCGTACCCCACAGGGGGTGCCCTTAGCGTTGTCGCTTAGTTTTAGTTAGTATATAAGTTTAAGTCCTGGCTGGAGGCCTTAATTTATTAGGGAATCCACAGGCAAGTCCGCTTAAGCAGACGACAACCGCATAGGTTGACCTGCGAGATGCCAAACAAACATGTGTGGCTTCCCTGGTACCTCATGAACGGCATCACTATGTAAATTTCTAATAACTGCTCCCAAATAATGGTGTTTAATTTTTATTTTTTATTATTAGAAATGGACTTTTACATATCTCTGACATAATTCTTTCATTATTTGACATTATATACCTAAAATTTTTAATTATTTTTTGATTTTACTTTATTAGATTATTTTATATTTTGTAAATGTGAGAACGTCGTAGGCCCTGTGGATTATAAATTATAGACAATTGTCTATTTGTTTAACATATGGTACCTGTTGACAGGCCTACACTGTCCTCCCATACCTGTTAATCACTGTAATTGGAAAACATTGTAAAAGACATATTTTTAAAAGAGTAACCATGGAGTTTCTTGCCGGCTCTTCTCCATGGGAAACGACCAATTGGAACCGTGCACCTAGAATCTGACGTTTCATAAGTGCCCATGTAGGTCTATGTGAAATAAAATATTTTGATTTTGAACAAACAAACAAACAATTTCTTAACAAAAACTATCTGTGACTATTTTTTTTTATTTTTTTTTTGGGAATGGCATCGCAGGTCAACCTATGAGGTTGTCGTAAGCTTAAACGGACTTGCCTGTGGTTGCCCTAATAAATTAAGGCCTTCAGCCAGGACTTAAACTTAAATACTAACTAAAAACTAAGCGACTACACGCTAAGGGCACCCCCTGTGGGGTACGAACCTCGGCTTAGGGCGTCGCTGGAAGAGGGCAGCAAGGGACTAGCTGGATCAGGATTTGAGTGATTTTTGTGGGACGAATTTAAAGCTACAGGCTCAGCGGCGTGGGCTGGCTCGAGCAAGGGTCGGGAGGGCCCCCCCGTGACTAATTTACGCAGGCTTCTTTACATACGAGTAATACCTTTTCTTTAAAACTACTAATTAGGCTTTAAAAAAGTTGAAACAAACGTTTTATAAGACTTGACTAACAATAGTTAATCTGATTGATCCGAATGGTAAAAGTCAAATTGTTGATTTATAAGTAGACACTAAAAAAAACACTTTAACGTTAACATTATCAAAAAAAAAATAGAATTGCTTCTACGGGGAAACAAATAAACTAGATAAATTAATAAGACGGAAATATCCACAAACACAGTCAGCCTACGTCAGAACACCTCAAATGAATAATAAAGATAATAATTTAAAAAAAACTAAAACGCGCGATACCCACCTACTAAGATATACGCACCGCGGCTAAACTTACGTAACGAGGCAAGCTGACTTCTAACTCAATTGTACACCCGGCGCAATTTTGTATCATATCTACATATTTACCAACGTTGATACCTGGCAGCTACATTTAATATAATTATTTATATCGCTGTAATTCTCCACCCAAACTTTCAACAAATAAACTGCGTATAAACTCCATGTTTCCGCTCAAAGTTATTTAAAACGGTAAGGATACGACATGCATTTTATTTATTTATTAGCGCGAGGAAGGCGATATCGCAAACGGCCTCATAGTGCTCCGCTCACACCTATTTTGTTTCCCCGCCGTCTGCGTCTGGCCGCCATGTTGGCCGATGCGCCGCGCTGCCGTCCGCACAAACCCGCCAGTTTCACGCGGGCATTGAGAGGCGCATACCGCTCACGTATACTTGCCGCACAGAAGATCCGCACGCGATCCAAACTAACGTAACGTCGCGCGGCGTACCAACTAGCTCCATACTTTTAGACATGGTCAGGACAAAAGATCCGGACGGGATCAAGAGTAGCTTGATCATATCCGAGGTGAAGAAGAGGCCCTGCTTGTTCGACACTAACGACCCCAACTACGGGGACCGGGCAGAGAAGGCGCGATGCTGGGAGGAAGTTTGTGACTGCGTCGTGCCCGGCTGGCCTGCGCTCGGGCCGCCTGAGAAGTTTGCGGCCGGTATGTTGAGTGACGTTTTAATAAACCGTCCGATTCGCGGATGTAAGCTCGCTGTCGGCGCGCGGGCCACGCTTGCGATCACGAAAACCGGTCGCGTTGTAATTGTCGCGTTCAAGTTGCGTGCTCTTTGTTCGAACATTCGGATGCTTTCGAAATGTACCTAGTTCGAAATAACGTTCCAATAAAATGGCACGTGGTGTCTCTGACATTTTATATTTTTTATAAAAAAATTTAGGAACGTCATTTCGTTGCGGGTTTTTTGTCTTACGATACTTCTTTCAGCTCATAGGTGGACTGGATTTTGGTAATAATACGAATAAAAGTTTTGAATGTTTTCAGCCTTATTTCTGATATTGCTTGAGTAAGCAAACGTATGCCTAGGAATTATTCGATGCGTCATTTCAGATAATGCCTCCACATCATACTTGGGCGTGATAAAATAATTTACAATATTTTATCATACAGACATATGTGTGTACTTTATTTTTGACATAACTTCATAGAATTAATTTCAATAAACTTTACATATAAGTTTATTGAAATTAATTCAATGAAGTTAGTTAGCTATAAAACTACAGAAAACTTCTGACCCAGAATATTGACAACACAATTTACAACAGAATTATTATAAAACAAAATTTAAATACAGGAATGAATATTAAATTATTGGAGCACCTAAAACAAAGCTGAAGCTGGATTTTCCGCCACCTGGGTGGGGGTGAAATCCAAAGGAGGTGCATATTGTACTCCCCTCCACCGGAACAACAAGTATTCCTGCTAAAAGCTCAAAGAATGTACTATTTAAATAGCAACATATTTTTGAGTAGAGAATCAAATTCCGCACATTGGGTCTTGATGAAAATATGTCAGTAAAATGGCGTCATCGGTATGAGCTGGTAATATAAAATCACGTGCAGTTTTGAGCAATGATACTTGCAAATGTGCAAACGTACCTATTTCCTCATTTTAAATTAAAATAGTATGATGTTTCGACATTTTTTGTGATTTATTTTTTAACACTTTTTTGAAGTACATATTTGCTAACGATTTTTCTAAATAGAAAATACTCAAAATATGCCATTTTAAGAAAGATAAATACCTAATTATTACATTTAATCTCATTGTTTTTAGTTTTATAAACTGAATTAATTAAGAGCATTGCATACTTGTAATTAGCGAAAAGCTTTTAAATTTTAAATCGACACCGTCCAAGGTTGCGTGAATGCGTGTTAGAATAAAAATCGTCTATTTTTGTTTGGCCATCGTTAGACGCCACGATTGGATGTCACGGTTTTATCAATTGTGTTTTAGGTACAAGCAATCAGTATTATTAGATAGTCATAGATCATAATAATATGTAATTACCTACCCCCATGGGAAGAAGCCGTGAGTTTATGTATGTATGTGTTCTTACGAGAAAAAGAAAAACAAAACATTGCCATAAAAAAGGGACTAAATTGTATTTTCATTAGGACATTGACCTTTAATTAAACCTCACATTAAAAAACATCCTGTAAATCAAATGTTTTCGGTCGCGGGCTACGTACACGATCGTCTATAAAAAAAGTGATAGAGACAATACAAATGTTTTCGTCGCGGGCTACGTACACGATCGTCTATAAAAAAAATTATAGTGGCAATACAATTTATTGTTTTCACGTAACTTAAAATGGTAAAAAATAAAAATAAAGTAGAATTATAGGAGAATATTCAGTATATTTACTTATGGTAAACAGTTAGCTCAAACTATTTAAACAGTCGACAAACGCAATGCACCAAATCTGTATGGTGGTACCGCTATGTACAGAGTGGAAATATCAAGTAGGCAAAATAAAAAAGGATTCAATAAAAAATTATAAATATAAAACAAAAACACCACAGATTAAAAAAAATTGAAATGTTCGTGTTCAGTGTTGTTTATCTGGTAGATGTAAGTACTAACACAGAAGTAAAAATAACAAGCTTGTATAAACCCGATAACCAAATGGACACTGTCTGAAATTGAAGTATTTTTCTTCTAACAAAATGACAAAATGTATTAGAAATTACTTGTAAAATCAGAAACATTGCTAAATTGCGTGTGAAGTTGTACACAGCATCATTAATTTATTTTAACGCAATTTAATAAAAAAACAAAAAATCTAACTTATTATTTATTTGAAATCGTTTAGCAAGCAATCGGTTACCATTATTTACCAAATGTTAGAGGTTTACAATAATGAAAAAAAAACTTAATTTTATAGCTATCTGCGTGTAAGTAGTTACTTTTTTTTTGTTGTCTTTTTGTGGTGTACAATAAAGTATATATATGTATATATAATAATAAATAAATAACAATTATTAAATAATTTCACATAGTTTGCCCACATTTTGCTTCACGCAATCGTGTTGCGTGAGACGGTCATCATCTTACCATTAACGAGCACTTATATCACGTGTTTGTTATTCTATTGGCAAACCCTTTTATTCGATTTATTTTTATAAAGAAAAAAATATGTATTGAACTGATTGGTACTTACAATAAATAAATAAGTTAAACAAACAGGATAGGAACGGGAAAAATGATGGCATCTGTCACGTTGGTATTTCAATTTCTTTAAATTCATCTTGGCTAGTTTGATTTTAAAAAGACAACCAAACAACAGTGAGTGAGTCCAATTTAGCCATTTCCTTTAAAAAAATACAGCAGCTTAATAATTTCACAATAAATATTCTGTATTAAATAGAATATTTATTGTGAAATTCTCTACTTCCGTTTCTTAAGGCTTAAGGAAAGTAACTTATTTTCCTTATGTCGTTCTATTTCTCACCTGAATATTGTTTTTAAATGAAATACTTATAAGTATTTCATTTAAAAACAATATTCAGGTCTTTCTCCTTTCCAACGCAAATCTATAGGTAGAGGTAGGTAAGTACTATAATAATATTTTATAAGATAAAATTGGTAAGTTTATCTTCGGAACTACTGATCCTGAAAATATTGCGAGATTGCATGCAGTTTTTTACAGGGTGACCCGTAAGTCGACGTCAAGTCGACGTCAAGCAAGAATTCGGGTGATAGGTCAAGTTATGACTTGACCTATCACCAGAATTCGGCTTGACGTCGACTTACGGCATTTTATACTTGATAAAATCTACATGCAATCTCGCAATATTTTAACAAACAAACTTTTTTCCTAATATCTTCCATGTTCTAGCGATTACAAGCGTTCTATAATTGTGCAGCTCAACCTCAGTCACCGCTGTTATTCTTTGTAACACAATTTGCTCTTAACCTCATTCACTAATAAAACGATTCACATTACACAATTGCAGTATTAAAGCAGTGTTTCAACTGTTCATATCAATTCGCTGATACTACGTTTCTACATATATTGAACGGCCACAATTAATTTATTAAAACAAACCACAACACGGTTTGCAGATAATTAACATGTTTATTGACTAGCAAGATTTATTTAAATCTCTGTTTACGCCATGCATTTACGCATTCTAATGTTATTTTTTCAAATGTCAATTGTCTTTTCCGCTTTTTTTAATAACTCCGCCTGTAATAATACTATCTCTTTCGTCATAATAAAACCAATTTTTATTTAAGCTACAAAAAAGAACTAACTCAACAGTCGAGTCCATGAAGACGTGTCAACTCAGCCCGATAATATCGAACTCCATTTTAACGTTAACGATATTATGTTCATAGTACATTACATCTTTAGAGCAGGCTACTAAACAAAAACCTGTAACAACTAAGCAATGTATATCGTTAACAATGAACATGGGTATGGGCAGAATAATCTTGAAATAATGCAGTTCACAGTGGTAAGAACGGTGCGGTGTTCGCTCGTGACGTGACTCAATCTACGCAAGGGGCCGCGCCGCCGCCGCCCGGCCCGCACACCCGTTTATTCATAACCAGCCAGTAACACACGGACTAGTGCTGATAAAGTCCATTGCCGTGCCAACAAGATGTTTGTTAGATATACAAGTAATGCTAGCCGGCGATGTAACGCGAACATTATGGAAATGTGCATAACTGTTACAGAGTAGCCACGCTTATCGTTGAGAACTCTCAGTCGTCATTTTAAAAGGAGTTCTCAAATTAAATTATTATTAACTTAACCATTATTCCTTTATTAAATAACGTATATTATTTTTACCTTATTATTTTCTCTAGAAAAAACAGTTTGACAGTTGTATAATTTTTCACAAATCGAATTAGAATAACGAATGTCGTAACGAGATTACGCGTAGGACCAAATATGACATTGAAACAAAATGGCGACGCGGTAATATGTTTATTATCTTTATTTTTGTATTTTTAAACCGGTCCATCGTCATTATTTCGATTAACTATCCGTGTTATTAGTTAACTTATCATCACGCCTGTTTCCATGAAGGGTTAGGCAGAGAACATAAAGTAACTGGCGAAATGTGTGTGTTGATACTTACTAAAGTTGCACACACGCACATTTCGCCAGTTACTTTATCTTGGAGTCCCATGTAATAGAGGGCGAGCCTATTGCCGTCATCATCATCACCTAATCTTTTCCAAACTATGTTCGGGTCAGCTTCCCGTCCGAAGAGTCAGCTGAATACCAGTATTACACGGAGCGACTGCCTATCTGACCTCCACAACCCAGTAACTCAGGGTTACACGATACCCGCCACGAGTAAGACTAGTTGTCAGACTTTCGGGCTTCTGACGCGTTACGACTGTCAAAGATCCATGAATGACAGCCGGGACCAAAGGCTTGACGTGCTTTCCGAGACACGGAGGGGTCTCGGTGTGTAAAGATGGTAATCCATCCACGAACCTACCGCCTCAAGCGTTTCGTTGTTAGAACGAGATACCGTGGCCCCTGACACAGGCAACTGAAGGAACACGGGTTGGTTTTAGTTAGTGAAAGTCTGATACGCCCTCCATGATTTCCCGCCATAAAAATAGGCGGCTAATGAACAATTCCTGATGGAAATACTCATTTTTTATGCGTTACAATTTTAAATCTAGGTACTTACCTACGTCGATTAGGGAATGCATAAGTTAGGGTTATAATTTTTTTGTTGTACTTTATTGACGCGGAGAAAAGTTACATTATGTCCATAAATACGGATGACTGCTTCGGAAATTCCGTTTTGGAAGAAAACATGAACAAGAAAATATCGTCCATAATGTCGTAGACAAAAAGGAGAATGTTAATTAGGTAAGTATTATGACTATTATCCTTGAACCAAAATTATTTTATACTTTGGTCGATTTTTGATTTTAATTCAGTTAATCAGGCAGAAATTTTGTGTTTTATGACGTCGGGCGTTACGCGTCTACACTTTACTTTTGTAAAATGAATTTAAAAAAATACTAGGTCAAACCTAGTATTTATTTTTTACAGGGTGACTTGTAATGTAACCCTTATATTATATATATATATTAAAAATAACTTCCCACACTAACAAAACTTTTTTAAATAAAACCGGATATAGATTTTTTAAAATTAATTTAAAACTAGGTATTAAGTATAAAGACATCATATTCTTTCCGTATTTTAATTTATAATATTTTTAATGCCATGCATTACAAAGAAAAGTAGGTACGTTCAAGATTAGTAGTTGGAAGCAGGTGCTGGTGACGTAATCAACTCGCACGCAGTCGCACGTAGACAGCGCCTTGTTTTACTATCAACTTTTAGCTAAAGACCCTGTACATTGAACTTGATTGACGACTTTTATGAACATAATTGATTTACAAAAAAATACGCCTGTTATTTAACAATGAGTGCGGATTTTTTCGGTGTGAGGCAGTTATTGAGATGTTATACAGGGTGGAAGGGACATCGACGCACAACCTGATAGCATGGATTCAGTACATGATTCTGGACCCCCCGGAGTTTAACTTTTTAATCGGTTGTCAAAAAAAAAAAAAAATTGCTGTTTCACATAACAGTACAGTACCTACGCGGTCAAAATGTATGGCTGAGCATTTTTTTTTTAAATAACCGACAAAAAATTTCAACGAAAGGGGGTTCAAAGTCATGTACTTAGTCCATGGTATCAGGTTGTGCGTCGATGTGCCTTCCACCCTGTATTTAAGTTTAGAAACATTTCTTCTTCTAATAACTCGTATATTTTATATAAATGCTTAAATGGGACCGTTATCAAGTAAAATGCTGAATAGGTACTAATATTATTCGTAAAATACCGTGATAAATAATTAAAGTTAGATTTTCTTTAACAATTCCATCATTAATGGGGAGAAAAATGAAAAAAATTCACACCCTAATGCAGATTTGTTTCTTGACTGACCACGTACACACAGTATGTATGAGTCAGGTTGTTAACTAAAGTTTCTTGGTACTTAGGGCGCTTACTCATCGTACGTAAGCTCTTAGCGACATGGTTTAGCCAACCTGTTCTTATCTAATAACTCTCATAAGGATGTAGTTTTTCTACTCAGTGAACTTGATAGATGATAGAGTTGATCTGCTTTGATAAGCATAGTAAATGTATATTTTAAAAATATGTAGAACAGTCACCAGAAATATTGAAAGAACTCTCTTATTACACAGAGCTTTAAAAAAATCAAAATAAAAAGTTATTGAGTTTGCTCAACAATGATCAGTACTAATATCAGTTTCCGATTTTTTTTTCCTCTTGTAAAATCATAAATTTATTAAAATACATTAACATTCCATTTCACCGAAACACCATCCGAGAACATTCTATACACATTACAGGCTCTATAATGTAACTCTAAATTCTGTATAATAAAGAGAGAATCTTTGCATAAAGATTCTCTCTTCAGTATAGAGAATTTATAGCGAATCATTGCGACCCAATTTGTAGAATACCTTCGATTTATACTTACGTCCGCACCGCACTTTGCCGCTGCTACAAAGCTTATGTCAGTCTAACCACAGAACTGATAAAAGAGGTCTCGAGGACTCGAGGAACTGTGAGTGTAAAGAAGAGAGTAAAATTAAGGTAGGTCTAGGTATCAGGAAAATTGATGTACAATTATAGGAAAAAGTAAATATAAACAAGAACCTTCGATTTTTAGATAGTGTGTGACACTGTTTGCGGATTATTTGAATGTTATATCAAAATTTGAATGTTTTAAGAGTACTTTTAGTTGCAAAATCGATTTATTGATTTAAAGCCAAAATAATCATACTTAATATTGTTAATTTAGTAAACAAATATTAATTTTATGAGAAATACTTACTTACTTACTAATATTAGTTGGACAAAAACGGACAAACATCTATATTAAGAAAAAAATATTTATAAAGTTCGAAATGTAACACAAATACTCTTTCGTTTTAAATCTATCTCAATTCAAAATAAAACTTGAAAATATTACCGAAACATAGTCGCGTCGTGGCTACTTGCACTTGTCTTGCGTTTGCGACTTGCGACCTAATTTTGTGATCGCAGTGATATAACCTTCGATGAATACATACTGCCGCGGCCGGCCGCCTAGCTAATCCGTCAGTGTTAATGTTTGGCGATCGCTAGTCATTTCTCACGGTAATATCTAATATGTTTTTAACAAAAAAAATGATTTAAAAGAGTGTCCATGTAGTTTCATGCCCGTTCTTCTCCTTAGGAATCCACTACTCCTTGAAATGGGCAACAAACTTAGCTTTTTCTGTTTGACTGACTGAACTCTGAGCAGTTCAAAAGTACCTATAATTGGTGTATTTGTAATAAATGCTTTGTTTTTTTTTAAGAAATCAATTTTCAAAAATTGTTGTGAATTATAAATATAGCGTAAAAAAAAGAGAACGGCACTGTATACACAACCTATTTTAATTTAAAAATACTTATTTTGTGTGTTGGTTTTATGACAAATAAAAAAGAAAAAACGGAAACTTGATTTTAATAACAAACTATCGTGTTTGTGTGCTGAGCAGTAGGTGCATTCAGCCAGACTCAATACGAGATTATTTTACTGCTTGCATTCAACGGTCCCCCCACGATCTTAATTAACTTGTTAAATCTACTCAATGACACAGTATTTTGATTGATTTTTTTTTCTGATCTTTTTTTTAAAATAGTTTAACTTTTTTCAAGCTGGATAATAGTTATCATTTGAATGGAATTATTAAATAATATTATTTAAAAGTGTCGATCTGCCCGTTTCCAGCGAGTAAATTCGTGCGAGTCGACTAATACACCGTTTGGGTTTAAATACAGGCGAGCTGTGTTTTTTTTTTTTTTAAAAAACACAGCTCGCCTGTATTTATAAAGACTAAATATTCAGTTGGCGTTATTTACTGTCAATATTTTTCCTCTCCATATTGATATATGATTAGAACGAAACAGAAATATCTTAGTGAACCCACACTGATACATATTTTAAGTATCAAATAAACAACTGCAAAATGTTAATTTAACGTTTATTTTTATTTTATTCAGACCGAAATTTAAGACCAAAGAAACGCATCGTTCCTTTGGTCTACTGTGTGTGTGTGAAAGCGGGTGACTACTGAGATGCCGTTAAATAGAGGTTTTTTTTTTTAATAAGGACAAAATAATGACGATGTACGAAACTTGCACAATGTATAACTTTTAGTATTTTGAAATGAAATGTAGGTTATCAATACTCATCAGCATTCTGTTTTCCGCAGTGTTGAACATATTTTTTATCAACACTGACGCAGAACAATGAATGAATAGGCCGTTAATTCAGATTAACAGTTCTACTGACCCCACGAGTAAAGTTTAATTATGTGGTACTTACTTACGTTTTTTTATGAAGAAAGGATATTTTGCTGATTATTATTTGTTCCATATTTCGTGGCTGTACATAATCTCGTTTATTTTATATTATGTAGTTACGGCCCGGGTTAAAACTGTTTTTGTTTAATACGCTGCTGAACTTAAAAAAATTAATACGATAAAAACTTTATTTTATTAATTCCAAAATATTATTTTAGCATTTCCAACATTTAGGAAACGTATTACTTTTATTATTTAATTAAAATCGGGTGAATTACTGAGCTATAGATGCATACAATGCAATTTTTAAAAGGCATCTCAGAGTTGTTAAAAAAACTCATTCTGTATCAAAATATTACCTACAAAAAATATTTAATTTGTTTTATTAACTCTTAAATAAACTACTAACATTACGGACAAAACGTGTCCTTAATAGTTTTGTTATTTCCTTCAATATTTTACGACCTCGGAACCGATTCACGTAATTTGTAAATACATTCTCTACGTTATGAAATATCAAGTTTGACTAAGGTACTGATTTACCCGTACATTTCCAACCATAAAAATATACAATAAGTAGGTATTCTCATTACTGAAAAATTGCTTCTTCCTTCCGAAAATTGGTTTGCTTTTTGAATAGGGTATTGTGTATTCTGTGCGATCTCTGAATACCAATTCTCGTATTCAAAAACGTTTAAAATCTAGACGCAATCTCATCTCAGCGACAATTATTGTCTTATAAATAGGTAAATAATAGGTTTTTCTGACAGATCTCCTAGAGACTGAGATAACAATTTGACCGTACTTCAATTACGAGAATTTACCCTCTGGTCATTTCTGGCCTCAACTGCTTAGCTTCTTAATAACGGCACCTGATCTTCCGATCTTACGCCTTGACGTACGGAGAACAGTGGCCAGACATCGCCAAGACAGAGCAAAGACAGTGCTCTCGGCCTAGTCGGTCTTGGCACTGTCCCGACACTGTACTTGGCACGTGTAATCAATGCATTAGACTGATACCTAATACATGTGATCTTCTGATCTTATGCCTTGACGTACGGAGAACAGTGTGCGGACAGAGCAAAGACAGTGCTCTCGGCCTAGTCTGTCTTGGCACTGTCCCGACACTGTACTCTTCACGTGTAATCAATGCATTAGACTTATATCCAATACACGTGATCTTCCGGTCTTATGCCTGGACGTACGGAGAACAGTGGCTAGACAGTGCTAAGACAGAGCGAAGACAGTGCTCTCGGCTTAGTCGGTCTTGGCACTGTGCCGCCACTGTACTCGGCACGTGTAATCAATGCATTAGACTGATACCTAATACACGTGATCACGTGGTCTTATGTCTTGACGTACGGAGAACAGTAGCGAGACTTTTCCAAGACAGAGCAAAGACATTCCTCTTGGCCTAGTCTGTCTTGGCACTGTCCCGCCACTGTAGGTACTCGGCACGTGCAAATAACGCATTAGACTAATACCGAATGACTTTTTTTGTGATCTTCCGATCTTTTGCCTTTTCGTGCTGCTGAGAACAGTGGCGAGACTTTGCCAAGACAGAGCAAAGACATTGCTCTCGGTCTAGTCTGTCTTGGCACTGTCCCGCCACTGTAGGTACTCGGCACGTGCAAATAACGCATTAGACTAATACCGAATGACTTTTTTTGTGATCTTCCGATCTTTTGCCTTGACGTGCTGCTGAGAACAGTGGCGAGACTTCGCCAAGACAGAGCAAAGACATTGCTCTCGGCCTAGTCTGTCTTGGCACTGTCCCGCCACTGTAGGTACTCGGCACGTGCAATCAACGCATTAGACTTATACCGAATGACTATTTTTTTGTGATCTTCCGATCTTTTGCCTTGACGTGCTGCTGAGAACAGTAGCGAGACAGTGCAAAGACAGAGCAAAGACAGAGCCTTAATACCAATATGTACCTATCAATAATTTCAACATAACCCATATTCTGTAACAATATTTTGGTTTTTAAAGAGTGTCCTTGGAGTTTCTGACTGTTCTTATCCAGAGGAACCTACTACGCTTTGAAATGGGCAACTAGCTTCATCTTTCTGACTGACCGACTCCTTGACAGTTCATAAGTGCATGTTAATGGTTTAATTGATTGACACTCTTTTAAATCGAATATGAGTTACATCATACATGTTGAAATTATTATGAATAACGATGCAGAATGTATATATGTATGTAATGTAGGTGCGTAAACTATTAAATAAATAAATATAAAGATAAGAACAATTCAAAAATAAAATTTACTTAAAATACGCCGTGGCAGCTAAGAGATGACCAGTCCCTACTGACGGCGCCCGTTCACGAACCTGACGCATGGATTAGCAGATTAGCACCATTTCACTTAACCATTTTGAAGGGAGCTAAATGATCCAACACACTCGCCACCATCAGCGAAACATTAGAGTGAGCATGAGATATACTCTCAGCCGCCAGGGCACATTCAAGTCAATGAAAGACGTACCCAGTAAATGGTAGCTTTATACTATGTACAAAGTAAACACATAAGGCTTTTAATCACAATCTGAATAATTTTGAAGGATATTGCTAATCCATTGCTTCATTATGTTCTTCTTGTCTGCTCAACGACGTAAATAGCGCAATGAATGTTGTTGAACTGTCAAAGTGAAAGCCTTTTGCTACTGTTAGTGTGTTACGCAAGTACCCCGCCGTTACCATGGATTCAGTGCATGATTTTGAACCCCCTGCGTTGAAACTTTTTGTCGGTTATTAATGATGATAATTAAATCTGAAAATTTGTTCTGGCTTGTATTATGTACCACTACTGTGCGATAAAAAAACTGGGTGTGTTACAGTGACCTCGTTACGCAGCGCCTTAAAAATCGACGGTATAAAGGCGTGTACAGCTTGGCGCGGGCGCGACACCGTGGGTCCTAAGGTGCCTTTGTGTCGCCTCGCATGTCGCGCCTGTTTTTAGGAACCTTAAGCCTTCCGTAGTAATTGGGAAATAGAAATACGGGTATTGGCCAAGAAAGTTCAAACTTCCAAATCGGTGAAGACGATCAAGTCAGTAACGTATGTCTGGAGTTCTGTGTAACGAGTCTATGAATTTTGTCTTGAATAGAATAGAATTTATCCTATCTGTATAAAAAAAAAACATTACAACACAAAATCAGAATGCGTTCTCCTTTGATTGCATGACGACACAAACAGATTTTCCTCTTGTGACGGCGGAAAGAAAGATGCATGTAGTTGTAATAGTTCCATTTAGCCGCCTTCTATAATAAAATTTGCCCCATACAGTTTATTCTGTATCTAATGCGGTTTTGCAAATGCGTTTTGTTACATAAATCTCACATGCATAATTACAAAATTAAATAAACTGCTAGTTGTGGTTAAAAAATATAGCTATTTATTGTTCGAAGACTAATTACTACTTAATTGAAAATAAGTCCCCTCATTTTATTTTAAAAGCGGCAAAATGAATTGTAGGAAATTAAAAAGTACAGTCAGCTTCAAAAAGCTGTGATTCAGACGTAATATAATAATTAAGTAATAATATTGTTTTACTTTAAATTAATTATTCTCAGAATAAATGATTTTTATTGTTATTTTAAAACATTTTAAAATAAATATTAGCATTATGTATGTTGTGGTTTCTGTTTCCCCCATAAAAAGTATAACAAGACTCTAAATATATAAAAACCAAATTGTTTATTTTTTTTCGAAAAAACAATTATTTAAATACACAGTAAATAGTTAAGACAGTAAATAGTTAAGTTGAAACACGTTTTATGTTGGTACATACATTTTCCTGAAAAGAATTCAACGCAGTTTGTAATTTGTCAATAATAATTTATTCAACATACGCAATCTTCAGCTCTGTCCCTTGCACAGACAGACGTGCCCTTTAAAGTACTGAAATACTGAAACAAACTGAAAGACACTAGCGATAGCGGGCTCTGCCGGTCTACGTGGGAAATGTGGCTGACGATGCATGTTTGTAGTTCCAAGGGTAACAGCACCGCGAAAATAAAATATGTAGAGGATTTTTTCATTTAATTTTTTATAATGTAAGTAATGACAGAAAAAAAAATGCTGGGAACTCTTTTGGTTTTTGTTTTTTTTTCGTTTCGTCTGTTATGTCAATGGTGGGTAGGTTTTCTTTGCGTAACTTTCAAGGGTGAATTATGTAAGAATGCAGATATGTTATGCTTATATATGACCGCCTCAATCGACTTCGTTTAAAGTTTTTTTTTTGTAATTAATTGTAACAATTAAGCTAGCGTTGGTTTCCAGCAGCCGTTACTTATCCGTCAAGTCTGCAGTTATTGGCGTAGAGCTGGCATGGAGCTGTCCATTGTATGTAGTAGAGAAGATATATACATATCACAAAATCTGTTGTATTTATTGAATTGGTTTTCCGCCTGAAATCATATTGACGTACACAATTTTAAATATTCGCTATCTGCCTAGCGTTTGGCCAACTGTGTATTATTAAATAGTATTTGTAATCAATTTGTTCCACATTTCATAAAATACTTTCAACATATAAAAAAACTTTTCGGCTTAATCTGCTCAGTGCTTGCTGACAGAAATATTCCTAGATCGAATATCTTAATAAAACTTAATTTATGCTACAATTTAACTATTAAAACATAAACTCATGCCATATCTCAGCTATCCACAATGGCGTCGCGATTCTCAGCGCAGCGTTGCGAATGACTCACGCCATTGATAATACGACTGGATTCCATTTTAAAACTGTCTACGTACATTTTTTTATTGGACTAACTAGCGACCAGCCCAGTTTTTACGACTTGACAAAAAATCGAGATTTCTTTATTATATTAATATTTTTTGTCAAGTCAAGTTCAATAAATTCTTTAATTCATTGCGAAAACTACATAAAAATCCGTTACGGAGATTCACACAGACAGACACGAAAAGCTACTCTAATTTATAATATGTATAGATATGCCAGTTTTGTCGATTCTGGAGGGATAATATAATGATGACTAACCGTTAAATTAGTTGTCAAGGACGCGCATTTTTTTAACGGATATTTGAACTGCTCCGATTTACATTTCCGTATTAAATTCTAAACTCAAAAGGCAAACAACTTACTTATTTTTGTTCCTCTAACAAAAATAAGAGAATTATTCGTGAGATCAAGCAGAGTTGTTTTTTTTTAACTCAAACTCAAAGCATTTATGTCAAATAAACCGATTACAGGCACCTTTGAAAAGCTAACAAGTAAATTAAATTAAATGTATTCATAAACAATTCACATTGTGTTTGGGTTCATTATAAATAGTAAAATTAGTTTGAAAAAAAACAGTCATAATATTAATACAAGTAACACAAATAATAGTCAACAACATAACTTAAATCACCATCAAAAATTAACACCATGTTAAAAAAGAAAACTGTACCTAATTTATTAAATATTTATAGAGTCGAAACAAGGAACTAACATGGACACTTATTTTATGGTCTTACTAAATGCTGGTGCACTTAGTTAGCCTTTTCTTCACCACAGTTGGTTTATAACAGGTTATCCTGTAATATAAGATTATCACGTGAAATGCGTTAAATAAAAATTGGTTTTAATGAGTTTATTGATTTCATTAAAATGTTATCTTGAAACTGGTTCAATTCGAAGTCGTCTTTGCACGCTATGCTGTGTATTCGTTCATTGTCTTAATAAAAAGTTAGTTAATAGGTTATTTTAGTAGTATTCATTTAGTCTTCTTAAATTATTTTTATTATTTTCCAAAATTTAATACAGTTTTGTTTTTGAATTCGAACTGTAACAAAAAATAATCAAAAATATATCAATATCAATCTATCTATTTATCTTATCATAAATATTCAAATACTAAAAATTCTGATATTATAAAAAACATTAATCGCTGACTGTACCTGATCAACGATATGGTATGAATATAAAATATGTTAACAGAAAACAAACACGAAATTTTTGTGCTCATGGTTTCCATGTTTTTAAACCGACATAGATAGGGATTTCTAAAACTTCTCCTTTATCTATTTCTAAGTAACGAATAGAAGTGTTAGCATGATAAGCAGATAACATGGCTTATCTTTCTACATGAGTAGGAATCGTTGCCCTACATAGCCATTCATCATTTTACTTTAAAGTCTGAACTGAACTTGAGACCTCAAAGTTCCAAAAATATCAAAATACTGTCTTATTTAAAAAAAAATACTTTTGTGTTTCTCTTCCTTTCTTCTCTGAAGAAATCTTCACTTGATGTTTATCAAAGTGAAGCTTTCTTTACTTGTCTTTAGAAGCTAGTACTTAATTTGTTAACACCTCAAAAGTACCTAATGGTGTAATTGAAATAGACGCCTTTTTTTTAATAATTTAGGTATTTTAAAAAGGAGTTTTCCTGCCACCCTGTATTTTACAGATCATCTTGATGTTCACAAAACTAAGACACCATATTATATTCACCTGAATGGAAAAACGAGTGTGAGCAGTTTATCATCCCTTTGCCAGTCATAAAAATCATGCAAAGAAAAGGGTAGGTACTTTATGTCAACTTGTAAACGACTACCGTTCCGTCTAGCATCAAAATGCACAGAAGAAAAAGAATGCTTGAGGAATAAATAGTTTTTTTCACAATACGAGAGTAACCGCGGACAACAGTTAGTAGGCAATATTTATATCAAACACCGAAATTGACAGATATGAGACTAGTTTACTTGAAGCGATAGAAATAGGTCGGCAGGCAATTCTTGCGGACCGTGAGTACGAATATCAGATTTATTAACACTGGAGATATAATAATAGAGAGAGAGTAGAGTACAACAATAGTATAATAAACTGTTACCATTCATAGCTTTAATAACATTTTCTGAATTGCGACACGAAATATAACACGAGCCTATTGTTTTAATTACATGCAATGTTTTAGTTAAAATAGGTCGCATGTTTATTCAAAGAAATTACTAGTTTATACTTAGTTTTTTGTAAGTTTATCGCAGGCCCCCGACGACGGACAAAAGTTTTACCGCATTTCAGGTTACTGGTTTGTCCCCGCTTGCAATAAACTTACACATAACAAAGTTCAATAGATCTTGATATTCTTGTTTTTCTCTTTTCGCTTAGGTAAGAGTTATTATTTTGAGAAGATGAACCAATTTTTTTATGTAGTTATTTTCTGACTTCACCTACCTATTCCATTTTTACTAAATGTTACGTTTACGAAAAGAATTACTGTTTTATTTATTATGTCTTATATTGATGAAGCTGACTGTACTAATATACACATAACATAACATCACGCCTTGTTTCCCCGAAGGGTTGGGCAGAGGTGTATCCATAGTACACCCACGTTTCGCCAGTTATGTTTAAGTCCCATGTAATAGGGGGCGAGCCTATTGCCATCTACCGGGCACAAATCCAGACTTCGGGCTGCTACTGAGAAATTCCAGATAGAAAAACCCAATAACACGTTGCCCGACCTGGGAATCGAACCCAGGACCTCATGCTCAGCAGTAGCGATTGCAACCACTAGACCAACTCCATGATATAAACTCCATGATTTGATCCACCCTTTTTGTATATATAGACTTTTTGTTTTGTTTGTTTATATCAGCAGCCTAATTGCGTAACACATTTTCATTAACGATTACGACTAATCTGTTTGATTTTGGCAGTTCAACAACATTCATTGCGTTATTTACATTGTGGAGCAGAATTTTTTACCGAAGTTATGAAGCAATGGATTAGCAATCTGTTTCAAAACGATTCAGATTCGGGTTGTTTGTGTTACGCAATTAGGGTGCAGGTAGGTAATCAAATAAATAGTAAGTACCTTTTAGTAAGAAGGGGCTGGTAAACATACTTTTTACTTAGACTTTCAACTTTCGGTACTAAGCCAAGCATTGAGAATCCGCTTCAAAAAAGCGCTCTCCTGGATTTTCAACTTCGACGCTAAGCAGTGCGATTAAATTGGTGGCAATTCAGTGCGCGATAAAAACCGTCGCGTTTAAAAAAAACGCCCGTTCGTGTGTTTCTGTCTATTAAACCTTCGTATTTACTAAACAGAAAATAAACACTTATTAAACGTCAAAAGCAGGAAGACGCGACGCGTATTTTAAAGAACAATTTCCATGAAGTTTTCATATAAATTGTTCTACTAGAGTCGCGTCGCGCTTGTTTACGGGAGCCTTTACAAAGAGCAGCGCCCTAAACGCCACCTCCTGGCCTTCAAGCTGAGGAGAATTTGTGGAACAAAGAGCCCAACAGTTTTTAAACCCAAAAAGAGCCATTACAAAAAACAGCGCCCGAAACGCCACCTGCTGGTGTTCAAGCTGAGAAAAATTAGAGCAACGAACTTCCCAACAATTTTCAAACCCAAAAAGAGTGACACTTGGTGTTCAAACTGAGAACAATTTGAGCATAAACTGCCCTACACATTATCAACCCAAAAAAAAAACTGGAAACGTATATAAACTAATAATAACTTACCTACACAAACAAATCAATCTAAAATCTCAAGAATTTTATTATGAGTCACACGCTACGTAGAATTTATCCGACGACGTGCAAGACCAAACGTACGCAGGATGACGTTGATCCGGAGTTATAAACATCACGACACTTTTCTCCCGAGGGGTAGACAGGGATGTTATGAAAAGCAGCACCCTCTTTTCGCCAGTGTCTGAAGCATCTATAAGTTCCTTTCGCGACTCATCACTCACACTCATCACTCACATCATGACTGTGGTGAACGCATATCAACACAAGAAACCGGGCAAATGCGTGTCGGAGCGGCTTATTCTCGATTCGCACGAATTTACTCGCCCTACTATTAGTTCTTCTGTAGGCGATTCGCACGAGATGTTAATATATTTGTGGGCGAATCGACAATTCCAGACAGTATTGGGACTTTAGCACATTTTGAATTTTATGCAATATGTTAAGAATGAAGTTCATTAGTTACTACGTTTACCAATTATTATTGTGTACTTTCTCTTTCAAAATGTTCCAATTAAGTAAAACATATTTCTGGAATTCTTGATTCGCCCACAAATAAATTCACTTAGTGCGAGTCGCCAAAAAAAAAAAAAATTACAAGTATCGATTCGCCCGTTTCGGCCGAGTAAATTCGTGCGAATCCACTAATAAACCGTTTGACAACGCTCAATGAAGGGTTACATAGTTGGGATGAATTTATACCAAGAGCAAACTTAACTTTGTAGTCGAAATTTTTGACAGATTTGCCACTAAGTCTGTAAAAATCTCACGATAACGAGACTGATAGAGACCATTGCAACGTTTGTAAATAAGTAGACACGCCCCAGTTCGCATGTAAGTTTAAAAAATCACGAAGTCTTCTCATCGACTAACTCATTCAACTGTCTCATCATTTGCGGAGCAGCACTGCATTTGCACTTCTTTCTATATGTTAAAAAACAGTTCAGGAACTCTTAAGTAATTACAGAAATGTAATAACGTCGTTCTTTTATAATTGCCTATTCTGAAATCTCTACTGGTATGGTAATCTTGAAAATGTTAGTTATTTCTTATGAGTGCGATATTACCATGCATTGGTTTTATTTTACCAGTAATGACGCATTAAAATAAAGCGCATAATTATAGGTATTACCACCTTTTTATTAAAAAAGTATTCACTGCATTACGCAGGGTGAGGTGAGGTGGCCACAGTTGATGTCTTCGAAGCCTTGATTAAATATTCGTTTTTCTTTTAAATAAATTTTATTTATAATAAAAAAAGTTCGTTAGAATATCCGCTTATTTGTGTCGGCCATCTTGCGCGAATCGACGTATATTGAAAGAAGAAATCATAAATATTTAGCAAATAAAACTTTTTAACTGCTTAGACTAACAGATATTTCCAATTTTTTTCTAAAAAAAAAACACTTTTTTTATACGATCTTATTTATGCACAATATTACGTTAGGGTGAAATACCCAATTGATAATAATAACAAATAAATCATTCTACTTTTATTAGTGTTGCACTTGCTATTATTTCATTGATAAAAAATCTAGTACTATAAATACAACAACGAGAGATGTTATCAGAAAAATATTTGGCGTATCATATTATATCCGCACTGACTTAACCTTGCGTCAGGGATAAAGCATTCAATTTATGTAGGTTCGTTACATACAACTTACAATGAAACCATATTATACTACCAGGCTATTATTGTCCCACTGCCGGGAAAATGCACGAGTATTGATCACCACTCTTGCTCAAAACGGGTTGGTGATTTTCCTACTGCAGGGCAAATGCCTCTTCTCATGCAGAGAATGCATGATCATTGGTCACCACGCTTGCTCAAAACGGGTTGGTGATTTTCCTACTGCAGGGCAAATGCCTCTTCTCATGCAGAGAATGCATGATCATTGGTCACCACGCTTGCTCAAAACGGGTTCGTGATTTTCCTACTGCAGGGCAAATGCCTCTTCTCATGCAGAGAATGCATGATCATTGATCATCACACCTGCTCAAAACGGGTTGGTGATTTTCCTACTGCAGGGCAAATGCCTCTTCTCATGCAGAGAATGCATGATCATTGGTCACCACGCTTGCTCAAAACGGGTTCGTGATTTTCCTACTGCAGGGCAAATGCCTCTTCTCATGCAGAGAATGCATGATCATTGATCATCACACCTGCTCAAAACGGGTTGGTGATTTTCCTACTGCAGGGCAAATGCCTCTTCTCATGCAGAGAATGCACGAGCATTGATCACCACACTTGCTCAAGACGGGTTGGCGATTTTTCCACTGCAGGGCAAGTGCCTCTTCTCATACAGAGAAGGCACGAGCATTGATCATCACACTTGCTCAAGACGGGCTGGCGATTTTTCCACTGCAGGGCAAGTGCCTCTTCTCATTCAGAGAAGGCACGAGCATTGATCAAAACACCTGCTCAAGCCGGGTTGGCGATTTTCCCACTGCAGGGCAAATGCCTCTTCTCATACAGAGAAGGCCAAGCATTGATCATCACGATTGCACAAGACGGGATGACGATTTTCCTACTGTAGGCTAAATGCCTCTTCTCATACAGAGAAGTCATGACCATTGGTCAACACGCTTGCTCACGACGGGTTGGTGATTTTCCTACTGCAGGGCAAATGCCTCTTCTCATGCAGATAAGGCATGAGCATTGGTCACCACGCTTGCTCAAGACGGGTTGGTGATTTTCCTACTGCAGAGCAAATGCCTCTTCTTATGCAGATAATGCATGAGCATTGATTACCACGCTTGCTCAAGACGGGTTGGCGATTTTTCCACTGCAGAGCAAGTGTCTCTTCTAATACAGAGAAGGCACGAGCATTGATCATCACACTTGCTCAAGACGAGTTGGCGATTTTTCCACTGCAGGACAAGTGCCTCTTCTCATACAGAGAAGGCACGAGCATTGATCATCACACTTGCTCAAGACGGGCTGGCGATATTTCCACTGCAGGGCAAGTGCCTCTTCTCATACAGAGAAGGCACGAGCATTGATCATCACACCAGCTGAAGACGGGTTGGCGATTTTTCCACTGCAGGGCAAGTGCCTCTTCTCATACAGAGAAGGCACGAGCATTGATCATCACGATTGCTCAAGACGGGATGACGATTTCAGACTTTTATTATTTATCCTAACTATACATTCTATCTTACGTTCTTAATATCTCAGAAAGTTGTGATAAACGGTTTTAATTCTGCGACCTTAGATGTTACTTCCGGTGTTCCTCAGGGCTCTATACTGGGTCCTCTTTTGTTTATTATGTTTATTAATGTTAAAGATACGTGTTTTCAAAATTCTAAGGTATACGCAGACGATATAAAAAAAAATAGGCCGATTATAAATTTACGTGACTGTTTACTTTTACAGGAAGACTTAAATAGATTCTCTGAATATTGTGTAAAAAATAAACTTAAATTGAGCATATACAAATGCTATTGCATTAGTTTTACTAAAAATAGAAACGTAATTAAATATGCATATTCATTGAACAATATAGATCTAGCAAGAGAAACAGTGGTTCGTGATCTTGGTGTTCTATTAGATAATAAACTCCATCTTGATGCTCATATTATTGCTAAAATTGTGAACAATGCTTTTCGTATGTACGATTTTGTGATGAGATCGGCTCAGGAATTTAAACGCCCTGGTACTTTTTTGACGCGGTCCCGGTGTGGAATCCCTTCTATGAAAAATATTCTCATGTGATCGAAAAAGTACAACGTAAATTTTTAAAGACTATGCAGTTCCGTTGTTTTCGTACGTATGCATCTTACAACGACTTGCTGAATTACTATAAGCTTCAAAACCTTAAATCTAGACGTACAATGTTGGAATCGATGTTTTCGTTTGATTTATGTAACAACTCATATGATTGTATAGACATAAGCAATAGAATAAGTTATGTAGTACCCAAAACTACTATATGTCGAGGTGTGCGCGTGCGACCGCTTTTTGCTGTAACCTCCTGTCGATCAAACGCAGGATCGCGAGCACCCCTACGACGTCTTACTACTCAATTCAATAAGATTTTTCGGGATACAGAATTCTTTGCTGTTTCCGCCGGAAAATTTAGAAGTCTTGCGCTTAAAATGATAGCAGAATTAAGTACATAAAATCCTAAATCATAATTTCTATTTTCAATATTCTATTATACGAGTATCTTCTTACTCATTTTACTATGTTTCAGTTTAGTATCATTTAATATTTTTATTTAACCATACTGTGCATTCAATGTATTCATATCGTACGACGTTCGTGTTTATTTAACTTTTTTGTATTATGTGGAAAATGTTGTTGGTTATACATTTATGCTCCCATTTTAGTTTTAAGTTCTATACCATACATTTTAATGTGTAACCGTTTATTTTCCCAAATAAAATAAAGAAATAAAATAAAATCTATCATTAAAAGCAAAAACGTGTTTACAATACCAAATGTTTACTGCAGCTGCCATTTGTGATGCCACCTACTCAATAGAAGTCAAAATCGGTGGAACGGACAGTCCGTAAAAGAGCTTAATTTAAATGTCTAATTTTAGTATAGTCCTAACTTAATATTATAAATGCGAAAGTGAGTTTGTTTGTTTGTAACGCTTTCACGCTAAAAGTGCTGAATGGATTTGAATGAAATTTGGCACACAGATAGATCATGAACCGGGTAAGGACATGTCGCGGGCAACAGCTAGTTTACTATAACTATGTAAATTTATTACAAGCAAGTTTAAAGTTTTGAGTATGAATGTAGATGTTTAAAAACAAAATGACGAAGTCCAAAGAAACGATGAATGGGCTATGTGAAGTATGGAAGAAGACATAATGCGCCGACCCGAATGATGAAGATGATGTTGAAGATGAATGTTACATTGGTGGGAATGGGTTCCAAGAAGAATTTTAATTTCAGGCAAAAGTAAACCTTATTTGTAGACCATGTCTGAATCGAATTCCCAGGTTCTGTAATAGTCATCAAGTGCCTACCGACAGGAACTGATAGAATATATATATGTAAAAACATTGTTATTTAAAAGAGTGTCCATGGAGTTTCTTGCCCGTTCTTCTCCATAGGTACCTACTACGCTTTGGAATGGGCAACTAGCTTCATATTTCTGACTGACCGACTCCTTGACAATTCAAAAGTGCCTGTAAATGGTTTAATTGAAATAAATGATTTGAGTTTGAGTTTGAGTTTGAATACAAAATGACAGATTTATTTTATTCATCTGCCATTTTGTCTATTTTTCCGATAAAACGTGTTTTTATGGTGGTCGTGTTACGCGTGCAGAGGCCCTAGTGCGAGTTTCTTTTAACCATTTCGACTTTACGTATCGACCGCGTTCGGCGCTCCGATTGGCCTTTCACCATTCGATCGTTGCGCTCCGATTGCCAAGGGCCAATCGGAGCGCCGAACGCGAAATTATACAAGGGGCGACTGCCTATCTGACTTCAACCCAGTTACTGGGTGACACGATACCCCTTGGCATGGGGTCTCAAGTCGAACAAATTATAATTTGTCTTGAAAAAAAATTATAGATGGCAGCATAGGTAACCATTATGAAATTAAAAATTATTAAAAAGCGATATACGGCAGAGTTATGGCTGAAATATGATTGGTAAAAGTCAAAACTTACTTTGTAATTGCTGTTGGATCTATTTCCACTCATAATGCACGTATTTTAAAAATAAAATATAAACGAAGCTTTTAACTTCAATTCGAACCCTTAAAATGATATCTGTTAATAATTTTGTTTGGAGCTTTTTGCAATAGATGGCGTTTTACTCAATTGGTCAGGACCATGGCTGGCTGGATGACTCTTCACAGTTTCCAAAAATTTTACACTTATTTAAATCACCTAGTTTATTTTTTTACTTTTTTTTACATAGAAAGATAAAAGCAAATCTAATAACATGTTATTCTGAACCCGGTTTTTTTTTTTATAAATGGCATCTCGCAGGTCAACCTATGAGGTTGTCGTCTGCTTAGACGGACTTGCCTGTGGTTGCCCTAATAAATTAAGGCCTCCAGCCAGGACTTAAACTTATGTACTAACTTAAAAACTAAGCGACAACGCTAAGGGCACCCCCTTCGGGGTACGAACCTCGGCATAGGGCGTCGCTGGGAGAGGGCAGCAAGGGACTAGCTGGATCAGGATTTGAGTGATTTAGGGACGAATTTAAAGCTACAGGCTCCGCGGCGCGGGCTGGCTCGACCAAGGGTCGGGAGGGGCGTGGATTTGGCGGCGAGGACGGTAGGACGGCGATCGGGTTTTGGGCTTATGTAGTGTGAGTAAAAAGGCTCAGTTGGCTCTCTCAATTGCCAGACTTAGGGAGGTTTTATTTCTTTTTATGGGATTGGGTATCTGTACGTAGTATTATATTATCTGTGCCCTTGGTAAGACTGCGGTTGTCCGGCTTTCGGGCTTCTGGTTTGTCGTAACGACTGTCAAAGATCTATGAATGACAGCCGGGGTCTTTGTATGTAGTGGATTCAAACCTAATGTACCTAGATTATAAGCAAATGATGTGGTCTCCTATAATTGGAAGCGTACACTTGTATTTGTCCCTGATCTATGTATCCTTGCTTGTAATTGTGTAGCCTCTGTTGGAGATCCAATAAATAAATATAAAAAAAAAAAAAAAAAAAAATGTCACTATCAAAATAGTTGTGCTATCAAAGAAAGAATAGGGAATAGCCTTGAATTGGCCGTGAATTCGTCACAGTGTGACTGAGAATGTTATTAGAGAGATTTATCGCTTTTAAAATGCATCGTCTTCATTAACTTCTATGTACGTATTTTTCTCTTGCTTCTTGCAGATTCAATTAACATATTTTTTTTGTTTCATGTGTATTCTGTATATCTTTATTACAAAAACTTTGTCTGCGCAAACGTAACTGCAGTTTGACGTCGATGTTTACTTTATGAATAATTACTTATGTTTTTTTTTTGTGGGTACACTCAGCGGAATGGAATTTGGTCCAAGCGTATTATGTAGTTTATTATCAAAATGAAACACGAAGGACATGTGTTTTGTTTTTAAAACTTAGAGGTTGATCTGATACCTAAATTGAAATAACTAATTCCGAAAAATAAATTAAAGCTGTATGTAAACATTTATGGAAATACTGAAATTGTAATTAACACAAACATTAAAATAAAAGTTTCGTAAAAAAAAAAGACAATATAATAAAATTAAAAATTAAAAGTTTTTCCACCTTTGGCTCTGATTACCGCCTTCATACGATCAGGTATGCTCTGGATGATGTTGGGGAATTTCGTCCCAAGCAGCCAGCAAGAGATTTTCAAATCATGGAGGGTCTGAGGAGGGTTTGAGACTTGATCGGATTCGCTTATCAAGCATGTCCCCATACATGTACCAATGAACCCCGGTAAATGGTAAAACGTGATTTTGGATGATCTCTTCAACATACTGCACTGCTTTAAAACGACCTCCAACAACTGCCAACCCTGTCCGAACGTCCGAACTTCTTTCTCGCCGAATCATAACAGACCCACCATGAAAAGTGACGGTTTGTCTGGTGATAATCGGCAGAAACCGCACTTCACGCCTTTTCCACACCCGTTTGGGGCCGTCTGGAGCTCGTACGAACTCTGCCTTGATCTGTTCATAGAACTTTACTCAACTGGTCGTGAGTCCAATTTGCGTGATCGCGAAAAACCGAAGTCGAACTACACGGTGGTGCCGGAGGAGTTCTGGACCTCAGGCTGGTCTTCGAACATGCAGGTCCCTTTCCTCTATTCTTGTTTTGATTGTCCGCTCACTAACGTTTACCCTTCTGGCCGCTTGTAGGCGCTGCCGTATCTCGACCTTACTAAGGATTTCTTAAAATTGATAGAACAATAAATCAGTCGTCTTGTTCTGAAGTACATTTAATTCCGCCATTTCCTTGTGTCCGCGTGTACAGACCGAAGTGCGACTTAAGCTGCAGTTGAAGCTATAGGCATTTTTTTTTATTTGGAAGGAAAAATGAGTTCCGATTAATAAAATAAAAATAAAAAAAGACTCTGTGGTTCTTTCCTCAAAAGAACATTTCAGACATCAATCTACATGGTCTTCACATGACCTGACCAAGATTATGTCTGGACTTTAAAAGAGACTGTGACCTCTGAGTTTATTTCGGCCTTTCTTCTCAGAGTAGTCAGATAGAAAACGCCGATCTCATCTAGTTTTTAAGATATGTTTGACGTGTAAAAGTGTTTTTAAAACCTACTGACAGAAATAAAATCATTTATCATTAAAAACATGAAAGAAATTAACATTGTTTTTGTGCTTACACTCTTAAATTAACATCAACAAACATTGCCACAAACTGCTACTTCAAGTTGCCACACGCTTTATTAAATTCAGCTGACATCGGCTTGTTTATGTTTGGGCCACATTCTGTGCTGCTGAGTTTATCAATTTTATTATAATATCATATTTTTCTAACTCATCTGTTTCATTCAATAAAGATTCGCTAATCGTGATCTTTGAAACTTATTGTATTGGAGACGTTTGGGTGCAAGAATCTCGATCAACACCATCGTATGGACAACAAGTCCCCTAAAGGTATATATTGTGTGGGTTAAACAACGAATAGGGCGTACGTATATACTGAAGTCTGTATTCAGGAACATTACTATGAGGTCTCACAGTGCGCGCGGGCGCACAAAGTCCCAAAAACCTATTCATAAACAATACTTGAGCAGCGATCTTATGCAGATCGCCGCTCAAGTATTGTCCCTTATAATCAGGGACAGTTACCGTTACCAAAAAAATACCGGTATAATTACCAAAACATTTCGTTCTGTTACGTTAAATACTTAACGTTACAAATACCGTTAAGTCATTGGATTTAACGGTATCAAAATAGCGTTACTAATAGCGTTAATTCGCTAAAATCTAGCAAGATCTGATGCGACGTTGCCAAACCGAAACGGACGCCGCGTGCTATGCGTTCGGTTCTTGTATTGTAAGCGGAGCGGCAACCACTAGCATTTATCGTTATTGTTACGCTTGCGACGATCGGAAAGATACGAATACGAGACGTCACGCGCTCCCGCGTGTTTCATTTCATAATCATACGGCACACAAGCATCGCGTACGCCGATACGTCTATTGTCTGTTATTTTCAACTAATAATATTTTTCCTAATGCAACTGCTTTAGTAAAAATATTATTATGGGCCGAAAGAAGTACAACAAAGTGTACCGATATCTCAAGGTTTTCAAAGAAAATAATGAATCAACTAATATACAGTTTTTTTTTCTATACCTTTATATATTTTGACATAAACAATAACATGAGTATTTACTGTTTAAAGTATTATATTATTTTAATTTTGCGAATGTGAGGACTGTATGGGTCATCGTTTTTTTTTTTTCAGTTACTTTTACTGATGGTCTGGCAGTTTTAGTACTTCATGAGGCCTACCCAAATGTCCTTTCTTTTGTATTGTTCGTCAAATCGTTGCGCTCCTTTAGTTCTGAGTTGAGCTGCACGATAATTGACAAATGCGTGCACTGACTGGACAGGTCCACTCGATCTGTTTGGTACTTTCATCAAAATACCATTTCAGAAACCAGTCAACATGGTCCTCAAATGATCTGACCGAGATTATTTATTATATACACATTGACATTGATGACTAAACATATATTATATACAATGATATGAAAGCTTAATTTGTAATGTTATTATTATTATTGTGAATGTGAATACAATGTGTTTTTTTTAAATACATTTACGTCTTTTTTCCTCTGTTAGTTTTAATCATAGTCTGGCAGTTTAAGTAACTCAGGCGGCCTACCTAAATGTACTTTCTTTGGTAATGTTCGTCGAAACGTTGAGCTCCTTAGTTCTAAGTTGACCCACATGATGACTGACAAATGCGTGCACTGACTGGACAGGTCCACTCGATCTGCTTGGTTCTTTTCGCAAAATACCATTTCAGACACCAATCTACATGATCTGACCAAGATTATGTCTGGACTTTGAAAGAGACCTTTGAGTTTGTTTCGGCCTCTCTTCTCAGAGTAGTCAGACAGGAAACGCCGATCTCATCTAGCTTTTAAAATAGTATTGACGTGTAAGTGTTTGTACAAACCTACTTACAGAAATAAAATCATTTAACATTTACTTGCACATTGTGCAATAAAACATTAAACGTGATGTTTACTTGCATTGGTTGTTGTGAAAAATAAATTTAAATGTAATTAACTTTAATCTGTGCAACCTTGTTGCTAAATATATGACAGAAAGGGAGGAAGTACTGTTTCAGAATTACTGTTTTGTTAATGCTGTATTTCTAGATTCCAGAGTTAATTCCACACTTCCCACAGTTCAGCGAATTAATACATATAATAACTTGATTCGACTTCACAACAGTTTACCAAAACTTACTGAAAACAAACGAAACTTACAAATACGTGGGACTATGGGGTTCTTTAAGTTTTTTTTTTAATATTTTCAAAGTACTTTCTACACTAGCCTCTTTACAAAGTTTCATGCGTCTGAACCAGTTTTCGAACCACTTTTTGCAGTCCGAAGTAGACACCTCGTTTACAGCCTATTCGAACGCTGACACCGCATTTTCCGGAGATGAAAATTGTATATCCCTTTGAGCGGATGTTTTACTTTCGGAAATAAAACGAAGTCCTACGGTGCTAGGTCAGGACTGTAAGGAGGGTGACCTAGGAGTTTGACTAGCGTGCTGTCCAGCAAGTCCCTCGTTTTGAGTGCGGTGTGCGAAGGCGTGTTTCATGGTGGAGCAGTAGCCCGCGGAGCTCTGTTTGGTCGCTTGTTGCGCACAACAGAGGAAACTTCTGCCAAGCATTCAGCGTTGATGCTTCTTTGGTTCCGTAAAGGAATTGACACCAAGTTGCCAGTCAAATTAAAAAAATAACAAAATGTTACCCCGCGCTTCTAGATCGCTTCACTTTGACGCTACACCCAAACCGCAGACCTGTAATAATTTCGTAAACACGCCGAGACGAGCCTGCTGCAAATTTGTTTATCATATCACGGCACCATTCCGCCCGGGCCTGCTTCTGAGCATCGGTGTGGTTGTGCGGCAACCAGCGTGAAACTATCCTCCTCACGCGAAGACGCACATGTTGTATTTCGTGAAGGCTTCCCGATCGAACCTGCCGTATGTGCAGAATCTCTTGATACGTTACTTGCCTATTGTCTTGAATTAAAAATTTCACCGCTAGCACGTTTTGTTCCGTAATAGCCGTAAAAAGGCGACCACTTCTTTCTTCATCCCCCAAAGTTAGCCGCTTGAATTCGTTATACCAACGATACACGGTTGCCTTAGAAGGGCCTTCATCCATGAATGTCATTTGAAGTATATCGTACGATTCTTCCTGTTTCAGGCAACACTTGAAATCGTAAAAAATCATAGCGCGAAAATGTTACCGGCGCAGATCCATTTTTTTTATTAAACAAGATATTTTAAATTAACTCGCAAACAATGTGGAGGGAAATTTTGAAATGACTATAACTGGCCAGTCTCATACATAAAAACATTTTTTGCAATACTTCTGAGTGGCCTGGAATAATACTAATAATACGTTTTGTAGCTCAATAAGAGCTACAAAAAGAAAGCTCTAGTGAATTGGCAGTGGCACCCAGGTCCGGGAACAAAAAAGCACAATTAGGAAAGATTTCACAAACAACAAATATTTAGAAAAGGATGATGATGATTTATCAGTCCGCTTGGTCAGAGAAAACAATAGTTTTACTTTAATAAATATATAGACGAAATAGATACTTTTAAAATAAAACCGTTACTTCTACTAACAAAATTTACGATTACTGGGAAACCAAAAACGTAAGTTTCTATTTTAATGTGAATCATAAATTATCAATTATTTTATTTCTGTAAGTAGGTTACACTTTTAGACGTCAATCATATTTTAAAACCTAGATGAGATCGGCGTTTCCTATCTGACTACTCTGAGTAGAAAGGCCGAAACAAACTCAGAGGTCACAGTCTCTTTTAAAGTCCAGACATAATCTTGGTCAGATCATGTGAAGACCGTAGATTGGTGTCTGAAACGGTCTTTAGAGGAAAAAACCACACAGAATGAGTGGACCTGTCCAGTCAGTGCACGCATTTATTAGTAGTCATGCAGCTCAACACAGAACTTAAGGAGCTCAATGATTCGACGAACATTACCTAAGAAAAGACATTTGGGTAGGCCGCATAAATTACTCAAACTGCCAGACCCTGATTAAATTTAACTTATTTTTAAATACTTTGAAAAAATAAACAACATAAATTCACATTATCTTTACATTCTCTAGCCTGAAACACAGGTTCAACCTAGTTCAGGCAAATTAGCAACTTTGCTCTTTTTAATTGTTATGATACATGTGTCCCTTTTTATTTAAATAAACTTTTTTATTATTTGTTATTCACAATAATTTAAATATTATAATACTTCACAGAGTAAATTTTCATGTCATAGTATACATAAATTGTCCATCAATGTCAAAGTGTATATAACAATCCGAAAATAATCTTGGTCAGATCATATGAGGATCTTGTAGACTGGTGCCTGAAATGGTCTTTTGAGGACAGATCCACACAGATTTAAGTGTACCTGTCCAGTCAGTGCACACATTAGCCAATCATTATGCAGCTCAACTCAGAACTAAGGAGCTCAATGATTCGACGAACAATACAAAAGACAGGATATTTGGGTAGTCCGCATAAATTACTCAAACTGCCAGACCATGATTAAATTTAACTTAAAAAAATACTTTGAAAAAATAAACAACATTTCCTAAAAAAATATGGACTGTGATTTTAGGTGCAATTTTGAATTCAAATACTCATACTAATAATCATGGCGTATGATTATAATTAGACAATTAGAATTTTAAAATATAAATCCTTTAGTATAAAAACAGTACTTTTTTTGATTAGTTAGTGTTTAACTAGTGCTCATAAAAAATTAAAATATATTTTAGTGATCATTTTAATTAATGTTTTCAAATAAATTTTAAATCGTATTTTTTTCACATATCACTTTTTTATCCTAAAACGAAGCTTAAGCAAAAATCGCCATAGTTCTTTATCTGTGGTTGTTCACCAAAGAAAAGATAGACGGTGGTTAGTTTAACTCGCGTTGATTTTAAAAGATTTTTTTACTCTCTAACGTACTTTGTCGTATTTATTCTGTGTCAGCTATAGATAGATACCTTTTTAATTCTGGCAAAAATATTACTACTCCGAATGAATGTCCTTCGTTTAAGTGTTAGAGTTAGCAGTTGCTAGTGGATAGACTAGATATGGGCGTAATGTCGTATCAATGATTCCGATATCAACATACAGAACTGCATTTTGACAGAAAACAAAGGTAGCTATGGTCGACCCTTAAACGTTAACACCGAAAGATGCTTGTCTCTCGGCCGTCATTGTTAGAAAGAGATAGGCGTAAAAATTACCGGTAAAAGAATAGTAACTTTTACCGGTACTAATACTGGTAGTTAGATAACGTTAACTGACTCATGGGTTTCGTTATTAATATCGTTACTTTTTTATCGTTAACATAACGGTAATTGGTATCGTTATAAAAAAATAACGGTAATTCGGTCCCTGCTTATAATGAACACATAGATAAGGTAGCCGGCTAGCTATACATATTATGAAACGCATAGTGTCCAGCACTTTAATGCGTAAAACACTATAAATCACAATCTGAATCACATTGAAACATATTGCTAATATGTTCGAAAAATTCGTCTGCTCAACAACGTAAATAACGCAATGAATGTTATTGAACTGTCAAAATCACCAACATTTTGACAGTTCTTTTTTTTTTGTTTGTTTGTTTGGCATCTCGCAGGTCAACCTATGCGGTTGTCGTCTGCTTAAGCGGACTTGCTTTTGACAGTTCAACAACATTCATTGCTTTGTTTACGTTGTGTGTACGAAATTCCCGCAGGTTACGTTAAAAAAGTTAGGTTATGTTTGTTTCTCGAGGATCGGTTTTAAAGCAAAACCGACATTGACACATTTTGACATTGTTTTAGATTCGACGCACACACACAAACTCACACACCCTTACACACTGTCAGAAGTGGTGATGGTAAATCCTATGTAGAATGATCCTATAATTGAGTTAAACGGTACCGAAAGTCCATAATTGCTATTAAATGCTTTCGAAAACAGAAAAATTATTGGAAAACCCAATTACTTTTCCTCGTTAGAAACCCGATATCCGTCCCTGGTGGCCACAACATCACGAGAACACATTGTTAATTCATTAAAAAACTCAAAATAAAATCGATTGTTAATTGAAAAACATCTATAAGGTGATTTAAAACTAAGTAAGTAATAAGCAATAAAATTAAGTAATAATCCACAAAATAATCAAATCAAAGCACTTAATTTGTAAGTGGCCACATTTTCTGATCCATTTGTTTTCATTTTCATTGGGTACTTTTGACACATACCTACCGTAGGCTTTCTACTTTAACATGGGTCGGTACATTAACAGACACATTATGCAATTCACATGTCCTATTGAATATGCCATAGGAACAGTATTGTATGGGAGTTCAAGTGCTGTCTGACCGTGTGGGTAGCACAGCATGCCATGACGTTGGCGTTAATTTAGTTAAACTACTAATAACGCCAAGTTAGTAATACCGGTTTCTTAAAATAGACTTTAAAGAGGAGACAATATAAAAATTACTTATCAAAACAGCGTGAAATTTCATACGTATTTAGTTGGTTTTGTGCGACTTCTGGGTAAAATATAAAAATAATTAGATATTCCTCTATCAATCCACCAAACGCAGAATTTTAAATATACTTTCTTAATATTAAAATAAATTTTACATAACATAACATCACGCCTGTAATCCCAGAAGGGTTAGGCAGAGGTGTACCTATAGTACACCCACATTTCGCCAGTTATGCTTAAGTCCCATGTAATATGGGTAATTATAGTCATTGGGGGTTAATAGTCACAGGTAATATAAAATTTTACATTATACTTTGTTGTATTTTATTGTTTGTATCTTTTATGTTGTATATTTTAATTGTGTTTTATTCTTTGTTTTGTAAGTGTTCCTAAGGACAGAAAGTCTGAATTAAACGTTTATTTAATTAAGCTTACGTTAAAAAAGTTAGGTAATTTCATTATTTCGACAAGTAAATTTCGATATTTTTTAATCTGTTCATTATTTTTATCAAAATTACTGTTTTTATTGTTCTACACTCGCGTGCAGCCTAATCGACTCAACCCCCAAGCGCGCATACATGGCCGGTTTTTCAGTTTGCGTATTATCCATAATTTTGGATAAACAGTAAGCGTCACAAGCGGAGATGTTATCAGCACCCTAATTGCGTAATACACAATCAATCGGAATCTGAATCGTTTTGAAACAGATTGCTAAACCATTGCTCTTAAGTTCGATAAAAATTCTGCTCAACAATATATAGAACGCAATGAATGTTCTTGAACCGTCAAAATCAAACAGATTAGTCGTAATCGTTTACGAAAATGTGTTACGCAATTAGGGTGCAGGTCAACTTCAGAAAAGCGACGGATCCTTATCAGTCGCTTTTCTGATAAAACATGTTATAGGCTCGCAACGCGCAACTCGTTCGTACCGTGGATAGCATGTTTTCCTGTATTTTCATTGGAACCTCAATTATCATGATTGAGGTTTCATGTTAAAGCTTAGATTATAAGCTTTAAAATGGTATACGCTTTTTTAATATCCGTTTCGCATATTTGAGAAAACCGGCCATGTATGCGCGTTTGGTGGGTTGAGTCGATTAGGCTGCACTCGAGTGTAGTATGAAAAGTTTAATTTAAATGTGTGTAGTATTTATTGCTAGACCAATTTCTCAAAAAAAAAAAACAAAGTATGTCATAGGCAAAACGGTTTCAAAAAAATGGTGAACGGAGTATCACCAATTTTTTTTCAAGACGGTAAAAAATGTCACCCGGCATTGTATACATAAAATGCCGGATGTCATTTTTTACATTTTTACCTATGTAAAAAAAACATGTAAAAAAATACTTCTTCGTGTTTCTTTTTGCATTCCTGTATAAGCTTTGCAATCTCGCCTCACATTGCGTTTATCAAGCAGTGACTAATCTAAAAAAAATCTAAAGATATGTAAATATCGGGTTTCCATCTAAAACCTTGACCGTGGCCACGTCGCTTAACCATGTAAACGTATTGATTAGAATGATCGCCGATTTCGTATCTTAAGTTTAAGTTGCATCATCGCAAAGTTAGCCAACGTGCCTTAAATTTGAGCGTATATTACGCTATTTAGTCTGTTCCATAGGTATACAATGTCGGGGTAGGCTTCCAACCTCCCCTTATAGTGCTCAGCATCAGTGTTTTACTAGAACTGATTATAATCTGCCATCAGCATATTTTTTTCGACCCGTTGACAGATTTTCTAGTTTCTCAATACCTGCAAAAGGTTTTCTTGTGGCACAGGACTGATGAAATTCTACTTCTTTTTTTGTTTTTTTTTTTGTTGATTTATTTCCATTTCTCCACAAAATAAAATACCCTGGGTAAGGAGATAGGTTTCTTTTCAATCTGGATGGCAGACAAGTCGACGAAGACGAAGAAGACGAACAGCTAGTACCTTACAAGTTCACCATTAACTTTTGTCTGCCATTCGTTAATAAAACGCAGCATAAAAACGATTCGTTAAATAAGCTGTTTGCTCCTTTTATGATTTTCTACCAATGGCAAAAAATTATAACGAAGTTTAAAGAGTATGTATGCCAAGTTTGGTATTCCCACAACATGTCCTGTATTAATCACTTTGGAATTGAATGCCTCTAGACTGGTCAATGAGTCAATATTTAAAACCCAAATTGCTCAGATTTGATTTTTTATGCTTTTTTTCAATCGATGTCGGTACCCGCGCATTCTTTGAATTTTTTATCATCACGTATGGACAATAATTGTGCCATTTACCCTGTAGCCCAATACTGGTCAACGTTTTTTTTGCATTTATATTATACGCGTTTTTAATGTGAATATCCTAGGTAGATATGCCTGAAAATCCTCGAAAATGACAGACACAATGTACTGTATACACATGAGCATTTTTTTTTTGTTATTTTCTACAAATCATTTTTTTTTTCAATTGTCTCAAATGGGGCAATATTTCACTATCATTTATCTATGATCTTGATCTTAAATCCATAAGTCATAGATAGGGTGGAAGCTGCTTTGAATTTTTTTTACGGTGATTTAAAAAAAAAATGCACTGCCATACATTTTGACCGCGTAGGTATTGTACTTTTCTATGAAAAGGCAGTTTTTTTTTTTGATAACCGACAAAAAAATTCAACGCTGTGGGTACATACAACAAAGATTTGTCTCTAGTCCATCTGCAAACTTTAATGTACTGTCTTGTTATATGACCGTCGTCTTTCACTCTTCATTTAGTTCCAACGAGTCTGTTAGTAGAGGTGCATATTAGGCTGCTTTCCGAATTGGGATGTAATCGATTTGAGCGCGCTTACACCCGTTCCGAGTTAGCGTGAGCGCAATAACGATGTCCCGTGAATCGTCATTGATGACGTCATGACATGCGCCATCTTGCGATAACGCCGATCATGCCTTATAGAAATATCACTGTGAGCGAATTGTCAGCTGCCATAATCGTGATATCTAAATCGGAACGCTAATTATCGATGTGAGCGCTGTCAGCGATTATGGTCTAACTCGGAATGCGGCCTTAATGTGACGATTGTCGTAGAGATGTCGTTGTTGCGTAGAAAAAATAACTGTACAGACAAAGTACCCATAGCGCTACAGGGTTTACTCGCCTCGCGGCCGAAATCGGAACTAACTCCTCCATTTTGTTTTTTTGTTAAATTTTACAGTTTTTTTTATCTCACAAGCCTCATAATTATTTTCCAATGTCAGTTACCTTTGGCCTTCATCAGTTTTCGCTATCCATGACTAATGAAGTTCGTTTCTCTCAACAATGTTCTTACCTCGATATTATCACTTCGTGTCTATGCGCCAAGAACTACATAAGTAGGTATGTAGTAACATAACCTAAAAATGTTTAAACTTCATTCTAAATTATTTTGATAGAAGCCATGCCAAAACCAGTTTCCATATTAACGTTAGATAATTCAACTGTGGCATCTTTACTTTCGATGAACAACTTAAACCTATGAGTACTGTGGGCTTTTGTTTGTTTGTTTGGCATCTCGCAGGTCAACCTATGCGGTTGTCGTCTGCTTAAGCGGACTTGCCTGTGGATTCCCTAATAAATTAAGGCCTCCAGCCAGGACTTAAACTTATATACTAACTAAAACTAAGCGACAACGCTAAGGGCACCCCCTGTGGGGTACGAACCTCGGCTTAGGGCGTCGCTGGAAGAGGGCAGCAAATGACTAGCTGGATCAGGATTGATATTATTTATGGACGAATTTAAAGCTACAGGCTCAGCGGCGCGGGCTGGCTCGAGCAAGGGTCGGGAGGGTACTGTGGGCTTAGTGTGCGTTTATTTTAATCGTCTCGATTTAATGCATCGACTGCGTTCGGTGCTCCGATTGGCCCTTGGCAATCGGAGCGCAGCGATCGAACGGTGAAGGGCCAATCCGAGCGCCGAACGCGGTCGATGCGTAAAGTCGAAATGGTTAAAAGAAACTCACACTAGGGTACTTAAATATCTTTAAAAAAAACTTTTACAAATAGATTAAATGACGGCAACAGATTTTTAGTAATCGAGAGATATATGAGTACAATACACATGGGGAAACTTGCTTAAGGCTCGCGCAAACAGGCGTGATGCCACAGCGCGACACAAAGACACCGCTCGTCGCGCGCACGCGGCGCTTTTTGTCGCGCTGTGGCGTCAGGCATGTTTGTGGGAGCCTTTATGGAAAGTAGATGCCACAGTTGACTGTATGTAAAATAATGAAAAAAGCAATTATACATGAAATTGAAGATTAAATTGAACTCTATTAGTTTCTATACTTATGTGTTTTTTTTTTCAAAACACGTGAGATCTTGTGAAGGATTGTGACAGGAAAAGTGTTCTAAACTAACTTTCCTAAATCTCTGCATATCTAGCTAGATAAATGTCAATGTTGCGCAAAAATATTTATTTAGGAAAATAGAACATGCGGTCAAGCGCTGTGTGAAGACAGAAACGTGAATTATAATAATTACTTAGCTCAATAAAAATAAACATTAACATGACACAAAATCGCTATTTAAACCCCAGGTAGCGCTTCCCACCTGGCAAAATTGGAAGGCTCTTCCTTTTATGCTCGGAACGTGAATACGTGAAATGACACTTCAAAGAGAGGAAGATTATGATGAGCTTCAAAACGCTTATGCTAAACACAATCCTCTAGGGGACTGTCGAAAAAGAATTTCATAATCACTACGGGATGGTGATAGCAAAATGTTATTACTGGCAAACAGGAAAACGTTGTTTCCTACTTAGAATGTAAACAAGTTTTATGGCACTTATAGGTGAGACGATTCTGCATTTTATGATTATCTATTAAATAGCTGTTGCTACTTCGTCATCAATCCAGGATGAAAAGGCATATGTCCTTCCCTAGGTCATGGTCTATCTGTGTGGCAAATTTCATCCAAATCCGTTCAGCCGTTTTGTCGTGAAAGCGTTACAAACAAACAAACAAACAAACAAACAAACCTACCTACGCATTTATAATATTAAGCAAGGATTAAGATGCTGACAAGAGGTAAAGCGCGCACACTGTCGGACTGCTTATAAAAGAAAGAGAAGCACGATAACGCAACGCATGTAGTTTATTGCAAAATATGAAGCAATAATCTATTTACCCAACAATGAGATGACATAACATAACATCAAGCCTGTGCCCAGAAGGGTTAGGCAGAGGTGTACCTATAGGACACCCACATTTCGCCAGTTATGTTTAAGTCCAATGTAATAGGGGGCGAGCCTATTGCCATCAACCGGGCACAAATCCAGATTCCGGGCTGCTACTGAGAAATTCAAGATAAACCCAATAACACTTTGCCCGACCTGGGAATCGAACCCAGGACCTCATGCGCAGCAGTAGCTCTTGCGACCACTAGACCAACGAGGCCAAAATGAGTTGAGTAATCGAAAATAACAAACAACCAAGTCTTGTATTTAGAAATGATACGTTATTGATAAATCATTTTTAATTAAAATGTATGTAATGCTTAATAAAAATAACTTAGAAAAAAATTACATCTTTACAGTAAAAGAGGTGAAAGACATAATTATAGTACTAGAAATCGGGACCTATTAGTTCAACCAGGTTTCAGACTGGCTAAAGTAGACTCATCTTTCATGGGGTACTGTCTAAAATGTTATAATAAAATACCTCCCCACATACTTCAACTGAATGAGACAAAATTCAAATCCTTTGTCAAACGCACACTATGCAGGCAGGCGTATTATAGGTTAGGGGATTAGATAACTGATAAAAATGCCTGGCTTAATGCTGGTCTTGCTCCACACCACAACTAATGAATTGACATTTGAAATACTGTTGAAGCTGCTGAAGATTGTAAGAATATATTTGCATTATACATATAAACTCAATCTCCTTTTTATTAGATTCATGCTAGAGATTGACCAAGACGGGATGACATTGACAGCTCCATTAACGTTATAGGTAGCTCACTCTCCTTTTTATTATATAGATGCATTGCACAGATGTGAGTACTTTGTACTATAGAGCTACCATTTACCGGGTAATGTCATAGATTGACTTGAATGTGCCCTGGCGGCTGATAGTATGTCATGCTCACTCAAATGTCTCGCTGACGGTGGCGCGTGTGTCGGATCATTTAGCTCCCTTCAAAAAGGTTGAGCTGAATGGTGCTGATCCATGCGTCATGTTCGTGAACGGGTGCCGTCAGTTGGGACTGGTCATCTCATAGCTGCCACGGCTTATTTTTTTTTATTTTTTTTTATTGTTTTTAATTATGTTTTGCTGCACTCTGGACGCTTTTAACGTGTACGGTTTTTGTACAACGTTCTCACTTATAGTGTCAAGATTAATCGATGTAACTAATATATTTGTAACAAGAATATTATTTAAAAGAGTGTCCTTGGAGTTTCTTGCCCGTTCTTCTCCATAGGTACCTACTGCGCTTTGGAATGGGCAACTAGCTTCATATTTCTGACTGGCCGACTCCTTGACAATTCAAAAGTGCCTGTAAATGGTTTAATTGAAATAAATGATTTGAGTTTACATTGATAAGTAATTTTTGTTAGAAGATCAATTTATAGGTTAGTTTACCTTTTTTATGTGTCGAGAAAACTTTTCAAAAACGTGTTTTGATTACAACGTGGTTCTCAGAAATATGTTCAAGTTTTATTATGTTTTCCGCTACCACAAACTTGTTAAGTTTTTTTTTTACCATCCTACTTAGAGCATTTTTGCCTCTTGTATCCGCCTATTGCAAAAATGACAAACATATTTTTATTATTATTATTGATTACACATTTTCCAAAGTTGTTCAGAGTACTTCTTATTCCGAACAATTTGTTAGCAAGACTTCAAACTGCACCATGCTGAAACTGGAATGTCAAAGCCGACTATTGCAAAAGCAACTAAATGGGGACTTGCTTGATAGACAACACGTTTCGCTTATATTAATTCAGCTAGTTTGGTGCGGTTTGCTGCCAAGTCAGCTTAATTGACTCCCCAACCGAATATATTTTTGATTAGCATAGGCAAGATCTGCTTAATAATGTTCCTACCGCTGGGGCCCTCTCTGTGGAAAAGTTGTTTATTTCTAATTGGTAAACGTAATTTGGGGTCTCAATCTCTGTTTAAAATTATGATATTTCTACTCTATGTCTGCTGCAATTACTCTTCGACTTACCTTTAATTCTTTGTAACGCATTCGATTACATGGATAATAGTAATAAGACTTATAAATAAACGATTTAAAGTTATAATTCCCGGGCGATTTTCTAAATGTTAGAACCGTTTGAAACCTATTACACCCTGGGAAAAAAATAGAACTTTGGTACGTCTCTTGTCACTGGTAAGATCAAGTCTAAACGCAGTGTCCCACGGGGTACAAAACTACGACCCTTACGACTTTTTAAAATACCTTTATTTTTTGTTTCTTTTTCTTTCATTTATATCCTGGTGTCCGTGACAGAATAATTAACAGCCATGATTCTAACAGATGATTATTTTCTAACAAAATTTAATTTGAATTTTCCGCTCATAAAATATTGAAACCAAGCAAACAGTTCCTTATAACCATATCCCTAAATACCGATAACCAGACAAAAGGACTTACAAATTGCGAATAAAACACATTTTTTTTACCATCCAAATTATTGAACCTGTCGACCTCCGGAAACCAAACACAAATATTTAAACCAAGCATTTAATACTTACTGCAGTAAGTAATAATTAACGTAAACAAGTATATACATAAAGTTATATAAATTCAATACGCCTCGTTCTCTCCGTCAAGCTATATACACGTCAATATAATATCTTCTACCTTGCAACTGTTTTTAGGACAGCTACCGATAGGTACCGGCGAAACGTTGTTAAACTACTCTTTGTCCATCCGTTCGCAACATAATTCGATCAATATTCAACTAAGCTTCGATATTACGGACATGTGTGTAAAATTGCATATTTCCAGGAAAAATCAATTTCGGATAAATTTGAAGTGCTTTACGTGTCGTAGCTGAGGATAGATTTATTATTTTCCTAGTGTATGCCTACTTACTTTATTTAAATGACATTTTAAATAAATGTCAACAGTAAAACATATTTATTAGCTTGCTAGGTATAGGTAAAGGAAAACCTATAAATATGAAACCTTTGAAAATTTCCTCAATTATTGTTTTTTTACTAATTATATCTATTCCATAATCGCTGCTGTTTGAATTAAAGTGACATAGAAAACATTTCAATTAAATTTACTTTAAATGCGGACGGAACAGTGAGCGGGCTGAGGTTATTTATATACTTTGAAATGGTAGTATGAGGCGAGCGTTTCGCAGACCGAAGCCTCATACTAACGGCGGACGAGTGCTGCGGCAGTCTCGCCACGCGCTTATTATTCGAATATAATATTCTTTATCGAACGCTCGTAATAGCGATCCATTGAAATGGCTAGCGCGACTTTATAAATTGGAATAATTACGCCGTAATTGATTTTGATTCCCGCGAATTTTGTAGCTGTCAATTTTTTTTTCTACTAATTTTGCAATTGTGATGTGGATTGTGCCAGAGTCGTCGCGTTTATTTTGAGTGTTATTCTCATAGTTTTTGCGAAGTGAAATTCTGTTTGCTAGTGACAATAAGTAGTGTTGTAATTGAAACGAAAAATAAGACTGTCTAATTTAATAATGTACCTGTTTTGATCGTCGTGGTTTGATTGCGAGTTTCCTTTCATTTTTGCCTTTAGTGACGGTTTCATAAAGTGGTATTGCAGTGACTCTGTGGCAAATGAAGTTTTATTTGATTATTTGTATACTACATTTATGTAACTGTGCTTCGTGCGATGAAAAAGACAATGAGTAAGTTTTATATTTAATAAATCCTGTAAGCTCTCTATTGTGAGAATGTAATTGTTAAGTTGTACATTTAACTATTAAATGAAACAACAATCAAAGTAGTTAACGTAAGCAATTTTCCTCGTCCATGAATCTAGAACATATACTCGCCTGCTTTTAATATTTTTTTTAAACCTATATTTATTATATGACATCAATGTTTAGGCTTACAGATTATACAAACATTATTTGTGTCAGTTGTATTATTTATAGTTATGTCGTTGAATGAATTTATTTGATAATGCGAGCTGCGGGCCGTTCCTCCCTCCCTCCCTCGTCCTCTGCACCGCCTAGAAAAGGGCATTCAAGCTAATTTCAGACATTCCCTCGCTTTGGCAGAACACTGAAAAGATATCTAGGCTATATATTTTTATCTCTTCAATTTACTATCGTTGTATTGGATCATTATTAATTGTTTAAATAGTTTACCAAAAATCTACAGAAGTACTTCCTTTGTTCATTTTGAATGTAGGAATAAAACAAAATGCATTTTTTTGCAAGTTTTTTCTCACGCTTTACAGGCAATTAATAAAAACCGTTACGTTGCTAGCGAATCTAGTTTGCGTTTTATTGGTAGAGCTAGAAATATAATATTGTTACCGTCTTATATGGCTTTTACGAGTCATAAATGGCCTTAACTAGCCACGACTGCATTTGACATTCATAAATTATTACTTCTTACAAACGTAATACAGTTCTAATCACTAACAGTTAGGTATTTTAACTGACTTTGTCTATAATTCCACACCACAAGTATGTACTCTTAAGTATGTGTAATGGATTTCTTATCAAACAATGTCCCAAATTGTTTACCTCAAGGTCCATTGTTGGGTCAACACCACTTTAGTTTATCTTTTCTGTAGTAACAAAACAATAAGCTGTATGAGACACCAGAACATTAAAGACATTTTCAATGTGTAAATCAAAAATTGGTTTTAGCTGGAATTGTCCACGAACCTTAATCAATAAAACTCTACTAACTCGTCTAAATTAAAAATGCAGGTTGATGGAAGTAAGTGGTTTAGTACTAACTTCTGGATAACTTATTATTCATTGCGCTAAGCCGGCCCTAAACCAACCTTGAAAATTCTCATTTGTACTGAATTTACAATCGGAGGTCAAGATTTGCCATAAATAAAATCATCATCATCTTCTTTGGAAACCTGGTTCTACGCACTGCTGAGAATAGGCTTATATTTCCCTTTTTGCCATGTTTACCTGGACTGTGCGAGTCTCATCCAGGTTTTCCCTCTTAATAAACATAACATAACATCACGCTTGTAATCCCAGAAGGGTTAGGCAGAGGTGTACCTATAGTACACCCACATTTCGCCAGTTATGTTTAAGTCCTATGTAATATGGGGGCGAGCCTATTGCCATCAACTGGGCACATATCCAGACTCCGGGCTGCTAATGAGAAATTCTAGATAGAAAAACCCAAAAACGCTATTCCCGACATGGGAATCGAACCCAGGACCTCATGCTCAGCAGTAGATCGTGCGACCACTAGACCAACGAGGCAGTCACTCTTAATAAAAGGGTTCCATTTTCGCGTTCCGTCTTTAAAAGACTTAGTAATATCCCTGGCTATGATTATACCTGATTGGCTGGTTTCTGTTAGTCGTTTCCCTAACTACATTGTACTACATAACAGCTATTAGTAAAGGTCCGGTGTACAAAACAAAGTTATCTGTTTTACCCTCCAGTACCCTAATTGCGTAATACACAATCAATCGGAATCTGAATCGTTTTGAAACAGATTGCTAATCCATTGCTTCTTAAGTTCGATAAAATATTCTGCTCAATAATGTAAATAACGCAATGAATGTTGTTGAACTGTCAAAATCAAACAGATTAGTCGTAATCGTTTACGAAAATATGTTACGCAATTAGGCTGCAGAACTCGTTAAAGGAAGTCTGTAATTTCCCTGTACTTATACGACTGTGCTAGTACGTTGAAAATAATGGATTATAGGCTATCTAGTGTTTGGTATTCTGGATATAATAGAAACAACTAACACTTCTATTTCAATAAACATTATAAAATTCGAGATGCTCATAGATTGCCAATGATGAATGATGAATACTTAACGATTACCAATTCATGTTTAGGCATAATTATTTTGGATTTAAGAAGAACGTTCCATGTATTATGATCCAGAGTAGCTGACCTGTGGTATTAAAAGCAATTAAAAAGCACAGTTTCAAAATAATCTATTTCAAAACGGAAACATGAAGATTCTAATATAATTCAGCGAACATTATTGCGAGTAGTGACCGTTAAATGGAAATCGTGACTGCGGATCTAGTTTTACTGTTAAATACAATTCTGTATCTGAAATCTGAAGATGGATACTGGAAATTTAATTATAGATTGAAAGCTGATTGGGAGTAGAAATACATTTAGAAGGAACTGTTTATAAAAAGGACGCCATTGATAAAAGACGGCATTCTGTTGCAAGAAACGCTAAATGTCTGACTGACTCTGAATAAAATATACTGAATAAAAATTTTTATAAAAAAAAAAGCTTAAGTTCCCTTTTATAAGTAAAAAATAATATAAAAATACATCGCGTTGGGGGTCCGCTCCAAATTATTTATTTTCTACGATTTTCACCCCCACAACTTTATTCGGTTTTTGTATCAAGGTATTTTTTTTACACTTTTTTTTGTAGATTTTGTTAAGTTGTAAATACATAGGTTCCTAATAACATTATAATCTTATATAAAACACTTTGACCCCCCACAGCTTTTAAACGGCTCAACCGATTTTCATCAAACATGTCTAAGAACACTCGCACATACGTCACCTTTAATACAAAAAAAACTAAATTGAAATAGCTGCATCCGTTCGGGAGTTATGATGTCACAGACAGACAACACCCCTCTTTTTGCGTCGGGGGTTAAAAATATCCTTAAAATTCGCCCAAAATCACTAGAATGCATAATATTTCTGTTGTAAAGTTGACTCGATGCAGTAATAAATAACCTATACGCAAGAATGGACAGACTCTTTCAAAGGCTAAAGTTAATAATGACAGACAAAACAAATTACAAGAAAACGTTTCATATCACATTAACTTCAAAAGTAATTTATTGTTAGACGAGAACAACTGCCGACAAACTGTTATGCAGTTTGGCAGACGATATGTGACGATAAGTTTGTACAGATTTTGAATAAAAAAAAATAAAAAAAAATATGGTGTATATGTGCAATTAAATTTCAATTAAATTCTCTTCAGGGTATAGAGCATAGAGCCCACATTGGTTTGAAAGCATCCTTTTAGAAACTAGTTGCTGAGTATTGATTTTTAATAAGCCCAGATACATTTTTAGCGAGTCCGAGTCCCGTCTCGATAAATGGAACTTTATCAAAAGGTGAATAAATATTAGGTTTGCATTGTTTAACACCAATCTACCGATTAGAAATTTGAGAGCAGTCTTCATCAAGTATGTTTTAACAATTATTGAACTGCATATAACTGTGTAGCGTATGCGTGATTTGCAAATGTTTTTGAAAAGACGACACTAGCATTAAAAACCAAAGCGAGAAAAGTTTGACCAACACAGTTGGTGACTGTATGAAAAACCGAAGACTTTAAGTCTCCAAGAGTCCCGTATTTGTTTTCCATTTTAGAATTTCCTCGCGTCTTCTGGATCTGTAGCATAGGTGCTGTTCCTCGTGGTTTTCATCGTCATGGTGATCTACGGAATAGCTGTATTTTGTAATAGTGTCTCTATCCTTGCTCTGGCCTCTAACTTTGCCTATGAAATAGATATTCGTTTCTAGCATACGGTACCTTTTTTTTTTTTTTTTTTGGGTGTGAAATCATCAAATGGCTGCTCCCGCTCTGGGTGGAGCGGGAGGGCGTGTCAGACTTTTACTGACTAAAACCCACCGTGTTCCTTCAGTTGCCTGTGCCAGGGCCACGGTTTTCTCTGTGGAATAACCCGCGACCCTGAGGCGTCGGCCCTATCGGACCCCGTCATTTTGTGCTGACATCTCTTTGAGGCGCGCGTGGAACACAACGCGCCGTCGACCCGGGCCTGGTCCTTACCGGACGGCGAGCTACCCATGGCTCGCCGTCCGCAAGCCCGCGCCTACGGTGGCCGGGAATCTGCTTGCGATTCCCGACGCCCAGGGCGTCTCCTGCGGCGACTAGGGGCGTGAGGGCGCAAGGCTCTCTCCCTCACGCGCTCCGCCTCCTCCTTTGCGAGCATTACTGCTTCGCAGAAGGAGGTGACGGCTTTCCATTCCCTCTCGCTCCGTACCATGGCCTGGACCAGGGCCGGACGCGAGAGATCGCCGCCGCCAATCGCCTCCCTGAGGACACTGCGGTGCTCCGCCCAAGCTGGGCATACCTCCACCGTATGCTCCACCGTGTCCTCCGGGCGATCCACACAATGGTGACACCCGGGCGTCTCCTCCCGCCTTATGCGACACAGGAACCTCCCGAAACAACCGTGTCCGGTGAGGACCTGTGTCAGGCGGAAGGTGAGGACGCCGTGGCGCCTCTCCAACCACTCCTCAAAGAGGGGACTTACCGCCGCTATTGTGGCGTGCCCAGCACTGGGTTGCGACAATCGCACCCTCCATGTCGCCATGAGATCCCGCCGGAGCTCTGTCCGCTGTACCGTGATTTGTCGCGGCAGCGGAGTTACACCCCGGCGTTTTGCCTCCTCGCGCCACTCCCATACGTGCGCGAGGGCTTTTGCCTCCAGATCCCATGGCGGCAATCCGGCAAGGAGGCTCGCCGCCTCGCATGAGACCGTGCGGTATCCCCGGACCAGCCGGATGGCCATGACCCTTTGGGACGCGTTCAACCTGCGGGCCGGTCGGCGCCTCAAAGAACGCGCCCACACCGGTGCCCCGTAAAGGGCCATGGACCGCACGACTCCCGCGTAGAGCCTCCGGCAGGAGGCGTTTGGACCCCCTAGATTGGGCAGGAGCCGCCTCAAGGCAGCCCCAGCCCGCTCCAGTCTTGGAGCCAAACGTCGGAAGTGCTCCACGAAGTTCCACCGGCTGTCGAGGACGAGTCCCAGGTACTTCATCGTCGACTCGACACCGATGTGAACCCCAACCGCCGTTATCTGGGAACCCGACAGTGGCGCGTTCCGAGGACCATGAAAACACATGGCCTCGGACTTGTGCAGGGCCACTTCGAGTCCCAACTGCCGGATCCTATCGACGATTGTCGCAACCCCGAGTGTCGCTTGTTCGGCCGCCTCCTGGTGCGACCTCCCCTGTGCCAGGACCAGCGTGTCGTCAGCGTAGCACACCACGCTGACGCCATTCGGGAGGTCCGCGCGCAGCACCCAGTCGTAACCGATATCCCACAGAAGCGGCCCCAGGACCGATCCCTGTGGGACACCGCACGACATCTCTCGCCGGTTCCACTCTCCCCGGTGACCGGGGTAGATGACGGCCCTGTCCGTCAAATAGGCCTCGACCACACGACAGAGGTAGGTCGGCATCCGGTGATACCGCAATGCCTCCCTGATGCAACTCCAGGGCAGGGTGTTGAAGGCATTGGCGATGTCTAGAGACACCGCCAAGACGACCCCACCCCGTGCAACAGCATCCCCCGTCGTGAGGGCTCGCACGCGCATGATGGCGTCCACCGTAGAGCGCCCCCTGCGGAAACCAAACTGGCTCTCCGCCAAATCCGGCCCCACCCGCACCAGCCGCCCGACGAGGCGGTTTGCAATAACTCTTTCAAAGAGCTTGCCCACCTCGTCGAGCAGCACGATGGGCCGGTAAGCGGACGGAGAGTCCGCAGGGCGCCCCGGCTTCTTAATGAGGACCAGTTTCCCCGTCTTCCAGCGAAGTGGGAACTGGCCCTCCTCCATGCATGCGCTTAGGAGCCCCATAAGTCGAGGCCCGAGAGCCTCCATGGCCAGAACCCAGGCTCTTCCAGGTAAGCCGTCGGGTCCTGGGGCGGTATTTTTGGCACTAAGCCTATGTACCGCCACTCTCAGCTCTACCTCGGTCACCTCCGAAGCATCGTCGTCGTCGTCGGCAGTGTGGTCCGCATCCGGCACCGCAGTAGGCGGAGTCATGGGCGGGGGAGTATGCTCCCCCCGCGAAGGGAACAAAGTGCTCACCACCTCCTCCATGAGCTGGGGCCGGAGACTCTGCGTCAGTGGGGGAGCCCATGGGCGGAGTTTATCACGCACCATTTTGTAGGGCCGTCCCCACGGGTCCCTGTTCAGAGTCTTCAGCGACTCCTCGCGGGCCAGGGCCCTGGCCCGCAGGATCTCCGCTTGGAGGGCGGTCTTCGCCGCTCTGTACCCCTCGTACAGCTCCGCCTGAATGGCTTCCGTATCCGGAGGGCGAATACGTAGCCTGCGGTGCCTGGTGTACAGGTGTCGCGCAGCCACGCACGCCTTGCGCAAAGCCGTCAGTTCCGGCGACCACCAGCACACCTGGCGCCAAGCACGTCCGGGCTGGACCCGGGGCATTGCCACGTCACATATTTCGGACATGGCCTCCCGGAACCACTCCGCCTCGTCGTTGATGTCAGCAGGCCTGTCCGGTGGTGACACCCAGGCCTGCACGATCGAGGCTTCCAGGAGGAGCTCCCGGTCCAGCTGCTTCAGCGCCCACCGCGGACCACTCGGGGCCTGTCGGACCGGCGCGCTCGAGGTCTGGGCGGAGACGTCGAACCGGATGTACCGGTGGTCGGAATAGGTCTCCACCCCCTCCATGACGCGCCAGTCAATGACGTGCGGCGACAGAGCGGGGCTGGCGAACGAAATGTCCACCACTGATTCACCCCGCATACGCACACACGTTGGGACAGAACCCCGGTTTAGGACGACCAGGCCTGTCTCCAGAGCCCAGTCCTCCACCATCCTGCCCCGCGTGTCCGTGATCCGGGAACCCCAAGCCAAGTTCTTGGCATTGAAGTCCCCAAGGACGAGCACGGGGAGGGAACGAAACCCGACGACGACGACTCTCAACTCCGCTAGGGAGTTGTGAAACTCGGCGAGAGTTCGGTTCGGAGAGAAGTACACCCCTACCACGACTATCTCCCCGAACCGTGCTGCCACGCAACCCCGTCCCCTCTTGACGGCCTCGAGGGACAGGGTACCGGCGGCGTCATCCCTGGGCGGGACAAAGTACGGCTCAGCGACCACGGCGATGTTAATCGACCACTGCGCCATGCTCTGGAGCAACAGATCCTGAGCAGAGGCGCAGTGGTTGATGTTCGCCTGGAGGAGGCGTAATGGGGCCATTACTGACACTCCATATCAGCCCCCTCCCGAGCCCGCTGTGAAGGCCCTGCCACTATGGTTGCGGCGGCGACGACGGTGGAGGCAGCAGCGGCGGCGGCAGTGTCGGCGGACGCGGCATTGACGGCGGTGGCAGTGGGCTTGCCCCTGCCCCTGGTTTTGGCGGGTGGTACGCACGCCTTACTCCCCACCCGGTGATCGGCCGGCTTGCCAGCTGCCGCACATATAAAGCAGTGCGGCGCGGCACTGCACGAGCCGGCCTTGTGACCGGGCTGACCACAACGGAAGCAGTGACCGCTGCGATCCACCTCCGAGGTGCATTGCACTCCCACGTGGTTGCCCACCTGGCAGCGGAAGCACCGCAGAGGTCTGGGCTCCAGCAGTTTAACCTGCGCAGAAACCCAGCCCACCAGGAGCCTTCGGCCCTCCCCGGCAATTTTTAGGGCTGTCGTCACGGGGCAGCTCACCGTAATGGAGCGCATCCCCGTGAAGTCAGGACGAATGGTGCCTTTTTTTTTTTTTTTTTTTTTTTTTGTTCCCGGGGTGGAAAATCCTCATGGATGTCCTCCGCCCTGGGGCGGGCGGAGGGGTCTGTCAGACTCTTACTGACTAAAAACCACCCCGGTGTTCCTTCTCACACCTACGCCGGGGTCGCGGGAACACATTATTCTTCCACAACCCCGGCTGGTGCCGGCCCGCTTGCGCGGGCCCCGTCTCGGGCGGGGGGAGTGAGGTGTACTCCCCCCGCAACGTCTGTGGTCGGCGCGCGAGGAACACTACGCGCGCCGCCTTCTCGGGTCCTGATGTTGGGGGGCGACGGATGTCCCCGAATCCGTCGCCCCTGGACCCATTTAAGGGGGCCGGAAGAGGGCGTTGTCCGCCCTCCTCCGACGCCCGGTGCGTCTGCTGCGGGCCGGGTCGAGAGTCGAGATCTCTCTCTCCCTTTCCGCAGCCTCCTTACGCGAGATGACTGTTTCGCAGAAGGAAACCACCGCGTCCCAGGACTCGGCGCCGCCGACCATCGAACTCACTACGGTCGGCAGCGACAAGTCACTGCCTACTTCTGAGATGAGGGCACGGCGCGGCTCCTCCCAAGCGGCACACTCTGCCAGCGTATGCCACGCCGTGTCCTCCCGGCAGTCGACGCAGTGGTGACACCGAGCGTCCGGCTCCCTGTTTATGCGACACAGGTACTTCCCGAAGCAGCCATGCCCCGAGAGCACCTGCGTCACCCGAAACGACAGGGAGCCGTGCCTTCTCCCGAGCCAGCGGTCGAGCACTGGCCGGATCGCCTCGATGGTGCTGAGGCCGGCGGTAGGGCGTGAAAGCCTCACCCGCCATTCCGCCACCAGGACCTCGCGGAGCTGCAACCGATGCCGCTCGATTTGTTGCGGCATCGGTCGCTCGCCCCGCTCCCGCGCTGCCTCGCGCCACCGGTACAGTGACGCGAGCACCTTCGCCTCCAGGTCCCAGGGCGGTGATCCGGCCAGTGCACAACCCGCCTCGAAGGAGATCGTGCGATACCCCCGAATGACTCTGACGGCCATCGCCCGCTGCGGCTTGCGCAGGACAGCTATGCTGCCGGCCGTCAGGTCAGACGCCCAGATTGGCGCTCCGTAGAGCGCCATGGATCGCACGATCCCCATATAGAGCCGCCTACAGGCGGCGCTCGGGCCCCCCAGATTGGGAAGCAGCGTTGCCAGCGCCCCGGCCGCGCCCAACAACTTGGGCGCCAGCCGCCGGAAGTGGGGTCCGAAGTCCCACCGGCTGTCGAGCACCAATCCCAGATATTTCATGGTGGGCTCGACAGCGATCCGGACCCCCCCGACCACAATGTGTGATCCGGCCGGCGGCGCCCGCCGGGGGCCATGAAACACCATGGCCTCCGACTTGTTGAGGGCCACCTCCAGGCCGAGGCGCCGTATGCGGCTCACCGTGAGTGAGACCGCCGCCGTCGCGAGCAACGCTGCCTCCCTGTGCGAACTCCCCCGGGCCGTGACCAGCGTGTCGTCCGCATAACAGGACGAATGGTGCCTGCCCTAACCTGCTCGGCAGAGCACCCCCCAGTCCTAACGACGGCAGCCACCACCTCTTCTTCCGTCACGGAGTCGTCCAGGCCCAGAATGCGCATGTCAGCGCACTTCGTTGGCCTGGACACTCGAGCCTCGTCCGCATTCAGGCACTCCTTCAGCTTATCTGCCAAAGCGTCCGCGGTCGGGCCGCTGGCCGCACCGGGAACCTCCAGCATCCGGGCGCCAGTCGCAGTGACTCTTAGCCGGAGGCCATTGGTGACACCGAGCTCCCCGAGGTTAACCGCCGCCTTCGCCTTGGCGAGCACCTCGCGGTAGGTCGTGCCCTTCTTCTCCGCTTCCGGCTGTAGTGTGATCACTACAGCTGCGGACTTCGGGGCACGGAGCCTAGCCGCGACGTTTCGCTCCTTGCGCCGCTGCCGCCTGTTTTTCCTCCTGGCCGCCCTTGCTGCCTTACTCTTTTTGCCCTTCTGCCCGACTACTTCCCACTCGGCGTCGGCCGGAGGGGATTTTGAAGGCGGGGGCGGCCGTCTCGCCGCCGGGGCCGAGTTCTTCGCCATCTGAGGAGCCACCCCACCCTTCTTGGATTGGGGCGGCGGCGCCTTCACCAGGGGCGGGCCCGCCACGGCCCCACTTTTGGTGTGCCCGGAGGGCCCTGGTTTGGCCGCGGTGGCAGCATACGAGGCCGCCTTTCGCTGGGCCAAGGCCGGCTGACTTGCCGCTAGTGGGGGGCGCAGGACAATGGCTTCCAGAGCAGAAAACCTACTCTGAAAGGAAGCCAGCTCCTGCCGCACCAGGGTCAGAACCCGGTCCTCGGCAGAGACGGGCTGGCCCTGCCCATGCTGCGCCCTTACTTGCGGGACCTCCCTGGGGCCCACTACTCGGCTCTTAGCCGGGTCTGCACGGAGCTCCTCGTTCTCCTTTCGGAGAAGCTCCATGGCGGTAGTCAGGCGGGCGATCTCAGCCCGCATCTCGGACATACCGTCCGTCGGAGGACCGAAATGAATGGCCTCCGCTGCCTTCATAATGGAGGCCGTGGCTGCGGATATAGCCTTGTCTTTAGAGGATTGAACCCTCTTCAAGGCCACACCCTTGATCGCGGCAACCACGACCTCCGCAAATTTGGCCGATCGCTCCGATTTCGAGCCGCCAGCGGCGTCCGTCTCACCACCTGACGACTCTGAAAAAGCTGTACTGCGGCTGGCCACTTCAGGGCGGCGTCCCTTCGTAGCGAGCCTACCGGCTCGCGGGGCTGGCTCGGCTGGCTCGGCTGGACTGGCTGCATTTGGCTCCCTGTCCTCCTGGGTGGTGAGCCCTCCGCCTCTTCCTCGGACCCCACCCCGCCGTCCAATTTGTCGGGCCGAGGCCATTCCGCCATCCGAGAGTGACCCCTGGCCATCCCCCGGTTTGGGCCGCTTCAGGAAGAACCTTTTGTCCTTCCTTGCAACCCCCACCACTACGCGCTCCGGGCTCTTAAAGGAGCTCTCCGCGCCAGATGCAGCGTCAGAATCTGACCGCGCATCACTCGCCTCCTTTTCGCGACTCTCCTTCTCCTCGTCCTCGAATGAACGAGAGCGCGATGAGCCTCCTCGGCTCGAAAGACATTTGTTGCCGCCCCCAATCGTATTCTGGGGGGGGCAACAAATGTCTTTTTCGGCGGATTCTCCGACTGCTGAACAGCCGGTACCGCCCTGGGGTAGTTTTTTTTCATTTGTCTTTTCCATTTTTTGTTGTTCCTTTGAAGGGTGTGGTCCCTTTTTCCCCTGTTAACCCTCCCCAGCGCTAGTGACCGGATTCCCTCCGGCCATTCATCCCCTCAGCACGCTCGACCTTGGGATTGGGGTAATTTTTTAAAGAGGTTGTCTTCCTCTCCCCTTCCCACTCGACGCCCACAAAACTCACCCTCTGCAAACAGAGGGGGTGTGGACGGAGATGGCCACCAGACCTGTCACGAAGACGGACTGGCCGCCCCAACACTAGCCCGGTTCCCTTCATCGACCAATATAAATGATCGATGATTGGAACCATGACCCTTCCCCGATTGTTGAAGATTGGCCGCCAACCCCAACTGTCCACCAAAAGCAGGTGGACAGTTGGAGCTGACGTTGCCCAGGGTGCGCCGCGTGGAGGCTCTTCAACATGCGACCCCTAGCATACGGTACCTAAGTATGCCATTTTAATGATGATTTATTTATACAACATCAGCTTCTGCTTACTCCGTAGACACACGATAAGCACTGTTATTTTAATCACCTTCTGAATGTGTTTTGATGACTTGGTATATTTCCAGCGTAGAATCGTTAAAAATCCAATCAATAGTTTTTTTTTCTGTTTCGAACTGCTAGACAAATTGTGAAATTAATAGCTCCATAGTGTTGCTCAGAAAGTTCAAGGACATCAACGCACAACCTGACACCATGGACTCAGTACATGATTCTGAACCCCCCTGCGTAAAAATTAACCCAATAACACTTTGCCCGACCTGGGAATGGAACCCAGGATCTCATGCTCAGCAGTAGCGATTGTGACCACTAGACCAACGAGGCAGCTACCCCCCAATTACCTACGTAGTTTTAAACAAACAAAAAGTACGACACTATTAAATTTGCAGAATGATACTTCGAATTTCGAAGAAAAAAAAAACTTTTTTTACCATAAAGCAGCTGCTGTTGTCACAACTCAACTGTCTCTAATGAATATAGTCAATATCAGAACCGTAACCAATCGATTCATTACAAAAATACAACCATACACAATATTATTCTAGCTGTGTCCCCGCGTTTTGGTCAACCGCCGTTAATTTCAATAAAATCGGATAATTAATACATTTATTTGTGATCGTTTAGCTTTCTTTCAGACTTCTGATTGGTCGGCTCCTAAGCATCGTAGCGTGATGCTAAATAGCCTACAACAACCTTTCTCAAGAAATATTGATCAAACAAATGATGTAAAAAAACAAATGCGGTAGTTCCAGAGATTTGAATATGTGGTTTATTAGTTTATATTCAGTGATACCACAAATAATTTTTGTAGCGATAGATACAGGTATTGTTTGTATCTGTGTATGATCTTATGAAAAACAGTAAAACAGTAAAATAATACCATTGTTTAAATCTGGTAGCACATCAGACCCTACCAATTATAGACCTATTTCAGTGCTGCCTACCTTTAGTAAAATTTTTGAAAAACCTATTTTAGATCAAATGCAAAGATTTTTTAATAAACACAAATTACTGCATAACAAACAGTTCGGTTTTACAAGGGGTCGTTCAACTACTGATGCCCGTTGTTGAACTTTTAGGACATGTTTACAAGGCATGGGAGGACAAATGCGATGCTTTGGGAATCTTTTGCGATTTGTCCAAGGCATTCGATTGTGTTCTTCATGAAACATTGATCAGGAAACTGTACCACTACGGAATCCGGAATGCCTCTCTGGATCTTCTTACTTCTTACTTAAGTGATAGAATTCAAAGAGTAGATGTTAACGGAAAAAGATCACCTGGATCTGTAGTTAGAATGGGGGTCCCCCAGGGCTCAATTCTTGGCCCATTTTTGTTTCTTATTTATATTAATGACTTGCCTTACCTCATAAAGGATAATCATGATATAGTGTTGTTTGCAGACGACACTTCACTTTTATTTAAACTCAAACGTCAGCAGCTGGTTACTGACAATGTAAATAGCGCCCTTGCTAAAGTAGTTAACTGGTTTAAAGTTAATAACTTACTTCTAAACGAGAGAAAAACTAAATGCATTAAGTTTACGATACCTCATGTTAGACAAGTAGAAACTAGTGTTCTTATTAAGGGTGAAGAGTTGAAACCCGAAAACACCACAGTATTCTTAGGCATAACTTTGGATGCCAAGCTTCAATGGGGCCCCCATATAGATAAATTGTCAAAAAAAACTAAGCTCTGCAGCATACGCCGTTAGAAAAATTCGTAATTTAACTGATTTAGAGACAGCCCGTTTAGTATACTTTAGTTATTTTCATAGTGTGATGTCGTACGGTATTCTTTTGTGGGGAAATGCCGCCGATATTCAGACAATTTTTGTTTTACAAAAAAGGGCAATTCGTTCAATTTATAAACTAAGTCCCAGACACTCCCTCAGAGACAAATTTAAAGAGATTAATATAATGACTGTGCCTTCTCAGTATATTTACGAAAATCTTTTGTATGCACATAAAATTATTAATCTGTTTAAAAAATACAGTGATATCCATAACATAAATACTAGGAACAAACACAAATTTGTTGTTCCTACTACCAGACTCAAGAAAATAGGTAGCTCGTTTAAATGTCAAAGTATTCGTTTTTATAATAAACTTCCTAGCCACATTCAAGAACTAAGCCTTAATAAATTCAAATCTTTTATAAAGCGGAAATTATGCCAGAATGCCTATTATACTGTCAAAGGCTATATTGAGGACAAGAAGGCTTGGGATTGAGCTGCTGAGCTGTTAAACTTTTATTTTTGATTTTTTTAGATAAACAATGACATCTTTATATTTACTGTTTAAAGTATAACATTGTTTAAATTTTTGAGAATGTGAGGACTATGTGAGTCATTGTTTTTTTGTTCTTTCTGTTGTTTTAATCACGGTCTGGCTGTTTGAGTACTTAACGCGGCCTACCCAAATGTCCTTTCTTTTGTATTGTTCGTGGAATCGTTGAGCTCCTTAGTTCTGAGTTGAGCTGCACCATGATTGACAAATGCATGCACTGACTGGACAGGTCCACTCATTCTGTGTGGTTCTTTCCTCAAAAGACCATTTCAGACATCAATCCACATGGTCTTCACATGACCTGACCAAGATTATGTCTGGACTTTAAAAGAGACTGTGACCTCTGAGTTTGTTTTGGCGTTTCTTCTCAGAGTAGTCAGATAGGAAACGCCGATCTCATCTACTTTTAAAATAGTATTGACGTGTAAAAGTGTTTGTAAAAACCTACTTACAGAAATAAAATCATTTATCATTTATACGTCTTGCGGTTCTTGATTAGGTAGCGTGACGCGACTTCGGCCGCCATTTTGTTATTTCAAATTTAGAATGTCACATAGAATTTTGTGAATTAGTTAGCACTAATTAATTGTAATAATATTTTACAAACATTATGAACTTATCAACACAATGTTTTTTTTTTTTTACAAATAAAACCTATTAATCGACGCAGTGACTGGTCGTTTGAATGATGCAAGAAGCACTGTGGATTTCGGTCTCGATACATGCGCGATACACCACGATACACCAAAAATCATTTGAATCCAAGTATCAATTTCTACGAAATATTCTCTTTTACTTCAGCTACACAACAAGAATATATTTTACTAAAAACACATTATTTCCCAAAAAATAAATAAGAATATTTCCCATCCTAAAATAAGAAGAGATTCGCAGACGTCCTTCAAGCTCTCGACGGGATGAGCTGTTGCCGTTACAAGTGCATTCGAACGCCGAGATGATTCCTCGAAAAGTATGCTTACACTTTAACATAAAGGCTTGATAAATTGACGTAAAATCACGCCTGTAAATCCCGAAGGGTTAGGCAGAGGGACACCCATATTACCAGTAGAGTGTACCCATAGTACACCCTCAATTTGCTATGTAATAGGGGGCGAGCCTATAAACGATAAGTTTTGAACTAGTCCGCAATGATTTTTCGGCGAAAAAAAAAAAACCGACTAAAAATGTCTATGCTAGGGGGTTACATCATGTGCTGAAATCATGGTTACAATCTGCGCACTGATTATTCACTTATCCTGTATAATGTTACAGTAGTTTACGTATGTATTGGGGTAGATTAGGGTGCTACTTGATTTAAAAATGAGAATGTCAAAAAGAACTGTCAAAATGTAAACAACATCTTTAAATGCCATCATACATTTGGAGAATTTCAGCCCCTTCTATGTCCGTAATATAAATCTCCACATCGATCTTAAAATGCCTACCATAAACCAGTTCATGAAACGCTTATCGAAGCGCTTCTTTGACTGTGGCATTAAACACTCCAACCCCTTGATCTCAGCGGCCGCCCGCTACACTCCCTCCCGCATTAGCAGTATTCGCCGACCAAGGCATACTTTAATCGCCCCCGACGACGCCACTACCCTCCTCCAGGAGAGTAGTAAGGCCACCAGCACACTACATAAGCCCAAAACCCGATCGCCGTCCTACCGTCCTCGCCGCCGAGGCCCGCCGCGACGCCCAAATACACGCCCCTCCCGACCCTTGCTCGAGCCAGCCCGCGCCGCTGAGCCTGTAGCTGTAAATTCGTCCCTAAATAATATCAATCCTGATCCAGCTAGTCCCTTGCTGCCCTCTTCCAGCGACGCCCTAAGCCGAGGTCCGTACCCCACAGGGGGTGCCCTTAGCGTTGTCGCTTAGTTTTAGTTAGTATTTAAGTTTAAGTCCTGGCTGGAGGCCTTAATTTATTAGGGCAACCACAGGCAAGTCCGTTTAAGCAGACGACAACCTCATAGGTTGACCTGCGAGATACCATTCAAAAAAAAAAAAAAAAGGAGAATTTCAGTTACAGTTTGACAACCATTAAGTAAGTTTATTTTGAAAAATACCTACCTTATTTTTAGCACAAATCTTCTTGACTATGTCCATTAAAATTGGTTCCGACCGTCTCTAATTGCGTAACACACTATCAATCACAATCTTAATAATTAAGAAGGAAGTTTCTTATCCACTGCTCTAAATGATCTAAAAATGTGCCTGCTCAACAACGTAAATAACGCAATGAATGTTGTTAAACTGTCAAAATGAAAACCATTGCTACTTACTGTTAGTGTGTACACGCAATTATGTAACTCGCACGTCTGACAGTTCCGAGTAGTATCTGTGAAAATGTACTAAACGTCAGATTAGATCAAAGTAGAGTAAACTAGATCACAAATCATACGAGTATCATATGATTTGTGATCTAGCATGTCATATGATTTGTCATATCGGCAGGTTGAGTCGGCACGGTTGGCGCAGTGGTTGAGCGATCGGCTGCTGCGCTGCGTGTCGCGGGTTCGATTCCCGAACGGAACAAATATTTGTATGACCTACAAATAGTTGCTCCAGGTCTGGGTGTCTTGTGTATGTGATTTTTCATGTTTGTGAACGCACCCTCGATACAGGAGTAATTCCTAGTGTGGGGCAACGTTTAAAAAAAAAAAAAGTATGTTAGCTGTTGTGATTTGATAAAATAATAACAAAACAAATCATTTAAGGCGACACTATGACTCTATGAGTCAATTAGAAAAAGCTTTCAGTATTTCACATTCGCAAATTAACAATAGGTGTTACTGTGTATCTAGTGGGACATGGATTTATTTAATTAACTTGACAGGATTTTGACAGTAGCTTATAAGAGCAGTGCCGCCATTACATTCACAGCCAAAGACGTTCGTTGTACTATAGATCCTCTTCGCGCCATTTTGTAGCATCGTGTAGTCGCATTTGCTGCTGCAGGCATTATCTGCGCCGATAGCAATGAAATAAATGTTCAGCGCTTTCAGCCGAAGTCGCTTAGTCGTTGTCCTGTTCAAATAGATATAAATGGTCCGCTTGCATGCACCACAAGTCACTCACCACCTACGGTTAAGTGCAAAAAATTTAAAACATCGTTCTGTTACTGCCAATCGTTTGCATAATAGCATAATCAGCCTATAACGTTCCCACTGCTGGGACACAGGCCTCCTCTCTATGAGAGGTAGTGAGCCGTAATCCACCACGCGGGCTCAGTGCGGGTTGGTAAATGTCACATGTCTTCGAATTTTTGGTTCTAGGACCATGCCGGTTTCCTCACGATGTTTTCCTTCACCGTTTTGAGAGCAGTGGTGATTTTACAGAAAGTAATGCGCCTGCTTGGGTTCGAACTGACGACCTACAACTCGTAAGTCGGGACCGTTACCACTGGGCCACCACTGCTCGTCGTTATGTTTGAAGTAATATATAATCGTTTGAAGATGACACAATTACGATGATATTGACGGCACGGTTGGCGCAGTGGTTGAGCGATCGGCTGCTGAGCTGCGTGTCGCGGGTTCGATTCCCACAAGGAACAAATATTTGTATGACCTACAAATAGTTGTTCCGGGTCTGGGTGTCTTGTGTATGTGAGTTTTCATTTTTGTGCACGCACCCACGATACAGGAGTAATTCCTAGTGTGGGACAACGTTTAAAAAAAAAATAGTTAAAAATATTTAGCGCTAAACGTGTAATTTGGGATTTGCGGTGCAGATGGACTTTAATTTTTTGTTAGAGTTTTGGGGTACATTCTCTGAAACTGATGCAAATTATTTTCGACTCCAACACAGTCCTTGACTCCTTGGTCATGAATAATGAAGAACCTGAAATCACGAAAGAAAATTCTGCTGCTCCATACATTTATGTTCAATAACTCGACAACATATTACGCCAAATAATATTATGCGAATTTTAATTCGCATAATATCATATGACGGTCAAGGGGTATGGAACAGCAGATTCTTTTTCGCGATGTTCGGTTTGTTTCCTCAGTAAAAGATGTGCGTAATGAAGAGTTTAGTGCCCACAAGTTTTTAGTTATTCAAATTACATCTTGTATGTATGACATACAGACCATAATTGTAAGTCCCAGCTTCTTTTTCGACATGGAGTTGCCGACACCAGCCCAAATTGGCCCTTTTAAAATAATGTTATTTTTTAGGTAGACAAAAAAAAAAAGGTAAAATAATGAAGTTTATACTACAGAAAATGTAATATTATCTAATACTCTCTATTATGCACGAATCGACTAATAAGCCGTTATACTATACTAAGGCACAGTCTCCTTCCATCCTTATTGATATTTTGTAACGATTTTGCTAGACGAAACAATACATCAAAATAGAGTTTACAATTACAAACATCACCGTTTCGATGTCTAAGAAATCTATTTACGTTCTTACTTTCCACAAGTCGTTATTAAAACAATTTGTTATCATTTAAAACTAATTACCAATTCGTTGTCTTTGAAAATGACATTACGCCATTTTGAAATGACGATAAAAAAAAAGTTTTAAATATTAGCGACCTCCGCGAAGGTTGGGTTACCTATTCTCATGAAATAATTTCCGTTACGTAGCTTCGTGGTTTGCTTCCGTTTTTTTTTACTTTATGGCATTTATTGTTTTATCTGTTGCAAACTTGTTATTTAGTTACTTAGCTGCTTAAATAACGTAGCCGTAAGTACCTCTAGAAATCATAGTATATTCAAGTTTTTCTTTAATTCACTATGCAGTTTAATCCGTTTTCTTTCGATTTCTTTATTTTTTTTAAATTTCATATCTGTACTATCGCTGGTTTTCAACTTACGCTGACTGGACTCGTATGTTTTTCTCATGTAGACCGACCGTCGAGCCCTTTTGCTTGACTGCAGCCCCCAAAAATATAAAGTCGGTCAAGGTGAAGTTGCTCGATCGACGCATTATTTCTGTAACAGGCTTATATGTAAGCACCACGTCAAAGTTTGCTTGACTTTTCTGATTCACCCAGCATATGTACTCGTATTACGTTTATGTTACCAATAAGATGGGCCAGGTATTCGAGAATCTATATACATAGTTAACTGATTGACTTGTCACCAAGTTTGCTAGCAGGGCTGACTGACAGTTTTATATACTACTAGTTGATTTCCGCGACTACGTCTGCGATTCAGGATTAAAAGTAGCTTATGTTCTTACCCAGGTCATGGTCTATCTACGTGCCACATTTCATCTAAATCCGTTCAGCTGCTTTGGCGTGATAGCGTAACAAACAAACTTACTTTCGCATTTATAAAACTAGCTGTGGCCTGTGGCCCGCAACTTCCTCTGCGATCCAGGATGAAAAGTACACTATGTCGTTACTCAAGTCATGGTCTATCTATGTGCAAGATTTCGTTTGCATCCGTTCAGCCGTTTTGGCGTGAACGTGTAACGAAGAAAATTAAGTACCTGCGCATTTATAATATTAGTAAGAAAGTTAGAATTCATTAGGATCGACTGCCTTCTGGCAATGTCATCCACATTATAATAATTCTCATGCCACCAATGAAACTGAACGCGATCAGCATTTTTGAACCCAGTTAAGAGCTGTCAGTGTCAATATTCCATAACAATTTTGACACTGACATCTTTTGAACACGTTTTAGATGTGCTGAACGCGTTCAGTTTCATTGGTGAAATCGATGCTTAGTCGTCATATCGTTTATGTGTAAGCATTTCTCAGAAATAATCCAGATTCTAGATATGTGCAAGGTTAGTGGCAATAGGCTCCCTATTACATGAGATGGTGAGAGGATGAGACCTAAACACTACTGGTAAGATGTGGGTGTATAAACATTACACCAGTACCCATTGTACCCCCAAAAGTGTAGGCCGACACTTTCGGGGAATATCCGTGTGTGTAAAGCTATGTTTATAAATTCTGTTTATCCTCAGAGCAAGAACATAATTCCTTTTGTACAGAATCATTGATACAATTCTGCAAGTATCTAATGTTCATAAAAGCCTCGAGCGGATGCCACGTGTAAAATTGAATGTAACGGCAATGCATAGTATTAGATTGCCCTTTTCAGGAAATTTGTTTCCCTAAGTCGTATAATCTCAAACTCAAAGCATTTATTTCAAATAAACCAATTACAGGCACTTTTGAATTGTCAAGGGGTCGATCAGTCAGAAATATGAAGCTAGTTGCCCATTCCAAAGCGAAGTAGGTAGGTACCTATGGAGAAGAACGGGCAAGAAACTCCATGGACACTCTTTTAAATAATATGGATACAGAAAAATTTGTTACATCAGTCTTGTTGAAATTATACATGTGAGAATACATACATACATATAATTATACATGTTGAAATAAATAGGTTCTTGCAACTTGATTTTATTTGTGGAATTGTAGCAACTTTTGTCTCAATTATTATAACTTTTCATTTTACCAAAGGTATTTCCTGAAGGCACACAGTTTTCATTAATTAGTAATTCTTCATTTATAACGTTGTAATTACTTAATAAGTAATTGTTGTTAAGCTTAAATAATATAAGGAGTAAGCTAAACTGATTTTGATTTTATGCAAATCGAATGTCAGACATCTTGTGTCAGCTAAGACTGGTTTTACCGTTTCGTGGAAAATGTTCCAGTTTTGGATTATTTAATTAGGTATTTTACATTTATGTAGAATTTATTTATTCATCATCAAGTAAGAATAGACCCATTAGTAAGCATACAAATTATAAATTAAATTTAAATGAAATCACATTACTAGTATTAACGTAAATACTTATTTTACCTCGCAAAGTAAAATCCTAGTCTAAAAACCTCTGCCTGAAAACCTGAATCCAAAATGTTACAATATTCAAATAACCTACATGATACATCAGACCGATCAAACTTTTTATTACCATGGACTAAATGGATCATGGAACAAGATTTTGATGCCAATACATATAAGTGGAGGGTGATTCACATTTCACAAAGCCAGTGTTGGCCAATCAAAAAATAATGGTTTAGTTAGGTTTATTATTAATACCTAAGTAGCATTTGAGTAGTATTTGAAGTTTTTTAAAATTTAATATCCCTCGATTTCTGGAAAATACAAGATATTTCTTTTAATTTTTTTTCCTTTTTTGCCCACACAAATTATAATTAATTATTAAGGAAAACGTATCAAAAGTTGCCAGTTTTTATACCCAATAATAAAGTTTAATTCCACGTACAGTGGTAAGTACGAAGTATGTAGTAATTTTTTTTGAGAACATAGATTTTATTCAAACCCAAAAAAATCGTAGATTTGTACAATAATCGTATTAATAAATTGTCAAAATGGAGTAGGGCAGATTATAAACAGAATAGTAAAGATAATTACTTAGTTGTTAAACTGATTGGGATATGAAGCCAACGTGAATAGGTCGGTGATTCAGCGCTCAAGTGTCGTGCGATCGGTCAGGGACATTCGCCTTCGAACTAACGGATTTAGTTCACTTGTAAAGAGATTTGACATGCTGTACGTAATTATACAGTGGGCTGTAGGAGAACTTGAATGGGTAGATTTTTTTGTTTTACTTTATTATTTATTAAACGTTTATTTCAGACCAGGTCCATAATTTGTTAGTAACAATGTACTTAAAACGTAAAAATTAAATTATATTAAATTACGACATGAAGCCGCACCCACCTTTGCATCATGGGGGACTCACACCGATCAGTAAAAACACCCAGGATAGTGTTGGTACTGCCGCGAACGCGAGCGAGTAGGCAGGCGCATCTCTTCCTAACTATAGCGGCAAAGCCATCCACCCGCGCCTCAGCAAACATCCCTGACGCACTGCAACGCAATGGCAGCCCCAACAGTACCCTGAGTGCATTATTATATTGGACACGCAGATTGCTGTATGCCCACTTCGAATAACCGACCCACTGGTTGCAGGTGTAGAAAGATTGGCAGTATTCTTTAAAAAGCGTGATTTTAACTGAATTCGTACACCGTGCAAACCTGCGGGCCAGCATGTTACACCGGACAGCCAGCGACCTGCGTTCCCTTTCTATGTCTAGATTATCACTAAGATCATCGGTGACCCAGTGTCCCAGATATTTAAATTTAGACAGCCTACACAGGGGAGTGCCACACAGTGATACATTGGGGAATGCTGGGTACGAAAAACCACGGGCTTTAAAGAGCATCAGTTCACTCTTCCCAACGTTATATTTAAGCCCATGAGTCACCACATATGATTCACATATTGACACTAACCTCCTCATAGCACTAATTGATGGCTCAGCAACACCATGTCGTCTGCGTAGCTCAGATTATTGGTACACACTCCGTCAATATGACATCCGAATAATTAGGCGGTTAATGTACAGGTTGAACAAGCGGGGCGAGCTTAATCCGCCCTGCCCCACTCCGCATTTCAACCGGTACACACTCGAAAAGGAGCCGTTCCACCTTACACAAATGCGTTGATTGCTATACCAATACTTAATACTTTATATTTAATGTTCTTTTTTATATTGTCAGAACAGAATAAAAAAAAGTGTAAGTTGCAAAAAATACATATTTTCAGTATAACTAATAAGTAGTGCTTTTTTACTTAAAAAATAATAGTTTATCCATTATGTCTCGCATGTGCTCAATTATTTCACCCCTTTCAACATTAGATTGAAAAATAACGTTTTATTTGTTATTATTTTATTAAATCATTTATCTTGAGTTGAGAACATAACACCTAGCAATATAAAAAGTGATTCATGGGGTTCTTGTTTTGGAGGTAACATAGGTACAAGTGTTTCCACCTTTCCGAGTCATCTGAGTCATCGTTTTTGAATGTCACTGCTTCGCCTTTGAGTAACATCACAACAGAATTTTCAAATTATTTTATCGTTTAAAAAATAACGACATAGAACGGCTGGCTTTGTATTCATTGGCATCCTTTCGTTTGATGGGGCTAAAGTACCTACTCATCAATATAAATAACTTTTGCTGCGGGACCAACTCTAAAATATTAAAATTAAAACTGAAGTTTAATAAAAAAAAAACCATTACATCAAATCGACAGATGTGTTTTTTGTGTTTTCAAAATTGTTCACATTCATGATAACTTTCATCGTTTGTTAGGATGCTAATGCCTTTACAGTGAGCCAGAGTATACTAGACCGCTAGATTATTCATGATGAGATAAAAATTGTAGCGTACGTTAAGCAACCCAAACGAATTATATGCTTACATTTCACAAGACGCCCACTGAGAACCTTTGCGATGTCGCATACGTAACCAGTGCTACGATAATAATACCTTTTGAAAAACAGTTTTTGTTAAATAAATTTAAAAAAACTTATTTTAATATTAATAGGAGTCTATAAGTTATGTAACAAAGTTTTTGTTATTTGTCATGACATGTGTTATTATACACTGTTACTATTGTCCGTTTTACTATTAGGAATTCATCAGTAGCAGCCCAGAGTCTGGATTTGTTCCCGGTTGATGGCAATAGGCTCGCCCCGTATTACATGGGAACCTCTTCGATCTAACATTACGCTGTTACGATGAATATATTATTTTCTTCAATGAATGAAAATACAGCGTTATTTTTAAGGTTTTTCTCGCATTTTCCACCACTCCTTTGCTGACTACCACACTGTACCAGACACCACTGTGCCTACACGTGTTTGTGGATATGTTAAAATATTCCGAAATAACTATACACCTATACCTAGGTAGCTCTAAAATAAGTTTTATAGCTAATACTACGAATCTTGAGTCAAATCTGTAATAAACAGAGGACCCAACATTCTTATATTAATTAACTTTCTACGAAATTTGGAAACGTACTCGGTTGGAAAACGCCGAAAATTTGCACGATAATACTACATACATACTCACACATAACTCTAGGTCTATATTTTCGGCTTCTTAGCTAGTTCTGGACTTCTGAAATCTGAAGGCCAATTCCCCTCATTTAAAACGTTGAAAATCTAGTTGAAATTTCGAAGCAACAATAAAAAGCTTGTCAAAATGTAGGTAAATTATAAGAGGTATTTTTGCGTATTGAGACTGTAATTATAGTAGAGTGATATTATTCAGAAGCAATTTGCAAGGATGTAACTAGGTCGTGCTTATGAACCGAGATCGCATCGGCCAAAATTACGCTTTATTGAACGTTTTGTAACTTCCATGTGAGTCTCAAAGCTATGCTGTTTGGCAAACAAGAGTAGGAAAAATATCTGATAAAAAAACAGAATAAGTAATACCTACCTGAAAAAGGAAAAAAATATGGAATAAGCTGTTAAAATTAAGTTTAAAAAAAAAAACTTTGAAACACTTGAGTAATTTTCGTAAAGGTACGTATACCTACTTACTCACAACTATTTAAAAGACTGGTTTTTATTTAAATCGAACCCAAATAAAAAAGAAATAACAAGATCGTGGTGTAAAAGTAAAGTAGTCTTGCTGTCACGCAGTCGAGTAAAATTATATCTAGAAGTAAAATGCAAAACGAAGTCAATTGTTTCAATAAAATACCGTTCCACTATAATTTTTAATACCGCGATACGCATTAGCTTACAAAACAATCGACTGGCCTAATTTGTATGAAAACCGTGCTACCAACTGCACCTATTTACCAAATTTTTGTGAAATGTCGCTCTTGGTATAACAGCGATCACCCAAGGTCATACTTAACGGTCATTCTTATATACAAAGCCTCGTAAATCCAACAATTTTCGATACAATCGAGTGAAATACCGATTTTATTTATAACATTTCTTCGTCAATAGATAAGTAGGTACACCTAAATAATATCAATCGTGCGATAGTAACCGATAGCAGTGCCAACATAACGCAAACACACCTGCTTTTGTTATGTGATGTTGCTCCCACTGCGGGCGGTGCTGACAACTGTCTGTTTTGTTTTGTATTTGAATTTAGAGTTCGAGGGTTAAAATGGCAGCTGGTTTGGTTTTATCGCCATGAAAATATTTGTTAATAGTGCGTAGTGTTTTTTTGCTCTCACGCGTAAAATTAATAGGTAGGCTTTTTTATCTTTAAGCAGTATGGTTTTTTCTTGAACTTGGGTTGGGTATATGTATACTTTTTTTAATTTATGTTTTTTTTTAAATAATCCCACAGCTCCCTCCTCCATCGATGTTTGAGTTCATTTGTAAATATTATGTTTAAAAAATTTAAGTAAATGTGAGTAATGTCAGTTTTTACTTTACGGCATAAAATGTCTTGAAGTTCAACGAATGTTAATAACAGAATAAATTTAATAAATACTTAGGAATTAAAATGTTCATCACACATTACTTTTGACAGCATAAGTCCTTCAAAAGTTGCCGTTTATTTACGAAAATTCTCTAAAAGCAAAGGTTGATTTTAATTTGTCACGAAAAAGCAAAAATAACCTTTATTTTTCTATAAAAAAGTTGATAGAAAACCTGATACTCTAGGTTTACGTATGGCTAGATTAACTGGTCGAAAAACATCAACCAAACTAATAACCTACATCATTTTTAACTTCTATTGTCCTATGTGCTGACTTGGCTGAGCCAATTTATCCTTCACGATACTTATAAAAACTATTATCAAGTAACGTTTCTGAACCAGTGTTGGTCCCTAATTACAAAGCAATAAACGTATTTCTTCTAGTCTGCTAAACCCATAAGTGATCAATCCAACCAGAGCTGCATTCATATAGTTTTCCATACTGTCACAGGTCCCAGAACTCTCCCCATGGGTATCCCCTATCCCGTACTAAGAGGATTCAAGAAAAACGCATACTTACAGATTCAAACGCTTCATACAATAGCGTAGCCACGTACATAATATGTTTATCTACGGCCTTCAACTTGACTCGTCCGGCCAACAAGCGACCTCGCTTGCTTTCTGGCTTTTAAATGTTATGCCTTATCGAATTCGTATCGTTATTGTGAGGTATCTTGAAGCTCCTTGATTTTATTTTCGTTTTTTGAACAGGATAAAAAAATTGGAAACAATTTCAATAAACTACTTAGTGCCGATATCACCTATGTTACTGAACGCGTTCAGCACATCTAAAACTCGTTCAAGTGACACTGACAGCTCTTAAACGTATTTTATGTATCGCGTTCAGTTTCATTATTGAAATCCACCCTAAGCCCTTGAAGTTGCTACAATTGTAAGAGGTAGCAAGTTGCAATTGCAACGCATTTACTCTTTAAGTAACTAATACGATTTCCAATAATAAGTTAGTCGTGCGTGACGTCAGGCAGACTATCGCGTCTATCACACGATAAGTACCTAATAGATTCATTAACATTTCAATGCCAGAGAAACTTGACAATTGGAATTTGAAACTACAGATTTTTTTTAAACGTAACACGTGTTACACGACTTAGGGCGGATTTCACCGATGACATTGAACGCGTTCAGCACATAAACTACGTTTAAGAGCTCTGACAGCTCTGACTGTCATTATTTACTATGAAATATTGACACTGACAGCTCTTGAACGCGTTTTAGATATGCTGAACGCGTTCAGTAACGTTGGTGTAATCGGCACTTAGGGTGGATTTCACGAATGAAATTGAACTCGATCAGTACATAAACTACGTTTAAGAACTGTCAGTGTCACTATTTTCTATGGAATATTGACACTGACAGCTCTTGAACGCGTTTTAGATGTGTTGGACGCGTTCAGTAACAATGGTGAAATCGGCACTTAGGGCGGATTTCACCGATGAAATTGAACGCGTTCAGCACATAAACTACGTTTAAGAGCTGTCAGTGTCATTATTTTCTATGGAATATTGACACTGACAGATCTTGAACGCGTTTTAGATGTGCTGAACGCGTTCAGTAACATTGGTGAAATCGGCACTTAGTAGAAATACAGTACCTAGGTACCATTTTGGGGAAAACTGTAAATTTCACCAGTTATGTCGTCAGGATAAAAGTTCAAATGCCAATTATTAAACTTACACTGAAAATAACCACTCATAAACATCAATATCAAGTACAAAAGACAGCTCCAAAGTCACCTTTTGCCACGTTTGAGTGTTTGAGCAACTGCAATTTGAAATCAAGAAAGAAAGAAAAATAGATGTATTTGTCACAGTAACATGTGCATACAAAATAACTGAATTACAACCATAATAAATAACAACCATATCCTAGAATTGGACCATACTATTGTATGCATGCAGTGATAGAAATCCATATAAAAAATTCCCATTCTCCTTGTCTTCAGGTAAAGAGGTGCAGAAGCGATGGCGCTCGATCCGCGACTCCTACACAAAGACTTACAGGCAAGGCAAGTGTGTGCTACCAGAACAGTGTCCCCCTGGCAGCAGACGCTACCAGTACCACCAGCAGATGTCCTTCTTGCTGAAGGCTTTGCAGAACAAGTGAGTAGACACAGTAACTTCATCACAAAATATTTGCTGAAACTCCAAAAGAAGTTCCTTGTATGACATATGTATATCCCGATATAAAACGTAGATCGAGCAACGACCTTAATTAAAACAGCACGATTGAAAAGATAAGTCAGTTCACTGTTTATAAATAGATGGAAATCCCAATGTGAACAATCATTCAGAAAAACCTAACCTGATATAACTATGTATAGTGACAGGCAAAAGAGACCCTTATTTACATTGATACCTTGGAACAATAGATAACAACCAGAAACTATAACTATATACACACCAAAATGTTCTATTAGTAAATAGTTCTAGTTTTCAAATACTCATCTAATCACGAATCTTGTCATTCCAGGAAACCAAGGTACTCTCAAGACAAGTACGAGTCTTTCTCAGAGCTCTCGAACTCGCCACAGCATCCGCCACCAGAGGACATCATGCCAAAAATAAAGAGCGAAATCATGGACAAACCATTAGACCTCAAAACTAAACAGGACGACAAACCAGAGACACAGGACAAAGGCAACCAAGCCACGTGCATGGACAAACCTAATTCTCTCGAGATCAAAATTGATGCGAACTCGATTTTACCGGAAGACCATTTCGATGACGACAAACTATTCATGAATTCCCTAATACCGTTGTTCAAGAAAATGAATGATGATACAAGACTACTATGTCGGATTGAAGTTCTGAAGATCATCAGATATGCTTTACAGGGTCATAAGTGTTTTGAAGCATTGAAAGTGGCAGAGGATTCGTTTGTCAAAGACCATATGAGTGGAATCTTGGCGAAGGAGGAGACCAATTTGTCGACCAGTACACAGAAGAGTCAGGAGTCGAGGTTAGCCATGACCACGAGGTCAGCTGATGGGAGTAGACCGGTTAGGAAACGAAGAGTAAGTTGTTTCATGTTTCTTAATGTTTTAGGGTAAGGAATACGCTTCGCATCTAAGCATCTTTCATGGGGTACTGTCTAAAATGTTATAATAAAATACCTCCCCACATACTTCAACTGAATGAGACGAAATTCAAATCCTTTGTCAAACGCACACTACGCAGGCAGGCATATTATAGGTTAGGGGATTACATAACTGATAAAAATGCCTGGCTTAATGCTGGTCTTGCTCCACATCACAACTAATTAATTGACATTTGAAATACTGTTGAAGCTGCTGAAGATTGCAAGAATATATTTGCAATAAATAAACTCGAATCTCCTTTTTATTATATAGATGCATTGCACAGATGTGAGTACTTTGTACTATAGAGCTACCATTTACCGGGTAATGTCATAGATTGACTGGAATGTGCCCTGGCGGCTGATAGTATGTCATGCTCACTCAAATGTCTCGCTGACGGTGGTGCGTGTGTCGGATCATTTAGCTCCCTTCAAAATGGTTGAGCTGAATGGTGCTGATCCATGCGTCATGTTCGTGAACGGGCGCCGTCAGTTGGGACTGGTCATCTCTTAGCTGCCACGGCTTATTTTAATAAAATATTTTTGGATTGTTTTTAATTATGTTTTGCTGCACTCTGGACGTTTATAACGTGTACGGTTCTTGTATATCGTTCTCACTTATAGTGTCAACATTAATCGATGTAACTAATACATTTGTAACAACAATATTATTTAAAAGAGTGTCCATTGAGTTTCTTGCCCGTTCTTCTCCATAGGTACCTACTGCGCTTTGGAATGCCGGTTTCCTCGCGATGTTTCACTTCACCGATTTGATAACAGTGGTGATCAAATAATTAACACAAAGTAAAGCGCCTGTCTGGGTTCGAACCTACGACTTACAACTCGTAAGTCGCGGCCGTTACCACTGGCCCACCACTGCTCTAGAGATGAGATTGCGACTTGAATTTGAACGTTTTTTAATTACCAGAAATGCCTTTAGATCATGTAACATCACTACATGAGTGACACATCGCTACATGTTTTTGACAGGAACTAGTAGGGTAATTTTTCCCAATATCGGTTGATAATAAAACTAAAACTTTTGTCCTCATGGTCTCCTATGATTAGTTTTATTTCGTATATTTAGGAGCAGCTTACTCCCACATTGGTGACCCCGACGTAATGTGACAACCACCTTCACATTCAACTCTACTCCTGATAACTTAAACTTTGCCCTTAGGATAGTACCCGTACTTATTTTTTGTTCTTCTCTTTTCAGGCACGATCACCGTCTCCCCTGCCGGCGCCACCGAAAAAGAGAGGTCCAGGCCGTCCTAGAAAGGTACAAATTAAATAAAAGTACTCTCTAATCTCATTCATTCATTTTGAGCTCCAAGAGTCCATGACTACAAATATCGTACAGTTAGGAATCTGTTTCTAGAGCATTTTTCATCGAAGCTTGGTGTCTAAGCGGCCCTGCTTTAATTATCACCCTGAGTTGAAATTACATAAAACATTCCTGAAAACGCCAACACATTTTTTTATTTTTTCGTTTTTCAAGGTACTCGTAATAACAAGATTTTAACAAAAGGCGATTTTGACGAAAGCCGTTGTAGACCCAGTCAGGGCACAGCAAAATTATTATTATTACAAACATAGAAATCGCAGAATGCAAAAAATTTACCAAAAATTAAACATGAAAACTGAATAATTTTGTCAGTGAGATACACAATTTTTTATCAGGTTACCTATTTGCAAACGTGCGCTATTTGCGCAAACAATGTTTCATTAACGAGACTAAACATCACTTTGATTTTGATAGTGATGCAATTTCAAGGATTAAATAAATAACTGTGATCTAACCAATTATTTAAACTACTAAATAATTAAAATCTATTCTTTCCTCCTTTCCAGGTTAGACCACCCCCCTCAGATTCAGACGAGGAACAGATCTCCAAGAAGCACTTACCTAAACTGAAAGTGTGTGAAGCTCCTTGCGATGAGGATTCCTTCAGTCACGCCACCAGCGTGGCCCAGTTGTCCACACCTCTTTTTATGAAGGTAGGTTATCATCTCAAATTATTATCGGATATTCCGGCGCAAAATTAACTAAAGTTATTTTTTCCCTACGTATTGAAGCGGCTTCCTTTAAAAAAAAAACACGAGAAGATAGGAACACCGGTAATGCATAACTAGTCGGGCTTAAAGTATGGAAGCGACATAAAAAAAAAATACCCCGGGATTCTTTACAATATTAGGTTGGTATGCAACCGATTCTGTAGCAAGAAAAAAACAATTTGTTGATAAATGCTAATGATAAACGATGATACGTTTGTACAAACACTCTTACACGTCAATCATATTTTAAAAACTAGATGAGATCGGCGTTTCCTGTCTGACTACTCTGAGAAGAAACAAACTCAGAGGTCACAGTCTCTTTTAATGTATAGATATAATCTTGGTCAGGTCATGTGAAGACCATGAAGATTGGGGTCTGAAATGGTATTTTGAGGAAAGAACCACACAGAATGAGTGGACCTGTCCAGTCAGCGCACGCATTTGTCAGTCATGCAGCTCAACACAGAACTTAAGGAGCTCAACGATTCGACGAACATTACGAGTACCAAAGAAAGGACATTTGGGTAGGCCGCATAAATTACTCAAACTGCCAGACCATGATTAAACTAACAAAAAACAAATGCTTTGAGAAAAAATACAACAAATCCACATTGTCTTCACATTTACAATAATAAAAATATTATAATACTTTACAAAGTAAATTTACATGTCATTGTACTTATAAAGTCCATCAATGTCAAAGTTTATATATTGATTTGATAGTTGATTCCGGAAGCGCGGGATTCGATCGATACTAATAAAGCGTATTCCATATTCGCCAACATCTCAACTTTAGGTAAATATGCGCTCGAATATCCGATCTCTAGTTATCATCATCTGTCTAGCCTTTTCAAAACTATTTTGGGGTTGGTCTCCAGTCAAACAGAATACCTGTATTTTACATGGAGCGACTGCCTAACTGACCTCCACAACCAAGTTCCTGGATAATACGATATCCCTTAGTAATACTGGCTGTCAGACTTTTGGGCTTCCGACTGTCAAAGATCTACGAATAACAGCAGGAACAGACGACTAAACGTTCTTTCCGAGGTACGGAGGAGACTCGGTAAGTATAGAATGGTCACCCATCCACGATTCGACCGCGTCCAGCGTAGCTCAACCTTCTATCGACCCCTTGCGGCTGTTATCATTAAGCCACGAGCCCCTTCTGAATTAAATACTGTGTAGAACAAAAATATTCAACTTGTCAAAAGATAGAATTCAGGGTCAAGGGTTTCGGTAATTAATGAATGGTTTCCTATCCACGATTCGACCTCGGCAGGCGTAGCTTAACCAATCCGTGCGGCTGCCACAGCAACAGCAAGATACCAATACAGTCCTTTAGTCCAAGAAACGGCTACCTTAACTGAAGATGTGTGAAGCTCTCCGAGGCATTTGATTGCGTCGTCCACGAAACCTAACTCTGAAAACTTGAGCATTACGGACTTGGAAAACTTGCGCTCAATTTAGCCAAATCTTATTTGAATGATAGACAACAGCAACTCCAAATAAATGGTGTCAATTCACTCGGCCTTAAAGTAAAAATTGGTGTACCACAAGGATCGATATTGGGTTCTTTCCTCTATTTAGTTTATAATAATGATCTACCCCATTTGTGTAGAACCCAACCACAAATAGTGATATTTGCTGATGAAAATTCCTTAATTTTAAAATAAGCACGCCCGCCGACGCCGCGCGAAGTTTTGTTGCACGCCTATTAAGGCGTGCATCAAATCTTGACGACGTAAATAATGTCTTACTGCACTTCCAAAACTGGTTCATTGCTAATAATTTAGTAAGTATTAAATGGGAATAAAACTAAGTCCATAAGATTTTGTTTACCAAGTGTCAAAAGTACCTACTAATTGTGAGATAGTATTGAATCAAGAATTTGTTGATAAAACTGTTTTCCTGGGGATGACGCTCGACTCAAAGCTTCAATGGGGTCCTCATTTAATATCCCTTGCAGTATGGCTTAGTTCGGCCGCATATGCTGTGAAACAAATCCGTACCGCGAGACAAGTCTATTTTCATTCTGCAGGAAAGAGTCATCAGTACCATATATGGCCTCCGCAGGTGCGATTCTCTTAGGGAACTGTTCAAAGATATTAGCATCATGACGGTACCTTGTCAATATATCTATGAAAACATCATGTACATAAGGAAAATCTACATCTATTTAGTAAAAGAGGTGAAAGACACAATAATATCACAAGAAATAATGACCAATTAGTTTAACCAGGGTTCAGGCTGGCTAAAGTATACTCATCTTTCATGGGGTACTGTAAAATGTTACAATAAAACACCTCCCCACATGCATCGACATAATGAAACCAAAAAATCATGTATCAAACGCACACTACGCAGCCGAGCATATTATAAGTTGGAAGATTACAGCGCTGATAGAAATGCTTGGCTAATCGCTGGTCCTGTTCCGCAAGGACGGATTAACTAATGGTTTAGCATTTGAAAATACTGTTGGATCTGCTGAAGATTTATAAAATACTATATTTGCATTGTATAACCTCAATCTTTTAGTACTGTATAATTGCATAAGCCATATGTCAGTACTATGTACATACTCTACAGCTACCATTTACTGGGTACGTCTTTCACTGACTTGAATGAATGTGCCCTGACGGCTGAGAGTATGTCATGCTCACTCTAATGTTTCGCTGATGCTGGCACGTGTGTGGGATCATTTAGTCCATTCAAAATGGTTGAGTTGAATGGTGCTTATGCATGCGTCATGTTTGTGAACGGGCGCCGTCAGTAGGGACTGGTCATCTCTAAGCTGCCACTGCGTATTTTAATTAAATTTAAAATTTAAATTGTGTTTATCTATAGATTACGGACGCGTTTAACGTTCTGCATAATTTCAACATGAATGATGTAACTAATATTTTGTAACCATGATTTGATTTAAAAGAGTGTCCTTGGAGTTTCCTGCCCGTTCTTATCCATAGGTACCTACTACGCTTTGGAATGGGCAACTAGCTTCATCTTTTTGACCGACCGACCTTGACAATTCAAAAATGCCTGTAATTAGTTTATTTAAAATAAATGCTTTGAGTTTGTTTGCTCCGTGCAATAGATTCCTACAGCATAGCGTTCCTACCATAGAAGTGAGTTTTGTCGACAGGCAAGTTTTGAGGAATAGGCAAAATGAAAGATGAATAAAATAAATCCGTCATTTTGTCTATTCTACCTGTCATTTTGTCAGATTGCGTGCAGCCTGGCTCAGTCGTCTACACATTTTTATGAAGGTTGAAGACACTCTTTAAAAATAAGGTTTTAGAATTAGCGGAGACCACAGAATATCATTAGAATAGATTACTAAGTTTGCGTGTAACAGTGTTTTGCAGTAAAAGCCTGACAGCTTTAGGATTTGTTTTTTTCTGAATCTCTTATTTCGAATACAAGTCTTAGACAATCTTACTGGCTAGTGACTGGTTATTCTTTTCATTATACCATAAACTATTATAAGATCAGTGTTTTTCTGCCACAATCAGTAATTGAATAAAACTAATAAACAATGTTCTAAAACGACCTTCATTTCATTACAAAATCTGCTACAAATGTAAACAATCACGTTTTTGTAGAATGACCAAGTCTGTCTATTATTTATGTAACTCTTTCTTCCTTTCAGATATACAACTTGGAGAGGTCCAAAATTGCCCCAGCGCTACCGACATCCCCGCAAGGCTTACAGGTGTCCATCAAAACGGAACCTATAGACCTGGAACCGCAACCAAGCTAAGCTATCTTCATACCCTAACACTATTGTAGAAGTAACACGATAAAACGCGATGACTGCTGTGGTAACGGCCGATCAGAACGCAGAATTCTTCTATCTGATGGTAATTATCCAATCACAGATGTAACTGGGCCACAGATTTGGCGAGATGGATTTTCTGTGTGTCCAAACGGCCAATCAGAATGCAGCGTTATTCCGTGTGACGATTATTGTCCAATGACAGATGTTAATTCTTGGTTTTGGCGTTTTGATATCGAAACAAACGTTTGCTTGGCACTCCATTTTGTTATTATTCCGTGGTGCTAATAACCAAGAGTGAATTTATCAGAAAACTTTACAAATAAGACAAAATATAGGACATTGTGGACAATAATTCGGTCGATAATGTTTATTAATATTGGTTAACAAGTAGAATGTGAGCTATAAATATATAAATGTTGTGGTTATGTTGGTTTATATAAAATAATATGTCGATGTTGAACAAAGCAAAGTCCTTTAAATGGATCAAGAAATGTTTGAAAACGATCCGTGAATTTAAACCTAAGAAACATAAAAGATAATGTCTTAATTTGAATTAAATTAAATATGTGTGAAATTCGGTTACACCTACCGGTCTAATTTATAACTATCTGTAGAAATAGCATTTAACCCCAAATAAATCGGTATAAGGGACCATGATAATGGTCTATTTATCTTAACTTCTACCATTGTAACACACTCGCTTTTAGTATGTTGAGCGTCTGTTGCATTATGTTATTTAATATTTGTTAGCGACCGATATTGATATAATTGTGAGTATTTTGAAGAGACCTGAGTTTAGGACGCTGCAACGTTTCTCCGGGACTCGTTGAGTTTCATTGCTCCGCCGCTTTTCTAGTGGCCGCCGCTGTTGATTCTGGCATTCAGGGGTCGCTGTGTTGGAAAAAGTGAGTTGGGCTTGTTCCAAAAAAAAAAATTACATTGGGTACAAAAACATACTTTTCAAGTACCGACATAAGTCACGTATCCGTCGAATTTTGTATGAAAACTGTCAAAATACATGACACATCACATCTCCTGTCACAGTGACAAGTCTACCAAATCAAATCATTTTGTCAAATAACTTATACATATACATTAGGATTGACAAGAACACGCACAGTCACATTAGTTAAAATCACAATACAATTCAAATTTGACACATTTAAAAATAAAATTCGAATAAATATAAATAACTGCCTCGTTGGTCTAGTGGTCGCAATCGCTACTGCTGAGCATGAGGTCCTGGGTTCGATCCCCAGGTCGGGCAACGTGTTATTGGGATTTTCTATCTGGAATTTCTCAGTAGCAGCCCGAAGTCTGGGTTTGTGCCCGGTAGATGGCAATAGGCTCGCCCCCTATTACATGGGACTTAAACATAACTGGCGAAATGTGGGTGTACTATAGGTACACCTCTGCCCAACCCTTCGGGGAAACAAGGCGTGATGTTATGTTATGTATGTATAAATAAATCGAAAATTAAAATCAAGCAATTAAAATTTCATTTATCGTTCCAAGCGTGCTACGTGTCGCTTACAACAGTGAGTCACGATGGAACAATTAAGCCTTTCCGCGAGCGTGTCCAGCATGCTGTTGGCGCTCCCCAACTTGCCGCACCAGCGAAGTGCATTGTTGCGTACAAACAATCAACGCGGGCGTCCGCAAATATTGTCGGGAAGCATCCCGAACATCCTGAACGATTGCAGTCAGTCCACAGACTGTATATATACAATGTGCTGTAGTAGGCTCTAAAAAGAGTTATTTTAACTTTGATTGAGCACCGAGCCAACCTACGTATCACCATGTTCGCTCTGACCGACAGCGCCCTCCTATCCCGATCAATTTCCGCATCATCTTTCAGGGTGTCATTACATAGTATAGCGGGATGTTATGAAGTTTGGTCTCTGTTGCATAATCTACTCTTGTAGGTTCAAGTAAGGTGTTTTTTAAATGGGAATTAAATCAATATTTGTATGTTGTTAGTTGAGTGTGGTGAATGAAATGTGATATAGTTTTAGTTTTGCCATGTAATTATTATTTTTAAGTTTTAATTTTATTAAATAGATTTATATTTCCTTGTGAGAAAACCCATTAATATGCAGAAAACCGTTACATACAAAAAAGGTGTTTGCTCAAACAGTGTGTATTAGGTCTATTTTTCGGATAAATCTAAATGTATACTATAATTCTGCTTGTCTCACAAAGGAAATCGAACGTTGTACTATACAATAATAATATATAATTTTACGCACATTTACGCGGCGTAGACCGATCAAAAAGTCCGATCTCAAAAGACGCGAATTTAGTGCGCGTGGTTTTAAAACGTGGACATTTTTTAAGATAAATAAATTGTCTATGAATGATCGAAGCAGCCATTTTGTTTAAATAAACTTATTGCGAGGGAAAATGTCTATGAATTTTGTGCCCTTTTTTAAAACCACGCCCTAACGTAACTTTTACGCAAAACGCGTACCATAAAACAGGATGATTACGGATGCAGGGGTGAATCGGAACAACACTTTAAAATGGATTTTCAAGTGTCGTCCCGTCGGGGAACATTGAAATAATATATTTTGTTGCCAACATGGGCGTGTTGTCAACACAATATAGGCCTTTTTGGCAACAAACTATATTATTATTATGTTTCTAAAGTTTCGTCCCAATTCACCCTGCATCCTGATTCACCCCGTTTTACCCGGTAAATATGAAGCGAAATACACTTAGGCTTTATCGACGAGCATTTTCTAGTTGTTAATTTATGATAAGCGTGAGTACATTTCGAAAGTCTGTCAAGATATATTCTGTGTTTAGTTAGAGGGACACTAGAATCCCAGGCACCAAGATACAAGTTGTAATACGGATATTAAATTGAACCGCATGCAATGGTGGTTGGCCAATATTTTTGACAGGCGGACCCTGCGTCCTAACCTAACCAATTGCGATCGTCGCGCTCTTTCATAAAAATATTTTGTAAGTACGAAGATCCATAGTCGTTGAAAACTGGCAATCATGGGCTATTGTGTGCTGGCCAAGTTATTTTATTTATCCAACACAATATGATCTTAAAAATTAAAATAATATATGTCTGTACATTCCTTTAGTTAGAAATACTTTAGGTAGATTTACGAGAAATTGTCACGGATTGTATACCGCTGAAATAAAAAAATAATATTTTACAGAATTTGGTTTTATTTCCTCACAACTTCACAGTACGCCACACAAAAACTGTTTTTGTTTTTAACTATGGTGTACACTGTACTGTATCCAATGATGTATTGTAACCGTTGTAAAAGCAAGGCAATTGCCTGACTTGAAATTGCGCCAATGTGTGTACAGCAGCAGTGCAGCAGCTACTGACATAATTAAGTATGTATGTTCATCTATTATTTCTAGTGTGCGTTTCGATGGCACAGCCACGGCGACATATTTTCAATCTGGAATTACAGGCGTGATGTTATGTGTGTGTATGCCAAGTTTTTGAACAATAAATTCTAAAAGTTTAAAATATTTTACCGCCCAAAACAGTGTCAAAGTTATGGTTATAAAGTTTTATGGGTTTGAACGTGACCGCGCCATTGAAACGCAGAGTTCTCCGCGGCCACGGAGATCTTTAAAACTAAGCGTTGCAGAGACCTGAAATTTATTCATTTTATTTTACATAACATATCATACATAATTTAATTGTAATAATAGTAATTTCAAAATAGTGTCACTGACAGCTCTTGGACGCGTTCTTGATGTCCTGAACGCGTTCAGTTTCATTCGTGAAATCGGCACTAAGCTTGCATAAAAAGAGCTGTCATATGAAGTATAGGTATTTTGTTTGAAAGAACAAATACATAGATAGTCCATGTAAACACCTATTTGAAATACAAATAAATAAGAACCAAAAATAATATAAAAAATTTCCTCTACCTACGTCCCCGTAGTTAACAGTATTAACAAACACTAATACAGTATAAACCGATTTGTGAAACGGCCTATAATCAGCCTATAATGTTCCCACTGCTGGGACACAGGCCTCCTCTCTATGAGAGGGAGTGGGCTGTAATCTGCCACGCGGGTCCAGTGCGGGTTTGTGTATGTCACATTTTTGTTTCTATTACATGCCGGTTTCCTCACGATGTTTTCCTTAACCGTTTTGTGAATAATGGTGATAAAATTGTTTATACAAAGTTAAGCGCCTGTCTGAGTTCGAACCTACGACCTACAACTCGTAAGTCGTCGGGGCCGTTGCCATTGGGCCACCACTACTCTGTAAACGAAACAATATCGAGTTTTAATTCGATGCCAACGCCATCTATCGAGCTTACTGACACTACGTTATTTAGTTTTGAGTGGTTCATAAGGTCGTTCTGGAACTGAAAGCCATGAACTCGATCATCGAACTCGAAACGATTCAGACCATTATTTTAAAAAAATAGAAAAAAAAAACACGCAAAATCAAATTTATTGTTTTTAACTGTGAAAAATTCTCAAGGATACCATTCGCTTGTGCTGCCATGCGTCGATACGTAGTATATAATTACGCAGTAATCGCAAGAAAGTGTTACTATGAGTTCTCATTATTTCACAAAAAAAAAAACAATTTATTTGATGTTTCGTGTTTTTTTTTTGTTATTTTTATAAAATAATAGTCTCAATCGTTTCGAGTTCGATAATCGAGTTAATGGCTTTCGGTTCCAGAACGACCTAAATTTAACCGTGTATAAGTATGAAACCTTGCACAAGAGTTTCTTATTTATCGAAGGTAGCAACAAGGACGAACTTTTGATTATAAATTCTTGCCGTAGTTCAATAGGGGTGTCAGTTTGTTTGCGTAATTTTTGGCGATGAGAAACCACCATTGGCTTACGTATAGACCTAGGTACATAGTATACTTTTTATGCCAATAGTACGTTTCCGTGGGATCATTTCAGACTTCCAAGTGGGCGTAGTGGGCAGAAGCTATATTCAGACAAAAACTAGAGCGACGATCGCGTACTAAATTGTTAGATTTGATGCTAAGGGTGGATTTCACCGCTGAAATTGAACGCGTTCAGCGCATGAACTACGTTTAAGAGCTGTCAGTGTCATTATTTTCTATGGAATTTTGGCACTGACAGCTCTTGAACGCGTTTTAGATGTGCTGAACGCGATCAGTTTAATTGGTGAAATCCACACTAAGAAGTGGTTTACGTTAAACAATAAATTAAAATCTTCGTTACTCCATAACTTCGGAGGTACTTTTTGGCAGGTGGTCGGATAAAAATAAGATTGACTGCAAAAGGTAATTTTATTACAAAAACAAAACAAGTTATTTCCTTCACTCTAAGTCGTCTTAGTTGAGCGCGAATACGCGACCACCATGTGACATTCTAATAGGTTTTAGGACACCTTGATAATGATGCCATGTACGAAAATGGTCGCGAATTGGTGCTCTATTAGGACATTGCTTGACCTTAGAGACTTAATTCGAATGCAATATATCATTTTCCGGGACAGTAACAGATATTTCGCTGAATTTGACGTTCAGACCCTCTCTCAAAGGGGTACAACACATTGGACCCACCAAACAAGGATTGGGATTTGTAGAAAATGGCATTGCACATAAACGGAGCAGAGTCCAAATTTTTTTATCTGAAGAATACTTCACGCACGCCACGTCTCCTTTTCTGGTCATACGGAGGTAGAATTTTCTCGGATTGCCAGTGTAAACACCTGGAAATAATAATAATACTTAATTATTATTTTTGAGAAATATGAACTCTTCAGCAGCTATCATCCTACATGAAATGCTGTAAACCAGTTGGTCGGATAATTTTGTGTCAATTTTGAACTTTAGCATTAGCGTATTATTACATATTCATACAAATCGGCCGAAAAGACTATCTTCGAAATCTCGGTGTACATCTCGGTATCTCTTTTTTTCCATGTGATCGATGCCCGATTGAAGGACAAAATATACGAACATACGCTAATGCTGGCGGCTGCGCCTGCGTGGATTTCAGTCTGTCACAGAAAGTCTTTATCGTGCGTCTAAACAATTTATCCCACATTCATGTAAATGATTTGGTGTAAAATGCAAATTTTTATTCACATAAAATTTCCTTGACGATAAGCAGATTTATTTCGATAGGGATTTAACATAACCTACATAGATTACCCTAAACAAATTAACACATTTGTTTTATACAACTCTGTCTTATTTAATGTGAACAGACCCTTGGGCTAATTTCGTAACACAATAGCATTATTAATCGCTTGCATTTTGATAGTTCAACAACATCCATTTCGTTATTAACGTTGCCGAGCAGACAAATTTTTCGAACTTATGAAGCAATGGATTTGCAATATCCTTCAAAATGATTTAGATTATGATTAATTTTGTGTTACGCAATTATGGTGCTGTGGAATAAATGAAACCACATGCCTACTTGCTATCGCCGCATTTGCTGATGCTAAACAAAAAATTACGAAATCGGGTTAGTAATTGGGTCAAAAAGTAGAGTTTTAGTTTGAGCAATTAACACTGGTCAATCATTCAATGAACTGTGTTGAATCCAAGAACATTGAAAAGCGAAGTTGTCATGTAGACCATGTAGTGCAACAATTGCCTACAATGTAAAATCGATACACCTCAACGACAAGGTACGAAGGGACGTTGTCTAACCTGAGTGTTTACTTTTACCTCATCTCATATACTTATCTAAATATAAGCAAACTTGTACTTTTTTTTGTAAGTATAGGTACCATCATCCAAGAACAAGATTGTGTGGATTCATTTAGATATTTATTTTGTTCTAAAATTTTACTTTTTGTAAGTTTTTGCTAAGTATACATATATGGACTAGTATTACTTGTGTTTCATTTATTGCATACTAGCTGTTGCGCGCGACTTCGTCTGCGATCCAGAATGAAAAGTAGCCTATGGTCTTACCAAGGTCATGACGTATCAGAGTGCCAAATTTCATCCAAATCCGTTCAGCCGTTTTAGCGTGAAAGCGTAACAAACATACTTTCCCATTTATAATATTACAGGTGTGTTTTCCACTCTTACTGTATGTCAACGCGGCCTTTTTTATACACCTTTTTTGTAACTTTTCTAAAGAAAGTAATTAATTTTTGGACCCGAATAAATTGATAGGTTACTACAAAAAAAAAACAAGACTGTCCGAATGGGTTCGGCTAATGTGCCAAGATGATTAAGCAAACAAACCTTACACCACAAGCAAGCTATTGTGAAAAACATTTTAAAATACAGGACTTAGGTACTATCTTCAACAAATACCAAGGAAAGAAAAAATGATGCTCCATCTGCCATCATTGAATTTGTCTAGTTTATGAAGTCCAGATACAACCCAAGAGACACAGTCCGTGGGAAACCCTAGTGCGTGTTTATGTACCCAGAGGCCGTAGGTAAATATTTCAAGGACACTGCCGAGAAGTAATACAAGCAGTATACTTAATTTAAGACTGTATTATAATTATTGTGACAATTGACTTAATAATAATTAGTGTTAATTGATGAACTTAGGTATAATAGTGACCGTTGGCGTTGGTGACAAAGCCAACTACCTGTTCAAAAGCTAAATTTGTAAAGTTTGAATGGTTTCCTGCCAAAGAGCATCAATCGTCATACCTGTGGCCCAATCAGAGACCTCGTTTGTGAGAACGCTGCCGATCATTGGTTGCCCATCATTGTACTCAATGCCAGCTTTCAACCAATGCTTATCGTCCATGTAAATCATAAGTCCTGCTTGATCGTACAGGTGTGTGAATTCTGCTTCTACGCATATCTAAAAGTTACAAAGCAATATTGACCCATTACAGCATTACCGTTTGATGAAGACCTATATGAAATATTGCAGACAATGAGGGTAAGCTGGCACTGCCACTGACTGAGGCATGTATTATGGCAATAGCTCGGCAAAAGGGTGACGTTTGGCGTGGGGTGTAACAAATGTAATAAAAAAAGACATCCTTCTGTAGTTTTTCGAAACTTTACTCACCCAAATTATGGATAAATTATCAAAAAAACTTACCGTAAACGTAAAATCTTCTTTGATATCTACTCCGAATACATGGCCCGAGCTATGATGAAAATTATACCAAGTGCCCTCCCAGTAATCTGTTTTTTCATCTGTTGTTACTTCAAGGATGTTGTCAATATCTATGCTGTTCCATTTTTTGGGCTCATTTACCCATTTGAAATCTTTGAGACGGATTTCATTGAACTTACTTGAGTCCATTGTTAACTTTTAACCCCACAAAACAATCACTCTTGAACAAGATAATGAAATAAACCAAAAATGGAGCGCTACAGATCTTCAAATGTAAGTGGTAATTTTATCTTATCAATTGATCAGATTATTACACTTCTCTTCAATATTTTAGTATTATTGCAATACGAATATAAACAAGTTATGAATACAGGAATGTATTCATAACTTGTTTACACCGGGTGAAAAGTTTATTATTCGTAATTGACGATTACGCTGACAGTAGCGTGATGAGTGATTACGTAACCACTAGAATTATATGTTTTAAATATGTTACTGGAAATAAAGTGCAAGTGTGCTTCTTTGATTGACCGATTCTGTTTTAATTATGATACCTTGTCTTCGCCCCGAACCCTGTATGATCATTTCAAACTTTAATATAATATATTAGGTATATTGTAATAAAGTTACTGGAAATAATTAAACTTATACTTGCAGAGTTTTGTACGTACGTACAATATTTCTATGGTTGTTTCAAATAATCTGACGACAAGAAAATGTAAAATCTGAAATATAGTAATAATAATATTTTTGAGAACAAACTTATTTTTGTAGTAGCAACTCGGAACCACTTTTTTAATCATCACCCGTTTGAAAGAAGCAGCAACATCGTTCATTTAAGATGGCGTCATTTCCGGAGACGGCTGCGCGGCGTGATGGCTCCGCGCGGTTTATGAAGAAATTACAGTTTATTTTTGTGTTTAGATAACAAAAGTTAATTGTTTAAACAGTAGTATATTGTTCAAGAAACTAGTGATATCGAAATGGGAAAGCCAGGTAAGAATTTTAATGAAATATTGATGAACCATCGGGGTTTGGCACATGCGTGCTCGGCGCGTTTTGTATTTCATAAACTTTGTGAGAAAATACTGTTCTTACGAATGAGTTACGCATCTCAATAGTTGCTTTCCACATAATAATAATGTTGAATCCCAGATTCATGACATTCTCCACATTTCACGTGTTAATTTTTAGGTTAGTTTGGTCTTGATTTTTTCGTCGATTTAGGCAAAGTAAACCCTTCCTAGTTCTGTTCTATAACCTTGAAGTTCGTAAGCCACCGCAGTTGAATACCATGTATTTCTCAATAATTTCATCGAAATTTTGTTTATTTTGCCGCCACACCACGCCAAAACCATGCGATCACAATACTTACCGGTTTGGTAAATGTGCGTATTTACGTAAAACCATGCTAGAATTAGCCTTTTAAATGCATATATATACCAATCTACAGTAGACAGTCTCGCAGATATAAATTACCGTAGAATTGTTGACTTGGAATTTTTCAATTGTTGGTTGATCATGGACAAATATTGCGGCCACGTGGTATACTTTGATTGTGATTGTGAAGCATTCGTGTAACTATAAATATCTTGGCTTACATATCCCTGCACAAGCTCATTACATTTACTTTAGACAGACTTGACCTGTTAGGCCCATTTTAGGTTATTTGTGTGCAGCGTAGTGTTAAGATAGTGTATTTACCTCACGCACATAGGCACAAGCTGGATGGTTCCGCCTTCAGACACACCAACCTCTCTTCATGAGACCTAACTCCTCCTATTACTAGGAGGAGTTAGGTCTCATGAAGACCAATTGGCCTCTGTAAGGTTAAATGCACGCGTACGCCAAATGTAATTTGCCACTGTAAACAAAATAGTTGCTGTTGAGTTTCTATCGGACAAGCACAAAGCTTGAAACGTTGGGCAAGGCAAGGTTGTAGCAGTTAACCTCAAGCAATCATTAATGAAAGAAAAATTGTCAGTGCAACAACACCAAAATTAGGTGGTCCATTGTCGGCTGTATTGTGGTTGGCTCCTTTTCAAAGCATGGTGATTTTAGCTACCTTCTTTCACAGCTGCTTATGTTGTATGAAAATCCCATGCCTATTGACTTGTACCCAGTGAAGGCAGTATCGCAGTACTGTTTCTCAATTCTAAGGTAGATTTTAGTCTTACAATCTAAGATTGAGGTTAGTAAACATTGTAGCATGTGGTTTGGCCTCAGCCACAGCTGTGTGACAGTGGGTTAAAATACATGTGCATGTTACAGATCAACACAAATTCTGCACATCCTAAGAAATGTCTGCATTGCATGAAAACTCATTTAACATTTTATGAGTCCCTGAAACAATCACTTGCAATTCTATTTTAATCAGTTGCAATGGTAGTAATGTTGAAAATCACTTCATAACATCACGCCTTGTTTCCCCGAAGGGTTGGGCAGAGGTGTGTGTACCTTTAGTACACCCACATTTCGCCAGTTATGTTTAAGTCCCATGTAATAGGGGGCGAGCCTATTGCCATCTACCGGGCACAAATCCAGACTTCGGGCTGCTACTGAGAAATTCCAGATAGGAAAACCCAATAACACGTTGCCCGATCTGGGAATCGAACCCAGGACCTCATGCTCAGCAGTAGCGATTGCGACCACTAGACCAACGAGGCAGTCCCAGTCCGAGGCTGTGAAAATCACTTCAATAAATTGCATTTTGTGTATCAATCATGTAAAATTTTATTGACAATTGCAATTGATTGTTTCGGGGACCCTTTAGAATTCTAAACTTTTTCAAACAAAGAGATACGGTGTCTTTAAGAAAAACGAAGATTCTATCAGCGTAGGGTTATTTAGAAATAGTCACATGTGGTGCAGCTTTACAACTATTGACGTGTCCATCTTCTCCCAACAGAATTTAATGGCGGTCGCGGAGGAGGTGGTGGCCGTGGAGGCGGTGGGTTCGGAGGTCGTGGCGGCGGAGGCGGGAGAGGAGGCTTCGGTGGAGGCCGCGGCGGGGGTGGAGGCCGAGGGGGCTTCGGAGGTCGCGGAGGTGGCGGAGGCTTCGGTGGACGCGGCGGTGGACGTGGAGGCGGTAAGATACTTGTATTTTTTTAGAGGAGTAATATGAATGTTGTGGTTGTAGGTGTAATGAAGTCATTGTCGGATAAAATGTAGATTTATAGCTAACCAGTGTCAGTCAGACCCAATTGTGTAAAAAGACATCACATTTTACTACGAAGAAATTGCATATACACCAAAAAGAAATGTCACTTGTAATACTTAGTAGAAAGTAGTATATCATGGAAGACTCTTTGAAAGTCAAACTGTTTCCAATTAAATGTGGATCACCTCAAACACTCATAGCAGATAGACAGTACATTATCTGGTATTTATATTAGAAAACTACTTGTAAGGCACTAAAATAAAAAATATTATTCCTGTTGAGATATCACTGATTTTATAGTAAAAACCATCTTGCCAAGGTAAATTGAGCAAGTTTGGTAATTTCAAGGCTAATACAGTTAAAAATAAAAATAGATTCAAGGTTTGGTAACTTACCAAATCTACAATGACTTCAATTCACACCAATTAAAAAAAAACCTACCAAGATGGTGCGCTGACCCTGAATAAATTGGGAAAAGGCGAGATATCTACATGTTGATAATTACAAAAAAAAACCTAAATGATGATTGTGGTCCCTCTAATCTAGACCTATTCATGAAGACTATGTCCACATACCCACTTCTGATATGAACCACAGACATACTAATAAACATTTTTATGTATTATTCGGTCCTAAAACCTCTTTGTCGCTATAGGTCGTGGCCGCGGTGGTCCAGGAGGTGGGAGAGGCAGGGGAGGAGGTGGTGGTGGTTTTAAGGGGGGCAAGCAAGTTATTATTGAACCTCACAGGTATGTTTGATTTTTTCGTGTTTTAAGGGGAATGTTTCTTATGAAAAGTTGGTTATATGCGGGTTAGGTTTCTTAAATTAGGTAAAATAATAATAATAATGTATTCACAAAAAAGTAACAATAAAATGAGACATGTTTAGCAAGCCACAAATTGAGCGTGGCTTGTATCTTACTTGTGGATCAAAATGACTATAGTGAACTAAGTTCTAATATGTTTTTGCCATTGCAATGATTAAGAACTTAATTATTTTATGCAGATTTAGCTATGAAACTTCTCACAAGTCTCCAAATTTAAAAAGGACTGCAGTGAATATTTATTGAAGTTTTCGCTTAGGCATAGTTATTTTTGTAATTTTTCACTGACTGCAAGATAAGGATACTGCCTAGCTACAACAGTTTGATTATGTTACTTTCTGCTTAAAAACGAAACATGAAGTTGCTTATCAAAACTTTTTAGGTCAAACTGATTATTTTAGTTTTGTATTTGCTCTTATTAAATATAACCAACCATTTATGTTTTTAACTTTCAAATGATGTTTCCTAATATAACTTTCGTTCTTCTGAAAGCGAATGCTTGAAGCCAAAATATATTTCTGATCTTACCATTCTTACCCAATGAAATCTTCTGGTTTTTACCTCTTCTTAAATATTGTTGTCTTTTGTCATAGACACCCTGGAGTATTTATTGCGAGAGGCAAAGAAGATGCATTGGTAACAAAGAATTTGGTGCCTGGATCAGAAGTATATGGAGAAAAGAGGATATCAGTTGAGGTTTGTATTTGTTTCTTGTTCTTTTGGAAATATATATAAAATATATAAATTGATATTTAAAAAAAAATTGTACATAACAAAGTGAAGCCCTGACTCTGCTAGGTTGTAACACAAGTGTTTTTACCCAAACCTTTGTAGTTTGGAGCCAATTGTTATAGTACTCCTCAAATTCCGACTTATTGAAGTCACAAAACACACAGTTGAGTAACTAATTAGATTTTTTTCTCTTAAAACATTTGCAGTATTTTAAAGTGATGATCGTGGTCCCTCTAATCTAGACCTATTCATGAAGACTATGTCCACATACCCACTTCTGATTCACTGCCTCTTATTACCCTTACCCCTTTTTACTCTAACCCTTATTTACCAATATTACTCTTTTCACAGACTGATGGAGAAAAGGTTGAATACAGAGTATGGAACCCGTTCAGATCAAAGTTAGCGGCTGCGATCATGGGCGGTGTTGATGCCATACATATGCCTCCGGGATCCAGGGTGTTGTATCTTGGTGCTGCTAGCGGTACCACTGTCAGTCATGTTTCCGATGTTGTTGGACCGGTATGTTGAATTTTTATTGGTTTCATAGGAAATGTATGGCTGAACATGGCATTATAGAAGTTTCTTGTCAAAAAGCCATTCTATTCATGTACATGGCACTATTGCAGTTCAAGAATGAAACAAAATTGTTAATGAAATGGCCTTGCAAAAACGTAGTTTCTCATAAAGAAAATAGAAAATATGTGAGAAACTTTATACAGTAATCATTTTCGTTACTATGTGTATTGCTGCTAAAATACAAATCATCTGTATTTTTTTACCAAAAAACCTTAAATGATGATCGTGGTCCCTCTAATCTAGACCTATTCATGAAGACTATGTCCACATACCCACTTCTGATATAAACAACAAACTAAACAAAATCACCTAATTACCTTCATTATATTAACATTTGTTCCACATTGTTTGTCTCACAGGAAGGTCTGGTATATGCTGTGGAGTTTTCACATCGGTCAGGCAGGGACCTTATAAATGTGGCAAAGAAGAGAACGAATATTATACCTATCATAGAAGATGCTAGACATCCACTTAAATACAGGTAAATAAATTATATTTTAAATGTATATTTCAGTCAGCTATCGTATCTACATTCACAATGATGATTTCGACTAACTAAATCTTTCATGTTGATATATTTGAACTCTCTCTCTGACTCAACCCAACTATTCCTATCTCCCTCTAACCCAAGAAAATCTACTGTAATCATACTCTTTTATCTCACAGAATGCTGGTTGGCATGGTCGACTGCATATTCGCTGATGTAGCTCAACCCGACCAGGCTAGGATAGTCAGTCTGAATGCACAACATTTCCTGAAAAATGGAGGACATTTTGTTATTTCTATAAAGGTACGTTTTTGAAAATTTTAAACAGTATCATGGTTAACTTAAGTAAAAGAGAAATAACTTCAAAATCAGGTACATTTTTGGAGCACATAGCCAGACCCAAGAAATGATAATATACACACCCCTATGGCCTGGACATAATCATATCTTAGATCTTTTAATGATGACAAAAACATTCTAAATCATACATGTTGATAGATTGAACTCTCTCACTGATGCTAACGCAACTTTCAATTCATCACTCTTCAACCAAGCCATAAACTAACTGCATTATATTTATTTCTAGGCCTCCTGCATAGACTCGACAGCGCAGCCCGAAGCTGTCTTTGCAGCTGAAGTAAAGAAACTACAAGCTGATAAACTAAAACCACAAGAACAGTTGACTTTGGAGCCCTATGAAAGAGACCACGCGGTCGTAGTAGGCATCTTTAGGGCACCTCCTTCTAAAAAAGCATAGATTAATTAAATAAGTTGACGCAATTTTTATGTCGTGATTTTTTGTTACTAAAGGTTTTGGTAACCAGTGCAGATTTTGTAACCATTTGCATCTAGAGTAAGAATTTCGAGGTTCACTTTTGCTTTGTAATTTGGATGAAACAACCATATTAGTGGCCCAGTGGTAACGGCCCCGACTTGTAGGTTGTGTGTTCGAACCCAGGCAGGCGCTTTACTTTGTGTAAATAATTTTCCACCATTGCTCTCAAAACGGTTAAGGAAAACATCGTGAGGAAACTTGCAGGTCCTAGAACCAAAAATTCGAAGACATGTGACGTCTACCAACCCTCACTGCGCCCGCGTGATAGATGACGGCCCACTCCCTCTCAAAGAGAGGCCTGTGTTCCAGTTGTGAGAACATTAGGCTGCTTATGCTCAACCACATTAGATAGTGTAAGTGAATCTTTCAATTCTGCACTTTTCAATCAACATAATTTATTTGGTTGAATCTTATGCACCTAATATTGCCATAGTCGAACGTCAAAGTTAGATGTAAAGGCACAAAAAGTAATCAATAATAAATGTAATTGCCAATTTAAAACATTTTGTAAGAGAACGCTGCTAGAAGCCAACGTACCTCATTCCCTAAACACAATTTTAAAGAGTTATTTTTTTTTGTATGATAAGTTCTGATTATCAAAGTATTAGTTTGTAAGTTTAAACATACGAAATGTGTATGTTATTTAGTTAAGTGATGTATGAAATATATGATGGTGCGAATGACTATATTTTGAGTTTTTTTAATTTAATACTCTCGGATGCTCGAGCACTTTTTTATAAACTGATCAGTCAATAAGGGGGAAGGCCAGGTTGCCCGCGAAATTGAAGTTTTAAGTGTCAGGTTGTAAGTTGAAACAAAAGATGATTCGCGACCGTAGGTAGCAGTTTTAGCGCATAGGCTCGAGCATCCTCACGCAGTCTCGAATATCCTGTTGATCCTCCGCGGTGCGTCCACATCCGAAGCGCACTAGCCCTAGGTTTGAGAATAAGCATCCGGAGGATACCTAATAAATAACGTTTATTTTGTCCACCACATACCTAATGAAAACGGATGCCCGAACATGCTTGGTGAAGGCTAACCCCTAGAATAAACAAAATAGACACCTCACCCACAAAAACAAGTTTTGGGTCGGCACATTAGATTCTGCAGTACGAACTTACTACACATTCTTTCAGCTCGTCCCGATTAGCGCGGGGCGGCAGATTTAACTTTGTATCAGTTAGTCTAGAAAACTATCTTGCGCGCAGATTGTTTGCTATGCCCGCCCTCTACGCGGCGGAGCGCGGTGCAGTGTGTAATAATCGCCTTGACAGAGAGGCTTTTTTACAAACACGAGCCGCACGCATCAGCAAGGCGCTGCAGTTGACGCGTGTCGCTCGTTCATATCACAGAACACTTACTCCTAGCAGAGGTTCATATGCACTAAAAGGCCCGTTTACTCGCAGCGACCGCAAAAAGTGTGCCGTCCACATTATACCAAACCGTTTCCACGATATAGGTACTTGCCGTTTGTACGTTACGTGCCTGTGCTTCATAACTAAACATCGGAAACCTGGTTTCAGAGCGGCAAGACTTCCGTGTAGCGAATTGAAAAAAACACTAATATTCCAGAAGTCAAATTTTGTTTGTAAGGGGTAATCTCTGGAACAACCGGTTGGATTTGAAAAATTGTTTTTGCATTTATTTTGATAGCGCAATTGTTGAGGAAGGCTTCAGGCCATTTAACATCACGCTACGACCCTTAGGAGCCGAGCAACAAAAAAAGTGAAAGAACTCGTAAGCTTAAACGAAGTAATGGCGCGAGCAGGCTATGCGATGCGACGGAGTGGGTCGGGGAAACCAACATTTTTACCTAGCTAGTTTACAATATTTTGGGTAACGCATTAACATTTCGACCCCTGTCATGCAGGATGACCTAGTTCAGGGGCCGAGACTTCACTGATGAAACGTGTACTGAAGATTTGGAAATATATTACTATTCCGGGGAGTGTCATATAAAAGGGGCGATGAAAATTACGTAAATTTTACCTAGGACGTCTAGCATTAGATAAATTTGCGAAATATTGAAAAAGGGGACTAATAGTCGAAATGCAGGTCATCATCAAGTTGCATCGGGAGACCTGGCGCTTACGCTTACACCTTGACGTTATAAATTCATATGAACGTGAAGAATTAATTGAAACATCTCGGAGAAACAGAACCGTGAACGCGATCAGAACATTTAAGACGCGCTCAAGAGTTGTCAGTGTCCATATTCCACAGACTGCCAGCTCTTAAACGTAGGTTATGTTTTGATCGCGTTCAGTTTCATAGGTGAAATTCGCCCTTAGTCTTCATGGCAGCATTACATTTCCCAATTTTATCCATATTTGCGCCATAATACCGTCAAGGTACTTGCATCGTGTAAATGGCGACGCAAGCTTCCCTCTCGCAAAAAAAAAAAAAAAACTTGCATAGCCCTAAACACAGGCAGGGTAAATAAAAACACAGGCATATGAAAACGATCTATTTATTACATAACGTCAATCTCCGTCGGTCTCGTCCTCTGCCGCACTCGCCTCGCTCTCGAACTTATCATCTCCCCAAGACGCGCCGCTGTCTGACTGGTATGCTTCTGCTTCCATTTCTTCGTCTGATGATGAGTCTGGAATGAAGAGGCAGGTTATCAACTTTATCTCGGTAGGTACAGGAAGAAAAAATCTGATTAGCATTTCCCCAAATATGTTACACACGGCTTCCTACCTCACCAGATGAAGCTGGATATGAGTATTTTGCATATAGCGACTACCTATTTGACTTCCACAACCCAGTTACTGGGGAACACGATATTCCACGGTGAAACTGGTTGTCAGACTTTCGGGCTCCTGACTACCCGTAACGACTGTAAAAGATCTACAAATGACAGCCTGGACTAATAGCTTAACGTGCTTGCCGAGGCACGGAGGGTTCTCGATAATATGTAATGGATGGTCACCCATCCACGATCCGACCGCGGCTAGCGTAGCTTAACCTTCCATCGACGCGTGTGCCTCTTATTATTTAGCCACGAACCCCTCGAAGAAGAAATCAATCTTCTAATAATTATTGTCAGACTCAAACTCAAAGCATTTTTTTCATATAAACCAATTACAGGCACTTTTGAATTGACAAGGGGTCGGTCAGTCAGAAATATGAAGCTAGGTGCCCATTCCAAAGCGAAAGTAGGTACCTATGGAGAAAAACGGGCAAGAAACTCCATGGACACTCTTTTAAATAATATGGATACAGAAAAATATGTTACATCAGTCTTGTTGAAATAATACATGTGAGAACGATGTAGAAAGACCCGTAATAAAACATAAAAAATCGGAAATAAAAATAAGCCGTGGCTGCCAAGAGATGACCAGTCCGTTGACGGCGCCCAAGCATTTTTGTCAGAGATGTAATCCTCCAATTTATAATATGCTTGGCTGCATAGTGTGCGTTTGATACAAGTTTTGAACTTCGTTTCATTCAGTTGGAGTATGTGGGGAGGTATTTTATTATAACATTTTAAACAGTACCCCATGAATGATGAATCTACTTTAGCCAGCCTGAATTGTACTAATGAAAAAGATAAAAAATCAAGTAAGCACACGAGGTTGTCCACATGTGGAGCGTGGACTCTGCAATCTTTGTACCGATAGTCGTGACAGCCAATGGTTTAATAGCCAAGAGCCTCGACCAACACCTGAGGAGGTTCTCGTTGGGCAGCTGGATCAAGGGTTTGATTCAGAAAGCGGTACTTCTGGACACGGCTCGCATTGTCAGGAGGTTCCTCTCTCTGGAGCCCTGACCGCCGGTAGCTTGGAACCTGTTCCCGATACCGGTAGGCTACTATTTTTTTATATTTTTTACTATATATGTTGATTAATAAAACTGCTACAGACATCATTACGCTTGGTTCCACTCAGGGACTCAAACTGTTACCATTATAAGTATTTTTTTGTACTGTTTTGAAAGAAACACATTTGTATACAAAGTAAACGGTCGTTTTTTTTATGTCTGTCTGTTTGTTTGTTCCGGCAAATCTTCGAAACGGCCGGAATGATTTCGATGAGATTTGGTATGAGGACACTTTTTACCCAGGGGAAGAACATAGGCTACTTGTTTTAGACATACCACGCTGGCCAAAGCTAGTACTACATAAAACTCACCATTATAATTAAGCACGGGTTCCTGTTCATCTAGTGCGATGTCCGCGGCACTTCTCTGCGATATCGTCAGGTCGAGGCGCCCTTTGAGGTTCAGTAACTGGCAGAGGTGGGACCGTCTGGAATACAATAAATAAACCTTAAGCTTAACAACTGGTTTAATTTCAGTGACTTGGATGAGTTGATCAGAGCGGTAATTCCCGTAATTAAAAATGTTTAAAGTCTAGTCATAGGCTGCATTCCGAATTGCGCCGTAATCGATTTGAGCGCGCTTACACCTGTTCCGAGTTAGCGTGATCGCGTGAGCGCGATAAAGATGCCCCGTGAATCGTCATAGGTGACGTCATGACATGCACCATTGCGATAACGCCGATCATGCCCTTTACAAAAATCACTGTGAGCGAATTGTCAGCTGTCATAATCCTGATATCTAAATCGGAACGCTAATTATTGATGTGAGCGCTGTCAGCGATTATGGTCTAACTCGGAATGCACCCGCAGTCTCATCTCGGCGACAATCGAATGTCAAACTCTTGTCAAAAATGTATGAAAATTTGAGGTATTTTTGACAGATTAGAATCCGAACGTTCTTTAAAGTACGAGAATTGCCGCTCTGGTTTTCAAGTAATTTTTATGGCTACAGATAGTAATTTTAAAAAAATATGAGTGCTGAGATGCTATTTAGAAATTACTGACAAGGGATAAATATTATCTTGGAATCACGAAGCGCGCGCTTAACTGTACAAGCACGTTGTGAATGTGTGCGTGAAGACAATTTGCGTCAGCAGACAGAACATAACACACAATTCCAACTACGCCAGTGTTTCGGACGGTACCGAGAGCTCCTGCGCTTACACACATATTTCACACCGCGGTTGTACACTTGGTAACCACAAGTAAAGCGCGCGTCGCTTCGTGAGATATAATTACTATAATAAAGGAGATGTTCCAAATTGTATGGAGCCTGGGCCAGGTCAAACTATGCATAAAAATAGGCAAACACATTTAAAACTATCCAATTGCATAGGGCATGGTCGGCGTTATCGCAAGATGGCGCAGGTCACGACGTCATCCATGACGTTTCATGGGACATCGTTATCGCGCTCACGCTAATTCGGTACGGACGTAGGCCCGCTCAAATCGATTACATCCCAATTCGGAATGCAGCCTCAATGTTGATTAATGACGTTTGATTTGACAAAAGTGACTTGTACTGGAGTGACACTGATAAGACAGCTGACAGTTCTCTCTCTGGCCGCATTCCGAGTTAAACCATAATCGCTGACAGTGCTCACATCGATAATTTTGCTTTCCGATTTAGTTATCACGATCATGACAGATGAGAGCAGTCAACAATTCGCTCACAGTAATATTATTAGAGGGCATAGTCGGCGTTATCGCAAGATGGCGCATGGCATGACGTCATCTATGACGATTCACGGGACATCGTTATTGCTCTAACGCTAACTCGGAACGGGTGTAAGCGCGCTCAAATCGATTACAGCTCAATTCGGAATACATTATAAATATATATGCAATATAATTACATAAAGCCACCCCAAATGCCAACGTAGATTGGAAAAGCCAGGTAGAAAATGATGAGTATATAGGTATCATCATTGCCATTGGTTCTTCCCAAACCTCCTGTAGATTTGGTAGCGTCGTTTGACGAGTCGTTGAGCTCCCTAAAATAGGGTTGAGCTACACGATGACTGATGCATGCATGCCGTCTGTTAGGACAGGTCATCTCAAAGCTGCAATGGCTCTTTCTTCAAAAGGCCCTGCTTTGTTACTCACATAAAACCCCAAATCCACGCCCCTCCCATGTTGAAAGTCGATAAAAATAATAAATGGATAAACATCAATTAACTACCACAACAGTATACATTTAAATGAATTATTATCTGTTCCCCGAAAACTACGGATTTTTCTCTTTTTTTTTTAGATAACCCGGTCGGTCCATTTTGAAACATATCCTTTTCTTTGATTAATCTTGTTTTGTGCACAAAATATAAAATAAATAAAGAATATGATACAGACCTGTGTGTAAATATAGCTAGCAGCTGTGTGAGATGGTCTGAAGCTCGCGAGCCCATCGTAGCGAGCAGTAGCGCCGAGTGACATCGTACTACTGCGGAGAGCCACGTGCATACTGCAGCGCATCTGGTGGGAAGACGGTACCGTTAGAATAGGTAGGTAAAGCTAGGTTAACTATAAGTTGGACTTTGCTAAGTAGGCGCATATGAATGTAAGCTTTAATAGTATGCAGTTCATATTTGAATGAAACGCTTGCTCACATTTGCATACGAATATTTACAATATTCGCATAAAAATAAGGTTCATCTTCGCATACTTAGTAATGCCAAAGTGCGAACTGTGAATCTCGCCCTGAGAGCAGAATCCAAAATTTCCAACACACTGTGAATGTGTGCGTGAAGACAATTATTATTAGCGTCAGCAAATAACACACACACTTCCGACTTCGCCATTGTCTCGGACGGTACCGAGAGCTCCTGCGCTTACACACACATTCGCACCGTGTTTGTACACTTGGTAACCACAAGTAAAGCGCGCGTTGAGATTAAAATAACTATCCATCTTATGGATGCATTTGTTTTAAGATGGAGTAAATAATAAATGTGTCAATGTCAGCTTCTTTACAAATCTTGTAATGATCTACTTACTGGCTAGTCTTTCGCGTAGCCATGTCAGCGAGTTGCTCCAACAACTGCGGTACGTAGTCAGCAGGTAGGTTGTTCACGGTTCGCAGCGCGACCAGGGGATCGTCCTTCTGGAGAACTGTTAGGATTATGCTGGAAATGAATGGGAAATCATTAATAAAACAGTCTCTTTTTTTTTGGCCCATTGGTAACGGCTGCGACTGTAGGTACAGACGCTTTAGTTTGAGTAAATTATTCATCACTGCTCTCAAAACGGTGAAGAACAACATCGTAAGGCACAACAACCGGCATGTCCTAGAACCAGAAATTCCAAGACATGTGACATCTACCAAACCCACACTGGGCGCGGAAAGTGGATTACAGCCTACTCCTCTCTCATAGAGGGGAGCCCTGAGTCCCAGCAGTGAGAACATTATTTAGGCTGATTATGTTTTTTTTTTGTATGCGAAATTGTTCTTTTGGTTGGTCATAATGCTAAAATTGCGATAACGAATTGTTGTGCTAAGTCCGAAGATTGTGTCAATATCAATTCAGTTACCTGTGATTTAATTTTTAATGTAACATTTTGTTCCATGCCATGTATGTGTATACCAATGTTTTGGACAAATAAACAATCATGTATTGTAGAAGTTGCTCAAGACCCAAAACTGATATAATATAGAAAATTACTGCAGAACAGAACATAGGCACACCAAAAAAGTTACCGAATTCGGTAGTTTTTATTTAAGTTACCAAAAAAAAAAAAAACAGAAGTTGGTGGCAAAAAACGAAAATACGAAACCAAAGACAACGACTTCCGAAGTAAAAGTTATTTTTCACTTTGTAGTGTTTTTTGTATATTTTTTTTGTATCAAGTAACTACTTACTTTATGTTAGGATACCGGCATTTTATACTCATTACTTTTGTACGACTATTTTCAAAACGATGAAATCGAATAAAATTAACAAAGTAATCTGTAGCAGTCAGGATGTAAAGAATTTGGTTTAATTAACACAACGCATTTTTTTAAATGTTTTCAATGGACACTTCTTACTATCGGAAACATAGATAAAATACTCCTACCCTTTATCCTTAGAATGTAGTCCCTGCATCAACAGTTTGGTCAAGTTCTGACTGACGGCCGACTTGCCGCGATCCTTCACGTCAAGCGCGAGGTTAGCTAGTCGAGCTTCCATTGGTACTTCTATCTGTAAGTTAAAACATTACGCAGGTGAAATATTGATGACTTGATTTTGGCAGTGTTGATGTCAGAAATAATCCCAAAGGAACGTACTACCGGGATATAAAGTATCCAGGTCTTAATCTATCTATGTGCCGAATTTCATCCAAATCCGTTCAGTTGTTTTTGCGTGAAAGAGTAACAAACACATCCTCACTACTTTTCACATTTAAATAATAGGAAGTAGGATTAACACAATGTAACGAGATTCAGTAGTAGTAGATTCAAAAAGTCATTAGGAGTATGAAAGCGCCCAACAAACACAACATCACGCCTGTAATCCCAGAAGGGATAGGCAGAGGTGTAACTATAGTACATCCACAAATATGAATAAGTATGCCCAACAAAGTAAAAGTGATCTAAAAAGTACGAAACAAGAAAATATTTCTGACAGAAATCAAGACATCCGTACAAAAATGGTCAAGGAAATGCCATGGAATTTAGGGAGGGAGGGATTTACGAGATTTGTAATTTGACGTCTTCCTTCTAGAACATGATAGTGTGACCCATTTGCAGAAATAGCGACGATGACATTTTTTTAATTTTTATCTAAAAAGTTGTTTCCAAATAGTGCAAAAAATATAATAAAGAGTGTAAAAGCTTAAAAAATTGACGTTATAAATATTTTAAAATAACTGTTAGACAAGGACAGGACTATCGTAAAAGTGACGTCTCGACTATTTAAGTAAGTAACAGTTTATTTACCAAAAGATTTAGCCTAGGTAACATCAGTGTTGTTTCAATAAAGGATGGGTACGTATGGTATACTATTACAGATGAGTAAGACCCCTGCCCTTCAAACTAGGAAAATCCTGTATCATAAAGGACATTTTAGTGGGATTGATACGTTTTACAAAATATCTTTAATTGCGTAATCATTCTGATGTTAACATACATAATAGTTGAATGAGCTTAAAAGTTAATTGTGTTGAGTGTTTGTGTGTGTGGGTAAATTAAAGTTAGGTAATTAAGTCGTTAATTCGTAGAATAAATGAGATCCTCTGCATCGCAATAACTTCATACTAGCGCCCATACATTGTCCGTACCGCGCGACAAAGACGGGAATAATCCCCTACAAAAACTTTTAAAGCATGTTGGTTCTTCATATTTCAATTAGATTTTTTTAAATATGTTTTTGAGATTAAAAAAATAATTCAACAACCCTATTACAAAAAAAAAATGGGCCAAGTACGAGTCAGATTCGCGCCAAAGGTTACATACGGATATTAACATACACAATACATATTCGGTGAAAACTTCAACTGGCTACCCATTGACTTACAGACGGCGATGGCTTAATGAAAGGGTTCTGTTGGCAACCTTTGTGTATGGAACCTCAAAACGGAAGCCTATACCTATACAGTACAATTAATTTCTTAATGTCCCTCGCAATCATCGCATTTCCGAATACAAACGAATGCTAATTTCCATGTCAATCAATTACTGCATTTTTCGTGTATAATAATTTGATTTCAGAATTAAGTACAATCCGCGAGGCCTAAGCTGAGCTTTGCATTTGTGTGAGTGCACATAGCGACACGTCCTTTGTTTGGCCATCGGCCAATCGGCCTGAGGCGCTGTGCGATCGCGCGATTCCATTGGTGCGGTTGGTTATCACTCACACAAATGCAAAGCTTAGCTTGGGCCTCGCGGGCTGTACTTTACTGTTGTTTTGTTTTGATTTTCTTTTCACTGTACTGAACCTAGCAGAAGGATGGTGAGGGGTAGAATAACTTACCTTATCCCCCGGCGTGGCCCTCTTCCTGGCCACGCCACCCATAGGCTCCACATACGTGACCTGGGACTTATCATGTTCACTTCGCACTTTGTTCACGTCATGACTTTGTTTTGTCTTTTTCTTTGATTCTTTACTGTCGCCCCGGATAAGTATCTGGGTTTTTGATTTTAGGTCGGGAATCTGTGAAAAAAAAACAAAAAAAACGTCTAAAACTGATACAAACAACTTTTTCAGTTACTGAAAGCCAGTCATTATTAGCAAGAATATGAGTGAGTTGACAAATTTAAGACACATTGTCATTGTTAGGTTTCTGTCACACTCTACCAGGTTTTAAATTATAAGATTAGCTGGTATTGTTTTTGGCTTATAGCTGCCAACATTGTGGTTGTGGTCAGGGTATATTAATAAATTCTCCCACAAAAACTACAAATCAAACATTCAACTTTAAATCATGACAGCCAAATCCAGAAACAAGTCAATATTCACCTAGACTTGAATGTGTAAAACTCACCACTTTCTCAAAGGTCATGACCGGTCCATTCCAGTATCCTAGCAGCAGATCCCCGGTGGGGGGCAGTCTGCAGCACTGCAGGGGAAGCGGCCGCGCCTCGCCGCTCGACACTTGGATGGTTACTGATGGCTTTATTGGCTTTGTTGATGATCTGGGAGTAAGAGATTACCTATGTGGTTAAGGGAGGCTGTGTTTCTTGGCAAGCGTGGCCAAGTTTCACGAGTATAATGAGGCACATCACCCCAAATGAAGACGAATAGACAAAATGACAGATTTCGTTTATTCATCTGTAATTTTGTCCATTCTTCCGTAGAGCAAACTCGTTTCTTTGGTGGTCATGCTACTTGCTGGAGCACACTCTGATATTGCGTTTTGTAAGTCCGTTGTTTCTGCCTCTCTGTGGGAAAGGTGATATGGCTAGAAAGCGAGTCACTACCCAGATGAGGACTCATGACAACTTTGGAAGCAAAAGACATGTTGCACCGACCAAAAATAAATTGGCTCCACGCCAGGAAAATTATGAAGTGTGTTTCCGCTTTAAAGGTGTATAAAGACATATGGGTGGATTTCAGCAATGAAATTGAACGCGATCAGCACATAAACTAAGTTTAAAAGCTGTCAGTGTCATTATTTTCTATGGAATATCGACACTGACATTTTCATCAATGTTACTGATCGCATTCAGCTTATCTTAAACGCGTTCAAGAGCTGTCAGTAGGAGTTTATGTACTGATCAGACCTAGACGTCATGGGAGGGAGGAGGTTTCGTTTTTGACCCCCGACGCAAAAAGAAGGGTGTTATAAGTTTGAAGTGTCTGTCTATATTTGTGTGACTTAATTGAGAGTGTTCTCAGCTATGATTCAATGTAATCTGTTCAGCCATTTAAGATTATCTGCTCTTTTCTAGTTGATGAAGGGATGTGAGCATCGTCCAAGGGGCTGACCAAGTTGAAATTTGTTATTCTATAACATCAATGATATTAGAAGCACGTAGTAACCTTGAACTGATGCTGCAGCATCACCTGGAATTTGCAGGATACCTAACTCCCTCATCAACAACAACATACAGCAGAAGTATCATGTTTGGGCTCATTGGAGTGGTCTCAATGATGGAGTAGCAAAGCAAAGAGAAATGAGGATAAATAAGTAACTAACTGCATTGAGGGAAACATACATATCGCTGCGCAGATTCAAGCGAGGCATGTGTCGATCGCAGCGTGTCAATCCTCAAGGACCCTTTTTTATTTTTAAAGGTTTTTAAGTATTAAGCGACGTTATTTCAGTCTGAAGTGCCAAAGCATCGCGGGAGTAAACACGACGAACATTCCTTAGCATAATTTCTTGGTCTTTACAATCTTTGAATATCACTAAAGAAATCTCTGAAAAACTCACCCATTCAACATATGCCCATAATAATGCACCACGCCACTCCTGGTAGCTGCTGCAAGACTCAACCTTGTAGCACCATCTTCTTCCTTCAACTCCACGTCAACAATCCTAGGAGCATCTTCCAATACAAAGTTATATGTAGGTGCGGTTGTGGTCACGGGCTTGGTGATAGATTTCCTGCGTTGCTTCTTGTGTGGGGTCTCGTCTCCGTTCAGTTGGGGGATGTTGTCATCTGTTATTGTTACGTCCCAGAATGATAGGAGGCGTTCGTTTCTGTGGAAGGTGGGTTTGTTACTAAATGTTTTTATCTCCTTGTGATAAACTTTACATATCTCTTGATCTATGTATAATCAAACCGTTTTTCATAGCATAATCAGACTATAATGTTCCCACTGCTGGGACCCAGGCCTCCTCTCTGTTAGAGTGAGTGGGCTGTAATTTACCACGCGGGTCCAGTGGGCTCACGATGTTTTCCTTCACAGTTTTGAGAGCAATCGTGATGACATAATTTACACTAGATAAAGCACCTGGCAGTGTTCGAACCTACGGTCTACAACTCGTAAGTCGCGGCCACTGTGGCACCACTGCTCAACCTATATTCATTAGGCGACAAATGTTTCGAAAAGTGTCTCCATGGACTTTGCTCGACTTCACACGACATTTCTAGCGACATCAATTTCGTAGTTTTACATGTGCATAATCTAAAACAAGTAGTAGTAAGTTAGCAACCTACCTACTTAATCTTAAGTGAATAGTTATATCAGCTTGACAAAGCCTACATGTAAAGAAACGCATTTTGGAATGTAAAACATCTCGTAAACTCTGTTCTGTTTCACATTAAAACATAGTTATCTTTCAATATGTCGGACTATTAGTAATTAAAAATATGCTGTAGTTTGCAAAATATGTAAAATATGTATTTTTTTTCCATTACCGTCTTCCTATAAGACGTGAGGCGCTGCTCCGTGCAGATTAGCCTTCCGTAAAGGCGTGTTAGTATGTCATAATATTAAGAAGCGTTTTTACTCACTGTGAACCCTCAATGAGCCAGCACACATCCTTCAACGTGGCTATCGTCAACAACGCAGTGGGGGCCGCATTGTGTCCCAAGTTCTTGACGACGGTCGCCTCTCCTTCGTGCAGTCGCCATACACGAACTTGGTATGATGCTGCCACCAGGAATCGGGCGGTTGTGCTCTAAAAGAAGAGATACTGAGATTAATAAAAATATATTTAGTTAAGGGGTGGTTTTTGATGATCTGATAGGAATAAATATGACTTGTTGCGGCGCACAGGCCGGAGATAGCTGGCAACAAAGTTACGGCGATACGCATTTTTATTTGTTTTCAAGTACCACAGTAGAACTATAGCCCCCTACATCTAAGATTCCAAAATACTCCACAAAACTACGCCCCAGACAAGCGAACCGCTATGCGCTAGTGCGCTGCGTTTCGGTGCGGACGGCCTGTATTGTGCGATGGTACATACAAAATGCATTATGGAGCGGTCTGCACTAATTTGCGCTAGCCTTAATAACATACTGCAACCACCAACACAACTGCTAAGAAACGTGACAATGCCAGCATACTTAAAATGACACCATTTCTTTCTCTACTGTACGAAGAGAAGACAAACAACTTTCTTAACAAAACATAATTCTTTTCTTGAATTTCGACAATGCATTGTAGTAATCTTTCTACCATCTGCCAAAGTTGCCACGCTATGCTGGCTTTTAAATAAAGCCACCACAGGGATGCTTATGTATTGGAGAGGCTGGTTATTAGTTCATCTTTAATATATTTACTTATATTCTAAAGAGGTAAAAATATGAAGCAAGTTTGCTTCATATTTTTGACTGACCGACCCCTTGACAATTCAAAAGTGCCTGTAATTGTTTTATTTGAATTAGTTTGAGTTTGACTACCAATCGGATTTAAAAATTCTTTTTGCATCTGATAGTCATTCTTGAGGGATGTTAAAGCCTATTTAACATAACGCTAGGACCCTTGGTACCCAGCGAAAAGAAAAATGTCAGAAAAAAGCTAAGCAGAAACGAAGTAATAGCGCGGGCAGACGATGCGATGCGACAGGGTGGGTCGGGGAACCAGAAATTAACGCGGACGAAGTCGTGGACAAATGCTAGTGGCAAACATAATTAAAGTAGCCCTTGCATTTATATACAAATGAATCAGAATTTCAAGGCCATTTTATTATAAAGGTCTCAAGTTAAAATAAGAGGGGTCTCCGATTTAGGAAGTTCCTGTTGACCCAATACTATGTTCTATGTTAGAGGGTTTGGTTTCCACACTTAGTCCTTCATCTGGACCATTGTGCATGGGCCATGGCGGCACTTGGTGGTTAATATATAGGTTCCCGAGGGTTTCTGCCCTAATCTGCGGCTCATGCCTGTGCACTCAAAGAGCACATGCGCGACGGTTTCGCCTGAGTCCATGCAGGCTCGGCTCAGGGGACTGTCTGTTATGCCTATTGTGTGAAAGTGTTTGTTTAGAGAGCAGTGTCCTGTTATGCTCCCCGTCACCAGGCACAGGCCATTCTGTCCAGGTGTAATAAATGTCTGGTTAGCCTGCCATCTAAGGATGACAAAACTTCCATGGACTGCCTGCAGCCTGGTGTTGATGACCCAATACCAGTTTGCTCTTGACCTGGATCAATCCTGATGGAAAGCGATAGATGGTGTACATACATACTCCTACTAATCTTCCATAGGATTATACATGTCATGTTATCTTTTTTTTTTTCACACATTCATTACTGAAATTGCTAGTAATACAAAAGATAATGTTAGTAAACTCACCTGCTTATGCGGTACAATTTTGATGGCACAGACATTATTTCCGTGTTTATTCTTACTGTCAATGTTAACATTATACTTATATCTAATTAACGAGCTATGCAAGTCCCACTCGCACACATTATTCTCCTTATTACAACTGTACAGGCCGTACTTTTGGTGCCAATCTAGCGTACTTATAGCGCTACTGGTGTTTTCATTTGATAAAACAGTTTCAACTTTAGCTTGTGCCACTGAATATATTAAAATCTTTCCACTTGTTGTACCAAGGGCTATGCAATGTGTTTCTTCAGAGAGGCTTTTCCGTTTGCCTTTTTGTGAGGAACCCTGAAAGAAAAATGAGATTTTTAGTGTTACAGTTTATAGAGCCCAAAAACGCTATATAGATTTAATAGTTTTCATGTTCACAAATACACATACTACACAAATACTATAAAGAATGAATGGAATTTCAATGAAGTAGTTTATCAAGGTTATACAAATTATAATGTGCCCAATTTATGTATTGAGGTTATATTTACATATCATCTTGATTATTTTATGGAGGGTAATTTGTAGAGAGCTTTAGAGTTGAAAATTGAGCTTTAGGGAAACTATAAACAAGTTGGTAAACAAAGTAATAAGGTCACTCATGAATAGAAGAGTTCAAAGAGTATACCAAAACAAATCATTTTCAATCAAACTCCTAAGTACAAGGTGTAAATTATTTTATAAGAACTGGGTAGGAAATTTAAGATTATGGACGCAACAAAAGTCGCGGGAAAAGCAAATATGTGTAATAATTTATAAAAACCACGTGTTGTACGAACCGCTGACTGTGAGGCCGAAATCCATTGCAAACATGAAGGCGGTGATGTCAAATGTAAGTCTGGTGTATACTCCTGCTTGAGTACGTTAGTTTCTGTGTCCCATATCCTCAGTCTACCATCCTGGGTTATGGCAGAATAATATTTTCCATCTACGGAAAACGCCGCCTCTGCCATGGTTCATTCCGAACTGACAGCTCTCGTTCCGTTCCGTTCCGAAGGCATTTGGATTCATCACCACGTGATGCGTTCAAAGGTGTACGCAGATCTATGATTATAAATATTTTGAAGTATTCTGTTTGTTTAAATAATAAACTTTGTACAGTTTTCAATACAATTTATAAAGACTTCTTGAATGCCGAAAATTCGCGATAAAATAAGTATGATTCAATGAAGACAGATGAAATGGGAAATATATTTCGCGTAGAACGTAACATAACTTCCAAGAAATTGACATTCGGACATTCCTACGTTGACAGACTGAAAAATAATGCAGGTGCGTTCACTTTTCTCGAAATAGATACTTTGGAACTGTATAAAGTAAAAAAAAACTTTGATAGGCAAGTAGGAAAATTCAGAGGTATTAAATTTTTAAAGCTATTGGAAGATGATTGAGAAAAGTGTTTCATTGGAAGCAGTATTGTAAGTTTGCAGTTTCGTAACACTTCCTTGAAAAAGTCAGGTCACTGACTGATCTTGCACAATGTCTTAGTGTTGCCAAATCAATAAAACAATTAATTACAATCTCAGTGTTGTGCCGGACGTCACTAGCAGCTGTCACGTCACGTCTGACATTATTGTTGAGAATTCGGAGCCTTTCGCGTTTTCATAGTTCGTTTGCGCTCAATGGTGTAGGTGGAGTTAATATTTTTAGTTATTGCGCTCTCGTTCCACTTTTCGAAAGTAATCTTTTATCATTTCAAAATTAAATGCTGTGTGGTGTGATTACCTTGATTTTGGTTTTTATGTGATGTGTGAAGGCTGTACAAAAGTCGGATTGTGAATATGATGTCACTTTTATTCTGCGTGATACCTTGAAAACATGAGTATTAGTGTTGAGGGGGACGTGTCGAGCCCCCTGTCGGACGGGCAGGACGCGACTATCTCCAAATCATCATCGGAAAGCTTGAAGATAGATGAGGAGCCTTGTCATGATGAGAAATCGGACGCTAGTACCCCAAAACCCCATCCGATGGCATTTACCATCGACTTCGGTGCTGCAAAGCCCGTTGACACTCGGAAATTGGAGGAGCTAGCGAAGAAATCGCAGGCTCGCCATCAGAGAGTCCAGTCTATGTCTGCTAGTCTAACCAGACCCAGTCCGACGCTCGCTCGACCTCCTATGAGTGCCAAGCTACCCCGCAAAGCTCAAGGGTACAACTCTGAAGGATACTTCTCTTCAGACCAGGAAGACAGCGGCCTATCTGGTTCTGTGAAGCTCCGGAACAGTCCATTTGCACAAAATGTTACGCACATAACTTCTCCTATTACAAATAGACATATAAAATCCCCTGTTACTGACACTGTCCTGCCAAAACGCACATCCAAAAGTCCTATAGTTGATAGTATAATGTCTAGGAGTGAAAACTTCACGTCTCGTCAGGGCCTGAACTTGCCTTTGAAGGGAAATTCATACATGAGAGAAGTACATAGAACACCAAGCTATGGTAATATAAATAGGCATGCTATGGCCAATATTGTTGATCAAAGCCCTGAGGGAGCGATGTTGACTGACATATCGAGTCCTGAGTTAGATATACTAACCCCAGATAATGGTTTGTCCACCCCAGAGAACTCTAAAAGTCCAATGGTACGCAAAAGTAGAGCATCTTCTGAAACCCCTGATTTGTTCAAGAAGTGTATTATGAAAGAACCTTTGTATATTGAAGAAGATATTGATGGACAGTCTGATAACTCCTCTACTGGCACATACACCATTGAGGGGGATAATTACACTGAAGAACAGAAGGCTAGAATGAGTATTGATAGAACTTTCGGTAAGGATACCCTCACAAAAGCTATAGAAGAAACTCTAAAGAAAAAAGACAGTGAAATAGACCCAGAATTAGTATTTGACTTCCCTAATCCTCAAAGAGTAATAACTAAAGAGCCTAGGAGAGACATAGGCCTCCGTAGTCCCTTACTTAACCAATCATTTGAAATACCTAAAATATCTAAAGACAAAAATGTATTAGAAATTTCTTGCTGTTATGAATCTCCTACTGAGAATGATTTGGCAGCTCAAACTTCAAAGCAGATAAAATCTACTCGAAGCTACCTAGAAAAAATAAAAAATAGAGTCAGAACAATCACAGAAAAAACATTTGCAAAGTCTCCACCAATACATGATGACTGTGACATTGGTAGCTTTACATCTGTCACAACTTCAGGAGTTTTATCCTCTGGAATCCCTCCCAAAATAGAACCAGTACTACGTAGATGTAGCTTAACAAAATCTGAGATAGACCAGACTGATTACATCCATCGGTTGTCACGAGAATCTTCGGTACCAGTTTCGTTACCAAGTAGCAAGATAGGGTTGGAGGACACGAAATTTGAGAGCACTGCGTTGAAGAATGCTCAGAAAGCATTGAGGGATGAATGTGGGGTTACCTCAGACATGACTCCGGAGCAAGTAGTTGGAAAACTGTCCTATTTAAGCCTGAATAGATGTAAAGGAGATAAGACTTGGATTCAGGATTGGGCCGAGAGTGTAAAGAAGTATAACACAAATACTCTGACTAAAGAGGATGTAGTGTTGGACGATAGGCCGCCGATAAGCCCAAGACCTGTGAAACGTGAGTTTTTTTTTAAATTTCTTATTTTTTTTGTGCAATACCTGCCTGTTATCTTTTGTTTAATGAAATGCCTCCGCCAACAAGGGTGTCTGAAAAAACTATAAGATCGAAATTTAATGTGATTTGAAATTACGTGTCTATGTTACACATTGTTTGCAATGCAATAAATACTCCTATTAATTACAAATAAAACATGATAAAAAAGAGCTACAATACATAAACAACAAACAATGTTCTGTAATTAAATAAAACTTATTAATATCACAAAACAAGTTTTAGGAAAACTGTTAAAAAAAACATCACCAATCTAAGCAGACGAAGGGATCGAAGGGTGATCGTAGTTTGTTATTATTTACTCTGTTGCTTAGTTTCTGGACATAATTCATAAGTGGCGTATTTCTATCATCATCTTATCAATTAAAAACAGCGATTCCGATTCCCACACTTTTTTGACGACGGGGATCGTGGCAGAATTATTATCCTTTACATATATTCAAACCTTTGAAAATAAAAAATAAACTGCAGGCCAGTGTCGCGATCGTAAAAAATATGCATTTACGGAATTATAATCATACAAGCCCAAGTTCTTACAATCCCATTTTTCATTCTTTCAATGCAAATTGCAAAAAACGTAAGAAAATTTGAGGCAAACTTCGAATTTGTGATTTTTACCATCGGACGCTTGAGTCATAACTCTCGGACCCCCAGAGGTCTGCGAAGCCGTAGTTTAAATCATAAGTCACGTCCGAAATGCAAAACAACATTGTGTTAAGCAATCATCGATCCACTGTCAAATGGTTTAATGACGCTCAAACCACATCAATTCATCTTACAGCATGTCGCGTTCACCAATCATTTGCAATACGCTATTAACCTTAGCAAATGTATCGGCGTCGTAATCAATCAAGATTGCTACTACTGTCTATGCTCTGTGAGAGCAGAGACAGGCCACTGTAATACGCTTTTCAGTCTGTATGTGGATGCGGAAGGATGAGGGTCACGTCGTGAGGAAAGTTTCAGAGTCAGATTAATTTGCCAACAATGTAGGTGCAAGTAAGTACATCACAAACTTTCGCTACATTGTTACATTCTAACTTACGGCATGCAAAGTCATAAAAACTTAAAGATACAAGTTCTTTACTATAAATTAACAACTAATACGTCATTCTGATAAATTAAAAATTACGTTTTTTTTTTCTTGTTATATATTTTTATCATTTAAAAAGTCATCCACAATATATATTTTTTTCTAATAATAATGCCGTCAGCTTAGATTTAAACATTCGGATAGAGTGTTCTTGCGGAATTTTGTCGTATGTTATATAAGTTGTATATTTTTCCTAAGTAGTGCGGTTTTGTAATTGCCTGTATGTAAAATATTTGATTTTGTGTTCTCTTAGGACCTGAACGAGTCCTAATATCGGCTAGTGACGGAAATAAATTTAAATTCATTTGAACAAAAATATCAACTTCTAAATATAACAGTTTTGAGTGTGAATGTGGATGCAAGAGCAAGGGAAGAACAACAAACGATGGATGGATTGTGTAAAAGATATGGCTAGAAAGGTGGGGAACGATGTCGGCTGCTTGGTCACTGAGATTTCAGATTATTTGGTCAAGGTTTTGGGTTAACTCACGATGTTTTCCTTTACCGTAAAGTTCGTGTGAAGAATTACTCATATCATAGGTACTTGAAACTTAACAAAACATAGAGGCATCGCTTTTATAAAGCGAGCGAGGCCAACTTTGGGATTAATAGCACAGTCTCCAATGTCAATGCACGATGATACTCAGGCCAGTACCCTAATTGCGTAATACATAATCAACCGGAATCTGAATCGTTTTGAAACAGATTGCTAATCCATTGCTTCATAAGTTCGATAAAACATTCTGCTCAACAATGTAAATATCGCAATGAATGTTGTTGAACTGTCAAAATCAAACAGATTAGTCGTAATCGTTTACGAAAATGTGTTACGCAATTAGGCTGCAGATTTATCTCGTAGCGTACACGTAACGTGACAGTAGGGTTACAAGACTGCCAAATTAGTCTATTAGGAAGAGGCGAGCTTTATAAAAACAAAACACAAAAGTAGGTGAAGTGGAGCGAATGCCGTACGCACTCGCTTCTATGCTATTGTTCACCGTGTTATCAGTGATGCAATTTTGTTTAGCGATAGTAGCTGATAACGAAGACGTAGATGTATAAAAATGATTCACACATAGGACAAGGAACAAAATACATGTGGAAAAAGGCGGCGAAAAAAATCATGACATTTGAGGCCAATTCTTACTTTAAGGACTTGTATTTCTGATTCTCATGATTATAATTCTGTAATACCATATTTGTTAAGGTCGCGAATCATATTTTGACGTGCAACCTGACACCTACCTGCATATTGCATAAAATTTGAATGTCGCTACTTTAGAGCATCTCCTTTAACATTAATTCATCCTCAATTAAAAATTGAGGAAAGAGCAAAGGTGTCTCTTTGCTAAACCATCATTTAACATTTAAAATGACAACGGGAAAATGTGGTCTCTCGTTTTAACCTTAATTATATTATCCTTAATTTATATGTTTTTAAATGGAATTACTAATTAGCAATGACGTGGAGTGACGCCTATGACAAAAGCGTTACGCCACTTCTTCCCATCTTAAACACCAGCTTCTCATTAGTTATTTTACGTCTGACAACAACATAATATAATTAAGATTACCAACGTTATAGCATCGATAATTAATATCACTGTGATGCAAAATTAAGAAATCGTTTAGGCGTTTTGAGTGGTGTCTTTAATATTTTTTTCCGTTCAAAAAGTACGTTCTGAAAGAGATTTTCTGCTATGAGAGTGCAAGCTTACATGTTTATTTACAATTTTATCGATCTATATTGCTCGTTTACCGCTAATTTGCAAAGATAATGACGTTATCTTAATGCGTTTTGTTATGCCCGATGTTAAATGCAGTTGTTTTTGTAGATAAGGAAGGACGTTTTGAAAAATGCTTAGTTCTATATTCAAACGTGCCTAATCATGTTGACTTTGGGATACCTAATAGTCTTATTATGACTGACTTATTCCTTATCAATAGGCGATCTACTCCTTTCCATGGCTAAGAGGCTACTGAGATGACAATTGATAGAGAATTAAAGAATAAGAAAGACATGCTAAGGCAAGAGAATGATGATTTTGGCTCAGGATGCAATGTTTATAAAACAAGCTCTGCTCATCAGTTATCCCAAGCGAGGGGAGTAAAATACAATAATTTTGAGGAAGACCACTACTTTAGCAATTGCCTTGTAATGTAAGTCATAAAACCTAATGGTTTATAACCACAACATCCCATAAGCAATCGCGGAAAATTAAACTGCAAACTATACACGATAGAAAGCTTAATTTTATCAAATGCATGCCACAAAGTTCCCCATAAAAGTCTATGTCAAATTGCACTAAATTACAAAATTGCGCCACTTGTAATACGCGTACTAACATGGTTTCTAGTATGCAACAATGTCCCCATTTGAGATAAACGGAGCGAGACTTAGAAAATGACTGTCATGTTTGTAAACATATTGCTCCTAACTTGGTTCGAAAGTGTGTCATGTCTGTTGTTTTGTCTATTTATCTGATTACTGTTGGTATATTTGCGATAATGATATCCCCGCGACCTTGGTAGCGATAGATAAAGTTATTTGATCATATTCTTTTAACTATATAGTAACCAGCAGTATCTTTAAACACCATTCAAATTTCCAAATATTTCAATTCACATAAACCAATATGGGCATTTTTGAAGCTTCAGAAGCTAGGTGCACGGTTCTAATTGGTCGTTTCCTTTGGAGAAGAGCCGGCAAGAAATCGCATCTAAAAATCTCCTATAATATAGTATTGCCAGGTGTCTAAGTGGCGGAAACAGAACCACTTACCATCAAATCTACGGTCAGCACCCAAATGAAACTGCATTACTTTTTCCTTATCGAAAAAAGTCTTAACAACGACTGTTTGCTTTCAAGTCTTTTCAAAGAACCATCATATTACTTCAACAGTCGTATTTTTCCCATAACTCAACTATTTCTCCTTTATAGTATTCAAAACAATCCTAAAACATGTAACCACTTAAAGCAGTATTGTCGTCAACAATCACTACATACCTTTCAGTTCGTTTCCCTTTCGAACGAGGTCGTGAAATATTTATGAGTGTGAGTATGTGTGCACCATACGGATGAATTTATGAGCGTTCTGTGAGTGACAGACGAACAAAAGATTTGAGTGCGGTTGCTTGGGCGTTGGGGTTATAAGGTTTTCGATCGGGCACTGCAATTTCTCATTCAATGATATCTTTCGAACCGTCTCCATCAATATTTTCTTCAGATTGCAAATAAGCATAGAATAATGTAATCGATTGTTACAAACAAAGGATTCTATTTAGAAGACAAAGGGCTTCACTTGATCCGTAAATAGAGAGCTATAGAGCACCTGCTTACTTTCCTGAGCTTGTCGTGAATGGCCGGTTTACTGGAATTGTATACCGGGATATTATTGGCATTAGGTCTTGTCTTGCTATATTCCCCTTAAAAGGTTACTTAATCATTTCTGTTAGTAAAATGGAACGGTGGCAAAGTCTAGCAAAATTAATCTTCAAAACAAGTGTTTGATGATTTTATTTTTGTAAGTAGGTGTGTACAAAACAAACGCGCGTTACACGTCAATCATATTTTAAAAACTAGATGAGATTGACGTTTCCTATCTGACTACTCTGAGAAGAAATGCCGAAACAAACTCAGATGTCACAGTCTCTTTTAAGAGTCCTGGCAAAATCTCGGTCAGAGCATGCGAAGACCATGTAGATTGGTGCCTGAAATGGTATTTTGAGGAAGGCACCGCACAGATTGAGTGGACCTGTCCAGTCAGTGCTCACTTTTGTCAGTAATCATGCAGCTGCAAGTGCTGATAAGTTCAGAATTTAAGACCAAATACTTAATAGTTAATATAGTCTTGGCAGAATCTCATTAAAAAATCGGACAACTTGTCATGACAATAACATTTAAAAGTGTAACAATTTTTTTGAACAAATGAGAATTTAATTCTTCAGGACTATAAAGGCGTAACACTTTTTCAATATCAAATCGAAAGATCTTGAAGGATGTTGCTGAAGTTTGAAAAATTCGTCTGCTCTACAATTTAAACAGCGTAATGAATGTTGTTGAACTGTCTAGATGAAAGGCATTACCATTGTATGTAGCCCAGCCTGCCACAGGATGCCTAGAAACAATGTGAATAATTTAAATAGCAGGACCATTGAACCTAGGGCGTAAACTTTAAGGGCGTGAACCAATCAATGACCGTTTATGTCACAATTTAGTTCCATTGACCTTTTTCATATTGCTTAGGCATGGTTGAGGCAAGTTTATCTTCTTCATTTTCTTCGTTACGGGTCGTCAGAAGCCCGAAAGTCTGATTACCAATCTTACCAAGGGGTATCGTGTTACCCAGTTACTGGGTTGTGGAGGTCAGATGTCAGACTGGAAGCCAACCCCAACAGGCAAAGACAGGCAGACGATGATTGTTGCATTGAATGTCGGTCCGACTGTTTAAAACTCTTAACTCAAGGATTTATTTCAACTAAACCATTTACAGGCAGTTTTGAATTGTTAAAGGAGTCAGTCAATCAGAAAGATAAAGCTAGATGCCCATTCTAAAGCGTAGCAGGTTTCAATAGGGAAGAACGAGCAAGAATCTCCCTGGTTTTTTCTTTTAATGTGTATGTGTGTGTGTATGTCATAAATACAGATGAGTTTTATGCACGATGAGTTCGTGTCCGCGATTCAAGCAATGTCAAGAATTTTTCAAATTACGGGCTTTTGAGTGGTGAATCATAATGAAAGTAAACAAAGAAATATAAAATCTCTTACTACTGAAAAGTTAAAACTAGTGTTGCCAGTCAAATAAATACTGACTTCAAAGGTAATCGTGATGTTTATGATAATCTACGCACTGACGCACATCGTCCATCTGTGTTTGAAACTTTTTGATGGTAGCCTGTTTGTCTGCTATAAACTTGGAAACAGCTGGACTTGTTATAATAATGTTGATCGGCAACTATAGTATCCTTGGAGGGAGCGTATCCACGTTGTTACAGCTTAAGTCTTTTACAGGTAAAAAAAAAAAATACATCATATGGATAAAAAAGTAGGTAAAATCAGTAAATTTGTATTTGACAAATTGACCTACGTCACGTCACGGGAAAATCATACTAGTTTACACAACAAGGACAATTCCTGTAGTTTAAAGAATGTTCGCAAAACGCCTCTGATTTCTTCAAGTTTTTGACATGATTGTCGCTGAGATTAGATTGCGACTAGATTTTGGACGTTTTTATAACGGGAAAGCTAAGGCATGATATCAGATATTCGTGTTATAATTTAAAAGCCCCCGCTTTTAAGAATCAGCCAGCGCTTTCAGTAGGAGCACCTCGAGAACCTCGTCCGAATCTCTATAATCTAACAGTGGCTGCACCTAACACCAAAAATCACGAAGAAAATAATTTTTGCTATTGTATTGACTTTATGCCTCATATTTTTCCATACTTTGTTGTTTTTTTTGTGTAAAAAGTGTAATGGCTCTGCAGCATTCCAAATGCTTCTGTAAAGGTCGCTGCTAGGCTAAAATGTAGTATTTAACTGTGCTATTGCACCGCCATCTTTGATTCTAATTTCAACTGTATCGCCGCCAATTTATTGTAACTTGAAACACGCGGGATTAGAATGTTTACATTTTGAAATTGGAAACTGCATTACAATGTGGCAATTCTAAGTATGCTATGTGTAAGAGGTCTTGTATGCTTAAGAGGAGGTTTATTATTTTAGCTCTCGGTAAGATATATGCTCCTTTTCAAAATTAGAGGATTGGATTTTGAAGGACACCTTTTATTCGGTATCTTTCACAATTTATAATTAAATTATATAATACTTAGGCGATACCTGGATACTTTGTTAAGTTAACTCCTAGAATGATGAATGCGCATGTCACATGTTATTGAAAAAACAACACTCTACATAAGCTTAACACTTTTCTACAACTGTAAAGTAGAAGAAGTTTAAAACAGTTACACAAACATTAATCGTTTTCCAGCGAACACATAAGTGTTGCCATAAGGAAATACGTTATTAAAGTGCCTTCCAGCTCCGTTAGTCCATTCCTTAATGGACTATATCCCTGTTACGTTTGCAAAGTTTACATTTAATGACCAATGCTGTTATGAGCGTCTTAAAAAGCCGCCATATTGTGCTCCTTGTCAAAGCCGTGAGCCAATTTCCGAAGTGCACTTTAAGGCACTTTTCCTGGAAATTGTGGAAAGAGCAATTGCTGCACTCACTCGCTGCGATGCTAATCGATTTAAGCGTTGTCTCTTTCTACGAAAGCAGCCGAGTGATAACGAATGCTAAATCGGGTAATCTCTGTTTTCAGATGTCAGGTATGTTTTCAATTTGCAGAATATATATATTTTCGACAACTGTTGCTCAATTTGCATTCCCGAAACAAATAGGACCACGGCCTTGATTTAATTCATTTATTTTTGGCAACATAGAGAACATTTAACCCACATCTTCATTCTTACAATTGCTTATATCTCCCACAAAAACAAAAGAACAGTCAGATCGTGGGCTGAATTGATGACACACACATAGAACGTCTAGAACAAAAAGTATTTAATCAACAAACAAATTGTTTGCATAAAACAGCCCACACCGCCTGTGTCTTTATAGTCATTATTGTAATTTAATAGTAACCGTTACTACGGTTATATGCTGCCATGTTGTGGCTTGCGAAGTAAGAACATAATATGTAGTGGACTTACCTATACCAGGTTTCGAAAAACCTTTGTGTTGTCAAGTCTCATATATGTTTTCATTGCATAAGCATAATCATGTTTCCACTGCTGGCCTCTCTGTGAGAGAGAGTGTGCCGTAATCTACCACACAGGCCCAGTGCGGGTTGGTGGCTGTCACATGTCTTCGAATTATCGGTCCTAGGACATCAAAGTTTCTCCACTATTTTTTCCTTCACCGATTTGAGAGAAGGCTGTTTCCACTGGGCCACCGCTGCTCCTATGTCATTGTTTGTTGTTGAATTGTATGTTGATCTCAGCAAGAGGTAACATGAAGTTTATATGTGATGAATGATTTCATCGGGGTTTCTTAAGACGGGGTTAATCATATTATTACAAGGGCTTAGTGAACCTTATGCTCACGTATGCGTGACACAAGCTTGTGTTATATCAATATGTAACACAAGCTGTTAACGTTTCCCCTAACAGAGGAGTGAGGACGAATTAAGCCTTATTAAGCGTCTCATCCACAAGTGAGAGATCAATTTCAAGCAATTAAGGCAGCTCTAAGAGCACTCTATTGTCATCCCTTTGTACAAAGCCGTGAGAGATCACTCTTGCATAGAAATGTTAAATTTTACTGGATCAATTTCCGCGCTCTTTTGCTATATCGTGCCTTTTGAGCTGTTCATTCTTATGCTCACCTTCACCCCTAATTCTCTAAATTGGTTGATTACATGTTTTTTTTAAAGATTTTATTACTCCACCACTTACATCTCATCGGCATCCGAATAAGTATTAGAAGTCGCCCCAAAATAGTTATTAACCTAGGTTGACTGTTTTTTTTGCTAATTGAAACTTTAAGTACATTATCAAGAATGAAAAACGTAATTTATCGTGGGCATGGTCCGAATTTGCAGTAAACAATCTCGATGTCAGATGTCCCAGAAAATTTTACGTTTTCATGGCCGTGAGAGCGATATAGTACGCTAAGGTCAAACTGCGTGTGTTAGTGGCATAATGATGCAATGCGTATGTTTCTGGGCTCATCAAGCAGTCAAAAACGAACATGAAGATTTTTCTAAACTGCATAGCACTTTATCACCATCAGACTCCTTCCACCCACTGCTCAGTCTTCCCTCTTTTGTGCAATGCTTCCTTGGTATGTGCGAGTCTCATCCAGGAGGACTTACCTTACCTATTCACAATATTCTTGTGGTTGATGAAAATAAAAAAATAAAAAGCCTTTTGCCGCTCAAAAAATTATCCATTCCCACTGTTAGTAAGCTCTTCGCAAAACAGTATTAACATAGCAGTGAAAATAACTTCAATTAAACTACTAAGCTTTTGGAGCGGCAAAAAACAATTTCTTGCCTTCCAAGGCAGCAGAGCAGATTACTAAAGCTTCGAACAAAACTCGAACATTTAATAGATAACCAAAAGTATCCAATAGCAACGCATTTAAGTTTTCAAAGAACAAAGTAAACGTATTAATAAACTCGAGAAGTTTGTTCCTTGAAGGAGTAAGATTCAAAGCTAAATTAAATCTGTTACCAATAAGTTGCAATAAGCTTTTCGTTAAGAGAAAAGAGGTTTGATGGTTAAAAGCTCCTTAGTCAATATCACTTGCCAAGGTTTGAGTTTGATGATGTGAAAACTTTTTCCTTTTCCAAATATATGAAACAGAACGGCAATTCCTGTATTTTCAAGAACTTGGCAGTGGAGGGCAGTCACTTCATGGCAAATACAGCTACATGAAGGTAGACTCGAAGCTGACACAACATGTGTTTGTTAAGGGAGATGATGATGCCTCCTCTTTCCAAGCTCAAACTCAAAGCATTTGTCTCATTATACCTATAAGTAAAATTATACAGATTTTATATTAATAAAATAGGATCCATACTATGTCCCGCCAAAGGACCTACAAAATAGTTGTAATCGAATGCCAATAAATAAAATAGAAACAAAAAAAAAATTGTAAATAGATGTCACAATTTCATTCCAAACACTAATACTTAATAATATGTTAATAAATTAAGACGGCACTTGCACAATACAGCATTAAACCAATTACAGGCACTTGAATTGCCAAGGAGTCGGTCAGTCAGAAAGATGAAGCTAGTTGCCCATTTGGTCGCGGGTTCCTGTAACCACATTGAAATAAACGAAACATTTAACACTAGAATAGAGTCAAATGTTTCCGCCATTATCAGTAAAAGCTATGTATTTGTTGACAGCTCGAAGCCCGCATATGGGGACGCCCACAAAGATACCGAGTCCCGTTGGCACTCTGCTATCTAGGAGAACACCGGTGAGTTTTGTTTTATTTATATTTAGTTGATAATGTATGGAGAAATTAGAGCTTTTCCTTCGAAAAGTCGTTTAAGAAAGTTTTTTTTTGGTTGAACTATTTCCAATAGCGATGATGGCTAATATCAAAAATGGTCGTAAAAATAATGTAATTTCAGAGAAGGCATAATAAAAATGAGATAATCGAAAAACTCTTTTAAATCGATGCAAATATGAAGAAGATACACGCTTTAAAAGTTTTTAGAGGGGATTATTCGCGTCCTTGTCGCGCGGTACGGACAATGTATGGCGCTAGTTTGAAGTTACTTAGTCGTGACGTCACTTCTACGATAGTACTGTCCTTGTCTAACACTTTTTTTTAAACGTGTATAACTCTGGCATATTACCTACTCTAGCTTTTACACTTTTGATAATATTGTTTGCATTGTTTAGAAAAAAACATTTTTTTGAGATTAAAAAAAAAATAATGTCATCATCAATGACAATCATCGAAGGCTGATGATATTATGATTTTGATGTAGTAATTTTAAATAACTTTTTTATTTCACCGGTTGTCGAATAATGGACGTCAAAGCATATCGGTATGTTCCAACATCACGTTTAGTGCTCCATTTGTTTGTCATTGCGCCTTTGTCACATCAGTATGGACTAGTAATATGGTTGTATCTGCTTTAGTAGTGGGCAGGCCATCTGTCATGGCGGACATAACGTAGTTAAGTAGGTACTTTAATAGAGCCACGTGCTAGTCTGTACATGATAGCATTGGTTAGGGAATCAGGGTTGCTGAACTTTTTACACGTTGTATAGTTGGCGCTTGGCATGCTATAGTGATGTCAGCAGGATAGAACGAAGGTTCGAAATATGAAAATGCTGCCCATTAATTAAAGAATAATAATATAGTCTGTTCCAAAACCATCATAGGAAAGTGTAAATAAACCCTGTTTTTACAATCTGAAACAATCACTAACTAATGGGTATTAGTAACACATTCATCTTTATTTAGAAGTTTTCAACTTTATATCTCGCCAATTATTACTAGTAATTACATTCATAACTAAAAAAAAAACCCGCCAAGTGCGAGTCGGACTCACGCACCGAGGGTTCCGTACAAACCTGTAGGAATATGTATAAGACCTCAGTATGTATTTGATATCAATTTCAATTTAACACCTCTAAGCGTTCATGAGGAAAGGGGTAGTAAGTTTAAAATTATTAAAAATATTTTTATTATGTGATGTAACTAAAAATTTACGGCTTTCGCAATTTTTCCTTTATCTGTGCTATAAGACGTTGCTTTTTTCAAGATTCTGAGTTCACGGGAAGTACCCTGTAGGTTTTGATTCCCTGGCGAGTGTCGAAAATTTGCGGCATAAACGGCTGTTTGATTGCGTGAGCTTAGAATTTTAGAATTTTCATTTTTTCACAGCTCCAAGGGACAGTAGACCTGAGTATTTGATATAAATTCCAGCTTAATAACACCACGCGTTCCTGAGAAAAAGGGTCTTGACAGTCAGACAGACGGACGTACAACAAAGTGATCCTATAAGGGTTTCGTCTTTTTCCTTTCGAGGTAAGGAATCCTAAAATTCATCGATGTAAATTTAAGTTATAAAATTAACACCAAATTGTCAAATGGAAAACATCTAAGGTGGTTTTAACAGATAAATTCGGGTTTAAGGATTCAAATGATAAAATCAAAGCACTTATTTTAAATGTAGCACTACAAATTGACATCCACAGGAACGTTTTCTGATCCATAATGTTTACATTATCATTAGATACTTTCGGAACAGACCGTACATAAATGAATTTGCACTACGAGTCCAAATTTTTGCTGACGCAATATTTTTAATGAATTTATTACACGGTTCTAAAAAGTTTGCCATCCCAGCTATGACCTCTTTAGAGCTGGAACAATTTATGTAGAAAATGAACGGAATCCAAGCGTGGTAATATTTCTGTATGTTTTTGTAATAACAACGCCATGGGATTGATTTGTTCCTTAAATTGCAATAATATGCGATTTGATACTGCATGTATTTCTGGGAAATTGTATTAATGAGAATCTTCACGCTGTCGTAATTATAGTAATAAGAACCAGTTTCAAGTTACACCTGACTAAACTATCTTACTAAGATGTTTTATTAATCTGCGAAAAATAATTTTAATCCTGTAAGACTTGGCCAAAGCATTTTCATGGACTTCATTGAGCTTGGAGCTTCTGGCATAGAAAATAGTCTTGGCTACTTGCAAGTTTCGTAAGAAGTACTTACTAAAAGATATTATAGAGAAATAGAGATGATGGACAACAGCATCTTCCATACGCCTAACAAATAGGGAAAGATAGAGAGAGAGAAATACAAATAGAGATAGATATAGAGAAATATATATACAAATAGAGATAAGAGTGAGAGACAGAAGTGTCTGCTTTTAAAATGGTTGTAATTTTAATGTATGAAGTCGCACATAAAGTAGTGGTAGTAGGGCTCCATGCCTCAGGTGCGCCGAACATGTATTTAATAATCAGCACTCGTGGAGTGGAGACTGCGTATCGGCAAGCGGAGTAGGGGATGCCGCCCAGCTAGATGTACCTACGACCTTTAAAAGGTGGCTGGGACTGGGCTGGGACAGACAGGAAGCGCAAGGCGTAGGACAGGGTGTTGTGGGCGCCGCCTGACAGAGGTCTATGTCCAGCAGTGGACTGCGATAGGCTGACTTGAGTACTCGTGGACAGGGACTGAAAAACACCTTTAAAATGTTACAGAATTATAAGTGTTACATTTTGAATTATTGATAACAGAATCAAATATGTACCACTTATAAAAGTGTAACAGTAATATATCTATAACCGATATAAAAGTGTGTGTGTTGCCAGAATAGCCACAATCCCGACTGGATTGAGGTTATTTTAGCATCGCCACGTCTGTCTGTCCGCCGCGCGTTGTTGTGGTACCGTTCAATTATACCTGAAACTGTTTATTTATGTTACACATATTAACACATATAAATGGTTACACTTTGATACTGTAACATTATTGTATCTGTAACATTTATGAATGTGTTTATTTTAAAACAGTGTTAAAAAAACTTTAAACAGTAACAGTTGAGTCCTTGCCAGTGCAGGCTGGTCCTAGATTAGCAATATGGTTAGCATATTACCTACAAGAATTCCTGTTATCCCCTCCTATTGTAGTTAGACTTCCACTCCCTTTTTGTAGCTAGTTAGATGAATCAATGACTAATAACCACCCTTTTAATTCTAGATCCCAACTCCTCGGGACGTTTACAATAGTTCCCACGTGATAAGTGAAGAGTGAATCGTGATAAGTCAATTACTACGAGCGTATTGTTTTTAAATAAAATATTGTTTGATTTCAAAGCAGTTTCATCTATTTTTGTAATCATTGTTACGTCTGCGAGAATCATGTTTGTTTTGATGATTTGCGTTTTTATTGTTCTGGCTATAAAATACCTAGATCAGTGACTATTATATGTGGTCTTTTCCATACGACCTTTAGGCCGAGATCTTTATACGGTACCTAACACGGCACGTAGTTAAGATAAGCGTTATACCTGTCACTGTCTAACCTGCATAACTACAAGTGCAATATTGAGAGGTAAACATCTCACCGCGATCAGCTGTCAATCAATATTTCACAACAAAGATGCACTGATAGCTTTTGAACACGGTTTAGATGTGCTGGTCGCGTTCAGTTTCATTGCTGAAATTCGCCCTTAGTCTTCCTCTCTAGTATTGACATGGACTATTGAAAAATAGCTCATGCTGTTGTTTAAACATGAGCCAGTTATAAAGGTAGCAGGGCTACTAAGTAAAAGATTTCATGCAGTCTATTTCTGCCCGCATAAAATCGATCTTCGCTTTATCGGCGGTCTGCGGTCCCCGGACGATAAATGATTTAGCGGTTAGTGACATTATTGTTAAAAGGTGAAATCGTATGGTGGTACTGCTGGAAACATGCATTCGGAGTAATTCATAAGTTACCATATGACCTATGACGTCCTGTTGGATCCTACAGGGGAAGTTCGCTTACCCGTATTTTTTTATTTTGCAAAAGCATCTTCGTAGCAAGAAAATTGCTTCAAGAACCGATGATGAAGAGGACTTGGTAAAACAAAATTATTTGGGTCACCTATTTCTGATCATGGCGCGAAATTAAAATGAGTTTTAGGTTAGACCGACCAAAACATTGGATACCCAATCCAGACATTGATTGGTAGATGAACTCAGCTGTTTTGTAAAGGATTATCTCACTAAATTGGTTTTTATTTGCATTGCTTTCCTGATTATAAGCATAATAAACTCATATAAGGTTCGTTTCTAATTGGTCTCAGCCCATATTCGAAAAAGATCGTGAAGCAATAAACTTGAAATAGACATGGGTAAACTTTATCATCAAAAAAGTCTATAAAAACAATATAAAATCGTAATATAAAACGATAGTTAACTGGGAATGTAGTGTTTCGAAGTTAATCTCTTCTGTTTACAAAATGCTTTTGGCCTTTTTCAGCATGCTTCGCGCCATTTAGATCTGTCAAAATTATAGTCTAATGGTTTACGGATTATTGCCATTAAAATAGAAATAAAGTCAACGAAAACGTGATGTTCGATCAATAAGTAACTATAAAATAACAGATGAGCTTACCTTTTAATAGATTACGATCGATTAAGGTTTTACTGCTCAGAAGTGAAGCAATTTTATGCGTGAATTATATTGTTGCCAGTTATAAAAATTGTGTGTCGAACTTTATGAAATCTGAATTTGAAACTTTCGAAGAGTAATGGTAATCGAAAGTTTATTTGTTTATCGATTATGTAAGTATCGAATACATGATTAGCTTTGCAATACTCTTCGGTCTATATATATATATATATATATATATATATATATATATATAAATCAATTGCTGTTGGTTAGTCTCGCTAAAACTTAAAGACGGCTTAACCTATTAGAATGATTTTTGGTTTGTTTTGTTCGCTATAAAACAGGGGTCGTTTAAAGAAAATAAAATTGGGAAAAGCCAAAAGATCAACTGAAACATAAAAATAAAATGGTAATTTTAATAAATGCTAAAATTGTATAGGAATGGCGTTCGTTGCAGACCTCACATGTTTTTTTAATAAATGGCATTCGTGTCGGAACTATTTTCTACCGGACGTGCTGAACAATTGTCTGTCACAAATGTCATTATTTTCGTGTGGTTGTTAAATCGTTTTTAGTTGTTCCGTAAAAGAAAAAAACTAGATTTTAAGACTTGATGGAAGTGGATTGAGAAGTACGAAAATGCCGAGGAGAAGACAAGCTGACATAGGTCGTCGAAGTCAATCAAATGTGCGACGAGCTACCTCTTGCGCAAACCTCACTGATGACCAGCTGGCGACAGATAATGATAATACATAGTTGTATTAGTATGTCCGAATCGCGTTCAAGAGAGACTGAAAATGAACGACGAGTGGATAGACATAGAATGCAACGAGTTCGTGCACATCAAACACAACAACAGCGAGCACGACACAGTGAACATGAGCGATTGCGCCGACGCAGTGCTCCTGTGAAGCTGGAACGGGCGGCATTCCATTATGATCCGGAAATCGAAAATTCAAACCCTACACGATGCAGCCAATATTATATCAATAGATTACAGTTAGAAGCTAAAGTTATAATCTAATAAATCGTAGGTGGTACGAAGTTCACCGGGTCATCTAGTATATAATATAAATGGATACTAAACAATATGTTGTTTCAAAGTTCAGTATAGTTATCACTTATTCAGATTGTTTTATTGAGGGCAACACTTCCTCTTTTGTTTTATAAATGGCATTTCTACGATATAAAAAGGTTTTATCATTTGAAACATTCATGGGCTTAAAACAAAAGCTAATCAACTGGTGATCGCAGTTAGGCATAGACAAGAGAATGCTGTAGGTCATTTTAATGGCTTAAGCCTTGTACGGTGTTCACTCCCAGAAATACTCAAGACGCAATACTCAATATATTTATTGCATTCCACAGTGTGAACTAAGGTGGTAGGTTTTACAAAGACATCTGTTCATTGTGGACCCTGTTGGACACAGCAAAGTAGGAAGAGTAGGCTTTAAATAGAAGAGTCTGTGCTTTGCTTTTGTGAATCTTCTCTTCCACACATATAATCAGGGACGAAAATAAATATTTATAGGCCCCTTTGGGAGCCTACTTCATAAATACCATATCTATTAAAATATGCTCTTAGGTTAACCACCAATACGAACAGACATTATAGACAATTCTCGCTTATTAAGTACAGTCGTACAGATTAGACATAATTACAGTGCAGAGTTAAGTGAAAACATGTGCTTTCCAGTGGTTCCACTCTACATGCTGGCTTGCTTGCATAATTAAATATAATTATCTTTTTTTTTTGCGCAAAGTAAAGCCTTGTTGTTTTGGGTTGTAGGCTCAGGCGCGTATTCGTTCGTTCTCAATTTGAAACTGTCAGATTTCAAATTAATAACAGTTTCAAATCGCGCGAAATTAAGCCTTGTTGTTTTTGGTGGTAGGCTCAGGCGTGTATTCTTATGTTCTCAATTTGAAACTGTTAGATTTCAAATTAATAACAGTTTCAAATCGCGCGAAATTAAGCCTTGTTGTTTTTGGTGGTAGGCTCAGGCGTGTATTCTTATGTTCTCGATTTGAAACTGTTTGATTTCAAATGAATGTACCTAAATCTAATTTTAAATGAAGTTCTAAGCTTTCAGTTCCAGATTATTAAGTTGACCAAAAAATTACTTACTTATACATATAGCAAAAGTATCGTCTGCCAAGTCTTTTCTTAACTATGTTGGGGTCAGCTTCGCGCTGCGACTGCCTTTCTGACCTCCACAACCCAGTAACTGGGTAACACGATACCACTTGGTAAGACTGGTTGTCACACTTTCGGGCTCCTGATGACCCGTAACGACTATCATTTAAAAAAAAAACAACAAACCCGTTAAAGTAACGTGTCACCCAAAGCAAGGAGGGGTCATGTTACGGATGGACCACAGACCACAGACCGTCCTCAGCAAGCTTAGTTTAAACTTCGATCGACGAGTGCGGCTGTCATTTAAGCCACGAGACCCTTATGTACCAAAACATGGGCAAGGAAACCGTCGTGGAGAAAACATATGAAACGTCCATGCAGTGATTAATTCAGCGTAGTAACAAGAAGGTAACCTTTAGTTGATCCTGTAACTCTTTATTATAAGAGGCATTTGCCCTGAAGTAGGGCAAATGCCCTACATCACCTACCTAAATAATCTAGTTACAATGAAGTTTATAGGAGATTGAATGTCAACACAGTTTCTTGACTACTGAGAATAGTGAATAAACTCCGACATAAACCACGGAGTAAAGATCTGATTTGTACCCCGTAAGTATCTGATTTGTCTGAAAAACAACTCATACATACTTATTTAACATAAGCTTTTGCGCGCGACTACGTCCGCGTGATTTTCTTGCTCCCCCGACCCACTCCGACGCAACGCATCGCCTGCCCGCGCTTTTATTTCGTTTCGTTTCTTTCTGCTCGGTTCCTAAGGTCCTAGCGTGATGTTAAATAGGCCATAGCCTTCCTTATGAATTAGGCTATGAGATGCAAAATGCATGCAATGCAAAAAAAAAAACAAATCCGATCGGTAGTTCCAAAGATTACCTTCTACATTCAAACAAACAAATTTAACCTCTTTAGATTATTAGTAGAGACGAGTAGTGTGAAGATTTAGGCCGCATTCCGAGTTAGACAATAATCACTGACAACGCTCACATCGATAATTTGCGTTCCGATTTAGATATCATGATTATGACAGCTGAGAGCTGTCAACGATTCGCTCACAGTGATATTATTAAAGGGCATGGTCGGCGTTATCGCAAGATGGCGCATGTTATATATTACCTCATCTATGACGATTCACAGGACATCAGGACATCGACATTGCGCTCACGCTATCTCGGAACGGGTGTAAGCGCGCTCAAATTGATTACAGCCCAATTTGGAATGCGGCCTAACGTACGTGCTGTCAAACAAAATTCACGCATTTACGTTTACAACTGAAGTCTCGCTAATAAGATTGAAGACCGTAAATATTATTTCAAGCGTTTGTCGTGCAGTACCATTCATAGAAATCCTTAGTGCTGACATTTTTTTCATAATACTGTGGAGTGCGATGTTTTTTGTCTTCAAATACGTCTTTTAGCAAAGCATACAGTGCAAGAAACTGACTGACTGCCTTGTGCTAAATTTTCTCAAGTGCGCAATGGATTATGAATAAATATAAAACTCATGATGACAGACGGCATTTACGCGCTCAATTTTCCACTGTCTATTAGACGGTTACGTTTTTACGAAATAAATAAGGGTCTGTTTTGAAACTGAGTTGGAAGGTTGGAGCTTGCTTCTTATTAAACAGATGCTGCAGTAAAATAACATACAAGAAACAATCCATCAACATCAGTCCTCTTTAGTAAGCTCCTTATGTAAATAAAATACGAAACACGACAACGCAGCGACAACCGTAATTATTCTCAACCGATTACGGTTAAATTTAGTAACAAGCGGTCCCTCACTACTTATTCATTTTGTTTTAAATCGTGACTAAACAAGGAAGCATTGTATTTGCGTCTTCTGGTATTAATAGTCGAGTTTCAGCTGTCGTTAGGCGAGTTTCGCGAGTAGTGATGCAAATGTTACGTACTAAAATTGGGAGTATGATACGCGATGGATATTATTGTGCTCTGAATAAAAACAAAATTAGGTATCACCGGACTAAATTATTGGAGTCTTAATTTGTATTATTGCTCTAACTGGCTGATTATGAAAAAGATATAAGTTTGATTTGTCAAAATATACAGTTCGTATAAGCACTTCGGAGTTTCTTCCGGTGTAAAAGTTAGATTTTTTACGCGAACAATCGTAAAAATCTATCTAAGGAAAATTGGTTAGTAGGTAAAACATCCACGTTTCCCACATAATCCTTATCTGTACGCAGTGCTTTTAACCAACGAGACAAGAAAAGATGGTGAGATACCATTGATTACCATTTCACTTGCCGGTATGTAACATCGACGATGCGAGAAGATGGATATCATGCGTTTTTAAAATGCGGACATCAACCCTAACTTACAAGAAGTGGTCATCGTATTAGTGGTTCAGCAGCTTGAATGTAACGCACACTCTTTAAATAACAATCTGAATAATCAAAGCTAATCCATTGCTTCATTTGTCCGAAAAATTTCTCTGCTCAACAACTTAAATAAAGCAATGACGGTTGTTGAACTGTCAAAATGAAAGCCATTCCTTTTGTTAGTGAGTTACGCAACTAGTTACCCCGCTGGATTCGACGGCGCGTCGTGTTCCACGCGCGCTTCAAAGAGATGTCACCACATAGTGACGGGGTCCGATAGGGCCGATGCCTGCCACGGTTGCGGGTTGTTCGAAAGAGATACCTTGGCCCTGGCACAGGCAACTGAAGGCATGCGGCCCTACCCGCATTCCTTACACGTTTTTAGTCAGTAAAAGTCTTTCTTACACGCCTTCCCGCTCCATCCAGAGCGGGAAAGTCATTTGATGATATTACACCAAAAAAAAAAAAATGGTACCCCGCTGGATTGTGCCGGAATATAGCACGTCGTGGCACACGTGGCACAGACCGTGGTTTCCCCGACATCTGTCATCAGAAGACAGCCGCCATGAAACCATCGATGCGACGCTGTGCTAGAGTGACAACTATGTGACAGTCATCAGCCAGTGCCACTCTTATCCGAATTTTTCGGTGATTTCAGCACGCTTAGCATTACCACCCTAAAAACGGGTATTGGCGTAGTAAGAATAGACACAATGAAAGATACAGTAAACAATCTGTCTTTTTTCTGTCTATAATCTGTCATTTGGTATATTCTTATGTCTTCAAAAACTACGAGACGGCGCCACTTGCTGCGCCGTCAGAACTAAAAGTAAAGTAAACAGTACCTAGCCAGTTGAGACAATAATTTTGGTACTTACTTTCAACTACTCAGCCTTATAATATTGAAAAAAAAATAAGAAGTGTAAACAGATTTTCTTAGAGACAAATACTGTGAAAATAAACAACGATTTTAATGACGCGACTTTAAACTAGACGTTGGAATAGCGAAATTAACTTCTTATCTTGAATTCGTTTTAGTTCCTATAACGAAGTTTGAATGCATTGATGAAACTACCAGTCTGAATTTCAAATTACATTTAATCCTCTATTTATTTCAATTTACGGTTTCAACCAACCTCATTAATAGATTAACAATGTCAGCAACAAATTAAAAAACCGTTACAAAAATGGAAAATGGCGTAATGAAAAACAATTAGGGTTGTAATTACATGCTTCATTATATCAAGCTTACTGGAAATAAAAAATCGTTTCATAAAAACGTAATTACGGTTATTTTAATAGAGTGAACATGGAGCATCAATGGAAACAACGGCTTGGCTGCAAAACGATACACCGTCGTCTTCACCGCATAAAAAAATAGTTCAAGTTTCATTGGCTAGGGTTGCCAACTTGTAATTTGCGAGAATATAAACGGAGTGTAAGAAATAGCTGGGAAAGCAGCACCATAATTTTTATTTTGTCTCTTTCGATTTTCTGATGTATTATATCAAACAATGAGTAACTTAATTTGAAATAATTGTAGAGTCATAAAAGATGTTGCAAAATGATAGTGAGTATTAACGATGTTCTCGTGTTTTTATTAAAGGCACCTTATTATTAAGGCGACAAGAAAGCGTATGAGATTCACCAGTGCGTTGATCAACGAATTATGTGCTTTTTTCTTATTAAGTTACTAAAAACAGCCATATTTCGTTTAATCGTAGCAAGTTAAAATATCTGGGCTGAAAAACGCAAGTTTATGACGCGTTTTCCGCTTAAAGTCTTCAAATAATTGTTTCCAACTTTACACTAGTTTCAATAAAGCTCATTTCAGAATGACAAATACTATTGAAAATTCAAACAATTGCATGAGGTTCAATTGAACTTTTCCGTATTCCGAACTTAATGCCGACTCTAGTAAAGTTCTTAATACATAATTAATAAACTAAGACCGGTCTAAGTTGTCAGTTTTGTAAAAAGGAACTGCTTTTCAATTTCTGACAGGTTCTTATTTCAATCACAGGCTTGACGATTAAGCCATGTCTAAAGAATAACCGTGTTGTGTAATAAGACCGTTTGGGTTGATTAAAAAATAATTGTTTAAATGTTAGGAAACTACATCGCGAACACGGTTTAGTATGGCGACTAGCCTCATGAGCTTCTCGCTTATCAAAATATACTCAAAAGAGCCGCATTAGGTTGGTATATTACCAATGTTTGCTCACGTGTGAGGAAGCACCGTGTCATTCGCTTATCAACCTGGAAATCTTGCATTACGTCATTGTAATTATAGTGATTCACGTGGCTCTCTATCTATACGTATTTATTTGAATAAGTGCTCGCATCGTTCGCGGTGTTTATTAAAATAAATGCGTCGAAACTACATATTGTTTCTTTCACATGATATAAAAAAAAGAAACGCTTCATACAAAACTATATCTTTGGAGTACTGGGACGCACCGTTGATTATAGTACCACGCTGAGTTTATAATACCAGCTGACATTTGTGGTTATTTGTTTATCTGTCACATCAAACAAGATATACTAGAAGAAAAAATTGACTTGTATCTATCTTATCTCCATACTTCCTAGAATATAATTATCTTAAGCGATAAAAATAACAAGTGCATTTTAAAAACAAAAAAAAAAAAACTAAAATAGAATGTGAGAGTTTTTCGTGTTGCAGCCAGGAAAGCACAGCATCCAGTTTTCCTTAAGCAATGTTCATAGTCATGCATGCTGCTTATGCCTACCACTAAATGGATTGTTTGTTAATTATCATAATTTGTACATTGCGATGCCGCCATTAACACTGCCTCTTGGTGGAAATTTTGTCAATTCACCAAGACTGTGCTAGTTTCAGTAACAATATTCCTTGAACAAGTTTTTTAATTCTGGCAGAAACGTAAAAAAAGTTTTTAGTAACTTTGTAGATTACATTAAGTGGTAACCCTGACAAAATAATGTCAAACGTGATTCACCACGAAGATTGCGGTTTGGCGCTATTTTTTATTATTTTATTTCACCGCTGCCGCCGCATTCCGAGATACTGTTGATGTGTTTGTATTTTTCTGTTTCGTGAAAATTAAAGATTTACCGCCATTACCTGTGTCTGTGTCTAATCGAGTTTTTGCGAGAAAGTTATAATAAATTAACAAAACAATTTTTTGTGGGGTTATTAGTGCCGCCACCGTAGTTATTATGGATTAAAAAGAAAAGTAAACCTAAGCGTGAACGAAATTCCCTGAGGGTTAATTGCGTAACTTACTAACAATGGCAATGTCATTCATATTCACAATTCAACAACATTCATTGCGTTATTTACAGAGTCGCGCAGGCAAATTTTTCAAAAATATGTAGCAATGGTTTAGTTTTCTGCAAAAGCGTCAGATTGTGATAAAAACTGTAGTATGTAATTGGGTTGCTGAATTGGTAGACTTTTTATATTCCTGTAGTCTACAATGAAAACTCTAACGTTCAAATTCGATGTGGCTTAACTGAATCAACACCAAAATAATCTTGTCTGATTTGTCAGTCAATCAACGAACTCCACGAAATAATATGGACGTAGGTTTCGACAGCTAATTCTTCGTACGCTGATATATCGATGGCACGTCGACAGTTTGACTAATACAAAGCCTTCCTAAATTTATTTAAGCAATGGAACTCATCATTTTCTTGGTCATAAACAGTTTGCCAGTAACCATTAAGAAAACAGGTTTTCCACAGAATATACAGTTGAATGCTTTGGCAGAAAATAATTTTACGGTAGACGGTAGTCATGCTGGAATAATTACTTAATTACCAATACTTAATTCTTGTTTGTGGAAAAGGTCTGGGTGGCCTATGTAGCGTGTATCTACACGGTATCACCAATACCGCCCGTTGTAGAATACTAATCGCTTTGTTTGGCATTAACACAGATTCCTGGACCTAACCTGAATATTCATTACCATTGCTTGTAATACTTGACTCTTGGAATCCAAATGGAATGCAGAATGATTATTTAAACTATCGACCACCGACCAGAATGCATTATTGAAAATATGTTTAGCGATGCGATAATTACAATTTTCTAATAACAGACAGACGTTTTTAATTATTGAACCTCATTATTTGGGTTGTAAAATAGATGAAGCCGAAGACATTTATTTATTTATAGTAGGTACATGGAGAACTTACAGCTAATAAAAACAGACAAACAAGGAGACTATAGTCACCAGAGAGCCAATTACAAATCCTCACGTATAGGTAGACTCATAATAGTAATTTATGGTGTGAGCACAAAAACAAAAAACACATTGCCTGATTTAAAGTAAGAAGCTATATAAATACTAGGTTTACAATTGGATGATGACTGAAATAAAAGAGACAATAATAACATCAAAATAATATAACCTAGGTACTTAAAAAAATTGAGGCTTAAATGTGAATGGATCAAAATGGAATTCATTGCGTATATCATTGAAATTTCTGACATGATGCATTTACACAAAATAAATTGAAAAAAGGGTAGAGGCGTGATTATTTGCAAAGTAATCATGCCGACGAATTATGAAAAGGCAGATAAACACTTTTACAATCCTTGTTATTTTATTTATTTATTTATTTGAATCACACACAACTATCATCACAGGCTTTCCTAATACAATAGTGTAGTTATAGTTAATAAAGCTTACAATATGAGACTTACAATAATTATATCATTATGAACATCTACTTATGACTAATTATAAAATTTGCGGCCCGTGTAAATTCACTCAGAGTACAATTGAAGCAGTCAATCTGTTTTGACACCATATTGAGCGTATGCAGGGCGCGCGTCAGCGGCGCGAGCTGCAACAGGTTGGTTCGAGCGGGCGGCACCCACAGTAGCGGCGGTCGCCTCCGTCGCCCCACGTGCCCATCAGGTACATACAACCCCACCGTGCGTAGAACTCCTGGGTTGTGTATTTTACCACGCATAATTTTAAACAAGTAAGCGGCGAGAGCTACTTCCCTTCTTACTTCCAGTTTATAATAGCCTACCATGCCCAGCACAAATAGAGTAGGATACATCAGTGGATACCCTGGATACACACCATACTGCTTTAAGTACAGGAATATGAAAAGGTATTTCTACAACTATCACAATGACATTTCGAAACGTTATGGAATGTGAATAAACTTAATATTCCGGTTTCGAAAGTATTTAGGTGACCGGACTATTGTTGAAGATTGCGCTGCAGTATAAATCATGAATTCTCTTAAGGTGGGAGGGCTAGGTGGCCCCGAAATTTAAATTTTCTGTTTTTTTGCAATTTGCAGGTCGAGTGTCAGTAGTGCTATTCTGTAACCATAACGCCGTGAAAACTTAGGTGAAGTGAGCGTGGAGTGAGCTGTCAGTGCCACTGATGCTAGGGATTGACCAAGACGGGATGACACGGACAGCTCACTCCACGCAAGTCTTCACGGTGAGATTTTACAGAATCGACATGCTGGTTGTATTGTGAACAAAATATGATTCGCAATCGTAACAAGTATGTGTTTACAAGATTATAGTCATTAAAATCATCAATACAACCCTTTAAGTTCATAATATGCAAATCCTGCAAATTGCAAAAAACTTAAGAATATTTGAATTTCGCGGGCAACTTGGCGCTTCCCCATTAACTTTTGCATTCTGTGACAGAAGTTATAGCCCCCTTCCGCAACGACACTGTCAAAATTTGCGACGACTGTCAAATTTTGCACAACAGCATCACACACCATGCCTTCTTTGACACCTCTTTTGTTTATTACTACAGTTTTATTCGCTTGCATCCAACGCAGGGGACGAACTTTAATATCATGAATATTCATGTTGGCTGGAAAAATGCTAATATGAAAACGAAATTCATGGAAAAGCAGAATTTCTGAAAGGAATTTTCCCATTAGAGTTGCCTGCTACTAAATTTATGGACTAGGTTTGCTTGCGTTTAAAGTAAATAGTGTTACTTTGTACAACCTTCATTTATTACCAAATTGTTTTAAAATTCAGATCAGATACATCTAAGATACTACTTTTTAACCGACCTAAAAAAGGAGGAGGAAGAAGTCGGATGCATATAACGAAAATACAGAATCAAAGACACCGAATTCCGAAATTAAAGTAATTTTTCACGTTGTAGTAATATTTTTTTGGAAGCAAGTTGTTATTTTTTTTTTTTTTTTTTTAAATTTAACCACTTAATTGAACATCGCCGACGCGGACGTCGCGTTTACGACATTGTTATAATAGTTACCAAGAGAAAATGTGTTATTACATAGAATTTATATTTTTTCACGCTCTTAAATTACAGGCTCGAGAATCACTGAACCATTTTTGATGGGACTTTCTCTCTTACGAGACTTTATTTGTGATGACATATAAGAATTTAAGTAATGGAAAATTGTCTCGGGACTAAAGCCGAACTAGTCTTAGGTACTCTTTAAAAATGTCACCGTAAAACATACCGGTGAAGTTAGCTTGAGGGCTGTCAATAGTGTCAAACCCTAGGAACGGCTGAATTGTCAGTTACCTTCAAACTAACTTTACCTAAAATTTTAGGGTGATATTTCCATTGAATAGACAGAATAGACATGTTTGTGATTTCATTTAGAGGCTTACAAGAGCTTAAGCGCGGTCACTATCAGACCGCATAGAAAAGAAAGAGAAGCGCTATGACACAACGCTGGTAATTCATTGCAAAAAATGGAGCAATTTTCTATTGATTGAACTAAGAAAATAAAACACTATTAATTACGTTAATTGGTTGCTACAATATTCTACAATAAATAAATATTATATTGTTATATCCTGAAGAATATCATATATTTTTCTGATTTTGTTTACTGCAGTGTATCCCATCCCAGGTACTTTTGGGCATTACAAAACTTGCTGTTAGGTCCCCATAATGATGTATAAGTATGTTTTTCTTCCAACTATGCTTTAATTTCATCACAATCACACTAAAAACTCAGTACAAAACGAGTCTTTAATGCTCTAGCTAGAGCAATAAAAATTTATGAAATTTCATTATTGCACAGTTTTTTTTTAATCGCACAAAAAGGTGCTCTATTCAGCCAGCCGATATCAATACTTTTTTTTTACTTACGTATTATTCGTTTCTATCCTACTTGTTCCAAATTTAAATATAAATTTGCCCAACAAAACTCTTAACCTTACGTTTAATAATTGCTCAAGTATATCTTTTTATTTCAATAATTAAACTTCTATTTTAACTGTTTGATATGAGTTTCTTTTATCTACTATTCCTATAGGTAATAGTTGAAAGAAAAGCAGATTATGCACCTCGCCTTAAGTAATTTATATATGTATAAGAATTTATAATGCAAAAATAAATTACTTTGTGCTCGATGCAATAATCTACTATTGTTGCATCTATGTTTCTACATTTGGAGTATTCTGTTTATGAAGTAAGACTGCCATTCCGTATTCCTATAACCAATTTCAGCACGATTTATTTGCAAACTGAATTGCACCATTGTTTGAAAGGTTTTAATTGCCAGCTAGAAAATATTTTGTAATATAATATTTGGCCATCGGCGTGAGGAATCTGCATGAGGATTTCTCAGAAGCTGGATTGGCACAAGCAAAGGCGTATCTGCGACCGGCAGTTTGCGAAGTCGGGCTGTGGATGATGCTGATGAGAAAATATTATTTTGTCACCATAAAATAAGCTTCGAAATTCTAATGCAATTGAAATTAAAAACATGTCCGTGAACATCGCAACGTAGAAGAATGTAAAGAAGTTAGATGAACCTTGCCGTAAAAGTAATTTTAAACAGAATTCATGTTTAATTCATGTCGTATTCTTGTACATTGTACATTGTCCCCTGTGTATGTTATATAAAAGGGACATTTACTTGTTACTGTACGAATTCACACCTTTTTTTAGACAATCTGTGTCAATGGGTCATCTGAAGATGTTTTTAGTTCTGGTACAGTAGATTTTATCTTGATAAATTCCTTCGTTCCTGTATTATAAGTAATATTGTTTATGAAATATTGCTTTTATGTTAACTTACTGACCACCCAAATCACCTAAACATAAAATCAACTACCGACCTAATAATAGTTAACACCATGAAAATCGACTTGTAAAAAATTACCGTTTTGGCCGTAAATCATAATGTAATAGTTGATTAAATAAATAAACACTGTAGAGCTTACCGGAAATTATCCCGCGCCGTGTTAACTGCGCGGGAGTCGGGGGCAACGATCTCTTCTGTGACTCAAGCACAGCATTGTCTTGCGCCAGTAAAAAAATAAAAAGTTAAGTTGACACTTGATGACTTGACAGTTGAATGAAAGGTTGAAGAATTGGAGTTTTGATTCGTGACTTATGTTTTTCATATGTAACTGTAGTGTGTAATTTGATGTTGAGTTGATGCAGTCAATATTGGCGGAAAACATGATGTCATTTCATAAATTAATATTTTGCAAAAAAAAAAATATACCTAGTTCATTTGAGTTACTATTGTGTGACTTTACACACAAAGGAACTGTAAGAAGTTATAGAATTAAATTATTTGTAAAGTTTTGGATGGAGCTGTGATCGTACTTCCTGAACATTATCAATAATGGACCACACAAAAGGAAATTAATTAAACTAAAAGCCGTAACAAATGACCTAAAGACAGGTAAAACAGGGCATAATGAGTAGTAAAAAGTTATTGTATATTTATAGATGAGTTGTAAAAAGTTTAGTGATGTCAATACTATATTATGTCATAGACAACTTTATGTTTTCCTCAACTAGCATGGGAACATGTTACTAACATTATTCTACCTACGACTATTAGTCGTTCCAAAAGTTTTTGATAATAATGTAAACAAACCCTGTTCTGTAGTGCTATTCTGTCACCATCTCACCGTGAAAACTTAGGTGTCAGTATCGCTGATGCTAGGGATTGACCAAGACGGGATGACACTGACAGCTCACTCCACGCAAGACTTCACGGTGAGATATTTACAGTATCGACATGCTGGTGACTTTACTTAATTCTTCTTTTGTATCGGCACGAACTCCTACGGTCGTAACTTAAGATTTCATTACGCCTATATACCTCGAAAGGTAAGAAAGGAAGAAAGTAAGAAGAAAGAGAAAGAGGTGTATCTAAAGGACGCCCAAATTTCTCACGTTATGTTTATGTCCCATATAACAGGAAGCTAGTCCTACTATTGATTACAAAATATGTTTAGGAGATAATTCTATTCGTCGATTAGTCGTCATACTGAACAATTTAAGTATAAAAGACAATCAAATTCTTGAAAAGAAAAAAATCTTTTAATGCAGTTAATGTTGTTATCAAAATAAAATAAAAATATGTGCAAATCTGAGTAACGTGACGTAACGCAACGCAACTGACGTTAGTTTGACAGCTAGAACGTCATAGTTTGCGATAACGACAATCGTATTCGCAAGATTTGTAAAGCTGGGCTGTTCTCATTTAGAACGCTTGCAAGCATTCATATTCTAATTCTAGATGCAGGGTTTTTTTTTTTTTTGGGCGGGAAATCATCAAATGACTTCTCCCGCTCTGGGTGGAGCGGGAGGGCGTGTCAGACTTTTACTGACTAAAACCCACCCGTGTTCCTTCAGTTGCCTGTGCCAGGGCTACGGTTTTCTCTGTAGAATAACCCGCGACCCTGAGGCGTCGGCCCTATCGGACCCCGTCACTTTGTGCTGACATCTCTTTGAGGCGCGCGTGGAACACAACGCGCCGTCGACCCGGGCCTGGTCCTTACCGGCGGCGAGCTACCCATTGCTCGCCGTCCGCAAGCCCGCGCCTACGGTGTCCGGGAATCTGCAGGCGACTCCCGACGCCCAGGGCGTCTCCTGCGTCGGCTAGTGGAGGAGGTGACGGCTTTCCATTCCCTCTCGCTCCGTACCATGGCCTGGACCAGGGCCGGACGCGAGAGATCGCCGCCGCCAATCGCCTCCCTGAGGACACTGCGGTGCTCCGCCCAAGCTGGGCATATCTCCACCGTATGCTTCACCGTGTCCTCCGGGCGATCCACACAATGGTGACACCCGGGCGTTTCCTCCCGCCTTATGCGAAACAGGAACCTCCCGAAACAAGAATGCAGGGTTGGCATGAATAAATCATTTAATTAATTAATAATAATTTTTTCAATAACAATCAATGATTTAATCAAAAATGTTTAATATGTTTAATTTCACTTTCTTTCAAAGAAATCAACATAAAAAAACAGATTTAGAAATTATACCTAATTAAGTTACAAACTAGGGTCGTTTAAATCTGAGAAAACAATATAATTATTTTAATATTTGAATAAAAAAACTAGTTTTTCAATTTCCAGTCGGTTTCTTAAGTTGCTCTGAACAATTCCAAAGGTGGAAAACACTCTTTCCACAGCAGCTGAAGAAGCTATCGCCCCAAATATTTGCTTCACCACTGGAAAAAAAAAATACTGTTCCTCTTCGTTAAATATATTTTTGTCACATTTTTTACTATTTCTTCTGCGAACATCACACTTAACTTCTGAATGGTTTTGATTTTGACTTCAGCTCTACTATCAATATTAGCAAAACTTAACCATCATAGTGATTTCGTGCTTACTCCAACGCACTTTCTTCTTCTTCATCTGTCAGTGTGAATTCTGTTTGCATTCACATGTCAGACAAAAGGGAAATCCCGCGGTGTGTCCGGGGATTAATCCCTTGAGGGCGCGTTCCGTTTTGCGCAAAAATATAGTTAAATTAAATAATAAAATTAAAAAATGATAAAAATCCTGATTAATTAGGATTTTTTCAAAAAATCGTGCTTTATTCAATTTTTTCAAAAAATCATGATTTTTTCCAACCCTGCTAGAATGATGCACGAACTTGTGTATCACGATTTAAAACTAGATTTGTATGAAATCTGTCAGCTTTGGATCAGATTTCACACTTGAGCATAACCAACCTATCTTGAATAATATATGGGCTTTGGAATCAGTATGTTACTCTAAGCAAACTGACATCCGATTTGGTAAGACCTCCACAATTTGATTGATTGATACAGGTATTCCAAGGTCAGGGTCGTAACTGGTTTTGCAACTATTAAGGAAACTGTAGAGATTATATTAAACTAAAGTTAAATGATAGTTAGCTCTTATTAAAATAAATTTCGGAAGTTCTCTGTATGGTCAAGAACGTTTCTTTTTCGGACTTTGGTGCTGAGATCTATAAACGTTACTAGCGCGTAGGTACTTACATAATACGCTAAGCGTTATTCCTGGCGCGCGCTTGTTAAACTTCAAGAGCAATATAGAGACGAGAGGCACAATAAAATAAAGAATACATCAATCTAAGCCTAGGACGGACGTGCGAATAAACTCGCAAAAAAAAATCGCGCACTGTATTTTCAGTGCACTGCTTAGCGCCGAGAGTTAAAAACCCAAAAGTATTTTATTGACGCGCTGCTGAGAAGCGCTCTGTTGGATTCTCAAAAGTCGGCTCATTATCCAGAGTTAAAAATCCAGTGCACAAAAAAAAATCGCCTTATCGCCAAGTCTAAGTCAAAACACACACAAAAAAAAATTACCATAGATCTCGGCCCGAGTCAAAATTGTGAGAAATCATAATCTGCCGTAAGATACGTAAAATATCTTAATATCCATGTAACAAATTCGAAGTGTGCAAGATAATACTCGTAGGTATGCGTTCGTTCACTTACGTTTTCTTTTGAAAGCAACGCAAGGCCGCTTAGCCTTTCAACCAGTATCAGGTGACGTCAAAGATATCACGTATGAGTATGTTGGCTGCATTGTATAAGTGGATTTACGCGTGTTCTTGATTTGAAACTAGTTTGAAAAATTTACGTTTGATGTCATTGATTTGTCGTATTTGTCAAGCGGATCTGCCTTAGTATAGAAATAACCTTTTTCCAATTATGTTGGTGATACTCCTGTATGTACTCCCCGTCACTTGTCCTTAAATGTCCATTATAAAACCAGCGTCAGACAGTTGTGTTTGTTTGTTTGGCATCTCGCAGGTCAACCTATGAGGTTGTCGTCTACTTAAGCGGACTTGCCTGTGGTTGCCCTAATAAATTAAGGCCTCCAGCCAGGACTTAAACTTAAATACTAACTAAAACTAAGCGACAACGCTAAGGGTACCCCCTGTGGGGTACGAACCTCGGCTTAGGGCGTCGCTGGAAGAAAATGACTAGCTGGATCAGGATTGATATTATTTTGGGACGAATTTAAAGCTACAGGCTCAGCGGCGCGGGCTGGCTCGAGCAAGGGTCGGGAGGGGACCAGCGTCAGACAGCATCTGTCTGGCATTAATGCTGAAATGAACCTCTTTGACGCAGCCAGACACACACTATTTTTGTTGTTATTTAACCTTTTTATTTTGTTATTTGTACTTTGTGTTTAACGAACTGTGTCCAAATAAACATTATTATTTATTTCTATCTCTGATACAGATTTACCAGTATTTTACATTAAGGGACTGCAAATCTAACCTCCACACCCCAGTTACTGGTGAGACCCGTTGGTATGAAGTCGTCAGACTTTCGGGCTCCTGACGACCCGTAACGACTGTCGAAGAGTATGTACTTGATAATTCTTAGGTTTGAATATACATAAATATTGGCATTTTCAATAAGTACTTAATTTGATGAAAGTTACCTCTTCGGTGTTTAAGAAAGAATCAATTGAAAGTGCTATCGTGAAAACTAGACAGTCTAGTTGGGCAAGAATGTATTAATATTTTAGTAGAATTTTCAGAAAAATGCAGTGTGATGAATAGTCGTCCAGGGAGGCGGTTTTCCTAGCTCCTTCTAAGTTTCTGATAAATAGCTCCTGAATTGGCGACCGTGCCTTGTTGCAATTGAAATTGCAACCGATATTTCTTTGCAACTGTTTATAGACATTCGCGCAGTGGAAAATCTAAATCAAAGCACAACCAAACTCCAATAACCTAGAGTAAAGTTGCATAATATAAAACATTATAACTATTTCGTAACAAGTAATCATTGGATGGGATACAAAACATTAGAATTGCAACAACACGATTTTATTGACGCCATTATCGCCCGGTTGCACGGTGCGGAATGTGTGGCACACACGAACGGTGAATGCACGACGAGTCTTGAACATTTAACCTTCTTGCAATTTTCATTTACATGGTGCTTGGAACTGTCGAGATTATTCAAGATATTTCCATTGTGGTATGGGAATTGTACTAAATTATGTGTAAGGCAAGAAATCAAATTAATCAGCCTTTAATGTTCCCACTGCTGGGACACAGGTCTCCACTCGGTGAGAGGACGTGGGCCGTACCACTCGGGCCCAGTGCGGGTAAGTAGATGTCAAACGTCTTCGAATATTTGGCTCTAGGACATGCCAGTTTTGAGAGCAGTGGTGATGAAATAATTTACACAAAGTAAAGCGCCTTTCTCGCACCTACGACCTACATACAATTCGTAAGTCGCGGCTGTTACCACTGGGCCAGCACTGCTTTTGTTAGGAGCATACGAATAATTCTAAAATAATATTATATTTAGAATTCACTATGAGAAAGTGGTGATGTTATTGAACTTAAAGACGACTGGGTTCTGCCCGCGACTTCGTCTCCGTGAAAGTTCTCGTTTTAACATAAAATTTATCGTATGACACTCGACAATACTGTAGCTTCCCTCTGGTGAAAGAATTTTTGGAATCGGATCAGGAGTTCGAAAGACTTCCACCTACATTCAAACTCACAAGCACTTCTTTATAAATATCAGTATAGAGGTATGAGGAACAGGGTGTAAAGTTCAATCCTCCTCTATAGAAAAGGGAGGATCCCCCGACCAGACGGGAGTCGTGTCTGATGGGCAACTGCCCGAAGATTATTGTATATGCTAGTTGCGCGGTAATCTCTGTTTGCGCGATGGAGGATTCTGAGTGACGTCGGTGTGATGCGTAGCGATGCATGTGGCGGTGTAGATGCCGCCACATAGATAGATGGGTCCATGAAGATGGCTGTTAAAATAGGGGAAGACCTAAGAAACGATGGATGGATTGTGTGAATGGTGATTTAACTAGAAACGAAAACGTGGATACTGAGATGTCAGTTGATGTAGGTACCTATATAAAAAGATATGCTGAGCGGATCACAAATAAATAAAGGATTACAAGTCTCATCATATTTGGTGAAAAAAAAATTCTGATATGTATATTGGAACCGGCTATATGTTTAATAAGTTTAGCTGGTACAAAACAAAGAGAAAATATTAAAAAAACAAGTTCTTAAAAACCTTACATGAAAACAAAATAGAACTAACTTTTTAATAATCATAAATCAACAAACTTGCGTTGAAGACGGGTCCTACGATGTGTTGTGCCCAAATTTTAATTTAGAAACGCAATGTAGACGCTTTTAAGTCCCATCTGAACTTCAATTTAAACTGACTAGCTACGTTTGGGCGTAATGCTTCAAATATTAAAGTCAATTTACTGGCAAAGGATTTATTTCAGACGGCCACGTTTCAGATCATAGAAGTTTTTGAAATAAGATTTATTAACTGCTTTCTGTTTGTTAAGTAGCTGTCTTTGTCCGATTGTGGTTTCTTTTGCCGTTATTGTATTAAGAAAAAAAATGCTAGTCTAGCGCTGTCCTTAATTCGTTTTTCAAATGTAGAATCATTAGGCTATTTTTCTTTTGTAATGGCGCCCAGATTCAATGGTTGTTAGTTTTGTTCTTTCTAGCTTTGAGTATGAATGTGAACTGAAAAATGAAACTTATAGACGATGGGTCTCATGAAGATCTCTAGAGTCTGTTCAATAAGTCAGTTTACATGGGTAAGTTACAAGGAAATTAAAAAATAATCTACAGCAATGACTTATTGAACAGACTCTAGCGAGGCAACAGCGAGAGTCTGTTCAATAAGTCAATTTGCATTGCTATAGACTATTTTTCAATTACGTTGTAACTTACCCATGTAAACGGCCATATTGAACAGTCTATTAGAGTAGGAGAAGACCATAGAAACGATGGATGGACTGTGTGACAGATGATATGGCTAGAAGCGAGAATACGACGCATAGAGAAGAATAGAAGAAAAATACGATGTTTCAACGACCTCAAATAAATTGGGATCAGCAAGTCGATTCTGTTAAATCCCACCGTGAAGACTTGCGTGGAGTCAAACTCAAACTCAAACAATTTATTTCAATTAAACTATTTACAGGCACTTTTGAATTGTCAAGGAGTCGGCCAGTCAGAAATATGAAGCTAGTTGCCCATTCCAAAGCGCAGTAGGTACCTATGGAGAAGAAGGGGCAAGAAACTCCATGGACACTCTTTAAATAATTTGTTGTTAAAAATATATTAGTTACATCGATTAATGTTGACACTATAAGTGAGAACGATGTACAAAAACCGTACACGTTATAAGCGTCCAGACTGCAGCAAAACATATTTTAAAAAAATATTATTAAAATAAGCCGTGGCAGCTAAGAGATGACCAGTCCCAACCGACGGCGCCCGTTCACGAACATGACGCATGGATCAGCACCATTCAGCTCAACCATTTTGAATGGAGCTAAATGATCCGACACACGCGCCACCGTCTGCGAGACATTTGAGTGAGCATGACATACTATCAGCCGCCAGGGCACATTCAAGTCAATCTATGACATTACCCGGTAAATGGTAGCTCTATAGTACAAAGTACTCACATCTGTGCAATGCATCTATATAATAAAAAGGAGAGTGAGCTGCCTATTACGTTAATGGAGCTGTCAATGTCATCCCGTCTTGGTCAATCTCTAGCATGAATCAGTGGCACTGCCAGCTCACTCCACGCTCACTTCACGGTGGGATGGATGCAGAATAGCACTACAGGACAGAAGAATAATTATTTATCTTTCTATATTTCTACTATTGTCGGCCAATGACTCAGTGTGATTATTTTTAATTAAAAGTACACATTTTTTAACACTAGACATGCATATTTGGACGATAAATGGTTCATAGAAACAAATGTAAATACATAACATAATAAGTAATGCATTTTGCTACTGTGTATTGTATTGTATTCATAATCGACATTGATATTCTTTGAAGATAGAATTTTAATCGTCTTCCTACATATTTTTTGTAGTGGATTTTATGAAAGTAATAATTTCCCTATCGTAAAACAAAAACAAAAATAACTGCTTTGGGAAATCATTTAATTTTTGCGTAATGAAAAAACCTGTGTAGATTTTTGTGAAGCCTCAATCAATGTGCCTAGCCCTTTACCAACTTTGTACGTTGGGGTCCACGAAATAGAAAAAACAAGTGGAAGTGCCGTCAGTTACCCGCGTATGTCACAATGATCCGGTTTTTTTTGTATGAACAACAAATGCAACTTCGACGAAAAGCTTATTTGTTGTTCATACAAACTTAAGACGTATTATAACTGACGAAAGTTGTTATTATTTTACATATTTTCTGCATAATTGTGACGCGCGTGATAGCTGAGTGGGCACTTCCACTTGTTTTTTCTATTCCGTGTTGGGGTCAGCTTCAAGTCTAACCGGATGCAGCTGAATACCAGTATTTTACATGGAGCGACTGCCTATCTGGTCTTCACAACCTGGTGGCCCCAACCTGTGGTGGCCTCTGGACTACCCGCAACGGCTGTCAATCATCGGCTTAACGTGCTTTCCGAGGCACGGAAGGGTTTAGATATCCTATATCACCCATCCCCCGAACCGACCTTGGCAAGCGTAGCTTTACCTTCGAAATATTTAGTTATCATTTAGCCAAAAGTATTTTTTGTGAATGATCACGTAGGGCTAAATTCGTAACCACAACCGAATAAATTACCCTTAACATTTACGTAAATTACCACGTCATAATGTTCAACTTAATTGACTCATTCAAACGTTATGCTTCATTTCCTTTTCTCTTACACTTTACCGTTTAATTTCTACTTTAATGTTTAAGCAAACAAAAATTTTGTCACCACACAAGCTTAACTGACCTAACACTAACTGGATTAACAAAATTCCTAACTCCATCGAAAGCTTTTCAACTTGGAACTCTAAATACGTACATATAAAGTTAAAAAAAATATGTTTAAAAAGAGGAGGTCGTAGGTATGCATAGTCAGGTAGAAACGAGCATACTGGGAAAACAAGGGATTAATGTTAAAGCGATTTGGAGTGGGTTGCCAGTTTAAAAATGTTAAAATGTAAATTGGAAGTTTTATTTGGGTTGATTTAAAAAGTTATTGTTGACTTTAAAAATGCAAAGGAATTTACCTTTGTTGAGATATTTCTGATGGTATCTGTTTAATAAAACTGTGGATTGTGTACGAGTGTAAAACTATGGACTAGAATTATGTCTGAAGTAAATAAATAAATAAATTAAAAACTCGATTTTGGCCCGGTTGATGGCAATAGGCTCGCCCCCTATTACATTGAACTGGCAAAATGTGGGTGTACTATAGGTACACCTCTGCCCAACCCTTGGGGGAAACAAGGCGTGATGTTAGGTTGTTATGTTATGTTAAATTAAAAACAATTCTGCGGAGCAATTGCGTAACACACTAACAGTAGTAATGGCTTTAATTTCGACAGTTCAACAACATTCATTGCGTTATTTACGTTGTTGAGCAGATAATTTTTTCGAACATAAGAAGCAATGGATTAGCAATATCCTTCAAAATGATGCAGATTGTGAATGAAAATGTGTGTGTTACGCAATTAGGGTGCTAGACTAACAAACCAACAATACACAGTCTTGAACACCGTGGATAGAAATCGAAATATGAGGAATATATATTTTATTAAGGAAATCTTGTGAAAAATTCTTGCTTCTAGACGCTTAGGATATGCGTTGCCTGTCAGTGAGTGTTTGAATTTAAGATTTTTATTGAAAGGGGCCTTCGAGTCGTGCTGACGCGTCGCGCCTGTATGTCGAACCTTTATGTTAGTATTGTTTTGATGGCTACGGATATAGATGCTGCTGAATCATTATTTAATTGACATCCAGGCGCGGATACAGGGTGGGGGGATGAGTTGCCCCCCCGGGTTTCGAACTAACTGAGTCTATAACTCTAAATTACGCTACATAGTTTTTGTAACCTGCATTTTTTATTTGTATAAAGTCAAAATCAAAATCAAAATATTTTATTTCACATAGACCTACATGGGCACTTATGAAACGTCAGATTCTAGGTGCACGGTTCCAATTGGTCGTTTCCCATGGAGAAGAGCCGGCAAGAAACTCCATGGTTACTCTTTTAAAAATATGTCTTTTACAATGTTTTCCAATTACAGTGATTAACAGGTATGGGAGGACAGTGTAGGCCTGTCAACAGGTACCATATGTTAAACAAATAGACAATTGTCTATAATTTATAATCCACAGGGCCTACGACGTTCTCACATTTACAAAGTAGTAAAAGTAGTAAAAGTCAAAGTATACTAAGATATATATGTATATAGTCGTACTCATTCTCGAAAAGGGAGTTCATCTTCGAAATAAGGAAACAAGGTGACGAAGGTTTTTTTAAAAGGCTTTCACGACTTTGGAAATCTCCCACCCCTTTCTCAGAGGGAAACATTCCCCCCCCCCCCCCCCCCCCCTTTTAACTAATCCGCGCCGGCTGCCATCTAACGTCCTCAACCTTATAAACTATTAATATCTACTGGTAGTTATCTAAAACCGTTCTCTTGAAGTAATATTCAATAAGTTTTATTACTGTTGCACACACACATGTAAACTAGCCTTGGATTACTTCCAAAGTATAGAATTGATGTTAGTTTTTGGCAGCAAACTGTTCTAGCTAGCCATGCCAAAAACCATGAGATTTTTATGTAGGAATTTAAGAAACGTAGCAATAGATGGTAGGTATGATGAGAGATAGTTATGAAAGCGGAGTAAAGCCTCCTAGAACAGGCGCGACACGCGACGCGCCTTTTTTTTAGGAACCTTAAATGGCAGTTTTTGTTTAAACCGACATTTACGATATACCTATCTGCTAATGCTCGGTTCCTATAAACAAAAACGAATCATTTTGCTTATCAATGGTGCATTTTTTTTGCCAAACTATGCATTTAAAGAGATTCGTAAGTTTATTTTACCTGTGGTAGCTACTTCCATATGGGAGGGTCTGCTATGCGAAGCTATGAGTTTTTCGCTTCATTATTGGTAATGAATTTAACCAATATCGGTCCATAAATTATAGTAATCGGCCATAATAGTGTCGATACCTGTATTAAAGAGGTAACATTTGATTGTATGTTTGCTTGCTTCTGATTTTGGATGTACAGTGCAATCTCCGGAACTACTGGTCGGATTGGCAAAATTCTTTACGCATTTGATAGCTCAGTTCTTGAGGAAAGCAATTAAACATCACCTTTTGACCTTTAGGAGAAGAGCAAAAATAGAAATGGTTAGAAAGAACTCTAAGCGAAAACGAACTATGTGACAGGGGTGGGTCGGGAGAACAAGACATTTCACGACAAAGTCACGGCAGAAGTTAGTTTTTTTTAATAAATAGGTATAAGAGACAGAAATAGGCAGGCCTATGACCTGAGTTCATCATTGGCGATGGCGTAGCTACGGATTTTGTCTAAAGGTAAGCTGTCCAGCTGAAAAACCAGTCATTTAATGAGATGTCATAAATGACGCCAATACACTAATTTCAACTACGCGTTCCTGAAAAAAATAACCAACGAAATGATCCTATAAGGGTTCTGTTTTCCCTTTTGACTTTTTGAGGTACGGGACTTCAATAAAAAGCGATTCAACAGTACGTAATTTTTTTATGCTGTAAATTCTCTAGGGTGGGCAAAGAAGTTTCTTGGGTAGGCATTGATTGTACGCCCTTGGAGTTTCATATTCCCACTGCTGGGACACAGTTCTCTTCCCTGTGAGGAGTGACCTGAGTTGAACGAACAAAAATGGTGGTATGAACAATTGTAGCCTTTTTCAAGTTGACAATTATTTTCATAGTTTAGATATTATTTTACTTTTAAATTAGAAAGCTTACCGAGGATGAATGGCTAAAGATAATTTTCTTAATATAGCATGGTATTATTTTTAAGTTTTCAATCTAGACTTGTTATGCATGGGTACCCATACAATTCCTAGGTTATATTATTGTTTTAAAATTAAGTGTGCCGCTCAATAAAATAAAATAAAAATTGGTAATTTTGTACAATAATCATTTTAATTAACCTACTCTTATTGCTAACTTATTTATTTATAGAGATTCTGAATTTTGTGAGTCATACTTTTTCATGGACCGGCACAAAAACACATTTTTTTTAAATTGTACGAGTATTGTTATCAAATTAAATTAAACGACGAGTTTCTATTTAAGATGCCTACCATTGCCCAAGTAACCCACCCCAATCGTCGTGGTTATTTAATTAAACTATTTCAAAACTAGTTGGTTGTTATTTTTTGCATCTAGCAACATTCCTTGAGAATAGTGATGTGCCAATTATTGGGAAAAGTTACGGTTCGATCATTTTAATCGTTTTGTTTTTTAAACCGATTTCCTTTTTTCTTTTTTGCTCTTGTCGGCGGCATGAGCTAGGTGTGTCAAAACAGAGTGGATGCTTGATGCCGTGGTAAAAAGAATTGTCAGTCAACACGTTCGTTGGTAGTGCGGCTGACTGGCCAGGGTGGGTTGAATGCAGGCGCTGCAAAAACGTAGGACTAAGGGCACCGTAAAACGATCAGTTTAGGCGGAATGGTACTAATTATAAACCAGAAAAAAATGTGTATAGTGTAAATTATCAAAGAAAATACATTCAAAATATTTTTAAAAATAAAATAATATCATGATTAAGAAATCTAGAAACAAAGCTCAAAAAATATTTATCTTTGCATAATTCTCGTAAATTATCATATTTTATGTAATGAAAATCAAAGGAATGCAATCAACTAACCACACCAACTAACTATTTATTCCACTGAGCCGTGTATTTATTTTTTAATTTAATTAGAACTGCAAAACATTTTCATGTTGATTTAACACATCGCTGTTTTGAACCTTATTTGTTGCCGCGATGTGTTAATGTAAAATTTGCTTCTTACCGCGCCTGAACGCTTAGTACAGTCGTCCGCATATCGGTGGTAATGGTAACTCTTTGATGTTGAGCTGGCCAGCTCAACCTCAAAGAGTTACCAGAACATACCAGCATAGTACGTAGTTTCAATAGAATAACTGGCCAACTGTTTGTCTTACCACTGACGTTCAGCCTTCTGTACCGTCACTTATGTAATGTTTCTTCTGAACAACAAAAGGAATATGCTCCATCTTCGATCAAATACATATATTGTTAATAAGTACCTATTTATTTTGATGAAATTATCTACATGGAACACTGTGTTCTATGTAGATAATTTAAAGTGACATCTTAGCTCGAATCTGTAATCATTACAATTTGCAGTCGAGTTGGTGATCATTGTATGATGTCATACGTGTTAATATTTGTGTAGTACCTGTCATCTGTTTAATATAAAGCTTCAAGCATCTCCATACTAGCATTTATATCGAAAACTAGAACGCGTGTCCTGTATGTTTGCTACGATTTTACGTCTATCATACAGAATCTGATGTATTTTACAAGAACGGTCAGTTAGTTCCTTCTTCCTAGATATGATATTTCTACTTCCAGAAAATACTAATCTTTTTGCATTTGTAAATTCGTATACGTCGTCGCCGAGGGAGACCAAGGTATTGCTGGTGTTATATACTTACTCATGAGATTGGGCCAAATAAGGCAGCACACAAGAAACAGTGAAAAATTCTGGGGGAGTCTCTAACTCTCTAGTCTTAGTTGAAAAACAAAAAGTCGTGGGCATTGCTACTAAAATAATTACAATGTAACACATAAAAAGTCAGTGTGTGAAGCCATTAAATGTTAAACGTTTCCTTACAGGTCGTTAGTTTGAATGACGGAAATGACTCAATGCGTAGTAGATCTCAAAAAAATATTACACATCTAGTTTGAAAACGTTACGATCCCATTGTCTACGACTGTTTAAAAATGTAGGCTTGCGCGTTACTATACTGTCAATGGTCATTGTTGTATCATAATAAATTCTGTGTTATTTTTAAAAGTTTTTCCATAAGATAAAACTAAGATATAACAGTTTTTTTTTTAATTCCGTACCCGGTACCGTTATAAGGCTAATAATGTAGTCACCAGTTTATTTTTATTAAATTTAAAATCAATGATGTCCACGCAGTGTCTAGGCTAGGTGATATATCTGATTAACTTCTCGTCGCAAGTGGAAACTTCGGTTATTTTTTGCTCTACCAAATATTGTTGTCAGATTTATTTCATAGCCATTTATTTCTGCCTAGCTGAATAATTCTCTTGAACTCACCACTTTGCAAATTTGTCAGCAATCTTGCCAACTTAATTCCTGTAAGGCTGGGAATTAGCGGCAGCGGACATGACTCATTCATGGAAAAGTCTCAAAATATATTCTAATATAAAATATATTCCGTTCATTAATAAGCATCAGCATAATCAGCCTATAACGTTCCCACTGCTGGTACACAGGCCTCCTCTCTGTGAGAGGGAGTGAGCCGTAATCCACCACGCGGGCTCAGTAGATTGGTAGATATCACATGTCTTCGAACTTTTTGATTCTAGGACATTCTAGGATTCCGGTTTCCTCACGATGTTTTCCTTCACCGTTTTGAGAGCATTGGTGATGAAATTATTTACACAAAGTAAAACACCTGCCACCACCGTTCATTAATACCTAATAAAATAAAACAACTTGAAAGCACAAAGGAGTGGCTTGTTGTTGAACTTTTGATGTCATATTCACTATTTATTAATGCAAAGTAAACCTTATCTTTGCCATGTGAAGGTCGATTTTGGAGTAAACATGTTAATAGTCTAGGCGCGGCCTCGCTGTGTTTACGATTTGAAAATGGAATTCGACATTTGAAATTTCGCATTATGTATTTGAGAACGCGCGAAGATTGTTTTATGGTTAAAATGGTGTCATCGGTAAAATGCGGTTTTATTACTAGTTTAACGGTTATTTGACACATTTTGCGTAAATAAATTTGTACAACCAATTTTTGTCAAATTATTGATTTAATTTATACGTACATTATAACAATTTCGTTACACACCCAAAATATATAGCTCACAGTAGAATTCCAAAAAAAAACAAACAACTGTGACCCGAATGAAACTTGAACTTGCCGCCATTTTAGAAATTATTATATGTCATTGAGAAAAACACTGCAGCAAAAGAAAAATGAGAAAATTATCTGTTTCCACGCGAACTTTGACACCGTACGATCAGTCTAATGCTCATAAAAATAAAGCTCACATTGCAAAACATCAGGAAGTTAATTATTTTAACGTTGTTCTGTTATTTAACATAGATCAGGGACGTGGGAGTTATTTTTTGTTCCGTTTAGAAACCGCTATGTGGTTGCAACCTCTTTCAACAGTATTTACCTATATAGACTTATAAATCTGTACGTCGATTTATCGAGTATAGTTTCACCGTTAAATAGGAGGTATATCGAGTAGGTGTTAATAAACTAAACGGTTATTTTTAAAAGCGGTTACGAGATTAAAAGATATATTTATCATAATTATACATATTCATAGAAATTATTACTTGTGCCGCCAAGATTTTATCAGTCAAATTGTATCCGATATATGTATTGTATGGTTGTGTTAATAAACGACGTATAATTCGCAAGAATTATACGTCGTTTGGTAGGCGGGTGACAAAATTTGGCCAAAATAATTAAAATATAAACGTATCAAGACGTCGTATAAATAGGAGACTACATTTATAAATTTCCCCAAATTACTACGTCTACTACAGCGGCCAACGTTTAACTCGGTCAAACAGAATAATTTTAACTATCGTTTTCATCTGACGAGATTTAACCAGACATTTCCCTTCACAATTTGACATAAAACGTTTATAATGACAAGTGTTCCACAGATTATTCAGATAACCACAGACCAGCACATGACACGCGTGTAAAAGAGCAAAGGAAAGTGGTATAAATCCTCAGCCGTCACGCCCGGCTATACGCTTCCGCAATTTCTGTAATGCTTTATCTAAATAATAATCTTAAATTGTACAGTCGTCGTCAAAAATGTAATAACGCAATTTCACTGCGATTCTGATGATGAAATTACTGGGAGACATTAAGCCGTTGGTTTTGGCCAATTAAAGCTAGAAAATGAACGCTGTAACATTTTTGGCTGTATGTTTCTAGGCCAGCATGTTGGCAATTTCAAAGAACACTGATATGTACAAAAATAGTCCAACCTGCTAGAAACGTGTTTTCTTTAATGCGAGTAATGTGAATTTGAGGACATTCTCATTTATAAATAACTCTGAACTTCTTCACAAGCGTACTGTACTATTTATTGCAACTGGCAAAGATAGGAAGAACCCTAGTCTGTTGACAGTGCCAATGATAAAACAATGTTTCTTTAAAGATACTTCGTATAAGGATTGATAGATGTACTAATAGTGTGATAAAAACTAACAATCCGCGGAAGTAAGACATTGTTTAATGTTTTATTCAAAAGTTCAAGGCATCAGAGAGGTCATGTCATTTATTTAATACTTGACTATTAGTCTTAATACAATTCATAATGTATGCTAATCTAAATACATAAATACAAAATATTGGACTATGCATATACACGTTTTTAACACTTTAAACACCATTTAAATAAAATTAAGAAAGGAGGTCTCCTTTCGGTTAAACACTTCCAACAAAACAACCGTAAATTAAAAAAAACTTGTCACCACTAGTACGGTTGACTCATAGTAAGTCATACTTCCCGCTAGCAGTTCGAATCAAACCGTAACGCCTATTAACACTATTAGTCTCCAAAATAGTAATAAAAAACCATATTAGCGTATTCTTGCTAAATCTTGCTCAAACATGGAATCATTTGATGAAATGTTTAGTAAATTTTTCTGTGTCTATTTGATTCGACTATTTCGGTTACACAGTATTAAGTAGATATTTTCCGTTTTCTGAGGTCATAAAAATGAGAGAATTTAACGACATAACACTACGCCTGTGTTTTATGAATGGGTAGGCAGGGGTGTGGTGTTATAAACCCTATTACAATTTTTATTTCAATTTTTACAAATGAATTCACTGAAATTAGCAAAAGAGAATTCGGATGAGTTTTGCAAATATGGTTTTCAATATTTTGTGCATCGTTGTTATCACTATGATTTTACATTAAAATGTACATACACGTTATTATTTCTTGTTGTTTTCAGTGCAACACGTACTTAAAGTATAATATCCTAATTATGTAACTAAGAACACGCAATCGACGTTCGACCTACAACAGTTGGTATTTAGCTGTTTATTATACCTGAACGATTAAGTTTCAACAAGTGTTTTTACGTAAAGAAGGGGCTTGTGGTTTAATGATAACAGCAGCACGGGTTGATAGAAGGCTAAGCTGCACTTGTCGCGGTCGGTCTTGGATGGGAGACCATTCAGTAGACATAGAGACCCCTCTGTGCCTCAGAAAGCACGTTTAACCCTTGGTTCCAGCTGTCATTGTCACGACGCGCTTTCTACCCGGGCCTGTTCCGTTAACGGACGGCGAGCAATAGGTAGTACCTATTGCTCGCCGTCCACAAGCCCGCGTCTATGGTGTCCGGGAATTTGGTTGTAATTTCCAACGCCCAGGGCGTCTCCTGCGGCGACTAGGAGCCTGAGGGCGCAAGGCTCTCTCCCTCACGCGCTCCGCCTCGCGAGCATCACTGCTTCGCAGAAGGAGGTGACAGCTTCTCATTCGCTCTCGCTCCGTTTCATGGCCCGGACCAGGGCCGGACGCGAGCGGACACGAGGATGCTCCGCCCAAGCTGGGCAGACCTCCACCGTATGCTCCACCGGGTCTTCCGAGCGATCCACAAAATGCCAACACCCGGGTGTTTCCTCCCGCCTTATGAGGCAGGAACCGCCCGAAACAACCGTGTCCGGTGAGTACGCCGTGGCGCCTCTCCAACCAAGAGGGGACTTATCGCCGCTATCGTTGCGTTCCCAGCACTGGGTTGCGACCATCGCACCCTCCATGTCGCCATGAGATCCCGCCGGAGCTCTGTCTGCTGTACCGTGATTTCTCGCGGCAGCGGAGTTACACCCCGGCGCTTTGCTTCCTCGCGCCACTCCCATACGTGCGCGACCAAAGGGTAAAGGGCGTGTTACCTAGGCGGCATATGTGACCTCAACAACCTAGTTTGGGTTGTTGAGGTCATTTAGGCTGTAGCTCCATGGTATATTGAGCTTCATCCGTTTAGACTGGGAGCTGACTCCAACATTCTTAGGATTTGTTCGAGTTGGCTTCTAGTCTAACCGGTTGGAGTTGAATACCAGAACTATACATGAAGCGACTGCTTATCTCACCTGACAACCCAGTTACTGCTGGGTAACATGATGACCCCTTGGTTGGACCCGTAACGACTTTCAAAGATATACGAATGACAGCCGAGACCAACGACTTCACATGCTTTACTGAAAACACGAAGTGGCAATGAGGGTTTTCATGAAAATTTACGCCACCAGTTGGCGCCACTATGACAAAACGTCCTACATTTCAACAATGAATATAAAATAAATGATGACGTTCATCATTCATTCGTTCATCATTCAGTCAAGACTATAAAAAAAACTAGGTGTCTTGACAGGTGCCCGGACCTGACGTCTCAGTGCTGCCACCTTGTTACCGTCGTTTCAGAAAACCCGCATAACCAAAAAACTCGCTGTAAAAGAAACCTACTAATCAGTATTGACCTATTTTTTGGTGATTTCAGCCGCAAGCAATGTCATGATATTTAACTGTGAGAGGTGGCCTGAAATAAACTACGTGACATTATAAATAAGCCATTCCTTTTTTAATTTGCAAAATTCAAAAGCTCTCGTACGTTCAAAATTTTAACATCCTTTATGGAACATGTGTTGCCATTTACATGCAATATTAGGGTTCGGTTACACGACCTCGAGTGAGCTTGGGAGGTACGGTGAAATTAAGTTAATTTAATTTTTGGCTAATGACTTATCCAAGGCTGTTTACGTACGTTTGTTAGTTAAAAGTTGTTACTTTTTATGAAGTTTATTTAGAAATGTTGGAATGATCTGTAGGCGAGTTTCATCCTGCATATTTTGGAGGGTTTTTATTTTTAAATTAATGTTGTAGGCTATCTCAAACTTTATTCAGCAAGACCTGTTCCTAGATTAGAATTGCTCAAAACTGTTTTCGAAGATAACAGTCTGCGCTCTTGCTAAAAGAGACCTTATTCATTTAGGGGCTGTAATGTAACTCTATTTATTTAGACATTCTTTAAAAAATATGGACCCAAAGAGCATTGTCTATGGTCCCATAACATAATCTACTTATCGGCCTATTGTCTGTAGCTGTGTCTAAGTCAAGTTACTTTCGTTTAATCCAACATTCAACTTGACCCATACTTAATTCTTAATAAGGATATCAAAGCCAAGACCCCAAAATAGCTGAACCATGAGGCTGTAATTGTGACGGAAGTGTGGCTGTGTGGCCATGTCTTAAATGTAACTTGACACGATTTGACAATAACAATAACGATCCAGGCATCACGCTTAGGTGGTCACGTCACAAATTCACGATGCAAGCGTGGGGCGTGGTCCAAGTTACGAGAGCTTGGAGGATTGCACTGGCAGGGTGACAGAAAGACAGATTAAGTGACAACTGTCCGAATCACATGAACAAAATACCTACTATTAATTGAACATGGCCATGAGGCCTAGAGTGGCATTATAAGCTAAACAAGACTAGAGTTAGTAATGCAACCAGCTGCAGTAAAATTGCTACAAAGGGCTTAATTTACACTCACGTACAGTTTTCAATTGAGAAAAACTATGGCAAAATGGTATTTATCACGCAATTAAACATTACTAGTTTTACTCCAAAAACGTATCAGAGCAACGAAGAGTGCAGATTCAATAAACTGACATCTAGCAACTTCTCTGTTCTACCAACATATTAGTAATTAAAGTTTTAGGTGAATCGACACTGTAGATTTAGGAGAAAAAAAAACAGCGACACACAAGGTTACGCAACATTTCCATTTATGAGAAAATGATATAACTATTTATATTGCGCGGGAGTAGTATCACACCTCTAACTTAAAAGTCGATAATAAAAGACAATTTAGGAATTGACTCAATAATTAGTTAAGTCATATGGGCTGACACATTTATTTTTTGTACAAAATGTAGGCCAGACAGACGCTCCTATTCAGCCGTCAGAAACATATGTCTATCACGTCACGTTTTCATTAAATTATAGACACTAAAATAAACTCCTTTGTTTGATTAGCATACAGCATTATATAACATTTAAGTGAGCTTTTGTTGTTAATACATTGAATTAGTTAATTATGCGGCCTATTATTCATGTACTGTAAAGATTATTCTAGTTTCCGTGAATGTTATTTTAATGTGAATGACTTTAGGTTTTCTCTGTCTACAAGCTGACCCCTAAGGACAAGTATAGGTATACCTGTGTTAGTCGTAAACCTGTAATAGTCTGGGAATCAATAGTGCTTGGCTAAGTTTTTTAAAACAACATCCCTTTTCTTAATATTTTGCAGTTTATACCATAATAGCACGCCTATATTCTCAACACCCTCGCCCACATTTCGCCAGTAATGTTTAAGTCCCACGTAATAGAGGGCGAGCCTATTGCTATCAACCTGTTACAAAACCAGATTCCGGGCTGCTAAAGAGAAATTCCAGATGGTTTAACCCAATAACACCTGGCACAACACGGAAATTGAACTCAGGACTCAGTAGTAGTGCTTGAGACCACTAGACCATCGAGAGGCAGGCAGTTTATTATTCCTCTGTAAAACGCTGATTCTTTTATTTTACACCATCTCACAGTGCAGGGGCGATCTAATGTTACCTGCACCTGCTACTGACGTCACATCCCGTCATTGTCACTACCGGCCCCTTGTCCCTTTAAAACAATATGTTTCTACTGTTTTACATACTGCATTAATATTTCTCGACATCGAGTTTTCGATTCCAAAGCTAAATAAAAATATTTTTACATATAATAATTTTCCCGCGTAATTAAACGTCATAAAGAACAGTTACCATTTTTTTTTTGGTTTCGCAAAAGACGCCATTTAAAAATAACAGATTCGTAGTCTGTTTTGTTTATGATCCGCAATGAAATCGGCATGGAGGTAACATTAATTAAAATTAAACTCTCAGAAGCAGATGACATAACCTCGAAGGCCAAGTTCAAATAAGCACAAAAGAATCTTGACTTGAGTTACCATTTTTGGTCAAGAGGTGTGATTCAGATTCTGAGTCATGTTCGATGTAGCACATGACATCATATTGTGGTCATTGCTTTATTTGTAAATCGTAAATTACACGATGAAGATAGCAGTGATGTACTAGATGAATCGATTGATTAATTTCGTCTCCAATAATTAATAATCTGCGAATATGTCTTGTGTTTAGTAGACGTTATAAATAAAAAGTGGATTAGAAATTAAGTTTTCGGTTTATAGTAGTTAAGTGACTCTTTGAATAAATATTAACTTGAAATATAGTAGACTAGCTACTGTCCACGACTTCCCTTTCGTGTTCCCCCACTCACCCCGTCGCGCGTAACGTTACGTAACGTCACGCGCGTAAGCCTTCTTTCTGACTTTTTCATTTTGCTCAGCTCCTGGGTCATAGCGTGTTGAGTACATACGCTATAGCATTCCTCAAGAATTGGGCTATCAAATTCAAAAATAATTTTTCAAATCCGAACCAAATTCCAGAGATTACCCCCTACATACAAACTTACAATCAAACAAATTTTACCTCTTTACAATTATAATATTAGTATATATTATAAAATAGCAGTAAATGTTACGTGAAGCAGTTAACAAACTATATGGCAGATTGAATTATATTGTTCTCATAATGACGATTATTTTCTGATTTTTATCTAAGAGGCGGAAGGCATTTTTGACATTGTCAATTGCTTACACTAGACTATACGAAGCTATGTTTTGGTTGACTCCGAAGATATTATTAAATTATATTTAAAGTATTACGAAAAAAAAATGCTGTTAAAAAAGGACTGAATTTAAAAACTGTGTTGTTTTAAATTAAGTCCTTATTTTGAACAGCAGTTTTAACTTACTTAGAAGTTTCCATAAATAATGCAAAAGCCGGATCGAGGCGAAGACGACTTAATTGAAACTTGACCTCAATATCACTGAGCCAGGATTGCCTTGGCAAGACTATTAAGCCTTACTTTTCTATAGTAGCTACTCTATTAAAGATTTAGCCAATTATTACTGAACGACTAAGACCGCAGTATTAGAAGTTACTTTTTAACACGCTTTTTAGGGTTTCTTTACCTAAGGGCGCACTAAGCCTCCGCTGTCCGTCTGTTCTATGTAGACAGTCGAAATTTTCACAGAGTCGGTATTTCTTTTATAAAATAAAGTTCAAAATTAAATGGGGTCTCCCTTTAATTGAATACAAGAAACGTGTTTCGTTTCGGCGTTTTTTGCCTTGTGCTACGGAACCCTTCGTGTGCAAGTCCGTTTCCCATTGTGCCGGTTTTTTTACTCTTGATTTATTATCAGGAACATTCTGAAATATCTATATCTTTTTGCAGGATATAAGTTTATAAAAAAATGGCAAAGTCAATCTGTGAAATGGCATTTGAACACACTGTAAAAGTCACTTTCGCATCTTTAATACCGAAGTCTGGATTATACCTATCGACGACAAAGCTTTTATCAATTAGCCCTCATAACAATTATCTCGAACTAAAACTTCTTTACTTTGCCAATTCTAATTCAATTATGTTTTAATCTTTATCGAGCAATCTAGGCTTTCAGCGGTCTTACCCGGAATTTCAGTAAGATCTAGTTTATTACGACAACGACCGCTCAGGCAAACTTTCACTCGACCTTGACAGTTGTGACCAAAACGTAGACTTTGAATTACTGTCAAAATCACTGATCTTTATGGTCGTTGTAATAAGGTTGCTATTGGGTTGCTGCCATTGTCACGTCTGTCAAATCACAGAGATCTTTATTTTAAGTGTCAATATGGTTGCTACTGAGTTGCTGCTGTCAGAGGTAAAATAACAACGTGTGAACGGACTGTAAACGGCACGTGTCATATTGACACAGATAAAAGTCATAAAGTTCCCATAAGGGACAGGTTGGAGGATTAATGGCACTGGCGACATTGTTTAGGTTAACTTTTTATGTGTAAACTTAAGGTCGTTAATTAATCGTTCATCGGCCTGCTTAAAGTAATTTATATGGCATTATTATTGTGAATCAATGCAGAACTTTTCGCGGCTATTAGCAGATAGTAGATTTCAGCAATATCTGCTAATAGCCGCGAAAAGATTAAGTTTTTTAAAGTTGCATATATGTCTAGTAATTGCGGAATCTAACGTAGTTTTAGTTTCTTCACCTGCTTTCAAGTGTTACTATTTACATCATCGTCAAATTCTCCTTGAAAGGTAGCGCCGGACGTGCTAAATATCGGCACTCGTAGAGGTTTCTTTCCATTCTTTCCAGTTATATTAAACTTAAACTGAATTGAATTGCACTGAAATTTCTGCGCTTTAGACTGGTATACACAACGCTCTTTTTTAAAATTTTCCATTCCCCTTTTTTTTACTTTAGATTAAAATTTTCTTCACTTTCTAGTCTCTAGATTCGTCTAAACAAAACATTTCTACAATCATCAACTTGTGTTCTAAATCCAACCTGTGTTTACCAACCATAAATGGTTGGAAAAAATAATTTATACTTTAGATAAAAAAATTCTTCACTTGATAGTCTCTAGATTCGACTAAACAAAACATTTCTCTAATCATCAACTTGTGTTCTAAATCCAACCTGTGTTTACTACAGTCTAGCTATAAAAATCCGTAGTAGCTTTTCGCAAAGCATAAAGTAAAAAAAGGTTTATTTATTTTGCAGCATTCTTATGTATGACTCAATCGTCTTAACACAAAACAGACAGAAACCAAACCAGAACGACGTAAACAAAGAGATCAACTGCTTATAATTAATTGAAATGTATTAATCACGCTGTTGGGTTCGCGGTTTTAAAACAAGGTGTTCAAACTTTGTTATGTCTATTGAATGCAGAATGGTTAATGTTAGTCGTGTAGCTAAATTATATGGCTCACTATCATAGGTAATATAATTGTTCAGTCAAGAAGACACAGTAAGATTTTAATTACAATGTAAAATGGTTGGCGTTGCCATCTTATATACGTGGGGCGGTAGGAACTTAGGAATCCTACATTGGTTCCACGTTGGCGCCAGGAATGCTACATTGGCCCCACGTTGGGCGCCAGGAACCCTATAATGGCCCCACGTTGGGCGCCAATGTAGGGTTCCCCAACGGAAATAATTTACGGATACCCACACATTTTGGTTGGCCGACCCTCATTTTTCCCCACTTACAAAATGATATGGAGTACCTACATAATTACTAACGCGACAGAAACACTAGCATTTCCTATGGGGGGGGGGGGGGGGAGAAGGAATCATATAACTAAAGATGTAACTAAAGCATAATCGTCTAACGGTATCATTCCAGCGCTAAACTATATCGGATGTAATTGATAGCCAAGTCAAAGTCAAAGCATTTATTTCAAACAGGCACTAAAAGGCACTTTTGAAAGTCAACGGTTTCAGTTAAATAGAATTGATTCTAGGCGCCAAAAGGTAGTTTCGTATGGAGAAGAAGAAGCAAGAAACTCCACCGTAATATTTTGTATACATTGGTTATATTTTTATATGTGAAGACGATGCTGATATTGAAAGCTTGTCTCATATTTGACGATTTTGGTTTGATAATTTTTGCCCTGACGCTTCTGTCTCATTTTCTAATAGATTAATCTTGGAAAAAAGTAATGATGCAATTATTTGAATTTTTCATAAAATTATAGTTTGCTTTCTCCTACGAACTACTACGTACCTTCTTTATTAAATTAGAAGTAGTTATATTATATAATTCAAATCATACTTACCTTGACAGTTCAAAGTAATTACGAATTCCTTATTAAAATACTTTGTAACTCTATTAACAACAAATTAATAACAACTTACTCATTTTATTTTAACACGTTCATTTATTACAGTTTGCAAAGAATAACTTAGTGTTGTACTAAATTATCGTTATCGTATTGTACGTGACTTTTTAGTAAGTTTTCACGTAGTTGATTTTACGGTTTTTTATCTGTAGATCATTGCGACGTTTGTTTGTTTTTAAACAATGCCTGTATGTTCCAATTTCTTATCATACTGTCTTTTTGTAAATGATTATAACGGAAATAGTAGGTAATTGTTGTTTGGTTTTGTCGACTGTGTGGCACATTTTACAATGCAAAGGAAACATTCTGAATAAATTACGATTAGTGTAAAAAAAAGGTGCAAAATCTTAATGAATCCTAGCTTATATGTATTTTTTTGGGCCTAGTTTACGAGTATCTTGCCTATTTCGTACCTTATTTGTTTTAATATTTCTACGTAAGTACGTAACCTAGTTGGATAAACGGAGTATCCACCAAAGTGTTGATTTTTGGGGTAGATAAACAGAATATCCGAAAACGACTACTAATTTCCCTCACCTTAACGCACTTGAAACAATGTTTGTCTATCTATGATAAATATAGTTTTTAATTTCACAACACATCACATAGATCTGAACGAATGAGGTCCGTTTAGGCACGGTGCATTCCAACACGTAACTGACTTTCACTTTTAAAATATGTTTTCATTTAATTCGCGAGGCGGATTACATCTATATCTTTGCCTGATGGGTGCAAAAAACATGATTGAATTACTCGTCGCTATTTGTAAATAGATTTATCTTTTCCTTATTGTTGTTGGAAGCCGCAAGTGTAATAGAAGATTGTCTTTGACTGTCGAGAGCATGTAGTATTGGATTCGATCATCAGCCTGATTATAATAGAGGCTCTGTTTGATGGCTTGTTACGTTCGCGCTTTGTCATGAATTTCCGTTCAGTATGTGGAGGAACAATTGCCAAACTCAATTTTTATTTTTTAATTTGTCAGTCTCTGCCAGCTCAAAGACGCCATCGCATCACACCACACGTATGCTGGTTTAAAACGTTTTCAATGATAGGGGGAATCTTCGGCTAACACAAGATCCGAAGAATAGCAGTGTAAAATCCTGTTGATTTCGTATTTAAGCTGATTACAACACTACACTGGCTCATCACGACACCTCTCGTGCAGGCACGCTTCACTCAACTGTTTCCCGCCATTCGTGGTGAACTGACAGTTGACATTAATGACGGCCATAGAGTTTTGTAACTAAAAACAAATAGAGAGGCAGTTGCCTCTCTACTTCTTTACCATATAGAACGACCACGAAGAAAGTGCTGTCGTCTATGAAACTTTATCAGAACTAAACGCCAAAGGTGTTGATAAATAAGTAGAAGTAGCACGTTAGATCGTACATACGGCGGTAGTATTTGGAAGGGAGTGTACTGGAAGGCGATCTTTACACCGATCGCCTATAAATAATTTAAATAATACCAGCAAATCATAAAAAAACTTCAATCACGTCAGCATAAATAGTTAGATTTAGCAATCATTGGAAGAACTATCCAGTCAAACATGAACCAAAAATTACACAGTCAAAACATAAAATTAATATTATGTGATGCCATTTTTTTTTTAGGTTTGTTCATGTTTCTTGAAATATGAAAGGGCTCAGTTTAATTTGGTCTTCACCATCGTAATTGTATTTGCCTGATAAAATTCTATTTACGCTTTTGCACCAACTATAATACAATAACACATTTTTTGTTATATCTGTAAAGCATTTTATAACTGTTCCTATATAACAGTTCCCCAAGAAAAAAGCGCCATCTAGCAAGACTAAAATCACTTGAAAACTGTTTTATAGACTTTAAGTTCTGCAAAAGATTTAAAGATGGCAGCACTAGTCCGTCTCTACGGTCGAAAATCAGAATAGTTCTAAGTTTCAAGCCCCTGGTGACGGCTACTTCACTATGTGCATGTGATTTACAATAGTTATTAACGGCTTAACCCCTATTATAGAAAACCCTATTAGAATCTGGTTTTAACATCCCGATAAAGTCAAAGTAAACGACCCTATAACGTGTTGACAGCTATTTGTTTGACAGGGACATAAAGAATTGTACTGTCTATCATCAGTAGCTATCTGTCTTAGTTTATTGGGTTTGACCGTTAAAATACACACTACAAGCAGTAAACCTTTCCTTACTGAATTCGACGACAATTTAGTTCCCCCATTCCAAACAATGACACAATGACGTCGTGTGTTATATGCGTCCCATGTAATAGGGGTCTATTATGACAACAACAAAGATTTTACCATAACATCATGCCTGTATTCCACGAAGGGTTAGGCAGACATGCACCTATAGTACCTACACCCACATTTCGCTAGTTATGTTTAAGTCCCATGTAATAGGTGGCGAGCCTATTCCCATCAACCGGGCAGAAATCCAGCTATAAAAGCTACTTTAATCGGTGCCTTTGTGTCGTGTGTGATTCGCGTCGCGTGTCGCGCCAGTCTGTAGGAGCTGTAAGGCAATTCCCCGACCAAACGACCTTGAGGGTTCGGTCCTTCTCCGTTCCGCCTCGCCACGCCGCACTATGTGGAGGTGCCTAAGAGGGCCTGGCCATAAATACATTTTGTAAAAATCGGCGCAGGTACTCGTATTATACCTCAAACTGTAGCTAAGAAGTTAATCTACTATATTATACATAAATTATGTATGTGGTCGGTACTGGTGTATATAAAAGATCATCTAAACACGATCATTCCTAAAGCATCACAAAACGATCTGAATTTGTATTTTTTTCAAGATTATTTTCTAGCCACCTAGAAATGAAAACTATACAAGTATTATACCATTACAGAAAGCTTATACTATGTACTTTTGACTGATATGCATAAAAATGCTATATATGTGTAAATATATTTACTAGAATTTATCTCGTGACATATCATTTTTGCGTACCTGAAACTTTCAATTAGAGTTTTGACAGTTGCCGAAATTTGCTGAAGGTCTGGAAATTATGTTATTTGATAGGAAATTTAATATTATAATAAAATAAGAAAAGAAAAGTTGCAATTTCGTTGCACAACATATGTTAATCTATTATAGCATAAAACAGTAAAAAATTCTACAAATACGTAGGTGATGCTATTTGACTACTTGCTTATTATAGGTCTTATTTGTGACATTTTATTAATTGCGGTTTACGTTAAGATAATGTATCGAGTGTTTCCCACCATTTTTTAGTTCACATACATAATAAATTATCAATTATACATATCGTAAACCGCATAACCACACAATGATAATTCGTTCTTTCTACCACAATTTTGCACACGTTTCAAATCAATATTTTTATATAAAATAGGGATTCTGAATACTCAATAATTACATACTGTTTTTCGTTCGTCATTGTCGTTACTTAAAGTGTAGTAACCTAACCATCTACCTTCTCGCAACAATGAGTGAATTCAACTGTACCAGACGTGACTTATGTCTTGTTTTAATTGAAAGTGACGGGAATTATGTTGTTGCTTTAACAAGTTATATACGGAATAATTTTATCAACTTTTCCGAGGCAAATATCGCTAAGATTGTAGCAAGTGTGCAAAAAAATCTTATTACAAACTTTCGTCAACGTTACACAAAATCTGGCAGAAATAAGCAAATATTTTTAAACAAGAATAACGTTTGGTTGGACGTCATATTTACTGTGAATCTAGAAGAACCTACTTGTGAATCCGAACCTTCGACATCGACAGGAAAGCGAGGACGCCCTTCGAAAACCTACGAAGACAGTTCCGATAGAACACAGAGACGAAAAAACAAGGAGTTGCTTGAAACATGTGGCCTTGATTTTATACTGAATTCATATCTTCAGGGATTGAGATCTCAAGGGGAAACCGAAGAAGCATTCATTGTCGAAATTTTACGAGTATTGCCCATGGAAAAAAAAAGTGATATACGTCAAAATCTCCTAAACGAACCGGCACATTTAACAGCGTACTCTAAAGACGAAGCTCTCAGTATTTTCATCGAGTTGGACCTTAATATGGCACAGTATGAAAACATGAGGAGTTACTTAATCGCGAAGAATTGCTTATTATTTCCATCATACAAATCAATTCAGGAAGCTAAAGGAAAATGCTACCCACCAAGATCAAGCGTAGGAATTAATAATATTAAAGCAAAGGTGAAACTTCAAGATCTGCTGGATCACACTATTGCAAGAATTTTACAAATTGATGGTGTATACAAAGTTGGCAAAACACATTTAATGCTTTATTCTAAATGGGGCTGTGATGGTTCAAGCGGACAAAGTGAATACAAGCAAGTCTTAGTTGAAGAAAGTGAGTTAATTTCTGACACTAATTTATTTATAGCTTCATTAGTGCCTCTGAAACTTATAAATATTAAAACAAATGAAACTGTGTGGGAAAACCCTGTTCCATCATCAGTAAGATTTTGTAGGCCCATTTTAATAGAGTTTTCAAAGGAGACACCTGAAAAGACAAGAAGTGTAGTTAATGAAATTGAAGCTCAAAAGGAGAAGGTATCGAAATTAAACATACATTATTTTTAACCATGGTTGACGGGAAAGTGGCTCAAGTTTTGTCAGAAACTTCATCAGGTGCTGTGTGTACTATTTGTGGTGCAAGACCAACAGAGATGAATAATTTAGAAAAAGTGCAAAATAAACCCGTTGATGAAAATGCTTATCAATTTGGGTTATCGACATTGCATTGCTGGATTCGATTTATGGAGTTAATTTTACATGTATCCTGTAATCTAGGCTTCGAAAAATGGTCTGCTACAACAAACGAAAACAAAGATTTGAAAAATCAAAAGAAGGCATATGTACAAAGAAGGTTCAGAGAAGAACTTGGTTTAAATATAGATAAACCTAGACAAGGTACTGGTAACAGCAATGACGGTAATACAGCTAGAAGATTTTTTCAAAATTATCAGTGCAGTGCAGAAATTACTGGTGTCGACGAGGAATTGATTAAACGATTTTATGTTTTACTTCAAGTTATGTCAAGTGGAAAAGTTATTAACGCTACAAAATTCGGTCAGTATGCTTTGGATACACCACAAAGATATGTTAAATAAATATATGTGGTATTATATGCCATCATCTGTCCATAAAGTCCTAATTCACGGTGAAAGCGTCATTCGGCATTATTCAGTGTTACCCCTAGGACAACTTTCCGAAGATGCGCAGGAATCAAGGAACAAAGACTCTATACGATTCAGACTTCATCATGCTAGGAAATGCTCTAGAATAGCTACAAATGAAGATGTTCTACATACACTTTTGTATACTTCGGACCCTTACATAACAAGTTTAAGAAAACCATCTAGTAAAAAGTCTATGGAACTTATAGATGAAGCTTTAGAGTTAGTTGAATAATACAGTGTTTTTTTTTTAGTTAAAAGTAATGGTACATAATAATAGCAGAAATCATTTTAAGAGTTTAATTTGTGTTTATTATAGCATTTAAGGTCATATTATTTAAATATAGTCATAAATTTCTGAACATTTTTCAACATTTCAAGTTTACTATTTTTTTAGACAATAAACATATCATTATATCCATTAATTGTATATTATTTAAAAGTACATTTATTCAAGAATACACAAAAAAAAATCAGCAGCAAATCTATGAAAACATGGAAGTTATGGATTTATGACCCGAAACCGACTCAATCTCCACATAGTGCGCCGTTACCGCTGTCTCGCTCTGTCCCGGTCCCTGCGCACGCCCCTTTATCATTGCTTTCAAATTGTCTGAAAAACGTGTATTATTGAGATTAAAAATCTCAATAATTATTATTAGAACGTCACCAGCAACAAATGCATGCAATCAATAATTTTATTTAAAAAATTAAAAGGAGTTTTTAAATGTACATTTTTATAGTACATAAAAACAAATAACAACGTCTAATGTGATGATAGGATATCGAACACTAATAGAGGGCTTTTAGATGTAGTTTAAGATAAGATAATTGTAGTTCATCGAAATCGTTGAGCTCCTTAGTTCTGAGTTGAGCTGCACCATGATTGACAAATGCGTGCACTGTCTGTACAGGTCCACACAAATCAGTGTGGTTCTTTCCTCAATAGACCATTTCAGACACCAGTCTACAGGGTCCTCATATGAATGATCTGACCAAGTTTATTCTCGGATTTTTTACACTTTGACATTAATGGACTTAACATGTGACATGAAAATTTACTTTGTAAAGTATTATAATATTTTAATTATTGTGAATGTAAAGGCAGTGTGGATTTGTTGGTTTTTTTATATCTAAGTTTATTTTAATTTTTTAAAGTTAGTTTTAATCATGATCTGGCAGTTTGAGTAATTTATGCGGCCTACCCTAGCGGCCTACCGCCCTACCGGCGGAAAGGAAATTTTTCCTTTCTTTGGTAATGTTCGTCGAATCGTTGAGCTCCTTAAGTTCTGTGTTGAGCTGCATGATTACTGACAAATGCGTGCACTGACTGGACAGGTCCACTCATTCTGTGTTGTTCTATCCTCAAAATACCATTTCAGACATCAATCTTGGTCTTCACAGGACCTGACCAAGATTATGTCAGGACTTTAAAAATGACTGTGACCTCTGAGTTTGTTTCAGCCTTTCTTCTCAGAGTAGTCAGATAGGAATCGCCGATCTCATCTACTTTTAAAGTATGATTGACGTATGAAAGTGTTTGTAAAAACCAACTTACAGAAATAAAACCATTTATAATTAATTTGTCAAACATGCGTTTACATAAACTGACTAATCAGACATGCAAGGTATTGAAGTAATAGACGTTGTGTGCGGCCATGTTTTACCAAAAACGGCGTACAAATTTTGAAGGTATAGAAGACAACTAATTCCATTTTACTTAATCATTTTAAATTTCATTACAAATTACAAAACAAATATAAAATAATTGATGTCAAGGTATTATAGGTATATTAAAGTTTACATATATTAAATTATGTCCAGGATATTAATTATTAGGCAGACAAATAGAATAATTGAAAATTGATATATTGGAAGTCGGAATGAATAAGATCTTTTCATTAAAAAAAATCTATAACATTGTAATACACTTTACTAACTAAAAAAAATCTCAGCAAATTTTTCAAGGTCAGTTCTCTCCAACTTTTTGGTCATTTATTAAATCAAAATCAATCAAAATCAAAAGTCATTTATTCAAATTAGGCTGAGAATCAGCACTTTTCGAACGTCAAAATTACATAAGACAGTCCCCCAAAAAGCCCGCCCTTCACCACTTCCTAGTGCTTTAGCTGGGAAGAAGAAGTGGCGCAACAAACTCCCCAGCAGCACAGCTGTCTGTTCGGTTAGAAGAACTTGATTCTAAACAATTGCAAGTAATTACCGAAACGCCAATGACAAAAAAAAAAGAAAAAAAATTGCATGTAAATAACACAAATACATAATAAAGCCTTCGGGCCTAAAGGGCATGGCAGCTTACATATGCAATACTGGAATTATTATACAAACAAATAAAATAAATAAATGATAAACTAGGACCATCAAAGTAAAATAAATCAACAGAACAATTACTGTAACAATGATAAAACCAAAGACAGCAAGACGACCAGTCACCACAAGCAGCACCCGTTCACGAGCATAACGCAAAGGTCAGCCATTACCCCCCTCGCCATATTTGAGGGAAGGAGGAAACCCGACCCCCGACGCTACCGCAAGCAGTGACATCTAAGGGAGCATGACGAACCTGCTGTTGGTTGCTCAGGCAAGAATAATATTATCAATTGTCGAGGTCGCTAGCTAACCATATATTGCAATACAGCTCATTAAAAACATTGTAATGAGTAGATCATGTCAATAATAAATGAAGACAACAAAATAATTGACTTATACCGTCAAATAAAAAATTCAAAAAATATATGAACTCATATACCCTGTCAGTTAGTAAGCTGATTCTGGAGAAAGAACACGAACATTGTCTTGAGTTAATCACAGTGACCAACAGTTCTTATCGTTTAAGTAGTCGTTAATGGAATAATATGCCTTTGAACAAAGGTTGGATTTTACTTGGGCCTTAAACGCATTAAAAGGTAAATCTAGTAAAGAAGAGGGCAACTTGTTATAAAAGGTTATACCAAGCCCAACAAATGAGTTATGGACCTTATGAAGCCGGTGAAAGGGAGCACGTAGTTTGTTCTTATTTCTGGTGTTAACTTTGTGAAAATCACTGTTTTTAGTGTATAAGTGTATATTTTGCCTAATATATAAGATGTTGGCGAAGATGAATTGAGATGCCACCGTGAGAATACCAATATCTTTAAAAAAATCTCTAAGAGAAACTCTGGCTCCTAGCTGATAAATTGCTCGGACAGCTCGTTTTTGAAGGACGAATATATTTTGAATATCAGCGGCTTTGCCCCACAGCAGAATACCGTAGGACATAACGCTGTGGAAATAACTAAAATAGACTAAGCGAGCTGTATCAACGTCAGTGTATTGTCTTACTTTCCTGACGGCGTAGGCGGCTTAACTGAGCCTCCCCGCTAAGCTTGAGATATGTGGGCCCCACTGAAGTTTGGCATCTACCGTTATGCCCAGAAAAACCGTCGAGTCTACAGTTTCAAGCAGCTCTTTATCTAAGACGATGTTGGGTCCTAGATTTCTAACATTCGGTAAGGCGAACTTCACACATTTCGTTTTCTTGGCATTGAGAACTAGATTATTTGACGTAAACCAATCCGTAACCATTGAGAGTGCACGGTTTACGTCGTCAAAATCTTGTCTATTCCTGTCTACTTTAAAAATAAGAGAGGTATCATCTGCAAACAGTACAATGTCACAGATATCGTTTAAATAGAATGGTAAGTCATTGATATACACTAAAAACAAGAATGGACCCAGTATTGAGCCTTGAGGTACACCTAACTGAACTGGTAGCTCGGAAGATTTCACACCATCGACATCTACACATTGGAACCTATTATGTAAATAAGAATTTATTACGTTGAGAGCTTCGTTTTGGACACCGTAATGACGTAGTTTACGCAAAAGCGTGTCATGGCGCACGCAATCAAAGGCTTTAGAGAGATCACTGAAAACTCCAATAGCATTTTGCGATTTCTCCCATGCATTAAATATGTGTTTCAGCAGAGCAACACCCGCATCTGTAGTCGAACGTCCTTTTGAAAAGCCATATTGTTCATTATGAAGTAGGCTATTTAGGTTAAAATGTCTTAGCAACTGATTAAGTATTAACTTTTCAAATATTTTGCTAAATGCTGGTAAGATAGAAATAGGCCTAAAATTGCTAATGATATTTTTATTACCAGATTTAAATAATGGTATGACTTTACTACTCTTCATGAGGTCAGGAAAAGTTCCTAGATCAACACATTTATTAAAAGTAATAGCTAGATAGGGGGCTACAATGTCTATTATATTACTTAAAAGTTTAATGGAGATGCCCCAGTAATCACCAGTGTTTTTAGACTTAAGAGTGTTAAAGACGTTAATTACATCACTAGGCGTTACATGTTCGAAGCTAAATAAGCGAGTACATTTTTGCACACTACTATTCAAAAGGTTCTCAGCTTTAGACGGGGACGAATTTAAGGAGCAAGTCGTAGTTATAGGTATGTTGGCAAAGAACTCATTAAATGCCTCAGCTACGTCAGCTGCCTTACTAACTAATTTGTTATCGACCATAATCTCAAGTCGATTTTCTTGTTTAACCGACTTACCCGTTTCATTGTTAATAATTTTCCAAGTGGTTTTTACTTTATTATTGGAACTTTTAATTGAATCACTTAAGAATTTTGATTTCGCAATAGCACAAATCTTTTTAAATAATTTTGAATATTTTTTTACATACTCTAGGAAAGGAGTATCAAACCTGTATTGTTTCAAACCATATAATTCGTATAGTCTCGCTCTACTTTTATAAATACCTGGAGTAGCCCATTGGTTGAAGCCAACGGAAGTGCCATTAATGTTAATGGTTTTGGTCTTGAAAATAGACTGGTATTCTTTTTGCACAACATCAAAAAGGGCTCCGTAAATTTCGTTAGGATTCTCGTGTTCTACTAACGATGGTGTAATTCTATGAGCTATATTATTTTTAAACTTTTTACAACGACTAGCTGTATAAGGCCTGCATTCAAGTTTATACGGTTTTTTATGTAATGTCATGGGGAAGCTAGCTAATAAACCACAGTGGTCGGACGTTAAGTCACTTAACACTAATTTATTTTTGGCATCACAATTACTAAATATATTATCAAGACAAGTTGACGAAGATGCCGTGATCCTAGTTGGTTCAAAAAACAAGTTAATCAAATTATAAGACCTAAACAGATTGAGAAGTCTTATATTTAATGGAGTAACATCTAAAGTATTAATATTAAAATCTCCACATAAAATTATACTCTTATTACTTGATTTTAACCTATTCAGAGAATCCTCCATTACCGATTCAAAACTAATAAAATAACCAGAAGGGCGACCCCCTTCTGGTGATTTTATATATATAAACGCAGATTACAACGAATTGCTCTAGTTCAACACAAGACAACTCAATAGTGCGCTCGATAGAAAGATTAACTAAATCTAAACGTTGTTTACATTTCAACTTGTTTGAAACAAGAACTAAAGAACCACCGCGAATAGCACTTTTTCTCACAAACGCACTTTGTACGGTAAAATTATCATCATCGATAAACACTACTTCATGTTCCTTCAACCAGTGTTCAGTCAAACATAACACGTGAACATCATAGTTCTCCATAAATAAACTTAACTCTAACTCTTTGCCGGTAATAAATATGATAGTAGCCATACAGAAGACACTTTTGCTCATGAGGGTTGTTCTCGCAGTATGAGAGCATATCCTGCTATTGTCGCGCCTGTCACTTGGTATTACTTCATCTAATCGTTTAAATCGGTGTGGATTTGTTTTGACAAAACAGCTACTCCTAAAATGGTCAGACATGGCAAAGTAAGTACTTGTCTTATATTTTTTTAAGTAAGGCACGCAACTATCAGTAGGTTTAATTTTAAACATTGAACGAACGCATCTTTTGAGCCTTGAACACCGTGTCTTTTTCTGTTGAGTTTCCCCAAAAAAATGGCATCATAGCGTAGATGAGATTCTGTTAAACCATCGTAGGCTTTAAGTAATATCTCCACACTTAATATAGACGATAATGTGTGCAGGGCGAGGGGGGGAGGAGGTACTCTTAATTAATGAGTTAATAGCTTCTGAATAACATACTATCGCAAGGTTTTGCGCGGGGTAGTGCCTTAATACTATCTGTTCGTTTTACTAGTACCTATGTATAACTGTGTCAGTATTTCGATAGAGCAATGCACATTTTGGGTCAAAAGATCAGGGTCTTGCATAAAGCAGTTGCAGGTTGCCGCTAGTTCATTGATTGATTGCATTATCTCATAAGTCGCATTTTATTATGACACTATTCTTAATTATTTCTCTTGTATGCAATGCAAAAAGGTGGCTTTGCTTGTTCAATAATGGTTTTAAGATTGTTTTCCTGTAGCGGGGTGGCTACAACGGTCAACGTAGCTTCTATATCTTGAATTACTACCGTGTAGGCTTCAAGGACAAGGTTTAATTCAAGTAACAGAAAACCTTTTAAAGGGTTATTGAACTCTTAAATGGTTAACAACCAAAACAAAACCCCACGGTTCTTTCCACTACCATGAGTCTAGAATCCGGGATATACAAAAGAAATTCCATATTTTCATCGATTTATGTGAACCGAAGCTGTGTTTGGAGCAGATTATTTTATTAATTTATTTTAGGCTTTTCAACAATGAGTACACTGTTACTTACAATTTGTACACTGTTACTTACAACTTGTACATTGCAAACTTAAGTCTAAACGCCTCATTACTTATAGAAAAGCACAGCATGCGCTACGTTATGAGCAGATAATTACAAAATTAATTAAGTAAAACAAATAATACATAAGTATTAAAAAAAAAAAGCTAAATTAAATTGATAACAATAATTAAATTAGATTAGATTAGGTTTTTGTTATACCTTGTAGGTATTTAATTTGTGGGTTTCACATAGTTAGTATTTCTAAGCTTGTGCTGCTAGGAGTAGCTGGAGCAGGTTCACGCCACCAGGCAACCAAAGTGTAAGCATAATAAGTGTTTTTGACACTGTTTTTTAAGAAACACATTCATAAATGTAACAGATACAATGACGTTAACACTGTAACCTTTTGAATGTGTTAATAGTTGCACGGCAAGGCAACAACGCGCGGCGGAAAGACATCGGCGTTGCCAAAATAGCCTCCCGAGAGGCTATTAAAAACACTTATTACGATTAAAATTTATAAATTTGTTTTTTTTACATTTATAAATAGTCAAAAAAATGTGTTTCAAAATCCCGGTGAGGCTATTTTGTCAACGCCGCTTTTACACTTATTAACAGTTTTATATCGGTTACAGATATATTACAGTTACACTTTTGTGTTTTGGGTTAAAACATTGAAAAATACGTTTATAAGTGTTACATATTTGATTCTGTTATCAATTCAAAATGTAACACTTAAAATTCTGTAACCTTTAGGAAGGTTTTTTAGTCTCGTTTGTCATCACGCTTTCAATTGTTGATCTACGAGTATTGCCGTTTCCAGACATTTTTATTATGTAGTACTAAAACATAATGTTATTGCGTAAGTTATGTAAAGTGAAACAGAATTGCTATTTTACACGAGCTTCTTCTTATGCGATACAAAGATTGTGGAATGGTTCACAGAACTGGCAAAAAAAAATACCAGTCTGTTTATTGTCTCACAGCAGAGAAAATATCTTTTCTCATCTCAAACAATGAAAAGCGAGCATTGATAATCACGACACTACATGATTCCTCAAGAATTCATGATATTTCTTAGTTTTATTTTTAAGTATCAAACATATTCCGTGAATACTACATTATTTTTTTCGTTTCCCGCGATGCCACTGCATCACCATTCGTTCAGAAACCTGATCCCAATTTGACCTACCTCACGAAAATAACACAATAAGAAGTAGGTCGTGTGATTCGCGCCGGATCGGGTTTATTTGCTGCCACGCGTTACGTCACGATCGCATTGCAGAATTTGCAGTGCACTCTTGAAATTCAAGAGCTTATTTATCACAGGATTTTTTTCTTGAAAATAGCCAGTTTCTGAAAGATACGAGTACACACAGTTACAAAAATGCAACGCTGTCAAATTGCACTTGACATGAGATTTTGCAAGGGATGAATAAAGTCAATATGCTTCCGGAAATCTTCGTCTTTCTTAGCTAGTGCTCACTTTGAAATATGACAAAGAAGTATAGATTTTAAGTGGTGGTATCTGCCTCTGCGTTTTGGGCAACGCGTTAGATAAGCTAGTTTTTTAAAGTTGAAATTTACTCCATAGCCAGGTGTAACACAATTTTGTAACAATCTAATCTCGGTTTCCTCAGGCTTTCTGTTTGTTTTCGCTGATAAAATAAACTTGAACTATTTTTTTAGAATTGCAGTTATTAAACAATACACCTAAAAGTGATAACTGTTGCAGATTAATTAAAAAAAAATTATGAACATTTCAGTGTAATAACATTTATTTTTGACATAAATATGGTTTGTTGAAAATAGGCAACAGTAGTAGTGACCAATGTTATGTCAAATTGATATATTTTTGAACAATTGACTTTGACCGAGAAAATTATTAAAATCTTTTAGTTGATACCTAGTGCTGTGCTTTATTACCCTCTAGTGTCACTAAATGCAGCAAAATCTGACAAATCCTGACGGACTGAATTCCAAAACCTTAATAGAAGGTCTAAAGAGAACATCAGTACAGCTGATGACGAAAACATAACCTATATCCAGGGCTTGGCCCCGGTACCAAAAGTACAGGTACTTAGCGGGTATACCGGTACTAAGCAGTTCTTTCTATTTCGATAACTACAGTTTCCAGACGGGTACCGGATGCAAACAAGTACCGGTTCCAAACGGGTACCAGTACTCCACCTAAAATATACTGGTACCAAATTCGGGTACCCGGCACATACCACAAACCTCATATTTGTACGAGGAACCTCGTACGGTTGGCAACCTTAGTTATTTTTCTAATGCCTACTACCTATCCTTTTAACTTATTATATCTGTTTTCTCACTCTTACTTACGTAAATATTTGTTTGGTACCGGCACAGTACCGAAATTGATTAGAAATACCAAAAGTACAGGTACTACGTCTGGTATACGTACCAATTTTATAGTAACTTGCAGGTACGTCTCTGGTACCGGTTCCCAAAAATACCGGTATGTCAAGCTCTGCCTACATCCTACGAAAAAAACATCATAATGTAGCAAAAAGTCGCATCTGCAATATTTTTTTCCAAATCTTCGCCAACAATATCTTCACATTGCACTCAAACAATGGGTATTTTAGCGATAATAATTCAAATGCATCCATTGTTTAGCTGTTATATCTTACTACAGTGTAAACCCGATTGTTGTTACCGTCTTGAAAAGGAGTTCTAAGTAAGACATGCGGAAAAGTGACACTTTGTGTATCTGTTGTTATGCTTTTTCTTTTATGATTGTTATAAAGTGTATGTTTTCATTGTGATGTTATATTATTAGGTATGTGTATCGTCAAACTATCTTTACCGTCAATATCATTTATTATGGTAAAAAGGAAAACTGCAAATACCGACTCATTATGTCAGTTTTCCTTTTCACCATAATATATGATAATAAAGTTAAAGATAGTTGTTGGACACCGGTGCTAGTCAATGTAGGTCAACTGCACAATGCCGAAGGACATTCTTGTGGTTTTAGTCCGTAGAATAGAACTAGACCATAATCGACTGAGTAAGGTGGAGGTTTTCCTTGGGGATTTTCCACACGATTAGTAACGTGGTCAGCACGCGTGGCATGACCAACTTTTGCCGAAAATGACAGTTAGAATAGACAAAATGACAGATGTCTTAGCTTAGAAGCACGACGAGTGACGATACTTTAAAATGTCCGGTGCACCCTGGACAGTCAAAACTTTTTTCTTCATCTGTGTTATTAGAGCGGTTCTGCACTACGTCCGATCCGAATCCGAGAAATGTCGGTCTGAATTAGCCATAGAACTTTTCGTATGAGAGGTTGCGCACTAGATCCGAACTCAGTCCGTCCGAATTCAGAACATTTCCAATTCGGATTGAAATCGGATCTTGAATTTGGATTCGGATCCAGAGAACCGCTCATACGCTGTGCGTTTTCCGTCAGCTATGGAGTAGTTAGGTAGAAGTCTATTAACCAATTTGATATACGAATTGGTTATTAGACTTGGGGGTCTAAGTTAAAACATACACGTATATTCATTGCACATGCTAGGAATTTCTGGCGTGGGCTTGTCAGGGTCATCTGCATACTACATTAAACTAATGGCTTTCCAAGCGAAAGTTAAGTGTGGTATTTGGCTTGTCCCCTTTTCAATGACATTTGATTTATTGTCCTGTCATCTATATGACACAGGCTATTTATTTACTACTACGTAATTTAATTCTCTGGAGCTTGAAAGGTTTAGTTTAGAGTAAAACAAATGAAACCAGAAAATTTCTTCAAAATGTTTTAAGAAAGTCGTAGCTGCCTTTACGAAAATGAATCTTACGTGGACGACCAACATCCTTTGAATAATATCTACCTTTTGGTCTAACCACTATACAGAAATAAAATATTTAATTATGTAAAAGCTAGTTAGCAGTTAGTTAGCAGCTAGCCAGTACTTAGTATATTCATCAGATTTTGTATAACGCATATTAAATATTTTAACGACACCTTCTTGTTACAGGACCTCATCCCCGCTCAAGACACGGCATCATATCTCCAAAAAACGCAAAATGCAATCACTAACCTCCAAACGAAACTCCAGTCTTCAAGAACGAACAACTTCAGTGTCATTCCCTGCGCACTTACTTCTAGTCTCATCAGTGAGAAGACTGCGATCTCCCACCTCCCAATCTCACAGCTTAGTCGCTCTAACTCACTTAATTACCGTCTCAGGAGAAAGGACAACTCGAATGACAGCAGTCCTTTAAGAAGTCCTGGCCATTACGTCATCACTGGGTCCACTAAAGTCCCCGGAACTAAAATTCTTTTGAATTCCGCGTCAAGGTCCTTAGATACGGATAGAAGACATGATATGAATATGAATAGTCCGTCTTCTGATAAAGGTTTGTTAAGTAACAGTTCTGATGACAAAACACTGTCGAATAGGCCTCCTTATGATGTGGAGGCAATACTATCTCCTCATAGAAAGACACACACGCGGAACCGAGCGTTTGAAAGCCAAGCGAATGACGTATGCAACGCTAACCCGACAGTATGCCTCAAGACTGTCTTGAAAAACAACGCCTTGGAGTCAAAATACCCTCGTATCGAACCAACACGTTGTCAAGGAGACAAAAAAAGCCACCAGAGAGTACTGAGCGACGGACTCAAGTATAAATCGAATAACATCGGTTTCGGGTCGTCGATTAAAAGATCGAGTTCCTTCAACACTGTTAATAAGAACAATAATTATATCGATCCCAGAATAACATCGAGAAGATCGAGTGGTCACTCCGAAGAGTGTAAAGATTATTCGGATGAGTCAGATAATGGGTCTTACGATAAATCGCAAGAATCTAGGTATAAGAGACAGGTAATAAATAGGGGAAGAATCGATTCTCCTGATTTAAAATCGATAGCGCCCGCCAATTCGCCAAGAAGGTGTCCAAACACTCCCGAAATGCATAGAAAATTCGGGCCGGGCTTGACCAGGAATTCTGTTCGAGTGACCAATAAGGAGCGCTTGATGAGTCCGAGGGTGGCTGAGCAGCCAATCGTGAGAGAAGAGAGAGTGAAACCGACCAATCACCAGAGCAGGAGGTCAGCTGAGCCAAGACAGACGACGTTGAATAGGCTGACTAAATCTAGGTCTTCTACGCGGGAAGTCCAGCCTCAAAAGCATCTAGATAAAGGTTAGTGCTACATCTATTGTTTGTAAGTAGGTTACCGTTCGATGACAATGATCGATTAGGCAAGATTATTACCGATTTGAAAGTAGCCTGTCGACCACAATAAATAGCAAACAAATCAGTTTCAAAAGTCTCTTCCTTCTCCTTCATGGAATTACTTTATCAATGACTTTATTATTCCTAAGTTAAAGGAAGGCAGTACAGCCTGGCCGTGTTTTAACCTGATCGTAACTATGGATATGGAACACCAGAAGTTTGACTTTGTGGGGCATTATCTCTTTAACGTGATGTACTAAATAATAGTATAAATGCCTGGGTAACCCTTGTGCTGGGCATAATCTTCCTAGTACAGACCTAGTTTGGCTAAAGCCTATATTGATGACTTGCGCCATGTAGATTAATTGCTAACCCGGATGACTGAGCACTGCCAACTGTCTGGCATTTCCCTGTAGGCACAGCTGCATTAAATTGTTAGTTACTCGTTTTGTTGTTTAAGCGGGGAAACTTTAGGACCAATTTCGAATAGTATTTACTGTAATACGGAACGGATTTCTATATATGTTGGCAAGGAGATAGATAGCATGCTGTGGAATTGGCACGTTCCTGTGGGATGATTTCTGACATCCACGCGGGCAAAGTCGCGGGGCAAAGGTACAAGAAGCTCGTTTTTTTTTTCGAATTCGTAATTGGTCCCATAGTAAAAGTTGTTCATATTGATGGGTAAAACATCCCCTTCAATTTTGTCGATTGTTTTCAAATTGATCATGTATAAGTAGTTTCATAATTGCGGGTATCTCGGTTATATACTTAGCGGTACTTCAATTTAATAACGTCGTTTCATTAAAGTTGCACGGCGCGTGTCTAATTTTATTAGTAAGTATTTTCGACCATCTATTGCAGTGCTGAAACTATGCCACTCTGAATGCGAAAGATTTTTCATTTATTCGAAGATTCATCAATAACTTAACAGGATTGCACTTTGTGGAGCTATAAACAATTAGTACCTACCTATTTTATTAACTATTTATAGCATTTGTGAAAGGCACCTTTGACATTCGTTGTTGTCAACAGTAATTGTTACTTTTTATGTATTCAAGTCCACATTCCCGTTGTAATACAAATAAACTGTATTGCTATACAATTTGTGAGTAAAGATTCCTCGCTTCTTTCAGATTTGTATGTCACTACGGTAGTGTCTTCAATGGAATAAATAGCTATCCGTGGCGACTGTAATTCATAGGTTGTTCGCCATGTCGTCTATTCAAACGACGAGGTATCATTATATAGTAATAGGCTAGTGCCATGGCGATTTCATTGTGTATACGTAACAGTCCGTTGCATAATTTACCTAGATATAGCACTGATACCACTAATACTTTATTTATACATTTTGAGCCCACAGACATTTTAGCTAACAAAATCGAAAGGCTGAATCTTTTTTCATTAGTAATAGAAATATGCAAACAAAATACAACATTGACCAACATCCTACCACATGCCTTTTACACAATGAGGCACAATACCAATACAACCTATGCCCTTTAAACAATAGATAAAGGAAACGAAATCAAAGATTGACTAATTTCTTAAGTAATACTACACAATTGATAATAATTTCTATTTAACACACACACCGTTACTAATAGTGAATCGAGTTATCCTTGAATCGTGTCTATTAGGCTGTGGTACTTACCGATTCGTCATGCTTGCAACACGGCGGCCATCATGAATTGGAATGCAATTTGGCGGCAAATTACGCTTTGGTTTTGACAGATTGTGTTGGTCTGAGTCTTGATTTGATTGGAGAGATTTGCTTCCCTTTCTTTTGGTTTCCGCTATTATGGATTCAATTTATTTTCTGTAATAGGAAAGGTTGAATTGTTCTCATTTACTTACATAATATGAAATTTTCATACAAAATATTTATTTTATCTCTTATGTTTTCTGAATCTATTTGTTTTGTTTTTAAGGAAGATATTATATGGAAGTACCAAATAATTGACATGTTTAATTTGAAAGTAAATCAAATCTAACTCGAATAAAATCGAATGAGAATATACAAAGATAAAAGTTATAGGACTATTCATAGGCCGCATATAACTGATTACCGGAACGAATCCATGGTTAATTAATTCCGAGCACACTGAACAAGTCGTTAATTCGATTCGCTTCAAACTGACATTCGATTTGAATTTTTATAAATCATATTCTAAATTCATAATCGTTCAAATTCTATTATAATTAATGATGAATAGTTTGTTTTCAATTCTTTCCTTTCATATGCTCTAGAAACAGGCTTGCAACTGAAAAGTGGATTAGATCCTTGGAAAGAGAGAGAAAAGAGTGGGATACGTTTTTTACCTTGATGACTTTTTAATCGGTTTTGAAAATAAAATTTCATAATTGCTGGCCGTTTTTAGAGCTGTGGTGAATCAAATGATCGATTTTCCGACCCGAACGTGAAATAGGCGTTTGGACGTGAGGTTACGGACATCAGTCTGTTAGACAGTACAAGTATACTAACAAAAAAGATTTCCTTTTTGTCATGTTTACCAAAACCCTCTTTCCAGGTCCTAAGAAGCCAAGTCAGCACCGCTCATCGTCAGCGCTAGCCACCAAAGAGATCGAGTTCTCCAACTGGAAGAAGCGAGCGTCTTATGACCCCATGAAGGCGGCACAGGAAGATAAGAGAAGAAAACAGATGGCGAAGAGGCAGGATTGTAATAAGGATGATCTGAGCTCGCCCAGGTAAATACCTACCCAATCTTGCTGCTAATTTATTTGAGACAGTGTTTTAGTTGTTCGAAATTGTGTGTAAGTTAAGTTATAAGGTCAAAATCCCAAAATTTAAAAGGTAGTCCACTTATTCGACTTTCCTAAACTGATTCGGAAGTTTAGGAGTATGCTCTCGGGCTAAAATGGTGCTTACCATTTTACCAGCAGTTAGCGAAGTCAGTCTGTAGCTGACGATGATGATGAAAATGGTATGTATCTAATAAAACAAATGCCCGCACAAACTTTCTTAAACAACAGTAGGATTTACGTATGACAAATATAAAAAAAAAACTGATGAAATCAACAGGCGGAGAGGTTTACTACAATTATTATTTCAGCCATTTCCTTAGGTTCATAAAAAAACCTCAATTCAACTGAAATAGGTACTCGGTATCTAACTTCTCTTGTAAAATTAAAGGTATGTCTTCTGAATCTTAAACCCGTTTCAACTCATAATTTCTTCATTCCAGCCACTCATCACCCGTCCACCGCTCCCAATCGTTCCACACCACCAACATAGCCGACCTGGAGACCCTCGACTACTCCTCAGAGGAGACAGAAGATGACCAGCTACTGGTCACGTTTCCCGTAGATCCTATGATCACGTCAACCCATTCAGACATACTGGATTTAAGGCCGAAGGAGTACAGCAACTTGAGGAGACAGGCCATGACCAATGATGTGGTTCTGTCAAGGGATTATGTCACTAATTTTCAGGTAAGAATTGAGAAATTAATCACGTCTTCTTATTAAGATCCTTTCAAGGGTGCAAGGCCACAGCTTTATGTGCTTCTTATCATCATCTACCTAGCTTTTTCTCATTTATTTTCCACTGTAACTTCCCTGCTAGGCTAGGTAAATTAAACAGATTTAGAGTAGGTAAGAAATAGCAGTTTGTTTTATATTGGAAAAAAAAAGCTCCAGCCGTTATCTAGCGTGAGCTCTCGATATCGAGCGCGTGTTAAGTTCTAGCCCGCCTAAAGAAAACCACTGTCCTGGAAGTTCCCAGTGCTTAAGTGACTGGTGGCAGCCAGGTAGATAGGTCGGTCCTGCAACGGCAGTTAGGGTCGGCTTTCAGACTAACCGGATGCAGCTGAGGACGAGTATTTAACATGGAGCGACTGCCTATCTGACGTCCACACACTAGTTAGGTACTGGGTAATACGATACTCCTTGGTAAACCTGATCGACTGTCAAAGATCCACGAATGACAACCGGCACCAACGGCTTAACGTGGTTTCCGAGGCACGGAGGCGTCTTTGCATGTAAAGATGGTCACCCATCCATGGACGGAGCGTAGCTCAACCTGATCGATCGACCCGTACGGCTGCTATTGCTTAGCAACAAGCATGTGGTTCTCCTAATTGTCGCCACTGACTACTGACAATAGTCGGTTGAATGATCGCATATAATTGGTTTACGGTTTGGTGAGCGCTGTTGTTATGAGCGTGCACGGAAAAACAAATGCTCATCTTCTTGAAATCCATTAGGCCTATTTAAAACATCCTCGGGAAATAGTGGGTAGAAAAATAATACACATCACATTATGACGCCTGTAATCCCCGAAGAGTTAGTTAGGCATAAGTATAAAGGTTATAATAATAGTTATTTATGCTACTCGTACAAGTGCGGAAAGTAGGTGATTTCTATAAAAGTCGACCCGAGTCTGAAATCACCTTACGCACTTGTATCATACCATACAACGTTTTACTATGCATTGTACGAGAAAATGTGAAAATAAATTTTGAAATTAACTTATTGATCAAAATCTAAATCTAGAGTAATCTATAACGCTTTTAATTACATATTAGTTTTGTTCTACCTTTTATATGAATGATAATCAGTACTTAACTAATTTGTAAAACTTTTCTCAAATAATAAAAACTCTGCGTCGGGCTGACGACGCAGCTAAAAATTAATAAAAAACAACTTAAAATAAAAAGCACTAGTGTAAAAAATGCCACTTTCCGAACAATTTGGCTGCTTGGAAAACGCACTTTTCGAGCACATGCATTGTAAATAAATATAAAGGTACAGTACAGAGTAGACCGACATAAAAGAAAACCCCACGTAGTTCTTTTTTTTAACGTGTCTTGAATATGATGTATTTTTAATCACACAGTATTATATCTTAATGCCTTATCTGTCCTAGTGGAAAGATCAAAGGATCAGTGGTTGGGAGCATAGGTTTGAGATAAGAGTATAATTACGTGGTTCATGGCTGAATATAGGGTCGTTAAGGTCATTTCCTCATTACAAAAATAACATAAGTGATAACTTCTAGGCTATTTTCTAATACCTCACTTCACCTAAGTTTCCACGTTGAGATTTTTGTTGAATAGATCGACAGGTCCTGTTAACTGTGTGATTGTAACCCTCAATATCTAAGAAAATTATGATCATAGAAGATCTAGCAATTTCAAAAACATTTTGCAGGTCAACCAATCAACGCACGAAAAGAAACGCCGCGAAGCCAGAGACGCGGACAAAAGAAAAACATTCATCATAGACGACATTACTCCAACCAAAGAGAATATAGACTTCCTGACAAAGACAAGAGAGGATTCAGTCACAGACAAGCGAAAGACATTTATTCTCGATAGTGATACTAATTCTACAACGAATGGTAGTAGTCCTAGGAATTCGTCGATATTTAGCCATGAGAAGAATTCGTTGACTACTGGGACTAGTGACACGGAGGGGGAGAGTGGGACGGAGAGTGCTCCCGTTGTGATGAGGCATCAGGGAGGGAAGAGGAGCGCGCCTGTGCAGGCTAAACAGAGGTTAGTTTAACATTAAACCAACAGGAAATCATAGTCTGCGGGAGTTACCTCCTTTAAGTTTGCCGTTTCACGGTTTCTTTGACCATAGACTAGGCTTTTGACGGTTTTAGCTCAGCCACTACTCCTCTTAAAATTTAATGTCGTCTCGTGAACGTCCAACCAAAAATTACACCATACTGGTTGTATGAGAAACATCCTTATCTAAGCATCAATGTTCCAAATTTTAGATACATATAAAGGGTTTGGATTTAATAGATTCAGATATAAAAAACAAGCCACAGTACCAAATAGTTGCCGACATTTTAAATGTATAAGGCTGAAACACAATTGGGCGGGCCTTAATACGCTTTTTGGCTCGCGGCCTGATGCGGCTGTAAAATGCTCTAGTCTTTAAATAATGTGTCAGAACTTACACCTCCAATTCCTGATTATTTCAGGTACAGCGGTGACTACTCCATGTCATCGTCCACGACCTCCATTAGCCAGCGCAAGCCGACAATCCAGCCGCGGTACATGGACATCTCTAAGTACAAGAACGAACAGTCCCCGAAGAACTTCCTCCGACGGGACCCGAGCAAGACTTACGTTGGCGTACTGAACACTGACAAGGCTGCAATCAGCAAGGGAAGCGCTCAGCATTATGAAATGGGTAAGTTGTATGAAAAATATTATGGTGAAAATGATAGATTTGACAGTTTGATGAAGGCAGTAATCCGTTATAATTCAAAAAGAAAAACATTTTTGCAGGGTTTCGGAGGATAAATCGGCTTCTAGAAAGCGTTCTAAGCTTTTTAGTTTCGAATTGCAATTTACCAAATGGGTTTCTATATTGGTATTTTCATTATTAGTCAAAAGTGCGGATAAAGAGAAGCGTTTGATTTTGTTAGCATAAATCTACTTCGAAGACTCTTAAATGATAAATGATAAATGATTTTATTTCTGTAAATAGGTTTGTACAAACACTTTTACACGTCAATCATATTTTAAAAACTAGGTGAGATCGGCATTTCCTATCTAACTACTCTGAGAAGAAACGCCGAAACAAACTCAGAGGTAACAGTCTCTTTTAAAGTCCAGACATAATCTTGGTCAGGTCATGTGAAGACCATGTGGATTGATATCTGAAATGGTCTTTCGAGGAAAGAACCACACAGAATGAGTGGACCTGTCCAGTCAGTGCAAGCATTTGTCAGTTGTCATGCAGCTCAACACAGAACTAAAGGAGCTAAACGATTCGACGAACATTACCAAAGATGACCTTAGATTAACTATAAGCATTAAATAGAATTGTCTAAGTAATAGTAATAATGTGTCGAAACAGAAAACATTAGAGATTAAAGAGAATAGAAAAATAAGTTAATAAAAAGTATACCATACCATAACTTACGAATATAATGAGATGCCTCCAGGCACCATTTTTGCACCATAAGTTTCTTGATCTCAATAAATGTCTTACTTAATTCTTAACTGCGGTATCATTTTTTCTCTTTACGTATGTAGTCTTCGGAAATATCAAATGTTAAACCTTCGTTTAACAACAAAAACAATTATATTCCAGAACAAAAGAAACAAGAATTAGAGAAGTGGAAACGAAGGGCTTCGTACGACCCGAGGAAGGCGGCTGCTCTCGGAAAGTCGCCCAAGGCGCCGTCAAAGACCGCTAGGTAAGCTTCCTTTGCTTATCAAATTTTGCTAATCTGTGGTAGACTGTTTGTAATAATTTCTGTCGTCATTATGGGCTCAGTAGAAAAAGTTGAGGTAGTTTTGTATAACAAGTGTAATAATTTGCGAAAAATAAAGGTACCTTTGATATTAACAAGTGGTTGACTGACAAGAGTCACTAATGTAACTGGTATTTGTGATAAACTAAGGCTTTATAGCAGAATGTAACAGAAGTAATTTTTGTGTTGTAAAAAGAGGCCTTACTCTGGAAGTAACATGAGATGTTTAACATATTTTTTTTGTTTGCTTTATTTAATGTAAACCTTTTCTTTTTGTAAAATATCAGTTTTTCAGTTGTTAATGTTCTTTTTTTTTACTTTTCCATAATGTAATAACATTTATATAAGGTAAAATAATATTAAAACATAATTTATTGTAAATTTTAGAGCGTGACAAATCTCAAAATGCATGCAATTCCGTGTAAGTGACATGATGGCCGCCACCTTGACGTGTAAGGTTAGTCAAATGTCAAAACTGACAGCTGTGGCGACGGCGGGTTTTCGAATTAACAGCTGTCAAAATAATTGGCACTTGGTGTATATTTTTGCTTCAAGAGCTTGACATAACTATGCCGCTAAAATTCTTGGTTTTTCATGTCAGTATTATTTCAAGTTACTTTTCTTTTTCATTTTTAGTATTAAGATTTTTTTTATATCTATGTATGTTGTATGAAGAATCAAGATCTCTGCTTTTCTAACGCTTTTTCCAATCTGAATTGGTAAGAAGAAAAAAACAAAATTCTAAGTTTCTATTTTCTTATTATACTATTTCATAGGAACTCTTTGGTGCAATGTAAATATAGTTTTTATTTACTGGCAATTCTTTTAACGCTTAATTGTGTGGTTCTGGGTTGTATACCTTAGTACCTTTATTTGTATAACTAAAGGATTTGCCTTCTTACTTTATTGGTGTTTTTTTGAGCTAAGTATCTAACCCCTTACCTAAATGTTTATCTCCAAAATGCCAAAAAAAAACTTTGTTGTGATTATAACTGAACTTTTTTTTTTTGGTACAAAAAATATAATTTTGTTATAGACACACGTTACTCATTGAGTTTGGTAGAGATTTCCCTTTTGCCTGTAGTGGAGTGCAATAGCATAATATATAAGTCACCCCAGCACAACCACAAAATAAAATACAATCAGAAAAAAAAGACATGAAGTACTGGTCGAAAAACGGATCACATCTGACCAAGCAGCTTTAACACTGTTCTACACAAGAAAAGAAACATCACAACTATTAGATCAAAATATAACCTGATGTTTTTTCCCTCTAGCGTGCTCCGCTCACAATCCTTCCATGGCCCGGTGATGGCATATCCTGGACTTCGCCCACTGCCACCGGGCCAGATCTGCGAGACGTATGACGCTTCTAGCGACAACGATTTTTAACGACACTGTCGACTTCGACTTGTGATATAACCGTGTTTGTATTTGAGATAGACTAGTCTTTTGTTGTGATACAAAAGCCATTAACTAGTCGAGGTAAGCCTCGTTTACTCGAGGACAGTTGCTCGACTGTAGATGGGCGCGAATGTTCGCGGGACTCGTAAGTGAGAATCGCTGGCATGTGTTGCTTTCTCGCTCTAAGACGTAAAGGGCGAGTAACTTTCCTCGTGTAAACGCGCCTTAATACTGTCAAATAATTCTACATTTATGTCAAAATGATCTTTCGTTTTTTTCGATAGTTAATGGTTTTTGTATCAGTATGCAAATTAAGGGTACAGCGCAGTGTGTTCATACTAATTGTTAGTGTTATATTAGTTTGATGTTGACACAAAACGAGGTACATTTGTGTATCATTTGTGTCGACACAAACTGTGGATAAGACCAGTTAGTAGTGTGATGTGCAATGTGATGCTTAATATTGCTGGAGCTCCTAAATTGTTTATAGTCACACGGTAAAACAGTTTAAAACAAGCCCCTGTGTTATTTTGTTGTAAAAACGTTAGAGATGTTACAATATCGCCAATTAGCGTAAAGATACAACTTTAATTTTCCTTTGCGCTCGATTTGCCTTTTTTATTCCTCCAGTAAGTCTTGAAATAAAAGGCTAGAAGTACATAATTTATTTTATTTGTAATCGGTAGTAAATTTTAATTTTCGAATAAGAATGCTTTATAATAAAGCGATAATGTAACATCTTCGAGGTATTTCTGTATTTGGGGATCAAAACATAACTTCTAAAAAAAAACTTACATACTGATACCAAAATTTATTTTTATTGGTATCAGTATAAAATACCAATTTTTTTTTGTCACAATTATATAAAAAAAAATGAAATGTAATAGAACATACTTTGATTGTCTCTGTGCATTTAGTCGTAGTAGTAGTGAATTCTAATTACTCCAAAAGTAGTCAACGACTTGATTATTTTTAAAAAAAATGTATGAAGTATGAAGAAAAAGCATTAAAAATAAAACTAGTGGTTAATTTATTTAATTTACTTAACAATGGTAACACAATTTATTATAAATAGTTGTTTTTTTAATCAAATATAAACAAAAAGTCGTCAATTTGACGCCATATTGATATCCCGCCAAATACAGAATTGACCCTCTTTTCGCAAGTCTACGTGATTGATGAAATTAAGGTCATGATTTTAAATAACCTGACGATTAAAATGAAAATTTTCATTGATTGGGAGCGATGCAATTTTTTATTAAGTACTATTTTTAAGTTACTCCGCACAAATCGAAATTATTAGAAATCGCTATAAAAGTGCATCGCCGTTTATTTTAATTATTATTTTTTATACTGAAGTACTTGATATCTTTTTTTGTAAAATATTATTTTCTCGTAAAGTTAAGGTTTAATTAGGGAAACATATTAAATAATAATTAAATGTGATTTAATTAATAATGCCTACAGTATCATTAGGATTGGCTATTATTATTTACCACTAAAAGTGTATGAGATTAGATTTTTTTTCTCTATAAAATGTCCGATTTAAATGAATAAGTATAGGATAAATTTTTGCTGAACTTATAACATTAAATATCCCTTTATTGCTCATATCATTCATACATCGATGTATTTTAGAAATATTTAACCTTTTTTAGTTTAAGTATTTTTTTTATATACTTAGTGCAATACCACATCACATTTATTACGGCCTTAAAATATGAACAAATAAATGTTTTCGTTTATGATATTTTTGTATTTTTTGAGTATTAAAAATGTGTTATCGGTCGGAACACTCAAATTATTATTTTTTCACAGCATTGGATGAGCACAGTATGTTTTGTGAATTTTAATAGGCGCTGAGAAAAATTGCATGAGACCGTTGCATTGTTGGTTTATTCTGCCAGGCTATACAATCCACACTTGATGAAGCTTTACGCGAAATATTATATACCTACCTACCTAACTTTATTGCTAAATAAAATAAAAATATAAAATAAGAATCTCTTTACTTATGAATATTCCTTAGTTTTTTGTCGTGTTAAAATGGGTTAATTTTGAGTACAATAACGTTGTTTTTTCATGTTTTTCATAAAAATGCAAATAAAAAGGATGTATATTAATTTTAATTTCTTAATAATTTTTGCGTACTATTTTAAAGTAAAGAGAAGCAAATCTAAATCATAACTCAAAAAGTCTGCTGAAACGTTTTTAAAATAAATTCTAAGGTGTTAGCTGTGCTCACAATTTTAGCACATAAACAGCCTTTGTTTTATTTCTGACAGATAATTCAAGATGGCGGGTTTCTGTGATAAAATCGTGAGTTTGTATCTCAATTTTGAGTAGTGATTTACTATTAATTAATAGTAAGCCTGGCTTTATTTCAATTAGCGCGAAACTGTACCAAAACGCTGCAAGCGTCAATATTTGTAAAACATAATTGATGTTTAGAGTTTTGTAAAAATATTATTTAAATAGGAAACAATAAAAAGAACGTTTAAAATTACTGATCTTGTTTCATTTATACAAGGTGGAGTCGACAATACGACAGTAAATTAAACTGCGTTTAATGATGTTCCTCTGCATACAAAAATTCATTTAAATACATCCAATAGTTAAGTCACTGTAGCTAGTTGACTGATCGGAAAAAACGGATAGTAGGCCCACGAATAAGTTTTTTTTTAAACACTTTGATTTTGATGTTAGAGTTTATTTGATAGTACCAAACTACACTTGTCGGTGCTTTCATTTATTGGCCGTTTTCACACTGCGACGATAACGACACTGACACTTCTATATCGTATCGTCGGCTCGGACGACACCAATATCGGTATGTACGTTACGTCATGTGACACGATGTGACCAACAGCTTATTTTCATGGGGTATGCCACAAAAGTCTCGAATAGACGCGTCTCAAACTCAAACTCAAAGCATTTATTTCAAATAAACCAATTACAGGCACTTTTGAATTGTCAAGGGGCGGTCAGTCAGAAATATGAAGCTAGTTGCCCATTCCAAAGCGAAGTAGGTACCTATGGAGAAGAACGGGCAAGAAACTCCATGGACACTCTTTTAAATACGAGATGGTTACAGAAAATTTGTTACATCAGTCTTGTTGAAATTATACATGTGAAAACGATGTAGAAAAAATACAAAAAAAAACGGAAAAAAAATAAAAAAAAGCCGTGGCAGCCAAGAGATGACCAGTTCCCACTGACGGCGCCGAACGTGACGTATGGATCAGCACCATTCAGCTCAATCATTTTGAAGGGAACTTAATGATCTAACACACACGCCACCACCAGCGAGACATTAGAGTGAGCGTGACATACTCTCAGCCGCCAGGGCACATTCAAGTCAATGACAGACGTGCCCAGTATAAGGTAGCTTTATAGTAGGTACAACATAGTGCTCACACGTGTGCTTTGCAATTATACAATATTAAAAGATTGAATTTATACAGTGCAAAGATAGTTTTTACAATCTTCAGCAGCTCCAACAATATTTCCGAATGCTAATCAATTGTTTAGGCGCCCTTGTGGAGCAGAACCAGCGTTGAGCCAAGCATTTTTGTCAGAGATGTAATCCCCCAACTTATAATATGCTTGGCTGCATAGTGTGCGTTGCGCCAGGGCTTTGATTCTACTAGTTCTACAAGGTGACGACGCACGGTGAGCTGTTAATCGCATTTTATAGGCTCACAGACAGACTTGAATTTATAAGGGTCCTTTTTTGGCTAGAAATGTATTCTGCTAATCATTACCATACTATAAAATTTCATATACGGCAATTGGGTGTACAAATCAAGGAGTTAAATATTTTTTTTTTAAAAATTGTATGTTTCGGACATGAAAAATGAGGCTATCTCTGGAATCATAAGGTTGGTTATTTTATCCTTACACACAAATATATTTATTTGTAATTTTTTGACACACTTTGACACTGCGGCAGCATTTGTTTTTTTAAATCTTCAAAATTTAATTAAATGTCTTTTGATGATTTATTTAAATACATATGTGCTTTAAATATAAGCTTTAAGCACTAAAGTATTTAAATAAAACTTCCTTCATTTGTACATGCTATTGCTCCCGAAATTTTATAGTATACATAGCAATGATCAGCAGAATCCACTTCTAGCCAAAAAAAGGATTCTTAAAATTCAAGTCTCTATGTCTATGAAAAACGATTTTCAGCCCATTGTGCGACGTCATATTAAAACTTTGACAAGTTTAATAATTTAAAACAATAACGTTTTGAGTAGTGTGAGCGTTGCGGTGCGGCGGCGGGAAAGTGGTATCCACACACGGCCGTCGGGCGGCGCCTGCCCATGCCACATCCCCCACGATCTGCAGTGCTATTCTGTAAAAAACTCAACCTGAAGAATTGCGTGAAGTGAGCTGTCAGTGTCATCCCGTCTTATTCAATCCCTAGCATCCGTGGCACTGACAGCTCACACCGCGCTCACTTCACCTGAGTTTTCACTTTCATTTTAGTTACTATACTCTATGGTTTTCACGGTGAGATGGTAATTGAATAGCACTACTGCTTCACCCCGCACTGAATCGTCCGCCGATATCAGCACGACAATCAATTGCTTCACACCGCACTGTGTCGTCCGCCGATATCGGCACGACAATCAATGTTGGCAACGATACCGTTGACGACAACGACACATTGTGAAAGCGTTTAGTAGTCATTCTATTAAACTGCCAGTCCGACGATATCGCGTAGTTATCGTTATCGTCCGTCTCCACATTTCATTTCTTTGGTTCGATTCGTTTCGTCCAAGTTAACCAAAAGTAGTGTTGAAGCAAGTTTGAAAAATCTTTATCCGAATTGGGGCAGACTGAAAACATAACACATTTCAGCCAATTTACTGAATTTACCTAAGGTGAAAGATTTGTATATCCTTGACAGTCATTACAGGTAGTACGCAGTCCGAAAGTCTGACAACCAGTCTTACCAGGCAGGGCCTTAAAAGACCTTCATAAATGTTACAGAATTATGAGTGTTACGTTTTGAATAATTGATAACAGAATCAAATAAGTAACATTTATAAATGTATTTTTCAATTTGTTAACCCAAAACACTTACAAAACTGTAACATCATAATATCTGTAACAGATATAAAAGTGTTAACAGTGTTAATAAGTGTAACAAGGAAACACGCCTCAGTGCTCGTTTAAAACTGCAAGAATCACACATCTTCAGGACGCTTGAAAAAGGATGGTGTTTTATATTTTCGATAATTATTATTATTATTATTATAAAGGGTGGAAGGATTATGTGAAGAAATCATCGTATTTTTATCAATAAGTCGCAATTCACACCAGTACCCTAATTGCGTAATACACACACAATCGAAATCTGAATCGTTTTGTAACAGACCATTGCTTCATAAGTTCGATAAAAAATCTGCTCAACAATGTGAATAACGCAATGAATGTTGTTGAAATGTCAAAATACAACAGAGTAGTCGTAATCGTTTACGAAAATGTGTTGCGCAAGTAGGCTGCTGGAGTTATAAGCCATCTCTATTATAAAGACTCTTGCTGAAAGAATGATCTTATGATCGCATGCCCACTTAAATTGTTCGGGTTATGTGCATTGATTCTGTTCCATTTGTTGGAGACACTATTGTTTATTTATTTTTTAGTTATGATTAAAGTATGAATGCTTTTTTTGTTTGTTTAATGTGAATGCTTTCTTGTTTCTATAAATATTATAGTAACATTTACAGACTTAATTTTGACTAAGAGCATGTTATAAAATTAATGATGTAAGGTTTGATTTTTGTTTTTTTTTAACTTTCCCCCAGATCCAGTGAGGTGTGGAAAATGGATATCAGTTATAGCACGTCAAAAGACTTATTCTAATAATTACAATTTCAACAAAAAATATTGGACTGTTCGACTCCACTGCACGACTCCACGACTCCTTGTCCTAGCGGCGAGCTTAGGTCGTAAAATTGTGTTGCTTTTTTTCGGCACTTTTAATTATGACTTTAAAATATGCGTGTAATGTTGAATTTGTTTTGATTGAATGTTGAATTTGGCCACTCAGAAAGTATTGCCAGTTATAGTCTATTCTGAAAATATGATGATTATTGTAAATAAAAATAAATACGTTCCAACTTCAAAATTTCCCTTCACATTATTTGCGAGCTAATTTTAATTATCGAGCGCGCTTAAAATACTTAGTACCAACGGTAAGAATAGAGGGCTACCAGCGTGCAGCGGAGAGGCAAACGAAATGCTGACAACTGGCTGAATGACAAGTGCTTGACTCAAGATGGGTTCCGGATATTGATGAAAAAATAATAGGTAAGTTTTATTTTATGTAAAACTCTATTATTGCACGCTGCAAAGAAATAATTGATGGAAGACATGTATGACGTATTGTGTTTTCAAGATGGTAAGGGTAAAAAATAAAACAAAATATACATTTATTATAATATTGATTTTATCTTTGAATATCAATTACACTTTTTTGTTTTATTGTTATTTTATAAACTTTACATATACATTTCGTATTTTATATACCATATAATATATAAAGTTTCGATACTAATTATTTTAGCATTACAATACCTAATACAAGAGGGATTAGAAAACATATATAAATAAATACTGCATCATGTAAACTAAATTAAGTCCTGTTTTAATGTTTAGACATTTTTTTTCGTTGTTTTACACCAGTACACAACACTTAATTTTAAACTAAAACTTATGAAGAATAACATTTCAAAGTCACTCAATTTTTTTTTCAATAAAAAGGAACTCTTTACATCGCTCTTTCTCTTTTTCATCCGTAACCTACTTACTTCACAACCACATTACATTTTTTTATCAAAAAAAAAGTTTTAAAAAGTTTCATTACTACTTCCAAAGTAATTTCTAAATTGAGCAAAGTTAGAAGTGACAGTAAAACGTTATTCGTCAAGAAATATTTTGTTTAATTTAGAGTCGGTTTTACGACTACGATTGACGTTTTCGCAATTCTGAATTGTATATTTAAATTAGTAACAGGGTTTTAAATACTATAATGAAAACAAAAAGATGCTCAAAACGACAATCCTTAGAGTTTTTTTTAACCTACTTAATACAATTATACGTCGCAGAAAAATACAAAAAACAACATTCTGTATCTGTACATCCTTTTTACAATTTTAAATATAGTTAAAACTATTTTAAATATCCTTACTAAACTGGTTTAAATTATTTTGAGTATACCTACTTTCTCAAATATTTTATCGAAAAAACAAACTGAAAATCTAATGTAAACATCAGCATAGCTTGAAAACAGACATTCATAGCTTAATTTAGACCCAGGTTATGTGTGACTAAAAATAATACTGGGAAGTCACCATAACTTCTATTGAGGTCCGAAAAGGAGGTTTGTTGTACACCTCAACTCTAAACTAAGCTATAAAAATCAAAGCTTACACACACAATGATTTCAGTATCACACAAAGAAGTCAAGATTTGGCACAATATAGACGTAAAATTATTTTTGAAGGTGATTCTCATAGCACGAACTAAACTGTTATTCTTTCTTCACAGATAAAAGAAAAAGAGAAGGCAGTATTTGTTTATAAATTGTCAAAGATATAACCGAAAGTTCAAAGCAAGTGAGTGAGTGTCCTAAATTGACAGATCGAATCGAGCTCACTGTTATCATCTCTTTCTCACCTTAGCGTTTAGAAAAAGATAGAATACTCCCTTTTATGTTTAGTTGGTGCTCAAGAGAATCGGTATCTAAACCAAAGAAAAGATTTGATGGTTTTTTTAACGGAAACGAAAGGAAAATTACCATGATACCCTGTAATTTCATGCCTAAAACGAAACTAAATGCACATCCAAGTAGGCGTAAATAAAAAAATGGCACTACTACGAGTGAACATAACAAAAACCTTATCTTAAACTATCTTACAGTAATTAAAGCATTTATGTGAATTTTCTTTTTCACATTTTTAATTTCATACATATATAATAAATCTATTTTTTTATATCTCTAAAGTGTATATTTATATATTATGGCAAATCTAACAACACTAAATGAAAACTCCAGAATAGCTTAGTTAACATCACATAAAGTTTTTACAAACGAAAAACAGTTATATCTGTTGTACATCTACGTGAAACGTTATATATATTTCGTATGTTTAATTTAAAGGGCGGATGTACATAGATACCTACATTTTTCATTAGTATTTACAAACATTTTAAGCGCCTACGATGTCTATTTTTATTCTAATAATTAGAAAAGGACCTTTCGTGATTATTTTTTCTTGTACACTTTAATGATCAAATTAAGTAGGTAACAGTGAGACTGACATTGCATGTTTTGTTTTAAATAACTATAAAAATCTACGAAAGGTCCTGAAAGTTTAACATAAAGACAGAATCGTATAATTCGTTCCCGTGGTCTTAATTTAAGTTTTAGATATTTAATTAAGAAGCAATATAATTTTCGCCTGTGCGTTTCTTTTTCAAAATATGTAAAGTTTCAGAACACATTTACTCTCAAATCTTTAAACAAATGTATCACCGGGTGTAAATTTGTTTAAAATTCTGTATAAAATTGAGTCTAATTCACAAACATTTGTACAAATGTTTGAGACCAAACGTGCGTCCGAAGTCGTTATATTATTATATTTGCATCCGCCTGAAATATTTATACAAAATTGTATCAAATAAATAGCTACGAAGCCCAGTTTATTTACAAAAAGTTTTATTTAAAATTACACAACTGATTTTCCGATAAAATATCTAAGTAGAAAAACTAACTGCCTTTATTCCTTCTAGGTAATATTTTGTTCGCAAAACATTGAGCTAATTGAGCAACAATAAACTATGACTATAAGCATCGAGGAAGCCATTTTGTTAAATAAACTACTATCCGTAACAGAAATAAAAACGTTTTGTACACTTACGATAAAAATACAAAAATTTCAAAATAAATATTTATTAATAATATCTGTATCATCACAAAGTCTATTTATTTAAAAAAATATTTACAACTAGTAATATGTAACATTTCACTGAGCGTCTCGGTGGCACAGTTTTAACACAACCACTGTCACTGGCGCTATCTATCGTTTAACAGCTAATCTCGGAGTCGCCGACATATTCGCCATTACTACCCTGTTTGTTCACTATATTCCTATCATCGAACTTCTTGCTCATCTGGTTACTGCTGGAACTCGAAGACGCGTTGTCACTGTCAGCGTAGGGCACATCAGTCATTGGTCCGTTGAGCAAGCTCGCCGCAGAATTCGATTGCTTCAATTTCCCCTTTTCCTCTTTCGGCTCGGTTTCTTTCGGCAAGTCATCTATCACCGCCTTTTTAGGGTCTATTTGAATAGTTTTTGATTCTGATAACTTGTTTGGTGTTACAACGTTGATGTATGGCGGCAAAATGTTCATGTTCATTGTTGTCAAGTTGACAGAACCGCTATTTTTTTTTAATGCATTTAGGTTTTGTTCTAGTTGTGCCGCATCGAGGCAAAGAGGTTTCGGTTTTGTAGTGTATTTTACTGATTCTTTGGTCCATGCGTTAATTCGGGGTGGGTCTGGGGAAGCAATGGGCGCTGTTTTCCTTTCTGGCATCAAAGTGTTCTTGTGATTAGTTTTGTCTATGACATTTGTCTCTATGGCTTTTGTCAATGCGTTTTCGGGTGGTTTGGGCGAGGTTGGGGTTATGCTTATTAGTTTCTCGACCTGTAAGGTACATAACATTAGAATGACGTAGTTCGATCATAATATAACAAGGATCCATCTCTATAAACTGTCACCTATCATATCATCCAGGCAGGGCGGCCATATTAAGGATTCAGGATGTCTGGAAATAAAAGTATTTCCAGACAACCTTAAGTTTGAACCATCCAATACGAACTCTAGCTCCCTTTTATGTATTCTGTCAAAAACATGTGAATACAAAGAAAACCGAAGGTGGTTGGTTGTTGAAAAACTGGATAGACTTAAGACGGTAATAATATAGTGCTACTCACGGCAGGGCCATTATCGATGCTCTGGCGCGGCGTCGCGAGGCGTGGCGGCTCGGTGAACGACGTCTCCCAAATGACTGGCTTGTCGTCACACTCCGAGGTTATCTCGTCCAGTGACGGACCCTCTACTGAGCTTAGCAATCTGGAAATATTTAATAAGTTAAGATAAACTATTTTTTGTTATATAGCACCTATGATTTTGGGCAGTTAAAACGAAAAGTGGGCAGGCTTGTCGCGTGTGTCACTAAAAGAAGCTGGTAATGAAATGTGGAAAATATATCAAGGTTGTTTTTCAAACCGTTCATGTGCACCAGCGACACTTTCAGATTCCATACATGTGATAACTTTTGACAAGAATATTCGCTTGGTCCAGATTTCAGGTATACACCCGTAAACGTGTACAGTATAGACTATTTCTGGCTTAGTATATTACTTGTGGTTACTTAGCATTCGCTAATTAGTATAAAACTGCGATACTTTTTCCATCCGAGTAGTTGTAATATGAACAGGGTTACTATTTCAATAATTTACCTATCTGTTGAGTTAGACGGCAGAAACTTTGTTGTGGTCCTTGTCTCGGCGCCGGAGGTAGCGCAAACATCGCGTCTTGCTGCGTTTGCGCCGATCCGGGACGCCGTTGGAATGTTGCCATATTCTTGTGATGCTATTATAAAAATAAACACTATGTTAGCTTACATTTAATCAATACTTGTATAAAATCTTCTAACTTATGAAATACACGATGCAATTAAAAATACGTAACTTCGTTTCCATTCATGGTTGAAATAATAAATAGGTCGGTAGACCCGAACAGGGTTTCATTCCGTTTAATTTGCATGACAGGTTTTTCAAATTTCTGAATGATTAGTAAAACTCGACCAAGATTCTTTTGGTAAACCTTGGTCGAGTGTTAGACAAGTTGAGCGATAGCTTCAAAGAAAATAATGTTGATGACTAGAATAAGAATGTGTATAAGTGAAACCCCCAAACGCATTTAAAATAGCGCCATTACCGAAAGCTAAATATGTTATGTATTTTATATAGTCGCTTGCAGCGCTCGATCATCGACAGAATCGATAACCCTGTTTTTGTTGAGATTCGTTGGTAACAGCACATATAAGTATCGACCCAAGGAAAATACTTGAGATTCGGTTTCGCTCCTACACAGAATTCTTTTTCTATAATCATAATACCTTTCAGAAGAGGTGGATATTGTGAATCCTCCGTTTCTGGTTGATCCTGCACCACCGTTTGCGATTTGCTATGAGGGACCAGCGGTTCCGTTGGGCTACAACAAGTTTCTTGCATTGGTCTGGGTTGTAGATAGGGTTGGGTTGAGGTACATTGATTGTGCACTTGACAAGCTTTGTAAAAGTTGTGATTGGGTTGCCGAGTTGCTTGGATTGGACGTTCTAAGAAAAATATCATTGTATGTAGAAGGTTCATAACGTTTATCAGAAGACGGTTTGAACGATGTTCTTTAATTTTACATTTGTGCTGCTCATAATTTTATTTGATAGATTCAATCTATGTTCTTTGGTTTTAAACTTGCGAGGGAAAAGGTAGATCTTTAACAGATTATAATACTAACAGCTATGTTATTTTAAGAGTAATTTTTGATTGTTCAATATACAGTTTCAGTTCGGCATCGAAGCAACTGGCATAATGTAAAAAAAGTCTTACAAAACATCAAGAATCCTGCTGGCAATAGATTTATGTGTAGCATATTATTTTATTGTTTATCATAATCGCTGTTTAAATTAGAAACATCGGCTGGTAAGGAAAGTTCAGCTTCTATCGCATGCTGCCACTGCTCAGTCTTTCTAAAGCAGTTTGATACCTTGTTACCGCTTGCTTTCATATCGAAATTTTCTCAAAAAAATGTTACATATTTGGAAATGTTTACCATTACATTATACTTGTTCAATTCTTATTTGTATAAAAGAATGCCTCCTTGATTTCGAAATAATTAGCATTTTAGTTAGTCAGTTCTGTCAGATTAGCTTGCTTCTGATTTGAAATAAACGGTATATTTACGTAGAATTTGAGAAAATTTGGATACACCAAAGTAATCTGACAGTTGTAGAGCATGTTTCTATACAACATCGAACTGTGAAAGGAGGTGCCACATATAAGTTAGATTTTAGAAGTAGCTCAGTTATTAGTACTTGAGGATACTGGCAGGTATTTCATGTATCATATCTAAAATTTATATGTCCGTTGTAAAAAAAATCAACTTAATTGACTCGGTCACGGCTTAAAAGCACGTTGTTATATATATTTTTTGTAGTCAATTTAAACTTGACAATATTTTCTAGTGTATGAAACATCTAAGACACCTGTTTTGAGCTTTAATATAATAATTTAAATATAGAATTTGATATTCCTTCTTGGACACAATGTTGTAATATTTTATCTAGATGATTTCTTCATATACGTTAAAAAAAAAAAACAATGCATATTGTTTTCCTGTTACTAGGTGTACTATTTTATAATAAACATTAATAAAGTTTATATTAACATAATGTCCATTTCATCTCATGTAGGGAATCGATCTTGCTCGAAATTGAGCCAAACTATTTTAACTACTTTTTTCCACCTAAATCCTTTTCTTTCCTCTTACTGCCAGCATCCTCAGATATAAAAAGGCGTTACCTATTGCTGGTCGGCGGGTTGTCCTGCGGCGACATCGGCACGAGGTAGTCGCACACCGGTGGTCGCTGCCAACATGCCACGCTCAGTACACACGACAACAGGGAGATATTGTGTTAATAGCTTTCCGATATCTTTTGGTTTTAAGTCTTTGAATGCAATAAGCAACGGTCAGCATCGGTCATTAGACCGATGGCCGTTTATTTTGGGGTTGTGGCATTTTGACAACCTTTTTAAGACTTTCTTTATCGAGATAAATTGTCAAGCAGGCCGATATCAGCGTTACCAAAGCTAGTATTTTTTGTGCTCCAAATTCATGCCGGAGTATTTGCATATTTAATTAGAGAACAGCTTAATATTGATTTTTGCCTTTTTGTAGCTTTTACATAAAAATCGTTATTCAAAAACCATTGACTGTATTTGATTTAGTCACCCTAAGTCGCTCGAACAAAATTATTGTCAAAAAATTGCGGAAAAGCTTTTCTTGTATTTTACCATTTTAATGCTTAGAATAATCTCCCTGTGTTTCACTTTTAATTCTACGCGTGCATACCACTGTGTTTTGTAAACCAATTATAAGTATGAAGTAACTTACATTGAACTTTATCGAGTAAAACTTAAAAAATATTTTACAAAACCCAGAGGCAGGGACAAAGGTAATAAAAGAAAATAGATATATAGGTAATAGATTCCCGCTATAGCTACTAGGCAAGTAAACACCCAAGTCTGAAATAACCGATCTTAGAGATTCATTGAAATGTAAGCAATGATGGTGGAGAAGAAAATTAATAAATAATTAAATGAGCTGAACCATGTTATATGGAAAAAACATGCGATTATTTTAATGATATTCTTTCACATTCCAATGAATCTCTGACTAAACTACTGGGGATCTAGTTTACTACGCGAATTTCATTCAAGGAGAGGGCGGGTAGTTTTAGAAAATAAAATAAAAATGGAGGTAGTCATGCGAACTCGTAAGCACGGGCTCATATAAGGATCGCTAACACCGAATTAGAAAACAATTTATGTTTTATTAATAAAAAAACCATTTACTTGCTTCTAGTAGCCAGAGCGAAAACATTTGGAAAAAGAGAAAAATGTAGTACGCATTAGTATTTTTGATTTCATTAGTTATTTTTGTTTTTATAAACAGGTGGCTATACACTCATTTGTGGAAAGGATCTTTTACAATTTCTGCTTATTAAAATTTCACTATTGTATTAGAGGCGCTGTTCCGTTAGAAATATTTTCTTAATGTGAACCTAGTTTCTAAAAATATAATACGGATATTTTATTAACATTATTTTAATGCTTAGAATATTGTAATAAAATAATAACTCAGTGAACGAAATCGGGGTAAATCTACTTAAGTGTGTACAAGGTGTCCGTGAAACTACCTAAATTATTCCACTAATAATTATTACTGTGACAAAAATGATATGATTACAAATAAAACAAAAACATTACGGCTAACATTTTCTAGGTTTTCACATTTCTTTAGTAACAGTTATTTTTATTTTAAAAAATCAAATACTTAGGACATTTACATCCACTGTAAATTACAAATCCAAATGTTTGCCTCTATTTTCGGAACAACGCCTCTTCTCAATTATTTTTTATTATAAAACCGACTCGATTACTCACCTGCGGTCCGTTGGCGTTGTTTGGCATCTCTGTGTGCGGCGGTAAGAGCGACCGCAATATCGGTAGCGGCGCACTTACTATCGCAGGGTCCTGCGACAAAATGGCACAATATTTTGTTGTTAGCTTTTCATGAGTTAGTAAGGTATGAGCGCTTCTAATAAGAAAAATATTTAAACATGAGATTATGATGATCATGAACAATAAAACGACTTAACGCTTCTCCTGGAAGTTAATGTTTACGAGATCCACTGTCATAAAATAATAACTTAAATAATAACCTAAGAGCTCACGAGCGAACATGACATGCAACACATCTAACCGTCAAAATATATGAATTTGTGTCTTTATCTTGATTATGTATGCCCTAAATTAGTATGGATTTTGGATCAGTCAATTTTTTTTCTCAGTATGTTCGCTAAAAGGTTTTTTTTATTGCAACACGGCTGCGAAGTCTTGGTCTAAGAGATGATGTGACACACATACCTGCACAAACCGTTGCATCCTCTCATACATGTGCGCGAACGAAGGCCTTTCGCTCGGCGTTGGGTTCCAACACTCGCACATCAGCCTGTATATCTCTTGTGGACACCCTGTATATGATACAAGAGACGTGTAACTGAAGGTCTTAGCTAAAACTTTGATGCAGAACAAATATATACTTTCCATAAATGCTTTAAATAATTAAAATAAATGCAACTTGTGCCAGGGCCAATATTTACCGTTCGTCAACGATTTATTCTCGGTTCTAATAAACAAAAACGAATCGTTTTGCTTAACAGTGGTAGCATTTTTTTGCCAAACTAAGCATTTAAAGAGATTCGTAAGCTTATTTTACCTGTGATAGCTACTTCCATATGGGAGGGTATAATATGCGAAGCTACGAGTTCTTCGCTGAACTATTGGTTATTATTGGGATACAATAAGAGTTAATTTTAACCAATAACGGTCCGTAAATGATAGGAATCGGCCATTATACGACTCGTTCTCAGATACCGGTAACGGGGCGTATGTATATAAACAATTTTTCTTTGTAAATCCATTCGTTCGGGACATACACAGTAAGAACCTGACTTCGGTAAAGCACAACGGAGCACACACATTCACATGATTGTAAAACTCCTGTTAATTATTAAAACAAAACGACGTGTTTTCGTAAATGAGAAAGAGGCAGACATACAAGACTAATAACGCCATCCCTTTCTCTCAATGAAACAGTTATGAGTGTAAATGTATTCTGGACTTACCATAAGGTTTCTCCAGTCTTCCTCCTCCGGAGACCATCTCCATGACCTCTCTGTTGGCGCAACCGGTGTACGGCATCACACCCAGTGAGAACACCTCCCAGAGCAGCACTCCGAATGACCTGCGAGTAGAAAATGTCATAATTATTTGAATTGTTACACACCCACTATGGGATGGAAAGATGAAGAAATGGCGTTCGGACAGAACCAATAGCAAATTCTCTCCAATATTTGACAAATTCGAGAGTTCTAAATAAAACTCCTTTTTTTAGGTCGTAAGCGCCGTTTAAAAAGTTCTCGGCCTTAAATTAACTGAATATATCATCTTTCTTTTTCTAGGTCTGCCGCTTTATTTTGTGAATGTTTTGTAAGCCTGATATAGTTTACAATCAAAATCACTTTAGTCTTATAGGTTGTTCATAAACATAATACAAGAACAACTCGAAAGTTGTCAAGACATTAAACGTTCGTGTTCTTTCTCCAGAATCAGCTTACCTACTGACAGGGTATATGAGTTCATATATATTTTTTTTTTTAATTTGACGGTATAAGTCAATTATTTTGTTATCTTCATATATTATTGACATGATCTACTCATTACAATGTTTTTAATGAGCTGTGTTGCAATATGTGGTTAGCTAGCGACCTCGACAATTGATAATATTATTCTTGCCTGAGCAACCGGCAGCAAGTTCGTCACGCTCCCTTACATGTCACTGCTTGCGGTAGCGTAGGGGGTCGGGTTTCCTCCTTCCCTCAAATATGGCGAGGGGGGTAATGGCTGACCTTTGCGTTATGCTCGTGAACGGGTGCTGCTTGTGGTGACTGGTCGTCTTGCTGTCTTTGGTTTTATTATTGTACAGTAATTGTTATGTTAATTTATTTTACTTTGACGGTCCTAGTTTATAGTTTATTTATTTTATTTGTTTGTATAATAATTCCAGTATTGCATATGTAAGCTGCCATGCCCTTTAGGCCTGGAGGCTTTTATTTATGTGTTAAGTGTTATTTACATTCAATTTTTTTTTCTTTTTTTTGGCATTGGCGTGGCTAGCTGTCGTATGGCAATTAATTTAATGATTCGGTAATTACTTACAATTGTTTAGAATCCAGTTCTTCTAACTGAACAGACAGCTGTGCTGCTGGGGGGTTTGTTGCGCCACTTCTTCTTCCCAGCTAAAGCACTAGGAAGTGGTGAAGGGCGGGCGTTTTGGGGGACTGTCTTATGTAATTTTGACGTTCGAAAAGTGCTGATTCTCCGCCTAATTTGAATAAATGACTTTTGATTTTGATTTTTACCTATATAAATAAAATTATAAGTTAAGGCGAAACTGCTAGCTTGCCCCCTTCAAATTCTCTGACGTAATTCTGTATATACATACTTGTTACATATAACAACAACCTGACATTGATCTGCAGTTTCCCTGGCGCTTCCCTCTTAAATTAGTAGAGTCTATACTCCATTTACTATAGCAATATACAGATGTTAAAAATGGCGCTTTTAGGGGCACACTTCGTAATAAAAGTACAACAAACATTATTACAGTCGAGATAGATGGTAGAGTTAAATATAATCAATTTAATTGTAGTAATTCAACCTATCTGCCTTCCGAAATTGCAAGGCTTTCATTTAATATTATTTAGTTTTAACATAAAATATTGTCGTGTATTGACACGTCTAAAATCTAAAAGAAGGACGGACAGTACCGAGAACGTTTTGACTTTGATGACTTTTGTTAACACCAATGTCAATCAATCATTATCATTTGTGATGACTGATGATAGCAGTGAATAAATTGTTAAGTGGTGTTTTGTGTCGTATTTATTTGGTTTGTTGAAAACATGAAATGGACATGCCATTGTGATAAGTTAAACATAACATAACATCACGCCTTGTTTCCCCGAAGGGTTGGGCAGAGGTGTACCTATAGTACACCCACATTTCGCCAGTTATGTTTAAGTCCCATGTAATAGGGCGTGCCTATTGCCATCTACCGGGCACAAATCCAGACTTCGGGCTGCTACTGAGAAATTCCAGATAGAAAAACCCAATAACACGTTGCCCGACCTGGGAAGCGAACCTAGGACCTCATGCTCAGCAGTAGCGATTGCGACCACCAGACCAACGAGGCAGTCATGAGATAAGTTGTTTTTTAGAAAACTGACTTCATGTACCTATCCTAGCATCGTGACGAGTAGATAGATAGAATATTATGCTTTATTGTATTCCATACATTGTTTCTTACAAAAAAAACACATATATTATGATTTATTAAAATTTTTTGAACTGAAGGAATTGTTTGTAAATGTAGAATAGGAACTCTAAGAAATATCTTTTAAATTACAAATAAGTTTAACAAATTAAATAGAAGCTTATCAACGTTGGCCATGTTTGGGTATTTTGGAATTATATCACCAGATTTAATATGAAAGAGTCATCCAAGTCACTTTTTTTTTTTTATAAATGGCATCTCGCAGGTCAACATATGAGGTTGTCGTCTGCTTAGACGGACTTGCCTCTGGTAGCCCTAATAAATTAAGGCCTCCAGCCAGGACTTAAACTTAAATACTAACTAAAACTAAGCGACAACGGTAAGGGCACCCCCTGTGGGGTACGGACCTCGGCTTAGGGCGTCGCTGGAAGAGGGCAGCAAGGGACTAGCTGGATCAGGATTGATATTAATTAGGGACGAATTTAAAGCTACAGGCTCAGCGGCGCGGGCTGGCTCGAGCAAGGGTCGGGAGGGGCGTGTATTTGGGCGTCGCGGCGGGCCTCGGCGGCGAGGGCGGTAGGACGGCGATCGGGTTTTGGGCTTATTTAGTGTGCTGGTGGCCTTACTACTCTCCTGGAGGAGGGTAGTGGCGTCGTCGGGGGCGATTAAGGTATGCCTTGGTCGGCGAATACTACTAATACGGGAGGGACATCCAAGTCACTTACCAAACATCAGTTTTAATAGTAAAAACTCCATCAATGTAAGCCTCGGGCGGCATCCACTTGATGGGCAGCATGGCCTTGCCGCCTTTCTTATAGTAGTCCGAGCGGTAGATGTCGCGCGCCATGCCGAAGTCTGCTATCTTGACCACGCGGCCCGGACCGCGCGAGGTCAGCAGGCAGTTGCGGGCTGCTATGTCCCTGACAGATGAACATTTTATTTTAGTCATTTAAATGAACAGCTTACAGGAAGAAACGGTTACAAAGATGTGCCGAGTAACTTTTCTTGGCTGCGCCGTAACTGCTAAGACAAAGAACCACGATGTGAGAAAAAGATTGTCGAAATAAAGTACGATGTTATTTTTCACTCATAAAATCAAAACAACAAAACACCCTAATGAAAACAAAAAAATAATGAAAACCCGTTCTGGTTAAGAGCTTTAGAACCAGTTTCTTTCTCATAATCAGTTACTAATGGTTAAAAATTGTGGATACATTTATCAGCATCAAAATATTCTACTCTGCATTGCCCCCCTTGCTCAGTTAATTTGTAGAGTTCGCTCGTGTATTTGAGCACTTACAGCTATGCAGTTTACGGCACTGGAAACTGTAAAGTCACTGCACCTTATATCCTGCCCTCTATGTCCCAAAACTTGCAGTCAAAGTGACCTATGCGCTGCCACCTACGACGCCGTAGAAGAGACGAAGTTTTGGGAGATCTGAGAAAAGTCGTGCCAGAGACACTAAGAAGAAAAGTTTATGCAGTTATATTTGAATATCCTAAAACCGTCAAGCATACTGCAATTTATATCCATAGGTTAATTTGAAATTCTTGACTTTTCAGTTCGCAGTACAACAAAACCTACAAGCAACGGTCTTGTTCCTCACCTGTGTATAAACCTCTTGCTCTCCAGATATCGACATCCCTTGCACACATCGATGGAGCACAGCAGTAGGTCCTTCATAGTGAGTGCGCTCGCTCGCTCGGGCTTCGGTCTGCTTTCTCGAAGGAAGTTCTTTAGGTCTCCACCCGCTAGCAGTTCGAGGACTATGAACCTGGTGGCGATTGTTTTATTGATTAAAAAAGTGGATTTGTGTAGTTGTGGTTTTTATCATATGTAAAGGTCTCACGTTAATTCAGGCTAGATAAGTGAAGTAATTTAAACTTTTTGTCGCATTGAAAAAAGATGAATAAGGAACTATTTCAGGTTGAAAAGCTCCTGGAAACTGAAAATTGAAAGGGCAGTAAAATATCGTCAATAAAAAAGTCTCGCTGTTTACACTTTGTAAGTATATACACAACTGTCACGCTTTATAAAACCAGAATATTTATTTCTAAGTGTATAGGGTTAAAACTAATAATCCAGTACCTATTTACAAAACGCAATCAGTTTCGATAATTATCTTGTAGTAAATGTTCCAAAATAGTAATTTACTGCAGCGGCCGACAACAGAGGCATTGATTGACGAACTTGAGAATGTGGGCCGAGGCGAAGACACATACGTGTGTTTTGGCCTGGTTGCGGCCAAGGCTTGTATAGTCATTTTCTCAAATAATGCGCGGAAATTCAAACAAAGTAAATTAATTATAAATTACAGAACCAATGACGAACAACGAAAACTTTTCTCGCGCCAATATGTTCATTTTTTTTTCACTTTGTCAGCTGTATTTGCTTAGCCAGTTTGAGATTTTAATAAAATTTATGATATGTTACCTCCTTGCCATGGGTCGAAGTAATAAGTTCGTTCCATTTTTAAATTACACGACAGAAATGAGCTTTCTTAGTAATTTATTCCATTCGTCCATTATACACAGCAGATATGGGTTTTCATATTAACGGCCGCTGCTCGCTTAATTATATTTGACCAGTACAGCATTATCGATTTATCTCAAAGAAGGTTGTCAAAATAATGCTCAAATTCCAAGCATGGTTGAGAAAAATATATACATTTTGCTGTTCACCAACCCCCCAAACTAATTTATCAACCATTACTAACTACCCACTTATATTAATATAAAATTGTAAACACAAACCTCGGATGCCTATCAAAGCACACCCCAATTAGATGCACGATGTTAGGGTGACTGAACTTGGCCATGATGGCGGCTTCCATCAGGAAGTCGGACTCCGCCTGTCCGGTGGACAGCTCCGGCAACGTCTTCACAGCGACCGGCATCTCCAGCGTGTCGCCGCTGCGGTGCCGGTACAGGCCCTGGTACACCTCGCCGAACGCGCCTTGGCCGAGAGCCCTGGGAATCATTTCATCATATCCTTGGAAACTACATAGGGCTTCATAGATATTGTTTTCAATATATCACACTACACTCTTATCGTCAGGGTTCTATAGGAGTTTTCACACCACGTGCTACATACTGTTAAATTATTTATAATGCAAACCTAACCTAAAAAGTAAGTCTTAGTAGCCGGTAGGGTTTAGTCGGGTAAAATATTGTACTAAATCTCATTTTATCCGTCAGTAGGTAATATGATTTGAATTTGGAACCTCATTTAAACAATTAGTATAAAATCTTCGGCCTGTTTTAATTTCTAAAGTGGCGTTATTATCTTGGTCATCCATTCAATATAGCTTAACTTTAATAACAATGCCGTTTTAGGTGATAATGTTGCGGATAAGTTGAGAAATATATTCGTATTTAATTTGCATGATTATCTCCTTGCCATCTATGTATTCCCGTTCTACTCTTTGCCTTATTAAAATTGCGTATGGCGAATTGTCTGAGAAGCAGATTTTAAACTGACCAAGGTCCATAAGTCCGTTTTGAGCATCTAAATGCTCACTGCCATCAATTCCCGTTCCTAATACTTTTTGCCCTATTAAAATGGTGTATGGTGGATTAACAGAAAACCAAACCTTAAACCTACCATAATCCATAAGTCAGTTTTCTTTGTTCCATTAAAATGGCGAATGGTTGACTATCAGAGGAGTACCTTTAGCTTCGAAAATGTTACTTGTCTGTTAATAAATTGTTGATAGCCAAAGTGTTGCCGCTGCAACAAGATTACGGTGCGGCGTACGGACACATTTTCATACGCTGCTTCAAATACGGTTGTCAAGGAACAACTGTCAAGCCAGACATAGAATGACGGCCGCAAAGTGCGCGTTTTTTTTTAATCCTTCGCTGTCCCTCTGCTGGGAAAAGGCCCCCCTCCACTCCTTCTATTGTTCAGTTTTGGCGGAATCTGTCCCGTTCATCCCGCCGTCTCCTACGTGGCCTGCCGCGACAGCATTTAGAATTGTATTTGTTTTATTTTATTTCATACTAGCATTGTAAAGACAAATGAAGAATAAGTTAAAATATAGTTTCATTCAGTCCATGATTTGACATCAAGATTGCATAAACTTATTTCACAGCAGCTGCCTTGAACAACTTCATTAATTCTTGAATGAAAAGCGATTGTGCTTTATTTCTTTTAGTCCATCCCGAGACATAAATAGATTTTTGCTCAACCAATACTCACTTGACCAGCTTCAGACTCTCCCTCGACACTTGCGGCAAGCCCCTCACGTCGATGCCCTGCGGCAGTATGCTCTCACTCCCGTAGTGAGGGTTGAAGGCCATGGTCAGGTTGTCGTTCCCTCCCGGGGCACTCCTCAGTCGTTGCAGCTGTACGTCTTGTTCTAGAAGACGCTTTTGTTGCTGCTCTGCTTCTTTCTTGCGTTGATATGTGTTGTCTGGTGGTGAAGTTGGCGAGATTAGATTTTGTGTTTTGAAACAATCTAGAATGGGATTAGCTTGAGCGTGACAGTTTAGTTTACAAATTATGAAGTTATGAGCATGTAGGTATAGTCCGATGCGCCCCTCCCTCCCGCTGACACAGGAATTGGTTACTGCCTCGTACAGTCCGCGAGGCCTAACCTGAGCCTTGCATTTGTGTGAGTACACATAGCAACGCAATCTTTGCTTGGTAATTGGACAATCGGTCTGAGGCGCTGTGCGTCCCTCGCGCGATCTCATTGGTGCGATTGGTAATCACTCACACAAATGCAAAGCTCAGCTTAGGCCTCGCGGACTGTCGCGCGCCTCAACGAGATGTCAGCACACAATGACGGGGTCCGATAGGGTCAATGCCTCAAGGTCGCGGGAAATTCGAAAGAGAAACCATGGCCCTGGCACAGGCAACTGGAGGAACACGAGAAGGAGCGGGAGAAGTCATTAGATGATTTCCAACCCAAAAAAAAGGGCCTCGCGGACTGTATTGGACTTTTTTTTTTATTTAATAAAAAAAAGTTTTTAAGAGTGTGTTTTGATTATTTTGTGGTACTGCGTATCACACTACGTACTGCGTATTCCTGTGCGAGTCACAATAAATACTTTTTCTTTCTTTCTTTCTTCATGTTCCGAGCCCCCATAACGTTTGAATTGGACTGTTTTTGTCCACCCATTAATTTCTTGATGTTATTGGGAGTGCCTAAATCTAATATCTTGGTAGTGCTCATTATATTAAAACGTGTTAAAAAAGAACTGTTTTGTTGTTCGAAATAGCTACTATAAATAGTAATAGCAATAGCTGTTAATTATCTTTCTGATGGTGAACTAAAATAAACAACCGACTGCCAAAAAAAAAAGACACTACAATGTGTAAAAATAACTTTTATTTTGGTGTATTGTTTTTTATGTCGGTGACCAAAACGAAAATACAAACATACAAAGACACCTACTTACGAAAACTTTTTATTTTTCACTTTTATGTTGAGGTTCCTACCCCACACAAATTCGTATACCTCAACCTACTTGCTATGTAAATAACAGTCATAGGAAGTTATTAAAACATCATCAATATACCTACTATATGTGGAGCTACCAAAAAAAACTACCCAAGCAAAGTTAATAAAATTTAAATTTTTGAAATCGATCCACAACTGCCGGAAATACTGCTTAAACACTATACTTTCTTTCTTATTCTTTCAAAAAATGTCTTCCTTTTGGAAGTCGGTGAAGAATCCATGTTAATAGAAGTTTGGGCGGTATTGTTAATATACGTACACAGATACAGACAAACGCAGAGTACAGCGAGCGCACACACAAACACGGCAACCGACAGCACTATGATCACCACCCATGGTGTTCGAGGCCACGCGTCTTCCACTGAAATAAAAAATAATGCTTAAAACTTCGTTACAAAAATTAGAAGCCGTTTGCGAAGATATATTCATCATCTTGGTAACTGAGTAACTGGAAATTTTATGCATACTTCCATTCCCGGAGTAAAAACATGTACCAAATGACTAAAGTGCATACATAAGATACTGTTATTTAATTACTGTGTGATGACCATTACCTTGGACCTCTAACGGGTTCGTCATTTCTGCTGTAAGTGTATGTCAATGGAAATGCGAGTCCACCAATTTCAAAAGAGTTCGTAGAGTAATGAACTCATAAAATTTAGGATTCATTAAGCTTACGTTTACACTTGTTAGGGTCACGAGCATCAACGGAAAAGCGTCTCCAACAATTTTTTAGAAGATCTTAGATTTTAGAACTCAGCAAATTAAACCTACGTATACACTTGGTAGGGTCACGAGCATCAACGGAAAAGCATCTCCACAAATTTCTGAGAAGTTCTTAGATGATTGAAATGTAAAGGATTCATGCAACTTACGTATGCATTTAGTAGGATCATGAGCGTCCGTAGTCCAAGTGGCGGGGCAGTAGCACTTCACGTCACTGCGATACTCGTTGAGAGCCACACACCGATAATCGCAGTCGCAATCCTGGAATACAAGCAGTTATTTAATTTATATAAAACTTTGGTTGAACTGGAGAGGAGAGTAATGGTGTCTCAGGTGGTGAGCAGTGGTGGTATCGGCACCGACTTACGAGTTGTAGGTCGTGGGTTCGAACACAGACAGGCGCTTTACTTTGTGTAAATAATTTCATAACCACTGCTCTCAAAACGGTGAAGGAAAACATCGTGAGGAAACCGGCATGTCCTAAAACTAAAAATTTGAAGACATGTGACATCAGCCAACCCGCACTGGGCCCGCGTGGTGGGAATAGCCCGGTCCCTCTCACTGAGAGGAGGCCTGTGTCCCAGCAGTGGGTAGGCTGATTACGCTATTATGCTTTGTCATATCAACACACGCCGGCACACATAAATAGATACTCCCATTTCCTGGTTATTCATTCATTTAAACTCCTTTTATTAAGTTTCCCCGTTTCTTGTCCTCAAAATTAATCGTATTAGTGTAATTTATTTTATTTTTACAAAATGCACATTACTCATTTGTAAGTACCTATCATAACATCCATATTGGACGGATGGATGACCCCTGTAACACTGGTTTTTCCTAGCTTAAGGGTCATTGATTATTTATTTTGTATCAGACTATTGCACGCTTAAATTAAGTGTCACTCTGTATCTGTGTACTTTTTTACGTCAAATTAATTTATGTTTATTTATATAAAAAGGGACACACTCACAATAAATACCATAAGAATAAAAAAAAAACACAGTTGCTAATTTGCCTGAACTAGGTTGAACCTGTGATTTAGGCTAGAAAGTGCACAAATACTAAATATAATAAATTAACAGTGAGTATAAAGTAAAAACTAAATTAAAACTAAGTTAAAGTAAAATAGCATGTTGGTGGATCTATTTGCAGACAACAAGTAGATCTTCTGTGTGTGCATAATCAATGGTTAGTAAATATTATAGTTATAATAGAGTTATTTAATTTATAGATATGTACTTAGTTTTCTATTTAATTTATTGTACAGAAATGGGACTAAGAATTTAAAAAATCTTTCTACAAAGACATGTTTCGAGGTTGCATTAGATAAGCATACTATGTCATTCCGTCTCATGTTAGTATTGGTTGCATTGTAGGTAAGCATAGTGTGCTGTTTTAAATACTAAGTGCATAATGAAAAGCTTGCGAAACGTCAGTACCTTGCAGGATCTTTATAAGAGATCTGTAGGAAAGAAAAACGGATGGAAGTTTGCTACCTTTAAAATGGCTCTCTGAGCTCTTTCAAGAGGAAGCAAATTAGTTTTTGGTGAGCCACCCCAAGAAGTGATACAGTATTAAATTATAGATTGACATAGGGCCAAATAAACTTGCGTTATTAATTTTGGATCTGATTGTTCGCAATTTTTTTTAAAGTTTAATAGTTTGCGCACTCTATTTGCTAGGCTTTTAATATGTTTTTTAAGAGAAAGCGTGTCGTCCATTATTACCCCCAGGTATTTTATGTTGCTCGTTTTGAGGATAAAGGGACAATTATACACATGTTGACTGTACGGTTTCCACATTGATGGGCATATAAATAAGGGTTAGTAATGAGTTGAGGCTTGCGCATGGAGAAGTGAATATATTTAGTCTTGTCGGCATTTAAAGTTATTAGATTGCTTTGGAGCCAATTAGTCACAGTATTAAAACCTAGTTGAGCGATTTCGAACAGTTCGCTACTGGATTTAGCGGTAAAAATTAGTGCCGTGTCGTCGGCATATGATATAATTTTGCCATCTTTCATATTTAGATTACACAGGTCGTTAATATAAATAAGGAATAGCGTTGGGCCCAGAATACGAATACTGATGAAAATGATAGATTTTCAATACATCCGCTAGGAAATAGGTCCTCAAAAAAGGTCTTCTAGGAGACCGATCCGGTCTTCTTATTACAAAACACAATCTAACTTTACTCCGAACCTAAACCTACGAGCCAGTTTTTGTATTTCGAACTATACTGCGACTGGAAATGTTCTTAATGCAAAATTGAAAACCTAAGAACGGACTAAGTTGTCAGTTTTGTTAAAGGAACTGTTTTATTTTTATTTTTTTATTTGAGATGGGTTTACTCTTGACTCTAGTTTACTCTCTTCTATTTCGATTTATATTAGGTTCTTATTTCAAAAACGGGCTCGATGGTTTAAACCATGTCTAAAGATTTTGTTTTGTGATACGACCGTTTGAGTTTGACAACACTGTTAGGTTGGGAATCATTGCCTTTGGCCTGTGGTTTTCTTGAGGTTATGAATTAGTTTTTTTTTTACACGAAAGCCCAAAATGAGGAATGAACAAATTGTGAATTATGTTACTTTCATTGTTACAAATCAAAAACACAGTGTTGTAGTCAACTATGGACCGCCAAAACCAAGTTGATATTGAGATTGCATAAAATGAACAACGCAATACACATAATTTCAACAAACTCTACCCCTATGTTTTGTTAGATATTCCTGAAGGTCCAGAGTAAAACAAGGAAATTGGAGATCACTTTTATATTACTTTATAGGATTATATCTGAAAACATATTACTATCGAGTTGACACACTTGTATGTGTCACTATATAAAAGGTTCCTTTTTCGTTTGAGGTTGACAATTGTGCACGAAGGTTTTCATACCAACACTCCTCCTCACAATGGGGAAGGCAACTGTCAAAATGGCGCTGTCGTAGCTAGTTCCCAACACGAGCTAATAATACAAGGCGTGAAGTGGTTTTATTTTATTTTAGCGAAAATTGACGCGTTATTGTGTTCAAAGATACTCTGAAATTGGAGTGCACCATTTCCCGAAGAACCTAAAATTAGAAGATTGTGGTTTAAAGCTATTCATAGAGATTTTTTTGAGTTCGAGTTTGAGTTGGAAACATTTTGAATGAAAGTGATTACGAGGAAGTATTCAAGGTTTAAAATTCTGACACTTCCCATGTCAAGTACTTGATTTATAATACTGAAATCACCGAAAATAACGATTTAGTGAAATAAAATCAAACTCATGAATGAACACAAAATGGAATGAATGAACGAAATGTCAAATTTATTGAAGACCTTAGGGACCTAGCTATGGTCACGCCATCTACAATTAGCTTTGCCCGACCTTCCCCATAGCAACCCTAAAGATTTTCTCAAGTCTTGGTGCCGAGGTCCTGGAACTCCTTTTGTTAACAAATCGGCTAACATCTTGGATGTTTCCATATATCTCACAATGATCACTCCATTATTAATATGCTCCTTCAAAAAATGAATTCTTAGATCAGTGTGCTTAGTTTTACTGCTTATTATTTCATTTTGACATATCTTTAATGCGGCTTGATTGTCGTTGAATATTTGTACTTTATTTTGTTTTAGCGCTGTTATGTCTTTAAGCAAGAGTCTGATATGAAGGGCTTCTTTTACAGCATCAGATAATGCCATGTACTCTGCTTCCGCTGTAGACATGGCTGTAGCTCTCTGCTTCCTTGACTCCCAGCTGACAACTCCATTCGCCATCATAAAACAATATCCAGTATAGGACTTCCGATCTAAGGTACATGCTGCCCAATCGGCATCTGCATATCCAACCATTTCTTTATTTGTATTTTTCCCGAAACTTATCCCCATTGTTTTAGTTCCTTTAAGATAACGTAAGATCCTTTTTGCAGCCTTGTAATGTTCACTTCCATAACAATTGTTAAACTGTGATAAATAGCTTACAGCAAACATGATGTCTGGTCGCGTGGCTACAGCTACAAACATTAAGGATCCAATGAGGTTCTGATAGGGTATTGTCTCATCACTTTTCCCTTCTTTTTCCAACTTAAGGCGAGGCTCTATTGGCGTAACGCTCGGCTTGCAGTCTTCCATTCTGAATTTGGTGAGTAATTTTTCTATATACTTTTCCTGTTTTAGTTTGATTTTGTCATTTTCTTGTTTAATTTCAATTCCTACAAAATCTTTTACAGGGCCAAGATCCTTCATTTCAAAAATTGATTTTAATTTTTCATTTACTTGCTCAAACAATTGTTTGCAGGAGTAAGCGATCAGCATGTCGTCGACATATAATCCTAGAATAACTTTAGCTCCTCCTCTCTCCAGTACATAGATACATGGATCAGCTGCTGAAGAGATGAAGCCAAGCTTCTTCAGTTCATTATCTAATTTTTTAAACCATTGTCGCCCGGATTGCTTAAGGCCATACAAAGCTTTCTTTAGTAAACATACTTTTTCTCCTTTGATCTTTGTAACATCTTCTAGCATTTTCTTTGCTTTACGAAAAACAGTGTGATCCTCGTTTGAGCTTTCATCTGTCATAACTTCCATGATGATACTCTTCCAAATACTCTGGCTTTTTCATTAGAATTCTTTCATCTAAGTCACCGTTTAAATAAGCAGTTGTGACATCCAATTGATGAAGTTTCAAGTCTTCTTGGATCGCAGTAGCCAACATTAGTCTAATGGAGCTCAGTTTGGCAACCGGCGCCCAAGTTTCATTGTAATCTATGCCAGGTCTTTGTGTAAATCCACGTGCTACGAGGCGAGCCTTTTTAGTTTTATCTGCTTTCTCTTTAAGTATCATCTTGAAATCTATAATGTTTTTCTCATTTTCTTTCTTCTTTATTTCCCAAGTACCATTTTTAATATGCGCTCATATTTCCGATTTTATAGCTTCATGCCATTCTGAATCTTTTCCATTTTTATTTTCGACTTCGCATAGGTAAGTAATTTCATCTATGTCTCTTTCATTTGAGCTTGAAACATCCTGATATTCATCTGAAGACGATTGTGATGTAGATGACTGATCGAGCACAAAGTCTTTATGCCAGGTTGGGACTTTTTTCTGTCTACAAGATCTTCTACTTTCAGGTTCAGCTTCTCTTACGCTCGTCCTGCTTTGACTACATTCAGTACTTATACTGGTTTCAGGTGCAGCAGGTTCCTGAAATGAGTTCGACATTACTTCGATATCTACAACAGGTATGTATTCATCCTCTTTCAGTTTTTCTTTTTCTGGCTTTTGTTGTTCCTGTTCACCGAAAATATTTCTATACTTTTCGTCACTATTATCGTGATGACTGTGATAATACATTTGCTCAACTATCTTTACATCTCTGCTTATTATTACAGACATCTTTTGTGGTAAGTATATTCGGTAACCTTTCGCATTTTGGGCATAGCCTACAAAAACTCCTTCTGTGGCTTTTGGGGTAAATTTCCCTTTTCTGTTCTTGTCCAAAACGTAAGCTTTGTAACCAAATATCTTTAGATGGTTTCCTGACGGTATAAGTCCAGTCCATTTTTCGTAAGGGGTACAACCTTTCAGAGCTTTAGCTGGGCATCGGTTAATTAAATAATTGGCAGTATGTACCGCTTCCGCCCATAATTCTTTAGGCATATTTCCATCAATCATTAGACATCGAGCTTTGTCCAGTAATGATCTGTTCTTTCGCTCACTCTGCCCATTTTGTTGGGGGTATATGGTGCGGTTAACCTTCGTTTAGTCCCATTTTGTTTTAGGAAAATGTCGAATTCCCGATTACGGTACTCAGATCCATTGTCGGACTGTAAGTTCTTTATTTTATATTTTTCATGGAACTTCTCGACTTTTTGTTTATATTCCTTGAAAATCTCGAAAACATCATTTTTGTTTTTAATATAATATACGCAGCAATATTTTGTGTAATCGTCAATGAATGTAACAAAATATTTCGCTCCGCCCAAAGTTTCCGGTTGTATGGGTCCACACAAATCGGTGTGTATTATTTGTAATGGTTGATTAGACTGGCATCCTTCTACGGATTGGAATGGCAATCGTGTCATCTTTCCTTTTATGCATGTTTCGCACTGAGGCAAATTTCCATCTCTCAGTTCTATTCCTTTGATAAGGTTCTTCTTCGCAACCAACTTCAAGTCACTTTCATTAAGATGGCCTAACTTTTGATGCCACATCTGAATATCGTTGTTTAAAGACAAAGCTTATATCAAAGATGAAAAAGGCCAAACCGCATTGATTGAATATCGTTGTTTACAGCGTGGGCCACTTGCGCCTTTTCATCACTTTTAATATAGTACAGACCATTTTGTTTTTCGGCAATCAATGCGGTTTGGCCTTTTTCATCTTTGATATAAGCTTTGTCTTTATTGAAAACAACAGTGTTACCTTTTTCAGTGATTTTTGCAACTGACATTAAGTTTGTTGCCAAAGCAGGCACGTACAATGTATCTTGTCGTCATTAATGCTCATGCGAACTTTGCCTCTTCCTTCTACTTTTGTTGTGTTTTCATTTGACGCTAATTTAAGTGTTCCAGTTTCAGAATTTATTGATTCAAACTGTTCTTCTTGAGCACACATATGAGAAGTGCATCCACTGTCTAAACACCACGTATTAGGAGAGGTGGCTGACAAACAAATTGGTGTAAGGTTATAAGACTTTTCTAGACGTCTTTTGTCATTTTCTTGTTTCATTTTAACAACCTTCTTTTTGCTCCAACATGTTTCTGTAGTATGTCCTTTTTTCTTACAGGTATTGCAAAACTTGGTTTTCTTTTTAGTATAGAAAGCTTCTTCTTCTGTTTTTGTGTTCTTTCTAGCTTCACTTTCTTCTATTATTTTTATTTTTAGTTCGTCGGGCGTAGGCAACTTGTCACGAGATTCAATTGCGATTCTGAAATTTTCGTAGTTTGCCAGCAGACTGTACAGCATCATTAAACATAGTAGGTCTGGATGCAGGTCTACGTTCATGTCAGCGAGCTTCTCGACTATGTCCATGAAATGATTTAAATGTTCACGAACATCATTACTATCAATTTTTTTTTAGTATTAGTTGCTTTAGTAATGTTGCCTTACGCGCAGGGCCGGTACTCTGGTATATATTTTTCAATTTACTCCAAAGTTCGTAAGATGTTTTGCAATTTTTTACCTGTTTTATCTCTGATGGTGAGATCAGTAACAAAAGTTCAGATCGTGCCAGTTGATCCTTTTCGTTGAAGATATTTTTCTCATCTTCATTTTTAGACGGCGGCGTTATAATGCCACTGGCAACCTCCCACAAGCCATTCTTAATTAATACGGCTTGAGCCTGGACGCTCCAAGTATCATAATTATTTTTTGTTAGCGAATCTATTCGGTAGTATGTAGTCATCTTTATATTTGACTTACTTACATTTTTACTAACCACGCTCTGCTACCACTTGTTAGATATTCCTGAAGGTCCAGAGTAAAACAAGGAAATTGGAGATCACTTTTATATTACTTTATAGGATTATATCTGAAAACATATTACTATCGAGTTGACACACTTGTATGTGTCACAATATAAAAGGTTCCTTTTTCGTTTGAGGTTGACAATTGTGCACGAAGGTTTTCATACCAACATGTTTGAGAGTTTGGTTTCCGCACTTATTCCTTCATGTGGACCATTGTGCGTGGGCCATACCGGCCGTCAGTGGTTATTTCAACCAGCCCAGCCCAGAAGCTGATTAAATCTCCTCGTCTGTTGAGAACATCTGTGTAAGATCTGGGTGCCTCGAGGGTTTCTGTCCTAATCTGACTAACGCCTGTGCACTGAAACAGCACATGCACACATGCGCCTCCGTAAAAGCCTTACATAGAGGACTGCCCATTATGCCTATTGTGTGAAAGTATTTGTTTAGCGAGCAGTGTCCTGTGATGGTCACCGTCCCAGGCCCAGGCCATTCCTCTCCAGGAGTAATAAACGTCTGTGAACTCTAGCCGTTTTATAATATTATTTTATGAAAAATCCGCCACACTCCTACCAAACACTGCAACTCCTGGAAAGTAAAATCTGTTGTGGCGAACACTTAAAAAGTGCCGAGAAAATGAAGCTTGACGAGTCCCGGAAAAAAACTGTCCAAATCTTGTTTTCTTCTAGTGAACCCAAATGCTCAATACGAACATGTCATCAATCTGCCTAGCCATTTCTCAACTATGTTTGGGCCGTTGTATTTAACATGGCGACTACTTATCTGATCTCCACACCACTCAGTGGGTAACACGGTATCCCTTGGTCAGACTGGTTCCCAGACTTTTGGGCTTCTACCTGTTACGACTGTCAAAATACACGAATTTCAGCAGGGACTAATGGATCGTCACCCATCCACGAACCGACGGCAGCAAAGGTTGCTTAACCTTCCTCATGTCGATACTTACATGTATAGCAGGAAATATAAGCAGTTCTCCGGGGCCAGTCCTCGGTGCTACGGCGGCATCGCTATAGTCTCTGATAGCTCTGCTGGCTGCGATATACGACCAGCCACCGCCGCCGTGGGCACCGCCGTTCTCGTTGGTATTGCCACCTGCATGGGATATAACATGGTAATTATGAGTTTATTTATAGAAAATATAAGGTTTCCTAGGACAGCATTGCCGTTAAAGCGACCAAAAGTGTATTTTTAGTATCAACTTGGTGTGGTTTCATGAGTTTTACGACGACACATCGACGCCGATATTGTCATGACGGTTGTGGCCGTGATTTGGCGGTGTCTTCTGTAACCGAAGCTTCACAGCAGTTGTAGTATAGTTACAGTCGAGCTGGTGCCTTTATACTATAAGACATTTAGTTACCCAGCCAATCAGTACCAAAAGCCAGACTCCACCCCCGCTGCCACCCCGCAGACAGTCGCTACTGCCACCCCCGAAGCCCCCGTGTACCGCGCCGGCACACTCGGCCCCCCGCGCGCCAAACTCGTGCAGGGCTGCGCCGCGCACTAACTATAGCTACTCACCAAGCCAGCCCCCGCCCCCACCGCCCCGCAGACAGCCGCCCCCGCCGCCCCCGAAGCCCCCATGTGCCACGCCGGCACACGCGGCCCCCCCTGCGCCGCCCTCGTGTAGGGCTGCGCCGCGCACTAGCTCGAAGCCGGGAGTCGTGGGGCCCGCGCGGGCCAACCAGCCGCCGCCAGCACCTAGGTTATGTCAGAAGTAGAATCTCTAGGCAAGTTCTATATTTCTTTATTACGCCCTTAGTACACCAACGCGTTCGTATGCGGTAGAGAATCTTTGCGAACCATTGCGGTAGCGAAACATCTGCGGAACGTTAGTACCTACCCTGCCATTTTTTCGAAAAGAAATTTCAATGTATATTACGCTTCCGTGTACTGTGGGTGTGGTGTGGACTTCATTTTGGTTCAGGATTTCTTCCCATTCATCGCTTTCAGATTCTGAAGAGGAAGAATTTTATTGCTGTTGTTGTCATAGAAACGCTGTCATACAACTGACCGTTTGTTCGCTATTTCGCTGTCGCATACCAACGCGTCGGTGTACTAAGGGCGTCGAAGGGCTTGTTTCGCAATGTTCCACAAATAAATTCATAAATGAGACAGTGAAATTATTTGCCAAGTAATCTATTGGAACGTAATGGCGTTCTATTTTTGCAATCCAAGCGCGGCACGTGAGTTTATCCCGCCGCGATTTTTACGTCCGTTACGAACGTGTGCAGCTACCACTTCTGAGTGTCGTCGCCGCTCTTCTTATATTATGGAATGCTTACTATTGTGATTACTCGCTCTTTCTAATGGTTACCCACATTTCTAAGCATAGCATTTGTAGACTCAACACACGCCTGTATTACATGAAAAACTAAGAGGATATGTATAGAAGGTACACCCATGTTTTAGTTCGCCATGTTTAAGTCCAGTAGAAAGCGAGCCTGATGCTACGATTTTTCAATAGTCGATTATCTCTTAAATGAAGAGTAAGTAGTATATTACCGTTTGACAGCTTTTGTACCGAAAATATGTCAAACTGACATATTATTTATTCTTCAAATAAAAGTTAACTGACCATTGATATCAGACTTAAAACAAATAATCCGAGCCTACTTAATGCTTTTTGCCTTTGTAATTTTTTGACAAAATAAATACAAAATCCAGCATCATCCTTACCTGAAGTCTTTCCCGGCTGTCCATACATATACCCTGACTCCGGAGTTGCGTTGGTCAGAGGTCTCGCGTGCTGGGACCCGTCATCTCTGAAGCTACCCACGGATATACCGCCCCCTCCACCCGCTACTATTAAGGGGAACGCTTGGCCGTCTTTGTCGAGCTGGTGGAAAAGATTTGGTGTTAGAAACGTGTTAATATAGTTTTTGTTAGGTTATGGTGTACACCCACATTTCGCCAGTTATGTTTACGTCACACCACTTCTAATACTTAGTCTTTTGCCGTTAACTGGACAGAAATACAGGCTCTTGGTTGCTACTAAAAAATTGCTAGTGAAAAACAAAATTTAATTTTTTCGAAGCCGGGGAGCGAACCGGGACAGGAGCATACGGAACTAATTATTTGCCGATGATTTATAGAATCTTAAAGGCGTAAGTCTTTTCGGGTTTTATAACCAGAAAGTCAAAATATTAAAATGCTTTAATAGGATGATTACTTTTGCCAACGCTTACGCTCTGCACTATATCGTCTGTGATTTGGCGCTTCCCGAAAAAGTTAATGGTCTTTCGTTAGACTTTTGGTCTAGCCGCAATGTTATTCTAAATGCTGTTAGGTATTAGTACTTCAGTCCGTAGTAGTCTCGGATATATGCCTGAATGAAAGAATGAATTAAATGCACCGACCTCAGCGTGGTTTAAACAGACTTGATTAATCGAATGAACCCCAAGATTTGCACTAGCCCCTGAAGCCTCATGTTACATGGTGCTACAGATACCATTGCATATCAAGGAGTAGAACGGGGGGCACCGTAAAGGTAAGGAAGTCGTGCTCTTAGGATAGGGAAGGATTTGCGAGCCGTACCAGATATGCATCCTAGAGAAGGCAGTGAACTTGTACTAACATTTAATCATGGATATAAAACTATAAACAGGAGCTATGTATATTGTATGCATTGCACCGGCAATTTTCTTTCGCGATAGTCTACACTTACCAAGAACACATAGGTAGCCCCACCTCCGCCGCCTCCTCCATCATTGACCTGCATACTCCTCACTTCATGCGTCTTGCTGGTGAACACTTGGCTTGAGGAGTCGTTGGACAGACGTCGGGAACACTCGTGATTGGCTTCTTGAGCTGATAGTGTCTGTTGGTAGAGAGTATAAGGTAACTGGTGAACATCAGTGCGAGGCATAAGGAAATCTTCACCCTAATTTGATATATACTTGTCGTATGCAAATTGCGACGTCTTAAAATAACGCGTTAACCTAATACGCGTTAACCTTCGGTCTCGTTCGAAAACAAAAACAATTGCTAGCCAAAAAGGTCGTGCTTCTAATGTACCGGACAGTAAGTTCCGAGCGGCAGATATTAAAGTCCCGTTATTAATATCGAATGTAAATACGGAGGCCTCTGATGATGACATTATTAGCTACATAAAAAGTAAGACTAACGAATGTGTATCTTTAAAAAAGCTAAACATCAAGTCTTATAAAAAGTATAACGCTTACAAGCTGTATGTATCTAAACACAAGGTGGAAATGTTTTTAAATGAGCAATTATGGCCTGATGGTATTACGTTTAGGCGTTATGTACATTTTATGTACCGGACAAATAGAGAGGCTCATGTAACTAGTTAGATTAAAATTTAGCATCATGTGTTGTCAAAATAACGTAAAAATAACTAGTTTTAATTGTAAATCTGCAAAAAGATCTGTTGATAATATAAGAAAGATTTGTGAATGGTCCGATTTGGTCTGCCTGCAGGAGACTTGGCTGTTACCTCATGATATCGCAATGTTAGGAATGATTAGCCCTGAATTTGAATTTACTGGTAGGTCTGCTGTAGACACATCAGAAGGGCTCCTAAGGGGGCGGCCGTACGGAGGGGTGGCTATTCTCTGGAGAAAGGGTGTTTTTGAGTCTGTTTCGGTAATACTATGTAATAGTTCTCGGTTAGTGGCCGTTAAAGCTATCTCTGGTGGTCGCACTATTATTGTATTTTCTGTTTATATGCCTACAAACTCACCAGAAAACCTGCATTTATTTACTGAGGTCTTAAGTGAGGTAAGTGCAATCATTGCGACTTATGATGTTGAAAACATATACATAATGGGCGATTTTAATGCACATCCGCAAGAATTATTTTATAATGAGCTATTAAGTTTTTGTAACGATCAATCCTGGGTCTGTGCTGATACAAAGAAGTTAGGATACAATCTCAACTACTACACCTTTATTAGTGAGGCTCACGGCTGTAGGAGGTGGTTAGACCATTGTGTTGTCTCTTCATCAGCCTGGCAGACAGTTGTAACTGTAGGTATTGATGAGGATGTTTATGTGTCTGATCACTTACCTATATTTATTATATGTAACTTAGATGTAGCAAGGACTAAGGTGACGCCTGGGGCTGCACCCCACAGTGCTGTTATTTGGGGCGTCAGGAATAAAACTGAGATAGAGAACTATCATGAGATTTGTTCTGACAAGCTGCGGGAGATAGACTTCCCACAGGAGTTTGTGGTGTGCAGTCATAGGTCATGTAACTTGGATGAACACAAACTTGTCCTCGATAAGATGTACAAGAATATTGTAGATGTCCTTTGTGAGGCAGCGCGGGAATCTATTGAAAAACACAAGAGACGTAAGCGGGGTAATCCATTGTGTGGTTGGAATAAACATGTGCGAAGAGCACACCAAGAGGCCAGGTTCAGATTCCAAGCCTGGGTGTTGGCTGATCGACCAACCTCTGGGACTGTTTACGACCAAATGTACGAGACGCGTAAAATTTTCAAAAGCCGGCTAAAGTATTGTCAAAATAGGCAAGACCAAATTAAAATGGACGTATTAGCAGAACAACGGGCTACAAATAATTTCTGTGCATTTTGGAAGTCCACGGGTAAATTGGAAGCTAAGACTGGTCGCGCGGCGGACGTGGGAGGAGTTACTGAGCATAGGGACATTGCTAATTTATTTAGAGGCCTTTTTAAAGTAAACTCTCCACTTGGCCCCTCTGTGTCAGGAACCGGCTATGTATCTCGTGTCAGGGAGGAAGAGCCGCTACTACGCTTTACCACGAAGCAAGTAAGGTCTGTTATTAATAGTATGAGTAGGGGCAAATCACCTGGGCATGATGGGCTTAGCATAGACCATTTAAAATATGCAGGCGTGCATATGCCGAGGGTCCTGTCCTTGTTCTTTACGATGTGTCTCAGCCATTCGTATTTACCGGCAGACGTAATAAAGACCATTGTAGTACCCATTGTGAAGAATAGGACAGGAGATATCTCGGACATGAGCAACTATCGCCCGATCTCTCTTGCAACTGTTATGGCCAAGGTGTTGGACAGTATGCTTGACTCTTATTTGGCAAAATATATTAAGTTGCACGATGCACAGTTTGGGTTTTGTCCTGGACTATCAACCGAAAGTGCTATCCTAAGTGTCAAGAATACTGTCAAATACTACACTGACCGGAAGACGCCGGTGTACGCCTGCTTCCTTGATCTCTCCAAGGCTTTCGATCTCGTTTCATACGACGTGCTTTGGAGTAAATTGAGGAGTAGGGGTATACCGGAGGAACTACTCAGGGTTTTGAAGTTTTGGTATCGTAACCAGACAAACCGTGTTAAATGGTCAAATGCGCTCTCGGATTCATATGGGCTGGAGTGCGGGGTGAGGCAGGGTGGTTTGTCGTCTCCCCGGCTCTTCAATCTATATGTTAATGACCTCATTGACGAGCTCAGCAGCATGCGTGTCGGGTGCAGGGTAAATGGTGTCAGCTGCAACAACATCAGTTATGCAGATGACATGGTGCTGTTGGGCCCGTCGCCGAGGGCGATCGTAGAGTTACTCAAAGTATGTGAGACCTACGCCGCTGCACATGGACTGGTTTATAATGCGAAAAAATGTGAATACATGGTCTTTGGGGTTGCGGGGAGACGCCGGGATAGTACAGTCGAACTCACCATTAACGGTACGCCAATACGTAGAGTCACTGAGTTTAAGTATCTTGGGCACGTTCTTACCGACAACCTCAGTGACCATGGTGACATTGAAAGGGAGCGTAGGGCTCTGGCGGTCAGGGGTAATATGTTGGCACGAAGATTTGCTCGGTGTACTGACCAAGTGAAGATAACACTTTTTAAAGCTTATTGTCAAGGTTTGTACACCGGTAATCTTTGGGTCAACTACTCGAATAGGTCGCTGGATGTTCTACGCATCCAATACAATAATGTATTTAGGATGCTGTTGCGACTACCTCGTTTCTGCAGTGCCTCAGAAATGTTTGCAGTAAACCATACCGATGGATTTCATGCCATCATCCGCAAAAAAACGGCCTCACTCCTGAGCAGAATAAGAGGCAGTCACAATAGCATCCTGAAAGCTGTGGCGGCAGACACTTCCTCACCATTAATTAGGCAATTTGTGAGAAGACTTATACCCTAGTCTCTATATCTCGTTATGTCTAGTTTGGTGGGTGGTCTTCTCGTGAATTCGTCTTTAGTTTTAAGTTACTAACAATAGTCTTATTAAGTGCAACTGTTACTAACAATTTATGGATCTTTTTTAGTTGTCCGAAATAAAATGATTTATTATTATTATTAATACGGAAAGAGAAGAAGAGTGTATTCGTGATCGAAGCTGTTAGTTTGTACAACAATTAACCATGTAAGGAAAGTCCAGAAGTGTTCAGCAACAAAAGTCGAACACTAAAGTTTTTTAATTCTTTAATAATGAGCTTATTTAATTTAAATCGGAAAACAGAAGTAAAATTTGAAGAAGAAATACTGTGTAATAATGAAATACATGTCGAATAATTTTGTGTTAATTTAGATGAGGTGTAAAAGTTTTGACGCCGTACAATGGAATCATTGACGATTAAAAAGACCATATAATTGTAATTAGATCATCTGATCGAATTAAAATGTATGCCACCGAAGTAACCACTGCGAGAGATAGCAAACTGGCGTGGGCGACACATTAGTCCCATGCACGAAATTTGTATTTGATCCTTGCCAGCTTATTTAGGACGGGTTGTAGATGTACGTTACACACACAGTCCGAAGTTCACCTTTACATTCACTTACGAGTTCGTTATTTTTTCAAATTTTATTTTGGGATAGTTCCACTACGTGTATCACTATAATTTTTTCTCAGATTGTCAGTTCACACCATCCCCAAACAGACCGCGGCAGGCGTAGCTTAAGCTTCGATCGACCCGTGCGGCTGTTATTATTTAACCACGTCCTCCTGCCACAGTAAGTGACACACATACATACACATATATTAAATAAGTACGTAATAATGAACTCTTTGCTCGTTACACAGATAGCTGAAACCTATGACGATAAACCTAGGCATTGTCAGACCTATGAGAAGTGAATTCGAGAGTAGAATCCACGGGGACGAAGATGCAGGCAACGCGCTAGTTGATAATGAAGGCGTAATTTGAGGGTATGTACTGCCTACATCCGTCGCCCCCCACACATCAGGACCCGAGGTGGCGGTGCGTGGTGTTCCACGCGCGCCCCTCTTAGACGTTGCGGGGGGAGTCTAACACCTCACTCCCCCTCCCAACACGAGGAGGCCCACCGAGGCAGGCCAGCATCAGTCGGGGTTGCGGAAGAATCGTATGTTCCCGCGACCCCGACGTAGGTGTGAGATTTTTTGTCAGTAAGAGTCTGACAGATCCCTCCGCCCGAGATACAGATAAGTTAAGAAACATATCATAATAATTATTATACATATAGCTTCTGCCTGCAACTTCTTCCGGGTGCAATTATCGTCCACCCTCGCTACTACTTCGTTTTTGCTCAGCGTTATTTCTGACTTTTATTCTTTTTGTTCGGCTCCTACTAGGGGTCGTAGAGAGATTTCAAGTAAAATCTTCCCTACGACTTGGGCTATCAAATGCAAAAATTTATTTTCAAATCCGACTGGTAGTTTCATAAATAAGCGCGTTAAAAAAATAACTAGTTAGTATATATTAGTAGGAACTTTTTACAAAGATTTCTGCAACTGTCCTTACCTTCTTACAAGCATTGATACCCTGCTGCCCCACGAGGATATAGACGCGTTCACTCTTGTGTAACTCGACGAGCGCTCTTACTGATGCGGCATGTGACACGCCCGCCCACGCCGAGCCCAGGCCACCACTCGCGCCTGTTGCTATGAGCCTAGGAGAGGGGAAGTTAGGTTTAACAAAAGTGTAAACATTTCATCTGCCAATCGCAGTCCACTAATGGACATTGACTTCTTAATACACACCACTTGGCTTTATCCTCGGCAACTTTCATCCATTAATTTCCAACTATCTTGCAAAATTCGATGTTCTACCTAGTCTTATTAATTAACTATTTAGTCTTGTAGGAAGCATTTTACACATTTGATCACGAAATTAATTAACATACCCGTACGAAAATCATCACGCGATGTTTTACGCTTATTAAAGACTGACTAAAGTAGAGTGGTATAACCACCGAAATGCTAGGTTTTCTTAGCCAGAATCTCGTGTTTTTAGTTACCCCAATCTTCCTCATGGAGTTCTGCAGGGATCACTGTTAAGACCAGTACTTTTGTGTTATATTTCCGATGTCTCGAAATAACAGTGTTTGTTGTACACTCCTGTATAGGAAAATCCAGACATTCGTTCCTTTCTTTTCAAAATTCACACATTTAACTGAATCTACTAATCTAACCAATGTAATGTGTTAGCAACGTTTGCACTTTAAATTTACATGATGGTGTTCACAAACAAGGAGGCAGATATATCTGTACCTGCCCACAAATATCCCAATATCTTCACTAATATTATTTAGTTATCTAAAACGTTGGTATTATAAACTCACGTATACAATCCTTCAGCAGGCACCTCCCACAGTTGGATGCCCTGGTAGGGAGGGCTCTGTATGACGCTGACGGAGACCGGCGTGTTGTTGTATGCAGCGTCGCACATCGTCTGGTTCGGACCCAAGCGCCCGGTCGCTCCGCATGTCGTGAAGCGGTAGACTGGGGAAGAATTTGTAGGATTAGTATAAAACATGTTGTTTACCTAAAGCCATAATATTTAATGTTAAGAAAAATTTTGTGGTTCAAGATCAGCGCAAGTTGGATCCTAAGAATCACTTAAATCTGAATTTTCTTCGTCGTGCCAATGATTCTTACCAGGATTAAGTATGTTGGCTTCGACTAGAGCTAGCCAGCCTCGACAGCGTGATCAGTGGCTTCGCTCAGGTCCATTAAATGCAGGTGGAATTGCACAACAAGCAGGACTCCTGCAGCCAAATGACAATCAATGTCTCAACATTGCTTGTCATGTGGCTCAATTACTACTGTTTTAACCAAATTATTTTGCAAGGTGGATCGCAAAAATGAGGCAAGGTGCTCCGCATAATGATGTGCACCAATCGGCAAGCTGGCCCAATTATTTGACTTAGTTTAAACACTTAGAAATCATTATAAAATATGTCCAAATAATAACACGAGATAAAATTCTAGATATTAAATAAAGAGCGTATTAAAAACTTACAAGGTCTCTCAGCAAACGCAGGATGCGGCGTGGTCTGCTCCTCAAACGAAGGATCGTAATAGTTATAGTCCCCAAGCTCCTTCGGATCCATATTGAGACCGAAACACTCCGGAGCCATCGAGAAGTCATCTATCGCGGAGTCCGAGTATATTCGCATGCCCATACGTGTCTTGAACTCTAGGAAGTATCTGGAAGAAAGAGGTTTATCATATAACATAGCAGCTTGTCTAAGGAGTGAGCAGAAGTATGAAGTACGCCCGGTTGTGTTAAAGTAATATGTTAAGAAGAGCGAGGGGCGGTACTATTGCCATCCAAGTATAAATCAGACTCCGAGCTGCTTGCCAGTCCTGGGAATCGAGAGCCGCTGGAACATACTCAGCAATCACGCTTTCGAACTCTAGAACATAGGTTCTCAACGTCGGCAATGACGCTCATTCGTGGGCGTTTGAGACTTTTATTAAGACAGTAGAAGACCCAGAGAACATTTGAGGGCGTTGAGGTGGGATCTTACGATGTTTTAATATTACTCGTTTAAATATAATCGTGGCAATGGCTGTTTCAGAATCACTATAGATGGTAAGTAAAAAAAGTTGCAGGGGTCTACAAAAAAAAACGTGGCAGTTTACTGAGGGTCACATTTAGGGACCAAAGAAAGAATTTAAATCCTTTTGCAGGTCAGCTGGCAAAAAAAAACATATAGCAGAACCTGTTTAATATTTCTCATAATTATGTTGTTTTGATGTGACTACCGCACATGAAAACAACATAATTACATGTATAAACTCACGCCTTTGTCCCATAGGGGTAGGCAGAAACCAGAACCATAGACAGAATGAAATGTGTCATTTTGTCTATTCTTCTATCGACATTACCCCTTTCAATTGTGGTCCCACTACGCGTGCTGCCTTACATACTCCTTTTACAACATAGTTGTAAGAGATAGAAAAGACTAGGACTTAGGTAAGCTGCTTACCTTCTAGTGACATTAGGCAGGAAGATCGAAGCTCTGTACCACGGCTGGCCCATGTCCTTAGTACTGAACCAGACGGAGGTGGTGATGTTGCCGCGTTTCGTCACTTCCACCACGTTCACGCTTAAAGAGCCGAAGTTACGACCGTACTGGGTGTAGTAGAAACGTATCTGTGGATGGGATAAGTTAGTTAGTGTCTCGGGATAGGGATAGAAGATCTTCAAACAGACAAACAAAGAATTAAGAATACAGATAGGAAGCTACTTAATTCTAAACAATGTTGGGACTATGCTGTGTAGTCTTTTAAAGCGAAAGATACGAAGGCGGAGACTGATTTATAACATTTGTTTGTAATAATAATGTATCGAGTTTTTGTAACGCGTTACAGCAATGAGTGCAGCGAGCCGAACCGCTCGTTGCGAGCACAGGTTCCTCCACTCGACGGTCAGCTTTCCTTGAATTCCTTTGAAACGCGTTACGGTTCGCTATCCAGTAGTCGGTGCAGCGAGCCGAGCCGCTCGATGCGAACATTGCGAGCGAATGTTTACATATAAGTCAGTCAAAAATGGAGCACGCTTGATTCAAGTGCTCGAGGCGAGCGTTCGCCACGTTTAGTGTATCGCCGTTTTGTAACAAGAAATGGAGTGCGCTTGAGCCATGTCCTAGCAGCGTTTTTTTTTTTTAACATAATGGCATCTCGCAGGTCAACCTATGAGGTTGTCGTCTGCTTAAACAGACTTGCCTGTGGTTGCCCTAATAAATTAAGGCCTCCAGCCAGGACTTAAACTTAAATACTAACTAAACTAAGCGACAACGCTAAGGGCACCCCCTGTGGGGTACGGACCTCGGCATAGGGCGTCGCTGGAAGAGATTTATTTGATTTAGGGACGAATTTAAAGCTACAGGCTCAGCGGCGCGGGCTGGCTCGAGCAAGGGTCGGGAGGGGCGTGGATTTGGGCGTCGCGGCAGGCCTCGGCGGCGAGGACGGTAGGACGGCGATTGGGTTTTGGGCTTATGTAGTGTGCTGGTGGCCTTACTACTCTCCCGGAGGAGGGTAGTGGCGTCGTCGGGGGCGATTAAAGTATGCCTTGGTCGGCGAATACTGCTAATGCGGGAGGGAGTGTAGCGGGCGGCCGCTGAGATCAAGGGGTTGGAGTGTTTGATGCCACAGTCAAAGAAACGCTTCGATAAGCGTTTCATGAACTGGTTTATGGTAGGCATTTTAAGGTCGATGTGGAGATTTATATTACGGACATAGACGGGGGCACCCGTGACCTTTCTGAGGAAACGGTTCTGGAGGGTCTGCATCTTATGGAGATGACGTGGGTGAGCGTGCGCAAATACAACGCAGGCATAGGTCATGATGGGACGGATGACTGCGGTGTAGATGCGCAGCTTGCATTTAAGTGGCAGTTTACTACGGGCTGTCAGTACAAAGTGGAGCCTGCTAAGAGCGAAGGAGGCGCGCGCGCGAACCGCCTTAATATGAGCCTTAAAGGTAAGGTTTTCATCGAGGATCACGCCTAGGTATTTGGCTTGCTTCTCCCAGCGGATCGGCTTACCGTACATAGTGATCGGGCTGGGTCAAGTCAAAAAAGTGTTTGTTTGTTTGGCATCTCGCAGGTCAACCTATGAGGTTGTCGTCTGCTTAAGCGGACTTGCCCGTGGTTGCCCTAATAAATTAAGGCCTCCAGCCAGGACTCAAACTTAAATACTAACTAAAACTAAGCTACAACGCTAAGGGCACCCCCTGTGGGGTACGAACCTCGGCTTAGGGCGTCGCTGGAAGAGGGTAGCAAATGACTAGCTGGATCAGGATTGATATTATTTTGGGACGATTTTAAAGCTACAGGCTCAGCGGCGCGGGCGACAAAACACGGCAAGGGATAGATCCCTTTTGTAACTCGAAAAATCGTATAATACTTATACATAGATGCATATGAAAGAACGATAGGTACGTTTAGGAGGAGAAAACGAATCCAGCAAATCAGTGCTGGGATCATTTTACGAACTTCTTACGAACTGCCCATCGTAATATGTTCATGCTTTTGTTGGTGTATCTATAATACATCCACATTTCATCAGCTAGAAATAGGGTATGTAAGAAGCAGTAATATCACAAACTCACCATACAACAATTATAATATCTCGACGTAATGTTCCCGTGGACCTTCGGCGGCGGATTAAAGATGACCGTCCTCATGACAGCTGTCGAAGCGAAGTCGGCCTTCTTCTGGTTCGGGCCCGTGACGTTCATGTTGACGAAGAAGTAGTACCCCACGCACGAGTGGTTGAGGTGCGCGGGGTACAGCGGCGGCGGCACGCGCGCCACGTGCGGCACGTGCGGGGCGCGTGCGGCGCACGAGTGGTCGCGCTCGGGGCCTGTCTTGTCTGTGGGCGTGGGCCCGCTGTGGCGCGACCAGCGGAGGATTGGCCTGGGGGGAAGTCACTTGTTTTTTGTCCAGACTATTCTAGTCCATAGTATTTAAACTATAAACTAAAGTAAAATTGTTTTATATTTCATGTAAACGTTCAGCAACTCTAAAAAAATATAAGATCATGAAGTTAAAAGAAAGAAATAACGTTTATTTGCGGTAAACATGACGCAGTGATCGAACACAAACACCAAAGAGAACAAATTGGGGGAAAATATGCGTCATATCCACGCAAAACGGCCATCGCTCAGCTTAATGCTACGACACTATGCGAGATAGAGCCCCAGCGCTGGTGCACAGCGACAGCCGGCGTTGTATGACGTCGACCGGTGCAGCAAACGCTAAGATTAAAATAAAATATATACACATAATAACTAGATAAGTGTCCAATAAACAATATTTATATAATGGTAACATTCCGGGCATTGAATGCTCACGCGCCGTTAACCTATGATAATCTGTGCGCGCAGCTGTCATTTAAAATAGGTTTGACGTTTTGACATACTGTCAAGTAAGTTCAAGTGCTCGTCGACTTTTTCGAGACTTTGCTCAGCGATTGGCATCCAATGTTGCAATTTTACTAATCTTCGAGGTTACGTCGGCGTTGTCAGTATGGGGATGTTTTTTTTAAATGCCCTTTAAACAGTGTATGTGAGTAGTTGACGGCTATGTGATGGGTTTTATGTACACCACAAAAAACCCATCACATAGCCGTCAACTACTCATTCTGTACATCAAACTAACTAAAATCGACCCCCCCACCCCCCATTTAGATAAAGTAGCATGATAAACCTACAAGTTTATTTTCTCGATGTGTCACACTTGTTGCTTAGGACCAGTTTTTATTAAAACTTGTGTTTACTTACTGAGGTACATTCTCAAAACCACACGCATCTTGCTCGAAGTTGCAGTACGAGCCATACGGCATTTTGTCTGAAACAAAGTAATTTTGAATCAAATATTCAGTCATCACCGGGCTGCAGGGCATGGCGTATCTGAAGTTCTGAGTTGAACTACACGATTACTGTAAAATTCGTGCAGTGAATGGACAGGTCCACTCACTATTGCCAGATTGTGGGTTTTTTTTCTCGATTTTGGGGAAATGTTTGATATTTGGGGATAGTTCGGGGAAATTATATATTTGGGGATATAAATTTCACATTGGGGTAATTTGGGGTTAGGGATTGAAATTTGAAATATATACCTAAGACAATCACTTTACATTTTCGAATGGCTTAAATCTAAACTCCCTCTTCAACCGTGGAGTAAACCTGAATAGGCTGATGAATTTTGGGCGTGACGTGTAACAACTAATTTACAGAAATCCGTATCCTTCACCATCTTTAAGTGCCAATTTAACCAATGAAACTGAACGTGATCAGCACATCTAAAACGCGTTCCAGAGCTGTCAGTGTCAACATTCAACAGAAAATAATCGCGTTATGTTTCACTGGTGAAATCCACCCTTACTTGTACTTTACATAAAAGGAACTGATGAAGGACAGTTTGACACATGTCCTGGGTGGGGCAAAAGTAATGGCACAGCAAGTACATGCTTTTTTTTTTGTAAGTCATTTATATAGACCAGCATGTCGGTTCTGTAAAAATCTCACCGTGAAAACTTGCGTGGAATGGGTGTCAGTGTCATCCCGACTCGGTCAATCCCTAGCATCAGTGGCATTGACAGCTCACTCCACGCTCATTTCACCTAAGTTTTCACGGTTTTGGTTGCAGAATAACGCTAAGTACAGTAAAATTAGTTTTGAATTTGATGTCCTTTAAATGATAGCCTCCAGCGTCGATGCAGTGTGTTATGTTCTGAATTTCTTGACAAATATAACCTTTGTACGTACCACAGTTTCGTGTCTCGTCGCTCCCATCGTCACAGTCCCTCACCAGGTCACAGACTTGCTGTAGCTTGATGCACGAATCGTTCTGTAAACGAAAATAAATAGTTTAGCTTACATATGAAAACATAACTTCTCGCATGTATTCCTCACGAGGTGTAGTGTAAGGCACACCCATAATTTGTTTTAGTTGAAGCGGAGACATTGCATATGTTTAGTTTTGTCATTGCAATGAGTCCCGATGACAAAACTAATATTTCGCATGTGTCTGTAATTACTGCTCACACCAGTTGTGCTATTATGTAACCATCTCACCGTGAAAACATAGGTGAAGTGATCGTGGGGTGAGCTGTCAGTGACACTGATGCTAGAGATTGACCAAGACGGGATGACACTGACAGCTCACTCCACGCAAGCCTTCACGGTGAGATTTTTACGGAATCGACATGTAGCACTATGAGTGCTAATGTAAATACAAGTTGTGTGGGGCAGTTGCCCACCAGACACAACACCCGCCTGGTCAGAGGATCCTCCTTTTCTATAGAGTATGAGTTAACTTTACACCCTGTTCCATATGCCTCTATACTATCCACATGTCACAAATGCCGTCTCTGGCCTGCTACTGAGAAAAATTTTATCGGATTTTTGCAAAGAGCTTACTGCTACTTCGAATAAACTTACATTCATAATCTTGCACTTCAGCTGTCCAGGCACACATTTACCGCCATACACGGGAGGCTCAGGCCCGCAGTCCATCATCCTTATATTGTCTATGGCGATATGCGGCAGAGGCTGCGAAAGACTGACGTAGGTCGGCCGTGTGATCTCTATGATTATCCGGACTTCTTGTAAGACCTTGCCGATCATGACGCGCCAGGGTTGCCAGCTGAAAAGAGAGTGGAGAATTAATTTGACTTACATAATCAGCCTATAATTTTCCTGGGAAGATTTTGGAGTTGTGACATTTATAATCAGGCTTTAGTATTCCTACTGCTGGGGTTCAGGCCTCTTCTCTGGGAGAGGAAGTGGGCTAAGCGGGCCCAGAGCTACTTGGCTTTGAACTTTTAGGTGCCGTATACATGTCAATCATTGCTGGTTGCCTCATGATATGTTTTCTTCAAAGTTTTTAGAGCAGTGGTGATGGAATAATTTGCAAAAACTAAAATGCATGGCTGCCTGGGAGAACCAAAGAGCCACCACAGCCACATCAATTCAAATATTATAAAAAAAATCGGTCGTGGGGTCACTAGTAAGATAAAGATTGGTTTGATTTTGATTGAATTGAATGAAATTAAAATAATTGATTAAATTGATTGATTGCCTGATTGATCCCGGCTGATAAAGATTTATGGAAGAAGACAACCAGTGCCAACCACAAATAAATTGCCACCACAAAGAATGACGATTGCTCCATATTCCAATATTTACCACAAAAATTGGCTAAAAGGTGTGCACAAAAAGTAACATCCGAGATGACGGCTGTTGGAAAAAAAGTTATATTTAAATTGTTATAGAGTCAAGGAGCGTATAGAGGTATGAGGAACAGTGTGTAAAGTTCACTCATACTCTATGGAAAAGGGAGGATCCTCGGACCAAACGGGTGTTGTCGATTGATGTCGGGAAGTTGCATATATGCTAGTTGCGCGGTAAACTCTGATTGCGCGATGAAGGATTTTGCGTGACATCAATGAAATGCGTAGTTCGCAAATGACGGTGTAGATGCCGCGCCACAAGCAAGCTATGGAACGAGCTATGCTTAAAGTCTCTCTGAGAGATAGAATCCGGAATAAGGGGATCCGGCATTTAACCAAAGATGTCGACATAGCTCACAGAATAAGCAAACTGAAGTAGCAATGGGCCGGCCATATAAACAGTAGAACCGATGACCGCTGGGGTAGGTAAGGTACGATGCCCTCAGGGTAGGTAGAGCGACGATCTTCGCAGGACTGATGTAGGCTGGTGATGAAAGGCAAGGATGATGATGACAGTTTTTACTTACACGTCAAAATTATTGCCAGTGATCTCTCCGGCGATCCATTGCACCTCAGTCGTCGTGGACTCCGACACCAGTTTGATGCTTGCGTTCTGCATCTTGCTTTGATGGAGATTGGCTTCCAGCTGTAGGACAGAAACATGACATGTTGAATCATCAAACATAACTTCACGCCTGCATTCGCTGAATGGGTATAGGCAGTGGGATTTAGTACACCGTCATATTCGCCTATTATACCACTAACCAAATAGTCCGCACGACCAGGCAAGATTTACAAACCCCAGAATGTCCCTTTGTCGAAAGATGCAGTCAAAAACATAAAGCATAATAATAATCTTCATCACACATGTGTGTGCTGTCGACATCACTTTTAATCTACTTTCCTAAGCGTGGGTGCACCTGCGTCTGCGCATTCACTTGAGCACTATTATATCTTCCGCGTAGATGGCTGCCTATAATGAGAATGGCCGCCATGGCTGAAATTCTGTCTGGAGAACTATTATCACAAGTATCTACGCTGGAATAGATTTCTTTAGAAATAAGCATCACCTGTTCCTTCTTTTATGTTTAAATGTGTGCATAAATGGTTTAATAAATTAATGTTTTTCTCAAAAGTTTACAAGGCAGCTGGGGTGCCTGAACTAAAGGCCAATTCTTGTATTTCAAAACAACCACAAAACGTTCAAATTTTTGACAAAAACTTGTCAAAAATGTAGAAAAATTGATTGTATTTTGGACAGAGATTTAAACTGACATTAGAATCCGAAAATATTCTTAAAAATACGGGGATTTTAAAAAGATGTGCTTGATGAGAAGATCCAAATCAAAGTTCCAAGACAAACGGAAGAATACCTGACAAAACTCCCATAGGCCTCTGAATGGCGGAGACTTTATGACCATGTTCTCCATTGTAGGGTCCACAGCCAGGTATAGGAACCGACCTGCAACAAGACATACATTCATGTCAATATAATTGAGTATGTCCATACATTGACAATTGTTTAGAAAAAGTTTTGCTTTGTAGAGCGTCGTAGCCTCTAAAAGTCAATTTTAGGTACTATTTTCACCATAAATGCTAGAAAACTGTAATGTTAAAATCGACGCAAAGACAAGACAAAAAACCTCTTCAACTTTCATACTATGTACAGTCTTAATCTCTTCTTCTTTGTAATAGAGAGCACTGCCTGCATCTACACCATGCAAAATAATAGTTAGATCCATGTAGATTCTAAACCGCAAAAAAGTTAATTTACATATTTAAAAAAACCCTTGACACAAACAAGAACCTGTAAAAAGTAAAAAAAGTTAGTTCTAATATCATTGCAGTAATAGAATACCAAAGGACCATGGGGGATTTTGTATGAACCTCGTCCGCACCCTACAACAGTCATAGAACACGTGTCAATTTGTTCATTGGGATCCAACAAAGCCGTATGTACCTGTATTAGTTGCAAAAACTATTGGTTTAAATCGTTTTTTTTTTTTTCGCAAAAATGTGTTTACGTTTTAAACAAAAAAGCATATTTCCCGTAAACAATTCACGATTCTATTAAATAAAATACTTGATTCTCAAACTGAAAATGATTGTGTATAATAACAGTGTTTAAGTTAATTAATACGTATTAACTCTATTAGCTGCCGAAAGCATGTGAAAGGACACACTACTAGCTTAAGTTGAGCTCTGACTTATACTGCGTGCCATACAAAACAGAGCTAGTCCAATGAGTCAAGCTTGACGTGCTCTTGACTGTACTAACAATTACATTTAGTCGTCTATGAAAATATTATCAAGCATTTGTGCTGGTGCATTATATACGCACAACTTCCCACACTGCGATTGCCGGTAAGGCAAGTGCAGTAACAATTAGCAATAGCATGTCTGCCAGCCAAATCTTGGTCTATTAAAATATAACTATAATAAATACGTGAACGGACATGGCGCGACTGTACCGAAAAAAAAATACGTACTTTCAAAACTTTAACCTTTTATGAAAACATTTTTAAGATCGCCATATTCAAATCGTTTTTATTGCACAATAAGTTAATGTGTTAGTAAACTTTTTTACATGTGGAAATATTTATGAATGTCCTCCACCCTGGGGTAGGTGGAGGGGTCTGTCAGACACTTACTGACTAAAACCACACGGTGTTCTGCTGTTACCTTCAGCCGGGGTGCTGGAGTGCTTGCTTGATTCCTCTTATTATAAAACCTAAGCCCTACTTATTTGAAGGACGTCGCCAGAGTAGAAAATTATCTATACTACTAGACGCTTCAAACATCCCTTCATCAACTAGAAAAGAGCTGGTAATCTTCAAACGGCTGAACAGAACTTAAATCATAGCTAAGGACACTCGATTAGGCCATCTTTCGAGAAAAAAAAATCGGTTTAGTCGTTTGGGAGCTACGATGTCACAGACAGACACGTCTAAATTTGTAACACCCATCTTTTTGCGACGAAGGTTAAATAACAGAAAATCTACCGACGAATTATAACTCACATCAATCATCCAGTCCAGTGCTGGACAGGATATGAGAGGAGAGGCGGCCGCCCCTCTTTTCACACGCTATTTAAAACCTTCGAGTATTCTGCTCTCATCCAACCTATCGCTACGCCTAGCCTAAGGACGTCGCTACTTTTACCGATTCGGGGCTTCGCACTGTGGGCTGGATTCCGGCTTTCATAGACTTATAATCTTAATGTTTCCGGTGTCGACTTTTATGCTTGAATATGATTTGAAAGACCAACTACATGCCTAAATATATCATGATTATGGAATAATATAGGAAACAGCACTAACATTTTTTTTTTTTTGAAAAATTTGTATGGAATGGGTAAGAAAAATCATGATATCTCCGCTCTCGCACAATTGGCCGTTATTATTTTTCAGGGGATTACATAACATCACGCCTTGTTTCCCCGAAGGGTTGGGCAGAGGTGTACCTATAGTACACCCACATTTCGCCAGTTATGTTGAAGTCCCAAGTTCGGCAAAATTCTTTGACTAACTAATAGCTAGATAATAGATAACTAATAGACGGAATACGTAAATACGCACCCGTTGAAATCAATAACATAACGAGGACAATATTATGAGAAAAAGGGCCTTTACCGAATTAGTCTAATTAAATAGTGTATCGGAAATTTCACACTAGTTATTAATGACATACTTAACAATTATTTTATTTCTTACCTCTTTCGTCGTGATTATCAGTAATTGTAGTAATAGTAACGGATTTATTAGAAAAGTTAGTGATTATTGTTTTATTTATATGTAATATTTTTAAGTTAATTACCATTTCTTGACGCGGTAATTGAAAGTTGTGGTCTGATAAATCATTTAGGCAATGCCTATAGACGTAAAGTTTTTGACGTAATATTATTAATACAAAATTAATTTTGAAAATCAAAATAATCTTTGTCAATTTAAAAAAAAACTCGCACTATTGGCCGTGTCATGGCGTATGCCAAAAAATCCAAATAATATATGGATTAATCCCCTGAAAAAGAATAACGGCCAATTGTGCGAGAGCGGAGATATCATGATTTTTCTTAACAACTACATACAATTTTTTTTTGTTTTACAAAATTCTATTTGTGCTGTTTCCTATATTATTCCATAATCATGATATATTTAGGCATGCAGTTGGTCTTTCAAATCATATTCAAGCATAAAAGTCGACACTTGAAACATTAAGGTTATAAGTCTATGAAAGTCGGAATCCAGCCCACAGTGCGTCGCCTCAAGAACACGTCTTCTCCAACGGTAATACAAAATTTCAGCTCTCCATAATTCTTTACTCAAAATGTATTTGTTTTGACAATTTAATTAGCTTCATAACATATTATTTCTGTGTATTAAACGATACAGAGTGAACATTTTACATCCAGCACGTGGGCGGGAATGGCAATGGTTGCGTAGACAGATATCGTGCTGTGAAATGCGCAGAAGGCGTACATGGATTTACCTACGAGATTTTGCTCGTGGGTAAATGGCAGGTTTGAATAGTAGTGCTACTGTGACTAGGAATAGACACGCCGTTTATTTAGTAGAAGTGTGCGGAAGAAAGTGAAAGTCTTACCTTCTCTTCATCATTATTAGCCTATAACGTTACCACTGCTGGGACACAGGCCTCCTCTCTGTGTGAGAGAGTGGGCTGTAATCCACCACGCGGCCCAGTGCGGGTTGGTAGATGTCACATGTACGGTTTGGACGGATGGTTCAAAAGTTACCACAGTAAGAACGGCAGCGCAGGCGGCGCGTAGAGCGGGACTGAGATGTTCCACGGCTAATCCGCTGAACTGTATCTGAAGCCTGGGGAAGGACATAGGGTACCATACCATAACAATGGGCATAACAGTGGGCTATTCCCAAGAAATTGACATGTGACATGGAGAGAAATTAAACCCAAATTTCACCAGTATAAGCGTAAAGTCCAAAGAAAGTAATAGGATAGGGGCAGAGACGATGCCCATTCCCGAGAAACTCGAACCCAGACAGGTGCTCTACTTTGTGTAAATTATTTCATCACCAAATGCTCTCAAAACGGTGAAGGAAAACATCGTGAGGAAACCGGCATGTCCTAGAACCAAAACTTCGAAGGCATATGACGTCTACCAACCCGAACAAGGCCCGCGTGGTGGAATACGGCCCATGCCCACTCGCTCTCACCGAGAAGAGGCCTGTGTCCCAGCAGTGGGAACATTATACGCTGATTATGTACATCGAGTACCTACATGTAAATACCGTGCCAGTCATGTGGCGCCCTTGGTGTGTTCAAGTGCCAAAATGTCGAAAAGAGGTGTGAATCTGCGATATTTTTTAAAACCAAGTAAGTTTGTTCTTGAATTGGCATGATGACAATTTGTATATTCTTGTCTCAAAATACAGCTTGTTTCCAAATAGCGCAAACCATATTACAAAAAGTGTAAAAGCTTAAAAAATGGCCAAGTTAAAAACTTTTAAAGCGTGTATCTTCCTCAAATTTACACCGATTTAACAGGTTTTTTCGATTATGTCATTTTTACTAAGTCTTCTTTTTAAATTACATTATTTTTATGAACATTTTTAATATTAGTCATCATCCCAATTGTGGGGGTCACTTGGGTGAGGTTCGTAAGAGACTTAACAATGTAACACTTCTGAATGCGACCACGTGGGCTACGGCTTGCCGCTTAACGGATCAATTGTCGCAACAGTAAGTTAATTACTTTAATGACACGCAAAGGGAACGGATGCAACTCAGACGAACCGTGGTAGGTAAGTAATGTGAATGTGAAAATAAATTAAGGAATAACAAGTTTCGATAGTGAGATGCATTACAACATTGTGCATTATGGTGTCATAATTTATACCACAGAATTCGAAATACAGTTCTAAATACAAAATTGACAATCTATGTCAGCTTTATAAAAATAACTGGATTTCGATTTCTGTTAAGTTAGGTTAGGTTATGTAAACATAAATAAAAGAATGACAAGTTTTCACAGTGAGATGTATTGCAACATTGTGTATTGTGTTGTAATATTTTATGATAGAGAATGGCGTTTACTTATTCCGTCATAATTACAAAACACGATCTAACATTACTCCGAACCAGTTTTTGTGTTTCGAGCTTTTCCTAATACAAAATTGACAACCTATGACCGGACTAAGTTGTCAGTTTTGTAAAAGGAATTGTATTTCGATCACGGTTCTTATTTCAAAAATAGGCTCGATGGTTTAAAACATGTCTAAAGAAAAACATTGTATTGTAATACGACCGATTGAGTTCAGTATGTATAGAGTAAAAAGTAAAAACAACCGTTCATTTGGAGAAACTGAAAAAAAGTATGTTGTGTTGGTGCATTCTGAATTTCTTCTATTTGAGAATTATTTATAGGTAATTTGACTTGCTAAAAATTAAAAAGTATCGGTGATATGTTAATGGTTATTATTCTGCATGGCATAAAAATTACGATAGTTTTGATGAGGCGTTGCACGCTTTTGTGTTCTACCCAAAAATCTTGTGCAGTGAAACTTCTGCAATTAACCCGCACAGTTGTAGAAGGGGCATCTGCCCGGTGGGCGGGAAAGCGATCAATTGATATAATAAAACATAAAGTGACTGAATTTGGCCTAATTGAAACAAGATCGTGTTTGACAACGGGGGAGGGGAGTTCCGAGTGGGAAGTAAAAATTGCGGCTTAACAAAAGTTTGTAGGTAAATGCACGTCGCAAATTTTTATTTTGTTTTAGTAAGTCTGAACCATAACTAGGACTAGGAAAGCATTCTTGGCCCTCCATTATTCTAACATTTATCTATATAAATGATCTGCCTAAGGTCAGTAAGCACCAGATGGTCTTATTTGCTGATTTAATTCTCTAATATTGACATTAATATTATTGAAAATGACATAAATGACGATCTTAAAAATATAATAAATTGGTTAGTTAGTAATAATCTAAAAACTAATCTAAACAAAACTAAAATAATAACATTCAATCAAATAACAAATAAACCGAAATTGAATATAAAATATGCTGAAAGTGACTTCACAATTTTTTTTGGCCTCTACATAGACAGTCATCTGACTTGGAAACAACATATCGACGCTTTGTCAAAGAAGCTTAGTCACTATCAACTACTATCAAAAACGGTTAACAGCATAACAGTGCAAATAGCTTATAATGCTTATGTGGCTTCTAGCATTAGGTACGGAATTATTTTCTGGGGCAACTCCACTGACAGAGACATTGCTTTTTAAGCTCAGTAGAAATGCTTGCGATCGTTTACCAAATTACAATCGATTGATAGTTGTAAAGAGCTTAGTTTGCTCACTCTACCGTCGATGTACACATATGAAATGGGAGTGTTTGTTCGCTGTAACCTGCATTTATATGAAAAACTGCGCTCTCGCCGTTTTCAGAATATTCATGTTACCTCTCATAAAACCGCATTTTTCTGCAAAAGTGTGCTAGGTATGGCCCCAAAAATATAATAGTATACCAGCAGCTATTAGAAATAAAGAGGGTCTGGGGTCCTTTAAGAGGTCTTTGTTTAAATTCCTAATAGAGAGATGTTACTACTCCATCACTGAGTTTACCACTGATACACGGAGGTATGACGATTCCGACTTGCTAATTAGTCACATAAGATTAACAAAATAAATACCTATGTTTAACAAAATAAATGCTTGATTGATTGATTGATAAACCATAAAACACCGACATCTAGATCTAGTTAGTTAAATATGATTGACGTGTAAAGTATTATTGAATTTGTTTTATTACTGTATGTAGATTACATGAATAAACCAACCTATCTTGTTTACCTACACCCAAATCGTTACATGTGCATGGTAAAAATTCTTTGGGAGACCACAGCATTGTCACCATGTACATATATACAACTATTGATACGTAATTAAAAAAAAAAGAACACGTAAACAAACCCGTTTTGTTATTTTGATTTCTTTTGTCTAGATATCTGGGTTTTTCATTTTTGAAGATCCCAAATACTAAATAAATACAGAAAAAATAAACTCAAACCAATCCTAAAGTTAAATTTGGTGAGAACCGGCACCACATTGCTTAAAACACTTGAGCTGGAAGACTGCAAGACACGCTGGCAAAATGAAATCAGCCTCGCTAAAGTGGAAACGACGCTGACTGGCTACTATTGTTACCACGGCATAAGCTATAAGCTCACTGCCAATACGTGTGAAAAATAAGTGTAAAATTGCTTAGCCGCCCACACACTGCGAGATAAGCTACAAAAACACAGGCACCTATAATATTCCCAATGGTTTAGACAAAGAGGTTTTACTATTGAACGCCCACATTTTGGCGCGAGCCTATACGTTATAATAGTATACTTAGCTACATTGTTGGGGAACTATCACAGGTTATTTTGTTCAGGCGCTTATATTCGAGATTTAAAACAAAGGTTTTAATTGAATAGCCATAACCAGCACATCCAGTGGTCAAATAGGAGCAGGTACATTTTTTATCAACCACTTGTTTGCCTAAAAGTAAATGTCAACGTAAAATGTATTAATATTTTACTAATTCGGTACACATTGCGTACAATTGTGATATGAATTTATAAACATCATTGTTATGTGCAGGATGTGGGATGCACATTAAAAATGCGATGTATGGAATTAAAAACTTGTAATGTTCAAGAATTTACAGAATAAAGTAGGTAGTACGTGTTAACGGCGGCGCGCGGGCGGCCACCGGCCGGCCATACTGCCGTGAAGTTAGCGCTAGTTCAAGCGTCTCCATTTCTCACTTCCGTTCGCCCACAGAGTATGTATTGTTAACAATCATAAATCATAATATATGAAGGGGTGTCTGGGGAGCATGACGTTATTTTTTTCTGGCTTGTAATAAGTATGTACTTGTACCAGTACGCCTAACTGTGCCACAAAAAACTGAGGGTTTTACGGTGTCAGGATAAATAATCAGCCTATAATGTTCCCACTGCTGGGACGCAGGCCTCCTCTCTTTGAGAGGAGAGTGGGCTGTAATCTTCCAAGCGGGCCCAGTGCGGGTTGTTAGATGACACAAGTCTTCGAATATTTTCGTTCTAGGTTATGCGGGTTTCGTCACGATGTTTTCCTTCACCGTTTTGAGAGCAGGGGTGATGAAAAAATGTACACAAAGCAAGGTAGTCCTGGGTTCGAACCCACGACCTAAAACTCTTAAGTCGCGGTCGTTACCACTGGGCCACCACTGCTTTGTCTGCCGCACTCAAAAGTTTATTTTTTTTACTTTTGTAGACTGCTCTGGAATTAATCTCCCTTGTACTGCCTCTTTTTTTTCGCTTTATTTAAAACTAAATGTTGAAAATGCTTTGTTCAACTCGTAGCTTAACGCTTACCGCCCACTCATCCACTCTTAGAATAATTCAATGCGTCTAACTGAAGTGGCAAGGGTTTAACTATTATTAGATCGTCTCGACGCTGCATCCAAAATAATTGCTTAGAAAATGGCGGAATACGTGACGTCTTGTGCAGGGACGGATTTGTCTGCTGTATTCCTCAGAAACCATTCTACAACTCAGGCGAATTAACATGGCACCCGGCTCGAATGACGTTTGTTGAAAAAATTTATATTAAAAAATGAACTTTTTTGCCGAAAGGAAAAAAAAAAAAAAAATGTACTTTTTTGCCAAATGGAAAATAAAAATTAACATACAACTTTTTTTTTCTTTTGGCTTCGCACGGTTTGTGCATTCAACCAATGTCATGTTTAGTAGTTTTATCTTTATTTTGTTTACTAGCTTAATATTTTTGACATAGACAATAGATTTTATTTTGACATTAAGTACTAGTTCTTGCATTGGCTATTAATATTATTAGCATTTAAAAACTATAAATGGATATATGTAATTCAGCCTGTAATATGCTGTTGAGATAAATAAAGATCTAAGATCATTTAAAGTCTACAAGTCTATCATAAGCTACTCTTCAATAAAATAAAATAAACTTTTCAAATATTTTTTTATGTTTAAATCAGAGGTGTTTAATAATTTATTTCATAGCCCATTGACGGACACTGAACAAGATAAGCATAATCAGCCTATAACGTTCCCACTGCTGGGACACAGGCCTCCTCTCTATGAGAGGTAGTGAGCCGTAATCCACCACGCGGGCTCAGTGCGGGTTGGTAGATGTCACATGTCTTCGAATTTTTGGTTCTAGGACATGCCGGTTTCCTCACGATGTTTTCCTTCACCGTTTTGATAACAGTAGTGATTAAATTATTTACACAAAGTAAAGCGCCTGCTTGGGTTCGAACTCACGACCTACAACTCGTAAGTCCCGGTCCTCGTAAGTAACGGTCCCGCGTTACCACTGGGCCACCACTGCTCAACACCACACCACTGCTAACAAGATACGTTATAAGTTTTATTGTTATTCCGTCTGGCAGCGTTTAGTGTCACGCAAGGTGCTAGTCTAATTTAATAATTCAATCTAAATTACTGTCTGAATGCATGAGTTGTGAGTCAGATCACTTTTATCTGAAGAATATACGTGATAGTTTGACTCGTTTTCTAAAGCGGTCAAACCACAATTTTTATCCTCTGAACTGACCATTGGAAATTTGTGACATATTAACAAAGAACGAAGATCTAAAATGAAATGTAAAAATGTAGTTGTTGTTCCTAATCGATATTTAAAAATAATAAAATTACAAGACATGTGAAATGCTGCTGCCGATTTGGGAAGTTCTAAAAATGAAAGAAACGGGAAAATAACAAAAGTGTTCTCATTGACATGACTGCCTGGCATGGATGGGTTAAAGAATACGAAAAAAATGGTTCCGTTCAGCTCCAAAATCATGTTCATTACCAGGGCAGCTGATGAGTACCTATAGGGCAGGTCAAGATCAAGATCAGGCCAGTTTCAACTTGATGCGCACTGGCACAGCAGTGCGTTGAAAATCCAGTGCGTTCTAGGCTTGCGCGATTTAGGATTTGCGTGACGTCAGGTGTATCTAATGCGTAGTTTAAAATCGTACGTGGCGTTATAGATGCCGCCACATACCTATGACAAACCCCCTGTATGTTGATACTGTAAAAATCTCACCGTGTAGACTTGCGTGGGAGCTGTCAGTGTCATCCCGTCTTGGTCAATCCCTAGCATCAGTGGCACTGACAGATCACTCCACGCCCTCTTCAACTAAGTTTTCACCGTGAGATGGTTACAGAATTGAACTACTGGACCCAACCCCATAGTTTCTCAAATAATCGGCAACCCAACTTCCACCACGTGTGTACCACGGATCTCTATAATAACAACGGTCATTCCGGCTGTCCAAATTGCAGCTTTATAGGCCATTTCCTTTTAAAATTGTCGCAGACAACATGTCTGTTATATGCGTGTCTATTTACTAATTTCAAGGCGTCAGCTATCTATACATAGAATAAAACAAACTTGTAAAAACCGATGGGTATAAACGCTTTTCGTGACCGTCTGTGTTACCCGCTTAGATCTACTCAACACACACCATACTGTAACGAGTTTTTTTTACACCGTTACATGTATTGATGATTCTAGTCGATTTCGGAACGATTTCTTAATTGTATTTTTTATCTGTGATACATTTCGTATGACATTTTGGACGTCAAAATTTGACGAGTCACTTTTGCGATCTTTGTTGGTGAAGGTGACAGGTCTCCTGATTTTCCCTGAATGGAATCGTAACTAATCTGGTTTATAGTGGCGCTTTACTGCCCTAATCCTAAACCAAAGGACCCGTGGAATGGTCCCGGTGGATATTTCTATCGGATTTTTGGTAAGTTGGACTCTTTTCGAGAGAAAATTTCCTTCGACGATGGCGGTTCGTTTGTGACCATCTTACGGTTTTTCGCAGGTTTCCTCGTCGCCTCCCTACGTCTTTTGATACCAAATATCTTCACGGTACACCGAGGGAGACGCGAGTTTATATACCTGGAATAAGCGGTAAGTTTTTCGTTGGTCGATGCGTCCCCGCGTGTGCGAGTTCGGAGTGAAATCACATCTCAGAGTTCCTTTTTGTCCACAGCCTACAATTGTGGGTGCTTATTCCACCTTTACTTCAATTCAACCGGGAAATTTCTACTGGCCTTCCACGGGGGCTGATTACCTGAGAGGTACCACCTTCCGGCTCTCGGGGTCACCTTCAAGTTACATTTTTTTATATTTTTTTTCCTTTATAACATAACAGCCTTCAGCTGCGAATTTAAAGTTACAAAGATGCAATGATGATATAGCAACTAAAATTTATATTAATATAATTGTATTCATTAGGCTAAAGGTATACAATAAACTGGGAACGTTCAAGGTAGTGAGACTTTTAATCACCATTGACATCCACAGGCCCCCATCCTAAGATTAATTGTTCAATCTCTCCAACTTTATCTGTCTATCTATGAATTGTGTGTCGCTCCACGGCGCCCGAAATTTAATTTCTTACATTATCATATTTTTTTTTTGGAGATCACACACTCAGAAACACACACTTATTCTTTAATTTTTAATATTACATTTGGCTTCCCAATTAGGGACCTATTATTCAAAAATTATTATTACAATACTTCTTTCTGATTTTGTTGCAGTTTCCATCATCATTTAGATAATTTGTTCCGGAATGTTTTTGTCATCAACATTCTCCTGCCCTTAAACCTTCGCACGGACGTAACAATATCGCGGCAGGATTTTATCGCGAACTGAATTTTGAACTCGAGAGTTCTAAATCCGGCGTTGAGAATATAACAGAGTGAATCCCGGCGCACACAACAACACACACTGATGGATTCTCAACTCTCGGCGCTAAGCAGAGCGTTGAAAATATGTAATATAATAAATGACTAAATGTGTCGTTTTTCATAATCTTTACTGTCCAGATTTTATCATTGAGACTTGGCTGGCTTGATACCTCCATAACAAACATTTGCTTTCTGGAATAACATAGCGCACTCTTTAGTATCTTTATATACCATTATTATTGTACCTGCAGAATCCATCTATATACATCATAGAATCCAAGTCCAAGAGTGCATCACAGCGTCGAAAACAACACAGTTAGATTTTCAACTCTCAGCGTTAAGCAATGCGTTGAAGATCCAGTGCGCGAAAAAATCCCGTCTCGATATTTTTACCGTGGACTTATCCGGAAGGTTTATAATGTGTACTAATAATACATTAACGTTTATTCACAGAAATTTTTGACCAAATCGTTACATCAGATTGCACCTGTGCGAAGAAGGGGCATGTCGCAAGTTGTATATAAAAATAAAAGCAGATGTTAGACATAACACGAATTTTAATTGTTGGAATAACTACCGTTTGTTGGAATGCGTCGTTGGTCTACTGCGTAGTCGTACCATTATCTGTAGTAATCGCTTTCATTTTGACAGTTCAGGACAGCAGACGAATTTTTGGAACATATGCAGCAATGGATTAGCAATTTCCTTCAAAATTACTTAGATTCTGATTTACTGTGTGTTACGAAATTAGGGTGCTGGTCGCAAGCACAACTATTGAGCGTGTAGGCTTTATTTATTTAGTTAAACTTCTGGCACATAATAAGTTACAAAGGCGGACTTAATGCCTTAGGCATTCTCTACCAGTCAACCAAGGGTGGTGTAGAGATAAGATGGTAGGTGCTCTGTTTAACAGGAGTTTATAGTAACAAAAGTACATAAGTAATGATTGTTAATTATATACCTACATTGTTTATTTAAATATACAAATAGATTTATATAAATTGAGAGGAAAGAGGTAATTGAGATGACTCCAGGCTATTTTATTTTGAAAATAACTCTGCAATTTCCGATTAAATGCATAACGTCTGGTGGCCGTCCTGATTTCAAGAGAAAGCGCATTACAGAGAAGAATTTGGTTTGATACGCAGCGGGGTATTGGGTATACACTATCACCAGCAATCGCGTTCATTTTGACAATTCAACAACATTCATTGCGTGATTTACGTTGTTGAGCAGACGAATTTTTCGAACTTATAAAGCAATGGATTAGCAATTTCCTTAAAAATGACTGATAGTGTATTATACAATTAGGGTGCAAGTCGGTCAAAGTGCAGTTTTAGCTTTTGAGAATTTCTCAATGGCAGTCCGGAATCAGGATTTATGACATTAGGAAATAGTGACAAAAGGCTCGTCCCTTGTTTATTTATTTACATAGGGACAACAAACAACTGTGTATTAAAAGGTAAATATATGTTAAAAGTTAATAGAAGTAACAAACACACTACTCACAACGTTATCCACAGATTAATAAACAGATCTACTAGTTGTTAGTAAAATAAGCAGAATATAAGTAAACATTACTTAATTATTAGGGTTCTGATCACTTAAAATAATTACAATTTCTTTTCTAAAAACAGCCTTGCTGAGAAACATCATACCAGTTGGGCCAAACTGCCCATTTTAGGTGTCAACTAATCGATGCAGCGGTGAGCGTACGCCTCAGTTGGTTCTACAGAAAGTAGTTACAAACAAGTGTAACGAGCGAACTTCGATCAGGTAGCACAAACTGCTCACAAGATCAGTACAGTCGAATTTATTACGATATATGTATATTAAATAGGGTCATCATCTCAAGTAGGGTGCGTCTGGATTTTAGAGTTATAAGATCATATATTTTTGTAGTAATAAATGATAAGATATTTTCTTTTTAAAGCATCTATAGTGCATTGCGCATAGGAGTTCCAAATAGGAACTGCGTGTTCCAATTGCGGTCGTATTATTGACTTATTTACGTATAAGTAGGTAGAGGGACTGTGGAATTCTCTTGATGCTCTCATTTGAAAACCAAAGATTGTATATGCTTTATTGACTATGTTGTCGATATGAGCATCAAGGTGGAGCTTTGAGTCTAACTGTACGCCTAGATCACGAACAGAATTAACTTTGTTCAGTGGAGCGTTTCTGAAAGAATAATTGAATTATGTCACATTTTTCTTCTTTGTAAACATAATGCTGAGGCATTTAGACATACTTGCAACGGATTGAGATTGAGACATGGGACTTAAACATAACTGGCAAATGTGAGCACGTCCACTTTTAAACGTCACCTAGATTTGTGCAGACATAATATTTTGACTGGTTTACCACATGTAGATATGTATAGGAAAAGGTGTCAAAATATAATTCTATAATTACCGCCAGACGTGTCGTCATAATGCCTTGAGAGAAATATGAAAACAGGATGATAAAACTGTTTGTATTGGCGGTGCAATTTAGAGGTTATAAACTTTCCAAAACTGACCACTAGGTACAAAGTTAAAAATAGTTAGTTTAAAAATAACTTTAATTTCTATTTTGCAGTTTTAGTTGCGATATCCCACACAAATGAATGATAAATGATTTTATATCTGTAAGTAGGTTCGGATACACTTTAACAAGTCAACCATATTTTTAAACTAGATGAGGTCGGCGTTTCCTATCTGATTACTATGAGAAGGGCCGAAACAAACTCAGAGGTCACAGTTTCTTTTAAAGTCCAGACATAATCTTGGTCAGATCATGTGAAAGACCATGTAGATTTGTGTCTGAAATGGTCCTTTCAAAAAATAACCGTGTGGTTAATATAATTTTGCAAATTGAACTATTTTCAATAGAAAAAGAATCATCGAAATCGCTATACACGGTGTAGAATGATCACTGAACATAAATAAATAAAAATAAAAAAATGAGAACCTGAGGCCTTTTTAGGAGCCAGTAATTTATTTTTTCTTCTAGAAGGCTGGCTGGCTTCAGGGATGCATTACGGTTGAAATTCTTAGATAGCATAAACTAAATAGGTAAAGTATTCATCTTTCCGGGCTAAAACAGATCAACTAGCAAAACAAAATCTAAGCAACTACAAATAGGATAAGTTGAATATAATATCTAGGTAGGTAATTATTATGAGCTTTAATATCCAAACAGTTGACACTAGTTTGAGTCTGCACGACAAACAAGCAACCCTCTACCTTCAGTATTGATTTTATAAAATATCCTAACAATGTTACCTACATTGTTAGTTTAAAAATATACATTTTATCGACCCCAAATCCGTGTCTGTGCGTATAATTAAATGCACAACAAAGGGACGCTAAAAATATCGCGCGTTTAGATGCAAACGTTAGTCTGCCTACTTAGAATTAGCTGTTAATTCTCTTAATGAAATGGGCTGAGTGAGAACACATCATCCAAACTAACATTATAAATGCTATAGTAACGCTCTTTATCTGCCTGGCTGATGATACCTTTTCACGCCGTATCTGCTGAACGGATTTGGAAACCATTTGGATTACAATGATCTGTAACACACTCAGTAACAATGGCTTTCATTTTGACAGTTCAACAACATTGACTAAATGAAGTAATGGATTAGCAATATCCTAATAATCAAAATGATTCAGATTGATGTCTTAATGTAGGACATAGAATATTTATACTTTTTACCCTGAGAAAATTTAAAAAAAAATAGAGAACAAATCAAATTACTGAACCGTTTTTAAGATGATTTGTTTATTTGCTTTCAGTATCCTCAATTACTTCCTTCACAACATTTATAATACTGAGTTTAAATGAACTACAAAAAAAAAACAAGTCCACCATGTCAAAACTCAAGCTCATAACATTTTGCATGGCTACGTGGCTCATAACATTTTGCATGGTAAAATGACGTGAGGTTAGAATATTTTTTGTTTGTTTGTTTGGCATCTCGCAGGTCAACCTATGCGGTTGTCGTCTGCTTAAGCGGACTTGCCTGTGGATTCCCTAATAAATTAAGGCCTCCAGCCAGGACTTAAACTTATATACTAACTAAAACTAAGCGACAACGCTAAGGGCACCCCCTGTGGGGTACGAACCTCGGCTTAGGGCGTCGCTGGAAGAGGGCAGCAAATGACTAGCTGGATCAGGCTTGGTATTATTTACGGACGAATTTAAAGCTACAGGCTCAGCGGCGCGTGCTGGCTCGAGCAAGGGTCGGGAGGGGCGTCGATTTGGGCGTCGCGGCGGGCCTCGGCGGCGAGGGCGGTAGGACGGCGATCGGGTTTTGGGCTTATGTAACGTGCTAGTGGCCTTACTACTCTCCTGGAGGAGGGTAGTGGCGTCGTCGGGGTCGATCGCGTTAGAATATGGGATATAATGTTATTTATATTAAATCTCGAGATATAAATAAATATCGGTCTCCGTACCGACTTCTAAATGGAAACGTTTACATTTTATACATTACACTCACACTATAAATCATAGTGAAAAGCGAACTTAAATGCCCACTATGAAAAGTTGTGTTTATGTACGTAAAGGTTTATGTTTAGTTTCTTCAGTAACGTAACGTAAATTCGAATACTTAAAAATTTTAAGTACTCATTTCGCACATCATTTCTACTTTGTTTGTATTTTTATTCGTATAGCTGCATGGGTAAAAATGTAAACCAGAATGTTTTGATTCAAAAATCGTTTGAATTTAAAAACGTTCCGTTTGCGTCGTTCGTGCTCAGCTCAAAACATCAGCTGAATATGGAAAACACCTATACCTGTCACTGCAGCTAAACTATAAGCCCACGTTCGCGGGACGTTAAAATATCGCGGTGGGATTTTATCGCACACTGGATTTTCCACGCTCTGCTTAGCGCCGAGAGTTGATAATCCAAGTGTTTTTTCGAAGCGCTGTGATTCACTCTGTTGATTCTCAACGCTCGGCTCAATACCGAGAGTTGAAAATCGATGGCGCGATAAAACCCCGTCGCGAGATTTTTACGTCCGTGCGATAGCGATGGGCGATTCCGATATGTTTTAACAATCGAAAGAATCGGAGTCGTTAAAATAAACCATCGAGACAATATAAACAACCTAAAATTTGAACGTTAACTATTATGACCTTACTCCGGCTTGACGTCGACTTACGGGACATCTCAGTTTACAGGTGTGTGGCGGCATCTACACCGCCACATGCGAACAACGCATCACACAAATCCTGCATCGCGCAATCAAAGTATACCGCGCAGCTAGCATATATACAACTTCCCGACAACAATCATCGGGCAGTTGCCCACCAGATACGACATCCATCTGGTCGGAGGATCCTTCCTTCTCCAAGAGTATGAGTGAACTTTACACCCTGTTCCTCATATCCCTTCACTGGTGACCCCGAGTATGAACGTCAGCGCAGCCTTCGTGCAACTACTTCAGCGTGACGTCATCATCATCACTCCCGCAAGTCACACGGCTTGGAAGGTTGTCCTGACCATCAGCATGCAGCGCAAGCGCATACCTGGTCATCACCTTCAACCTCATCAGCAACCTTGGCACAGCACACTGCACATTCGGCCGGTCCACAAGCAGAGCGCTTAATCCCTCTCCTGGTCGGCACCAGCAGTCAGCCACCCCGACTCACTGGGGCATCTTCGCAGACAGTTCCGACTCACCGCTAACTATGCGACTTTACTCCGGCTTGACGTCGACTTACGGGACATTTCAGTTTACAGGTGTGTGGCGGCATCTACACCGCCACATACGAACAACGCATCACACAAATCCTGCATCGCGCAATCAAAGTTTACCGCGCAGCTAGCATATATACAACTTCCCGACAATAATCATCGGGCAGTTGCCCACCAGATACGACATCCATCTGGTCGGAGGATCCTTCCTTCTCCAAGAGTATGAGTGAACTTTACACCCTGTTCCTCATATCCCTTCAGGTGCAACCGGTCAGACTGGGCTGGGCAGATGATGAGGGATGAAAATGGATGATCATTCATGGCGTCACTGAAACGTAACGACCCGTTGATGTTACAAAAACCAAGTTCCATGCACCATGAACGGACTCGTTTCCTTTAAAGACAAAGGCTCGTAACTGTAACAAAGATTGAATTGAAAAACAACTTCCTAGCTTTAACCGATTTTGAAGTCTGCAGTAACAAGTTGCCAGCAGTTGCTCACTAGTTTCACCTTTAACCTTTTACGACTTCGACGATTTAATGAGCACCTGATGCTTTCTGTGTTTTGAGGTCAACCTTCTCCATAGCTTGAATGTCTTTAAGTGACCTTTTTATTCGACTTTCAAGAAGGAAGAGGTTATAATATGTTCGGGTTTAAGTATGATATATTTTTCCTTTTTTTTTCTATGTGTACCGATTTCTGCGTCAATTGAGAAACGATTAAAAAAATGGTTGAAGGAGTGGTCCCATTTTTTTATTTATTAATTTTGCTTAGATCGTTTTTTAGTTTAGTTAGCTTCCACAATGCGTTTATTCCCACTTTTGAATATGAATAGGAATAGATTGGTAGGTTTTATTCTTACTTGGTGATGATCAAACCTATAATACTCGTACTATTAACTCTCTAAAGGGAATTAGTACATTTATCTGTATTTAATAGGTTTCCACTTCATATGAGTATCTTACCACTTTTTCCAGATATTATTGTTTGAGATTATTTAAACAAACAATCAAATCTAAGCACTCAATTTGCAAATTGGCATCTGCCGGTTACGTTTTCAGAACAGCCTATAATTGTCTCCCTGAAGGCAAAAGGCTATTCTCAAACAGAAGTAACTAATTACTATGATGCGTGTTGGAAATTCTCATAATAAAACAATATTCAAATGTCTCATAATAGTTCCGCCCTAGTTTTGACGGCACCCATCCGTCAAACGCACAGAAATATACCTCGTTGTGGTTACTTGTGTCCCTGGTCAAAACAAGGAACGTTGATAAAGGTATCTCAGGCTGCTCAGGCATAATTCGAACTAGATGTTGCATGAGGTTTCACTCGCATTCTAAGATACTACTACAAAGTAATTGAAAAAAAAAAAGAAAAAAAAAAACTATTCTTAATGAAATACATTTGTGCTTGTGTGTGTGTTTTTTTACGTCAAAATCCGTCCTTGAGGCGTGATTTAGTAACCAACATCTTAAAATGTTAACTCACAAAGTCAATGTTTAAAAAGTGCAGTTTTTTCTCCGTCTAGCTTTTAACCCATTTTTATCTAGATACTGTTGTGTACGCCCACTAGGAGGATTCCTTGCCCTCTGAAGGCTTATTCCCATAATAAAAAACGTTCAAAATCATAGTCACAGTCTCACCTCAGCGACAATCAAATGTCAAAAATGTTTTCATACATTTTTGACATTTGATTGTCGCTGAGGCTGATTTGTGCTAATTTGACAGATTCAGACTGAGATGAGAATGCAAACGTTCTTAAAAATACAACAATTACCGCTCTGATCCATGTTTTTCGAATAAATACAGTTTATTTGGCCATAATATACCTACTAAGTTTACCACGCCCATAATATTGTTAATGTTTATTGTCGAAAATCATGACCTTTACTATATTTCTACGCTAGTGACTTTTAAACATAGGTACCTACTCGTAGGATATAATAGGATGGGAAGCAGTTTTCTTATTCCCATATCAAAGTGAGCAGTACCTTGAAAGATCAAGGGATCATCATTCCGATGACCAGTATGCGTAGAATGACAAGAAGAATAGACAAACTGACAGATTTCTTTTATCCATCTGTTTTTTTTGTCTATTCTTCCGTCCACAAAACTCGTTTCTTTGGGGGTGGTGCTGAAGGACCGGACAAGTGACAATGTCTTTCAAAGCGTTTCACGTATGTCTACAACGACTTTCAACAGGATTGATTTTAGCTTCCCGGCAGGAAAATCATATATTTACTACTTTCGCAATGAGCACCATGTACCTCACGTTATTGAGTTATCTGTCTTTGCTTAGTTGAAATTATTTTTACCTATTTGTGGTATAGTATTTTTATTCTTGGTGCATCGTCTTCACATATATATAAAAATAATAATGAATGTACACAAAATATTGTTAAATATTTTAAAAGAGTAACGGTGGAGCTTCTTGCCCCTTCTTCTCCATACGAAACTACCTTTTGGAAGGAGCGCCTAGTATCAATTCTATTAAAATTAAAATGTAGATGTTCAAAAGTGCCTTTTAGTGCCTATTTGAATTAAATGCTTTGACTTTGGTAGCTTATGTCAGTTCCATACATTTGTGAGTTTTCCGTCGGTGTCGCTGTTAAAACGACATGTTATCTGTTGACCTCATTCATCTATTTATATAAAACAAAGTCGGGTTAGTAACACCATTTATAACTCAAGAACGACTGGACCGATTTTTATGTTCTTTGATTTGTTGGATTTGTGTCCGCCCGAATAACTATTAAAACAAGGTAAAAATTCACTAGTAAAAATGATTAACTAATTTTCTCCTGAATTTTGTATGGAATTGATTCTTGTTCGCCGCGTTAGGTAGTTTTGAAAAAAAACACACACTGTTTCTGACGCACCAAATAAAGGTGTAGCTGACAATCATTATACTGCCAAATTGCCCACTTCCCTTTATTTCTATAGACCTTAAGCCTTAATTCGTGTAGGAGTAACAATAGTGCGCCGGCAGGGTTTCGAACCTGTGACCTTTTAAGAGCACCCAGAAGGCTATTAATCCAATTATAAATAAGCACGAGTTTAGCTTTGTCAGAAGATGACTCCCACATCGCGAGTGGGTGTTATGATCATTATTAATTAACTAGCTGTGCCGTGACTTCGGCTGCGATTCTGGATGAAAAGTAGCGTATGTCCTTATTCAGGTCATGGTCTATCTGTGTGCCAAATTTCATTCAAATCCGTTCAGCCGTTTTGGCGTGAAAGCGTAACAAACAAACTTCTGTCAAAATATTATATTGATATAAGGTATGGTAGGACAGTTTCAATGTTAATAGGAGTATAGGACTAATGGCCAACTGCTTTGTAAGACGAGTTAAGTCTCGTACACACTGGCACGACGCCACAGCGCGACACAAAGGCACCGCGTGTCGCGTGAGGAGCGGTGCCTTTGTGTCGCGCCGTTTTGCGGGAGCCTTTATACTCCTACACAGAGACATGTCCTCAGATAGCAACATATAGATAGAACAAGAAAAGTAGAAAGGTGGGAGGTAGGCCTTTTTTTTGGGGTACGAAATCATCTAATGACTTCTCCCGCTCTGGGTGGAGCGGGAAGGCATGTCAGACTTTTACTGACTAAATCCCACCCGTGTTCCTTCAGTTGCCTGTGCCAGGGCCACGGTTTCTCTTTCTAATTTCCCGCGACCCTGAGGCGTCGGCCCTATCGGACCCCGTCATTTAGTGCTGACATCTCTTTGAGGCGCGCGTGGAACACGACGCGCTGTCGACCCGGGCCTGGACCTTACCGGACGGCAAGCTACCCATTGCTCGCCGTCGTGTTTTTTCGCCACATGGCGTGCAATTTTGTTCATTAAGACTTGCTTTGATGGAGAGGAATGACGCGAGCAATACCGGTTTTTTTCTCTGAGTCCTTAACCATTAAAAACGGATGCTCAAGTTTTGCTGCAAACATTTTTGTTTTCGAGCTGTTTTGACCGTTGTATTAATCGATATACGAGGGACTAGGAGAATAATCGCTAGATTTCTAATACTTCGGTGATCTCTATTGCGATAAACATGAGGTTAAATTTTAAAGGTCTCAAAGGTCATGTGTAATAAATAAAGTTGCTTTAGATTACCGCTACTTATTCGTTGATATTTATAGTATTGTTATGATAGGATATAATAATTGTTATGACATGTAGGCAGATATCAACAAGTATTGGCACGGTCAGCAATAAAAACCTAATAGTTTTACATTCGAAATTCAAATCTTTGAATAATCTTGAAAGATGTTATCAAGTAGAACTCACAGGTTTTGATTGAATCTATACTTCTGTACTAATATTATAAAGAGGAAAGATTTGATTGTTTCTTTTTTGTATTGAATAGGCTCCGAAACTACTGAACCGATTTGACAAATTGTTTTACCATTAGAAGCCGAAATTATGTGTGATGAACATAGGCAACAATTTTTTTTTTTTTGATCTCCACGCGGACGTAGTCGCGGGCGAAGTGTTAGCAATTAAGTAATAGCAGCAAAAAAACAAGGAACAAATGCACAATGCACAAATGAAGGTTTGGACCTTGTCCGTCTAAAACAACAATACATTGGTTGGAAATCCCGCAAGGAAAATGTCGGTTAAACGTTAATTTTAGCGACCCAGTTTTCCAGCACCTAAAAATGTTCAGTTCTTCGCCACGCCTTCACGCCGCCAGCATCCCTTATAACATGAACATGCACAAAAAGGCTGTATAAACACCCACCTCCTTCATTCCCATCTGCATCAGCCGAAGGTCCGGAGAACTTTAATCCTCTCGTGGACTGGTTCATGGCTACCACATCCGCAGCCGTCACCACCTTGAAGCCAAGCCCGTGGCTCGACACCGTCGAGTTCCACTGCCACATGCACATGTTCACTGGATTCTCTGGCCCATTCTTCTCAAAACTGCAATAAACCCCCGTCGCCTTAGAAATGAAAGGATTCTTGTTTACCGCCTCATACATCGGACCGTACGGCCGCAAAATCTTCATTTTGTCAGTCAATGAGAAAGTGTCATTGTTGGAATTAATCTTCTGGTTGATAGTGATCGACCCCTCGTTATCATTCATCATATGGTTGAGCTGCAAGACTTTGTCCACAGCAGACTTGTCTCCCCGACGATTCTGACGACGGTCTTCAGTCCGATTCAACAACGTCGTCAGTTTGTGAAAGGATCCCTTCTCCTTCCCTGGACTGGCACTCCTGTACTTCTGTTGCGTCTCCTTCGCCACGGTTTTCTTTGCTTTATTTTCTTTTTCGACCTCATGGTCGCCAAGAACGATGGCTACCACGACCAGCACAGAAAGCAGCTTCCCAAACGCCATTTAGTGATCTCGTTTTGGTTTTAGATGATACGGCCGCACAGAGCGGTCGGTACAGCGGGCATTATGCGTGCTAACACTCATAACAATAGTTTAAACCAGAGTTCAGTGCGAAATCGTCCGTGATTATCTCGTTAAGCGTGTAGGTTCGGGCGACCGCGGACGACGCGGCTTTGGAAAACAGCCAGCCGTGCTCTCGGCGCGGTCGATACACTCCCGTATAGATACATGTTGCAAAAACATTCATTGGTTCCACTACATCTAGTTAAACACTAATATTTTAACGCACAGCGGAATTTTCCGTTTAATGTCGCACACCCTACACTGCCCCTGGAAAATCGTTTCTAATGGAGGATACCGATCGTAGAAGCTAGTATCGTGCGTGAAACGCCCAAACACATCAACTAATATATTTTTACACACAGCCACGCAACACGGTTTGTTAACATTTCACTTTATTATATTTTTACACGAAATTTATCAATTTACAATACAGTTTATACGTTTTAAAATCCATATATCAAGGTACGTATTCGCGGTCGGACTCCCGTGCACAGCGCCACAGCGGGAGTATGTGGAACTAAACGTCCGCGGACAGAAATAATCATTACTTTTCGCTAGATGTGATCTCGGAGCGGCGTCTGTAGGGATGCTGCGCAGGTGTCGTCCCGCCCCGGACCGTTCCCGGGCTTTTCGCGCAGGATGTAGTCGCATCGCTCACCGGATATTGCATTGGCTGATTTAGGATCACTGCTCACGTAAGATACCTCCGATTGGCCATACCTACAGGTGGCCCATCGTGATAGGCCGACGGTGGAAATGCCGCGAAAATGCTCCAATCGTGAGCCGAACCGGATATTGCATGAAGAAAATTTCCTCAGAAATTTGTTTACGCGAACGGCGGGTGGTCGTCGGGTTTCTGCCGACTGCGGATATCAATTTAGAGTTTTATCGGCTCCATGGCTGATCGTTTCCTTAAAAAAACGTCATTACGTTTGTGCGGTGGGATTGATTGAAATCTCATTTGTAACAAGCGCGACCGACGTGTTCCATTTAGAAAAGTGATCGATAAGGACTTCCATTGTTTATTGTTGAAAAAAAAAAAATATGTTCCCATGAAATTGGTAGCCAACGGTTTATTTTTTGGCAATAACCTGACACAATCAGCATGTGAGTGGCTAATCGGCTAATTTGGTAATGGAAAACATAAACAAAATACGAGTTTTATTAGTGAGTGACAGATTGCCCCATTTAAAAATTAACATTCCGAATCACGTAACCGCAACATAATTTTGCTAACGAAATCATAATAAAGAGAGTTCATTTATAAACATCTATAAATAAACGCTCCATCTTTATAGCGTACCTAATCACAACATTTAGGAAAACTGTATAAACTGTAATTAATCTGACAGACAATAAATATCACGTCTGCTGTTCAGTTTCCGAACGAACGCAGACAGATAATCATGCACATGCAGTTTGCAGTACGTATTCCGTACCGTACCACTCCTTGCGTTGTGGATGTAGACTATTTTGGTTTGAAATACCTACATTTTTAAACTAATTATTCGCTAATTTACCTTACAGAATTTGTTAATAACTAACACCTAACAATGTGTGGTGCCCGTGAAGTGACATCGATAATCTAACAGTGGGACAGAAATCTATTGTTTATGTTACACGGTGAGTGTCCCTGTCCTGTTCTATCAGTGCCTTTGCCCTTATTTTGAAAAAAGTTGAAATTGTTATCATTATCAATGCTTTGTGTTCTGAATACGAAAATGCTCTTACATCCTTGTATTGTGCATTATAACAAACAAAAAGTTCATTGCGTTTATTTATATGCAGTTATTCCTACTTCTATTACCATTCTAGATAAGCATGAATCATGAATTAAAAAGATTTGTTTTGTTTGTTTATCCTAACTCGCTTTGATAACCGCAGTGACAGGATTAGATCTATTTTCTAAATTGCAATGATAGATATTATTACTTGTGATTGAAGAAAATAATTTTTATTTATTCATAATTTCATTCTCTCTTTCCTTATTTCAGTCTGGTTTAAATACAGAATACCTATGTACTGTGTTTAAAATCATATAACAATATAAGTTTAAAAACCATGACAATGAATTTTGAATAGGTAGCACAAAAAACTATCAAATTTTTTCTCACAGCGGTCCTTGAACTACGTTCTTGTACCTGTCTTTATAGTTTTTATTTAAACTCACTTTAAAATTACAAGTCTGAAGTCAATATAAATGTGTTTCAATATTTATTCAACTTCAGAATTTAGCATCTTTATTATACATCTGTTGTCTTGATTTCATTGGCTGTAGTTTTTGGGTTACCTATTATCAATTATTTACAATGAACATATGATTTGACAGCCAAATTTTATCAGACTTGATCAGGTTTTCAGAAACATACTGTCTTATTAAAAAACCAGTTCTAACTTTGATCCAGACCTTTGAGCCTATAGTTATTAATACAAAATAACCACATATACTCAGGTTTAAAATCAGTTTTTGTATTCAGAACTTTAACTTTGTTCGAACAAAGCTCAAAATTAAATGTGGCTTAAATACCTGGGTCTAATGATAAACCTTGTTTTGTATTGGGCCAAAAAACATGTACCTATTTAATTTGTTATTTTTGCCATCAGCACGCTAAGAGAACGAATAAGTGTGTTATGGTCTCACCTTGATTTAACCTACAAACCCATGACTAAGGACACACATTTCATTTTCTATTCTTGCATGATTTCTGAGCATCCAATTATTTAATTTTGAGAAGAGGCCTTTGCCTCTTATTTCATACCAGTACAGTAATTACAGGCTTCTCCAAATCATATCACCAGGCTTATCTCAAAATTATACTGAACTTCCTGATTATTTCTCAATGTGGTGCAATACTGTGATAAGTACTTGCTCAACCACATTTATTCAAAGTGCAAACTTATTATAACAGCTGAAAAAGTCATGTGTTACTAGGAAAAAGTCTTAGGAGTAAGAAATAGAGAAACATTAAAAATATTTGTGCTTTATTTGTTCTTTTACTGAACCTGTGTGCATTGTGAATTTTTGGCAACTATAAAAAAATATCAAATCCATATATTACATGGTGCACTGATAATTATCCTGGTTTCTTTTGTTTTGTTTGTATCCTTATATCTTACTACCTACAGAGATTAAATAGTGGATGAAGAAAGTTCGTAATTTTTGCCGATGAGAAATTCCATCAGGCGCAAGGCTTGTTATTAATATAAAATTCCACATTATCTGCAGATGCTCTGAAAAAATGTCAGGCGGTAACTCAAAAAATAAGGCTCGGTCCAAGAAGCAAGAAGGATGGGAGGAGGCTGGGGGGGAGTTCTATCAAGAGCTGTACCCTGGTGGGGAACAGGAGCTGTTCGATAATCTGCAAAGAGCTGATGCTGCTAAGTTGGCCACGCTGCTGCCTTCGAAGCAGGCGAGGAATAGTGAGTGAACTTTATTTTTTAATTATTGCCTCAGGGCCCAATGATTATTCTTTTGTTTTTGGTTGATTAGCGCTGGCAGTAAAGAATAACTACAGTAGGTTGCAAGCCACGGCGTCCTCACCTGCCGCCTGACACAGGTCCTCACTGGACACGGGTTGTTTCGGCAGTTTCCTGTTTCGCATAAGGCTAGGAAACGCCCGGGCCCGGCAATAAACACAATGGTGACACCACTGTGTGGATTGCCCGGAGGACACGGTGGAACATGCCCGGCTTGGGCGGAGCACCGCCGTGTCCTCGTCGAGGCGGCCGGCGATCTCTCCCGCTCGGTCCTGGTTAGGCCATGGTATTGTGCGAGATTGAATGGGAAGCCGTCACCTCCTTCTGCGAAGCAGTAATGCTCGCAAACGAGGAGGCGGAGCGCGTGTGGGAGCGGCAATCCTTGCGCCCTCACGGCCCTAGTCGATTTTCCCGACGCCCGAAATCAGCAGAATCCCGTCCACCGTAGGCGCGGGCTTTCAGACGGCGAGCAATGGGCAGCTTGGCAGCTTGCCGTCCGGTAAGGACCAGGACCGGGTCGACGGCGCATTGTGTTCCACGCGCGCCTCAAATAGATGTCGGCACTAATTGACGGTGTCCGTTAGGGCCGTTGCCTGCCTGGGTCACGGGTTGTTCGAAAGAAATACCGTGGCCCCTGGCAAGTGAAGGAACACGGGTGGGCTTTAGAAAAATTACTGATGCAAATCTTTCACATTATCTTAATTGATACATTTATTGAATTGTGGTTTAGCATATCATATAACTAAATAGTAATAGAGTTGATATGCTTTTAGTTATGCTTTGGGTACAATTTTAATTACATAATTATTATATTTAAAAAAACTGAAGTGCTAATCGACGTTTGTCGTTGAGTGTCCATAAAGGGCCTTTATTATGACACTTCGAATTTTTGTTAAGGCGCTTCCCGCCAGGGTAGCCCACGAAATTCAAATTTACTTTCGCGGCAACCTGGTGGCGCTTCCCTCATATATCCAACCATTTAGATTGACTCTTCCGATTCCGATAATCGACTGTTATCTTTTGATGACCACATTATGTAGTTTGTTCTTGATAGCGGGTTTTCGATTAAACGGATAACAACCTAACGTGATTTCTTGTTATCTTTGATAGTTCGTCTTTAATGACTCAATTATTATTGTTTTTTGATACTGGTTATCATTCGCTTCGTGAAAACAAAGAGGGCAAAATAAAACGTCGATTTTTGCTAGTTCAAACTAGTGGCAAATGCCGTATTACATGGGACTTAACTGGCGGAATTTGGGTATACCTCGGTCGGTGGTGACAAAATGACCTTGAACTGGTTTAGGGTTGCCAACCCTATTATGCATAAATGTATAACCAACTGACCCGGTACCGCTTCAGAATATTTTCGTCGTTACGACTTTTTCGTGAATGATTCCCATGTTAAATATAATAGACCAATCCAACAGATAAAAGTTCATAAAAATCGATCTAGCCGTTCTTGAGTTATAAATGGCGTAGCTAACCCGACTTTGTTTTAGATCAGGATACTATAATCCGGCCTAAATACTACCGATATTTAAAAAAAAAACTAAAAAATTTAATAACATACAATAATTATTGTTTGCCAAATCAGATAAGTAAAATTCTGGATATTCCTCTTTCTGGCCAAATATTGGTTGCTGACGCTATTACTGAAAAACGACAACATGTGTTGCTCAGTGATTCTGATATTTATAATATTTAAATAATGGTCCCTAATTTTTTATACTTACCAGTAACTTCAGTGAGTTGCTGGTAAGTATAAAATTTTTACTGAGTGTGTAATTATGTTCAGTGATGAATACTTAATGGCGAGATGAGCGCAATAGGGCCAGTGTTAAAGCCATAAAAAGCAGATTTTTTGGTATTTGTAATCTTTTTTCTTTTAAGGCTCAAAGTAGCCAAAACTATGAATAAAAGAAAAGTATAATGTTGCTATGTTTTTAAATTGTTTCTCCATCTACAATTTCACAGTCAATGGATTTGAAAATGCTAGGTATATTTTATATAAAAAATTGGCAACCCTGTAAACACTTTGTTCTTGAGCGGGCCTAGTGAAGTGTAGGGCGTTGTTTCAACAGAATAAGAATCCAGCTTATATTGTACCATAATTACGTAATACACAATCAATCGCAATCTAAATCGTTTTGAAACAGATTGCTAATACATTGCTTCATAAGTTCGATAAAAAATCTGCTCAGCAATGTAAATAACTCAATGAATGTTGTTGAACTGTCAAAATACAACAGATTAGTCGTAATCGTTTACGAAAATATGTTACGCAATTAGGCTGCTGTTTTTGTTACCACTGACGTACTGTAATCTAACCAATAAATAATAGGGACGATAACTAATATTAAAAATTTCCGAAAATATAACGTAATTTCAAAAAAGGCATAGTAAAAATAAGATTTTCGAAAAAATCTATTATATCGATGTAAATATGAAGAAGCTACACGCTTTAAATGTTTCTGGAGGGGATTATTCCCGTCCTTGTCGCGCAGTTAGGACAATGTATGGCGCTAGTAGGAAGTTACAAAGTCGTGACGTCACTTCTTATTAATACTTATTTTAAAACGTTTACAGCTTGGCCATTGGCCTTTACACTATTTGACAACAAATATTTTTTTGAGTCTTGAAAAAGTCTTTATGTTACCCCAACCGGGCTAATAATTCTGGGCTGTGTCAAGGCAAGACAGTGATACCAAAAATAACAAAAAATCAACTACAAAATAACTGATTAATCTTTCCATGAGATCTTGAAGATTGACAGATAACAATAGGTATGCCCTTTTAATAAACCGACAACATTTTAATTGAATCATTAATTAGGTTATTGTTAGGCGAACCTGAGTTCCTTAAAATTCCAGACGTGCCGATTCTGGCGCGGCGTCACGATTTTAACTCAAAATAAAATGTCCCACGCGGGCCAGGATCAGTCCTGTTTTTCGAGGATAAAAAATAAATAAGTCATTCGTAAGTAATGTATTACTTATTTATGTCTATTATACTCCTCCGGAAGCTTGACTGCCTCACAGGGTAAACCAGACAGTATTAGATTCTCTATAGACATTTGAATCTCAAATAAAACGAAAAGTAAAAAACAATACCGCTCAAGTGCTAGTCGGATTCGCACACAAAGGGTTCTTTCTGTACCGCCGTACAATATTTATTTTGTTTTATTGAAACCTGTTCCTGGCGGAGCATGTGTAGTGTGACTTTGAATGATAGGCTGAGGAATGATGTGATAAGGCAACGGTGTGGTTTAAAAGAAGATGTAGTGACAAAAATTGAAAAGAGTATGCTTAGATGGTTTGGTCATGTTGAGCGGATGAATGAAAGGAGACTAACAAAAGGTATTTACAAGGCAGATGTGAGTGGAAACGCCGGGAGGGGACGCCCTAGGAAGACATATAGTGACCTTATTGGTGATGTTCTTCAGAAAGGTCAGGTGCGAAGTACTCTCAACCGGCGCTCTTGTATGACCAGATGTATGAACGTAAACGAGGCAAAAGGAGTATGTAAGGAACGTAGCAGGTGGCGTTCTGTGGTTTCTGCCTACCCCCATGGGAAGAAGGCGGGAGTTTATGTTTATTTAAACCAAAATTTATTACAATATAATTAAATTAAATTGGTTTTCCATCTAGAATTTCTCAGTAACAGCCCGGAGTCTGGATTTGTGCCCGGTTGACGGTAATAGGCTCGCCCCCTATTACATGGGACTTAAGCATAACTGGCGAAATGTGGGTGTGCTATAGTAACATCTCTGCCTAACCCTTCTGGGATTACAGGCGTGGTGTTATGTGTTATGTAAATTAGGTTAACATAGATTAAATAAGATTACATTTTATTTTTGATAATTTGATTGCTTGGCTGCTGTAATTTCAGTCAGCCAACAACACATTGTATGAGATTCAACAGTATGTTAGTTATTTCTGTGTTGCTTCTCTGCAAGTGACACACTACTTTTTTTCGCAATACTTTCTGAATGTCCTGTTATAGGTAATATTATAATAGCTGTTAATAGCTGATAAGGATAACTTTGTTTTCTAATAATTTTCCCTATCTAAAAATATTATTATCTCTATTCACATCGGTAATCACATTTTTATAGGTCTCCTGACATCAATCAAGGGGTAACCTGCTTTAAATCCTCCCTAACTGCGTCAGTGTAATACAGGTATTGGTACTAAAACGTTGCAAATTGCGCATTCCCATAATGGGTAAACAATTTGAGGGACAAAATTTCAATACTCAATTATTTATTGCATTTTATAATGTATACGTGTGTGCGTGTGATTGTGTGTGTTTATGAACCTTCCTCAAATTTTATTATAAAGATCATTTATTTGTATAAATAAGGTACAGTAAGTTCTTATCATAATTACATCGATCACTTCATGCCTTTAATGTCGGCGTGCAAATTTTACAAAATTCATTAATTATATAAAGAAATGAATTAATAAATTTAATATTGCATGCGATTGGTAAATGATATTAAATTCAATCAAAACAGGTAACAATAAATTGATACATTACATGTTACTATAATTCTCGACTTATCTATAATTTCAAGTACACTTTATAGGCTATTTATCGATGTATTTTTCTTAAACAATGCTTTAAATATAAAAGAATGGAAGGGTTTTTAATTGTACTCGGAATGTTATTATACAGTTTTATGCACGTGATATAAGCTGCAAGATTTATCAAAAGAAGTCAGAGCCACCCCTTTATATGCTACGTTTGTGTTCAATGGGTTTTTTCGGTATGTATAAAATTGCATATGTTTTGTTTTGCTAACCTTGAAATTGTTCGCGTTTAGCAACTCTTTAGGCGTTTGGAGAAACGTGTTTATTTCCTGCTCGTAACGTAAGCATTTTTATCGTTGCGTTTTAATATAATAGCAGTATCGTCCGAAAAAAGTATATATTTATGTTTTAAAATATTTGGAAAGCACACACCGCCCTGCGGCGAAGATTTTTGGGGAGGCATATGTCTAGCAATGGACGCCTCCCCCAACAATTATAGTCTACGCTCAACTCATATTTGAAGTTCTATCAAAGAGCATCCAAGACTGTTTACGTGTGCTTCACGGCTGCGGCTGCGCCAAGTAGGCAAAAATACCAGGCACTGCCTGAGGCGGTTTTCAGTGAAGTATTTCAGCCATGCCGGCCAATCTCAACGGAGACAAGCCTTCGACACAGGAGATATTATAGTGCACAAGTGTGTGCGCAGACACAGTTTCACTCTCTCTTCCCTCACTCTCATAGAGCGATGGGACGGCAATCCGACACGACCGGACAGAGATCCGGCGCAGGACCAACGGCTCAACGTGCTCTCCGAAGCACAGGGGTATCACACCGCCAACTTCCAAACTAGAGGCTGTTAAAAAAAATCTATAGGAAAAACCCAATAACACGTTGACTGACCCAGGAACCCAAGCTCAGCCATAGCGCTTGCGACCGCGACCACCACCACCAACGGGGCAGTTCAGTGAAGTACCGTGGGCAGAAAAAAAGGCTACCAACCTTGAACTAATGTTCTCCCCACGAGAGCTATAGAAGAACACGTTATTATTCTATTTAAGACCATCATCAAAAGCCTATCTTTTCCCAACATGTCGGGTCGATTTCCAGTCTAACCGGTGCAGCTAACACCAGTATTTAACATGGAGAGGCTGCCACAACCCAGTTACTGAGTAACGCAATAACCTCGTTAGACTGGTTGGTAGCTTTTGTGAACAGGATATTATTCAGATTTGTTACAGTTTAAATGGCAATCATGTCATTTGGCCTATATCGTTTTATTATTTTCTTTTTATTTTATTAGATTATTTTATATTTCGTGAATGACAGAACGTTGTAGGCCTTGTAGACTGTAGATTTGTAGACCATTGTTTATTTGTTAAGCTTAAGGTACTTGTTGACAGGCCTACACTGTCCTCCCATACCTATTAACACTGTAATTTGTAAACATTGTAAAAGTCAATTATTTTCAAAGAGGGTAACCATAGAGTTTCTTGCCTGCTCTTCTCCGTAGAAGCGACCAATTGGAACCTAGCTTCTGACGTTTTATAAGTGCCCATGTAGGTTTATGTGAAATAAAATATTTTGATTTTGTCAGTCTTTCCGGCTTCCGACTACTCGTAACCAACGGCGTGACCTGCTTTCCGAGGCACGGAAGGGTCTCGGTATGTCATGAATGGTCACCCATTCACAGGCCAAACTCGGCAAGCTTTAAGCTAGGCTTAGATCGCCCTAGATCGACTCGTGCGGCTGTTATTTCTCAGCCGCAAGCCCCCCCATCTATTGGTCCTCCTAGTAATTTGCTTAAATTACTCAGATGTATTCATGACAAGCTACTGCCGTGCATTGCAATGCGTCTTTTTGTTTTAAAACACCCCTGTATTAGAGCGAACAAAACCAAAAAAAAAAACTAAATTCGGGTTAATTGTTTTTGACTTTTAGCGAGACTAACGAACAGCAATTATTTTTTATACTTAAAGAAGAAGAAGATTGCTTATAAAAGCCCGAACTAAAAACATCAATTTCCATAAAAATACTTTATTTATTTACTCTTTTGTTTGCACAAAAAAAGTTTTAGAACAACAAATAAATGAAGGTGCCTCATTGACCGATACGGAATTAAAGAATTAAAAACTAATTATGTATAGGTAAGAAGGTGACCTGACGAAATTGATAAGCTCTCAATTCACCACATCCTTCTAAACATTTTGGGAAAATTAATACTCAATCTCCCGCTACGGTCATACAAATTATTTATATTATTTTCCTGGTACTATTTATTCATACATAACAAGCTTCTGTTTTCGGTGTCGCTTGTACCGATGTCGGAAAACCTCAGCTCATACTTTTTACCACAATGTATTAATTAAACCTTCGAAGGGGTACACAAAAATGATTCTATTACCCAACCTGGCAACAAATCAGACTTCAGGCTGCTATTGAGAATTTAGTTTTAAAAAATGTAGTAAGAATAACTGGCCGACTATGAGACCGAACTAAAAATTGGGCGTTCATCAGTGACTCATGCCAGATGGGCAGTGCGTGGGTTAAAAGAACCACATATTAGGACCTAGATTGAGGAGAAAATGGGTTGACTTTAACCGGAAGCGGTGACCTAAATTAGAAGAGGACAGGATTGTATGGAGGGTGTGTAATTTTTATGGACAACGCGCACTCAACCAAAAAATTTAGTATTTTATATGAATTCGGATTTTCCCAAACTAACCGCGTAAAAAAAAACCGGCCAAATGCGTGTCGGACCAAGCACAATGAAGGGTCCCGAAGTTGGGATGAGACTATCCCAAGAAAAAACGTAACATTGTAGTTGAAAAACATGTTCTCATAAACATGTTATATACGTCACTGTCAATTCTCCAACTGCTTCTAGGTATCTAAACGGGAATTCCCTAGTTTTTTATTTATTTGCGGGTATCAAAATATGTCGTAACAAATCGTCGTATTTTTGTATTGCGTCGACTTAGAAGCTTGATTTTTTAAGCCCCAAAGGACTGAGATATTTGAAATTGATTTCAACGCGTTACGGAGAAAAAATATTGTATTGGCAGACTGACAGACGGACAACGAAGTTATCCTATAAGGGTTCCGTTTTTCCTTTTGAGGTACTGAACCCTAGAAACACTGTATCTATAGTCGCAACTGTCAAGACAGTTTTAAAACAATAAATGATGATTCTATTTTAATAATATATTTAATCAAAAATTAAAAAGCATAAAAATAATTAGTTTTGCTTAAATGTTAATTATATTCCTAAGACTTACGTGCCTGAACTAGGTAATCCTGTTTTTCATGCGAAAAGTGCTAAAATAGTCAGATAAAATTTATAAACAATCAAAAAGTTGAAACTAGACAAATAAATGTAGAGTATAATAAATCTTAGTTTCTAAATTTAAAAATACTTGTTTTAGGTGAGTATAAATATTTACTTTATATATATTTATTTATATTATATACACAGTTAATAAATTATCTGTACTTTTCTTTCGTTCAGGGAATAAATGTTTGCTTTTGAGTTTAGTCTATTATACAGGAGAGGACCGATTATGATTAAAGCTTATTCCCGACAAACATACAAACTTTTTCCGTCTGAACTATATTATTAACCATGAATCATATTGTTTCAGCGACGACGGTGAAGCGCGCTCGTTCGCAGAATGAGCGGCGGCAGTCAACGTACGCTCGAACCACGCAGAGCAGGGATATACATCTATCTATGTTACCGGATTTATCGGGTGAGTTTGAAAGTGTTTTTACTATGGTTTTATTTTTATTTCTTTTAAAAAGTTGGCTCGGACTATCTCTACACTTACCTTGAGCTCCTTAAGTTGTGAGCCCAACTACACGGTTTGGCACTGACAAATGCGAGCACTGACTGGATAGATCCACTCAAAACTGTGCGGTTATATCCTCAAAAGACCATTTCAGACACTAATCTACATGGTCTTCACATGTTCCGACCAAGATTATGTCTGGACTTTAAAAGAGACGGTGTCCTCCGTGATTGTTTCGGCCTTTCTTCTTTAGAGTAGTCGGATATGAAACAGCGACCCAGTTCTTAAACTATTATTGACGTGTGTAAGTGTTGGTATGAAACTACTACAGAAACAAAATTATAATATATTATATAATCTGTTCTGCCTAAAGTATAATAGATATAGGTAAGTGTTTCAATTCCTATGCTTTACTAGCTTTGGTTTATAGTTTCGGCACGGACAAACTGTACCTATCGGTGCGGATAAAATTATTTCTGCATGCGCTCGCATCCTATACAGAAACAGGTTTAACCTGTACGTAATGTAATGCCGATTTTACCAATAAACCGGAGGCGATCAGCACTTATAAATCCAATTCAAGAGTTGTCAGTGTCAAAATTGTTATGGAATATTGACACTGACAGCTCTTGGACGCGTTTTAGATGTGCTGAACGCTTTCAGTTTCATTGGTGAAATCGGCCCCGAGAGCCTTACGGGCTGTCTGTACCGAGATGGTAATGAAACACAGATTTAGCGTGAAAGCTCGGTATTATTCCTAGAAAGTATAAGTTAGTACATTTTTATATATTTTATTCTTGTTCGATAGCTTGTCAGCCAAGAACTGACACCTTCGTTTATTTCCTTCTAACATCTATCTAAAATAATTATTGTCTCGTTATTCGGCCATCTACTTATCAACGTATTCATAAAGGGTGCATTCAAGCACCAAATGGGTATAGCCAGTACCATCTGTACATATGAGTACCGACCACGCCGATCTGCTGACACGCCGACCTATTCTGTGCCACCGTGTGTGTTTCTCTCACCGTGAAAACTTACGTCACCTAAGGTTTCACAGCGAGATCTTTATTTTTAGAATAGATTGTCTGTATCGACAAATCCGGAAAATCTATATCTTTATACAAGAGTTTAATATAGCCAGAGAATACAGGGTGGGAGGGACATCGACGCGCAAAACAAAGTCGAAGCATTTATTTCAAATAGGCACCTAAAAGGCACTTTTGAACGTCAACATTTACATTAAAATAGAATTGATTCTAGGCGCCCATTCCAAAAGGTAGCCGAAACCAACTCTGAATTCAGCAAGCAAATGATCCTAGACCCATTATTAGCCAGCATTATTATCTAGAATTTCTCAGTAAGTCAGTAGCAGCCCGGAGTCTGGATTTGTGCCCGGTTGATGGCAATAGGCTCGCCCCTTATTACATGGGACTTAAGCATAACTGGCGAAATGCGGTTGTGTTATTAGACAGCGTAGAAATTTTTCTTTCAATCAGCTGTCTCATAGAAAAATGCAGTACTTAAGCTGTAAAAATGTATAGAACTGCAATTTGTTTTTACCCATGATAAAATCCAAGCAGTAGGTTTTAGAATCATGTAAGTACTAAATCCATGGCACCAGGTTGCGCCTCGATGTATGCCACCCTGTATACTTAAGAATTCAATAAAAAACAAATAATAGGACAAGTTCTTCTAGAGTTATGTGCACACAAATAGACAAAGAGATATTGCATCTGTTACCTAGCTACAAAAAAATAACACAGATGTTGAAGAGATATGATGAACAGGGTGTAAAGTTCACTCATACTCTTGGAAAATGGAGGATCCTCCGACCAGATGGATGTCGTATCTGGTGGGCAACTGCCCGATGAATGTTGTCGGGAAGTTATATAATATGCTATCTGCGCGGTAAACTCTGCTTGCGCGATGCAGGATTGATGCGTTTGTTCGCATGTGGCGGTGTAGATGCCGCCACAATGTATTTACACGTTTGTGCTTCAACTTGCGTTAGACGTTTTTTCTAGTGTATTCAGACGCATGCGTTGTGCCGTGTGCGCTTCCGTAATGGGCGCTGACAACAACGCATGCGTTCAAATTCCTAACAAAATCTCGACATAAATACTTATCACACATCCTTTTTTTAAATTAACCTATGCGGTAAATACCAATAGTGCTATTCTGTAAACATCTCACCGTGAAAACTTAGGCGAAGTGAGCTGTCAGTGCACTGATGTTAGGGATTGACCAATACGGGATGACACTGACAGCTCACTCCACGCAAGTCATCACGGTGAGATTTTTACAGAATCGACATGCTAGGCAAAGACCTCCCCAGAGACAAATCTCTCTTTCCGATCCGTTCTCTGGGAATCCGTCATAAATGAGTCCAAGTTGTCACACCAGCGCTTCCTTAGCCTGCCTCGATGACGGCACCTGTCACATACACACAAGAAAAAAAAAATTGAATAGGTGTAGGTCCCGTGTTTTATTAATTTTCTAAAGACTTTTGGCTTATTTTTAGTACTTAGGTAATTTTTTATTATCTATCTGCAACGTGCAAGATTCAAACTCGCCAATAGAACTTGAACCGACTAGATTTTGATACAAAAACACCACTATTTGGAGAGTACTCAATTACCGACATAGTCACGGAAACTCATGGGAATGAACTTGCTCAATTAACGTGCTTTGATCAAACGGGTCAAGGTTTTTGTGCTATAATCATTATCAGTTAATTTTTCACTGTTATTCGTAGAACTTGTGTTGTGGTGTGCGTTTCTTTTGATATGATTATAGTCAGTGAGTTTTATGCATTTGCTGGTATCGAGCAGTGTCAAATTGTTTCTTGATCCTTGGGGTCGGCTACCAGTCTAACCGGATGTCCTGTATACCAGTGTTTTACATAGAGCGACTTCCTAACTGACATCCACAACCCAGTCACTGGGTCGGTCAGTTATCGGCACTAAAATTGTAAAAGGTGATATTGAGTCTGGCCCGTTTGGCAACCAGATTTCCAAGAATGGTAAAGAATATAAGCAACAAAAGATTTGCTCGTTGCGCAAAGGAACCTTTGGAAGTTCGGTTCTCAGCTAGGAAAAAGTATGGTAAGTGCTGTTGCAAGAAAAACACTGAGGTTTTAATTTCATAAAATCAACGGCCAACGCCAAAACAGTGGCGATAAATAAATAATATATATGTCAGGCACACCCCGGTCAGACTGCCCCGCTAACAATTTGATTACTGGCTAATACTGTCACCCATTTTCACGACATAAGATTTATTCTCATACTTTCTTTTTAATAAACCCGGAGCAGAGTTATGCCAACGTTAATATTGACGTAATTTTACTCCTGGTTTATAAAAAAGGGTTTAGAGTCTAGGGTTTTTTTTTTGTTAAAAGAGAAAAAAATATTAAATATTTGATTTGTTCGTACAATTTCAGAGAACTTATCGAATGAGGAGCGAACATGGGAGGAGATCATGCAGATCAAGGCTATGCCGGTCCCGATGAACCAGAAGAGGGAACTGAAGGCTAGACTACAGGTATGCTAGATTTTTTAAATTATTTAAATCTAGACTCTAACTAGACTGTTCCACTGCTGGATAGTGGTTAGGCTGGCGTAAAAAATAATACGTACTTACTTGTTACTTATTAACTTAAAATAATAATATTTTAAAGTGGTAAATATGCTTGTTTGTAAGTTTATAGTAGGGGCTCTCGGGTAATCTCTGGAACAAGCAGCCGGATTTGAAAGATAACTCTTTCTATTTGATAGCCTAATTCTTGAGGCGGCTATTTAACATCACGTTATGACTGCCTCGTTGGTCTAGTGGTCGCCAGAGCTACTGCTGAAAAATGGCAATGAAACATCTGAACGGACAGAGAGACGGGCATGACGAAATTATAAGCGTTCCGTATTTGCCACTTGGCTACGGAACCATAAACAATTATGAAATACGAAATACAAAAAGACTTTCTTGATAAAGAAAGATAAAGCTCGTCTTTAAGCATTAGAAGAATTGTTTTTAGTTGTTTGTTTGTGAATTTAGTTTTGTAGTCTCGATGAGGCTAACTAACTTCAACTTATTTCAACTTCCACCAAACGCCAATTTCAACTTATTTTATCTTACTTTATTTAAAAAACTACCTTCAAGATACAGAATGTGCCTGGTTTGGGACCAACCATACCTCCATTACTAGAATTCCTGCCCTTCATATGTATAGTAGTTTTAAACTTAATAGTTCCAGAAATATTTAGTTATTTAATACAAATTGAGAGCTACACTCCTGCGCATGTTTTAATCATCACTTTGCTTAGAACGGTGTTGCTGGTGTTTAGCAATATCCTTTGTCATAAATATTTAGGGTCCATTTTAGTTTATTTTAGATATTATAGTGTTTCCACTATTATCGTGTCACAAAGAAAACAAAGAAACAAAACTCTGCCAAAACCTGCTCGTTTTCTTTTGCAGTTTTTTTGCGAGAATTTTTTTTTTTTTCTTCCAAAAGCGTATCTTTATCGATAATGCATTTATTAGAGTCTGTTCAATAAGTCTGTTTACATGGGTAAGTTACGAGGTAATTGAAAAATAATCTGTAGCAACACTGAAAGAATCATCGCTGACTCAAACACTTTTACATTATTCAAGATCCCTCTGCGCTGAAAAATTCGTCGGTTATCAATAAAAAAACAACTGTTTACTATAAAAGTGCATAAAAGCATAATCAGCCTATAACGTTCCCACTGCTGGGACACAGGCCTCCTCTCTATGAGAGGGAGTGAGCCGTAATCCACCACGCGGGCTCAGTGCGGGTTGGTAGATGTCACATGTCTTCGAATTTTTGGTTCTAGGACATGCCGGTTTCCTCACGATGTTTTCCTTCACCGTTTTGAGAGCAGTGGTGATTAAATTATTTACACAAAGTAAAGCGCCTGCTTGGGTTCGAACTCACGACCTACAACTCGTAAGTCGGGACCGTTACCACTGGGCCACCACTGCTCTCACTGCTATAAAAGTGCAATTTACAATAACCTACTAATCTACCACCATGATACAAAAATACCATACCTATTAAACCATATCTCCTCCTCAGAACGCCACAAAACTCCGTCTCCAAGGCTTCGAGCAGCTACAATGGCGGCAACGCAAGGTCTGGCATCGCTTCCGAATACGATTCTCAGAAATTGTGGGCAAGCTAGAACTCTGGCAGTCCCCCATGAGAGAAATCGAAGGCAAGTTCGGTACCGGCGTAGTCTCATACTTCCTCTTCTTAAGATGGTTGCTGTTCTTAAACATTGCTATTTCGATGTTAATTATCCTGTTTATGATATTACCAAAAACTTTGCTGACCGAAGCAGAGGTGACATGTGACGATTTTGAGCAAAATTCAACCGATTGCTGCGCTATTTTTTATCTAACGAAGAATTTGTCAGATTCCAATGTGTTTCTCGACGTAATTCAAGGGACAGGGTGGATGGAACGAACTATACTCTTCTATGGAGTGTATTCCGATCAAATCTATAAGTACTACATCAAAAATTTGTTCCAAAGCGAGCTTTATTTCAATATGCCTATGGCTTATATTCTTGTGGCTATTTCTTGGGTTCTGTTATCCTTGATAGCTATCGTGAAAACTGCTGCCAAAGGTTTTAAAGAACGATTAGTTGAAAATGAAGGACAGTTCTATAAATATTGTAACTTGGTCTTCGGAGGATGGGATTTCTGCATCCATAATGAGAAATCAGCTAAAATTAAACATAAGGCGTTACATAACGAAGTAAAAGGATATTTGGAAGAGGAGAAATATAATGAACAAAGACAATTAAGGACTAGAGAATCTCAAATCTTGATTTACTTCAAAAGGTTACTTATAAATGTAATTGTTTTAATTATTCTCATAGCTTCAGGGGTTCTTATTTATTTCGCGTTCAACTATTCAACGGATAAATTGAGTCAAGTTTCTGAACAAAATGGTGAAAATTTCGAAAATACTAATATTAATGTAACTCTACCGGAAAAATTTACCTTAAGATTATATAAAGAAGAGGGAATGTTCTTTGGACAGCTAGAAAACACATTACTTGAATTCCTGCCCTTCATATGTATAGTAGTTTTAAACTTAATAGTTCCAGAAATATTTAGTTATTTAATACAAATTGAGAGCTACACTCCTGCGCATGTTTTAATCATCACTTTGCTTAGAACGGTGTTGCTTCGACTATCTTCATTGGCTGTTTTGTTAAGTCAAATGTATTCATACGTAAGGGATAATGGTTTCGTTTGCTCCTATGATAATGCAAACGATGAATTTTCATCAAAATTGGATTGTTGGGAGACTTACGTGGGACAACAGCTATACAAACTTATCCTAACAGATTTCGCAGTACAATTCGTAACGACATTTTTCATTAATCTGCCTAGAGCCTTTCTTGCGAGGCATACCAACAGCCGGTGTTTCAAAATCATCGGGGAGCAGGACTTTTATTTACCAAAACATGTGTTAGATATCGTCTACACACAAACTATCATTTGGATGGGTTCGTTTTTCTGTCCATTCCTACCCATAATTGGTACAATATTCTACTTCCTCATTTTCTATATAAAAAAGTTCACTTGCCTCACAAATTGTACGCCATCACCCGTTGTGTATAAAGCGTCGAAATCAAAGTCTCTGTTCATGTCAGTGTTGCTTCTAGGATTTATAGTCTCAATTACTCCAGTAGCCTATTCCGTGGCCGAAATATTTCCTTCAATAAACTGTGGGCCTTTCCGAGGCTATAACAACGTATGGGAGTTTGTAGTTGAAACTTTCGACGGATTCCCATTTCTTATAAGAGAATTTATATTTCGGATGGGGACTTCCACCTTCGCTGTGCCTGCATTTGCAGTGTTATTGTTCTTTTTGTACTATTATTGGGCAGTGGCAGCTGCTAATAGGCATATGGTGACAGTTTTGAAGAACCAGCTGGTTTTAGAAGGACATGATAAACAGTTTCTTCTGAATAGGTTGAGTGCGTTCATAAGGCAGCATCAGAAACGGTGTGAGAGGAGAAATAGGGCTAGTTTTGATGACGACTCAATTAGACAGAGTTCTAGGTAGAAAATTGTAGTTATTGTTGCCGATTCTCTTGTACACCGAACTAAACTAACTAAACTATCACTAAAATTCCTTACTTTTTACTATGAGAATCTTGAAGCTATTCTGCGAAAAAAATCTCTAAATTTAAAAATAATTTTGACACAACTATAATCGAATTTGACAATCTCGAGTCCACGTGTTTTTTTTTCTATTGGTTTTGCAACGTCTTTGTTAGAGCCGGAGGCCGCCTGGGGCAGCCTCGACGTGTTTTGTATGGAAGTTATTACTTTTTTGGATGGAAAATATAAAATAAAAATATCTACATGTAGAGCATTGGAGGTTTCCGGGTCACATAGGGGGTCGAAATTTTCATTATTTTTGTGATAGGACACACCGTTTTCGAGATATGAGCAAAAAAGTTAAAGTACCGTTTTTGCACGTCTGAAGTCGAGGTGTTGGTGTGATTTTAGTTCACGCCAACTAATTTTAAAAGTAGAAGATTAAAAGTAGTCAGATTCATGTTGAGAATTGGTTAGACAATCAAATTTTTTGGTGAAAAACGTAAAATTCAGAATAGCAAAATATCCATTCTCACTAAACTATAAACTCAGTGCCATCTTAGTGCTGTCAAACTAAAATATAGCTAAGTTGTGTCACTTTAGTCAATTTCAGAATGGAAAACCGTAATTTGACAGGATTAAACCAAATTTTAGTGATTTTTAGTCTAGTTTAGAGGCATTTGTGACAAGAGAATCGGCACCATTTTTTAAGATAGTTTGGTCTGATAGTTTTAAATGTTTGATTCATACTATAGTGCAATTATTGCTGTCCATGATATTTTTAGCACCACTTATGGTTGTCAATACGGTGTCTTATTAGGCCCACATTCAATTTTATGCCCCATAAATATAAATCATGATAAAATAACATGTCATCTTATCATCGCAGCGATAGTTTCATGAATGGTTCTCTATAATATTTGAGTCTGAACAAGTAATCTCATTTTCGTTTTGTGGTTTTAGAATTCTCTTTATTCTGTAAAAATCCATTTTAAGATGAGAAACTTGTTGCATGGGTTTGAAAATCATAGAAAGTTAGACTCGTCAGTTTTCATTCGGAGCGAGATGTTTCTAAAGTGCTCTATTATTCTCATAAAAATGTAGCTAAAGCAAAATTAAGTTCAGCTTTAGTTTTTTAACAAAACAATAGTTTGATCAAAATATAAAGTACTGATAAAACACTTTTTTACCTTCCCGATAACTGAAGTATAGTTCGAACTAAACATAAAAGTTAATTAGCTAATAATTTTATAAGTAACTTTAATAAAGAAAATGTAAAATAACTAAGCATTTCTTCGAGATTGCCATTATTAATTCTTCCAGTTAGTATTTAAAGCCACGAGTTTACTACATTGATTAAAATATTGCAACGTTAACAAAACATCACGCTTGTATTCCACGAAGGGTTAGGCAGAAATGTACAGTACTACTATTTTCATTGTCACTCCGCAATCTATCCTCCCAAAAAAAGACAACACTAGTTAAGTAACAACTCTACATACTTCCAAGTCGATTGAGAGCGTTAGGTCTGCGCCGAGTGGAAAGGGCAACTGATAGAAATCCAACGACTGACGAAACACGAAATTTTAAAAGGATTTTAACATTGAAATAATCTAGTTTGTTGCCAACCGGGCACTTAATCGTTAATTATAATACAGTCAATACATAAGAGACATTTTTGGCAACAACCATTATTATTTTAATGTTAAAATCCCTTTTAAAGTTTCGTTTCGATTCACGCCGTTTTACGGTACTTATAGTCCAGCCAAATACCAGTTATATTTAAATCCCATGTAATTGGGGGCGAGCCCATTGCCATCAATCGAGCAGTAACCACCATCGATACGAGTTTTGTCGACGGAAGGATAAACAAAATGACATATGAATAAAATAAATCTGTCATTTTGTCTATTCTTCAGTCGATCAAACCCGGTCGTGCTAGGAATCGAAAATGCTTAGCAGCAGCGCTTGCAACCACTAGATTACTATTATTGCACTTATAAATACATAATCAGCCTATAATGGGGTACAGGCCTCTCTGTGAGAGGGAGTGGGCTGTAATTGGGATGAAGTTTTTTTTTTAAATCTCATTAAGCTGTTTGTTTCCAAATAGCGCAAACTATATTACAAAAAGTATAAAAGCTTAAAAAATTGCCAAGTTTTAAACGTTTTAAGATGATTGTTAGACAAGGACAGCACTATCGTAGAAGTGACGTCACGACTATGTAACTTCATACTAGCGCCGTACATTGTCAGTACCGCGCGACAAGGAAGGCAATAATACCCCTCCAAATACTTTTAAAGCGTGTATCTTCTTCAAATGTAATGATATGATTTTTTCCATTAACTCATTTTTACTAAGCTTCCATTGAAATTACTTTATTTTAATGTTTTTTTTTAAATATTATAATCATCATCCCAATTCACCACGCGGGCCCATTTCATAAGTGGTGGCAATAGACTCGCCCAATATAACAAGGGACGAGAAAACATAACTGAAAAATTGTAGACCTGAAGTATTGTAGACCGTCAGAAGTAACAAAACCACTATAAGCTGGCCTAGAATTCTGTTGAAACTTCGTACTACGCTAGGTCAGCTCAAGGACAAAGTGTTTTCACAAACGGTCTACTATCGTCATCTGCCGAGTCTTTTCTCAGCCATGTTGAGGTAGGCTTCCAGTTTCACCGGATGCAGCTAAATACCAGTATTTCACATGGACCGACTAAACAGCCCAGTTACTGGGGAACATAGGAAGGCCAAGGTCACATTGCTCGGAGAACAGATGACCGATGGTGCCAAAAGGTTCTGAAGTGGCGGCCGCGTACCGGGAGACGTAGCGTTGGAAGGCCTCCCAAAAGGTGGACTGATGACCTTGTGAAAAGACGTAGGAATACGATGGATGTGGGAAGCACAGAACCGGTCGAAGTGGAGGTGCTTGGGGGAGGCCAAAGTCCAGCAGTCGACGTCTTTCGGCTGAAATGATGAGGATGATATACAAGGTCTAATTAAATTCCCTGGCAACTGCAGGCGTAGTGGATGTCGATTTTTTATGAGGATAAAACAAAATATAATGATTATTTTCTATTCGAAAGTCATAATTTCAAATAACTACAGCTTATTACGAGGTCAATGACCCCTGATAGTTACGCCTGTAAGGAAAATTTTTATTTGGCAAATATTTATCTGATCCTCTAAAAACTTATTGACCTTCTAATGATGGCCACTTTTTAAAATTAATTAACCTCAAAAAAAATCGCTTTCTAATGATGCACTTTTTTTTTATAAATGAGGGTATTTTATAACTTTCTGGCGTTTTCTCGCGGTTGTTCTCGGTAACTGGGCTACTAGGAACTACTAGGAATAGAACCGTGATCCAAGTTGGTAATAGTCACTTGAGTATTTAGTATTTATTGGACCCCAAAATAGGAAATATTTGAGGTTCACAAAAACAGGCGAAATCATTATATTAGAGGGTCCAATATTATTATTATTTGATTTTCAATGAAATACATGTTTTTCACAGGAAAAAGTGTCCTTGTACACCTTTTCCTACTCCTTTTGGTAATAAGGGCGTGATGTTATTATACATAAGAGGTGCAATATTGTTTTATTCAATGTATATTTTAGTCATTTCCTGTGCTATGTTCTCTAGAATTTAAGTGTTTAGCTCAAATTATTTCAAAAGTGTTTAAATTGAGATTAATTAATTATTTATAACAGTGTGACGGCTAATATCCCTTGATAAAAAGTTCTTCTGTATTTAATTTTGTTCTCTTAGCTAATTCATATTAAAGCCCCATTTACATGATTCAACTTCCTTGCCTGAGGCATACAATAAAATTGAAGCAACACAAACACTTCAGATGGTGCAACTTTTATTTAACAAATTTAATTTTATTTAACTTATGGGATGCTACAGGCAATAAAATCGCACTCTGTAAATCAGGCTTAAAGCAAGAAATAAGACAAACAACAATAACAATCAATTATTTACTAAAACTAGAAATAATGACATTTAAATGCGCCTAATATTGTGCCATAAGTTTAAAGGTACAATATTCTACCATTTCTGTAAAGCTTTGATGAAAATGGAAAGTATATAATGTAAGTTTTCTTTGCATTTCATAAAACTGCATTCCTTTAACTTCTTACTAACAATCTTGTAGAATGCCAGAGTTAAGACTGACAAAACTAGTAATAACTTTATGTAAAAGTTAATCATGAAAACATGGAAGTTTTTTGTAGCATCTTAGAGTTTGAAACATCGGATACTTTAATTTAAAAACATTTTAATTTCGCCACTTAAGCTATAGGTGCCTATAAGAGCGGTGGCCGCCATATAGTGTTCGAAAGTTGCTGGCGAATGACGTCACTGACCCGTTATTTATAAGATTAAGTTGGTGTGTTTTCCGATAGAACGTTTTTGGCACCGTAAAGCCAAACCCCGCATTTGTATGACAGCCGTCTGCCGACTGAGGCCGTTATGTGGCAGCCACCGCTTTTCTAGGAGACCGGAACTGTATTCAACTATCTACTGTAGCGAAATAGAGTTGATTTTAGAGTGACCGTTTGTAAAAAAAGAGGTCTTAGATAAGATTTGGTTTGCAATGGGACTTTGTGGTTCCAAAACTTGATAATGATGATTCAGAATTATTCAAGTTTAAGTCTGGCTGGTTATCTTTTAAATGCGGCTAAATATTATTTAGAAGAAAAATAACCCAATGAATTAAGATTTTAGCAAGTAAATGTACAGCTACTTTGCTAAATGTAGGTAGTAAAATATTGCAGTAGTTGTTCATATTTTCGTTTTCTTTTATAACTATGCAACACTTTTTTGTTGTCTTCCTAATTTTCTTGTCTCTTGCAAGAGACGAAATAGTAAAATTCAAAATTGTCACAAAAAATATATGTATAACAAAATAAATTATTTAGTATTTAAAACAAAAGTTTAAAATTATGTAAATTTGATCTTTTAAGCGAAAAATGAATAAAGATATGTATAAATGTTTCGATGATTATTCGAATTTTTAACGTTATGTGCAGACCTTAACTTGTGTCAAATTAAAGACTGTTTTGTGAAATTGTTTATTTATTAAAAAATCTACGTCTTGCTCAACTGAGTCTGACTTATTGTATGTTACTTTGATGATTTTAAGTCTTTTGTCACTTAATACTCATTATAAAAAAATTCTTATAATATTTTATTCTTGAACTCTTGAATGAGGTTCTTTTGTAAATCTGTACATACATACATAGCATTTATTAGTATAAGTACATAGATTGTTTAGTGATCTCATAATAGAATCATTGTATGATTAGTAGGATGTGGCTCGTATATCGCAAAAAATGGTTTAGCTTGTCACATTTATTAGACATTGACTGTCCCATAAATGCGTCATTAATTCTTTTATACAACATTATATTCCTATTATTAGACAATTTTATTTTGATGTGTTTTTTTTTATAAATTATGCAACGCATATTTTATTAATTTTGGTGAATAATTATCTAGTCTAGCATCATAGAAACATTTAATAAATAAAATACAGTTTGAAAACTACCTCCTTTTTTTAACTCTGTTAAAACAGGTTGACTATCACTGGAGCCTCAAAACTAGTAAAACGTAAATGTTGTAATATTAAAAGAATTCTTTTATTTTCCTTAAATTAGTTCCTTAGGCAATTATATAGTTTTCAGTCATTTTGTGTTGTAACCAAGAACTTGTATCGCTATTTAGTTAAATTTTATACATATTTATATTGCATAAAGTGGAAGATGATATTTGGTATTTAAATAAGTTGATAACACTATCAATTTATTTCAAATAAAATAAATGTATATAATTAAATCAGTGTGTGTAAATTTTGGTCGCTTCACATTTATTTACACAATATATTGAAAAGAATCAAGTACACTTTTTATATTTATCATTATTTAATCTATTTTACATAAATTCGTCTTCCTTTTTTGTGCAATGTTAGTAACACAAGCGAAATCGCGGGTTCTAGCAAATATTGTAAGTTTTATTAATAAGAACTAAAAATGTTACCACAACACACTGCCATAAACATCTTAATATTTATTAAAGAACATGATTATAAACATATGAAAATAAACAATTGTACACTTTTTATGTATTTTTTACTACATTATACCTATGCTTTACCGAACTGGGCGTACCTTACGCCCGGTAACTGTAGGTTTATAGCGCCGGTGGATGATATCGTCTTCAAAATTGCGGGAAACGCCAGGATGAGGAATTCACGGAACCAGGAAGTATGGCAGAATAAAAGGGGAGGCCTATACCCGAAAGTGGGTGATTCCAGGCTGAAATGATGAATGATTATGACATATTCAAAATCAAAATATTTTATTTCACATAAACCTACATGCACATAGGAAACGTTTAATGAACTAGGTGCACGGTTCCAAATGCTCGTTGCCTATGCAAGAAACGGTTACTCTTTTAAAAATAATTGGCTTTTACGATGTTTTTATTTATTTATTGATTAATCTAAATAGAAATAAAAAAAAATACATGTTTTTCTGAACCCGGAACAATTAAACTTTATATAAAAGGATTGCACGAACCGTTTTAAAAGTAGGTCGACTCCTAGGTGGTGCTGTAAATATACAGTGTCTGGAAATTTGTGTGTCGCTGATGCTGTCATCTGTTGGATAGAAAATTTGGACGAAGAAAAATAGCCAGACTTAGGGTGGTACCATTTCTTTGTTAAGCATTAGGTATCTGTACGTAGTATTATCTCTGGTCTGTCAACAAGTAGGCCACGCTACCCACACCAGTGTTGGCATTAATCAATTAATTAATTTGATTAATTTTAATCAGATTACATTAATCATGATTAAAAAAGTAATCTTAATCATGATTATTGACGTTAATCATTAATCACTAATCATTAATTGATTAACTTGATTATAAACTAGTACATCCATCAAAACACCACTACTATTAGAGTCATCATCACAATTCATGTTTGTTTTTAAGTTAATCACTGTGTGAAAAATCATCACAAAAAGTTGCAAAATCTGAAATAATATCGCCAACCGAGTGCGAGCGAGAGTCTTTCAGCCAGATAGTGTTAAACAAAACATAACATAACATCACGCCTTGTATCCCCGAAGGGTTGGGCAGAGGTGTACCTATAGTACACCCACATTTCGCCAGTTATGTTTTTAAGTCCCATGTAATAGGGGGCGAGCCTATTGCCATCAACCGGGCAGAAATCCAGACTCTACTGAGAAATTGCAGATAGAAAAACCCAATAACAAGTTGCCGACCTGGGAATAAACATATACTTAATAGTAGTTCAGTGCTATAAAAGACGAGAGAGTGGGAGAGTGAGAAGCTAACGTGAAGTACCTCTGTCCCACCCCCTCCCCGGTGTTAACGCAGTAAAAGTCTGTGAAATTGGAATAAGGAATGTTTACATTTTGAATTAATTGTTTTTTATACAGAATTCCATTTTAGTTTATTTATTACTGCTTTTGAAGTAGCATATTTATGTATTGCATAAGCTGTTGGTGTTGCTCTTCCAATAAATAAAATAAATAAATAAATAATTAGTTATTAGTTAATCAAATAATCAAATTAACGATTAAAGATTATGATTAATAATCTTAATCATTTTAAATTTGATTATGATTAATTAATCTAAATCAAATTTTTTGGTTATGATTTTTAATCATAAATTTTTAATCGTTAATCAGATTAACTTTGGGCCAACACTGACCCACACCACACCTATACCCTATGCCACAGATAATATAATACTACGTACATATATCTAATCCCATACAAAGAAACGACACCTCCCAGTCTGGCAATTGAGCTGGCTATTTTTCTTCGTCCAATTTTTCAACATCACTTTCAACTCACTAATTGCCTGAGACTGAGTTTTACCACGCCGTATAGGAGTCGATCCTACTTTTAAAACATTTCGTGCAATCCTTTTTATTTATAGATTAATTGTTCCGGGTTCAGAAAAACATGTTAATAAATTAGTAGTATTAAAAATATAAAGTTGTTTGATTTAAATTAATGACGATAGTGGGTATTCTGATGTATTTAATACGTGCAATATGAGTGTAAATAGAAAAATCAGCAATAAACAAGGAAGTTTTGATTTTCACCAATCTTACTTTAGCCAAAATCCTGCTGTTTAAAGATTTTTTGTGATTATTAATTTCATAATGGTTACATAATTATGCTGCCATCTATGATTTTTTTTCAAGACTAATTTATAATTTTTTCGAGTTGAGACCGTGAATTAGCGGTGGGTAATCTTTATTCCGGCAAGTGAATTGATTCACTTATTCCGACTCCGGGTCCGGTACCGGTTCACCTTATTTATTCCTTTGGCACCGTTTGGCACCGGCACTCACTCGCTCATTTTGGTTCCCCGGTTTCGCAGAACATTTTATTCATTTGGTTTACTGGATCATTTGGCACATTTTGAATTGAACAGTTGGTTAGTTAGAGCGATACTACGTGTTCCGACTACTTCCGAGTGACTTGAGCGAGTGAACGAGAGTGAACAGTGAACGCGCGCTCCGGAATCATTTGGTACCGCGGTGCCGGTAAGGATTGTGAGGAATAAATAAGGTTTACGTATCCGCGTTCGGTACCGGCTCCTTTGGATCAGTACCTCCGGAGTTACCCACCGCTACCGTGAATGCTTAACAAATAGACAATGGTCTAAAGTCTACAAGGTCTATTAATTGGTAAGACACACTAATTAAAATAACTTGCGAGATATTGAACCTGCCCAGTCGGTCCTTGAAGCAGTTTAGTGTGGGAGGTAGTAAGGGCTGCCATTTGTGCTTTTTTTACAGTCGTGCGTACGACAAATGCATCGAAGTCGGTACAATTTTTTGGGGGAATAAAATAACGTTTTGACCAAGACTGGTGCAGTTTCCGCTTATGTTTACGACGCTCAAGTGCTGCTTGATTGATTATAACGAAACTAATAAATAGTTTGTCAAATGAAACCGTGAATCGGACCTAATTTGCAAAGCATTTGTTTTGATTATAAGCCGACAGACGATATGAATACAAAGTACAAAACAAAAAGTAATAATACTAGGTTTTAAGTCCTACATTTCAATGATTTCAATAATAAAAGGAAGATTTAATATTTGTGCGTCTTTTTTTAATTTTTCACAAGTTTAAAAAACAAATAAACATAGTTAGTAACATAATATAACATCACGCCTTGTTTCCCCGAAGGGTTGGGCAGAGGTGCACCTATAGCACACCCACATTTCGCCAGTTATGTTTAAGTCCCATGTAATAGGGGGTGAGCCTATTGCCATCTACCGGGCACAGATCCAGACTTCGGGCTGCTACTGAGAAATTCCAGATAGAAAAACCCAATAACACGTTGCCCGACCTGGGAATCGAACCCAGGACCTCATGCTCAGCAGTAGCGATTGCGACCACTAGACCAACTAGTTAGTAGGTATATATAATCAACGCAACTGTAACGTACGTAGAAAATTTATGGTCGGTTGTGAACAAAAATTATGTTTTAGAGATCAGTGCAATGCCTACGCCGTCAAAATGTATGGATTATCTTATTTTTATCTGTTTCCCACGAAAAATTTCAACGCAAAAATTTCATCAACATCTACTGAATCCATGTATTTTTTTTTCCTCCTTTCCTTTATCCTCCTTTAAAAAAAAGGTACGCGAAATAATATGATTAAATAAAACCCCAAACTATATAACATAATTTTTATTATCAATATTATAGTGTAGTACACAAAATACAAAACTAAATTATACTATTTCGATATATTTTTTCTTTTATCTAAAACTAAATATATATACAGTACAGCCCTGTCACAGTTATTTTACCTCCGACACCAGCAACAACCCAATAGCAACCTTATTGCAACGATGATAAAGATCACTGCTTTGGGGACTGTATGTACACCAGCAACCCTATAGCCACATTATCGTAACGAGAATAAAAATCATTGTGAGTAGGGCAGACTTGTCAATGGCAGCAACCCAAGAACAACCTTATTGCAACGAAAATAAAGATCACTGCTTGGGGCAGTGATGCAAAATCAGAGGTAAAATAGCTGAAAGCACTGCATATATTTATTCCTTTTGTATAAACAAACTCTATTAACTAATGGGGTGTGTCGCTCAGTAAAGTTTTCAAACAGGAGCACCTTGCTATTATATCTATACCCTGTGTTAATATATTATTATTATTATCTGCTTACTATAAAACAACTAGATAGAGAAGTCTAAACATATTGTACTGCGAATGTTTGCATCAATTTCACATTTTTAATACCTGTAACAAAAAAAAATTCATGGTAAGTTTATATTCGTACATTTCAAAAATGACATATTTCTGAAAACCTAACGAAAAAATATTGAAATAATGTAGAATTAACTAACTTATTAAACCTTTTTTGATTTTTGGCATTTAATTTTTTTGTCTTAATTATTTTACTAACCACATGAATGAATACGCGATGGGCGTAGCTAGGTGGGCAATGCCTACCCTAGAAACTTCTTTGCCCACACTAGAAAAATCAACAGTATTAAAGAATTACGTACTGTTTAATCCCTTTTTATTAGGGTTCCGGACCTCAAAAAGCCAGAGGAAAAAACGCACCGCTTTTAGGATCACTTATTCATTTCCGTTCGTCCGGACGGAACGCGTGGAGGTATAAAGTAGAAATAAGGTGCTTGGCTCTCAACAGATCTGATAACTTTTTAACAGTGAAAGGGTTATTTAAGTCTTGGAAACCCACTTTACATGAAATGTTTTTGGTGAGATTATTCATTACTAGGCGTCATATATGAACTCTCGTTAAATGACTGTGGTTAGTTCAGCTGGCTACCCCCCCCCCCCTCCCCCTAGACAAAATCCCTAGCCACGCCAATGATAAGAGGCTGTCGATGGCAGGCATGACCGGCCTGAAAATACGTTCAAGTAGCGAAAATTTGAAGCAATTTTCAAATATTTCCCCTCGTTCCATGGTGACAACCATTTCGAACTATCACTTTCACTCAAAGGTGCTTAACGTTTTAATTCCTTTGCTGTACAAGGTCACCCCGCTGCGTCTGTCAATGACATCGTCTCCTAGCCTAGCTCAGCAGTGGTAGCCCCAAATTCAGATATTCCCCTTTCCTCAAAATGTAAACCCTCAAATATGATACAAGTTCTTATTGCACCTACTTTTTCATCCTTCTTGTTACTGATACTAAGTAATGCATTACTTTTTCTGATTTTGCCCGTGAGAACCTGCAATCCAATCGTTATAGCAGTTGGTTCGTCTGTTCGTAAATAAATAATATTTTATTAAATATTTACCGCGTTCAGTTGATGGTGGCGTGATGCTCGAAGTCTCCCTTGTCGAGGTGTCGTTGAGGCGCCTTCGACGGCTCGTAGATCAACATGGACACGCGCTCCGGACTAGTCTTGTTACGTTGGATGTCTGGAAAAAAACCGTTAAATGCTGCGGCCACATTATCGCAATACGACGAACTACACTTCGCAGGCTCTCCCGGGCGCGCGAAGATAGTTCGCTTTATCGCAATAATGTAGCCGTAGCATTAGTATGACTGGAACATCTTTTTACCCTCGACCACCAAAATGATTGAAACTTGGTTAATGGTACACTGGATCTTATTCAGATAAAAAACGTGCAGGCAAATGTCTGTAAAATCAGTAGATTGGGAAATATTCGCAGCGTTTAAATAATAATATTTCATGTCGTACCTACAGTCGCTGAATGTTAAAGTTGAGCGTTTTCGGTTAATTGGTTGCCTGAAAATTACATTTTTTTTTTAATCGTCCAAGTTCGAGTCGGCCTCGCGCACGAGGGTTCCGTACCACCGTACAATATTAAACACTATTTTTGTAACATGTTTCTTGTATTCCCTTTAATTTTTTATTTTCATAATTGGCAATAGAAATACACACACAGTGAAAATTTCAAATGTTTACGGTTCATGAGATAGAGTCCGCTGACAGACAGACAGACGGACGGAGGGAGGGACGGACAGCGGAGGCTTAGTAATAGGGTCCCTTTGGCACCCGTGGGTGGTTTGGGTATTTAACTTTAAATAGGAAATACACTATGTCATGTGGGAGTGAAATGTTTTTTCACATTGCTTAATTTTACATGTCTCTTTGAGTCAATGTACATGTTAAACCAGACTCGCTCGTTTACAGCAACCCGTATTATGTCGAGTCGCGCGTTTGTTTCCTGAGTGCGATAGACTTAAGGCTCCCACAAACAACGCGACAGCGCGACGCAAAGGCCCCACTCGTCGTGCGACTGGGATTGCTTTGTGTCGCGCTGTCGCGTCGCGGCACAGTGTACGAGCCTTAATGCGTCGTAGTGGCACTTACATCTCAGACTGAGGCGTCGTTTGTGTTGTCCGCCCAACTCCAGCTGCCTTCTCACTAACTGCGAGGCGGACGCGGGGCGAGCACTCAGCGGCAGAGTGGCTGGCTGCAGGGTCACCTCTGAATATGCTGTCTTGCTTGAGTAGTCTGCGAAATATTAGGCAGGGTGACTTTGAATGTATGGGCATCCTGTTAAGGGGTCATTGTACTGATTATCAATAGCGAGCATTTAGAACTCGCGTTTTTTTATTGCGATTTCAGCTTTGGTCCCATAGTAAAAGTTGTTTATAATGATGAGTACTATGATCCGTTAAAAGGATGCCCATGTATTCAATTTAATCCTGTAGATATCTATATGCATAGCATTAATGTCTGGAGGGCAGAGAAGTTTGGAAGACTGGAAATGAAGATGATTCGATGCAAGTAAGTGGGTAACTATCATTTCGTAGCTTTTTTTAAACCGATTTGATGAAAAACTCTTCTTTTGTTTGAAAGGGTATACTAATCGAGTAGTCCCATTTAAATTTGGTCCAGTTCTGATGGTTGGTTTTTGAGTTAGCTTCTATAATACGTATTTTTGCACTTAGTGTATGTTGATTACTTAACAAGTACTTAGTACAATTGTGGAGTAGGTGTCACAACTAAAAAGTGACAAATAAAAACTTCATTACAAAAAGAAAACAACCGACTTCCAAAACAACTCAAAAAGTATGACTTCGGAAATAAAAGTTATTTTTCAATTTGTAGTGTTTTTTTTTTTTTTGGAAGCCGGTGTATTTTTATTTGTTTTTTTTTTTTACAGCGCATATATATAACCAGTACGTACGACTGTCAAATAATAACAGCACTGATTTGAAGTAAATGACAACAGCAAATTGACTATCAGTTTAAATTGTCCGCAAAATTCAAACGACAACAGTAATCTCTTTAGAAGCAATAGGTAATTTGCCCTGGCTTGACAGACAGACTGCCCTGAAAAACTCCTTCTTTGAGTCAATCGAAGGCCCTAGTGTGAGTTTATGCATCGAACGCGTTCGGCGCTCCGATTGGCCCTTGGCAATCGCAGCGCAACTTCCGAATGGTAAAGGGCCAATCGGAGCGCCGAACGCGGTCGATGCGTAAAATCGAGATGGTTAAAAGAAACTCACACTAGGGTCTCGGGTTTCTTGCAAGCAAACTTATGGCTTAGAAATAACCAGCAAGGCATCATGTAAGCCATAACTTCTATCTACAGTTCTTCTCTCTAAAGTCTTGTCTTTGCCCGCAAACCTACCTCTCTCATTAAGCACAATCTCGCGATGCATCTGCGACAGCTCAGCATCTTTGACCTGAACCTTGTGCTTCTTCTCCGAGCCGTCCCAGGAACGGTTGCGGTCTCCGATGATGACAGTCATGTCGCCATCCGGTTTTAAATCTTCGTCTTGGAATGATGCGTTCTTGCTTCGTGGTTCCACCTGATAACGATTACGCGAAAATTAAGAACTTCAGCAAGTCTGTACAGGATAGTAAACAAATTTATGTCCCTCGGCAAACTTCGTGTTTCGTCAGTCGTCGGATTTCTATCAGTTGCCCTTTGCTCTTGGTGCGGGCCGGACGCTCTCAATCGACTTGGAAGTATGCAAAGTTGTTAATACTCTTTTAACTTAATGGCATTTATTTTAAAAATGGGAGGAAAGCTGCTATAGTCGCAGGCACGACAGATTGCCGAGCGACATTAAGAAAAATTTGCACTGTACCTTCCACATAGTGTCGATGGCAACCTTACTGAATAGAAATGGCCAAGAATTTTAGTACCACCTAATAGTGATAAACGATTACGTAAGGTGCTCGTGACGAAAGTCTTTGACCAATGCGTGTTGCCAGTTATGACCTATGGCACTGAAACATGGTCGCAATGGGCCTTATTAGAAGACTAAAAAGTCACCCAGGTGGCAATGGAGAGGGCTATGCTTAGAGTTTGAGACCTCAAGACGTGCCTCAGAGGACCCCCAAAATCAGTATCGATTAAGAAAATTATGAGGTCCCTCGAATGAATGTGAGTCGAGGTGATACGTCAATATATAATATATAAAATCGGATGAAATATAAAATCGGTGTTTCGGTTAAAATGTCCTTGTTGTACCTCTAGGATGCCTCAAGGTAGATCATGCCGACGTACCTTTTATTTGACAGTTGGTTCCTCTACTCTAACTTACCTCGACTGAAGAAACCGTTTGAGATGAGGAGTAAAATTGCAACCATGTAGATTAAACCAAGGAGGTTAAGACAAGGCGAGGAATTCGTGACGTTTCAACTTAGAATATGCGTATACGATTGCGATGCATTGCGATGATTCTGGTATGGCAGATTTCCATAGGTTGCGACGACCCCATCTGGTGGAACGTCGGCTTATTTGCCATACCTTTTTAAAAAAAAAAAGGTAAACTACTCAAATCAAACCATTCCTTACCTTTATCTTCCTCTTCACAGTAGGACTCGACTGCGGTCTATTCTTAAAATCAATATGCTGATTCTTGTCACTTTTATTCCTGACAATTGGCGACAATTTCCTATATTCACTCTTTGGCTCCAACTCTATCCTAGCAGTTTCAACCGTCGAGTTACTGGTCCTACCGAATAGAGGAGACAGTTTCGGCTTCTCCACGCTAGTCTCATCCGATTCATCGACACTCTCGATTGTAATAGTCGAATCTATGCTATTCGGGTTATGCTTAATCGGTTTAACGATTATGAGTCCCTTGACTTCGTCTTCGTCGAGTTTAGACGATTTTTCTAAATCGTAATTCGGGTTTTCAAAGCCCGTTTGTGTGGCTATTTCGTCGCTCACTGCTGTGAAAGTTTGCGAGTTAGTATTCGATGCTTTGTTGAGCATTAGTTTGCGTCTTTCGAGGTCTGCGTGTATGTCTGTTTGAACGCGTAAGTTGATGTCTCCGTAACGTCGAAAGATATAGTTTAGGAGCCATTGGTAGCCTTTGCGAAGGCCGGGATCAAGTTTTGCCTTTTTGGATTTTGGGTGTTCTCCTCCGTAAGCGCTATAAGATTCGACTAGGGTTGGGCATCGGTACCTGTACAATAAGATCAGAAACAAATAATAGGTTTATAAGATTTTTATCAATGTTGTGGTTAGTTTAGTGCATGAAGGACGTAACCGAGACTGTGACCACTGTAACTGTAACTGTGTGTTTCGGCCTTTCTTCTCAGAGTAGTCAAATAGTTAACGCCGACCTAATCTAGTTTAAATACAATTGATTGACGTGTAAAAGTGTTTGTACAAACCAACTTACAGAAATTAAATAATTTACACTAAATCAGAGGAGTAAAGTTAAATCTTGTCTTTTGCCTTCTGAGTTTTTAACTTACCTTATGAAGTGCACCATTGTAGCAAATTAAAATGTTCCAAAAGTTTCATTATATTTAAGTTTCGCCCGATCAGTTTTTTCACTAAGAATTGTCCCTCATCCTATGTGTTCTCATTGAAATGCTAGAAATAACATATAGATAGTACGTAGGCATGTATTAGTATACTTACTTATTAACTAAAGGCTCTATGTTCAGCTTGTCTACCACATCGATGTCATCAAGGGCTCCATTCTTGTCCTGTTTGTTTGCTAGCACAAGCACAGGTTTGCCTGGTCAAGTAAAACATACTAGCTTTAGTGAAACTTGAATCAGTTTGTGGAGATAAGACCACTTCTGCACGCGTAGCATGTCCGGGGTTCGTCGACGGAAGAATAGACTAAATTTGTCTATTCTTGCGTAGACAGAACTCATTTCTTGGTAGTCACGCTACGCTTACATGGGCCGACGCAGGAAGCCGCGTGAGCACTAACTAAAAAAAAAGGGATGCGATTATGTATGTCGCGAAATTAAATTTTTCGGTCAGTCAGGTTGTATGTTGACCAAAATATGATTCGCAACCGTATCAAATGTGTATTTAAGTACATAATTAGGTATACTCATTAGAATCATCAATCCAACTCTCATGATTGCTTTAGATAGACATTCTGATAATAACTCTTTATTAGGGATAATGACAATTTTTTAATTTTATCTCAAAAAAATGATTGTTTCCAAATAGTGCAAACAATCTATAAAAAGTGTAAAATCTTAAAAAAATGCCAAGTTATAAACGTTTTAAAGGAGGTGTTAGACAAGGACAGCACTATCGTAGAAATGACGTCACGACTATGTAACTTCATACTAGCGCCATACATAGTCCGTACCGCGCGACAAGGACGGGAATAATCCCCTCTAAAAACTTTTAAAGCGTGGAGCTTCTTCATATTTAGGTACATCGATTTAACAGATATTCACTCATTTTTATTACGCCTACTTTGAAATATACATTATTTTTTCGAAAATTTTTAATATTAGTCATCATCCTTATTAACATACTTGTAGCAGGCGCGCTTCCTCTTGCCGTGGTAAAAAATATTCGCCAATCAACCAGATGGTAGCGGTACTGACTGCCTACGGCGCGGGCCACACAGTAGAGTCGTGAGATGAGGACGGGACGCAGACGCGGACATTATCTAAACAGGGTGGAAGGGACATCGACGCACAACCTGATACCATGGATTTAGTACATTATTCTGGACCCACAGAAGTTGAAATTTTTCATCGGTTATCAAAAAATAAACTGCTGTTTCATAGAAAACTGATACCTACACGGTCAAAATGTATGGCTGAGATTTTTTTTTTAATAACTGACAAAAAACGTTGGGCGGTTCAGAATCATGTCATGAGTCCATGGTATCAGCATGGGATCTCAACTCGAACAAAATATAATTTGTCTTGAAAAAAAAATCATAGATGGCAGCGTATGTAACCAATATGAAATGAAACAATCATTTAAAAGCGATATATGGCAGAATTTTGACTGAATTATGATTGGTAAAAGTCTAAACTTCCCTTTTTCGTGCAGATTTATCTATTTTACTTAATTTACTCATAATGCACGTATTTAAAAAAATAAAATAAAAAGGAAGCTTAAAAATGATCTTTAATTCGAACCCTTTTAATGATAAAAGTAATCGTTTTGTTTAGAGCTCTTTGCAAATAAATGGCGTTTTACTCAATTGGTCCTGCCTCGTCAGTTTCCAATATTGTTACTTATTTAAATGAAACCACTTTTTTATTATATTTTTTACATAGAAATATAAAAGAAATCTAATAACATGTTTTTTGAACCCGGAACTATAAAACTGAATAGAAAAAGGATTGCATGAAACGTTTTATAAGTAGGTCGACTCCTAGATGGCGTTGTAAAACTACAGTCTCTGGCAATTAGTGAGTCGCTTATGCTGCCACCTGTTGAGAAATCGGACGAATATAAATTGCCAGCTCAATTGCCAGACTTAGGGAGGTTTCATTTATTTTTATGAGATTGGGTACGTAGTATTATATTATCTGTGGTCTCACGTTGTGCGTCGATGTCCATCCTGTTTAAACTAGGCACTTTTTTAATGTCCTATGTAATTTTGACGTTCAAAAAGTGCTGATATCTCAGCCTAGGTTAAATGAATGACTTTTGGTTTTGATAATAGTATGCAGATAATGCAGATGGAAAAGCGACGCGCCTGTGTCTTGTTCCTTCTTTAGGTATGTCTTGTGCCAGATCGCGTTAATACATAAGAAGAATAATGAATAAATCTACGCAGAAGGGGACGTCGCGGCCTAGTCACATTCGCGTCCTAAGACTTTTCAGTGCGGCCCGCGCCTAGGGTTCGCGGCACGTGCCTTATCGTACTTCAAGATATTCAGTATTAGAGAAAAACCCATTCACAAAGTCACCTCTAGTTATCTAGGTCATCTTACAAATAAAGACCATGCTAGTAGTAAGTTAATAACCAAGTAGATTCCGTACCGACATCCTAATTGCGTAGCACACTGTTGATCACAATCTGAATCACTTTGAAGTATATTGCTAATCCATTGCTTCATATGTACAAAAAAATTGTCTGCTCATCAACGAAAGTAAATAAGGTAATGAATCATGTTGAACTGTCAAAACGAAAGCCATTCCTACTAACTGTTACGCAATTACCTCGCAGGTTAACATTTCAAGAAGTTTACTGACACTTTATGGTCTACCGAAAGGAGCCTATCGTGTTAACTAACGAAATAATTACTCATAAATGAGTGACGCATCGCCTTAGTCACGGTAAGATAAGGCCAAGGACCTTCTAAGTAAAAGAAATAATTTGTTTCGAATATTGTTTTGAGACAAAGTAAACGATATTCGAAAGTTTATTTCGTTTTAAGTAAAACTCTTTGTGAAAGAGTTTATTCAAGAATGATTTTCATAAACTTACATATTTCTGCCGACAACGGCTTGCAATGAAAATAGAAAATCAACTGTGTGAGTTGCTGCTCACCCAGATAACTCAAGTTGCAGACTTTATAAACAGCAGTACTTAATATAAAGCTTGAAAGGCAAAGAAGGCTTTGCCCAGTAAAATAGTAAGGCACAGCAAAAGGCGTTCAAACCTTTGCGGTTTGGAATGGGCAAACTAGCTTCATCTTTCCGAATAACCGACTCTTTGGCAATTCAAAAGGGCCTGCAAATTGGTTTAATTGAAATAAATGCATTTAGTTTGGAAGAAAACTAACTTCGTTTATCCAAGGGTTCGATTATCGACTTTCAAACAGTGATTCATAGAACAAAGTGGGAATCTAATAAATAAATCAAAGGGTGGTAGGCACATTGATTACCGGCTTTCAGCTAATACCACGCTATAAGATACCCTAAGCCCTTGTCTGACGTAAAACATAGTGTTACTTGCGGCCGGAATACTTTTCATAGAAAAGAAACAATATCTAAACCTGCCTACCCGTTTTAAAAATTGTTTTCTTTACAATTGTGTAAAATCATACCTATAACCTGAATCGATTGTTATTGCAAACAGGCATAATTATTGAACACTGAATGTAGTCGTTGCAAATCACGAGAGCGTCATGTGGTGTTTACGTTATTGACAAGGTTTAAATTGTAGTGATTGTCGTGAAAATGCAACAACTATAAGTATTAACTAGGTACGTCTATTGAACACACTGACCGTGACTCCGGATTCACAGTTCACGCTCTATATTGCTAGAACAACAAGATTTAATTAGTCCTGAAGCCTGTGTTAACCCTAGCGGCCTAGCATTACTGACAGATCCGTACCTTAATAACGCAACACACTATCAATCATTAGAAGAATAATTTTGAAAGATATTGCTAAACCATTGCTTCATATGTTCGAAAAAAAAAACACACTCTACGACGTATTTAACGAAATGAATGTTGTTGAACTGCCAAAATGAAAGCCAAAGCTCAATCATCCTGCAGGTATTCGAATTATTATGTAAAGAGAAAATTGAATGAGCTACTAATTCAGGCGTCTGTTTAGGGCAGAGGAGTAGGTACTATTTGGTCTGTGGGCCTGAACCCCGGATTCTGGACCCCGGATTGTAGTTGTCGAAGAAACAGAGGGCCTAGACAAATGGCATTCGCTTCCGAGCTATACTATTTCTTCAATCGCTATCGCTTCAGTAAGATACTACGCTATGGCCTATGATCACGAGACATTTCGATAGCATATGTCAACCCCATACGCCCTTCATTGCTAATCGAATGTTACTTTGTCTAGGCCCTCAGAACTGCTACGGATAACGGACTTTGGAGCAGTGGACTACAATAAGCTGAGTTCAGCATCGGCCTTAGCCCTGTAACAAGTAAGATCGAGATTGTCTTTTGACGCCCTTTGGTAGACGCTTTCAAATCGCATAAATTTATTTCAGTTGATGTATGAATAATAATTACGACTCTTTCAAAAAATCAACAACTATTTTATTTAAATTACACTAGCTCGAGTTCCTGCCGCTGTATAACTAAACTAGCTTCTGCCCGCGACTTCGACCGCCTGAAATTTCTTGTTTCCTCGACCCACCGCATACCATCGCATCGCCTACTCGCGCTTAGTGTTCTGTCATTTTACTCTGCTCCTTAGAGTCCTAGCGTGATTTTAAATAGCCTTCCTCAAGAAATCGGCTATGTAAAAATTATTTTTCAAATACAACTGGTAGTTTCAGAGATTAGCGCGTTCATACAAACAAAAAAACAAACGAAACTCTTCAGCTATAATATAAGTATAGATAAGTACATATACATATCAATATGTGGTGTTTTTTTTTATATTGTCGACCCTTGCCACCTGTACCCTAATTGCATAATACACAATCAATCGGAATCTGAATGGTTTTGAAACAGATCCATTGCTTCATAAGTTCGATAAAAAAATCTGCTCAACAATGTAAATAACGAAATGAATGTTGTTGAACTGTCAAAATCAAACAGATTAGTCGTAATCGTTTACGAAAATCGGACTCGAATCGGACCCCGACATTTTGTGCTGACATCTCTTTGAGGCGCGCGGTTCACCCCTGAGTTCCTTCAAAAGAAAAGTAACTCTGCTTATACCTCTGAGAATGATTGCAGCCGTGAAGGTATCCCTTGCAGGAACGTGGAAAAAGTGGTACTTTGGTAAGTAAGTACCGTGTATTTACGATATTAACCACGGCAACCGACACGGTTCAGTAGCACGATAAATAGTTAAGTACTACCAACCCGCCATTTTCACTGAAACTGATAAGCATTTTAATTAAAAATTCTGAGGGCTCTTATCATCATTATTAGCATACATATGTAACTATTTTGTTACAATGTCAATCGATGATACAATTCATCATGATCCTTCTGAACTAATCACAATTTATGGTAACGGTGCAGTATATAATTATGCTTTCTTTTAACTTCTCGGGTTTAAAAAGAGACGAGTCACTTGTACAATCCGCTATTGTATTTTTTTTTGTACTGGACCATACCTGGAAACCTTCTGGTTACGGAGATGTTAAGGGTCAAAATTACTTTTAGTGGCGTTTTTCACGTAAACAAGCTTTTAATGATAGAACACAACTTTAAATACCCCCACGACCCCTGTACCGGTGCATGCACCCGTAAGCACAATGTGTTGCGTGCTTTACGTTGCGCACTACAGTGAAAAGCAATTTTTCACACCAAAAATATATGTGATGGGTCTTTTTACTCCCTGTATACACAGACAGTTCTTCATCTCTATTACTGCCTTAATTAATTGACAATGGTGCCGATTCTCTTATCACAAATGCCTCTAAACTAGACTTAAAATTACTAAAATTTTATTTCATCCTGTCAAATGACGATTTTCCATTCTGAAATAGACTAAAGTGACACAACTAAAATAAATTTTAGTTCGACAGCAGTAAGATGGCACTGAGTTATTAGTTTAGTGAAAATGACAATTTTGCGATTCTGAATTTGACGTTTTTCACCTAAAAATTTGATGGTCTAACAAAATCTGAACATGAATCTGACTATTTTTAATCGTGATTAAAAAGGTGTGGAATACATTTAGTTGCCTATATCTCGAAAAGGGTGTCCTAACGCAAAAATAATGAAAATTTCGACACCCATCCAATGGGTGTCGAAATTCGATGGTGTCCTAAAACCATTGAACCTCTAAAACTCATCATGTAGGTATTTTTTTTTTCATACAAAAAGTAAAAACTTCCACATAAAACACGTAACAAAAATTCACGGGGTAGGGCAAATAACGATGCGAAGCAAAAAGAAAAAAAAACACATGGACTCGTGATTGTCAAGTTCGATTTTAGTTGTGTCAAAATTATTTTTAAATTTAGAGGTTTTTTTAGCTTTAATATTCTCATAGTCAAAAGTAAGGAATTTTAGTGTTTAGTTTAGTTTGTTTGGTTCGGTGTACAAGAGAATCGGCACCGATGCCAACAAAAATGTTAACGAGGAAAAGACGAGATTTGCCGCGCGCGACAATATCAATGCAGGTAGTAAAATTCAAGTGAACGCAACGGAAATGACTTGAATCGTAATGCAATTGGGAAAGCCTGGCAAGTTTTCCTTCCTGCTAAGGAGGAAATATGTGAGGAATTTTTATTTGCACCTGGTTATTATTTTTTCGTCTGCGATCAATTGGCAAAATATTGAATGAAATAGGCAGTTCGAAAAGGTGATGGGCGCCCGCTATGTGGGATAGGAATTAATTTGAAAATTATTAAGTTAATTTATTTGAATGAGAGTTTAGAAGTTACATAAATATAATTAAGGCTCCTTGACCGTACCTAACATACAAGATAGAAAGAAAACCATATTAACTTCAACAACGTGCTGAAAATAGACTAGACTTCTAAGTGCCGATTTCACCAATGAAATTGCACGCGATCCGTACATAAACTCCGTTTAAGAGAGCAGCTGTCAGTGTCATTATTATCTTAGGAATATTGACAGTGACAGCTCTTGAACGCGTTTCAGTTCCGTTGGTGAAATCCACCTTAAGGCGCTGCTTCAACGTAGGGCACCGTAAACCGCTCAGTTAGGCGTATTGGTACTTATTACAAGCCAGCAAAAAAAATAGTGTTTTGTCAAATGCTCAAAGCAAAGACTCATTTCATAATAATTCGTAAAATCTAATAATAGGTACCTATTATACATTCATGTACAACATGTAACTGTTCTTAAATTACCCTAGGCAGATAAGATTTTCGTTTTTTTTTCATAATTATGTTAACATTAGTGTTAAGATTGGAAAAAAAACCTAAAACAGGGCTAAATAAATATACATCGTCGCATAATTCTCAATATTTTGAGCGTTAACTAACACATTTATGTAGGTGATGATAATAAAGGGAATTCAATCAACTGAAGGAATACCTAAGTAAAGCCACTGAGCTATGTATTCTGTTTTTAATTTTTAATTAATATGCCTGCCAAATTTGGTGGTCATTCGATTCAATTAACATCAAACGTTTCGAAAACAAAGAACGCAAAGGACAAAGTAGTGATAGGTCATTAAACTATGACTTAGAAATACTAAGAACTAACTGACTTGACCTAGAACTAGAAATGGAGGTGCGTGTGGTGTAATGTGGTAGGTACTTATTTAAAATATTATGGCGATCTTTTGATAAGCGCTGAAATACTGTAGCATAAAATATACTCTGCATAAAAATTGGTTATAAGCACACCTAATGTTATTAAATGAAAGACTTTTAGATCTGACAGCCCCTCTGACCCTAATTAATTTTATTTTTATGGCAGGTACATCATCTGCAAATTGTAGAGCTTTCCTTTTTTGTAAGTAAGATTTTCTGGTTATAGTGTAAACATTTAGGTTGTGCCCCCATTATTATTAATAATTATTTAAATCATTAGTCCCGAAGGACCGAAAACGATTTTTACATGCATTTTTTTGCTTATCAAAATTGCTTGAAAAATTAGCATAGCAAAATTGCATTTTCCGATCGTATGTATTACGAAATCTAAACGTGATACAGCCCCGAGTTACCATGACGATACTAGCAAAATATTAATAAAAACCATACCTGATATTTTGTCGTGCGATAACACCTCTTCGAGAACGGCTCTGCATTCGTCCAAGCGTGTTAAATCACTCGAATCGATGACAAATATCACTCCATGAACTTCGCTATAATACTGGGACCATATTTGACGAAAATGAGGGCCTCCGCCTAAATCATATATCGTCACAGGTGTATCTTTATGCACTAAATTCACAGCTTTAAAACCCACAGTCGGCAAAACCTTGTCATCCTTTTCGCCGGCCAAATTGTTCACAGTTTTTGTTTTTCCCGCGTTATCCAGTCCTATTAGTATCAATACGATCTGGCGGCGCTGGTTTCGACGCCGAAAAATACTTCCGAGGCAATTACCCATAATAAACACGACTTATACAACTAGATTAACGATAAAAAATCACTATTCATATCACAAATACGTGTTTCAAATTTGAATTTGTCACCCGTGGCCATTTGTAAACAAAAAAGTTTTGTTGACACAACGGTTACCAATAGAGATCGAGTTCGATGTGGCCAGTGCTATGCATTGGTTTGGTTTGTTCTCTTTACCTTTTTTTTATTATTATATTTTTTATCAGTAATCTGTTATCAGTTTCAGATATTATACAAAAAAAACGTTGCGATTTTAATTCTCCAACTTGAAAGGTTTTGACATTTTGTAATAAATATTTTTCACTTTTTTTTGTGATAGAATATTTGTTAATTTTCAATCTTTTGACCACGACTAACGAGCGCCGTCCTATAAACACTAATAAATTGTTAATGTATCAGCACGCTTGTCTACCCCAAGGCGACAGCTGTGTTTGAACAATTCCACATAAATACCGATTGTAAAAATAAAGGTCACATCTGTTATTACGTTATCCTTGCAGTTTGTATGTCTGTATGACAGCAGAGTGTGGGGAGTGTCATTTCCTTATTGCTCAATAATCAGAACACTGCCTTATACTAATCTGTGGGCGCTCATAATGTTTACATGTCCTTTTGGTCTACAATAGCTGAGACTATAGAAAGGCAATTGATAAATTTTTTGGAATGTTTGGGATGCAATAGCTACACGACCGAAAAGAAAAATTCATACTTTCCAAAACTCAAAACTACAGGAATACAGATATATCTTCAAATAACTTTCCTCTTGTATAGCAAATTAAGCTTGACAACGAGCCCATTCTATAACCGTTAATAAAACATGCAAATAAAAATACATAATTGAACATTTATTTTGAGAAAAATAACATTCAGGTACAATTTCGAAATAATGTTATTTACAAAGCTCAATAAGTTTTTAAATAAATACATTAAAATGCGCGCCAATTATAATCAACGGCCATCTTGATTTGTGCTGCCAATCGAGAAAAAATAATTTATCTGTATTTCACTAGAATTGTGTCCCCATTTTTGATCGAAAAATAGGCGAGATCTTTCATTACGTTGTCGAGGCATATTTCTGCTCCTTGCATTTGATCGTCGAGTAAATACAGTGTTGGTGGGCCAGTGTGTACAACCCTTGGGAACAATCTTTGTGCGAGTGTGACCAGCTTTTGCACAAACATGGAACATGGGAATTTCTTTTTGAATTGTTTGCCACTTTCGTCTTTCAGTATAACTTCTAGCAGTTGTGATGTGAGCGTCATGTTTTTTGGTTTGTTTTCGAGCAAGCTGTCTTCTGGGATGCCGTATTCTGAAATTGAGAAACAAAATAGCTGTAATTTGGTGTTTTAAACTTGTTTCCCTTCAGTAGAGGCTCGATAGGCCGACTTTATCGACATATCCGATATTTTTAAAGCATCCATTCGTATCGACGGTACATCTACATGTTGTCATCATGTTGGATTCTGCTTCAACCAAAGGTTGACTGGTAGAAAATGCCTACGGCATTAAGTCCGCCTCTGTACATCCTTGTGCGTAAGTAATAAATAAATAATAATCTATGTTGCATAAACTATTTGGGGTAGTTGGCTAAATTCATTACAGCATCAGAGGTGTTGTTCAAATCGTCAAGAATGCAGGTAAACGGACAATTAAAACAGTCTAGCAGATCTATGGGACATAGTCTTTGTGTAAAAGCACTGTACTTGCACTGGATGTTGGGTGATTCGATAATGCCCCATTGCGCCAGATTAAGGATATGTTTTAAGGCTACTATTGCGATATTCAGAAATATGACGACCATTGTCGTTGGACACAACCAAAGCCAAAAATATAGGGATCTCTTACGCTGACAATTTCTGGGTCCACACCGGTACTGACACAGCTAATGACTCATTAAATTATTTAAGATAAAGTTGTACAAGTGGTTGAATGAGTGTAGCTTCTATAGTTTAAAATAATTTATGGATAGAAGCTGTTGACACCCTGTAAGTTGTAACATTTTGAAAAACACTGAGATTTTGCATGCTGTTTTATCCTAGCTGAACATGTTTTTGCTTTGTTTGACAATTATATTTTCTGCAAACAACATTGCCATGTTTTATGCAAATGAATATTTTTTAAATTTATTAATTATCTGGCTCACATTTTCCCAACTATATTCGGTTGGAGGATAAGCTGAATGCAGACCTCCACAAGACCATAGCCCAGCAGGTAACAACCATTATTATTATTATTTGGTAAGACACACTAGCGGCAGGAAAAATAACATATTTCCAAGCTTTTGATACATAATCAAAAGCTTGGAGATATGTTATTTTTCCAGTCAGTTCTTGAAGCAGTCTAGTGTGGGTGCCGTCACAACACACACATTTCCTGGGAGCATATTCCATGCCGTTACAACTCGGTTAGACAAAAATTGCTTCAAAGGTTTTAGGCAAGATCTACGAACGACGACCGGGAGGAACATCTAGATTTACGTGTTTTTCGAGGTACGGAGGGGCCTCGATATGGATATATCAATGATTATGTTCTACTTACTGCTAACAAGCTCTGCGAACCGACAATGTTCCAAATTGAAGGCCCGCTGAGCCGACGGATCGTTCTGCGCTTGCTTCCATTCCGCTCCGTATCGTTTCATGTAGTCGTATTCAGCGCCGCGTCGCAGTTGCCGGGTTATTTCAGAGCCGTTTATTTCCTGAAAATTGGGTATGATCAATTTGATAACAAAAAAAATATTTCAAGCTTCCGAGGCCATCCCATTTTTATTGTCACAGCGGATACTGTGTTGACAGGTGAAAAAAAAACAAGAAACTGCCAGTGGTTCTCTTTCCAAGCAGGTATTGAATGCCAGATATAACGGGTTATTGAGTCTACCCACCCCAAAAAATACACCCAAAAGTACGCATGTCCGAAAAAGCCAAAAAAAGTACGCATGTCCGAAAAAGCCAATAAAATCCGTTTATCTAACTAGGCCTAAAGTGGATTTTCGGACTTGATTTTACGCGTACCTTAGGGTGGAAATACGGAATAACCCGATTTTTTTTTGCATTTTTTCTGCATCGTTCTCACATGTATAATTTCAACAAGACTGATGCAACAAATTTTCTGTAACCATATTATTTAAAAGAGTGTCCATGGAGTTTCTTGCCCGTTCCTCTCCATAGGTACCTACTTCGATTTGGAATGGGCAACTAGCTTCATATTTCTGACTGACCGACCCCTTGACAATTCAAGAGTGCCTGTAATTGGTTTATTTGAAATAAATGCTTTGAGTTTGAATAACGAATGTTTGAACTTTTGCGGGAAGAATGCATGACTGTGTGAAATAAATTATATGTTTAAATAGTGTAATTGGCTTCGGCCGTTCTATTTAATAAATCTATAAATAAATAACAAGAGGTATTCATGGTAGAATTTAAAAATATGCTACTGGGCACACAAAGAAGCAGTATTCTCTTGTGACTTGTGATCTGTCATAATGTTGTGAATGTTGTTGCTAATGGACGCAAGCGATGACGCCAAATTCTGGGCCGAGTCCATTTAGATTGCCATCGACACGCTAAAAAGGAGATGTTCCCACTGCTGGGACACAGGCCTCCTCTCTGTGAGAGGGAGAGGGCTGTAATCCACCACGTGGGCCCAGTGCGGGTTGGTAGATGTCACGTCTTCGAATTTTTGGTTCTAGGACATGCCGGTTTCCTCACGATAGTTTCCATCACCGTATTGAGAGCAGTGGTGATGAAATAATTTACACAAAGTAAAGCACCTGTCTGGGTTCGAACCTACGACCGACCTACGCCGTAAGTTGCGGCCGTTTCGACTGGTTAACGACTGTGAAAGAAAATTTTAAAATTCAACTGTGTTTTCGACACCGAGAGTTGAAAATCCAGTGCGTGTTAAAATCCAGCCGCAATATTTTGACGTCGTTGCTGTAGCGTTACCTGTAGCGTCCCAATCTTAGCAGTAACGAGGTGTGAGCCAGTGTCGTAGTATTCAGTTTCTTGTATGGGGTTCTTCAGGAAGTAAAGTTTCTTCAGGCGTTTCAGTTTGTTCAGTTCGCTCAGTGATCGCCACTGTAACATTTTTTATAATTACTACCAAAAACTACCATCAAATTGCATGTAAATTTATTTTACAGGTTGGATTTTTGAGACGGGACAGTTAGGGTAGGTACCTTAATCGTTGTAGCTACGGGAAAACGGTCTTAGAAGACACTCCATAACTCTTTGAGAAGTTTAGATCGGCATTAACAGATTTTGAAAAAAAAAAAAAACAGTTAGCAAGAAAATGGGCAATTTTCACAAAAACTTTTTTTGATGCCATTCGATCCTGTTCCTATGGACCATTTTAGTACTAGAAAAGTCAGAAATCATGAAAAACTTTTCCCATAACATGGGAAATTAGACTCCCAACTTATTTTTTTTTTTACCAACGCGTTTTTTTTTTAAATATATATGTTTATGTTTTATTGTACACGAAAAGCGACTTTCATTTATAATATAATCTGTTGGTGCAATCTACTATAGAACGTCGCTCAAGCCTGAATTAGGTACGATTTAAAATTACATTTCAGTATAAAAATCAGTCCTTCATGCTTGAAATATATAATATTTTACACATACTCTAATGCATAAAGTAACCTTTTCTACAAATGGCAATAAAAAAACAAAATTTTACCATACTCACGTCATTAATCATGTTCCTATTCAGAAACAGAACTTCCAGCTGCTCAAATATATCCACCTTTTCATCTGGGACGTCATTAAACCTTATTTCAGTGAACTGACAGTCATTCAAACTTAGAATCTTTAAGTTTTTCAAACTACCAAGGTTCATAATTTCTGACCAGCGATCCAAGGGATTCCCATCCAATTTTAAAACGGTTAAAGTTCTCAAAGTGACAGATGGTGGTATTATTTTTTTAATTCGGTTGTGAGCAGCGATCATTTCGTTCAGTTTTGGCCATAAGTGGGATAGGGCGAGAATGTCCGCCCATTCGTAGTCGCATACAGAGATGTTTATTTTCTCAAGTTTGGCGAAATTGATGGACAGTTGGGCCAATGTTTCTTCTGGCATGTCGATGGCCATGCGATTTTTACTGTAGAAGAAAAAAGTTACAATGAAAAATTTCTTTCTAACAATCTCGTAGAAAGCCAAACATTCTAGAACCTAAATGGGCTCCGGCAAGTTTATTTTCAGGCGGGTGCATCGTCAGCTTCATGAAGCGAGCTCGATTCTTTTTGTACTTCACATCGGATATGTTAGGTTATCGCTTGTCCATTAACACAAGGTACTTTTGTCGACTTAGACAGAAAAGCTTAACAATTAAAATAATGTAGGATGCGAGAGCGAGCGAAGCGAACTCGATAATTATTACATCTCGCTTCGAATGGGTTAGGTTTTATTTTTCCATTCATAAAGAAAGAACTTATTTTGTCGTTCGAGCTTCTTTATCGATATAGATAAAGAAGCTTAAAAATTAAGATAGACTAGGACAGGGAAGGCGAACCAATGGCACGCGTGCCATTTATGGCACGTTACAAGTTAACTTGGGCACGGCATCGTTTCAGGAAATTAGTTAACAAAGTCATCTAGTTTGTAACAGCAGAGTTGCACTTTTTTGTTATTTCATTTAAATAAATATAAAATTATTAATTGGAACATTACCGTACAATAACATAGCTATTATTGTAGAACTACAATATAGTTGCAAATAAAGAGTACCTATTGTTGTGAAAGGAGGTATTTTCACAGAGTGTGTATTTCCATTGCCGCCATAAAACACAATAATATTGTTTCCAGTAGTCAATGGGGAAGGCAACTGTCAAAATGGCGCTGTCGTAGCTAGTTCCCAACACAAGCTAAAAATACTAGGCGTGATGTGGTTTTATTTTATTTTAGCGAAAGTTGACTCGATGTTGTGTTCCTAGATACTCAGAAATTGGAGTTCGAATTTCTCGTAAGCCCCTAAAATTAGAAGATTGTGCTTTAAAGCTCTTCGTACAGATTTTTTTGAGTTCGAATTTATGTCGTGAACATTTTGAAGAAAGTGATTACGAGGAAATATTAATTCTGACACTTTCCATGTCAATTACTTGATTTAAAATACTGAAATCACCGAAAATAACGAAATAGTGAAATTAAATCAAACTCATGAATGAACATAAAATGAAATGAATGAACGAAATGTCAAAAAATTTGTAGGCCGTAGGGACCTAGCTATGGTCACGCCATCTACAATTAGCTTTGCCCGACCTTCCCCATAGGTCAAGATTGTTTGATGTCACGTCATGGCCGTAGTCAATATTTATTTGTAAAATATGACACGTAGATGTCTAGAGGTTCGCTATCCCTGGACTAGGATGCAAGAGCGGGCGAAGCAAGCTCGCTCGTTATCGAGCTTCTCGCTCGTTAAAGGAGTTCGTTCGGTAGTTTGTTCACTAATTTATTAAATTGACCAATGCACAAAAGCTTTAGAATTGAGAGATTGATTGTTCGACAATTTAAGGATCTCGCCTCGGTTATGTTAAATTCTTTATTATTGTAATAGGCGTTTTCGTTTTTTTTTTATTTGTTCTAATTAATATTTAAGCCAGCCATTAATAAATTGTTTTTAAGCCAGGGAGCCTCTTGCACCCCGCTCACGCCTACCATGAGCACCTAAATCACTTTTCGGTTCCTGACTAAGGTTTCCAAGACATATAGGGCAGATTTCAATGAAAACGTCGCTCAATCTGTCTGTATGGTGTCACCAGATTCTTACCTGCAGGATCTACAATAGATTTAGATTTTAAAATACGATGAAATGTTATAAAATCTTGAATACCTACCTGGACGAACCCATCATCAACAAACTCATTATGACATTTCTGCATATAGAAAAACATGATGTTGGAAGGATCCAGGTTCGTTCATTACTCCATCGTTAAGATCCTGCTTTAAGCACATGCATTGTAAGGTTCTAGAAACAGGGAGTTACTGTGGAGATCCAGCTAAGATTAGATAAAACAACACAAGCAGGAGTCGATATTCGCTCCAGACTTTTCCTAATGTCCAAAGGAACAGGAACGTGTCATTAAAACCCTGACTGGAGGCCTAAATTTATTAAGGCATTCACAGGATAGCCCGGTTAAGCAACCGACAACCTCATAGGTTGGCAGAAAATTAAAAAATTACATGAGACACCATACTTGCTACTGATTTTTGTAGAAACTTTGTCTTTACATACTTAACATCCAGCTCCTTAAGATCCGGCAGCTGCGCAGACAGCTCAATCACCTCGCGCCAACTGCAGAACAAGTTGCGCGACACATCCAGACTACGCACGCCGGGGCATAAGGAGGCTACGTCTCCTGGTTTGGATATGTTCTGGTCGTGGACGCTTACTTCTAGGAGGCGATCGAATTTTCTGGAAAGGAGATGAATGGAGATAAGTTTTCCAGGTTTACATAATGTTACAATGATTAATGAACTCTCGACTCTACACTCCCTCTCACAGAAAGGAGGCCTGTGTCCCAGCACGGAGCATTATACAGATTATGCTATTTTATGTTATGCTATGCTGTCCGCGGTAAGCTGTGTGAGAGTGCGCACGTAACACACGTTTATGTGCATGCTGTGGTCTCCCATTCCCATAAGTGTGTGGCGGCATCCACACCGCCAACTACGAATCACACTGACGTCACGCAAAATCCTGCATCTCACAAGCAGAGTTTACGGCGCAACTGGCATTTATATAAAACGTGCCGACATCAATCGTCGCGGCCCGACGTGATGCGTAGTTCGCATGTGGCAGTATAGATGCCGCCACAAGTGAAGAAGTACATCTACTTAATACCTGATGTTGTCCATTATGAATGAGCCATGTTTTGTATATACCTTACTTTTTTGAGGATCCGAAATAAATGATCGAGGATCCGAAACAAGTGTCGAATTTCGACCAGGGTCATTTCACTAAGTAGTACGTAAGTACCAAACGGTTTGGTAATTTGTTTATATACATTAAACTTACGCCGTTTTCTTAGGGGGTAAGCAGAAAATACAGAATGTCACCTACTACGATCCTTACGTATACTCTTTTTTCTACGTTTACATTCATACATACTACGCACCTGACTTGCGTACTTTTATCAGGATTTAAACATCAGGGCAACCATTAGCTATACTACATATTGTGGCGTACATCGTGATGCTGAAAGCTTAAAAAATAAATATAGCATGCGACCTATGCAGCATATTTCAAGTACCAACCTCCGATGTAAAATAAATAATCAGGCAATTTGTATGGTTCTAACGAATTGCCGCATTAAAATGACGTGTCAGATTAGTATAGCGTGTTTTGCAGAGCTTTTTGTTTAGAAAAGCCTGGAGAATCCAAACTTCAATGTTGCAAAAGCGAAATAGTATCTCTGTTAGCTTTCCACGACTTGACGGCTGAACCCATTTCAAAGAAAGAAAGACCGGACAAAATGGTCCCCACGACCAATAAGAACCAAACATTTATCACAAGTTAGTATTTAGTAGAACTGGCAAGGTAGTAGTTATTGCTCTATATTAAAATTTGCGGTTTATTTCAAATTGCTGTGCAAAAAGATATGGCGATGTTTCGTAGGACATGTCTGAACGGTAGATGCATCTCCCTTGCATAGTTAATAATAGTGGTTTTAGTTTGAATATTTGCAAATGCAATGCATTCCGATGAGAATACAAAAACATGGTACATGGACCTGGACGCTAGATAACGGAACTCTTGAATAGCTACTAGTAAACCCTACGAGTTTATTAGTGCTTAGACCAGCCTACATAGAATTTTCCGATTCTCCTTTGGCACACAAGGAAGCCATGTCCTGGGTAAGGCTACGTTCCCATGATATTTTTTTTTTTTACCTCCATTCTGGCGAAGTTGCGGGACAAACGCTAGTAATGCATAAAATACTCGAATCTAACCGCAAAGAAAATCTTCGCAAATGCAACATAATATGACATATTAAATTCCTGATACTTGTTATGTGAGCCTACTACCGACTTCCTATTCTAGCTACCTTGTTTATTAGCTCCAAAGATGATCATATTTCCATCGCATTTTCTTGCCATACCAATTCAATATTAAAGTATTTAAAGTTGTGAAAAAAAAGGCTTCCACACATAAAGGATGCTTGTGATAAGAATAAGAATCATTTATTTGCAGAAAATAAAGGTGTTTCCAGTTGTAAAAATTTCTTGTTTAATGTACAGACCTTATTTGGCCCGTTTAGGGAATGCAAACTAATTTCACATGAATACCAAAAAGGTCCTTTATTTTAATAAGATACAGTACAGAATTTTCATAAAAATACCTGTGGTACAATAAATATACAATTTTTTTGAGTGAGTGAGACTATTTTTATACATAACAAGATATATGTATAGTTAGAATAGTCTGAACTGAAAAGGTTTTTCTTTTTAACACTATGCAGCCTATGTTGTGTGCTACTCTTACACATCTCTGTCCTTTGAAACCAAATCTGTCAAACATGACACTTACGAAATGTCAGAAGCTAGGTGCGCAATTCCACTTGGTTGTTTAATAATGAGAAGGGGGGTCAAGAAATTCCAGTTACTGTTTTAAAAATAAATGACTTTAATGTATTTCAAAACATTGTTAATGTTACATGGTATTGGAGAACAATGTAGGCCTGCCACAAGTACTGTTATTGTTAAATGCTGCACAGAGAAAGCAAACTAGATGAATGGTAGTCACCACATCAAGTGCCAAGTTCAGCAATGAAACTGAACATGTTCAGCACATCTAAAACGTGTTCAAGATCGGTCAGTGTTAATATTCCATAGAAAATAATGACACTGACAGCCATTAAACGGAGTTGATGGTGATGGTGATCGCGATCAATTTCATCGGTAAAATCAGACCTTAAGTTCTCTGACTGATGACTCATTAAATAATGCATGTCTAGCTTCTGCCCGCGATTTGTCCATGTAAAATTTCTTGTTCCCCCGACCCACCCCATCGCATTGCAATACCTGCCCGCACTATCACTTCGTTTTCGTTTAATTGGTCTACTTTTTTGCTCGGCTTCTACAGGTCATAGCGTGATGTTAAACAAGAATTAAGCTATCAAATGCAAAAAGAAATTTTTCAAATCCGACTAGCAGTTCCAGAGATTACCCCCTACAAACAAACACCTATAATCAAAATCATAATCAGTCTATACCATTCCCACTGCTGGGACACAGGCCTCCTGTCTATGAGAGGGAGTGGGCCGTAATCCACTACGCGGGCTCAGTGCAGATTGTTAGACGTCACAATGTATTCGAATTTTTGGTTCTAGGACATGCCGGTTTCCTCACAATGTTTTCCTTCACTGTTTTGAGAGCAGTGGTGATGAAATTATTTACACAAAGTAAAACGCCTGGCTGGGTTAGAACTCACAACCTACAACTCGTAAGTCGGGGCCGTTACCACTGGGCCACCATTGCTCAAACAAACACCTAACTCTTTATAATATTTGTATAAATATAGATTCACCAACATTGAAATAAAATAAACAATTCCACTTACTGTTTCTGATGAATTTTCTCAAAGCCAACCATCTCAATGAACGGAGCACCCATCTCTCTCTTCCATTCATTGATAACTGTTCTGCGGTGAGCAGCCACAGTCTCATCCTGGAATAGGTAAATTGTTACGGAAAATGAATAAGGAACTTACGTAACATCTATGTCTATGGTTCTTTTTGTTACTTCATCATATTGAGTCATTTGAATGAACTGGAAAGAAGGGAATGATATTTCTGAGAAACAGAAAGGGAGATAATAGGAAATTATAAAAGTAAGTGTTACAGAGAAATTAAATTGTGGGTAGGTTGGGCTCAGTCCTTAGTGTGTTTTGCATGATAGTTTTTTTTTTTTTAATCAATGTTGATGGTAATCATTTACTTTGATGGTTTGGTAAAAGTTTAGTATCGTTTGGCAGGAGGAAGGGGTGGGGAGGTGGTGGGGGGGATGGAGGGGGGTGCTCCGTCACCCCTGGTACCACTCCCGTGAAAAGGTAACGCACCGTTCTTGAGAAAAACTAATTTTTGTAACCTAACCTCAAAACACTTAAATGTCGCTTTTCCAACGTCTCCGGCGCTGCGGGAAGTGCAACCCCTTCGCCCTTGCGTAACAAAGGATAGGCACCCATGCTCACCTCCGCAGCTTCGGCTTACTGGTCGCCTCCGGCGACCAGCCTCAGCCGCTACGGCTCGCACGGGTGCCTATGCTTTGTTACGGCGGGCGGGGGTTGCCCTCCCTTCGCGCCTCCGGATTTTTATAAACACTCTAGGGGTAGGAGCCAAAAGACTACGTGGAGTCGGGGTGCCCCGATTCGGTTTTGGAACAATGTCGACCTATTTTAACCATGAAGTGGAGGTACACTAACTTCTCACAACTCTGGGAGAAACGGAATGAACGTAAACAAATGACACTGACACATGACGCAAATAGCGTTTTTTTTTTTTACGTTCCGTTTCACCGATTTTGCACGACATTTTACACCACAGACAATACACTAGCACAGATTTGGTTGTCAATCGCCGATTTTAACGTTTCGTTACGCTGTAATCTAATTTGAGGTTAGAAACATTTATTATTAATTTCTCGAAAAATACGCATTACCTTGTAATAAGAGTGGTAGCGTTATAATCAGGGAAGCCACCCCTACCATCTTCAACCCTTTTTACCCCGAAACTCCTGCCAAACGATACTAGACCCAAGCCGATGGTTTGACTATTCTTCTACAATGTTTTATTATTAATAGTATTAATGCAAGCTTGCAGTAGTGTGCGATCATTGCAAGTAAATCTGCTAAAAGCAGAAGAAGACTAAGTTGTATCTGATTGTAACTCTGGTCTATGACCACAAACTCAAGAAATAAAGAGCATTTTTATCTTTGTTATTTATTACCTAGAAAGTTCCATTCCAAGTTCAAAATTGTTATGTTAACTTATTGCAGCATTTATAACAAAAGTTAACAAGAAATTTAAATAAAAAAACAACCTTGACATGCAGAGACATATTCAAGACAAGCATACTACCCACGCAAACACTTATTCAGCCAAGTCTTTATGTAGGTGGAATGACTTAATGCATGTACAACTAGAATGAAAATAAATTATTAATTAAAAGTTTGTTTTTGTTTACACAATTGCTCCGGCTGCTCTTACTCACCTCACGATCTCCGTAGTATTTCCTGATCGCTTCAGCACAAGTTTTAAACGGAGCAATTTTATTCGGGCGAATGAAAGAACCTGCCCCAGGTTTGGAGGTCTTGAAATACTGTACGTCATCCACAGAACCGTCGTGTTTACCCCTCACTGGGTCGTCCCACTCGACGCCGTACCAAACACCTTTATATCCATGCACTTCGCCGATATACTTGACCGTACCAAAATCATCATTACTCTTTACGCGACTACCGATATGCACTTGAATTTCGCTCTCATCAGTACCATTGCGGCTATCCATGGTACCGTTGCAAAATTTTGGTATTAAGTTAACAGGCATTGCGCCCACCATTATTTTTTTGTTATCGAAAAAGGAACTGCTTATCAAAAGTAATACAGGCTGACTTTTTCCCCGAAAGCCGTTGTCACTATAATTGTCAAACTACGTCGCGGTAGGTAGGGCAAAGGCATTGCATGCGTCTTTAGTAAAAAATTGTCGATTTTCATAGTGGATCTTAAAATTTAAACAAAAACAAAGGTTTTTGAAGTTATACAATTAGGGACGGATTTTTAATGCTTTTTTTTCTCTATAAAAAATTATGTGATCACAGTCCAGCCGTCGGCGTCGCGAGAATGCGTTATTGACACCATTAAGTTTCATACTAAAGAATCCGTGTCGTGTTTTGTGAATTTGATCTTTACTATTTACTAGAATTGTCGCACTGAGAGTTACGTACATACCAGGAACGCATTTTCTCGACGACTAAAATGTAAGTTTAAAAATAATGCTTTATATAACTGTCGCAAGTCTAGTAAATTTTAATGTCTTTTAACGATTTGTTTTTAAATAAAAAATTTACTCGGCTGCAAGCTCTACTGCTGAGGACGAGATCCTGGGTTCGCTTCCTGGGGTCAAGCAGTGTTATTGGGTTTTTCTATAACGAAATTCTCAGTAGCAGCCCGGAGTTTAAAATTGTACCCGGTTACTTCTGTAAACATAATTTCGTTTTAGTAAATATAAGTAATGCCATTCATTAGTAACATATGTACATCACTCGGCCTTAAAATGTTGCCGGCTTCCTAAACAAAGTTATGATTTCTTTGTTTACTTTTGATAACGTCTGCCCGCCTTTGGTAGATTACAGATCGAAGCAATAAATTGTCAGAAGTTAAATCCAGTACAATTTATATCTTAAATTACCTATTTTTGGTTTGTATGTTAGTTTTCCTGAACCAAAATCTAATTGAACCAGTGTTGCCAAGAAATATTTAGCACTGCTTAGTTCGTTCTACAGGTAGTCAGAAGATGGCAGGACCGATACCGTTTCGAAATAAAATTCTAAATGGTGATTGGTGGAGGCGCGGATATAGGATATAAACCGCCCAAGTATGGTAGTAATACCGAATAAGGACGAGAAATGTAATTTTGCGTTCCGATTCGTGTACTGAAGCTCAAAGCTGCAAGTTTGTCAAGCAGTGAATACGCATAACGTTCGACGTGGAAGCTTTTGGCGGAAGCTAAGTTGAATATAGTAATGTGAATCGGACAGCTATTTAACAGGATTCGCGACCGCCCGGTTCAATGTTCCATTTATTTTCATTCGTTGTCTCGGCGCGGCGCTAGCGTCATCTCGCTCATAGCTTTCCGAAATCGGGAATCGGGACGTAAAAAGTGTTTTTTGACAAAAATGGCTACCGAAAGTGTCCCAGACGTGTACACCAGTCGATAATACGGAAATGCTCGTTTGTGTTTGTGGAAATATGCAGTTTATAAGTGAACAATTGTTTCGTGCTGTGCAGTAGTGCATTCGGATTTATCACGACAAAGGATAAGAGCGTCAAAATGAGGTATGTACAATATAATGAGTTCATCGCTCCTCAGAGCTTTCGTTAGCAAAACAAATAAATAATTATAAAGATGATCATGCACGCGTCGATCTATTTACGTCCTTATAGTATTTACTGCACCGGCGGTCTTCCTTTTCATCTGCAGACTGTTTTTTCATAGATATTACAACGTAAACACAAGTCGGGCGTGCGGTCGTTACGGTTCATCGATTACTTGATTACGATCGTAATTACATACGTTTATGAATGACACCGTAATTAGGGATTGTAAAAAAGTGTGCCTTGGTCATTCCTGCATGCATTTGTAAAAGAAACATGCGTTTCTGAAACATTTATCGATTTTTCTTCGCGTTGCGTTCCCCCACACGATGTATTTTCATGTTATTTTCCGAGAAAGTATTGTAAATAGGAATTAAGTAGTGACCTTGTGAGGGTTCAGAGGTAATTTATTAAATTGGGGCATAGTTTGTCCAATAGGGATGTCCCTTGGCACCATATGCGTAATGTTTCGCCGAACTGGGGTTTATAGGACCCCCAGGAAGGGTGTCTTGTTAAAACGAATACATATGACTAATAATAAACACCCCACCCCTATTTCTGCGTAAAAATACATTTCTTTAGTTGTTATTGCATCGCAATGTTAGTTGATTACAATTCTAACTTATCACTTTTTTTTCTCAGATAATGTTGTAATTATTTTTCTGTAAGATAAGCCAGGTAAATGAACCTGTGATAATTTTGTTTACACTTGAGTCATAAACTAGAGATAGTTTAATTTCGGATATCATTTTTATTCATAAAACATTTTGTTATTGATTATTTCCTGTGTGACATCATTATGTAAACAAGATAGTTAATTCTGTAATCTAGTTGTCTTAGTCAGTCAATTTGAATGAAATTAATATAACCATTAAGCATTTCCTTGTAGTTAAAACCTATGGGTAATGAATTAATATAAATAAGATCAGAGAATAAATGAGCCAAAAAAAGTAAATTTAAGTCTTATAAATGAATGAATTTGTAGCATATTATATATAACTCATGTTCAAAGCAATTACAAAATAAGGAAGTGTTGATATTGGTCATATACCTACCAGATCTATAATTCTAGTATAGGCAGTTGCTCATTGTAAAGTACCAGTATTTAGCTGTATTCAGTTAGACAGGAAGCCAACCACAACATAGTTAGAAAAAGGCAGATTATGTTGAGAAAATGGTATTCAACTATTTGGTGATGTGGTCATCATTGGATTCTCTTTCCTGATGAGTTTTTTAATTCTATCTTGTTAATTATTCTTCTTGTTTGGGCCTGTGCTATATAATAGCTAGAAATGGGGTGAATACTGAGAAGGCTACTGATAACTGGCACACAACTTATTTTCATATGGCTTTCTCACATCAACATTTTGGTTTTCATGGAAACTTCTTGTATAAAAAATTAACAGAAAACTAACAGCTAACAGTTTATTCCGCTGTTGTGTCGCAAAAAAAATTGTTCCCTTGTATTTTTGAGTAATTTCAGGTCTAAGTGCAACAAACACCCAACACACACTCACAATCATTCTATCCCTCTTTACACTTCACGGGCATTAGTTTATTTTTATTTTTATTAATTTTAACATGTCTGTTTTTTCCCTTCATCAAAATGTATCTAGAGTTTGAAAATTGAACACTTTGTTAATTAATTCCTGGTGGCCTGGTGATCTATCACTCAGGGTATCCAGGGACGCCAGTCCCTCACAAAGGATCTTATCTTGTTCATTTGTTGTCAAAATGCTATAATTCTTGTCTCTGTTTATACCTATTAAGCTTTAGTGAATAGAGAGAAAAAAACCCGCCCAAGCGCGTGTCGGAACACACACGTTAAGGGTAGCTGTATGAATTTATTCCAAGAACAAACTTGATATTGTAAGTAGTTGAAAAACATGTTCACCAATACATTCCAACCGATAGTTACTACTCCTGGTGCGTTATTCACTCCAAAAACAACCATTAAGCTGGCAGTTGAGGGAACACCTGACTTAACAAAATTAAGAAATTTAAAGCTTAATACTCCGCAAATGGATCCCTGAATCGAAAAATGATTTTCACGTACATACAATATTTTTGAACGACCTTTCCAACGACACCATGGGATAGACAGGATAAAAACAATCCTCACCTTACCCTAAAACCCCTTTTTTTCAAAATTTGATTTACTGCTTTGTCGGCGTGACTAATAATATATATCCATGCCAAATTACAGCTTGCTAGTACTAAGATTCTCTGAGCTAAGCTGTGGACAGTCAGACAGATACATGTTTATAGGTATATAAACTTTTATCTAAGAAGGCATTGCTGCGGGAAACTGTAGGTAGGTAAACAGGCCAGGAGGATGATGGTTGGTCCTGTGCTAATATTCCCACATAATCTCATAACAGGATGTCAACTGGCAATATCAGTAACCTACCTAACATTGTCATCTATGTCATACCAAAAATAAAAAAATAAAAAAAGTGGTAAAATGACAATGCCAGATCCTGCCCCAGCTGTTTACAGGAAATGTCAATTAATGAAAATAATTGTAATGATTAAGGAACCTTTTCATGATACATTGTTTTTCAGTAGAACTTGCCGATTACAAATCAATGATAAAAGGAATACAACCCCCGAATTTCCTATTGCGTTACATATTGCGCATGTTAAACACCAAAAAAAGGTTTAAATACCAGTAAAACAAAAACTCATATTACGATTATAATAATTGTGATAATGCGTAACTTATATGTTGTTTAAATCGCTTTTTAACAATTATAAACTGCACCTAACCTATAATCAATGTCATTATAGTTTTAAGATTTAAACAGAAACCGCAAGTTCTACAGTATTTAGGACAAATGTTAAGTTAACAGTAATAAATAAGCTTTAATATGCTGCATATTGCAGGCTTGTAAATTACTTTTTGATTTTAGTGGGGCAAAGTTCTATAGAGTTTCTGGCATTGTCCTTTGTAAGTTTGTATGTCGAGGGTAATCTCTGGAACTACGGGTCGGTTTTTTTTTGCATTTTGTAGACCAATTCTTGAGGAAGGCTATTGGCTATTCAACATCATGCCATGACCCTTAGGAGCAGATCAGAAAGAAAAAGAAGTCGGAAATAACGTTAAGCGAAAACGGAAGCGCTAGCAGGTGATGCGACGCGACGGGGTGGGGCGGGGGAACAAGAAATTTCACGCTGACGAAGTCGAAGGCCGAAACTAGTCACAAATACATGTAATCCATGTAGGAGGTAATATAATTATTATCTGACCGTACATAGAAGTCCCATTTAATCCTCTCCCTCACATTGCGAGTTTGATAACTTCTGCCCATAAAAATATAAAAACCTCTTTCAGATAACCGTATTGCACACACAACCTACATATCCTTCCATAACCAGCCTTGACATCGTTTAAACTAATGTAAACTAGTCAATTATTCAAGTCAAAATATTACGATTTTTTTTTTTATGAATGACGCAGAGGATAATGTTATTAATATTATACTAGGAAAAGGAATTTACTATGTCCAAAGTGATTACTTCGTCATCCGTGTATATGATTAGGAAGTTTTTACCTAGAATTGCATTTAATTAGTCATTATGCTGGTTCTTTTCCTTTTAAAACAGTTTGTGAATGATCTTAATTATAAATCATAAGTTCCAATTACTTTGTTTTTGTGTAATACTTGGAATTAGCTGGCAACCTGTACCTGCCATGTAGGCAAAATAATATTGTTACATTTTTATTTAACTGCAGTGATGGTTTTTTCCCCTTTGGCAAAAAAGATGAACATCGTTTGGATCTACACAAAATTGTCCCCTATTCTTCTTCTTAGTACGTCGATGGCAATTTGTATACACTCAGCCCAGAATTTGGCTACCACGGGCTGTGTCCGATGGGATTTCCCATTGGCTAAAATGATGAACTTCAATTCAAACTATTATCCCCTATTCTTGTTCTTAACGTGTCGATGGCAATCGATATACAATAAGTCCAAAATTTGGCTACCAGCTTTGCACCTTCAGTGGCGTCCATCAACTCCGTCTCATCTCACCAACTAATTGCGCCATCGTTTGTGGAACAGCACCACATTTACACTCTAGGGTGGAGTCATCTGTCTGAATCTCACCTGAGCAGGTTTTCTTTGCTTCGGCCTACCTGAGTCCGAAGTTACCACTGCTCTCAAAACGGTGAAGGAAAACATCGTGAGGAAACTGGCATGTCCTAGAACCATAAATTGGAAGACATGTGACATCTACCAACCGGCGCTGGGCCCGCGTGGTGGATTACGGCCCACTCCCTCTCACCGAGAGGAGGCCTGTGTCCCAGCAGTGGGAACAGTATAGGCTAATATCACCAATCAAACTGAGCAAAAACCATGTTTAAGATCTGTAAGTGTCATGAGTGAGTATTGACACTGACAGCTTTTGATCGCGATTTAGATTTGCTGATCGCGTTCAGTTTCCATTGGTAAAATCGGCACTGATAATGCTTGATGAAGGGATGAATAAAAAAATTGGCACTAATAAAACTGCCATGGCTCATCAATCATCATCATACTCCTGCCCTAAAATCCCAATTTATTTGGAAGCTGCTCAAAATTTCTTCTTCAGCCATATCATATTTCTTTGGGTCTTGCCGTTCTCTGATAAGTTTTATTATACGCCAACTATGGTGGCTTGAGAGAAGCTCAGTACTAAATTTCCTGCCCTTATCTCAATTTATTTGGAGTCTCGCAATGTGTCTGTCTGTTTCTGTATGTCTGTCTGTCTTTTTCTTCCATACTTCTCTCATAGCCGTCATCGCTTTCTAGCCATATCATCTTTCACACGGATCCATCGTTTCTTTGGTCTTCCCCTACTCTTTTAGCCATAGAAATCGAAATCAAAATCAAAATATTTTTATTTCACATAAACCTACATGGGCATTTATGAAACGTCAGAAGCTAGGTACACGGTTCCAATTGGTCGTTTCCTATGGAGAAAAGCCGAGAAGAAACTCCGCGGTTACTGTTTAAAAAATAATTGACTTAATAATGACTTAATAATTGACTGACAATGTTTTCAAATTACAGTGTTAATAGGTATGGGAGGACAGTGTAGGCCTGTCAGCAAGTACCATAATATGCTTAACAAATATGGTCCACAAATCTACAGTCTACAAGGATCGACATTCCTACTCAAAACTTTCCTCACGATGTTTTATCCGCAATCCTCCGCATAACACGCCCATACCATTGCAAATGAATTCCGCACAACTTGAGAGACGCTGTGAAAGAATTCATGCAGAAAATTTAAAAATGTCCACCATGATACAGCTGTTTATGGTTCTGTAATCAAACAATGCTTTTTTCTAAATGCTTTTAGCCAAATAGCTTTCATCTTAAACCCAAGAGACACATTTTAATAATAATTGCAAAATAATTCAGTATTTGGCCGCTCCTATCCACCTGTCAACTGTTCATCATATAATAATGAACTGGTTTGTTCAAGGCCGTTTACATTGAAAAGTTATTGTTGAAATATTCAGCTGTGACATTTTTATGTCGAGTGTGTTGCAAGCGTTTTTAAGCTTGATTATATATTTGCCTACTTATAAAACACTGGTTAGTAGGCCCGCATTACAATTGTATGACACAGTATTAAGTCCCTGCACCTTGTAAGGGCATCGCAAATGTTATGTGTTATGTTAAATTAACTTTTGCCTGCGGCATCGCTAGCGTGGATGTCAGAAAAATCGCACTGGAACGTGATACCACGTCGATTTTTTCTATTGGTTTACGCGGCGCACGCCAGTGAAGCTCCCAGTCGGCCTGATCTTCAACAATCATCGTCATATTTCAGCCAATTTACTCGAAACCTTAATGAATTATACATCTAAACCTTCATCAGGAATCACTCCGTCCCAATGTGAAAACTGTATGAAACTCCACTCGGTAGTTTTTCGAGGTTATCTCGTTAAGACCGACAGACAGTCGTGGCGGGGAGGACTTTCTTTTATAATATGTAGGTATTATTAAAAATTCATTACATTGTAATAGATATTGGTCAATAATTTACTATTGGTACATCTGATATAAAAAAAGGAAGTCTTGAAGTTTATTCTGGCAGGGTGGGGTTACATTTGAATGCCTGTCCCCTGTGCCAGTTAGCTTCACTGTTCCCTATCAGCCATATGTGGGTAGGCAAAATACCACAGAACGCCACCTACTACGATCCTTACATACTCCTTTTGCCTCGTTTACGTTCATACATCTGGTTGTACATGCACACCGGTTTTGAGTACTACGCACCTAAACTTTCTGAAGAACATCACCAATAATAGGGTTACTGTATGTCCTCCTATGGCGTCCCCTCCCGGCGTTTCCACTCACATCTGCCTTGTAAATACCTTTTGCTAGTCTACTTTCATTCATCCTCTCAATATGCCCAAACCATCTAAGTGTAGCCAGCCATTTTGTCTGGCGTTTTCTTACAATGGTTCATGCAAATAGATTTTGACACGATGAGACTAAATATCAAGTTTGCAGCAAGCAGACAAGCAAGTGGACAAGCTGTAGTCATACAGTTTTTGGGTCCACAAAAATTGTCGTAGTAAAAAATCGTGAATCATAATCACCTGACTTATCACAGGGATTTGCATTACAATGAACCAGTTTCTTGTCAGAATAATTAACGTCTCAAATCTTGAAGTTGGATTCATAGAAAATGCTTAACCTAAGCTAATTAGATAGTATACTAATAAAAATGACTATTATAGGTACTGAATAGGTATAATGCCACTCAAGCTGCAACTATTTATTGAACTTATTAGCATCGTTAATGTGTTTTTCGTCAAACCCTTGAGGAGGTCCACAAGCAAATTAATTTGTCTACTGTCACTCGTTGCTTCATCTTGCATGTTTGCAGGATTTGAAAGGGAATGCTAACACTAAGCAGCTGGGTGGCCACTCCACCCAGTTGTTTATTCGTAACTAGCTTCTGCTAGTGACCTCGTCTACATTTACCGGGATAAAAAGTTTCCTTTGTGTTAGTTAATCCAGGTTGTAAACTATCTGTGTGCCAAATCTGTTCAGCCGTTTTTAAATGATTGAGTAACAAACCATCCAAACACATCCTAATAATCCTAATCCTAACTAATATTGTATTGTTAGTTTGTTTACGCTTTCACGCTAAAACGGTTGAACGGATTTAGATTAAATTTGGTACACAAATAGACCACGATCTGGATAAGGAAATAAAGCTTCTTTTCATCCTGAATCGCAGACAAAGTCGCGGGCAACAGCAAGTTCATAATATAACCAACTGCGCCCCGCGGTTTCACTCGCATAAGTCTCGATCCCGTGGGAATATCGGGATGAAAACTATACCATCTCCTAATCCACGTCATGGTCTCCAAATGTTTCAAATATTATCCAAATCCCTTCAGCCGTTTTAGCGTGAAAGCGTAACAAATAAACATACAAAATCTGTTTATAATATTAGGAGAGATAAGTACCTAGTCGGATTGTTTTCGTCGACAAGTACTTAGATAATACATCTCCTGTTCAGATTCACTTAATACTAGTGACATTAAACTTACCTGCTTACTTAGGAAATACTTACGCACTTTGTCATTTTACATTACTAACGTATTCTAAAAGTCAAGGTTGTATGCAGGGATTGAGTCAGTTTCCTTTGTGTTTACTGTAATCATGTGTATTATTATTCTAGAATCCGGTAAGCGCTAGGCTTTAAAATAGATACGATTAGTCATCAACTGTGAGTGTCTTTCTAAAGAATGACTGGGCGGGGTTGGGTTCTAACCCAGGCAGGCGCTTTAAATTTAAATTTTAAATAAAACTTTATTTCAGACCATAGGTCCATATTTTGTTAGTATATTGATGTTAGTGACAATAGTGCTTAGGTTACTAGGTTAGTATTGTACTTTCGGGTGACGGTGAAGGAAACTAGCATGTCCTAGAACCGAAAACTCGAGCGACATCGGCCCACTCTCAGCCACAGAGAGGAGGCATGTATCCCAGCAGTGGGAATCCTAATAGGCTGATCATACATATTGATCAATTTTCACATAATTTTATTAGATTTACAACAGTCAAGTCTACAGCAAGAACAAGCAGAAGGAACAAGTAAAGGAGACCGGAAAGACGAAACGTTTGTCGCAAAAAAAAAGGACCGGAGATATCATAAATATTTACACCTAGAATTCAATAATAAATCCTCTTAAAAGTCTTAATGATGCTTCTGTCTCCTTGGTCTACGGGTAAGGCGGATGGTCATGACAGCCTCGTTGGTCTACAGCAGCCGCGAGTCTAGATTTATCATTGGTTAATAAATAAGTAATGGCAATAAGCTCACCCCCTAAGTCATGGAACTTACAACGTGCCTGATGTATGGGTGGGCCATTCACCTTGCCATCCTACTGAGGAATACAGCTGTATGTTCTTTTGTCAGCTAAGTATTAATCTAAGTATGCACTAAGTTTTAAGGTTCTTCACATATCCTTTGTCGCGGTTGTCGGTTTTAACCAAAAACAATGTAGATGCGCAAAGCACGATTGGTGTACGAACATTGTGTGGTATACCTAGCCAGCTTAATACCTCGAAGCTAACCTAAAATAGGACGGAAAAGCAGCCTCATTGTTTTTAATTTGTTTAAAAGCTCGTGTGGTTTCCTGTAGGTCAACCCTACCCACTCGTTCAAAACCCGCTGGTGTCGCAAATGGCAACTCACACAGTACGTTATAAGGTAGAGCAACGTTCTCTCGTAGTTATGATGGCTATATCCCTACAATATTGTCATTGTTGTGCAATACCTACGCGGTCAAAATGGACGGCAGAGCATTTATTTTTATTTTTCTACCCGACGAAAATTTTCACACGAGGTCTAGAATCATATTGCCGAATTCATGGTTAAAATTTGCGCGTCGATGTCCCTGCCACCCTGTAAACACATATGGCTCTGATGGCTCTTTTCTGCAGAATGAAAATGGACTCGATGTTTGCAGCCCGTCCCCATAGTAAACACGTACGACATAATACTATGAAAGTAACTAAAATAGACTAGTCTCGCGGTATCTACATCAGTAAATTGACGGATTTTTCTCACAGCATATGCTGCTGAACTTAGCCGTCCTGCAAGGGATGTTAAATGAGGACCCCATTGAAGCTTTGAATCGAGCGTGATCCCCAGGAAAACGTAATAGATTATAGCTCCCACCAGCTAGGTGTCTACTACGTACCTTAGCTGCATAATCAGCCTACAGAGATAGATACAGGCCTCCCCTCAGTGAGAGGGAACGGGCTACAATCCACCACGCAGGTCCAGTGCGGGTCGGTAGATGTCACATGTCTTCAATTTGTTGGTTCTCGGACATGCCGGTTTCCTAACGATGTTTTTCCTTCACCGTTTTTAGAGCAGTTGTGATTAAATTTAAAAAAAGCAAAGCGCCTGTCTGGGTTCAAACCCACGACCTACAACTCGTTAGTCGGGGCCATTACTTTTATTTGATTAGATTATTTTATATTTTGTGAATGTGATAACGTTGTAGGCCATATAGACTATAGATTTGCAGTTAAGAACCTGGCACTTGATGACAGGCTCTGTCCTCCCATACCTATTAACACTGTAATTAGAAAGCATTGTACATATCAGCCAATTATTTTCAAAAGAGTTACTGTGGAGTTTCCTGTCGGCTCTTCTCCATAGGAAACGACCAATTCGAATCGTGCACCTAGATTCTAGACATAAAATATTTTGATTACCACTAGGCCACCACAGCTGTTCTTCTACGTAGCTTTAAACTTCGTCAAATGCTATAATAATAATGACTATATCACATCATTATGTCATAAACGCGAAACAATGTTATCACCTGCATCTAAAACATGATAATAATGGCCAACATCCTAAAATAACACCAATGACACTACTTCCTCCCAAACGGAGGGGACAATTAGAACCAATTAATGTAATTTTACATTATTTTAGGGTTGGCTCGTTTGGTGGCAGAGAAACATAACCCTTGTGGCCACATGCACAGTAAGGCTGAAAATGTTATCATAAACGCGCAAGACATCCAACGTTTCATACATTCTACATCGAGAGAGCAGTGGTGGCCCTGTGGTAAAGGCTGCGACTTATACAAATTGTAGGTCGTGGGTTCGAACCCAAGTAGGCACTTTAGTTTTTTCGTCACCGCCGTAAAGGTAAAGGAACCACACAAAACGGTAAAGGAAAACATCGTGAGGAAACCGCCATGTCCTAGATCCAAAAATACGAAGACATGTGACGTCCGCCAACCCGCACTGGGCCCGCGTGGTGGATTATGGCCCACTCGTTCTCACAGAGAGGAGAACATTGTAGGCTGATTATCCATTAATTCTACATCACGAAGGCTTATCGCGAAAACTACATTATAATTTGAACGGCCCGACAACAACCATCGGACTGCAGAGTCCACCAGACAACACCCGCCAGTCGGAAGATCTTCTCTTTTTCCATGCATCAACTTTCCGCCATGGTCCTCAATTCTCCTAACAATGTTAAGTCTAACTGTTGTGTAATCCCATGTGTTTGCCAAAACATTGTCTTTAGTTCATAATTTTTTTCAAATAAGCATCGTTTTCCAATATGCGACCTCAAGAGTTTTTCTTTTTCTTATAGCCTTCTAGCAAGGGGCCCTCTTTTCAATGAAATCGACTACACATCATATCAAACAAAGCAATTAAAATATATTAAGCACATTTTCATTTATTCCGATTACGATGCAATACTAGTAACAACACAAGGGCTCAATTGACTGTTACTCAAATATGCCAAGGTGATATGCTTGATCGTTTTCTATAGAACTTTATTACTTCATGTCAGCTGTTGACCACGAAACAGAAAATAAATAGAAGTTCACAGACAAAAAACCTTGATCACTTAACGTAGCAGTGTTGTTGGTATCGGTTCCCAACAAAATGGTTGAGCTGGATGGTGCTGATCCACGCGTCAGGTTCGTGAACGGGCACCGCCGGTTGAATGACGTGCCCAGGTGTTTATAATGTCTTGATTTAAAAGAGTGTTCTTGAAGTTTCTTTCCCGTTCTTCTCCATAGAGATCCACGTTTTGAAATTGGCAACTAGCTTCAACTGTCCGGCTAACTGGCCGTCTCTTTGACAATTCAAAAGTGCCTGTAAATGGTTTTAATTTAAATAAATGCTTTGAGTTTGCATTTCACCTAAGTTTTCACGGTGTGATGCTGACAGAATAGCAGGTCATGTCATTAAATGATTGTTACTTGAACTTCTGACAAGTAACTGTTTTGTTGTATTTTAAACGATACGACCCGAAACGAGCATATCTCGTTAACGTAATATCATTAACAAGATGTGCTCATGTTTTAATGTATTCGAAGGTGTGTAAATTACTCAAATTATTGTGTAAATTTGTGGGTTGCGTCTGAACATCAGCGTCAGGTGATACACCTCGTATTGTCATCTGACATGAGAGCTGAAGCCCTTTTGTTTTTTATAGTTTTAAGGTGTCATTTTTTTGTGCTGTAATGCCAATAAACGCATTTTTCTTTCTTTCTTTCAAGTTAAGACTTACAATAATAATTTGATAGCCATACGTATCGTTCATGTATTAGGTGTGTCGATACACAAAATTGGTCTTTAATAACGAACTATAGGTATTTCTCAATTCTGTGATGTCATTGTCAATTTCTGAAATGAACCCTGATGACCAAATGTCATCATAATCAGACACAAATATGCTAATTGCATGCCATAACTCAATCCCCGGCTTCTCTATGTCAACTGCTACCACCCTCCGAAAAGCGTCGCCCCACCTAGCCTGAGAGCGTCCGCAGCGGGCTTTCTTACGTTTGCCGATTCGCGGTCTCCATTCAAGTACACGTCTACATCAAGGGTCATCAATTCTACGGCTTATATGGCCGGCCTACTCCTATAGCCATCTATCTACATTCAACATTCATACTGAAAACTTTCCTGATGACGCTTACCTCACTCCGCATCTGACCCATACCATTAAAACCGATTTCCAGACGTCGTTTAATCTCCTTAGTTGTGAGTTGCGCTGCACGATTTCTGACAAATGCGTGCATTGACTGGATAGGTCCACTCTATCTGTGTAGTTCTTTCCTCAAAAGACCATTTCAGACATCGATCTACATGGTCTTCACATGATCTGACCAAGATTATGTCTGGACTTTAAAAGAGAGTTTGTGTCGCCTTTCTTTTCAGAGTAGTCAGATAGGAAACGCCGACCTCTTCTAGTTCGTTTACACAACCTTTCAGTCACTGGTTCCTCTTAAAATTGTAAACTCTTATCAAACCTCCTTTCCCAATTTCGCAATACATTGCTGCATTTTCAAATCGATGTTCTTGCAATACCACACGTGCGACGCAATGCACAGCAAACTGGTTCTCGGTACAGATTGCATATTGTTTGTAACAGTACTTGTTTCTTGCATAACGTGATGATAACATAAAAACTTACGATTGTTCTCAATGATGTAAGCGATCACTTTTACTTTGTGTTCTTGGCTGTCAGCGGTTTGCAGGTTTTGCATACGGTGTGCAATGTGCACGAATAAAGTGCATAGGAGGGTTTGAAAGACTGCTGATTTACAAAAGAGTGGGTTGGTATTTTTAGGATGAGATCTGCAACCTAATTACGTAGCACGCTATCAATCATAATCTGAATAACTTTGAAGGATATTGCTAATCCATTGCTTCATATGTTCGAAAAATCGGTCTGTTCAACAACGTAAATGACGCAATGAATGTTGTTGAACCGTCAAAATTAAAGTAATTCCTACTGATAATGTGTTACCTAATTACCCCGCTGATCATTATTGCTGTCAAAAGATTTACTACTACTTTTAACCGAATAGTAACACAGTAGACCACCCACAGCAACTAACAAGGCTGGCGTGTAAAGGCTCGTGTACACTGGCGCGACGCGACAGCGCGACACAAGGCACCGCGTGGGACGCGACGAGCGGTGCAATAGAAAAAGAAAATCCGTTGCGCAAACTCAACAACAGGCATGCTTGTTTCTTAGCGGATTATTAAGGAAGTTATTCCTTTTTCCTTTATAGCTACGAAAAGTTGCTTGGTATGAAAACTTGCTGAAGCTACTTTGTACCAACTTTCTCATATCGATTTGTCATTAAAACTCAATGAATTTCAAGGAGATATCTTATCATAACAAATTATCAAGTACTACTTATCTAGATTACATTCTTTAAGTGGTTATTGTTCTACCAGTTTCAAATTCTCCTTCCATTGAATCTATATTAATATTATAAAGAAGAATGATTTGATTGTTTGTTTGTATTGAATAGGCTTCGAAACTACTGGACCGATTTGAAAAATTGTTTTACCATTAGAAGCCGAAATCATGTCTGATGATGATGAACATAGGCAACTTTTTTTTTTGTCGAAATCTATGCGGACGAAGTCGCGTGCGAAGTGTTGGTCATAATTAACCAGATAATTGTTGGGTTATATCTGCAATCAAACCAGATACAGCCACTATAAAATTATCTCATTGCGACCAGTTGAAATTATTCGCCTCGATTCGATCAAAGAGTTCGTGGAACCAATTATATTCGAAGGCCATTAATAAATATATCGATCGCTTTGCTGCTGTTTCTCTGATTGAGTCTGTCTGTTTCCCAGACAGTAAATATCGATTGACATCAGCGTCGAATTATCAACTTGCTCATTTGATCTGAACGGATCAACCGTTCTGATCAAATGCTATCATCGACAGGACCAAGGCTGAGGTTCTTCTCTTGAACAGCAGGAACAGCTCATCATCATCATTATCATCATCTATCGAGCCTTTCCCCAACTATGATGAGATGTGACCTCCACAACCCAGTTACTGGGTAATACGATACCCCTTGGTAAGACTGGTTGTCAGACTTTCGGGCTTCTGACAACCCGTACCTAACGACTGTCAACGATCCATGAATGACAGCCGGGACCAACGGCTTAACGTGCTTTCCGAAGCACGGAGGGTTCTTGGTATGTTAAGATGGTAACCCATCCACGGACCAACCGCAGCAAGCGTAGCTTAACCTGATCAATCGACGCGTGCGCCTGTTATTTACTTAGCCACAAGCCACACACACCCTTCGAAACAAGTCATATATTTTTTACTCAGTATTCAAACAATTAAAATAGATTTCATAGGTTTTAAGTGTATGTTTCTTTAGGGGTAATATTATGTATTTTTAGTTTTACGAGGGCTGCACTAAAAGTATCGGGAATGGAATATTTCCACTGTTCCTGTCATATTAAAATCTTTTAATTGAAAACTCCTTGGTTTAAAAAGTCGAATATCATTTGTTTATTTAAAAAAAGATTCTCGGTCTTGTCACAAGATTTTGTCAAACTTGTTTAGTCGTTGAGAAAATGGAATTGATTTATTATGACTTTCGAAGTGGTTTAACACAAAAACAGTGTGTTGACCGGATGATTTCTGCATTTGGTGATGAAGCCCGATCCAAAACCACAATTTATCGCTGGTTTGCTGAATTTCAACGTGGACGTGTCAAGCTCAGTGATGATCCCCGTCAAGGTCGTCCAAAAACTGCAGTCACCCAAGAAAACGTTGATGCTGTGCGTAAGCTGATTGAACAAGATCGACATGTGACATACCGCGAAATTCAGGCAACTTTAGACATTGGCATGAGTCTAATACAAATAATCTTGCATGAACAATAAGGTTAAAAAAAGTTGTTTTACCGATGGATACCGCATTCGCTCTGTGAAGAGCAAAAAGCGGCTCGCGTTACTTGGTGCATCAGAACTCTCGAAAGATTCCACGCAGGATCCTCAAATGCTGTATACAACATCGTACCAGGTGACGAATCCTGGATATACGCGTACGAACCCGAAACAAAAAACCAGTCACGAGTTTGGGTGTTCCAAGATGAGTTAAAGCCAACAAAAATTGTTCGTTCACGGAGTGTTGCAAAAAAATGGTGGCCACGTTTGTCTCCAAAACCGGCCATGTTACGACTATTCCTCTTGAGGGACAAAGAACGGTTAAAGCAGAATGGTATGCTAGCATTTGTTTGCCACAGGTCGCTTCTGAACTCCGTAAAGAGAACTGCAACCGCCGCATCATCCTCCATCACGACAATGCGAGTTCTCACACCGCACACAGAACAAAAGAGTTTTTAGAGCAAGAAAACATACAATTATTAGACCATCCGCCGTACAGCCCCGACCTAAGCTCTAATGATTTCTATACTTTCGCCTACGACGCCTACAAAACGGCCATTTTGGAGACCCCAACTTCCGAATGGAATGGTTGCTTCAATTATTGGTTCCATCGGATGGAAAAATGTGTCAAATTTCGCGGAGAATACTTCGAAAAGCAATAAATACATTTTTAAATAGTAATGTTGTGTCACTTCCTTGATTCCCGAAATTTTCAGTGCCGCCCTCGTAGCGTTGATTTTTTCTTTCTTGTTGATTTAATTTTAATTGAAGACTTGTAATTGGCTGACAGTTATATTTACTTTATTTATTCTGCTTTGTTTAGCTATACTTTAGTCTCTCTAAGTGCTTCAATAAATAAATTGGAGTAAAAATATAAATTGAAAGAATGTATTGGGGTCGGCTTCCAGTCCAATCGGATGAAGCTGAATACCAGTATTTAACATGGAGCGACTATCTGACCTCTACAGCCCAATTACTACTTAAGAATTGGTTAGTTAGGTGAGAATAGCTCATGCAGAAACAGAATACAAACAAGAACAAGTGGCGTAGTACTCAAAATATTCGCCAGTAGCGCCAGGCAAATAATCGGATGGGTGTCGCCACTCGTGAAAGCTATTTTAATGCAGACTGAGGTGGACCTATGAATATATGCATACCTTTTTTTAAGTCACATTTTCATTTTGTAAACTGTAGTCGGCCTGCATTATCTCAGTGCATATCAAAGGCAATCCAATGAACTGACGTTGGCGTTTGACATGATGAAAGTGACTGAAGTGACACTGTTGTGACAGCTGACAGATCTCTCTCAGATGTTCAATGGCCAATCTATGGTTTACTGTCATTGTTTTAAAGCACAGAGTTACTGAAGCCGCGCTGACGCCTTGTTGAAAGTGAATAAAAGTAATTTATAAATATTTTCAGCCTCCAGGGCCTCAGAGCCCAAACTACCACATGTCATCGTTATCCACGGTGCAACCTTTAACCCTCTCCTGTGCACCTGCCGGTAAATAAAAAAGATAGAATGTATTAAATATCTAGGGGTTTTAATAGACCAGCGGCTCTCTTTCAAGCCCCATATTGACTTGGTGGCAAAGCGCACTAGAAAATTGATTCACATAATGAAACTCTTGCGTAACTCCGCCAATAAAAAAACTCTAAACATGGTATATGTGGCATTATGTGAGTAAATTCTGTGTTACTGTATAACAGTATCGGGTGGAGTTGGAATCACCACCATGAACCAAAGCGAACGAGCCCGGCGAGTACATAGACCTGGCCCATTTTGAAACATCTCCTTTGTAGACGAAAGACCAGGTACCATTTTCATTCATACCATTACTTGTTACCCTTGTCCAGCACACCCCGACGTCTTTACCGCGTCCATCTACACTGTTTATTAATCAATAAACAAGTTCGACAATCATTACAGCATGTTTATCACTGACCCATGCGCATTGACCAACCTTGCAATACCCAGCTGTCGATATTCACATTGTCCTTTGGAATGCGCCTGATCATACTTTGAGGTATAAACTAGTACATCCGCAGCTGGTTAGTCGGTTCATTGTGCGGAGTACAGGCGCGGAGAAATGGGTTATGTTAGTTATGATCGTCCTAGTTTTGTTAGGGAAACTGCTGTTGTGTTTCTGGCCTTGTTGTGGATGTTTTTGCATTGTAAATCTGGTTTTTGTGTACCGGAAATGTTTACCATATTTTGAGACTACATTTCGTTTGAAAAGCTGCTATTAGTTCCTTGGTCTGTGTGTCATGTTGCATAGATTTATGTAAGCCATTACTATATTCCAGGATATCATGATATCGGAAGGCTAGCGGTAGATTGCAGAGGCAGTATATGTTTATCAGTTATTATAATAGCAGGTGCAGTAACAAAAAAAACACTACAAAGTGAAAATTACTTTAATGGGGAAGGTCGGGCAAAGCTAATTGTAGATGGCGGGACCATAGCTAGGTCCCTACGGCCTTTTATAAATTTGACATTTCGTTCATTCATGAGTTTGATTTTATTTCACTATTTCGTTATTTTCGGTTATTTCAGTATTTTATATCAAGTACTTGACATGGAAAGTGACAAAATTTTAAACCTTGAATATTTCCTCGTAATTTCTTCAAAATGTTTCTGACACAAACTCGAACTCGAAAAATCCCTACAAATAGCTTTATACCACAAAAATCTAAGTTTAGCGTCTTTCGGGAAATGGTGCACTCCAATTTCGGAGTATCTAGGAACACAATAATGCGTCAATTTTCACTAAAATAAAATAAAACCACAACACGCCTTGTATTATTAGCTTGTGTTGGGAACTAGCTATGACAGCGCCATTTTGACAGTTGCCTTCCCCATTTCGGAAGTCGGTGTCATTGGTTTTGTATTTTGTTTGTTCACCGACTTCCGAAATTGTTATTTTTCACTTTGTATTGCTTTTTTTGGAAGACGGTTGTTTTTTTTTTTTTTTTGAAAAAACCTTTTATTTTTCTCATTTTTTTTTGCTGTGGTACCTACCCCACACAAATTCGTACACCACTACTTGCTATGTAAATATTAGTGACAGGAAGTAATTAAAACATCATCAATGTACACTATGTGGAAAAAATACGTATTATTGAAGATAACTGAAAAACAACCCAAGCAAAGATAATAAAAATTATACAGGATCATCCCTGAAGCATAACCCTATGCATAATTTTTTTTTTTAAATTAAACCACCATTATTGTCGAAGATCGCGGAACAAACATACAAAAAAAAATGCAGACGTATTTTGAGCTTCCACCTTTTGGAAGGTGGCTTAAAAATTAATTTCATGATTCCTTTTAAGTGCTGAACATATTTCCAAAAGATATTTTGGCTTTTGTAAAAGTCTTACACCTTAGCCTTGAAGTCTGGCAACTTCTGAAGATTGAACTCTGATAAAGAAAAAACAAGGTGCGTTTGTTACGAAATTGAGTGCTTCATTCAAACGTTTGGTTATTTCTATTGGCCCACTGCCTCTCGGAGAGAGGAGGCATGTGTCCCAGCATTGGAACACAATTGGCTGTTTATGCTGATATGCTTTCTCTATCGGGACACTGTTCACAAAACAATTTTACAATCCATTAAAGTAGATTCTCCAACAAAACTTATTGAAACGAAACTCAGTTTAACACGCCAGTCCACACCAGATCTAGCCTAGTTTAATATATTATGTTATACACGAGCGAGTTGTTATGTAACAAGTAACTACACTGAGGCAGACGGCTTGCTAATTGTTTGGACATTGTTAGGTAGAATGAATGGAATGGATGAAATTCGGGCTTTAACTTGAACTAACTTGTGCCTGGGACATCGTCCGCGTGAAATTTCTTGTTTTAATAATATACTATAATATGCTATGAAAGTCAATTTATATACTGAAGTTTTTTATTAGTGAAAGAACATTATATGCTATGACAGTCAATTTATATACTGAAGTTATTTTATTAGTGAAAGAACATTTGGAATAGAATCAGTAGTTCTGTAGATTACGCCATGCAGGCAAACTCAAACGGGTACGAGTACGGCAAAATATTAAAGAACCGGGTGTAAAGTTCACTCATACTCTTCGGAAAAGGGAGGATCCTCCGACCAGATGGATGTCGTATCTGGTGGGCAACTGCCCGATGATTGTTGTCGGGAAGTTGTATATATGCTATCTGCGCGGTAAACTCTGCTTGCGCGATGCAGGATTGATGCGTTTGTTCGCATGTGGCGGTGTAGATGCCGCCACAGTAGCTCCATAGTAGGACTCACACCTGTGCTATGTAATTATATCATTCAAAGGAGATTGAGTTTATACAATGCAAAGATAGTCTCAAAATATTCAACAGCTCTAGCTTTTACATGGATCGAATCCCATCTGACCTTCGTAACATAGGGACTTGCAATACTGAAAAAGTTGATGCGGCTGATACTGCATAATTATTTAATATGGGTCGATTGCCAACTGACCTTCGCAGCCGGAAACTTAGTCTGTGTTTTAACTATATCCTATAGTTGAGCGGATAAACCAGTTAACCGCTTTTATTACTTAAACTGTAAAGGTTGTAGAGGAAACAGACATTCTACATTTTACCGAGAGAGAGTTGGCTAGGCGCCAAGCATTGCAATTTATAGGGTTCGTCACTTCTTTTAATAAAAGCAGGAATAATGATCAGATTGTTTACGCAACTAATGCCTCAAATGATGGACTCAAATTGGGTTTTTTGTCGAAAGCTGAATATCATTTTCTAAAAAAAAATGTGTCTCGTTCAATAATTTCAAGGCCAAGTTTAAATACTGAGTTAAGTCTCGTACACAGGCGCGAAACCACAGTGTGACATAAAGGCACCGCGTGTCGCGCGACGAGCGGTGCCTTTGTGTCGCGCTGTGGCGACGCACCTGTTTGCGGGAACCTTGAAAAACGCTCAAAATCTAGTAGCAATCTCATATCAGCGACTGTCATTGTCAACATATTTAAAAAAAAATGTAGTGAATAAAGGCTCATTAACACTGGCGCGACGCAACAGCGCGACACAAAAACACCGCGTGTCGCGCTACGAGCGGTGCCTTTGTGTCGCGCTGTGGCGTGGCGCCTGTTTGTGGGAGCCTTAAGAGATTAGAATGCGTACGTTCTTTAAAATACGGGAATCGCCTTTCGGGTCAAAATTGCCTAGAAGGGACTATTGTATAATAGACGTAACTGTCTTATTGCAATTATACAGATTAGCATTTTTTCTTTAATGCATTCAAAAACAAATAAGCTTTGTTTCTCTCCACCTAAACTGTAGTATGCCCGACAGGTCCATGATTTTGAGAACTAAGCCACCTGCTCGGAATCACGTTATATGAAAATTCAATAAAGAATTAAAGGCTCCCAAACAGGCGCGACGCCACAGCGCGACACAAAGGCACCGCTCGTGGCGTCGCGCCAGTGTCCACGAGCATTAAGTATTGATTTTATGGATGACGAAGTTACTGGCATTTCTTTAAGTATAAGCACTTCTAACTTCTAAAGATTTGAAGTTAAATCTCTCAACTAGTTTCTAATCCCTTCACCCAAGTTTCTACACCTTATGTCTCACCCAAACTCCAATACCTTAGCGAAAACTTAAAAGCACACGAACTTTCTTTCCTTTAAAAGTACCGTAAGCCAAATATTTCCGACATACCATCACAACGAAAAAATAAAGATCTTCAACCCATTTAACGGATGCCCTAAAATGTCGTGGAACAGCAATAATGCTGCCTTTCCACCAGAGATGTGCTGCGCAGAAATGGATATGTATGAGATCAAACAATGGGATACGAAGCAATTTTTTTTACATAATCATTCCTATTTTACCTCAGCAGCTCAAACAAGCAGGTTATACTGTTTTAAGACAGTGTGCAATATTTGATTTTGCTGCGAGCGTGAACTGAATTATAATTTTTTTAATGCCAAGAACCGTGCTGGGTCATCTCACAAAATTCGAAAGATTTGAACTTCACTTTGTTCGGTCATTTTCACTTCGATACGAATAAAAAGAAACAATTCGATTCGAAGTTCGATTTTCTAGTAGGCCCAAAAAAGAAACAAACAATAAAACGTTGGTATACATAATAACGACATAGCTCTAAGAATTAGCAAGCTGAAGTGGCAGTGGGCCGGCCATATTTCACGAAGAACCGACAACCGCTGGGGTAAACGAGTTCTTGAGTGGAGACCGCGACTCGGCAAACGTAGTGTAGGACGCCCTCCGGCCAGGTGGGATAACGAGCTGCGAAAGATTGCAGGCAGATGCTGGATGAGTCAAGCTGAAGACAGGGCGCTATGGCGCTCATTAGGGGAGGCCTATGTCCAGCAGTGGACTAAAATAGGCTGATGATGATGATGATGATGATTATGATGATGATGATACATAATAACTGTAAAATTGAAAATTATCTGATTCTATAATTGAGTCAATTATAGAATCCTTCCGCTTACTTTGGATTCAAAATCAACACTCGCAACAAAACCAACTTTGCTCTCTGGTTTTATCGAATTTAGATTTTCTCTTAGATTAAGTTTTATGCATCTGTTTTAATTATTCGAGCATATGGCAATAGTGAGCTGAAAATCAGCGTCAGGTGGCACCTAGTGTTCTTTTTTTTCGAGTCGATGTAATTTGTGAATTAGGATGAAGATTTTTTTTTTTGTCTCAAAAGACTGTTTGTTTCCAAATAGCGCAAACTATATCACAAAAAGTATAAAAGCTTAAAAAATCATCCCAATTGAGTTGGGCCTTGTAGGTGGCCACGCCTAGTGATGACTTTTGATGCATTATCCTACCTACTCGTATAACTGTTTTATTGTTTTAATAGTTTTAACCGGTTTATGTTTCACTTAAGATCCGCACCAATCACCGCATTTTGTTTCATTTTCTGGTAAAAATAGACACATTTTTATAGCTTAGCTACCTCGCACATCTATTCTGGAAAGGCAGCCTTATACAATACGTCCAGACATTGCGATTAATCGCTACGTCAGTTATTTCCGTCGAGCCGAAGATTTCGATTGCGTTTTTGTCAGTTTTATTATAACATTGATGCGTCAGAGTGGCTCAGTCATTATTTTGCATTCCTGCGGAGTGCGCAAGCGGTGGTGGTTATAAATTTGTAGCGTTTGATGGCGAGTAGTTAATTATTTTCTTCATCACGATATTTCTTAGTTCTTAATTTGGATCTAATTTGGCCTATTTTTTCTTTCTTTCTGTTTCATCGATTAGGTGATGACAGGACCTGCTGAACTTCATCTAATGTCATGTGAGATGATTACTTAGTGCCGATATCACCAATGAAACTGAACGCGATCAGCACTGTTAAACCTAGTTCAAGAGCTGTCACTGTGAATGTTCCATAACAATTTTGACACTGACAGCTCTTGAGCACGATTGATATGTGCTGAACGCGTTCAGTTTCATTGGTGAAATTCGCTTTTAAATGTGATTTTGTTGAACCATTCACAACAGCTACATAAAACTTGCCAGCAGGTTTATGGATCAGCAGAATTATGGACTTGATGTGATCATCAAGTCGAGTCAGTTTCCGGAAGGCTTTGAAACTAAGTGCCGATTTCACAAATGTTATTTAACGCGTTCAGCACATCTAAAACGCGTTCAAGAGCTGTAAGTGTCAATATTCCATAGAAAACTATGATACTGGCAGCTCTTAAACGTAGTTTAAGTATTGATTGCGTTCAATTTCATTGGTGAAATCAGCCCTAAGTCGCAATGTTTCAGTAAAGTAACCAATTTTCATAAAATTGACTGTAGCATGTACAGTGTATGTGTTTAAAAAAGAAAGAGCACAGCAAGCTCTTCAATGAACAACAATCGGGTTGAATGAGGTGAGTGCATTCTCTCTCGCAGTCTTTGATCACTCAATTTGAATACTACCGCATCGTAATGAGACAACACAAGTACCTAATAAGTATTTTTTGGCATATAGCCCCATACAGCTATAATATCGATAACAATAGGAACGTGCATCCCTATATTAATATGACAATGAGGCAGGAAATATGCTCGGTATAGCATCGATTGTTCCGACTGAATTAGGCATAGGCTTGGTGCAATCGATTTGATTAAGCGAAGGTTGATGGCTGTATTTTTGCACTGGGAAGTTGGCTTATTGGTTATGTGCAGGGTCAAATAAAATCAGCTAGCGAAACTCCGTAAACGTGATGGGTATCGATATGTAAACTTGATAAAACAAAAAAGGTAATTAATGTTATGTTATTTTTGTGGGGTCATCGACCGCAGTTAGTGTCTTTACTTGAAATATCAGTTTAAAAAAAACTGTGTGGTTCTTTCCTCAAAACACCATTTCAAACACCGATATACATGGTGTTCACATGATCTGACCAAGATTAAGTCTGGACTTTAAAAGAGACTGTGACCTCTGAGTTTGTTTCGGCCTTGCTTCTCAGAGTAGTCAGATATTATTTAAACGCCGACCTCATCTAGTAAAAAAAAATATGATAGACGTGTAAAAGGGTTTGTGTACAAACTTACTTACAGAAATAAAATCATATATCATTTACCAGCGGTCGTTAACCACAAAAAAACATCAATTTATTTTTATACTATTTATGTAATATTTATATATCTATACCATCACGTCTGAGGAGTTTCGCTGTCTAATTTAATATGACATTGTATAAGTAATAAATATATTTGATGGGTTAATGGCTCATCATCTTCCTTTTTCTTAATAAACTACGTTTGTGTTAAAAACTGCTGCACCAGTCACTGTCTTAGACTTAACTCTTCTAGAAGTATTCTCCTGTTTCTAAATCAATTCATACGTCTCTGTCTTTCATCCATCTTTATTATGTATTATGGTATCTCATTATTTCTACTAAGCAGTTTCATTTTCAAGAGAGATTTCTACTAACTAAAGTCTTTTGCAGTGGTGGCTCAGTGGTAACGGCCGCGACTTACTAGTTGTAGGTCATAGGTTCAAACCCAGACAGGCGCTTTACTTTGTGTAAAATATTTTATCACCACTGCTCTCAAAACGGTGAAGGAAAACATCGTGAGGAAACCGGCACCAAATCCTAGAACAAAAGTTCGAAGACATGTCACATCTACCAACGCGCACTGGGCGCGCGTGGTTGATTACGGCCCACTCCCTCTCACCGAGAGGAGGCCTACATCCTAGCAGTGGGAACAGTGTAGGCTGATTATGCTATTATTTCTACAAAGCCATGTCATCTTTCACACGTTCAAACCTCTTCATCTTGATCTGCCTCTTCTCAAAAAGCGTCTGTTTAAAACTGATTAATTTACCATGTGTTCTAATTCTGATGATTGAGTGAGAGTTGCGGTGAATAAGTCAAAACATTCTGCAGATTTAATGACCAGCACCCTAATTGCGTAACGCACTATCAGTCATAATCTGAATGATTTTGAAGAATATTGCTAATTCATTACTTCATATGTTCGAAAAAATTGTCTCCTCAACAACTTAAATAAAGCAATAAATGTTGTTGAACTGTCAATAACCGAAAATGCAAAAGCTTTACGTCTGCATCTCGTCTCATAGAAACCAGAAACAAAAGACTATCCTTTCAAGCTCAAGATGATTCGTTCTTAGCATGCACATTTTCTCATATATAATACAACTTTTAAACATCCATAAATAACAACGAATCCATCCACAAACTATTACAAACGCTTACCTTTTCAATCCTTGCTTTACTTTCAACTCTACACCGAGAAACCGAACATAAATCACTGTAACAAAAAAAAATCCCCACTATTTATTTAAACATGAAAGAAAGCTTTGAAATCAAGGGTCAGTATACAAATAAGTCAAAAAACATAACCCTTGCTTTCGCCGCGGTCGCAAAAGAGGCGTCATCAAGACATTGTGTTGAAATGAGTAATGACCTGTTCTGAAGTACCTAACTATCCAGCGAGGTATTTTTAGATACGGATAAATAAAAAAAACGATTGGAGGCGAAGTGTTATTCAGTGCTTTACTTTGGTCTTGGATTTTTTTGCCGTCTGATTTAAGTACCGTTTCGACTGCGGATGCTATGCTATTACCAATTATTGAGTCTTATTTAAGTTAGACTTAATATTGGGAATAAAATTTGGAATATGAAATGTAGACATAATTTAGTCTCACAATGCATTCAGCTATTATATTAGCATAGTTAGCCTTTAATGTTCCCACTGCTGGGACTCAAGCCTCCTCTTTGTGGCAGGGAGTGGAACTTAACCTACCACGCGGGCCCAGTACGGGTTGGAGTAAGATTTAAATATGTATTTCTAAATCTTACTTTTAATAATATTTTTTTCTTTTTTCCCGAAACTCACAGAAGGACTCGTATATTCAAAAACTGATTAATAGATTTTATACAGAATTCCAGTCCTTTTTTGCGTAAAGTTTGCTTTGAGTGCCCAGAGCAAACTTACGCAAAAGCGAGGTAAATAGAACAGGATATCCGGACCTTTCTTCGAAGGAAGCTTCAAAATTTTGAAGTTCCTGTTATATTATTCTAAAAGCTTTGATAACTGCCATTCTTAGGAAGTTTCTCAAAAGAAAACCGGTCCAAAAATATAAATCTTCTGCCCGCGACTTCTACCGCGAGCAATTTCCATAAAATATATCCTATGACACTCGGCAGTACTGTAGCTTCCCATTGTTGAAAGAATTTTTGGAATGTAATCAGTAGTTCCGAAGATTACCCTATATACTCGTACAAACCTCTATAAATTTGTATACATTCCGGGAATATGCTTTTTGTTTTCAAATAAGTACATAAGGAAATAAGGACACTTTCTGCTTCTCTCGTATCGGAACGAACAGAGTAAGAAAGAATAATATAGATAAAGATATTTTATAACAGAATAATTAAAATAAGATCTCATATTTTAATTAATTCTTGCACCACAGAGTAAGAGTCGACGCAACCGCAGTCAAACTCAAAAAATATGAATATTGGTCATTCTTGAATTAATTATCAATTAACTAAGATTTTATTTTGTTAGATTAGCGCTAAACGTATTTAAAACATCTCGTTACTACGTTACTCTTACGTCTTACTCTTACAACATTCACTCTCTGTCAGCTTCAAATGATTGACGGAAACGGAATGATGTTTTAACATACACATAACATCACGCCTGTAATCCCAGAAGGGGTAAGCAGAGGTGTACCTATAGAACACACACATTTCGCCAGTTTTGTTTAAGTATCACGTAATAGGGGGCGAGCCTAATGCCATCAACCGGGCACAAATCCAGACTCCGGGCTGCTACTGAGAAATTCTAGATAGAAAAACCTAATAACACTTTGCCCGACCTGGGAATCGAACCCAGGACCTCATGCTCAGCAGTAGACAAGTCCCCAAAGTGGTAGCGCGGGGTTGACTGTCCAGGGTGTTGCGGACACTACTCTTGGAGGCTATTTTATTGCAACAACCACATTTTGATTCTCATTTATTGGCACCAAGAATTCCCAACCACATCCGCATAGCTGCATCAAAACTGTAAAATATAAATTCACTTCCTGAAGTAACGTGAAGAAATTCCTCCCAAGATTGAGTGGGAACGGCCCGTCGTTCGTAATCGGTATCATCGGTCATACATCATACCGATGCGTCATGGTGTTCTGGTGGTCTCTGATAGCCATGTATATGGGGCTTTTGTACATGTAATGTTCGTTTATTATATGGCGTTTTGATGGGGTTGTGCTTCGTTTCGGAGTTTATTGGTCAACTAGTTGGTGGGGTTTGGGATGACTAATCTTATAAGTACCTGGTTGTGTTTTAATATATGTTAAAAGTCTTTTGCCAGTCGTATTGTAGGCCACCTTTTTTCCCCAGTAAGTTTTAAAAGACTTTCAACGTAAGTCCAGATAACTGTTGACGATAAAATCTTAGTTAATTGATAATTAATTCAAGAATGGCCATTAAACATACCTTTTGAATTTGACAACGGTTGCGTCGTCTCTTACTCCGTTCATCCACAGGATTGAAAAAAAAAACAATGAACCTGCCACAGACAAACACATAACATAACATAACATCACACCTTGTTTCCCCGAAGGGTTGGGCAGAGGTGTACCTATAGCACACCCACATTTCGCCCGTTATGTTTAATTCCCATGTAGTAGGGGGCGAGCCTATTGCCATCAGCCACAGACAACTGGTGGAAATTCTGCTTCTCCATAATTACTTACCAATCTCGAGTATCCTTTTTTCCAGCTAACCTTGCCAATGCAATGAAAATCAGCTTATAATGTCCCGACTGCTGGGACTCAAACCTCCTCTCTCTGAGAGGGAGTGGGCCGTAATGTACCTCAGTTTAGGTCGCATCGTTGGGCCACCTCAACCAGACCTGTCCAGTCCGGGAGGCCTAAGCTGAACTTTGCATTAGTTTGAATGCACATAGCGACTCGTCCTTTGCTTCGCAATCGGCCTTAGGCGCTGTGCGTCCCTCGCGCGATCACATTGGTGCTATTAGTAATCACTCACACAAATGGAAAGGTCAGCATTGGCCTCGCGGACTGTACCTAAATTACACTAAATAAAAGCTTGTAAATAGAACCTAAGCTTAATACGAAAATCGTCATAAAACCGTAAAACTACATGCAAGTTGTAAGATTATTGATTCGACAGATACACAAAATAATGATGAAGCTAATAGCGTGGCTCATCGTGCTAACATCACGCTTGGCCAATTTTTTAGCTGCCACCGTTCAATGCTCGAGTCGAGGCGATTAAGTGTGGGGCTTGTGATAAGCTGTAGCGGGGGAATGTGGGTTGAGGAGTGAGAGCGAGAGTTTTGAAGGATTCGCTGTTTTATTTATATGTGCATAGTTATTGTTAATACAAAAATGTCCGTCACTCGCTTTTATGACATGTGAAATGGCAAGTGTTCCTTAGCCGTATGTCGTGTAATTCCATAGTTGTATAAGTCCTAGTATACATTAAAGCTGCTTCAGACTGCGGTTTTTCGACCGCATATATTGCGTTTATCAGGATAACGTGTCCCACAATCAAATACCTACAGCTATACTAAACACGAATTGTGGCAGTCGCATCTTATGCTTCTTTTCACTATCAAATCGCTCTCATAATAGCCCTCCATCGGAGACTTCTTTAACACAAAGTGTTTTGCATATTGTTGTTAAGTATAATTATGTGTTCATTATAAGTGTTAATGTTACAATGGTAAAGACACGACGGGGTTGACATATAAATGTTTAGATAAAAACCCAAATACAAATACAGAGGGGGAAAAAACGCTCTCATGTATTATGACCGTGGGCTGCCACGAACGTTGGTGTATGCTAATAATTCCATCCAAAAAACAAGAAGCTTTGAAAATTCTATGTATATTCTATCTTAATATTCTTATCTTGATAGTTCTCCGTTTCTTTTGTATGTTCATATAAGATACAATCATGCGTATCTGCACGCGTACCATGACCACCATAGAAACAAGTTTTGTCGTCGGAAGAATAGACAAAAACTATCATTTTGTCTATCTATTCTTCCGTCGACAAAAGTTGGTCATGTTACGCGTGCTAAAAGTAAGAAACAAATATTAATAAAATAAATCGCTACCTCTCATTATATAAACCATATTTTTACAGTTAAGGCCCCTGACCACGTATGATTAAATATACTCATCCGTCCGGACGTTGTTGTGCCACAATTCACCGGTGTTACCCGACCGAATTCAGTAAGCTATGCGCGTGCGCAGGTTACACGAATTCAAGGGATTTTTAAAAGAGTGGGGTTATACGTTCTCTCGATGTAATTAATGAGCTATTGTGTTTTATGATAATTTAATTGGTTTTAAATTGGATAAGACGATTAATGGATATGTTTTCTGTAGGTGTGTATGATCACGAATATAATAAGGAAGGCTTGTCTCGTAATTAATCAATTTGATAGCTAATTTAATTATTTTCTCCATTTATAAACAAATAATAACTTTAATCATTTAGATTTTTTGTTTAATATATGTATTTCTTCTTGCCTAATTGGTGGACCTTTTTTAAAACTGACAGTTAGTCCACCTGCGCACGGATGTAAAAATATCGCGGCGGGATTTTTTCGCACTGGATCTTCAACGCACTGCTCAGCGTCGCATCGAGAGTTGAAAATCCAACAGTGTTTTTTCGACACGCTGTTGACGCGACGCGATTAACTCTGTAGGATTCTCAATGCTCGGTTCAACACTGAGAGTTGAAAATCCAGTATGCAAAAAAATCCCGTCGCGGTATTTTTACGCCCGTGCAAACGTGGTCTTACATGCTGCTGGCTAATCCGGGTAACGTTAGATTAGATTTGGGATGGGATGGGAGATCATCCCTAGATAGTGGGGTAGCCTTTTCCTTGTCAACTACCTCTTGTTTACATAAAAGCGCCAACATTATTTTGCCTTCGCAAACAAACAAGACGCGACTTTATTAGAACAATTTCTATGAAAACTTCATGGAAATTGTTCTACAAGAGTCGCGTCGCGCATGTCTGCCGGAGCCTTTAAGCAATAAGTACAAAAGACCTGTTACGAAATTAAACACACACTTATTCCCCATCAACACCTGTTTCTGCAACCCAATACGTCGCCATATTGAGGTGAAATGGTGTGTAAAAGTGAAGACCGCCATGTGCTCATGGTTTTGTTTACAAGCCTGTTACCATGTGGTTTTGTTAACGTGCGAAAAATTGAGTTCATTCATAGGTTTAAGTTATGAAACGTAAACTACAAGGTGTAATTAAAAAAAAAAGAACTGAAAACCTCAAAAGGAGGCATTGTAGGTACTCATCGTTATAAACAACTTTTACTATGGAACAAACACTGATATCGCGAAAAATTAAACTGCTACTCCATACAGCTCATCATCATCATTTGCCAAGCGTTTTCCGGTCGGCTGCCAGTCTCACCAGATGCAGCTGAATGTCAGTTTTTTTTTGCATGGAGTGTCTGCCTATCTGACCTCCATAACCATTCGAAGTCCATTAATAAATATATCGATCGCTTTGCTGCTGTTTCTCTGATTGAGTCTGTCTGTTTCCCAGACAGTAAATATCGATTGACATCAGCGTCGAATTATCAACTTGCTCATTTGATCTGAACGGATCAACCGTTCTGATCAAATGCTATCATCTACAGGACCAAGACCGAGGTTCTTCTCGTGTAACAGCAGCAACTATATATGAACAGCTCATCATCATCATTATCATCACCTGTCTAGCCTTTGCCCAACTATGATGAGATGTGACCTCCACAACCCAGTTACTGGGTAATACGATACCCCTTGGTAAGACTGGTTGTCAGACTTTCGGACTCCTGACTACTTGTAACTACAGATGCTTCTCAATACAGTTATGTTCGCATAACTCAAAAAATTGTAACAGCTGATTTTTATGCTAAGGGAATAGCCGATTTCATTTTACGTTTTTAAATAATGATCTCATCTTTTGAGGTTTGCAGTTATGTAATTTACACACAGACCTTTTGAGCATGTTGTCAATACCATTATTGTACCCGCGAGGAAAGCGAATTCGACACGATTTTCTCGCTTACTGAAACCGATCTTGCACTTTTAATTCCTTATTTCTTGATAGTAAAACAGTATTTCGTGGTAGAAATTTCTCGTTGTTAGGAGATTTTTGTTATTCCTGGTAAAAATTTGACGTCCCTTTTCCCCGTCGCGTCGCGCGTCTTTAAAAGCGCCTTCAAAAGTATATCAAGAGAATAACCAATATGATGTACCTGGGTGCTTACGCTTAGTATACAGTGGTCGAGCAAAGCATTAGTTTTCTATCGTGAAATTCTCAGCAGCAGGCCGGTTCATCATAACTGCGCTCAAAACAGTGAAGAAATCGTGAGGAAACCGGCATGTCTAAGAACCAAAAATTCGAAGACATGTGACATCTACCAGCGCGCACTGGGCCTGCTTGGTGGACGGCCTACTTCCTTGCACCTCTCACCACCAGAGAGGAGGCCTGTGTCCCAGCAGTGGGAACATAATAGGCTGATTATGCATTATGCAGGCCAGAGTCTGGATTTTTGCCCGGTTTGTGGCAATAGGCTCGCCCCTATTAATTATTTATTCATTTAAGACTTTAAGCTCACAAATGTACAGAGCTAGGCGAAGTTAGTACCATATGCATTTTCTACCAGTCAACCTTGGGGTAATGCAGAGCCAATAAGTGGTAGGTGCAATGTATTATGAAGATTTAGGACAATTACGAGTTTAAAACATAACTGGAAAAAATTGGATGTGGTAAGGTTCACCCATAGAAATATAAAATAAATAAAGAAATAGGTGCAAAAATGGTCCGGGTAAAGACGTAGTCGCATGTCAAAGTCAAAGTCAAAGTCAAAGCATTTATTTCAAATAGGCCCATAAAAAGGCACTTTTGAACGTCAACATTTACATTAAAAATAGAACTGATTCTAGGCGCCATGAGGCGTATATCATGTACCCTGACCGTTTTCGTACCTGTCTTGAATTCTGTCTGCATAATTTTCTTGTTTGGTACTTTATAGAGCGTCATTTTTCAAAAGACAGGTTTAGTTTTTAAAGTTACTTTTTATTTAAATTATTTTGGGTTTATATAACAATATAAATGAAATGTGCTAATTATAGCCCTTTCATTTGATACCCAACACGGTCTCTTTTTTTGTTGTTAATGATTACGTCTTCTAGCGGGCCATAATTAATGTGACGTCAGTATAGCCTATAACAAGCGGACAATCAAGGTGCTTTCAACAATACGTGATATTACGTTATGTGATCAGCAGATCGCAGCAACGTAGTTCAAAAGTCCTCTTCTGCTATCGAATATAGAAAGATACCTACCTATATGCAGCACAATGTCAGTACTCAAATCGTGTCATTTGGTTTAAATAGGTTTTTAATTATATTTGTTATTTTTCTTTTATTAAATCCATTATATTTTGTGAATGTGAGAACGTTGTAGGCCTTGTAGATTGTAGATTTGTAGACCATTGTCTATTTGTTAAGTAATATGGTGCTTGTTGACAGGCTACACTGTCCTTCCATACCACTGAAATTTGAAAACATTGTAAAAGTCAATAATTTTTAAAACAGTAACCGTGGAGTTTCTTGCCGGCTCTTCTCCATAGGAAACGACCAATTGGAATCGTGCACTTAGCTTCTGACGTTTCATAAGTGTTCATCTAGGTTTATGTGTAATACAATATTTAGGTCTCGATTTTTGATTTTGAATAGACCTATCTAATCTCAACCAATAAACTTCGCTAGTTTGCTCAATCTTGGAAGCTCCAGATGGTGAAACATTTGTCCGGATATTATGATTTTTGACGCATATTTGTGGAGCAATTCCGGAGTCTTGCATTCGATGTTTACGGAAGTCTTGAGACGTTAATGAATTATTATTTACATTCAACATCCATTTTCGTCTGTTGAAATAACACATGGACTGCTTATTATTTTGTTAGTTTTGTTTGCTTAACCTAGAAGGCTAGTCTAACGGGTTTAAAAAAGCACTTAACGAAGCCTAGACACACTTGTACTTCCCTGCATTGTAATTTGTTTTTTTTTGTACTGGACCATACCTGGGAACCTTCTGGTTACGGAGATATTGAAGGTCAAAGTTCCAATTTTTACCGAGGTTTTTTTTACGAAAACAAGTTGTTAATGTTATAACACAACTTGAAAATACCTTCACGACCGCTGTACCGTTGCCTGTACCCATAAGCACAATGTGTTGCGTGTTATATGAATGCATCGCACTACCGCATACAGCAAATTCCCACACCAAAAATAAAAGTCGTATCCCAGCTATATTATTTATTTATTTATACAATAATGTACACCACAAAATTACATAACAAAAATAAATCAATCTAAAAAAACATACAATGGGCGGCCTTATCGCTTTCTGCGATCTCTTCCAGGCAACCTTAGAATGGACAGTGATTTGTATGGACATAAAATGGGGCTGTCGGTGGTGTAAGAAATAAGTACATATTACACTAAAATAGATAAGTACACAGATATTTACATATTAACATAATTGTCATAGCGTAGTGGACGGCTATGTGATGGGTCTTTTTGCTTCCTGTATATGAGGGGGAACATGCAAAACAATTTTTGGAACGAAGTTCCTCATCGCTCATTATATTCTGCACACTTGTGTAACATTTTAATCGTCACGACACTTGTGTGACGTAACAAAAGCAAAAGTCCCGAGATCCGATTCTCGACTGTTTCTCAAAAACCCTTACTTAATAACTTTTAAAGGGTTTCTAACATTTTCACCTCTTAACTGCTTTCTCGAAGCTATCATAGAGATGACTGAAAAGTCTCACCCTGAACAGTGCTGCATCCAATATTTTCAAATGAAGACTCTTCTACAATTTTAATTATGTACCAAATTTTTTTTTTTATTTGCTTTAATTACAGTCAATATGTACTGCAAAATTGGTAAAATACTATTTGTCCTACTCTAATGATGTGCACGCCTGGGGTTACCATATCTCAGGATATGTTCTGAGATTTCAGGAGTTTTTGGCTTCTAACAGAATTGCGGCCGGATTTTAGAAATCTCAGGATTTTCGATTTTTCAATCAAATAAAGTTCGGTTTTTACAGATTTTTATTAGAAAGTTACAATCAACATAAATCTTTAGATATGTTCACAAATCAACGGAATTAACATCAACATATTTAAAAACAACAATCTAATTTACCTCTTTGGTTTTTAGATTAAAAATCAACTTCTATTAAGTGAATTGCACAAAATAACAATCATCAATACTTTCATTAATCTGTGAATTACGTTTGCGACAAAATCTCAGTACTTTTCGGCTATAGAAATCAGGCTTTTTGTCAGGACTTTTAAATTTTCCAGTAAGTAACCCTATTCCGCTATTTACACAAGACACATTCTTGACATGGTTAATCAAAGCATTCTTCATCTTCTTCGTGACGCTGTGGCAGCGTACAGTATTTCAGATCTTATTAGCTCAACATTTCGCTACTTTCACGGCATGTCGCAGCGCAAAGGAAGCGGAAGCATTCATTTGTAAATCAGTTGTTTACAAATGAATGCTTCCGCTACACTAGCACTTTGCCTGCAACTTCGTGCTCTATAAGTTTATGGAATAAAGGAATTCAATTTTTCAAACTGTGTGTGTCCTCTTTCGCTCACACAGGGATGGAACTGTGCTATATACTTGCGTCATATTTGCAAGTATGAAGTTCGAAGCGTTAGTAAATCTCCTATACCATTCATGCCTTCGTCCCACGAACGCTTATCAATGGCCGTTCTAAAAAGAAACTTTTCGCCTTCAGCCGCTGAATAGGACGGATTCCCACGAATTTTGACAACAACAATGTGTAGGCTGTCTGCGAGAATTAAGTTTATCGGTATTTGGCTTTGACGTCACAGTAGTTCTGTGAAAAAGTTGTCGTTGAATGTTGTGATAGCAAGGGATCTTTGATTTATATTGTGACTAGTGTTTGTCAAGTATGAAGAGATATGAGGAACAGGGTGTAAAGTTTACTCATACTCTTTAGAAAAGGGAGGATCCTCCGACCAGATGGATGTCGTATCTGGTGGGCAACTGCCCGATGATTGTTGTCGGGAAGTTGTATATATGCTAGCTGCGCGGTAAACTTTGATTGGCCACCAGCACCTTACACAAGCGCAAAACCTGATCGCCGTCCTACCGTCCTCGCCGCCGAGGCCCGCCGCGACGCCCAAATCCACGCCCCTCCCGACCCTTGCTCGAGCCAGCCCGCGCCGCTGAGCCTGTAGCTTTAAATTCGTCCCAAAATCTCATAAATCCTGATCCAGCTAGTCCCTTGCTGCGCTCTTCCAGCGACGCCCTGAGCCGAGGTCCGTGACCCACAGGGGGTGCCCTTAGCGTTGTCGCTTAGTATTTAGTTAGTATTTAAGTTTATGTCCTGGCTGGAGGCCTTAATTTATTAGGGCACCACAGGCAAGTCCGCTTAAGCAGACGACAACCTTACAGGTTGACATGCGAGATGCCACACAAAAAAAAACTTTGATTGCGCGATGCAGGATTTGTGTGATGCGTTGTTCGCATGTGGCGGTGTAGATGTCGCCACATGTACAACAGTTAGTTGACGTTTTTGAATTCTTCGTCCTGGCTATGTATAACATAAATCTGGCTAGCCTTTTCCGTACTGTATTTGTGTCGACTTCCAGGTCTAAGCTTAATACCAGTATATTACAAGTAACGACTGCCTAGATGACCTTCGCAACCCATTCACTGGGTAACTCACGCTGGTTTGGGACACTTTTGAATTGTCAAGGAGTCGGTCAATCAGAAATATGAAGCTAGTTGCTGCCAATTCCAAAGCGTAGCAGGTTCCTATGGAGAAGAAATGGCAAGAAACTCCATGGACCCGTAACGACGGTCAAGGATCTACGAATGACAGCCAGGACGGCTTAACGTGCTTTTCGAAGCACAGAAGAGTCTAGATATGAAATGGATGGTTATCCATACATTAATGACCGCGGCCAGCATAGCTTAACCTTAAGCCACGAGACTCCTGGATATGTAAAACATGAGTCTTTTAAATTATCAATCGTGAGGTTGGCCATCTTGTTCTATCTAGTGAAAAGGAGTTTACACAAAATTTTATGCTGTGGTAAATAAATAAGCCAGTCAGCAGGTGAAAGTAGTAGGGAAGACAGTCAAGTACCTAATTAAAGTAACTGCCTCGTTGGTCTAGTGGTCGCAATCGCTACTGCTAAGCATGAGGTCTTGGGTTCGATTCCCTGGTCGGGCAACGTGTTGTTGAGTTTTTCTATCTAGAATTTCTAAGCAGCAGCCCGGAGGCTGGATTCGTGCCCGGTTGATGGCTATAGGCTCGCTCCCTAATACTTGGGACCTAAACATAACTGGCGAAATGTGGGTGTACTCAAAGTCAAAGCATTTATTTCAAATAGGCCCTTATAAAGGCACTTTGGTATAGTATTTTTGATGATGACAATTTTTTTATTTTAATCTCAAAAAAATGTTTATTTCCAAATAGTGCAAATAGTATTACAAAAAGTGTAAAAGCTTAAAAAACTGCTAAGTTATAAACGTTTTAAAGTAAGTGTTAGACTAGGCCAGCACTATCGTAGAAGTGTCGTCACGAATACGTAACTCCGTACCGCGTGACAAGGACAGGAATAATCCCCTCCAAAAACATTAAAAGCGTGTATCTTCTTCATTTTTACATCGATTTAACAGATTTTTTCGATTATCTCATTTTTACTATGCCTTCTTTGAAATTATTGTTAAGGACATTTTTAATAGTAGTCACGTCATTTTTTATTAATCACGAGATAGGTACATTGGGCTCACATATTTACAAACATTGTAAAAATATATGATTTTCCTAAAATATACTATAGGTTCACCTCTGCCCAACCCCTCGGGGAAACAAGTCGTGATGTCATGTGTCTCTTAAAAGATCAATCGTGGAGCTGACCAGCTTATTCTATCCAGTTAGTAGGAGTTACACAAAATTTCATGCTGTGGTAAATAAATAAGCCAGTCAGCAGGTAAAAGAAAAACTAAACCTTGACTGTCTTCTCTGCTAGAGAAGACAGTCAAGTTTTACTAAAGTAAAAACCAACCGATGTCCAATACGATTTTTACTTAGTTTTGAATAATCAAACTAACTTAATTTATATTACGGTAGTATTATAGCTAGCTAGATGGACAGTGGCAGATCATTTTTATACCACGTTACTCGGGACCCGGAATGCTTTTAATGGTCATCATTCATTTTACTGGAGTGCTTTTATGTTGCTGGCGATTTGCGTCGCGTGTCGCGCCAGTCTGTAATAGCCTTAATGCGGCATTAATAAAAGGGGCAATTCACGTAATTTTAAGAACCTTCACTTATGAATCTTGGTCTCAATACTTATGTGAAACATACCTCTATTTTACCAACGTATTAGACAAGTATTTAACATTGATTGTCGCTGTGATGAGAACGACTAGATTTTGAACGTTTTTAATAACGGGAACTGTCCTTCTGTAGCCTAATTGCGTAATACACAATCAATCGTAATCTGAATCGTTTTGAAACAGATTGCTAATGCATTGCTTCCTAAGTATGAAAAAAGTATGCTCAACAATGTAAATAACGCAATGAATGTTGTTGAACTGTCAAAATCAAACAGATTAGTCGTAATCGTTTACGAAAATGTGTTACGCAATTAGGGTGCTGGTTTAGCTAACGCCTGAGTAATTAAAGCTTTCGTTACTGGCACAGAGCAGGTTAATAACTTTGCTCTTTTCCATGAAATAAACTTCTTTTAATTTATGTAGTTAAGATTCCAAGTTACTTCAATCTAAAGTCGAGGTAGCAACAAAATGCAATTCCGTAAAATGAAATTCTTTAGATGCGAAACGTCTCCACAAATAAAGCTGTTTGCACACCGAACAATTTTGCAACCACATTGCATTCGCGAAATCGACGAGATTTTTCTTTCATAGAAGGATTTCAATGTAACTTTTCTGACAATGGACTGGATAAAAGGATACTTTCGAATAATAGATGAATCATTTTGGATATTTTTATATAACGTCGTGACGCTCAATAGTAGGTTTTATTTTGCTGACTGAGAGCAAAGTGAGAGGCGACCTCTCAGTTTGCCTAACTTGTCAAGTTATCCTATACGCGTTTAAATAAAAGTAACACAGTAGTCTGATGGCCTGTCATAAGCCGTACAGTATCCGACTTTTTATTTTTATCGAAAAAGGTACAAACTGAATATTTTTCGCTATTTATAATAGCCGATAGATCTAATGCTCGTGCCTGCTCCTTGTGAGAAGAGGCTTATGCCCAGCAGTGGGAGAGTGATAGGCTGGTATTAATTTATTTTTGATAGCCATAACATTGGGATGTTTAATAAATACTTCTTCATTGGAACGATATTCTGTAGACTGTAGTCTTTAGTTAGTTGAATCATTGCTTCGCTCAAGTTAATATAGTTATAAAATCACCTTTAACATTCTTGAAGAAAAGGGTCTCTTTTTGTTGTTTAGTCCTGTCGCTCCGTGTGCAGCCACCCTAAGGACGCGCCGTATCTGGGGCATCGCCCGGGTCGCTCCAATTCTCCGCCGATGCAGCGTTTAATTTCCGCCCCGTGCGTTGGATGTAATATGTATAATGCAACGTTTAGTTCATATCGGAGTTGAGAGATTAAAATGTTTTCGTTGTTATTATATATTTGAGAAGGATATTCGGTTGAAAAGTAACTTACTTCTAAGTGTAGGTGGCCTTCTAGTTGTATATGGAACGACTGCTGTCTTGTCTTATTTGTTTGTTTGTTTGAACGCGCTAATATCTGGAACTACAGTCAACATATACTGTGGCATCTTTAATTTCCATGAGCAAGGTTACCTACAAAAAATCTGATGCCGCAATTTTATATAAAAGCCATACAAAATTACAAAAATCTACTATTTGTAGCAGATTTTAATTTATAATTGATTAAATCGAGAGATATTTAAGTACAGTACTCATGGGTAATGTTGGTCATGGTAAGTAAAGATGCCACAGTTGTCGGTACTAGTTGGATTTGAAAAATGCATTTAATAGCCCAATTTGACTGCCTCGTTGGTCTAGTGGTCGCAAGATCTACTGCTGAGCATGAGGTCCTGGGTTCGTTTCTCAGGTAGGGCAAAGTGTTATTGGGTTTTTCTATCTAGAATTTCTCAGTAGCAGCCCGGAGTCTGGATTTACGCCCGGTTGATGGCAATAGCCTCGCCCAACAACAAGCATAACTGGCGAAATGTACGTGTTCTATAGGTACACCTTTACCTAACCCTAATAACCCTATAGGCTATTTAACACCACGCTAGGACCTAGGTCCCTTAGGAGCCCAGCAAGAAGATAAAAAGTCAGGAAGAACGCTACGCTAAAACGAAGTGATAGCGCGGGCAGGTGATGCGATGCGACGTTGTGGGGGGGGGGGGGGGACAAGAAATTTTACGCAGACGAAGTCGCGAGCAGCAGCTTTATTAAATCTAGAAAACTGCTTTACTAGTGTCATATTTGCTGTTACAATGTAGAGATTAGATTTGGGTATATCCATTTGATAGGTGCTGCTGGGGAAAACAGGACTAGTAGGATCACTCACTAACTGCGAAGGTGTTAGTACGAAATGGCTTAAAAGCGCCGATGGTTTTTTTTCCCAAATAGTGCAAACAATATTACAAAAATTGTATTAGCTTAAAAAAATTACAAGTTATAATCGTGTTACAAGGATAGCACTATCTTAGAAGTGACGTTACGACTATATAAGTTCATACTAGCACCTTACATTGTCCGTGGCGCGCGACAAGGACGGGAATAATCCCCTCCAAGAACTTTAAGAGCGTGTAGCTTCTTCATATTTACATCGATTTAGCAGATTTGTTCGATTCTCTCATGTTTACTATGCCTTCTTTGTTTTTTTTTTTTTGACATTTTATATTCGTCATCATCCCTATTAGCTAAAGTAAAATAGCAAGTGATATCACGTAGCCCTTCTGATAAGCTATACCTATCCATTCTAAATAAAGCCGTTATGAAACTACTACACATCCTACCGTTCTTATTTACAGAATAAACCACAACATTCATAATTCCTGCCATAAAAAAGAAGATATTTAAACCTTAAATCCGCGCCGCACACGAGTGGTGCTTCACAGGCCGTCCTCAAGACCCCACAAAGCATTCTCCAGCGGCAATTGGGAACGTTGCCCGAAGCGCTAGTGAATTTATGTAGGGCGACAACTATTGTTGCGCCACTGTTGCCGTGTGTGGCGGTGGCTAGGCCGGCCTTATTTTTGGGATCGAGTTTTTTGATCAAACGTAGCGGAAACGAATTCAAAGCACTTGATTAATGCCATTGATGAGGGGTTGCACAGACAGACGCGACTAAACCATTGTTGAAAATTGCACTGAATGTGAAACTGTCTAAATTGCTCTAAGCTTAAAACTATAGGTACCTTACTAGAACGAAATTCCTCAAGACTCCACGAAGTGCCCCACATTAATTCGGAATGCTGCAACGTTGCTCCGCGCTCGAGAAGCTGGTGAATTCTTTATAAACTTCATACATTGTTACTCTCTAGTCGCTCAATTACCTGAAAGACGGCTGTAGTCTGCTGAAATATTACTGAAGAATCGTACCAGCTAAATGCATGGCAGTATTTACACCTAACCCAAGATTTCCTAAATAGGACTGCCAAGCTTTACACATTCATAGAAATAGTCGCTGTTGCGTCTTCGACCTTTTTGATCATACACTTTCCATAAACCCCATAACACAAAAACTCGATTTCGCTAACCATCTGGACGGATTCCATTCGTGAAAACCTTAACATCTTAAGTTTTTCTGCCAGTTTTTGGGAACATTGGCGGGAGCAAGTGAATTCTTTACAATCAACATGTAGTTGCGCCACAGTCGCGCCACTTTCCTGAAACGTTTTGGCTCCGTTTCAAAATGCTTGAAATAAGTAGCGTTGTGTGTGGTAGATAGTGTACCGGATTGAGGATGTTGAAGTTTTCGAGATTTCAAGTGATTTGCAAGATTGATTTGGGTTCATTTCATTCATTCGGCTATTTACAAAATTGCTTAGAATCTCCTGCGTCTATGCCTCTTTCGCCTTGAATCGAGATCGAGATCTTAAAAGTACGTACTTTGGCGAAGCGTTATTCCTGTCACTTTCGCACCACTGTCAAACTCTAAAAGCAAGATAGAGTCGGGAACAAGTACGACCTAAGCAACGTTCAGAGATCTCGGCCTCTTTATTTTTCGTTAATATGTTTCTGCTAAGATTGGGTTCATTAAAGGACATGGCCAAAAATTGTATGGGCTTGTGCCCCAGAATGTACAGATACAAAATATTTGTCATTTAATAGTACTGATCTTCTACAAGCAAAATTAAAAAGAGGCATATTGCTGAGCAGTTGTGGACAAAAGTTATGAACGTTTGAAAATGTTGATTTTTGCACTATGGCTAAGGTATTTCATGTAAATTAATGTGTATATATCTGTGCCAGGCGTTTAATATAAATAGTATTTTAGTTTAAAAAATATTCCCATATTTTTATAATCTGATAAAATCTATAGTTTGTAACTATTGTTTATAACACTTAAAGTAAAATATCTACAGTAGCATTTTCTGTATATGGCAAATAATAAAACAAAGAACATTATTTTAATCATTTAATGTTATCAAAACATTATTTCAATTCCAAAATGTCGTGTCTTCTTGCACGTTTGGTTACAAGGCGTCTTGGTTTATTGTCATAATAGGCACCACAGACACAGCTATGAGGTGACAACTGTGAAGGTAAAATAGGAACCTATTAGTCTTAGATTTGACCACGACGTTAGAATATGGAGTAAATAATACCTGTCGTATATATTTTAGTAGGAGGTACTTATTGAAACTAGAACTTACCTCAAAAGTTAACCACTCCTATAGAAGAACTCATCACATCAGGGGGTAATGATGATATTACATGCCGCCTGAGCGCGTTCTCTTATTGGGAAAACTACAGTCAACACACGCTTGTAAAAGGTCCATTTTCGTTGTTTGTAATTATACAGTTTACAGTCATTATTAGTTAGTGCACTCGTGTGGCGCTACGACACTATAAAATATAAACGTATAAGCACGATTCGAACGAGAAAACCGGCGCAAACGTCAAAGAAGGAATATGGTATTGACAATTGACATTTGTCAGCGGTGTTGCCAGTAATAACGTCATATTATCCTATCCGTAACTGCACTGCATACAAAAAATACGTGTTATTACATTATGGTTACGAATAATTTACGTGTATATTTAAGGCCTGCTAAGCGGTTATTTATTATTTTAAAAAACCTTCATATAATATTTTTTCCCTGTTCTGAAGTTAGCTAATATTATATGGCAACATTAAAAGGTATATAAAACGCAAATCAAACAGAAAAACTTTTAATTACGATTATTTCTCCACTTCTGCTATGATGCATAAAACGTTATTCAAAATTCTTTATTTACTTTATTTTAATTATCTGCATTAAATGTACGTTTGTACTCCGTGGGGCACATTTTGTCCATCTCCTTAAGCTAAAAGTCGTAGGTTTCGAAATTACAACCTGTACCACCAACAGCTGATATTACATAGTATACAAGATACATAGGTATATGCTTATTTTACCTACAAGTTTAAAAAATTGCCCCATGAGCCTGGCAACAACTAAAGTGCGGTCACTGTCAGACTGCATAGAAAAGAAAGAGAAGCGCGATGACACAACGCTGGTGATTTATTGCAAAAAATGAAGCAATTATCTATTTACAAAAATATATTGATTGGACAAAAAAAAACACTAGTACGATATGTTGCTTGTAGAATTTTTGTATAGATTGATATTAGTATGGTTTTTAATCGTTAAAAGTGTTTTTAAAGGAATCGTCGTGATTTGCTTCTATCGTATCAAACAATCTGTATTTTGTTTTCAACACACTAACTTACTACCATTTATGTCCTGAAGAATGTCATATATTTTTCTGATTTCTTGTTTTTGTCACCAAGCCCTTGAACTTACCACGATCTAGAAAACCACAATACAGTCTAGAACTTGACAAGATTAACCGGATCTAAAGTAGCTCATTACTTACCTAGTAATGGATACTGCGGGCATCTTGGCTTACCTTTGATGTTTGCCCCTGAAGCAGTAGCGAAGCCGCGGTCAATCATGTGGTTTGTTTCGTCTAGAGCGTGGCCTGTAATATAATAAGGATCAAATTCATTTATTTTATTAAGTAACTTTAACATAAAACGGTCTAAAACTACAATCACGTTACATATATTCGCCAGCATATTTTTGAAAAAGCTGTTTGAAGGTAGCAAAAGCCTACAATTCTGGTTTTAGCGTTAAGACCGCCCATTATGTAACCCTATGTTTTTCTACATTTAGTATGTCTGCAGTTGGAGCAGTGGTGGGCCAATGCTATCGGCCCAGACTTAAGAGTTGTAGATCGTGAGATCGAACCCTGGCAGGCACTTTACTTTGTGCATTTAATTCAACCCGCACAGCCTAGGCTGACTATGAGTATCTGTAACTTATACGCAAATTATAAAGAGTCGTTGGTCTAGTGGTCGCAAGAGCTGCTGCTGAGGTCCTGGGTTCGATACTCAGGTCGGGCAAAGTGTTATGGGGTTTTTCTATCTAGAATTTCTCAGTAGCAGCCCGGAGTCTGGATTTGTGCCCGATTGATGGCAGTAGGCTCGCTCCCTATTACATGGGACTTAAGTATAACTGGCGAAACTTGGGTGTACTATAGGTAAACCTCTGCCTAACCCTTCCGGGATTACAGGCGTGATCATAACAATGTTATAATAAAGAGGATTCTATCTTCTATCTATCTTTTTTGGAAAGGAATCCTTGTCCTTATCGAAAGTTATTCATTGAATTATAAGACGCTCGAACAAATTGTTCGTTTTATCAATTAAATAATAACCATATCAGTGCAACTGACTCATCATTAGCTGGAAGTGATCATGTCATTATACAATAATAGTGCTTAAATCTTATCGCTTGCGGTCACTTTAATAACTCAAAAAATGAAGGTGCTAACGCCATCTATGATTCGAAATGGACAGGCTACAACTACCAATTTGAACACTAGGCTTTTGGCAAAATTTTGCTTTTGTTTCGTTTTAGTTTTAAGCAGAAATGAACAATTTGTGCCCTTTCTGTTCTTTCAAATCATTTTTACCTAACTGTTTGTTCTGTTTCAGGTAATAGTCTTCTTAGTTCATCATGATCGTGAATTCGTGAGTATATTTTTCAGAAAATCTGGAACTTGGTTGAACCACGGATGGACAGCATTTTGCTAAGACTCTCATCATTCAAGGTATATGGTCTCGAGGTGAACATGACCTGATGAATGAGGGAGATGAGACCAGTCTCCTCATAGGCCTTGAGTGTCAAAAAATATACAGGGGAACTGCGCGTTATTATGCAGATCCCAGAGTTTATCTATGTGCTGAAGACGACCATCTGTTTTTTTTGTGTGTCAACTCCTGTACAGCAGCTCCTGTTGAGCTAGCCTACACGAGTAAGGAGTACAGAGTTTCAACGGCCAGTTTACACTGGTGTTGTTACCACACAACAACAATACAATATATCAGTCTACGCTATGAATCCTGTAACTCGGAAGTTGAAAGTTATATTTAGCTCAGTAGGGACGTGAACTATTATTCCGTTTAATATTTACGCGTACTTTCTATATTTACGAAAGCGGTTACATGTATTGGGAAACCTATTCAGGGTCCAATCATTGTTTTTTAACCATCGCGGATGTAAAGTATACACGAAAAAAAAAGGATTTTCTAAACTCAAAATCAAAGGATTTTTTCAGTTAAACCATTTATGAGAATTGCCAAGGAGTCAGTCAGTCAGTCAGTCAGAAATATAAAGCTAGTTGCTAGTTGCTAAACTCATACCTTCAAACACAGATAATATACTACGTGCAGATGTTACCCATTCCCATACAAAGAAATGAAACCTCCCTATGTCTGGCTATTGAGCTGGCAATTTTTCTTCGTCCAGTTTTTCAACATATGGCAGCATGAGCGACTCACTAATTGCCAGAGACTGTAGTTTTACCTCACTAGGAGTCGTCGACCTACTTTTAAAAAAAATCGTGCAATCCTTTTTGTCTACAGTTTTAAAGTGACGGGTTCAGAAAAACATGTTTTTAGATTTGTTATAAATTTCTACGTAAAAAATAATAAAAAATAAAGTTGTTTGATTTAATAACAATTTTGGAAAGTGTGATTACAGGACCAATTGAGTAAAACGCCATCTATTGCAAAAATCGCCATGTTTTGACTTTTACCAATCATATTTCAGCCAAAATTCTGCCGTATATAGCTTTTTAATGATTGTTAATTTCATAATGGTAACATATGCTGCCATCTATGTTTTTTATTCAAGACAAATTATAATTTGTTCGAGTTGAGACCCCATGCTTCAAGTAATTTTCTAGTATTCTTTTTTTTTGCTATAAACCTTTTTAGATATCGATGTCCATCATGTATGCGGACTTTCGCTAGCTAATTTTATGTATGAGACTATATTGTATGTATAGTATATACTATATGTATATACATTTTGTTGGATAGGAAGCACATCCCTTTACCGCTAGGGAAATTCTAGGCAGTTAATTTAAAAAAAATACCTATTAAATATAACTATAACAAAACCCAAATCTTTACGCTTATGGCCACACATTGAGCACGCAATTATTATGTAACAATTTGTGCATATACCGCATCCAGTATGATCAAGTCGTTGACCTAAATACCTGGTCTACAATCACGCGAAAAACCAACCTTATTCCCGTAGCCATAAGAGCTACAGGGAATGCAAGGATAGCATCTGTTTATTCTCCCATTATTTTAACAAAATACGCTAAATTCAACCTTATGGTAATTGCAGTAAGGGTGAAGACTAAATAAAATTAGTTTTTACGTAATTACTTAACCCAATGTTTGCTCAAGATAGGTTTATAATGTTGTTTTAATTGCATAAAGATAGCGAGAAGACATTTCTATTTCACCTTGGTTAATAGGAACATTATTTAATAGTACTTAACACTGATTTGTGTCAGTGATTACTGTGATTAGTGATTAGCTTAGTTCCTTCGTGTTTAGTAGCAAGTGCATTGTTTATTATGAACTTAATTAAATCAACAGTGGGGTATTTTCGTAAGACGCTGTTCAACATCGTTGTAGGGTAGACGAATTGTTCAAACATATGTATGAAGCGAAGGAGAGCAGTGGTGGCCCAGTGGTAACGGCCGCGACTTACGAGTTGTAGGTCGTAGGTTCGAACCCAGACAGGCGCTTTACTTTGTGTAAATTATTTCATTTCCACTGCTCTCAAACGGTGAAGGAAAACATCTTCAGGTCTTAGAAACAAAAAAATTAAGACATGTGACATCTACCAACACGCACTGGGCTCTCGTGGTGGATTATGGCCCACTCCCTCTCGCAGAGAGGAGGCCTGTGTCCCAGCAGTGGGAATATAATAGGCTGATTATGTATGTATGTATGATGCAACAAGCTGTAGCCCGCGACATCGTCTTCGATACAGGAGGAAAAGTAGCCTTTGTCCTAACCTAGGCAGTGTTGGCGTTAATCAATTTTTTTTTAAATCAATTAATTAATTTGATTACTTTTAATCAGATTACATTAATCATGATTACAATAAACATGATTAAAAAAGTAATCTTAATCATGATTATTGACGCTAATCATTAATTGATTAACTTGATTATAAACAAGTACATCCATCAAAACACCACTACTATTAGAGTCATCATCACAATTCATGTTTGTTTTTAAGTTAATCACTGTGTGAAACAATATCACAAAAAGTTGCAAAATCTGAAAAAAATATCGCCAACCGAGTGCGAGCGAGCGTCTTTCAGCCAGATAGTGTTAAACATAACATAACATAACATCACGCCTTGTATCCCCGAAGGGTAGGGCAGAGGTGTACCCATAGTACACCCACATTTCGCCAGTTATGTTTTTAAGTCCCATGTAATAGGGAGGGGGCGAGCCAATTGCCATCAACCGAGCACAAATCCAGACTCCGGGCTGCTACTGAGAAATTCCGGATAGAAAAACCCAATAACAAGTTGCCCGACCTGGGAATAAAAATATACTTAATAGTAGTTCAGTGCTATAAAAGACGAGAGAGTGGGAGAGTGAGAAGCTAACGTGAAGTACCTCTGTCCCACCCCCTCCCCGGTGTTAACGCAGTAAAAGTCTGTGAAATTGGAATAAGGAATGTTTACATTTTGAATTAATTGTTTTTTATACAGAATTCCATTATAATTTATTTATTACTGCTTTTGAAGTAGCATATTTATGTATTGCATAAGCTGTTGGTGTAGCTCTTCCAATAAATAAAATAAATAAGTAGTTATTAGTTAATCAAATTAACGATTAAAGATTAATAATCTTAATCATTTTAAATTTGATTATGATTAACTAATCTTAATCAAATTTTTTGATTATGATTTTTAATCATTAATTTTTAATCGTTAATCAGATTAACTTTGGGCCAACACTGTACCTAGGTCATGGTTTATATGTTCAGCCGTGTTGGCGTGATAGCGTACAAACAAACTTACTTTTATAATATTATAGTTAAATACATTTCCTTTGGGTTGAGATAGAAAGAAAGTATGTTATGACTTTGGGAGACTGGTTGAAAGTACTTGATCAAATCAATAAGGAAATCTAGATGTCGAGAGTACTTTTGAACAAAACGGTGGTGCAATTAATATGGATGTACTGTAATTTTTTTTAACTATTGTGATTGTAATTTACACAAGTAGACTGCATAAGTGCAGAGATTTAGAAACTCTTTTACACCATAGAAATAACAATTAGGAACTAGCAACATAATGCGGTCTTAAGGCGAATTTCATCAATGAAACTGAGAACATCTAAAACGCGTTCAAGAGCTGTCAGTGTATTTTTTTAAAATAGAAAATTGACAATCTGACCTGCGGACGACAAGTTTAGAATTGCAATGATTACCGAATTCTTCCGCGATGCTTAAAATGATAATAATCAATTGATCAACTAATCGGTGATACGATTCGATTTCGTTTCGCGCACTCTTATCTTTCTCGCTTTAGGAAACGACAATACTGAGCGTTAGAAAAGGATACAGCATGAAAAAAGGCGATTCCGTGCAGACATGTGTCAACCATAAGCCTGTTCGGCAGAATTGCCGTCTACAACTGGATAATGGATATAGGTCTGCAATTCTATACAGGGTGGCAGGGACATTCGACGAGCAAGCAACATGATTCTGGACACGGGACCTCGGCGATGAAATTTTTCGTTAGTGTTTTTTAAACGCTGTAAAAGTTGATAAGTCGTGGGCTAGTGGGATCCAGAATCATGTACTCGAACCCTGGTAACAGATTTTGCGTCTTTCTCCCTGCCACCATGTGTACGTGGCCTATTTTATAAAGGATTCTTTCAAACTCAGTAATTAAAACCCGGTTTTCCGCCATCAATTCTGTCGCACCTGCTTTTCTTACAAGTCCATCTGGCATCTCCAACGCAATCTTACCCGGCCTCTAATTGAAAGGCAATCAGTGTATGACCACCTGTTACAAATTAACCATCTGCCATGCATTGTTTGCGAATTCCATTGTTCTTTAGAAATTTAATATATCCTCATTTGTGCTACCAGTAGCGCCATCTAGCGGTCAGCGGCGTAAAGTGAAAAGTTTTTTTTTTAATTCTTTTTTTTTTGCGTTTATTTTAAGAATACTGAATGAAGATTTGAAAATGGATGAATGTTTCTCTTGATTAAAAAGAGAAACATTCATCTATTTTCAAATCTACATTATATTACGAGTAATTTTAATAATTAAATTTATTTAAAAAAACTAAATTTTCGTCTCTTTTATATCGTTCGTTGTTCCCTCTTTTCTCTGTTACTAAGTTGCGGTATCTACCAGTTTTTTTTTGTCCTGCCAAAGTACATGCAAACACCTGGCTTAAATGAGTAATCTGATTTATACTCTAGTCTGAATCTAAGTAGGAATGTGGACTCTTGGCGGCATTGCAAGGACTTTCGTGACAAGTCGTATCTAGTGGGGAATTAATACACTTTGTGCTCGCTTCGCTCACTCTTGTATTTTTTTACATTCTCAAACTTTTCTACATAACGTGACAACGTAACTCCTATAACAGTATGTACGGTCAAAAGAAAATCGTGTTACTTTACTATGATGACTAACACACCTTCTTACAGCCTTTGCAACTTCTCTAGATCTTTGTTCTTACACTACATACGCTAACGATCACGTAACATCGCTGAACAATGCAGTAGTACCGCTCGGTACCGGTAAATATTGACGTAGGTAGATCAAACTAAACTATTCGTAGTACTTAACTTGTAGTTGTAGGTTACTTTTTCTTTAAAACTTGCAGTGCTAGTTCGTTAGCCTGAAAGTTTAATAGGGGTGTTTCGTTGGACTAGTGACAGCTGCCAAGACTGCATTAAAGGAGCTTCTATTGCTTGAGGACCTGTGAGCAGAAGTTTTACGAAGACAAGGTCAGTGTAGATTAGTATATATGTTGAGGGGGACATAGAGCAGTCATTCCTCGTAAAAGGCTGATATGGTTTAACTAGAAGCAAATCGTCTACCGTGATTATTTGATCACCAATAATTTACAAAATATACTCTCAGTAACTGCTGCATTATGTTATACAAGTCAAAAGCTGCTTATTAAATATCCTCCATTCCAGATAGAACGTAGACATGGTGAGGAATGCTGGACATATGGACTGATGAATTTGATGATAAATGCTTTTCTTCTTTGTACGCTTACAACTTGACACTGACCGGCAAATTACAAAAAATTACAAAATTACCTAATTACTGTCATTTGTGAATCTTTGACAGTCGTTTCGTTTGCCGGAAGTCTGACAGCCAGTCTTCCCAAGCGCAACACGTTAATATTTAAGTTTTGCGGGGTGCCCAGGAGTTTCCTCCATATAGACGTATCTATCAAACCTCTTAAATGTATCGCTATCGCAAATTAAACGATACAACGCATAAAATATACGGTAAACAAACACAAAATACATTCCCCTGTCACCAACATCCTTCCATCGCAGATTCATCTCAATATATCTAGATGTCACTCCATGTAAACATGCGTGCCATAGATTAGGTTAATGTAGAAGAGACGTGTAGATGTATAGTATTGTGCCCACTTGGGAGGCGGTTTAAGAGCAAGTGGAAGTTAACTTTTTATTTAAATGGGCAGAAAAGGTAACCCCGCAAGTCCACGTTCGCAAGGACGTAAAATATCGCGGCGGGATTTTATCGCTCACTGGATTTTCAACGTTCAGTGTGGAAACGTGCGTACTTACGTGGGCTACGTTTGAAAGGCTATGTGGGAAACCTTAGCCCAGCTGTGGATAAGATAACAACAATAGGATAAAAAATAATGTTTTAGAAGTGAAAACTTCTTTAGGCGCCGTCACGCTCGGGTCGGTGAAGCTGAATCAGCACCCTAATTGCGTAACACATTTTCGTAAACGATTACGACTAATCTGTTTGATTTTGACAGTTCAACAACATTCATTGCGTTGTTTACATTGTTGAGCATATTTTTTTTCGTACTTATGAAGCAATGCAATAGCAATCTGTTTCAAAACGATTCAGATTACGATTGAATGTGTATTACGCAATTAGGGTACGGGTTTACTCGGCTCCAGACGGTCGATGACGCTGAGTCGCAAGTTCAGTTGTAAGTTTTCAGTTTTGTTTGTATGTTTGGCATCTCGCAGGTCAACCTATGCGGTTGTCGTCTGCTTAAGCGGACTTGCCTGTGGATTCCCTAATAAATTAAGGCCTCCAGCCAGGACTTAAACTTATATACTAACTAAAACTAAGCGACAACGCTAAGGGCACCCCCTGTGGGGTACGAACCTCGGCTTAGGGCGTCGCTGGAAGAGGGCAGCAAATGACTAGCTGGATCAGGATTGGTATTAATTAGGGACGAATTTAAAGCTACAGGCTCAGCGGCGCGGGCTGGCTCGAGCAAGGTTCGGGAGGGGCGTCGATTTGGGCGTCGCGGCGGGCCTCGGCGGCGAGGGCGGTAGGACGGCGATCGGGTTTTGGGCTTATGTAGCGTGCTAGTGGCCTTACTACTCTCCTGGAGGAGGGTAGTGGCGTCGTCGGGGTCGATTAAAGTATGCCTTGGTCGGCGAATACTGCTAATGCGAGAGGGAGTGTAGCGGGCGGCCGCTGTAATCAGGGGGTTAGAATGTTTGATGCCGCAGTCAAAGAAACGCTTTGATAAACGTTTCATGAACTGTTTTATGGTTGGCATTTTGAGGTCGACGTGAAGATCGATATTACGGACATAGAAGGGGGCACCCGTGACCCTTCTGAGGAAACGGTTTTGGAGGGTCTGCATCTTATGGAGATGACGTGGGTGAGCGTGCGCAAATACAACGCAGGCATAGGTCATGATGGGACGGATGACTGCGGTATAGATGCGGAGCTTGCATTTGAGGGACAGTTTGCTACGGGCTGTCAGTACGAATTGCAGCCTGCTAAGAGCGAAGGAGGCGCGCGCGCGAACCGCCTTAATATGAGCCTTAAAGGTAAGGTTCTCATCGAGGATCACGCCTAGGTATTTGGCTTGCTTCTCCCAAGGGATTGGCTTGCCGTACATAGTGATCGGGCTGGGAAGTGGGGGAGGTAGTCGACGACGTCTCGAGAAGAGAACCGCCTGACTCTTATCGGGGTTGACCTCGATTCTCCATTTCCGGAACCAAGCGCCTAAGACGTTTGCGGAGGTTTGGAGAGTACGAGCTATAGCGTTGGAACAGTGACCGGTATAGTAAACGGCAGTGTCGTCGGCGAAGAGAGCCAACTGAGCCTTCTTACTTTTTGGGATATCGCTAGTGAACAGCGTGAAGGCGAGAGGAGATAGTACGGAACCCTGAGGGACACCTGCGCGAATAGGATGAGGGGACGAGAGTGCTCCCTCGACGCGATAGCGAAAGGTCCGGTTCGACAAAAAGTCTCGTAAGATGAGCACGAGACGATCTGGCACTCCTAGTTGGTAGAGCTTGTATATCAAGCCATTGTGCCAGACTTTGTCGAAGGCTTTCGCTATGTCGAAGAATAGCACACCCGTCGTCGCGTTACGCTGCAGACCAGCGCATAAGTGCTCTAAGTCTTTGAGACGCTTATAAATAAGCCTCTCGTAGATTTTGCCGAGGACATTGAGTAAGCTAATAGGGCGGTAGCTGGAGGGCTCAGACTTTGGCTTACCTGGCTTTGGGATACCGATGACGGTGGCTTCTTTCCATGATTGTGGGAAGATGTTGTTGCTCAAGGCGCCATTGAAGATGGCGGTCATAAGCATTATTAGCGGGGCAGGAAGGAGTTTGTATACCTTATTGGTAATACCATCCGAACCGGGGGCCTTACGAGCGTGGAGCCCTTTAATGATGTCGTGCACTTCGTCTGGAGTGACGGGAGGCAGAGGATCATCAGGGTCTTCGACGGGAGGGAGGGAGGCTCTTCGTTCGACTTCAGCGTCGACCTTGTTCAGGTGAGCTTGGTCTACTGGTTGGGAGCTGGGAGAACATTGGGACTCTAGGCTGTCGGCAAGACATTCAGCCTTATCGGGACTGTCGAAAGCGACACTATTGTCGGGGCGGATGAGAGGAGGCATAGAGACCTCTTCTGAGGAACGCAATTTCCTCTGTAATTGCCAGAAGGCTTGATGAGTGGGCTCGAGTTCGCTGAGCATCTTGTTCCAGCCCTCGGAGCGAACCTCCCCTATGCGTTTCTTTACAGCACGCTGTAAATGGCGCATGTGGGCTTTGTTCGCGTCACAAGGGAAGGAGTCGTAGGCACGGATGGCCGCGTTCTTCTCGGTTATCAGGTCACGTACGTCAGCAGGTAGTTTCCAGCGATGGTCTTCCATCACCGGAACTTCCCGTGAACAATCCGTCAATACGGATTGTACGTGCTCTGTAAACGAGTCGATTGCGGCCGTCGTGTCGGCGACTGACACTAAGTGATCGGGGATGGTGTCTAAGTGAGGCGACGTGGTGGATTTCAGTCTTTCGCTTACTTTCCTCCAGTCGGTTATCGTCTGGGTCTGAGGGGGGCGGTTGGGGTCGATCGGGCTGTAAGTTTTCAGCTCCATCATGTGGTTATAAACACACAGTTACACACCCTCTTTTTTATTTTGTTGTATCAGTGTTTGTCAATATTTTGCACTGCAGAAAATATATTTTTGTTTTTGCGTAAAAAAAAATATATGAAAAAGGTCCTAACTTCTTTTCATCTACATGAACTTTAATCGAACGGTACTGAAAACTCAAAACTCTTTTCATAACTTTCTAGGTTTTTTATACAACTACGTTATAGGTAAGCACGTCGCTTTCATATCCATGCATTACATTTACCGTTTTCCTTACGCAAACTTTTGCAAAGGTAGTTTCGAAACTGCATTTAACTCTCTATGTGCAAACTGATATTCGTGGCAGTTTTAAAAACGTTTTTCCCAGCATTTTATTTGGATATCCAGCGGTAATCCTCTGGGCCAGTGGTGAACCATGTGTCAACAGTTTTAAAAGATTCACAGTTGCAGCTTGGACAGAGTTCCCGTTGTTTTAACACCTTCCGTCCGTTGGAACGGTTTTCGCTAGTTTTTTTTTTGCAGTTGCGCTTTGGTCTGGAAAGAATAATGAACGGTTTATTTGTTTTTTTACTATGGTAACTGGGACACTTGTTCACTAAAGCTTACGGGCATTGTGGACAATGGAATGTTTTTTTAGAGATGCGGGACAAAACGTTGTCCTACACCAAACTACTGACGCACCTAGTATTGTGTTTTAAGATGATCTGGGTATAGAAATGTATTATCTTGTGCCAATCCTCACGTTCCTGTACCAGCCACATCCAGGTTTTAACCGCGATGATGACATAGACGTACAATTTCGTACTTTGCCTCACAGATGCTCCATCAGCGTCTCCTCCAAACTTTCTTCCATTTATCTCCTCTGCCACCTCCTTCATCTACACACGAGCTTACAAACATTACATTGCCGAGGCATAAACAAATCACTGTCTATCCCTTTCTTGTACAATATCTCCGTCCCTCTGCCCCGCGATGTTTACAATTTTCCCGCTCACAACTCCAGTCGCGCGGTAGACGCGCGCGCAGATACGCGTATCGATCGTTCCGAGATCGATTTTTTTATTCGATTGAGTGCAATCTGTGTGGTAGTGTGGTGACAAGGATCCATTGTGTTAGCATAAAGAATGCATTCCAGAGTGTGATGTATTTTTAATCAGGTTTTTTTATTGATGCGGTATTTGATAAGTGATCAGTGAACGTTTTGTGCTCGTCCTCGAGTTATTGGTAACGGAGTAATTTTGTACAATATTAATTTAAAAGCTCAGTTTTCAAAGCGTTAATTCTTGCTAGAAAATACTCCATAGTCACGACATTAAAACTTTTACAAGTTTCATAAAAGTTCGGGTTTATTAAGGAAGGTTTTACAGAATTATAGACTTTTTCATGAAATACTAATTCAATGGGATTAGGCATATGAACTTAGAGATTGTATTGATGATTTTAATGGCTATCATTCTGTAAATAAATACTTGCTACGGTCGCGAATGATATTTTTTCAACATACGACCTGCAAGTACCAAAAAACCTTCCTTCCCCTTAAAGATAATTAATTAAACCCAGTCTCGAGGTTTTCGAAAACGTTTTTCAAAATACATACTTAGGTAGTACTTAATTTCATAAATAATGGTGCCGATTCTCTTGTCACAAATGCCTCAAAACTAGACAAAAAATCTGTAAAATTTTGTAAAATCCTGTCACACATTTCCTATTCTGAAATTGACTTAAGTGACACAACTTAACTATATTTTAGTTTAACAGCACTAAGATGGCACTGAGTTATTAATTTAGTGAAAATGGCAATTTTGCTATTCTGAAGTTGACGTTTTTCACCTAAAATTTTGATTGTTTTACTAAATCTGACATTTGAGAGACTTTTCAGAATTGCTGTAAGATTCTTTTAGTAAGGAATTTTAAGTTAAGTAGTTTAGTTCAGTGTACAAGATAATTGGCACCAATATCTTTATTGCTCGAACTCCTTAAATTGAAGCTAGCAACAGCTGAATTATTTTTATAAATCAATGACGTTGAATTTCATGTTAACAAGCTAACAATTCTATTAATGGTTTCGCACATATTATATAACTTTTGCGGTACCTACAATAATAATTGTAGTTAGTTGTTCAGTTTCCCCATGTAAGCATTGTTAGCGATTTATTTATAACTTCCAGTTGAAATGGGATTTTGTGGTTTTAAATAAATACTTCCCTATTACAATGGCGCTGTGAACGGTTTGTTTTCATATGACGGTTAATTGTATTAATTATTAATATCAACGAATGTGTCGTATCAACTACAATAATAATTACCACGCAGTTTTCGTTCCATGCTTATTATCCTTTATATGGTAGACTACATAATATTATGTACGTGCACGTCTTCCTACATCGTTCTCACATGTATAATTTCAACAAGACTGATGTAACAAATTTTCTGTAACAATATTATTTAAAAGAGTTTCCATGGAGTTTCTTGCCCATAGGTACCTACTTCGCTTTGGAATGGGCAACTAGCTTCATATTTCTGACTGACCGACCCCTTGACAATTCAAAAGTGCCTGTAATTGGTTTATTTGAAATAAATGCTTTGAGTTTGAGTTTATGAACAGACAGAAACCAGAGTCACACATATGAGTACAGGATATTGCACGTATGTAAGTACCTACATGTTTACAATAACGGATAACATTGTGCCGCGGTTATCGTCTCTAACCACAAATTGTAATAAATATCACAATGGTCTGTGTTTTGTTACCCTGAAATCTAGTATTTATTTGTTAGTTATAGCTTTATATAATAATTATTATAATATTCAGTATGTTCTGCCGCAGTCTAAAGTCTCGTTCACACTGGCTCAACGCCACAGCCAGCACGACTCAAAGACACCGCTTGTCGCGCGACGAGCGGTGCCTTTGTGTCGCGCTGCGGCGAAATTGAACGCGATCAGCACTTAAACCCAGTTCAAGAGCTGTCAGTATCAATATTCCATAGCAATTTTTACACTGACAGCTCTTGCACGCGGTTGAGATGTGCTTAACGCGTTCATTGTTGAAATCGGAATTTACAGTAAAAATGGCTTTCATTTTGACGGTTCAACAACATTCATTGCGTTATTTATTTAAGTTGTTGAGCAGTTACATTTTTAGAACATATGAAGCATTAGATTAGCAATATCCTTTACAATCTTTCCGTTTGGGATTGAAAATTTGGGTGCTGGCCGTGCTGGGCGTTCCTTACGCCCGTACCTAAGCTTTTAACGCATTCGAAGCGTATGAAACTTAAAGCCAAGTCAAGGACCAGTACATCCTGCCTGGGTTATCATAAGCCCCAAAACTGTAGGGTAGTTTTGAGCTTGACTCTGAACGCTTATCAGCGGGAATTTCGCATAGATCTGTGCTTGGTAAACTAGGAAGGTAATATTTGTGACGCTACTATTTGACGTTCAATCTTTGTTAGATTGGAGGACGTTCATGTTTCAAATTCGTCTTGTTGGTGAACGGAAATTAATTGTTTGTTTTAATCAAAACTAAAACTATTCTTAGATATATTGCTATTGATATTGATCTGTATATAGGTACTACTATCCCGCGCACACTGAATCATGAAGTACAGAAGAAATTCGTTGAAGAAATCTTAAATGAAAATATTACTGAAAACATCGCACGAACGTGCTCAAAAAGTTTCAACAAACTGCTGCAGTATTTCAATGTAAAAATGCTTTAACTCTATACATATTAGAAAGGTTTGTCTGTCAGCTTTAATAAATTTCTTAAACAAATAGTCCCATTGATTCATTGGCCAATAAATGAATCAATATGATTTGCTATCTTCATTTTAATAGTTACAAATGATTTTTTTTCTGTAAGTAGGTTTATAAACACACTTTTACATGTCAATCATAGTTTTAAAACTAGATGAAGTCGGCGTTTTCTATCCGAATACTCTGAGAAGAAATACAAACTCAGAGCTCACAGTCTCTCTTAAAGTCCAGGCATAATCCTGGTCAGAACATGTGAGGTCCGTGTAGTTTGGTGTCCGAAATGGTCTTTTGAGACAAAGAACCACACCCCGTTTTGAGTGGACCTGTGCAGTCAGTGCACGCATTTGTCAGTAAACGGTTCTGGTTCTTACTTCAATTAATAAAATTGAAGTGACTTTCTCTTTGATAGCACGATCTTTTGTTTATGGTGAAAGAATTATCGATACTGGTCAATTCGTTTCGGCGAACACACAATTTGAAATTCTTGCCCATATTTTGATAACAAAAGGTCTAAGAAAATATTAAGATTTTTTATGTCGTGTGTGGTTTTCATAATGATTAGATATTCTTTATAATCAGTCTACAATGTTCCCACTGCTGGGACACAAGCCTCCTCTCAGTGAGAGGGAGTGAGCCAAAATCCACCACACAGGCCCAGTGCGGTTTGGTGCATGTCACATGTCTTCGAAATTTTTGGTACTAGGCCATGCTGACGTTTCCTCACGATATTTTCCTTTACCGGTTTGAGAGCAGATACACAAAGTAAAGGAACTGCTTAGGTTCGAAATCAGGACCTGCAACTCTTAAGTTGGGGCCGATACCACTGGGTCACCACTGCTATCTTCATTATAATGTGTATTCATGGTAATTTATTCAATGGGCAGTGGAGTTCTTGCTGATCTTGATAGCTAAAAAGCCAGTGGCACTGAAGTCCAATGATAATATTTTACTTTGTACTTCGTCTTAAGCTGCTGATTGCTTAAACGCTGAAAGAGTTTCTGATCAGTAATTGTGTGACTGATTGTTTGACAGATATAACAACACTCCATCAAATAACCTGCCAAGAGATTAGATTGAATAGCTTTTCACAGCTTTCAGGATTCTATGTAACACTTTACAAAAAAAAAAGAATCCTTACCTTTAATTAACTTAATGCAAAAACTAGCTCAAACTGTGTGGGTACTTGTCCAGTGCGAATCCATGGATAATTTTCCACCATGACTTATGTCTAACCCTTACTCAATGAATGTTCCAGTTTTTTCGACACGGAACTCCCGTTAGGACATGACCTTCAATTCACGCTATTATTAAGTCTAGAGGTCAGCAGAACCCCTAGTCGTAATAGCATTCATCTATCCTTGTATGAAGTAAGTATGTGTAGAATGTTAATGGATTTCGTAACAACGTCGCCGTGACTGTGACTCGCTGTTGTAATGTATGTGTTATTGCCTTTTTTCTTGAATACCTTTAACTTATAGTCTTTGAATACATTTCTGGATTGCCAGGTTTAGTTTTAAGGAAGTCAAGTAGCTTTTAGTTGGCGTGGTTGTTGCTTCCGCGATTTCTAAGACAAACTTGGCAACTGAATTAATATGATTGTCTAAAGAGGCAACTGCATCCTACTGCCTGTTTAGAAGTTTAACGGCCAAACTCAATAACCTAAGACAGATATCGCTACTGCTTATAGACAGTACAATGATATCTGTCCCTGTGAAACAAATAGCTGTCAACACGTTATAGCGTCGCATACGTTGGCTATAATGGGACGTTAAAACCAGATATTTCTATCACCAAGTACGGCTCAATATCTCTCACAGAGGGGTCTCAGTTTCAGCACGGGTAGCAACACCGGATTTTTTCGATGGAAGAATAGACAAAATTTATTTTAGTCATATGCCATTTGGTCAATTGTACCATCGACAAAAGTCGTTTCTATTCTATGGTGCTCATGCTAGGCGTGCTGCAGTGGGAACATTATAGGCACTATGTGTCAGGAAATTAGGAAGCTTGAGTAAAATCAAAAGTTATTTATTCCAACTAGGCTAAGAATCAGCACTTTCTGAACGTCAATGAATTATACTTAAGGGGCCGTGCACGAAATCGACAGATTTTGATAACTTTTGTGCAATTTTTGCGAGAAAGGCAAAAATAATTTAAATAAAGTTATTTGTGATTTGAAAAGTCGAGTTCTTCGTTTTGTATGTGGCTGAAAGGGATTTTTCAAATAAATGAAGCATTCATGAAACATCACAAAAATACGAACTGGTTTTTTAAAAAATGACGCGCGACTAATGTTTGATCATGTTGTTACCATAAACCACTTTTGATTTTGAACATAAAACAATGTCATCAACATCATTATTATGGTCTACTTGCACGTGGCTGAACCACTTTTTCAACTTCCATGCAAAGTATAGAAGTAAAATCATTTTGAAAACGAAAAAAAACAATTTTTCGAAAATAAACATTAATGTATTTTTGTAACATTAATAAAATGTTTTAAGAAATGTGAATATCAAACATTAATCTTCACCCATTCTTAAAACGAAATTAAAACTTCATTAAGTAAATAAAAGGCAAAATAAGCTATATTTTCGAGAGCGCAAAAGTGATGAAACTAAAAACAAGTACTGTTACTGACACGAATGGCCTATCGCCACGAAAACTGTACTTTTATAGTCACACATACATACTGCTTCAGCAATTAGGTAAGAAATTGACAAAAACGGTTTTTGTCGTGCATGGAGCCTTAAGACAGTTCCCCAAATAGCCTGACCTTCCCCACTTCCTAGTGCTTTAGCTGGGAAGAAGAAGTGGCGCAAATAACTCCCCAGCAGCACAGCTATCTGTTCAGTTAAGAAGAACTTTATTTTAGCAATCATATTATCATTATCTTACTTATACTAATAATATAAAGAGGTATTCTTTTTTTTGCTTGTTTGTTTGTAAGTGTGTATGTAGGGGAGGGGGTATTCTCTGGAAATAAAAGTCGGATTGTAAATAAAATGCATTTGATAGTTCAATTCTTATGGTATACTATAAGCTATTTAACATCACGCTATTACCCTCAGGAGCCGAGCAAAATGCAAAAAAAATTGAAAGAACGCTAAGCGTAATCGAAGTATTTGCGTGGAAAGGCGATGAGATGCTACGGGGTGGATCGGGGGTACAAGAAATTTCAAGACTCCCGCAAACAGGCGCGACACAAAGGCACCGCTCGAGTCGCGGCACGCGGTTCCTTTGTGGCACGCTGTGGCGTTGCGCCAGTGTGCACGAGACTTCACGTGGATGAAGTCGCGGGCAGAAGTTAGTGTTTCTATATTATTGTAATACTACTCACGTGTTTAACTTGTAAGTCCAAAGCTCGTTATATCTACCAACACAAGGCGTGAACACAAGATGTGTTTATCCCTTTTTTTACTGACATACCTTACTAATGTCATTCGAAACCTGTCTAACATTCCTATGACAGTAATAAGGTGTTATTATAACCTAAACACGCTATTGTTAGTTGGAGGATAACAGCTCTTTGCATTGGTTCTAATTAACATTGAGCGTTTCGTAAATCAGGACGGACTAGTAACGTTACTTGAAAGACGAAGAGAAATAAATATTTCAAGTAAAGGGCGTCCACCATAATCAACTGTAGGGCAGGTAAATAATGTGTTCAGACAAAGTAAAGGCACGCGACGCGACACAAAGGTACCATGTGTCGCGCCTGTTTATAGGAGCCTTAACAGTGACCTGTTGTAAGAATGTAGTAATTGGTAACACCCCAGGCCATGGTATACAGGCAAAATTTTGATGTAAATAACTTCAACAGAAATTATAATACATTATTCCCAGATAAAATGTAAACGATGTAAAAGGAGTATGTAAGGATCGTAGCAGGTGGCGTTTCTGCCTACCACCATGGGAAGAAGCCGTGAGTTTATGTATCTATGTACTCCCAGATAGGTTAGGACGCAGCGTCTACCTCAGACGGTGGTAATTCCTTGAAAACTTAATCTTCTGTTGATTTTTCAGTAGAAATTGGCAGTATAACAAGATTGTTTTTTTTTTTTTTCAACTTTTTACATTATTTGTAACTCCATCCCACAGCGGGTACGTACGTAAACATAATTTTTATTACAGACCTAAATTATTTCAGAACACCACATTTATTTTTACCATGTTACTGGTTTTATTCAAACATTAAAATAATCTCTTTTTTACGAAGAACCATTTAGTGGTAAATAAAAAAGTGTTGTGATATTCTGATAAAACGGTGTTTTTTGCGAAACAGTTACTGCATGGTGTCGTAAATTGTCAAGTAAATTGTGATGTGGCATACCAGAGCTAGAGCTTCTACGGGAATTTGTGGTTAATGTGTACCTTGGATGCGATAAATATACAGGTTTTTCAAGAATTGCAATGGATACCAATCGAATAGGCCATCGTAGAATTTAAAACATTGTAGGAAAAGTGTAAAGCTTATTGAAAAAAAAAAACCTTTACAAAAATATACTACCTGTATTAAAAAATAAATGCATCCTGAAAAGGACCAATTACTGTGCACAGTTTCATTGAGAAGTCAGATAGCTCTGGAATTGATGAAATTGATATACTCACTCTGCCTTCCCTTTATATCTTAGAAAGTATTTTGTATGTTCGCAAAAACTTAGAACTTTTTAAAATAAGAAGCGATTTCCATAATATAAATACACGTAGTAAAAATGAAATTGTTATACCCAAATTTAGATTAACTAAAACAAGCAAATCATTTCTGATAAACAGTATCCGCTTTTATAATAAGTTGCCTAAGTCGGTTACAGAACTTAGCGATGGAAAGTTCAAAGCCCACATTAAACGTGTCCTTATCAAAAAAGCGTACTATAAGATTAAAGACTACGTCGAAGACAAGAAAGTTTGGCAATAATTCCTTCTGCGCATGTGGCTTCCCTGGTACCTCATGAACGGCATCACTATGTAAATTTCTAATAACTGCTTCCAAATAATGGTGTTTAATTTTTATTTTTTATTATTAGATATGGACTTTTACATATCTCTGACATAATTCTTTCATTATTTGACATTATATACCTAAAATTTTTAATTATTTTTTTATTTTACTTTATTAGATTATTTTATATTTTGTAAATGTGAGAACGTCGTAGGCCCTGTGGATTATAAATTATAGACAATTGTCTATTTGTTTAACATATGGTACCTGTTGACAGGCCTACACTGTCCTCCCATACCTGTTAATCACTGTAATTGGAAAACATTGTAAAAGACATATTTTTAAAAGAGTAACCATGGAGTTTCTTGCCGGCTCTTCTCCATGGGAAACGACCAATTGGAACCGTGCACCTAGAATCTGACGTTTCATAAGTGCCCATGTAGGTCTATGTGAAATAAAATATTTTGATTTGATTTGATTTGGGGCTCATGAAAGAGGGAAGTAGGTAGCAAAAAGGTTGGGAATGCTTGGAAAAGCCTAGTTATGGAAACTGTTGAAAACTGTCGCGAATGCTAATTAGTTCTCTTGCGGAGCCTGAATATGTTTTTTTAAAGGTTTGCTTGTTTTTTTTTTTACTGATTTTAAGCTGTGTGTAGTTTATCGAGCTTACGTTCCAGATTCAGACTGAAATCTCTTATGTGTAAGTTACGTATTACAATAATAAATGACATACATAGAATAACATTGGAATTGTGTTTGGTTTAGTCTGTCTTGAATCAAATAGCTACATAATTTGAAAACATTTTTGAAATGTTATATAACAGTAAAATAACACAAAACAAAATTTGAGATGGGTGTAGCCGGGACTTGCGCTCTGCCCACGAGTAGGTACGATGATGCCATATACTTAATAGATTTCAAAATTATTTTCTTCTTGTCGCTTTCTTCATTACTGAAGCTCGTGTCCCTAAAAGGCCTTCGTGGCTTCATTTACCCGTATGTGTTCCACTTCGTTCGGTTCTCGGCTTCTCTCCGGGCGGTCGTAACCGGCCGCGAGGTCCTTTCGCATCTGCCTTGCCCATCACCACCTTTTCAGTGTAATCTGGTTCCCGACGGGCGATATGACCAAAGTAACCGAGAATCCTTTGGTAACAGATCGTGGATAGTCCATCTCTTATGCGTAGTTGTTCGAGGATAGATAGTTCGTTCTATTGGCGGTCAATGGTATGCGGAGCATTTTTCGCTAACACCACATCTCAAAAGCCGAGCCATCTTTTTCCGATTTATTCCCCGACTCGTCCACGACTCTCGAGTCGTAAAGGAATACCGAGAAACCCAGTGTCCGGACTAGTCTCATCTTGGTGACATCTTGGAGACCTTGGTGACATTTAATTTATAAAAAATCGTAAAAATAATACTACAATTATTGTCCAATTGCAGGGCAAATGCCTCTTCTCATACGGAGAAGGCACGAGCATTGGCGATTGCAGACATTCCTCGCGATAGTTTTACTTCAACGGTGTCTGTAACTTCCAAGGAAACTTTTTATTTTATTTTAATAAAACGCTACAATCATGTTGCCTCACTATTGTCTAATAAAGTTTTCCTAATTGGTATCTACGTGTTGTAATTATTCAAGCTCTAGATTCAAACCTAGCCGGCCCCAAAATAGAGCATTTGAGCATTTGTAATGATTAAATTCGTCAAAAGACACCCAAGTAATTGCAGTACTGTAATTATCTTTTGATTACAGTACTTCAATTACTAAGGTGTCTTGTGGGAGTATTGAATTATACAGGGTAAAATTAAATTAGCCAGCGAAACTCCGCAGGCGTGATGGGTATAAAAAGATATGATGTTTTGTTTAGGGGTCAACGACAGCTGGTAGTGTTGTACATGAAGTATGAGTTTAAAAAAAAACTGATTTTAAAAGTGATATTTCTAGTGTAGTGTTACTGCGGTCAATGGCTCCACAAAAAAAAAAACATCAAATTAATCTGGGGAGTTTCGCTAGCTTATTTATTTTGACCTTGTATTCAAATCTTTTGACATATTGATTAGTTTTGTTCCACACAGCAGTTCATTCATATCGTGACATAAATGATAACAGCCGCACGGGTCGATTGAAGGTTGAGCTACTCTTGACGCGGTCAGTTCGTGGATGGGTGCCTGTCCAACACATCGAGTCCCCTCCGTGCCTCGAGAAGCACGTTAAGCCGTTGGTCCCGGCCGTCATTCGTAGATCTTTGACAGTCTTTACGGGTCGTCAGAAGACCAAAAGCCTAACAACCAGTAACTGAGTTGTGAAGGTCAGATAGGCAGTCGCTCCATGTAAAATACTGGTATTCAGCTGCATCCGGTTAGACTGGAAGCTGACCACAACATAGTTGGGGTAAAGGCCAGACGATGATGACAGGACAGATGATGGTTGTCATCATTTGCATCCAATTCATCCAGCTATGAAGGTAGACGAGTACTTTGGCCACATTTCAGAATATCTCACAAACTTAATTAGTACGAGTTTTAAACTTCACAGCACTCGTAAACCGAGGTGAATGCAGTTGCGAATAAACAAATCGATTTCTGTATAAATTGAATCGATTGTGCGTTTCAGAATGTAGGTCAAATATTTCAACTTTTGTTTGACTCTTTGTGTGATATTGGTTGGATTGTATTGCCACTTTCTGGCTTGGAACTGTTTCGACTTTAACCCACTATAGATAGCTGATTATCTTCTACAAGCTCAGATTTACCGGTGAAGTCCGGTGAGTCATCCTAAACCCTGGGGGCTACGTTATAAAAAAAGATAGGCTAAAATCACCCATCTCTTTAGTAGTTCAATGCTTACCCTAGGGTGCACATCCGGTCGGCTCATAAATCCTTTCCTATCCCACGGGCACGTCTTCGCTACCATTACAGCGCCCCCCGGTCTACTGCTTGATATGAAATGGTCATTGTAGCACCATGAAACATGAGGCTTCAAGGGCTTGTGCAAATCTTGGGGTTCATTCGATTAATCGAGTCTGGTCAAACCATTCTTCTGCAGGTCCAAAGGCTACCTTTTGGCAAGTTTCATTACGATCGGTTCAGTGGTTTAGTCGTGATGCGGTAAGAAACCAACAGTGAGAATGAGTACCTTTCTCATTTATATAATGTTGATATCATAAAACACAAAATTATAGTATACGCCGTAGTAAAAATAAAAACCATTCAGTAGATTGACACGTTAACAATCGATAAAGATACTCGTAAGAACCGAGTGAGTTCAACGTCTAGACAGATCTTTTAAATCTCGGGGAATGACCTATAAGTGCCTTATTGAGGAGAGCAAAGTACTATTCACTTCATTCATTCAATTTATTTCGGTGATGTTGCTAAAGGCGCTCTGGGCTCCCTCAAAGAGAGCATTCGCTTGTAAGGTAACAATCCAAGATTCCACTGCAACGGCTAGGTCTTTCCAAGTAGAATGCGCAGGCGCAGGCCGTCAACTAATAGATAGTGTAGAGAGATAATTTAAACCAGCACGCGTAACATGACCACAACGACAAAATTACAGATAGAATAGACAAAAAACAGATAGAATAGACAAAAAACTGAAATAATAGACAAAATGAAAGATAGAATAGATAAACAACAGATATAATAGACAACATGAAGTGACGAGAAAACGCGAGAGTGAGTAACTGTCGCGTGTGTCATGTTAGCCCTGAGACTCAAAAACACCGGGGAAGCATGGCTCAAAAGGGAGTGATGCGTTCACTCAACAGTGGGTGAAACAGGCTGCTAATGAGGATGACGCTGATTTTTAAGGTGTACATGATATAGTATTATTTCTATACATCATCTACATGTCCACATGCGGACTACGCATCACGTCACACAAAACCTGCATCGCGCAAGCGGCGTTTACCGCGACACCATATATACAACGTCTCGACTCCCGACATCAATCGTTGGGCAGTTGCCAACCAGATACAACACTCGGAGGATCCTCCCTTTTCTATGGAGGATGAGTTAACTTGATGAATATAGAGGTATGAGGAACAGGGTGTACCTGTTCCTCATACCTCTATATTTTTTATTCTTTTAATATAACTATAACTTGTAACGTTTAGCTTACCATATTATACAATGTACTATTTACATAAGCCTTGATTATCAGATCGCTTAATCGATTTATCGAATATCCAATGATTGCAAAACAATCGCACACATCACATAATTTTAAGACTCAGCTCACTCGTGTAAATGAATTAAATTACCCATCAATCGTAGCATGTTAGCATAATAATTATATATAGTGGGCAGACACGCGATTGACAGTAGAAAATAGAAGTACCGAAGGTCTAATACGCAAAAACACGTAGAACTGACCCAAACATATTGATAAGTTTAAATAATGGGAGGTATTCGATGAAGAGTTGTTGACGGTTAACTGCAGAGACACAATTTACGGTCTTAGGCCTCTCCTTAAATTTTGCGAGCAGCGGCGCGGCGGCGGTGGCGGCGCGGGAGCAGCAGGATTTTATGCGTAAATTCAAATGGACCGGCCCTTGAAAACAGCAGACGAGGGTGCACTCCATTCAAGCCCGCGCCACAGCTGCCGCCGCGCCGCCCCGATGCCCGCAAAATTCGAGGCAGAGGCCTTAGGGCGAACTTCACAAATGATACTGAACGCGTTCAGCACATCTAAATCGCTGCTGTCAGTGTCAAAATTGATATAATATTGACACTGACAGTTCTTGAACTTTAGAAGTGCTGAGGCCCAAGTGCCCTTCACTAATTAGAAGTTGCGTTCCGATTGCCAAGCGCCAATCGGAGCGCCGAACGCGGTCGATGCGTAATTTCGAAATAGTTAAAAGAAACACACTAGGGCCTCTGATCGGGTTCTGTTTCATTCGTGTAATCGGCACTTAGTAGTTAACTGTGACAAACTAAGGAAACAAGCTTTCAAGCCCAACATAAGTAACAGTCATTTCTTGAATAGCATGATAGACTAACAGAGATTACAGAGCCATTTATTTTGCTTTTTCTACAGCTTTACCCGTCACCGGGATCACAAGGCATTCCTTTATTATACCAAGTAACCTGAAAAGTGAATGCATTTATTTTCATTAAAAAAAAAAAAAAAAATTTTACTGGTTCCAGTCGTGGTATTTGTGAGAATGAAACTTCTGAAATATATCCGTACTGTGTCTTTACGGTCTGTAAGTAACGACGATGATGTACTCAACTTTATTGTTTGTATCATAAATATGGAATTTATTGAGCTGAAGATAAATAAACGTTTAGTTCGAATTGATTTGTAGTTCTATAATTATATCGTTGAATAATAAATCATGTTAATGATTTGAGCCCTTCGAAAGAGACGGAGTAATGTTTCCGTTATCGAAAAATTTGTTTTCTTAGATTCTGCTAAGAAGCAGAATCTAAGAAAACAAATTTTAAGAGCGCTCTTGATTTTTAACTTCACATTCACTTTTAGTAAAGGTATATCCTTATCCTATTTATATGTTAAAACTAAATCAACCACAAAATCTATATTCTAAGTTCCTTCCAGTTGTGGACGCCCGTAAATATCTTCAGTCCTTGAAATGCCAAATAAACTATTGAATTCCCTTCAGATACACCTCCAGCTGTTGGCTTATTAAAATTATAAATATTTATACTTCCTTTATCGTCTACTGCTGGACATATGTCTGCCACATCAGCTCTTCATCCAGTTAGAAATTCAATCCTAATAATTCAAAAATTAAACCAGCTGACCGAGCTAATATGTTGTCAATCAGCCACGGTGCGTCATGGACTCGTGTCTCGTCCCATTTTGAACAATTTGTGTCAATTGTCTAATACATACGGCGTGCAATCAATTCGCAAATTGATACCAGCTTTGTTTTGTTGATTTTACCGGCTAAAACATCTGGGTTTTATTACATTAGGCATGTGATTTTGTTAAGAGTTGGCAAATTATGACTGGGACCCATGTTTTAATGCGTATAACGAGTCATGAGTCCTAAACTGTGAATTAGAATATAGTGCTGAAACTGGAAATTAGAAGACATGTGACATCCGTTAACCCACTCTGGGCCCGTTCCCTCTCTCAAAAAGAAGGAGTGATGCCCAACAGTGGGAGCAATATAGATTAATTGACTATGTATGTATACATATTAAGTCATGTTTTTATAGGTCATAGGATACAGTTTGTAGGTCATATTTTGCGTGAAGTCCTACAATCACTGAATGTTTGATGGTCCATAATATAAGATTTCCTTCTCACCCAGTTTGTGTAACAGGAGCTATCAACTTATGTCAATGCTCTGTTAACTCAGTTCATTATAGTTAGAACGACTCGTCATCTTTCTCAGTTCATTATCCTCATCCTTCTGTTTTTCAATCAATCTGCCGAGCCTTTTACAACCATCTTGGGGTAGGCTTCCAGTCTAACCGGATGTAGCTGAATACCAGTAGTTTATGGTATATAGCAACTTCCTATCTGACCTCTACAACCCAGTTACTATCTACCCAGTAACTGGGTTGTAGAACACATCAAACTTATCACCTCATCAACACATCTCATTCTTCTGTCCTTATCCCCATTAATTTAGAGTCGTCGTAGCATGCCCTCTTCTTTAAATCGCTATAAGCCTTCGTCTCCTTATTCACTTCCTTTTCAACCGTATCATCTTTCTTTTTACAATCAACCAAATACCGGTCGTTATCATTTGTTTTTCAAAGTTAACAAATAACCCGGACGTATCGGTATCTTAAGTCTTACAAGCGGTGGGTACCGGCACAACAATGAGCACAACGGTACCACCCACAATTAAAGGTTCCCACGAAACGTCTTCGGTAATTACGTGCTACGCCACATTAGTGGTCTGGTTGTTTTTTGAGTTTGTTATAAAATACTGGTATATATGCAGCTATGTTACGAAATGAGAATTTTTAACGGAGACACTACTACGTGAATTGCAAAAAGAAAACATAAAAATATTCATATGTTAACTTATTGCAATGGCCGCTTCAAATATAGCAGCTACTTAACAGGCAAATTGTGCCTTTATTACACTTGATGACGGAAGAATTGTCGTTTATAGAGCCGCTTGACGTTGCCCTGTATTCCCGTTTTGGAACACTAAAGTGTAATTACTACTCCAAAGTTGCTCTTTGTTTTTCTGTTTCTGAGGTAGAAATCGTCGTAACTCCTATTAATTTACTGATGATGATTTTTGATTCTTCAAAGACCAGCCATCCCTAGTCTATACAATACTTGTCTCCTTATAAATATTCTATCATACATCCCCATTCCCTATTTCAATGTAAACCCAACAACAACAATAACAAAATTATCAACAGTGTCCAAACAAACAGTTCTGTCCTCAATACCGTGACCGATGTCCGGACTTGCGGTCAACCCAGTGTGCCTCGAAACCGATCCGTCAGTGTTTGACTTTGATATAGACCTAGATCATGCACCTTGGGAAGTTAGGGACTGAACTTAATACTTGAATCAAAGTTGGTACCTTTAACTTAAGCAAAGTATAGGTTACTGCTTGAGTTGGAAGCAGGATTTCTTACAAGCTTGAAGGCCTTATAAGACTCTGCGACTGCGTCAATGCTTCGCAGTGTATCAGCGATTCAGTGTTCGTTTAGGCGGCAAAACTGTGACCAGTAGGACCACTAGGTGCAGTTATTTCATAACACTCGTACTGCGTATTACGTAATGCAATTAATTGATCAATTTTGACGAAACAATAATTGAAATTTGCGTTCATTAAATGTGGTCGATAAACAAACTTTTTAAACATGACGTAATTGCTTTTGATTGTCAAAAGAAAATCGATTAATGTGATTACGATTCTGTTACGCAGCTAGTGTATTAACTTCACTTGCAATTGCGACTTGTAATTTAGATTGTACTTATCTGTCATCAGAACAAAGATAATTGGAACTATATTTTGTGATAAGCTTTATAGGAAACTTGTAGTGTTCTCTCTATATAGAACTTACAGAGCTACCTACCAACTCATATAACATTCCAAAATAGAAATGATAAGAGACACCGAAAGTCAATGGTTTCCGTCCATGGTGTGTCTAAAACTTCACCTGCTACTGTAACCTTAGTTTGCTTTTCTTCTTTATAAATAAACCAAGGTAGGATTCTGATCAATTTGTCTTCTTTGACTTTGACATAAACCTAGTCTCTACCTTGGGAGTTAAGTAACTTACAAGTTACGCGACTTGGCTTGCTTGAAAACTTTGTGAGCAACTTAGATTGACATTTGCAAGGATTAACTTCCTAAGTTCCATTACCTACGTGTTTATTTTCTAACTGTAAACTTCTGCCAGTGAGTTGGAAGCCTTACAAGATTTTACAAAAAAAGTGACTATTGTTTTGGTAACCACTCAAACTTTATGTAATGAAATATTAACAGCAGTTCTAGTATACATTTTGGTTGGTTGAACTATTGAATAAGCATTGTTGTTTCCAAAGAACATTTAATTGCGTTTTCTTCTAATCTTCTACTTAATTGTGAGTTCGTCTCATAAGATCCTCCTCATTCTTCTCCTTCATGAGTTCATTCACACTCGTTGTACTTACAACAGTCGTAACAAAACTGGTATAAGCTGGGCTCTCATTCTATTGAAACTCCGTACTACGCTGGGGCAGCTCAAGGTCAAAGTGTTACCACCAACGTGCGGTCGACTGTACCTTATCACTTATTTAAGTATTTATAACACGTTCTTGTATTGCCAATATTTGCCCAGTATATCTTGGCAGACGGGACTTGGCTTCAAATATTGAACTTAATGTACTGAATGCACTCCCTTGTGCACTGTGTTTTGCTTTCTGCTGGATTGGCAACAACACCGCCGTCATGAATTTCTTTTACGTTTTGTACTTTGTGCTTAGTTATTTGCTTCTCAGGTAGAAGAAAATAACTAAGCATAAAGTATAATAAGAATAACATAATTAAATGTTTAATTTACAAAAGGTCTTTCTTTGGTTCTCGTACTTAAAAAACGTTCAAATTCAAGTCGCAATCTTAGCGACACTTAATGTCCAGAACTTGTCAAAAATGTATGTAAATTGATTGTATTTTTGACGGATTGAGACTTAGACTAGAATGTGACGTTCTTTAAAAATACCCGAATGGCCGCTCTGATGCAAAGTGGTAAAACTCAACGAACACTATGAGTACCTAGGCTACAAAATTGTCTTCGTACACAAATATAAACAAAGATTCTTCTATTGTTGTTGTAACAGGGCTGAACAACCACCAAAAAAAAACGATTAAATTCTGAATCGAATGCGATCTAGTTCTTTCCTTACCTAGAGCAAGACATATTTTTCCAAAGAAAAGGCAAATGAATACATTCGCTTAGCAGGTGGAAATAGTTGATTTCTCCATAATTTTTTAATTATGGAGAAGTCAACTATTTCCACCTGCACCACGTTTCTCGTCACTATCTGTAGTGAAGATAAGCTGGTTCTTTTAAGGTCACGCGATTACGCCAAGCTCGCAAAAGGCTTTACTTTATTAAAAGTAAATGTTACATCAATATGTTAATAAGTCTTTAATATGTCATTCATAAAGGCTTACATTCGAATATCCAAAACGGATGTCTGGCGCTAAACTGCACCCACGCGTCATGTTATTTGTTTTATGTGGGTAGTTTGTATTTTGACCGTGACGTTAAAACAGAAAGTTACATTAGGTCAGTCATGCGTTGGCGTTTAACGCGCACAGACGTCTTTATATGGTTGTGAGTCGATAGTATTTATGGATGAAGATAATAATTTTAATGGGATTTTATTGAGCGGATTTTCGTAAACGTTGGAGCGTTGTTATTTCTGTTAGAACCTTTTTTGAGGTTTTTGGTGATGTTCCGAAAGATTTATTTTGTTGTGAGTTCATTCACTGATGTATTTCAACAACCGTTATTACAATGCATCACAAAAATTGTATTTTTTTGTGACTCAACGGCGCCTAATAAATCAATGAAAAAAATATGGTTTATTCGTAGATTTCAAAATGAAGATCCAGCAAGGTAGTCGTTTTAAATGATGGCCTTATTGTTCTTAACAGCGTAGTAGGCATAAATACATCGCGGTTTGACACAGTATGTCTTGTTTGGCATACATGTAAACTCGTATTACACCTTCAAAGTGATCCACCTCATATAAAGCAATTCTTATTTAATTGCAAATTAAACCCCTTACGATGTGTTAAATGATGAAATATGTAGTTCCTATCCCAAAAAAATAGACGTTTATTACGAAGCATCTAAAGAATTTGATCGTTCTCAGTAAACTGTCCTTGTACAAAACGTGATAGCACGCGTGTCTTATTGGAAACACACCGTGACTGGGACAGGGGATGAGAAAAAACATAGTTTGTGTGGTGCAAGACTTGAGATGAAAGCGTGATAATCTTATAATGTAGAAACAGATAAATTGTGAGGTAAAAAGGGTCGAGTTAAGTTTTGGAAATGTAGATGAAGGGCGATCCAACGAACATTTTAACAGGGTCGTTACTTGCATAAAGGAAAAAAATGCAGGCGACATGAAAAATAAACAACAAATTTTGGAGCACCACCTAGGCGAAAATTACAGTATTGCTATCTTTTGGTGATAGGAAAAAAACAGTCGTTAAGTTGCCTATTGCGGTAAATGGGCCCTATAAACTGAAAATTGCTTAGAAAATGGATTTGTGATCGAAGACCGGATGACACCGTTGTCCATTCTCAGAATGAAATAATAATTTCTGAACAGTAGCTTATTTAAGAACAGAAAGGAGACTATCAAATATATGTCAATATCGCAGCAATTTCAACACCATTATTTCTTACTCAGCAAACGCTTCTGAATAATAATAAACATCCAGCTGATCACATTAACGTCATTTCGAAATCTTCATTACAATAACATTGTTTCAAGGTGACAGCTATTGAACCAATTGTTACAAATGTCTAAGCTGATTGATTTGTCTGTCTGGCCCATGGTTTATTTATAGTCAAAGGACTTATTTACTATGTATGCTTGAATACTAGACTTTTGATGTTGTTTTGATGTCTATTAGAATAATAAATACCAGCCTATAAATCCTGAGAAGGGTAATAAAGGTTGACTTTGAGTTCTCAAACAGAGAAGGCACGAGCTTTGATTACCACGCTTGCTCAAGACGGGTTTGCAATTTCAGACTTATATTAACAATAAGTCCAGGTTGCCTCACGATGTTTTCGTTCACCGATGTCAGTAGTGTCTACTTGAATACAATCAGTTTAATTGTTAACACTACCACTGGCTAGGAGCCAAGTTTACCTTTTTACAATTAGGTTAACACTGGCATGGCCTGTGGTTAGGTTGCATGGTATTCTTTTGGCAGTTACTAGCAGTAGCGTTCTTTTAACCGACTTCCAAAAGGAGAAGGTTCTCAATTCGACTGTATGTTTCCATTTTGGATGTTTGTTACGCCATATTTTAGGCAATTGTTGATAAAAAATATATATTTTTTTATAGATAGGTGTACGCTTCAGGGGACTTAAATTGGGTAGTTTTTCAGTTAGCTTCGAATAATACATATTTTGTCACTTAGTGTTTATTAATGATGTTAAAATAACTTCCTGTCATTGTTATTTACAATTTTACATGGCAAGTAGTAAGTAGTATACGATCTTGTCCAAGGTAAGTACCATGAAAGACACCACAACTAAAAAGTGGTAAAATGAAACTTTATTACGAAAAAACAATAAACAAAAACACTCCAAAATGAAAAATTACTTTAATTTCGGAAGTAGGTGGCAAAAAAACTAAATCACAAAACCAAGAACAACGAAATCAATTTTTTTTCATTTTTTCACTTTGTAGTGTTTTGTTTTCCTTTTTTATTCCCATCATTCTAATGTGTCTCTTAATATCCTTGAATTTACTGATGGAGTACCTTTCATAATAGCCAGCAGTGTTCTTTCTACAATAAAATACTTAACCTTAAAATATGGTTACGCTTTAGCAATGATTTACGGGAGAATAGTGGTAGACAGTAAAACGTTTATTGTTGAGCTACCTACTTACACCTACACTATATTCACCTACGGATACTATGTTGTCATCCTTCTCGGTGCAAACATGAGCTTTCTGCTATAAACTTACTCTTCTTGAGCAACGTTGACCATGTAATGTATCAGAATGAAGGATCCTTCTATCGTGTTGAAAAAGGAAACATTCTTCAATCTTACCATAACAAAAATTCTCTAAATGCAGCTGAAGTCCTGTATACCGCAGTTACGTGCATTCCTTTTACAATTGTATTAATGTTGTCAAAAAACTATATTGCGGGTTTCACTAAACCTTCTCCCATCAAAACTTTATTAGTCAACATTTTAAAACTTGTACCAACCACTAGTTCCGCTCCAATGCACCAGATAGAACACACTTCTGTTACGCTACAGATTTCGCAAGAAATAACCAAGCACTTAACCATCAGCTTCACCCGTAACTCCAAGAAATACAGCCTATATTCTAACAACCCATTTCCTAAGCATAACTTTGTCGATGTCATAGTTATATTCACAGCATTTGCATTTAGCTTAATTCTTAAAGCTTTACGTTAAAGCCTATATTCGTTTACTACATCTTCAGTTCTATGTTTGTCAGTGTCATCTATTGTTAATCCAGGAAGGTGGTTTTCCGAACTCCTTGTGGATTAGTTTCCAGTGCTCGGGAAACCTTTGTTTGGTTCGATTAAGTTGGGCAAAAAGCTACTGCTATTGAACTTTCGTTCCGTATTGAAGGGACTGATAAGTTGGAATGTTTATGCTCTGTTTGCGATAGAAATTAAAAGAAAAAAAAACCTGTCACGAGGACTTTTGCCTTGTTCTAGGGCTTGATTGCATGCTTTTTACAAGCAATGGGAACAAGATTCGGTGTTGACTTCCGAAATGTAAATCTGTTTGCCAAACAGTATTGGTTTTTAATGTGGGACCATATCTGATTGGTGTGAGTGGGACTTTATAAAGAATCCTGTCGTGTTAAAACTGTAATGTTTCGGAGCGTTTTTATTGAACCAAACTCTTTTAAGTGTTTACGATTTAAAAAGTGCCTGCTATATTACAGTAAACCTTTATGAGCTCTCGGAAGTTGCACGCGAGTTGCTGCAAAAGTACCTAAAAGCTAATTATATGTGTGATGAACAGTCAATGATTTAAGAAGGATAGGTACTATAAAAAAAAAAGATTTCTATTTTGAATAATAATTGTACTTACCATGCGCGGTTTTGTACTTCGGGCCTACATTCAGAGGGCTCATAAAGTTTTGCGCGAATTGTATCTGATTTAGGGTACGTGTCTGGACATTCGCCTTCCTAATTTTATTCATTGTAAGTTTTAAAGACACGTAGCGCCATCTAGCGTCCTTAAGCAATTGTGACCGTCGATAGTTATTGTTCTTTCCCTCGGGAACAGTACTTTGTCTCTGGATGAAAGGTACCTTATGTCCTTTTCTGTCGTATGTGCAAAATTTAATCGGGTTCAGTGGTTTATGCGTGAAAAGGTAATAAACAAACAAACTTGCTAATATTAGGTATGGTGTCCTTACTTATATCTCCTGCAAATAAATGACCTAACGGAAGCCCCTGCATTATCGTGTGGCGGCATCTACACCGCCACATGCGCACAACGCAACACACTGACGTCACACAAATCCTGCATCGCGCAACCAGAGTTTACCGCGCAGCTAGCATATATACAACTTCCCGACAACAATCATCGGGTAGTTGCCCACCAGATACGGCATCCATCTGGTCGGTGGGTCCTCCCTTTTCCAAGAGTATGAGTGAACTTTACACCCTGTTCTTCATATCTCTTCAATCGGAATCGTGCAAATGTTCAGAATACGATAAAATACTATATCTCATTCTTCGAACAGGAGCCCTTATTTTTAGCTGAATCATGGAAACAGAACACGTCATTACATAGTTAATCTTGTTGGAATTGTATTTCGATGACGTAGTTTCACCCCGTCTCTAAGAAATGCGTCATGAGTTTCCTATAGTTGACGTTACGGAAAAGGCAATTTGGATATTCTTGATGACTCATTGTCATTGCCAATATTCTTGCAATCGATAAGTGTGTTTTCGCCAATTCAGTGGTATAAAAGATTTCTTAACTGTTTATTCATCCACCCACAGGATATTAAAATTTAAGCCCACGGCTGATTAAATATTTTTATGACCAATTAATGTTGTCTGGTTGAGTTCGTTAACTTCGATACGATCACCATTTTTTGGTGTAAAAATTTGATTAGATTTTTTATTTGAATCTTTTATCAAATCAAAATGCTTTCATAAAGTACTCGCTGTTTGATAATATTATTGTTTTCTGAGAAAGACTGTTTGCAACAAGCACAGATCGATTGTCATGCACTTCTTAGAAAAATTCGATGTCAATAGATTTCCGTTTAGATTTACAATCAAGTTGATTCTATCTATAGTTATCGTATTGATAATAGTTGAGATAGCATTTAAGATGAATAAGTTTTTCCTTTTCACGTTCTTGACAAAATGAACAGAATAATTGCGTTATGCCCCTATTTCAACGATATTATCTCATCGTCTTAACGCAGCTCTAAACCGCTTACCGAGACATCGATCGGTATGATGACCAATAATTCACATACCTACATCTCGTAATCGAAAGTGGTCGCAGCTCATTAAATCTCACTTTCATAGGTACGCATGCTCTATATAACAGCAGTCTAATTAGTGGTTATGATTTAATCATTGTTTATGACTGCTAGTTTAATGACAAGGTTTCATGCTCCAGTTATTTGCGAATATGCAATCAGTAGCCTATGTGAATGGTGAGGCAACGCCCTTAGCATAATGTCTTACTGCTGGGACACAGGCTTCCTCTCTGTGAGAGGGAGGGACTAGGAAACCCACTCAGGTTCAAGAGTAATTGACGGTATAAATCCCATAAACAAGACCTTCCTGCTTCTAATAACCTGATCTCGCAAAAACTGACCACCTTTTAGCCAACAGGACAGGACAGGAAGCAGATCAGTTTTTTATCTGCTCATAATACCTCGATGTGGCAGTAATAGCGTGACAATTATACGCCGGATGTGCGTACAAGCAGGAAGACGGCAATTTCGCTGCTCGCCCCCATTGGATGACAATTAGTCGTGCACTGACATGGTGACATTATGGCCGTTGGCGAGAGATTTTGCTGATTTGTGGTATTGTTGCATCTGTAAGCAATGTAAGCGTTATGGAAATGGGTTTCAATATTCGACATGATTGTGATTTTACCTAAGATTTTTGTACGCCTCGTCTTCGTCTACGAATCCTTTTTAACATTAACACTAAGAGTAAAAAGTATTTTGGAGACAACTTTTTGATGGTTGCCGTTTTCAAACAGTAGATACAAAATAATATTTTTCTAGTGGGAACAGCTAGTAATGACAGTCGTCCAAAGATAAAAATTGTATCGTCTGGTCAGTTGGATTTCTAGTTTTTAGTTAGTATTTAAGTCTTAGTCCTGGCTGGAGGCCTTAATTTATTAGGGCAACCACAGGCCAGTCCGCTTAAGCAGACGACAACATCATAGGTTGACCTGCGAGATGCCATTCCTTAAAAAAAACACTTGGATTTCGTCTCTAATCCTGTTTGAAATCAACGATATTTTGATTTGCTTCAAAGACATTGCTATTGGTGATGCTGCTACCCACCACCATCTAAGTTAAAGTGGTATTTTCACTGCCCACCATAGATTATTATTATCTAGGTCAAGCCAAATTGATGCTCAGTCCGCCAACTCATTCTTAGAAGCCATTTCTCTAACAAAGATTAAGTGATCTTTGAAGATAACAGTTCACCAAGTAAAACTGAGACAGACATTCCTTTCCTGCGTTGGTGTATAAAAGCAGGAAGCTGACAATCCTCTGCTCCTATTGACCGGCAATTAATGAACGTTGACGTGTAATGAGCTTGCAAGTCACACGGTTCAAGGGGCGTTGTGCTAACTAGGATGTGTCTAATGAGCTCAAACTGTTTGGTGTACTAGGCTGGCAGAAGTTGAAAGAGCATAATTAGGTGAATTGATGTCATGAATTCATTTACTCTAGCTTGTGTTGAGACGGTTATTTTTTTGTGCATTTTGGGGCAGTAAGTGTTGCGATTAGGTTTTTAATTTGAGTCATTCAAAATCTGAACAGCCAATACGTTTGTGCATAACAAGAGCGGTGACAATAGTATTGTCCTGTTTCAGCAGTAAAGAACTACATCGGATTTATAAAAAATAAAATATCATAATAAACGTAGTAGTTAGTTATTAACTTGCTGTGGTGTGGCTTTGTTAAAAGAATGTGTGCTCAAAACTACCTACAAACTGCCAAATAAAACATTGCCAAACATTATTAGATTCTGTAGTTAGAAGTACATTATTTTGCTTCCGTTATTTTGATTATTTAATAACGTTTATTATAATGAAAATCTCTTTCAAATCAATCTAGGTTAACTTTAACACGTTTCTATGTTGCTACCCACCAAGCTTCTACCTATAACGGATGACAATTGGATACTTCGCTTGTTTAGTACTTAAACAATAGCGAGGCATCAGGTTCACTGACGTCAGAGGCCAATATAGGAATCTGTCGACGTCTTTAATTTGTGGGAACACGAAGTGAGATGCTGTGGTTAATATTTAAAGTTCTCCTTATGAGAATCTTTTGGAAATGGTGAAGTCTTCTTTGTGAATGAGGTCGTCCGGGGTTGTACCACCATGATTATTTCCTTTGAGCACCGGTGTTATTGTCACATGGGACATTTAATTTGTTAGGGGTTAGAGGTAAGAGGAACAGGGTGTTAAGTTCACTCATGCGGATGTCGTGTATGGTGGGTTACAGTCTGACGTTGTATAAAATGTATGTAAGTTGCGCGGTAAACTCTGTTTGCGCGATGCAGGACAGGTAGCCAATGACCGGTGGATGGTAGTCTCAGATAGTAGTGGTAGTGCCATCTGCACAACTACACTACGTAGGCGGCTAAGACCAGTGACCATTTACCATCATTGGGGTCTCCCTTCTTGCACTGTCCAATCTCGCTGCTATAATAAAGTGATTTTCAATTTGATGTAAACTGAATCTTGGGCATGTAGGTAGACATACAGCCATCCACATCCTGATTAATGTAATTTTGTACGAACTTGCCCTGAATTGTTTACAAGTTCTAAGATAACAGGTGCGTTTGAAGATACGCCGAAAAGGCACAAATAAAGATATAAAGTTTTAAATTAAAATTGTTGCTGTGGAGCTTTCTGAGCCCCTTCCTCTGTACCGCAATAAAGTGGTGAAGCTTGATCGCTGTTTGTATCTGTGTCGTTCAGAATGCATGTTTTCTTATTAAATATGTCGATTTCCGACTTGACCTGCCTTTTGAACTGATAAGCTGCAACCTTACAACTCCCAAGGTCTAATCTCCAGTAAATAAAGAACAAAAAAACAATCGCAAAACATTTTAATCTGTAACTTTTGCGCCTCTGTGCTTATCTCCCGTTGCCACATCGACTTCCGCCATTGATACTCCGAATGTGCCTGCTATGATAATAATGTTAAATTGTTACATTAATATATTTTATTGCAGTGCAGTCACTTCTGTGTAAAATAATGACGATTTTAAGTTCTATAGTCAATCAAAAGTTTATAGTCTTTAGAGGTAATGGAGGTAAAAAATTCCTCATCCTCCATAGAGAAGGGAGGATCCTAGATAAAATGACAGATGATTAAAAGAAATCAGGTAATTTTGTCTATTGTATCCGTCATTTTGTCAAAAGTTGGTAGTTTGAGTTTTTGAGTTTATATCGCGGAAAAACTCACGTTCGCACGGACGTACAAATATCGCGACGGGATTTAACGCGCACTGGATTTACAACTTTCGGTGTTGAGCTGAGCGTTGAGAATCTAACAGAATGCATTCCGCAAAAACTCTTTTGTGATCACTATAGAAACGAAATTTGTACGGAAGAATTGATATATGGACAGATGAATAAAAGAGTCGTTAGATTTCGATAAAAGTTGGTCATGGCTACTCGTGCTGCGGTACTCGTTGTTTCCATGTGGCTTTGTAGGTGCCGCCACAAGACTTAATCTATCGTATCGGCACGAAGTAACGACAATAGTTCATGCTGTGGTAAGAATAAATTTATTTGTTAAGAAAACATTTACTGAAACATTGAAACAATTTCTGGCATCTAAGTCGTACTACTCAGTAAAGGAGTTTTTAGATGACAAATCAATTGCAAAATAAAAATTATTATTTTTCTTAAACAACAAACACCGTGAAATATGTATATTATAATATGAAATATGAAAATACGAATACATAATTAATAACATAATTTTATAAAAATTAAAATACTAATAATTCCAAAATAATTACCTACATAATTTTTATGCAATACAATATAATGAAAATATCTTATATACTATCCTATAGTATACACAAACCTAAAAATATATAAAATTATACACCCAATTAAACACGACTAATAATTTAAATTAATATTTTACTGCTACTTAGCCCTCTTCCTCTCTCCCAATCTTTGCTGTGCCCGACAGGGTCCAAATTGATCTTTTATTTAGTTTTTACCATCTATGTAATACATAAGGAATGCAATAAAGTATTGAGTATTTAATGTCAGTTCGCAGGGTGCCCTAGAAGCTCAAACTCCAAAGCATTCACTTCAATTAAAACATTTTCAGGTTTTTGAAATTTTCTAGTACCCGAGATGTTGCTCAACCATTGCTTTATTTTGTGTTCGAAAAATGTGTCTGCTCAACAACGTGAATAACGCAATGAATGTTGTTGAACTGTCAAAATGAAAGCCGTTCCTACTGAGTTAGTCATAGTTAGTGTGTTACGCAATTACCCCGCAGGTCAGTTGTGCCGAAAGTTTGTTGCGCCCGCGCCGACCCCAAATAAATGAAAAAGGGCAAGAGAAAAATGACGTCCGAAAGTTGAATCTAGCTGTAGTACTGTTTTATTGCAACTTTTTTTATCAATCTCAATTTTGAACATCATGCAAGACATTTTATCTTTCTTTCTTGGTTCTTTCCTGCGCCTTTTGATGCTCCTACAGTTATTTCTCTTTTATCTCCCTATCCTAGGAATGACAAACATAATATTTGAACAATTTATTATCACCTGACCGGGTAACGGCGGCCTACTTGCCTTATCTTTAGTTAACAAATAATTACTTAACTAGATATTTGTTTTAACACTAATTGCTTGCTTGACTACTTGTAATGTTTTTGGTAATAACCTCATGAAGATTCATTAGATAAATTTGTTAGTTCATTAACCTTGTTTGCTTACTGGATTTTTTTGAAGAAAAACTGATATGGAAAAAAAGTGTTTTGTGAGCTGCATAATTGTAGTAAACATACTAAACATAACAAAAGGGTTAATTCACACCACGACGTGACGTGACGCGACGCTGCGCGCACATTTAATCCAAAATAGATATACAAGAGACTCTTGTAAAAAACACAATAATACCAAGAGGCTAACAAGAGCTTAAGCGCGGTCATTGTCAGACTGCATAGAAAAGAAAGAGACGCGTGATGACACAACTGGCCGTTTATTGCTAAAAATTAAGCAGTTAATTGTCTATTTACAAAAAATATATTGATTGGACAAAAAAAAACACTTAAAGTTATTATGTTGCTTGTAGCATAATCTGACAAAAATCAGAATGATATTACTCGTAGTATGGTTTTTATTGTTAAAAGAAAATTTTTGAGGTATCTTCATGATTTTTTTTCTGTCGTATCAAATAAGTTGTACGGCATTACACAACTTGCGGTTAGGTCCTGTAGTCCCCTTTTGTGCGGTGGTACGGAAACCTTCGTATGTGAGTCCGTCTCGCACTTGTCCGCTGTTAGTTTACCTGATGCAGAGCACATAAAACGTACTAAAATAAATCATCAATATTAATAATCTTTCTAAGAAGTGGTCCCCTTAACCGTATAGAAACTATTATTGATCGAAGTATAGAAAAGATAATTATGCATCGAAATAACATGAATAAAATGACGTGTCGAGATTTTGCCGAATAGTTTTTTATCGGTGTGAATCACTTCCTTTTTGAAAGGATATTGTGATTATTTTACTGTTGATAGGAAGCTAAACTTGTGTTTATAAATTGGGAATAAAAATAATTGTTTGTCTTTATGCGGGTTTTTACCGGTCGGCGGTCTATTAAAACGTCACCGGCTGATTATGTTCAGGCATGGGGTCTCAACTCGAACAAATTATAATTTGTCTTCAAAAAAAAAATCATAGATAGCAGCATAGGTAACCATTATGAAATTAACAATCATTAAAAAGCGATATACGGCAGAATTTTGGCTGAAATATGATTGGTAAAAGTCAAAACTTCCTTGTTATGTGCTGTTGTATCTATTTCTTATTGCACGTATTTAAAAAATAAAATAAAAATGAAGCCTATTACTTCAATTCGAACCGTTTTAATGATAAAAGAAGCCATCTGTTTTTCATTTTGTTTAGATCTTTTTGCAATAGATGGCAATTTACTCAATTGGATAAGGACCATGGCTGGCTGGATGGCTCTTAACAGTTTCTAAAATTTTGTTACTTATTTAAATCACCTAATTATTCTTTTTTAACATAGAAAGATAAAAGAAATCAAATAACATGTTATTTTGAACCAGGAACTATAAAACTCTATATAAAAAGAATTGCATGAAACGTTTTAAAAGTAGGTCGACTCCTAGATGGCGTTGTCAAACTACAGTCTCTGGCAATTAGTGAGTCGCTGATGCTGCCATTTGTTGAAAAATTGGACGAAGAAAAATTGCCAGCTCAATTGCCAGACTTTTGGAGGTTTCATTTCTTTGTATGGGATTGGGTATCTGTACGTAGTATTATATAATCTGTGGTTCAGGTTTAGGCGACTTCATGTCTTCTCGGGAAAGCATTGGTGGCCAAGTGGTAACGGCCGCGGCCGCAACTTATGAGTTGTAGCTAGCTCGTAAGTACATACCCAGAAAGACGCTTTTCTTTGTGTAGATTATTTCATCACCACTGGTTGCTCAAAACAAAACGGTGAAGGAAAACATCGTGAGGAAACCGCCATGTCCTAGAACCAAAAATTCGAAGACATGTGACATCTACCAACCCGCACTGGGCCTGCATGGTTGATTATGGCCCACTTTTACATAGAGGAGGCCTGTGTCACAGCTGTGGGAACATTATAGACTGTTTATGTATGTGTGTTATGTATGTCTTCTCGATAAGAATTCTCTAAATTATGTGAAGTTGACACTAGCATGTCGATTCTGTAAAAATATCACCGTGAAGACTTGCGCGGAGTGAGCTGTTAGTGTCATCCTGTCTTGGACAATCCCTAGCATCAGTGGCACTGACAAGTGACAGCTCACTCCACGCTTACTTGACCTTAGTTTTCACGGTGTGATGGTTACAGAATGGCGCTACAGAATGTCATCTCAAGATGATAAATTGTGCCTCAGCACTAAATCTGGTTCTTATTTCTGATAGAACTTTTGACGTGGAAGGTCAACTCATCATCTGTCAGACAGGACGAGACATTTTTTTTTTTAAATTTTAATGTGTAATGTAATGAATAATGTAATGAATAAATTAAATCTTTTTAAAAAAATCGCTAAGATTGTGCGCAACGTATATGGAGTAATGGAACTATGAAGTTGGCCACGCGTGCTGAAGGAGGATAAATAAATAAATAATTATTTAATTAACAGTCTAGCTAGCTAGCTAGTATGTCGGAAATCTTGTTTAAAAAAAACTTACTAGAACACTGTAGGCACTGTAGCGACCGTGTGTTATTATCTAGAGGTCGCTGTGGCGGGGCTTGACGTATTAAATCACGAACACTGGAATCTTTGAAAGTTTACTCCTGAAGTTATAGAGAAAATGCTAAAAATATACGATAAACACTTCGCAAACATGCATCACTCCGTTCACAGTTATTTTACCTCTGAGTTTGCATCACTGGCAAAATCACAGTGATCTTGAATGCCGTTACAATAAGGTTTCTATTGGGTTGCTGCTGTCAGAGGAAAAATAACTGAGTGGACTGTAGGTACAGTACAATGCCCCCCTAATAATTAATAAGTATAAATGCTAAGTTCTCGTCAACGGCCTGTCACAAATGAAACGTCTCAATAAAGACCAATTAACTCAGAGATTGAGTGCGCAACAAATCTTTGCCAATTAAGAGCACGATACAATTAGATGAAACTTGCTAGTTTGAGAAGTGGTGCACACTTTACGATTGTGCAATTATAATGCTTGATTTAACAGTGCTATTATAATAATTAGCATGCCACAGGTCTGCAGCTGAAGATTTTGTTTGTTTCTTTTTACGCGCTAATCTCCGGAAAACCCAGTCGGATAAAAAAAAGCTATTTGCATTTGATAGCCCAATTCTTGACGAAGGCTATAAGCTACTTTACATCATGCTAGGACCCTTAAGAGCGAAGCAAAACAAAAAAAGTCAAAAGTACACTGATTGAAAACGAAGTAGATAATAGCGGTAGGCGATGCGACGCGACGCGAAAAATTTCACGCGGACGAAGACGCGGGCAGAAGCTAGTAAATAATCCATACTTAATACCTAATATTGTAAATTCGAAAGTAACTATGTCTTTACCTCAGTACTTTTCACGCCTAAACCACTGAACGGATTTCGATAAAGTTTGACAAGGAGATAGATGACATCTTGGGGAAGGATATAGGCTACACTTTGTCCCAGTAGCACGGTCCCGTTGGATTATTTCCCACATCCACGCTGGTGACGCTAGTAAAAAAAAATTAGAAGTACTTAATTCGCTCCGTGTATATTAGGCTCTACGATGAGAAACCAAAGAAACGATGTATGTACTGTGTGAGACATGATACTATATACCGGGATGAAGACTCATCGCGAAGTATGGAAGAAGTAGACATGTGGCGCTGATCTCAAACTTATCGGAGAAAAAAACAACACGTGCTTTTAGTTAGACTATCGATGAAATGTCGCAAAAGATAATAGCGTGATCAGCCTATAACGTTCCCACTGCTTGGACACAGGCTTCCTCTGTGAAAGTGGGCTGTAAGCTGTAATACACCACGCGGGCAACATGCGGGTGGTAGATGGACATGTCTCAGAATTTTTGGTTCTAGGACATGCCGGTTTCCTTACGATGTTTTCCTTCACCGTTTTGAGAACGCCTGCCTGGGTTCGGAATTACGATCTATACTATAACTCGTAAAGTTATAAGTCGTGGCCGTTACCACTGGGCCGCCACTGCTCCATACTGCAAAAGAATCAGCGATTATAGATGTAATCATACTTTTTTTTAATGATAACGTTTACAATGATAGCTTTTCGGCGAAAAGAAAAAAACAACACGTGCTATTCAAATATCGATCAAATGCCGCAACAGATAATAAATGATCGATTGAATCTGGCAAACCTGCATGGTAAAATGAATTTGATTCGGTATAAAGTTGTAGTTGGCCAGTATTATTTCACAAAACAATTTTCTAGACAGCAACACTAATGAAAGTTTCAAACCAATGCTAATCAGAGGTTAACGGGTTGAATCATGAACATGATATCGGCTATGCAATATGTTATATGTAATAATAATGACCCCAACTAATGCCATACAAGTGAAAGCAAAATCTGTTATTAAGTAGAGTTTCAATCATTTGATGAACTTTGCATAGAGAAATCGGAAATTGTATTCAATTCCTTGTAATACCTTTAATGTGCGTCAATAATATGTTTACAGGGTCAGATTATGATTGTTGGATCGAAGGTTTTCTCCAGTTACTTACTGCGGCGGGGTAATTGCGTAACACACTGTAAGTAGTAATCGCTTGCGTTTTGTCGTTTCACCAACATTCATTGCGCTATTTACGTTGTTGAGCAGTTTTTTTTTCGATCTTATAAAGCAATGGATTAGCAATTTTCTTCAAAATGATTCAGATTGTGATTAATGTTGTGTTAATTAGAGTGCTGGTTTTGTCGACGGAAGCATAGACAAAGTGTCATTTTTTTATTATTCATCTGTTATTTTGTCTATTTTTCCATCGAAAATTCTCGTTTCTATGATGATAATGCTACGCGTGCTGGAAGCTTTAATCGGGCCTTTACTTAAGTAAAGTCAAAGTGCGGTCTGTGAATCTGGCTCTTAGGGCTGATTTCAACAATGAAATTGAACGCGATCACCACTTATATTACGTTTAAGAGCTGTCAGTGTTATTATTTTCTGTGGAATATGTACACTGACAGTGTTGAACGCCTTCAGTTTCATTGGTGAGATCGGCACTTAGTCACAGTAGGTAGTCTTCAGAAGGTAATTCTGCTGTTAAATCTTTTCTAAAACTTAATTGTAAAAGTAAACTAATTGTGTATTACACTTGCGTAACTAAAGGTTTTGAAGGAAATTTCTTATCCATTGCTTCATAGGTTTGAAAAATTTGTCTGCTCAACAACGTAAATAACGTGGGCGAACTGTCAAAATGAAAGGAATTACAATCAATTGTGTTTTTACTTGGGTTACGCCATTACCCCACAGATTATTTTGAAAGGTCTGACAGGTGTTGCCAGTCCTAATATTCGAAGGAATACTGTTGTTTTAAAAGTTGAGTCAATTTTACTTTTAAGTTTTCTCCGTTTACAATATTCGCGTGCAATAATCCCACAACGTTTGCCGTCTCTTATTTCTCAGTGAAATTATGTTATCATAATACGCATTGTATCGTTACTAGTACCTATGACAGTTTATTCGGTACTTTGACGATGCATGAGCCTATAATGTGCAACCTGCTGGCCACACAGGCCTCCTCTCGTTGAGAGGGAGTGGGTCAGAATCCACCACGCGGGCCCAGTGTGCGTTGGTAGATGGATAACACATGTCTACGAATGTTTGTTTCTTGGACATGCCGGTTTCCTCACGATGGTGTTTCCTTCACCGTTTTGGGAGCACTTTGGCGACTGTCAAACAATAATACATATTCTATTCTATCCTGCATGTTTTTTTCTCGTTGAACCATGTTCTCAAGTAAATAGCCACGGTTTTCAAAGTTTGTTTTATACTACTTACGGTCTTTGAGTACTCATTGATACAGACAAAAACGTATAAAATTACTACTTTCCCACCCTGTTACACTGCACTAGTTTTACAATAACCCACAAACTAAACAAAATCATCTCGTCTTTAGACCATTTAATTCTAAACCCTATGTCACAGGAACAAGCTATAAGAAAACTGCAAATGCATCTCAGCAAAGTGTTTGATCGATCAATGTCCCTTCGATTGATGTCTAAGATTTTTAAGATCTTATTTTCTAAGGCGTAAGGTTGGAAATAGCTTTTTTTATCTGTTTACTTATCTGCCCACTATCCGATGTCAGTTGAAGATAACGGATGAGGTTCACTGTGCGTGCTAGTCATTTTGATAATTGTGTCGCGTTCGCGTATTCGCGCACCGTCGCTCGTCGCGTGCGCACGTTTTCGGTATTTTATAGTTATTTATTTCAAAATTCGAAAATTAATCACTAGTAATTTGTAGAATTGTGTGTAGCGTACTTAACAATTAGGTGACGTGTTATATTTTAAGTTACTGAGAATGTTAATTAGGTTATTTCAAAGTTTGTGTTAAAAATCATGTGACGGATGAAAACTGAGCATTTAAATAAAATAATAATGTAATTTATAAAAACAAAGAATCCATCAATAAAAAACGCTCCTTTTCTGTGACAGTTACTGTGTTTCGACTGTGATAAACGAAAACTAAACATTCCAAAATCAAAATGCGTCGACAGAAAATGAACATAGACCCTGATCTAGGAGACTTGGAAGAGATGCTAGCTCACGTCCAGACTCAGCTAGAACACGAAATAGACCTAGAAAAAGAATCCAAGATGCCGTCTTTAATGAACATCCAGGAGTCACCGAAAATGGTGAAGAGAACGTCATCCTTCAGTAGGACAGACAGTTACGATTTTCGTCGAGCTGCCCCAAGACCTCCTCCAGCCCGTTCTGACTCAGGCAGTCGTTCCTTAAACGGTAACTTCGGAGAATACCGAAATGGTAACAGTGAGGAGTATAAAACAGAAGAACAGCAATACTCCCAGCCAGAAATCAACGGCAAATTTAAAGGCTCTCAAACAAGTTTGAAGTCAGATGAAGGTTCCCAGAGCTCTTTACAGTCTTTTCGTTCCGAGCCTATTTCAAGGCTCTCTGTGATGAGTTTGCAAGAGAAGAGGGGATCTTATGCTTCTTTGAACGGGAGGCACTCTAAGACTGCTACCTTGCCGAGAGGATATGGATCCACGAAGGAGAAGAACTGGGAAGAATATTGGGCTTTGTGAGTATTTTGATTTTTATTTCAATAACCTTGTTTTCTAAGAGTCCTTTTAATATCTTCTTTTGTCCATTGTCATGGCACATTTTTAAAATGGGTCTTGTTATTCAGTCAATCATTCCTCATCATCATTACACTTAAAGATTTGACATATAGTAAGTCAGGCCTTTAGAAACTGGGGTAAACTCTTTTTCGACTTCAGTGTATCAACTACGTATTACATATTTATGGTCGTATGGTACATATTTGTCGAGCCATGGAAGCAGAACGCAACCTCCTTTCGCATTTATTATAATGATGATATTAGGACAAGTATAAGGATTCACCTCAAGCTACGAATATAGGCCTCAAGAATTTATAGACGCACTGTATCAGTAATTTTTAATTGCCAACTACGAAGCTCTATCCTTGGACATTTCAATCCATTGTAACTTTGTAAATGTGAAAGTAAGTTTATTTGTTTGTTCCGCTTTCACGCCAAAACGGCTGGACGGATTTGTATGAAATTAAGCACACTAATAGACTAATACCTAGGTAAAGACATGGGCTACTTTTCATCCTAGATCGCAGACAAAGTCGCGGACAACAGCTAGTTCATAATAGGTAATTATCCCGTTTAAAGATAACCTACATTACTAAATTCACCATCTCAATTCATTTAGACAATAAAGTCCTTGTTATTATTACACTTGCACACGACAAGACTAACGTAGTCTTTGCTTACAAATGGCGGTCGCTGATGTAACAAAACACTGTCGGTCGTATGCCCAGGCGCAGCCTTATTGAAACGTAATATCATCTGACTCCCAGTCTGATAAGATAATTTAGATAGATCGATAAGGGATTATCTGTTGCTCTCGTAAGATAACCTTTATCTTGTTTTGTCAACGTTTTGATATTCCATACATTTTTGGGTCAAAGAAATTGAAGGTAAAAGTGGTTTTATCAAATAGTTTGAGGTCATCTCTCACACCGCTGCCATCTTTGGCCAATCTGTCAATGAATCCATGTCCATATGTCATGGAAGTAAGACTTGACAATTACAGACTTTGTCGTTAATAATTTTCACTGTAGATATTTTTCGGAAGTTCTTGGGTTCTTCTGATATCGTGTCTAAAAATTAGCTTCTTAGACTCGATATCAGAAGATGCCGCGGTAAGTAGATTAACCAGTCAATTACGTTGATCTTAGGACTAACTGTCTGGTTCCTTGGTTGAACATAAGTTTAGTACACTTATAGAGGCCCTTTTCACAGATGTAACCATCATATTCTAATCATATCATGGTTATCATGTCTGACTCCCAAGTCACAGGATCTCCTAGTTTGGGAGTCGGGGTTTACTCTATTTGTATAACCTTTATTTTGTGAAATTCATGCTACCTAGTTTTTAAGCATTGTAGAAGGTTTTTGTATTAAGGTTTATATTAATGCTTATTTTTATTACATATATAAGTACCTAAGTTACATAATCATTTTCGATATAATCTATTCATCTCCATTTGTAACTGCTCATCTTCTAAATCTACGTCCAAATTATAGTCTCTTTCTAATGCATCCATTAAACCGTTTAGAATTGTAACATTCTCAATCTACCGTCCATTATTATAGCGCGTTCTAATTACTAGTTGCTCCCCGCGGTTTCACCCGCATAAATCTTGATCCCGTGGGAGTATCGGGATAAAAAGTACTCAATGTGTTAATCCAGATTATAAACTATCAGTGTGCCAAATTTCATCCAAATCCGTTAAGTAGTTTTTGCGTGAAAGAGTAACAAACATCCATCCATACTCACAAACTTTCACCTTTATAATATTAGTTGGTATGAGATTTAATGTGCATTCGCAGTAATTATATTTTCACTTTCTGCTTTGTAATTATCAAATGCAACCGATTTCTATAGAGAGGCATACAGCATTTCAAATTATACTAATAAAGTATTGTCCATATACATTTTTTACTGTTAAAAGTTGTAACAATAAGCCTCCTAGGTTTTTTTCTTCTTTTGTTTTCCTCGTGGTAATTTGTGATTTGAAAAGAGGTTTTGTTCTTGCAACGAAAACTTTTTTTTGAGAAGGAATGACCTTATCGCTGGCTGGTATTGTCTTGTGATTGTTTTTTATGGTTCGGAGATTTTAGGGTAATTAGTTGTTTAAAAAGTTCAATTGTTTTGTTAAGCTTACTGTCACTTATTTTTTTTTAAATCTGTAGCATTGGGTTTAAGGAACAAGGGCTAATATGACTAAAGTTAAATTTACCATAGTATGGAAAAACTGTCAAAAATTGAAATTTTAACTCGTTTTTATAACAACATAACATAACATCACGCCTGCATTCCTCAAAGAAGGGTTAGGCAGACAATGGTGTACCTATAGTTCACCTACATTTCGCCAGATATGTTTTTTAGTCCCATGTATATCTGTGTTGTACCTCGATGATTCACTAATGCTTACCTATTCTGAATTCGATTCGGTGGCATGTGGTATTTTATCAGGCCTTCTGACGTAATTTGCAAGAATACGTATATTCACAGGTTTGTCATTGCTTACCACTTTAATTTTATGACGAACTAAATATCTCCGAGCTAAATAAACCCATAGATAACCATCATAATTTTAATATAAGAAAACAGAATGTGGATTGGTCTTAAACTGCAAACCAAGTCAAAATGTGCACCACGCATGTAGCACAAACTGGCGAATTCGCGCTGTTGTTCGACTCGTGTCTAGTTCTTTTCGCAAACCGATCAATTTCTTTAATGCAGTGTTACTGTTGCTGTGCGCTTTCAGTAACATTTATTTTGTCCGCATTCATCATATCTCTCACGACTTCCAGCACCCTTGCCTTGGAATATCATGTCTTTCATTCCTTTTTTTTTCCATTCCATTTTAATTTTTCACGACCATTGCCAATTTTCGCCATCGAATTTCGAAAATCGCGTCTCCGATCAGCAACTGTGCGCTGTTATTTTCACTACTCCTTTTCCATCGACATTTATCATCCCGACTACATGACAACTAGACTTGGTATTTCCTGGCTAATCTGCCCCCCTCAGCTGACCTTCAGCTTCCGTGGGAAGATGGGCAGGTGTTCCTTTAAGGTCATTGTCGACACGTGCGAATGAAACAGGTTCGGAAAAGGGCTTTGTCGTCTGTAGTGAATACAATGAGAGGTTTTGTTATGTTTAAGATTATGTTTCTGTTGTTAACGGTAAAGCCATGTCGTGTCGATTGAAAAATTATTTATATGGCAATAAAATTAAAATTTATTGCATTGATGATTAATTAGTCTGTCAAAAGAACTTCAAAACTGCCAAAATGCTCCAAGATTTGCTTGATTTCGTAAGAATGGTAGGAAATTGTTGTGTGCGGATTTAAACAGAATTACCCAAACCAAACACCCCAGGTCACTCCAATATTCCCTATAATTAATTCTATTTATTCCAAAATTCGTACTTACAGATTGCTGTAAGCTCATTTACAATTTACGATTTAACTTTCCAACACAAGCATGTATATATTTAGAAAACATTGTTTTCCATCAAGGTGATGCAACATCCTTATTAAAGAGGATACAGTCGTTTAAAACACGATCTAGGCAAGGATGTAAGGAGGTAATCATGAAAAAATGCACTCACGAAAACATGATGGCGTGCACGTATCTATGTATTAATTGTTGTTTTTTCCTGATTGAATTTGTTGGTACACTAATTGCTAAAGCTTCTGCTTCTCTAATTCTACATACATTTCAAACGATTGACAGAAACAGGACTACGTTTTAAGTAATGTTTAATGATGCTAAACGCATTTAGTGATTTCTTTTGCATGCGGGCCTTTGTCTTCATTTCATACAATACCTGCTTATTACTTACAAAGCCTTGCGTTTGGCCCAAACTCAACTGATTAATCCTTTAAGTGATTTCATACAGGAATCTCTTTTTAAATAGTGATTTAGTGTCTTCGTTATGTATTTATTGTAATCCACGTTTCTTTCTTAACGCAGCGCTTGACCGTATGTAATTTTTTTTTTTGCGCAACAACATTTGGTTATATGTATATATTAGATTATTTTGTGTATTTTAAAATTATGCTATAAGGTATTTATGTTATGGGTCTTTGTTACCTGAATTAGATGAATTATTATATTATATCCTTGTACAGAGGTTTAAGAAAGATATAAGAAATGTAACCTCTACTATCGTCTTAATTTATTACAGCACAAATGACTACACAGTGCACAGGTACTGCACCGCCCTCCCAACGTAGCTTTTGACATGTTGACCCTCATAAAAAGATGGCGCTTCAATCGCAGCACGTCTCTTATTAGTTTCTTTAAAACTCTTCTCTTTTCTTCATCCTTTTCTTGTACAGTATCCTAACCAAGAATAAATTGTGTCCCTAGAAAAGTATCAACAGCGAAATAAACCCACTTCAGTGCAATATTCACCCCAAGCAAGCATCTCTGTAGTTCAGGCGTGGTTGCGTCGAATCAACGTCACCTGACGTTTGATTTACGAGCTGTTAGCAGACTAGGAGTTGCATCGTATATTTGTAACATGGCATCCGCTTCCAATTAACATAGTTCTGAACTGAGGTTACTTGGAGCATGGGGGCGCTGATTTTTAACAGCGCCTCCTGGCCGGTGGCGGAATAGAGAACAAATATGAAATGGACGGGATTTTACTGGTTTTACGACCCTTTAAATGTAGTTATTTGAATTGATCAAATGATGGCGCTCCAATCTCACCTGTGTCCTTCTATTAAATGACTCTTCATTCTAAAATATCTCACATCCTAATGTCTTATTTTACGGCAAGAATAAATTATGTCCCTAAAAGTAAAAATCTGCTAAATAAACCCAATTTTCAGTGTATTTTCTTCACTTCACGTAAACATCTTTAAAGTTCCGGCGCGGTGGCGTAAATACAGCGCCACCTGTCGTGTGATTTATGAGGTGTTAACAGACTAGGGGTTGCATCGCGTATTTTGTAACGTTGCATCCGCCTCTTCTTAGTTAACATAAGTTACGAACTGAAGTTACTAGGAGCATGGAGGCGCTGGTTTATGATATATATTAAATAATATTAGATATATAATATATATTATTTTATTTGTATTTACTACAATTGACCAGACAAAAAGTAAAGTACCGACAGGTGTTTATGAATTACGAGTAATCTACTTTTTTTTTTGTTTTGCTTTGAACAAACAGTGTAGATTCCCATGTTTGCAAAGAAATAAATGATTTGATATAAATAATGCTTAATTTACTTATGTATGTGCTTTATTTTATTATCAATCAATACTAAACAACAAGGATTGACTCAGAGATATTTAATTCACTTTTGCTGTTCACTGTAATCTATTCATTTCATTTTAAAGATACAATAGGTTCCTTCATTTAACACTGACAAATGCGTGCACTGACTGGACACTCAATCTGTGTGGTTCTTTACAATACCATTTCAGACACCAATACATGGTCTTCACATGATCTGACCAAGATTATGCCTGGACTTCAAAAGAGACTGTGACATCAGAGCTTGTGATGGCCTTTCTTCTCATAGTAGTCGGCGTTTCCAGCTGTGGAAACGCCGATGTCATCTTGTTATTATTATGATTAACGCGTTGAAGTGTTTGTAAATGCCTACTTACAGAAATAAAATCATTTACCATTAATTTTATCATTTATCATATATTCAATAATTTGGAACTTTACAATAATATACACACCGGCACAATTAGCGGAACAGAAAAAAAAGTGAGACTATGAGATAATAACGCATATATTTGACGAAAATGTAATTAGACACAAAATAACAAATCGATTAACATCTTTTAACAACGACTTTGAAAAGTTTTCGTTATTTTTTATTGAAAAATAAAGAAATTTGAAATAAGTGAAATTTTTAGATCATTATGAACCATCACAAAAAATAAAAAAAGTAAGCATTAAATGATTTAACAATAAAATTAAAGCAAAATTAATAACGAGTGTTTCCCCCTCTTGCTCTGATTACGGTTTCCATTCGTCTGGGCATGCTACAGATTATGTTATCGATTATTTCTTGAGGCAACCGCTCCCACTCCTCAAGTAATGCGTTTCCAAGTTCATTCAGATTGTTGGGGGGTGGCATTCTATTCTGGATTTAACCCTTCTTTTTAGCAAATCCCAGACATGCTCTATCGGATTAATATCGGGGGAATTTGCTGGCCACTGCATCACCGGTATACCTACGTGGCTCAGATATGCCTGTACCGATTGTGCACTATGAGCACGAGCATTATCTTGCATTAGAATAAAGTCTTCACCAATAAATGGGGCAAATGGTACAACATGTTCTGCTAAAATGTCTCTGATGTATCGATCTGCTGTCAAGTTCCCTCCTGTGACTATCACTAACTCCGTGCGTGCTCCAAAACATATCCCTCCCCAAACTATAATCGAGCCGCCACCATAAGCCACTGTGTGTTCAAAATTAGACTGTATGTGGCGTTCTCCTTTGCGTCTCCATATTCGCTGTCTCCCATCGATCTGTTTTAAAAGAACTCTGCACTCATCAGTAAAGAGAACCTGCTGCCATTCGTTCAAATCCCAATGACGATGTTCTCGCGCATTGCTTAATCGGTTTACTCGGTGACGTCTCTCAAGTTTTGGGCCTTTGGCAGGTATATACGACCCTAAACCAACTTCTTCGAATCTCCTGCGAACTGTACGCTCACTTACTCGTACTCCTCGAACGTCTTCCAGTTCATTTCGAGCTTGTACAGCCGTTAATCGCGTATTCCTACGAACTCCAAGTTGTAAAAAACTGTCATCTCGCCTCGATGTACATCTTTTTCTACCTTGACCCCTCCTCCTCACAAGAAAATTAGACGATCTGTACCGCTGCATGCTGCGATGAATCGTTGATACTGGTCGACGAAGCCTTGAGGCAATCGATCTGTAGGTATGGCCATTTCTTCTCATTTCATCAGCCCTAATGATTTCCAGTGATGTTTAGTCAGGCATAATAAAGAGCTTTTAATAAACAAAATTGCCTATAGAATAACAAATTTATAAAAAACCATTAAGTGCAATTTTTCAAAAAAATTACAAATACGTAGTCATTACTCGAACAAGTTGACAAAACGTATTGTTCGGGAAAATAAAACAAATGAATGAAAAAAGTGTATGTCATCTAATGTTCTATTTTCAAATTTGACAATAAATTAAAAAAAATATCATAACTGGCCAGTTCCTCAAGTAAAAGATTTTAAAATCCTGCTTTTTTGTGTTCCGCAAATTGTGCCGGTGTGTATAGTTTATCAAAGCGAAATTTATTTAAAATTAAACAGGTTTGTTGTAATTATTTTCCAAAGCATACTACTACACATTAATTAACACTGATTCCAGTTTAAAAAACACCTTTTTTAATTTTATTTAATTTCTGCTTTAATGCTAGGAAGTGATGAGGGGTTTTGGGTTCTGCTTTTTGTAACGTTGGTCCTTTGAAAAGTAATAATTCTTAGCATTTGAATGAATGTTTTTTTGTTGTTAAATACACTAAGTGGCACGAAACTTGGCCCAATCGTATATTATGAAGTTTATTGTCAAAATAAAAGACGGGAGGACATATTTTAGTTTAATACAATTTAGAGGATGATCTGATACCAAAAGAATCATGTTCAGTACTTCAGTCTTGACCTGAAAATTTTCTAACGCGTCGAGTGATGTAAAATATCTAAAAAAATGGCTTTTTTTTGCTTGTTTCGTATCACTTATTTGAATTTTCAAATAAAGCCAAGAAAAAAAGCAATTTTACTATGTTTATCATTCTTAGATAGACTTTCGGAAACGGAGCGTGTTTTAAACACGTTACGTTTCACATAATACGAAAAACTTGTTCGTTCGTCACGTGGTTATTGAATGTTTTTAAGAACCAATTGATATTTATTTTTTACTTAACTTATTATCTTATGTTTTATATGTGTGGGTGTGGAAAGAAAAATAAGTGTACAGCTGACAGGTTACGCATAAAACCATAGACTATAATTTATAATTAAAACGAATTCTATCACAGGCTGTCATTTGTTTGACACCTCGCCTTTAATGCACGAGGCTGTGAGTTCAAATCTGGGCATGTAACAATCTCAATAAAAGTCAGAAATCGTCACCCCGTCTTAATCAAGCGTGGTGATGAATGCTCGTGCCTTCTCTGTATGAGTTGAGTCGTTTGCCCAGCAGTGGGTTAGCAATAGGCTGGTATCATAGATTGCTCTAACTTGCACAAAATGTAGTGTAGAAAGCAAGGATGGCCTAACATCACATGTGATGTCTCAGTATCGGCGGGATATTACGAGAATATAACTGCTGTTTGCGGCCTCATGTCGGTTTGATAATGATATTAATTACATTGAAGAGGGATTTATTTCAGAGTTATTGAAACTCTCAGCGACTAACTATGAAACAATTTTATGTTAACATCGTAATCGTTAAATTTTGAGGGTAAACAGCTGTCAAACCTTATCTGACAGCTGTATAACCTGGCCTCTAAATTAAAAGATGTTATGTTATTGTGTTATTATAAATAATAATTGATAATAGACAACACTAGTTGTAGGTAGACGCGACCTGTAAAACGAATCATGTGACAGGTCAATCAATGTATGGAAAGTGGGCATGATTCTTAAAAAAAAACCTATTCCGAAAAAATATAAAAGAATCGTAAGAGCAATTAATCAGTCATCTTGTGCTGAAGTGCACCTAATTCCGCCATTTCCTTGACTCCTCGTATAGGTACAGACAAATCTGATCGCACGTTGTTAATGCGTACCTGCAGTACAAACTCAAAGCCACGTTTCAATACATTCTCTTGGAGTTTTTTTTTTAAAGATATTGGTATTCTCACGGTGGCATCATTCATCTTCGCCAACATCTTATATATTGGGCAAAATATACACACTTATACACTACAAACAGTGATTTTCACAAAGTTAACACTAGAAATAAGAACAAACTACGTGCTCCCTTTCACCGCCTTCATAAGATTCATAACTCATTTGTTGGGCTTGGTATAACCTTTTATAACAAGCTACCCTCTTCTTTGCTAGATTTGCCTTTTAATGCGTTTAAAGCTCAAGTAAAATCCAACCTTTGTTCAAAGGCATATTATTCCATTAACGACTACTTAAACGATAAGAATAGTTGGTCGCTGTGATTAACTCAAGACAATATTTATGTTCTTTCTCTAGAATTAGCTTACCTACTGACAGGGCATATGAGTTCATATATTTGTTGTTATTATTAGACTATCTGAGTCAATGTTTTTTAGTTATCTTCATTTATTATTGACACGATCTACTCTTTACAATCTTTTTTAATGAGTTGTATGGCAAAATGGGTTTAGCTAGAAAATTGATCATAAATTATTCTTGCCTGAGCAACCGGCAGCGAGTTCGTCATGCTCCCGTAGATGTCACTGCTTGCGGTAGCGTCGGGGATCGGGTTGCCTCCTTCCCTCAAATATGGCGAGGGGTCAATGGCTGAGCCTTCCGTTATGCTCGTGAACGGGTGCTGCTTGTAGTGACTGGTCGTCTTGCTGTCTATGGTTTTGTTATTGTAATACTAATTATTCTGTTTATTTATTTTACTTCGATGGTCCTAGTTTATCATTGGTGTTTTAATTGGTGAATTAATCCAATATTGCATTTGTTAGCTGTCACGCCCTTTATTAAAAAAAAAACAACATAACAAATAAAAGCCTGGAGGCTGGTTATGTTGATTTTTTATTATTTTATTGATTTTTACTGTTTTCTTTTTTAGGTATATTGGCGTGGCTAGCTAACATATGGCAGATAATTTAATATAATTTTCTGTGTGTCGAAATATGAAGCTAGTTGATCATTCCTCACGTAGTATGTAGAAGAACTGGCAAGAAACTTCATGGACACTTTTTAAATAATATTGTTACAAAAATATTACTTACATCATTAATCTTAGTTGATCTTATATTTGAGAACGACGTACAAGTAAAAAGCGTCCAGAGTGCAGCAAAAAATAAATAAAAACCAAATACATAAAAATAATTATTAAAATAAGTCCTGGCAGCTAAGAGATGACCAGTCCCAATTCCAACGGACGTGAGTGATCTAGAAGCTAACATGAAGTTTATCATACTTCTACATAGTAAACCACATCGAAATTATCATGGTAGGAGACGAAAATTTCGTGACTATTTTTTGACAACAAATTCAAATTCAAAAACCTTTTTGTCTGGAATCCCTTAATGACTATTTTCGAGATTTGGCATACCGTTACGACTATTTTTGGAAATGAAACCAAGTCGATACTTCCAGCCGTTTGCTTGCACTTGGGTGAGGATTGTGTGGAGACGTTCACCCCACAATCCTCGTTAACTTATAGCTATAACTCCGGAATCATTATGCGACTATTTTTTTACCTTGGTGACTCTTTATAACTATTTCTTGACAAATTTTTGGCGTTTTCTAAATTGATTTTCATGAACTTTTTTATAGATGAGGATTGTGTGGTGAAGGGCACGATTTTTTTTGTGTGCATACCCTATTTAATTCTCTCATAGCTTGTTAAAACATTTTATAAAATGGAAACGTTTATGTAAATTTTTCAGGAACATTGTACTGAAATCCTAGATAGATTTTTTTTTGTCAGTGATGACAATTTCTATGATATGGAAAATAAATGTGAATAGTAACACTTTTAAATATTCTGTTTTCGTTTAATCGATTCACGGAGTCATTATGTTACCTTATAACGGGCCACGACGGGCAACTTTTTATTGGGTTTTTCTATCTGGAATTTCTCAGTAGCAACCCGGAGTTTGGATTTGTGCCCGGTTAATGGTAATAGGCTTGCCCCCTATTACATGGAACTTACAAATATAACTGGCGAAATGTGGGTGTACTATAGGTACACCTCTGCCCAACCCTTCGGGCAAACATGGCGTGATGTTATGTAATGTATAACTGCATGATTTATTTGTATATCTCATAATATTATGTCACGTGAACTGTTTGTGTTGTATACGAGTTTATTTTAACCTGAATAAATGATACTTTAACTTAATGATTGCCACAAAACAGAAATTAACTCACATAAATGTGGTTGACATAAAAACACGGACACAAGTTCAGTAGCTCACTGGGATACCAGCAGTAGACCATGAATAATTTATGAGCTGCAGGCAGCGCCTCAAACAAACTTTTGACACGTGCTTGGGGATTCCCAGTCTCCAATGGAAATAAGGTGTTTGACTACTATTCTGAACTAGCTGTTGCCCGCGACTTCGTCTGCGATCCAGGATGAAAAGTACCCTATGTCCTTACCCAGGTAATGGTCTATCTGTGTGCCAAATTTAATCCCAATCCGTTCAGCCGTTTTTGGCGTGAAAGCGTAACAAATTAACAAACTTACTTTCGTATTTATAATATTAGTTCAGAATTAGGATTCATGCATGTCATCATCAGCATCATTTCAGCCGAATGACGTCCACTGCTGGACATAGGCCTCCCCCAAGCACCGCCAGTTGACCGGTTCTGTGCATCCCGCAGCCAGCGGGTTCTTGCTGCCTTCACGAGGTCATCGGTCCACCTTGTGGGAGGCCTTTCAACGCCACGTCTTCCGGTACGCGCTCGCATGCATGTATCTAAGGAGATTAAGCTTTCTTAAAAGAACGTCGAGTGACCAATGGGGATGCTAAACGCGAACAGCCGTAGCGAACCTGTCTTTAAACAATCTATGCTTTGAAGCGTCGTGTTTTCAAACAACTACCACGTGTGACGTGCTTGAGGACTTCGAATCCCCGGAGGTTTAGTGGAACGTTGCCAATTCATGTTACCCTTTTCTCCTTATGAGATAATCCTTTTCTTCTCCTCAGAGAATTCCTTTTTTTAAGATTTTTGAAAGTGCATTCCGGCAAAGCTTCCCGATCTTCTACAAAATAACTTAATAAGAGGACTAGTAAACCCAAAAACTCCTGGTTTTTTGGAATAATGCCGGTTTACCCTTTCAATCCGCTACTGCAGATGCTATTCAAGAAAAGTATCTTAAGTTTCAGTCGTCACTTGGTGGACTTAAACAACTTAAAAGTTTAACTTACTTTTTTATATCAAATCGTGAAGTGATTTTCTTTGTTCTCTGAATCATAGTCGCAATGCACTCATAAATCATCCCACCACCCCAAATTGAAATCAAATTTTACACAAAGAAAATGGCGCTTCATACATGTCAATAATGAACGCATAGCAAAATGAATATTGATCACCCCTGTTATAATTGGCCACGCCGCTGCAGCGGGCCGGGTAGAACCTTCAAGAACCTCCTTACTACGCATGTTCTGCCAGCCAACCGGGCTAGCTGCCTGGCTTGTAACTATAAATAAATCAAAACGCAATACCTGGGTCCCCCCTTGCATTAAATCAATCATACGATGCATGCGCGCTACGTCTATCTCTCGTCGAGTCGAGCCTCTACCGGTCTGCAAGCTCTATCAACAGTGTCGCGGGGTGCCCGTGGTTAACGGTTGTGCCTTATAATTATTCTAAAATGGGGTTTACCATACAATCCCTCACCTGTGATAATTTATAACATGTAAGTGAATTACGGTTTCGTGATTTTGTTGCCTCGTTTTTGTTTTTAAACGGTGTTTATTTTAATTGGAGGTCATTTAATATTTATGTCCTTCATGTTTTCGATTTTGCTTCTTATCTCGGATTAAGTCCAGTTTTGACGGCGATTTCATCAGAATTTTGGTAAATATTTCCATATTCTTTTTATACAATTTCTTTTTTTAATTAAAAATAAATGTTCAACCTTCATTGTTTTTTTTCCTGCCGACCCACACAGCGAACCTGTTGCTGTTAACTGCGTCGGCGTCAAACTAAAACTTAGCAGACAAAACATTGAAGGCTGTCGCCATGCTATACTTGAAAAAACAAATGGAAAAAAAAACACACTGTATTGCTAAAAGTAGCTATGTCGCGATAGTTAATTGCATTGGAGTTTATTTCTGAAAAATGTTAAGGTTTTTTCGGTCGAATCATAACAATTCGAGGAAACGCTAGAACTTATCAGGATGCAATGACGAGGTCGCGGTCGACCTTTGTTTCAAGATGTCGAAAACTTAGTAGGGGGAATTCGCAATGGCGTTGAGTTGGCAAGCGTTTGTAAGTAGGCCCGAAATTATTCAGTCGGCAGTTTGGATTTTCGAACTAGGTTCTGTCAGGTAGGGGTGGTTAATGCGAATCCCTTATTTTAGGATGGAGATTAAGTATTTTTCATAGATAATGCAATTAATCAGTGACTGTGGAGTCGTTTCTTGAACAGTGCTACATTCAAGTGATTTTTTCGGTTCCTTATTTTACATAGTCTATCTTGATGACATGTTAATAAGATGTTAGGAGTTGGTAGTTGATACTTATTTTCTTCGTTAGTGATATGTTTGTGAAAAGGTGTTAGTTTTTGTAGAAATGCAGTGACGTGATGTAAGTTTGTTTTTGGGTAAAGATGTATTATTAATCTGTGAATTTGGCCATAGTTCTTTATTCTATCAAATGTAACGCAGTATGCATAAGCATTGATTTAAATTCCGGGAACTTGAAAGTGGGTACAAATAAGCCTTTATGAGCGATGTGACCTGCTACAGCTACCACAGGTCTTCTACGCATGTGCTAATAAATCTGGGCTCAATCGAACGAGCCTAGGCTTCGGCCCAGTCTAGATTATAGCCTGACCACGATCAGACGTAACGGTTATTTTTATAGTTCCTGTATTTGGGTTATTAGTGATTATAGGTATAATCGTAATGAAATAAAAGTTCTACGATGAATTATATTTATTAGTGGGAAATAGTATTCTTTTTCAGTGATTTTTGAGTGCAGTACTCAGTGAAGTAATCGTTTTTATGTGGAGTGAGCTGTGAGTGTGGTTGTCTAAAACGAGCACATTTTAATTTTGATTAAAAAATTTAAAGAAATGTAACCTCTTTGTTACACAACGCAACCCTTGGTGGGTGAGGAAGGGCGAGGGGGTGAATTTCAAAATGGCGAATAAGACCTGAAAAGTTTAAAAATGGCGGGCACCCGTATTGCGCATGACCAACATTGGCCGGGGCTCGATCCAATTAGAGGTATTGGTAATGCAGGAAAGGGACGGGAAGGAATGAGGGGTATTTGGATGTGTTATAGAGTATTGTGGGCGAATTTGCAGTGATCGATATATTTCATGACAATATCTCGCGATCGACTAAGCAGTGATTGTTAGACCAATTGCTTGAGATTTAGATTCAATTATATGATAAGAAATAATATAACAATGCGAAAATCAGCTGCAGCGATGAAAATGCGATTCCATTCAGTGTGTGCCAATGCAAGGAGATATAGAATTGCGGGGCGAAATTTGAAGCAATCCAAAATGAGTGTCACTTGGGCGAAGCAACTTAAAATAAAGGCGATTCGCCGAGGCCATTGGCGACGATTCAAAACTGCGAACAAAGACAAACGGCAATTCAACGCGCTTGTGAAACGTTTGGGGCAGTTAAAAATGGAATCCGCGATTCGAATGCAACCTAAAACAGATTTAAATGGGGTTAGACATCCAAGTGAAAAACAAAGCTTATGCAAGATTTCGCCAGATCATTATAAAATAGCAGTCGCGAGCACATGGCAACAAGAAATCGAAGCATCTAGCGAACTGCAATTGAAAACTCATTCGTATACCTCGCGGAAAATTAAAATGACTGATGTCAGATGGGGTAGGCGCAGGCAATACCACGTGGTGGCTGCAGTGACCTGAACAGAAGTTTCATGAAAGTGAATATATTATTATATTTTATAAACTGTAGTCAAGTGTCGTGATCATGAAAATTTTAATAAGAAACAGATAATGGGCATTCACATTCTTTGTTGCATTACTTGTATAAAGAAGAACAATATTATAGTGAAAATGAACATGACTTTGATGCAGTTATTGTATTTTGGATCGTGGGAAAAAAAACTTGTAACCTTCCTCCGGAAGTGAATGTGGCGGTCAGTTTATATTTCTATAACATAACTTTACTTACTTAGCCGATTCTTCAAGACTCCGAAGATTTTTTTCTTTATATGTTGAGCGCCAATAGCGGAGCTAATTTAAAACCCATTTTAAATTGCATCTGCATGCCGTAATTTTCGTACATAATATGTCATAAACAACAATATTGTATTATACCGGGTGATTTTCAAAAATGCGAAAGTGTCCGGCATCACACGCGCGTTTAGAATATTGCTAAACACTTCGGTAATTCGCGTGAAGAACTCGTCACTTGATCATTCACTGCAGATCATTAAACACACCTAACACACACACACTTAATTAATATAAAAATAAGCTAACTGACTGCACCGCGAGTACCACCATGTCTAGATTTCCGAGAAATGGTAACGATGGAAACGGGTGTAGGCGTTCTTACGGCTCTGAAATATGGGTGGGGGGAGGGTATGCGCGCGCATCCGAACTGAAAGTTTCTTTGTTCTCATACTTCCTAAGCAGTTCAAAATCCCGGCCGCGTGCTTCGAAATATTAGCTGTCACCTAGAGTCACACCTGCGCAACTGAAGTGAAGATGTTTTAGTACGGAGGGATGCGGGATGCCTGCATTTATTTTGAAAGTATTTAGATGCTTGAGAATAGTACCTAATTAATGTAGGCAAATGTACCTACTTGAGCCTTTTCAAAATGGCGGCCGCGCACTGCTGCGGCATTGCCCTCGCTAGCTACGTGGGTCAGGTGCGCGCGCATCGAAATAGAGCTGTTCTTCGCTCGAACTAGGGTGTCGAGCGTGTCGGCCCGGGCGACTGCCACTCTAGCCCGTACCGTGAAAGCGGGTAGTCGCTTGAGATAGTAACCTGAGAAAAACAAAACTTGCAATGCCACATGTTGTAAAAGAAGGCATACTTTTTTTAATGACCGCCTATACATTTGTGTCTATTATGGATCCACTAAATCCGTTTAGCGTGATAATCGATGCAGGCGGGGGTGAGGGTAGAGGAGTGAGGATAGAGGGGCGAGGTGCTGAGAGGCCGATCAAAAAATCCGACTCCCGCGCTCCCCCTCCCGCTGCTAGCGTTGAGGACGCGGCGTCACGCCGCCATTTTTAAATTTACCCGAAGCAGCGTGACTACTTCAAAAAGGAGGCCGCGACTATGAAGCTTAAATACGCGTAAGCTTCGTCAAAAACATGCGTGCGCATCTGACCTAATTTTAACTCTTTTCGAAATGGCGACTATATGTTGCATCTAATTGGAGCTTGCCTTTTTTTCTTTTCTTGGGTGTTTTCGATTACAAGCCGATCGTCGCCTTTGAGCTTTATTATTTAAGAACAAATTTCCTATCGAATTGTAAGACGTGCAGTAACCTCATGTCATTGTTTCATGAGCTTTGTTAATATTTAGTATTTTATACTTTCACTTCAAACTTTGTGCTGTATTGGTGGACTGTGGTCTTATGCTTTATCCTGAATAATTGTCTCTCTAATCTTAACTATTATTTTCTTTTATAGACTTGTCATGTCGTATTTTCTTGGGTAAAAACATCAAGTGGAACAAACTATATCTACTTGAAAACGTTTCTCACATTTTTTTAAATGTGTAAAATATTAGTGTTAGTGACAATTAGCAATGTCTATCTCATTGTTTTTTAAAAGTACGGAAGTAACATATTAATGTTATCCCTTGGCAATGTGCAATGATAACCTTGTGTCAAAAGTTTGACGTGCGACCGCTGAAACTTAATTCTCTTTGTTCAAGTAGCTAAGAATTGTTACAAGTGGCACTAACTGCGGCCATTTTGGAATTCTGTTCATACTTGACTAATGATACATAATCATTTCAAAATGACGGCCGTGCAGTGCTTCGCGGCAATAGGCGGAAACGTCTAATTTCCACAACGCTTCAAAATGCCGACGTGCACGCCAAGTGCGGGTTGGGTTGAAGGCATCGAAATCGGGCTAGTCTTTGTTCGTTCTGGAGTGTACGGTTCAGGACTATCGCAGTGGACCTAGATATCTGAATATGGTCGTCGCTTAAATTTTTAATTATTAGAAATGAAATATTTTTAAAAACAATAATAGACTTTTAAAAAAAAACAAACGTGTTTTCGAAATTTGCTGTACATGTATATTAACTGAAAGCTTATCCTGATTATTTCCTTGAGCCTGCGTATACCTGTCAAAGTGCAGCAAGCGCGGTTTAGACTAAAAAGTTATTACTTTTCATGTGAAAACCTCTTTTGGTCTCGTACGGGCTGGCCTTTAACTTGAAAAAAAAAACATTCAGCCTATCTAAATCACTTGCAAAGTTCTCGCAAAGAAACTACAAATAAAGGGAAAATAAAAAAAATATATTTCATTTGTGCGAAACTCTTACGTGAGTGCGAAAATTTTCAATGTGCCTTTCCTCAACCAGTATTACCGGAGGCAGCAGCAATACCAGTGTTTAACATGGAGCGACTGCCTATCTAAGCTCCATAACCCAGTTACTGGGTACCCCTTGTTAAGGTCGGGACCAACGGCTTACCGTGCTTTCCGAGGCACGGAGGAGTATCGGTAAGTCAATCAATCAACTCAGCCTATCGCAGTCCACTGATGGATATTTATTTACTTATTTATTTATTTATTTAAGGAAAAACAAACAGTCGCACAATAAGAAATAGTCATAATATCTTAAATACTAAATATTAAAACAATTATGCTACCCACTACGTTCTCCACAGATTAAAATTAAAGTATAAAAAAAACTATCTAGTAACACACATAATCTATACAATCGATATAGAACTCATATCTGGATTTTAAATTATATTAAAAAAAGAAAAAGTAAATCAGAAAAAGTAAATTTGTGTGCATACATTATTAAACATTACTTAATTTCAATACAATACAATACTTTACAATACAATACCTTGATGATTCTTTGGGGTTGCTTGGATTTGCTTCCTAAATGCATTTTTACTTAGAGAAAGAATATCGATTGAACTAAACTCATTGTTATATGTCTCAACCAAAGGATGAAGTGGTGAACGCGAGCCAGCGTTGGATTTACAGAGGCGAGTAGCAAATGGACGTCGAGTGCGTACCTCACGTATATGAACTGTTAATATAGGCTCTCGCAGGCTGCTCCACAACACCCTGCCGCATTCAGTCTATCCCAGCCACCTTCTTAAGTTCGTCGGTCCATCTAGCTGGGGGGCACCCTCTGATTTTATTCTTCAAAGGAACTCCGTTCATAGCCCGCGCCATAGCGCGCTGAGCGACTTTGAAGTTTGGGCACCCAATGTGATAACAGGCAGCAACACTGGTTGAATACCTCAGTCTTCAAACATTGCGGAATAGGCGTCGAGAAGACTTGACGAAGTCTTCCAAACGCTACCCAACCCAATCGAAACCTTCTGTCGACTTCTTTCTCAAAGTTGTGTCTATCGAGCTGGATGACTTGCCTAGGTAGAGATATACTCTTTCATAACTTCGAAAATCGACCGTTCGATGTGGATTGGGCTCGGCAAGACGTGAATAGTACATGACTTACGTCTTGCTCAAATTCATGTCGAGGCCAACCCGACAAGAGGCTCTTTATAGGCTGGACAGCATTTGGTCTAACTGTTCCAGCGTCTCTGCCATTATAAAGATGTCATCGGCAAATCGAAAGTGTGAGGTGTGATGTAATTCACGTTTATGCCGATCCGATCCAGTAATTTGTAATACATTATACTAAAATGGTGTCAATATGAACGCATGAAGTTTGCAGTCGTTAAATTATCTACGTTTAAAGCGAGACTGTGTCGTAAAGTGAGATTTCAATCGGTTACTGTAACTGGTATTATCGGATTGGAAAACCGAACCGAATGTACCTACTTACGACAAGTTTGCAAAGATTTTGATAATGTTTTCTGTTTGGTTTTAAATAGCGGAGACTTACCTTAAAGATCGGATAGTTTCAATAACTGAGACCTCGTAATGGATTATTATATTAACGTTACGTAATTAATGGAACTAAATAAATGTTTGACCCGTTTGAAATTAATTTAAAACAAATACTCTGACTTTATAGTTACAGTATGAAACTTGGACCATTGAAATTTAAAAACAATAAATCTTAATATTAAAAATAACATGTTTACAAATTCAAAGACCCATTTCACTTTGTAAACAGCGCAATTAATAAACTGCATAGAATATTATTGTTGCATTAAAAAAAATGCAATAAATGCCAAATGTACATTACAGAGCAAAAACATGTTCCATTATTTAAATTTGACACTGCCCTACAAAATCCATAAAAGCTTACCGAACCACTCACTCAGATACAGCCAGACGGATTAACTTCTATAAAAGCCCTTTCAGAGATTATACTGTGTTCGTTTAGTCTTTTTGTCAGATTTTTCACCTGTGCTGTGATTGGCGTTTAGCAATTAATCCGCCAGACAGAAGGGGGACGTCGGGGTCTTGTAACCATATTATACCTGTCTATGGATATGTTGCAATATTGATCCGTCTGTGATAGAATCATAGAATGGATAACTGAACACACAGCTGTGCTGCTGAGGAGTTCGTTGCGCCACTTATTCTTCCCAGCTAAACTAGTGTTTTAAAAGAAGAAGTGGTAAAGGGCTGGCGTGCCGGGGGACTGTCATATTATTATGTAATTTTGACGTTCAAAAAGGGCCGATCTGAATAAATTAAATTTTGTTTTTGATTTTGAGAGACGTATCTATGGTATTGATAGGTGTACGGAAATCGATGGGCTTGCAATAGAGGGCATGTGTTGTGTTGTGATTTAGTTGGACAATGAAATGTAAGTGCTTTATGAAACTGTCCGTTGAATTTGGGAAGGATACATAACATTATGCCTTCATTTCAGAAGGGTTAGGCAGGGGGGGGGGGAGATATATTTTTGTCGGTCTAAGGAACACTGAACGAGACACATAACTTTAATTATTATTACGCATAAAGGCGTTTAGTTATCGTCAAAGTCTTAAATATGACTTGTTTCAGAATATGTTTTGATTGGTTGCTGCTGCACGTTTATTGTGGTCAATTAATCACAGTAGTTACTATGAGATTTATTAGCTAACAGTTGAGTTACATATTACTGATTAGCCTTTCAGAAACCGGGGGTTCTTATCAACTCTTAATTACAATCGTTTTAAACGATTTACTTGCTCACATGCGGGCCATTATCGGTCTCTCACAACTATTACATAAACAAGACAAGCATGATGCTTTAAAATACCAATTTGAATGCAAGCGCATTATTTAGGTTAAGTAGGTACCTCCTACTTACACTCGGTGTTAAGAAAAAGACGTTTCATTTTACCGTAGTGACCTTCTGAGGCAATCACCCGGCCCACACGTCCGTTCTCGGCAAAATCTCTTACGTAACTGAGTCGTTTTGGTAAAGATCGTGATGGCCTTTTCTTTAATTTATGGTCGGCTTCCAGTGTTACCCATAAGTTATTCAGTATTCAAAAATTGGTTAGGCACTTGGGAGAATACAGTAATTGGATATGTAAAGTAAACGGAGGAGATCATAAAATATAATAGTCTTTACATTTGTTGGCTACTTTAATTAAGAATATTTCTTCGTATTTAAGTTATCTGTAGAAAGGCCAATAAAAATTATCATTACGTTCGTTATTAATAGCTTAGTGCCTCTTGTGCTTTGAGTGCCTTCTTTATTAATATGGAGAAAATGCTGACATCGGAGATTGCTTTTAATACGCAACTCTGTTCAGTCTGACTCTTTCAGTTTGTTCGTGGTAACTTAACAGCTGAACGAAAATTTCGGTTAAACCATCCTCCTTTTTAGTAGTCTGGTGACAACTAAAAGAGGATGCGGTCTGATTTATTAGGAAAACAAACCAATGACTCATAATTAAAACACTTTAATGCCAATTAAATAGAGCTCCACATTATCCGAGCTGCTGATAAGCGTGTTGTATACATATATACTGCAGGATAATTTCATTGCTTTCCTGCGGTTTTACCTTGCAAATGAGCAGCAGCCAGCGTTATGTGTGTGAGCAGTGGAAATGTTACCTTGTACTTTATTATAAAAGATTGTAAATGCCTTTGATTCACTTGACGCCTCTGTTTTGTTCATAACTCTATGCAGATTTTGCATATATTTTTTCGGTCGGATTTAATTGTATTTTAAATTTGAAAATTAAGCGAAAAAATATCAATTCATACAGCCTCTCTTTTGCTTCATGCCTACAAGCGCGATAGTCCGCTAAGAAGTGGGCAGAGGTACACCCATATTGTGCCAGTAATAAGGGGCGAGCTTATTAGCCACTGCTTGAAATGCAATCATTTCTCCTTCAAAACACGCATACGGATAACAAAATTATTTAGTTCTGTACTACAGATTCTTGCCCTTTATGTAAATCCGTAGGACTGACGTAGGTAGCAACGTTTTACTTACGTAACTCCGGAGTTTTACGTAATATCTGACAGATTGCGATGTTTCAAGAACAGCCTTTGAGTTTCTCACTCACAAAGATATATAAGATAAGTAGATGTTTTCGGGTGGAAATATAAATGACTAATTATAACGTTAAAAGGGATTTAATTATTTAGCAGGTACTTGTACGAATTTATAGATGTCTGAAATGTTTGTTAGTTCTTTCTTTACCTAATTATAATATTGGGACCTTGTGATAGAAAATAGAACCTAACATTTTCCTTTGAGTGTCCATTATTACCTTTGTGACTTTTGGGATTTTCGCAAACAAGATTACTTCGGTGGTCGTCTTCTGCACACAAATATAATAAGAAGTCGTAATTTTCGGTACAAGTAAACACTTATTGCGTCTCGTTGGTTCTCCAAATGTTCTGCATCACTGTTTGAGTTTTACCACAGAGAATCCTGAGATACAACCGAGTCCTTACCTCTAGCCCTGAACCAACGTGCTGCTATCCTCCTCGATATCTAAAAATGTACATAATGAATCTTACATTCATTCACAAGTCTTTTTCCTTTAGTAACCATCTCCTATCTTTCCACAGTGAGCAATCAATAAGCAGCGCCCGGGCTTCCGTGATGGTCTACGACGACGTACTAAAGCGGTGGGTGCCCTCGGGTTCCAGCTCGGGGCTGTCGAAGGTCCACATTTACCACCACACGCAACACAATACCTTCCGAGTTGTAGGAAGGAAGTTAAATGATCACGAGGTTAGTAGAACATCTGTTTTAGATTCCTCATTTGCAGTTGAAGGTCAAAAACTCAAGGACGCTCTGCAGTCTTCTGCAGTTACTACCTACTTACTACCTGATTTTGCAATTGACGGTCAAACATTTTTAGGTCTTAGGACTGGACTTAACCGTTATAATAATGGGAAACCTTTCAAAAGGTTTCCCACTGAGAGCAGTTGTGGCCTAGTGGTAACGCTGCAGGCTGATTATGCTGGCTGCAGCTTTCAAAAGGAGGTTGAACCAGCTCACCGGTGTTGGCTGTTCACATTGAAACATTATAATGACTGATACTTTCGGTATTAGTCGAATCACCCTAAGGCATTCTTATGTACTGAGCAAAAAGCAATCTTATTAACAGGTGCTCAGGTTTTGGACTTGTATTCAATTAAAATGGCAATAGCTGGGTGAGCTTTTTGCCATTTCTTCCACTTTGAAATCCTGTGATGATTGGATCTGTTTCAAACGCTTTCGAGAAATCGTCTTCTATGCTATTCAATGTATTATTTTCTTCAACAAATACTTGTTTAGGTGGTGATAAACTGTGGAATCGTCCGAGGCCTAAAGTACAACCAAGCCACCGCCACATTCCATCAATGGCGGGATGCGAGAAACGTATACGGCCTCAACTTCTCATGCAGAGAAGATGCCGACAGCTTCGCCAGGGCTATGATGCATACTCTAGAGGTAAGTTCTTAGGAAGGTTTTTTATGTTATCTAAATGATTTGACGACCTACCTACCTGCACGCATAGCATCACCACCATAGAAACGGGTTTTGTCGATGAAAGAATAGACAAAATGACAGATTGTGTATTCTAGCTGATGACAAATCGTCACCTTTCCCAACGCACATCGGCAATTATAAAAGGCTTAACAAGCGCGATGCCATCCCAGGGACACCGCTGACCGCCGCAGGAGACGTCCTGGGCGTCGAGAATAGCAAGCAGATTCCCAGCTACCCTAGGCGCGGGCTTGCGGTCGGTGATCAATGGGTAACTCGCCGTCCGGTAAGGACCAGGACGGGTCGACGGCGCATCGTGTTCCATGCGCACCTCAAAGAGATGTCAGCACGAAATGACGGGGTCCGATAGGGCCTACGCCTCAGGGTGGCGGGAAATTCGAAAGAGAAACCGCAAAAAAGGCAACTGAAGGAACACGGGTGGGTTTTAGTCAGTAAAAGTCTGACACGGCCCCCCTCGAAGTCATTTGAAGATTTCCAACCAAAAAAAAAAGGGGCACCGCTGAAGTGTTTTATGAGTTTGTCATTACAGCGGCACCCGTGTCCCTCAAATTGGAATTTAGTAACGCTAATTGTGGCAGGAATACTTGAAGTTAGTCGTAGAGTACCACTGGTAATAGTTCCCCTGACGAGTTTCTGAAATTACGTGGCGGTGATTTTTTACGGTTTAGTTTTGGGTCTTAAGTTTTTGATCCCGAAAATTTAAGATTATCAGGAATTATGACATTATCTAGTGTAGGAAACTAACTGATTGGGAAATTATAAATAAAGAACGTGGAATGATGTCACTTGGATTTATTATATATTGTTAGAATATATTTTGCAAAGAAGTACAGAGCTACAAATTGAATTGACTGCTGACAGGTGGGGCAGCTTATTGGTTGCGTTCTATTTCAACATCTAGTTTATTCGGTTTTGACATAGGAAGTTGAATAAGTTAAAATAGTAACTTCATTAACGGCACCATTTTTCTAGTTTTTATGCAGTCATAGAAATATGTGGAAGACGTTTTTCTGTCTTGTTTTTGTAACTTGATCATCTCTATCTAGATACTGGCCAACAAACCCGCCGGCAACTCAGCGCCCCCTCCCGCGCAGCCACCCAACCCCCCGGTCTACAACGGACACAACAATGCGCACACCTACGACGAAGATATGGGGTACAGGTAATATGTCATAAGAATCATCGAAGTCACCTGCACTATGATCCACGGTTAAATTGTAAGAAAGACATATGCTTCTTTCCAACACACTTTTTAATCCACTTCTGATAACGATTTTTTGTTAAACGTCATTTAAAAATAACTTTGATCTTCGGTAACGCAGTAACACTGTCTTACTGAACTCGTTTTTGCAGTGACTTCTAACGCTATCATTACCAGCCAACCTACCGTGATCAGTAATTATCTTTCATCTTTTCTTTTTACCACTATTGTAATAGACTCATCTCCAGTAAAATTCTCCAGATCAGTTTCACTAACGCTCATCAACATTTAGGGGGATGCGCTAAAGGTTGCCCGCGAAACTCAACTTGTAGGGTGGTGTTTATGATTTGATTTATTATAATTCTGTGAACATACATGTTTGTTACGGTCGCGAATCATGTTTTCAACACGCAAGTTGCAACAAACGTAAAAATCTGACGACTGCCGACGATGGATGACTTTTGCGGGCTACCCTGGCGTTTCGCCTTAAGGTCAACAGCATGCCGATTCTGTAGAATTCTCACCGTGAAGACATGCGTGGAGCGAGCTGTCAGTGTCATCCCGTCTTGGTCAATCCCTAGCATCAGTGGCACTGACAGCTCACTCCACGCTCACTTCGCCTAAGTTTTACACTACTTCACCTAGGTTACAGAATAGCACTGCTGAACTTGTAAGTTCTACCCCAAGAACAGCCACGTTAACACACCACTTATCTGAACAGAACAATGACCCGGGAAGACGCGGCGATATTCCAACAGCCCCAATACCACGCGCCCCACAACCAGCAGCACCCACAGTACCACGCGGCGCCAAGCCAATACCATGCGCCACATCATCATCACCAGGTAAGATTTCATCGTTGCAGCCCCTATAGCCGACTGCTGAAGATCAAGTATTCTGGTGTAAGTGCTTCTGGAACTATCAAAGGGACTGTTTTTGTTAAAGCAATTTCAACTTATAGAAAAATCACACGGATAAGACGTGTCCATCGCCTTCTTGTACTGCTTAGATCTTCTACGCACAAAAATGTCGTACTTTTTGGAACGAAGATCTATGGGAGCTTGCGGTAGGAATAAAATTTATAAAAAAAAATAAGATTCAGTCACCTAACGAACAAGCGTTATGCGCCATCTTGGAATTAAACAATGTAAATGAAAATGCAAGGTCGTAAATGAAGTCGCATGTTCGCATGCGAAAAAAAAAAAATCGTTCCTGACGGGGACAACTTTTTCAACTCATTGACTTGCATTCATTATCTTCCCTTCATTCACTTGCATCCATGTTGTTCACATATCTCTGTGCCTTGTCTTCTGTCACAGATTTACTTGTCCTACTCCTTCACAATTCATTATCTTGCTCCCGACCACTTCGCGTCATATTCCACTTGTTCTCTTGGTCCATGCTCTTTCTTTCATGCCATCTGTAACCCTTTCTGCAAAGTGACGGTATATTGCAGCAGCAGCCGCAACAGCCGACCCCTCCCGCGCCTCCCCCGCACGGCGTCCATCACACACTGCCGCATCAGCCCAGCCAACCCACGCCTGGACATCATCGCACAAATAGGTAAGGATTTATCAAGACGTCAGCAGTCTTAGTAAAAAAAAAAAAACAACTCCAAGTAACATGGATTTTATTTTAATATCAGGATTAAGAATTTATTCGATTGTACTCTCTCTCTCTAATTGAATAGGTACCTACTTCGCTTTGGAATGGGCAACTAGCTTCATATTTCTGACTGAGTGACCCCTTGACAATTCAAAAGTGCCAGTAATTGGTTTATTTGAAATCAATGCTTTGAGTTGAGTTGATAACATGCTGTTCATCAAAATCTGTATCATTTTGAAGGATATTGCTAATCCATTGCTTCATATGTTCGAAAAATGTGTCTGCTCATCAACGTAATAACGTAATGAATCAACGAACGTCAGTGGGTTACGCAATTACCGAGCTGGTGCAAGAAACATTATAGCCATTATTTACTATACCGACCAACTACTTTTCTTTTTACCCAAGGACTTCAGCCACTTGTAAACTAAAAACTACGAGAATTTCAGATAAAATGAAGCTAGTAATTAATATCAGACCGTTGCTAATTTGAACCGATAGCAACTTTTTATATTTCATGTAGTCCACAGGCCACAGCCACCCACAACTTAACAAAAACCTGTCATACACATCCAGTTTAAAAACTTGTAGTTTAGTATTATTCCATTTAGTGATGAACTGCAATCTCTATTCAGAAGGACTCGTCTTATCCAACAATGGTCTTCAAAATGTTATGATATTGCAGCGCGCCGATGCCGCCGAACATGTCGCTATCAGCTGCCGCGACGGGTGCGCCCGCGCCGCCGCCCGTGCCGCCGCATCAGAACCTGCCGCCTCCTGCTAACGTGAGTACTTCTCCTACCACCGTCTTTGTGTCCCGTAGATCGCTAAGTCTGGGACCTATTGTAGGACAACATATCTTTTGCGAATTTAAGCTAGTCAGTAATTGCTAGGCTGAAAGCGTACTGGCATTGAAATTCTTACCTTTATTTTCTACCCTCAACACTTAACAGGAAATTAAGTGTTACCATACATCATTAAATTTTGCCATACCGCTGTTAAACCCGCGATGGTTTGTGTGGTATGTTTCCGTGTTATCAAATGTAAACTATTTCTTTGATCAATAAAAAAAAAAAAAAGTAGATCATAGAGATACACTGGAAGTTAATAATTGTTGAAGAAGGAAATCAATATCTTTTGGATTATTTTCCCTTCTTCCCAAATCAGAAAGATTGTTTCAATTCGTAGTTTTGATTTTGGAATTTAAAATTTATATTTTGTTAAATATCACCACTTAATGCAAAGGTTTAAAAACAAAACCACAATAGATGTTAACATTTTTTTTTCTTCAGGGTCCAATAGCGCCACCAACGCCGCCCGCGGCGCCACAACCACCACCAATGGTTAGTTTTATTTCACTCGACTACGAATTACCCCCTTTTAATTCTAGAATGTTCGGCAATTGACTCAGACCTTGGCTCAAACCAGGACGAGAGAGGAAGGGGGAAGACGGTCTATATTTATATTAATATATAATATCACAAAGCTTTGATATATACCATTTCATTTCAAGAAATTTGCGCGCTCGTTTTATGTCAATTTTCGTAGTCGGGTCTATTTTAAGTTAGCTTTAAGCAGTCCTGTATTTTACTTTTTTAAATCGTAAGTTTGGAGTGAATCTACGAGTGAATGGCACTTTAACAACATCTTGAAAACTACGTTTTCAACGTTCTGCTTAGCAGGCCATGGAGAAAATATCTTAACTAATATTATAAATGGTAAAGTTAGTTTGTTTGTTACGCTTTCGCGCTAGAACGGCTGAACGGATTTGGCACACAGATAGTCAATTAATGTAATCACAATGGCTTCTTTTCATCCTGTATCGCAGACGAAATTGCGGGCAACAGCTAGTATGAAATAAGTTCCCGTGTGTTTAGTGTTTTGATTGCGGACGATTAAAACTTCATTGGCCGACATGGAAGGCACTATCACTGTTGAACTACATCTGAGGAACAGATGATCGTTTATTTCGCCGAGTCTATAGAAAATCTTGTGGGAAGAGTGCAAGATACAACATCATAGGAGCTACTTCCGTGACTGGTTTATAAATGCTACAGTATTTAAGGAAGACACTATCTGGTACGAAGTTAGAAGCGTGAGCAGCCTCGGTGGTAATGTAACTGACCTGCAGAGTATTGCAGAGACTGCAAGCGGTGCCAAATCTTCACAAAATCCTACATTCTGCTGAAGATTATATCTTCCGGACATAAAGAAGACGAGGCGACTCTATGGCCATTTGAAGATTTTAAGAGCTCTGATTGACGTGTGTGTGTGTATGATTGTGTAATATTAATTATTGTTTTGTACATAATATTAATATGTATGTATGAATTGTAGTGTATGTATTGTAAACACATTTTTGAATAGGTTAATTAAATGATAGGGACAACGTGACGCTTGGGCATAATTGCTTACTTATTTGATACAGGAATAGTTTAAGATCGCACGCCCATAGTAGTTCAATTAGTGAGATGGAACATATCTAATAGAATAAACTGTCTATCAAGATTTGTGAAAATGTAAGCATGAATGTAACTTGTATTTTCGTTTAAATAAAGTCGTAGAATAGATTTATATTTTCTGTTCAGTGACTTAGTTAGACTAAGTGACTGAACGGAAAATGTAAAACCTTTAGCAGACACAATCGGTGGCGCCGCAAGCGGTGTCTGTGTCGGGGCCGCCGCCGCCTCCCCCGCCCCCCTCCGGCGCCCCCGCGGCCCCCGCGGTGTACGCGGCCGCCGGCCCCGCGGGCCCCGCCGGGCCCTACGCCCCCGCCGGCCCCGCGGGCCCCGCCGGCCCCGCGCCCCCGGCGGGCGCAGGCGCGCAGACCCCGACGCCGCCCGTGACGTCACCGCCGCCGCCGCCGCCGCCGCCTGCGCCCGCGCCGCCGCAGGACGTGTCGGGGCTGGCTGCGCAGTTGCAGCAGGCGAGGCTGAAGAGACAAGCTAAGGTAGATTGACATGTATTTTGTAGGATTAATTGTTTATAAAAAATGCCTGTATCTTTAATATATTTTTGTTGCCAATAAAACATGATTGATTTCCTAAGAATCAAAAATCAAATCCCAAGCATTTTTTCTGGAACGGCTTTGTGTGGTCAAAATGAAAATACAAGATGGCGGCTGCGAAAAATCTCAATTTTAATTACATCGTGGGTGTCTTTTTTAATGGTTTTGGAAGGTGCTAAAGCCGATAGTGAGGTCAAAATGAATATCCAAGATGGCGGCTGCGAAAATTCTCAAACTTTTCATCATGGGTGTCGTTTAGTTTTTGAAAGTGTTGAAGCAAATAGTGAGTTCAAAATGAAAAACCAAGATAGCGGCTGCGAAAACGTTCAAATTTTTCATCATGGGTATAGTCGTTTTCATGGTTTTTGTGGGTGCTAAAGCCGATAGTGAGGTCAAGACGAAAATCCAAGATGGCAACAGCGATTTTTTTAATTTTTCATCATGGGTTTCGTTTTCATTGTCTTTGAGGGTGCTGAAGCCAATAAATAGTGAGGTCATACTGAATATCCAAGATGACTGCTGCGAAAATTCTCAAACTTATCATCATGGGTGTCGTTTTCATGGTTTTCGAGGGTGCTGAAGTGAATAGTGAGCTCAAATAGAAATTCCAAGATGGCGGCTGTGAAAACTTTAGAAATTTTCATAATGGGTGTCGTTTTCATGGTTATTGCTGTGCTAAAGTCGATTGTGAGGTCAAGACAAACATTCAAGATGGCGACAGCTTCATAAGAGTTTCTTAAAACTTATACTACATGACTGTATTCAAAATGCATAATTAATACACACTTTCGCTGTCTCGCCGTCTCTTTCTTTTATATACGAGAGTGTGTGCGTACGAGTATCGCGTTAGGTACTTCGGTTTAGACGAGAGTGTCCTGGCACACATTATTTTGTTTCTTTTTGATGGCATACAATAAAAATAACAACTTGTATCAAACGCACACTATGCAGCCAAGCATATTATAAGTTGGAGGATTACATCTCTGACAAAAATGCTTGGCTCAACGCTGGTTCTGCTCCACAAGGGCGCCTAAACAATTGATTAGCATTTGGAAATATTGTTGGAGCTGCTGAAGATTGTAAAAACTATCTTTGCACTGTATAAATTCAATCTTTTAGTATTGTATAATTGCAAAGCACACGTGTGAGCACTATGTAGTACCTACTATAAAGCTACCCTATACTGGGCACGTCTGTCATTGACTTGAATGTGCCCTGGCGGCTGAGAGTATGTCACGCTCACTCTAATGTCTCGCTGGTGGTGGCGTGTGTGTTGGATCATTAAGTTCCCTTCAAAATGGTTGAGCTGAATGGTGCTGATCCATACGTCATGTTCGTGAACGGGCGCCGTCAGTGGGGACTGGTCATCTCTTGGCACCCACGGCTTATTTTTATTTCCGATTGTTTATGTTTTTATTACGGGTCTTTCTACATCGTTCTCACATGTATAATTTCAACAAGACGGATGTAACAAATTTTTCTGTATCCATATTATTTAAAAGAGTGTCCATGGAGTTTCTTGCCCTTTCTTCTCCATAGGTACCTACTTTCGCTTTGGAATGGGCAACTAGCTTCATATTTCTGACTGACCGACAACTTGACAATTCAAAAGTGCCTGTAATTGGTTTATTTGAAATAAATGCTTTGAGTTTGAGTTTGAATACTAATTTCTTCATTTCAAGTCATAAGGTTTTTCACCAATTTCTGAATGAAGACCTCCTCTGTTGGTTGCTATTAATAATTCTTAAGCCCTCCTGACACATTCTATCCCTAACCCGTCTCTTTCGTCAACGTCAGCAAGCCACCAACGGCCAAGCAAGCGCCGAGGCGGCGTCGCCCCCGGGCGGCGCGGAGCACTCGGGCTCGTCGTCGTCGTCGTCGGGCGGGTCGGGCGGGTCGGGCGCGCGGCCCGCCGGGCCCACCGCGCCGGGGCCCACGCTGTCCTGCATGATGAACGAGATGGCGAGGACCTTGGCCAGGCGCCGGGCGCACTTGGATCGAGCTGAGGTGCCTAAGGTTCTAAACATTTTCTTTACTAGAACCCAAGAAAACGAGCAGATGAATGAAAGGCGACTGACAAAAGGCCGAAGCCTACGTCAAGAAAATCAAGTTAGAAATATCTCATGTGCCTTTAATTTAACCAATTTCATATTTCATCGCTCCGATCTTTTATCTGACAAAAGCAGCACCCCAATTGCATAACACATTTTGTTTCAATCACAGGATATTGAAGGAAATTCCTAATCCATTGCTTCATATGTTTGAACTATGCCTGCCAGGTAACGTAAATAACGCATTGAATATCGTTGAATTTGTCAAATTGAAAGGTATTGCAATTGGTAATCATAATCATTTATTTCCTCAAACATTTTTTCCGCATGCAAGAGATTTTAAAAGTACATATAAAAGCCGATCATCACGTTTGCCTTCAAAATTGGCATGCAAATATTCTCTCCGAGTCAAATTATTTAAAAATGACATGATAATATAAAAACATTAAAAATAATAGAACCAAAATCTCTCATCTTAAAACTTATTCAGATTATAATAGGCTTTATCTGCTAGAAAATTAATAACTTTCTTTTTGAACGCTACATCACATAACTGCTTCCAATTTTTTGGTAGTTTATTATAAATTTTTGGAGCCATGCAAAAAACAATTTCGCATAAGTGCCGTCCTATATTGCTGTAGGCCTATTTGATTATTGTCACGTCTATTACGAGGAAATCGATCTGCCATGCGGGAAAAGAGGAGAGGGTTGGATCTTAAGAACATTGCATTTTCCAATATATGAAGTGAAGGTAATGTTAAGATTTTGTATTTTTGATAGTAAGGTTTGCAACCCTTGAGTGGTTTTAAGTTTGACATATATAAGTAAGTGTGTTACGCAAGTAGCCCGCAGAACAACACTATATTTTTTGGCTCATTAATATTGTCGTTTATAAAACAATTTTTATAACTTCTTCTCGTCCCGCAGGAGTCGTCGACGGACAACTCAGTGAACAACACGCCCATGAAGACGTGGGAGCGCTCCGCCACGTTGCCGCACCGCCTGCCTGCCGCATGTAATGGCAACACTTGTGAGTCGCATCGCTTTTATGATTTGCTGGTAGACATTATTATGTTAAGGGACTTAAGAAATAGGTAAGAATTTTAGGAACGAGAAAAATATGGTATTCTAGATTTTGCCCGCGGCTTACTACTAAAGCTAAAAAAAACCCGTACCCACTACTAAAGTTTAATAATACTGTAACTTTCTTCCAACTATGCTTTAATTTCATAACAATCACACTAAAAACTCAGTACAAAGCGAGCTTTAATGCTCTAGAGCAATAAAAATGTATGAAATTTCATTATTGCACAGTTTTTTTTTATCGCACCAAATGGTGCCAATCTCAATGGATTAGCTCTATTCAGCCAGCCGATATCAATACTTTTTTTTTACTTACATATTATTCGTTTCTATCCTACTTGTTCCAAATTTAAATATAAATTTGCCCAACAAAACTCTCTTAACCTTACGTTTAATAATTGCTCAAGTATAACTTTTAATTTCAATAATTAAACTTCTATTTTAACTGTTTGATATGAGTTTCTTTTATCTACTATTCCTATAGGTAATAGTTGAAAGAAAAGCAGATTATGCACCACGCCTTAAGTAATTTATATTGCCCTCGTGCCTGTTAGAAATCAGGCACTCGGTGCAATAATAAATTACTTTGTGCTCGATGCAATAATCTACTATTAATCATAATTCGAAAGACACGTAGCGTTGAAAGTTATTGTTCTTTCCCTCAGGAACAGTACTTTTTTTTCTGGATAAAAGGTACACCACGTCCTTAAATGTACCCCTGACCACGTATATGCAAAATCTCACGATGATCGATTCAGTGGTGTTGGCGAGAAAATTTAACAAACAAACTTACTTTCGCATTTATAATATGAGTTAGGAAGTTAGTATTAAGCTGAGGAGTTTGTTGCCCGTTCTTCTCCATAGGTACCTACTACGCTTTGGAATGGGCAACTAGCTTCATATTTCTGATTAATCGACTCCTTGACAAATTGTTAGTGTTGTTGTGCCTGATGCTTTGAGTGTGAGCTTTAGAGGAGGAGAAGAGTACTTTCCTCGTGCAAGAGTATCTCAAGGCCAAAATTATCGTCATTAAAAAACGTTGAAATTCAAGTCGCAATCACATTTCAGTGACAATCAATGTCAAAAGCTTATTAATTTAAAAGCTTATAAATTATTGTATTTTTGACATACCTATTGAGACAGATTATAATGCGAACGTTCTTAAAATACGGGATTTGCCGCTCTGATGTTGAGTACAACATTAAATCGTCAGAAAATCGGAAACACAATATCACCAGTAGGTGATATTGTGTTTCCGATTTTCTGACGATTTCAAGATCTGACATCATTTGAATAAAACAATAAAATTATTAATTCAGTCATTTGTGTACATTCAGTATTTATTGTGGTCCCTGGCTATGCTCAATATTATTAACGCATTTTTGCTTTCATGCCACGCAGATTTTACAAATGATTTTTAAAAAAAATCTTTATGACCTTTATTTTTTAGTAGTTTTAAAAGCTAAACTAGCTACCGCAGTTTTCAATACCACATACGACCTTATCCCCATTAAAATAAATATGTACAATAATCTATTGCAGCCAACTCCGAGTCGATCGCACAACAGCAGCCACAGTCACCGCGTTCTGTTCGCAAAAGATTCGGCTCGGCCAGCGAGGAGACTATACTTAAGGTGAGAATAATTAATTGTAGACAGTTTCATCTTAAGGTTTTACTTAGCGGTGGTGGGTGAAGGCATCTCCTAAGTTCAGGACAGCTTTGGTATACCGGAGTTGAATATGGGAGTTTCTACTATACTTAAGGTGAGAATAATTAATTGTAGGCAGTTTCATCTTAAGGTTTTACTTTGCGGTGGTGGGTGAAGGCATCTCCTAAGTTCAGGACAGCTTTGGTATACCGGAGTTAAATATGGGAGTTTCTACTATACTTAAGGTGAGAATAATTAATTGTAGGCAGTTTCATCTTAAGGTTTTACTTAGCGGTGGTGGGTGAAGGCATCTCCTAAGTTCAGGACAGCTTTGGTATACCGGAGTTGAATATGGGAGTTTCTACTATACTTAAGGTGAGAATAATTAATTGTAGGCAGTTTCATCTTAAGGTTTTACTTTGCGGTGGTGGGTGAAGGCATCTCCTAAGTTCAGGACAGCTTTGGTATACCGGAGTTAAATATGGGAGTTTCTACTATACTTAAGGTGAGAATAATTAATTGTAGGCAGTTTCATCTTAAGGTTTTACTTAGCGGTGGTGGGTGAAGGCATCTCCTAAGTTCAGGACAGCTTTGGTATACCGGAGTTAAATATGGGAGTTTCTACTATACTTAAGGTGAGAACAACTAATTGTAGACAGTTTCATCTTAAGGTTTTACTTAGCGGTGGTGGGTGAAGGCATCTCCTAAGTTCAGGACAGCTTTGGTATACCGGAGTTAAATATGGGAGTTTCTACTATACTTAAGGTGAGAATAATTAATTGTAGGCAGTTTCATCTTAAGGTTTTACTTAGCGGTGGTGGGTGAAGGCATCTCCTAAGTTCAGGACAGCTTTGGTATACCGGAGTTAAATATGGGAGTTTCTACTATACTTAAGGTGAGAACAACTAATTGTAGACAGTTTCATCTTAAGGTTTTACTTAGCGGTGGTGGGTGAAGGCATCTCCTAAGTTCAGGACAGCTTTGGTATACCGGAGTTAAATATGGGAGTTTCTACTATACTTAAGGTGAGAATAATTAATTGTAGGCAGTTTCATCTTAAGGTTTTACTTAGCGGTGGTGGGTGAAGGCATCTCCTAAGTTCAGGACAGCTTTGGTATACCGGAGTTAAATATGGGAGTTTCTACTATACTTAAGGTGAGAACAACTAATTGTAGACAGTTTCATCTTAAGGTTTTACTTAGCGGTGGTGGGTGAAGGCATCTCCTAAGTTCAGGACAGCTTTGGTATACCGGAGTTGAATATGGCAGTTTCTTTTACTGAGTTGTAGACTTGGTTCTTCGTCTTCAGTATAAAGTTCGCTTTCGTCAGGTTGTCGGGATTGCTGAAGGCTTACAATTTTTTTCTGGAAGCGGTGCTTAATTCAAGGATTTATCTGATAATCTAGCACCTGGAGCAGCAGTGGCTCAGTGCCACAACAGTCGCTGCACTCATCCCCACTGCTCTCGAAACGTTGAAGGAAAACATCGTGTGCAAACCGGCATGTCCTAGAACCAAGAACCTAAGACATGTGATATCTAACCAACCCGCACTGGCCCTGCGCGGTGGAATACGGCCCACTGCCTCTCACAGAGAGGAGGCCTTTGTCCCAGCTGTGGGGACAGTATCGGCTGATTATGCTTATAACCTGATGAATTAACAGACAACCTAGAAAATCATTGTAAGGTTTTAAGCTCAAATCTGATCAGATATTCTGCTGGCCACACATATCATAAGACATACAATTTAAATGCATAAGTAAATAGGTAATGGACGTTTGTGTGTATTAAAAATATATCTACTTAATGAGTCAAAATATACTGGACACTGATACCAGGACTGGAAGCAGGTCTAAAGGGAATAAAACCGTTTAACCGTTTATCACGGCATACTTACATATTTTTCAATACCTTTTTTTTTCTTTGATCATCTTTTTACAACAACGTAATATAAATGTGGAATATTGTAATTAGCAATTGTCAGCTGTTATTGTTGTGTCGTTACTTAAACGTGTAATTAGTCTGTAAGCTTTCTTAAAATTGTAATAATGAAATAAAATAAAGAAATAAGTAACATTGCATGTTTCCAGCAAGTGAACGGCGGCAACGACGGTGGCTGCGTGTCGGCCGCGGAGTGGGACGCCTTCAAGCAGGACATGATGCGCGAGATGAGGCAGCAACTCAACCAGATCAAGAAGGAGATACTAGACGGTACGGATTTATTACTACTTTTTACTTTAATTGGCATATAGGCAGTTTCAAAAATATGTACAAACTTTTTTTTATATTTTTGTACAGTTTTTTTCGTCCATAATATTGGTCAATTAGAAGATATATTTTTTTTTGTACTGCGCAAATAAAAATATTTGAATTTTGAATTGGAACTCGATTGAGGTGTTAAATTCAAATTCAAAATCTTTAGGGTTTGTAACATAGTCCTTAAAAACTATTGTTAGTAATCAACTTGATACGGTGACACATGTAGCAGTGAACCACATATGGACAGTCCATTCTGTCAGCAATCTGTTTTAGAATCCTGTTAGGGCTGGCCATGACTCGAGTCACTATCGAAGCTGCGCTTGCGCATTATTGTGTAACAACAATCTACACGCGTCGCCGCAAACATCCCTGACGCACTGCAACGCTATGGCAACCCCATCACTTTTCTGAACGCGTTATTGAATTGGACACGGAAGGGTTCCATACGACGCTTGCGAATATTTGTCCCACAAGTTGCATGTATGGAGGTGCAGAATGCTCTAAAGCGCGTCATCTTAACGTCTACAGTACACCGTGCAAGCCTGCGGGCTATCATACTCGATCGTACTGACAGAGCCCTCCGTTCCCTTTCAATATCAGTATTCTATTTGGGGTCAGTGGTGACCAAGTGACCCGTTTATTTACATTGTTCCACTCGCTCAAGATGAACACCGCTTAGCAGTATGGGAGGTACATCAAGATGACCAAGTAGGGGACTACTTGGGCATCTTGATGTGCCTCAAAAACAATGACATGACTTTTCTGAACGCTGTACAATAATCCATGTTCTATTGCGTAGCGTTCACATGTGGCCAATAGTGTTTAGTGCTGACTGACGCGCTCAGTAGCACGATGTCGTCCGCGTAACTTTAATTATTGACTCAGACTTCGACAATGTCACAACCTACATGATGACTGCTAAGATAAACTTTATTTTTCTGCGGCTGTGCTTAGTTTTAAAGCAGGCTAGCTATCAATTATTATTAATTTATTTATTTTAGATCAAATTACAAGATCCATAAGTTGTTAGTAAAGTTCTTAACCTAATGTTAGTAAAGACCACACAATATACAAATCTAAAACGACTGACACCTACGTGTGCAGCCGTATCCAGTGAGCCAGCATGGGGCTGTCCCACCTATCACACAGTACACTCAGGATGCCGTGGGAGCTAGCACGTATTCTACCGAGAATAGAAGCGCACCGTTTCCTTATAATGGCATGAAAACCATCAACCCTGGCCTCGGCGAACATCCCGGAAGCGCTACAAAAGCGTGGTAGACCAAACGGCATCCTGAATACATTGTTATATTGGACACGCGTTGTATGCCCTCAGCGTATACCCGATTCACAGACTGCATGTGTAAAAAGACTGGCAGTATGCTCTGAACAGGGTGATTTTGACTTGCGTCGTAAAACGTGCAAATCTGCGGATCAGCATATTACCTCGGACAGCCATCGCCCTGCGTTCCCTTTCTATGTTCAGGTCATCATTCAGGTCATGAGTAACCCAGTGACCCAGGTACTTAAATTTTATTACTCTAGATAATGGAGTATTATTTACAGTCACATTTGGTGCCCGCCTTGAATACCAATAATTCACATTTTTTTGCATTGTTCCTTAGTCATTGACTGACCGCGAAGTCTACACACATCTTAACAAGACGCCTGAGAGCGCTTCAATGAGAGCATTAATAATTTTTAAATTATCAATTTTATTTCATATCTTTCTTCGATATTGCCCTGAGGTCCAGTAGTTTAAAAGAGCTTACCATTATTATAATGATAGCCATCAATAAAGTGAAAATGTTAATGAAATGTCATACAGTTAACATAAACCTTTTACAATTTCAGCAATGAAAGCGGAGTTCGCTCGCAGGTAGGTCGCGCGGCAAGCGGAGTGAAGCTAGTCCCCGACGCCGAATGAACACATATTTTATTACGTACTACACAGCATTATGAGTGGTACTGAGACCTGTGGCCCTCTGCAGGGCATAGGAAACAGACACGCTTGGTATATCGCAGAACAATATTTTTTACACTATGTATTGGAAATTTACTAAAAGGTGTTTTGCCGTAAAGTGGCTCTAATGTTTTTGCAATTTTTTTTTTAATAGTCTATGTTGTTGTACTCATGATTTTTCGTAGTGTGACCGAATTTGGCGTCACTGTAGTAATAAATATTATTTTTGTATTGGCCTCTTCAGAGATACTTGCGACTGACAGTAGCCACTTTGTACGACTCAAAGCACTACTGAACTTAAAAAATAAAATTAAGAATGCATTTATTAAAATACAAAATCAATAAATTGCTCTCATAGAATTATTTGAAACAGTAATATAGATATAACAAAATTATAACAATAGCAAAGAAAAAAAAACAGCGATTTCAAGTTTTTAATTAAGAACCGACTTATTAAATGAATTCGACCTGCATAGAAATAGTATTTGTTTTTTGCGACATGCCAGAATTTTCGACAGTCTTTTTCTATTGATTTTATGAGCTTTCATAACGTTTGTTAATGACATTTTATATGAGTTTAAAGTACATAAAGTTATTTACTTCTCTATTTACTATAACAACTATTTATGAGGAATATTTTTTCAATAAAATATATGTTCATAAATTAAGGCGCGGATTTTTGTGATCAAAATGACGTATTACGTAATTAAGGGTTGCCCGCGAAGGGTCTGTGTGGACATGTTAAAAAACAACGATAAAACATGGCAACACCATATTTAATGTTGCAAGTTCACAATCGGTCTATAACGTCACTATTAAAAACGTGATTTGATATCGATTAAAAATGTTGTAAAGAATCAATCGACTTGGAATCGATTCGCAATGAACGCACGAATATCGAAAGCATAAAAGCAGTTGTGTTTTTTAATTTTATACTTATATAAAATATTTATTCGGAAACGTATTATGTACGTAGTGATAAGGTGTAACATGTATTAAAGTAACTGTTTTGAGTTTTACTCAAAGGGTCAAAAAATAAATAAAGCAGAAAATAAAATCAATGTACAATAAGAAAAAAAAAAAACGAAGTACAGAGGTTGTACAATTTGTTATTAACACGGTCATGTTACATTTTTATTAACATTTTAAGTCATTTTAAAATTATTCCCTTCAAGTAAAACTCAAAATGTGCAGTTTTTAAATAAAAAATAAAAATGGTATATAATTGTAATATCCAGTTAGCGTCAAGTTATATTAGTATTATTCTATATTTATTGTCTTATAAGTGTATATGACGCCACGATAGATTAGGTGACATATACAAACTATGCTATGGGTAAACTATTATAATAAAACTGTAACTAAACTGATAGGTAATGAGCAGTCAAGAATCGACGAATAATCGTTAACATATAATCGACTAATTTATTTTTCATCGATAAGTACATCACTAGAGTAATTTTAAAAAAATCGAGGATTTTTATGTATCTATGATTTATATAACGATATATAACTATGAAATGTTCATCGTTGCAACTTAAACTGTTGTCCAAAGGAATTAAGTAAATGCTTTATCTCCAATGAAGTAACAGAAAGAAAATATAACAACACATAACATTGCGCCTGTATACCCCAAAGGGTTTGGCAGAGGTGCAACTATAGTACATCCACATTTACAAAAAAGTCCATAAATAATTAAATAATAATGAGCAGTATCTATACCGATTATTGATTTGACACCTTAGACATAAAACACTTCATCAGAACTCGGATAAGTAGATTCGCAAAAGTGCTAGAAAGATATAAAAAGTGACAAAGACAAAGAAAAGGACACAGATACTTATTTTGTCCTTATCTTAAAGTGTCATTATCACTGTCATAATGTATTTAGTCTAAAAAAAAAACCTGCCAAGTGCAGAAGAATAGTTACATTAATTTAATGAGAATACCATGTGCATTAGACCGCCATTATTTCATTGCATCTCGTCCAAATGGAAAAAAAATACCATGATTGCCCCAATGCAGGGCGAAGGCCTCTTCTCAAATAGAGAAACACTTAATAATAATATCAACATGTCAAAAACAAATATGTGAAACTTGCCATTTAAGGAATTATCTGTCAAAACGGCAAGAAATCAGTCAGAACGAGATGCAGAATCATTGCGAATCTCTTAATTCTGAGCCGTAAACTTAACTACTGTTCATTACCTAAACGAATCCCGGTTATATTATAACACTAGATAAAACCAGGGCACCCTAAACACTCCATTAGAACGTCTTCCATAAAACATAAGTTTTTAATCACTCTGATGTTCTTATTTTCGTAGAGGCAAATTTTTTGTAGTGGCAACTTCAGCTTTCATCATTCATCAACACTTTTGAAATCGGCTACTAGTTTTACTTGAAGCTGATAAATAGCTGATATTTACATCCAACCTAATAATAACCGAGATGACCGTTTAAAAAAAAAAGTGTCTTTCCAAATAGTGCAAACAAAATTATAAAAAGTGTAAAACCTAAAAAATAACAAGTTATAAACGTTTTAAAATAACTGTTAGACAATGACAGCACTATCGTAGAAATGACGTCAGGACTATGTAAATTCATATTAGCGCCATACATTGTCCGTACCGCGCGACAAGCACTTCTAAAGCGTGGAGCTTCTTCCTGAAGATTTTTTCGATTATCTCATTTTACTATGGCCTTTTTTGAAATTACATAATTTGGTCGAACATTTCTAATATTGGTCATCATCCGTATTTGTTAGAAGTTTAGACTTATTTGTCGTTTACTGTTAGACCACATTTCTTGTTGCCTAAATGCTTTCAATTTTCTATTTTATACTTGAATGTCTCTATCCAACTTTTGCTAAGACATTCCTAATGACAACAATATGAAATAATCGTGTTTTTTCCTAGAACTTTGATGCTGTGTGAGTGCTATCAGTGCAAGAGGGAAGAACAAAATGTATGTTTAAATATGTAATGATAATGACAGACATAGATCAAACATGAAGAAAAAAGACGAATACTAACACAAAGATTTGTCTATTCAACTATAGGAAGGTACAGTCTGCGAGGCCTAAGCTGAACTTTGCAGTTGTGTGTTTGATTACCAATCGCAAAAAGTGATCGCGCGAGGGACGCACAGCGCCTCAGGCCGATCGTCCGATTGGCCGATTGCCAAGCAAAAGACGCGTCGCTATGTGCACTCACACAAATTCAAAGCTCAGCTTAGGCCTCGCGGACTGTACTCGTTTATAAATGGTTGGTATGGTTTTTGTGATCAATCGAAGTCATTAAAACTTTTACGACGAACAAACATCAATTTAGTTCGGTCTGTCGATGGGAGAACTTCTTTACACACCAAGACCCCTCCGTGTCTCGGAAAGGACGTTAAACGTTGGTGTCGGCTGTCATTCGCAGATCTTTGACAGTCGTTACGGGTCGTCAGAAGCCCGTAAGTCTGACAACCAGTCTTACCAAGGGGTATCGTATTACCCAGTGACTGGGTTGTGGAGGTCAGATATTCAGCTACACACATGTGAGACTGACACCGACATAATTGGGAAAAGCGTAGCCAGATGATGACATTCATTTTAAATAAGATGGTAACCTTTTGCAGGAAGTCAATATATCACGAAAAATAACAAATGAAATTACTTTTAACTACAAGAACTATCTTCAAAACTCTTTCGATGTTCGAAATGTGTCTCTTTCGCACTGACAGCTTCTTACAAGCTTCGTTATTATTAAGTTTCGACTGAACTTTTGCCATTCCTTTCTTGAAAGACAGTACCTATCCTTCGCACGCAGTCTTTTTTTTTTTATAAAATACTTTACTTCATAACCTTTATTGAAGAAAATCAAATACAATTTCGATTACAGAGACACAGGAATCCGAACAGAATTGTGGGTGTGGTTAGACACATCACATAGCCGTCAACTACGCATTATGTACATCAGCTTATGGCTAAGTAATAACTGGCGCACGTCATCGATCAGGTTAAGCTACGCTTGCCACGGTCGGTCCTTGGATGGGTGACCATCTTTACACACCGAGACCCCTCCGTGTCTCGGAAAGGACGTTAAGCCGTTGGTCCCGGCTGTCATTCGCAGATCTTTGACAGTCGTTACTGGTCATCAGAAGCCCGAATGTCTGACAACCAGTCTTACCAAGGGGTATTGACTACCCAGTTACTGAGTTGTGTGGGTCCGACAGGCAGTAGCTCCATGTAAAATATTGGTATTCAGCTGCGTCAGGCTGGAAGGAGATCAGGCAGGTTAGGCTGGAAGGCTAAGAAGATTGATTTGAGGATCCTACTGTAGGGACTGACCAGGCTGATTCCAAGTCAGCATTAAAAGTAGTAGTAGAGTCCATGTGAAAAGACTCGCCCGGGGAAGTACTACCACCACGTCTATTTCAACCGCCACGCAGCTTTGCTGTGTCCCGGTTCGAAGGGTGTGGGTGCCGGTGTCCTTACAGGCACATGAGACACTTCAACTTTGTCTCTCAGGATGTTACCGCTCAGCATAATCAGCCTATAATGTTCCCACTGCTGGGGCACAGGCCTCTTCTCTGAGAGGGAGTGGGCCCATTGCGGGTTGGTTACCGCTCACTCGACCGAAATCCGTCGATGTTAATGTAATACCAGTTGTTGTCTTCTGAACGACTGCTCTTACAATTACGTCGCCCGAGTGGAATAGATGTTCTATCTCACGAAGAGCGTTGGTGTTATTTGTGTAAATAGCTTCAAGCCGGCTCGGCTCCGACCAAGGGCCTCCGTACTTCCGCACATAGAAACAATATGCAAGACAACAGACAAACAACCAATACAAACTGGCCTTCGTGAGATAAAACATTTGGTAACATCCTAAGGTTGGCAACCCAACGATAAATCCCTCTGTTGCAGCAGATTTTCAGTAGTTGTAACCGTTTCCGGCGGATGTCAAGTTGCCAACCTATAAACCACGGCTATTTATACTGTGATAATAGCATATAGTATCATCTTAGGTGTCGAACCTTCCATCTATCGTTCCACTCTGTCACAGTCAAGAACATAAGTCCTTTTAGAACCACATACCTGTAGGTTGTCTAGAAGTCTATCGCACTTGACTCCTGGACATAGGCCTCCGCTAGGCTGCGCCACAACACCCGGTACTCCGCTGAATTGCAGCATAACATCTGAATGAAGGTCTTTTTCGAAAAGCGTCACGTCATCTGCACATGAGTCCTTCTTTGTTTGCCTTTCAAGAATTACAACATAACATCTGAACGTAGGTCCTTTGGAACAGCTGTAAATTATCCGCCTCCCTCCGCCTAATGACTCCTATATTATAGTAGGTTTAAGCTCCAATATAAGGCATTCCTTGCTTTTTTTCGTACTAGTTTCTCATTCACCATCAGATGTAGGTTACTGGATAAATGCAAGTTACGCATTTACGCTTACTCTAGGATTAGGTTCACCATACATGCCCATTTGTAATATATAATAGAGCTTTGTCTATAGCAATAGTAGTCTGTCCAAATTTCCAAATACTGGGCCCAAACTACGCCAATGTTGGTTCAAAAGTTGGTACGGACGACTCTAATAATTCGTCGATCTCAAACTAGAGCTAACTGTTTGGCTCAATAGTTGTGGCCAGTATATGAAGGTTACGTCCCGTTTACAATTGTGCCGAGTACAAAAAAGCCATTTCAAGCTTCTAGGTTTTCGGTAAGAGTTTCTCATCATCGCCATCACAGAGTATTCACTAAGAGTTTAAGATGTACAGTGTACCTACACAAGAAAATGGTGCTGTTTAAAAACTGGAAGGCTGATTAAGAGGAATTTCTGCTTGACGTTCTATTTAAAACTTCGCCTATCTGTCGCCACCATTGATCTTGCCCGTGTTGATCTGTGACCATCCATCTCTCCAGAGCGTAAGCCTTAAGGCTCCTGCTGAACTTATACCACCCCAAAGCTTGAGGCTTCTAAGCCATTACTCAAGTTCCAAGGTCTTCACCATCTGGCTTATAAACTGCCCGATCTTCAAAGCTTTACCGTAAATAAAATTGCTCTCAAAACATCCTTTACAACAAATAGCCTATGTTTCTGTTGAAAAAGTGACATTTAACTTAAGCCCAAGTTAACCCTCCTCAGGTTAAATATCACTTTTACGTCATAAACAAACAATAAGATCTACGCGGCTATGTGACAGTTTATCCTTGGCGAAGTTTCAGTTTACGGGTATGAGCCTGAGGATGTAAGCTTCTCCCAAGTTACGCCTTTAATATTCTGCCTTTGGTGTTCCTCAGACGACATCTGGTTCACAATAATTAGCGGGCAATATGATATATCGGGCTTTAGCTTTAGATCTTCGTGTCAGTCACTTTTCAGTTGTCATTTGTGTCACATTTATAGCGACAGTTTATCCCAGCACAAATTGGGTATCAAAGCAGCTAATTACGAAGCCCAGCCTTCCTAAAGCACCATTTTTGGATGTCCAGCATCCACCCTAGCCGTGGGGGGACGGAATAGAATACAATTCTCCCCCGTCACCGGGAAAGCGAATCGTAAGAGGCGATGAACCCGGCCAAGAGGTGGTAGGGGCTTGAACGATGTGCTTTGTTCAAAAGCACAGCGATCCTGCCCCGACTGGGTCAGTACCACCCTCTTACTTAAGTCTGTGGAAGTCAATTCCTTGAAAGTAAGAGCACAGACACTCAAATACGTGTACGCGAAAACTGAACAGAAACTGCAATGTTATGTTCGGAAATATTGTCTGCTTGTGTGGTGGCTGCGGTGCCACTTTCGAAAGAAGGTTGTGCCTTTTTGTACCTATAGGGGTACCATCTTGGCACGAAAGTGGTGCCAAGTGGCAGTGTTTTAGGGCAATCCTTGTAGACTTCCAGTTCAGATTTCCGCGTACATGTGATTGAGGATCGTGTTTGTTGCCAGCAATTTTTTTAAGGTCATCTGGTATTTAGGATAGGCTTGCATTTGTTCTGATTGTGTTGCGCGTCAGCAGTTCTCCGTCAACTTCAGTCAAATCTACGCCGTTAGGGGGCAATACATTAATTCTTTTATTTAAAAGATCACACCTTTGATCTTTTCGTTGAAGTCCCGGTAGGCTTTTTGCTGATAGACATCCATACCTTATGGTTGTCGCTTAGCAGGTTGCATACGCAATCTTCTGCGGTTCCGCCTTTGAGGCGATGGGGTGACCTGACCCTCAACCCTGCATGGACCCCTGGAGACGTGGGATACTGGTTACTTTTGCACCATTAATTAGCCTAAGCCATCTCATCTGTAAATATCATTGTTGAATTCCTTTGTAAATAAACCAGTAGTGCATATCATTTGCGACGATATCGAGTTTACACTTTTCTGGGTATGGCCGCGGTGATATTTAGAAACCCCGTCTGCGCGAGGCTTAGATCCGAGGTGAATGTCCAAAGAGTTTAAAACATTTCTTCAGTTCCTTGTGGAATCTATGGAAGTGTAAGAGATTTTGGACATTTTTGGAGGATTCAACTCGAGAAGTCTTATCTGTGTCTCTGTAGTACGAATTAATCTGTATTTGTTTTTCTTCGCCTTCTATTTGGACGGTATACTATCATTAATTGTACCGTTCATTGAGTTTCCTTAATTACGTCTTAGCTCTTTCGCGGCATGTTTCCGACGCGCGAAGAGGCATCGAACGAAACAACTAATTTAAACAGTTTATTTTCAGTACTGTTAGTATAATTTTGGATACTACTTCAATTCACTTTACAATTTATATAACGTTTACTATAGAGGGATTCAAAAGGCTTGGCACGACATTACCAAAAGCAAGTCTTCAACGCATACCATTACTATTAATTTCCGTACGTGGATTTATTTTAATGTTGGCAACATTAAGGATTATCGATATTCTGTCACTATGACACTGTTCCCGTGTCTCAAAACTGTTTTGTTCTGTATAAAACCTACAATATGGATATTCCTATCACTTCCCACTGTGTACATCTGATAACAGTGTACCAAAGTCATTCTTCTTAAACTGCCTATACGCTTAACTGCGCCCTAATATCTCGAGTGCTTCGAATAATGAATTGGCACATTGTACCAGCTACGCGGTTGTGAATGCGTGTGGCTTTTATTTTATTGCACGGTAAAATTACGCCACATCAACGCAACGACATCAAAATATTGGATATTAAACAATCAGTCGTGGAAGCAGATTTCCTTAGCCGGGCAATATTATAAAAGCGCTCTTTGTCGTCTCTCGAGCCTTATTAATTTTCCACAGAAACATTTGAATTTCCGATTAGCTATATTCCGTTTATGACAATATTGTTCAATCACACTTACAACAATATCACAAAAAAAATGTCTTTGTGGAAGTATCTAAACAGTAATAAAGTGGAATTTTGATTGGCAAATATTTTCATAGACGGCAGTATGGCTAAAGCTATCAAAATGGCGCCGTGTGAAAATGTAAAGTTCGTGAAACGGCAATAGTGCTGCTAACATGTAAACCCTCATTTAGTTCTAGTCCGATATTAATTGACGTAAATTTTCTACTCTCCTATACATTTGATTTAATGACTTTGTTATATGTAAAACACAAAAAATTAAAACCTAGAATCTTAATTTTTTGACATATTTCAAAGTTAGTCGAATTAAATGGTTAAGGGTTTTCTGTCAAACGAGTACCGTGATTGCGGAGTAAAAAAACTACATTATGTAGACAATTCGCTTATAATTTACAATTTTGAGAAGCGAAATCCTCAAACACAGTAGCGCCATTGATAAAAAAATTAACATGACAGCCAAAAAAGCGGGAAAATTACTTCAAGATTTTTTTATGTCAGTCGCCTAATACCGACCACAATCAGCCTATTTGTATAAAACTAAACACAGTTGACTACATTGCTAATCTTATTATACGGACAGACGGTTTTTGAATGTTTTACGTAGACGTGTAAAATCCTCTTTTGGGATTTCTTAATCATTAGGACAGTTCGCTTTTGCGTACGCCGCAGTCGCCTACAGTGGAACCTGAGAAATGTATAAAGAACCCCTTTTTATGTAATAAAAATACTAATTAACAAATATTGTAAAAAGTCTCTTCACACAATGACAAGCAAAAATGACGTGTCCCCTATCTATACATTGAATTTGAGTTTTAGAACTGGTGCTCAAATCATGTATTTATTCCATTTTTAGTTATCGACTGACTACGCATTTACGGTAGAGAACTATTTTTATTTAGATTTGTTTTTCGCCCAAAATATATAATGATACACCCTAAAAAAACGTACATTAACAAAATTGTAGTGATATATTATTGTAATAAGTAAGGCTAAGTATTAAAATGTTAAAAATAAACTAACCAAATTTTAGTTGGGTTACTAATTTTATTATTATTGGTCTCAGTTATGTCAAAGATAGAAAAGAATTGTATGCCATGAGGAAAGGAATGCTGAATTGTTTAATATCGCATTGACTCCATATAATTTAGATATTATACATGAGTGCTTGTGGTTATTGAAATATATAAACAGTTCTGTGAGAACTGCCGATATTTTAGTCGATTTTCTAATGTATGTACTAGTTTTGAAGTTATTTGTGGCTTACAATGCGACAATTCTAGTAACCAGTAAATATCAAATCCGCAAAACACGTTTTAGTTTCTATGAAACTGACAGATGTCAAGAACGCATTCTGTCAGCGGCCGCACTGTAGGTGTGTATGAATTGTCGAAGTTTATAGTAAAATGTTTAAGTGAAATATTATCTGAGATTATCAAAGATTTGAACGAGTATAATGTAGGGGGATGACTAAGCCATTAGTAACTTCTCGAGGAAACTTAAATAAAAATATAAAACAATAGTGTTGAGCACTAACAGTTAGAAAATCGACTATGTAGAGAATTATCCAGTATTTTTGTTTATAATAAACTTAAATTCAGATATTTTTGTTAGTAATTTTTTGTGGTGCATTAATAATGTAAGATGAATTTAACTGTAAGGTGTGAAAAATAAATTTACTTAGAGAATGCAACTTATCGGTGTCACATTGCTATCAGTATTGCCATATAATAAAAATAAGTCTCGAATTTGTGGGTTTGTCCTTACCTTTTTCTGTTATCTTTTTAAATACATTTTTCAAGTGAATATAAATGAATTTCAAGCCAAAATTTAGTCAAGAATGAAATAAGAATCACTGTATGACTGAATAGATTTATTTCACTAAGATAATGCGAAAGAGAAGAAAAGACATGATTAGATAAAGGCCTAGGCACTGTAGTTTGATAATAAAAATACATAATAATATAAGGAAATTAAAATTTCTTATTTTTTTTTTCTATTGTATTTTCTAAGAAATATATTTTCACACTTTACAGAATGTATATTGAAAGAAAGTTCTGTGTAATTTATTGTGAGACATAATCTCTCATATTATATCTTATATATTGTCGCTAGAAGTAGGTTACCATAATGTGTTGTAATGTATCTATGTTCAAGTCACATCGTGTAAATAGAATTTTTTGGTAACGAATTATATTTTTTTTGTGATCGTATCTTTTCTTTTTATTTACGCCCTTTTTTTTCTATTCTTAGTCGATCTTTAATCGAATATATTAATCGATATATTATAACAGGAGTAAAATAGGCCTGCTGATATTTTTAAGTATTTTTTATCGGCACAAGCTCATCATACGGTGCTGTGTTAAGAAATGGTAGTTCTGTGTTTTTGTCATCAATGTATGTGTGTTTATTTGTTACTCTTGACACTGACAATCCATACATAGAAACTGCTACCTAGACAGCACAATTTTTTCCCCCTAATTTCGCTCTTATTTAATACCAAAAGCGACTTTTATCTAGCCAAGTTTTTTATTCGGTACCTTTTATTAGTTTTGCACTTCTTGATACATTTTTTTTCTTACAGTACCTTTTAAAAACTTAGTGAATTTAATCGTAAGTACCTAAGCGTCGATTGTTTTTGTCTGTGGCATATAAAAGGTATTATAATAAGTAATGTACGAGGTATGGAACGCCGGTGTGCGCAGGAGTTAGCTTGTTATTGTAAATAAACGCTGGCGTCAATAAACGGATAAATCAATTATTATAAGAGTTTTTATTGTACGTTTTGATTTATTTTTAAATTATTTTGACCCTATGTTTTACTTATAGGTGGGTATCTAATGCGGCTAAACACTAGATTGAGTCCGACCCACTATAGAAGTCCCGTAGAGCCGGCGCGCGGCGCCACAGGCATGTGACGGAGAGAAATCTTCATTTATATATTTATCTCAACATCATTGAATCCTCAAGCGTACGCGACAAGAATTAGGAAGAAAAAAAAAAAGACAGAAAAGAAAAAAAAAGAAAGAGAGAGAGAGTTTATTAGGAACTTTTCAAAATATTTCATATGAAAAGTCCTAGGTGAAACAAATTTCCAAAGTTTGACGATTGATATGAAAATAATGATTATTATATAAATATATATATATATTGATCAACAAACGACGTAAACCTGAGCTGAAATTTGTTAAAAACCAAAGAAATTTTTAATTTGTCGGGCGACAGCACCTTGTCTAGAGAAAGGTGTGTGATGTAGGAGGGTTGATGTAGGAATGTTGCTAACTATATAATAATAAGTAGTTCCACTTATTGCCGCGGGACTTCTTTCTTGGGACGTGCAAGGATGCGTGCACTGCACCTATGTCGATTCTCTTATCTCGCATCGTTATGATCTAGATAATAATATCTTTTCTTGAGAAAACTTCTTCATAGCGTGTGGATGAACACGGCACAACACTCAAAAACAAAAATTTATTCGGCCCAAAACTCAGCAACGCGAATACCGTTCGCTGACGCAGCTATAGGTCCTCAAGTGTGCAGGTGACAGGGCATGCGGCGCTAGATGGGAGGTGAGCCATTGTCTGTGGATAGACTCCGCACCGGAGATCTGAGCCGTCCATGAACCTCAAGTGCGGGGAGGGGGGGTCCTTGCTGCGGCCTACTCGGGTACAAAATCCATTATAGGTTTTCCACAGTCAATCTTAACGGACTAACCAAGTACGTAGAAGATACATATAGTGCACAAGTGTGTGTGCATATACATGGGTGCACTCCCTCTTCGCTCTTATAGTCGCAATCCGACACGACCGGGGAGAGATCAGGCGCAGGTCCATCGGCACCACGTGCGCATCGGCATCATGTTCAGCAGTAGCGCTTGCGACCACTAACCAACAAAGCAGTCATATTTGTAGGTACTATCGAGGAACACCACGCATGACCCTTTTCAAAACATTTTAGCTGCACGTTGAAATCGTAGGTTATCCCGCCCTTTTTCTGTTTGACCAATGAATGAAGGGTGACCGTTTTTTTAAACATTAATAGTTTTAGTTTGACCAATGATGAAGATTGTCTCTTTTTTATGATGTGCGCTGAAGCGGTATTGGTGGACGAAAACAATGCAGGCGGGGTAGCCACTGGCTTGTGCACACCAAAATCGCCCTAATGGGGGTCATGCGAAAATGTCGTCGATAGCACATATATCTAATCCTAATTTAATTACACCTACACTATAATCCTAACATACCTACTAAAGAAGATCTAGTCCAGTAATGCCATTCTGTAACCATCTCACGATCGCGGAGCGAGCAGTGAGCTGTCAGTGCCACTGACGCTAGGGATTGACCAAGACGGGATGCGGATAACACTGACAACTAGTGTCAATCCCTAGCATCAGTAGTGCTATTCTGTAACCATCGCATCGCACAGATTTTAACAGAATCGACATGCTGGTATTGAGCCAACGTTACACCTAATTGTCATTTCCTAGCCTTTTTGGAAACTGTTGGGGCTTGGGGTACATTTTCAATCTAATCAGATGTAACTGGATACGAGTACCTATTTAACTTAGAGCGACTGCCTATGTGACTTCCACAACCCAGTACTGCGAACTGCGTACGATACCCCTGCACCGCCACCATTTTAATATAACGCTTATATTATTCAATGTGGTGGGTGGTGTATCGTAGGAGCCCCCATTTCGCCTACAAAAACGCACAACAGACTTCAGGCCCACTATTAAGAAATTGCTGAATTCATTGAAAACCCAATTAAATTAACTTTGCTGGACAGGCTCTTGCTGAACACAGAGTAGTTTCACTGGGCATGTATTAAGTTAATCGAACTTCTAATAATTTCCTTTTTGCGCTCCTAAAATTTTATAGAACACTCTAATATAATGATTGCGCTTCTTTTTGGGAACCGTGAATAATTTCTATTTTGGGGTCGTAAATATATTAAATAGCCAAGTCACTGCGACCAACTTAAATCTAGCGCTCGGCGACCGCTCCCGCAGCACCGCTCGCTTTGCTTACTCGGCTCGCGGTTAGTCACAGTTCTAACCTAATGCATTGGTAAGGGTGTCCTTAGCATAGTTACTTCGACCAATTCGGCTCGCGCGTGGTTTGTCGCAGTTCCAACCTAACCTTGCCCGTTACCAACCCGTACTACTTCGACCAACGGTGAGAAAAGGCCGGAAACTTATAAAGAGGATCAATTGTTTAAAAAAAAAGTCAGCATCATTTGGAGCGCAAAAATGTTTTGAAGGTTGAGGTTGAATTAGTGATAATTTAAAAAAGTGTTTATCGTTAGAAGGTCAACATGTTCTATGAGGATGAGTTAAATATTTCTCCCATTTCACTGAAAAGTAATACACTGCTCCGAAGTTCAATTAAAAGTCTTCCTATATGGCTACGTTCAAGTCACACTTAAATTGTTTGTACGTGTGTCATGTTAGACCAGCATGTCGATTCTGTAAAAATCTCCCCGTGAAGACTTGCGTGGAGTGAGCTGTCAGTGTCATCCCGGGTTGGTCATCAGTGGCACTGAGAGCTCACTCCACGCTCACTTCACCTAAGTTATTCACGGTGAGATGGTTACAGAATAGCACTACTGCTAGTCTAACCGCTTTTTTTTTTTTTTTTTGGGTGGGAAATCATCAAATGACTTCTCCCGCTCTGGGTGGAGCGGGAGGGCGTGTCAGACTTTTACTGACTAAAACCCACCCGTGTTCCTTCAGTTGCCTGTGCCAGGGCCACGGTTTACTCTTTAGAATAACCCGCGACCCTGAGGCTTCGGCCCTGTCGGACCCCGTCACTTTGTGCTGACATCTCTTTGAGGCGCGCGTGGAACACAACGCGCCGTCGACCCGGGCCTGGTCCTTACCGGACGGCGAGCTACCCATTGCTCGCCGTACGCAAGCCTACGGTGGCCGGGAATCTGCAGGCGACTCCCGACGCCCAGGGCGTCTCCTGCGGCGGCTAGTGGGGGCGTGAGGGCGCAAGGCTCTCTCCCTTACGCGCTCCGCCTCCTCCTTTGCGAGCATTACTGCTTCGCAGAAGGAGGTGATGGCTTTCCATTCCCTCTCGCTCCGTACCGTGGCCTGGACCAGGGCCGGACGCGAGAGATCGCCGCCGCCAATCGCCTCCGCGAGGACACTGCGGTGCTCCGCCCAAGCTGGGCATACCTCCACTGTATGCTCCACCGTGCCCTCCGGGCGATCCACACAATGGTGACACCCGGGCGTTTCCTCCCGCCTTATGCGAAACAGGAACCTCCCGAAACAACCGTGTCCGGTGAGGACCTGTGTCAGGCGGAAGGTGAGGACGCCGTGGCGCCTCTCCAACCACTCCTTAAAGAGGGCACTTACCGCCGCTATTGTGGCGTGCCCAGCACTGGGTTGCGACAATTGCACCCTCCATGTCGCCATGAGATCCCGCAGGAGCTCTGTCCGCTGTACCGTGATTTCTCGCGGCAGCGGAGTTACACCCCGGCGTTTTGCCTCCAGATCCCATGGCGGCAATAGTCTAACCGGCTGGGTTTTAGTTTTGACAAAAAAATATTCGTTAATTAAAATCATTTTTATTGCCGCTTGCGTTATTTGTAATTAAATGGCATGGAAACAATGATTTGACTCTAGTTAATCAGTATCAAACCTCAACATGGATTTATGAAATCGAAAAAAATGTATGTCATCGTATTCGGATATTTCATTATAAAGGTAAGCCTTATATTATTATATTTACGCTTTTGTGTGTTTAATTTCAGTTTTTGGGGGAAATTGTGATCCAGGTGCTGGAGCTGGAAACTCGCAGAACTGTCGATCCAACATCCTAGTTTTTATTTCTACACAGTTCGGCCTCAAAAAGATTGTCTACAATTGTTTTGGGAAACGCAAAAGGGTTTTTGCTAATTATATTAGCATATCGATTTACTTTTTAGGAAATAGAAATAGAAATTATTTAGGGACTGATCAAATTCAGGCGCGACGCGCGACACGTGCTTACGCACCGCTCGTTTCGCGACACGGTGCCTTTGTGTCGTGTGCGATTCGCTTCGCGTGTCGTGCCAGTCTGAACGAGCCTTAACTTGATTTCTCCAAAATATTTGAATGCCAGATAAAAACCCTATTATTAAGCCAATAATTATGCAACTTTATAATGTAAATAAAAATATTCTGTTCTATTCTTCATTTCTTATGACTTCGCCAGTAGCAGCTCGGAGTTTTAATTAGTGCCCGGCCAGACAGGATGCAGAACTCGGAGGACAGGGTGTTGTGGCAGAGCCTGGGCGAGGCCTATGTCCAGCAGTGGACTGCAATAGGCTTTGTTGATTGAAGGACTTTTAAAAGAGGCCAATTCCACGTTATGTTTTGTCATAGCTTTGTTATTTTTTCAAGTGCCAATAAATCGGTCTTTTTTATTTTCAGTTGCAAGTATCAGTTTCAGAACCACAATTTCCACCTCACATCGATTTACAAAAAGTCGGTGAAGCAATATTTAATAATGAAAAATTCAATATTCTTAAGCCTACCAATCACCGTGTCACTGATCATTTTAAGGATTTTATGTTAAGGACAAAAAGTAGTTACCATCCTGAAAAAAGGGTTTTCATCGACAACAATGGGTTCAGACATGAATGGTCTGGTTTCGGTGAAAAAACCAAAAGTTTAAGAAAGACTGATTTAGAACATGTAAGTGAAAGTTTCGAAAACGCTTCTGAATCCAAAATAAATTCAACGGATGGTAATGTAAACGCAACTGTAACAGCTGAAGATACCACTAATAATCAAGAAGTAGAATATAATGCTTCCGATAATAACGACACAGTTCAAAATTTAACTGAAGAAGATACTGAAATTCCTGAGAGTAAAGAAACGACAGCAACTCTTAATTTTTTGCCATCAATACAGAAAAAAAATTCAAGCTCCAAAACCACTATTGAAGAAAGTCTACGTCAAGGAAAAGATAATGCAAAATCAAAACCGGCTCCAGCAAAAAAAACTGTAACAAATAAAAAGTCCAAGCCTACGAAAAAAATAACAACAACAAAAAAAGCAGTTACACAGAAAAAGGCCAAGCCTAAACAAAACATAACATCAACAAAAAAAGCAGTTACACAGAAAAAGGCCGAGCCTAAGAAAAACATAACAACAACAAAAAAAGCAGTTACGCAGAAAAAGGCCAAGCCTAAACAAAACATAACAACAACAAAAAAAGCAGTTACACAGAAAAAGGCCGAGCCTACGAAAAAAATAACAACAAAAAAAGCAGTTACACAAAAAAAGGCCGAGCCTACGAAAAAAATAACAACAAAAAAAGCAGTTACACAGAAAAAGGCCGAGTCTACGAAAAAAATAGCAACAACAGAAAGCCCATTTGTTAAACAGAAAGATAAGGCACAAAGAACTGTTGCTAAAACCACCTTTTTCTGTCCCTTCTTTGGAACCATAACAATGTCGTCTTTTATTGATTGAATTTATTTTTCTAAGTTGATAAAGATTTTATTATGAAAAGCATTATTTTGTTTCGATAAAAATATATCCTTCTCGCATGGTTAATTGGTGGACACGCATTGACTACTGCCGATCTATTCGATAAACATCTCGAACCGTTGCGTCAGGTGGATTGGCAGCTCACTTCATCTAAGTTTTCAAGGGAAGGTTTTTATAGAATAGGTTGGCTGAGTTGGTTGTTGATTGAAGGACTTTTAAAAGAGGTCAATTTATGTTATGTTTTGTCATAGCTTTGTTAATTTTTCAAGTGTCAATAAAACGCTCAATTTTATTTTCAGTTGCAAATACGAGTATCAGTTTCAGAACCACAATTTCCACCTCATATCGATTTACAAAAAGTTGGTGAAGCAATACTTTTTAATGCAAAATTTAATATTCTTAAGCCTACCACTCACCGTGTCACGGATCATTTTAAGGATTTTATGTTATGTACAAAAGTAGTTACCATCCTGTAAAAAGGGTTTTCATCGATAACAATGGGTTCAGACATGATTGGTCTGGTTTCGGTGAAAAAACCAAAAGTTTAAGAAAGACTGATTTAAAACATGTAAGTGAAAGCTTCGAAAACGCTTCTGAAAACTTCTGAATCCAACATTAATTCAACGGATGGTTATGAAAACACAACTGTAACAGTTGAAGATACCACTGTTAGCGATAACAAAGCATCTAGCAAAGAAAATGAAAGTAAAAATCAAGAAGTACAAAATAATGCTTCAGAAAATAACGATACAGTCTGATTTTGGTAGGGGTTAGTTTATGCAGTGGCGTATTTTAAGATGCGGCGCCCTGGGCCTATACCGTTTGCCGCCCCATAAATTAACGGAAAAAAGCAAAAACTTTCACTGTAAAATAAAATCCGGCAGTGTGTTGATGTGGGCTGAGAATGAGGGAATGCCAACAACATTTTTTTTTTCCTGATGGACAGATTGGCTATCAAACTCTTCAATTACACTGTTTAATGAACGGATTGGGTCAAGCCAGCTTCTACAGGGTGACAGGTAAATTCCACCTATTCCTTGAAAAGGGTTTATACAAGAGGCCATTAGCAGCAAATTAAGTCTTGTATACTATGGGTCAAAACTGGATGGTTTTCGAGCTGTGAGCATTCTTCGATTTTTAACTGAAGATCTTTTATTTCTGAGATTATGCATGTTTTGGGCTAGCATTTTTTTAATGCATTCACTCTTACTTCTTATTCAGACATTGGATCCAATTTGCATAAACATGCAAAATTTGTGGTTACCACGTCTTACGAAGTTTTGTGCTTTCCTAACTCGCCCAACAATTAGTCGCATATTGCGAAGAAGGTATTAACCCCGAAATCCCATCCTTGGAACAACACTTCTGCCTCGCGACACTCATCGTCTCGTTTCTTTCTCTTAATAATTATTATTTATTCTCTTGTTTGACTGTTTCTGTTTTCTTCTGAGAATTTTCTTTTACCACATTCTTAAAAAGTATCAAAATATTCCCGTTGATTTTCTACAAAAGTAATGTTAAGCCTGGGAACTACAAACTTCCTCTACGTCCGTGTCGACACCTTGTAGAATTTTGGAAACTACCGATAGTAAATTGTTTTAATACGGCGGGATAATTGCGTAATACACTTACGTCCTACCGTTAGTCTGTTACGCAATTATCCCGCTGTGGCTTTCATTTTGAAAGTCAAACAACATTCATTGCGTTATTTACGTTGTTTAGCAGATACATTTTTCGAAGATATGGAAAGGATTAGCCTTATCTCTCTATTAATATCCTTCAAAATGATTCAGATTCTGAGTAATACTGTGTTACGCAATTAGGCTGCGTCCTGAACCAATTTTGTTGAGCCAATAGCCCTTTTATTTTCTGTGGGAAATCATTAAATGACTTCTCCCGCTCTGGGTGGAGCGGCAGGGCGTGTCAGACTTTTACTGACTAAAACCCACCCGTGTTCCTTCAGTTGCCTGTGCCAGGGCCACGGTATCACTTCCAAACAACCCGGCAGACACTGGCCCTAACGGACCCCGTCTGTTAGGGCCGATGCCGGTCCTTACTGGACAGTGAGCTAAAATGTTCGCCGTCCGCAAGCCCGCGCCTTTGGTAGCCGGGATTCCCGACGCACAGGGCGTCTCCAGGGGCTACTAGGGGCGTGAGGGAGCAAGGTTCTCTCCCTCACGCGCTCTGCCTCCACCTTCGCGAGCATTACTGCTTCGCAGAAGGAGGTGACAGCTTCCCATTCACTCTCGCTCCGTACCATGGCCTGGACCAGGGCCGGGCGCGAGATATGGCCGGGCGCGAGAGATGGCCGGGTGCGAGAGATGGCCGGGCGCGAGAGATGGCCGGGCGCGAGAGTTGGCCGGGAGCGAGAGATCGCCGCCGCCGATCGCCTCCGCGAGGACACGGCGGTGCTCCGCCCAGGCTAGGAAACCTCTACCGTATACTCCACCGTATCCTCGAGCCAATAGCCCTACAGCTTTATTTTTAACCAAAGCTATTTGGTGGGCAGAGTCACTTTTATAGCTTCAAGAGCCGTTATTATTTGGCTCCAATCTTTATCAAGGCTGGTACAAGCATTGTCTCTCGCTGACCATAGCTCTCGCTTATGGACATGAACAAAAACGACACAAGCAACGTCGAAACATCCTGGCTAGTCCGGAGTCGCGACGGAGTCCGACGGACATATTGTCGCCGCCCCGCCGCCGAGCAGTAAGCGATAGCCCCGCGTCTTGATGTCTATCAAATTTACAACCAAATGAGTTTGAGTTTTTGTTAATTAGGTAGGCTTTTTTTAAATTTCTTCAGACATATAAAGTCAAAAAGAAAGACGGACAAAGCTGAGCACGAGGTGCGGCTGGCGCCGCCCCTCGCAGCCTGCCGCCCCGGGCCATGGCCCTTTTGGCCCTAGGGTAAATACGCCCCTGAGTTTATGGGTACATGTTTATCAATCAGTGGGTGAATGAAGCTCGTCAATTTGTTTCAGGTAAAATATTTAACATGATTCGCTTTCTATGTAACTTGGGACCTAATGCAATTAACCTTTTCTATAACATTCTCTAAAGTAGAGATGCACAAACTTATAGACAGTAGGGGCTAGTCGGGCTCTTAACGTGCCCGACTAGCCCCTACTGCTGCTGAAGCTGAAGCTGAAGAACATACTAAAACTCCCGAGAGTAAAGAAACGACAACAGCTATTAATTTATTCCCAGAAATAGGGGGGAAAAAGTCAAGCAATGAAATCACTAATGAAGAAAGGCTAAGATGGTGCAAAAACAAAACCAGCTTCAGCAAAAAGTAGACACAAAGAAAAGGCCGAACCAAAGACAAAAATAACAACAACAAAAAAAAACATGTATCTATAACATTGTCGTCTTTTATTGATTGAATTTATTTTTTTAAGTTGATAAAGATTTTATTGAGAAAAGATTTTTTTTGTTTCGAAAAAAATATGTCCTTCTCGCATGGTTAAATAATAATATCATATTAATTTTGTTGCTTCATCATTCATAATTTTAAGACAGAATTCGTGGCAAGTAAAATTTGCCGAACTCTGTAGTCTAAATAAATGGCGTGGTTTGCCTGAGTGACATACGATACGTTCCACAGATTGGCCGCGGATCGACTTTGAGAGACTTGAGATTGATCTCGTGTCGCAATGTTTGTTACCGAACTCCTCCGAAACGGCTGGACCGATTTGTATAAAAATTTGTGTGCAAATCGGGTAGGTCTGAGAATCGGCCAACATCTGTTTTTCTTATAAGGATAGTCTTAGATATTCTTCAATTTTTCTAGTAATGTAATAAAAATATGTGATTGATGATTAGCTTAGAAATGATCGGCTTAAAGAAAATAAAAACTGACATATTCGAAAAACATTCAACTTTATTAAGTTTCTGCAGGTTGTGATGTCCATCTTGCTTCCTTTTTTTCATGATCATCGTTCATAAATCTTCTGTTAAACCGTCTCGTCATGTACGGATCATATTCCTCTCCTACCTTATACTTCTCAAAGGTCCTAAGAAAAGTGCTCACTGCAGTTTGGAAGGCTCTTCTATAGCTAGTCACTGGCATTTTTTCTCTCAACATAACCACTGGCTCGAATGGAATTATTAGTCCTGCTGCAGAGGCAAGTATAGGCATAAAAGGAGCTGGAAGGTAGTAAGAAAATAATTCCATAGCTCCGTTGACAACGCATGTTCCAATATTTCTTAGTACTTCGTTTACTTTGGGTGTGTTGACAACTTTGTTAATAGGTTCTGCTATGAACCTGTAAACTCTGACTGTGAAACTGACTTCTGGTGTTGCTACTTGAGTATCGTTTTCTTTATCTGCAATCTGAACTGCTGTTTCTCCGATAGTTTTAGCAGCTGGTTTTGCAGTTGATTCTGGTTGTTTTGGCTGTTGTTGTTCTGGTTGTTTTCGTTGAAGAACGGGTTGGTCTGGCAATACGGCGGGCACTGGTTTTTCAGTAACTGGGTCAGTTACTTTGAATTGGTCGTTTATTTCTGGCTGTTGATCCTATAGTATACAAGAAATGAGAATTCTTTTCTTATTATTATTTGTTTACTTTGTGTGTAAATAAATAATAATAGAGCCAAATAATCACGAAATCAAGGAAAAGTTTATTGACACGTTTCAGTGGGTTGAAGTCACCATCAACTAAAACCGTATATTTATGATCCCTACATTACCAACACTGCTACGAGGATTTTTTTGCGCTTTGATGGCGTTGGCAGGGGACGCTATTGGTAGTTTGTGCAATTAATCTTTTAAATCGCCATATTACTGTTAAATTATCATCCAACCACGCTGTAATATTGCGAATTGTTTTTGGGAGTCTAGAATAATGACTATACACAATATATATCACAAATCCCACACAGAATAAAGCTACTCAAAATAGTAGATGATAGGATTGCAGATGTATCTCGTATGCATTAATTCGCAATCCTATTCAAACATGGAGTCAATATGTTAATCGCTTAAATCTACTGGGTATCACGGTCTAATTGGCATGCAATACTGGAAATTCGCTTCAGATTAATCGACATATATCAATGTTTCCTAGGCTAAGAAGTAGAATTAGATTTAGTTTGAAGGATAATTGGATACTTTTAAGTAGGAAGAAATGTCTTGGTCTTCAAAGTGTAAGATATTTTGATGACGATGGTAAAATGATTTATGAAAACGAGCATGCTCTTATCGTTTATAATATAAATTCTATTGTTTACAATTAAAATAAACTCACTGCTGCTAATGATGAAAAAAATAATAAAACAAGAATGGTAGTAAGAAGTACTGCCATTTCAACTTAACTGTTTCTAGACACTCACATTAGGTTCATATAAAATATTACGTAGGTAAATATATTTTAGCTGAATTCTTGAAACGAATAACTATAAACGAGGAAGTTATAAATCTTTATTTTATAACGTATTTTTTTATATCGACGAAGTCAATCATACTGTGGTATTGATTGAATTTCCTTTTACAAAAATTTGGATTTTTGGCCTGACAATACAAGAATTTGAATAAAGATTAAATTAGGTCGTAGTTGACAACAATCTTAATTTAAAAAAATATAATCTAAGAGACTTATGGGCGAAATAATGTTTTGAAAATTCTAAACAATTCGGTTTTAACTTCTCTTGACCATTCAGTTTTAACTCAAATTTATCAGGGCAGAGGCTTGATAGAGCAGTGTAGAACAATTGAAATTATTTTTGTGTGCAAAAGCAATAAAATCTAGCACTAAAATCGTACGTGGTATTTTAATTAAAGGCAAGTCAAGACCCGTGAAGAGCGCATACGCCACGCTGCTGAACGATCGAACATGGATCCGATATATTTGTTTTTATCTTGTGTTTTATTATTAGTTTCTGTGGATTCTGCACCGCAGGTAATTTTAGTTTTATGTTTATTTTTATTAACTTTTATCCGATTGTATGTAGGTATGTGACAGGGTGAATGGTACTGCGCTCTCAACGTTTTAACTCCTATCTCAAAATATATTGGTAAACTTAACAATCATAACATCACGGCTGTTATCCCTAATGGATTAGGCAGTGGTGTACCTTTAGTTCACCCACATTTGTTATTTATGGTTGAGCCTCATGTTACAGGGGCCGCTACCGCTAAGGATATATTGGTACTTGAACGTAGGTACGTCTTTATTACATCGTTCTGACATATAAGATCAAAATTAATGATGTAACAAATATTTTTGTAACATTATTATTTAAAAGAGTGTCTATGGAGTTTCTTGGCCGTTCTTCTCTATAGGTACCGTAAAACGGGGTGAATAGGGATGCAGGGGTGAATCGAAACGAAACTTTAAAAAGGATTTTAACATTGAAATAATAATGTTTGTTGCCATAAATGTATCTTATGTATTGAATGTATTATACTTAACGATTAAGTGCCCCTGTTGGCAACTAACTATATTATTTCAATGTTAAAATCCTTTTTAAAGTTTCGTTTCGATTCACCCCTGCATCCCTATTCACCCCGTTTTACCCGGTACCTACTACGCTTTGGAATGGGCAACTAGCTTCATATTTCTGACTGACCAACGCCTTGACAATTCAAAAGTGCCTGTAAATGGTGTAATTGAAATAAATGCTTTGAGTTTGAGTGAGTTTGAATGTCACCAAACAATTATATTAAATTCTTGGAGAGTTTTGTGAGATATTAACGATCTCCTGTCTAGATGATCCTTGGTTTTAGGTATATCTACTTGATTAAATAATTGGGGGTTTGTTTTCTATGTGACACGCACTTGCCCGTGTTAACTTTTATAGCCCAATTAGCATTTCAATTTTTTTATTGATTGAATAACTATAGGTCTACCAGGAACCGATGGCAAAAAAATATGTTTAAAAAATAGCAATTTTCATATGGCAACAAAAAAAATGTCATCTGTTAACTGAAATTTCGAGGAATTGTTTTTAGTTTGGCTTGAAATTTCCTTTAAAAAGTTTTACTCCAATTTCCCCAGTGTTGCTAGCGCCAATTTCTTTTTTTCCTTTTTGCCATCAGATCCTGGTAGACCTTTACCTTCGTAGGTAATTTAGTTCATAAATTTTTCATCAAATGGAGTTGTATTAAAGCTGCTGTCACTGAAGTCAGAGTTGTATGCACGAATTGTTATTTCTAAATAGGCCCCTACCTACAGTAATAGAAATTAATTGTTGAGCAAATTGACGGCTAAGTTAATATGCTGTTTTAAAGCCATTTCATGAAAATGTCAAAGAATGACAGTAGTAATTCGAAAATACGGACAATATAGTTGTTTTGCAATTTGCTTTGCTTATCACTTATTTTCCCCGCATTTATATGATTTCATGTTTTAAAAATATGTGATAGTTATGAGTACTTAAGCAAAATAGTTCTTAGTGCTGAGCTCATGTATTTATTGATCTGCCGAAGATGAAGAGGATTACCCAAGTTTACGATGGATAAACGGAAGGTCAGGTAAAAAATTGGTATATCTGCAAGCGCTACTTTTACGTGGCGAGTCAGTGCTAAAGCTAGGGATTCCTAAGCCCACGTTTGCACGGACGAAAAAATATCGCGGCGGTATTTTAGCGCACTGGATTTTTTACACTCGGTGTCGAGCCGAGCATTGAGAATCTCACAGAGTGGATGGAAAAACACACTGTTAGATTTTCAACTCTCGGCGCTAAGCAGTGCGTTGAAAATTCTGTGTGCGAACGTGGGCTAAGACTGCGTTGGCCGCCACATATTGTGCTTAATGTACCGTCGACTGACGTCACTGAAGCAGAAGTATTACTTTATTTTCATAATTTATGAAAATAAGTGGGTGAGTTATCCTAGAGAGCGTTTTTTGACACCGTATATTCAAACACCTGTGCCATTATTTTCATGAAGCTTTAGGCTTCTGTATCGTCGCTGCGGTTGGACATGGTTAGGCAGGCACTGCCGCTGCCGTCTGCGGTCTGCCGTCGCCTGCTTACCTAATTGAATTTTGCATTCCTCAGGTACCATATGACTACGTGCCGTACGGTCGAGAGGCTCGTCGCAATGCCGGCCACCCCCTTGACATCAATCTGAACTATGAGCGCCTATTTCCGGCTAGACGCAAGTTTATCGACTCGCCCGCCGTCCACATTGACCCTGACTTTGAATCCTTTAAGAAGTGATTAATTTTGTAGTACATTCGACCGCACGTCAGTGGTAACAGTGTGACCATGAGCTGGCATAGCGCAGTACGATATTCAAATAGAATAAGAGGCCAGCTTATACTGGTTCTGTTACCAATGACGTCCTGCCTACTGTATCTAAATGATTAGTTATAATGATGTAAGAAATAAAAATAGATAATTTGGGTTGTGGTGATGGTTTTTTTTTTGTTTACCTTCAGCGTGTCGCTGCGTATCGATATCACAGATGGGTTGTCGAATCCACTGTTTCGCGTAACCACTAGCTGCTTTACAAAACAGCTTCGTCGGCGAACCGATCATCGGAGAAACGAATGTTGAAGAACTGTTTCAGAGTCGATATGTCGCAGGTGGATTGGATGAATGAATTGCCATTGTGTAACGTTTAGCAAAACTGCTCCCCACGCTTAGACGTATTTCAAAATGGCTTATCTGCAGACTCTGCAGTCAAAATAAGCGTTTGGTGTGGCTTCTAATGCCATATCGGTTACAGTAACTAAGCTAGGGCACTCTGACCTGGAGAGGCGCCACGGCATCCTCACCTTCCGCCTGACACAGGTCCTCACCGGACAAGGTTGCTTCGGGAGGTTCCTGTTTCGCATACGGCAGGAGGAAATGCCCGGGTGTCACAATTATGTGGATCGCCCGGAGAACACGGTGGAGCATACGGTGGAGGTCTGCCCAGCTTGGGTGGAGCACCGCCTTGTCCTCGCGGAGGCAATCGGCGGCGGCGAGCTCTCGCATCCGGCCCTGGTCCAGGCCATGGTGCGGAGCGCGTGAGGGAGAGAGCCTTGCGCCCTCACGCCCCTAGTCACCACAGGAGACGCCCTGGGCGTCAGGAATCGCAAGCAGATTCTCGGCCACCGTAGGCGCGGGCTTACGGATGGTGAGCAATGGGTAGCTAGCCATCCGGTAAGGACCAGGCCCGGGTCCACATTTCGTCATGTTCCACGGGCGCCTCAAAGAGACGTCAGCACCAAATGACGGGGTCCGATAGGGCCGACGCCTCAGGGTCGCGGGAAACTCGAACGAGAAACCGTGGCTCTGGCACACGCAACTGCAGGACCACGGGTGGGTTTTAGTCTGTAAAAGTCTGACACGCCCTCTCGCTCCACCCAGAGCGGGAGAAGTCATTTGATGATTTCCCACCCAAAAAAAAGGACACTGACCGAAGCGAGCGCTACTTCCAAGTTGGTCGCAGGTACTTACTTGGCTATTTAGTATTTTTAGGACTGACTATCAAAAAACTAGATATTAATCACTACTTTTTCATTTTAGGCTCATTTTCACTCATAGTACTCGTTTCATTTATTTCTGTTTCGGACGCCATTATTGTTGTTATGACACACAGAGCCACGACAACAAGCCACAATTAAGAACTAAAATCTACAATCTGACGTTTCATTTCACGCTGTTTTACATAACCTCTAATCGTTGATAAACCCGATTTTTTTTCAAAATCAAAACGGAAGTTCTGCGTGTTAAAATTCTGTTAATATGGAAAATCGCTAAACGTCAAATCAAATCAAATCATTTATTTTTGCATTGTAATTGGTACATAGATGCTTTCTTAAGTATAGTCCTCCATGTTCTACCGTCTCATGGGCATGCAAATAATAATAATAAAACATTATTATTTATAAAACAGCTGGCAGTTATTAGCTGCCGTATTAGTCGACCACACACATTGTTACTAACGTTCTAGTATATAGGTGCTAACGTAGGGTATAAGATATAATTGTAAATAACATATTTGTGGACCTTTTGTTGTCGGTTATATAAATAAAATAATAAAAATAATAATAATTAAACACCAGATTCGACAATCCGTCTGCGACACATACTAGGATTTATTTGTGCAAACCATCGATCACTAATAAAGAACGTGCAAACCAATTAAAGTAAGGCTCCTACCCACAGGGTCGTTAATGTGCCATCCATGTCGTGTTTTAGAAAGTTTCGCCATTATAGTGTGCCGTCTCTCTCCTCTATGATTTCAGTCTCTCTCTCTAGGATGTGATGTGCCAAAATAACTGGGTAAAGTGGGTCACTGTACCAGACAAGTTATGTTACGTTTAGAAAATAGTTTAGTCAAGGTGTTTTGATGTTATTCCTACCTATTTATGTATTTATTAATTTAACCATTTATGTACACACATAGTAACAGACAAGAAGAAAGGAACAGAAAAATACGTACAAAGGATCATTATTTCTATAGAAATCTCTTCCAGCATACCACCGATAGGAGAGTCTATCCTCTTTAATGATTTAATTTTCATAAGTTTAAAACAATAGGGAGAGAGAAAGGGTTAACAATGCATAACTTAATAACTTATATCCTAGGCTAAGTACTGAGATCGCATGTACATGCTCGTTATGTGAAACTCCTGACACCCAAATGAGGACAAGTCCTGTATCTCAGGTCTCAACGTTCCTCCCTGCCCATAACATTTGTGAAGCCTTATTTCAATTGCATGCTTTAAGTCTCAGTGACTAATGATGAAGAGCTCACAAATAATATGAAAACTATAATTGTTATCTATGTTTAAGATTTAAAAAAAAAACAGTTTATAATACATAACTAACCTATTTTATCCGTATTTTATTTGAGTGTGGAGTGTATGGGTTAGTGTAGTGTGAGAGAATGTATGGGTTAATGGTAACGTAAAGTTAAGAAAAACGTAATGAAAAAGTAAAGTAGTATTTCCCCGCAAAATATGTATTCTTATCCGATCGGGCTTAAAGACTGTATATTTAATTCTACCTGTAGGCTCCAGCGGACGCCGTGAATTGTGTTTACGGGGTATGGGTCAAGTGGACATACTGTTGCCTCACCGTGATAAGTTTACATTCCGCGTAAATTTCAGCCGTAGAATACCTATAGGGTCTTTTTGTCATAACCTTTAATACAGATTGTTGATCTAAGTGCTCCACCTAATACCGTCAAAGTACAACATCAACGTCAACCACCGTCAACAGTAAGATAATAGGGATTAGCATAGAGCCAGGTATACCATTATGTGTCCAGTTCAGGTGTCAGCTGACTGACGAAGTCTTTTAAATATAATTATGAGTCTTCAAGTCTTATCTATATATACGCCCAGATATTTAACGCAGGGAGATTTGGTTATTTATAAGCAACAACAACAACAGTCAGGAGCAGGCACAAGACACGAGTGTGCTTTAAGTTTGAAAGTCGGCGGGGGCTATATAAGAGTTGTGTCATCAGCGTAAGTGAAGATTTTACAGTTTAGTAGGGGCATATCGCATAAATCATTTATGAATATAATAAACAGTTTGGGGCCCAGGATGTTTCCTTGTGGAACGCCACAGTTGATAGTCTCTTCATTACTAACATGCTCCCCTATTTTCACATATTGTACACGATCTCTTGGATAGTAGGCAATGATTTTTAAAGGGAAAACTCTAACTCCTACGCGTTCTAGCTTATTCAAAATGATAGAGGCAGAGACCGTGTCAAAAGCGTCAGTGTTATACAGCAAACTACTAAAAATATCGCTATCTCTGATTTCTTTTAGGACAATGTATTCATAGACACTATTATTTGGTTCAAGTTATTTGGTTCCACTAATCACAACACTTCATAACAGCTAACATGAGATATGACAATTAATCCTCTGTTCTGTAAAAATCTCACCGCGAAAACTTAGTTGAAGTGAGCTTGGAGTGAGCTGAGACTGGCAAGAGTCCTTTTTTTTGTACTCCGTACTATATAAACTATCCTATAAATGCGAAAGTAGGTTGGTTTGTTTGTTACGCTGTCACGTTAAAACGGCTGAACAGATCTGAATTAAATTCGGCACACAGATAGACCATTACCTGTTAGTACATAGGCTACTTTTAATCCTGGATCACAGACGAAGTCATAGTCAAGTATATAATATATATGTAACATAAATACAGTATACATAATATTAATAAATCACAAATTCGAAAGTAACTGTTTGTATGTTACCTACTCACGCATGACGCGATTTCGATCAAATTTGGCAAGGTGATACTGGCATTCTTCGGAAGGTCATAGGCTGCATTTTGTGCCAGCAGCAAGTTCCCGTGGTGTAATATCCGACAAAATTCCTTTTGGATTGTTGACCATTGTGTGCCCATAGGTATGTCGGGTACCTGCCTGCCATCGCAAGATCTTGCTGAAATACGAATTATCAACATTGGACTTTGTACCAAACCTTAAAACAATGCTCTGCTTTTCATAGCAAAATTAATCAACTGTATTCAGATATGAAAACAAAGTCCAGAAGCAAACTTGTCCCAAAGCCGACGAAAAAGCGACTAGCTACGAGTATCAAAGATTTTCTCACTCAAGTGCCGTATAAAAGATTGTAGGTCCCGTGTCAGTAAAAGAGATACGTAAATTATATTAATAGTGGATCACTGACTGTTCACGCCGCCGCACAGTGTACCGCGTAGAACATGCTAGGTGGACAATATTATTTTATGATATTTAACGATGCTTTTATATATAAGTAGTCATGTTGAGGCATTATTAATAGTTTTTGGTATGATTTTGTAATAAAAAACAAAAAAAATATGTAAAAACAGAAAAAAAATATTTAAAAATAATAAACAAACAACAAAAATGCATTAAATAAATAAATACCTACTGTACAAACTAACTTAACCTAAACCTAATCATCAGAATCATCATCAAAATCTTCTGGTGAATCGTCATCATTTTGTGGTAATGTGCGACAATATGATGACGTTTCCGGTCTTGGTGCTACTATGGTCGGGCTTACGATTAACTTTAATACTTCTGCACATATTTTTTCCGGCTTGTTTCGGGGAATCTCACGAAGGTCATTGATCAAAGGGTCAGATGTTATTATTAACATGGACAGCAAGTCTCTATTCGTGGCAACACGTGAGCACTTGCGGGTGTTGTACTCCCTAAATCTGCGGCAATCTTTGTTACGTGCTTCTTGAGCCTCTTCGGAAAGTTGCCCAATTGGAAGCAATGCCGCTTTGATGACCTCAGTACTGTGTACTAATATTTTATGTACAGTAGCAGGCATATAGTACCACGAATAGAGACTAAGGTAATGTCTTCTAGTTTCAAGACAAAATTTATTAAATTCAACTAAGTTTATCTCGAACCCAGAAGACAATGTCCTCAAAATAACATCGAAATGTTTGATAATAGTAACATCCAATCCTGTGATTTGAGCGCTCATCTCAGCATTCTTAAAAAAGCGACGGGCTGTGTTTCCATCATTGGAAGAACCAAATCCTGGCTTTGGTTTATCTACAATGAGTCCCAATCTCGTTCTTGAATATCAACTTGATTTCTTCGGAACGAATCTTGATATCAGCTTTGTCTTCGTCGCTTCTAGCCTGCCATTTCTTAATATTCAACTTATAGCTGATATGTAAAAGGCATTCAAAGCAACGAATCCAAACATGAAGTGTAGATAAACCAAAGCCAAAATGTTCCTGATTGCTGTTAAACTTCGCGGGGTCATCGTTCATCGTCATGAGGGTGGCACCACAGATGAAACACTTTTGAGATTAACGAGTTTCCGTTAAGGCGTTACATACCTTTCCGTCTATCATTGTCTGAAGAAGTTCGTGTTTCACAGAGATTTGAGAATCACCAAAGTTGATAAGTGTTGGAAGAAGAGCATTAATTTCTTCCAACAATCTATTTGTCTCCGCTAACGTGAAGTCACTCATTTCCTTAGCAAATAGAAATTTGATGGGGCGACAATACATAGTTGATTAAGGCCGAGGATTTTGCCAAATAATTTTAGACCCATCATAAAACTTAAGGGGAACGAAAGAAAATACGAAAAGAAATTCGTCCGTTTCTTCAGTGTTCTCAAATTTCTGTTTGTATGTGCTGTGCCCAGAACTTCCATCACATCTCCATTTACTAACAAGTGTAAACGTTGGACTTGTTGGGAGGACACTACTGATAACTTCATTCTGTGCTATTACTAGACGTTCCGCTGTTTTATTTAATAAGGCTTGCAAATTTATTTCAGCACGAGTTTCTGTTATAGAAATGTGATCCTTTGCAGGGTAACAGGCCTTTTTAGATTTTACTACACGAAAATATGACGGAAACACAGTATGTCCTGCCATTATGGACCACTTCCTAGTTTGTTTGTAAGCATGTGTTGTTGACTTAGAACTTAACTGCCTAGGATTAACGGAACTGGTATTTTCTTTTGACTTAATAATATTATCTGGCCTTTCACTAATGTCTCTAATCACATGGGTAACTTTTCTTTGCCCTGCTGAACGCATAGCAATTTCGGCAGCAGTCACTAATTCACTGGCACTTCGAGATTCTACGAGATCCACGACTCGACGTTTCTTCGTCTTAAACGACGATGCCTCCAAATCTTTGCGAGGTCTTCCTGCAGATGTCACAACCTCACTCGATGTTGAAGGTTGTGGGGCTAAAGAACTCACAGTAAACTGTATGTCTCCTTCATCCAGCCAAGTCTTATTTCTAATTAAAAAACGCTCCTTCGATTTTCCCGAAGCCAACCATTTGGCTTCAATCTTAGTAGAAAAGTTGGATATTTTCAACTTTATTTCTCTTTAACTGCTTTCAGTAATGTCACCAAAGTGAAATTTTGAAGAAAGATAGTCATAAATACGCGATCTTTTATCATTCTTTGTGTGTTTCAACCACTCTTCAAAAAATGCTACCCTTGAAATAGAGTAAACGTGTTCTGAAAAAAATATAAAAAAATATGTTGTACTGAAGTGTGCTGAACAATATGTGTATTTTACAAACTACACAGTTATACCTACAATATATCTAAAAACTAGCCCGAATAGAGGCGAATCAATGTAGTTCCTGAACGTTCAAAGTTTTGTTTATGAAAATAATTACGCAAAAATTTATGCATTAAGTTAAAAAAATGCTAAAAATTCATTTTAATAGATTCTGATAACAATAATATATTAAATAATAGTACATACCCTCAGTATTAATATCCATCACAAAAAACTTTCACAATATCACTATAAACCACTATGAGATGTGCACAAAAGTGTCGCTAAATTGCAACTGATTGACCGGAACGCTTGCATTAAACTCATTACCTGACTTCTGAACTCTATGACTCATCAGTTAAGCATTTGAAAAACAACTTTTTCTCGGAATTTGGAGTTTGGGGGTGTTGTTTGTGTTATGCAATTAAGATTTCCTGGAAATGAAAACTTGAATTTTGTCCACCTAGCATGTTCTAGGCGAAATACTATGCGCCGGCGAGTAATAAATCGTTGTTCGCCAACGGTTTTATTTATTTATTAGTTATTTCTGTACACACAATACACTATTATGAACAAATGAGAAGAAAGGAAAATATGTACAAAGGTGTTATTCGTTGTTGGCTCGCTTCTCGTCGCCTAACGTAGCAAAACTTAACGTCCTAACCTCCAGCGGTGTTATTTTAGTGGAGTTTCTTGCCCGTTCTTCTCCATAGTGACCTACTGCGCTTTGGAATGGGCAACTAGCTTCATATTTCTGACTGACCGATTCCTTGACAATTCAAAAGTGCCTGTAAATGGTTTAATTGAAATAAATTATTTGAGTTTGAGTTTGTGTTTTACATCGGAAATAACTCCAAGAAATATTTTAAAGAACAAACAAATGAGAAAATTGAAAAAAACACATAGACGAGCGAACTTATACTTTAATATACAAATATAAACAGATTCAGAAGCGTTTCACACTTTTGATAAAAAATACAAATTTTATAAATAAAATAAACTAATTATTATACAGACTAATTTCAATGACAATCTGGCACTAGTGGGTTACACAATAATTAGATGATCACTCCTAATAATTAAATGTATCTACCAAAATAAAGACGTTTTAATTTTTTTTTAAACGAATTAATTAAATCTCTAATTCTCTAGACATTTGAAAATTTCGAACGTAAGGCTCATTTTTGTGGTGTAAAGTTGATTCTATAGTCTAAAAATTCAGTTTTAATGAACATATCATCAAATGAGTGGTTTTAGGTGTTTGCAGGTCCTCGGTCCCAGGTTGTTTAGTGGTGATGATTGGATAGGGAGGCTAGTAGGTCTTGTACATTGACGTGGGAAGGTACAGGGGACGCTAACTCAGCATATCTGCTGGTATAATCTGCTGGACCAGGACGGGACTCCTCCTCGTCAGCCTGTGAAAGAATTTCATGTTAAAACTACTCATAGAAAGAGATAAGTGATCACCAAATATGATGGTTCTTTGATGCAGCTTCAAGAAGGGATGCATGGCCTACGTAATTTTACTTCTATTCATGTTGTCATCGCAGGACCATAGCTAAATCAACACGAATTGAAAAGTAGACGAAAGTAGACGTCAGAGAGCAGTGGTGGCCCAGTGGTAACGACCGCGACTTATGAGTTGTAGGTCGTAGGTTCGAACCCAGAAAGGCCCATTACTTTGTGTAAATTATTTCATCACCACTGCTCTCAAAACAGTGATGGAAAACATCGTGAGCAAACCGGCATGTCCTGGAGCCAAAAAAATCGTGACATACATGTGTCATCCGTGAACTCATACTGGTCCCGCGTGGTGGATTATGGCCTACTTCCTCTCACTGAGAGGAGGCCTGTGACCCAGTTGTAGGAATATTATAGGCTGATTACAGGGGCACTAAGTAGGTTCAACCTTAAAGATTTATAACTATCCAATAAGGCAAGTGACTGGGCTGAACACCATGGTGACATCGTATACATGACTACGACATGACCCACCGCGTCGGATCCCGCGGATTTACTTCGTTTTCGCTAAGCAATCTTTTTTATAGGCTATCAAATGGTGTTTCCAGAGATTAGCGCGTTCAAACAAGCAAACGAACAAACTCTTCAGCTTTATTGTTTTAGTTTCGGGGAAAGGGTTTTATTATCAGAAAGGTAAACGCAAGTTAACAAAAAGATCTTAATCTAAATGTAAACTTGCATAATCCAGGCAATGTTACAATAGTGTCACCTCTTTTTAACCAACAACACGTATGATTTAAGTTAAGATTTACTACCATTTATTTAATTGGTACATATATTATGACTGTTTGATTATGAAGGGTTTGCAGACCCACATTGTTAAATTAAGTTACTCAGGCCCCCCTTAGCTTAGCTTTAGCTTTATTGTTAGAATAGATTATGTGGAAAAGTTATATTCTATACTGTTTTCTAACCAGCATTCGAAAAGGAGCACGGTGTACAATAAAATAAATGAAGGTGGTCTTACCATAGCAGCTGACAGCAAGCCAAACACCAGACACAGGAACGCGAGCCACTTCATCGTCAACTAAACCTCGTTCACTTTCCACCACGTTGGCATCCCACTTTTATACCACTCGAAAACTATGGTACAATTTAATTAAGACTTAATGTCCAAAGGAAGCGGATCGATTTGATATGGGATTTTGTTTGTTGATTATTTTGTTACAGTTCGTGTTTTATTTTGCCTACATTGTGTGGAACAGGTAGGTAAGTGGTACTCCAGGCTCCAAAGATTATAATATAGTAGGGGACTGTTATGGTGAATCATCTGATGTAGCCCGCCAAATTGAAATTTTCTTTGTTTTTATTTTTGCAAATTACAGCTCTGTTTTACGTCGTATGCTGATCAAAATGCGATTCACGTCTGTAAGACTTATATATTAACTGAATGATAATCATCATTTTCATATAAACATTTTAATTACTAATATATCTATATTAGCTAGCACTAATATAGATATATAATGTACAAATGTATAATAAAAACGGGGGAAAGAGCTCATAGGGCATCAAAAACTTCGTCCGCATCACTGTCAACAGGACAAGTGCCCAAAAGGCTGGCAGCATTACCACGTTGGATGGCAATGCTGATTCTTTGGGCAAAACATTGGCCAGCCCTCTGGTCACGAGAAGAGTCGACCAACCGCTTGGCGATGTCCCGAAATAACCGATGAGCACTCTGACCCCAAGGTCCTAGTGTTTCAACTCCAAACGGTTCAAACATATAGCTCCCAATACTTGCGAAAATACTGTACTTGTTATACTGCATACCGATTGTCAAACTTTAGAAATTTGCTCCACCTAAGAATAATATGAACGAAAAATTATAGGAACGAAAGATCCGTTGCGAAAAACGAAAGATTTTTACATTTGGTGGGCTACATCTAAGGACTGACTTTAAATACAATTTAACGTACCAAGATTAAATTGTATTTAATAGTCATCCAGACCGAATTTCGGCCATGACGGAAACTAGTCCTTGGCGCGGGAGACATTATAGTGCAGGCGTGTGTGCGCAGACGCAGGTGCACTCTCTCTTCCCTCACTCTCATAGTCCGATGGCACGGCAATCAGACACGACCGGGGAGAGATCAGGCGCAAGACCAACGGCTTTATGTTGCATCCCGGGTATCACACCGCCAACTTCCAAACTCCGGGCTGTTACTTAGAAATTCCTAATGAAAAACCCCAAAAACACTGCCCGACCTGGGAATCGAACCCAGGTTCGCGACTTGCGACCACATGACCTTCGGGTCAGTTTTCTTTTATTAGATTCTTTTATATTTTGTGAATGTGAGAACTTTTTAGGCCTTATATACACCTGGTACTTGATGACAGGCTTACACTGTCCTCCGATACCTATTAACACTGTCATTGGAAAACGTTGTAAAAGCCAAGTATTTTTAAAAGAGTAACCGTGGAGTTTGTTGCCAACTATTAATAGGAACCGTGCACCTACATTCTGACGTTTCTTATGTGCCCATGCAGGTTAGTGAAATAGAATATTTTGATGTGGATTGGGATTGTAGGTATTCCTATTGTCTTTGGTAATTGAAGGAAAACACATTACAATAGGACCACGCCCGCACAGACGTAAAATTGTCGCGGCAGGATTTTATCGGGTACTGGATTTTCAACTCTCAGTGTTGCATCGAGCATTCAGAATCCAACAGAGTGAATCCCAGCGCGTCGAAAAAAACACACTGTTCGATTTTCAACTCTTGGCGCTAAGCAGTGCGTTGAAGATCCAGTGCGCAAACAAATCCCGCCGACTAAGAATAGGCGTAAATAGACACGCCGAAGAGAAAATTTAACAAGTCGTGTTAAGTGTAAGACAACTGGGATGGTATAGATATACTTTATCACATGGCATGTGATAAAGATGTCACATTGAGTGCTGAGTGTTATCTCAAATAGCCTTAAATATTACCTGCGAAATTTAAGAATTACTATACTGACACTACCTATAGGTACTGTCTATCGTAAAACCACGGAATAGAAAAAAAACAAGTGGAAGTGCTCATTTAGCTTCACGCCCGTGTTACAATTATGGGGAAAATATGTAAATTACAACCTTCGTCAGTTGTAAGTCTTAATTTTGTATGAACAACAAATAAGCTTTTCGTCAAAGTTGAATTTGACACACGCGGGTTAACTAAAGGGTACTTCCACTTGTTTTTTCTATGCCGTGCGTAAAACGAAACTGTTTTATCTACGACGTGACGCACACCATTGTCTGCGTCAATTCTTTTGAATATGTACATCTTTAAATTTACTGTCATATTAGGAGGCTATTCAAAAAACAGATAACAAAATCGGGGGATACCGTTTTGGTGTTGGAACTACATATCTGTCATCTACATCCAGAACATAATTACACCACTTGATAGCTGAAGTGTCAAAGAATTTGTTACGTCGAGTCAGGACTTTACCGACCTCTACTCGCCTCGGAAAATATTATTTGCTAGGTTCACGTAAAACACACGGCCTTTTTCTAGCATCAAAATGGACTTCACTGATTGTACCAATAAGTAAATGAAACTTTTAATAGTCCTATACGAGTAAATAAAAATCTTTTGAATTGAGTATTGTATCTACAAAAACTGAAGCCTACCTTAAATGCTCGGGTATTTTTCCCTTACTTTTGCTGGAGACTAGAAGAGAGGGAGTAAGTCAGCCCCCCCCCCCCCACGACCCTTTGCTTGAATCTTGATCCAGCTCGTCCCTTGCTGTCCTAAGCCGAGGTCCGTACCCCACAGGGGTGCCCTTAGCGTGTAGTCGCTTAGTTTTTAAGTTTTTTTTTGGTATCTCGGGATGAAGTCCTTAATTTATTAGGGCAACCACAGGCAAGCCCGGTTAAGCAGACAACAACCTGCTAGGTTGACCTGCGAGCAATCTTTTACAACAACAAAAAAGGGCTCGCATACATTTTAAAGGGAAGCCGACAGTCGATAGACATTCTTATCGCCGTGCAGTTCTTGTAGGCATTAGACAACTTTGTCAGTGAGACGTTTCGTTTGAAGTGTGCGCGTCTTCACAATTTTTGTAAGGCCTAGACTGTCGTGACTCTAGTCTGCGCTCTGCCTTACTGTTATCTACATTTTTTTAATTTTGTTCCTTTGTGTTAGCTGTGTCTAATATGTCCACCATGATATCCTTGGATGGACAATAATAAAATACTCAGATTTTCACGGATTTATTACGGTTTTGATTAAAAGTGAGTCACATAGTCGTGAAACATTTAAAATTCCTCATTCTTACTTGAATGATAAACAAAACAGGCGTGTGGTATTACGACGACAATATTTTTTCTTTTAATCAGCCCCGTAAACTTCCAATGCTGGGCATGTCCCAATCAACCAACTCAGCCAGACGTTGTCCAGTGCTGGACACAGGTATACCTATCCCAGTGTTGAACTGTAATACCTACCGGGTTTTTTGCATTCCGGTCTCCGCATTCAGACTGCCCAACCGTCTTCCAATTCCAATATTATTAAAATTATCCGTTTGATTATATTTTATGACAGAACACCCATATTGTAACATCACCGCCTATAGTAAACTAGTATTTAGGTAGTAGCACTGTGCCTATAGAACATTCACATTACGAGTATAACCTTTTTTATTACATTTGATTAGGGTTTTTTTATGCCATCAGTTTCAAAATAACCAATTAGCGTTTGCTAGTATCAACCTTCACAAAAATTGCTTGGAATGGATTCACCACATTCTCGAAGATCTACATATAAGTTCAAACTCACAACCACTTTTTCGAATTTTTATTTTATGCTTATTAGTTTCTGCGAAGTCAGTTGAAAAGCAATAAGCCTGGAGATAGCTCTGCGGTTTGGGATGTCAAACGATGAGCCGATATCTATCGAAATGTTTCAGGAATCTAGTTTCATCTAAGAAATTAATTTGTTGGAATATGGACCATATTTGAAACTGTTGATATTCTGATTTGAGAGGGATCTTGTTTTGAGCATTATAAATTTTGAAAGGATAGTAGAATCAAATACCTGTCGAGGTTGTTGACTCTTGATCCCCCCACCCTCTAAATAATACTATCCTAAATAATATGCCTGGATATTTAGCCCTTTTTTGCACGGACGTAATAAAATGGCGGCGGCATTTTTTCGCGCACTAGATCTTCAACGCACTGCGCCGAGAATTGAAAATCCAACAGAGTGTTTTTGACGCGACGCGATGCAAGCTGTTGGATTCTTAACGATCAGTTCAACAGCAGAGTTCAGTGCACTAAACGATCCCGTCGCGATTTATTTACTTCCGTGCGAGCGTGGTCTTAAATATTAACCCAAATCAATCCATAGTTATCGCTATCATTAAAAAATTTAGCCTGAAACCATGAATTCAGAGATCACAAGAACTAAGCTTATTAGAAAGAAGTTTCTTAACGCACGTTATATTCTACACACTTGGCGAGTTAGAACTAGGCCAAAAATGCATAATATTTTGATCATCACGACACTTTGTTACGTCACAAAAGTGTTGTTGGGGAATGAGAGATACACCAAAAAAAAGTGTAATTTATACTAAATTACAATTAATGTTCCACTTTTTCGGTCTAGCTCTCATTCGCCAAGTGTGCAATAGCGAAAGGAATTTCGTTCTTGGTTTTTAGGGTTACGTACCCCAAAAGGAAAAAAAACGGATAGGATAGTATGGATAGGATCACTTCGATGTCCGTCTGTCTGTCTGTCAGTCTGTCAAGACCCTTTTTCTCAGGTACCCGTGTTGGTATCAAGTTGAGATTAATACATATATCAAATATGTAGGTATACGGTTCCTTAGAGGATTTATGCGTTACATTTTGATACTCGAAAATAAACCAACACATTTTTAGGGTACTGTCCGTTGCCCTAGAATCATAAAATTTGGCAAGGAGCAATGTCTCACACCACAAGTAAAGGAAAAAGAAATTCGTTAATTTGTAGTTTTAACACATAAACAATATATTATTGCGATTACAAACTTACATTTACAATTGGAGGATTGACCGTGACGTTTATCGATATATGGTAGAACATTTTTTTCGACTATAATGTTAAGTTTCTTCTTGTGATAAATTCATCCCTAGATCACTTAATTTTGCGAAGTCCGACACGCACTTAACCGGTGTTTAATATTATTATTTATTTTAGTGTGTCTATAGAATCAAAAATAAAACAAGTAACAAGATACTTATTTGAGTAATGGAAGAGCTGAGTCTCCTAACACGGGCTTATTATTCGCTTTCAATCACTCTTGTTAAAATAATAAACGATTTTTTATTTTCATTACTTCTACCTCTAACTTAGAATTCAGCCACAAAAGGCATTATATCTACTCATCTATAGCTACACATTGCACGCAGCCAGTATGTCATGCCACTGAATATTTCATGTTGGTTTCTTCAACATCGATCGATAACACTTACTGCAGTAATTTTTCCTATAAATAACTGCGAGAAATGGTGCATTTTGTAAAGACAATATCATGAGAATCGATACACGTTGTGAGAAAGTACATGTGTATGTTGCATATTATTTCTAATGTTATTTTAAAATCGTGATGAAAACATCTAAGTACATAGGTACCATACAGTTTTATTTTTATAGATACTGGTTGATAGTAAAATTTTGAGATGAATGGAGTCCAAGTGAACATACTTAGATGATTTTGAAAATCGTTTATTAACTTTTTGTTGTATCTTTAGAACTACTTACTACTTATAACGTACCTACTTTCTACGTACTTAACTACGTACGTAACTACTTTGATTACGTATTATATCAAATAGAACAGTATTGATGGCCATTCAATTTGAGAGTTTAGAGGAAAAAAAATGTATTGACGAATTTTGAGAAATTTTCGGGAATCTCGTATTTTCTCGTAAAACTTGGACTTTTGCCAACGCCCTATGTGGTGATTAAATGTTCCGAAGGGGTCACACTATCTCGTTCTGGAAGTAATACGTTGAATTACAAGTCCTGTATATGAAGGCCGATAGCTTGTTCAATACAACAGTACAAGGATATTTTTGAGAGTGGCTAAAGTCGGAACTGTGGAATCTACACCGCCACATGCGAACTCGCATATATCTATAACGCCGCTCAACTAGCATATATACAACGTTCCGACATCAATATTCGGGCAGTTGCCCACCAGACACAAAACCAGTCTGGTCGGAGGATCCTCCCTTTTCTATAGAGGATGAGTGACCTTTACTTTTACACCCTCCTCTTGCCACTACATCACATCCCTCCAGAAACCGGAGGCTTGCATCTTGAGATGCTTGCCAGAGCCAGTTGAGGTTCCAATTAGTCAGAACCGGGTGCCGCAAAGTTCAAGGAACTGTCTGCGAAGATGCCCAGTGACTCGAGGTGGCGCTGCGATTATCTAGTGCGTCTGATGTGGTACAGCTTTGTGGCTGACAATGCGCGTCTTAATAAAATAACATGACTAACAATTTTAAATATAGTGAACTTATATATGTGTAGCTGAGAGAAATAATCGCCTTCCACTCTAATACTGTTACTTACTCTTAACTTAAACAAACTTAACTACTTAGTGCATCTTAGTGGAAAGTGTTTCTATATACTAACTGAACTCAATAACAAACCATCACGACCAATCCGTGCACGGAGTTAACGACTACAACCCGTACAATATTGGTCTTAAGAGTTCTGCATGTTGTTATTTGCAGACAATAGTAATTTGCTACAGGAATGCTGCAAGCTGTTCCCTTGGCTTTTAAGTTGCTCTTATTTTAATTACCATCTAGATGGTGCGTATGGTTTGCGGAGAACATGACGCGAGACGTCCTTCTCACATGTTTATCTTTATGTATGTTTATACAAGTTTAAAAATACTGTTATTTTTTATGTTATAGTTAATTAACTAATTAAGTTAGTTAATAAGAAAAAAATATAAAAAAAATAAAAAATTAAACATGATGGCGCGCAGATTTTTTCGTTGTACCGATCAAGTCAAAATAACCTTGTTTAAAGCGTACTGTCAGGGCCTGTACATGGAAAGTCTGTTGTTCTGCTGTTCACGGGGGACGCTAAGTGCCCTGCGCGTCCAATATAACAATGTGTTCAAGATGATGTTGAAACTCCCTCGTTTCTGCAGCGCTTCGGGGATGTTTGCCCAATCGCGTACAGATGGTTTCGATGCTATCATCAGGAAAAAGGTGGTCTTGCTTGTGAAGAGGATTCGGGGGAGTAGCAAACGCATCCTGAAAGTCGTAGCTGAGGACCCGAGACCTCCTGTGCTGAGGCATCTCATGCGGAACCATTGTCCGCATGAAGTGCCTCATAAACATGATTCACTTTGTATGTACCTAAAGTTTTACTAACAACAGTGGTTCCCATGTTGTCCCAAATAAAAAAAAAATGTTATGAAATAACCGAGTTTCAGCTATTTAAAGTTGTCAAAAACGCTTAATCGTTCTTTTATTGGTGTCGCTACCCTACTACTGTTTGTTTTCCCTTAACAAATTAAATAAAATACATGCTGAGATTGGGGTGAAATAAAACACTGACTCCTTCATTTATTCATCAATATATTCAGACGACGGTATAAAACTCAATTAAATACAGTATAATTTCGACCACCGCTCCAACCGCGAGGGCAACACAAGTTGCCACTCGACTGTACAGCTTCAGAGTCTGTGGTACAGTCGCGACCGGCGGTGGCAGCGACGTGTCGGCTATTACTTCTACGTCACGACGCTGTCGGCCGAGAGGAAACACTGCGCGCCATGGAGCATCCTGGAAAAGCTGTTTGGTTATAGATGGTTACAAAAATCTGAAAAGGTGCAGCCGTAGGAAAGTCATTATCTCTCGACTGCGCGAGAACAAAGGTTGTGTTAAAGATTACCTATGTTTTTCTGGGCATCAAATCTTAGATTGAACTAAAATAACTGCCACCAAATGCATAAGACTCTTTTTTGGCATAGCTAGAGATTTTGTCTTGCAGCCGTCCACCTGAACTGACCACAGTCATTAAATGAGAGATCATAAGTGATCATAAATAATCCTAGTATGAACCATTCACGTAAAGTAGATTGCCAAGACTTAACACTTTCACATTACAAAAGTTAATTGAGAGCCAAGCCTCTTATTTCACCATGACGCGTGGAGGTAGCGTTCCTGAGAAAAAGGATCTTGACAGATAGACATACGGACGGGCGGACAATGAAGTGATCCTATAAGGGTTCCGTGTTTTGCTTTTGACTATTTGAGGTATGGAACCCTAATGAAAATAAATTAAACAGTACGTCATTCATTTATAATGCCGACTTTTAGGGTGGGCAAAGAAGTTACAGAGCTTATTTTCGACTTGGTGCGTGCGGTCGAGTTTTTCAAATGAATATCTGAAGGCGAGGCTTGGGAAGCCCTTCACAATAAAAGGTCAACCCACGACTTGGTGAAGGACGTCAGAATCCGTTGAATGCAGTAAGCACAGGAACGGGCGTTGTGGCGACGCTTGAGGACTATGTGGCGATGATTTTGAATAATTGTCGTGTAAGACTACTTTTGTATTGCGTTGCTTTCGTTTGCCTTGCAGCAACAATTCATTGATTTTGTTTTGTCCTGAAAATTGTGTGTAAGAAACAAGCAGGCGTACACCAAGCGTATAATGACTAGTACTTATGCGTCTATGACAGAAGGCAGAGGCCATACTTTGCATCTTAACGTAGTACCTAAATCAAATTAAGGAAATAATATGAATGAATACTTTGTCAACGAGTACCTTGTCAAATACGATGGCTGGGTTCAGTTCTTGAGGCATCAGCGCTGACTGGAGATCCGCATCGTTCAGTAGTTTGTTCTAGAAGCATTTCAAAACTTACAAGTAGTCCATATTTAGGAATTATTTGAGGTTACCGGGGTTCGAGCTATCGGTGATTGGATAGATCTAAGTTCAGTAAGTTGTAGACTACTATTGGGATGGTGATTAAGATATATAAAAATACGGAAGATCGGCTCCATACAACGAGCGAGAGCAGGCGCACGCATATATATCTTACATACGCCGATCGATTCCGTTCACGGCCTCGAGTGATGCGACTTGCGTTGCGTCTTGCGTCTGGCGTCATCTGCTTCCGTCCGTCACTACAAAAGTCGCGTCGCGGTGACTCGTGGCATGCTCTAAACATCTTCTTTCAAGTCGCTTGAGCGTGTAGCTTGTGGCTACAATGGCAATCTCTGCCGAAAGCTAGTATGAAGCCGGCCTTCTGTACTCAGGAGCGGATCCAGCCCTCAAAAAAGTTTGTGATCACGTTGTTTGGATTAGGAGTCGCTCACGATCGATAAATTGCATTCCTACAAAGGAGGCGTTAACAAAGACGTTTTATATAGGAACTTTTGACTTTGACTTTGACCCTTGTGCAAAGGGGCATCAAAATCTGAATTTTGAGTAAAACGTTCTTTACAGAAATATCAAAACCGTATAGTCCACTTTGGCCAATCTCTTCTGGTATGGTTAAACATGCTCGCTCACAATGTGAGTGTGTCCTGTATACATTAGCCTATCGACCTCTCAATTAGGGTTGTGGGCATGCCCAATGTGCCCACAACGGTGGATCCACGCTAGTCTGTACAATTCTGTGATATTGCTTCGAGACTTTAAAGGGTAGGTTCGCAATATAGATTGACTGTAGTTTGTCGAGGTAGTCTCCCTTGGGTGCAAATGAAACAAACAAGTTAGTAATAGTTTAGGCCTACAGCTACAGGCGCAGCAGAGGGTTAATTAAGTACAGAGAATTATTCGTCTTTTTATTTCGCCTTAGGTCTTTAAGTAATTCAGCCTTAAGTAATCGACTATTACCCGGTCTTCGCCCGGCTTGGCCTGTCCTGGTTAACTGATCCGATGGTCTCCGGTCGCAAACGCAAATTCTGAGGATAGGGTCCTGGCCTCGTATCCCGGATCTGGCAAAGTATTACTGGGTTTTTCCCTTAGGAATTTCTCAGTAGCATCCCGGTGTAGTGGTGTGACATTCCCGTGCAAGCACTTAAAGCCCTGCGCCTAATCACTCCCTGGTCGTGGCGGATTGCCGTCCCATCAGACGGTTGTGCACCAGTGTTTGCGCACACATTTGTGCACTATAATATCTCATGCGTACTTCGCTATATCGGCGTAACTTTCTATATTTCCGCCAAGATTGGCAACCGTGACTAAAATTCGTCGAATAGTTTCACCCAGCCAACGACTAAAGGCCTATCAATACAAAATTGTGTGATCTGAATCCTAAAATGACGGCTTGAAGTGCTCGTTGTTCTATTGTTACGGGTTGCGAATACGATCCGAATTCCATCCTTTCGAATATAGAAAATTTTCAATTCGGATGGAACACGGATTTCGAATACGAATTAGTAAACGTTCGTACAAAAGAATATATCATCAAACTAGAAAAATACAGTTAGTGATTTTCTCCTTTTATTAATAATCGTGCTCATTTTTACGAGTAAAATAGTATATTTATCATGTTTGTGACAGTTAATATTGTGTGATGGATTGTATCGGCCTTCGAAGGAGCTAATGCAGCAATTATGGCCTACGGGTCACAGCGTTTATCGATTAGCTTATTAATTATTTAAGAGCGGGGTTGTATTTGCATCGCCTTGTGGTAAGTATTTTGCTGTAGGGAAATAACAGAACATGATAACATAACACAACAACATGCATGTGATCCTCGAAGGTGTAGGCAGAGGTCTACCGACAGTTCACCCACATTTAGCAAGTCATATTTAAGTCCCATGTAATAATAGGTGGCCAGCCTATTGCCATCAACCGGGCACATGTCCAGACTCCCGGCTGCTACTGAGAAATTTCAGATGGAAAAACTTGATAACACTTTGATCAGCAGTCTACACACACACACACACACACACACACTAGACCAACGAGTCAATGTAAGGTTGTGTGATGGATTGAACGGCCTTCAATGGAAACTAATGCTCGTAAGTGAATAAGTGATAACGTGCAATATGCCGGTGGTCACTTGAGAACTATGCTTGAGAACTACTTCATACAATATTCGTCTAGAAACGGGAGTTCACAAGTGTTTTCTCATGCTGTGTTTGGGATGTAGGGACTAGTTTTATGAATAAAAAGTGGCAGTTGGCAGTTTTTTTTGGCGGTGATTGCGTTTTGAGACAGGGAAATATTTAACTGAGGCATTAAAAACATTATTGACCTTCTAATGATGCAGCCTTTTTTTTTGAAATTTCTGTCCTTTGCTTATAGTTAGTCGCAGTAACTATGCTATCGTACCAAACGGGTTAGGTTAGGTTCCCCCCCGGCGGTCCGGATCGCTGTCGAGCCCACCATGAAATATCTGGGATTGGTGCTCGACAGCCGGTGGGACTTCGGACCCCACTTCCGGCGGCTGGCGCCCAAGTTGTTGGGCGCGGCCGGGGAGCTGGCAACGCTGCTTCCCAATCTAGGCGAGCGCCGCCTGTAGGCGGCTCTATATGGGGATCGTGCGATCCATGGCGCTCTACGGAGCGCCGATCTGGGCGTCTGACCTGACGGCCGGCAGCATAGCTGTCCTGCGCAAGCCGCAGCGGGCGATGGCCGTCAGAGTCATTCGGGGGTATCGCACGATCTCCTTCGAGGCGGGTTGTGCGCTGGCCGAATCCCCACCCTGAGACCTGGAGGCGAAGGTGCTCGCGTAACTGTGCCGTGTGCCGAGTGGGCCGCTTGGGAGGAGCCACGCCGTGCCCTCATCACCGAAGTAGGCAACGACCTGTCGCTGCCGGCCGTCGTGAACGCGATGGTCGGCGGCGCAGAGTCCTGGGACGCAGTGGTCTCCTTTTGCGAAACGGTCATCTCGCAGAAGGAGGCTGCGGAAAGGGAGAGAGAGATTTCGACTCTCGACCCGGTCCGCGGCAGACGCACCGGGCGTCGGAGGAGGGCGGACAACGCCCTCTTCCGGCCCCCATAAATGGGTCCAGGGGCGACATACGTCGCCCCCCAACATCAGGACCCGAGAAGGCTGCGCGCGTCCCGAGAAGGGGCCCGCGCAAGCGGGCCGTCACTAGCCGGGGTTGCGGAAGAATCATATGTTCCCACGACCCGGTATGTCGTTGGCCGCTCTCCCTATCCTCTGCGGCCGAAAAATGGTAGGCGACGGGGCCATTTATCTGACTCGTCGCCCCCCGAATGGGTGTAGTGAACCACACGCGCCCCTCTTAGACGTTGCGTTTGAAAATGCTTACCCACCTAACCAGCTGGCAGGTACATGAGTCTGCGGTGCGTGCGCTATTAGTGTGGGTACAGATCGAGTAGTGCGCTCAAACGTTTTATGTTTAGTCAGGACAAATTTATAAAAAATTGCTAGGTGTGGTTTATCTTAATTAAATTACAGATGTTATTTTAGTCTTATAATTTAATATTCTAATTGGGGTGTATGAGCTCTTGCGTTCAGTCTGTTACACGTTGTATGCTAGCTGCAAGGTAAACTCTGATTGCGCGATGCAGGATTTGTGTGACGTAAGTGAGAGTTTCGACTGTTTGTTGTTTTAGCACACAGGACGTTGCCTAAGGGGGGAGGCAACTGCAGTTGCCTTGTTCTTTTTTGTGTTGTGATCTTCCTCTGCATCATGTTTACTGCAAATAAACGTATTTTAGGCGAAAGCCAATACTGGCAGCTATTAAACTGCCAACTTAAAACCCCGATCGTTAATCCAATGCGTCACTGTTTTATTTCATCCAAGCTATAAATTTCGGTGTTGCCACCACTCTAGACCCGACCTCACTATAATAGGCCTACTGCCCACTGATTTCCCGAGGGCACTTTAAATTGACCGGGACACGATTCCCTGGCAACACCTCTTTATCTCCCGTTCGCATTAATCATTACAGAGTATGTTTGTTTTTTATTTTTTCTAGGTTTTTGTTAAGATTTTTATAACATTATAGTGACATTATCAGCAGTGGTGGCCCATTGGTAATGGCCCAGACTTACGACTTGTTGGCCGTGGGTTCGAACACAGGCAGGCGCTTTACTTTGGGTTAATAATTTCTTCACCACTGCTCTCAAAACGGTGAAGGAAAACATCGTGAGGAAACCGGCATGTCCTAGAACCAAAAATTCGAAGACATGTCAGTCACATCTACCAACCCTCACTGAGCCCGCGTGGTCGATTTTAGTCCGTTCCCTCCCAATGAGATTAGGCCTGTGTCCCAGTAGTGGGAATATTATAGACTGATTATAGTGACCTAATAGGTGATGTTCTTCAGAAAGGTCAGGTGCGGATTGCTCGCAATTGGGTTGCGTGCTTGATGCAGCCAGTTGGCGATCTGTAGTTTCTGCCTATCCACATGGGGAGAAGGCGTGAATCTCCTTCTTTCTTACGGTTTGTCTTTTATTGAGATTCAATATTTAAGCCTGAAACCAGAATACCAATTCTCGTACTTAAAGAACGTTCAAATTTAATTCGCAATCTCATCGCAGCGACAATCAATGTCAGATACTTTTCAAAAATGTATGTTAAATGATTGTATTTTTGACAGATTGTGACTGGGATTAGAATGCGACCGTTCTATAGAATACGATAATTGCCGCTCTGGAATAAGCCCTCGTTTGGCACTCGGTTTTCAACGCACTGCTGCGGAGGGGTCTCGATATATAATGGATGGTTTATCTAACCTGCGATCGACCCTGGCCACTGTTATTATTTAGCCATGAACAGTGCGGCAGTTATTAATTATATAAACCTAACTCCTAAGCCCACGTTCACACAGCGCGTCGAAAAAACACACTGTTGGCTTTTCATTCTCGGCGCTAAGCAGTACGTTGAAGATCCAGTGCGCAAAAAAATCCCGCCCCGATATTTTTACTGTCGTGTCCACATTATCAGAATTTTATGGACGTCTTCTGTTTTGCCCTTTTTCTCACCTAGATAGGCCAATATTCTTTGCCTTCTTTGTTACTGCTCCTTCAAGTCAGGATGCCCGCGCGGCAGTGCCCATGATGCTTCTGTACATTTTCCGGTTGGACCCACAGACATCGAGAGATAATTTCCTTCAGTACATCATCAGGATGAGCCAAGGTCAAATCGTTGCCGAGGATAGGAGGTTTCTGAAGGTTGGAGATAACCAGGGCAAATTTTTTATGGCGAGCGGGAATTTTGTACAGACGTTACAGGGAATAACAACGAAAACCAAGGTCCCAAGTGTAGTGCGGTATGTTTTTGTGGTTTTTATAACTATGTATGTCTTTAAGGTATTTATGTTATGGGACTTTATTGCCTGAATTATTTATTAAAAGCAATCTACAATCCATGTTAATAGTTAAAATAACCTACAAAACACTTTATTTGTTTCTACATTGTCTACAATGTAGTTAGTTACACCTAAAGCATTCCCCGCAAACTTTTATAAAACAACAAAACAACCCTATTGTGTTCCAGACAGATAGACATCGCAATTTAGTTTAACGAATAAAGGCCACCAAAGACAGGCGAGATGCCGACTCCGGTAGAAAAAAATCCATGAAGTTTTCATAGAGATTGTTTCACCAGAGTGCGTCACCGACCTACTGTAACATAGAAAATTAGAAAAAGGATAAAATTAGGTTTATAAAGGAAAAGGAAATGGTCACGTTGCAGAGAGAACGAAATAATGCAATTACAAATTGGTTTATGCAACAGTTTTTCAACTGCAATTGCAAGTAGGCTGTACAGCACCGGTTTCCTAGAATCAGGGACTAGTATAACCGTTATAAGTGTTTTTAGCACTGACTTTTAAAACTGTTTTAAAAGAAACCCATTTTTAAATTCAGTAGGTAAAAAAATGTTACAATATCAAGGTGTAACCTTTTATACGTGTAACAGAAATAAGTAGTTTTAGGTATAATTCGCACGGTACCGCAGCAACGCGCAGATGCCAAAATAGTCTCAATCCAGTCGGGATTTCGTATTGTTTTGGCAACGCCGAGTTTATCTGTTACACTTATTAACACTTTTATATCGGTTTCAGATATATAAATGTTACACTTTTGTAAGTGAATTGGGTTAACATTTGAAAAAGACATTAATAAGTGTTATATATTTGATTATGTAATCGATTCAAAATGTGACACTTAAAATTCTGTAACATTTATGAAGGTGTTTTTAAGTCCTTGCCTAGAACAGCGGTGGTGGCCCCATGGCGTCTGCAATTTATCGGCGAATGCCGTCACTGAAACGTTATTTATGAAACTCAGTTGTTGTTGTGTTTTTTTTTGCACACCATAAAGTTTTGACTTTTTTGTGCCATCATTTTCATGACCACCGTCACTGCGGCCGTTATCTGGCGGTCACCGCTCTTTAGGAAACCGTTGTTTAAGGTATTAAGAAATATTCTAGAAGTGTTTTTTTTTTCAACTATTTCGAAATCAATGTTCTGGAGTTAAAATATAGGAAGATGACAGGGAGAAATAGTAATAACATTGTTGTCAAAAAACTCTGACAACAGCAGTTATTTCCGTTTTCACTAACACTATCGCGCTACTTGATTTTCACCGCTCGGCTCAATGCCATAAGTTGAAAATCCAACAGCGCTCTTTTAATTTATTCATTCATTCAGAGTTAGTTAATTTCATGTTTAGGTAAGTTGATTGATTTAATAAAAATATATTACTTACTCCGAAACTGTGTCCGCGAACGTCATATAAAAATAAAAAAATAGAGAAAAGAGAAAATAATTTAAACATTGTTCTTTAGTGAAATATCAGCTACAACTACTCATGCCAAAATAAATAAAGTTATAAAAAAACAGGAAACAGTATTAAATAAATTATATTTCACCTATATGAAATGAAACTTCTCGATAACAACGTTGCTACATTCATTTTTATGTTCAACATAAAAATTGAGAACGATTTTCTAAAAAAAAACGAACAAAACCATGCCGTTTGCTGTTGTGTTATTTTTAATTATTTCTTCTGTTTTTGCACACATCGATGTTGATGACCAGGTAAGACATTACTTCTATTATGAAGGAGACTGGGCGAATTTTGTGTGGGATCTGGTCTATGGACCAAAACCGATACGGTTTTAATATTTGTGTAGGGATACTTAATTTATATACCCTTGTGCAAAGGGCATCAACATTTAACCCGGTAGTGTAAAGGAAAATATACTTTTAGAATTTACCCCACCCCCACCGTTGACTTTTTATTACCTCAAGATAAAGAATAATGAAAAAAAAAACAACAAGATGCCTTTAAAAGAGAGCTGGCGCAAACCTGTAGTTCTACGCCCCCGACGACGCCACTACCCTCCTCCAGGAGAGTAGTAAGGCCACCAACACACTACATAAGCCTAAAACCCGATCGCCGTCCTACCGTCCTCGCCGCCGAGGCCGCCGCGACGCCCAAATACACGCCCCTCCCGACCCTTGCTCGAGCCAGCCCGCGCCGCTGAGCCTGTAGCTTTAAATTCGTCCCTAAATCAAAGAAATCCTGATCCAGCTAGTCCCTTGCTGCCCTCTTCCAGCGACGCCCTTAAGTTAGTACATAAGTTTAAGTCCTGGCTGGAGGCCTTAATTTATTAGGGCAACCACAGGCAAGTCCGTCTAAGCAGACGACAACCTCATAGGTTGACCTGCGAGATGCCATTCCTAAAAAAAAAAAAAAACTGTAGTTCTAGATACTAACGATCGTAAGGAAGTATGGCAAGGCAAAGAGCTTCACGGACGCTCTTACCGGGCCGTCCATGGGCCTGATGTAGACTTTTTGGTGTCCGTATACTGGCTGCGTTTCAACGACAAACCGGGAAACCGAAGGATTTGTCTGTGCGATTATGGATGAAGCTATCATGACGAATAATTATAGAAAATACATTGTCAAGGACGGTTGACATCCGTCGGGCATGCCACCGTCCCGGTGAATCAATCCAACATATTGTTTCCGTTTGTACAATCTAGTGGCTAGGATAATCCACCAGCAACTTGCCTTGCAGTACAACCTTGTGGAGTCGGAAGTATCATACTACAGGTATGTGCTCGACCCATTTCTAGAGAATTGTCATGCCACATTGTACTGGGATCGATCTATCATCACTGACAGGTCGATTGTAGCCAATAAGCCTGATATTGTGGTGACAGATCGACGAGAGCGCCGTGCAATGATTGTTGATATCGCTGTCCGTCATGACGAGAATCTCGTCAAAGCTGAGATAGATAAAAAAAGAAGTATTAACAACAACTCTGAGAGCAGTACCCCTGGACACGGCACGCATAGTGAGGAAGTTTCTCTCTCTAGACCCCTGACCACCGGCTGCTTGGACCCTGTTCCTGATGCTGATGGGCGGTTACTGTTTTATATTTTTAAATGTTTTTAATTAATATGTATGTAAATGTAATAAAGAGATGGTTATCTTTTTTCATATGGAACAGCTGTTGGAATTGTCATGTTTGAAAAAATCGTGCATACTTGGTTGATCACTGCGAGTCATTTTTGGGAAAGCTTTCTTAAGAAACCAAAGTATAATGAATTTAAAACAATTATTGATGTTATAACATCAGTAATATAAAAAAGTAGTATTAAAATTAGTGATATACCACTAATTTTAATTTTGACATATCGAAAATGCGACTGCCTCATTGGTCTAGTGGTCGCTATCGCTACTGCTGAGCATGAGCTGAGCTTAGGTCCTGGGTTCGATTCCCAGGTCGGGAAACGTGTTATTGGATTTGTGTCCGGTAAATGGCAATAGGCTCTTCCCCCATTACATGGCACTTAAACATAACTGGCGAAGTGTGGGTGTACTATAGGTACACCTCTGCCCAACCATTCGGGGAAACAAGGCGTGATGTTATGTTACATTTCGAAAATTGCGACAAATGGAGGTAATATTTTTGGAAAAGGGTAATTTGCATTGCTTCTTATTGGATCAACCATAACTAAAACATCACAAAAATATAAGTCCCGATTCATAGATTCAACTATATTTTAATACGAATGATCTGGGATGATAAACATTTCATTGGTTACTTACTCAACTATCCACTATAGCGTTTTGTACTCTAAATTGATTTATGAGAGACCATTATATATTACATTTTATTTTTATTTATTTTATTTTATTCTTTTTCTGTAACTGTCCGTGACTTCACAGCGGGCCCTATCAGAATACCAGCGCTGTGACACTTATTTCTAAGTGTACAGGTCTTTGTTTATTTTTATTTTTTATTTGTTTGTTATTATTAGTTTAAATTAATTTTAAAAGAGTGTCTATAATTAAGTTTTAACTATGTACTGTGCGAGTCCCAATAAATGCTTTTTCTTTCTTTCATTATAAAAAGGTCCTAAAAGGTTGCTACGGAATTTGAACTTTGTTTGAGTTTGTTGTTCGAAACTTGATAACTATTTCAGACTTACTTCTGCCATTGACGTCACGTGTCGTGCCAGTCGCCCCGGTACCTTACCCTTACCTACCCAGTACCTTTCCTTACGTGCACTAGAACAGTTTGTAACGTAAAATCACTTTGAGCAAGCATGGTGTGCAACTCTGCATGAGATTCCATAAATATTGCTGATTTGTTTCAACGGTTTTTGCAGCCTCGGATGAAAAGAGGGGCGTCAGGTGCGCTACACATAGTCACGAATCATGCGCAGCCGATACATGCTGACGTGAAATCGGAAACCAACAATGATAACATCGAGAAGAACGCCAGTGAACAGGTAATATTTTGCAGGATTATGGACAAGTAGTAGAACGGTACCTATGTTATAATGTAGGAGTTAGGAATGAAAAGGGAGTGAATAAAAGCAAGACAGCTAACTGTATCGGATTGAGCTGTCTCGTTCTAATTCAAAGTCTCCCCTTAAAAGAAATCTCTTCTGTTCTCCATTTGAAGACACCCGGTTGGAAAAGAAGTCCTGTCGCTTTTTCAAAATGTTACACTTCATTCGCCAAGTGTGCAGAGTATAACGTGCAATAAGAAATTTCGATCCAAAAATGCGCCATTCTCAAGTAACAAGGGATAATGGGCAGGCAAAGCTTTAGGATAAAGATATGTATGTTTAGGTTAAGGTATTAGCTATGGGCCTATGTCGCCTGAAAATAAATGGATTATTATTATTATTATAAAGCAGCACAAAAACAGTATTTGTATATGAAGTGGAACCAAGAAGTCTGGGTCAATAATAAGCAGTGTAAGCTGTATTTTAGGGATATGATGTTCATACTCGGGATCACGTCGGGATCACGTCGGGATCACGTCGGTATCACGTCGGGATCACGTCGGGATCACGTCGGTATCACGTCGGGGTCACCAGTTTTAGAGATATGAGGAACAGGGTGTAAAGTTCACTCATACTCTTTAGAAAAGGGAGGATCCTCCGACCAGATGGATGTCGTATCTGGTGGGCAACTGCCCGATGATTGTTATCGGGAAGTTGTATGTATGCTATCTGCGCGGTAAACTCTACTTGCGCGATGCAGGATTGATGCGTTTGTTCGCATGTGGCGGTGTAGATGCCGCCACATCACTCCCCTCCGAAGACCGGAGGTCGATAGTGGACTAAGTCTTGTATCTTGCGATGCTTGCCAATGCCAGTTGGGTTCCAGTGGGTTGGAACCGGGTGTTGCATAGTTCGCGGTGAGTCGGAACTGCCTGCGAAGATGCCCCAGTGAGTCGGGGTGGCTGACTGCTGATGTCGACCAGGAGAGGGATTAAGCACTCTGCTTGTGTACCGGCCGAATGTGCAGTGTGCTGTGCCAAGGTTGCTGATGAGGCTGAAGGTGATGACCAGGTATGCGCTTGCGCTGCATGCTGATGGTCAGGACAACTGTTCAAGCCGTGGTTGCTGACTGGCTGTGTGACTTGCGGGAGTGATGATGATGACGTCACGCTGAAGTAGTAGCACGAAGGCTGCGCTGATGTTCATACTCGGGGTCACCAGTGAAGCGATATGAGGAACAGGGTGTAAAGTTCACTCATACTCTTTAGAAAAGGGAGGATCCTCCGACCAGATGGATGTCGTATCTGGTGGGCAACTGCCCGATGATTGTTTTCGGGAAGTTGCATGTATGCTATCTGCGCGGCAAACTCTGCTTGCGCGATGCAGGATTGATGCGTTTGTTCGCATGTGGCGGTGTAGATGCCGTCACAGTATTGTGTTCCCATGATTTTCTTTCCTTTAATTTAGAAACATGCGAGATTTATAAAATTATGGCAAAAAATGTCATTGGCGACAACGATTGCCTTTAAATGAATAAGCGACCAGTCCTGGCTTCGCACGGGTGCAATTTTCATGTGAAGACTGTTCACGACACGTTGTGCACTAGTTCTGAGCAGTAACCTAACAAAAAGGACTAGGCTTGCATGAAATCAAGATAGTATTTTATTAGTATTATCAAAAAAGATAGAAAAATAGATTTACACGTAAAAGGAGCACGTTTTTTAAGTACCTCTTTTTGGATACATAATATATACATACCCTAAGTCCATCTGGAATAATGTACCGGTCAAATAGTGAAATAATTTTTCAAATAGTAGCTGTGATTCTGGAGATTACCCTCCACTACACTGGACATTTACGCAAACTCACAAAATTCCCTCTCTCTATTTATACTATTTGTCTACATGTATATGTAGATAAATAAACAGCAGTTGAGAAAGCTGGTGTCTTGCAAAGTACGTACGGCTTTTTGGAGTCTTGCCTCTATCACTCATACTTGTGTTACACTCTCTCTATATTGCCGAGGTGATATATTAACGGACATGTACTTATTTAAGAAGTTGATTAAAAATTCTGTTCAAGAGAGGTTTAAATAATAAGGTAATGTCATCGTTATAACATTAAGTAACGGATAGCACAGAAATAGTAGTCATACCAAGTACTGACGCCATGACATTATGATCGTTTCCAGCCATGCCCCAAAACTGGTGGCCCAGCACACATTGAACCTGGCGTAGGATTTAAGGTAATGAATATAGTCTTAGGTACTTTAGGTATTTACAATAAGTGTCAGTTTTTCACTGATCCCAAACTGATCACTGCATTGTAAAGATTTTTCAGTCTAAAATGTAATACTTTTGTAAAGCTTGATCAAAAGTCACTAGAAATTCAATCGCTGCGAAAATTATTTTGATAACATTATGCTCTGGACTGATTTCATCGTTTACTATATACAAAATCATTTTATAATTTCAGGTAACACCGCCCGAAGATGCAATTACAACGTTAGAACAGAAATCTTTAAGAAGATTTTTCACGCCGCCGTCAGCAATAACATTAATACGTAGCATCAGCAGGGTTGTCACACTCGTTGTATTGTTTATATCAGCGGTTCTGGAATTCTATCCGACCTTCCATCATTTGATAACGATAATTATTAATTTTATTAATGCTTAATAAAGTTTTGAATTGTTAATGTGGTTTTCTTCCCCTATTTTCTTAAATTTATTTCAATCAGTTGCTTCTTTATCCTCTTGTTTATGGCTCTTATCAACATCTGCACTGTACCTGGCAAGATGATTGGTGATTGGCATGTAATCGTCAGATCCTCCTGATTAAGCAATTTTGATGGTTAATAATTAATCTCTTGTTCTTCGAGACTTTTATTTTTCTCAGATAAACATTGACTCGCTGGAGGAGATTTTTACTTTTGTGTATTATTATTTCAGTGTTTCACACTTTAATAAGTACCGTCTGCATCAGTACAATAACAACTTCTAATATATAAATATGCGTAGAATCTGTTCAGGTTCATGACCCAAATGTAATCCGTAGCAATGTATATTATTTTTTTTTTTTTTTTTTTGTGTATGGCATCTCGTAGTTGACCTTGAGAGGTCGTGACTACTTAACCGGACTATCCTGTGGCTGCCTTAAGCGGACTCAAAGCCTCCAGCCAGGGGCGTAAAACTACTTATATTATTAAGCGAACGCTCGCTAAGGGCACCCCCTGTGGGGTACGGACCTCGGCTTAGGGCGTCGCTGACGGGAGGACAGCAAGATGGGACAGGCTGGATCAAGTTTAGTTGATTATTATTAATCGGGGAATTTAAAGCTACAGGCTCAGCTACGGCGCGGGCTGGCACTTCGTCGAGCAAGCGGCTATGGAAGCGAACGGGCTTGGCGTGTGCGAAGACTGCACTGGCATAGGTCATGATCGGGCGGATGCACGCTGTGTAGATACGCAATTTGCACTTAAGTGACAATTTGCTACGTGCATTGAGGACGAAGTGGAGTCTACCTAGAGCGAAGGCGGCGCGCGAACGAGCCGCCTTAATGTGCTCTGAAAACGAAAGGTGTTCGTCGAGAACTACACCAAGATATTTGGCTCGCTTCTCCCAAGGGATCGGCTTGCCGAACATGGTGATCGGTCGAGGGGGGCAGGGGGTATGACGCGGCTTCGAGAATAGAACCGCTTGACTTTTGTCGGGATTTACTTCGATTCTCCATTTCCTGAACCAGGCGCCAAGCTTGTTGACTTGGGTTTGGAGAATGCGAGATATCGAGTCTGGATCGCGGCCGGTGTAGTAAATGGCCGTGTCGTCTGCGAACAGAGCTAGCTGTGCCTTGCTGCACTTGGGCATATCGCTGGTGAATAGCGTGAATGCTAGGGGAGAGATCACAGAGCCCTGAGGGACTCCTGCCCGAATAGGGTGGGGGGAGGATAGCGCTCCTTCGATGCGATAACGGAAGGTGCGATTCGACAAAAAGTCCCGTAAGATGAGCACGAGACGATCTGGCACACCGAGTTGGTACAGCTTATATAATAAGCCGTTGTGCCAGACTTTGTCGAACGCTTTCGCTATGTCGAAGAAAACAGCACCGGTCATCAAACCTCGTTGGAAACCGAAGTTGATGTGTTCGACTATACGGTGGACCTGTTGTACGCACGAGTGTTGGGTTCTAAAACCAAACTGTTCGTTGGGGATGAGGCCCTTTGTCTCGGCGTAGTCTCTGAGGCGCTTATAAATAAGCCTCTCATAGATTTTGCCGAGGACATTGAGCAGACTGATGGGGCGGTAACTACTAGGCTCTGACTTTGGCTTGCCGAGCTTCGGGATACCGATGACGGTGGCTTCTTTGAATGCCTGCGGGAAGATGTTGTTGCTCAGAGCACCATTGAAGATGGTGGTCAGTAGCATTATCAGGTGGGCAGGGAAAAGTTGGAATACCCTATTGGTGATTCCATCTGAGCCGGGGGCTTTACGAGCCTTAAGACCTTTGATGAGGTCGTGCACTTCGTCGGGCGTGACTGGGGGCAGTGGATACTCTGGGTCTTCGACGGGAGGGAGGGAGGCTCTATGTTCGACTTCAGCGTCGACCTCAGTGAGGTGAGCTTGGTCTACTGGTTGAGAGCTAGGAGAGCATTGGACTTCTAGAGTGTCGGCTAGAAGCTCAGCCTTGTCGACATCATCGAAGGCGATGGTCTTGTCGGGACGGATCAGGGGGGGCATGGAGACTATTTCTCCGGATCTGAGCTTCCTCTGGAGTTGCCAGAAGGCTAGGTGGGTGGGCTCTAGTTCGCTCAACATCTTGTCCCAGCCGGCGGTACGCAGCTCCTCTATGCGTGTTCTTACAGTACGCTGTAAGTAACGCATATGGGCTTTGTTCGCGTCGCAGGGGAAGTTGCTGTAGGCACGGACAGCCGCGTTCTTCTCATTCAACAGTTCGCGTACATCGTCCGGCAACTTCCAGCGACGGTCATCCGTCGCTGGAATTTCCCTTGAACAATCGTTCAGGACTGATTGTACGTGAGCTGTGAATGAGTCGATCGCGGCCGTCGTGTCAGCGATAGAGTCAAAATGATTGGGGATTGGGTCCAAGTGGGGGGACGTGGTGGATTTTAAGCGATCGCTTACTCTCCTCCAGTCCGTTACCACTTTGTTGGGAAGGGGTTGGGTGGAATCGGGCAGACCTATGCGGGGGACCAGTTTCATGACTACTGGACGGTGATCGGAAGCGAGCTCTTGTACCACTTCTATAGAGTCCAACCGTAGGTTGACGTTCTGTAGGAGCGCCACGTCGAGAACATCGGCGGTGTGATTGGGATCGGGGGGAAAATGAGTGGGAGTCATCGGCGCGATGACATCGAAATTCTGAGAGGAGGAGAGGTTGAACAAGTGTCTCCCTCTGGAAGAGGTCCTGGTGCTATTCCAGGAGGGATGTTTTGCGTTGAGATCACCCGCTATGATATCGGAGTCACTCAGGCTAAACAGAACAGAAAGATCTTCAGTAAGGAGTTGGAAGTTCTCCGAAGTATTAATGGGGGGGAGGTAGGCCGAAACTATGGTGATCGGTTGATGACCTGTCATGCCAAGCCGACAGCAAGACACTTCTAATCGTGAGAGTGTGGGAGGGTCTATGGGAATGCAGTATAGCTCCTTTTTGTAATAGATAAGGGTACCGCCCTTATGGCAACGCGTCCTGTCATTGCGAACTGTACGATAGTTTGCAATTGACGGATTTCGGTAACTCGGTTTTAGGAACGTTTCCTGAACAAGGAGGATGTCGATGTGATGGTCGCGGAGGAACTCGCTGATTTCAGCGCGTTGTCGCAGGATGCCATTGGCATTGAAATAACCTAACTTTAGGGATCGGGGTTTGGTTCGGGCGAGGATTCCTTTATCCATGATTAGGGTTGGGTTGGTTGTTGAAGGACATCAGGGCTTGCGTAATGTCCGGGTACGCATTGTATATATTTTGGATCATATAAATGTTGCCGGCATTTCTGGCGGCAACAATTTCACTTGCCATTTTCCTGGCACGAGGGGTAAGGAAGGCCGTGAATGTACTAGATATTACATTGAACGCGTCCATCGGGTTCTGACCGACCATAAGGGTAGCTGCGGGTGGCAGCTGAAGCGGCAGGAGCGGCTTTGTTTAGAGGCACAGGAATGCCTGGGGGCGCGTTGACGCGGATGCGGGGGTCCATAAGTGGAGGGATGGCCGCAGGAACGGGTCTAGGTGCTAAGGCTGGAAAAGCCTGCTGATGGTGGAGGTAGTTCCAGGGCGAGGGCCTCTGAGGACTGAGTCGCTCCTGATGTTGAGTGGTAGGCCACGCGTGGGCGTAGCGGGGGCTTTCCCTTTGCTGGTGGGCGTCTGCACGCTTCGTCAGCTTGGGAGATGATGTTTTAGGGGCCTTGGGGCACCCACGATAATTGGCCGGGTGGCCTGAGTCGCCGCATAGCACACAGCTAGGCGGCTCTGTGCATAAGGTGCGGTCCTTAGGACGACTGCAGTCAGCAGTGCCATGATCGCCCAGGCACTTGACGCACCTGGGTTTCGCGTGGCAGTGCATCTGCGAATGTCCATAAAGTTGGCAGCGGTGGCACTGCCCTATGACACCGGTCTTAAAAGGCTTCTCGATCTGCAAGCCGGTGAGGTTGCAGACGGAACGGACGTTAAAGATAGGGTGGTGACCCTCAGTAGGAGGGCAGACGACGAGGACCATATCGAATGGTACCCTGCCTCGGGCGCGGTGCATGCGGTGGACTTCCGCAACGGGGACGTTTTGCGACAGAAGGTCGGCTTTTATCTCTTCCGCGGGTATCTCCTTCGGGATCCTTCGGATCACGACGCGGACTTGACGGTCTTCGGGGAGGGCGTAGGTGTGGAAGGACACACCTCTAAGACGGAGAGTCTTTGTGAGCTCTCTGTAATCGTTTGACGTCGGAACGGTTACCTTAATACCCTGTTGGGTAGATTTCGCGCTGGTGTAGCCTATACGCAGGTCGGTGCACCATTTGGACACGTCTGTCCACTTCCCCTTGTCCTGGATGTACACAGGGGGAGGGGGGGCGATTTTCTTTGCCGCAGAAGGCTGGGCAGCGGGCTTGGCAGCACTGTGGCTGAGGGAAGAGGTTGAGGCCGAGGCGGCCTGAGAGGGGGCGGTGGCGGTGGCGGATGGAGCCACGGGAGCGGAGGTGGCTTCTATAGCCGGCTTCTTCGTCCTTGTGTCAGGACTCGGTTTGAGGCTCCTTTTTTTGGAGCCGACCGTCTTAAAGACGCCTTCGTCGGAAGAGGGGGAGGAGCTCTGGTCGTCGCTCGAGATTACGTACGGCGAGGTCGGGCGAGGGGAAGGCTCGCTGGTGTCCATGTGGACAGCCGGCGGCGAGCAACCTGAAAGTTGCGACGGAGAGGTTTCGAGGGCATCGCTAAACGTGGCGATGTCCGAGCTGTCGGTGCCTACTAGGTCAGAGGGACCGGGGACGGACTGCTGCAGTGCAGCGAATTTAGCTCCATACTTGGCGAGGAAGTCGGGGTCCTTAAATAGGACCTCCTTGAAGAACGCCACTATAAGGGCGTCCTCCATGGTCGGAGTGGGGGGAAGGCCTAAGGGAGGGAATGGTGGAAATTAAGTTTCCACTTAGAGCCTATTAACCCTATACCTAACTCCCCGGGTGGATTGGCCCGGGGATGAGTTCCCTCCCTGTCGGGTGCAGACAGGGAGGTGTGTACCTAATGGTGAGCCCTAAGCTTGTATACCCGTCGCCAGTCTTATTGTGCGAACGGGGCCCTGACCAGTCTAGCGCGAAGGGTGTAGACACACCCTAGAGACACTAGGTGAGTAGCTGGAAAGCAAAACTGTCACCAGAGCCGACTAGGAGATCCCCCAAGGCCGGTTATCTGGGACCCGTCCAACTAACTGCCTCGCCCTGAAGGGGTTCGGCGGGTGTGAATTGGGTCAACACCCCACTCGGCTTCGTTGACACCGTAAGGTTTCAACCGAGGACCACGAAACTGTGGTTTTACCCAGAAGGGGCCTAGTGAAGCTACTCACAAAACGTCTGATAGAGAAACGAGATTTGCCTTGAAAAAGGCACTTTTTAATTGATTAAAAATAAAATCAATTGCTTGATTTTATTTTAATCGGAGTAGTCGGGGCGACTATGATGACGTCACGTGGTTGCGACGAGTGGTAACAGGAAACACAACACTGGAGCGGGAGAGCGCACAAACACGTCCGTCCGCGGCGAGAGTCGAGCGTCGAGTGATGTTTCAATGTATATTAAGGGTACGAAGGGACTGACATACGCATTGCGGTCATAAAAATCCTTAATTAAATGAAAAAAAATATCAATCTCAAAACACAGTCACATGTCATATAAAATAATTATAATTCTAGCCAGCATGATGAATCGATTAATGATGTTTTTGGAAATTAGTACAAACATAAGATTACACTGTTGACCGTCATTGTTCGTCATTAGCTGCGATGAAACGCTCCCCTGTGCGTTGAATTTCTGATTTATTGAAAATATGTTGCAAATCATGAAGACAGTGGTGCCAGTGTCTTTGCTTTTAATGATAAGTTGTTTTGCTGCAGAGAATACAACTGTAAGTATTTTTAAGTATAGCAATATATCTATATATTCTATACATACATACATACACTCACGCCTTCTTCCCATGGGGGTAGGCAGAAACCACAGAACGCCATCTGCTACGATCCTTATATACTCCCTTTGCCTCGTTTACGTTCATACATTTGGTCATACACGCGCACGGTTGCGAGTGCTATGCATCTGACCTTTCTGAAGAACATCACCAATAAGGTCACTATATGTCTCCCGGCGTTTCCAGTCACATCTGCCTTGTAAATACCTTTTGTTAGTCTCTTTTCATTCATCCTCTCAACATGACCAAACCAACTAAGCATACTCTTTTTAATTTTTGTCACTACGTCTTCTCTTAAACCGCACCGCTGCCTTATCACATCATTCGTCAGCCTAATATTCATAGTCACACCACACATTTATTCTACTTTCATGCTTCTTTTGCCACACCCAACATTAACTTCCATCCATAAGCGTAGCCACCAGCACACCATTTTGAACAGCCAGTCGTGCCTTTTTGGACATCAACTGGTTGGCCACAACTGCATCTATTCTATACGTGTGTAAAACACAGTCGCTTTTCATGTATGTCCGTGTGATCGCGTTGTTGTTTTAAACTACGTAACGAATTTTAATTCGGAATTTATTCCGGAAAATGTATGCGTATGATACATTCGTATTACACGTACATATTATATGTACGTATAAATCATCAGTAATAATGAAATCTCCATGAATTTTCAAATTGTAAAAAATATATCGCATAATAATTAGACCATTCCGTTATCATTTTATTTGTGGTTTCATAAAAATTGGTTTATTGGCATCTTAAAAAAATAAGCGGTGTGTATTGGTATCAATATAATAATTATCTTATCATTTATAGGAAAACGAATGAATTTTGAATGCGTGTCAAATTAAAAAGTGTTTATCAAATCTTGATACGCTTCACTTGATTTAATATAAATATTGTAATGGAGATTTGATTACATAAATAAAATAAAATTAAATATATAAGCTTTAATTATTATATGTGGCGTTCAAATATAAACATATAAAAGTATGACCTCGACATTGATTAATGTTTTGATATTTTTTCTAATCAAACGTAAACAAAGATTTTCAGTCATGTGAATTAATATATAAAAATCATAATAGATCGGCATTCTAGACAACTCATTCCCACAAACATTACAACGGGATTTTTTCTGCAATGTTATTTAAGCAATGCTTAAAAAGCCCTACATATTCAATACTTTGCTTTCTTCCTAACCATGCGTGAGTACAACGTAAAGACGTATTTTTATTTTCAGTCGGAATTAGAACAACAAATAAAGGTTCAGAAACGTGAGAAGCAGTATCTAATAGAAGATGATCCTAACGGAAACGAAGGAACGGAACAAAAGCGAGATGAACGACAAAGTACTCCAGTCAAAAATAATCATAATTTAGACCGCAACGGAAATTCAAGAAAAATAAATATACGCCTTCAGCCACCTCCTAATATTCTGGCAGCTCCCAAACAAGCTCTAAAACCGAATATTTTGCAAAAACCAATTAACCGTCGCATTGATACAACACCACAAAGAATACCAACAAAAATACCAGTTATTCTTAAAACTGCTAACGTCACACCTGGTCCAGCACATGCTTTACGATTAAAAATGTTAGAGAATCAAATTAACGAGTCAAAATCGAATTTAAATAAAGAAAGAACCTTTTGTCCTAATACAATTGCTCCGCCAACTTTGTTGAAAGATAGTATACCGTACTTTACTATTGAAGATAAAGCAACTCGTAAGACAGAAAGTCGCTCAAGTCTAAATGGTGTTGATGATGAAAAACCAAATCTTGAAAGCAGTGGAACTCTTAATAGAGATGGTAAAGAAAGTTCAGGCAGTGATGGGAAAAATCCTTTAAATAAAGATAGTAATGATTCCCTTAACGAAGTCACAGACGACCAAGTTACGTCAAATTCTGGCAGAAAAGAAACTATCTCTAAAAATAGAGAGAATTCTGACCCTTCTTCAGAATCTGTGCAAAAACCAGTTAATTTCATCGTAGACGAACCTGAACCTCTACCACCATCAATCAGACGACAGCAAAAGTCTGAAAACTCGGCTCCAAAAAATAAAGAAGATACACCTAATAAAATAAAAGAAATTCCAATTGTTAAAAGGGGAAATAACAAATCAAAAAACGAACCTAGACAAAAAGACAGTGAAAATGACGATGAGGCTAATGACCAAGATGTAGTACAAATATCAAATGGAACTCACCTAATGAGTATAAAAAAGATACGAAATAATGACAATTATAAAATTGAACGTTTATTTTCACGGGATGGGACAGAAAATACTGCTCCAACTGAAGAGAGAATTATAAATCAACAAACACCTAAACCAAAAGTTGCTGCAGATGAACCTGCTACAGAGAAAAGTAATACAGGCACAGAAAAAAAAGTTGGTTTAACTGGGCTCGCGTTAAGAGATAATACAAATAAGGAGGATAAAGGTTAGTGATGTCATGTTAATACATAGAACACAATTTTATTAATGGCAATGTGCGGCGAACATGTTTAAGGACTGTCTGATGGTAAGCACTTAATGCAGCTTATAAACATTTGCATTACAGCTAGAAGAATCGCAGGCGCGTTCCTATCTCAGATACAAAGCTACTTGTCTCATGGGAGTATAAAACACTCTTGTGTACCACCCACCAATATCAACCAGTTCATGAAACGCTTATCTATGCGATTCTTTGACTGTGGCGTTAAACACCCAAATCCCCTGATTTCAGCGGCCACCCGCTATACTCCCTCCCGCATTTGCAGTATTCGCCGACCACGGCATACCTTAATCGCCCCCGACGACGCTACTACCCTCCTCCGGAAAAGTGGTAAGGCCACCAGCACTCTACGGAAGCCCAAAACCCGATCGCCGTCCAACCGCGCGCCGCCGAGGCCTGCCGCGACTCCCAAATCCACGCCCATCCCGACCCTTGCTCGAGCCAGCCCGCGCCACTGAGCCTGTAGCTTTAAATTCGTCCCAAAATCTCATAAATCCTGATCCAGCTAGTCCCTTGCTGCCCTCTTCCAGCGACGCCCTAAGCCGAGGCCGTACCCCACAGGGGGTGCCCTTAGCGTGTAGTCGCCTAGTTTTTATATAGTATTTAAGTTTAAGTCCTGGCTGGAGGCCTTAATTTATTAGGGTAACCACAGGCAAGTACGCTTAAGCACACGACAACCTCATAGGTTAACCTGCGAGATCCAATTCCCAAAAAAATAAAAATCTCACCAACATCCTTCAAACAGCAAAATAGCGGTGGCAGAAAAAGTTGTAGGACTTGTCCTGGTTGTGAACAACAAATAGACAGTCGCTCCAAGCCGTTCGCTGAAAGCCGACCCCGACATAGTTAGGAAGAGGCTAGCCAGATGAGCAGAAGTGGTGGCCCAGTGGTATCGGCCGCGACTTACGAGTTGTAGGTCGTAGGTTCGAACCCAGCCAGGCGCTTTACTTTGTGTAAATAATTTAATCACCACTGCTCTCAAAACGGTGAAGGAAAACATCGTGAGGAAACCGGCATGTCCTAGAACCAAAAATTCGAAGACATGTGACATCTACCAACCCGCACTGAGCCCGCGTGGTGGATTACGGCTCACTACCTCTCATAGAGAGGAGGCCTGTGTCCCAGCAGTGGGAACGTTATAGGCTGATTATGCTAGCCAGATGATATGACCTGCCCGGGCCAGCTGCTCGTGGAAGAGATCACTACTGGAAATGAAACTAGTCTTGGTTTGTTTCGCGATTTGAGTTTCTCACACTTATCCCAACGTTTCAGGCGGTTGTCGGTGTCAGCGCTTACGCTCAGCCTTCCTGTGATGATTATAAGACTCGAAATATTCAATAAGACTAGTTTCATTTCGGTAAGTTTTTTATGAATTTGTTTTCAAAGTGGTCGGGTATTTTATAAGAAGTGACAAAGGTAAACATCACTTTTAAATAAAACGTGGTGTCGGGAGATCCTGCCAGGAACGAAGTTCCTTACGCGATACTCGCGCACGCACACACTTGTATAAAATAGAAAGAGAGAGAGAGAAAGTCGAAGGGGCATTTTGCTTTTTCCTTACGTGACGATTACTACCCGTCAACTTCTGTGTCCCATATTGTAAGAAATAAAATGACCAAATTTTCACAAATTACTGCACTGGTTCATTACTGGTTGCTTTTGAGATTTGAAACACCATCGTAGTTTAAAAAAATGCTAATTAACTACATGCAGCAATTGTTTTAATTAAAAAAAAATGTTTCAGGCAAAAACGACTGCATCACCATAACAAATCATAATTATGAAGAATTTGAAGAAAAAACTCCAATGTCACCTCCAATAACTCTTCAGACGGCCAACCCACAGACATTGAACGAAGGAAATAAAGAATCTTGGAACTACCTTCAAAATCAATATTACAATCCTCATTACCAAAATATATATGACCAATACAGAAGAAACTATGGTTTAGCACAAAGCACTCCAAATATTTATGGACAAGACGTAATAGACCCAAGGAATTATGGGGTACAGATCAATCCATATATTTATCACCAACCAAACCCCGACCAATATGCATCTGTAGTTACCCTGCCTTACTATCCAAATGGGAACCCACCAACAGATACCGATTATACTCAATACCCCTATAATCCTTATGCTTATGAAAACCAACCAGAAATTGAAAACAGCCCTTGCCCGCTTCGTTCAGAAGTTCTTCCAGAATTTCGTCCAGAAAGTTCGTTAGACAGAATCTGGAGAACTTGGAAAGACGTTGAGATAAAGATTAGGAAAGCTCATACTAATGAAACTGAGGTACCATCAGATACTAATATTAGAAGACATTTTAATGAAAACGTCGATGGGAATAAACTTGATATGATCGGTAAGGTGGCTAACCCTTATACAACTTCATCTTTGCCTATTAATCACAATGGTGCACTAGTCAATCCGCATGTGAATCCAGGGTGTCGATATATGCGCTGATTGGGAAAAGTTTGATAAATAGCTTAAATTACGTTAGTTTGAAATATATTTTAAATGTTTGTCTAGCTGCGTAGTTTCAATTTTACTGCTCACTATCTTCTGCCCGCGACTTTGAGGAATTTCTTGTTTTAATATAAAATATATCCTTTATGACACTCGGATTGCTGGGGAGCTACAGTATTGACTGTAGCTTCCCACTGGTGAAAGATTTATTCTGATACGATTATCAGAAGTTATAAAGACCCTATTCATAAAAATAACAAATGTTACCTCTACCCTACAGTCCTGAGTCATCTTTCTTTCAAAAAAGAAAGATTTTTCTATGCAATATTTTATTAAACGAAATCTAATAATTAAAGATTTGTACAATAAATTTAGATGGACCAAGCTTATTGAACAGATAGGTCCAACACTAACTTCTAAGATAATACTTACGTATACTTTTAGGACTAAGTTCCAGATGTGCAATACGGGCCGTAAGCGCCTATCCAACCGCCGACGAGGAAGCGACTTGCTATCAATGATTTTCATCAATAAACGTACAAAAGATTGTAGGTCCCGTGTAAGTTAAAGAGATACATATATTAGTAGTTGATTGCTGACTGTTCATGCTGCTACCGAGTGTTCGTATATTGCAGGCACAAGAGCCATCAAAGAGAGTAATCGCTCAGCAACACTTGCTTGGCGGGCAGCTATGCTATTCTTGAGACAAGGTCTTGGCTGTAATCTACGACGAGCTCGTCGTCAAGACAGCCTTGTGATCGTCATCGTCGAAGAACTCTAGGCTGTAACCTCCTGTCACTGTTGCGTAGACGTATTAGGCCTTTCAACATTTTTTTTGAAGCAGTGCAGTGGCGGCCCGGCCCAGTGGTAACGACCGCGACTTGTAGGTTGTAGGTTCGAACCCAGACAGGCGCTTTGATTTGTGTAAATTATTTCATCACCATTGCTCTCAAAACGGTGAAGGAAAACGTCGTGAGGAAACCGGCATGTCTCAGAACCAAAAATTCGAAGACATGTGACATCTACCAACCTGCACTGGGCCCGCCTAGTGGATTACGGCCCACTCCCTCTCACAGAGAGGACAGCTGTGTCCCAGCAGTGGGAACATAATAGGCTGATTATGTATGATTATGTAACATAAAAAAAAAAACATTATCGATTAATCTCGACTGAGTTCAGAGACAATCCATTGAGTAATTCTAACTCAAGGCCGTCGCAGCCTTGAGTGATAGTGTAGCTTGTGTTCGCCGCTGTGGCAGCGCTACGCGCAAGGCTGTATCCTTAGAGAATAGCACCGCAGAACACTCACGCTTGGTACGTCCTAACAGTAGTGCGTAACTTACGGTAGTGCAGTCAAAAATATCTGGCTACTCCCAGCGAGTAAAGATAGATGAATTCATCAGTGAGGAACAAATGATTCACTACTTCACGCCTCAAGGTAGTGTCCTCGGACCTTTACCATTCCTCATCTATATCAACGATCTGGGTACGCTTACTATCCCCAATTGCAAAATCATTAGCTTTGCTGATGACACTGCACTCTTGTTCAGCGCGAGCTCGTGGTAGGATGTCTATGAGCGTGCACAATTGGGCTTTAATATGGTATCCAACTGGCTACGCAACAATCTATTGACCCTAAATACAACCAAAACCAATTACACAGCATTCTCCATGAAAAACAATGGTGCTTCCCAAGCATTACATGATACGATTGTAGCCCACTCTTCCCCAAACCCACTCACCCGTAGTTGTAACTGCGAACCTCTCACCAAGGCTGAGAATGTTAAATACCTGGGAATAACAATCGACAAAAACCTTAGATTTCAAGATCACACAACCACTCTTAGTAACAGATTGAGGTAACAAATATATGTGTCCAAAACGCTGAGACCTGTAGTCGATTAAAAAAAGGTGAAATCAGTGTACTATACCCTTGCTCAATCTTTAATATGCATCATCTCTTGGGGTGGAGCTATGAAAACTACCCTAATAGAAATTGAAAGAACTCAAAGTGCTATACTGAGTGAGAGTGAGTAAGTGTCGTCTTTTCGACCGTATCGCTACCCCACTGAACAGTTATACAAAGAAACTCCTGACAGTGCGTCAACTGTTTATATTGCACATTCTGTTGAAACAGCATACTCTCTTGGTTTATGACCCAACGCTGTCTAGAGGGAAAAGACGATGTGACCCAGTGGAGAACCATCATCTACGTCACAAAAATATTTTTGCAAGGCGTTTCTTTTGCTATCTAGTTGGCTACTTATACAATATAACTCTTAAGGATTTACACACATATATAATCTTACAAAAGGTAAATGCAAAAAGAGGCTAACTGGCTGGCCACAAAGATTAAACTATAATGATACTGAAAACATCCTAAAAACCTACTCTCAATCACACACTCGCACACCCACACTTTCACCAGTGCTACACATCTACTAACATTCGTCTCGCATACTTAACCTAGATAATAATCAAAATAAAACTTTATGTCGTATGATACCTTACTACATTATCAGCGCCCTTAGTACATAATTTATTAAATGAAAATGTTAAGGGGCGGGATCATGGTGTCCTGAAATACAGGCGGCGAGCCTAGCTTAGGCACCAGTCTCCACAATATATATATACTTACCAGAATTATGTATCTTTGACCAATGTAAAATAGTTTATGTATAGTGTGGTGAGAAAATAAAGTTGATTGATTGATTGACACTTCGGAACATAAATATCTAACAGCCGCACTCAGAAAGGTTCATTAAATTTGTCCTAATTAGTACTTAACTAATGAGCATTAAATCCGTTAATGAACGGTACATCCCAGAGACATAATTTAAGGGTTCATTAGCTAATGACAGTATAAAGTATCCATAGGGCGAAGCATCATCAAATAAACATATCGATAAAGCCTTGGTGTAGCCACATTTGAAAACTGATAATACTAAATACCAAAAATAGTTATTTGTTTTACATATGGGTAAAAGTGTTTTTTGCCGTGAGTGCTTGGATTGAAACCTGAGCTAGCGAAGGGTTCTAGAATTAAACCACGAGCGAAGCGAGTGGTTTAAAAGAAGAAGCCTGAGCGTCGCAAGGTTTCAAATCACGAAACGCTAAAAACTTTTACCCATAAGTGAAACACAACAATTTTCACCACACTACGAGGAACTTGCAAAAAAGAAAGAAAACCAATAAAATACGTATAGGAATCTGTATATTAAATGTAAATCACATCATACTTACAATAACTAATAATCAATTTTTGATTTTTATCAAATTTAAATGTAAAGTTTTGGCAATTATTTATATATAATATAACATTTTATTAGGAACCGATATACATGTACTATTGTTTGTTAATTGTGCTGTATTATTATCAACATTGTTAAATTCTATTGGGGTGTATGTTGGGGAGAGAGAAAGATTAGCAGACGGTTCGGAGTCTATAATACGGGCATATCTTTTGACGTAGACGGAAGTGTGGATGGCTGAAAATTATGTTGCTTTAGTTTAATTTCTCCAACAATACTTTTACATATTTTATATTTGTTCTCTATTGAATCCTCTATATAGGCCTCAGCCACATTGCTAGACTTCCACCGTCCGTGACGCTTAATAGTGGATAGACCAGTACCTGAGTCCGCCAAAAGGGTGGCAGATGTTCTTCTGAAACAATGCCCAGTATACTTTTCTGGGGCCAGTAGCCCTAGGATCTAACTTGCATAAGCATAATCAGCCTATAACGTTCCCACTGCTGGGACACAGGCCTCCTCTCTATGAGAGGTAGTGAGCCGTAATCCACCACGCGGGCTCAGTGCGGGTTGGTAGATGTCACATGTCTTCGAATTTTTGGTTCTAGGACATGCCGGTTTCCTCACGATGTTTTCCTTCACCGTTTTGAGAGCAGTGGTGATTAAATTATTTACACAAAGTAAAGCGCCTGCTTGGGTTCGAACTCACGACCTACAACTCTTAAGTCGGCCATAGGTTGCCGAACACATTTTCCTTTGTGATATTGTTAAAAAAAAAGCGGATATTTTCGGTTCTGAATAACCAGGTATTTTCGGTTGACAGGTTTTGAACGTTCCTGACTTTTGTCTTAAAAACGTTTGTGTTCCTAACTCTTTGGTTTTATTTAAAACTTCGAGTAAATTTTGAATCGGAAGCCCTCGAATTTTAAAACACTTTTACACTCTAGATAACAAAAAAGGCTTTTACCCTCGGAAATCGATGGGTAAAAATTGCAAATTGTTGCAACACGTTGAAAATTGTTATTCGTAGTAATATGAATGACAATCAGTTCTTTAACTGTAAGTTTTTACTAAAATGCAAAGCGAAACAGCTATTTTCATTTAAATAAGATAAAGTGATTGCTACTTTTTTTTTTCTATGGTGTCACTGTGAACTGTCAATGTCAAATCAGGGAATATTTTGACGTTTTTGTGATTCATTCACGGGGAGAGATTTTTGTTGTGTTTTAATTGTATCGTTATTAATTTAAATAATGGTAAGTTTGGCAGTATTCATGTTCTTTCAGTGAAAATGTGATAACAATTAAACGACAACCTTATGTTAAATTCCATTCATATTTCTGTTTCAATTTAGCGAAGTAGCGTATTGTTATTAGCAACATAATTTCCGATTCAAATGGCAATCCTCTTTTCGTTGGTGTCCTGAGGTCGAATGCCAGCAACGGTTTTTTTTTTTACAAAACAGGTGTAAATCTATATCGTGCACGAAATTCTTGAATTGAGTATTTGCTAAAGGGATCAGAAGCATCTCGTAATTACCGTCTCGATCCTATTTCTTTATATCTTCTGGCATAGTCCACAAATTCAGTAAAGTGTACCAAATCAAACATTATTGCTGTTATTATTGCGAAAGCGAAATCACTTGTAAAAATATAATACGAAACGTAAATGTTAAAATCAATCATTAAAAAGTTAAGTAAAGGTTTTGCTATAATTAACTTTAATTGACATTAAGGGTCGCTAATGAACCGTTAGCTGACTCTGAGGGTGAACCTTTTTAAATTTTTACTAAGGATGCCTTTAAGTAACCATTAGGCGACTCTGAGTGTGGCAGTAAATACTCTAGATTTCTCAATATATTTGGTACAACCTAACTGCGACGAGATGCTTCTGATCCCTTTAGCTAATTCAAGAATTTCATGCACGACATAGATTTACACCCACAGAGCATCATTATAATACTGGTATAGAGTGCCATCTCAAGGGATTTTTTTGCCAACCTGTCACAAGTAGCGCCACCTGGATTTCATGTTCCATAACTAACCATACTATGTATTATCCTTTTCTATACATATATTACTTGTACTCTATACTATTTTCATTTAATTCTGTTCGTAATAGGACTATACCAATCTGACAGCGTTGAGAGAGCTGTATTATTTGAAAAATAAAGTTTTATAAATCTTAGGGTCACCGCATGGGGTAATCTTAGGGTCTACGAAGACTATATAAACCTTTTTTTTTTGGTAGGAAAACATTGTGTTTCTCCAGTTCCTGTGCCGGGGGCCACGGTATCTCTTTCGAACAACCCGCGACCTTGGCTAACGGACCCCGTCACATAGTGATGATATCTCTTTAAGGCAAGGCGTCGACCCCGGCCTGGTCCTTACCGGACGGCGAGCTACCCATTGCTCGCAATCAGCAAGCTCGCGAACGAAGACTATTAAATAAACATAAATGTTGTTCTAAATGTGTGAAAACTTTTGACAGGAAACGATCCGCTAATCGTCTACGAAGGTTAAGAGGAGGTTCCGCACATTCTACCTGGAGAGCGTTTATTGGGGAGGATTTCATGGAACCAGTAACTGCCCTCAGACATTTGGCCTGGACAGAATCCAGTCTACGCAGAGCTTCTTTGTTACATGGCTCAATTAAGTAACTGCAGTAGTCCAGCACGCTTCTGACCAGCGCATTGTAGACTAGTTTTAAGGTGTATGGGTGAGCTCCCCACCAGACACCTGCCAAAGCCTTAAGGACCGAGACCGAGCGCTCACATTTTTTAACCGTATTCCCAATGTGATCCACTCCCGACAATTTGGAATCAAGGGTAACCCCCAGGAACCTGGCCTTCTACTCGATTGGGATAGTTTGACCGTCAATATTAATGTCGACTTGGGGGATAAGGCGTCTGCGAGTGAAGATAACTGCTGAACTTTTTGGAGCACTTAAAGATAACCCGTGATCTAAAAGCCATTGGTTTAGCGAGGACAAAGATATATTAATGGACTGGACGGAATCTTGTATAGAAGTGTCACAGACTAACAAAGCAATATCGTCAGCATACTGGAGAATATTACAATTAAAGTTTAAGCAAGAAGGAAGATCAGAAGTATATATGTTATATAAAGGGGGACTAAGGACGGATCCCTGAGGTAGACCTCTTCAAACCGACCTCGGCTCAGAGTTTTCCCCGGGAATCCTGAGTTGAACTCTACGATCTACAAAAATGCTGCATATGATTTGACGAATCCTAGCTTTTAGCATCTTCTGCCTGAGAAGTGGGAGGAGGACAGAATCATAGGCAGCTGAAATATCTAAGAAAACGTCTACCACCGACTCATTTCTGCTAAGGGCCAGTCGGATCTCTGATATGAGTATCAGCTGTACCAAGACCTTTCCTGAAGCCGAATTGAGTCGCTGGGAGCAGCTTCCTACTTTCTACAAACCATTCTAGACGGTTTTTTTTATCAAATGCTCTAAAAGCTTAATAAGTATGGACGATAGAGAAATTGGCTTGTAAGAACAATGTTCTCTAGGATCCTTACCGTGTTTTAATATAGGGATGACGACTTGAACCTTCCAATCAGGAGGAATATAACCGGAAGAAAAAGAATAGTTGTCTAAGTCCAGATAATATTGGTGAGTCTTATCACCCGCTTTAGCAATGAAGGTGTCTCCTGGAGCAGAATCAGCCAGAATCGAATCGAGTCAGAATCGCCATGTGGGCGAGGACTGATTTTAATTCCAGTAGAGTAAATGGTCCATCCAGGGGGTCATTGGATGCCAGCTGAGAGGTCGTGGTGACACACAAATCCATACCAGGAACATAAACTGGGGCCAGCTTACAAAGAAACTGGTTACTCAGTTCCTCAGATAGTATGCTCCCGGAGGAGGGCCTGAAACTTTTCCTGAAAGACCTCAGTTTACGCCACACTGCTGACGCTGGTGTGGATGGACTCAGTGAGCCGCAATACTTTCGCCAACCTTCTCTCTTCTTATTCTTGAGCAATTTCTTGGACTTAGCCAGGCTATGTTGAAAGGCAAATCAAACAATCATCTGCTGTAGGGGATAATGTGTTGGAAAATGAGGAGAAGCATTCCTGAGCATTCTCAGGATTAATGGATGGGAGGGAAGATACACGTAAGTCAGCAATTTTTGAGTTTAGGTCCCAATCTACTGAGTTTAGCTGGTACTTTAACAAAGGAGGGGAAGTTCGGTCGGGGATAGTCTTAGAAGGGATTTCAACCATGATGGGATAGTGATCACTCCCGTAAGACATATTCAGGCGACTCCAATTAAAAAGACTGGCAATATTAGATGAGCAGAATGTTAGATCAACACAGCTGTTGTTCTGACCTGGCGCAGACCTACGTGTTGCACTGTCATCATTGATCACACTTATATTGAGTTCATCCAATATATCAACTAGGCCTATACCAAAGTTATCGCAGTTTTCGGATCCCCATCTATAATGATAGCCATTAAAGTCGCCCATAATAAGTAATGGACCTTGAACATTACTTAGTAAACTTTATATTGTAGAAAGATCTTCAATTTGTGGGTGAGCAATATAAAAACTAAAGATATTTATATCCGCAGCCTTAACAGCAACAACATTAATATTGTCACTAACAAAGGGTAGAGGAATAGGGGAGAATGGTACTTTGTTATTAATGAACAAAGCACATCCTCCATATCCATCTGATCTGTCATGGCGAAGATCACTGAAGCACGGCACTCTGAAATTACTATCAGAACGAAGCCATGTCTCAGCGATACTGCAGATTGATGGTTTGAATTTATTAATAAGGAAGAGTAGGTCAGGTTTCCTGGGAGTAATACTCCTCACGTTCCATTGAAGGAGTGACAGGGGATGGAACATTATTAATATAATTAACAATTGATGACAGTTTGTTGGCAACGTGGTCAGGTAAGGATTGTGCATGATTGGCTAATACTGTAATAAGTATATTGGCTATAATACTAAGAATATTTACGGACTTATCAGGATTGCTTGCACTTTCTCTGGGGAAAGCACAGCCATTTTGGGAAGGAGAGAAGGAGTAATCCTGAATAAGGGCTTAATGAGCCTGCTTGTCATAGCTAGGTGAAAGAGGTGCATGGGATTTGCGTTTTAGAAGGTTTTGGAGCTTGGGAAGCTGGAATAGGATACTGGGGGGTACTAGGTATTGGTTTAGATGGATTTTTGGGATACTCTAGACACTTCAGCATACGATCTTGAAACGGGGGGGAAAATCTGACTTGCTTCCGCATAAGAGACAGACTTCTTTCAGCCATAAGGGCTTTTATGCCCTTCTGTCGACCTAATTCAGGACAAGCCTTATCGTTTGCGTAGTGATTGCCAGAACATGATATACAAATGGCACATCCAGTGGGAACTTGGCATCCATCGCCTGGGTGGTCTAGACCACATTTAAAGCAGCGGGGTTTTGAGCGACATATTGTACGTGTGTGTCCGAAACGACAACAATTAAATCAATGAATAGTCGGGTACATACATCTCTCAACCGAGAGGGCAGAATAAAAACAATAAACGCGCTTTGGTAAAATTTGCCCATCAAACGTGAGGTTTGGGTAGGTTTCCACTCTGTAACACCTAGGAAAGTCACCTTTCAGTTCATTATCCTTGCCTTCATAACCGGGCCACATCCAACAGGAACCTTGATATTCTCAATGACTTCATCCTCTGTCCATTCAGATGGGACGTCTCTAACAAGACCCAACCGTGTTATGTTGAATTGGGGAGTTGAAGCAATGAAGTTGTTCTGGACTAATGTAGAACTTAACAAGAAACTGTTTGCATCCTGGTGAGACTTAAACTCAACTGAGACACGATTTCTTCCTAGCCATTTGACACTACCTAAGAGAATGTTGCTGTAGTTGTTTTGAGTCAAAAACATTCCAAATTTGACTGGGTGTAGAACTGAACCAGGGGTGTCGCCATCTTTTAAGGATACATGAACAACGTAGGGTGGATTATCCTTAATTGCGTAAGATTGTCTTCCAATTTCTTTTTTTTGTACCTTTGAAGGATTCGAAGCAATATTCGGGGAAGGAGTAGCGGGTTTTTTCTTTCTTGCGGATTCGAAATCCGTTTTATCAATCAGCGTGTTGTCATCGGGGAGGGTAACTGTTAACACCGAAGTGTAATCAAAGGGATCAGGGGGGTCAGGCGGTTTTTTGGAATTCATGGTGGATACGGAGTAAAATATGTAAAGCTAGTGTTAAGACAAACCTTATACTTACAAATACAACACAAACACAGAGATTACACACTAAAATCTACAAAATACGTAACACAAACGAAAGCAAATGTTAAGCCTTCACCACTACCCACGAAAGTCGAGGTAATCAAAATACTAATGTTGTCACAGGTTGTTTACAATCAGAATCAAAATCAAAAGTCATTTATTCAACTTAGGCTGAAAATCAGCACTTTTCGCACGTCAAAACTACATAAGACAGTCCCCAAAAAAGCCCGCCCTTCACCACTTCCTAGTGCTTTAACTGGGAAGAAGAAGTGGCGCAACAAACTCCCCAGCAGCACAGCTGTCTGTTCGGTTAGAAGAACTGGATTATATACAATTGTAAGTAATTATCAAAACATTTACTTAAATTTAATTAATTGCCATACGTCAGCTAGCCACGCCAATACCAAAAAAAGAAAAAAAATATGTATATTAAACTTAATACATAAATAAAAGCCTCCAGGCCTAAAGGACATGGCAGCTTACATAAACAATACTGGATAATGTAAAATAAATTAACAGAACAATTACTGTAACAATAATAAAACCAAAGACAGCAAGACGACCAGTCACCACAAGCAGCACCCGTTCACGAGCATAACGCAAAGATCAGAAATTACCCCCTCGCCATATTTGAGGGAAGGAGGAAACCCGACCCCCGACGCTACCGCAAGCAGTGACATCTAAGCATGACGAACTTGCTGCCGGTTGCTCAGGCAAGAATAATATTATCAATTGTCCAGGTCGGTAGCTAACCACATATTGCAATACAGCTCATTAAAACATTGTAATGAGTATATCATGTCAATAATAAATAAAGATAAGAAAATAATTGACCTAAACCGTCAAATAAAAAACTAATATATGAACTCATATATCCTGTCAGTAGGTAAGCTGATTATGGAGAAAGAACACGAACATTGTCTTGAGTTAAGTAGTAGTAAATTGGTCGCAGAGTTTTATGAAACTTACCATTGCGCATATAGTTTTGATTCATGAACATGCTTAAATATTAAGGTACCTACCCACGGATGCAAAACCAAATTATAATGTTCCCACAGCTGGGAGACAGGCCTCCTCTCTGTGAGAGGGACTGAGACATTATCCACCACGCGGGCCCAGTGCGGATTGGTAGATGTCATATGTCTTCGATTTTCTAGTTCAAGGGCATGCCAGTTTCCTCACGATGTTTGCCTTCACGGTTTCGAGAGCAATGGTGATGCAATAATTTACACAAAGTAAAGCGCCTATCTGGGTTCGAACCTACGACCTACAACTCGTAAGTCGCAGCCGTTACTACTGGGCCACCACTGCTCCATCTAGGCATACCAGCGAGTGATTGCTCGTGGCCGTCGCGCTCTCGTTGCTCGCCAACTAGTTTTCAGTTGCTAGCTCTACCCGCTTCTCGATATTCGCCGGTCACGTCGGTCGGTCGGTATGATGTTGAAAAAATTAAATATGGATTTAAAAAAAATAAGACCGTTTAAAAATTCTCCAAGTTCTATTAATTTTACATTATGTCAAAAAAGTATTAGATGATTTGTTTAAGTTTCCAATTTTTTTTTTTTGTTAGGTTGGCACAACTGTTATCCATTTTGTGCTGTTTTTTGTTAGATCATATCTTTTGTGTATTGCAAATTGCATAGCGGACAAATACATCGAACATTGAGTGTGTCTTAAATTTTGCACCGCCAATGGAATTTCGTGTTCGGAGTCACTGAAAATGTTGCAGAAGGCTTATGGTGAATCGACTTTATCAAAAACACGTATTTATGAGTGGTACAAAGCGTTCATAAGCGGTCGAGATGTGATGGAAGATTTTCCTCGGTCTTGTAGGCCATCAACGTCTTTTACTGGAGATAGCATCGCAAAAAAGAAGGAAATAGTGACTGAAAATCCTTATTCAAGTTTGACAGAGATAGCCGTTGAACTTTCTGTGTCTCACGAGTCGATCCGTACCATTTTAAATAATCACTTGGGTATGAAACATATTGCCGCTCGGCTAGTCCCAAAAGATCGGAATTTTCTCCATAAACCCAATCGCATAAGAGTCGCTGAGGACATGCTAGAACGAGTCAATTCTGATCCAACATTCATGAATTAACGCATGTTTGGTTACTGGTGACGAGACGTGGGTTTATGAGTTTGACATGCAAACTAGTCAACAAGCTTCGGAGTGGCGCCTTCGAACTGAAGCGAAACCGAAAAAACCACGCAAAAGTCAAAGTAATGTTGACTGTTTTCTTTGACTATCGCGTGTTGTGCACTTGGAATTGCCGGGAGGTCAAACATTAAATAAAGAACATTATTTGAGCATTATGCGGCGTTTAAGAAAGCAAATACGAAGAAAAAGGCCAGATTTGTGGAAAGAAAATTCTTGGATTTTGCAACACGACGAATGCGCTTTCGCACAAGGCCATCATTGTGAACGAATTGTTGACCAAAAACTCAACATATACCATCAAGCAAGCACCATAATTACCAGATATGTCTCCTGCCGACTACCACTCAAATTACCACTTCGTGGCACCCGAATTCATTCGGATTATTCATTGGCGTAAGTGTATCGTTTTTGAAGGAGCATACTTTGAAGGCGATAAAATAAATTTGTAGAATAACTAACATTTAATGTACTGTTGATCTTTTTCCGGTACTTTCTTCACAGAGTAGTAGACGTACAGTGTATTTATTTTCTTGTGCTTTTCTGCAGCATGCCAATCTGTCTGCCTACAACAATATGCCACTGTGTTTAACAACTTCGAATCTATTTGGTTTTGTTTAATTTTTTATAAAAAAATCACTATTATTGATCGAAGAAAAAATCATTTAAAAGCTCACTGGTATCGGGAACAGGAGTCCAAGTGGCGTAATACTAAAAAATATAGTTTGTTGATTCTCTGGTAAGTACTAACACTACGAGTACTTTCTAAGTCGTTTGTATACTAACCAAATGGACGTTATGGGTCCGAAATAAAAGATTTTTATTTTATTTATTATTTATAGTTTCATCTACTTTATACAACTCCAGCACCCACGAGCCATGGTATGTGGCACCGAGTCATAGGCCTTCTTGTAATCTATCCATCATGTCGACAGATCCTTTCGGTAACGACAAACCTGTTGGCTAATGTCCTCATTGATATGGCCATTAGCCAACAGGTTTGTAGCTCCTTAGAACCGCGGGACCCGTTCCTACATCCAATTTGAGAGGCAGGCATGATGGAGTTGGTGTCTATATGTTTGTTGATTTTAGCTCTCAAAATGGATGTAAGAACTTTATAGACCGTCGGTAAACACGTGATCGGCCTATAATTTTTGGATTCTCAGTAACTCGTCCGCCAAGCGAGCGTGCGACCTTATAAACCATTTTATCCAAAACTTTTACAGCCCGTCCGGCCGTGGAAACTTTCAGTTAGGCAACGGACGGACATCTTGGGATCACGGGATCTTGGGGACAGATGGTAATAGCCCCCATTTCTCGTATTGGATCGCAGGCACGTTCGACTTCCTGAGCCCAATCACCATAGGTGTGACTGACAGGCACCAACAGATACGGCCCCAGATAGAACACATGGTATCATCATCTGGCAGGCACGTGTCAGCCACACCTTAGTCCGGTCGCTCCCAACCCCTATAAACCCACCTTTCATCGCCCTGGAAGGTGCGATTCTGAGTGTATGGCTCTACTCGCCGCCTCGTGCACCAATACGGCGCTCAATTCCGCACTGCCAAGCTGGTAGGGTTGGTTTCGGTCGTGTTGCTCGTTTGACGTGAACTACACGACATGCCGCTACAACCGCGCACTACATAATCGAATGTGTATCGGTGAGGTCTTCGCAATCATCAAAATAGTTTGATAATTGCGAATCCAGGACCACCACCAGCGTCCTTTTTTGTTATGCATGGACAAACGAGATAAGCGAATCGCAGCCTCCTAAGCACTCCTCAATTCCTCATTGCACTGGGTACTTACGTTTGTTACCCACCTTATCATAACTTCCTTCTGCAGCTTCACTTGTGTTGGACGTTACCCAAATATTATAAATTAACATTTTTATTATTGCCAATTCACATTTTATTTATTTATTATTATATGCCACTGCAAATGGAAGCTCTCTTATTATAATAAATAATGTTAATTGTAACATTATTTTGGGACATTGGGCGTGAAAATATTGAATCGACATGAAATGAACTCCGAATAATTATAGTTTTAATTAGTCTAGCATGGAAAACTAATGAAATATTGGCTCATAAAACAACGCCTTTTCACATTCAAACAAAAGCACTACCAATTAATTGCTGTAATTAAAAATTTGCTCATATCATCCATTCAATTTAATCGAATTCATTCAAGTAATGTCTTGTGGAATTAGTGTGATAATCGTTTGACGTTTTAAATTCAATTAGTAGAATATTATGCAAATATTCAATAGTCGAGCTGAAATTGATATGGGTCGAAACCCATCCTTTGATTAATGATCTTCAGCAGATATTGTACCTACATAACATTGTTTTATGAGATCTCAAAATATTGGTGTTAGATAGATATATAGAATACTCTATAAAATTAACACCTTATAAATTACAGACATACATGTAGATAGGACATGGATTTTCTTTGGCCCAGCACAGACAAAGACTAAATAATACTTATTACAAAAAAACGTATTATATTGGAATTTCAGTATGACATAACAGAATTAATTAACTTTTAAGTATCTTTTTACTTATAAGTATCTTTACAAACAGACATTGAGTGCAGGACACATGTTTTGTAGCAGGGAATTTAAAATACATTTTGACATACTTTTGTGACATTTACGATATAATTTCTGATGAAATAAACACACGCACAGGTTTAACTAATAATTGTTTATTTGACACCATAAAGTGTACAACACAGTATATCAATTCTATGAATGCGACGCACCTTTACAACTAGGTGTATGAAAGCGGACAAAGAAAAACCAGTAAGTAAATTAGGGTAGTAGTAGGCGGCGTTTTGTAGTTTCTGCCTACCCCCATGGGAAAAACAGTGAGTTTATGTATGTTGCATACATATTGTAGCTAGGTACGTGTGCTACGGGTTTTATGTCGATTGTCTTGACAAAGTCAAGACATGTAATGACATGACGGTTTATGTCATTCGTGTCTAGGAGTAATAGTGTTCTGTGATTCGTGTAGCCAATGTAATGGTGTATTAGGTTTTTGTGGCTCGCATCTAAAATGTTTTCTTGTGGTGTTACGACGACCTTTGGCTTTGTTTCAGGATATCTGTTGTTACTGCTCTCCCTCCCGACCCCGGCGCTCACGGACTTTGCATCTTATTTCGATTTACCTTGGCTACTCGATTTTGAACAACAGCTTTTTACCCTATTTCTAATTGAGAACTGACGCTGCACTAACTGTGGCCTATCTACGCTTCGCTTAAGGAGTCGTTTGTTGGATTCGCATGAAATTCAATCTGTTATAGTATCGTCTTCAACACGTCTTATAAGGGGTGTCGGGTGTATTTGTTTATACATACTTAAGGTCACTCCGTCTGATCATGGTTGTGTCCATTCTCGCTGGTTACTGGCTAGGCAGACATCAAACTCGGGTACAAGTGGAACATCAAGCCCTAGTGTGGATTATCGTCATGTGTGTGTAAACTGTGAAAGATCCCTGTTTTGTCTTCGTTTTCACTCACTGACTCATAACCCCGAAAGCACAGTCATGATGTAATATCTGAATGGATTTTTCCTCAACATCATCATCATCATCATCATCATCAGCCTATATTAGTCCACTGCTGGACATAGGCCTCCCCTAATGAGCGTCTTAGCGCCCTGTCTTCAGCTTGACGCATCCAGCATCTGTTTTCCTTAACAAGTTAGTATAAAACATGTTTGATTTTATTATGTACCACGACTGCTTAAATACTTTTATAAGTACAATTATTATGTTAAGAAATTATATATTATGAACTTTTTCTTTTGGCCACCCATGTTGGCAACGAGCTTGCAGAGCGCAATCTCCAGTATCTAGGCGGCTAATACCAGCCTATGCTTGTCCCACTGCAGAGCAAACGCCTCTTCTCATACGGAGAAGGCACGAGCATTGATCACCACGCTTATTCATATATTACGTTCTAACAAACGAAAGCGTTTACTTGAAAATAATAGTCATCATCATCGTTCGCTAGACATAGGTAGGCCTCTCGCGGGAATTTGTTGGATGCGAGAAGCACAGCACCGGTCTATGTGATACTTAGAGATAGGTATAGTAGGAGAAGTAATATCTTCTCGTTGGTGTAGTGGTCGCAAGAGCTACTGTTGACCATGAGGTCCTGGTTTCGATTCCCAAGTCGGGCAAAGTGTTATTGGGTTTTTCTATCTAGGATTTCTCAGCAGCCCGGAGTCTGGATTTGTGCCCGGTTGATGGCAATAGGCTCGCCCCCTATTACATGGGACTTAAGCGTAACTGGCGAAATGTGGGTGTACTATAAGTACTCCTCTGCCTAACCCTTCTGGGGTTACAGGCGCGATGTTATAATATATTAAATACAATAATAAACACGAAACAAGAGCAAGTAAACTATATAAAATGATAATGTTTAAGGAGAGAGGAGGTCTTTTTTAACCAGAATTTTAAAAGTGGACAGTGTTTGAGCACGCGTTTGAACTGTAAAAGACTTCAGATCTCTAGTCTTAAGTTAGGTGTTTGTTTCGAACATAACATACAGGGTGGCCCACATTGACGCGCGAACTGTAAACATAAATCATATTAAGCTCATGATCACTTAGCATCATCATGACATCCTAGCGTAGAAATCTTTCTTAGCGTTTCATTGAAAAGTGTAATACCAACGCAGTCAAAAAGTATTTTTTAAATAAAGGACGAAATATTTGTGAAAAGTGATGTCCCTGCCACACTGTTTAACATCACGCCTCATTCCCGAAGAGTTCTCACTCTCTTCAGAGGAAAATTCTCAGGTGCAGCTCGGTGTCTGGATTGTGCCCGGTAGATGGCAATAGGCTCGCCCTCTATTACATGGGACTTAAACATAACTGGCGAATTGTGGATGTCCTATCGATATGTAACTGCCTAACCCTTCTGGAGACAGGCGTGATGTTATGTAAAGTATACTTCCATCATCTATATTTAAAAAAACAAAGTCTGGTTAGTTACACCGTTAATAACACAAGGACGGCTGGACCGATTTATAATGATCTTTGATTTGTTGTATTTGTCTCCGCCCCGAATAATATAATAACTATTAAAAACACGGAGCGGTGGTGGCCCAGTGGTAATGGTTGCAACTTATGAGTTGTAGGTCGTAGGTTCGAACCCAGACAGGCGCTTGGCTTTGGCTACTTAAATTATTTCATCACCGCTGCTCTCAAAACGGTGAAGGAAAACATCGTGAGGAAACCGGCATGTCCTAGAAGCTTAAATAAGAAGACATGTGACATCTACCGACCCGCACTGGGCCCGCGTGGTAGATTACGGCCCACTCCCCCTTACCGACAGGAGGCCTATGTCCTAGCAGTGGGAACATTATGGCTGATTATGCTATTATACTAATGGGACAAATTCTCCCTCGTTGCCTGCCTCGTTGGTCTAGTGGTCGCAATCGCTACTGCTGAGCACGAGGTCCTGGGTTCGATCCCCAGGTCGGGCAACGTGTTATTGGGATTTTTTATCTGGAATTTCTCAGTAGCAGCCCGAAGTCTGGATTTGTGCCCGGTAGATGGCAATAGGCTCGCCCCCTATTACATGGGACTTAAACATAACTGGCGAAATGTGGGTGTACTATAGGTACACCTCTGCCCAACCCTTCGGGGAAACAAGGCGTGATGTTATGGGACAAATTCACGAAAGAAAAAATAATGAAGATTATATTCTGAGGCGGTACGAAGATTGCCGGGTCAGCTTTTATGACGAACAAGGTGTAAAATTCACTCATCCTCTATAAAAAAGGGAGGATCCTACGACCAGACGGGTGTTGTGTCTGGAGGGCAACTGCCCGACGATTGATCTTGGGACGTTGTAAATATGTTGCACGGTAAATTTTGCTTGTGCGATGCAGGATTGTGTGATGCGTTGTTAACATGCGGCGGTGTAGATGCCGCGACGCTAGTTCAATCAATAGATCAACCCATGCTAAACCAAGAAGATCCTTTGCCTTTAATTGGCATGATCGCCTCTTTTGTGTCCAGAGTGGCCTGTTGATTGCGCGTTGCAGGGACTGATGTATGCTTCTGGTGCCAAACCCGCTGTCGAATTCTGGGCTTACTATTAGGTGAAGATTGCCGTGATGAGACAAAACGTTTTCATAATCGCTATGCTTGGTAGAAGTATAGAGGTATGAGGAACAGGGTGTACGGGTTACTCATCTTATATGAAAAAGGGAGGATCCTGCGACTAGACGGGTGTCGTGTCTGGTGCGCAACTGCCCGACGACTGATGTCGGGACGTTGTATATTTTCGAGTTACGCGGTAAACTCTGCTTGCGCGATGCAGGATTTTGCGTGACGTCATTGTGATGCGTTGTTCGGATGTGTCGGTTGGTAATACCGGATGCCATCCTCACCTTCTCCTAACTATGATGGGTTCAGCTTCCAGTCTCACCGGACGCAGCTGAATACCAGTATTTAACATGGAGGGACTGCCTAGCTGACCTCCACAATCAAGTAACTGGGTGATGTGATACACCTTGGTAAGACTGGTTGTCAGAATTTTGGACTTCTGACGACTCGTAACGCCTACCAATCTTTGCTCTACAACCCAGCTTCCAACATGATAGCCCTAGGTGGGACTCACCAGGATGGTAATCTATTCATGTCCATATTGTCCATCTCCTTCAAATTTTTGGGCTTAAAGGTCCCATATGACTCACTAAGGGCGAATGTTACCAATGAAACTGAACACGCTCAGCACATCTAAACCTGTCAGTGCCAAAATTGTTATGGAATATTGTCAATGTTCCATAAACAATTTTGACACTCACAGCTTTTGAACTTTTGTTTTGTTGGTGAAATCCGCACTTAATCGCTCGGTCATAAGTGAGTTGTCCGATGGAGGGTAAGCCTGGTGATCTGTAATACAGGTTTTACCTACAACAGACACCAGTCTCTAGTTAAGTTTTAATTAGACTTTGTACTAAGTTTATGATTATGAGAGAACAATAAAAATATTATTAAAATATATCTCTAGTCTTAAGTTAGGTGTTTGTTTCGAACATAACATACAGGGTGGCCCACATTGACGCGCGAACTGTAAACATAAATCATATTAAGCTCATGATCACTTAGCATCATCATGAAATCATCGCTAAGAAAGATTTCTACGCTAGGAAGCGTAGAAATCTTTCTTAGCGTTTCATTGAAAAGTGTAATACCAACGCAGTCAAAAAGTATTTTTTTAAATAAAGGACGAAATATTTGTGAAAAGTGATGTCCCTGCCACACTGTTTAACATCACGCCTCATTCCCGAAGAGTTTTTAATATACTGCTGAAAATTTTCAGGTGCAGCTCGGTGTCTGGATTGTGCCCGGTAGATGGCAATAGGCTCGCCCTCTATTACATGGGACTTAAACATAACTGGCGAATTATGGGTGTCCTATCGATATGTAACTGCCTAACCCTTCTGGAAACAGGCGTGATGTTATGTAAAGTATACTTCCATCATCTATATTTAATAAAACAAAGTCTGGTTAGTTACACCGTTAATAACACAAGGACGGCTGGACCGATTTATAATGATCTTTGATTGTCAATGTTCCATAAACAATTTTGACACTCACAGCTTTTGAACTTTTGTTTTGTTGGTGAAATCCGCACTTAATCGCTCGGTCATAAGTGAGTTGTCCGATGGAGGGTAAGCCTGGTGATCTGTAACACAGGTTTTACCTACAACAGACACCAGTCTCTAGTTAAGTTTTAACTAGACTTTGTACTAAGTTTATGATTATGAGAGAACAATAAAAATATTATTAAAATATATTCTTCTAAATGAAAAGCTCACCTTTCTGCTCACCCTACTTTTGTTACGAACAGACGATAAATAAAACGAACGAGTATTATAGGCGAATATTAAATATTTTATTTAATATAAACCCTAAATACACCAGCAATTTACAGGAAAACTGTGTAATAATAAACAAACACATAGGATATCTTTAAAAACGAATAAATCTATTGAAAATCACTGTGGTTTTAATACAATCCTTGATTTAAATCATCTTAAAACTAGTTTAATCTAAATTAAAATATTAATTTCTCAACAAACATTGAAAGAAGATGGAATGTTATTTAATTAAAGAAAATAATAAAAAGATGCCCATATTTACTTAAATAGGTACACGAAGTAGTGTGATCAAAAGTTTTAATAGAAAAAACGGGATAGATATCTATTTTGTTATTAATAGTTCAATTCACTCCTTTCAGTATTTTCTACTCTTTGGTATTCATGAGACACGTCAATCCAATGCCAAATACATTGTTAGGAAAAGAATAAATGCATACTTTTACAAAAAATATGATTGAAAGATGAAAAGAAAAACAAAATATGTCACGGAAACCATTTTACATAAATCATACTGTTAATTTTTAAAGTCTAAAACAAAACACAAAATGGAACAATTTACATAAGTTTTACAACAATGAAACCTTTTTTTTTTGCAAAAACAAAACCCTTTTGGATATTAACAACAATTTTATGAGACATAAATTGACAATTAAACAGTAGAGAATTGACATACTCTGCACGATTACACACTTCACTTTACTAGTAAACATTTCAAATGTTACTGACTTTGCAAGCACGAAATAGTAATTAAAATTCATGTTACATATTATTTTTAATGAATTTTTCTTATACAACAGGTTACAAAGCAAACTTAACACATCACTATCAGGCTAGAGATGTGTCATTTACTGACTCAATATTTACCCTAGTTATTCGTACCGATACACTCGAAGGGACAGTTATAATTGATAACACATTATTACACAAACGAATAGGTGGACGATCAAACCATCTAACCGTACACAATGTGTTATCAATCTTTTACGATTCAATTCACATATTAAGTCGATAATATACATAGATAATAATTTACATCCATTTTTTAAGACGTTTCCTCAAAATTTACCTGATTTAAAACTACAAGGGTGTTGAAATTCCTTTAATTGGACAGTTGTATCCGCACCAAAAGTTGACGCTCGACAGTTAAGTAATATTTTTTTAATGGTTTTAGCTGGGCTAGGAAACTACTTAAAATTCTAGAGAGAATCGAAAAGAAATCAACAGTGAAGAATTCCAATAAATATTATTTTAAGCATAATTAAATAGGGAATTTTATTTATAATTATCGTGTTTGCAAAGTCAGAGACGGACCTGCCCTGTTTGACGTCATGGTCACCTTATTTGACGTCCTTGCGCACTTTGTGGCCACGGAAGGAGGCCTGGATCTTGGTCGCCGCCTTGTTGAGATTAGGATCGGCCAGGTCAATCTTTTCGATGTCTTCCTGTAAGGTTTAAAAAGGTCATGTTAGAAAATAATTTTGAGAGGGTCAGATATTTCATCACTCGATTTGCTTAAACTGTGCATAGAATAACAATCACTTTCTTGTATATTTTTTTTCTAACAAACGAAGCAATGGATTTTGTTTTGGATGGACACTGTAGGGTGTTGGGCAAAGTCTCTCCTTTCTCTCTTAACAAATCATTTGTGTGTAATAAAGTACCCTTAAATCATGCTGGTACACAAAATACCTTAAATACTTCTAAAGCAAACTTCAAGATTAAATCTATTTGCCAATAAATGGGCTAAGATTACGTCAATACCTGTTACTATTGAAAGTTTTGTGAACTTTGGGAATCTAGGCCCCAAATGTCTAGCCAATCGCGATATACCTAATTGATTGATTGCGAATTGTTCGTGTTTGTTCTAAGACCTTTGATTTCAACACTGTATAAACTCAGACTCAAAGCATTAGTTTCAAATAAATCAATAACAGTCACTTTTGAACTGTCAAGGTCGGTCGATCAGAAAGATGAAGCTAGTAACCCATTCTAAAGCTTACCTAGTAGGTACCTAAGGAGAAGAACGGGCAAGAAACTCCACGGACACTCTTTGAAATCAAAATATGATTACAAAATATTGGTTACATCATTCATGATGAAATTATGCATTTGAGGTTAAAAGCGTCCGTAACAAAAATATAAAACAATTCAAATATTCACGAAACGGCGCCCGTTTACGAACATGACGCATGGATTAGCACTATTCAGGTCTACCATTTTGAGGGGAGCTAAATGATCCAACATAAGTGCCACCGTATAAAGAGCTTAAACTCGGCTTCAGTTGGTCGGTCAAAGAGTAAAAAGGCTCAGTTGGCTCTCTTCGCCGACGACAGTGCCATTTACTATACCGGTCATTGTCCCAATGCTCGTACTCTTCAAACCTCTGCAAACGTCTTAGGCGCTTGGTTCCGGAAATGGAGAATCGAGGTCAACCCCGATAAGAGTCAGGCGGTTCTCTTCTCGAGACGTCGTCGAGTCCCAATCCCCCTTCCCAGCCCGATCACTATGTACGGCAAGCCAATCCCTTGGGAGAAGCAAGCCAAATACCTAGGCGTGATCCTTGATCAAAACCTAACGTTTAAACAGCATATTAAGGCGGTTCGCGCGCACGCCGTTTTCGCTCTTGGTAGACTCCACTACATTCTGACAGCCCGTTGCAGACTGTCACTTAAATGCAAGCTGCGCATCTAAACCGCAGTTATCCGTCCCATCATGACTTATGCCTGCGTTGTATTTGCGCACGCTCATCCACGTCATCTCCACAAGATGCAGACCCTCCAGAACCGACTCCTCAGAAAGGTCACGGGTGCCCCCTACTATGTCAGCAATATAGATCTCCACGTCGACCTTAAAATGCCAACCATAAACCAGTTTATGAAACGCTTATCCAAGCGTTTCTTTGACTGTGGCATAAAACACCCAAACCCCCTGATTTCAGCGGCCGCCCGCTACACTCCCTCTCGCATTAGCCGTATTCGCCGACCAAGGCATACTTTAATCGCCCCCGAAGACGCCACTACCCTCCTCCAGGAGAGTAGTAAGGCCACCAGCACGCTACGTAAGCCCAAAACCTACTGGCTGAGAGTTTCACACTTTGGCCGAGCGCATAAAAAATGTAAAAAAAAGGGGTAATATTATGTTCTTTGCCTAGGTTTTGGTCAGAAAATGAAGACGAACCTTATCCTGCAGCTCCTGGTCCTTCACGGCCTGGTCGGCTTGCTCCTTTTCCTTGCGGGCCTGGTGTCCTCTGAACGACGCCTGGATCTTGGTTGCAGCGCTGCATAGCTCTGTGGATAAGGAAAAGTTACGTTTATCTATGGAAATATATTTAATTTTATCATGAAGATTGATGGAGAAACGCTAAAATAAAACAGCTCTGAAAAATAAAAGACATCTACATTCGGGATTATGTCTCTTACGGAACGCATTGAAGATAAGTTTTAATTCGTCATTATATTAACATAAAGCATGCTGCCACTGTTGATCATTCACTACCACATTCACTACGCTTCACAGACTAATAATTATTATTGCTTGCAGTATTGTCTCTTCACGTAATATCGTCTTTTGTTAATATTCTGTTACTAATGCATACTTGGCGGGCGATGAGGGGTGTATATTGTGTCCTTAGATTTCTCATTAATCGGGTCATTCAAATCAAATCAAAATCATACATAGGTACATAGATGTTTTCGTATTTTAAAGTCCTCCATATTCTACCGTCTCATGGGCATGCAAATAATTTTCAATTCCAAAATTTAACAGACATTCTATTACATAACATACATAATCCGCCTATAACGTTCCCACTGCTGGGACACAGGCCTCTCCTCTATGAGAGGTAGTGAGCCGTAATCCACCACGCGGGCTCAGTGCGGGTTGGTAGATGTCTTCGAATTTTTGGTTCTAGGACATGCCGGTTTCCTCACGATGTTTTCCTTCACCGTTTTGAGAGCAGTGGTGATTAAATTATTTACACAAAGTAAAGCGCCTGCTTGGGTTCGAACTCACGACCTACAACTCGTAAGTCGGGACCGTTACCACTGGGCCACCACTGCTCATTCTATTGATACCTATTATATATAAATGTCAAATCAAAAACACAAAAATGCTGACTATTATCATTAGTAAAATTTTAACAGAAGTGTCAAAAAATAATTAAGTAAAATGTAATAAGTATGTCAAAGTGTCAATCAGATTAAAAAGTGTCAGAATAGGAACAAATAGGAACATGTGTAATCATAATAATAGTTTATCAATCAGTGCAGAGATTTATCATTAAGGAAGACGTCAATTGTGAAATAGCTTTTCTCAATTAATATTTAGTTTAGTGCCCTTTTAATTATTTATTCCAGTCATATTTTTTATCACATCAGGTACTTAGTTTTAAAAATGCGTGGGGCAATACCAAAAAGTGCATAAGTGCGGTTTTAGATTTCACTTGGCATAGGTTGTCGTGTCATTTTAGAGACAATTTGAACCCATCGAAAAATGGTCGAAGAAACATACAAAATTTTCGATACAGTGGGAAATTTATTGAACAGCCTTTCTTTCCACAACAAACAGTAGTCAAACTATTTGTTTCACTTCCAAGTGTACCCGACAATATCAAACATTTCGGCTAGAGGCAAACTCTCGCAGAATTCATCAGAGCTTGCTAATCTGCGCCGACAGCGGGTAGATTGTGGGACCGGGCCTACAGGAGATATTTCTGATAAATTCCTTGATTAGTTGATTTATACCTTGCTTTTTACTTGGGTGTAAAGCACTGTTTTGTTTTGTCATTGAGTTGTTCAAGATTAACATATATTGTTTCTGCTACCACAAACTTGTATGGATTCGTATATTTTTTTTCGACAATCCTACTTAGAACATTTGCCTCTCCTCAGCGCCTTAAATAGACTGTAATTGGTGGCGTCATGTACGACCCCTATATACTTGCGTATTTTGTCCAGATTTCCGTGACTACTTCTGTAGCATTGCGCTGTTATTAGGGAAAAATTACATTGCGCTGGAAACAGACAAAACGATCAAATTGTCAGGACGGTCTTCGCAGAATGTTTTGAAGTTATTGCATTTCTGTGTGTTCCCTACTTTACTCCAAATGCGACTCTTTCCAAAATTGAGCAAAACTATTCAATTTAAGCCCGTTCCTACCGAGGAACTGCAGTAATTTGTTCTGGAGGAAACTTGGCACGAAACTCATGCACGTATTACGCGTCGCACAATGTTTTACTACAAACTTGGCACGTTTATATGGCTGAATGTAGGTTTCTTGATTGCCAGGAATCTCCTTCCAAACATCGAATTGTGTATTTTCTAGATTGCAGATGTTTTTTTGCCTGGCATCAATAAAATTCTTCAGCAAAGTTGAATCTAAGCCAAAGTGTTTTTAAATCTAATATGAACTCAAAATATGACAGAAGGCCTAGAAAAATCCTGTTGAAATTATTTGCAAAATGCAAAATGCTTTGAAAACGATTAACACTTGCACCTCTGGTTACCAACGAACCAATCTCCCTAGTCCTTTCTCAACTACATATGTTGGGGTTGAGTTTCAGTCCAACCGAATACTGGAATCTCACATCCTTCACAACTCATTTACTGTATAACACGATACCCCTTGGTAGGACTGGTTGTCAGACCTTTGCTCTTCTGATAACCCGTTTCGACTGTATTCACGAATATCAGCCGGGACCAACGGCTTATCGAGCTTAACAAGGCAAGGGAGGTCTCGATATGTAAAGGATGGTCACTCATCCACCGCTAACCGAACGCGACAAGCGTACTTACCCTTCGAGCAACCCAACAAATCACAACCGCTCACACGATTTACTAGCTGATTTACAAGAAACCGAAGGCAAACATTAACCCGAGGGCAGTCAGCAAGATATATATGAATCACACGTAACACTCGTGCAGTTTTCTCCCACATGAAGATACGATATTTCCTTTCACCATTTGTGGAACTGGAAATAAATTGGACACACGTATGGAATACATATTGGTTCTCATATTGTAACTGGGGTTCTTGTCTTGTAAATGGCATGATACGGCAATTTTCTGAACGTGTCAAAACTATATGCTATGTCATTGATATTCTTCGACCGACGGTCGTTTCTAGTCGGTTTTTGACGCTATGCTTGTTTGTGAATAACCTATGTCTATTATAGACTATCGATTCAAAATTATATTTGGTTTAGTGTCCCCTGAATTGTGGTTTCTTTTTCTTGAACATCTATCCCGCGTGATTTTTATTGAATTCATTGTTTTTCTTAAATTGTTAGATGATAGATGGAGAAATAGAATATGCTTTATTGACACATAGTTGTAAATTTTAGCTATACTATTTAACTAATATTTATTTGGAGAAAACGTTTTTTTTACGGCTTTTTTTGCATACTTTACATGAAGACTTCTCAGAAACAGTTAAACACAATCAACAGCTGAAACTTGCCATTTTGTTTCCGAGTCCTAATTTTAATCTAACCTCTAAATATTAACGTCAGCTGTCAACCCTAACTCTCGAAAACCTTCGTTATCGGACGTAGAGCTGTGCCCAGCCTCCTGTTGTTTATTCATAGATACCAACCTACGGGCCCTGTCCCACCGCGATTAACGAGAAGCAAGTTTACCTAGCAAATAAATTAAGCGGCCAAGTGCGAGTCGGACTCGCACAGAAAGTGTTTCGTAACACCGTACTTACGATATCTAACACTAGTTTGTTTTAAATGATTTCATAAAAAAAAAACACGTTTCTTGTATCAAACTTGAATTGTTTACTATATTTTATTTTTATTAACATAACATAACATCACGCCTTGTTTCCCCGAAGGGTTGGGCACAGGTTTACCTATAGTACACCTACATTTCGTCAGTTATGTTTTTTAAGTCCCATGTAATAGGGGGCGAGCCATCAACCGGGCACAAATCCATACTCCGGGCTGCTACTGAGAAATTCCAGATAGAAAAATCCAATAACACGTTGCCCGACCTGGGAATCGAACCCAGGACTTCATGCTCAGCAGTAGCGATTGCGACCACTAGACCGACGAGGCAGTAATAGTATTTTTATTATTTGTTGTTATAGCGGACACAGTAGAAATAATACCTTTTAGTCTTCCAGCTCGAATTTCGGTCATGGCGGTCAATCTCAACGGAGACTAGCCTTAGGCGCAGGAGGTATTATAGTGCAGGCGTGTGTGCGCAGACACAGGTGCACTATTTCTTCCCTCATTCTCATAGTCCGATGGGACGGCAATCCGACACGACCGGGGAGAAATCAGGTGCGGCCATAGGAGTACACGTTCTGTGAGATTCTACGGTTCAAAAGATATGTCCTTGTGGCATACGTACGGACGGACGGATGGACGGACAGCCGTAACCTAAACACTAGTTGGCGAGAAACGAGCAACGAGTGCACGACGGCGACGAGCGATTACCCGCTGGTATGTGTGCGTACCAAGCGTCTTATCGAGTGTTCTGCCCGCCAAGCGTCGTTGAGCAAGTAATCTCTTTGATATATCTTGTCGCTGCGACAAAAGAGTACTCGCCGGCGGCGTGAACAGTCAACGATGAACTATTATTAATATATGTGTGGCGGCATCTACACCGCTACATGCGAACTACAACTGCATCATACTGACGTCATGCAAAATTCTGCATAGCGCAAGCAAAGTTTACTGCACAACTAGCATTTTTTATAGAACGTCCCTTAGTGTGCAGTTGCCCACCAGACACGACACCCGTCTGGTCGGAGAATCCTCCCTTTTCTATAGAGCATCCTGTTTCTCATTCCTCTATACTGGTGACCCCGATTACCTTCGTGCACCGACTTCAGCGTGACGTCATCATCATCATCACTCCCGCAAGCTTTAGAGCGGCGAGTCACACAGCTTGCCAGCAACCACGGCTTCAACGGGTATCCTGACCAGCAGCATGCCTGTCTCTTGTACTGACACAGGACCTTCAATATTTTGTACGTTTCTTGAGCGAGCGATCGATAATAGCTAGTCGCTTACTCGCCGGCAGTGGGGCAGGTGTCTGTCGGCCAGTGGGAGTTATCGCCTCGTCGACTGTTATGGCTGTAATTGCTGCCCCTAGATTAGTCCGTGTTATAAATAGAGATTTGTTTTGCTTCTAGAGATAAGCCTTGATTAAATAGGCTTGGGGTTACATCGTTGCTAAGGTGATAGTCGGCTTGCAACGGTTTGAGAGCCCGCGCCGCTGAGTCTGTAGTTTTAAATTCGTCGCAAAATCTCACAAATCCTGATCCAGCTCATACCTTGCTGCCCTCTTCCAGCGACGCCCTAAGCCGAGGTCCGTACCCCACAGGGGGTGCCCTTAGCGTGTAGTCGCTTAGTTTTTTAAGCCCTGGCTGAAGGCCTTCATTTATTAGGGCATCCACAGGCAAGACCGGTTAAGCAGACGACAACCTCCAGGGTTGACCTGCGAGATGCCAATTAAAAAATAAAACCATACCCCAAAACCAACCCGTGCAAAATAAGGTACTTAGTCTATTAAAGGGTGTAAAAAGACACTCAACGAAGCCGAGAGTCACTTGTACTCCCCTTAACTTCTGGTTCCCGGACAAAAAATATTAAAGGTCATAATTCCAACTTTTACCGACGTTTTTGTACGTTTTTTTTTTTGTTAACGCAACTTTGAATACCCCAACGACCCCTTTACGGCAAGTTTTCACACCAAAAGTCGTTTCCTAGCAATTATTTATGTGCAATGTTACTTACTTTGATTTACAGAATGACGGCTATGTGATGGGTCTGTGTAAAAAGACCCATCACATAGCCAACTGTATGCATCAGTGATTTTTACCAGACCATACAAAATCACTCCATTTTATTCACAAAACACTGCCAAGCACACAACTCGCAAATCGAAACAAAACACAACCGCACGCTGACACTTTTCCAACCGTCATTGTTTTTTGAAAAAGAACTGCAATTTTCGCTCTATTTATTTACCTAGTTCTACCCAGCAGGCTTGGGTCACACAAATATACAGGTCACAGAAGTTCGGTTCCATATTTAAGCAAAAACTGACGCACACACACAAAGACACGGACGGACGGCGATCTCAAAGGAATGCCAGTCGCGAGTGCGGTTGCACTCGCTGTACGTGAAACGTGGCTATGTGTGCGTGCATTGTCGCTTAAAGTTGGCCTTCTGGACGTGTCTATATAGTGGTTGGGGTAACTTAGTTTGGTTCTATTTTGTGTACACAGTTGAACGGAAACCTAGTTTAATCTGTACTAACGGTAGTGATTTGTCGGTAAATGTTTGCAGTTTAAATAGTGTAGTAGCCCGCTTATTTCAAATTTTCTTACGCTTATTGTCATTTGCAGGTCAGTGTCAGGTTTAATGTTGATCAAAATATGATTCGCGACCGTAACAAGTATGTATTTACAGAATTATAATACATAATTAAAATCATCCACACAATTCAAATTACTCTATTGAAAGACTTTTTAATAAAATTATGAGGTTTTAGGTCAATTCTAAGTTAGACAGTTATAATGACCGCATTTAATTACGCAAAAATGGCTGAACGAAAACGATTTGAATGAAATTTGGAACGCGTGTAGACCATGACTTGGGTCAGACATAGAAATCAACTGGATGCGAGTAGCACAGAACTGGTCGAAGTGGCGATGCTTCGAGGAGGCCATTGTTGAGATCTTTCGGCTAAAATGATAATGATGATGATGATACTTTTATGAAGGTTGTACGTTCCTGTAAGATGATTTCAGACCCACACGCGGGCGAAACCGCGGGAAAAAGCTAGTAAAATATAATACTGTTTACTACTTTGAAAACTCAGTAGGTACAATAATAAATAACACTTGTTTTAGGCGTTTATTGCTTCATCAATAAACGTGGAGTAAGGGAGTATACTAGAGAACCGGTATAAGCAAGGCTTTCCCCTGATAGGACAATTAAATGCCTGCAAAAACAGAACATGGGTGATGTTTTACGATTTCATTTTATTGAACTCGAATCACGAGTACAATAAAATGAAATCGTAAAATATCATAAGACATTAAGTGCCTGTTTGTTTGGTGAATGGGTCGGTTTTATTGGGAGAATATTTACCAATTTCCAAATGTCTCCCTGAGGGTGGCACGTGTGTTGGATCACGTAGCAAAATGGTTGAGCTTAATGGTGCTGATCCATCCGTCATGTTCGTGAACGGGCGCTGTCAGTTGGGACTGTTCATCTCTTAGCTGCCACGGCTTATTTTAATAATTTAATTTTGAGTTTATTTTTCATTTTTGATGTACCTAGTAACGTGTACATCTTTTTACATCGTTCAAACACACATAATACTAATATTTTTGTAACAATATTATTAAAAAAGAGTGTGCATGCAGTTTTTACACGTTCTTCTCCATAGGTACCTCCTACACTTTGGAATGGGCAACTAGCTTCATATTTTTGACTGACCGACTCCTTGACAATAATTGTTCAAATGTGCCTGTAATTGGTTTTGAACTAATGCTGTGAGTTTAAGCTTCGTCCTTTCTGCCTTCCCGTATGGGAAAAAGGTGTTTACGTTTGTATGTATTTTTATAAATTCAATAGTCTTAGTGCTTTGTCTGTTCGCTAGACTTGAGTTTGAGAAATAAAATAGCCATGAAACTTGTTATAAACAACTTTTAAGTACTTAGACTTTAAGACACACCGACCTCATATAGTTTTATTTATGTATATTTAATAAACAAGTAACGTGGACTCCAATATGTTAGTAACAATATTTCTTAACAACTATGTTTGTTTATCTTAACCTACACACCTAACCTAACACTGCCATATATATCAATGAGAACCCCTGCTACAAGCTCAACACTGATGTGGAAAACTTGTAGCAGCGATTCATACACAAGCAGTCCAGTCTGCTCGCGATACACCGCAGTATAATGTTGGGGCTGGTCCGCACCCGGTTCACCCGGGATGAGCATCTTTTTCGCATCGCGTAGAAGTGATCAACATGAGCTTTAGCAAACATCCCTGATGCGCTACAGAAGCGAAACATCCCCATCAACACCTGGAACGCATTATTATATTGAATGCGAATGGCGCTACGTACAAATTTCGACACGTGTAAAATGAGGCTAATCCTAAGATTAGCATTGGTGGCCACCACATAGCAATTTACCGTCGAATGACGTCACTGAAACGTTATCTATGAAACAAAGTTGGTGTGTTTACCTAGAAAGCGTTTTTTGACATCGTCAAATCATCATTTTCATGACAACTGTCACTTTGGCCGTAGCTATACTTACCACCTTACCAAATAAACTATAAATTACGCATTTTACGTGCAAAGGACCTAACCCCTCCCGACCCTTGCTCGAGACAGCCCACGCCGCTGAGCCTGTAGCTTTAAAATCGTCTCAAAATCACTCAAATCCTGATCCAGCTAGTCCCTTGCTGCCCTCTTTCAGCGATGCCCTAAGCCGAGGTCCGTACCCCACAGGGGGTGCCCTTAGCGTGTAGTCGCTTAGTTTTTAGTTAGTTAAGTTTAAGTCCTGGCTGGAAGCCTTTATTCACACCACACACCACACCACACACCACACCACACACCACACCACACACCACACCACAGGCAAGTCCACTTAAGCAGATGACAACCTCATTAGGTTGACCTGCGAGATGCCATACCCAAAGAAAAATAATAAAAAGGAAAGGACCTTCTGACATTCAAGAATCAAATACCTTTACGAATTACATTAAGTTAAGGCCGTAAAGGCTCCATCCTTTTAAACTGGGTAGTTTCGGCTTCCGCCATTATTGATTGAAAAATCCCATCAATTCGGAGGCTACTCAAAAAACCAATATTTATTGAAGAAGATGATTCAGCAACAATTTATACAATTATATTTAAATGGATATTTACATACGGCCGCAATACTTATGAACACACCTGCTTGTTCGGGATTTTTTTTTATTTGCAATAGGGCAACACAAACTAAACTTGGCTTGATTATAAAGACAAATACTATACTATACTTACAGGCGGACTCTTAAAGGATTATATAGCTATGAGAAACAGGGTGAATAGTTCACTCATACTCTTAACACAAAGGAAGGGAGGATTCCGTCTTGACGTATTTGCGCGGTAAACTGTGCTTGCGCGATGCAGGATTTTTCGTGACGTCAGTGTGATGCGTATTACACATATAGCGGTGTAGATGCCACCACAGGAAAATCAACACAAAGACGAGCTAACCTGCAGTCCAACCATAGCGTAACCTCGAGTGTCATTTGAATTGTGCTGCATTGAGACCCCTTTGGCCTAACAAAAATTGTTTTTTTTTTTTTACGGTTTTAATCGCTTTCTTTTGCTTTCTTTTCTTTCTTTCTTTGAACTAAGTGATGCTGAGATTAGTTGGCTGATATTACAAAAGCCGTGATCCTATCGAGCTCAGTTGTTAACTTGGCTGTGCGTGCTGTGGTCTCCCATATCTGAAGTAGTAGTGTATTACATGTACCTGCATGTTGATTCTGTAGTCTGAAAATATAGGTGAAGTGAGCTGTCAGTGCCACTTATGTTAGGGATTGACCAAGACGGGATTACACTGACAGCTCACTCCACGCAAGTCTTCACGGTGAGATTTTTACAGAATCGACATGCTGATGAGTCTTTTTTTGGTAGGGAAAGTGAGTAAGATGTTCGAGCACATGGCATACGGTAAAGAAACGAAGCGCTGTTAGGTGCACTGAGAGTTAATACTTTTCCATTAAAATTGCGCTGTGCAATGATCGGAAAATGAAGCTTTCTGGTTGATTGTCCTACTTTACTCGCAGTGGCGTTGGTGGAGCAGCTAAGTAACTATTTTTGTTTGTCTGGGTTTTCCCACTGTATAGCAGAAGCCCCTAACTTTTCTTCCAATTACTATTTTTGGCTATTTGAGACCAGCCTCAAACAAAGTGATATTTCGTCTTATTACTCGTACAATATAATAGCTTAAGAGAATTTATTTTAATAGAAATGGTTTATCTGATTTAAGGATACTAGAACTAAACCTCCAACGTAACTATTTAAACTCAAGTTCAAATCATAGATATAGTACCGCGTGGTACCAGAATGTTGTTAAAATCGAAGCTCATCGATCAATATTTAATATGATACTTAGATACCTAACGTTGGTTTAATGGAGCGCCTAAGTATAGGTAACAAATGTGTCACAATTTGATGAATGTATGAATCTCGCTGAAATTCAATTAAGTGATGATGTCCTATAAATAATTTAATAAGAATAATTTTGATATAGGTACTAGTGTTATTTGAAGGGCTAATAAGAGCTGTATTGTGGAAATATAATTTAATAAAATATAATTTGATTGTAACCTATAAATTATAGAAGATAAGATACATTTAATCCTGGATTGAGCTCTTTATTCGTCTTGTTAATAATTAATTAAAGATTTAATTATGTGAGAAAAACGGTGGTTCCGAAAAAATCATGAACGATTTTATGGCGATTCCTATAATTTACGGACCGTTATTGGTTAAAATTAACTCTTACTGTATCATTTACCAATAATGAAGCGAATAACTCATAGTTTCGCATCGCAGACCCTCCCTTATGGAAGTAGCTATCACAGGTAAAATAAGCTTACGAATCTCTTTAACTGCTTAGTTTGCCATAAAAATATGCTACCATTGGTAAGAAAAACGATTCGTTTTTGTTTATAGGAACCGCGCATTAGTTGACTTTGACAAAACATGAAGCCACAGAAATCACCAAACGAAAAAAAAAACAACGTAACAAAATGGCCTTACAAAATATTATCGATAGACTTGGGATCGACAAAGTACACATTTTTACCGCCAGCCCTTTGTTCCCACGCCACAAAAGTAACATAAAAGGTGACTCAAAATGCTTCGCAGTACACCGTCAACACAAAATAAATAAGTACAGAAGGTAGGCTCCATTAACGTTAGCGGTGTAATTGCCTATCAAACTTACAGTAGCAATGGCTTTCATTTTGACAGTTCAACAGCATTAATTGCGTAATTTTTTTTTAATTTTCGAAGCAGTGGATTAGAAACATCCCTCGAAATGATACAAATTGTGATTGATAGTTTGTTAAGGGTGCAAATCATGGATAGACTGTGTGAAAGACGATATGGCTATCGTGATGACGACAAACCAAGAAGTACGGAAGAAAAAAAAAACAAGAATATTCCAAAAGAAATAAGGAAACATAGCCTCATAAACACTTTAAGACCAAGACCAATACCAAGACGGGATTACACTGACAGCTCACTCCACGCAAGTCTTCACGGTGAGATTTTTACAGAATCGACATGCTGATGAGTCTTTTTTTGGTAGGGAAAGTGAGTAAGATGTTCGAGCACATGGCATACGGTAAAGAAACGAAGCGCTGTTAGGTGCACTGAGAGTTAATACTTTTCCATTAAAATTGCGCTGTGCAATGATCGGAAAATGAAGCTTTCTGGTTGATTGTCCTACTTTACTCGCAGTGGCGTTGGTGGAGCAGCTAAGTAACTATTTTTGTTTGTCTGGGTTTTCCCACTGTATAGCAGAAGCCCCTAACTTTTCTTCCAATTACTATTTTTGGCTATTTGAGACCAGCCTCAAACAAAGTGATATTTCGTCTTATTACTCGTACAATATAATAGCTTAAGAGAATTTATTTTAATAGAAATGGTTTATCTGATTTAAGGATACTAGAACTAAACCTCCAACGTAACTATTTAAACTCAAGTTCAAATCATAGATATAGTACCGCGTGGTACCAGAATGTTGTTAAAATCGAAGCTCATCGATCAATATTTAATATGATACTTAGATACCTAACGTTGGTTTAATGGAGCGCCTAAGTATAGGTAACAAATGTGTCACAATTTGATGAATGTATGAATCTCGCTGAAATTCAATTAAGTGATGATGTCCTATAAATAATTTAATAAGAATAATTTTGATATAGGTACTAGTGTTATTTGAAGGGCTAATAAGAGCTGTATTGTGGAAATATAATTTAATAAAATATAATTTGATTGTAACCTATAAATTATAGAAGATAAGATACATTTAATCCTGGATTGAGCTCTTTATTCGTCTTGTTAATAATTAATTAAAGATTTAATTATGTGAGAAAAACGGTGGTTCCGAAAAAATCATGAACGATTTTATGGCGATTCCTATAATTTACGGACCGTTATTGGTTAAAATTAACTCTTACTGTATCATTTACCAATAATGAAGCGAATAACTCATAGTTTCGCATCGCAGACCCTCCCTTATGGAAGTAGCTATCACAGGTAAAATAAGCTTACGAATCTCTTTAACTGCTTAGTTTGCCATAAAAATATGCTACCATTGGTAAGAAAAACGATTCGTTTTTGTTTATAGGAACCGCGCATTAGTTGACTTTGACAAAACATGAAGCCACAGAAATCACCAAACGAAAAAAAAAACAACGTAACAAAATGGCCTTACAAAATATTATCGATAGACTTGGGATCGACAAAGTACACATTTTTACCGCCAGCCCTTTGTTCCCACGCCACAAAAGTAACATAAAAGGTGACTCAAAATGCTTCGCAGTACACCGTCAACACAAAATAAATAAGTACAGAAGGTAGGCTCCATTAACGTTAGCGGTGTAATTGCCTATCAAACTTACAGTAGCAATGGCTTTCATTTTGACAGTTCAACAGCATTAATTGCGTAATTTTTTTTTAATTTTCGAAGCAGTGGATTAGAAACATCCCTCGAAATGATACAAATTGTGATTGATAGTTTGTTAAGGGTGCAAATCATGGATAGACTGTGTGAAAGACGATATGGCTATCGTGATGACGACAAACCAAGAAGTACGGAAGAAAAAAAAAACAAGAATATTCCAAAAGAAATAAGGAAACATAGCCTCATAAACACTTTAAGACCAAGACCAATACCAAGACGGGATTACACTGACAGCTCACTCCACGCAAGTCTTCACGGTGAGATTTTTACAGAATCGACATGCTGATGAGTCTTTTTTTGGTAGGGAAAGTGAGTAAGATGTTCGAGCACATGGCATACGGTAAAGAAACGAAGCGCTGTTAGGTGCACTGAGAGTTAATACTTTTCCATTAAAATTGCACTGTGCAATGATCGGAAAACGAAGCTTACTGGTTGATTTTCCCACTTTACTCGCAGTGGCGTTGCTGGAAAATCAACTAAGTAACTATTATTGTTGGTCTGGGTTTTCCCACTGTATAGCAGAAGCCCCTAACTTTCCTTACAATTACCTCTTTTTGGCTATTTGAGACCAGCTTCAAACAAACTGATATTTCGTCTTATTCCAAAATAATAGTTTAAGAGAATTTATTTCATCAGAAATGGTTTATCTGATTTAAGGATACTAAAACTAAACCAACAATTTCACTATTTAAACTCAAGTTCAAATCATAGATGTAGTACCGCGTGGTACCAGAATGTTGTTAAAATCGAAGCTCATCGATCAATATTTAATATGATACTTAGATACCTAACGTTGGTTTAATGGAGCGCCTAAGTATAGGTAACAAATGTGTCACAATTTGATGAATGTATGAATCTCGCTGAAATTCAATTAAGTGATGATGTCCTATAAATAATTTAATAAGAATAATTTTGATATAGGTACTAGTGTTATTTGAAGGGCTAATAAGAGCTGTATTGTGGAAATATAATTTAATAAAATATAATTTGATTGTAACCTATAAATTATAGAAGATAAGATACATTTAATCCTGGATTGAGCTCTTTATTCGTCTTGTTAATAATTAATTAAAGATTTAATTATGTGAGAAAAACGGTGGTTCCGAAAAAATCATGAACGATTTTATGGCGATTCCTATAATTTACGGACCGTTATTGGTTAAAATTAACTCTTACTGTATCATTTACCAATAATGAAGCGAATAACTCATAGTTTCGCATCGCAGACCCTCCCTTATGGAAGTAGCTATCACAGGTAAAATAAGCTTACGAATCTCTTTAACTGCTTAGTTTGCCATAAAAATATGCTACCATTGGTAAGAAAAACGATTCGTTTTTGTTTATAGGAACCGCGCATTAGTTGACTTTGACAAAACATGAAGCCACAGAAATCACCAAACGAAAAAAAAAACAACGTAACAAAATGGCCTTACAAAATATTATCGATAGACTTGGGATCGACAAAGTACACATTTTTACCGCCAGCCCTTTGTTCCCACGCCACAAAAGTAACATAAAAGGTGACTCAAAATGCTTCGCAGTACACCGTCAACACAAAATAAATAAGTACAGAAGGTAGGCTCCATTAACGTTAGCGGTGTAATTGCCTATCAAACTTACAGTAGCAATGGCTTTCATTTTGACAGTTCAACAGCATTAATTGCGTAATTTTTTTTAATTTTCGAAGCAGTGGATTAGAAACATCCCTCGAAATGATACAAATTGTGATTGATAGTTTGTTAAGGGTGCAAATCATGGATAGACTGTGTGAAAGACGATATGGCTATCGTGATGACGACAAACCAAGAAGTACGGAAGAAAAAAAAAACAAGAATATTCCAAAAGAAATAAGGAAACATAGCCTCATAAACACTTTAAATTACAAATTAAATAAATTGCTTATTGATAATTGTTTCTATTTATTAATAAAAAGTTACAGTTATATAAGATTACTGATATTGTGAACGTCTTGTCCACGTATTTATTATTTATTTTTAGTACAGATCGAAGATACCGAAATTAAAGCCACCTTTTATTGAACAATCTTCTATTTCTTATTTTCTTACCGACATTGCCACAGTGCCACACCCACGATAGAAACCACAGAGTCCTTATATATATATAAAATGTCACAGATTAAAAAACACATCGATTAGGGTTTTCAACATCCTCCACACCCAGAAAAGAAATAAAGCTAAGACAAAGTTAATAAAATTAATTTGTCAACAATGTGACATTTTATGCACATTTGTATTTAGCAAACATTATCAAATTCTACTCTTTAATTATAGTCTCTAAAAATAATAATCCAAATTATACCAATCTATAACTAATAATACTAAACATATCAAAGAAGTTTATAAAATCTTAATAACATTGTATTTTAAATCCGTATCAATCATATTCAGTGTCTGGCATCCATACAATTTGAAACACCTACTTATCCTATTATTGTTAATGCTCAATTACCCATAAAACAGATACGCAAGTCATACTAATAATCTGTGCACTAAATATGTGAATATGTAGTGCTGAGTAAGTGTGTAATGTGTATGTTTACTGAATAAACAAAATCAAATCAAGACACTAGTTTCAAATCAAATACCTGCTGGGTATCCTAGCAACCCGGCCAGAGCGGGTGGTCTGCTCTTTGACCTTATCTTTCTCTAGGGGGTTACTAGTACTAGGAGAGACGACTGGAACTAACGACGGGGTCCCCTCAGGCACAGCTTGCTGAACATTAGTGGTAGGTATAATCTTACCTGGAGCACTCTTCTCATGTTTTGGGAACTCTACTTCAGGATTAGTAATCTCAAGAGGAAATAAACGCTGAAATGGACGTACCTTGGTGCCAGTTGATGTTCTCACCTTTGCTGTTCTGTTGATATTATCACGACCTGTAAAAATCTCTTCTATTATTCCAAGAGGCCATTTCACTCTTTTATCTTCTGTTTCCAACAAAACAATATCTCCAACATCTAGTTTTGTTTGTTTCTTATTTCCTCTTTGTACTAAAGCTGTCAAATATTCTGTCTTGAATCTTTGTTTAAAGTCTTCTCGTAGTTTTAACAAGTACTTGAGTCTGTAATTTAAACTTTTAGCATCTGCTGCATCCAGATCTGTAACATCATTGTGAGGAATACTTTGTATGAAACATAATGGTGTCAATGGTTCTAGATGTGTATTCATATCATCTTGCACATATGTCAGAGGACGTTGATTCATTATTGCCTCACATTCATATAAGATGGTCACCAACTCCTCATAATCCACACGCGACTGTCCTAGGATCCTTCTCAACATTTCCTTCATTATACGTATTAGTCGTTCAAAAAATCCACCCCACCAAGCTGCTGTTGGAGCATTCATCTTCCACTTGATACGTTCAATAGTTGAGAATTTCTGGACTTCTTTCCAATCTATTTCCGAAAGCCTGTTCTTTGTGCCAACCAGATTAGTGCCATTGTCGCTGATTAACTGTTTAATCCTACCTCTTCTAGCAATGAACCTTCTTAGGGTTAGCATAAAAGCTTCTGTTGACAGCGATTTTGTTAACTCCAAGTGGACACAGCGATAAACTGCACATGTGTATAGTACAACCCAACATTTTTCTCCATTGCGTAGGAACAGGGGGCCAGCCAGGTCGACGCCACTTACTTGGAATGGGGAAGTGCACTGAATTCTTTCACTTGGCAATGGGGCAGTAGGGGCTTGTACTGATTTAGACCTGAATCTGGTACATACTACACATGAACCTATAATAGATTTTGCAAGCCGTCTTATCCCAATAATCCAAAATTTGGCTCTTATGTCTGCTGTCAATTGGTTAGCACCTGCGTGCTTGAGCTCTCGATGTCTTTGCTCCACCAATCTTCTTACAATGATGTTGTTCCCTGGGAGCAGTACCGGAAACTTGGTTGTCTCTGGAAAGTCTGAGAGTAAAAGTTTAGTTTTGATTTTTAACAGGCCATCATTATCATAAAAATGTACGAGTCCTCGAATTTTCTTCTCTATGTCATCTCTATTTTCTGCCTGTATAATTCTGATTACTCTATTTTCACTCTCTTCATATTTTTCGCACCTTAGCTCGCCTCTTATTTTAATTTTATGACGTGCATTGTGTGCAAATCTGAGCATCCAAGTAACCATTCGAATAATTTTGTTGTATTTAGAAAAATAGGAGAGCTGACCTGTCGTACCTTCATTTGAGACTGTTGTATTACAAACTGCGGTCTTCTTAAGCTCACGACTGGCCTCTAACTCATCCACAACCAGCACAGTCTGCGGCCACGTTTCTGGTTGCTGTCGGAGCCAGGCTGGTCCTTCCCACCAACGAACCTCGAGCAACTGACGTGCGTTGCAACCCCTGGATGCTAAATCTGCCCAGTTGTCTGATCCAGGAATATGATACCAATTGTTTGTCTTAGTGATTTGTCTGATTTCTTTGACACGGTTCCCTACATAGGTATTCCAGAGCAGCTGTCTTTTAATCCAACATAATACTACTCCTGAGTCAGTGTAACAAAACTCTTTGCAGTCATTTAATTCCAGATACTTTCTTGCTTCCGATAGCAACCTCGCACCTACTAGTGCTGCCAACAATTCAAGTCGCGGTATCGTCGCTTTCTCTGGAGTTGATACTCTTGATTTTGCAGAAATCAATCGAACAGTCACAATGCCTTTGTTTTCGGTTCTCAGAAAGACACAGGCTGCATATCCAACCTGGCTAGCATCACAGAACATATGCAAGCTTGTAGCACATTTTTGTAGCTGTGCTGCTGACAGTCTTCGTGGTAGTCTGCAACTATTTAAGCATTCAATATGTTTATACCAATTTTTAAATTGTGATTGAACATCATCAGGTAATTCGTCGTCCCATTTTAATTTCCTGATCCAAATTTGCTGTAAAATCAGTCTCGGAACCAAGGTGACTGGACATATAAATCCAATGGGATCAAAAACTTTTTGTGTCAAAGACAAAATAATTCTTTTGGTAATTTTATGTAATTCAGTGTATGAAGGCATAGAATTTATATTACAACACAACTCGTCTGTGACAGTGTCCCATTGAAACCCTAGCACCTGAATCATTATATTTTTAGTTTCATTTATTTGTAATGGGGATGTTACCCATTGCCTCAAATTGAACTTTGCTTTATTCATTATACATTTAGCTTCCTGAATGAATTTCTGGGTTTCTTTAGTGGAATCCAAGCTTGTTACTAAATTGTCTACGTAGAATGATTTGGCTAATATATCTGCTGTATCCTTTTGCTCTGTTATTAGATTAAGGTGATGTGAAATAGTTGCAGAAAGCAGGAAAGGGCTTGCAGTTAAACCAAAAACAACTTTCCGGTGTCTGTACACTTTAAGCTCTTCACCTGATCCATTCTTCCACCAAAAAAACCTTAGGTAGTCCCTATCTTGTGGTGTTACTGACACTTGTAAAAATGCTTTTTCAATGTCAGCGGTTATACCAATACAACCTTTGCGAAATCCTGTTAGTATTTTGGGAATTTTATCAAGGAAATTAATTCCTTTGTCTAAGCACGAGTTTAATGACTTACCATTTTTATCTTTTGCTGATGCATCAAATATTGGACGCAACTTTGTTGTAAGACTGGCCTCCTTGGATACAGCCCTATGAGGTAAGTAATGCACTTTGCCTATGTCTCTCTCTGCATCAGGTACTTCTTCTATAATGCCTGCCTGCTCCCATTCGCTTAAAATGTTATTGTAATCATCAAACTTATTACCTGCTTTTAATTTTCTTGTTGTAGATTCCAGTCTGAGAATGGCAAGCTGTTTGTTGCTTAGAAGATCATCATGCCCAGCCTTCCATGGAAGATGCACCTCATACCTGGATTCAGAGTTGACTTGTATATTTTCTTCAAAACATGCTATCACCTCCTCTTCTATCTGCTGCTTGGACTGCACCTGCATAGGGTCATTAATGCCTAATATTTCTAAATCCCAAAAGTTAATAAAATCTTGTGAACAAAATAAAGATGTGACTATATTGCTGTTTGTTGCAGATATTTTACCCTGTAGTGTCCACCCTAATTTTGTTTTAATGGCAGTTAAACCATTTTCGAGATGAACAAAGGAATCAGTCAGTAGCAACCCTGCATAATCAGCTCCTATCAATAGACCTATATCAGAGCTCTTAGTGTCAGTCAACCTAATGTTTTGTTTGTTTAACAATCTTATTACAGACTCATTATCCACTTTGGGAACATTTTTGCAAATACAAGATTGCTCTAAAGCTGACATATCAAATTTGAATGAACTATTAGTACTTTGTACTGTGAAATTGTATACATTATACTCCTTAGAAGATACAGTGACACCTCCAAACAAAGAATTACTTAATTCTTCTTTCCCTGCCGCTGGTAGTTCAAGTTTCTCCGTTACCTCTTTCTTGATATACGACCTTTGTGAGCCGCTATCAAACAAACATCGCACTGTTGCTACTCTGTCTCCACAATGGATTTTCACGGCTACAGTTTGTAGTAGAGTTGTTGTATTTGATGTCTTCAAATTATTCTGTGAGAAGTTTTGTAAAGTTGCAGCAGAGTCACTCTTTTCTGATTTTGGGTATGTTGTATGGTCACCTTTTGTTTGGGACTTGGAATATGTTTTATTGTCACTCACTGTTTTTTCAGAAGATGTCCCAGCACATAAAACAGGAGAATGTCGTTGTCCACACACATAGCACTTAACAAAACATTTGCATACCTTTGCATGATGCCCAACCTTTAGACATAAGACGCAGGCTTTCTTCTTTTTTAAATGTTCTCGCCTCTCTTCAAGAGACATTTTTGATATTTTGTAGCACTCAATGCTTGAATGATCCTTTTCACACCAGATACATTTTCTATCAGCTCGCTCTTTTCGAGTAGTTTCACTGTTTACCATAAAGCATCCTGCTGTTGTTTTGAGAGGCTTACCTGTCTCTGTGTCAAATGTTGATTTAGCCATGGTTATTCTTTGTTCACTCTCCACTTCTTTCTTTAGAAATTCCAATAATGAGCTGAGTACATCATCCATTTTCTCCGGTCTCGCTCTCTCCCAGGCTTTGAGGGTATCAGTTGGTAATGCTGACTCCACCATTGGTAGAAGAAATGCAGAGAATTTATCTTTTGCAACCCCTAATATATGTAAAGCTCTCAGTTGAGCATTGAGTTTGTCATATAGTGAGGTTAAATCATTGTTTGATTCTTTATTCAATATTAATGCTAATAATTCTCTCACATAGACCTGGATTAGTAAATCTTCTCGAGCATATCGTGCTTTAAGCTCTTCAAGACATTGTTTATAACTGGTATTTGCCAACGGAAAACTATCCACAAATGACTTAACATCAGTACCTTCTTCCATCGCCTGTGATAGATATTGGAATTTGTCGATTTCGTCAATTTCAGGGTTGCTATCAACTTTTTGGAATGAACCCCAGAAGGTTAACCAATTTTTTATGCTTCCGTTAAATGTCTTTAAATGTAGACGCGGTAGTTTCATCTCGCGATCCCTGTCTGTGAATCTTGGAGACGGCTTCGCCGTCGAAATCGATTCGTATCGTGTTTGTAGGATCATCCATCTTGTTTCGTATTTAGAGACATCGTTCAATTCGTCATCGAGATCCTTTTCTTTCCAATCACTTAAATTTACTAAGAGTTGTTGAATCTCGCTGTCTAACGTGTTCAAATTTTTGTGGCATTCTTCCATATATTTATAGCATGACTTCGCCTCGATTTCGTTATAGTCCGTTGCGTTCAGCACAGTTTCGAATGCGTTAGCAGACTTTGTAAAATGCCGACGCAATACGGAGCGTACCTTCGTTTTCTGATCCATGATCACGGTCGCCAGATTGTGAACGTCTTGTCCACGTATTTATTATTTATTTTTAGTACAGATCGAAGATACCGAAATTAAAGCCACCTTTTATTGAACAATCTTCTATTTCTTATTTTCTTACCGACATTGCCACAGTGCCACACCCACGATAGAATTTTTTTTTTTTTTTTTTTTTTTTTTTTGTGTATGGCATCTCGTAGTTGACCTTGAGAGGTCGTGACTACTTAACCGGACTATCCTGTGGCTGCCTTAAGCGGACTCAAAGCCTCCAGCCAGGGGCGTAAAACTACTACTTATATTATTAAGCGAACGCTCGCTAAGGGCACCCCCTGTGGGGTACGGACCTCGGCTTAGGGCGTCGCTGACGGGAGGACAGCAAGATGGGACAGGCTGGATCAAGTTTAGTTGATTATTATTAATCGGGGAATTTAAAGCTACAGGCTCAGCTACGGCGCGGGCTGGCACTTCGTCGAGCAAGGGTCGGGGGGGACAATTACGTCGGGATCTTCGCGAGGAACCTCGGCGGCGAGGTCGGAATGTCGGTCTGTGTTTGTGCACTGTACTGGTGGCCCTACTGCTCTCCTGAATGAGAGTTATGTGGTCATCGGGATCGGTGAGGACATGCTTGGGACGGCGGACCTGACTAATGGAGGAGGGTATATAACTAGCGGCTTTCACAACCAGAGGGTTGCGGTGATTCGCGGCGGTCTCGAAGAAACGCTTTGAAATACGTTTCATGAACTGGCGGATAGTGGGAATCTTTAGGTCAACGTGAAGGATCTCGTTGCGAACGTACCAGGGGGAGCCTGTTATCCTACGGAGGAACTTGTTCTGGAGGGTCTGCATTCTATTGAAGCGAACGGGCTTGGACCCACGATAGAAACCACAGAGTCCTTATATATATATAAAATGTCACAGATTAAAAAACACATCGATTAGGGTTTTCAACAGATATATTTCATTATATTTTTTATGATTTTTTTATTTTAAAGATTTTACCAGCCTTATAATGTAAGAATAATAATTTGAAAAAACTGATGTGTCGTCACATATTTTTAAAGTTAACGTGTAAACGAAACATATAAGATCATAATAATGGGGATGATGACAATATTGATTGAAATGAACACAAAAAGGTTTTATTTCCAAATAGTGCAAATAATATTACAAAAATTGTAAAAGCTTAAAAAATTGCCAAGTTATAAACATTTTAAAATAAGTGTTAGTCAAGGACAGCACTATCGTAGAAGTGACGTCACGACTATGTAACTTCATACTAGCGTCGTACATTGTCCGTACCGCGCTACAAGTACAGTAATAATCCCCTCCAAAAACTTTTAAATCGTGTATCGTCTATATATATTTACATCGATTTAACAGATTTTTTACATTATCTCAGTATGTTATATAGCCTTCTTTGTAATTACAATAATTTTAGGAATATTTTTAAAAGTGGTCATCATCCCAATTATACAGTGTGGAAGGGACATCAACGCACAATTCAGTATATGATTCTGAACCCCCCTGCGTTATTTTTTTTGTCGTTATCAAAAAAAAATCTGCTGTTTCATAGAAAAGTGCAATACATACGCGGTCAAAATGTATGGCAGAGCAATCATTTTTTACTGTCGCAGCATAAGATTCACATACAACAAGCAATTTCCGGAGTGCGTTATAAATGCTGTTTGTTTGTTTTCACGCCAAAACGGCTGAACGGGTTTAGATGAAAATTGACACACAGATAGAGCATACCAGACCATGACCATGACCTGTGTAAAGAAAGACTTAGGGTATTTCCATCCTGGCAAACGAAGTTGCGTGCAACGGCTAGTATGTTAATTATTATTGTATTGTAGACTACATTTATAATATGTTTAATTTACAGATTTTACATTGGCAAATCTTTAATAATGGAGACTGTTTTTAAATTTCTGGCCTTTAGTCCGCACGGGAGCTGAGCGAGCAAAGTGCGGCCGCGGACGCGGCATCGACCGGACAGCGGTACATCCATGTTGGGTGTAGTTACTCGGCTATTTAGTATTTTCAAGACCCCAAAATAGGAATTATTAGAGGTACACAAAAAGCAGCGCATTTATTTTATTGGACTGTTCAATCATATTTTTCGAAAAGCCAAATTGATTTGAGGTATAATGAAATACAAGCTTTTACATTAATGTTAATCAATGAACCTACAAACTAAACTTTAACGGTGTTATAAAAGATAATTGTCAAAGTGACATGTAGACTGTATTTTTTTCCAGTGAATGAAGTGTGCTTGCTTTTTCGCTCGTAGTATGAACCGACCTAATCTTATTTTGATTTTGTGCCACCAATCAACTAAGTCCTCTGAAACTGATAACAATTTTCGAGAGGGTATAAAAATAATTTATTTTCTGATGGAATTTTTGTTTTTCCAGCTGATGGGCTTTTGTTTTTCTTTTGATGGGCTTGAAATGTAAATGTTTTGTTATTGCTTTCTGAGTAGGCTGATTGAACAAAAATTATTTAGAGATTTGAAAATATTTTAAGGGAGGATAAGATGGCAGTGACTCTAGGTAATATCCTGATGGAAATACAGATCCGATTTTAATGGAAAACATCGTTATACGTGAGAAAAGTTGGATTGATAATTACAGCAGTAGGTGAATGTGGAAATCTGCAATTTACAGTAGCTATCTTGTAATTAAGATCACTAAAAGGCTTCCTAGTTACTATGCGGTTTGAGAACAATCGTACCTACCGATTTGTTTAACATTGTATGTATATATGGATTACTTATGAAAAGAAAGCAGCAGACCCCTCCCGACCCTTGCTCGAGCCAGCCCGCGCCGCTGAGCCTGTAGCTTTAAATTCGTCCCTAAATCACTCCAATCCTGTTCCAGCTAGCCCCTTGCTGCCCTCTTCCAGCGACGCCCTAAGCCGAGGTTCGTACCGCACAGGGAGGGCCCTTAGCGTGTAGTCGCTTGGTTTTTAGTTAGTATTTAAGTTTAAGTCCTGGCTGGAGGCCTTAATTTATTAGGGCAACCACAGGCAAGTCCGTTTATTTAGTTTATAAATATTTCACTGTTTTGATAACTATTGGTCATTACAACTAAAGAAATTATAACATATCGCTCTGTATGGATAATGTTGTATAATACTGAATATTTATTTGGTATTGTTCGTCGAATCGTTGAGCTCCTTTAGTTCTGAGTTGTGCTGCATGATTACTGACAAATGAGCGCACTGACTGGACAGGTCCACTCAATCTGCGTGGTTCTTTCCTCAAAAGACCATTTCAGACATCAATTCACATGGTCTTCACATGATCTGACCAAGATTATGTCTGGACTTTAAAAGAGACTGCGACCTTTGAGCTTCTTTCGGCCTTTCTTCTCAGAGTAGTCAGATAGGAAACGCCAACCTCATCTAGTTTTTAAAATATTATTGTTGTGTAAAAACCTACTTACAAAAATAAAATCATTTATTATTTAGTTATAAAAGCATTTGGAAAGTAGTTTTGTTGTCAATTTTCAGAATGCATCTCCATTACAACAACTAAATAATAGCAATTTGTGTTAGATTATATACTTGTTAATCCATAGCTTTGTTGACATGACATTAGAATAATATTTTCTAATCTGTGTTACTAAATTATACCACTGTTATTTTATCAAAACCTCGTTTAATTTAACAATTTGTCTAAATTGTTAAATTATAAAAATAATTTTTTTTTATTGTTGTTTGATATAATTATCAATTTCCTTTTTACCAATTAATGTGTAAAACCAATTTTAGCAGTGGACATTAACTTGGTGCCACTCATTACAATAACATAATATATATATTTAATTTCCTTTGAGGCAAACCCTCAAACCCGATCGCCGTCCTACCGTCCTCGCCGCCGAGGCCCGCCGCGACGCCCAAATCCACGCCCCTCCCGACCCCTGCTCGAGCCAGTCCGCGTCGCTGAGCTTGTAGCTTTAAATTCGTCCCTAAATCACTCCAATCCTGATCCAGCTAGTCCCTTGCTGCCCTCTTCCAGCGACGCCCTAAGCCGAGGTTCGGACCCCACAGGGGGTGCCCTTAGCGTTGTCGCTTAGTTTTTAAGTTAGTACATAAGTTTAAGTCCTGGCTGGAGGCCTTAATTTATTAGGGCAACCACAGGCAAGTCCGTCTAAGCAGACGACAACCTCATAGGTTGACCTGCGAGATGCCATTCCCAAAAAAAAAAAAAGAGGCAACCCCTCAATAATCATAGGTACCAATGCCAAACCATACTGGCTACAGTCCAAAAATGAAATGTAATATTCGTTGTTGAAACCACTTAGCGTGTTATATTATGTACTACATTTTGTATACTATTAGAGTGTTTTAATATTATTTGCAGAATGTTTTATGGATGGTATATTTGATTTGGTTGTTGTTATGATAAATAGTGTTTAGTTTTGACCCTATTGTGAAGTAATTTTGGTAATTTTCGGTAGTTTTTAAATTTTAATAAAAAATTCAAGAGAACATTTTAAAAAAAACTTCGTAAAGAAACCATCATTCACTGTTATGATTTTTAATATGAAAACTCGGATACATCGAGTCTTCAGCATATTAAATGAAAATTTAATAAATCACACAATTCGTCCCGCCCGAGTCTGCCCCTGTTCAAGTCGGGGGTTCCCGGGCAACCTTTGATGCCGTTTTATTAGTTTAGTTTGTACCTTTTTTGTGAAGATTTAAATACAAAGTTTTTTTAATAACTTGAATGGAAGTTGAGATTTTTTAATAGAAATAGTCGCTCATTGGTCTCTAACGACAAAGATTATGGTTGAATAATATGAAAATGGCGGCCTTGTCCTTTTTTTAAATCTTTTAGATTCGCAACAAGCTTAAGGATCCATTAGATGGAAAAAGGACACCGATTTTGGAAACCTGCAACAGCTGAATTAAGCGTTGTTGACTTTAGACGCAAACCCTTTAAAAAAGAACAATGGCTGACTTTAAAAAAAAAAATGCATTTGCTTCGGTTTCTAATATAAAAACACAAATCTACTTGGGTAGATAAAATTATTTCTTTGCCCTCATGAACACGTCTATGAAAATTGCTATACTTCTAGTCATTTCGCTCACAAGAGACGGAATGATATAATATGTATATCTAATTCAACCTCAAAACATGCCTTTGTAGAAAGATTTTACATTCTTAGGTCTATTTCTGTACAATAAATTTAATAAAAAACTAGATCATAATCAGCCTATTATGTTCCCACTGCTGGGACACAGGCCTCCTCTCTATGAGAGGAAGTAGGCCGTAATCCACCACGCGGGCCCAGAGCGGGTTGGTAGATGTCACATGTCTGCGATTTTTTTGGTTTCTAAGACATGCCAGTTTCCTCACGATGTTTTCCTTCACCGATTTGAGAGCAGTGAAAAAACTAAGTATCTATAAATTCATATTCGTATTCACATTGATTTTTTTGCGTTCCACAAGGTAAAAAGATGTTAACAAAAGACTTAGAGCTAAGAGCCATTGTAGCCCCTGTCAGGGCACAGCAAAATTACAGATTAATACAAATTTGCTATTATTGTTACTTATTAATCTAGATCGTAGGAAGCTAAAAAAAAAATTATACATTAAAACTGAATTATACATTATTACAAAAAAAAGTCAATAACAATAACCATGAATAGTAAGGATGCTGCCAATTTTTTTTATTTTTAAGTCCAATAAGTATTTGTGTCCAAATAGTAGAAACAGTATTATAAAAAGTGTAAAAGTTAATAAATTGCCAAATTTTAAAAAGGTTTTAAGGTAAGTGTTAGGACAAGGACAGCACTGTCGTAGTAGTGACGTCACGAATATGTAACTTCATAATAGCGCCATTCATTGTCTATACCGCGCGACAAGGACGAGAACAATCTCCTCCAAAATCTTTAATCGCTTCTTCATTATTTCTATCTATTTAACAGATTTTTTCGATTATCTCATTTTACTATGCCTGCTTTAAAATTAAATTATTTTTTCAAACATTTGTTTTATAAGTGATCATCCCAATTCTATATTTTTTTTTGTAATTAAATTACTATACCTGTAAACAAATTCTACTAAAATATTTAATTACCATCGATTATGCACACACAGAAGATCTACTTGCTGTCTTTACGTAGAACCACTAACATGCTATTTTACTTCCATTTACCTAAGTTTATGCTTTATACTCATTGTTAATTTATTTTATTAAATATTTATTTATGCACTTTCTAGCCTGAAGCACAGGTTCAACCTAGTTCAGGCAAATTTGCAGCTGTGCTCTTTTTTAAATTGTTAAGGTATTTCTTGTAAATGTGTCCCTTTTATACATAAAAGATTTTATTATTATTATTTATGCCTGAAGTCCCATTTCGAAAACTAAATGGGATTGTAACACATATTATCATACGTAAATACAAGTTTGACCGCTTGAGAAAAAGCGTTCCTTACAGATGGGGGTCGAAAGGACGATGTAACTTTGAAGTGGCGGAGAATTTAATAACATACATACACGTTTGGAACTTAAGTATAAACTTGACACGTCATGAACAGAGGTACAAATACCAATCTAAACTAAGGGACTCATCAATCCAAACACCACAATATGACGCGGGTGACAGACGGCCTCCCAACCCATTTTGTATTCAAAAGTTGCCCATGCGTTAAATAACTTTGTTCTTTGTTTCATGGGAATTTCGTATCCCATGGGTTTTAATGGAAAAAGAGAGTTTGATTCAATTTAACGACCGAAATTCTTGAGCCGTATCATGGGATAGATTAAATTCTATTCTGATATTCAAATCTAATTTTGAATCGAGTTTAATGACTGATAATGATCAGTCATTAAATGGCTCTAGAATTGTTACATTTAGATTGGAATGAATCGATGAATGTTAATTACTCTGATTGTCTAGATTTCAAAGTTGAAACTTTTATATTAAAAGTTATAAATTAACATGTTTTTTTTCTTTTGTACGTCATATTTCCTATGCTTTACTGAAATCGTTTATTTTCAAAAAGGCAGTTGGAAGACATTTTGAACGCCAAATTTTACAAAAAAAATGAATTGATTTTAGGCGCCCCTTCCAAAAGGTAGTTTCGTATGGAGAAGAATGGGCAAGAAACTCCACCGTTGCTCTTTTGAAATGTTTTACAATATTTTGTACACATTTATTACACATACAACTACTAACTCCGGCCGGTAATTCCAGGGATATAACCCCCTGCATACAAACTTACTTTGAAATGAGAATTTGTTTAAAATACTAGTCAGTTTGAATGGTGGTACCGACTTTCCAGGGTGGCTTAATTACTTACAATATAACTAAGTTATATGCTTGCAATATATAATACGTGTGTTCTAGCCAACAGTACAAGGGCAAAGTTTAAACGACCACATGCTCGGTAATCATGGTATAGACACTAGACAGGTTTCCTATGGTAGGGATATCGTCCAAAAGACCCATCACATAGGCGTCAACTACGCTTTCTGTACATCAAAATCAGTAAGATAAGATAAGATACAGGGTAAGATAAGTAAGATACAGGCATAATATAGTATAATAATATAATATACATACAGTCTAAGATACAGGCCACCCCTAGTTTAGGAGACAGAATTTAATGTTTTTGGTAATATAGACAATTATTTCTTTCTCCCTTTGTGTCCATTGTTAGTTGATTAAGTCTTAGCATATACTACTAAACAACCTGTGTCTTTGTATATATTTTTGGATCAATAAACTTATTATTATTATTATTATTTATATTTAGTAAGATTGCACTAAAAAAATTGCTGGGAAACGATTTTTATTGTTGGTGTGAAAATTTGCTGTTAAGGATAGGCAGAAACTACATAACGCCACCTGCTGCGATCCTTACATACTCCTTTTGCTTTTTTTTACGCTCATACATCTGGTCATACACACACGCCGGTTGCGAGAACTACGCACCTGCTACTTTAAATGACTGCTCTTTTTTTTATTTTTTATAAATGGCATCTCGCAGGTCAACCTATGAGGTTGTCGTCTGCTTAGACGGACTTGCCTGTGGTTGCCCTAATAAATTAAGGCCTCCAGCCAGGACTTAAACTTATGTACTAACTTAAAAACTAAGCGACAACGCTAAGGGCATCCCCTTCGGGGTACGAACCTCGGCTTAGGGCGTCGCTGGGAGAGGGCAGCAAGGGACTAGCTGGATCAGGATTTGAGTGATTTAGGGACGAATTTAAAGCTACAGGCTCAGCGGCGCGGGCTGGCTCGAGCAAGGGTCGCGAGGGGCTAATGACTGCTCTGAATATTAAGTAATAGTTATACATGTTGTAAACTACTTTACAATTATTGAAGTACAAAAAAGAAGTCGGATCTAACAGTTCCAGCAGTCAATATCTACGCTCTTCCACGAATTACTGTCAAGAATCTGCCGAGACATATCTCGACAGCATTTAGATTCAGTATAGAAAAAACTATTTTTTTAAACGACGCTATTTAGGTAAGTACCTAAATACAATACCTATTTGGGTAGATACTTGTACATATAACAACAAGATAATTGACTGTGTCTTGTGTGTAGTGTCTAATGTGGTACCTACCAACCTTGTACCATATCCTACGAATAAATGAATTTGTCTTTGCCTTAGAAATCAAAGTATCCTCTTCGTTTATTAGCCCACTGCCGATAAGCTTCGCTACTTGATTACTTGCTGAATCATGACAAATAGAGTGCGGAGCTTCCAACTTTGTTTTCCTTCCAATGATAAATGGTGTACGAAGGAATGGGAGAAAAGAACCAGTATAGAAATCGAGGAGTCTCACTCAGTCGGTTTTGCACTTTTTGATTGATTGGAATAAAGCAGAAAATAGAATAACATTCTGACTGCAAAAAACAGTTTTTTTTCTTTCGTGGATAACAGTTGAATGTCGTAGTGGCCTGGAGTTTTACGGTTCTTTTTTTAAACCAACGAGATTTTTTTTTAAGCTAGCAATTATTTACTTTCAAAGTTATTATGAAGACTTCGTTCTTAAACTGACCTAATTGGTGATGTGTGTAAGGCCAGATGTATGAACGTAAAAGAAGCAACACCTTCTTTCTACGGGGGTAGGCAGAAACAACAGAACGCAACCTGCTACGATCCTTACGAAAGAGTATGTGGAGTTTATGTATGTTATTAGATTTTCAACGAAGAAACCGTTTATAGGAAATTCGCCAACCCACTGCGAGCAAGCGTTGTGTTCTCACAAAGCCCGTTTCTTCCCTATATTAAAAGTGATATTTTCCGTCCAAAATATTCTTCAATTTAATTAACATTCAGTATCTACTCATAATTCCTGATGTATCAAAACATCAGCATATAAACCTTCCTACCTGCTTTCAAAGCCATAAGCTGATTTCGCTACCAGAATACAATCGCTCAGCCGACTCATACCGATGTGCTGCGATTAGATAGCGGACCGAGTAACCGCTGCCTCAACAGAATCGATGGTTCGGAATCTAATTGAATCGATTAAATTATACTCGATGTTACATCGAATGTTTTTTTTTTTGCGGTTTATGAACTGGCGTGGTTGGGAGTTTTATTTGGACGTTGGAATGTGATATAAATTTGTGTTTAAGGTTTTTATACAATACTAGCACTTCGACCGCAACTTCGACCTCGTGGACGAGATTTTTACTTCTTTTGGCCTAGTCCAGACACGCAGTGAAATCCTCCCTCAAGCTCTTAATTACTTACGTTTACTTTCGAAAAACCCAAAGACTTATAAACTCTTTATTCTCTGTCAAAAGTTTTAATACCATTATTCGAGGTGACCGGACAGCGCTTTCAGATTCTTTCGTAATTTTAGCACTTCTTAAATCCTTTTGCAAGGTAGTTTTGAAAACCTTATTATGATAGTATTCGGGCTAAGTTTCAAGTGTATTTATTTATTAAAAGTTTATGTACTAGTAAAATAATACTGTACAAAGACGAACTTATTGCCCGAGGCATTTTCTACCAGTCAACCTTAGGGTGATGCAGGGAAAAACATGGCAGGTGCAACAAAAGGTATAGATACGTCGAAAAATAATAAAATACGAATACATAGATACTTAAATACATACATATAAACAGATTGAACTTTGTCAGGAGAAATAACGATAGGTAGATGAGAAAACGAATCCAGCAAATCAGCGCCGAGATGATTTTACAAACTTCTCACGAAAATGTTCACGAGCCTTCACCCCTTTCCTGCCTTTATTAACTCAAGAAGTTAGATTTTTAAAAGAGGTGAAAAAGAGGGCTTTTTACTCCTTTAAAGGTCGCATTACCATACACTCCTTTTTAGAGCCCGCCTACATCAAAGAAGCAACCCTTAATTTCTTATATGTCAGTCTTTCTGCAATTCGCACGAGTTAATCAGGCATGCAGTAAAATCCTCCTCTTGTAAAATGGACTACCACTTTTCAACCCGTCAGGGATGGATTTTCGAAAAACGCTGAAACACCTTATTCTTTATTTTTGGTCTTAAGTATTAATGCTAAGTTTCGAGTTAATCAGACTAGAACATTCTTCCATAGAAACTTTGAATGGGGTATTGAAAGAATAAGGTGTTTCAGCGTTTATCGAAAATCCAACTCTAACGGGTTGAAAAGAGGTGTTAAATTTTACGGTGGGAGATTTTACTACATGCCTGATTAACTTAAAAAAATGCTATTAATAATGTTTGAGACATGTTATGGAAACATCAAATCAAATAATATATTTCTTTGCTAACGTGGGTAAATTTGTACATAGGTGTTGTCATAAAGTTAGTTCTCCATGTTCTGCCGTCACATGGGCATGCAAATCATAGTCAATCATATAATTTTAAATAACATTAGAAATGATAATGACTTAAAAAGTTCCACCGCTGTGAGGTGAAAAAGGGAATACAGTTTTTTTATTATTTTACTCGTATTTAGGGGGAAATTGTGACAAACTCAAAATAACGAACTTTATAATTTACTTAGATATGGATACGTGCAATTTTATTAAATCAAGGAATAAGATTTCATACAAACGAAATCCTATCTTTTCACCCACATTAAAGGTCGAATTTCTAAAAACCCCCTTTTTAGTGCTCCCCATATATACACACCATTTTGGTGGAAGTTGAAAATCAGAGGTAAAAGTTGAAAACTGATAAGATCACAATTTCGTTTGTCGGTAGAATTGGGTAGTTTTTTCTAAAAGCTTTATTTCTAGGTTTTTAGAGTAGTCGAACCATAGGTCTTAAATGTGTTTCTTTTGAATTTGCAACCCTTACCCTACCTTAAAATATATAACACCAAACTGTTGGTTCGACGTACTTCGTTACATTCAATTGTGTTTATCTTCATTCTCATATCTTACTGCCTTGGACATCATATTGAAGTCTGACAACCAGTCTCACTATGGGGTATCGTGTTACCCAGTAACTGGGTTGTAGAGGTCAAATAGGCAATCGCTCCATGTAGCATGATCAGCCTATAATCTTCCCACTGTTGGAACACATGTCTGTGTAATCTGCTGTAATACACCACCAGTGTGGGTTGGTAGATCTCACATGCCTTCGAATTTTTGGTTCTAGGACATCAATTTCCTCACGATGTTTTATTTTATTTATTTATTTATTAATAATTATTTATTAAAAAAAATACTGTACAAAGGCGGACTTAATGCCTGAGGCATTTTCTACCAGTCAACCTTAGGGTGATGCAGAGACAAAACATGGCAGGTGCAACAAAGGGGATAGATAACTCGAAAAAGAGTACACTACTAAAACATAAATACTTAAATACATACATATAAACAGAGGTGGATGAGAAAACGAATCCAGCAAATCAGCGTTGAGATGATTTAACAAACTTCTCACGAATATGTTCACGAGCCTTCACTTTGAAAGATAACCGACTGGTTGCCATCCTGATGTTCAGAGGGAGCGCATTCCAAAGAAATAAGATGAAGAAAAAATATGTTTTCCTTCACCGCTTTAGAGAGCAGTGGTGATGAAATAATGAACACAAAGCAAAGCGCCTGTCTGGGTTCGAACCGACGACCTACAACTCGTAAGTCGGGACCGACACCATTGAGCCACCACAGCTTACATAGTCTGGAAACGCTCATAACGACAACATAATTAAGAAATATCCATTAGAAGAGAATGTGAGTTTCGTTCTCGGTCTGATTGGAACAATAAAGTAGTAATTATTCCTCGTAATAGTACATCGGTACAAACTATTGTATCTCAAGAACCCGTTTGTCCTAACATACAAGGTTCCTCATTGTGGCAAACCAATTTATTGCGACTGTTATTGGACGCATCAACTTTGGCGTAGTGCCAGACAACTGAACTATCTCTCTCTTAACTATGAGAGTTTGGAGTAGAATTTCTTTAAGCTAACCACTTTAATTTAAGTTTTGTTGTTACGGTGTAGTTCTTTTTGTTGGTAGACCACTAACTATACTACAACTTGCTAATTATACTTTTCATCTTGGTAGCACGTTCGCGTGGGTAGTATTTTAAAACAGCAAACGCTTCTAACGATTACACTACAAAAACTACGCTACAATATTAGCCAAGATACAAGAGCATATCATTAGAAGTCGGGCATGCCCATAGTAACACCAATGTTTACCATTAAAATCCATCATTTACACTTCACTTTGATCTCTGCTTACCCTCAACACACGCATGAGATTATACAGCCTTTAACGAGGTCGTAACTAAAATACGGCGGTTTCCGAAATGGGAGCACCCTATATACAAAGTGGAAAGTTCTCAACTTGCGCAAATAATGGAGGTGGCTCAGAATCTTGTCGACCGGAACAGTTTAATTGTTCGTGATTTAATTATTTATTTTAACGAAGTAGAGAGAACTTATATAATTTTTTTGCCGAACAAGGATTTTATGTTAATTTAACGAGTCATATTAATGTGCTTATTTGGCTTGGTTTACAGGGAAAACGTGTATATTCCAGGTATCTTTATGTATCTTTCCGTATAGCATGACCCATTTTTTTTGGGTGGGAAAGCATCAAATGACTTCTCCCGCTCTGGGTGGAGCGGGAGGGCGTGTCAGACTTTTACTGACTAAAACCCACCCGTGTTGCCTGTGCCAGGGCCACGGTTTCTCTTTCGAATTTCCCGCGACCCTGAGGCGTCGGCCCTATCGGACGCCGTCATTTGATGCTGACATCTCTCGCGCGTGGAACAAGACGCGCCGTCGCCGACGACCAGGGCCTGGTCCTTACAAGCCCGCGCCTATGGTGGATGGTATGACCCCTGACTTTGTTGCGACATTTTTTCCGATAACAATCAATATATAAATCATTATATCAGGTGATCAGAAAAGAAATGTCCTCTAGCTTATTTTGTTAATGTGACGTCTAATACTGAAACCGATATCGTATTTATGGAATAAAAATTCTTTTAAATTAATTTTAAAGTCATTCAAAAGTAGGTAGGGTAATAAATCTCTGCAGTGCTATTCTTTATAGTTCAATAAGAACCTCACTCGAGTGAGCGCAAACAATTCGAAAGCGAACTCATTTGTTTTTAAAGTAATTCTCAATCATGGCGGATTCACAATGAGACACCGTTTGAATTTAGACAGTGATGTTTAGAGAATAAAGTCCTATTTACACGATACAATGTTCTTGAAGCAATTAAATTGAAGCAAAAAATGACTTGCATCGTCTTTTTAGACGGTAAGTATAAATTCTATTGTTGCTTCAACTAAAGGTATGCTACAATCAATTAATTTGCACCGTGTATTATTATCGTGAATACCATATTTTACTGTGTAAATCAGGTTTAATACTACTTATTTGAACTGGAAGCCAGACCCAAAAAGTTCTACAAGCCATAGACTGATATAATAGCAACTTTATCAATGATGATCGATCGTTTTCGTCTATTAACGTTCAAAAGGTTCACCCCACTCTATCAATCTTAGATCTAGCTAGTTTGTGAATCTTTGAACCTTTTCCGAGTGTTTGAGGCGTAAAGAGTTTTATATGAAGTTTATTTGGATTGGCTGCAAAGCCAAAGTGTGTTATCGACTTTGATGAATCAATGTGGTTTAAGAAAGAAAGAAATCGTTTGTTAAATTCTTAAACACAAACTCAAAATTTTTGTTTAAAAATTAAACAATTACTGGCACTTTTGAACTGTCAAGGGGTCGGCCAGTGAGACAGATGGAGACAGTTGCCCTTTCCGAATTGAAGCAAAACGGGCAAGAAACTCCACGGACACTTTACAAAATCTAAATTAATGTTATTTATTTATAAAAACTTTATGCACTAGTAAAAAATACTGTAGAAAGGCCGACTTAATTCCTGATTAATTTTCAACCAGTAAACCTTATTTGACGTAACTAACTTATACATTCTTGTTGGATTTGGTTGATGTTATTGATGTAACTAACTTATAAATTCTTCGATTGAACATTCTAGTATATTTCTGCCAGGTGATTATTGACATGATCTATCTAAAACCTGAGAACATCGGTCAGTATCGGGCTAGAAAAGGTGGACACTATATAACAGTTTATAAAAATGTAAGAGCGAAGACGACAAGCAGCACCGACCCCAAATAAAATGATTTATTGGCGAAAGTATAGCGGGCAAGCCAAGTAATAAAATTGAACGTAAAGTTGCTACCCTACATTTTCTGCAAGACTTGAACTGCATAGTACTGTTCCTAAAACTATGATAAATATACACATGTTTTTTTTATACTATCTCTAATATTTCAGCGTAAGAAGAAGGCCTGCCACAAGGTGGACTTGTGAAGGCCGCAGGAATCCGCTGGATGCAGGAAGCACAGAACCGGTCGAAGTGGCGATGCTTGGGGGAGGCTTTCGGCTGAAATGATGATGATGATGATGATCTCTAATATGTAAAAATCAATGTTTGTTTGTTCGTATTTTATGCGATGCAATACCGTTAACACGATTGCGATAAAACTTTGTCAACTATTCGCTATTACTTGCGTGAAGGTTACATGGATAAAAATAAAACACGCGGACGAAGGAGCGGGCAGAATTAAGTTTAATATTACATAATGAAGAGGTAAAATTAGTGAGTTTGTTTGTAGGGGTAGTCTTCAGAACTACTGATCACATTCCGGAAATTCTTTCGCTAATGTCAGCTACATCATTGTTTTTTTTTTTTGGGAATGGCATCTCGCATGTCAAACTATGAGGTTGTTGTCTGCTTAAGCGGACTTGCCTGTGGTTGCTCTAATAAATTAAGGTCTCCAGCCAGGACTTAAACTTAAATACTAATTAAAAAACTAAGCTACTACACGCTAAGGGCACCCCCTGTGGGGTACGAACCTCGGCTTAGGGCGTCGCTGGAAAAGGGCAGCAAGGGACTAGCTGGATCTGGATTTGAGTGATTTTGGGACGAATTTAAAGCTACAGGCTCAGCGGAGCGGGCTGGCCCGAGCAAGGGTCGGGAGGGTGCTTCATTATTGTCGAGTGTTATAGGTTATATTTTAATTTATAACAAGCAAATTTTCATGCCAACGAAGTCACGGTGAGTATTTTATAACAATATTCCTGTATACACAAGAGGTAGACCCGTCCAAAACACAACAGACGCCTCTATCTAAACAGTACCGTCATAAAACAGAAATCCACCACAGAAATTCTAAACAATCAGTCTAAGTCCTTATCACAAGGGGCTATTATTGTTATAAGACAATGATTTATTAAATGAGGCAAGACAAGATGCCACCCAAGAAATCAAATTGCGTAGATAGCTTGTTGAAGATTATATTACAAAGACACAACAAATGTTTCAATAGAATTTTAATCAATTTCAACTCGTGGTCCTGTGGCAACGGCGCCGACTAGTATACTTTAGTTATTTTCATAGTGTGATGTCGTACGGTATTCTTTTGTGGGGAAATGCCGCCGACATGCAGACTATATTTGTTTTGCAGAAAAGAGCTGTTAGATCAATTTATAAATTAAGTCCGAGACACTCTCTCAGAGAGAAATTTAAGGAAATTAATGTAATGACTGTGCCTTCTCAGTATATTTATGAAAATCTTTTATATGCCCACAAAAACATAAAATTGTTTAAAAAATACAGTGATATCCATAATATAAATACTAGGAACAAACACAAATTTGTTGTACCTACAACAAGGCTCAAGAAAATAGGTGGCTCGTTCAGATGTCAATGTATACGTTTTTATAATAAACTTCCAAGCCATGTTCAAGATCTAAGCCTTAATAAATTCAAATCATTTATTAAACGTAAGTTGTGCCAGAAAGCTTTTTATACAGTCAAAGACTATATTGAGGACAAAAAGGCTTGGGACTGACCGGCTCCAATTTTTGCATACTGTTTTTTTGTTTTTGTTTTGTACTTAACTTTTGTTTTATTTTATATACACGTTGACATTTCATGATTTGACATGAATATTTACTTTGTATAGTATTATTATTATTTTAATTTCGTGTGAGGACTTAGTGGGTATTATTTCTATATATTTTGTCTATCTCAGTTATTTCATAATTTTTTTATATCTGGCAGTTTGGGGTACTTAAAGCGGCCTACCCAAATGTCCTTTCTTTGGTATTGTTCGTCGAATCGTTGAGCTCCTTACGTTTTGAGTTGAGCTGCACGATTAATGACAAATGCGTGCACTGACTGGACAGGCCCACTCAAATCTGTATGGTTCTTTCCTCAAAAGACCATTTCAGACACCTACCTACATGGTACTCATATGATCTGTAAAATAAACAATGACATGAATACTTACCTAGGTATTATTTTATTGTTATAATTGTGAATGTTAAGACTATGTGGGTCATTTTATTTTTTACTTGCGTTTTTTTATATTTTATTATCTCAGTTAATTTTAATACCAATAATAATTTTAATGTAACTTGGTCTGGCGGTTTGAGTAAGTATGCGGCCTATCCAATGTCCTTTCTTTGGTATTGTTCGTCGAATCGTTGAGCTCCTTATGTTTTGAGTTGAGCTGTACGATTACTGACAAATGCGTGCACTGACTGGACAGGTCCACTCAATCTGTGTGGTTCTTTCCTCAAAAGACCATTTCAGACATCAATCCACATGGTCTTAACATGATCTGACCAAGATTATGTCTGGACTTTAAAAGAGACTGTGACCTCTGAGTTTGTTTCGGCTTTTCTTCTCAGAGTAGTCAGATAGGAAACGCCGACCTCATCTAGTTTAAAAAAAAATGTTTGACGTGTAAAAGTGTTTGTACAAACCCACTTACAGAAATAAAAATCATTTATCATTTATCGACTTACGAGATATAGGTCGTGGGTTCGAACACAGGCAGGCGCTTTACTTTGTGTAAATACCACACAAGTGCTCTCATAACGGTGAAGGAAAACGTCGTGTGGAACCAAAAATTAGAAGATCCGTGTCTTCTACAAACCCGTACTGGGAAAGCATGTTGGGTCATGGTTTATTCCCTCTCGAAGAGAGGAAGCCTGTGTCCCTGCAGTGGGAACATTATAGACTAAGTAAGCTCGACTTTTGTAGGTACCGCGACCGTGTAGGTAGTGCGAGCTTCGATGTACGGTACCGTACTATACGGTTTCTGGTGAATGCCGTCACTGAATGTTGAATGTGAAAGTAACTAGTAGTTTTATTAGAGAGCGTTTTTGACACCAAAGTAACGTAAAAAAGTAAGTTTGACACTAAAGTCAAACCCCGCTGTCCAAAGATTTATATCGCTAGATTTGCCCTTACCGTACTTAGTCACGCGAAAAAGAGTCTATAGTGAGAAGAGTTTTTTTTTATTTTTTATAAATGGCATCTCGCAGGTCAACCTATGAGGTTGTCGTCTGCTTAAACGGACTTGCCTGTGGATTCCCTAATAAATTAAGGCCTCCAGCCAGGACTTAAACTTAAATACTGACTAAAAACTAAGCGACTACACGCTAAGGGCACCCCCTGTGGGGTACGAACCTCGGCTTAGGGCGTCGCTGGAAGAGGGCAGCAAATGACTAGCTGGATCAGGAATGATATTATTTAGGGACGAATTTAAAGCTACAGGCTCAGCGGCGCGGGCTGGCTCGAGCAAGGGTCGGGAGGGGCGTAGATTTGGGCGTCGCGGCGGGCCTCGGCGGCGAGGACGGTAGGACGGCGATCGGGTTTTGGGCTTATGAAGCGTGCTGGTTGCCTTACTACTCTCCTGGAAGTGAGAAGAGTGAGCTCTCATATTGTTATATAGCGTTTCCATGACAATCAAGTCAGAGGTGTCAAAACGAAACAGAAACACTACCATCTTTTCAAATCAAATCAAATCATCCATCATCTTTTGACGCGGCAGGACGTATCTCACGATTGAAAACAGCCGTCACTGCAGTCGGTCAGCTCAGCGACGCTCGCTTGGCTGGCAGAACACTCGCTGGGAGACTCACGCTTGTTACATACGCATGCCAGCGAGTAACCGCTCGTCGCATTCGCTACTCATTGCTCGCCAACTAGTTTTCAGTTGCTAGCTCTACTCGCTTCTCTTTCGCCGGTGGAAGGACAGGTGCCTTAATAATATAGTAGTTTACTCAGCAAGCCATATTATGTAAACGTATACCTTCATTATTCAGAATTCAATTCCGCTTTTATGAAGGAATCTGACCTAATTTCTCTATTCTCAGTAATTTCATTCACGTTTCTATGGTAATATCCAATTTGTAAATCGTTGGGGCAACAGCTGCCTTTTTCATAATGCATATGAAATGGAAATTAGGTCATAAGAAAAGTAAGTTTTCATACCTTTTGCGTGAAATTAACGAAGTGAAAAACCGCAAGATGCGAAGTGCTATACCGTGAAGTTCATTTTGAACCTCACACAAGTGACCGTGCACAATTCGAAAGTGAACTCATTTGTTTTAAAGGAAAACATGCCGGTTTCTTTCCGAGACCGGCGTTCAAATTTCGATGTTTTATTATTTACTTTTTTTTGTATATTTTTTATATTAGTCAAATACTCTATTGGCCGCAGTGTCTAAGCTAGACTCGCCGCCGAGGCCCGCCGCGACGCCCAAATCTACGCCCCTTACTTAAGAAAAGAAAGGAACAGACCCCTCCCGACCCTTGCTCGAGCCAGCCCGCGCCGCTGAGCCTGTAGCTTTAAATTCGTCCCTAAATCACTCAAATCCTGATCCAGCTAGTCCCTTGCTGCCCTCTTCCAGCGACGCCCTAAGCCGAGGTTCGTACCCCACAGGGGGTGCCCTTAGCGTTGTCGCTTAGTTTTAGTTAGTATTAAAGTTTAAGTCCTGGCTGGAGGCCTTAATTTATTAGGGCAACCACAGGCAAGTCCGCTTAAGCAGACGACAACCGCATAGGTTGACCTGCGAGATGCCAAACAAACAAACAAAAAAAGTGTCTAAGCTAGGGAATTATTGAGGTTCTATAAATAAAGGACCAATAAAATAAAAATGACAATTGACTTGCTATTTTTGCTTTCATTTCACTGGTCATATAACTTCACCGTGTAGATCAGGATGAAACTTTTATTTCTTGAACACGAGGCTTTTGGCTATCTTGTATGAGTGTAATTTATGTTTTTTTTTTTTTTGTAATGTGCCTTTTGTTTTCTAACACTACTGGCTAGGTAACCAAAGAGGAAAGCACATGGTGGGAAGCATCGCAAACGACTTTGTTAAGTTCCAAGAATACCTGCCTCCCCGTCGTTGCAATTAAATGAAAGAAAGTTTAAAACTCATGTTAAAAGTACACTTTCTAAATAAGCATATTACAAATTAGAGGATTATATCCTAGATAAGAATGCTTGGAAACATGCTGGTACTGCTTGCTCCTTAGAACAATCTAGAGGCTAGACAAAATCAAACTGGTTGCTTATTGATTTGTCTAATTTTTCATTTCACATTCATTCATTTGTTTCTTTTTAAATTGATTCTGTAATTACTTTAACTCAAACATTATTACTTGTTAAAAATCATCACCTTTTACAAAATTTGTAAATATGTGAGCACCATGTATCTATATCATAATTAATTTATCAGCCATTGCTTTATATTTAATTATTTTTACATATTCTGGTATTGTAATTTTATTCTAGGTCTTAAAATATAGTTTAAAAAAATCATGTATTAGTGCAAAATATTTTAAAACATTTTAAAAGAGTAACGTTGGAGTTTCTTGCTCATTCTTCTCCATACGAAACTACCTTATGGAAGGGGCAACTAGAACCATTTAATTTTTTTTTTGTTGTATATGTTGAATTGCCATGTAAGTGCCAATTTGAAATAAATGATTTGACTTTGTTTTTGTCGTAAACTGCAGTGGTCTACTTAGAAAGCACTGAATCGTCGCACATCCAAGCAGGCCGCTGCAAACATAATCTGGCGAAATGGAGTATTATCGACGCGTCAAATACCCAGTGCGAGTGCGGTGCTCTTGAACAGAGTCATATTTGCTTGAGTGTCCCAAATGTCTGTTCATCTTCACCCATGCCTTCTTAATAATGCGTCTGACACTGCAATAAATGTGTACATCTGTTGGGCCCAAACAGTACACGTAAAACCCGGTGAAAGACCCATCACATATCCTTCAACTACGCATTCTGTTCATCAAACTAAGTTACATTGCATAAATGTAATTACTTGGAAACGAGTTTTATTGTTGGTGTGAGAATTTTGCCGTTTGCTGTAGTGCGCAATATTAAAGGGTTTAAAGATGTGATAATGCAATAAAAACTAATTTTCGTAAAAAAAAAAAACGTCGGGAAATATTGGAATTTTGACCTACAATATGTAACCAGTTTCCAGATCTGTCCAATACAAAAAAAATATAACAATGACGGAGAGTGTAAGTGACTCTAGGCTTCTGTATGTGCCTCTATACATTTGTTAGATAAAAGTTATATAGATAGATAGAATACTCTTTATTATATACAGCTTATAAATTACAGACATACATGTAGAATTTTCACATTGGATGACACAATGGGCGGTTTTATCGTTATATAACCTTTGGATGAACTAAAGGGAGGACAATACTGCAGGTTGGCAGTGGTGTACCATATACATATTCATTTAATACATACATACATAAAACATACATTCGTCTATACCTTTATATATACAATAATAAACACAAAACAAGATTAAGGAAAGTATATGTAATATTGTTTAAGGAGAGAGGAAGTGTTTTTTTTAAACCAGAATTTTAAAAGTGGACAGTGACTGAGCAGGCCTTATCAACATGGGGCAAGGCATTCCATAACCGTACTGCTTGAACTGTAAAAGACTTGTCATAAAAACTAGTGGAATGCATCGGCATCTCTAGTCTTAAGTTTTCCGATGACCTCAGATATCTGTCACGTGTGTCATGAAGAAACTTGAAACGTTTTTTTAAGATAAGAGGGGGTAAGATAAGAGTAAGATAAAAGGGAGGATATAACATGGAAACGAAAAGAAGAACACGAAATAGTGACTTTAAATCTGTGAAGAAGGATTAACAGAATCACATTCGACTCGACACTATACCTTTTTGGGAAAATAATGGTGCTCCCTACGGGTAAAATCAGACAAAGGGTAAATCAGAGGAATTCCTAATAGAACCTCTTGGCGTTTTTTAAGACACATATGGGTTGTTTTTAACTCAAATTGCCAAGCAGTTGTAACTTAGTATAATATCTACCAAACTAAATATCTTTTCAATAAGGCCTTGTCGCTTTGAAAACCTTTTTTTACCGCAAATACTATAAATTCTTGAGTTATGACTTAGATAACCCTTTCCAAAGAATACCAAAAACAAATGAGCGATAGCCATAAAAAAGTTATTCAACTTATTTCCATACGATACGAATCTAAATAGCTCTTATGATTAATTCGCGTGCTATTCCAAAAACACTATGTTTCGTCAAAATGTTTGAGCTCGTAAAGTATTTAAGACTATAGCTTCTGCTTGCGGCTTCGCTTCCGCTCAGCTTGGATGTCGGACGTTATCCCTCGGGCACAGTCTACCGGGGTAAAACGTATCATTAGCAAGTTTTAGTATAAGTAGTTCGAACGTACGTAGAGTACATACAGTAGTTCGTCGATTCTGTAACATCTTACCGTGAAGACTTGCGTGGAATGAGCTGTCTGTTACGTCCATGGAGCTCTCGTTGTCATCCCGTCTTGGTCAATCCCTAGCATCAGTGGCACTGTCAGCTCACTCCACGCTTACTTCACCTATGTTTTCACGGTGAGATGGTTGCAGAATAGCACTACAGACGTTGAAGCGTAAGAAGGTAAGTATGGATTTTAACGGTTGAAGATATGACTCAGGAACGGTATTGGAAAACCATGTATGGTCGTTATGAATAAATGAGTTTTAAGCACCTTTATCCTGTAAAATGTTCATGTGCAAACATGAACATTTTATGAACGTTTTTAAAAAAATGGCTGGTCATAAAACGAAAAATTTTGATAATTTTTTTCACGTGATCAGAGGGCTGGCCTATTTTTAGTCCAAAGAATCAGCATTGCCATCCAACGTAACAATGCTGCGAGCCTTTTGGGAAATTGTCCTGTTGACGGCGATGCGGACATTTTTTTTAATGCCCTATGAGCTGTTCCCCTTTTTTAGGGTTCCGTAACTCGAAAGGAAAAAACGTATATATGATCCGCTGCACAAAACGAAAAATCGGAAAAATATATGATATTCTTCAGGATATATGCTAGTTAGATAGTGTGTTGAAAACACAATACAACTAATTTGATACGACACTTTTTGTCAGATAACATATTACTCGTATTTTAACCTAATAGTTTTTTTTTGTCCAAAATATTTTTTTTTTTGAAAATAGATAATTGCTTAATTTTTTGTATTAAATTACCAGCGTTGTGTCATCGCGCTTCTCTGTCTTTCCTACGCAGCCTGACAGTGACCGCGCTTAGGCTGTTGTAACCCCTTTATGGCATAAAGTAGAACAGTATTACTTAAGTAAAAAATGCTTTCAAGTTATTTTTCAAAAGATGTCAAACCGCAATTTTTATTCCTCAGTTAAAAGTTATCTGAACATTGAAAAATCGGCCCTAAATTAAGATAAAACAAACAATAACTTCGAAATGAAATTGAATTTGTTATTCTGTAAATAGAATATCGGAATCACTTTTACACGCCTTATGAAAAAAAAAAGCCTTGATGGAGTCGACATTTCTTAATTAACTATAAGAAATGGCGAAACAAACTCAGGGGTCAGTTCTATCTTAAACTCTAGCTCAGTCTATTTTAAACTCAAACTCAAAGCATTTATTTCAACTAAACCATTTACAGGTACTTTTGAATTGTCAAAGAGAAAAAAAAAACTTAGATCTCTATGGAGAAGAACGGGCAAGAAACTCCAAGGAGACTCTTTTAAATAACGATATTACAATATCCTGAGTATCCATTATTCTTGTTGAAAAAACAATTAGATTAAAATAAGTTTGGCAGTTAAGAGATAACCAGTCTCAAGCGACGGCGCCTGTTCATGACAGAAGAACACACTGTGAAGTTTTTATTCAATCGTAAGTTTCTTTGATTCGGCCCAAGTTTTCCAATTACCTCCTAATTTAAGTTAGGGTTGGTTATGGCTATTCGGGTAATGTTTCCCACCACGCAACTACCCCACTTTACTACACTAATTATGAGACTCGTACGGGTTTTTGCTCGTTTGAATATTTTAGAGGCTTTTGGTCAAAAGTTATTACCATCTACTAAAGGGCTGTTTCACCACCTCTATGTAAGATATGGTTACTGGTTGGTATGGTTAACTGATGGTTATATTATATACAGTTTGCGTACTAGCTCTACATCCACACCATCGGGTATGGATGTGGAGCTAGTTCGCAAACTGTGCCCCACCTCCTATCCTGACTTCTGTGACCAAGAACATGCAGTTAAAGTGACCTCTTCGCTGCCACCGACAATACCATGGAAATGGCGAAGTTTTGAGTCAACAAGATTTGAAATACTGTCGTATCAGAGACAAATAAAATAAATAAATTTGTTAGAATATGGTACTAATTGATGTTACAATTTTGGTTCCAGCATATCCTGCCATAATATGGCGTAAAAATATTTATTCATTTCTAGAGCAAAGCTTTTATCAAAAATATGAATATCTATTAGTTAAATAAAGATTGAAATTGTACTATAGTAAGAATAATGATTAATAATAAATGTGTAGTTGTTTCATGTGGTACAATAAAGGCTATTTTTATTTTATTATATTACTAACATAGAAGAACATTGCAGAAAAAATTGTAATAGCTTTTCGGTTGGTGTGAAAGAGTCACTGTCAGTGTTAAGACTGTTTTTGTGTGCCCATGTAAGCCGTAACACGGAGAAGAACAAAGAATCGAAAAAAACACATTCTGTCAAAAAAGTGTCGGGAATGGTAGATTTGTTTAAGGATCCAAATTCGTTTTTTTTGTTGTTAGATTGGCACAACTGTTTTCCATTAAGGCGAGTAGTTTGAGTTGCATCTGTTATTTAGATTAAATACAATGCTGTTTTTATTGCGTATTGCGAACTTCATAATGGACAAACACATCCAACAAAGAGTTTGTCTTTTCCATCGCCAGTGGAATTTCGTGTGGAAGGCTTACGGTGAATCGAATTGATCAAAAACAAAGTATTTATGAGTGATACATAGCGTTCAAATGCGGTCGAGATGTGATGGTAGATTTTCCTCGCTCTGGTAGGCCATTAACGTCTTTAACTGAAGTTAACATCGCAAAAGTGAATTAGGATTTTCCGTTAATATTTCCATAGTAACTGATAATCCTAATTCAAGTTTGAGAGAGTTAGCCGCTGAACTCTCTGTGCCTCACGAGTCGATCCGTACCATTTTAAATAATCACATGGGTATGAAACAAGTTGCCGCTCCACTAGTCCCATAAGACCTGAATTTTCTCCAAAATCTCAATCGCATAAGAGTCGCTGAGGACATGCTAGAACGAGTCAATTCAATCCTCAACCAACCCAACATTCGTGAAACGCGGTTTGCGTTCGGTGACGAGACGTGGCTTTACGAGTTTGACATGCAAACTAGTCAACAAGCTTCGGAGTGGCGCCTTCCAACTGAACCGAAACCGACATTAAGTAGAATTCTCGGCGAGTTTTTTTTGTTTATTTTTTGGAAAAAGCGTTTAAAATGTTTTGATGATTGGATTAGTCGTTGGTTAAGCCAACGAATAATCCAATCATCAAAACATTTTGTGTATCGTTTCTGAAGGAGCATAGTTTGAAGGCGATAAAATAAATTTGGATGAATCACTAACGGTTTGTGTATTATTGATCTTTTCGTAACAGCTAGGGCATTCTTTCCAGCGAAAACACTAGGAAGTGGTGAAGGGTGGGCGTTTTAAGGGAGTGTCTCATGTAATTTTATGACCTACAAAAAGTGCTGATTCTCAGTCTAATTTGAATAATTAACTTTTGATTTTGACTGGTTTTGTTACCACTGACGTGCTGTCTGCCGTATAGTAACACTATGTTCGGGTAATAACTACTAAAAGAAGGCTAAGATCAAAAGAAAATTTTAGTCAGAAAGAGATTTAATCAAAGCCATTTAGAAACTTGTGCCTTCCAACCTTTCAAACGAAGAACTGCTCTACGAACCAAATTCTAGCACAAAATTAAACCAATAAAATTAAAAATTTCCACTCCTTAATAAATCCTAATTATAATAAAGTATGCTCCACATTTTTACTTCATTCAAACTCAGCGTAAAATTAACGGCCCCAGAAATATTAAGTCTTTGGAAAAATTTCAGGCTGAAATATTTTCAGAAACTTCATTCCCTGGCATATTTTTCGTGATAGTATGGCGTATTTTAAGTTTTTCACCGTGCCAAGTATTTGCACGGTGAAAAACTTAAAATCGGTTTTGCTGTCGTTGTAATTCAACTGAAAAAAGAATTGCCTTTTTCTTGTATTTCGTAAAAAACAGCCAAAAATACAATCTGAAGCCAGGAGGGGTCTATTAAATTAAATTTTATAAAAGCGACAGGATACAACCTGACAATTCGACAATTTCTCATGTGTCTGTCATAGTTTAGTACTTGTTTAAAAAGCACTTGTCATGATAATGTGTGGCTTGCGAGTAAGCAAGCTGAAGTGGCAGTGGGCTATGTTTGTCGAAGAATCGATGACCGGTGGAGTTGACGAGTCCTGGAGTGGAGACCGCATATCGGCAAGCGTGATGTGAGACCGCATTACCGCGTTTCGTTAAGCAGAGGGTGGCAATTCCCGTATTTTTAAGAACATTCGCACTCTCGGTCTCAATCTGTGTTTTTTTTTTGTATGGCATCTCGCAGGTCAACCTGTAAGGTTGTCGTCTTGCCTGTGGTGCCCTAATAAATTAAGGCCTCCAGCCAGGACTTAAACTTAAATACTAACTAAAAACTAAGCGACAACGCTAAGGGCACCCCCTGTGGGGTACGGACCTCGGCTCAGGGCGTCGCTGGAAGAGGGCAGCAAGGGACTAGCTGGATCAGGGTTTGAGTGATTTAGGGACGAATTTAAAGCTACAGGCTCAGCGGCGCGGGCTGGCTCGAGCAAGGGTCGGGAGGGTATTGTGGCGTGCCCAAAGTCCTGCCCCCCTAAGGGTACACTCCAACCGAAAAGTGTATTCATTAGGGACACGGGTGGGTTTTAGTCAGTAAAAGTCTGACACGCCCTCCCGCTACACCCAGAGCGGGAGAAGTCATTTGATGATTTCTCACGCAAAAAAAAGGGGGGCAGGACTTTTTCTTTCGGTAACTTACAATTTTTTTTGCAGTATCGGGTTAACATTGACTATAGAAACAATTTAGCATCTGAAATCAGGCATGGTCTTGCGACGCACCGTTTCCTAGAAATAGGCCTTCGATTTTTTTTTTATCTCACTGTAGAAAAAGACTTGAAATTATTATTTTTAAACAAAAAAAAATTGTTTTCGCAAATCGTTAGTTTCTCGATTTTATCGTTTAGCCATTTGTCAAAGAGCGAATCGAGCGAGCTCGGGACTTGCGGCGCCCGACTCGGACAGATTAGGTTTGCGAAACTCCAACTCCTACTACTCCACCCTAAGACGACCCACTGACCCATTTTTCACTTTTGATTCATATTGTGTTCAGTCGTTTCACTTCGAGTAAAAGATGCCGATTGAAAGACAAATATGTACAAAAAGTGAAGCGTCTGAAAACTGATTTTGCGAATAAAACTAAAGACAAATTTATTTTTCTTTTTAAAGGACGCATAAAATACAGTGTAATCCGTTTATTATGACTCCGCATTTAATGACCAACCGCTTATTATGACGTTATTACACAGCGAAGTTTGGTTTTCATATAAAATTATTTATTACAAAGTCGGATATAATGACTTCGCATAGATTGGCATGTCGCTTATTGTGACCCATTTTTAATAAATTGTGTCCGGTTATAGTGACCAACATGATTCCTAACACCTTCGGCAGTGTTCGGGAGAGTCACGTGATACCCGACGACGTTCGGCGCGTGCATGTTTTGTTTTTAGTCTCACCGTCTAATTCTCTTTGGTCTCAGTGGATAACTGATAGTTGAAGGTCACGCATTGATTGTTAGTGATTTATGAAATATGAAATATAGCAATATTTAAAATGATAATTTGACGATGGCGATGTCTTCTTTACACAATAGTATTAGATACTATTATTACAATATATGGAAAAAATGAAAGCAAACAAGCATAACTGATTTCATATGTAAAAATTTAAAAAATACATTTATAAAATGTACTACGTGCAATTTTATTTTGATTTATCTCTATTTTGTTTCTCTCTAATAAATATATACTTACCAACAAAAACAGGACCACATTACTGTCATTCAGGAGAGCAGTAGGGCCACCAGTACAGTGCACAAACACAGACCGACATTCCGACCTCGCCGCCGAGGTTCCTCGCGAAGATCCCGACGTAACTGTCCCCCCCGACCCTTGCTCGACGAAGTGCCAGCCTGCGCTGTAGCTGACCCTGTAGCTTTAAATTCCCCTGATAATAATAATATAATCCAGATCCAGCCTGTCACATCTTGCTGTCCTCCCGTCAGCGACGCCCTAAGCCGAGGTTCGTACCCCACAGGGGGGGGCACCCCCTGTGGGGTACGAACCTCGGCTTAGCGAGCGTTCGCTTAGTAATGTAAGTAGTTTTACGCCCCTGGCTGGAGGCTTTGAGTCCGCTTAAGGCAGTCACAGGATAGTCCGGTTAAGTAGTCACGACCTCTCAAGGTCAACTACGAGATGCCATATATAAAAAAAAAAAAAAAACAGGAGATTGTTTATTTTCTACAAAATGCTTTTATGACGTCCGCTTAATATGACGTATTAGTTAATTCCCTTCGATGTCATTATAAACGGATTCCACTGTATGCCTTTCACTCCCCTGCCATCAATAATACGACCTTACAATCTAGAATAAGAAAAGACCTGCTAACTATTCGAAGCACGTTGTCGAAGTCAATAAATGCCTGTCCGACAATCGATCTTGTGTTATGAACGTAATTTGTAGGTCGTTTGGTTTGTTCGGTCGCGCAAGGTTCGTAATATCAATGTGGGTCAGGTGGCATATGCTACCTGACCTATATATCTTGGGAAGAGAAGCCGGAGGATAATGTTCACACAATATTAAAAAGCGTGTGGCAGAAATGTTTGGTCATGTTTGAATTTTTGGTACAGACCAAGTATGTACTTACAGAATTACTTTAATCATTAAAATCATCAAAACAACCCTCTAAGTTCATAGAATACTATTGATTGATATTTTAATTGTCATTCGAGTCATATTTTGTTTAACATACAAAACTAAACTGATCTGGAAATTGCAAAAAAAGTATGAAAATTTGAATTTCACGGGCTACATTGGCGCCGTTTCATGACATAGAGCCAGGAGTGCGCGAGCCTATATTCGTGCTCCGACCAATTATTTTTATAACTTTTTCCGTCGTTTGTTTTCTTGTAACAACGTAAAATTACTGTTTATATGATTAGATCGGTTTATAGATACGGAGTACATGATCCAAATCCAAGTAAGGGGCGGCGGCCATAAAATCAGGAAAACTACATAATTATTAAGCTTATTTACTGAATTTAATTTTTGTTTGTTTGTTTGGCATCTCGCAGGTCAACCTATGCGGTTGTCGTCTGCTTAAGCGGACTTGCCTGTGGATTCCCTAATAAATTAAGGCCTCCAGCCAGGACTTAAACTTATATACTAACTAAAACTAAGCGACAACGCTAAGGGCACCCCCTGTGGGGTACGAACCTCGGCTTAGGGCGTCGCTGGAAGAGGGCAGCAAATGACTAGCTGGATCAGGATTGGTATTAATTAGGGACGAATTTAAAGCTACAGGCTCAGCGGCGCGGGCTGGCTCGAGCAAGGGTCGGGAGGGGCGTCGATTTGGGCGTCGCGGCGGGCCTCGGCGGCGAGGGCGGTAGGACGGCGATCGGGTTTTGGGCTTATGTAGCGTGCTAGTGGCCTTACTGCTCTCCTGGAGGAGGGTAGTGGCGTCGTCGGGGTCGATTAAAGTATGCCTTGGTCGGCGAATACTGCTAATGCGAGAGGGAGTGTAGCGGGCGGCCGCTGTAATCAGGGGGTTAGAATGTTTGATGCCGCAGTCGAAGAAACGCTTTGATAAGCGTTTCATGAACTGTTTTATGGTTGGCATTTTGAGGTCGACGTGAAGATCGATATTACGGACATAGAAGGGGGCACCCGTGACCCTTCTGAGGAAACGGTTTTGTAGGGTCTGCATCTTATGGAGATGACGTGGGTGAGCGTGCGCAAATACAACGCAGGCATAGGTCATGATGGGACGGATGACTGCGGTATAGATGCGGAGCTTGCATTTGAGGGACAGTTTACTACGGGCTGTCAGTACGAATTGCAGCCTGCTAAGAGCGAAGGAGGCGCGCGCGCGAACCGCCTTAATATGAGCCTTAAAGGTAAGGTTCTCATCGAGGATCACGCCTAGGTATTTGGCTTGCTTCCCCCAAGGGATTGGCTTGCCGTACATAGTGATCGGACTGGGAAGTGGGGGAGGGAGTCGACGACGTCTCGAGAAGAGAACCGCCTGACTCTTATCGGGGTTGACCTCGATTCTCCATTTCCGGAACCAAGCGCCTAAGACGTTTGCGGAGGTTTGGAGAGTACGAGCTATAGCGTTGGGACAGTGACCGGTATAGTAAACGGCAGTGTCGTCGGCGAAGAGAGCCAACTGAGCCTTTTTACTTTTTGGGATATCGCTAGTGAACAGCGTGAAGGCGAGAGGAGATAGTACGGAACCCTGAGGGACACCGGCGCGAATAGGATGAGGGGACGAGAGTGCTCCCTCGACGCGATAGCGAAAGGTCCGGTTCGACAAAAAGTCTCGTAAGATGAGCACGAGACGATCTGGCACTCCTAGTTGGTAGAGCTTGTATATCAAGCCGTTGTGCCAGACTTTGTCGAAGGCTTTCGCTATGTCGAAGAATAGCACACCCGTCGTCGCGTTACGCTGCAGACCAGCGCATAAGTGCTCTACGATACGGTGGACCTGTTGGGTGCCCGAGTGTTGGCTACGGAATCCAAACTGCTCGTTGGGTATGAGGCTCTTTGCTTCGGCGTAGTCTTTGAGACGCTTATAAATAAGCCTCTCGTAGATTTTGCCGAGGACATTGAGTAAGCTAATAGGGCGGTAGCTGGAGGGCTCAGACTTTGGCTTGCCTGGCTTTGGGATACCGATGACGGTGGCTTCTTTCCATGCTTGTGGGAAGATGTTGTTGCTCAAGGCGCCATTGAAGATGGCGGTCATAAGCATTATTAGCGGGGCAGGAAGGAGTTTGTATACCTTATTGGTAATACCATCCGAACCGGGGGCCTTACGAGCGTGGAGCCCTTTAATGATGTCGTGCACTTCGTCTGGAGTGACGGGAGGCAGAGGATCATCAGGGTCTTCGACGGGAGGGAGGGAGGCTCTTCGTTCGACTTCAGCGTCGACCTTGTTCCGGTGAGCTTGGTCTACTGGTTGGGAGCTGGGAGAACATTGGGACTCTAGGCTGTCGGCAAGACATTCAGCCTTATCGGGACTGTCGAAAGCGACACTATTGTCGGGGCGGATGAGAGGAGGCATAGAGACCTCTTCTGAGGAACGCAATTTCCTCTGTAATTGCCAGAAGGCTTGATGAGTAGGCTCGAGTTCGCTGAGCATCTTGTTCCAGCCCTCAGAGCGAACCTCCCCTATGCGTTTCTTTACAGCACGCTGTAAATGGCGCATGTGGGCTTTGTTCGCGTCACAAGGGAAGGAGTCGTAGGCACGGATGGCCGCGTTCTTCTCGGTTATCAGGTCACGTACGTCAGTAGGTAGTTTCCAGCGATGGTCTTCCATCACCGGAACTTCCCGTGAACAATCCGTCAATACGGATTGTACGTGCTCTGTAAACGAGTCGATTGCGGCCGTTGTGTCGGCGACTGACACTAAGTGATCGGGGATGGTGTCTAAGTGAGGCGACGTGGTGGATTTCAGTCTTTCGCTTACTTTCCTCCAGTCGGTTATCGTCTGGGTCTGAGGGGGGCGGGTGGGGTCGATCTGGCCCGAGTAGGGTGCAATATGCATGACTACAGGGCGGTGGTCAGAATTTAGCTCGTGGAACGTCTCAATCGATTGCAAACGGAGGTTCACATTCTTGAGCAGCGCTACATCGAGAACATCGGGAAGGTGATTAGGATTACCTGGGAAGTGAGTCGGGCTCATTGGAGCGATGACGTCAAAGTTAAGGGATTCGCCTAACTTGAAAACTAACCTACCTCTGGTTGAGGTTGTGCTACTATTCCACGCCGGGTGTTTGGCATTAAGATCCCCCGCCAAGATGACGGAGTCACTCATACCGAAGAGGGCAGTGAAGTCCTTTTGGAGCGAGATGGGATCCTCCGGACCATTGTCGGGTGGGATATAAGCGGAGATGATGGTGATCGGTTGGTGGCCGGTCATGCCGAGCCGACAGATAGAGGTCTCCAGATGGGAGAAGAGAGGAGGTGGGTCTATAGGGATACAATACAAAGATTTCCTAAAGTATATGAGTGTGCCACCCTTGTGACATCGAGACCTGTCATTGCGAACTAGTTTAAAGTTGGCAATATTCGGGTTTCGGTGATGTGGTTTTAAAAAGGTTTCCTGTATGAGGAGGATGTCAAGCTGATGGTCGCGGAGGAAAGTGGCGATCTCATCGCGTTGACCTGAAACGCCATTTGCGTTGAAAAAGCCTAATTTAAGGGATCGGGGTTTGTTACTATTTACTCTCGTATTATCCATTGAGAATTAATATTTGAGTGAGTGTAGAACTTGCGCGATCTCGGGATACGCGCTGAGGATTTCCATAAGGCGGAGTGCGTTGCCGTTTGCAGCAACGATTTCTTCCGCCATTTTGTCCGCGGCGGTGGTGAAGAGAGCCGCGTATGTACTAAGTATAATTTGGGCGCTGTTTCGGCCCTGGGTTCCCTGAGGTTTCGCTGGAGAGGCCGTAGGGGCCGCGGGGGCTACCAAAGGCGCTGGGATGGCGGAAGCCATCAGCGCTGGAAGTTGAGCGGGTTGCGCTGGTTGCGCGGGGATAGAGGGCACCGAAGCTGCGGGAGCCTTCAGGTGATTTAGGTTAGCCCAGGGAGACGGCCTCTGCGGACTGAGCCGCACCGGCATCAGCGCGGAAGGAGGCTTTCCCCAGGGGCTTTCCCTGTGCTGGCGGTCGCTCGCGCGTTTCGCGAGTTTAGGAGAGGAGGACTTCGGGGCCTTAGGACAGCCCCGGTAATTTGCCGGGTGTCCCGATTGGCCGCAGAGTACACAGCTGGGAGGCTCTAAACATAGTTCCCTATCTTTAGGGCGGGTACATTCGGCGGTGCCATGCTCTCCTAGACACTTGACGCATCTAGGGGTGGCATAGCAGTTGGACTGCGAGTGACCATATAATTGGCAGCGATGACACTGGCCAATCAATTGAGCTCTGTAAGGCTTCTCGATGGAGATGCCTGAGAGCGAGCAGACCGACTTCACCTTGAAGATCGGGTGGTGCCCCTCTGTGGGGTCACATATGACCAGGACAATGTCATAGACAACGCCCTGTCTCGCTTTATGCAAGCGATGTACGGCGGAGACCGGAACGCCTTGTGCAACAAGGTCGCTTTTTATATCTTCGGTGTCGATTTCGCGAGGTACGCGCCTAATGACGACGCGAGTGGGGGTTTCCTCCGGAAGGGAGTACGTGTGAAAGGAATAGTTCCTTTCACGCAGGGCACGGGAGAGATCCCTAAAGTCCGAAGACGTGGGGACGGTAACTTTGATCCCCTGAAGGGTGGATCGGGCATTCGTGTAGTTGATCTTGCGATCACCACACATTTTCGAGATTTCGGTCCATTTGGCCTTATCTTGAATGTAGATCGGGGGAGGGGGCTTTTGCTTCCTCGCGGTAGAAGCGGGTGGGCAAGCCATAGGGCTGGCGGGGCGACTGGCCCGCGGACTAGGGGCGGAAGTCGAGCTGGACGATGTAGTCGTGACCTGTTTCTTTGAGGCCGGACCGGCGGGGGCGGAGGATTTAGCCGCCTTCCTCTTGCCTCCTTTGACCACGACTTGGAAGTCGTCATCGCTGGAGGAGGAGGTGCGGGCTTCGTCCTCGGAGATTGGAACTGACGTGTCCATGCTCTCCGGGTGAGTCGTGTTTGCGGCGCGCAGCTGCGTTGTCTCTGAAACAATGGCAGCCGGAACAATAGACGGCGTAACAATGGCGGCAGGTACAAAAGCGGGCGAGACAATAGGGGCCGCGGTATTTACTGCCGGGATAATGACGGGCGAGACAATAGGGGCCGGATTAGCGGCCGGGGTATTATCTACCGGAACAAAGGCGGGTGACACAATGGGGGCCGAGATAGTTGCCGGAACATTGTGGTGCGGAACAAAGGGCGGAATGCCTTGTTCACTTGCAGGTGGCGATAGCGGGCTCTCCAGTGCGTCACTGAATTCCACAAGTGACCCGTGGGACGGAGTGGGGGTGGACCGTTGGCGTATTTTGGCGCCATATTTCGCCAAGAACTCGGGGTCCTTAAAAAGGACCTCTCTGAAGAACGCCAAAATAAAGGCGTCCTCCATGGTCGGAGGAGGAGCTATTTTAGGGAGGGAATGGTGGAAATTTTTTCCTACGTGGCCTAAACCCTATACCTATCTCCCCGGGTGGATGGGCCCGGGGATGTGTGACCCTCTCTGTCGGGTGTAGACAGAGAGGTGAGTACCTATTTGTGAGCCCTAAGCTTGTAACCCGTCGCCAGTCTTATTGTGCGAACGGGGCCCTGACCAGTCTAGCGCGAAGGGTGTAGACACACCCTAAAGACACTAGGTGAGTAGCTGAAAAGCAAAACTGTCACCAGAGCCGACTAGGAGATCCCCCAAGGCCGGTTATCTGGGACCCGTCCAACTAACTGCCTCGCCCTGAAGGGGTTCGGCGGGTGTGAATTGGGTCAACACCCCACTCGGCTTCGTTGACACCGTAAGGTTTCAACCGAGGACCACGAAACTGTGGTTTTACCCAGAAGGGGCCTAGTGAAGCTACTCACAAACGTCTATTAATGAAACAGGGATGCCTTGAAAAAGGCAGATTTTTTTGAGTTATTAAAATCAAATCAATTTCTTGATTTGATTTTAAATCGGAGTAGTCGGGGCGACTACGATGACGTCACGTGGTAGCGACGAGTAGAAAACACGAAACACAACACTGGAGCGGGAGAGCGCACAAACACGTCCGTCCGCGGCGAGAGTCGAGCGTCGAGTGACTGAATTTAATTTGATTTAATTTAATTTATAGTGGCTTTCAATAGTTTATTTCTCAACAAAAAAAATTGAATTGTATTGCCATAGCTTTAATTTTGCAAGTGCTGTGCATTCCTGTAAGTGACAAGTTCACCATAATCCAATTTTTTTAAATCTATTACTGTGTGTGTTTAGTGAATAAGTCGTTGACAGTTGACATTAGTGATAGCCACGTAACTACTGATGTCCAAGAAAAAGTGTTTACTATAGCTAATAGAAACACTACTGTTCCTAAAATTTTTCTTGTCGGACAACCACGATACTTTTGAAAAGGGTAACGATATTCAATTTGAATTCAACACTGTAGTTAATTGTAACAGTTATTTTCAAACAAGATAATATAATAATTTATGAGATAACAGACTTAAAATAATAATACTTGCACCATTACTCCCACTCAAATACAGTTTCGGCTAACATACAGCATACTGGCTTAGGCCCGTGCCATCCCTCCGCCGCATCGTTGGGGCTTATCTGGCGGGGAGGTGTGTCACCTACATGGGACGTGATGGCGGAAACCAGCGCCAGGTGTCGTGCGGTGTTCCACAGGGATCGCTCGTGGGACCGCTCCTGTGGGGATCGGGTACGACTGGGTGCTGGGGGCGAGCTCCCGCCGGGTGCGGACCTGATGTGTTACGCGGACGACACGCTGGTCACGGCCCGGGGGAGTTCGCACAGGGAGGCAGCGTTGCTCGCGACGGCGGCGGTCTCACTGAAGGTGAGCCGCATACGGCGCCTTGACCTGGAGATGGCCCTCAACAAGTCGGAGGCCATGGTGTTTTATGGCCCCCGGCGGGCGCCGCCGGCCGGATCACACATTGTGATCGGGGGGGTCCGGATCGCTGTCGAGCCCACCATGAAATATCTGGGATTGGTGCTCGACAGCCGGTGGGACTTCGGACCCCACTTCCGGCGGCTGGCGCCCAAGTTGTTGGGCGCGGCTGGAGCGCTGTCAACGCTGCTTCCCAATCTGGGGGGCCCGAGCGCCGCTTGTAGGCGGCTCTACGTGGGGATCGTGCGATCGATGGCCCTTTACGGGGCTCCGATCTGGGCGGCTGACCTGACGGCCGCTAGCATCTCTGTTCTGCGAAAGCCGCAGAGAGCAATGGCCGTCAGAGTCATAAGGGGGTATCGCACGATCTCCTACGAGGCGGCTTGTGCACTGGCCGGATCCCCGCCATTGGACCTAGATGCGAAGGTGCTCGCGTCACTTTATCGGTGGCGCGAGGAAGCGAGGGCGCGGGGCGAGCGGCCGATGCAACGCCATATGGAGCAGCGTCGGTCGCAGCTTCGCGAGGTCCTGGTGGCGGAATGGCGGGACACGCTCTCACGCCCTACCGCCGGCCTCGTCACCATCGAGGCGGTCCGGCCAGTGCTCGACCTCTGGCTCGGGAGGAGGCACGGCTCCCTGTCGTTTCGGGCGACGCAGGTGCTCTCGGGGCATGGTTGCTTCGGGAAGTACCTGTGTCACATAAACAGGGAGCCGTACGCCCGGTGTCACCACTGCGTCGACTGCCGGGAGGACACGGCGTGCATACGCTGGCAGAGTGTGCCGCTTGCGGATGACAACCATGAAGATTTTCCGCCCCGGGAACAAAAAAAAAAAAAAAGGCCCGTGCCATCCCCCCCCAATGGGTTCCCGCATTGACGAGGCGGGGGGGCTCAGTAACTGTGATTTGGGCCCCACGGTGAAGCTAAGAGGAACCCGAGGAGGTGCCGCTCGTCAGGGCTTTTGCTGACAAGCCGACGACGTAGCGGCCAAGGTTGCGGTGTTGTTGGGCGATATCGCAACTGTGGTGGGGCCGCGGCAGGAGAGGAGTGCTGGTATTGCGGTGAGCCGCTCCCCCTACCTTCTGCGGCCTTAACGGGGTCGCCACCTTATGATGGCGGACGTGATGGGGTCGCAGGGGAAGAGGAGTGTCGGTATGTTGTTGGCCGCTCTCCCTATCCTCTGCGACCGAAAAATGGTAGGTGACGGGGCCATTTATCCGACTCGTCGCAAGGGGTTTGTCTTAGTCGAAGGGCGGACAACGCCCTATTCCAGCCCCCCAAATGGGTCCAGGGACGGCGGACTCGGGGACGTCCGCCGCTCCCCAGACATCAGGACACGAGGTGGTGTCGCCTAGTGTTCCACGCGCGTCCCTCTTAGACGTTGCGGGGGAGTCAACACCTCGGGTTATGGAAGAATCATATGTTCCCGCGATCCCGACGTAGGTGTGAGATGGAACACCGGGGTGGTTTTTGGTACCCAGGGCGGAGGACATCCATGAGGATTTTCCAACCCCGAAACAAAAAAAAAAGGCCCGTGCCATCAGATCTACACGGCTGGGCCAAGGAAAACAAATATAGAAATGAAAATAATAATATAAAAAGGGGAAAGAATCACAGGGCATCAAAAAACTTGTCCGCGTCTCGCATCGCTCAATCGCTGTCAACAGGAAAAGGCATTGCCACGTTGCATGGCGATGCTGATTATTTTGCCAAAAAATGGGCCCGCCGCATCTCTTGTCACATGAACAGTCAACAAGTGTGACTGTAAAAAAACTCTGTACATGTAAAATTCTAACGTAATCACTCACCAAAGGAAATTATCAACACCTTCATTCTTGTAATTCAAAAAATTATCGGCGAAGATTGAGGTTAGAATAATAAACCTCGATTGTCATTTTTTAAGGTGATTTAAATTAGAATTTCGGTTTAAAGTATTCAAATAATCAAATTAAAGCACTCGATTTGTAAGTGGCACCAGAAATTCGCATACACATGTACGTTTTCTCATCCATTTGTTTACCCTTTCATGAGATACTGTTGGAACAGACCACGCTTGTCGCGGCCGGTCCGTGGATGGGTGACCATCTATTACATATCAAGACCTCTCCGTGCCTCTGAAAGTACGTTAAGCAGCTAGTCCCGGCTGCCATTCGTGGATTTTTGACAGTCTTTACGGGTAGTCAGAAACCCGAAAGTCTGACAGCGGTATCATGTATCGTGCTACCCAGGAACTGGGTTGTGGAGGTCAGTTAGGCAGGCGCTCCATGTAAAATACTGGTATTCAGCTGCATCCGGTTAGACTGGAAGCTGACCGCAACCGATTTCCGTACAATGGGAGGTCAGCTTATACTGGAAATATATAGCTTGATGTGTAGCAGCATATAGCTGCTACACATCAAGCTATATATTTCAATTCTTCAAAAAAGAGAGCAAAGAAAAATAACGTTTTGATTGATTTCCTTCCCAAACTAAAACTCACATAACCAAAGCTAGTAACTGTTAAACTTTATTCCTCTTTTACGAGTTTCCCTCATTGAAATAAAACGTAACTACTTGGTACTGATTGCTTTCGTTTAACGCAAGACTTTTATTTCTGTTGATGTTTGTGGCTTGGTACGTTCGTGATAAAGGAGTAATCTCGAGGATAAATGGAATGTCAGATTTGTTTAGATTAGTATTTATTATAATTTTATTCAGCTATAACCTTAGTGGGCTCGTTGCTTAGTTAACAGTACCTACGCTTGGTTTCGTTCTGTGTGTCTCGTAAGTCGACGTCAAGCCTGCATCGGATGCTAGGTCTAGTCCTGATAGATTAACAAAAAAAATGTATAAAAGTTTGCTACGTATTTTAAAACATACGGGCAATTAAAAAAAAAAACGATAAAATCTACTGCCTGCTGGCTGTGATGGTATTTTACCTCGTGTTGCGTTTTTTTTTTTTTTTAATTTTGTTGTTTTTTTTTCTGTTAACTATCATGCCCCGAGGCCTACCACCCGACGCCGGCTTGACGTTGACTTCTGAGACACCCAGTATACCCCGCCTTGAAAGTTAAGCCGAAAGTCCCAGCTGTCATTCGTAGATCTTTGACAGTCTTTACGGGTCGTCAGCAGCCCGAAAGACAGAAAACCAGTCTCTTGCCAAAGGGCAAGTATCGTATTACCCATTAACTGGGTTGTGATGGTCAGATAAGCAGGAGCTTCGTGTAAAATAGTGGTGTTCAGCTGCATTAGGTTACAATGGAAACCGACTCCTGGGAAAAGTCTAGGGAGACTATGATATAGAACCTTATTTAAAGCGCGTATAGTTAATGATAGTGGTGATATAAATAGGAAGACTGAATATTTAGTTTTTTTGTTGTTCTGATGTTTACAAGGGATCCATTTTCGTATGTAAGGTCTTGGCGTTTGTTTTCATCCATATTGGATTTCTGTAAAAAAAAAAACTTTTACGATTTTATTTATATGAATTGCACCGACCGTGAATCGGCAAACGTTCGGTTGGACCTCAGGGTCAAACGTGGTGGACAACCTTCAACGAGACGTCAACGAGAAACGAGTTTATTCCAACCGAACCTGACGTGGTGGTGTGCGGCCATAGTAAATGTATGTATTGTTATTTGGGCGCCATCTTCTCGTTCTCGTTGGGCAAACGGCCCCAGGCTAGGTCGAGTGACGATCTTCGCAGGGTGGCTGGTAGAAGCTGAATGAGATTTGCCAAGTATAGAACTGAATGTCGTGCAATTAGAGAGGACTATGTCCAGCAGTGGACTGCTGTAGACTGATGATAAAATGAACCAACCTATCATTAGCTGATAATGTTGCGATAATACAAATTTTGCAGTACTAATAATGTATATTAATTAAAACATAACAACATAATAGTAGTAATAATAATTAGTAGTAGTAGTAATTTGCAGTACTTAATTCAAACTTTAATTAAACATTTAATAGATTACTTTGTAATTGCTTTTAATTATTCAAAAGAAATGTCCAATACAGCTACTTTTAAACCTTTAGAATGTCTTTAGAGGATGCTATTATAAATCACACCTGCTCCAAAATGAGACCTACCTTAATTGCTTTAACTTTTGGATTTTCAACGCACTGCATAGCGCCGAGAGTTGAAAATCTAACGAAAGTTTAATTTTTTGACGCGCTGGGATGCACTCTGTTGAATTCTCAATGCTCGGCTCAACACCGAGAGTTGAAAATCCAGTGCGCGATAAATAAACGTTGCGGTAAAAAGCGGCTGTGCGTACCTGGGCTTATTCTTCACGGAAAGTTTGAAACACGGCTTCTAATTAATTAATTTAGTTCAATTCGCCAATAGTTTTAAGCCTGTTTTGACGTCAACTCGGCTAAATAGGCGATGTTTGTTAATTAAGTATTTTTATTGCAAGAGTTTCTTGATTAAAATGCTGGTTGTTTCGAAATCGTTATGAAAATAGTTTTCTTGGCTATTATGAGTTTCGTTTTGTTTTCGATGTTTTTTGTTTGACTGTTTTAATTTGGTACTTTTGGATAATTAATTAAATTTCTCATCATCATATGAGTTTATAAGAAACCAATATATGCCTATAATTAAAATATTTGAGAAAACTATAATCTGCCGGTGCACATAGAATTTGCAATGAAGTAATAACAGATCCTGTATAGATGAGGGTAACAGTAAACATTATGATTCAAAACAGTCAACAAATATACAGTGATTAGATATGCAAGGATCATGCTAATACACAGCAGACAGTAATAACAGATCCTTTATAGTCATCTATAAAGGATATGTTACTGGTACCCTCATGTGTACCAGAAAACATACTGTGTGTTCTATACCAGCAATAGTCTTATTGTGACGCTCCTTATGTATAAGGAACTCCAAAGAACTTCCAATAACTTTTATTGAAACACATATACATTTAGCAAAAACTGGATAATTGGTGTTTTTCTTTTTAGGAATATTATGAATAACTTATGAATAAGTATTTAAATAAAAAATATTGACTTTGAATCGCTATTAAAACTCAAATGGACTTGTTGGTTTTTTTTTTCTATAACTTACCTAGTCAATCCACGACAACATAAGCATGAGCAACCGTGTCTGTCATGAACAGTTTTCTAAGATTATATTTTTCAAGACGCTAGGGAGCGTCTTGTAAAATATAATCTTAGAAAACTGTTTTATACAAGCGCTTTATTCAGTCCGACTGGTAACACTGATAATGTTTCATTGGTAGGTGTTAGTGTGGTAGTGTGATCACGGTAGCGTCCAATGATATAGTTACCCTTAGATACGTTACCCGCTCACAGTATTAGCAATATAAAGGTTGGGTTAATTAACTAGTTTCAGTCACGCACCCTATGTCGCGTATATACGTAGCTATAACTCGTAATTCTTACTACTTTATGCGGATTACGCTGTTTTTACTGCAATAATATTCGTTCGTGTCGTGACGTGTCTCAAAAAAATACGTCATTGGGATCGTCGAACAAATTATAGGTACATATGTACCTTGTTTTCAGGTTATTTTCAATTTTATAAAATAACTCCGAAACCCGGGTTTTGTTTCCAAAAACACCTTTTGCAGGAGTTAATATATTATGTGTAGTCTATAAAAAAAAAAGTTTGATTTTGATGCAGCATGATACGGGATTCCATACATTTACGAGCATTGTCCATTCCTTTCTTTGATATTGTTCGTCGAATCGTTGAGCTCCTTATATTTTGAGTTGAGGTGGTATTCTTCGAAACTACTGCAGAAGCCGTATTTTTTTTAGTAATGTGATTGTCATAGGACTTGTATTATGTTAGAACAAGAAATACCACGCGGACGAAGTAGCGGGCAGGAGCTTGTTGGCTATATGTTTTTATAGTAAACTAGCTGCTGCCCGCGACTTCATCAGCGATCCAAGGTGAAAAGTAGTCTATAACCTTACCAAGGTCGTGGTCTATATATGTGCCAAATTTCACCCAAATCCGTTGAAACGTTTTGGCATGAAATCGTAACAAACAAACAAATATTTTTTGCATTAATACTAAATATTATTACTAACTGTTGGCCGTGACTTCATGAAAGCATAACAAACAAACTTTTTTTATTATTATTTGCATCTCGCAGGTCAACCTATGAGGTTGTCGTCTGCTTAAGCGGACTTACCTGTGGTTGCCCTAATAAATTAAGGCCTCCAGCCAGGACTTGAACTTAAATACTAACTAAAAACTAAGCGACTACACGCTAAGGGCATCCCCAGTGGGGTACGAACCTCGGTTTAGGGCGTCGCTGGAAGACTAGCTGGATCAGGATTTGAGTGATTTTGGGACGAATTTTGCGGCGCGGGCTGGCTCGAGCAAGGGTCGGGAGGGGCGTGGATTTGGGCGTCGCGGCGGGCCTCGGCGGCGAGGACGGTAGGACGGCGATCGGGTTTTGCGCTTGTGTACAGTGCTGGTGGCCTTACTGCTCTCCTGGAGGAGGGTAGTGACGTCGTCGGGGGAAACAAACAAACAAACTTACTTTCACATTTATATTAGTAGGATAAGAGGTCCCATTTATGGCGGATTCCTATCATTTACGGACCGTTATGGGTCAAAATTGACTCTTATTGAATCTTTACCAATAATGAAGCGAATAACTCATAGCTTCGCATAGTAGACCCTCTCATATGGAAGTAGCTATCAGTGACATCACAGGTAAATTAAGCTTACGAATCTCTTTAAATGCTTAGTTTGACCAAAAAAAATGCTACAATTGGTAAGCAAAACGATTCGTTTTTGTTTATAGGAACCGAACATTAGCGATATTCAGCGTTTAGTACTCGCCTTTGTACAATGAGAAAACGCCGCTATTTATTCGCTCAGTAAGTTCTAAGCTTTAGTTTCCTTACAACCATGGCTCGAGTCCAAGTATTGCGTTAGGTATAGTTTAGGACAGTTCCGGATTAATAGCCATTATATTGCCTGCATAAATACTAATTTACTAGATTAGTCAAGTTAGCTAAGCGGCTAACGTTATTCCTTGCAATAACTACAAAACATCACGCCTGTATTTCCTTTATTGAAGGGTTAGGCAGAGATACCCTAGTCATGTCAATGTAAGTTTATAAAGAATAACCGGAAATAATAAAACAAACCCAAAAGTTTAATTCATTCACGAATTAATTGAAACAATTTTACATTTTCTAAATGCAATTATAATATCAAAGAATAACTGAATGACAAATTTGTTTCACAAAATTGTTTCTTTTGTATACCAACTAATTAGTCAAATTAAAGCTCTCTTCCACTCTTCTACTTATTTTATTTAATCCATTTGCTCTGCCGTTACAGGGTCCGTACCTACCTAGCTTAAAGCCATTTGTAAAATCTTTTTACAATATGGAATGCAATGAATAAATGATTATGATTATGAGGTGCACACTTAAAGTACATCCACATTTCGCCAGTTATGTTTAAGTTCCATATAGCAAGGTGAAAGCATGTTCCCACTGCTAAGTCTCAGACCTCTTCTCGGTGAGAGGCAGTGGGCCGTAGCCACGCGGGCCCAACGCGGGTTGGAAGATATCACATGTGTTCGAGTTTTTGGTTCTAGGACATGCCGGTTTCCTCACGATGTTTTCCTTCACCGTTTTGAGAGCAGTGGTTATGAAGTAATTTACACAAAGTAAAGCACCTGCCTGGCTACCACCGCTCACAATGCTGTTTTTACAATGTGGATTACAAATGAAAGAAAAAAAAATGCTTGTAAGCATTTATCGTAAGCATTACCTTCATATATGCTTGATTAACATTATTTTGAAAGGAATATTGCCATCACATGACAAGATTAATGATACTTTAAAGTAAATATTCAACAAAAAAATCCAATATTACCTATATGTACCTTATAATTAATAAAAACCTATAATCCAATTACCTTCAATCTTATTGCCAACAAAAAATATTTCCAGAAAGGCTCAGTTGCGAAAAATTGTAAAAGTATTGAAAATGGTTTTCTTACATACAGGGTGTATTTATTTTGAGCGCCGGGTACACAGGCTGGGGTTATAAATAACTTTTGTTTAGTCGCGAGCCTATCCGTGAGTTATGAGCTGTCAATGCTGTGGCCTGTCTACAGGGAGTTGTGGTTACCATGATTTGAGATTTTGCAGGACTTCGACATAGGAATAAAATAAAATAAAAATGTCTGAATAAAGTGTATCTACCGATACTTTAGCGGCATATATAACTGTAGACACGCCTGTTACGCGAGCCTTACTTAGTTACGGTCTTTAAAGTTTTTTGGTATTATTAACTATGCATTTGAGTTATAAAAGCATAATCACTACTCACACACACACACACACAGGACGCAGGCCTCCCTCGAGCTTCGAGAGGGAGTGGCTGTAATCTACCACGTGGGCCCATTGTGGGTTGGTAGATGTTACTTGTCTAGTGAATTATGAAAGTTATATTTTATAAGTTGTTACTTTAAATAATCTTTTTCTTAAATCATATTTAGTTTTTGCCATTGTTACTCGTATAAGGACAGGAAGGGCATTCTCAGATTTTGCAAAAGTATATCTGAATTGAAGTGTATTTGCGGCTGTCCTTCTGACTAGTTACTCCATTCTTCATGGTCACCCTACATCAGTAGGACAGTTTTGTTATGAAATTGTGCTCACACAGCTTATTGGTAAGTAATGAATGTGTGTCCCCGCAATGTGCGGGAAATCACTATTAACGGTTATGAGTCCATGTAAATATATCATGCAGAGTGTTTCTCTTGTGATTTAAAAAAAAAGTTTTTACGGTATGTTGATTCATCGAGTAGTAGCTAGGGCGACGCTAGACCATCAAACTTATTTCTGCTGTTAAAGCTACGGCTTTCTAGAAAAGCGGTGGCTGCCACATGGCGTCTACAATTTAAATCCAGACTCCGGGCTGCTACTGAGAAATTCCAGATAGAAAAACCCAATAACACGTTGCCCGACCTGGGAATCGAACCCAGGACCTCATGCTCAGCAGTAGTGATTGCGACCACTAGTGTTAGATCATGGGTGCTCACATATTCACAAACATTGTAAAAGTATAAGATTGTAGTATATTTGGAGTATTAGGACGAGACAATAAAACTTCCGTGTGAATTCATACAAGTCTATTCGTTGACTGCAGTACCCACTTAGCACAAAATTACACAAGATCGGTATCTACCCACAATATGTAATACACATACATTACATCTCCCCGACCTAAATATACAAATAGATACTAAATCTAAAACATAGAAAGCAGAAGTACAATAGTTATAATTAACTAGGAATTTACTATAAATTAACAAAACAATAAATGTTAAACTTAAGAGTAGATTTATATGACAGAACCCTACAATCTATTGCGAGGCCTTAATGTGATATTCCTTGTGGGAGAGTCATCATCACTTATCTCAATACTGGGCTCCCACAAGCTCCCCTCCTCACTGGATGCCATACTATCACGACTAGGGGTAATCGAGGTCGTCTCGGTCACATCTGCTGTGGGAGTTCTATCCTCTCCAATTTCACCACAATGAAAAGTTCCATCAGCCTGCCGGACTGGGGTTAAGGGTTCAGTTACTGTAGCAGTGTGAACTGGTCCAGGTGGTGGAGTAATGTTCTCCAAAAGCGATGTTTGGGCCGTGTTCTGACCAATTCCGACGTGCGAATAATTACTGTCACTCATAACATCATCGTGGCTATCTACACCCTGGTACATATGCATTTGATCTGCATGTTTTTTTACTATGCAATCCAATGTTGGAGCATAAATTAAATACATTCTTGACCCAATTTCCTGTTTAATTATGCCTCTGATCCATATAAACTTTGTTCCATTATAATAATGTTTCTTTATTAGCACTTGATCACCTACATTAAATTTTATTTTTCTGTTCCCACCAAAGTTTTTACATTGCGAGATCTGTGTTTTAGAAGCATTATCATTAGCAGTAGCGTTTCCAAAGGAATTGGAAGGTAACCTACTATGATTAGATTGATTAGACTGTGGACAAATTAGGTCTAAACGCGTGCGAAGCGGTCGGCCGATCATCAACTGTGCGGGAGCAACACCTGTGCTGCAGTGCGCCGTGTTCCTATAGTCTAACAAATATTTATTGAGCCTAACTGATAAAAGGAACTGCGTACAACTTTCTTCAGCTAAAGTTTTTATAGCCTTTTTCACTGATTTTACAGAATTTTCGGCCTGGCCGTTCGACGCGGGGTGGTACGGTGCTATTGTTAAGTGTTGAATACCATTACTAAGGCAAAATTTCTCAAATAAATCTGATGTAAATACTGAGTCATTATCGGAAACTAAAGTTTTTACTAAACCAAATCGCGCTAATAATTCGCTTAATATTGTTATTATTACTTCTGAATTAGCTTGCGACAACACAAAACATTCCGGCCACTTGGAATAGGCATCAATAACAATGAGATATTTTTTTCCTAACGCTGCTAACGTATCTATGTGTATGCGGTCCCATGCGCGCGAAGGGCGCGGCCACGACGCTAGCGGAGCACGAGGCGGATCGGCCTTTCTGCTACAACAAAGTGAACAACCGCCAACTTTTTGTTCAATGTGTTTGTCTATATTTGGCCACCAAAACCTTGATCTGGCCTCCGATTTTGTTTTAACTACACCAAAATGGGACAAATGTAATTCATTCAAAACTTTCTTTTGCAAAGATCGTGGAATAACAACTTTATGGCCGCGCATTACGCATTCATTTTCGTAACTTAGCTGCAACCTACATTGATGGTACGGTAATAATTCGGTGTTGGTTACTTTTCGTGGCCAACCCCTATTTATGTAATCAATAACTTGTTTTAAGACCGCATCACCTTTAGTGCACTGTCTCAAGTCACTTAAAGACAATGGTAAGACATTTGTCTTCTCATTCATGAGAAAATATAAATAACTGTTTACCTCACATGGTTTTTCTGAATTAAGGTTGTCTTTTTCACACTCATCTGAAAATGTTTCGAGCGAGCGGGATAGGTAATCGGCTACGTTATCACTGCTGCGTACATAATCGATTATATAATTGTAGGCTGTTAAAAATAAGGCATATCGTTGCAACCTGTTTGCTGCCATTTCGGGAATACCTTTCTTATTTCCAAATATAGATAAAAGAGGTTTGTGATCTGTACGTAGTAGGAAAGGCACCGACCTGCCATACAGATATTGGTGAAATTTTTTTACACCGAATATTATAGCAGCTGCTTCCTTATGTATTTGCGAGTAAATACGCTCACTCTTTGATAGTGAGCGCGACGCGTACGAAATTACCTTTTCTGACCCATCTAATTGCACTTGAGCTAAAATTGCCCCGAGACCAAAAGGACTTGCATCTACTGTTAAAATTGTTTTTAAATCCGGATTGTAATGTGCTAAAACCCTATTTGACTGCAATTCTTTCTTAACTAATTCAAATGCCTTTTGGTGTTCTAATTGCCAGTCCCACTTTACTCCATCTTTTAACAAGTTGTGCAACGGTTTTAGTAAACTTGACATATTTGGAACAAAGGTTCTGTAGTAATTGACTAAACCCAGGAAAGATTTTAGTTCTGACACATTTTTAGGTGGCATGGCATCCTTAACTGCCCGAACTTTATTCGGTGAAGTATGTAATCCACTTTCGTCTATCACATATCCTAAGTATTCTACCGATTTTTGAAAAAATAGACACTTCTCTTTTTTTAACGTCATTCCAGCGTCCTGTAAACGATCAAGAACAGCGCTAAGTCTCGACATATGAGTACTTTTATCAGGTGCTGTGATTAACAAGTCGTCTTGAAAAATACACACACCTTCGATGCCATTTAAGATTCTTTCAATAGTTTTTTGAAAAATCGCTGGAGCCGAAGTTACTCCTAGCACTAACCTTTTGAATTGAAATAATCCCCGGTGAGTATTTATACAAGTAAAGGCCTGTGATGATTTCGTTAAACAAAGTTGCCAGTATGCCATGGACAGATCTAGCTTACTGAATTCTTTGCCACCATGGAGCTTTGCAAATAATTCCTGAATTTTCGGAAGTGGGTATTGGTCAACTACTAACATTTTGTTTAGCGTTACTGAGTAGTCACCACATATCCTAACTGTTCCGTCTGGTTTTAGAACAGGTATGATTGGTGTTGCGTAATCAGAGTGATCTACGGGTTCTAATATTCCAGCGGAAACCAACTTATCTAGTGCCTCATCTACCTTTGGCTTTAGGGCAAATGGAACTGGGCGAGGTTTAAAAAATATTGGCCTAGCTTCTGGTTTCAGAACCAAATCTACTTCAAATTTGTTGAATTTCCCTAATGTGTCCGAGAATACCTTACTATACTTTCGTTTCAAGTCTTCAATAGAAGTGTCACTAGAACTACCTACATAATGCAGGTTACATAGGGTTACATTAAAAGTGTTCATAAAATCCCTCCCTAAGATAGGTGCTGGTGGTGATTGACCTTTGAACTTTATGACGTAGAAAGTAATGTTATCCGATTTTATACCATACGATACTGGCATCACGAATTTACCCATCGGGTGGATATAACCACCATCATAAGTTCGCAAGGAAATGTCTGTTGATGTTAAACTTTTATTTTTGAAATTACTGTTATAGTAGTGTTCCGACATAGCTGAAATCGAACTGCCACTATCTATCTCACAGTTGATGATTTCTCCGCAGAGTTTTACATTTTGCATGAACGGCAAACTACCCTCTTTCCTAATGTTAAAAAAAGAAAGATTACCTTCCAACTCGCAGGGCTCACCAGATTCCAAGTAATTATTATGTTTCACCAACCCTTTCTTTGGACACATTTTGTTTAAATGGCCTTTCTCACCACACTTTTTACACTTATATCTCACAAAACGACAATTTGATTTTTCATGATTTGTGTAACCACACACTTCGCAAACCTTTTTTTCACTTTTTCGCGAGTTAATTTTATCCGATGAGCGTGAATACGCGCCGACGACGCCGTCGCTGCCTGCCGCTCGCGACATTACAAACAGCTCGCCCGCGGCCCCCGCCGCCGAGCCTGCGCCGACGCCGCTGCCGCGCTTCGTCACCGAGCGCGCGCAGCGCACCGCTTGAGCCAACTCTAACGCCTTGTTGAAAGTTAATTTATTCTCATCCTCTGTGAATAACCGTTCCCGCTCTTTGTCATTTTCCAGGCCGAGTAAGAATCGATCTCGAATGACGGTTTCCAACTCCACTTTAAAATTACAATGTTTTGCTAAATTCCGCACACGAGCCGCCCATTCTTCTAAACTTTCATCTGGTGATTGCTCCGCTTTGTAAAATTTAAAACGCTCCGCGAACACACAGCGTTTCGATGTAAAATGCGAGCTCAATTTTAACAATAGCTCTTTGTACTCGATGCTGTCCAGACTGTCCGGGTGCACTAAATTGACGGCCACACAAAATGTTTCTTCCACTAAACAGGTTAATAATATCGCACGGCGTTTGATAAATGACTTGTCACTTTCATCTGATATGCCATTTGCAATGCAATACTGATTCAATCTAGTCTGAAAAGAGTCCCATTGGTGGCATCGATGGTCAAAAGTCAAAGTTCCGCCAAAAAGCCCGTGTGCCATTGTGATCTTCGTTCTTCCAAGAAAGCCAAAACGTGGATTCTGTCTCCTCGTCGCCAAGATGTAGTATATTTGGAGTATTAGGACGAGACAATAAAACTTCCGTGTGAATTCATACAAGTCTATTCGTTGACTGCAGTACCCACTTAGCACAAAATTACACAAGATCGGTATCTACCCACAATATGTAATACACATACATTACAAAGATATACCTAAAATATTCACAAGGAGTAAGTCAGTGTGTGAATTAAGAAATCACAAAATGTAAATATATCCATGTCATAAAAATAATAATTTATTCAATTAATAAGCAGCCAGTTTGATTTTGTCTTGACTTGATCATCCTATGGAGCTGGACCAGCATAATTATATGCTACGTCTCGTTGCTCTAAAGAAATGCTCTTAAAATCCAATAATTTTATCTTGTCTCTAAGAACAGTAATTTAAAAGCTGAAATAGTTCTCTCCCCAAACGGTCGTTCTACATTGGCTCCGTCCATGAACATATACAGCTTTGAAATAGAGCATGTCCCCTGAGAGACTTCTTTCAGATTTAAACTGAAAATGTCGTGCCACCAGCGAGATATGAAACACTGGATGGTATTTAAAAACTTAAGCTAAACTAAACCTCTCTCAAAAGACGATAAATTCATTATTTTGTCAATTGCATGATGGACTAGCCAATAAACATTCTGTCAAAAAAGTATCGTGAATGGATGATTTGTTTCCATTTGTTTGTTTTGCTTTTTTTGTCAGATTGGCACAACTGTTTCCCATTTCTGCGTGGAGTTTGAGTTGCATCTATTATTTAAATTACAGTGCTTTTTTTAGTTGGATCATAAATCTAGGGTGTATTGCGAATTTTATAATGGACATAAACAGCGAACAAGGAGTTTGTCTTAAATTTTGCATAGCTAAAGGAATTTCGTGTTCAGAGTCACTGCAAATATTACAGAAGGCTTACGGTAAATCGACTTTATTACGCAAAAACACGTACTTATGAGTGGTACAAAGCATTCAAAAGCGGTCTAGATGTGATGGAAGATTTGTCATTTCGCTCTGGTAGGCCATTAACGTCAACTGAAGTTAACAAGGCAAAAGTGAAGGAAATAGTGACTAAAAATTCTCATTGAAGTTTGAGAGAGATAGACGCGGAACTTTTTGTGCCTCACGAGTCGATCCGTACCATTTTAAATAATCACTTGGGTATGAAATATGTTGCCGCTCGGCTAGTCCCAAAAGACCGGAATTTTCTCCAAAAACTCAATTAAAACTCAAAGCATTTATTTCAAATAAATTAACAGGCCAGGTTACAGGCACTTTTGAATTGTCAAGGGGTCGGTCAGTCAGAAATATGAAGCTACACTTGGGAGCAAATAAATCGAGCCACTACCTTTTTTCACGTAAAATGGTAAATATTTTTGGGAATATGGAACGTATCAATTCGAACTATATATCACCTAAAAGTTAAGTTAATAACCTTAACAATGAGGGTACATTATTGAATAATAACCTTATTGAATGATAAATTATTGGCTCTGCAAGAAAAATGGTAATTTTGATAGAAAATTTTGTAGGGCTAAAACAGTCCATAAAAACAATAAAAAACAAAATTATTGCAAAAAAAATATTCTTAATAACTGGTATTACCCCCCCGTGCCCTGATGCATTCTTGTAGCCTATTAGTCATCGATCTGATCAGAGTTACGATGACATATTGTGGTATGTTCTCCCACTCTTCAAGCACAGCGACTTTAAGCTCGGGAATGGATGAAACAGCGGGAACCCTGGCTCGGACTCTCCGTTTTAGCTCGTCCCATAGGTGTTCGATCGGGTTCAAATCGGGACTTCGTGCTGGCCATACCATTTGTTGAATCCCGATCGCAGACAAGTATTCCGTAACGATCTGCGCGGTATGAGGTCTCGCATTGTCATGCATAAACAAGAAATTTTCTCCGACAAAACCAGCATACGGCATTACGTGGTCTTCAAGAATGTCAGTTATGTATCGGTCAGCTGTTAATCCACGTCTACCACTGCCATCGTTGGCGGGGTCGACGGAGACAAGTTCCGTTTTTCCGTCTAGAGAAATTCCTCCCCACACCATACAAGAACCACCACCAAAACTCACAGTTTCTCGAATGCAACATTGGGCAAATCTTTCACCAGGACGTCTATACACTCGGTTTCTCCCGTCATTGCTAAAAAGACAGATTCTTGACTCGTCAGAAAACAAAACTGACCTCCAGTCTTCTAACGTCCAATTAATGTGTTCTCGAGCAAACTCCAAGCGAGATCGGCGATGAGCTACAGTCAATTTTGGGCCAGTTGCTGGTTTGTGTGATGTTAAATTTCGTTCCTTTAGTCTTCGTCTCACTGTCCACCTACTGATTGCGACACCTCGAACGTCACGTAACGCTTGCTGTAGCTGAACAGCATTAAGTCCACGGTCGCGCAACGAATTGGTTGCAATAAAGCGGTCGTCACGTTCTGTTGTTGCCCGTGGTCGGCCAGTTCCAGGTCGCCGAACAAAAGCACCAGTCTCCAGATACCTGCGGTATACCCGCTGTACCTTTGAACGACTCAAATGAAGTCTGCGTGCCACTTCACGTTGTCCGTGTAGCGTCAAGTAAAGCTACAACTTGGGCAGCTTCCGTCGGTGTAGTATCCATTTTATCAGGTTATTTTGATTACACAGACACAGATAAAGACAACAATAACAAGTGATATGGGTATGATTAACAAAAACCTCAAATTTAATCTTTTCTTAACAGAGTACAATAAAAATGTCATAAGCAAATTAAATGCGATAATTTTATTCTACCCTTTAAACTTTAATTAAAATGAAATTTTGACAACTAACTACCCTCATTGTAAAGGTTATTAAATACCCTTTTAGGCGATATATGTTTCGAATCGATGCGTTCCATAATACCAAAAATAATAACCATAATGCGTGAAAAAGGAAGTGGCTCGATTTATTTGCTCCCAAGTGTAGTTGCCCATTCCAAAGCGAAGTAGGTACCTATGGAGAAGAACGGGCATGAAACTCCATGGATACTCATTTAAATAATTTCGTTACAGAAAATTTGTTACATCAGTCTTGTTGAAATTATACATGTGAGAACGATGTAGAAAGAGGCGCACATTAAAGGCGTCCGTAATTAAAAACATAAAATAAAACAAATCGGAAATAAAAATAAAAAAAGCCGTGGCAGCCAAGAGATGACCAGTCCCCACTGACGGCGCCCGTTCACAAACATGACGTATGGATCAGCACCATTCAGCTCAACCATTTTGAAGGGAGCTTAATGTTCCAACACACACGACACCACCAGTGAGGAATTTGAGTGAGCGTAACATGCTCTCAGCCGCCAGGTCACATTCAAGTCAATGACGGACGTGCCCAGTATAGGGTAGCTATAGAGTAGGTGCATAGTATAAATATTGCACACGTGTGCTTTGCAATTATACAATATTAAAAGATTGAATTTATACAGTGCAATGATAGTTTTTTAAATCTTCAGCAGGTCCAACAATATTACCGAATGCTAATCAATTAGTTTATGCGCCCTTGTAGAGCAGAATCAGCGTTGAGTCAAGCATTTTTGTCAGAGATGTAATGCCCCAACTTATAACATGCTTGGCTGCATAGTGTGCGTTGGATAAAAAATTTAACTTCGTTTCATTCAGTTGGAGTATGTGGGGAGGTATTTTATTAAATTATATTATAACATTTTAAACAGTACCCCATGAAGGATTAATCTACTTTAGCCAGCCTGAATCCCGGTTGAACCAATTAGTCCTTATTTCTAGTCCCATAGTCGTGTCTTTCACCCCTTTTAATGAAAAGATTTAAGTTTTTCCTTACGTACATGATGTTTTCATATAAACATATAATGACAAGGTACGGTCATGATGTTACTATCTTTAAATAGTCGCCTTAAAGAATCGTGCCTGCGGAGGCCATGTATTGCTCTGAAGGCTCTTTTTTGCAGAATAAAAATAGACTCGATGTCTGCAGCGCGTCCCCATAATAAGATACCGTAAGACATGATACTATGAAAGTAACTGAAATAGACTAGCCTCGCGGTATCTACATTAGTAAACTGACGGATTTTTCTTACAGCAATATGCTGCTGAACCTAGCCGTCCTGCAAGAGATGTTAAATGGGGACCCCATTGCAGCCTTGAGTCGAGCGTGATCACCAAGAAAACCGATTTATCAACGAATTCTAGTTTCTCTTGATTCAATACTATGTCACAATCAGTACTTTTAACATTCGGCAAAGCAAACCTTATGCATTTTGTATTTTTCCCATTTAATACTAAATTATTAGCAGTAAACCAATTTTGTACCTGCAGCAGGGCGTTATTTACGTCGTCAAGATTTAATGTACGTCTACTTATCTTAAAAAATAAAGAAGTATCGTCAGCAAATAACCCCATTTGTGTTTGTTTTTTTAATAAATGGGGTAGATCATAAATATATAATAAAAAGAGGAAAGGACTAAAAATATAGAGCCTTGTGGAACACCCATTTTTACTTTTAAACCAAGTGAATTGACACCATTAATTTGAACTTTTTGCTGTCTATCTTCTAAATAAGATCTAACTAAACTTAGCGCAAGTTTACCTAGTCCGTAATGCTCAAGTTTTAGGAGCAAGGTTTGGTGGTTAACGCAGTCAAATGCCTTGGAGAGGTCACAGAAAATTCCTATGGCATCTTGGGCCTCCTCCCACGCTGTAAATATGTGTTTTAGTAAAGTGACACCAGCGTCAGTCGTGTAACGACCTTTGGTGAAAGCATATTGCTGTTCGTGTAAGATTTTGTTGGTGTTAAAATGATTAAGCATTTGATTGAGCATTACGTTTTCGAACACCTTGCTGAATACCGGCAACACGGATACTGGTCTATATTAGTTGGTGTCTTTGCTATCCCCAGATTTAAAAAGTCGTAATACCTTACTGTATTTCATTTAATCCGGGAAGACTCCTTGATCTACACACAAATTAAATATTAAAGCTAAGTATGGTGCTATAGTCTCAATTATGGATGTACAAACTTTTATGTACATTCCCCAAAGATTTTCTGTCAACTTGATTTTTATTTGCCGAAAAGCTTTTATAACTATCATAGGGTTTAAACGTTTATTGAAATTCAACCGGGCAGCCTGGAACGTTCGCTCTTAATAAATCAAGTGAGACTTTGGGTGAGGAATCGCGTAAGTATCGCTGAGGACACGCTAGAACGAGCAAATTCCGACCCAACATTCATGAAACTCATTGTTACTGGTGACGAGATGTGGGTTTACGAGTTTGACATGCAAACTAGTCAACTAGCTTCGGAGTGGGCCTTCCAACTGAACCGAAACCGAAAAAAAACACGCAAAAGTCGATCAAAAGTCAAAGTCATGTTGACTGTTTTTTTTTTACTATCGCTTGTTGTGCATTTAGAATTGCCGGGAGGTCAAACATTAAATAAAGAATATTAAATGCGGCGTTTATGAGAGCAAATTTGACGAAAAAGGCCAGATTTTTGGAAAGACAATTGTTGGATTTTGCATCATGATAATGCGCCTTCGCACAAGGCTTTCGTTGTTAACGAATTTTTGACCAATAACTCAACAAATACCATCGAGCAAGCACCTTATTCACCAGATATGTATACAGCCGACTTCTTTCAGTTTCCTAATTTCAAATTACCACTTCGTGCCACCCGTTTCCATTAGGTAGAAGACAAAAGGAGAATTCGAGGCGACAACAGAACTCAATTCCGGAAAAAGCGTTTAAAAATGTTTTGATGATGGGATTATTCCTTGGCGTAGGTGTATCGTTTCTGAAGGAGCATAGTTTGAAGGCGATAAAATATATTTGGATTAATAACTAAAATTATGTGTATTATGGATCTTTTCCGAATACTTTCTTGGCAGACTAGTATAATCAGGTCATAACGTTCCAAATGCAGGGCCTCCTCGCTGTGAGAGAAAGTAGACAATAACTCACCACACGAACCCAGTGTGGGTTGGTGGATGTGACATGTGTTAGATTTTTTGGTTGCAGGACGTGCCAGTTTATAGTTCAGTTTTCAAGATGTCACCTATCAGAGAATTATTATCAACATTGTTTAGCACTTCTGTGGTGGTCGCGCCAGCCGGCCACCTGCCTAACACCCTCCTTTGTTCAGTATTTAAATTATAATTCAGTTAAATTTTGGTGTCATACTGCCTCCTAGACTGGCATATCTTATAGCAATATTTTAAATATAATAAAGCATTTTTACTGTCTACCACCGCCAAAATGCAGGTTAATTAACAACATAACATAACGTACGTCGTGTGTTATTTTGTTAATGTTATCACCTAACATAATCCCCATCAAACATGCCAACAATGCACTCAACTAGTTTCCTCCACAAATGACTATCAAACTATACCCTACTACAATGAAAAAGACAATGCATTAATCTGATAGCACTATATAACACTAAATACATCACAGATGCATATACTTTATTAGGTGAACTATAATTAAACCTTATTGTATTAGAGTAAAAGCATTTCAATGGTTAATATGGATGTATAACAGCGTTTTATGGTTAGTTAAGTTTACGGCAATTACCTTTTATAGCGGTCAAAGTGTTGTTGGCAAAAAGTGTTGTTACGAATTGTTTTTATTGCAAATTGAAGTACGGTTTTTTCATTAATTTTAACAACCTGAATGTTCATCTAGTAAAACCAAGAAGTACTCTTTGATTTTCTACTGTTTCATTATTATAGTCATTTTAAAGTATGCAGTGTGTATCAGAATGGTGTGGTCATAGTTTCTAAGTAAATCTTAGACATCACAGACTTATGTGTGTGTTGAATCATTAAGCTCCCTGCCTTATACTGGATTCACGTTTGCGGTCAATTAAGAGAAGTTATAAAAAGATGGTTTGTAAAGGAACTGTACCCTAATTGAATAACAAACGTTCAAGCACAGACAAAGAGTTCTGAAGGAATCCATTGCTTCAGAGGTTTGAAACTTATGTTTTAACTTAAACTCTGTTTGACAACGTAAATAGCGCAATAAACGTGGTAGAACTGATAAAATGAAAGATCATTGCGATCAATTGTCTAATTCTGAGCTTTCTCTCGACTTAAGGGAAATATAATTTTGTTTTTAAAGAGCCCCGTTTTCAAGTAATATTATAAAATTTAGGACAATCGCGTCAGAATAAAATATCTCGCTAACGGTGGCGCGTGTGCTGCGTTCAGCTCAACCATTTTGAAGAGAGCTAAATGATCCAAAGTCAAAGTCAAAGTCAAAGATTTATTTGCAGATAAATATGGTTACAAAAGTTGTTAAAATGGTAGTAGAATATTACCATTTTAATAGCACAAACCTCAAAACATTACACAAGCGTATTAAGTATCCATTTTTAAAAGATTTCGTATTCAAACTTTCACACAAATTTTACTTGCATAAAAACCCATCACACTCTAATACACTAATATCAGCAATTGGTAAAAGTAGACTAAGTACATTGTCTTACGCTCGCACATACAATCGATACCGACTGCCCCATCACTACTTCCTCCGTGACGTATCATGACGATAGCTCGCTTGCTAGCCGACGCCGCTTGACCGGCCGTGCATGTAAGATTTTTGCGCGGACTACCCGCTACTTATCCCATGTTATTATAATTTATTTTTAATGCGTACATTTTGTACCTTAATTAAACATTTTATATTATGTGGGTCCATACTAAGACTTGCACATATCTAGTAGATAATATGATGTACATATAATATATGTTGACACATGTCAACGCAAAATATAATAATAACCAGCCTTATTCATAAAAATCTCGCTAACCATTAGTTAGCCACTGCTTAGCTAACCAATTAGTTAGCAATCAATGCTTAACTTTTCTTTATTTATAAACGCTAGTTAGCGGGTGATTAGTAGAGAAACGGAATAGAGGTGAAATTATGTATTCAGCACAGATTATAAACAAAATAGTCGACTACAAAACAGTATTTCAAGAATAAAGTTGTCAAACCCACGATTTTTGTATCTGTCGTGACTTTATCAGACGTATGTCAAAAATTACATCGGAAAATTTTAATTTGAATATAATTATTTATTACGTTATTTCATTGTATTTGACATGGTAGCATTGAAAATAATTAGCTCCAATAATTGGAGTAAACTGGAAAAGGTATTTATCCCTGAATTTATATACACTTACTAATATAAACTGACCAAATGAATGTAAAACTGATGTAACATCAGTAGCCGATTACAGCTATGTTTTTTTCATGTCCTAGCTTGAAAATACTCTTTTGGAAATGTATGTAGGTACTTGTGTCTATTATATATTACTTCCTAATTCCTATCGCTGTTGCAACAGGGTTTCAGTGTCTTTTAATAACAATTATTATACTTGTTTACAGGTACAAGTTTGACTGCTGCTATGAAAGCCACTATTAGCACCTAGCACCAATACTATTCAACCGCAAAGACGGGGGAGGGAGGAGACCATTAGGGCTGAGGCTACGTGGAATTGATGAGAAATGAGAGTGGCATGAGAAAAGAGTGGCACAGTCCATGTCTTTGTAACAAGAATATTGGAAATCAAAAATAGGGAATTTATAACAAAAATGTTACTTTATTAAATATCAAAATAAATAGTTTCTACAAAATGTCTCTTGTTATTTGTGTGCTACGTGGCTATTATAGTTTATGGCCTTAGAACTGGTGTCATAAGATTAAGGGCACTTGGGATAACACATTGGATAATAACTATCTCCTATGAGCTTCCTTACAAACTCATACTCTTCAAACCTCATGAGTAGGTACCTACTGAGCCTACTCCTGTTTGAGTTGTCCCTATAAATCCTTTCATCATGTGTACTTCGAATGAAGAAAATGTAATATAAATAATCATTCTCGTAACGGATTTTAACGAGCTTTGTAGGTCTTCCTTGGTCTACTTCCCGCTGGTGTTTAAAAATGATTCAATTCAACCTTTTACGACCTTTCAGAACGACGCAGAAAAACTGCGTCGTTCTGAAAGGTCGTAAAAGATTGTCGAATTCCATATTTACTAAGGCACAGCTCGATATTAGGAACAAAATAACCTCGAGGCAAACAATAATCCTATTGAATCGATCAGCTGACTCAAATAAAAGCCGCCATATTTCCTCTTAGCATCCTCTTAACAAGCTACCGATGGTGTTTAAATTTGACAGCTACTAACCAATTGGTTAGCGAACTCTTAGCGCTAAACAACGTTTATGAATAAGAATTTGGCTAAACATTTGCTTAGCAATTGATTAAAATGTAAGACACGTTTATGAATAAGACTGAACATGTTTAAATGTTTGTAAAGGCGAAATGTAGCCTATGTAACAATATTATTCACGATTTGTGTACAAATAGAATAAGATCATTTGTAAACTCATTTGTAACAACCTTTGTAGTAATAAAGACCTTGAAAATCAAATCAATCAATCAATCAATAGTACCATTTTATGGTAGTAGCTTGGCATATTTAATCATAACATAATGACATGCAAATTTTGGTACAGGTACAATTAGTTCATTTACATTTAAACTGAAAAAAATCTTTTAAAGTATAGAAGGGATTCTCAATAAGTCACCTGTGTAAAGCCCTTCTGAAGCGGACCATTGGAAGTTCTTTAATTTGATTAGGAATCTTGTTATATATTTGATACACACACACATACACACATAGGATAGCAATTTCGCATATATAGCTCCGTTCTCGTTCCGGGCATAATTAATCGATTGGGATATCTAGTTTTGAACAGACATTTATCTCCAAGTTTATCAAACATCTCAGGGTGAGATTTGGTAAATTTACATATTTCCTCAATATAAATACCTGTTAATGTAAGAGGACAGAGGTTTACATGATGTAAGTGGGTCTACATTACAAATCGCACGTATACACCTCTTTTGTGCGACGAAATCTCTTCCCAGATGCACCGAGTTTCCCCATACTAGTATACCATAACGCTGTATTGATCCAACATATGCATGATAAGCCTGTAATGTGGCTTGTCTATTTATTAGGTTAGATATACGCCATAGAACATAAGCAAACTTACTGAGTTTTCCACATATCATATCAACATGACCAATCCAGGAACACCTCTCATCTAGAACTATCCCAAGGAAAGTCATACTATCTGATTGTTGTATTTGTTTATCTTTATAAGTTATGTTTAAATCAATTTTATTCGAGTTTTTGTTACGAAATTGTACATATTTGGTTTTATCTATATTAGGTTTAAGGTTATTCTTTTCCATCCAAGTTATTACTTTGCTTACGGTACTACTTATTTCATCATTATAGTTTTCTGTAGTTTTAGGGACAATTACGGATACATCGTCTGCAAAGAGTATACAGGGATGATCAGTTACTTCTGTCAGATCATTTATATATAGCAGAAAAAGTGGGGGCCTAAAATACTGCCCTGAGGACCGCCTGTACAATTGTAACCTAGTCTAGATTTAAATTTCAGTTCACCGTTTTGATTTGGTTTATCAACACTTATTTCTACAAATTGCGATCTGTTTGTAAGGCAGCTTTTTAACCATGCATTTGCCTTACCGCGCATTCCATATTTATCGCATTTTGTTAGTAGTACCTCGTGCGATACAAAGTCAAAGGCTTTTGACATGTCAAAAAATATAACAGTTGTCGGGATTTGCTGGTCAATATTTTTAGTAACTAGGTGAATTAAGTTACATGCCGCTGTGGTTGTCGATTTCCTTTTTTGGAACCCATGCTGTTCATGTTTCAAAATTTTGAACTTATCGAGAAAACTTATTAATCGCGTATGCATTACCTTTTCGTAAATTTTCGATAAAATAGGCAACAGTGCTATCGGTCTGTAATTATCAACAAGTTTTTTATTACCTTTTTTATGTATTGGTTTAATTGCTGTCATTTTCATGTTCATTTCTCAGGAAACACTCCCGTGGAAAATGATGTGTCTATTAGATGTACGAGTACAGGAGTAATAATAGGGCCTATGTATTTTATAATATTTGTCGGTATTTCATCATAGCCTGTTGAATTTGTATCCCTGAGTGATTTTATTACTTTTTGTATTTCGCCATTATTAGTGGGCATTAAAAACATACTGGAATTAATAGGATCAATGTCATAAATATTCGTGTTAATGTCAAAATCGGTGTTCTAGTCATTTACATAATTGGCAATGTCCGTGGGGTTTGTTAGTGATCCGGTTTCAGTTTCTATCTCCTTAATGTTTGATTCCTGAATTTGATTATTATTAGAATTATATTTTATTAAGTCCCATGACGCCCTACATTTATTTTTAGCCCTAGCTATGTAGTTTGTGTTATGAAGCTTTTGTGCTTTTTGTATAAATTTTTAAGTAATTTATTATAGTTTAAGTATTTCAGTTTACTGCCAGATGAGAAGTAGTACTTAAAACGCAGGTTCCTTTTGGTTTTAGTTCATTTGTTTATACCTTTGGAAATCCATTTCGTATATTTCTTCACTAGGTTGATTTTGATCTCGATTTTAGGGAAGGACAAAGAACAGGACAAGCGTATCGTGAAAGTGATTAAACGCACTGTTAGCTTCCTGATTAGAAAAAAAATGTCTGCCCATTTTAAATTGGATATACAGCTAAAGAACTTTTATTTATTTTCGGCTTGTGAATTGTGCGAAAGCGTAGAGGTGGAACTTTATTGCCTATTTGTATGGATATCATCTGAGCTGTTTCGTGATCCGACAGTCCCAGTGGTATAACCTCACATATTAAATCCATACAGTTACTTATTATTTGGTCCAGACATGAACTTCTTCTTGTTGGTTGTTTTATATGTAGTGTTAAGCCGAAATTATTTACAATCCTAGTCAACTCGTCTACGCATTTTTATTTCTATCGATTTCTTTGCTCAATATATCAATGTTCAGATCACAATATTTAGCTCCCTTCAAAATGGTTGAGCTGAATGGTGCAGGTATGGTGGTACTATACCTGTGGCTAAATGATAACAGCCGCGCGGATCGATCAACGGTTAAGCTACGCTTGCTGCGGTTGGTTTGTGGATGGGTTGACCATCCATTACATACGTGCTTTGGAAAACACAGTAAGTAAGTCGTAGGTCCCAGCTGTAATTTGTAGATAAAATTTCAAGGGGTATCATGTTTTTCATTAACTGAGTTGTGGAGATCATATAGGCAGACCCTCCATGTAATACTGGTATACAGTGGCATCCATTTAGAATGAAAGGCTACCCCAACAGAGTTAGGCAAAGACTTGGCAGATTGATATTTGATTATAACCGTGTGTGTCGCCATTTGCAGCTAGAGATATTGCTTTATAATTTGCAGCTAGAGAGACTGCTTAATAATTTGCAGCTAGAGATGTTGCTTTTTAATTTGCAGCTAGAGATATTGCTTTATAATTTGCACCTAGAGATATTGATTTATAATTTGCAGCTAGAGATAATGCTTTATCATTTGCAGCTAGACATATTGCTTTATAATTTACACCTAGAGATATTGATTTATAATTTGCAGCTAGAGATATTACTTTATAATTTGCAGCTAGAGATATTACTTTATAGTTTATTTTCTTTCCTTCTTTCTTTGCATTTGGTTGTTAGCTAAAAGATAAGCAAGACGGTAAAGTTGCCAGCAGCGCAGACTAAACATGAATTCACCGGTCCTAGGTAAAAATAACTAGATGTAAAAACCTAATGAAACACAAACCAACCCCTTCTCACTGATTAAAATAACAACCACAAAATATATGCTCAGTATTCCAAGGTCGTTCTTCTATCTAACATCCAAGGCGATTACTGACGGGGTGTGGCTGTAATGAGCAATGACCCTGACACGCCTGCCCTTGGACAGAGGGTCGAAAACGGAACCTTTTTGGGCCAAATCGATACCGCTTCCTTTTTTTTATGTAAAAAAGGTTCTAAATGGGACTTTGTTTTTGGAACGCACATTTTTTTTTTGCAAGTAGTATTTTTTGTCGGCACAGGTATTCGAGTGTTTTTAGGTAGAAAAGGTTTGTTTAATGTTGTTTTTATTCTGATTGATTACGTGAAAACTAAACTTACATTAGCTATATTTCTTTATTTATAATAGTTTATCTATCTGGGTTTTCTAAGTAGTGGCCCCGGGGTCTGGATTTGTGCCCGGTCGATGGCAATAGGTTTGCCCCTATTACAAGGGACTTAAACATATCTAGCAAAATATAGCTTGATGGTATACGAGTATTCGCCGGCACGTAACTTGGCAAGAATCGTTAGATGTTTTTTTCCTTTCTTTAACTCTCTTCTAAACAGACGTTAAAAATATAGATATGGTAAGAACCATAAAATAATGACAAGCAATTTAAATGAAAAAAATATTTTTTTACACTAAGTGCACATGCGTGAATTTAACTCCGACTACGCCTTAAGCTTGCCAAGTTACGTGCCGACTACTGTATGTTATGTTTTAAATTGCTTTTGTTTTTTCCTAGTACCTAGGTGATACTAATTTAATGTGGCGGATTGCTTTATATGTGAAGCTGCTGCGGATTTGATTCGTATAATTTAGAGAAACTAGAGAAACTAGAATTCGTTGATAAAACGGTTTTCTTGGGGATCACGCTCGACTCGAGGCTGCAATGGGGTCCCCATTTAACATCTCTTGCAGGACGGCTAAGTTCAGCAGCATATGCTGTAAGAAAAATCCGTCAGTTTACTAATGTAGATACCGCGAGGCTGGTCTATTTCAGTTACTTTCATAGTATCATGTCTTACGGTATCTTATTATGGGGACGCGCTGCAGACATCGAGTCTATTTTTATTCTGCAAAAAAGAGCCATTAGAGCAATATATGGCCTCCGCAGGCGCGATTCTTTAAGGGAACTGTTTAAAGAAATTAACATCATGACCGTACCTTGTCAATATATATATGAAAACATCATGTACGTAAGGAAAAACTTAAATATTTTCAGTAAAAGAGGTGCAAGACACAACTATGGGACTAGAAATAGGGACCAATTGGTTCAACCGGGTTTCAGGCTGGCTAAAGTAGATTCATCCTTCATGGGGTACTGTTTAAAATGTTATAATAAAATACCTCCCCACATACTCCAACTGAATGAAACGAAGTTTAAAACCTGTATCAAACGCACACTATGCAGCCAGGCATATTATAAGTTGGAGGATTACATCTCTGACAAAAATGCTTGGCTCAACGCTGGTTCTGCTCCACAAGGGCGCCTAAACAATTGATTAGCATTCGGAAATATTGTTGGAGCTGCTGAAAATTGTAAAAACTATCTTTGCACTGTATAAATTCAATCTTTTAGTATTGTATAATTGCAAAGCACACGTGTGAGCATTATGTAGTACCTACTATAAAGCTACCCTATACTGGGCACGTCTGTCATTGACTTGAATGTGCCCTGGCGGCTGAGAGTATGTCACGCTCACTCAAATGTCTCGCTGGTGGTGGCGTGTGTGTTGGATCATTAAGTTCCCTTCAAAATGGTTGAGCTGAATGGTGCTGATCCATACGTCATGTTCGTGAACGGGCGCCGTCAGTGGGGACTGGTCATCTCTTGGCTGCCACGGCTTTTTTTTAATTTTTAATTTTTCTTTTCCGATTTTTATGTTTTTTATTACGGGTCTTTCTACATCGTTCTCACATGTTTAATTTCAACAAGACTGATGTAACAAATTACTGTAACCATATTATTTAAAAGAGTGTCCATGGAGTTTCTTGCCCGTTCTTCTCCATTGGTACCTACTTCGCTTTGGAATGGGCAACTAGCTTCATATTTCTGACTGACCGACCCCTTGACAATTCAAAAGTGCCTGTAATGGGTTTATTTGAAATAAATGCTTTGAGTTTGAGTTTGAGTTTATGTTGCTTTTCATTTCCAACATGAAACCTCAAATAAAAAGTATCGGATTAAAAGTTACGTTGATAACTGAAGTGATAATGGCAATTTAAATGTACACATATTTTAGTAAAATACGCTAAACCTTGGTTATTAATTAAATCCTTTGAATGGGCACAAGCCAAATTTGGTCAAAAATATTGCAGTGAAGTCTGCACCAGTGATAATAAGGTTCAAATAAATAATGATGAAGTATTTTTGTCTCAAGGCTGTGTTTCCAATCGATTTTGTTGTGTTCCACGATGAGCTATGGATGTTTAGTGGTTGGAATAATAACAGCCGCGAGGATCGATCGAAGATAAAGCTACACTGACCGCGGTCAGTTCGTGACTGGGTGAGCATCCATTACGAGACCGAGACCCCTTCGTTGCTCTGAAAGCACGTTAAGCCGTTGGTCGCGGCTGTCATTCGTGGATCTTTGGCAGTCGTTACTGGTAGTCAGAAACCAAAAAGTCTGTCAACCAGTCTCACAAAGGGGTATCGTGTAACCTTGTAACTGGGTTATGGTAAGAAAGACGGGAAGCTGACTCCGACAAAGTTGGAAAGGCTAGGCAAATTGATTGTTTTTTTTTACGTTCAACCTTTTGCATGCAATCATGGAAGTTAAAAAGATACAGAAATGAGAAGCTATTCTGTGAAGTTTACTTCGAACCTCACTCAAGTGACCGCTCAGTCCAAAATCGAACTCATTTGTTTTTAAAGAAAATCATCGCGGATTCACAACGTTTGAACTTCGAAGTCACGTTTTATGATTAGACTTATGTGACTGTTTTTGTACAAAATTACATATCTACCAGTAGTTGGTCAGAACTTATGAAACAGGCCCTGAAACTGACCTTATCACAATGCTGTGGCTGTAATAATATTCACCATATTAATGAAAGGTGACTAACAAGTTATACAAGGAGGATGGGATTGGAAACGCCGGGAGCGAACGCCTTAAGAGGATAAATAGTGCATACCTTATTGGTACATACCTTATTGGTGATGTTTTTCGGAAAGAACAGGTAAGTAGTACTTGAAACTGCCGTGCGTATAAGACCAGATGTATGACCATAAGTTCTGCGTACCCCATTGGGGAGAAGGCTTGAGGGTGACACGTTTTTTTTCTGATTTTCTATATTGGAAAATGATGATATTATGTTAGCCTTAATAAAGTATGAAAATGGAGTATCCCACACACATTAAAGCTCACAATAAAATGCTTTTACTCTTACAATGGTTCTAAAAGAGAGGCGCACCGAGGTCATTAATTTATTTAACATCAAAAGGTCCCAACAAAGAGTATAAAGTAAACGTCATGCAGAACCTAATTAATCTTCCATACAAATAAAATTTATATGAAACTTTTGCGGCTATAGAAAACAGATGTTTTCATAGTTTTGTAGAGGTAACCTTGGACACAGTAATTAAATAAAATTATTATTTTTTATTCTGTAAATAGGGTATCGGTATCACTTTTACATGTTATATATTTCTCTACACCTCTCTACCCCTGAGCAAAGAGAGAAAAACTCAGAGGCCACAGTGTCTTTTAAAGTACAGACATAATCTTTGTCGGAAATGTAAGGATCATGTAGATTATTGCCTGAAAGGGTCTTTTGAAGAAAAAGCCACACAGTTTTGAGTGAACCTTTAAAGATTACGGGAAAACCAATGCGTTCCGAGGAAAAATTAAATTATTCATTGTATTTATTTTCCAATGAAAATTGTTTTATCGATAACTCAATTTACAAAGCCACGATACGGCGAAAAACTTTTCATAGAACCTCATTTTGTTAAGTGGTCAGATCATCGCTAGCATTTCGATTTTCAGTGTTCTTTAAACGGATATTTAATAAAATGGTGTTACAGATAATTTACCTATCACAAACAAAACTTGCTTAATCATTTCTGACGTGACGATATAATCGGGGAGGTCCAAATTCACGTCACGGTACCTTGATAACACAAGTAACTTGTATGGAAATATTTGAAGACCCTTCAAAATTGTTGTCCACGATAACGTTGTAACGTGCACGTTTATGAAAATACATTTTATGAATTTGGAACTCCACAATAATATCGTCATTTATAAGAAATTATAAATAAATGAAACTTTATTTCAGACTAAAGGTCCATATTTTGTTAGTATTTTGATGTTAGTAACAATAGTGCTTCGGTAACTAGGTTGGTATTGTTAGTTTTTGCAAAATTAATTATTTAGTCGGCCCTATGCCTGTGGCCACCCAGTGTCTGTCACTATGGTCGCGATCATTGTCAGAATGCAGGCATGAAAACCATCTGTGCGAGCCTCCGCGAACATTCTGAAATCGCTACAACGCCATGGCAGTCTCAACAGCATCCTAAAAGCATTATTAAATTGAACACGCAGGATATTGTAGGCTCGGCGCGCGTATGACACCCACAGGCCACTCGTCGAAAATGATTGACAGAACGCCTTAAAAAGGGTAACCACCCAATAAGTTATTCTCCTAATGTTTCATAAAAATTATCAGTACCTAGCCGTATATAAAATCAGAAACACATCGACAAAGACTTAGACTTTTTTCTTTCCTCAAAGTTTTTTTCAGACTGCGGTGTAGTCCAAAAAGAGGGTAATGTTTTTAAATTATTTGCACATCTAGTTTCAGTAAGCGAAAAAGCCAAAAAGCCGTATTTTCGACTGTGTGACTAATGTGGTACGATTACAGGTTGAGATAAAGGTCTGTGATAACTAAGCTGGCAATAGATTCTCGTTGAGGTGATTACTTGCTTGCTTTCTTTAGCCTTTTTACGGTTTTTGTTTCAAGTTTAAGTTGGGTATCTTTGATGACATTGAAAGTTCTGTAATAAGCATTCGCGCCAGAACTTCAAATTCTCAGCAGGTGTCTGCGATCAAAAAAATTAAAAACGGTCACCGTAACAAATTTATTTAACAAAAAAAACATGAAATCGTTGTAGGCCTTGTAGATTTATGGACCATTATCTATTTGTTACGTATATGGTACTCGTTGACAGTCCTACACTGTCTTCCCATACGTAATATCACTGTAATTTGAAAACATTTTAAAAGAGTAACCGTGGAGTTTCTTGCCGGCTCTTCTCCATAGGAGCCGACCAATTGGAACCGTGCACCTAGATTCTGACGTTTCATAAGTGCCCATGTAGGTTTATGTGAAAAAATCTATTTTGATTTTGTTTTTTTTTAGTTCATCCTAACAACCCTCTTAGGCCAAATCACCCTTTTGATATCTGCTTCGTGAAATAATGACAATTGAGGTAAATTCTAAGTTAGACAATTAAATCGATGATTCTATTAATTATAATCCTGCAAAGACATATTTATTGCTGTGGCTAATCATATTTTGATCGACGTACAAACTGCCAGTGACACGCAAATTGCAAAAAAAAGTAAATAGTTTTCAATTTTGCGGACTACCTTAACGCATCTTACCGTAAGAAAAGTAGTTTTCAAACACATTAATTAATACAAAAATACTAGTAGCATCATGTTGAACTTATAATTATATGTGAGAACTATGAAAAAAAGATGTCCACGTTAACGTCGTCCAGAGTACAGCAAAAAAAAATAGTTGAGAGTTTATATCCTGGATTAACACATAGGATACTTTTTATCCCGGTAATTAGTTTCCGTTGAATAATTTCCCACCTTCGCGCGGCGTAGCCGCTGGCGAAAGCTAGTCCAATATAAGCCTAGGTCTTTTAGCCACAGGACTGATGTAAATGGACGTTATGCTTCAAGCCAAAACTGGCTGGTTGGTTTAGTAAGACATAATATGGAGTTTTTAAGCAACATAATCATAAAGTGTTACTAGGATAAGTTTGCCCCTGAATGTCGTTTGAAAAGAGGGCGCTGCTGGCAGATTTGTGCAATTGTATTGAAAAAAAAACAAGATAGCGTGTTAGTTCAAATTTTGGCCCCGCGCGCCGAAATAACCTTGTAGCGTTGTAGTTCTTAGTCTCTGAACAGACACCATCGTCCAAATAGAAAATTATTATTGTTATTAAATAATTTCGGTACAATTGAGTTCATTTAATCTATCTTATATTATTATTATCCAAAATATGGTGTAGCAATATAATAATACCACCCTATCAAAGATGGACTGTATGTAGGTGATGTCGAAATAAAAGATTGCTTCCCAGGTATCTTCAGTTTTTATTCTTCTTGTTCTTGTTGTTTTCTTTTCGAGAGCTGGAGGCCGACTGGTGTCACATCTTTTTTTTTTTGTAACAGTCATCTCGCAGGTCAACCTAGGAGGTTGTCGTCTGCTTAACCGGGCTTGCCTATGGTTGCCCTAATAAATTAAGGCCTCCAGCCCGGACTTAAAAAACTTGTAAACTAAAAAACTAAGTGACTAAACGCAAAGGGCACCCTCTGTGGGGTACACACCTCGGCTTAGGGCGGCGCTGGAAGAGGGCAGCAAGGGGTCGAGCTGAATCAGGGTTATTGTTATTTAGGAACGAAATTAAAGCCTGTTTCAGCGGCGCTGGCTGGCTCGCGCAAGGGTTGCAAGCCCTCCCCGGGCGTGAGTTAGGGCGTCGCGGTGGGCCTTCGCGGCGAGGACGGTAGGACGGCGTTCGGGTTTTGGGCTTGCGTAATGTGCTGGTGGCCTTACTCCTCTCCAGGAAGATGGTAATGGCGTCGTCGAGGGTGATTAAAGTATGCCTTGGTCGGCGAATACTGCTAATGCGGAAGGGAGTATAGCGGGCGGATTAATCAGAGGATTTGGGTGTTTAATGCCACTGTCGAAAAAATGCTTAGATAAGTGTTTCATGAACTGGTTTATGGTGGGCATTTTAAGGTCAACGAGATCTATATTACGGAAGTAGTAGGGGGCTCCCGTGATTTTTCTGAGGAAACGGTTCTGGAGGGTCTGTATCTTGTAGAGATAACGTGAGTTAGTGTGCGCAAATACATCGCAGGCATGGGTCAAGATGGGACGGATGACTGCGGTATAGGAGCGCAGTTTGCATTGAAAGGTTCTGTATCGACAAATGGCACGTCTTTCTTAGGGGCCTACCTTACCGCCCAGATTGTTAAGCCCATTTTTACACAAGAATTTCACTTTGACTGACACATCCTTTAATATTATTTTTGCTTGTATCTTTAATATTTTGTTTCATAATGTGTATTATGTGTTCCTACATCATATCAAATTACAATATTTTACGTATCTATAAACAATACAATTTTCGGAGAACAATAACTTCTAAAAATGTGGATCGATACATTTTATATCCACTATATTGCTTAATAACTTTGGAACGCCCGGTCCGATTTACATTATTCAGAAGGGAATTTCAGTTTTATACTGAATTCTAACCTGATAAAATTATCATAATATATACACCAAAATTCTCATTTTCAAATTACTTAATTATACTAAGAGTTTTACATATTCATAAAAATGCTTTAAAAACCTTATTTTTTTATTAATTTAGGATTTACATAAGAACAAAACTAAAATAATCAGACTTGATTGACCACGGCGTCAGATTGACTTGGAAACGATATCGTGTTCATGGTGGTCCGCGCACTACTTGCGCCCTAGAGCGCTGATAAGGTCAGTATCCTAACTTTTAAAATCAATACAAAACAATCTTATCCTACTTTCTACATGATGCTCGGTTTCCGTTACAGTTCTCCCCCGGCGCAGCTCGCAACGCCCTCTCTCATCCTTCATCACGACGACTAGCTTGCTCACGGGGCGTTGGAACTGGTGCGTATTTCGAAGATAATGATGCCGCTGTCCGGTCCGCGATGCGTGTGCTCGACGACTCCCATCGGCCAGGTGTTTCGGGGCAGCGTGTTGTCGACCACAAGGACCACGTCTTCAGCTTGCATCGGTCGCACGTCGTTCTGTGGCTCACCGCGAGGTACCAGTGTGGGAAGGTACTCGCGTAGCCAGCGTCGCCAGAAGTGATCAGCGAGAGCTTGACCAACTCGTCACGTTCTTCGGTCGCCTTCGTCGCATCGTCCTGTTGTCGGCAGTCCCCCTGATGACTCCAACAGGAAGGTTTTCTATAGTATTCTTCGTAAAGTCATTGATCTCTACTGAAGCTGGCTCGTTGGGCTCGTTCTGGGTTGAGCTACACGATTATTGACAAACGGGAGTGAAGTGAGACACCAACATTACAGTTTCCCAATAATTATGTTAATGAGGAAGGAAACTGTCAAAATGGCGCTGTCGTAGCTAGTTCCCAACACAAGCTAATAATACAAGGCGTGATGTGGTTTTATTTTATTTTAGCGAAAATTGAAGCGTTATTGTGTTACTAGATACTCCGAAGTTGGAGTGCACCATTTCCCGAAAGACCCTAAAATTAGAAGCTTGTGGTATAAAGCTATTCGTAGAGATTTTTTTGAGTTCGATTTTGTGTCAGAAACATTTTGAAGAAAGTGATTACGAGGAAATATTCAAGGTTTAAAATTCTGTCACTTTCAATGTCAAGTACTTGATATAAAATATTGAAACAACTGAAAATAACGAAATAGTGAAATAAAATCAAAATCATGAATGAACAAAAAATGGAATGAATGAACGAAAAGTCAAATTTATTAAAGGCCGTAGGGACCTAGCTATGGTCGCGCCATCTACAATTAGGTTTGCCCGACCTTCCCCATTAGTAACAAAACAACTTCTAGTCTCCTTTCTGATTTCATTTCGAAGTAATTTATTTAAATTAGTTTTTTTTTATCCTCATCTTTCTAGAGACTATCTTCATCTAAGTTCCAGCTTAGCTTTTTCTCAACTCAGTTGGTTTTTGAGTCTAACCGGATACAGACGAATACCACCACAACCCAGTTACTGGGTCACACGATACCCCTTGGTAAGGCTGGACGTCAGACTTTCGGGCTTCTGACGACCCGTAACGACTGTCAAAGACCTACGAATGACAGCCGGGAACCACAGCTTAAAACGTGATTTTCGAGGCACGGAGGTCACCCATGTGACCTGTATGGCTCGGCTATTATTACTCTAACCAATATTTATGACAATCAGTTTAAAAAAAACCGTCTCTAGTCTCTTTTTTAATTTCGTTTCGAAGTATTTTACAATAGAACAATTTTGATTCATCATTGTTCTAGACACAATTTTCATCTAGGTTCCGCGTACAAAATAGAAAGACTTGGCTTATTTTTAAAGGGTTGGATAGCGTGACGCCCCCTCCCTCCCCCTTGCCTTCCGGAAATCGAAACATGAAGTACAACTGCCGTTGTATGTTACTAATTGTATTTTAATTTCATTCGTTCTTTGAACAAGATTGCGGTTGTTATATTTGACTTTTAATGGAGTGAGTGGACATTAAATATAGAGTTTTTAAACAACATGGTAAACCTTGTTATTATGAATGTTATATTTGTCCAGGGTTTTATTATAGTTCAGCGGGTAAATTGCGTAACACACAAACAATTTCATTTCGACAATTCGACAACATTCATTGCGTTATTTGCTTTTTGCAAACATTTCTCTTAAAATCCTTCGCATTGTTTTAGCGTTCATTTCTCTAATGATGCCACCACGATTGGCCTGGAATCAATTTCACAAAATTATTGGTAGTTATCAAACGCTGAAAAAAAAAATACAAGGAGGCGTTCTGGAGTTTCTGCCTACCCGCATGGGAAGAAGGCGTGATCTCAATTATGTATTATCATACTCAAAACGATTGTGGCGTATCTGGTTAGGTTACTTCGTGGCATTGAGCATAACCCGGGAGTACTGCAGCGCCTGTATATATGTGTACCGGACCGATATGTGTGTAGGCGGCGCCGCCCGCCGCTGCTGGCCGTGCCGGCTGCCAGGACCAACCTTCTCTCCAAAGCACCATTGACCCGTGCAATTCGGGTGATTAACGATCTTCACGGGAAGATCGATGTATATATATATTTTCAAGCCATTTGAGTGAATTCGCAAAATTACTATTGTTTGTTTTATGTTATAGTGTAAGTTAGTTAATTAATTAAGTACTAGTATTTTTAAGTTTTTCTTAGTTTTTAAATTTTATTGTAGGATAATTTTAAGACTTCGCTATCGCATTAGGTATCAACTGCGATGATAGTTGTAAGGGTGATTTTAATAAATAAATAAATAAAAGTCATGACGTAATAAACCATTAACCAATTATCATCTAAATAAAACCTTATACCCTACAAAATATCTAGCCAAGAGCCTAATGACATATCCTATACAACAATAAAATTCGACGACAGACCCCATTTACATTGAAAGCAACACAACTCAATTAGACCTACTCTGAATAAAATTCAGAACTCACACAGAATAGTACGACATGACATAAAGGTTACATCAATGTACGTTCCTGAGAGTGGAACGAAATTGTTGAACATTGTTTAAACGCCTTTTTTCGCAAAGCACGGTACATGTTTCCTTCTTAAACAGTCACTATTTTCTATTTGATTCATAATGTAATGTTGCAAGTTAGAATTGACGTAAAGGAGGAGACGACTCGAGAATCGAAATATGAAAACTAGTTTTTGTACTAGTGCTAGCTTAACTAACATAACAGCAAGCCTTATTTTCCCCGCGGGCTTGAGGAGAGGTGTACTTATAGTACAACCACATTTCGCCGGATATTTTTTTTTTTTTGTGTATGGCATCTCGCAGGTCAACCTATGAGGTTGTCGTCTGCTTAAACGGACTTGCCTGTGGTTGCCCTAATAAATTAAGGCCTCCAGCCAGGACTTAAACTTAAATACTAACTAAAACTAAGCGACAACGCTAAGGGCACCCCCTGTGGGTACGGACCTCGGCTTAGGGCGTCGCTGGAAGAGGGCAGCAAGGGACTAGCTGGATCAGGATTTCTTTGATTTAGGGACGAATTTAAAGCTACAGGCTCAGCGGCGCGGGCTGGCTCGAGCAAGGGTCGGGGAGGGGGTTTCGCCAGATATGTTTATGTCCCATGTTTTATAGGGAGAGACTGTTGTCGTCAATTAGGCACAAATCCAGACTCCGGGCTGCTACTGAAAAATTCTAGAAATAAAACCCATTAACTCTTTGCCCGACCTGGGAATCAAACCCACGAGCAGTAGCACTAGCGACCACCGACCATTATACCAACGTGACAGTTCCTAACAATTGATTATTTAGTTCTACAGGCGAGGCATAAAACGCTCTTGCCTGATTTTCTTTAAATTTGAGCCATATAAGTTGAAGATTTGAGTCGTCTTTGGCGTAATTTACGGTTGGAACTTCTTATTTATGTCGTGCTGTACAATGCGGTATATTTTGTGAGATGCATGCGCGGTTTACGACATACCCCTTTGAATGTTATGAGTTCTTGTGTTTTACTGCTATTTGAAGATACAACACAAGCTTGTAGGTATTAATAAAAGGAATGTAGAATTCTAAAAAGTTCCAACAATGTGGAAAACTGTAGTGTTTCAAAGAAAAGAACGTTAATTTTCTTGTGCTTTTTGGTGAAGATAATCTTCTTAGCCTAGACTGGCTTGAGTTATGGTTATGACTTACTAGTTTTTACCCGCGGCTTCGCCAGCGTGGATATCGAAAATTATCCCACGGGACCGTGCTACCGAGATAATAAGTAGTATACGTCCTTTCACAGGATGCCATCTATCTCCTTGCCAAATTTTATTGAAATCCGTTAAGTGGATTAGGCGTAAAAAGACAACATCCAGACATAGTTATTTTCGGGTTAATAATATTAGTACAGAGTGTCAATAGCCTATACTAGCAACATTTGAGACTAGCTTAGGAACGACTTAATTGCATGAATATCAGGAAACTTTAGTCCACTACTACGAAGGTTTTTTTTAATTCTTCATGGGGGCTATTTTCGGAGTTTCTTTGAAGGATACAAATTGAAATGAAGTAATTCGGAAAATAACCGGAGTAATTGGCATAGCTTGCAGAGTAAGGAAGCTGAAGTGGCAGTGGGCTGGCCATGTTTGTCGAAGGACCGATGGCCGGTGGAGCAGTCGAGTCCTGGAGTGGAGACCGAGAACCCCCAGCTAGATGGACCGACGACCTTAAGAAGGTGGCTGGGAAAGACTGTATGCGGAAGGCGGAGGAATGGTGTTGTGGCGCAGCCTGAGAGAGGCTTTTTTCCAGCAGTGGACTGCGAAAGCCTGAGTTGAAGTAGTTTTTAGTTGCATAATAAATGTATAAAAGCGGTCCCTAGCAACAGATCTAACGCTTGACAGAAGAAGGAAACAAACAACCAAAATTAATTGATTCGTTTGATTACACAAAGCGCTTCATTTGACCCCAGTAACGGCTCAGTGGTTAATTAAGAAACGGATGGGACCCTTACTTGAGATATAGCAATTACATCGTAGAAGGTCCATTTTTTACGAAAAATAATAATAAAATGCTAACGTAATTTGCTGAAAATTCTCGATAAAATTGATTTTATAATCGTTATTAACTGTATCGAAAGGTAACACAAAAACAGGTTGGTATTTTTTGGTATATCGCCCTATTTTCAAATTTGCCTCATAATTATGTCCTAATAATAAAGCGGAAAGTTTGTTTGTTTATTTGAACGTGCTAATCTATGGAACTACCACTCGAATTTGGCTTTTGGCACCCTAATGACAGAGGGTTGCTGATGATAAACATTTATGTACAAACATTTATACAGACAAGAAAAATAAAGATAACAGAAAAATACGTACGTACGTTTTAGTGAAATTTTATTGAAAAAAAAACCGGCCATGCGAGTCGGACCCGCACACGATTTTTTTAAACACGTTTATTGTGTGGGATATCGGGATAGCGGCAATAGAAATACACACTCTCTCTATTACGGTTCATGAAATACAGCTTGTTGACAGACAGACGGACGAACAGCGGAGTCTTAGTAATAGGTTTCTTTTTTTTACCCTTCAGGTACATAACCCTTGATGACAGCTGTAGTTCCGATTTTCGCCACGCGTCAATAGATCGTTGTAAAACTATAGCTGCTTTTAACGCCTACCTATTTGATAAAACGGTTTATTGTGTGGTTATTGTAGTTATTTTTTAAATAAAATGAATTTGAAACACGCGATTTAGTGGCTGGGTTCAGTCAATTCAATTATAATTGAATGTCTAATATTTGTGTACATATTTACTTTGTTTTAAAAACGAACATTCAATGTAATTTAAGTTCTTTTGACATTGGTCAACAAACAGTATGTTTGTTATTGCGGTCTAGAAAGAAAGTCAGAAAAATGACGTTGCTTAAAAAAAGACCATGTTTTTTTATTGCATTTTTCTTTGAAGTGCTTTCAAAATTTACTTTTCCGCTATATTTTTGTAACTTTTAGCGAGAAAAGCTGCAAAGCATAATTTAAATGCATTTTAAATTTAAAGTCAACCAAAAAGGCTTTTTAAATCTCTCTGGAGCGACTAGAAACCCTCATATTTTTTCCTCAATTTTCATTTTCGCCAAAGGTTAGATAGAAAATGCTTATGGTAATTAACTCCACCTCAGTACATTTGTGTGTTTAAAGTATTATATAAATAAAAATCCCTCTCACAATTGCAAAATTTTTAACAAAAAAAATCAGTTGGCATCTTACTTCAAGCCTTTCCGATTACGTTTCCCATAATGAGTACTTGAAGTATCTAGACAAAACCTCAAGATAAGGGCACGAACAAACATCAGACCATTAGCAAAATACTTAAGTACCTACTAGTGATTTACTTAAGAAAGGGGAAGCCATTACCTTGCATGGGAAACAAGGGAACCGTTTGTTTCGAACGTAAGTTGGATTGTTGTAAGTTGGAATATATACAACGTGTCGTTTTGCATCCTCGTCAAATTTCAGGAGGCTGTTATGAAAGACATAAATAATCAAATAAAATTACGACACTAGCTCAATAATTAAAACATACTTGTTTTTTTGTTATTTAAGTACAGAATTGCCCCGCTACGTATGCGGTAGGCAATGTCGCGCGGCTATGTCAAAAAAAAGGCGAGTTACAGTGCGGTATCACACGGGCCGCGTTTTAACATGCGCGTTCCAAACAAGTCGATTTCCGAAAATTTGAAAAAAAATACTACTTTTTTATTATTGATTCGTGTCGAGAATCATTAGCATAGTAACCTCCTTGAATTTGACGAGGATGCAAAACGACACCTTGAATAGTGTATGAATAGATTTAACATTTCGACTTAGATGCTTCCCTAAATCTCATCCTCATAAAAAAAGCTATAATTCTTTTTGTTTCTCTGTCCATGCTGTAAGATTGTGGAACTCATTTCCGCCTAGCATTCGTGATTTGAAAACTATTTCTCTATTCAAATGTCTATTAAAAGAGCACTACCTTTCCTCTTAACTGTGAGTATACAATTTATGTTTTTACATTTTGGCTTTAGTGTTTATTTTATTTTATAAGTTAATGTAGCATTATGTTACATAGTATTTTTTATATAAATTGATGTTATTTTTTTGCATTATTTGTGCAGGTATATTTAATATTTTAGTTTAACGCTTGACATTGTCAACATTTTCACTTCTCGTTTCACTGGTCTGCTGGAAGAAATTTCTTAAGAAACAAGCAGTACCTTTGTTCTCAAATTATTATTATGTCGTATCCCTATGTATTTTACTGTATGAAAATTAATAAAAAATAAATAAATACAAGTTCTACGAACTTTAGAATGTCTTTTTGCAAGGCCAACGCCTATTCTTATATATGGAAAGAACAACCATTAGATCAACAACGTCAATTCGCTTGGGATCTGCACTTAAGCGATTTCAGACCTGATAAATACCCACATCTATATCTCAATCTGTTCTTAACCTTTTCTTCTTTGCAAGTCTGTGGTGCCTTCAAGAAACTTTGAAAGTACTTATAGTAGTCGTGACGTTTACGAGTTTTAAACAACATCTTGGTGCTTAGAAAGCGGGATCATCAAGTTTCAAAACTTTGTGATACCCAAATATTTAACCTGTTTATCACTCTCTTAAATCTTTATGGGTGATTTTTGTGTAACATCTCAACGGTCAAACGAACCCAAGGTGACCGTAGCAAAGACAATCTCTAAGAACAGATGGGATTTTATGGACGACTCGGAAAAATGTGCTCTGCCTACTGTCGTTCGTCGGTTCCCTTGTACATTGCTCGCAGAACAGATCGCCGATCGGGCCGAAAGGTTCTGGAGTGGTGGCCGCGTACCGTAAGACGTAGCGTTGGAAGGCCTCCCACAAGGTGAATTGATGACCTTGTGAAGGCCGCAGAAATCAGCTGGATACGGGAAGCAAAGAACCGGTCAAAGTCGCTGTTCTTGGTATGCTAGTGTGCATGTGTCTAGCAGTGGACGTCTTTCGGCTGAAATGAATCGGCTTACGAATCCGGGTCGATGGAGAAAATGGCCCACTTTCCATCTTGTGCACCTGTGCAATTGAGGACCTCATGAATGCGTCAGCGAAAGGAGTTCGCGAATTTTGGGCTGAAAATAATATTTGAATTTCCACAACTTTCTTATTTGCCATCGATACGAGAAGAAGAAGAACGATAAAACGCTTGAACCTAAAAACCTTTTCAGCAAATTTGTAACTATGTTGTGGTTGGCTTCCAGTCCAATCGGATGCACCGATTGCCTATCTGACCTCCACAACCCAGTTACTGGGTAATACCATATCTCTTGGTAAGACTGGACGTTCGGTCTTCTGACTACCCGTTACGACTGTCGGAGATCTACGAATGATAGCCGGGCTTAACGAGCTTTCCGAGGCACGGAGAGGTCTCGGTATTTAAAGATGGTCATCCATCCATGGACCAACCTCGGCGTGCGTAGCTCAACCTGATCCATCGACCCGTGCGGGCATTACTACTTAACCTTTACCTTCTTCCACCAACACGACAGATCCTACGTCATTTTTATTTATTCATCTACAAAATGTTACACGCATTTTCCTTTCGTATTAAACCCTTCAAAGTGAATACACCTTCCGCGACACGCTACACCGTGTATTCAACAAAATGGCCGCCAGTCAACGTGACGGATGAGAACATCATGTATAATTCCTTCCCTCCTTCTAGCGTTAATCCATTTGGAGAAAACGCGGTGTATCTGTCTCTTTCACTCGCGTTGTGTTCGAGAGGGAGGGTGTGTGATGGAAGGCCTGCTTTTTGTCACAGTGACATCTTTGTTGAAGTTTGTTTTCAAGTTATGTGTTACGTTACGTAGGTTCTGGGGCTGACTTTACTCGTCCCACGACTTTGCCACATGGAGGGAAAGTACCTTAAATACTGTAGATAGGAAAAAAAAATGTAATGAATGAAGACTTCATTTTTATTTCAAAAACAATGCGAACTGCATTCACTGAATTTTAAGTAATCGCCTGTGTAATGAGAAAAAAACCTGTAACTTTACTATACCGATTGAAAGGCTCAATCATATACATTTATTACTTCCAAATAACATAGCGTCTAAAATAAAAGGAAGACCGAGAAATTGGATCGGTACTCATGGACAAATCGGATGGCCTCCGAGATCCCAAGATCTAACCCCGTTAGTTTTTTTTGGGGGTTATGTTAAAGCTCTGCCCGGTAATTTAACCCAGGACCTCCTGCTCAGCAGTAGTGCTTGCGACCAACAATACACCAACGAAGCAGTATATTTAGATCTTTTTTGTTAAATAAGTACAGCATTGCATGTATATTTGGTATTAAAGGATAAGTAAAACGGGGACAAAAACGGGTTTGAGAAGGGTTAAAATCGGGGTCAATACCCAGTTTTCGGATCACGCCACGCTAACACCCACAAAGTCGTTGGCTCGTTCACTAAAAAGGATTGAAAAGTTCGAGCAAATTCTCAAACTTTCTTTTTTTAATTATTCAGTCATTTCCACCGATCAAAACCAAGCTTTTAGGCTAACTCAATTTGCAGTTGGAGGAGTTTTCACAAACAAGCACTCACAAAAACGAGAGACTAATATTTATTCCCGCGTACCAAAATATTTTATACTTTGTCGTCATGGCCTTATTAATGACTAGCGATTACCGCCTTTATGGTCAAATGAATCGATCCTCTATACCAGACCACTCAGAAAATATTGCGAAAAACAGTTTTTATATGTGAGAGACTGGCCAGTGATAGTCTATTTTGAAAATATGATTATTTGTAAGTAAAAATAGGTACGTTCCAATTTCAAAATGTCCCTCCACATTGTTTTCGCGCTATGATTTTTTACAATTTCTAGTGTCGCCTGAAACCGGACGAATCGTACGATAGACTCATGGATGAAAGCCCTTTCTAAGGCAACCGTGTATCGTTGGTATAACGAATTCAAGCACGGTCGACTAACTTTGGGGGGATGAAGAAAGAAGTGGTCGCCCTTTGACGGTTGTTACTGAAGAAAACGTGCTAGCAGTGAAAAATCTAATCCAACACAATGGGAAAGCAAGAAAGAAGACATAAAAAACGTTTATTTGCGGTAAACATGACGCAGTGATCGAAAAAAAACATCCAAACGAACATGGAATAGGCGAGTTACGTATCAAGAGATTCAGCACATAGGTACTGCAGGTTGGATCGGGAAGCCTTCACGGAATTCTACACGTGCATCTTTGCGTGAAGAGGATACTTTCACGCTAGGTGCTGCACAAACTTACCGATGCTCAGAAGCAGGCCCGGGTGGAATGATGCCGTGATATGATAAACAAATTTGAAGCAGGCTCGTCTCGGCGTAAATATTTAATATACTCAGGCGGTACGTTCAGGTCAGCTTATTATTTATACTTGTCGCAAGAAATACAGTGTTGCCGACTGAAGTACTCTTTACAGTCGGTGCGCTATGACGGAGTCTAAGGACCGGAAGGCGAGGGCGCGGGGAGCAACAGGAGCGTTAGTCACGTAGTAGTTACTTTTATTATTAATGGATAAGATTAATTAGGATAATAGTTGTTTATTGTGATTTTTGTAACTGTATAAACTAAGTGTACATATACTAAGTGTTAGAAGCTGAAATCATCTTTTAATTGCCTGAGATCCACAAACAGCCCACAACAATTTCAGAGTACGGAAGTATGACCCCTCCTCGGTGTATGTGACGACATACTTATGTATATCTCGGACATTATTTTGACATACCCACGAGAACTCCACATTACCTGTAACAAAAAAAAGCTAAATAAGCATTTGACATCATATTGATATACACGTTTAAGCTGTTATAAATAAATATAATCAGGTTATTCTGACATTCCATTCATACGTTATTAGGCATTGTATTAAAAATACCCATTTTCATTTCAAACTATTTTTAAATGGGTATATTAAGTGCACTTCTAAGTTTAATATTTGTATTCCGCCAACGGTAGTATACACGGTTAAATTTAGGTCGTTCTGGAACCGAAAGCCATGAACTCGATCATCGAACTCGAAACGATTGAGACCATTATTTAAAAAAGAAGTCGAAAAAAAACATCGAAAAACCATCGAACTCGAAGTAACGCTTTCTTGCGTTACTTCGAGTTCTAAACATTTCACAGTTTTTTATATATAATGGTCTCAATCGTTTCGAGTTACCGTACACTCAGAAATAAATTATATGAACTATTTTAATAAAAAATGCAGAGATCAATGATAATTGTTCCTTCATTCAAGGGAGTTTCTCAGCATCATTATCCGTTATTATTATTTTTTGGGTGGGAAATCATCAAATGACTGTGGACGGGAGGAGGGCGTATCAGACTTTTGCTGACTAAAACCCACCCGTGTTCCTTCAGTTGCCTGTGCCAGGGCAACGGTTATCTCTTTCGAATTACCCACGACCCTGAGGCGTCGGCCCTATCGGACCCCGTCATTTTGTGCTGACATCTCTTTGAGGCGCCCGTGGAACACGACGCGCCCGTGGAACACGACGCGCCGTGGACCCGGGCCTGGTCCCATTGCTCGCCGTCCGCAAGTCCGCGCCTTCGGTGGCCGGGAATCAGCAGGCGACTCCCGACACCCGGGGCGTCTCCTGCGGCAACTATGAGTGAGGGCGCAGGGCTCTCTCCCACTTCCCAAACCGGATGCATCTGAATACCAGTATTTATATGGAGCAACTGCCTACCTGACCCCCACAACACCAGGGACTAAGAAACAGCTTCATAAGGGTCACATAATTATAAATGTTTCATATTGAATTGATAACAGAATCAAATATGTAACACTTATAAATGTGTTTACCCAAAACACTTAAAAAGTGTTATAGTAATACTATACCTACCTGTAACCGATATAAAAGTGTTAATATTTAGGAAAATCATATACTTTGACTGTTTGTAAATATGTGAGCACGATGTACCTATCACGTGATTAATTTATATCTTTGCTTTATTATAACTTTTAAATAATTGTGGTATAGTATTTTTATTCTTGGTGCATCGTCTTCACTTATAGAAATATAATTAATGTTTTTTTTTTTGTTTTGTAAAACATTTTAAAAGAGTAACGGTGGAGTTTCTTGGCTGTTCTTCTCCATACGAAGCTACCTTTTGGAAGGGCGCCTAGAAACAATCCTATTTCTAATGCAAAATTTGACGTTGAAAAGTGCCTTTTTATGAGCCTATTTGAAATAAATACGTTGCCAAACTGGCCTTGATCCCGACTGGATCGAGGCTATTTTGGCAACGCCGCGTCTGTCTGTCTGCCGCGCGGTTAATACTTAAAACTGTTTATTTCTGTGTTTACACATTTTTAACACACATCAAAGGTTACACTTTGATACTGTAAAATTATTGTATGTGTGGCAGCATCTACTCAACAACGCATCACACTGACGTCACGCAGAATCCTGCATCGCGCAAGCAGAGTTTACCGCACAACTAGCATATATACAACGTCCCGACATCAATCGTCGGATAGTTGCCCACCAGATACGACATCCGTCTGGTCAGAAGATCCTCCCTTTTCCAAGAGTATGAGTGAACTTTACACGCTGTTCCTCATATCTCTATCTATAAAAGAAAAACCATTATAAATGTGTTACATCTATAAAGGTTTTTCTTTTAAAACAGTTTAAAAAAACAGTGTTTAAACCCTTATTACGGTTACAGCTTGAGTCCCTGCACAGCACACGGGACACAGCACGCCTCACAGCATTATGCTGAACGATGACCATTTTGCGTGGCTGTAACACATATTTTCCTCCAACTTGTTCTTTTTGTGTTCGTGTTTTTTCAACGATTTATTTCAATTAAACCATTTACACTCTGGAATTGTCAAGGAGTCGGTCAGTCAGAAATATGAAGCTTTCCCATTCCGAAGCGTAGTAGGTACCTATGGAGAAGAACGGGCAAGAAACTCCATGGACACTCTTTTGAATAATATTGTTACAAACATATTACTTACATCATTAATGAAATGAACTTATAAATAGTTATTATGAGGGAACGTAAGACGTTCATATTAGAAACACCAAAAAAACTACAACAAATAAACGTATTTTCTTTCTTTCTCAACTCAGTTACTGGGAAACACAAAACCCGATAGAGTAAGTTGCTCACCCGATCGCCGTTCTACCGCCCTCGCCACCGAGGCCCGCCGCGGCCCGCCGCGACGCCCAAATCCACACCCCTCCCGACCCTTGCTCGAGCCAGTCCGCGCCGCTGAGCCTGTAGCTTTAAATTCGTCCCAAAATCCAATAAATCCTGATCCAGCTAGTCCTTTGCTGCCCTCTTCCAGCGACGCCCTATGCCGAGGTCCGTACCCCACAGGGGGTGCCCTTAGCGTTGTCGCTTAGTTTTAGTTAGTATTTAAGTTTAAGTCCTGGCTGGAGGCCTTAATTTATTAGGGCACCACAGGCATGTCCACTTAAGCAGACGACAACCGTACAGGTTGACCAGCGAGATGCCATACAAAAAAAAAAGTACGCTGCTCAGCATTATGATATTTTTTAAGTCTATATCACAGTGAAATCATAATAAATCGCCGTCGTATCTGTTATCATCTTCGACAAGCGAAGGGCAAAAAATATATTTGGGCTTCAGCCAAAAGATATTTTGATGGTTCTTATGATGATAGATTGTTTGACACCTGCGTCGTTCATCAAGCAATTTATAATACCCTCGGGGTGTCTCATTTTTGGTAGACTTTTCTTAAGATAATCTGTTTTGATCTTAGGGTAAGTTTTATGTTTATTGTAATCCTTGGCGTATTCATCTAGAACAAGTATGGCGAACCAATGGCACGCGTGCCATTGGTGGCACTTTACAAAATACCTTGGGCACGGCAACGTTTCAGTAATTTAGATACCTAAGTCACCCATTCCTAAGTCATCTAGTTTGCAACAGCAAAAGTTGCACTTATTTGTTATTTCATTTAAATAAATATAAAATTATGAATTGTAAACTTACCGTACAATAACAAAGCTATTATTGTAACAGTACGATATAGTTGCGAATAAAGAGTACCTAATGTTGTGAATGGAGGTATACAGTTTATGGGTTTCGTACCCAAAGGGTGCTAACGGAACTCTTTTACTAAGCCTCCGCTGTTCATCCGTCAGTTGTGTATTTCTATTGCCGTCATAAAAAACACAATAGTATTGTTTCCAGTAGTCACTATGTCAAGATTGTTTGATGTCAAGTCATGGACACATTCAATATTTATTTGGAAAAAATGGCACGTAGATGTATAGAGGTTCTCGCCATCCCTGATTTAGAATGATAAGAAGTAAGCATTTTAGCAAGAACTTGGCAATGTTTGTATGATAAGTTTGATAACGGAAATTTTCTTTATTCTCAACCCTTATCTGTCTATCTGTCTGTCTGTCAAGACCCTTTTACTCAGGAACGCGTGGAGGTATGAAGTTGAAATTAATATCAAATACGTAGGTCTACGGTCCATTGAAGCTCAAAATAAAATCAAGCTTCTAAGTCAACGCAATAAAAAATATGGCGATATACGAGTGTGTGATATATTTTGATACACGCAATAAATCAAAACCTGTAAAAAGCAAGGTCTCACAGCACAAGGAAAGGAAAAGTCGTTAATGTGTAGTATTATCACATTTAAAAAAAATCTTTTTTGCGATTACATGTGCAGTTAGAGAATTGACCGTGACGTATATCGATGTATGGGAGAACATGTTTTTCAACTACAACGGTAAGTTTGTTCTTGGGATAAAGTCATCCCAAGTATGGAACTCATCATTGTGCGTGGTCCGACACGCACTTCGCCGGGTTTTCTAATTAATATCTTTCAGTATACATTTAATATCGCGTCCTGAGTGGCTTGTCGTCTGCACGTTAAGGAACTGATGTCCTGGACCGGGCGCTAGTGTACTACTAATGGTACCGAAAACGTAGCTGAATTCTGGGCCCAGTCCATTCCATGTCAGTTCCATGGGCCATCGGCACGCTACCTAGTAAAGTTTTGTTTGTGTATTCGATATTTGCTCTTACTCCAAAGACCTAATTTCATCATAGCAATCTCTCAGTAACAGGCTTTACATCAAAGCAAAATAAAGTGGGGAGGTGTCATGGGACACCAGATTGAAACGACGTTCCTTTCGCTGTGTAATATTTATTAAAACAGAGCCATCTATGGTCTCAAGTTTCAAGCAAGGAACTTAGACTCTCCTACGGCGAGATTTCAAATGTCAAAAGTTTTTGTTTAATAAATGGCTGTAATAAAAAACAAAAAGGTGCATGGAGAAGCATAAAACCTTCTTCGTAACTTGACTAGTTCCGTAAGCTCCGTTGAAGAACTTTGTTCCAATAAAAATGTTTCGCACTTGAAAACGTAATGTCTTCTCTGCATAGGTAAATTAACTATCAAAGAAAGTTGATAATTACTTAAGCCGTGAACCAAGCCCACTTCTGGCACAGTTGACTTTGTGCATTCATAGCCTGTAGGTATAGTTAGCATCAGTGGCGTTCCTTTTATTTAAGCCGTAAAACCCGGTTTTCAATATAACGTGAGCCAAAAAAGTAAGTAAAATAAAACGACACAGTCATGTTGCTGAGAGGTTACTGTCGCATTGTTTTGCTTTATTTTTTCTTGTAATTTTATGTGAAGTGAGTGTTGTGATTCCTTTTTGCTGTGTTGTTTCTTTATTTTGAAGTGATTAAAAAGTTTCTTATCATTGAAATGAATTCGGAAACAATGCAATTGCAATTGTTCCTTGTGAAGGATTAAAGTGTGTGCAATCGTTACTCGGAAAGGTACCTATGTCATTGCTGATATGTATTTGTAAATCTATATACCAATACCATGCCTTCCGTGTCTTTTGATATTTGTCATCTGTGTGTGGTAAAGAAGCGAAGAATGAAGAGTTATGGCTGTTCGCATTGTGAATTTGCGAGAAATCAATCAATTATTTGTGCGCCATCTAGTGACCGGATTGTAACATTTTGCATATATCTACTGTTGCGAGCGAGTGAACTCTTGTGTCAATAGTGTTAATAGATGGCTCTTATACGTCGTATAATATTTTACACCAACTGATAACTTGAAAATTATATAGTAGCGGTTTTGTAAAGGAGTACCAGTACTCTTCGTATATAATTTACATTTATGCATAACATCATGCCTTCGTTCCCATTTTAATAGCTAGTGTAGGTACAGTGTACCGGTACTGAAACGGCTCAGCCAGTAGATACAGCTTTGCCAGGTGATACGGTAGGTAGTGTGTTTTTTTTTAAATAAGTATGTCGGCGTGCCCTAATTTTGACCCCTAAGCATGCCAATGGTTAGCATAGATTGATTAATTAGCCGGTTTTGCTCGTCTATGATGGGCAGGGTTAACTCAGCTGAACTAGTGGTAGGTGATTTCAAATGTAAAAATATTAAACTGATCCTCTACAAACTTATTGACCTTCTAATGATAGACACTTTTCAAAATGAATAAACCTCTTAAAACATTTTGCGGAAACCTATTCTCAGTGTTGGTCGCAGTACCTAACTAATCTAGGGGACATGAGTTAGATTAGGACTGTAACCAACAGGGTGCGAGTTGGTCGCATATACTTGGCCATTTAGTGCCGATTTCAACAATGAAACTGAACTCGTTCAGCACATCTAAAATGCGTTCAAGAGCTGTCAGTGTCAATATTCCATAGAAAATAATGACATGTGCGCGCGGTTTATTGTTGAAATCCACCCTTAGGATTTATAGGACCCCAAAGTAGGATTTATTTGAGGTTTGCAAAAAGAGGCGCACATGTTATATTATAGTGTTTAGTAATGTTTTTAGGAGTCCAAAAAGGTAGTTATTAGAGGTTCGATTATTTAGTCGAACCTCTAATAATCATTTATCATTTGACAAATGATAAATGATTTTGTTTCTGTAAGTAGGTTTGTACAAACACTTTTAAACGTCAAAGGTATTTTTAACCTAGATGAGGGCGGTGTTTCTTAGCTGACTACTCTGAGAAAAAAAGCTGAAACAAACTCAAATAACAGGCTCTTTTAAAGTCCAGACATAATCTTGGTCAGATCATGTGGATTGATGTCTGAAATAGTCTTTTGAGGAAAGAACCACACAGATTGAGTGGACCTGTCCAGTCAGTGCACGCAATTGTCAGTAATCGTGCAGCTCAACTCAAAAATTAAGAAGCTCAGCGATTTGATGAACAATACCTAAGAAAGAACATTGGGTAGGTCGCAAAATTACTCAAACCGCCAGACCAAGATTAAAATTAAAACTAACTGGGAAAATAATAAAATAACACAAAAGTAAAAAACAATGACCCACATAAATAACTTGCTAAAATGCTACGTTAATTTTAGCTATTTATCCAGTAAACATTAACCAACAATTACCTACCATGAAACAAGTCCATCTGAAACATCAATCATTTAAGTAAAAGTTTTGTAGGTATGTCTGATAATCCGCTGGTAATGTTTATAGGATATACCGTACCGTATACCGTATAGAAAATGAGAAAACTTTTATATTAACGTTTCTAATAAATCAACATCATGTTCATTGCCTGTAGATTTATAGCCAATTGCCAAGTACATAATGCTAATATTTTCTTTCCACAAAAAAAAACTTTTTTGTCGTCTATATTTTCATTTATGTAATTATCTATCTATACATAACTTTGTCGTGTATGTCTGTCTGACCGCGTTGTTTTTACATTTTTAATAATTCGTCCATATAAGTGAAAAAGAATCATGGCAGGATTTGTACAAAAAAAAAAAAAGATTTTGAGAAGTTGGAATTCTTATACCCATAGGTGCCCAAAAAGTGTCTTCAGGCATTTACAATATTTTTATAACCCCGCAATAAAAATTTAATGTTAAAAGTAAATATCTTAACCAGGGGCTTATTAATTTAGAACGAAACGGCGGCTGTCAGTCTAAGACCCTCCTCTAAGGGTTATTATTTATTAATCTGTACTTAGGCCCTGCAGTCTTTCACGCAATCCACACATCGTTTCACGGAAAATGTAACAAATAATAATTAAAGACGCGCGACACTAAGGCACCGCTCTTCTCGTGACACGCGGTGCGTTAGTGTCACGTGCGATATCGTCGCGTGTCGCGCAAGTCTGCACGAGCAACATAACATTACGCCTTGTTCTGCCGAAGGCTTAGGCAGAGGTGTATCTATAGTACAACCACATTTCGCTAATTATGTTTAAGTCCCATGTAATAGGGGGCGAGCTTACTACGCTGCTACTAAGAAAGAAACTCAGGACCTCATCCCGGACACCGTAGGCGCGGGCTTGCTGGCGGGCAGTGGGTAGCTCGCCGTCCGGTAAGGAACAGGCCCGGTTTGACGGCGCCTTGTATTCCACGCGCGCCTCAAAGGTTTTAGTCAGTAAAAGTCTGACACGCCCTCCCGCTCCGCCCAGAGCGGGAGAAGTCATTTGATGATTTCCCACCCAAAAATGAAGGACCTCATACTCCACCAACATAATACCATCGTAAAAAAAATACTCCAACAAGCTCTCCAATATATCACTTTAAAATGTCACACGTTTTTATCACTGGAACTTGTATTCACATAATGCAAGCAAAAAAAGTGTAAACATACTTCTGTTATCGTTTGTCGGACACGCGAAATAAACAAAAGTTGGTAATTTACGTGTTTTTTTACGTACAAAGCTGATGCGGGTAGTAAATGTTTCCTAGTATGGGGTGCGGCGATTGTACAAGGATCTTCCGGGCTCCAGACTCATGGTACTAGAAGGAACAGTGGGGTTTTAGTCAGTAGGAGTCCGTCATAACCCTTTGTTCTTCCCAAGCGGAGAGTAGGTATTCCCGAGGATTTCCCGACGGAAAAAAGTATGTAAATGTTTAGATGCTGAAAACAGATTCATTTTACGGTAAAAAAATGGGTTTTAGCTTACTTCTTATTTGTGTGCAGTTTGCTACATGCCCACAAAACTAACTCCTTCTTCCCATGGGGGTAGGCAGAAACTACAGAACCTGCTACGATTCTCACATATTCCTTTTGCCTCGTTTACGTTAATACAAGAACACCAGTTGCGAGTACTACGCACCTGAACTTTCTGAAGAACAAAACGAAAAAGATCTCAATATGTCCTCCTAGGGGACTTTTTTAAATATTATATATTTTTTATCCTATATTAAAAAGAACCAGGTTTAATTGATTAAATGATAAATGATAAATGATTTTATTTCTGTAAGTAGGTTTTTACAAACTCTTTTACACGTCAATACTATTTTAAAAGTAGATGAGATCGGCGTTTCCTATCTGACTACTCTGAGAAGAAACGCCAAAACAAACTCAGAGGTCACAGTCTCTTTTAAAGTCCAGACATAATCTTGGTCAGGTCATGTGAAGACCATGTGGATTGATGTCTGAAATGGTCTTTTGAGGAAAGAACCAAACAGAATGAGTGGACCTGTCCAGTCAGTGCACGCATTTGTCAGTAATCATGCAGCTCAACACAACACATATGGAGCTCAACGATTCGACGAACATTACCAAAGAAAGGACATTTGGGTAGGCCGCATAAATTGCTCAAACTGCCAGACCATGATTAAAACTAATTTTAAAAATAGATTGAGATAAAAAAAAACAACAAATCCACACTGCCTTCACATTCACAATAATTAAAATATTATAATACTTTACAAAGTAAATTTTCACGTCATGTCAAAGTGTAAAAATCCGAGAATAAACATGGCCGCGTTAAGTACTCAAACAGCCAGACCGTGATTAAAACAACTGAAAGAACAAAAAAAACAATGACTCACATAGTCCTCACATTCTCAAAAATTAAAACAATGTTATACTTTAAACAGTAAATATAAAGATGTCATTGTTTATCTAAAAAAATCAAAAATAAAAGTTTAACAGCAAATTAAACATAGACAATATCTGTGTAAACTTATTGGAGCAGCTCAATCCCAAGCCTTCTTGTCCTCAATATAGCCTTTGACAGTATAATAGGCATTCTGGCATAATTTCCGCTTTATAAATGATTTGAATTTATTAAGGCTTAGTTCTTGAATGTGGCCAGGAAGTTTATTATAATAACGAATACTTTGACATTTAAACGAGCTACCTATTTTCTTGAGTCTGGTAGTAGGAACAACAAATTTGTGTTTGTTCCTAGTATTTATGTTATGGATATCACTGTATTTTTTAAACAGATTAATATTTTTATGTGCATACAAAAGATTTTCATAAATATACTGAGAAGGCACAGTCATTATATTAATCTCTTTAAATTTGTCTCTGAGGGAGTGTCTGGGACTTAGTTTATAAATTGAACGAATTGCCCTTTTTTGTAAAACAAAAATTGTCTGAATATCGGCGGCATTTCCCCACAAAAGAATACCGTACGACATCACACTATGAAAATAACTAAAGTATACTAAACGGGCTGTCTCTAAATCAGTTAAATTACGAATTTTTCTAACGGCGTATGCTGCAGAGCTTAGTTTTTTTGACAATTTATCTATATGGGGGCCCCATTGAAGCTTGGCATCCAAAGTTATGCCTAAGAATACTGTGGTGTTTTCGGGTTTCAACTCTTCACCCTTGATAAGAACACTAGTTTCTACTTGTCTAACATGAGGTATCGTAAACTTAATGCATTTAGTTTTTCTCTCGTTTAGAAGTAAGTTATTAACATTAAACCAGTTAACTACTTTAGCAAGGGCGCTATTTACATTGTCAGTAACCAGCTGCTGACGTTTGAGTTTAAATAAAAGTGAAGTGTCGTCTGCAAACAACACTATATCATGATTATCCTTTATGAGGTAAGGCAAGTCATTAATATAAATAAGAAACAAAAATGGGCCAAGAATTGAACCCTGGGGGACCCCCATTCTTATTACAGATCCAGGTGATCTTTTTCCGTTAACGTCAACTGTCTGAATCCTATCACTTAAGTAAGAAGTAAGAAGATCCAGAGAGGCATTCCGGATTCCGTAGTGGTGCAGTTTCCTGATCAATGTTTCATGAAGAACACAATCGAATGCCTTGGACAAATCGCAAAAGATCCCCAAAGCATCGCATTTGTCCTCCCATGCCTTGTAAACATGTCCTAAAAGTTCAACTCCGGCATCAGTAGTTGAACGACCCCTTGTAAAACCGAACTGTTTGTTATGCAGTAATTTGTGTTTATTAAAAAATCTTTGCATTTGATCTAAAATAAGTTTTTCAAAAATTTTACTAAAGGTAGGCAGCACTGAAATAGGTCTATAATTAGTAGGGTCTGATGTGCTACCAGATTTAAACAATGGTATTATTTTACTGTTTTTCATAAGATCAGGAAACTCACCACGGTCAATACAATTATTAAAAATAACAGCTAAAGTAGGTGCTACAATATTTATAATGGACTTAGCAACATCCACAGAGTTACCCCATAGATCTGCGGTTTTTTTAACATTTAATGTGTGAAAGGTTTTAATTATATCTCTACAAGTGACATATTGGAAATTAAATTCAGAATCACAAACTGGAACGTTTTCTTTAAGTAAAGACTCTGCAGCAGTGGGCGATGAGTTTAGAGATTTAGTAGTCGAAACGGGAATCTCCGCAAAGAAATTTTCGAAGGTCGCGGCGACTTGAGAATCCGATTGAATTAAGTTGCCATCAATTGCAAGGCTGTAGTCACTACTTCGGTTGCATGATCTTCCCGTTTCGCTATTAATGATATTCCATGTCATTTTAATTACATTACTGCTATTTTTAATCTTTGAACTCAAGTAACGTGACTTGGCTATGCAACAAATTTTTTTAAATAATTTCGAATAATTTCTAACATATAAATTAAATTCAGCAGTGTTTATACAAGTCCGTTCATCATACAACTCATAAAGACGTTTTCTACTTTTATGTATACCAACAGTGGCCCAATCACTGAAGGAAGCGTTACCATTAACCGAGAATGTCTTTGGAATGAAAGTTTTATCAAATTGTCTGCAATACATATTAAAAAAAGCATTATATTGATGATTAGAGTCCTCATTAGTTGACAAAAGTAGTAAATTACTCAAAAGTTTAGTTTTAAATGTTTCCAAACGTTTAGTTGTTTTTGGATTAACAGTGATATCTTTTTTAATAACTTTTTTGTTTATATTTGAAATAGTGATCAACTGTCCGCAATGATCCGAGTCTATTAAATTAATAATTTCTTTGTAAGTTGGTTTAACATCTGTATAAATGTTATCTAGGCATGTGGCACTAGTGGGAGTTATTCTAGTGGGCTCCAAAAATTGGTTAGCAAGATTGTATGACTGAAACAAACTTATAATTTTAGTACTAATCCCAGAGTTTTCCAACAAATTAACATTAAAATCACCACAAGTGACGATAGACTTGTTTGAAGTACAGATTTTGTTTAACACTTCATCCATAACTTTTTCAAAACAATCATACAATCCTGAAGGAGGTCTGTACACACTTAATATAATGAACTGCTCCAATTCTACACAGG